>CM066166.1:79966225-82559975 GCA_033629205.1 Lithocarpus polystachyus
TACGGCCATGGCAATGAGAATTTAATCAAGGAAAAAAGTTGCAATTTAAAATGATAGAAGAAGAAACTGTTGAAAAGAAGAAATTATACATGAAAAATACACTTTGACCTTGGGGATTACTTTTTTCCCGCTGATATTATTTTTAATAATTCACGGTTGATTTTTTTTTTTGTTTAAAAATAAATCAAAACATAAATTAAAAAATAAAGATTTTTTTATCTATATTTTATTTCAATTTGGATTTTTTTTATGTATGGATAAAAAAATTAAAATATTTTGCATGTAAATATTGTCAAGTGGCATCATATAAAATATATATTATTGTATATATTTTATTTATATATAAATTCATTCTTCAACATTAACATCATATGTAAAAATGAGCAAGAAGATTTTAAAATAATTAAAAAATTCCTGTGAAGGTTCAAGTTTCAACTATTGAATATTAAGGTACCGTTTGGATTGTGTCTACACGTCCACGTCTGGCATTTTTTTTTTTTTAAGCGGTAACCAAACACACTCTAATAATACAAAAGTAGGGTAATAAGGTTTTCCTTTCCACACTTGTCCAAATTGTGCACTTGTAACATTGGAGCCCTATGCCTCCCTTGGTAATTGAAGGAACATTAATAATCAGCTCAATTTAATGGGAAATAGTGACTCAAAGTTCTGTCAAATCGATCAACTTTAATGAAAATTTCATACCCTTTCAATTGAAGTCACTTCAACGGAGGAAAGGAACAGTTCATAGTTCTCAAATGGGGTTTTCCTCATTCTTGATTGATTGGAATTAGAGTCATTATGCATTTGAAGGAATTTAGGTGCAATTGGGTTTATGGGAGTGACTGTTGTAATGATTTTGAAAAGAAAGAATGGGAGTTATAATTGATGACAAACATAAAGCTTCATGACCATTTACTCTTTTTTGAAACTTTTGGTGATATATACTTACTTTCTGCGCATTCAGTGAGCTTTCTTATCTCAAATCCTAAAAATCATATGCACATGAAACATCATTTGTTTTTATATATTTTTGGTCAAATAAGTTATAAGCCTAATATCATACTCTCTGTTTCCAATATTTTCCCAAGATAAAAAAAAAAAAAAAAAAAAAACTTCGAGTTATTATTTATTTACTTATTTAATTAGTTTTAGATAAAGTTTAGCTACAAATTTAGTTGTAACTTAACTTCCACTAAAAAAATTAACATATCTACATATTTTGAAAATCAAACATTTGGAGTGATTGCATGTTCTTAACACATATTGAATTTCGTGTTATTCAGATGTTATTTAATGTTCAATTTATAAACTTATTTTTTATGTATAATTTTGGGTTCCAAAAACTTAAAATTTAAACAATTGATTGAAAATATAATTATTGATCTTTGATCTTCTAGGAATTTTGCAAATATAGAAGATATAAAAAGAAAATCTAATTAATCAAGCCGTGAATTTGTTAAAATTTACATCTAATAAAAAGATATTGAATAAAGTCTTAATTTTAAGCTACAATCAAGTTCATAACTAAATTTTATCAGTTTACCTATTTTCTATTTTACCTAAGACCCATGTGCGTTTGTCAATATATATATATTTTTTAAAGAGTTCTTGCCAATATTATATGGAAAGGAAAATATATATATTTTTTCGCTGAACACAATACAGCTTGATATAAATGAGTATAAATCTTTAACAAAAAAGAGAAGTAAACAAAGATATGTTCTTAGTCTTATTTTATCAGTATTTAGCACTATAAAAAAATGCCTTATTTTATTAGTAAGTTATCACAATCGTGATCTCACATTCAATTCTCATATAGGCATAAAATATTTTGGAACATTTTTATTGACCTCTGACCAAGTTATTTCGTGAAAGTATAATATAGTCCTCTTATTTTGAAAGATAAATGGATATCCTTTGAACAGGGAAATATTTTAGACCATTCATATTTCATCCTCAAAGTATTAAAAAAAAATACTATTTTAAAATTATTTTGTTGATATACATACCAAAAACAAAGGAAAAAGACTTGCTTCCCTAAAAGATTATTATTGCAACCTTGATTTTAGTTTTCCAATTGTTATCCTAATTTAAAAAAATAAAAATCACAAGATGCAAAATGCAAAATTCTTTAGAAAATATAATTCTAATTAAAAAAAATAAAAAATAAAATAAAAACTTCAAAACTGAATGAGAAGCAATGGATTTGTGGATAAATAACCTAAAATTTTTAATAAAATTGTTGTATTTTAAAGGAAAAAGCAGTATTTTATATATTATGACTAATTTCTACTTCTATTTTTACACCAAGTAAGTCCATTTAGTTAACATTAGTATCTTAAGGATAATCAGTATCTGATTTATAATATTTTCAGATTTAGAGAAGGTCAATATACTTTGCTAAACATTTATTTAATTAGTTCTAAAAAAAATATTTATTTGATTGCAAGAAATTACACCACTTTCTTAGGATATATACATAATCCCATTAAGCTTATTTGCATTAGTGATATATAAGGCCTAAAGCAAATCTTAAAGAGTTAAGCTGTCCTATTAATAATAATAAATTTTTTTCTCTTCTTGCAATTATGTTGTTAGAGTTCTTCTCCCCAACCCCACCCCCATTTCTCTCTCAACAAGTAGGTTCCAAACAAAAAGGACATAAAATAGAGAAAAGGTTGTAAACTATCATTGTTCCAAAAGTTTAAGTTATTAACGAAATGGTAAAATAGAGAAAATGTTGTAAACTATCATTGTTCCAAGACTCTTTGAAGAAGTTAAGGCCCAAGGTTACTAAGGGGGTGTTTGGATTTCTAGTTTCCATAACTTATAACTTTGTTTCCATAACTCATAACTCAAAAATGGTAGGACCTATGACTCAAAAGCTTGTTTGGATTTTCATAACTCTGTTTCCAATTTTTGTTTCCATTACTCAATTTTCTAATTTTTGAGTTATGAGTTATGGAAACTAAAAACACATTTTAGGTGTTTTCAGTTTCCATAACTCAGTTTTCAATGGTATTTTGATAATTAAACACACATGGAGAGACCCACTAGTCAGAGTTAGCCACAGCTTTTGACCCTTTTTTTTTTTCTTTCTTTCTTCTCCATTGTTCTTCCGTTGCTTTGGTCTTCACTCAGTTTTTTTTTTCTTTCTTCTCCACTGTTCTTCCGTTGTTCTTCTTCTTTCTTCTTTTCTTTTTTTCTTCCTTTTCGCTCTTGTCAGTTCGTTCTTCCTTTTTTTTTTTTTTTTTTTGTGGTTCTTCATCGCATAATATTTTTGGTCTTCGCTCAGTTCTTTCTTCTTCTTTTTTTCTTTCTTCTCCACTGTTCTTCCGTTGTTCTTTCTTCTATTCTTTTCTTTTTTTCTTCCTTTTTGCTCTTGTCAGTTCTTTCTTCCTTTTTTTTTACTGGGTTCTATGAGTTTGGGTACTGGGGGTTGAAGGAAAAAAAAAAAAAAAACTGCACCAAGTGACTACAGGTATGGGGCCCACAAATAGTTGAAAAGTATTGAGTGATGATAAGCTGAGTGATGATAGCCAAACAGACTTGTGTAGAGTGATGGGGTATTTTGAGTGATGAGTGATTAGTAATGAGTGATGAAAAAATAAAATCCAAATAGGGCCTAACTATCTTAGTCTATGTTCAATTAACTTAAACTTATGTGTTGTGATAGCTAAATTTTCTTAATCCTACTTAGTAAAAATGTAGTCATCACGGGTTTCCAATGTGAACATAGGCTTCTAAGGCTAAACCACATTATCTCGCTCTCTCTCTCTCTCTCTCTCTCTCTCTCTCTCCATAATTTCTTATTTACACTTTATTATAATATCAGAGCTATATTTTGTCTTTTTGACTTCAACATCATCAAAATAATAGTGTAAAAAAATAATTTATAAGTGTTAAGTTATGGTTTTTCACATGACATTTATGTTAGTTTTATTCTATGACAAAAAGTTTTGTAATTGCATTAATTTATTTTCTTATTTTTTTGTGGTATTTAATTATAATGGGTTTAGTCTTAAGTGGTGAAGATTTGATTAAGACAGCTAAATGTCACATGAGGAGCACATGCCTAAAGCTGAATAGTCAGTGTGTTTTGTGACTCATCTCGCAAGTTGGCCAAGTTACAAGATGACCCACGAGATGCACTGATAGCTAGGATTTTAAGTGTGACTTTTATACCCTTCACCCATATTATATACACCCTCATTACCCACAAAATTGTAAAGAGACTATTCAGAAGAAAATCCTAGAAAGGTTTCTACAACACCCACCTTGTTAGAGAGAGCTACTCATCCTCAAGAGAGAAATTTTTGTAGTCTTTTCTCCTCCCCTCTTTCATTGTTCTACGTTGAGAGGAAATTTGTACCCAAACACAACCCATACATATTCAGAGTGTAGAGAGTGTTTTGGAGCTTGGAAAACATTGGGTATTTACCATAATAAGCTAGTGAGACTTGGCAGATGCAATTGGGTGGTATTTCTCAATCCAAGAAGCTAGTGAAGATAAGATTTCAAGAAGTCCGTTGGTAGCTGGAGCTTGGAGGACTCAAGTACTTTGGGTAGATTAGGCTTGGAGGGTCTTTTTGGTACCATTGTACTTCCACTTATTCACTAGTGGATCATTTTGGCTTGGAGGGCCGCGAAGAGGTTTTTATGTCGAGTTCTTTGGTTTTCTTCTTCGATAATACATCTCAGTATTATCTTGTGTTTGTATCTCTCTTCTCTTACTCTTTATGCTTTATACTTATTGTCTATTGTATATGCATATATTTTAAAGTAGTTCCGGCCTCATTGTGTTACATTTACCCTTATTCCGCGCTTAATTAAGTAGGATAAAACCAATCTAACCGTAAGTTTAAAATTGAGGGTCTAAACAAGGAGTAATATTTTATACTATTTGAGCTTTCAATAAGAAAGGGTGTTGCGATGGGTATTATATAGGCTACTCATGAAAATAATGACATATAGTTATTGGTTACTAATAGCTCATGACACAGCTATTTTTCTCATAATTACCAAACAATTATTTTACCTATTATTGTCCAACGGCTAGTTTATTTATAAATTTTCAATGGCTAGAAAAAAAAGAATAATAAAAATTATTTGGAACACAAACTCACACCAACACAAAATACAAAGGAAGAGATGCCATTAAACCCAATCCCTAAATGATGGAGTGAAATTTTTTACCTACCATATATACACTAAATATGTTAATAACATAAACATATCAATAACAATATTTGTTGAAGGTCAAATTATTTCTATAATAAATTTTGATTCTTAAACTTCCTCCTTTCTCACATTAGATAAAGAAAAACTATAAGGCCAGTGAAGCTGAGGAAAATTAATTTGATACTGTACATATGTTTATACATATCGATGGGAATTAAAGACAATTTCAAGAACACAACTAAGTACTTCTTTGAAAAGAAATATAATTTCCTTCTTTACCATATATATATATATATATATATATATATATATCAATAGGAATTATAGACAATTTCTAACAAATATCCACCCTCACCCAAATCCCATCAAATTTAGTAAGTTCTCAACTTTAAACTAACATTTTTAGAGTTGAGTTTATATATGGAAAGAATTCTAGTTATAAAAATAAGTAGCCAAAATTAATTTAGTTAATTACGTTTAATATTATTTTTAATTAGTAGCTACAAAGCAAGTGTTGCACTGGTGGGGGAAATGTAATCTAGTATAAATTTCAATATTGGTAAAATTCAGACCCTTACAACAGCCTCTAGTTGTCGGTCAAATTATGGCGAGTATCATCATTTTAGAATGTCTATACTATTCGGTATAATAATTGTTTTTTTGTACTACTTTAACATATAAAAACTAGTTTAATATACGTAGGTTATAGTGTTACTTGGCCCATCTTGGCTAGGATCTTTGAAGTTCTTCCAAAAGAACTTAATGAGTATAATATGAGCAATAATCATAGAAGAAGTAACAACGTTAGTATTGTTGTTGCATATGTTCTTTAAAGGCATTTCAATCTACATAGTTTTAATTGTCCAATGCTTATCTACATGGCCTCAAGGTGGTTATATATTTTGGGTCATTGCCCTTGCATCTACTAAATGTGAATGTTTTATGATAACAAGATATGCAGGGAAACAATGACTCATATTTTCGACCTCTTTAGTTCTAATCGCAATTGTAATATACGTAATATTAAAATAATCCAAATAGCTTATAATGCAGAAGAAGAGATGCCATTAAACGCAATCCTTGAACGTTGGAGTGAAAATTTTCAACCACCATGTACTAAATATATTAATAAACATAAACATATAAGTAAAAATAGTTGTTGAAGGTAAAAATTATTTCTATACTAAAATTTGGTTCTTAAACTTCACTCAAATTAATTTGTAATTGAATACATGCGTAATAACATCAATAGAAATTAAAGACAATTTCACAAACAAAACTAATTACTTCTTTGACAAGAAATATACTTTCATTGTTTACCAAAAATAATATCAATAGGAATTAAAAACAATTTCTAACAAATGTCCACCTTCACTCAAATTCCATCAATTAAGTACCATTCTTTGTTTTAATAAGAGCTAAACTTTAATCTAAGCAAGTTTTCCTAGAAGAAATCCTCATTCGGCACTTAATGAATTCTTATTTTTTTAAATGTCCAGAAAATAGCCGTATAAGTACTATATTTTGGAGGAAATTAATCACCAAATAAAGCTATACAGGTTTGACTTTGTTGTAGTGGTTTGAGCGTAAATATAACTATTGTAATGATTAGTGGTGGCGGTATTTATCCCATCACAATAACTTCATTTTATTTAAAAAAAATTAAAAAATTACAAAAACAGTCAAAATAACCACGCGAAAACTTGTGTAAATCATTTCAATTTTTTCATTCCTTTGTTTCTCAATAAAATTATTCTTGGATATTCGACTTCCCTCTCACACGCCTCTAGTCCTAGGGATATAAAACAAGCTACAAGCCTTCCTTTTTCGATTTAATAGCTAATTTAGATTTTCGTACCATGTACATCCCTACTCACCTCAGCATTTAATGTTAATACTTTCTATCAATCGCATCAAATGCTATTGGAGATGGACTACTTTGCAATGCAAATCTCATTCCAACTCTTCCTTTACCTCTCTAAGGGGGTGTATGGTGTCAGACTTCACACTTGGATTTTGGGATGGACAAATCCCATATATATATATATATATATATATATATATATATATATATATAGACACACACACACCCTTATAGGAGTGCCTACATAAAGATACCAATACCAGGCTAGACTTGGGCATGAATTTATTGATAAGAACTCAATATAAACCTTTACTCAACACTTACCAATATAAATTTATTATCAGAGTATATCCATTTGACCCCATTGGTTGGTCTTAGGTATAGTGAGTAGGTCTTAATTCCTTGCATGTCCTTTTATGGGTTCCACTTGGGATTGAAAAATCCCACACACCCACACCCACACCCACAAACCCCCTTATAGGAGTGCCTATATAAATACCAACACCAAGTTAGACTCAGGCATAAGTTTTTCGATACAAACTTAGTAAAAACCTTTACTCAAAACTTATCAATATAAATTGATTATCAGAGTATATCCATTTGACCCCATTGGCTGGTCCTTGGTATAGTTAGTCGGTCTTAATTCCTTGCATGTCCTATTATGGGTTCCACGACCATTGGGCATGGCCCACAAGGTTTATTATTACTTGAAGATGATTATTGTTTGTATTTGTTTAACTTTCTTAGCATCTAACCCTAGTATTTGAATCATTAATTTGATTATTAAATATTAGGTTGGTGGGCAATTATATATCACTTGTGAAGTCAAGAAATGATATCCTTCATGCTAAGAGGCTATATTATTGTTAGGGTCATATTTTATATGTAATTGGCTAATCCTTTGACAAAACTCACTTTACTTATAATTGGGTAGATCTAAATTGGGTTTAATGTATCAAGAAATATGTTATTTAAACATATCAAGTGGTATCAATAAAGACATGAAAGTTGATCCAAGAAACAAGTGAAAATAAGCTATTTAATTAAGTCTTGACACAAGCTCGACAGATGTTGCTATCGAAGATTAATGGAGAAGCTCGTCACAAGCTCGATCTATCAAGTTCTACGATTTTGATCGAAAACTCCAAATCCGAAATTCCGCCCATAATGACTTGAACGATTAGGGTTTCACTTCTTACAAACCTAGTCATATATAAGAATTATTTTAAAAATCATCATACACAGAAACAGAGACCTAGAACTCATACACTCTATGAGAAGCTACTGCGTTTGTGCGCCTTAAAGTTTTGTAACTAAGTGCTTCCTAATCTTCATCATTTATGAAGTGAAGAAATTTGCAGCTAAGGTTGCGTTTGTTTCGGGCGAAAACGGTTTCAAGAAATTATTTTACAGCCTTTGGTGTGTTTGGTAGTTGTAGAAAATTCGGTCAAACGAAAATTCAAATACATGTTGATTGTAAAATAACTCCTCTCCCCTGTAAAACCATTTCCCTTCTTATTTTACCTTCAACCAATTTCCGCAAAATACACACCTGAAGAGAGAGAGCTCAAACCCATCCTTGTTCAAACCCATCCTCGCCGGTGATGCCCAGAACCACCCCTCGACACACGGCCCCGCCGTCGCATGCAAGCCACTTCGCCAACCCATCTCTTGTCCTCGTCCTCCGCTGGCCCATCCCTCATCCTCACCGACCCATCATTTCACCGACCCATCACTTCGCCGACCCATCCCTTGTCCTCGTCCTCTGCCGACCCATCTCTCATCCTCACTGACCCATCCCTCATCCTCGTCCTTACTGACCCAATCGCGCCTCTAGATCGCGCCTCTGGATTGCGCCTCTGGATCGAACCCGGTCTGATCGCGCCTCTGGATCGTGACTCTGGATCTCCGATGAACCCGGTCTGATCACGCCTCTAGGTCGAACCCAGTTGCCTCCCTCTGTTCCTTCCTCTCTCAATTTGACCGGATTTGATGATTTTGTTTTTTGGTTTTTGATTTTATTTGCTGAGAAATGATATTATATATATGTTTGGAAGCTGAGAAAATGTGTTTTCTATGGCATTTTCAAGAACACAACCAAACACTAAAAAATAATTTTCAAAGTATTTTTTAAAATGCCACCAAACACCTGAAAATATTTTCTTTTCCGAAAAGTATTTTCCCCTGCAAATATTTTACACTTGGAAAACATTTTACATTGAACCAAACGCACCCTAACAACAATCAATCAAATTGTTGGAGTTAGTCACGTACTAGGATCCGTGCAAAGGAGTTAGTCACAGATTGGAGATTTGTGCGACAAAGGAAAGAAAGCTACTCAATATTAAGTTCAATTAGGTATTGAAGTGAAGATTCAACTGTAGGTTGGTATTTTCGGATAAGTCAGGACAGTGATAAGATTTTTCATACTTGTAATCACTTGATTATTGATTAGTGGATTCTTGGGAGTGATGAACTTAAATTCACCCGATTGGGTTTTTGCCTTGCAAAAGGATTTCCCTATTTGTCAACAAATCACCGTGTCAATTTAATTTCCACTGCATATTAATTATTTGATGATTTGTGAGTGCCTCCACGATTTGCATGTAATTTGACTTAACTAATCAATTTGAGTAATTGAATTAATTAACCGGGGTCAACCTATCTTAACTCAACTATTATGAAGATCAGCTCATTAGAATCATAAAAAAGGATGCTAGAGGAAGAGTTGAAATCAATCAAATGTTCAAGAATTCAATTCTAAGTTGTGTAGGGCACTTAGGCTTAGCTCATCAAACAAATGCACATTTTAAAAAACCTAAAAGATCCCCCATGGTGCATGTTAAACTAGACCAAATTGGGTTGGTAATGAATTGTGATGCGCCTAGAGAAGATAGAAGGTGAAGGTGCTCCCTAGGCTTGGCTTGAGGACCCTTTGTTTGTGCTAGAGACAACCTCTTGTAATAAAACTATAAAAGCATTGGCCCTTGTTTTGGTGAGTTCAGTTTGGTTGTGTTACTCCCAAAATGAGTGGGATACCATCCATTTGTGCCTATTTATCAATTTGCCTCACACATGATTCTCCTTCAAACTCTCATTCTCATGGATCATTTTTGTTTTAATATTATGGATCTTGGTTCGCAATGAAACTTGTGGATTCAGGAGTAAAAGAAAGCCCAATGGTTTGGGTGGTGCTTAATCAGATAGAAGGTGTTAGAGTCATATTTTCTATGTAATTGGCTAATCTTTTGATAAAATAAACTTTACTTGTAATTAGGTAGATCTAAGTTGGGTTTAATATATCATGAAGTATGTTGTTCAAACATATCAAGTGGTATCTTTAAAGACATGAAAATTGATCCAAGAAACTAGTGAAGAAAAGCTGTTTCATTAAGTCTCAACATAAGCTCGACAGATGTTGCTATCGAGGATTAATGGAGAAGCTCGACACAAGCTTGATCTATCAAGATCTTCGATTTCAGAATTTCTAGATCTGAAATTCGGTTCATGATGCATTGTTTGATTAAGGTTTATTTTCTCACAACTCTAGTCATATATAAGACTTATTTTAAAAGTCATCAAGTAACGGAAACAGAGACCTAGAACTCACATATTCTGTGTGAAGCTACTACGTTTTGTGCGCCTTAGGGTTTTGTAATCAAGTGCTTCCTGATCTTCATCGTCTATGAAGTAAAGAATCTTGCAGCCAACAACAATCAATCAAGTTACTTAGTTAATCACATACGGGGATCCGTGCAAAGGAGTTAATCACAGATTGAAGATTTGTGCAACAAAAGAAAGAAGGCTACTACAATATCAAGTTCAATTGGGTATTGAAGCGAAAGTTCAACTGTAGGTTGATATTTTGAGAAATGCCGAGGTCATAGTAAGATTTCTTATATTTGTAACCGCTTAATTATTGATTAATGAATTCTTGGGAGTGGTAGCCTAAAATTCACGTGGTAGGTTTTTTGTCTTGTGAGAGGTTTTTCCCATTTGTCAACAAATTACCGTGTCAATTTAATTTTCACTCCATTTAGTTTATTTTGTGATTTGTTGGTGACTCAACAGTTTGCATGTAATTTGACCTAATTAATCAACTTGGATAATTGAATTAATTAACTGGAGCTAATCTATCTTAACCCAACAAAAAGAACCCAGCGAAAGTAAGTATTACATACTGACTACTATTTAGAAAGCAAGCAGTACAATGAAGATTGAAGTTGCATGACTTGAGGATACAAGGATATAAGATTGCTCTGTTATTTCAATTGTTTAGGAGTAATCTAAGTTATCTAATATCTCTTAGTATTTGTTTTTATCAATAACTTAGCTTTGGTTATTATCCAATACACTAGTTTATTCTATCTTTATCAGTTGTAAGCCTTCAGGAGGCCTATGATCAATAATAATAAAGAGATATCAGAATATATATATATATATATATATATATATATGAGAAAAACCAAGCCATTGCTTTTCAGTAGGTCCTAGTTATCCCTTGAAGCATAGCTACAAAATTTCTTTGACATTAACTTGCTTTTCATATTTCTTTCTTTGTAACCATAGCGCCACATGGGAGAAGAGGCGCAGCTCGCGGCCGCCGGGGTCGTATCAATAAGCTGGTACTCAAATTTATCAACTTATGAAGCATGTACCTTTATTTAATGTAAGAGTTCTAGAGCTTGTATGCTTAGAGTAGCCCCTAAATTGGAGCTGATTGGTGTCCTTTTGGTACTGTTTGATGTATAATTTTGTTGGATTGCCTCAGCTGAATTCTATATAGGCTGGGATTGGGCTGTTTCTGCTTGTAAACTTTGCTATATTGGGTTTCTTTTTTTTTTTTGTTTTTGGGCTGTAGCTGTTGTTATGCATATAGTGGCTGCAGATGTCTTGGAGTTTCTACATAGTCTTCGCAATTAATTAGCTGTTGTTTGTTGAATTGGTGTTTGTATTCTATTATTTGCTAATGAAATTACTGATTCTTTCCCCCACCAAAAAAAAAAAAAAAAAAACTAATAGGCGCTAATAACCTTTCAAAGTTTTGGTGATAAGCTGTCTGTTAGATATAATCGTGGGACCAATATACTGATATACATACTATGAGTGGCCACAGTATGTCAATGTCCTATTGTGGCGTTAGTTGGTCATATATATATAAATTTGATTTCTCTTGACGCTTAATTTTATGTCGAACAAACTAGAGTCACATAAGAACAACGTGACCTTACTGAAAGCATTTTAAAACTAGTAAATACTATTTTTTTGGTCATAAATTATATATATATATACACACACACACACACACACGATATCACGTCGTTTAAAATACGTTGTAAACTTTATATATATTCAAATGAAAGAATTTTTTTTCCATTGTACACGCCCAACAGCCTCAATGGTCCGTACACATCCACCACAATTTGTGTCTGTACCTATTGATATATTCAGACAAGGTTTGTTGTTTGACCTTGTAATGGGAAGCCGGGAATGACACTTTTCCTTGTCAGTTCTGCTTTGAGTTTTGATATGGGAAGGTGGGGTTTCCACTTTCGGATTCCATGGTGCAGAGAGCTTCCAGACTCCAGAGGAATTGGGCTTGAATTTGTGAGATTTCCTTTCCTCTCTTTTGAATCATAAATTCATAATACCTATTCCATTTCACTCATAGAGCTTGAGCTTACTGGGAAGGTGGCATTTTCATGTCTTTCGGCAAATGGAAGCAGAGTTGATATAAGTGAATAACTAAAAAGTGTATACATGTCTTGTAACACTGATGTCCAACTACAGATACTACCATTAAAATTAATTGTGAAAGATATCTAAATAATAATAATAAATGGAAAGTAGAATCAGCCAAATGGGGAAAAACGTACTCTTTGATGGAGCTGGGATCTCTATTTCTAATAGCATTGCAAGTTGACACATGAGCAAACAAACTGCACCCTCTACATTAAGCTTAACAGGCGCAACAGTAGACTAGCTTAGAATTTGAACTAAATCTTCTGATTTAGTGTTATTCAATTCCAAACCCATTGACTTTTCAGGTACAAATTCTTGTCCACCAACTGCCTGCTTGTCCTAATATGGTCTACTCCTATAATGTGGGCAGTCAATCCACGATCATTGTCTTTACAATTCAGAATTTAAACAATCACAAAAGCATGAAATATTACATCTTTGTCCATCTGATGATCAAAGAATTTGATCACTGTTACCACTTACCATTAACAGAGATCAGTCGGAATAGCACTTGTCAGCAAAAAAATGAAATTCAGGAATAGTTTCTTCACACTTGCAAGCAGTTTAACAAAGTATAAACCAAAAGAATCATGCACTAATTCAATCTTGTAAAAGTTGCTATTAGGAAAAAAAACTTGAACTTGCGAGGGAAAGTTTGAATCATTCAAGCTTCAAGCTGCTGGCTGATGGTGATGTGCTCAGAGATTAGTTAATGAATATATGCCGTAAGAATCAACATAAAGCTGAGCTGTGAAGGAGGATTACCAAGTAGTAGCTGGGCAATTGGATCTTGCGTAAGAGTTCATAAAGCAGAGGTACTACCTTTCCAAGGAAGAATCCAAAGTACTTTCTTCAGTGGCTTCTCATATATTTCTTCCGAATTAGATGGAAAATTGGAGAATGTCTAACTCCTGAGATTTTTGGCAATTCTCCCTTCTAGAATAGAGGTCAGTGGAGGAGGTGCAAGTAATGAGATTAGGGATGGCAATGGGGCTGGACAGGGCAGGACGGGGCTGAAGGATGGGGTCTTCGCCCTCGACCCTCAACCCTCATAGTTTTGTCTTGACCCATTCTCGCCCCGCCTTGCGAGATGGGAAAAATGTTCTTAACCCATCCCTGACCCTTGAGACCCAGCAAAGCCCCACCTTACTCCCTTAAAACTGTACTTTTTGTTAATTTACCCTACAATTATATCAATTTTTTTTAAAAAAACCTGTTTCATTAATAAAAATATTCTTAAAATTACAACTAAATTTATTCCATTAAATCAAACTAATTTTAGCAGAAACTGAATAATATTATCAAAGTGTTTAATAAAACAATATCACAACAAAAATAAAAATCCCATAGTATAACAAATAACATAATAGAGGTAGAGAGTCACGTTAAGTATACTAAAATAAGCTAATGTTTGTTTAACTAGGAGGATTTTAGGGTATAAAAAATTTACAATTATAACATTTTTCAATGTGGGCTGGAATGGGTCTAAAAAGTATAAACCTATCCCCGCCCCGCCCCGCCCCGCCCCACCCCGCCCCATGATGCGGGGCGAAAATCTCGCCCCATTCCCACCCCACTACCTTTGCGAGGCAGGGAAAATCCACAAGGGGTGGAGTGGGTTTAAAAAGTCTAAACCCATCCCCGCCCCACCCCATGATGCGAGGCGAAAATCTCGCCCCATCCCCATCCCCATCCCCACCCCACTACCTTTGCGGGGCGGGAAAAATCCACAAGGGGTGAAATAGGGAGGGTCGGGTCAAGTGAGGCGGGACAAAATTGTCATCCCTAAATGAGATTATGGTGATATAATATATTTTGTAATCTTAGATTACTGTAATATTAAAAAATAAAAATTAAATTAACCAAAAACTATAATGTGACATTATGATAATGTGCATTACATTAAGGTCACATTACAGTGAACCAAACACCCCCTTAAATGTATGCACTACAAGAAATCGTGGAGATATTTTATATTTTTATCTTTTGGAGTTAAAATCTTGGTTAACGCTGTCTATTAGTCAATTTTAATAAGGACAAAATTGTATGTTTTAAGAATAGAATAACTCAAGTATATGGTAGGATTTTTAAATTTTCCCTATGAATTATCTCATATTTATTTATGCACGCCACTTCATGGGGATGTTTAATGTTAACAAGATATGCTGGGAAACAATTATTCATACTTTTGTTCTCTTTAGATCTAATTGCAATTGTCATATATACGGTATCAAAATAATCCTAATAGCTCATAATGCAAAGGAAGAGATGCCATTAAACCATGTTAGAAAATTTAGACCCCGGTTGATAGAATTAACAAGTTTTAAACTCAAGTTGTCAACTAGATTTATTATGAATAAACTTTGTTTAAATAAACAAACATTAATATCATGCCAATATCATGCACATCAGAATAGTAAATAAGACAAGATATGATGACCCAGGAAAACTAATGAAACAAACTAATTTCACTATAAAAAACCTGAGGAGAAATCTTACTGAAAAACAATTCACTATAATAAAAAGAAGTTTCAGATCTAGTACAAAACATTTGTCCCTAGACTCTACGAACCTAGTAGATGAACTTACAGCAGAAACCTTCTACTGCTTCAAAACCTCTGAATTCTTCAACATATGAACACCACCCTTTTGCATGGATCTCAGCACGTGACTAACTTCAGCAACTTGAAGATGTTGACTGCAAAGTTCTTCACTTCATCAATAATGAAGATCAAGAAGTACTTGGTTACAAAACCCTAAGGCACAAAAAACGCAGTAACTTCTTGCAGAGAGAATAAGACACTAGGTCACTTTCTGCATGTGTTCTCCATATATAACGGTCTTAAAAATAAGCCTTATATATGTTAAGGGTTGTGAGAAAATAAACTCTACACATTCATGTCAGCATAAGCCAAAAATCAGATCTGGAAATTCTGATTTTGTAGACCGCAACAGATTCAGCTTCCGTCAAGCTTCTGTTGAGCTTCGTTCTTAAGTCTCAATAAATATTGTTTCTATCGAGGTATTTGTCAAACTTTAATGAATAGTTTTTTTTCACTTGTTTCTTGGTGCAATCTTCATGGCTTTAATACTTGGCTTGAACAACATGTTTCTTGAAGTACTAAACTCATTCTAAATCTACCCAATTATAAGTAAAGTGCATTTTGTCAAAAGATTAGCCAATTATATAAAAATTGTCCCTAACAAACCTGATCCCTAAATATTGGAGTGAAAATTTTCACCTAACATATACTAAATAAATTAATAAACATAAACATATTAGTAACAATATTTGTTGAAGGTAAACATTATTCAATACTAAATTTTAATTCTTAAACTTTCACCTTTCTAATATAACAGATAAAAAATTATAAGGATAGT
The DNA here is from genome assembly GCA_033629205.1 of Lithocarpus polystachyus. Lineage (NCBI taxonomy): Eukaryota > Viridiplantae > Streptophyta > Magnoliopsida > Fagales > Fagaceae > Lithocarpus > Lithocarpus polystachyus. The sequence continues at coordinate 79,982,397 of CM066166.1, forward strand.
AGAGCCGAGAAAGATAATGTACATATGTTGATACATATCAATGGGAATTAAAGTCCATAAGCAAATACTTCTTTGGCAAGAAATATAATTTAGTTCTTTATAAAAAAAAAAAAAAATATATATATATATATATATTTATATCAATAGGAATTATAGACAATTTCTAACAAATATCCACCGTCACCCGAATCCCATCAATTTTAGTAAGAGTTCAACTTTAATCTAACATTTTTAGAGTTATATATATATATATATATATATATATATATATTATATTTGTGTGTGTGTGTGTGGAAAGAACACTAGTTATAATATGACATAGACCAAAATTAATTTAGTCAATTACGTTCAATACCCCTTTGGTAGCTACAAAGTGTTTCACAAGAGGGAGAAATACAATTACTAGCATAGGTATGGTAGAATCAAGTCTTTAGCAATAATTTCAACCTATTAGTAACAAATCAAAGTTTCTACACTATTCATTCTCCATGAAAAAGACTTTAATAACTATACCTCAGACCATTATGACAACTAGAAGTTGTTGGTCAAATTTTGGTGTGTGTGTGTGTGTGTTTTTTTTTTTTTTTTTTTTTTTCAGAATGTCTATACTAATCGATATAATAATTTTTTTTGTGTTATTTTAACATATAAAAAATTAATTTAATATACGTAGGCTATAGTGTTACTTGGCCCGTCTTGGCTAGAATTCATGGAGTTCTTCCAAAAGAAATTAATGAGTATAATATGAGAAATAATCATAGAAGAAGTGACAACTCTAGGTCAGTTGTAGCATATGTTCTTTAAATGCATTTCAATCTACATATTTCTAATTGTGCTATGTGTATCTACATGGCCTTAAGGTGGTTATATATTTTGGGTCATTGCCGTTGCATCCACTAAATGTGAATGTTTTATGGTAACAAGATATGTGGGGAAACAGTTACTCATATTTTCGACCTCTTGAGTTCTAGCTGCAATTATTCAATATGAAGTATCAAAATAATCCAAATAGCTCGTAATGTAGAAGAAGAGATGCCATTAAACCTAATACTTAAACGTTGGAGTAAAAATTTTCAACTACCATGTACTAAACATGTTAAGAAACATAAACATATATTTTTGTGTACTTACATAATGGGAAAAGACATGTTTGGATTGAAAACACCTAATCTAAAGCCAAATATGTATATAAATATATATATATATATATATATATATATATCTCAAACTCGTAATATCTAAAATCTTAAACATTTATTGCTACACTTTTGTTGAGTTACATTAAATTTTCAACAACTATGTACTAAACATGTTAAGAAACATAAACATATATTTTTGTGCACTTACATAATGGGAAAAGACATGTTTGGGTTGAAAACATCTAATCTAAAGCCAAATTTATTAAGGAAAATACTAACGAGTGCCCTTAGGGCATTAGTTAATAATTCATTTAAAAAAAGTTTTATGGAAAAAGAGAAAAAAAAGTAATTAATGTTTTGATAACTTTTTCATTTCCTATAAAAGTGATGTCAAAACTTTCTTAAAATAGATTATTAACCAATGCCCTAAGGGTACTCATTAGCATGATCCATTTATATATATATATATATATATAAATATATAAATATCAAACTCGTAATATCTAAAATTTTAAGCATTTATTAATACGTTTTTGTTGAGCTACATTAATGTGGCATTTCAGTACGGCTAAATTTAAGTGATAAACATAAAGGCTGTGAATCTACAAATGTAATCTTTAGAGAATTTATTCATTTTTTTTTTAACATCGTTAATTTTATATGAACTGTATGAGGTTAATTATACATTTAAGCAAAATAAATAAATATATACATATATGTATGATTTTTATTTAAATAAAATATTCAAATTATTCATTTTCTTAAGAGAGATTTTCATAATAATCAAAACTTATATCAAATTTATACTGAATATGTATAATTTATTATCTAAATTTTATTGGAGAGAGAGAGAGAGAGAGAGAGAGAGAGAGAGAGAGAGAGAGACTACTTGTGATAAGGAACTAAAAAATACAACACCAAAACGTATGAACCCATAATAGAGTTTTAAAATCTTAATGATTCATCAAAAGAAAGTAGAGTTCCAAGAAAGAATAAAAAATCAAGAGAAAAAGAATAACCACTTTTTCAAGAGAGAATGTGAGAGAGAATAATAAGAAATTTATAGAAAATAATATGAGAAAAAAAAAAAGTTAAAAAAAAAAGTATAGTAGTAAACACCAAATTATCCAAGTCATGTTATGTAATGCAATATAATAACATCTATGAAATCAAATAAACTAAAAAAGATAACAACTTGAAAACACAAAACTTAATCATCACATCAACCCAAAGTAGAGTTCCAAATAATACAAAAATTTATCAACTTAAAGTAGAGATGCAAGAAAAATATTTTAAAAAAAAAAAAACAAAGAGAAAGAGAAATAAATAACCTTTTGTGTGTGTGTGTGGAGAGAGCAAGAGAGAGAGAAAGAGAGAAATAACATTTTGTGTGTAAAAAAATTATGAATATAATGGAAAAGAGAATTATAAATTTATAGGAAGAGGAGGGAAATAAGAAAAGCAAAAAATAAAAGAAGATAAAGGGATTGAGGAAAAGTGATATTAAGGTAGACAGCAGTGAGGAGATGAAAATGATAAAGGGGGGGAAAAGTTAAAAAAAGTATAACAATAAGTTGAGAATTTAATAAGAAAAAAAAAGAATAAAAAATAAGAGAGCAAATGTTGAAAATTGGTGGATGATGTGGCCGTTAATGTGACTCAACATGAGTATAGCAACAATAAATACTATGTTTTAGCTTTTCAATATATATAGATTCATAAAGTCCAAAAATGCTATCCTTCATGCTAAGAGGCTATATTATGAAGATCAACTCATTAGAATCATAAAAAAGCATGTTAGAGGAAGAGTTGAATGCAATCAAATGTTCAAGAATTCAGTTCTAAGTTTTGTAGGGCGCTCATCAAACAAATGCACATTTTAAAAGACCAAAAAGATCCCCCATGGGGCATGTTAAACAAGACCAAATTGGTTTGGTAATGCACTGCGATGAGCCTGGAGAAGACAGAAGGTGAAGGTGCTCCCTAGGCTTGGCTTGAGGACCCTTTGTTTTTGCTAGAGACAGAGCCTCTTGTAATAAAAGCGTTGGCTCTTGTTTTGGCGAGTTCAATTTGGTTGCGTTACTCCCAAAGTGAGAAAAAGAAGGGGGGGAAGTTACCACCCATTTGTGCCTATTTATCAATTTGCCTCATTCTCATTTTTGTTAAAGAAAGCCCAATGGTGTAGGTGGTGCTTAAACAGATAGAAGGAACCCAGCGAAGGTAAGTGTTACAAACTGACTGCTATTCAGACAGCAAGCAGTACAGTGAAGATTGAAGCTGCATGACTTGAGGATATGAGGATATAAGAATTGCTCTGTTATTTCAATTGTTTAGAGTAATCTTAGTGATCTAATATCTGTTAGTATTTGCTTTTCTCAATAACTTTGTTTTGATTATTATCCAACATACAATACTAGTTTATTCTATCCTTATCAGTTATTTCCTTTGTCATTTAGGAGTTGTTACATTTACGTTCAGTTGTAAGCCTTTATAAGGCCTGTGATCAATAATAATAAAGAGGTATCAGAATATATATATATATATATATATATATATATATATATGAGAAAAATCAAGCCTTTGCTTATTAGGAGGTCCTAGTTATCCCTTGAAGCATAGCCACAAAATTTCTTTGACATTAACTTGCTTTTCATATTTCTCTCTCGTCACCATAGCCACACATGGGAGAAGAGGTGCAGCTTGCGACTGTGGGGTCGTATCAGTAAGCTGGTACTCAAACTTATCAACTTATGAAGCATCTACCTTGTTTTAATTTAAGAGTTCTAGAGCTTGTCTGCTTAGATTCCGTAAACTCTGGCTGATTGGTGTCTTTATGGTAGTGTTTGATGGCCTCAGCTGAATTCTATATAGGCTGGGATTGGGTTGTCTCTGCTTATAAATTGTAATCTTTGATTCCTTGCTATTTTGGGGTTGTGTGTGTGTTCAGTTGTGCTGTAGCTGCTGCAATGCATATAGTGGCTGCAGCTGTCTTGGAGCTTCTACATAGTCATTGCAATTGATTAACTGTTGCTTGTTGAATTGGTGTTTATTAATGAAATTAATTGATTTTTTAAATAAGAAAAAGAAAAAAAAAATCTAATATGTCCGAATAAACTTTCAAAGTTTTGGTGATAAGCATTCTGTTGGGGTTCGATTTAAAACATACTCTTTGCTAGGAGTTGGGATCTCTATTACTAATAGCATTGCAAGTTGACATATGAGCAAACTGAATCCTCTGCACTAAGCTTAGCAAGCACAAAAGTACACAAACTTTGAATTTGAACTATCGTCGGATCTAGTGTTATTCAATTCCAAATCCATTGACTTTTCAGGTACAGATACTTGTCCACCAATTGCCTGCTTGTCATTATATGGTCTACTCCTATAATGTGGGCCGTCAATCCACAATCATTGCCTTTATACTTCAGAAATTATACAATCACAAAAGCATGAAATATTACATCTTTGTCTATCTATAGCATTACAAATATTGAATTGGGATTTGTGAGCACGACACTTATGTTCATAGAATTTGATCACTGTTACCATTAACACAGATCAGTCAAAATAGCACTTGACAGCAAAAAAATGAATTTCAAGAATAGTTTCTTCACACTTGCAAGCAGTCTAACAAAGTATAAACCAAAAGAATCATGCACTAATTCAATCTTGTAAAAGTTGCAATTAGCAAAAAATTTGAACTACGCAAGGGAAAGTTAAATCATTCAAGCTTCAAGTTGCTAGTGATATTCTCAGAGATTGAGTTAATGAATATATGCCGTTAGAATCAACATAAAGCTGAGCTCTGAAGGAGGATTACCAAGTAGTAGCTGGGAAATTGGATCTTGCATACGAGTTCACAAAAGCAGAGGTACTACCTTTTGAAGAATCCTTAGTACTTTCTTCAGGGGCTTCTCATACATTTCTTCCGAATTAGATGGAAAATTGGAGAATGTTAACTCCTGAAATTTATTTTTTACAAAAACAACACCCCCCCCCCCCCCCCCCCCCCAAAAAAAAAAAAAGAAAAGAAAAAGAAGAAAAGAAATTTCTCTCTTCCTTCCCCTCAATTCTACCTGCTGGCAATTTTTTGGCAATTCTCCCTTCTAACATAGAGGTGTCGATATAGGAGGTGCAGGTATTCCCAACCAAAATTTCTGCCCATTTCGGCAAAGTTTCAGCATAAGGAGGAGCACTACTCAAGGATCATGGCTTTGTTTGAAGGAGGTAACAGAATAATCTGATTGAACACTCAATAATGATACCATTTTTGTCAAAACTAGTGACAGAGGTTATGTTGAACACCTTCACTATACATCAACACAGATCCATATTTCTTTTAATCTATTCCAGTACATTATCTTGCAATAGATTAATACATTATACATATTCACACACATATTGTGTGTGTGTGTGTGTGTGTGTGTGTGTGAGAGAGAGAGAGAGAGAGAGAGAGAGACGGTGCCACCTGCTGAAACCCATACCATCAGGCCTTGTCTAAGATTCCGCCTTTGTCCATTATAATGTCCAGAATTCATTTATATTGCCGGCAGGAAAAGGCTGCGTGCTTGATATAAAATGTTGGCATGAACCTGAGGGATCTTCTTGCCTTGATTTTCAAAAGCCATTACCAAGTCTTGGCCTTGGCATCAGAGTGGAGATATGAATATGGTCCAGATCATGAGCTTTTCTCGCACATAGTGGCTGCTCTCTGCCTTTTGAATTGTCCGTAGCAGTAGCAGTGAAGAAAATCATGACCTGCAGCTGCAAGTCATAGAACTCGAAGTGTTAGTGAAATAACTCAAAGACAGGCAATAAAATAAATCTTATAACAAAAAAGAATCACAAATCAATTTTTTGGTGTTTGAAGCTCCTCCTTACGATCCTTCAAGCCTGAGGGAATATCTGTTGTCTTCTTTCAGTGTTTATTATCTTATTTTATCTTTTTATTCTTTTACCAGGAAAGACTTTTATTTTCAAAGTCTGAGGAGGGAGAATGCTTTGAGTTCCTGAATTCCTTACTCAAACACTGATGAAGCTTCAACTTCATAGTGCCATTGTGAGAACCAATCATCTGTCAACATAAAAATGTTAAAAAAATCCTCATCAGCTATGCTCGCTACCTTGATTACAGTCTTCACTTTAAATGCTGATGAATCCTTCTTGACAAACACTAGGCCCACTGTAGGAACTTTGACTTTGTACTATCCATTATAGCAAAAACTTTCATCACTTACTGCTTGAGCTTTGACATTAAGCATTCTAAGATCCTTGTCCACCTTATAGGTTTGCATCTCATTCCTATAATCAATCCAACTATAACCTGGTTCCTTAATAACTTGTTTCTCACTCATCAGCTCTCTAACAGCCTTCACATCATCCCATCTTCCCAAAGAAGAATAGATATTGGCCAAAAGCACATAAGGGGCAGAATTCTGTGGGTCCAGGTGGAAAAGTTCATCTGCTGCTCTTTTTGCTAAGTTCACATTAGCATGAACACGACAAGAACTAAGCAATACCTCCCATATAACTGGGTCATCTTTATACGGCATCTTATCTATAAGCATTTCTGCTTCATGGAATCGACCAGCTCGGCCCAGAGAATCAATAATGCAAGTGTAATGGTCCAAGAAAGGCTCGACTCCATGTTCTTGATGCATTGAATTGAATATTTCTATGCCAACATCCACCAATCCAGAATGGCTACAAGCAGTTAAGACAGCAACAAATGTTATACCATCAGGTTTCTCACCTGAGCTGATCATGTCATTGTAGAGACAAACAGCCTCATATCCATGCCCATTCTGTGCATACCCATGTATCATTTCATTCCAAGTGACAGTGTTTTTGCCAGGCATCATATCAAAGAAACATCGGGCCCCATCTACATCACCACATCTCGAATACATATCAATAAGAGCACTCCCCACAAAGATATCATTCATATATCCATCTTTTGCTATTTGAGCGTGAACCTGCCTCCCTTGAAATGAAGAAGATACTTTAGCACAGCAACTCAGAACAGTAGCATAAGAAAATTGGGTGGGACACATTCCATTTTGTCTCATCTGCTTGAAGAGCGTGAAAGCTTCCATGTCCAGAGAATTGAACGAAAAACCAGCTATCATTGAATTCCAACAAACAATATCTAATTCAGACATGTTAGAAAATATACGAGTTGCCATCTCTGTCTTCCCACACTTAGCATACATGCCAACTAGTCCACTGGCAACATATGTGTCAGTATGAAAAAACGCCTTTTGTGAGGCAGAATGGACCTGCTTTCCAGACTCCAGAAGCCCTGTTGCTGCACATGAGCTAAGGATAATGGCCAATGTAGTCCGATCAGAATGCACACTCTGAAACTGCATTTCCCTGAACAGTTTTATTGCCTCTTTGTGATTCCCACTCTGGGCATAGCCAGAGAGCATGGCATTCCATGAACTCACACTTGGGCATGGCATGCTATCAAAAATTTGACGCCCGGTTTCAATATCCCCAGACTTGATGCATGCTGCAAGCATATTAATATAGGTGACTTCATCTGGTTCAAAACCGCTACACTGCATTCTTTGCAGGTACTCCACAGCTTTCTCACTTTGGTACTTTTGGCCATACCCAGCTATCATAACATTCCAAGAAACAACACTGACTTTCGACAAATTAGCAAAAACCTTCTCGGCACTATCCATGTCCCCATTCTTAGCGTACATATCAAGCAATGAATTATTTAAATGAAGATCTCGCTCGAAGCCAAGTTTAATCGTGAGGCCATGAACTTGTTGTCCATGTACATTATACGAAAGTACGGCATTGAGATCATCCTGACCAAAGTCTCCACATACCCCTCTAGCACAAACACCTAAAATGCTCGACAATGCGACAGAATCGATACCAATTCCTTTTCTACACATCAGTCTAAACATTTCCAAAGCTTCCAGGACTCGATCCGTCTGCACTAACCCACCCATCATCGCAGTAAATGTGACCTCATTATGCTCAGGCATGTCCTCAAAAACTCGAATTGCATCCCTAAGCAGCCCACACTTTGCATACATGCACAACAAAGCATTAGCCACGTACATATTCACGTCAAGGCCAATCTTAATAACAAGACCATGACATCTCCTACCACACATAGAATCCTCCAATGCACCACATGCACTAAATACACTTGCCAACGTGAAACGGGTCGGCAAAAATCCTTCTGAAATCATTGAATCATACGCATCCAATGCCTTTTTTTCAAACCCGCTTCGAGCGAATGCACTAATCAAAGTGTTCCAAGACACTGTGTTTCTTTCAGGCATTTTAACAAACAAGGTATAGGCACCGTGTAAATTTCCAGCTTTGCAATGAGCTCCTAGGATGGCATTCCAAGAATACACGCCTTTGTGAGGAATTTGGTCGAATACTTGGTGGGCAGAATGGAGGTTCCCGCATTTGGAGTAGAGCTCAATGAGGCGGTTGGAGAGGAAGGAGTCGGAAGCGAGGCCGATGCGAAGGATAAATGCGTGGATGAGTTTTCCGGCAAGGTGGGATTTCTTGTCAATGCAAGACTGCAAGAGGTTTGCTAAGTAAGTGGTGGTTTTGCTTTCCATGCTTACTGTTACATCAATATTTTGCTTAGCCTAGCGCAGGTAGTAGAGTTTTCAAAAAAGAAAGATATCCCCTGCAATGTGTTAACCTACAATAACTACAAGGGGCAAGAGTTGGCACAATCAAAACTAGTCATGTCAATAAAAATAAAATAAAAAATAAAAAATAAATCCAATGCATTTATTATATCTCTCATGCATATAAAATTTTAAGAAAATTAACGTCTTTGTCATCAATTAAATATTTAAATTTTAAATTTTTATAATCTAAAATTATGAATAAAAAAAAGTTTATTGATTAAGTGAACAAAATTTGATATATATATTAAAAGCATAAATAAAATGCAATCTAACAATTGTATTTCAAAATTCATGCCTAATAAAAAAAATTATAGGAGAAGTTTGAAGATTTATTCTCAAACTATATAAATAATTAAAGGTACAAGTACAAAGCTAAAATATGCAACTATTTGACAATAGACATAAATCTTTGGCAATGGGCTGAATTTGACGATGGACATAAACGTATAATGTAACCCACAAATAATAATAAAAGTAAACTAAATAGTAAAAAATATGTCCTTTTTTAACCGACGTCAATCGGACCCTAGAACTAAATCAGGTTGGGTCACACAAATCTGAATATTCTATTAATGTCTACACTTCGATTTTCAATAATATCTAAACGCTTTACACGAATCTCATCACCCAACTTCGTGCACACCATTACCAACTGTAACCACATTGAGCATTCACGTGTGCTTTACTCGAATGCTGAACAACAGGCTTCGCCAACCCAGTTACAATCAATCTTACAAGCTTGTTCTGGCCCTTCTGTTCTTCAACAAGGTAGACAGGTCCATGCCCAGGTCATTGTCAGTGGATATACTTATAGCAACAACAATGGTCTTCTGGGTGCAAAGCTTTTGGGCATGTATGTTCTTTGTGGCAGTTTTGTGGATGCTAAGACCCTGTTCTATAAGCTTGAACTCAGGTCTTCTGCTTGGCCTTGGAATTGGATGATTAGAGCGTTTACAATGATGGGTTGGTTTGATTTTGCCTTGTTGTTTTACTTTAAGATGTTGGGTTGTGGAATTTCTCCTGATAAGTATACTTTTCCTTGTGTGATAAAGGCTTGTGGTGGTTTGAATAATGTAGGGTTGGGTAAGTTAGTTCACCAAACAATTCGGTCGACGGGTTTTGAGTTCGATGTGTTTGTGGGTAGTTCTTTGATCAAATTGTATGCAGAGAATGGTTGTATCGGTGATGCGCGGTATTTGTTCGATAAAATGCCTCATAAAGATTGTGTAATGTGGACTTCTATGCTTAATGGTTATGTAAAAAATGTAGATAGTAGTAGTGCTCAGCAAATGTTTTTGGGAATGAGATATAGTGACATTAGGCCCAGTTCAGTGACATTGGCTTGTATATTGTCTATTTGTGCCTCAGAAGCAATGGTTGTTTTGGGGACCCAGCTTCATGGACTTGTCATTAGGTGTGGGTTGGAGTTGGATCCTCCTGTGGCTAACACATTGTTAGCTATGTATTCGAAATGCCAGAAACTGTTTGATGCATGTGAACTATTTGATAGGATGCCAAAAACTGATTTGGTAACTTGGAATGGAATGATTTCTGGATTTGTACAAAACGGGCATATGGGCAAGGCCTCACATTTGTTTCGGGAGATGATATCTGTTGGTGTCAAACCAGACTCGATCACCTTTGCAAGTTTCCTTCCATCACTTACTGAATCCGCATGTCTCAAACAAGGTAAGGAAATTCATGGTTACCTAGTGAGACATGGTGTGCCTTTGGATGTATTCTTGAAGAGTGCACTTCTTGATATATATTTAAAGTGCAGTAAAGTGGAGATGGCATGCAAAATTTTTAGCCAAAGCAGCACAACTGATGTCGTAGTGTGCACGACTATGATTTCAGGGCTTGCACTTAACGCGATGGATAGTGACGCTTTAGACATTTTCAGGTGGTTACTGAAGGAGAAGATGAGACCAAATTCTGTAACACTGGCAAGTGTTCTGCAGGCTTGTGCTGGTTTGGCTGCCCTGAACTTGGGGAAGGAATTGCATTGTAACATACTCAAGAATGGGCTTGATGGATGGTGTCGTGTTGGAAGTGCAATTACAGACATGTATGCTAAATGTGGAAGGTTGGATCTTGCTCATCACACTTTTGAAAGGATGTCAGAAAGGGATAGTGTGTGTTGGAACTCAATGATCACAAGCTGTTCCCAGAATGGCAAATCAGAAGAGGCCATTGATCTTTTTCGTCAAATGGGGAAGGGAGGAACCAAGTATGATTGTGTGAGCATTTCAGCTGCACTATCTGCTTGTGCAGCCCTATCATCACTCCATTATGGGAAAGAGATCCATGGTTTCATGATTAAAGGTGCATTCAGCTCTGATAGTTTTGCTGAGAGTGTACTGATAGAAATGTACGCTAAATGTGGAAACTTGGATTCTGCTCGCTGTGTGTTTGACATGATGCAAGGGAAGAATGAAGTTTCTTGGACTAACATAATTTCTGCTTATGGGAACCACGGTCACCTCAAGGACTCTCTCACTCTATTCCATGAAATGTTGGAAAACGGAATTCAGCCTGATCATGTCACCTTTCTTGCAATAATTTCTGCTTGTGCTCATGCAGGCCAAGTTGACAATGGAGCTCATTACTTCCATTGCATGACTGAGGAATATGGAATTCCGGCACAGATGGAGCATTATGCATGCATGGTAGATTTGTTTGGACGTGCTGGTTGGTTGAATAAAGCATTTGAAACTATAAAGAGTATGCCATTCGCTCCAGATGCTGGTGTTTGGGGGACATTGCTTGGTGCCTGTCGAGTCCACGGCAATGTTGAACTTGCTGAAGTTGCTTCTAGACATCTTTTTGATTTAGACCCACAAAATTCTGGCTACTATGTGTTGCTTTCAAACATACATGCTGATGCTGGACAGTGGGGGAGTGTGCTTAAGATACGGAGTTTGATGAAAGAAAGGCATGTTCAGAAGGTACCTGGGTACAGCTGGATTGACATCAATAACATCACCCATATGTTTTCTGCTGCAGATGGAAGTCATCCACAATCTTCTGAGATCTATTCACTACTGAATAATCTTCTTCTCGAGCTAAGAAAAGAGGGCTATGTCCCTCAGCTTTACCTTCCAATGCACCCACAAACCATGGGATTGTGATTACCAGAAAAAAATATCAATTTTTTATTATCTGAGTGTCAACTGTAAGTCTGTAACTAATATCTAACGTCGGTTTGATGTCTTGCCAACGTAAGTGAGGGCATTGCTGTTTTTTGTATTATGCTCTTCTACCTTGTTATCTTATTAACGGAGATATATTTGAGCTTCTATGATTAAAAGAAGCCTGTAATTATGATACAAGAAATTCAAATTTTGTTATCTACACTGTATTTGTCAATGTAGAATATAATTATTTCAGAAACACAAAAAATGATCTTAATTAAATGATATTGTTTTCTCAATTTAAAGGAAAACAAATAAGATGTTACTTTTAATGTATCCAATAAGAATTTTATGCTTCTCTGAACACACAAAACAATTTATCTTGATCCATTGAATTAGTCTGCTGTTTCTATGCATTTTGTGAATTTTCTGTTTTTTTCTATTAATGGTGAGTTATTATGAAGGCTTATGTTCAGATTTTTTTATTAAGTGTTCCACGGCGAGTCTTTGGTCACCTAAGAAGGTGGAAACATCACAAAGAAATTCAAGAAAGACACCGTACTTTTGAATAATATGGAAAATGAAATTCATCATGAACTTTGTGACCTAAATAATTTATGCAGCATAGTCATTTGTCTTTTTAAGGCCTGAGATTGTCCCCTAAAGATGGTGAGATGGTTCTTTTTTGTTTCTTTCGTTTCCTTTTCTCATTTATGAATATTAGATTCAACTTGGCATGGTGATTGTTAATGGTTGAAACCATAAGATAATGACTAAACAAAAAAGAACGTTTGCAAAACTTAAGAGTATACCAATCTATGATGTGGCTCCTTAGTGAATATTTAGGGTCCTCTTTGAGATCAAGGGTGCTGTGTTTAGTCACTACTTTAAGTTCAGTTACATAGATGATGACATAAGTGGAAGAAATGGTAGGGCTAGAATTCATTCCAAATTTTTCACCAAATTAATAGGGTTGGCCATGGGCTTAATGAGCTTTGGCTTTACTCTTGTGGAGCTTGCTTCAAAGTTTCAATTGGAAAGCCAAATTACAGTGAGCTAATTTGCAATGCTACTTCCACTGACAAGTTGTTGGGAATATTAATTTTACCATCTCTTGGCTTGTGATTGCTTTTGTTCTCCACATTTCTTATCTCAAGGTACACCCACTTGTGTTACTCTATGATGCAACATGGCCCAAAGATATTGACACTCTACTTTCAACTCCTGCTTATTGTTGAAGAGGCTCAAATTTTATAGAGAGCAAATTTAACTTCTACTCAAGATCTCAAGCAAGGTCCTACTGTGAAGTTGGGACAAAAGCCCTTGACTTCCTTCAACATCATCTGCTTCCAGAGGTTTGATTTAACTTCATTCATGGCTCTTTGATGCTCTCTGATTTTTCAGCAGTAATACATTGTCCTTATAATCTTGTACAACTTTATTTGATGCTTCGCCTAGAAGCTTTGGAGTCAAATGCTACTTTCTAAAAACCCACCCAATTTTTCATTCAATGGGCTGATGTCTTGCAAAGTATCCATTATCTTTGTGGTTACTATAGTGCTATGCAATAGTTAATTAGACTGGTGATATTACTGGTGTGACATTTTCACCACTAATATTTGTCCATCTTATGGACTTCGTTTTTTTTTTTTTCAAATAGAATAAGAAGCTATACATATTGTATCTCAATTATGTGCATATGCAATTTAGTGTGCTATATTTTATCACCACATTGGTAGTTTCCATACTTCTCACTCAATTCAGAAGTGTAGTATATAAATTATAATGTCTTAAAAGTGAAACTGGGATAACCTTATAGAGATTGACTTCCTAGGGAGGGTTTGGATACCGCGTGTTTTTTTTTTTTTTTTTTTTTTTTCCCCCATGACCAGCGCCTCTATGAACAGTGTAAATAGGCAAATGAATAGTGTTTTTGTGAGTGTGAACAGTAATCAAAAATTTTTTTTTTAATTTTCAGTTTTTAGCAAAATAAATGATATCCAAACACGCTAGTAACACATTTTCCTTAAATTTTCATTGCCTTATTAGTTATGATGGTGGAGTTCAGAGGACCGCAAATGATGTATTTGTGGATCATTGTGGACTGCATAAGGTCAAACATGCTTCATTTTGGTAGTTGGGCTTTGTCCATGCTGGGGCTTTGGTTCTATTTGTTTTGCGTCTCATTCACACATGAGCCACCATTGGCTTTTGAAATTAGGCAATCTTTCTACGTACAAAATGTGGAAATTTTCATTGCCTCATTAGTTATGATGGTGGAGTTCAGAGGACCGCAAATGACGTATTTGTGGATCATTGTGGACTGCATAAGGTCAAACATGCTTCATTTTGGTAGTTGGGCTTTGTCCATGCTGGGGCTTTGGTTCTATTTGTTTTGCGTCTCATTCACACATGAGCCACCATTGGCTTCTGAAATTAGGCAATCTTTCTACGTACAAAATGTGGAAATTTGTTGAAAGTATTAGTGTTCTGATTAGTTTTAGGGTCTGTTGTGGTGTTGAATTTATATTGAGTTTCAGTTAGAACTTGGAAACTTTTGATCCATTTCTTCTACAGTTTTGAAGTTCATTAAAATTTTGTTGACCATTGGTTATACAATTCTTAGGAGTAGATTTTATGGAAATGTAGAAAATAAAAATTCTATTCAACTTTATGTAATTCGTTTACAATTTGGGCTTTACTGTGGAATTCATTGTGAGTTTAGGAATGGATTTTTAAAGAAATGTTAAGGTAACAAGTAGGCCTCTGACAGGTCCAAAACTGATTTTAGGTTTGTGGAAAACATACCTTCTTCTATCCCTGACACCTCCAAACCTTTATTCAGTTATTATTTACTGATTGAAAACCTGAGCCATGGATAAAAGTCATAAAGCCAGCATAGACAAAGTTGTGAAGTGTTAACAAAATTTGTCGATGTTACTGTGTTAACTTTACAGTGAGGACAAATGGCTTTCAAAACTGTGAATCAAATCATTAATAATGTCTAATGTAATTCATGAAAATTGTATTGGCTCATGCAATCAATCCACTGTGTTTTTAGTTTTATTTAAACATTTGCAGAAATTAATCAACACAAGGACTTCTTTTTTTTTTGCTCAAAATTAATGAGGACATTGTAAAACTTTAATTCTACACTTGTAGTTAGGGTTCCTACTTTTTGTGAAAAGCTTCACTCTGGTACAAAGTATTTCAGTGTGAAAAAAAATGTTTATAAAAAATAAAAAAATAAAAACTAATGAACTGATTATGCTTATAAGGATACCCACATATGCCTTGCGCACCCCCTTTTTTTTGTTTGGGCATGTGTTATAGAATGATATGGTTATCAAATGAACAAACATTACTAGTTATTTCTTTAATATGTATTCTTGAACTATATAAAACAAGAAATGTGTAAATGGAACTCACTATGAAATGAGAGAGAATCCAAAATAAACAAAATTTATGGCCCAAGGTTAAACTACTTTGTCGAAAAGTGTAAGTGGAACTCACTGTGAAATGAGAGAAAATCCAGAATAAACAAAATTTACAGCCCAATGTGAAACTACTTTATCGAAAAGTGTAAGCGAAACTCACTATGAAATGGAAGAGAATCTAGAAAGAACAAAATTTATGGCCCAAGGTGAAACTACTTTATTGAAAACTAGCATTTCACATGAATAATACAGTAAAACTTTTGCATTCAAATTCTTTGTAAGGAGCAGCATTATACCAAACCAAGTTCTTCATTCAGCCTTTATCAAAGAACAATATTCATCAAGTGTACACCGCTGAAATGAGAGAAATGTTACTTGCTTAATGATGAATCATTACACTAATCACATTTATATACCTTCATTCTAGCATAACAAATTCTGATTATATAAATATATTTTGTATCTAATATGTGATTCTGTAACTAACAAAAATATCTTGTAATCCTCTAATTCTAATAGACTCACGGTATTAACGGCTAGGAGCAAAACATCACCGTTCTATTACTGAGATCGGGTCCGGGTCGGTTTGAGTGTGAGAATGGCAGGTATTTAACAAAAGGCCCAAATCCCAGAGGTAAGATGGATATGGGCTTGTTGGGGGGTTGTTCCTATTAGATCTATTGGTTGTGTTAATAACTTAGAAGCTGAACTATGGGTAGTAAAGGATGGCCTTGGCCTATGCATTCTACTCCGTTGTTAGCTTGCTCACCAATAATGATTCCTCAAATGCTAAATATGCACCTATTGTTGATGATTGCAAGACCTGCTAAACCAAATCCCCAGTAGTACATCAACCACTGCTTTAGAGAAGCTAACTTTGTGTTGATATATGAGCTTATTAGTCTGGGATGTAATAGAATTTGTGCTGATACTACTACTTCTCTCTCACAAAAAAAAAAAAAAAAAAAAAACCTCTATGGTAGGCTAGTTTTCTTGAAGGTCATGCATTTGTTTACCCACTATTTTAGGAACTCTGTTTGTTTGCTGTCAAATGAAAAATGTTTTACATATAAAAATTTCACATGTAAAGCATTTTTAGTAAAATATTTTTAGGTGTTTGTTGTGACATGTAATTTGTTTTTTAAATACAAACCATCAAAATTGGTAGTTCAACCACAAGACTCGTATGTTTTTATAAAATGTTTTGCTATTTCTTTTTAAAATCAAATGTTTTTCTATAATTTACCAAAGATTTTATAATTAACATAAAACGTTTTCAAATTTTATCAAATTTTACCATGAAATAAACAAAGGGAAATGTAAATAGATGCCCTAAAGGTATTTATTAGTGACTTATTTTAGGAAAAATTTTTATGGGAAAAAAAACTAATGTTTTGACAATTTTTATATTTTTCATAAAAATTGTGTCAAAATTTTCATAATTTTAAAATGGTTTATTAACAATTGTCCTAAGGCCGCTACTAACATGACCCATAAACTTTCCTAAAATTTTTTGTCAACAACTGTCTTAAGCACACTAGTTAATTGAGCATTTCTTTAAAAAAGTTTCTTTATTACTATCTTTAATAAATTTTCTTTATTAAATTGAAGAAGGATTCTCAAATTGTTTGCATCTGTGACTGAAAGGAGTTAGAAAATTTAAAGATCTAATGTGGCATTTGGTACGGGGTAATGTTTTAGGATTCCTAAGAATGTTTAAAGATTCCCATGTTTAGTTGCAAATCACGCAAGGGAATCAGATGCTAGGAGAATCTAGATTCCCCCCTTAAATCCCTCTCAGTAGGAATATGGATTTCATTTAAAACATGTGGGAATTCAGATTCTCAAGCTTAAAGGAAATTGTATTTGTTAATAAATTGATAATTTTAACAATTTTTCCTTATTATTTAAGCAATTAAGATAAAATATAAAACAAATCATTAATATATTTTCTCTTATTTTTATCTTTTTCTTCTAAAATAACATAAACAGGATAGATAACTCTGTTGATATATTTTTTAACAAAATTTTATTTAGGTTTCACGTGTGGAAAAAAAAAAAAGTTTGAAAGGGACTCTTTATTATTGCCAGGTATTAACTTTTGCTGTTGTGTGTGCGTGTTGCTCTCTATTTAAATAGTTATTTTTGTATTATACTTGTCATTTTGAAATGTTAGACTACAATTTTAATGAATTTGTCAAAATTAATAGTTTATATTTGGTTTTTCATTATTTATTTAGAGGAAGAATTTTTTTTTTTTTAAAGACTTGGTAGTTCACATTCAAATCTAAGAATAGAATGAGAAAAATAAATAATTCATTTAAGATTCCTGAGAATAAACCAAACATTATCATCTCACATTCCTGTGACTTTTAAGAGATTCCCAATGAAACCAAACATGGGAATAGTTAGAAATCGCATTCCTAAAAATCTGAATGTCAGGAGTAATGTGGATTCCCCGTACCAAACGCCACATAAGATTTATTTTAGTCAATTCACAAATATTTAATTTTTTGTGGCTTTTTTGTCAATTGTTGTCAAAGTAATTAAACATGAGTAAGAATGTCATATTCTAAATTTATTATTTTTATTCCAACTAAAAATTATCTTATACAGAGTTTATAAAAATAATCATATAAATTCATTTGATATAAATAATTGGTGAAACTACACTATTGGTCCCCTCAAGTTTACCCTGATGTGGCGTTTGGTACGGGGAAATGTTTTAGGATTCCTAGGAATGTTTAAAAATTCCTATGTTTGGTTGCAAATTACGCCAAGGAATCAGATACCAGGGGAATCTGGATTCCCTCCTTAAACCCCTCTCAGTAGGAATGTGGATTCCCTTTAAAACAGGTGGGTATCCAGATTCTCAAAGTTAAAGGAAATTTTATTATTTATAAATTGACAATTTTAACAATTTTTTTTATCATTTAAGCAATTAAGATAAAATATAAAACAAGTTATCAATATATTTTCTCTTGTTTTTATCTTTTTCCACCAAAACAACATAAACAAGATAGACAATTCTGTCAATATAATTTTTAACAAAGTTCTATTTAGAAATATTAGACTAGAGTTTTAATGAATGTGTTGCTAATTAATAGTTCATATTTTGTTTTTCATTATTTATTTAGAGGGAGATATATTTTTAAAAGACTAATTAATAGTTTATATTTTTTTTTCATTATTTATTTAGAGGAAGATTTTTTTTTTAAAGGACTTAGTAGTTCACATTCAAATCTAATGATAGAATTGGAAAAATAAATAATTCATTTAAGATTCCTTGGGATACACCAAATATTATCATCTCACATTCCCGGGAATCTCCCAATGAAACCAAACATAGGAATAGCTACATTCCTAGGAATGTGATTCCTAGGAATTAAGAATCACATTCCTAGGAATCTGGATGCCAGGAGTAATGTGGATTCCCCCGTACCAAACGCCACATGAGTGCACAAATAGTCCTTCAAGTTTCAAGTAAGTGCAATTGGTCCCTCAAGTTTTCAAAATGAGCAATATAAGTCATTCTGTTAACTTTTGTTAGTAATATTGCTTATGTGACTAACGAACTACTAACGAAATAATGACTTAGCATTTTTCTTTAATGATGTGACATTTTTTATTAAAAAAATTACAAAAGGGAATTTACACAAATTAACAAACTAACCCATTCCAAATTCAAATTCTAATCCTAACCCGGTTCTAAATCAAAACTCCATTTACAAACCTTTACAAACCCATGAGAGAGAGAAGGGGAAGGAGTGATTGAACAGACTTGGAATTAGAATCACGCAATAACTGGCATGCGAGATGAACTTTCTTTCTTTCTTTCTTTAGAGAAAAAATAGTTTTTGCATTTGCATTGAAACCCTCTATTCTATCTCCAAGATCGGCAGCACCAATTAATTATATAATTTGCCTCTAATTGCATTTTACTTTTACTACTTTTAGGAGGAGGATAATGATGAAAACGATATGAAAAAGGAAAAACCATCCGCCTCTAATAATACTAAATTTATCTCTCCTCTCTCATAGCCTGTTTGAATATTTAAAAAAGGAAGGGGAGTAGAATAAAGGAAGGGAGAGTAATTTAATTATCTTATTTAGAAATTTTTTAAGGAAGAAGGGGGAAGGGTTTTGGAGGAGTTTCAATTATCTCTAACCCTTAATTTTTAATTTCTCCAAATTAGAGAAATTTTGAGGGAGAATAGAGTAGATAAATTATTGACTAAATAAATTTTCTAATTTACCCTATCTAAATTAACAAAATTACAAATTGATTATATAAACTAGTCTCTGAGCACGCGCGCGAGCGCGTGCTCAGAGGCTCTTCTATTTTTTGGGTAAGGGTTAATTTAGTGCATTTATTATATTTTGGGATTATTACATTTTCCAATCACACAAAAAATCTAGGGGTGTGATGAGTATTCTACAAAAAAAAAATCTAGGGGTGTGAAGTGTTTTGCGTTTTGAATGAAATAATTTATTCATCACACCCCTAGATTTTTTTTGCAGAACACTCATCACACCCCTAGATTTTTTTTGTGATTGGAAAATGTAATAATCCCAAAATATAATAAATGTACTAAAAAATAACGTTTAAAAACTCAAGTGGGAATATACCAAAAGAGAATAGGGAACGACGTCGTTTAGCACTCAATCAATCTAATCACTCAATGATGATCTCTTTCAAAATGTGTCTTCTCTTTGTCAAAATACATAAATAAAAAATAACGTTTAAAAAATTATATCAATATGACTCACAAAATAAAAAAATAAAAATAAAAACTGAAAATGAAATTAAGAGTAAGAGAGCATGAGAGGAAGGGAACGACGTCATTTAAAAAATTAAGATTTATTTTAGTGAATTTTCAAATATTTAATTTTTTATCGCCTTTTTGTCAATTGTTGTCAAAGCAACTAAACATAAGTAAGAATGCCATATTCTAAATTTATTATTATTATTCCAACTAAAAATTATCTTATATTGAGTTTATAAAAATAATCATATAAATTCATTTGTTATAAATAATTAATGTACAACTATAGATAATTAATATATGCATTTACTTTGTTAGCTAATTTAATGAACTAACACTTCGATATAAATGCAAATTTTGTTGATTTAGAACCCTAAATAAAGAGAACTTCAAGAAATACTCCACATGTCACGACCTCATACTCTTTAACATGAGGCATCTGCTTATATATATATATATATATATAAATCAAAGTAGATCTGAGCGATCTAGAATCTGATCAATTCAAAATTGGTACCTGGCTGAACTTGAGGGTGTGTTGTATTATCGACGGTGGCAGAGGCCTGGATTGTCTTACATCTTGACACAATTGGCATATAGATTTTTCAGTTTTTTGCTCTCTCCATCTTTCGTGCCTACTCTGTTTAACAGATTGTCTAGGTATGGGTTTGCAAATCGTTTTTGATCTTTTTATATCTTGTCTTTAGTGAAACAGTGGAATAGATTAAAGGATACTAAACCGGTGTAATGTTTGGGTTTGAGATAGACGGTGTTTTAGTGAAACTGTAATTCAGTACTCAAATGGTATAACGATCGCTTTTGTAACTTTTTTACTGTCAACGTGTCAAAGTTTTAAGTGGACACTTTTCCTACATGTCACAACTGCCTTTATAGCAGGAAAAGGCTCCTACTATTATATATAGTATATAATAAGAGAAATTATCATCTTTAGAAATAACTCAACATCAGTGGTATTGTTATTCATCATCTTTAGAGAGTGGGTGATGCTTGATTGTTGATGTGATGTTGGAAGCACATTTGAAAAATCTTTTGAGCATGATAAGGACACTGTTAGCGTGTGGTTGTGATAATGGGCACCATATTATGGAGCAATCTCACATATGCAGTAATCCCACTTAGTGGATGTATTTCTTTACAAAAATATTAGTATGATTTATTATACTGATGTTTTATTGAACAATTATATCTTTTGGATAAAATATCTCTTCATGAAAGGACATTTCTATTACCAAGAACCATGAAAGAGTCTATAAATAGATGGACCCTCATTTGTTTCAAGATTGGTGATATGGGTAGGGCTGTCCACAGGTAGGGTCGGATCAGGTCGGGTTTGGGTCCGACCCAATTAAGTCGGGTGAACGGAAAATAGATCCATGGTCGACCAAGCGTTCAAGTTGAGCCCGACAGCATGGGTTATCGGTTGAGCAGGTTGGATCCGACGGGTGATTTCGGGTCTCAAGCACAACATAGATTTCAGAACCCAAAACAAAGAAATCAAAATCCAAACCAATAACCCAAACTAAAACGAAATCAAAACCAGAACAATCTTTTCAAAAAAAAAAAAAAAAAGAAAACCTAAAAAAAAGAAATCAAAATCCATACCCAAAAACCAGATCTATGACTAAAAGTCTAAAACGAAATCAAAACCCAGAAGAATCTTAAAATCAAAAAACAGAACAAAGAAATCCAAAACCCATATCTATGAGACTAAAACAAAAAATAGAGAGAAGATTAAATCAGCACCAACACCGCCACTCCCTCCTCACCACCAACACATCCATCACAACATCAGTACAACTTTTTCTCCCAAAAAAAAAAAAAAACTTTTTTCAACTAACTCACCATCAAAATTGCACAGATCAGAGTCTCAAAAGGATACTTTAAGTAGATTAGAAGAGGCTTGTGAAGTTTGAGACACAGTGAGTGCAACAAAAACTTTGAATCAGTGAGGCGCAGTAGGGCCAACTGGACCACGTCAGCAAGGAGGCTAGGATTTGGGGCAGCAATGAGTCTCACCTTGGCAATGTCGGTAGCAAGATTGCTAGGGTTAGGGATTTGAGAGAGATATCAGAGAAAGGGAGAGTGAGAGATTAGAGAAAGTGATAGAATACTCTGGAACCAGTGAGAATTTTCAGGAATCAAAAGCCTGTCACCTATGTTTTTTTCCTTTTAAAAACTTTGGGTCGGACAGGTCGGTTTACACGGGTTAGAAGTCAAAGGACCCGAAACCGACCCGTAAAACCGAATTTTAAACTTAATTGACCCACATCTGACCCGTATAGACAATCGGATCCGCCCATTGGCCTTCGAGTCAGACCAGGTCGAGCGGGTGGGTCGAGCCTAGTGGGTTGATGGACAGCCCTAGATGTGGGGATCTACCTCTCCACCTAACCTTCATGGTTTTGTTCAAGTTTGCTACTAATAGAGATGCCTCTGAAGACTCTTCTCTGGAATGGCTTGGGGTAGGAGATCAGAGAAGCTGGAATGTTCGTTTCATTTGAGAACCAAATGATTGGGAGGTAGGTGTAGTGGAGGTCTTTCTTCGTACCTTGG
Source organism: Lithocarpus polystachyus (assembly GCA_033629205.1). NCBI lineage: Eukaryota > Viridiplantae > Streptophyta > Magnoliopsida > Fagales > Fagaceae > Lithocarpus > Lithocarpus polystachyus. Next base: position 80,005,126 of record CM066166.1, read on the forward strand.
GATTCAATATACCTTAAACTGAGAATGGAGACCATATGCGATGGAAGTTGACAAAGAATGGGAATTTTGACATCCGTTCGTTTTACAATGAGTCATAAGGTTCCTCGTCCACTGTTTTTCCTTGGAAAGACATTTGGAAGGTTAAAGCTCCTCGGCGTATTTCTTTCTTTATTTGGACCGCAATTTGGGATAAGATTCTTACAAGTGACAATTTGCGGGGTAATGGTTTTGATTTTGTTGACTGGTGCATTATATGTTGTTGTAGTGGGGTGACAGTAGATCATTTGTTACTTCATTGTGAAAAGGCTCATCAGTTGTGGAGTTTGGTGTTTAGATCTTTTGGGATTTCTTGGATCTTACCAAGATCAGTTGCAGACATTCTTTTTGGTTGGTGGAATTGGTTGGGTAAGCACTATTCTAGCATTTTGGAATGCCATTCCATTGTGTTTAATGTGGCGTATTTGGAATGAGTGTAATCTGCAGACTTTTGAAGATGTGGAAAGTTTCGGGGACCAGATGTTTGCTTCTTTTTGATTGGTTTAGGGCTTAGAGACTCACATCTAGCGATTCTCTCCCTTTGTTCCTTAGCTCTCTCATTTGTAATTAATTTCCTCTTTGTTATTTTGTTTCCCTCTTTTTGTAATCTTTGGTCTACCTAATGCCCTTTTTGCATAAAGTAGCTCTTTTAATATAATTTTTTTCTTACTTATCTATATATATATATATATATATATATATATTATTCTCTTTGCGAACATATTGTTCTGTTTTTATGATCATCACCGTAACCAGACAGCCATCCACATTAGGAACTAGCAAGCACAATATTTTTCCACAACTTGTTGATGTGTCAAGTTATGAGTGGTGTAACATCACTTTCACAAGGTCTCCATTACTGATATCACTTTTATTGTGCACTAAATACAAAATACTACCTCAGAAATTAAGAAAAAGATTGTGGAAATTTTTGGGTTATTAGACTTGTTGAAATCTTAAAGTGAAAGATTGTGGAAATTTTTGGGTAACTAGACTTGTTGAAATCTTAAAGTGAGAAGATATTTGAACCAAGGTGGTCGATACCGTACCGGCTGTACCGGCCGGTATGTACCGTATCGGTACATATACCGGTATCGAAACGCCAACCTTTCGTACCGGTTTAAATACTAGCTGTACCGGCCATACCGGCCAATTTCGGGCAATACTGGGCGATACTAGGTGTACCGGCCGATACAAAAAAAAAAAAATAGATTTTTTTTTTTTTAGTTTTGTAATTTTTGAATTTTTGTAAGGACAGAATAGTAACTTAATAGTATTATTTGTTTTCTTAGTATACGTTTGGATAGGAATTGCTGCGTCTGGCGTTTTACATTTTGCGTTTTCCTTTTTTTTTTTATGCACGCGTTTCAGAGGAGACAAAGTGCATTGTTCACATACTGTTTATGCACTATTCACGCACTGTTCACAAGACCCACAGTCACTTTATTTAGAAAAAAATATTAAAAATGGGTCTCACGGCACTATTTACACGTTTAAAAATTATTTTGCTATAATGTTTTCAATTTTCAGCAAAATAAGCTATATCCAAACAGACTCTACGCAATGAAAAATTAGGCTTTCTATTTTTTATATTGTGTTTTTTCTTCTTTTAATTGATACTAAAGTCTAAAATCATGAATAATTTGTTCTAAATTGAGGTAATATTTTAAGGTAAACTTTTATATTTATTATAATACACACACACACACACATATATGTATATATATATATATATATATATATATTTTTATAAATATAAAATAATAGTAAACTTGAAATAATACACCAGTATTGAATAATACCAAAATATATCGTTCTATTGGTCAGACCGGTATAGTCTCCAATACAAAATTGACTCTCTTGATTTGAACCTAGGTAGCTCAGCTAATTTTGTGTTTCATGCACATGTTAGCAAGAAGGGTAGAAAATGTTGAACCCTAAAAGCATTCTGATAATCTCCTATTGGTAAGTTACATCACTAGGTTAGGCATCCTATTGGAAACCTATAGAGGTAGGTTGTGTCTTGATGTTAACTTCCTGTCCCACGTGCTAAACTGTTGTAGAAGACTGGTGAGCAGTAGAAGTGTAGAACATGTGCTACATAGATCCATAAACTTCCTAATTGAAAAAGTTTAAGAGAATCTGACTGGATTGCATGTTTTTTTTTTTTTTTTTTTTTTTTTTTTTTTTTTTTTTTTTTTTCCTTTTAAAACGGTTTCAACCATGGATTGGTTTGAATTGTTGGGTTTAGGTTCCTTTAGCTGGTGGGTGTGTAATTTCTAATGCAATTGATAGGTTTTAAAGTTGGCCTGAGCAGTGGAGATTTATTGATCTCTTGTTACTAACTTATTACTGAGACTCTAGAATGATGTTCCAAAGAGATTTCTATTTACTTTGCTAACCATCCTCTTATTACTAGTGCATATGATCATCCTCTTATTACTAATATTATGTACGAAGATAATATATTCAGGTTGGCTTTGCTTCTAGCTGCACAGTTATGTTAAGAATCAAAACTATATTTATTTATGGAAGAGATTTTTCATTACTAGAAGAACTGTGAACTAGAATTTCCTTTCTAATGACTTAATAATTGATAATTCACGGGTGTATTGAATTTTCAGAGTACACTGTCCTTAACAGCAAGCTGCAATGAGATTGACTATACCCTGTTTATTTACTGTTTAAACATATTTTTATTGTCTAGCTCTTTTCATGTAAGTAATTTTCTTTTATTGCATTTTGCTCAACTATTATGTTACAAGGTTTTTGGCGTTTTGCGTTCATAAAAATTCAAAAACGCATGGAGCACCAAACCGCTTGTTGGAAACCTCCTCTAAAATCATGGAATGAATTAAGAACACAAAAAAGGAAAAAAGAACGAGCCAGAGGATTAAGTTAATGAAAGCTTTTGGTTTTCTTAATAACTCGAATGAAATTTTATTCTCTTATTAAATTTGGTTATAAAAATAATTAAAATATATTGTGAATATGAGAAATATATTTATATATATTAATAGGCAAAACTTAAAGAAAATCCAATTAGATTCTTCAATTGAATCCAATTTTGCGCCATGTGTTCTAAACTATTTATTTTTAGAAAGAGATTTATTTCTTAATTTTAGAGTTAAATGTGAGACCGCATCATAAATATTCATTCAAATAAGTTTTTGCTTACAAAAACCAAAGAGTCTAGAATTAATAGACATAAAAATTTAAAAAAAAATGGACAATTTACAGTTTCTACCAAATAATATTCTTTCAAATCTTTTTAAAGAGTTAAAAAAATATATAAGAATAACTATCAATAATATTTAAATTTTATATGTAAGAATTATACTCTGCATTTTAGTGTATATTTTTTAATTTATCCATGCATATGCATGGCGTTACAACCTAGTATTTATAATTTATGTGAACATGAATATAAATGGTACAATGTTCACAAAAAAAAAAAAATGGCCATGGCAATGAGAATTTAATCAAGGAAAAAAGTTGCAATTTAAATTGATAGAAAAAGAAAATGTTAAAAAGAACAAATTATACATGAAAAAATATACTTTGACCTTGGGGATTACTTTTTTCCCGCTGATATTATTTTTAATAATTCACCGTTGAGAATATATTTTTGTTTAAAATAAATCAAAACATAAATTAAAAAATAAAGATTTTTTTAATTTATATTTCATTTCAATATGGATTTTTTAAGTATGGATAAAAAAAAAATTAAAATATTTTCCTTGTAAATATTGTCAAGTGGCATCGTATAAAATATATATTATTGTATATGTAAGGACACGATTTGCTCCTAAAACCCAAATGAAGGGTCAATGACCCAAAGAACCCAAAATAATAAATTTGTTAGAGAGTGAGCTTGAAGATGAACTTTCAATGAGATAAGTAGATGGTAGTCACAATAGGTTAGTTATGGTTAGGAAGAATACAACAAACAATTTAAGCAAGAAAAGCTCTCCTTGGTCAAGTCCAAGAATGATTTACTCTTATATGTTTCTCTCAGACTTATACAAATTTACTGTTCTTGAGTATACAGTGATTTTTCCTTAGATTTTCTGATCATCCTTCTATAATGGGGTTTTTCTCCTTTATATTCTCCTTCCTTCTTTCATCTCAACTCTCCACGTGTAGATCAGATTGCTGGCCTTGATACTTGTCCCTCAACACCTTCTTGAAATCTTTGGGGGTAGTTGTAAGGCTGAAGGTTACTGTTCATGTATCACCTCCACATTAATGCGACCAAGGGATTAGATGCAGAGCATTTAATGCGGTGGTAACAGCTTTCTTCTCAGATATTTCCCAACTTTCTTTTGTTTAATCCCTATCTGATGTTTATCCTTACCAACACGAATGCATGTTGTCTTGTCCTTGATGAAGGGTCAGACCTTTGACCTCTACTCTATCTAACCGATGAGACACTTCTCTTTAGACAACGTTTCCAATTCCTTATGACCAGACTTCTTCCACAGCCTATTAACCGATATGCCTTTGTTAGTATTTACCTGTCCTCGAGCTATCTGACGTCCTCAGACACGACCCACGGCCCAATACCTATACCTAGGCCTTTCTTTCCTACAATAACCCCTCAAAATTCCACTTTTTTGCTCCTCGAAAAAAAAATGGGGATTTTAATTTTTAGCACTTGTCCTTCCCACTCTTATTTCATTTCTTTCTGTGCAAGTGTATTTTCAACTGCAAAGGGGCACACTCCTGACGCTTCGGCATCCAGGACGCTTCAGCATTTACTTCATACAGCGCTCTGTCCCACACGTTCTACGGTGTGATGAAGATCCTACGATGGAGAAACTTTATGGGGATTTGGGCAGGAACTCTCCTGCTTACTTTTCCCATTCCTATATATACTGCTTGCAAATTTTGGCTATTCCACTTTTTGCATCTTCAACTCACAAGAACTAGTCCAAGGAGCCCTTTCACATTTTTGTAAGTTACCTTTAGTATTCCTTCTTAATTTTAGGATCTCTTCTTTCTCAACCTCTTTAATTTACACCTCGTCTTCCTAACACCTTCACATACCTTTCAAATGGGTAGATTCGCTAGCTTAGTAGATACCCCAGAATGTATAGAGAGTTTCAAAGCCCATTACCATATTCCCACTGGGGTTTCAATCCAGTATTGCCGTCAAAGGGAATGGCATACCATGAGACAAGAAGGAGAGGTAGTAATCCCAATGATTGCTGTAAGTACACAATATGGCAGGAAGAGCCTATGAATAATGTGAACTTAGGCCCAAAACACGAACAGCATCTTTTACAATGAATTTGTAGAGAATGGGTCAAATAAGCTGGGCTCGAAGTGCGTTTATTGATGGCCCAAATATGGTTGTAAGTAAATCAGCCAAGGCAAAGTGTTGGAATGGTATAAAGTTATCCTCGGCCTAGTCTGAGGAGGAGTGCTTTTACAGTTATTTGAGTTTCCATTGCTTTCTCTATTTCTCTCTCTATTGGTTCTTCTTTCACTTTTTCCCTATAGGTCCAATGCCTTCTTTCTCTGCCTTCCACTCTATTTATAGGCCAGTTTCTCTCACATGCCAGTTATGTGGTTTTTCCTTGATACTTGTCCCATCAACCTCCCCCTAAAGTCCTTATATGGCAACTGTAAAGGTGGTGAGTCACTGTTCAGACATCCTTTCCCCATTAATGCGGCCAGAGGGTTAGCTGCAGAGTAATAAATGCGGTGGCATCAGCTTTTTACATAATATCCCCTCGCTCCCACATGTCCTATTTGCTTGCACACACTAGGAGAGTCCCTCGAAATATCAGGGTAAACGTTGGAGGGTCTATATTGGTCGTCCTTTTGATCGTCCGAAAAGGTAATTGTTCTCAGACCACTCCCTTCCTCTTCATACAAGTTATATCCCAACGAAGAGTTAAATTACGTGCCTTCCTCATGATTTGCCATCCTCAGACTGATATGTCTCCTCGGACAGGCCCATGGCCCATTTTCTAGAATTGGGCTCTTGACCCCTACAATTGCTTTTATAGAGGGAGGGATGAGAATTCCCATAGGTAGAGTTACTAAAGACTACCTGATCACTCACAGACTTTGCCCCACCTAGTGTGCCCCCAACGTGTTTAGAATCCTAGGTAGCGTAGATGCCCTTAATGAAAGATGGGTGTGAACCTCACCCATCACGATGTTAACTGGGTTTACAATTGTCAACACCTCAAAGGTTAGGGGTATTATTTGAAAACTAGGGCCCCTGAGGTCAGGCTTATATCGTGTCTCCCTAATACTAATAAGGGTATGGACAAGGACTTCTTAATTGTCTTAGGGGAGTGGCATGATGGACTTCATTGCCCAACATGAGATGGGACACCAGGTGGGGTGTTTAGATTTAGGCTTACTACTCTAACAATACCCCTTTTCTCACTAACACTCTTTGTGTTTATATATATTTTTTTCTTTTTTTAAATGGTTCTTATTCAACTATCTATGGCTTATTCTAACAATGTTTTCACTTTTGATGAAGTTGCAGATAAGTACTTTGCAACCCCCAATTTCAACCTTGTCAACAAGCCTAATCTGACAAGGATACTCAAATCCGAGATCTTCATTCACACTAACGGACAACTGCAAGCTGCTCACATAATCCTCGGCTATGACCCTATCTCGTCGAGCTTTCAAGCTCCTAAGTACGTGATAAAGGTGAAGGATCCTCGGCTGCAGCAAATCAACATTGCTATACCTGGCTTCCTTGCGAGCACCCCTCCAGAAGGCACACAACTAATGGAGCTACCCTTCCAGTGCAATGCTGAGGAAGAGGCGACCTCCTCTCTCCCAGTCCTTAAAGAAACAGCCAAGGTAGTGGAGGTTTCAGCCTCCAAGGAAGAATTTAAGATTTTTGACCAACTTCAAACCCCAAAGCCTTTAGGCATTGACTTCAACCACCTTCCCCTCTCACAAGCTAGCAGCATTCAAGAAGCCCCCAGTATACCTGACGCAATGGTGCTACAACGCAAGTCTAAAACAAGCCTTCTTAAGCTTCTCAAGTCTCATGCAGAAGGCATAGTGCTCGAGGTGGCCATTCAAACTAGACCTCACACTCCTCTTCTACTACACTCTTCCTAACCTGACCCTACGAACAAGAAGAGGAAACGAGATTGAAAAGGCAATGATGTAATTGAAGCGGGAGAGTTTGTCCCCTCTAAAGAGCCTGAGCCCTCAGAAAGGGGCCAAAGTGGCTAAGGTAGCATAAACCAGGTCCTCAAGTGAGGGGGCGATTGTGGAGAAGGGGCATGATTGTCACCCTAGGGTCTAGACCTAAAACCCTCCTTTGATGCTGGATGGAGCTCCGCTGCCCTTGGATTCCTCCATTAGGAACTTCTAGAAGGGGAAGGCAGGTTATGTGGCCGATGCCTTGGAACAATCCCTGCTACTACCTCAAGATATGGCCAATCTGAGGTCATTGAAGAAACATGAGGTGTTTCTAACCCTGAAGAGGGACTTGGCGATGGTAAGCTTTATTCTTTACTACCCTTGTTTTTTTTTTTTTTTTTACTAAGTGTTTCAAGCATTTCAACTTATTCTTCTTTTCATCTTCTTCTTAAAAAGGCAATTCAGGCCACGCATATTGTCGAGGAGTTGGTAAGGGACTCCCAAAAGTAGATGAAGGAGAAGGAAAGTTGGCATATAGCTGCCGTGGAGGCCTTCACTCTGGCTAAGAAGAGGATTAAGGACCTCAACACTAAGTTGACTGAGGCCATCAGAAAGAAAAAGAGTGTCAAGGCCACTTTGGAGGGGGCCGAGAAGCAGGTAGAAGGTCAGCGCCAACTCCTGTGCAAAACCAAAGACCAACGTACAATAGCCAGAGAGCAAATAGGGGCTCTGAAGAAGCTGGAGGAAGCTGAGGAAGCTGCAGAGAAGGCTGAACAGGAAAGGTATGAAGTTGGGATAGCCAAAACCGAGGAGAGCCTCAGGGCCTAGGTTACTGAGGTTTGTAGAGACTACTGCCTCCAAGTATGGAATGAAGCATTAAACCAAGCGGCAGTTGATGCTTCATCCATATTAAGAAGGGCTGGAAAATGCCTTCTATCCCCCAGCTCTCCTACTAGCAGGCCCCTCAAGCTCCCAGGCCCAGATTGCTCCTAAAGCCCCCGAGCCCAACAAGAATGTCTCTAACAGTACCCCTTTGTCCTCTGCTGTCCCTCCCAAAGAGACTAGTCAAGAAAGGGCTGTAGAGAAAGAGAAAGAACCCGTGAAGGAGATAGCCCCTGAGCCAGCCAAGGATTCTTCCAAGGAGAAAGGAGCCTCCCAGAGCCAGGAATTGGTGCTGGTCACCCTCCCCTTTACTACCAAGGAGGACCCTAAGGGCAAGGGTACAACTCAAGTAGCAATGCCCGAAGTGCCTGCCAAGGCCATAGGAAAAGCCAATCCTCCTCTTCCCAAGACCAAATAGGACTTTAAATGTATTTAGCTGTTTTTTTTTTTAATGTATTTTATTTTTTATTTATTATTGTATTTATGTTAGATGTACTTCCTTTGCCTTTCCAAGGTTTTACTTAATGAATGGTACTCTGTTTCCTTTTATATTTTTAGCGTGTTTATAGTAGACCAAAAGCAATCTCATGACTGTTTACAATTTCATTAATGCACGTTCAATCTACAATTTTTAGTGGCTAAGATGTATCATTATTTTTAACTTTGACAAGTGTCTATATAACTTGTAATTTAACTTTCAAAACTCATGTAATTGGAAAACTAACAAATTAACTTCCAAAGATCTAATAATTGACAATCCACAATATCACTTAGAAGCATACCTAATGTACTTGGAATACTTGGCTCAAAGAGCTAGGGGCAATTCAAGACTCCATCCATGACTTCTGTGAGAGACTGCACCCCCGGCCCCCTTTTTTTTATAGGGTGTGTTGGGCCAAACTCACGTGAATGGGTGGAGTCATGTTATTGCCTCTCAAAATGGAGGTTCGACTAGTTATATTTCCCCCTTTAGATTAAGGGTTTTACAATGGAGTCGCCACTTATTTAATTATTGGAATAAATAAGAAAACCAAAATTGAAAAGTTCCTCATTTTATTTATTTGCAATTGAATTTACATTGATCATAGGAAAATTACATGGCTTTGGTCCTAGATACAATCTAAGATAAAGTACATAGCTTTATTTCCTAGTTACAATCTAGAAATTGAAAATTACATAGATAAGCATTGGTCTCCTAACCCTTGATCTAAGCTCAGAGGCTATGTTACAAGGTAGGAAGGTGTTAGGCACCCATCTTGCCCGGTGAAACCGGTCTTCTAGACTATGGTAGCCAACATTCATATCATATCATCCAATATGTCAATCAATCAATTTGCATGTTGAATTTAATGTGTGTGCATGTGATAAACCCTAATTCAATTTATTAAGCGTTGCATTTGAAAAATAAATTCTAGTGAATGTGTGTGAATGGTGATAACCTAGATTCAAGGATTTGAAAGAATTATGAAACAAACATGTTTTTCATATTTTTTATGTGGATTTAAGATTAAAACTAGTGTTATGTATGAACATGTGATGAACAACCAAAAACATGTGAAGAACAATTAAGAACATTCAAACATATTCAAAGGAATTTAAATGATCATTATCATGCTTTAATCTTAAACTCTCATCATGGCAGCACAAAAAAACAATTAGGGAAAGAGATTATACCTTCATGCAAGATCTATATGGAGGATGAGGAGACTCTTGAGGGAGGTCCTAAGGGTGGAGGAAAAGAAAAGTTAGGAGAGGAAGAGTGAGTCTCACTCAATACCTTGAGTCTCAGGAAGACCAAGACAGAAAAACCCCCTCTCTTCCCCTCTCTTGAGTTCTAATGAAGTTGAGTAGTTTTGTCATATCTTGGTCTTCCTGAGACTCAAGGTATTGAGTGAGACTCACTCTTCCTCTCCTAGCTTTTCTTTTCCTCCACCCTTGGGACTTCCCTCAAGAGTCTCCTCATCCTCCATATAGATCTTGCATGAAGGTATAATCTCTTTCCCTAATTGTTTTTTTGTGTTGCCATGATAAGAGTTTAAGATTAAAGCATGATAATGATCATTTAAATTCCTTTGAATATGTTTGAATGTTCTTAATTGTTCTTCACATGTTCTTGGTTGTTCATCACATGTTCATGCATAACACTAGTTTTAATCTTAAATCCACATCAAAAATATGAAAAACATGTTTGTTTCATAATTCTTTCAAATCCTTGAATCTAGGTTATCACCATTCACACACATTCACTAGAATTTATTTTTCAAATGCAACGCTTAATAAATTGAATTAGGGTTTATCACATGCACACACATTAAATTCAACATGCAAATTGATTGATTGGCATATTGGATGATATGATATGAATGTTGACCACCATAGTCTAGAAGACCGGTTTCACCGGGCAAGATGGGTGCCTAACACCTTCCCACCTTGTAACATAGCCTCCGAGCTTAGATCAAGGGTTAGGAGACCAATGCTTATCCATGTAATTTTCAATTTCTAGATTGTAACTAGGAAATAAAGCTATGTACTTTATCTTAGATTGTATCTAGGACCAAAGCAATGTAATTTTCCTATGATCAATGTAAATTCAATTGCAAATAAATAAAATGAGGAACTTTTCAATTTTGGTTTTCTTATTTATTCCAATAATTAAATAAGTGGCGACTCCATTGTAAAACCCTTAATCTAAAAGGGGAAATATAACTAGTCGAACCTCCATTTTGAGAGGCAATAACACGACTCCACCCATTCACGTGGGTTTGGCCCAACACAACCTATAAAAAAAAGGGGGACTAGGGGCGCGGTCTCTCACAGTGGCAACTCTACTGGGGATATTGAGGGCTAAGCTTCAATTAGGTTATGGTGGCCAACCATGTCATTGTTTGTTTATTGCTTTTTGTATATGATATGTCTAATATGTTATTATATTGCATATCATGCATCATTTGCTTGAATGGAATTTATTTTATTTGTGTGTTAGCCCGGAAGCCCGGTAGTATTAACCGTGGATTGTGGTCTTCCTGAGACTCACATACCCAGTGGTGAACCTACCACCCACCGCAACAAGGATCATCATGGTTATGCCATGGTGGTTCATAGGGACAAACTGTACCGTTCGGACCAACTTGGCGCTCCTGGTGTCACAAGTTGGGAGGTACGACGTCCTAGCTTGTGGGGACCTTTAACCTACCTTCTACCCATGTTGTAATGACCCATGGAACCTACCTTTAGGTCAGTCCATGTAAATTGCATTTCATTACGCATTTGTTTGGCCGTTGTTTGAGCCATCATAACCCAAGTCCAACGCTTGGGCCCATCATGATTGTTTAAACCTTGTATGTTGTGAATGAACTCAAACCCAAAAGCCTATGATTGAACTCTACTTGAAATGGAAGCCCAATTTGTTTCTTGAATGAGTCTAAGCCCAACACTTGAGCCCATAAAAGGTGTATACGCATGATCAACATCGAAGGCCAAAAGCTCGCAAGATGCATGCCTTCCAAGTGTAAGGCCAGGCCATTTCAAGTAAATACCAAAAGATCATAATCAAGGTTCAAGCCTTCCAAGTGCAAGCTCAAGTCATTTCATCGTAATCAAGGTTCAAGCATCCTAGTCTCAAGCATCCTAAATGGACCAAGAAGAAGAAAGTGGCCCAAACTTTGCCTCACTCCACATTTGGTTTGTAACATCATGGTTAAGCTTAAAGTTGGTTTGTTTATTCCATGTTTCTATGTTTCTTTGAATTCTAAAAATTCATGTAACATTTGATGTACTTCGTTTGTGTATATATATAAAGAAAATTCCAAAAAAAAAAAAAATAATCAAGATTCCTAAATCTTTCCAAAAAAAAAAAAAAAAAATTCAAATGAGAAAGTGTTTGGACTAGGGGCATTAGGCCTTTGAGTCATTTAAAAAAAAAAAAAATCTTTGAACTAGGGCCATTGAACTTTCTAGTGACTTTTTCAAAAAGACCTTTTTTTTTTCCTTCTTTCAAGAAAAAAAAAAAAAAAGTCTCTTTTTCAAAATGGTACATGAGGATCCCTTAGACAAACATTTTCTAAATCTTAATGTTTAAAGGCTTGAGCAATCAACTTGTACTAAGGAATGATTAATTTCATTTGATCCATGTAAAGACTTTTGCTACTTGACTTAGAATATAAGAAGAAATGGTCTTAAAAGGCAATCAAAAAGAATCCATCCATCAGAAAATCCCAAAAATCCATGGAATCGATCCAATTTTCAAAGATCTTTTGTTTCACCACATTAAAGCATTCATACTTTTTCTTTGAAGATGAATTTATTAAAAGAGCTTAAGGCACTGTGTCTACAAGCAAGCATTCTAGGGATAGGAGGCCATCTTTGGTTAAACAAGATTATTCCCTAGTACCTAGAACAATCTTTATCCATTGCTAGCCCATTTGAGCCTTCAAACACTTAGCCTCTTTTTTGCATAAACCCACTAAAATCTAAACCTGGGGTAGGAAAAATTCAAAGTATGCATGCTTAAATCTCATGTTGAGGAGGAGTCGACCTTATAGCTTTGAAGCTAATTGATAAAGCTCTCCTAGAAGACATGAAAGATAAGTGGAGAATTCATTAAGCTAAAGATAAGAGATCATCAAAGGAAAGTGAGATTTCGTTTCAATCAAGGAAAGATTAATGAAATTCCAATGTGCATCAAGAGCCTAAAATTCATCATGCCAAGAGGAATACAAGGTTCATCCAAAAGAGAGTTCATCGAAAAGGGAAAAGTTTCATCAAGCATAGAAATGTGCAAGTGCATCAAGGTAAGCAAGATGTATAGAGAGTGCATCAACATGACTTAAGCTGAGAAAAAAAAGGGAGGCAAAAGATCCCCAAAAAGTACATTCAATCAAGAGATGAAAAACAGCTAAAAAAAAAAAAACTCGTTAGGCTAAAAACCCAAAAGGGCAGTCTTAGCAAAAGTTAGGGTCAAAAAAAAAAAAAAAAAAGCCCGTTAGGCTGAAAACCCAAAAGGGTGGTCTAGGCAAAAGTTAGGGCCAAAAAAAAAAAAAAAAAAAAGAAAAGAAGCCCGCTAGGCTGAAAATCCAAAAGGGCGGTCTAGGCAAAAGTTAGGGCCAAAGAAAAGAAGAAGAAAAAGAAGAAAAGAAAAAATTGGAAAATCCAACCAAGTTGGAAACTTGAAGATGCAACTTAAAAGGAGAATAATTTAACAAGATGAAAGTCTAGAGGTATGATTCAAGAGGAATGAGTATAAAAATGATTGTTGATACAAGTGACCAATGAAGACTAGTGAGAAGATGACAAAGAAAAAAATGGGAAAACTTCTCCAATACTTGATCTTTGAGTAATGCATATTTGGGGGAAACATCATAGGGAATTTTGAGCCTTTTATATCTTTCATTTCATAACCCAAACCCGGCCTACATTACAACCCATGAATAAAGACCTCCTTGAAGTATTGCTAATTGTAGGCACATTTTAAACTCTAATAATATCATTCTCTTGAATTAAAAAGGAAAATGCTTAAAATTGTCAAACCCTATAGGATGATATGTCTGATGACAAAATTTCTCAAATTCTCAAAACCTCAAAATGACTCAAAAGAACTTCCAAACCTAGAGCACTCTCCTTGTTTGCACCTAACAATGTGATTCATAAATAGTCACATTTCATTTATTGATTGCCTTTAGAGACTTAATCTGACAATGTTCAAAAGAAAGAAGCAAATTTTGATTACATGAGTTTAATGATCTTGATCTTTCATGGTCAAAGAGATTTGTTCGGTTCTTAAACATTATGATTTTCCAAAATGGTTGTTCAAAGGATCACATCGTGTTCAAAAAAAAAAAAAAAAAACATTCTTTTCCAAAATCCAATTCTTCTGATCTACGTCTTGACCTGATCCTCTATGAGAGAGGTACGTAGGCAGCCTTGCAGAGGCCCGGTTTCAATCACCCAAACAACCTTGGAGAACAAAGTCAAAACGATGTGACAAAATTGTTTAGGTGCATGTTAGGTTGAGCCCATTTGTGTTGCATCAAGCATGCTTAAACTAGGGGCATTGGCCTATTTATATTGTATGCGAATATGTTCTTCTTTCATGAAAGCGTATTTTCATTTGAGGCATCAATCCATTTTTGGCAAGCATGTCTACACTAATGGTAATGGCCAAAAATGTTTTCATGATAATTGGTTTCAACAAGCTAGAGAAAGAAAGCCTTTTTGCAGGAACCAAGGATGACGGACCACGATCTTCTTTCATGTTCCCCAATGGTCACAACATCAAATGAATTCAACTTCAATCTAAGCATGGAATATGCCCCAAACTAGGGGCATTGGGTAAGTACTTATAATTCATTTCAATAAATAAATCCATTGCTAATTGAAATTTTCTTTTTGCAGGAATTAAGCAAGGACTTGTCTAGCAATCCAGATCAACTTCCAGCCAAAGTTATTCTCATTCAAAAGATAGGTTTTTCAAAAAAAAAAAAAAATCATCATGAATAAATCTTCATCACTTTTACTCCATTTCTTTTCTTCAGCTTCTTCACTTTTTGATAATAAACAAATCTTCAAAAAAAAAAAAGATAAAATTTTCAAAAAAAAAAAAAAGATTTTCAATTTTTTCAATAAATAAATTAATCAAAATTTCATTAATCAAAATTTTTAATTCTTTCAAAAAAATTCAAGATTTCCAAATTTTTCAAAAATAAAAATAAAAATAAAAATAAAATTTCATCAATCAAAATTTTCAATTCCTTCAAAAAAAATTTTTTTTTTCAAGATTTCCAAATTTTCCAAAAAAAAATTTCAAGATTTCTGAATTTTTCAAACAAAAAAAATCTTCATTAAACTCTTCTTCAGGAACATAAAGCTATTATCCTATTCCATATTCTCTAGTGGTGCAACATCAAGTCAATTGTCCACCCTCAGCATTCATTGAAGCATGGAAGATATCTCAAACTAGGGGCATTCGCCAGGTATGCCAAAATCTTTTCAACGAATAACTCCGGTACTAGGGTAAAAGGCCCACAAACATTAGCATGAATGATGCCTCTCAAATCCTTGGACCTCTGGGAAGCACGTCCAAACTTCAAATCCATCGGACCTCTAGGAAGCACGTCCAAATTCAATTTCAATGGATCTCTGGGAAGCACGTCCAAATTCAATGGACCTCTGGGAAGCACGTCCAAACATCAATCCATCGGACCTCTGGGAAGCACGTCCAAATTCAATCCACCGGACCTCTGGGAAGCACGTCCAAACTTCAATCCATTGGACCTCTGGGAAGTACGTCCAAACTTCAATCCATCGGACTTCTGGGAAGCACGTCCAAATTCAAATCCATCGGACCTCTAGGAAGCACGTCCAAACATCAATCCATCGGACCTCTGGGAAGCACGTCCAAATTCAAATCCACCGGACCTCGGGGAAGCACGTCCAAATTCAATCCATCGGACCTCTAGGAAGCACGTCCAAAATTCAAATCCATTGGACCTCTGGGAAGCACGTCCAAACTTCAATCCATTGGACCTCTGGGAAGCACGTCCAAATTCAAATCCATCGGACCTCTGGGAAGCACGTCCAAATTCAATTTCAATGGACCTCTGGGAAGCACGTCCAAATTCAATCCATCGGACCTCTGCGAAGCACGTCCAAACTTCAAATCCATCGGACCTTTGGGAAGCATGTCCAAACTTCAATCCATCGGACCTCTGGGAAGCACGTCCAAATTCAAATCCATCCACCGGACCTCTGGGAAGCACGTCCAAACTTCAATCCATCGGACCTCTGGGAAGCACGTCCAAATTTAAATCCATCCACCGGACCTCTGGGAAGCACGTCCAAATTTCAATCCATCGGACCTCTGGGAAGCACGTCCAAAATCCAAATCCTTGGACCTCTAGGAAGCATGTCCAAGTTCAAATCCATCGGACCTCTGGGAAGCACGTCCAAACTTCAATCCATCGGACCTCTGGGAAGCACGTCCAAATTCAAATCCATCCACTAGACCTCTAGGAAGCACGTCCAAACTTCAATCCATCGGACCTCTGGGAAGCACGTCCAAAATCCAAATCCTTGGACCTCTGGGAAGCACGTCCAAGTTCAAATCCATCGGACCTCTGGGAAGCACGTCCAAATTCAAATCCATCCATCGGACCTCTGGGAAGCATGTCCAAACTTCAATCCATCGGACCTCTGGGAAGCACGTCTAAATTCAAATCCACCGGACCTCTGGGAAGCACGTCCAAACTTCAAATCCATCGGACCTCTGGGAAGCACGTCCAAACTTCAATCCATCTGGGAAGCACGTCCAAATTCAAATCCACCGGAGAAGCACGTCCAAATTCAAATCCGCGGACCTCTAGGAAGCACGTTCAAAATTCAAGATCACCACTGGTAAGCATGTCTTTTACTCATTTTTTTACAAAAAAAAAAAAAAAAAAAAAAAAAAAAGAGAGAGCTGCATGTATGAACTCCGTTTGGACCTGATCCTCTCACCAAGAGGTACATAGGCAATTTCCCTTGAGATTCGGTCCACATTTTGATCCACTACATAATGGTCTGCATTCTTATCTGCATGCATCATACATCCACCATGGTTAAATACTGATTGCAAAGTTAGGTGTCTCTTTCATACATTGACATTCGCTTTTCAAGCTCTGTAAATGAGGAGCATTCTGTTGACACCCCATTTTGCAACCCGCATTTAACCTCACCGGGAGAGTAAAAGGGTAATTTTTCCTTGGAAATATACTTCTTGATTCTAGTCATTAGATCCTTAATCTCATTCCACCAAAATGATCTTAATGTTATAACAATCAAATCGACTGGTCATAAGCCCTAATCGGACCACAAGATTGAAAGTTATCATCAAATCAAGTTTTAATGGCTGAGATGCACTATCACATGTTGAGTCCGACTATATGTGATTATGAACAATTGATTTCGATTGGTTATAAGTATAATCAATTTGAGATCAATGATGTGTCATAATTTTATTGGTTAGGACTATATTTTATGGTAAGGTTGGACACACCTAATTAATTAGATAGTTAAGTATTAATTATTCAATGAGTAATTTGTGCAATTATCTTTTAATTAGGTGTGTCCAACCTTACCATAAAATGTAGTCCTAATCAATAAAATTATGACACATCATTGATCTCAAATTGATTATACTTATAACCAATCGAAATCAATTGTTCATAATCACATATAGTCGGACTCAACATGTGATAGTGCATCTCAGCCATTAAAACTTGATTTGATGATAACTTTCAATCTTGTGGTCTGATTAGGGCTTATGACCATTCGATTTGATTGTTATAACCTTAAGATCATTTTGGTGGAATGAGATTAAGGATCTAATGACCAGAATCAAGAAGTATATTTCCAAGGAAAAATTACCCTTTTACCCTCCCAGTGAGGTTAAATGTGGGTTGCAAAATGGGGTGTCAACAACTTCTCATAAATACAGGATGTTAATTCGTCCAAGGCACACAGCCCGAAGAGGCTGGTGTATCCAGGGCTCCAACTACCCTTTCCAGTAGTAAAGGGTGTTAATTTACCCAAGATATGAGGTCCGAGGAACCTAAACGTAACCATGGTTCTGTTTGACACTTAGATAAATAGGCAATGTTAATTTATCCAAAGTTTGTGGTCCGAGGAACTAAGCACGATTAAGGTTCTACTTAACATTTAGACAAATAGGTGGTGTTAATTTACCTAAGGTATGTGGTTCGAGAAACCAAGTATAACCAAGTTTCTGTTTGTTTAACACTCAGATAAATAGGCAATATTAATTTACCCAAAGTCTATGGTCCGAGGAACCAAACATAACCAAGGTTCTGTTTAATACTTAGACAAATAAGTGGTGTTAATTTACCCTAAGTATATGGTCCGAAGAACTAGGCATGACCAATGTTCTGTTTAACAACTAAACAAAAAAGTGGTATTAATTTACCCAAGGTATGTGGTCCGAGGAATCAGGCATGACCAAAGTTCTATTTAACACTTAGATAAATAAGTGGTGTTAATTTACCCAAGATGTGTGGTTCGAGGAATCAGACATGACCAAGGTTCTGTTTAACACTTAGATAAATAGATAGTGTTAATTTACCCAAAGTTTGTGGTCCGAAGAACCAGGCATGACCAAGGTTCTGTTTAATACTTAAATGAATAAAATACACAACATATAATATTATAAGCAAAAATGTGGCAGAGTTGCCTTTCTTTAATAGTAATACATTCGTAGGTTATTTACATTCCAAGTGCGTGGTACACCATTTTCATCTAAATCTTCTAAAAAGTAAGCCCCTATACCAACTACCAAGCTAATACGATATGAACCCTCTCAATTGGGCCCCAACTTTTCCTAGGATGGGTTCTTTGCAGTATCCACAACTTTTCCCAATACCAAGTCTCAAGGTGCTAACGGCCTTGCCCTTACACTGGTATCATACCTATAGTTTTAAAAACCTGACCGAATTGTCTAGTTCAATCGGTTTAACCAGGAGTTGGACCATTCGGTTCAACCGGTTTAATCGAGAACTGGACACTAATCTGATTTGGTTGTCATTAATAACCGAAAATGAAGAAAAAACCAGCTTCAACTAGAAACTGTCGATTTGATTGGTAAAACCGAGAACTGTTCCGGTTTAATCGGTTTTGGAATGGCCGGGCAAAGTCTTTGTGCACAATACAAAAAAAAAACAGAAAAGTAGAACACCAGAACACCATGGCAGAGAGAGAGATGGCAAACCAAACAAAATGCAAGACTTGATCTATATTACAGAGGATGAAGTAGCCTCTGGAAATGGAAGAGCAAATATATATACCGATAGCACTTCTTAACAAAGAGGACTGACTTGATCTTATGAAGGCGGGTCTAGGACTTGCAACCCGTTTGCGTGGATCCATGAGGCTATGTCCTCAACGGAATAGGACGTTATCTCCGCCTCAGGATATGACACTGCTGTCTACCGTGTGTTCTTCAGCACTAGTTTGTCTTTCACTCTCTTAATTTCTGTCACTTTCTGTTTGTAGGTTTGGTAAAGTTCTTATCTTGTCGTTGTGCTTTTCATGGATTTTTTAAAAATATAATCTGGAAGTGGCGACACTAAGTGTTGCTTTTAAATTCATGAATCAAACCCTAGCAATATCAAATGATTTAATCCTCACCGTTCAATCATTAAATGATCCACCAGTCAATATGTCTTCTCATTTAAAATATTCTTATTTCTTAGACACGTGCTACACTGGTAGATCCCAATATAGTGGTATTATCATGTTTCACAGCTTAGAGCAATTACATCAGATCGTGTAAAGTCTTGCAAAATAGAAAAAGGTGGTGTTTTTACACATTTTGGCTCAAAAAACGCCCACATCAGATCGTGCAAAATTGTGCAAAAATGCACAATTGCTACAGTAACCGTGCATATATGCACGGTTACTGTAGCGCTTGTATTCCTTATTTTAATAGTTTTTCCATTCGCACCATTTTTTCTCTCTCTTTTTCGTTCACAACGACCTCCTCATCTTCTTTCACCTCAGATGAACACAAACACACCCACACACAAACACATCCACACAGACAAATTAACACAGAAACACACCCACACAGACAAAGACCCGGGAGGTTGGATCGGCCGGTGACGAAATTGTGAGGCTTGGTTCGTGGATCAGCCGGCCGGTGAAGAAGTTATGGAGCTTGGTTCGTGGATCGGCCGGCCGGTGAAGAAGATGTGGAGCTTGGTTCTTGGATCGGCCGGCCGATGAAAAAGTTGTGGAGCTTGGTTCATGGATCGGCTGGCCGGTGAAGATGTGGAGCTTGGTTCGTGGATCAGCCGGCCGGTGAAGAAGATGTGGAGCTTGGTTCTCAAAAAAAAAAAAAAAAAAGAGAAGAAGAAGGAGAAGAATGAGAGGCGGAGACAAAGATGAAGAAGGGGAGTCCGTGTATGAGTAAAAATAAGGGTTACAGAAGGGTTAGGTGGGGGTTAGGTGGAAAATAATAAAAAAAAGTGAAGGAAAATATTATTTTAATAAAAATGTGTGTATAATAGATAAACTGATGTGGGTGTTTTGTAAAAGTGATAGTGTGAAATAGAAAAAGTAGGTTTTTTTTTTTTGTAAAATAGACGGAATTTTTGCACGAACTGATGCAATTGCTCTTATATACTATTATCATGGAGGCTTTTAACAATATTTGTGAACATACAGTAGATTACTTTTAATATTTAAATAATATTTACTAGATAAGTTTTGTGTAAAATTATTAGCATTATTAAAATTATAAAAACTTATTAACATTATCAAAGTTAAATATACACATAAGTCATCCCTTTATATTTTTATAATTTAAAAATTATTGATTAAATTATTTATGACGTCGTCGGTTCAACCCTGTTCAGACCATAAAATCGGTAACCAATCAATTTTTCAGCTCTTTAACCGTACCTGTATTTAAAACCATGATCATACCCCTGTTTGAGCTTCTGTTGATAATATGCTAGTTGAACCATGGCAGCTTCTTTTCGTTCCTTAACCAAATCTAGACTTTTCTCCAATAGCCTGTCATTGTTGTCCGGAGTGAATAAGCTCGTCCTCAATGTTGGAAATCTAGTCTCTAGAGGGATCACAGCCTTGGACCCATAGGTCATTGAAAAGGGTGTTTCCGTAGTTGACCAACAAGGACTAATCTGATACGTCCAAAGAACATGTGATAGTTCTTCCACCCATCTACCCTTTGCTTCGTCCAACCTCTTCTTAAGCCCATTCACTATAACCTTATTAACTACTTCGGCCTGTCCATTCCCTTGTGGGTAAGCTGGAGCTGAATATATATTTCTTATGCCCAATTCACAGCAGTATCTCCTGAAGGCTTGACTGTCAAATTAAAGCCCATTATCTGAGATGAGAGTATAAGGTATTCCAAACCAAGTGACAATGCTCCTCCATACAAAATTTTTTGCATCCAAATCTCTAATATTCGACAGTGGCTTAACTTCCACCCACTTTGTGAAATAATCAGTTTCGACCAAAAACCCTCTTCAATTTCCTACAGTTTTAGAAAATTTTCCTACAATGTCCAAGCCTCATTGAACAAATGGCCATGGACTAGACAGAGGATTAAGGACACCCCATGGCTAATGAATGTTTGGAGTAAATCTCTGACACTGATCACACTTTTTCACATACTTTTATGCTTTCTTCAGCATACTTGACCACCAATATCCCTAGGTAAATATCCCTAGGTGAGGGCCTTATGGGATAGTGACCTACCCCCTGTATGACTTCTACAGATCCCTTCATGCAACTCCTCCAAAAGTAGCTCTACTACTTCAAGATGGACACAGAGCAAGTATGGTCCAGAAAAGGAACGTTTGTACAAAAATTTTGCTCCTCGGACTGCCAGAAACGAGGAGCTTTCCTCCGTACCTTATCTGCTTCCCCCTTCTCATCAAGCAAAGTATCTTTCTTCAGTATGTGTATTCCTGCTTCCCAGGATTTGTTGCAAAGTGAAAAACTAAAAACTTGACTGCAAGTGTCTAGCTTGATTCAAATACCCTTGCATTCTCAAATCCCTAGCTTCCAACTCTCCCCTTACTTAGCCCACCACCAACCTTAAGTCTGAGAACACTTCTACTGTCTTTCCTCCTATTTTCTAAACCATGGTCAGCCCTACCAACAAAGCTTTGTACTCGGCTTTATTATTCATAGCCAGGAAACCCAACCTTAAAGATTTCTCAATAGTGATCTTGTCTAGGGACACCACAACTAGCCCCACCCCATATCCTCTCTGATTAGCTGCACCATCAACATACAGTATCTAAGATGAGAGTCCTTTTAGAGAAATTGTTTCAACAAGTTTCCCTCCTAAGTTTTGCTCTTCATCCTCCATTTCTACTAGAGATTTAATAAAGTATACTACCAAATTAGCAAGAACTTGGCACTTAATAGAAGTTCGAGGCATATACTTAATGTCAAAGGCCCCCAAAACTATTCTCCACTTGGTAATTCTCCCTATATAATCAGCCTTTCGAAGCAATGATTGAAGAGGGAGTTAGGTTATAACTACAACTATGTGAGCTCGGAAATAATGACGAAGTTTCCGTGTTGCATGTACCACAACCAAAATAGCCTTCTCTAGAGGCAAATAACGAACCTTTGCTTTGTGTAGTGACTTGCTCACATAATAAACCGGTCGTTGTACTCCATTACTCACCCTTACTAGTACTAGACTAACTGCATAAGATGCCACAGCAATATAGGCGAAAAGAACCTCCTCCTCCTCGGGCCTAGATATAATGGGTGGCCGAGAAAGATAATCCTTCAACTACTAGAAGGCCAAGGCACACTCTTCAGTCTAGTCAAATCCTTTCCATTTGTGCAGTAGTAGGAGGAAAAGCCTACATCTGTCTATGGACCGAGAAATAAATCGGTTCAACGTTGCAGTCATTCTTGTCAACTTCTAGACTTCCTTGGGATTCTGAGGAGGCTGTAAATTATTGATGGTCTTAATCTGATCAGGGTTGACTTCGATTCCACGATGAGTAACTATATAACCTAGAAATTTGCCTGAAATGACGCCAAAAGAACATTTAGAAGCGTTAAAGCGTAGCTTATTCTTTCTCAGCACTTCAAAAATACTTTCGAGGTCGTTCACATGCTCGAACTCTACCTTGCTTTTCACCACCATATCATCCATGTAGACTTCAATATTCTTGCCAAGTTGAGGTTCAAACATCCTAGTCATCATCTGTTGATAAGTAAATCCTACATTCTTCAACCCAATAGGCATCACTTTGTAATGGTAATTCTCAGTGGGCGTAACAAAAGTAGTCTTCTCTTAGTCATTTAGAGCCAATGGTATCTGATGGTACCCTTGAAAGGCATCTAAAAAGTTCATCCGAGGATGACCAACTGTTGCATCCACCAACTGGTCTATTCGAGGAATCGGGAAAGGATCCTTGGGGCAAGCTTTGTTTAAATTTGTGAAGTCCATACATACTCATCATTTTCCATTCTTCTTCTTTACCACCACCATGTTGGCCAACCACTCAGGGTAAAACACCTCTTTTATTACTCCTGCCTGCTTAAGCTTGATCACTTCCTTTTTGACAGCATCAGAATATTCTTTCAACGAGTGCCGATGAGGTTGTTTCTTAGGGATGATAAATGGATTAACGTTTGGATGATGACAAATGAAATTTGGATCCACTTCGGAAGCTTCATAAGCACTCCACGCGAACACGTCTACGTTCTTCTTGAGGAAAACAACCAGTTCTTCCTTCTCTCCAGGAGGCAACTGAACTTCTACTTGAGAAAAGTTCCCCTCATCATTATTAATGGTGATTTTTTCTAACTCTTCACACTTTGCCCCTTCTGCCACAACACCCAAGGACGGGACTGTTCTCCTTGATTACTATAAATCCCTTTCTATAATAGTCAAGGATTCACCTTCAAACTGATGTCTAATTACAGCCACCAAACATTGTCTGGCCACAGACTAATTTCCAATCAATTCCTCAACCTGATCCCCCTAAAGGGCACTTCACTTTTAAGTGCAAAGAGGAGGAAACAACCCCCATGGCATGAAGCCAAGGCCTCGCCACAATAGCCGCGTAGGGGGAATATGCATCTACCACAATAAAGTCTACTTCCACGACCTCCGACCCTGCCTGAACAGGTAATTTGATCTGGCCCTTTGGGATGACTATCTTCCCATCAAACCTTATCAGAAGAGAGTTATAGTAAGCCAGGTCCTCAGGTTTCAGCTTAAGCCCTATGTACAGATCAGGGTACATGATCTTTACGCTGCTGCCTTGATCTACCAAATCCCTCTTTACATTATACCCTCTAATCCTGAGGGTAACCACTAGGGCATCATCATGTGGTTGTAGAGTTCCCACCTTATCCTCATTAGAAAAGCTTAGAGCTGGTCGGACTTCCATTCTACTCCTCTTCAAATCAGGGGTCAAGTCCTCAGCATGTGGCCGAGCTATAGACATCACCCTGGATGGATAGGAACCAGTCCTACCTGGGGCAGCAAGAATAACACTGATCGTCCTCAATGGCGGCCTTGAAGAAGCATCCCTTTGATGTTCCGACCATGTTTGGCTTCCTTGTCCATTAGGTTGATATAAAAATAAATTTAGTTTACCAAATTTGACCAACTGCTCTAGGTGATCCCATAAAGTCCTACATTCTTCTGTAGTATGTCCTCAGTCCCGGTGATACTGACAATAAAGACTTTAGTTGCACTTCGTGGGGTCTCCTCCTATCTTATTTGGCCACTTGAAGTATGGCTCATTCTTTATTCTCTCTAGGATTTAGTGTACAGGCTCCTTGAACACAGTGCTGACTACCTGGACAATAACAGCCCCAATGTGTCTAACAAAATCCCTTCAGGGCATATTATTATTGTACCTATCTTATCTGAAATCCCTTCGGTCTTGGGAAATTACTTTAGCCTTCCCCTTTCCTTGTTGTTGGTCCTTCTTGATCCATTTATATTCATCAATTCAATCCATTAGCTGACGTACACTTCTAGCAAGCTTCCTTGTCAAAGACTTCCTTACATCATGCTAGGCAGGCAAGCCGACCTTAAACGTCCTTATTGCTACATCATCCAAAATTTTCATCTATTTCATTGAACATCTCCTAGTACCTATCTAAGTACGTCTTCAGAGTCTCTCTCTCTTGCGTGGTCATAGACAGCAAGGAATCCAAGGGACGAGGAACCCTGCTACAAGTAACAAATCGGGCCCTAAAGGCCCTAGTAAGCTCCTAAAAAGAGCTAATTGATCCTTCTTCCAATCCATCAAACCATCTTATCACCACTGGCCTCAAGCTAGATGGGAACACCTTACACATTAAAGTTTCATTCTTTGAGTGAACAATCATTCTCTGATTGAAGTGGCTAAAATGCTACACAGGGTCTATCCTACCATTATACATGGTAAACATTAGTTGAGTAAACCACCAAGGAAGTTTTCCCCCTTCAATCCTCCATGTGAATGGTAACTTGGAGATTTAGCGCAAGGCCCTACCCATAGCATCATTTCCCAAGCCCCTGCCAAATGGGCTTCTGCTCCTCCGCCTGGAGATTTAGCGCAAGGCCCTACCCATAGCATCATTTCCCAAGCCCCTGCCAAATGGGCTTCTGCTCCTCCGCCTATGATGGTGGTCTTCATCACAAAAGAAAGACTCACTAGAAGGAGTCCTTGCCTTGGTCCTGTAGCTACCATCATTATCATCAGAATGAGATTTTGAGCTTAAATGAGTCCCTCTCCTTTGCTTACGATGTAACTTCCTCCATAAATGATTTATCTCCAACTGTATGTTCCTGGTATTTTCTCCATGGGACACATGGCTCCCACTTCTTGAATGACTCCTTTTGTATGAGTGGTGTGCACATTGACTTCACGGTCCCTCCTTCGTTGAAGATTAAGAAATTGATCTTGACGTTGGGATCCTACAGATTCTTCACGGTTTAGTCTTGATCCTACCATGATTGAATGAGCTCAAGAATGTTCAAACTTCCCATAGACGGCGCCAATTGTAAGGACACGATTTGCTCCTAAAGCCTAAATGAAGGGTCAATGGCCCAAAGAGCCTAAAACAATAAATTTGTTAGAGAGTGGGCTTGAATATGAACTTTCAATGAGATAAGTAGATAATAGTCACAATAGGTTAGTTATGGTTAGGAAGAATATAACAAACAGCTTAAGCAAGAAAAGCTTTCCTCAGTCAAGTCTGAGGATGATTTGCTCTTATATATTTCTCTCAGACTTATACAAATTTACTATTCTTGAGTATACAGTGATTTTTCCTTAGATTTTCTGATCATCCTTCTGTAATGGGGTTTTCTCCTTTATATTCTCCTTCCTTCTTTCATCTCAACCATCCACGTGTTGATCAGATTGCTGGCCTTGATACTTGTCCCATCAGCACCTTCTTGAAGTCTTTGGGGGTAGTTATAAGGCTAAAGGTATCACCTCCGCATTAATGCGACTAGGGAATTAGATGCAGAGCATTTAATGTGGTGGTAATAACTTTCTTCTCAGATATTTCTCAACTCTCTTTTGTTTTATCCCTATCTAATGTTTATTCTTATCAGCACGAATGCTTGTTGTCCTGTCCTTGATGAAGGGTCGGACCTTTGACCTCTACTTTGTCTAGCCAATAAGACACTTCTCCTCAAACAATGTTTCCAGTTTCTTATGACCAGACTTCTTCCACCATCCATTAACCGGTATGCCCTCATTAGTATTTACCTGTTCTCGGGCTATCTGACGTCCTCAGACACGGCTCATGGCCCAATACCTATATTTGGGCCTTTCTTTCCTACAGTATATATTTTATTTATATATAAACTCATTCCTCAAGTTTCAACTATTAAATATTAGCTATCAAAAAAAAAAAAAGAAACTATTAAATATTGATAATGCTAAAGTAGGGTAACATGGTTTTCCTTTCCACACTTGTCCAAATTTCGCACTTGTAACATTGGAGCCCTATGCCTCCCTTGGTAATTGAAGGAACACTAATTAACTAACTCAATTAAATGGCAAAATAGTGACCCAAAGTTCTATCAAATCCATCAACTTTAATGAAAATTTCATACCCTTTCAATTGAAGTCACTTCAACGGAGGAAAGGAACAGTTCATAGTTCTCAAATGGGGTTTTCCTCATTCTTGATTGATTGGAATAAGAGTCATTATGCGTTTGAAGGAATTTAGGTGCAATTGGGTTTATGGGAGTGACTGTTGTAATGATCTTGAAAAGAAAGAATGGGACCAGGGAAAAGTATTTGCCACGTTCACTGCCCAAACCAGGGATGAAATCCTCTCCTTGCCACTCAATAACACAAATGACCATGACTGTTATTTGGATGGAAAACAGGGCAAAAAAAATTTATGGTGAAATCAGCATACAAAATGGCCTATAGACTGCGACATCAGCACAAAGCAGAGCACTCAGCAGCCAGAATGCACGGGTCCACGTGGAACTTGGTTTGGTCACTAAATGTGCCGCCAAAAGTGCGCAACGTTATATGGAGAGCTTGCTCAAATTGCCTGCCTACACGGGACAATTTACACCGCCGTAGGGTGGGGGTAGACCCGACTTGCGAGAAGTGTAAACAAGAACTTGAGACCTCCTCCCATGTGCTATGGACTTGCCCCTTTGCAAGGAACGTATGGGCTCTGGTTCGAGGAAGAATTCAGAAGAGCAACAACGGTGTAGACGAATTTTTTCTCCTATTTAGACAGATGCAATCAAAAGTAAGCAGGCAAGAGCTGGAGTTATGGGCAACCATGGCCTGGGCAATATGGAATGCACGAAACAAGGTAATCTTCGAACAATTCCAGACCCACCCGAAGATAATACTGGAAGGGGCGACGGGCTTGCTAGAGGAATACCAATGTCTGGTGGAAACAAAAAGGATAGAATGAGTTTGTAAGATGTCCCATATATTGTATTTATTTTCCTTCACTGCATGGACCCAGCGCAAAACTAAGTGGCTGGAACCCCTCATGCCTGTGGCTTTATCCACGGGATTGCATACTTTTTATATCAATACAATTTCTGCCATTCATCTCAAAAAAAAAAAAAAAAAAATGGGAGTTATAATTGATGACAAACAAAAAGCTTCATGACCATTTACTCTTTTTTGAAACTTTTGGTGATATATACTTCCTTTCCGCGCATTCGGTGAGCTTTGTTATCTCAAATCCTAAAAATCATATGTACATGAAACATCATTTGTTCTTATATATGTTTGGTCAAATAATTAGTTATATGCCCAATGTCATTACTCCTTACATCATTTTGGGAATCCGTTTCCATTTTCCTATAAAAATAAAACTTTTCCAACCTACTATATATTTACTTATTTAATTAGTTTGGGACAAAATTTGGCTATAAATTTAATTGTAACTTTAGACTACAACAGTGTAATTTTCACTAAAAAAAATTAATATTACAACATATTTTGAAAACTAACTGTTAGATTATATGTTTTTTATGTTCTTAATATACATATCATATTTCATGTTAATCGGATGTAATTTATTATTTGATTTATAAACTTATTTTTTATGCATAATTTTAAACTTCAAAAACTTGAAATTAAAAGATTTGATTGATGACATAGCTATTGATTTTTGATTTTCTAAAAATTTTTGCAATCATAGAGGAAATAAGAAAAAAAAATATTTTAAATGTGGATTTATTAAAATTCACATCAAATAAATAAATATTGAATGGGACTGAGGCTATAACTAAGTTTGCAGCCAAACATTTTCATTTAGTTTATCTTGTCTATTTTACCCAAGACTCATATATATATATATATATATATATATATATATATATATATATATATATAGTGAAAGGAAAATTATTCCCCACCCGGCCCCCCAAACACAGTATATACATTTTGACATAAATGAGTAAATATTCTTAACAAAAAAGAAAAGTAGACAACGATTCGTAAGTCTTATTTTATCAGTATTTAGCTTACCAAAAAAATGCCTTATTTTAATAGTAACTTATCACAACCGTGATCTCACATTCTCATATAGGCGTAAAATATTTTGGAAAAAATTTATTGACCTCTGAACAAGTTATTTCGTGAAAAGTATAATATATTCCTCTTATTTGAAAGATAAGTTGATATCCTTTGAACAAGAAAATATTTTACACCATTCTTCTAAAAAAAAAAAAAACTATTTTAGAATTATTTTGTTGACATACATACCAAAAATAAAGGAAAAAGACTTGCATCCCTAAAAGATTATTATTTGAACCTCGATTTTAGTTTTCCAATTTTTCTCCTAATTTCAAAAATAAAAATCACAAGATGCAAAATGATAAATGCTTTAAAAAATATAATTTTAATTAAAAATGAAAAACTCAAATAAAAACTTCACAACTGAATGAGAAGCAAAGGATTTGTGGAAAAATAATCTAAAATTTTCAATTAAAATTGTGTATTTTAAAGGAAAAGGTAGTATTTTATATTATGACTAATTTCTACTTCTATTTTTATACCAAGTAAAGTCTATTTAGTTAGCCTTAGTATATTCAGTCCAAAAAAAAGTTAGCCTTAGTGTATTAATGTTAATCAGTATCTAAAATTCCAGATATAAAGAAGGTCAATATTTAATTCAAACAGGGGAGAAAGGAAGTGTGGTTTCACAAAACCTCATGTAAAATATAAATATATATATATATATATATATATATTTACTTAGCTTGATATTTATTTAATTGATTCTCAAAAAAATATTTATTTAATTGTAAGAAATTACAATACTTTCTTAGGATATATACATAATCCCATTAAGCTTATCTATATTAGTAATGTGGGGTACAAAAATTCTAGTAAGGTGTTTGCACCACGTGTCATACCCATGTCCGAGGAGGTCATTATCGTGCCAAGGAGGCCATACGCTCGGACGGCAAGGCCACACCAGTGGCACGTGACCAGAAGAGGTTATGCTGAAGAGAAAGAGCTTCGAGGAAAGGTTAGTCCTAACATGGCAGAAGGGATGGTGGCTGCCACCACATCTAATGCATCCCACCAAAACTCCTGGCTGAATTTATGTGGAGAAGACTCTGAACAGTGCTGCCTTGGCTGCCACAACTCACAAGGGGTTTAGGAAGGTGTTTGATGGGACAAGCATTCAAATGGTGGCTTAGATGATTAACAAATGGAGGGCCAAGATTATCTGAAAGGAGTTATATAGTGTAGAAGACCTTTCAGGGACAAGGGGGGAGAGACCTATAGAGAAAACACTGTGGCATTATGAACAACAACTGTAATCAAATTTAAGAAAAATATGTTCAAGTACTACTCTCCTCGGACATTGCCGAGGAAGAATTTCTATGCACTACATTTGTCTATTCATTGCTTCCACTCACTCTCTTACTATTTTTAAGCCCATTGAGGGCGTTGTCCACTTCGTTTGAAGCCTAGCTTTTTGGCCCACTCTTTACAAATTCATTGTGTTGGGTTCTTTGGGCCTTAATCAATTCGTCCTTTGGTCCTAAGATCCAAAACCCACCTTTACAATTGGCACCGTCTATGGGAATTGCTTGAGCTTCGATGAGGTCAGCGTTTAGCTATGGCGGAGTCAAGTCCCGACCGGGAAGAATCAATTAGCTCCCGGCGCCAGGATCATTTCCTCAACCTTGAGCGTAGGAGAGATCGTGAAGTCAGTATACACACTTCTCAAACTAGTAGGAGTTAGTCTCGAGGTGGGAGTCACATCTCTCATGAAGATAATACTAAGAGCCTCCAGAGGTAGATAGACCATTTACGAAGAAAACTACGCCGCAAGCAATGCAGAGGAAGTCTTCGAGTTCTGACCATTCTTCTGGTGATGATAGCTACCGGCCCAGGTTAAGGACTCCTCCCAGCGTGTCATTTTCGCATGACAAGAAGCACCACAATAGACGGAGAAGGGAGGCCCCGTCTCACAAAGGCCTGGGCAATGATACCATAAGCAGGGCTCTAAGCCAGATCTCCAAGTTGCCTTTTACCCGTAGGATAGAAGAAGGAAGACTTCCTCAGCAGTTCACCCAACCAACGTTCACCATGTATAATGGACAAACGGACCCCGTGGAGCATGTTAGCCACTTCAACCAAAGAATGGCTGTCCACTCGAAGAATAAGACCCTAATGTGCAAGGTGTTCCCATCCAGTTTGGGGCCTGTGGCGATGAGATGGTTTGACAATCTAAGGGAAGGCTCCATCAACTCCTTCAAAGAGCTTACGAGAGCCTTTCGCTCTCGTTTCATGACTTGTAGCAGAGTTCCTCGGCCTTTAGGCTCCTTACTATCTATGGCCATGCGAAAGGGGGAAACCCTAAAAACGTATTCTAATACGTACTGGGAAATGTTCAACGAAATAGACAAGGACTTTTACGACGTGGCGATAAGGACTTTCAAGGTCGGCTTGCTCGCCAAGCACAATCTAAGGAAGTCTCTGACCAGGAAACTATTGGGGTTTATGCCCTAAAATCCAATTTATTGGCATGTCATGAATAATAAAATAGTTTAATTATATGAGACTATCTATAAATGAACTAATGGGACATTATCTTAGTTCATAAGATGCATAGTATGTGATTTATGTCAAAAGTCACAGAAGATATAAATCGCAAGTTCTTTGTAAACTCAGAATTTTAGTTCGTAGTTGGTGATGATATTGGGCATTTCATTTGCGAAGACTATAACATATCAACTAAGATGATTTGTCTTGATCTTGAAAGTGGAGACTTCTAGTTGATATGTTGATATGTTTTAAGAGTTAAGACATATTGAACTGGACAGCTGCGAGATTTATTATTCTCTTAACGACTGTTAAATGAATAATGAATCTCACGACTTCTATTCACATCAACTCTAAATCCTGAGAGAATAATGGACTTGATCATGAGGTGTAGGTTGCTTTGATATATTAGGAGTAAAATCTATAAGTCACGATCAAAACTTCAGTATGTTGGGTAACCACATTTAGTGTTGATGAAATATATATTCTCAAGATGGAATTCATAATCTCTTAACGAAGATATAAAATATCCCTTGAGATAAGTTTAATGGGTTTGGTTATTCAGAGTGTTGGGCCTAACCACTTTAGTAAGGAGTTACTAAAATATATATTTATGGAATTGGATTTCATAAATATATAATGAAAGGATTAAACCGGGTACTCAAGGATTAAGATATAGTAATCTTCAAAGTGGCAGTCAACATTCTTGACTTTGTATTACTACGAATATTTTAATGAAGGAGTTGTTGCATGAATAATAAAATCTTGGAATATAATTTATTAATAAGGCCTAGAGTGCAATTATATTCTTATAGTGGTATAGAATATAATTAATGGTAACTATGGGAGTCGTACCTTCCACCCTGCACCTAAAGGTGAAGTACCCGTCTAGAGATAGGGTTGGGGAGTTGGTGGGAAGCCAATCTATGGTTAGGCAATGCATGGTGGCCGCAATCAGACATCAGACCGAGGGCAAGTCCTCGGCCTCCGCGGGGCTTAAAGCAACCAAAGGAGCCAGTGCTCTCCATGGAGGTAGAGGGAGAAAGGGCAAAATGCAAGCAATTGGAAAAAGTTATCATTAGCGACGATGAGGAGAGATTCTTTCAGGTCAGAGCCTAACTGCTTCCTTGGGAGAGGCAGGAGCTAATAGGCTTTTCTTGTAAAAAAACATTGACATGTTTGCTTGGAATGTCTACGAGGCCCCAAGGGTGGATCTAGATTTCATTTGCCATCATTTAAACGTCAATCCATCTGCCATCCCCAAGAAGCAACCGCCTCGGCGCTCATCTAGGGAACACTCTAACGTTGTTAAGGCAAAAGTGATCAAGCTTAAGCAAGCCAGGGCTATAAAGGAGGTGTTCTACCCCGAGTGACTGGCCAACACAATGGTGATGAAAAAGAAAACTGGGAAATGGTGAGTATGTGT
Organism: Lithocarpus polystachyus; assembly: GCA_033629205.1. NCBI lineage: Eukaryota > Viridiplantae > Streptophyta > Magnoliopsida > Fagales > Fagaceae > Lithocarpus > Lithocarpus polystachyus. The sequence goes on from CM066166.1 coordinate 80,037,655, forward strand.
AGACTTTACAGATTTGAACAAAGCTTGCCCAAAGGATCCTTTCCCCCAACCTCAGATAGATCAATTGGTGGACGCGATGGCAGGCCATCCTCGGATGAGCATTTTAGACGCCTTCCAAGTTTACCACCAGATACCCTTAGTTGTGGACGATCTGGAAAAGAAAGCTTTCCTTATGCCCACTGGAAATTACAATTACAAAGTAATGCCCTTTAGATTGAAAAATGCAGGGTCTACTTACCAAAGAATGATGACCAGAATGTTTAAGCCCCAATTGGATAAAAATATTGAGGTATACATAGACAATATGGTAGTGAAGAGAAAAGTAGTGTTCGAGCATCTAGATGACCTCGGGAATATCTTTGAAATACTAAGGAGGCACAAGATGCACCTTAACGCCGCAAAGTGTTCCTTTGGTGTAGGTTCCGGCAAGTTCTTGGGTTATATGGTTACCCACCAGGGAATAGAAATTGACCCTAATCAGATTAGAGCGATTAACAAGCTGTAGCCTCCTCAGAATCCCAAAGACGTCCAGAAGTTGACAGGAATAACTGCCGCGTTAAACCAATTCATTTTTCAATTAACAGACAGGTGTGGGCCCTTCTTCCAGTTGCTGCATAAGTGGAAAGGATTTGAATGGACAGAGGAATGCTCCTCGGTCTTCCAGCAGCTGAAGGAATATCTTTCCCGACCACCTATTATGTCCAATCCCAAGGAAGAAAAGGTCCTATTTACCTACATTGCTGTAGCCACACATACAGTAAGTCTGGTACTGATACGAGTTGATAACGAGGTGCAAAGACTAGTTTATTATGTGAGCAAATCACTACAAGAGGCAGAAGTCCACTATTTACCACTAGAAAAGGTCATCTTAGCAATCGTACATGCTACACGAAAGCTCCCACGTTACTTCCAGAATCACACTGTTGTAGTTCTAACCCAACTCCCTTTTCGATCACTGTTTCAAAAGGTTGATTACACAGGGAGGGTTGTAAAATGGGGGACTATCTTAGGGGCTTTTGATAATAAGTACATGCCTCGCACCTCTATAAAGGGCCAAGTCCTTGTAGATCTGATGGCTGAGTTTGCTGAGCTTTCATTTGAAGAAAATGATGAAAGGCCGAGCATGGATAGAAAATCAGTTAGGATGATCTCCTTACAGGAATCTCTATCTTAGAAGGAGTATGTTGATAGCGCATCAAACCAGAGAGGATCAGGAGTGGAGCTAGTTGTGGTATCTCTTGAAAGGGTCATCATTGAGAAATCCTTAAGACTGGGCTTCTCGGCCACGACCAATAAGAATGCAGAAGTATCTGAACTAGGCTAAGCACTTGCAGTCAAGATTCAACTCTTTTTCCTTACACCAAATCCTTAGAAGCAGAAATATGTACGCTGACTCCTTCGCCATTCTTGCGACCTCTTCATCACAGAGTCTACCCCGGGTCATCTTGGTCGAGGATCTATGCATCCTTGCCGAGGCGAAGAGAGAGAAGGTCTAGATTCATCAACAGAGGGTGGGACCTATTTGGATGGATCTGATTGTCCTATTCCTTAAGGATAACATCTTGCCTGAGGAGAAAGTCAAGGCTGACAAGGTGTGGAGAAAGGCCCCTCGGTTTTGGCTGTCCGATGACCAAAAGCTTTATAAATGCTCCTTTTCAAGACCATATTTGTTATGTATCCATCCTGAAGTAGTGGAGCCACTCCTAGAAGAGTTGCACGAAGGGATTTGTGGAAGTAATACAAGAGGCAAATCCTTGACTCACTGGGCCCTTACTTAGGGATATTGGTGGCCCAATATGCAAAGAGGAGCACAGGAGTACGTGAAAAAATCTGACCAATGTCAGAGATTTGCTCCGAACATCCATCAGCCAAAAGGAGTCCTCAATCCTTTGTCTAGCCCTTGGCCCTTCGCTCAATGGGGCTTAGACATTGTGGGGCCCTTCCCCAAAGCAATTGGGAATAGGAGATGACTTCTAGTCGACACTGATTACTTCACCAAGTGGGTTGAAGTTAAGCCACTAGCAAACATTAGGGATGTGGATGCCAAGAGGTTTGTGTGGAAGAACATTGTCACTCGGTTTGGGATTCCCCATACCCCAATCTCAGACAACGGGCTTCAGATTGACAACAAGGCTTTCAGAAGGTACTATTATGAACTGGGTATCATGAATAGGTATTCCACTCTAGCTTACCCCCAAGGGAATGGGCAAGTCGAGGCTGTTAATAAGGTTATAGTGGGCGAACTCAAGAAGAGGTTGGATGATGCAAAGGGCGAATGGGTGGACGAGCTTCCACATGTCCTTTGGACATATTGCACTACCCCTCGTAGGTCAACAGGGAAGACCCCCTTTTCAATGACCTATGAGGCCAAGGCTGTGATTCCTCAGAGACTGGATTCCTAACATTGAAGACTAGCATGTTTGCGCCAAATAGCAATGAAAACTTGCTATAAAAGAGCCTGGACCTCGCTAAAAAGAGGAAAGAAAACGTCATGGTTCAATTAGCATGTTACCAGCAGAAACTCAAACAAGGGTATGACTCCGGTATGAAGTTAAGGCCATTGAACCCAGGGGACTTGGTATTGAGGAAGGTGGTAGGAACTACAAAAAACCCAGCATGGGGGGAGTTAGGGCCCAACTGAGAGGGGTCATACTGTATCACCTCGGTAGCAGGCATAAGAGCATACTTCCTAGAGGATTCTGATGAAAAAGTTGTAACGCGCCCCTGGAATGTTAATAACCTGTGAAGGTATTATTATTAATGAAAGGCAGCTCTGCCATTTTTTTCTTTCTAACATCATGTGTTGTCACTTAAGTGAATATTAAACAGAACCTTGGTTATGCCTGGCTCCTCGGACCACATGTCTTTGATAAATTAATATTCTGGATTTATTTGTTTAAGTGTTAAACAAAACCTTAGTTATGCTTGGTCCCTTAGACCACATACCTTAGGTAAATTAACACTCTTCATTACTTATGAGAATGTTAAACAGAACCTTGGTTATGCTTGACTTCTCGAACCACATGCCTTGGGTAAATTAATATTCTGGATTATTTGTTTAAATATTAAACAGAATATTGGTTATGCCTGGTCCTTCAAACCAAATACCTTGGGTAAATTAACACTCTTCGTTACTTATGTGAATGTTAAACAGAACCTTGATTATGCCTGACTCCTCGGACCATATGCTTTGGGTAAATTAACATTCTGGATTTATTGTGTAAGTGTTAAATAGATCATTGGTTATGCCTGGTCCCTCAGATCACATACTTCAGGTAAATTAACACTCTCCATTGCTTATGAGAATGTTAAACAAAACTTTTGTTATGCTCGGCTCCTCAGACCATATGTCTTGGGTAAATTAACATTTTGGATTATTTGTTTAAGTGTTAAATAGAACCTTGGTTATGTCTAATCCCTCAGATCACAAACCTTGGGTAAATTAACACTCTCCATTACTTATGAGAATGTTAAGCAGAACCTTGGTTATACTTGGCTCCTCAGACCACATGTCTTGGATAAATTAATATCTTGCATTATTCGTTTAAGTGTTAAACGAAACTTGGGACATGTTTAGCTCCTCGGATCACATGCCCTGGGGAATTAACACTTGGAAAGCTCATCCTAGGTCTTAATTAAATGATTCTAAGGGTACATCAATAAGATATTCTTAAAATGAGAAGCCTCAGGCACCATCTTTTCCTACTAAGTATTTTGTTTGTCTCTAAGGACTTAGCCATTTTTCTCACCATGTGCACAGGTTTAATTTAGTTAAGTTAACGGCGAGTTGTTACTACTAGCTTTTGTTAAAGCGTGGGTGTTCACCTCTGGAAGCATTATCAGTCTAAAAAGATCTCAACAAAGGGAAAAACAATGATTGCAGCCAACCAAAGATAAAGATTGCGAGGAAAAAGAGAGATTCATAAGGTAAAAGTTGAAGTCTTTTTCATTAAACGAAAGAAGGGTACATTATAAACAATGGAAAACTGCCACTACAAAGGAAAAAGTACAGAGGAAAAAATACAAAAGAAAAACTACAAAAAAGAAATAAAATCCCAAACTAAGCCTTGGCCTTGGAAGGAGGGTTTTCCTTGCTGCCCGGTTGGGAAGCAGGTGGGCGGCCTTGGGATCAGCCTCCTTGAGTTTGGTCTCAGCCTTCTTCGCCTTGGAAGCCACATCCTTGACCTTCGGGACAGTCTCCTGGGTCTCAGCTTCCTTTGCCTTGGTCCCTGGCAGGGGATTGACCTCCTTATCTTTGCCCTTATCCTTGGCCACCTCAGCCCCCTGACCTTGGTCACCAACTGGGCCAGGCCCCTTGGAAACCTCGGGGGGTTGCTCAATGGAGATTGATGTAAAGGCAGCGGGAGGTGGGAGTTCGGCTGGGACCTCTCGAATGTCTGGAGAGTAGTAGACATTCCTAGCCTCCCTCCACTCTAAGGTAGCAGGGACTCCTGCAAGGTTGAGGGCCTCCAGCCACACTTCCTTATGATAGTTCCTACAGACCTCGGCCAGCTCCTCCGCCAGTCAGACCTCAGTCTCCTACACTCCAAGGTCGTAGGATGCCTGCTTCGAGGCCTCTACGACTTCCTTGACCAACCGAGCAGCGGCCTTAGCTTTCTCCATATTTTCCTTCAGCTCCAGGACCTACTACTTCGCTGTGGCCAGCTCTATCTCAGTATGATAGAGCTTTTTGCGTTGGTCCTCAGCCTAGTCCTGGGCATTCTTCAAGCCAGCTTCAGCACTCTCTCGCACCCTCTCCTCGGTGGTTAACTTAGTAGTAAGCTCTTTATTCCTCTGCTCAGCTGCGCCCAAGGCCTTGTTCGCCTCGACGTGGAGGTTGGCCTTAACCCTGGCCTCATTCCTAGCATCCTTCACCCATTCCTAAGCGATAAATACCTCTTGAATGGCCTGCACATAAGCAAAAGACAAACGTGCTATTAAAAAAGGAAAGGATAACCCAACACGGTGTCAGAAAGGCAAGCTAAGCAACTTCCCAGGGCTAGATCCCTCTTTAAGGATAGGAAGAGGTCTAGCTACCTTACGTTCTTCAATGCAACCATGTACCTAGGCAAAAGGAGGGGCTGCTCCAGGGCCTCGTCTAGATACTAGGCATGCCCTTTCTGAAACTCCCTAATGGAAAAGTTTCGGGGAATGGCTACCCCGACCAGCACCACTCGAGGGTCCTAGGCGGGATTTTGGTGGCGCACCTCGACCACGTCCTAGTCCTCCCTGCTCTCAACTGAGGGGGCCCGCCCTTGGTCTTTAGCCATCTTCTGCTGCTTGGGCTCCTTCTAACGGACCATCTCGCCCTCTTCCACCGCCTGCTCCTTCCTTTTCTTCTTCAAGTTGGGTATAGGGAGCAGGTTCAATGGTGAAGGAGAAGGAGGGGGAAGAGCAGGAAGCGGTTGGGACTAGGAGGTGCCCTTCTGCACTGGACCCTTAGCCTTATCCGCAAGGAAATCCTTCAGGCCTTTCTTCCTGTTCAAAGCCATCTCTTCTTCTTCTTCTTCGTAGGAACTGTTATCCATCAGGGCAACTATGATTTTGGGGAGACGAGCGACGGAGGACCTGTCAAGCTCACCCTCCGAGTCTGAGACCTCCATAGGCTTTTCCTGCGCCTCTTCTTCTTCCTCGAGACGAAATTGGTCTATCTTAGTCTCAAGTGACAAACGTGAGGAAGCTATCTCTTCCCTTGGAACCGCTACCTCACGGTGGGAACGATGGAAGGGCAGCTCGACTGGCAGGAGATCTTCTCGGGCTAGAAAGCTGAGCACTGATACATCTATTCGGGCTAGCCTCAGATCACCTACTCTTATCGCGTGGCCCACGTCCTAGAACTTATCCAACAAGGGCTCGAAGTCGAGGATGAGGTGGACAGCTCTCAATTTCCTGTCTTCACTCACGAACACTTTAGACCTCAGCACCTTGTTAAGGCCCACAACGTTGACGAGGTTAAGGTGGGGAGCTACGTGTCTTTTATCTGCAAAAACATCAATTAAGCAAAATCACGGTTAGGATAACAAAGCCATCCATCAGAAGTAAACTAAATACGAAAAGAAAGAAGATAGCGGTGAAATCGCAAAACTGATGCTCGTGTAATAAATAAATAATAATAATAAAAAGACATAAACCTAAGGCACCCCACCTGGCTCTCCCTCCCAGACCGAGCAATGAAGACCGTTATGCCATTCCCCCGACACCATCAAAAAGTCATCCTTCATACCCTTGTTGGATTTGGAGAGGCACGAGACAAGCCTTACAATGGAGGATTTGGACTTAAGGTAATACCCTGAGTTCGTGAGCAGGAAGCGTCATTCCCCCTTCTATGAAGGCGATCATGGGAATGATGACCTCCCATTCGTTCCTATTGGTAAGTATCTGATCCAGAGCACAGTACCACAAGGAAACTCCCTAGGGAATGTGATATTTAGCTTAAATCCCTCCAAACCCGCGAGGGAGTCTACGAGGTGAGAAAATCTACCCATCTAAGCAGACTAAGGTGAAGTGAAAGAAATTTCCAAGGAAAGGAATTAAAGAACAGAAGGCCGAGGAGATTGGCTGAGGAGAAAAGAACCTAAAGGAGAAAGAACTTACAAGAATAAGCACGAGGGTTGTTTACTGAACTTCTTAAAGGTTTAAAAACTTTTTTTTTTTGAAAGATCTAAGAGACTTAGAAATTTGGAAAGCCTTAAAGGTTTGAGAGTTTGGGAAGTCTAGAGAGCTCAAAGATTTGTAAAATGGGGAAAATGACTCCCCCAAGGCACCTTATATAGGGGGCAGAATAGGTTGGGAGTTATCCCACCCAAAATTTGAGGAAAAATGTCAGCCGTAAGATCTCCATCTCACCATAGGATGTAGGGAACAAAGCGCCGCCTGGAGGATTTAATGAGATGCTGCGAACTCCAAAGCACCAAAACAGTTACGAGACACACGAAGCGACATTCTCACTTGCGAAAGTCAAAGGAACGTGTTGAATTAATTATCCAAAGTCAAAAACCCATTTTTTCTCTTCAGATAGGAGGAAGAAAACAAGAGTTTTGAGGGGCTATTGTGGTGTATAGGAATTCCAGTAAGGTGTTTGCGCCACGTGTCATACCCATGTTCGAGAAGGTCATTATCATGCCGAGGAGGCCATACACTCGGACGACAAGGCCACGCCAATGACACGTGACTAGAAGAGGTCATACTGCAGAGAAAGAGCTTCGGAGAAAGGTTAGTCCTGACATGATTGAAGGGATGGTGGCTGCCACCATATTTAATGCATCCTACCAAACCTCCTGGCTGAATTAATGTGAAAAAGACCCCTGAACAATGCTGTCTTGACTGCCACAACTTACAACAGATTTGGGAAGGTGTCTAATGGGACAAGCACTCAAGTGGTGGCCTGGATGATTAACAAATGAAGGGCCAAGATTATCTGAAGGGAGTAATATAGTGTAGAAGACCCTTCAAGGACAAGAGGGGGAGAGACCTGTAGAGAAAACACTGTGGCATTAAGAACAATAACTGTAATCAAATTTAAGAAAAATATATTCTCCTCGAACGTTGCTGAGGAAGAATTTTTGTGCACCACATATGTCTATTCATTGCTTCCACTCGCTCTCTTACTATTTTTAAGCCCATTAAGGGCGTTGTCCACTTCATTTCAAGCCTAGCTTTTTGGCCCACTCTCTACAAATTTATTGTGTTGGGCTCTTTGGGCCTTAATCAATTCGTCATTTGGTCCTAAGATCCAAAACCCGCCCTTACAAGTAATATATAAGCAAATTTTAAAGAGTTAAGCTCTCTTATTAATAATAACTAGTCACTAACCCGTACTATGCACGGGAACCTACCTATTTGTGAGGTAAACTAAAATAATTTTATAAAATCTTAAATTAATTAAAAAACTACACCATTACATAATTTGCTCTTGTGTGATTTCAATTTGTGTTACAATTTGATAAAGAAGTCATTGCTTGAACATGCAATGACTTACAAAAAGTTTGTCAAACAGTTTTAGATATTGCAGAAAAAAAAAAAACTAAAAAATTCAGATATTAAAACTTCTGAAAGACCAAAAAAATTAAAAAATCAGATGATTCACTGCTTAGAAATTATTGAAACAAAACAATATATATATATATATATATATATATGACTAAACAATAGAGAAATATAAGCGAAAGATGGGTTACATTCAAAGGAATAATCCATGGCTATAACTGTTGAAGGAAATCAAAAGATTCAGAGTGTACAAATTGTAGATAATATATATATATATATATATATATATATCTTTGTGTGTGTGTGTGTGTGTGACTACACAAATTTAAATGTCAAAACTTCCAAAATGCCAAAAATATATGTATAATTAAAGAAAAAGTTCAAAAAATTCAAAATATATATGACTATTCAAAAGAGAAATATAAAAAATAGAAAAATGTACACGAACCCATAAAGCAATAAGTTTTAAATTTTAACGAGTCTAAACTTTAAATGAACCTTATCAGCGTGTGGCCCACGCTAAAAAATGTTGAGCAGAAGGCCACGTTGAAATAATGAAAGTCATACCTCCTCTTAATATATCGTATGTATGTGCAAATTAGATTTGAGCTTATATAGAGAAGTGAAATAACTTATCTAACAGTACATCTACACGAGAAAGCTTAACAAGATGCAAGCTTTGACATGACACTCAAACAAGAAAAAGAAAGTGATGATAGGGACATGAAAAAGACGCACATTTAAACAAGAAGAAAAACCGATTGCTAAAGAAACACCAGATATACGTGGAAAACCCTAAAGAATGGATAAAAAACCACGGTTTGAACAAGAACCAACATTCTTGCTCTGCTCAGCTTGCATTATGTGTGAAAAGTGATCAGTTTACAATCAGGTTGCCTTTCTTTCCTACCAACTCTCCACTTTCATCTCAAAATATCTCTTTAGGTTCCTGCCCGAATAGCATAGCTACATGTTCCTCTTATACTCTAAGGAATATGGCTAAGTACAAGGGCAGGTGTCAAGTCATCATTTTTTCTTTTGGAGCTTTTCACAGCTGTGATATTATTTGCTGACTAGGGGATAAGAACTGCACCAATATGGCACTGGGACTCGTAGGTAGGTAGCTTTGCCACTACTTGGGAGACAAGTCTTGGACATTGAAAGGGACATTAGGAGTACTGTGATTGGTACACATGTCTCTAAGGTGACTCATTATGCATTCAACCAATAAGGGGTGTCCTCATAGTCTCTGACTTTAGAAAGTCACTATCTCCCTTTTTGCGAGTGCTTGAGTATCATGTCAAGTGCAAATTTTACTTCCTTCCCAACGCAGTCACGCCTTTAGCACGGACCAAGAAAAATCCCTTAGCCAACGCTTCTTCTCCCCTTGCTCACAGACACTCCACGTGTAAAGTCTAGATTCAACCACTTATGCATTTTCCATGCCTTAGTGGTGTTATGTACATCGTATATAAGCTTTCTGCCCAAGAAATTAACATATTTTCATATCATGAAGTGAAGCAAAGACATATGTAGTAACAACAACCTTAAATTTCAATTATTGCAAGCTTTTTTTATCTTGTAAAAAATGGCTCAAGAGAGTTTGCTGATTCATGTACGAAAATTACTTTTTAAAAAAATATACGAAAAACTGTAAAATAAATTTTTTTTTTTTTTTTTTTTTAACAAAGTAGAGGAGAAGAAAATAACAAAAGAAGTACTTATACCTCTACTCGGCTTTAAAAAAATATACATTTGGGTTTGCACTGTTTTTATAGTGTTCATGATTAACCTCGCAAATTTGGAGATAAATTATCAGCGTTTGAGTTTAAATTAGACTTGTTAGAGAGATAAAGTTTCACTCCTTGTTAAGTTTAGACTAAACAAAAATAATTTTGTTTAAAAAATGATAATGATGAGTTTGAGTTTAAGTTTAAGTTGGACTTATTAGAGAGATATGGTCTCACTCCTTATTAAGTTTGGACTAAACAAAAATAATTTTGTTTAAAAAAATGATAATGATGAGTTTGAGTTTAAGTTGGACTTGTTAGAGAAATATAGTTTCACTCCTTGTTAAGTTGGACTAAACAAAAATAATTTATTTTTAAAAAATGATGATAATGATGTGGTAAGCTCTGAAGAGATCAATAAAAAGTCAAAGATTTCGGTGTTATATAAATATATATATATATATTTTTTTTTTCTCTTCTTGAAATTATGTGACATTTATAGAAGAAGTTATCTTCGAATAACTCATGTGTATGGTAGGTTTTTTTAATTTCCCTATGAATAATCTCATATTTATTTATGCATGCCACTTCATGCAAATGTTTTATGGTAATAAGATATGCAACGAAACAATTACTCATATTTTAAGTCTCTTCAATTCTAATTGCAATTGCCATATATACAGGATCAAAACAATCCAAATAGCTCAAAATGCAAGGGAATGGATTCCATTAATCCCAATACCTAAATATTGGATTGAAAATTTTCACCTACCATAAACTCAATATGTTAATAAACATAAACATATCAATAACAATATTTGTTGAAGGTAAACATTATGTCTATACTAAATTTCAAATTTTACACTTCCTCCTTTCTAATACTATAGATAAAAAATTATAAGGCCAGTAGAGTTGAGAAAAATTAATTTGATATTGTAAATATGTTTAAAGATATCAATGAGAATTAAAGACAATTTCACAAACATAACTAATTACTTCTTTGACAAGAAATATACTTTCTTTCTTTACCAAAAAATATCAATAGACCACCGCGCACCATTGATGCGGTGGTCACTCCACAAGTATAAATGCCAGTGGGATGTGGGGGGTAAGGGCCGGAGTTCAAGTCTCCAGGAGGGAGCTTTACACACATATACACTTAGATTAGGCTAAAGTAAAAATTCTATCTTGTATCAATATATATATATATATATATATATATATATATATCAATAGGAATTATAGACAATTTCTAACAAATGTCCACCCTGACAAATCTCATCAATTTTAGTAAGAGCTCAACTTTATTCTAACATTTTTAGAATTTATTATTATTATTATTATTATAATGAAAAGAACACTGGCTATAATATAACATAAACCCAGATTAATTTAGTTAATTACATTTAATACTTTCTTTAGTAGCTACAAAGTTAGTATTGCATGTGTGGGGGATGCATTAACTGAACAAAGAGATATCGATCAATATGGCTGTAGCGTGTACTATATACTCAGAAAAGCCATAAAACACTACGACAACCAGAAGTTGTCGGTTAAATTTTGGTAAGTATTATTTTTTCAAAATGTCTATACTAAACAGTATAATAATTATTTTTGTATTAATTTGATGTACACAAAATTAATTTAATATACGTAAGTTATAATGTTACCTGTCCATCTTCACTAGGATCTCCAGAGTTCTTTCAAAAGAACTTAATGAGTATAATATGTGCAATAATTATAGAAGAAGTGACAACGCTAGGCATGCTATTGCATATTTTATTTTATGAAATTTCAAACTACATAGTTTTGATTGTCTGATGCCTATCTACATGGCCTTAAGGTGGTTATCTATTTTGGGCCATTGCTCTTGCATCCACTGAATGTGACTGTTTTATGGTAACAAGATATGCAGAGAAACAGTTACTCATATGTTCGGCCTATTCAATTTTAATTGTAATTTTAATATACGCAGTATCAAAATAATCTAAATAGCTATTAATTTATAAGAAGAGATGCCATTGAACCTATCCTTAAACATTTGAGTGAAATTTTTTACCTACCATGTACTAAACATGTTAATAAACATAACATGTAAGTAACAAAAATTGTTGAATGTAAACATTATTTCTATACTAAATTTTGATTCTTAAACTTCCTCATTTCTCACATGATAGATTAGAAAAATTATAAGGAGTAGATTTGAGAATAATTACTTTGGATTGAACATATATTTAAACATATCAATAAGAATTAAAAAAAAATTATGAGTAAAACTAATTACTTTTATGACAAGAAATATATATTCCTTCTTAAAAAAAAAATCTCAACAGGGATTATAGACAATTTCTAAAAAATGTCCACCTTCACTCAAATCCCATCAATTAAGTATCATTCCTTGTTTTAATCTAAGCAAGCTTTCCTAGAATCAATCCGTTTTTGGCACTTAATGGAATTTTTTTGAATGTCCAAAAAATCACTGGATAAGTACTATATTTTGGGGGAAATTCATTGCCAATTAAAGCTATACGGGTTTGACTTTGTTGTGGTGGTTTAAGCTTTTTAATTTGACCAATCAAGATCAACCATTTAAAAAAGGTCTTCTTCTTCTTTTTTTCCGATGTGCTATGGAGTGTTGCAACTTGGATCATAATTCATAACTTATTCTCATCCAAATTTAGAAGAAAAAGTCTGAAGGCTTAGGGGCAGTTTGGATTTGGGTGTTTTCATCACTCATCACTGAGTTTTCATCACCCATCACTCAAAACTGGTAAGTCCCACACAGCAAACACTTGTTTGGATTTGTTCTGAGATTTTGTTTTCATTACTCAATTCTCACTAAATTGAGTAATGAGTTATGGAAACTGAAAACAAGTTTTAAGTGTTTTTGAGCTATGGAAACTGAGTAACGGTGGCATTTTGGTCATTTCTATCAAAATACATGGGCCCATGGTAAAGACTTATCAAATCCATTTCAGAGCTTCGCTACTCCAACACTTCACCCAACGGCTAATCACAGTGCACAGGTCCTTCACATGAAAAAATTCAAAGCAAAAAATTTACAGCATCTCACACCTTTCTTCTCCAATCTCACCTGCCCTCCCCTTCGCGCCTTTCTTCTCCAATCTTCCTTTCATTCTTCGTCCTTCACCCCAGTCACGCAGACGATGTCATCCAACCCAAACTCGGCCACTACTCAGACCGACGACGACACGATGAGACCAAGACTGACGACGCAGAAGCCACTAATGGTGTTGAGTATGCGAGACGAAATGGAGAAGAAATGTGGATTGGTAAAGTGAGATACTTGGGGTGAGTGGAGTTAATAGGGCCGAGTAGGGGTTCAAGTGCACAGGTGAGGTCAGAGTGTGTGGGTCCCAATTTTTTTAGCTTTTTATGTTGAAAACATTACTGAGTTTTAGGTGTCAAACGGGTTGAGTGAGATATTTCATAATTATTGAGTAATAAGAAATGAGTTATAGACTGATGAGTGATGATATTTCAGTGAGGAGTGATGAGTGAGTATTTTTTTCACCCAAATAGCCGCTTATAATATTTCACCATATCATGCTTTTATTTATGTTAGGACATTTTAAAGCCCAAGGCGATATATTTTAGTGATTCAGCAACCGAAAAAAAAAAGGTGATAAATTTTAGTGGAGTTTCTTTTAAAGTTTAGATATTAATTATTTCTTTATATATTATAATTTTTTTTTTGTCCAAAAACATTTGTCTTATTTTTTTTATATGCAATATTACTCATTTCTGGTATGTTTTTGTATTTAAGTTTAGAAAAAGTTTAGCTACAAAATTAGTTGTAACCTTAGGTTACAACCTTACTTAATATCTTTTAGCTACAAATTTACCATTAGATTGCATCTTCTTCTTATATCCTCTATATTTGTAAAATTTCTAGAAATTCAAAGATCAATAATTATGTCATCAATAAATTGTTTAAATTACAACTTTTTGTAGTTTAAAATTATGCATAAAATATAACCTTATAGATCATATAGTAAATAACATTTGATTGACACAAAATTTTACATGTATATTAATAGTGTAATCAATGCAAATCAACGACTAGATTTTTAAAATATATAGTATTATTTATTTTATTGAGAAAGATCGTAACCTTAAACTACATCCAATTTTATATCTAACCTTTGTACTTTAGGTTTTATTAACATTTCTTTTCTAATGATAATAACTAATCCACTAAAGATTATAATATGATGACACGGTTTCAAAAAAAAATTATAATATGACGAGAATAATTGGTACTTGCTAGTGATTACATTCATTTCCATTTACGCATTTGCTTATGTTTTCTGGGCAGTTAAGACGGATTTTTTAACAATTTTATTGGTTAGCTAAGGTTTGAAACTATTTTAATATTTAACAAATCGAGTGTGTTAGACTCGATTTTGTTCTTTGAAATTGTACTTGAAAATTGAGTGTTTTACGCTCGAGTTTCAAACTGGAGTGTCTCACACTCAATTTATTAGATACTAAAATAGTTTCAAATCTTGCCTTACTAATAAAATAGTCTAAGGATTTGATTATTTTCAAAAAAAAATCCCAGTTAGACAGAAGAACAAGAAGGGCAGACAGCCTACAAACAAAGATGCTTTATTGTTCCACTGAACATGTCTTACTCCCACAAACTCCTATTTTCAATAATATCTAAACGCTTCACACGAATCTCATCACCCAACTTCATACACACCATTACCAACTGTAACCACATTGAACATTCACTTGTGCTTTACTCGAATGCTGAACAACAGGCTTCGCCAACCCAGTCACAATCAATCTTGCAAGCTTGTTCTGGCCCGTCTGTTCTTCAACAAGGTAGACAGGTTCATGCCAAGGTCATTGTCAGTGGATATACTTATAGCAACAACAATGGTCTTCTGGGTGCAAAGCTTTTGGGCATGTATGTTCTTTGTAGCAGTTTTGTGGATGCTAAGAACGTGTTCTATAAGCTTGAACTTAGGTCTTCGGCTTGGTCTTGGAATTGGATGATTAGAGGGTTTACTATGATGGGTTGGTTTGATTTTGCCTTGTTGTTTTACTTTAAGATGTTGGGTTGTGGTATTTCTCCTGATAAGTATACTTTTCCTTGTGTGATAAAGGCTTGTGGTGGTATGAATAATGTAAGGTTGGGTAAATTAGTTCACCAAACAATTCGGTTGACGGGTTTTGAGTTTGATGTGTTTGTGGGTAGTTCTTTGATCAAATTGTATGCGGAGAATGGTTGTATCGGTGATGCGCGGTATTTGTTCGATAAAATGCCTCATAAAGATTGTGTAATGTGGAATATTATGCTTAATGGTTATGTAAAAAATGCAGATAGTAGTAATGCTCTGCAAATGTTTTTGGGAATGAGATATAGTGACATTAGGCCCAATTCAGTGACATTGGCTTGTATTTGTCTGTTTGTGCCTCAGAAGAAATGGTTGTTTTGGGGATCCAGCTTCATGGACTTGTTATTAGGAGTGGGTTGGAGTTGGATCCTCCTGTGGCTAACACATTGTTAGCTATGTATTCGAAATGCCAGAAACTGTTTGATGCATGTGAGCTATTTGATAGGATGCCGCAAACTGATTTGGTAACTTGGAATGCAATGATTTCCGGATTTGTACAAAATGGGTGTATGGGCAAGGCCTCACATTTGTTTCTTGAGATGATATCTATTGGTGTCAAACCAGACTCAATGACCTTTGCAAGTTTCCTTCCATCAGTGACTGAATCAGCATGTCTCAAACAAGGTAAGGAAATTCATGGTTACATAGTAAGACATGGTGTGCCTTTGGATGTATTCTTGAAGAGTGCACTTATTGATATATACTTAAAGTGCAGGAAAGTGGAGATGGCATGCAAACTTTTTAGCCAAAGCAGCACAGCTGATGTCGTTGTTTGCACGACAATGATTTCAGGGCTTGCACTTAACGCAATGAATAGTGACGCTTTAGACATTTTCAGGTGGTTACTGAAAGAGAAGATGAGACCGAATTCTGTAACACTGGCAAGTGTTCTGCCAGCTTGTGCTGGTTTGGCTGCCCTGAACTTGGGGAAAGGAATTGCATTGTAACATACTCAAGATTGGGTTTGATGGGAGGTGTCATGTTGGAAGCGTGATTACAGACATGTATGCTAAATGTGGAAGGTTGGATCTTGCTCATCATACTTTTGAAAGGATGTCCGAAAGGGATAGTGTGTGTTGGAACTCAATGATTACAAGCTATTCCCAGAATGGTAAACCAGAAGGGGCCATTGATCTTTTTCGTCAAATGGGGAAGGGAGGAACCAAGTATGATTGTGTGAGCATTTCAGCTGCACTATCTGCTTGTGCAGCTTTATCATCACTCCATTATGGAAAAGAGATCCATGGTTTCATGATTAAAGGTGCATTCAGCTCTGATCTTTTTGCTGAGAGCGCACTGATAGACATGTATGCTAAATGTGGAAACTTGGATTCTGCTCGCTCTGTGTTTGACATGATGCAAGGGAAGAACGAAGTTTCTTGGAATAGCATAATTTCTGCTTATGGGAACCACGGTCATCTCAAGGACTCTCTCACTCTATTCCATGAAATGTTGGAAAACGGAATTCAGCCTGATCATGTCACCTTTATTGCAATAATTTCTGCTTGTGGTCATGCAGGCCAAGTTGACAACGGAGCTCATTACTTCCGTTGCATGACTGAGGAATATGGAATTCCTGCACGGATGGAGCATTATGCATGCATGGTAGATTTGTTTGGACGCACTTGTCAGTTGAATAAAGCATTTGAAACTATAAAGAGTATGCCATTCGCTCCAGATGCTGGTGTTTGGGGGACATTGCTTGGTGCCTGTCGAGTCCATGGCAATGTTGAACTTGCTGAAGTAGCTTCTAGACATCTTTTTGATTTAGACCCACAAAATTCTGGCTACTATGTGTTGCTTTCAAACATACATGCTGATGCTGGACAGTGGGGGAGTGTGCTTAAGATACAGAGTTTGATGAAAGAAAGACAAGTTCAGAAGGTACCTGGGTACAGCTGGATTGACATCAATAACATCACCCATATTTTTTCTGCTGTAGATGGAAGTCATCCACAATCTGCTGAGATCTATTCACTACTGAATAATCTTCTTCTAGAGCTAAGAAAAGAGGGCTATTTTCCTCAGCTTTACCTTCCAATGCACCCCCAAACCATGGGATTGTGATTACCAGAAAAAATATTAATTTTTTATTATCAGAGTGTCAACAGTAACTAATATCTAACGTCGGTTTGGTGTCTTGCCAAGGTAAGTGAGGGCATTGCTGTTTTTTGTATTATGCTCTTCTACCTTGTTATCTTATCGACGGAGATATATTTGAGCTTCTATGATAAAAGAAGGCTGTGATTGTGATACAAGAAATTCAAATTTTGTTATCTACACTGTATTTGTCAATCTAGTATATAATTATTTTTTAAACACAAAAAATTGATCGTAATTATATATACCTGTATCAAATTGAAATATTATTTGTGTTCTCAATTTAATGGAAAACAAATAATGTATTTCTTTTAATATATCCAATAAGAATTTTATGCTTATCTGAACACATGAAACAATTTATCTTGATCCATTGAATTATTCTGCTGTTTCTATGCATTTTGTGAATTTTCTGTTTTTTTCTATTGATGGTGAGTTATTATGATGGCTTATGTTCAGATTCTCTTAATAAAGTGTTCCAAGGTAAGACTTTGGTTGCCCAACAAGGTGGAAACATCACATTGAAATTCAAGAAAAACGCTGTACTTTTGAATAATATGGAAAATGAAATTCATTATGAACTTTGTGACCTAAATAATTTATACAGCATAGTCATTTGTCTTTTTAAGGCCTGAGATTGTCCCCTAAAGATGGAGAGATGGTTCTTTTTTGTTTCTTTCGTTTCCTTTTCTCATTTATGAATATTAGATTCAACTTGGCATGGTGATTATTAATGGTTGAAACCATAAGATAATGACTAAACAAAAAAGAATGTTTGCAAAACTTGAGTATACCAATCTATGATGTGGCTCCTTAGTGAACATTTGGGGTCCTCTTTGAGATCAAGGGTGCTGTGTTTAGTCACTACTTTAAGTTCAGTTACATAGATGATGACATAAGTGGAAGAAATGATAGGGCCAGAATTCATTCCAAATTTTTCATCAAATTAATAGGGTTGGCCATGGGATTAATGAGCTTTGGCTTTACTCTTGTGGAGCTTGCTTCAAAGTTTCAATTGGAAAGCCAAATTACAGTGAGCTAATTTGCAATGCTACTCCCTCTGACAAGTTGTTGGGAATATTAATTTTACCATCTCTTGGCTTGTGATTGCTTTTGTTCTCCACATTTCTTATCTCAAGGTACACCCACTTGTGTTACTCTATGATGCAACATGGCCCAAAGATATTGACACTCTACTTTCAACTCCTGCTTATTGTTGAAGAGGCTCAAATTTTATAGAGAGCAAATTTAACTTCTACTCAAGATCTCAAGCAAGGTCCTACTGTGAAGTTGGGCCAAAAGCCCTTGACTTCCTTCAACATCATCTGCTTCTAGAGGTTTGATTTAACTTCATTCATGGCTCTTTGATGCTCTCTGATTTTTCAGCAGTAATACATTGTCCTTATAATCTTGTACAACTTTATTTGATGCTTCGCCTAGAAGCTTTGGAGTCAAATGCTACTTTCTAAAAATCCCACCCAATTTTTCATTCAATGGGCTGATGTCTTGCAAAGTATCCATTATCTTTGTGGTTACTATAGTGCTATGCAATAGTTTATTGGATTGGTGATATTACTAGTGGGCATTTTCACCACTGATATTTGTCCATCTTATGGACTTTGTTTTTTTTTTTTTTTTTAAATAGAATAAGAAGCTATACATATTGTATCTCAATTATGTGCATGTGCAATTTAGTGTGCTATATATAATATCTTAAAAGTCAAACTAGGATAACCTTATAGAGATTGACTTCCTTCCAACACATTTTCCTTAAATTTTTATTGCCTAATCAGTCTCATCAGTTCTTAATACTGTAGCTTGCTTATTACTTTATGAATGTCCATAGCCTCCCTAGCCTTCAGCAATTTCCCATTGTTGACAAATTTTCTGCAAAAATCGACTTTAAGTTTTTCCTTTTATTTTGATGGTGGAGTTTAGAGGACTGCATATAATGTATTTGTGGATCGTTATGGATTGCATATGATCAAACATGCTTCATTTTGGTAATTGGGCTTTGTCCATGCTGGGGCTTTGGTTCTTTTTGTTCTGAGTCTCATTCACACATGAGCTACCATTGGCTTCTGAAATTAGGCATACTTTCTATGTAAAAAATGTGGAAATTTGTTGAAAGTATTAGGTGTTGTTTGAATTGCATGAAAACTGAGTGATATCACTCAGTTTTCATGATCCATCATCCAAAACAAGTGAGTCTCATAGGTGAGTATTTGTTTGGATGAGTTTTGGATTATTGTTTCCATCACTCAATTCTCTGATTTTTGAGTAATAAGTTATGGAAACTGAAAACACATTTTAGCTGTTTTCAGTTTCCATAACTCATAACTCAATGGCATTTTTGTAATTAAACACACATGGAGGACCCCACAGCCGTACTTTTTGACCGTTTGACTTTTTTTTTTTCTTTCTTCTCCTGGGTTCGGTCTTCGGGTTTTTTTTTTTTTTTTTTCCTTCCTAGGTTTGGTCTTCAGTTCTTTTTCCTTTTTTTTTTTTTTTTTTTTTTTCACTGGTTCGATCTTCAGTTCTTCCTTCTTCTTTTACTGGGTTTGGGTTTCTGGTTTTTTTTTTTTTTTTTTTTTCACTAGTTCGGTGAGTTTGGGTACCAAAAAAAAAAAAAAAAACTGCACTGAGTGATAGGTATGGGGCCCACAAACAGTGTAAAAAATATTGAGTGATGATGCCAAACGAGTAGGGTATTTTAAGTGATAAGTAATGAGTGATGAGTGATAGATGATGAGTGATGAAAATTGAGTGATGAGTGATGAGTAATGAGTGACCATTTTTTTAAACCAAACGAGGCCTTAGTGTTTTAATTAGTTTTACAGTCTGTTGAGTTGTTGTTGAATTTATATTGAGTTTCAGTTAGAACTTGGAAACTTTTGATCCTTCTCTTCTACAATTTTGAAGTTCATTAAAATTTTGTTGACCATTGGTTATACAATTCCTAGGAGTAAATTTTAAGGAAGAGTAGAAAATAAGAATTCTATTCAACTTTATGTAATTTGTTTACAAGTTTGTCTTTACTAGGGAACTCATTGTGAGTTTAGGAATGGATTTTTAAAGAAAGGTTAAGGTAACAAGTAGACCTCTGATGGGGTCCAAAACTGATTTTAGGTTTGTGGAAAACATACCTTCTTCTATCCCTGACACTTCCAAACCCTTATTCAGTTATTATTTGCTTATTAAAAATCTGAGCCATGGATAAAACCAACATAGACAAAGTTGTGAAGTGTTAACAAAATTTGTCGATGTTACTGTGTTAACATTTCAGTGAGGACAAATGGCTTTCAAAAGCAGTGAATCAAATCATTAATAATGTCTAATGTAATTCATGAAAATTGTATTGGCTCATGCAATCAATCCACTATGTTTTCAGTTTCATTTAAACATTCGCAGAAATTAATCAACACAAGGACTTCTTTTTTTTGCTCAAAATTAATGAGGACATTGTAAAACTTCAATTCTACACTTGTTGTTAGGGTTCCTACTTTTTGGGAAATGCTTCACTCTGGTAGAAAGTATTTCAGTGTGAAAAAATGTTTAAAAAAAAAAAAAACTAATGAATTGATTCTACTTATAAGGATACCCCACATTTGCCTTAAGCCTCCCCTATTTTTTGGGCATGTGCTATAGAATGATATGGTTATCAAATAAACAAACAGTACTAGTTATTTCTTTAATATGTATTCTTGAATTATACAAAATAAGAGAAATTATCATCTTTAGAAATTATCATCTTTAGAAATTACTCAACATCAGTGGTATTGTTACTCATCATCTTTAGAGAGTGGGTGATGCTTGATTGTTGATGTGATGTTGGAAGCACATATGAAAAATCTTTCAAGCATGCTAAGGACACTGTTATGTGTGGTGGTGATAATGGGCACCAATATGGAGCAATCTCACATATGCTATAATTCCACTTGGTGGATGTGTTTCTTCACAAAAATATTAGTATGATTTATTAAACTAATGTTTTATTGAACAACTATATCTTTTGGATAAAATATATCTCTTCATGAAAAGACATGTCTATCACCAAGAACCATGAGAGAGTCTATAAATAGATGGACCCAAATTTGTTTCAAGACATATTGTTCCCTTTGCAAACAAATTGTTCTGCATTTGTGATCACCACCGTAACGGGACTGCCATCCGCATTAGGAACTAGTAGACACAATATCTTTCCACAACTTGTTGATGTGTCAAGTTATGAGTGGTGCAACATCACTTTCACATGGTCTCCATTGCTAATATCACTTTTATTGTGCACCAAATACAAAATGCTATCTCAGCAATTAAGAAAAAGATTGTGGAAATTTTTGGGTAACTAGACTAGTTGAAATCTTAAAGTGAGAAGATATTGGAACCCAGGTAGGTCAGCTAATGATTTTGTGTTGCATGCACATGTTAGCCTGGAGGGTAGAAAATGTTGAACCCTAAAAGCATTCTGATAATCTCATATTGGTAAGTTACATCACTAGGTTAGGCATCCTATTGGAAAACTATAGAGAGGTAGGTTGTGTCTTGATGTTAACTACCTGTCCCACATGCTAAACTGTTGTAGAAGACTAGCGAGCAGTAGCCAATAGAACATGTGCTACATAGCTCCATAAACTTGCTAATTGAAAAAGGTTTAAGAGATGGCACAATCAAACTTGTCATCTCAATAAATAAATAAATAAATCCAACGAATCTATTTTCTTGTAAAATTTTAAGAAAAGATGAATGTTTATATCATTAATCCAAATGGTTAAATTTTAAGTTTTTGTGATCTAAAATTATGCGTAAAAAAATAAGTTTATTGATCGAATAATATATAACGTTTGAGTTGAACAAAATTTGATATATGTATTAAGAACATAAATAAAATGCAATCTAACAATTATATTTCAAAATTCACGTCTAATAAAAAAATTATAAGAAAAGTTTAAGGAGTTTATCTTCAAACTATATAGACAATTAAAAGGTACAAGTACAAAGTTAAAATATGCAACTCTTTGACAATGGACATAACTCTTTGGCAATGGGTAAGAATACAATTTGACCCAATATTGGGCATGGTTTAAGTATGTACTATTATTATTCTGGGTTAGTAAAATTTAAGGAATTGTTTGGTTTTAAAAAGTGGTGTGTTCATTTTTCATTTTCTTTATTCTATATTCAAATCCTAAACTTGAATATAGAAAAAAAAAACATATATTTTCACTTTATATAGTGTTTGGTAAGTTGTTTTGAATACATAATTTGAGTATAAAATATATCATAAGGTTTGGTAATTATTTTTTATTTTTTTACACACACTTACATTACTAAAAAAAAATACTAACTTTGTGTTTTCACAATATTTATAAATATGTCACTGTATTTATATTCATAGAAAACGAAAAATGCTGAAAAGTTGTTTTCTTTTCTTCTTCTTTTTTTTCTTTTTTTTTTTTATTCAAATCCAACTTTTAAGAAATTAAAAATGAAAATTAAGTACAAATGCTAAAACAAAATCAATTTTTCAGTGACGAGTCCCATAGAAAATTTAAATATGAATATAGAATATTTCACTTTTTTTCTGCTAACCAAAGCTCCCAAGTTTAGCAGCACTCCGGCACTCCCTATGAAAAGCGAAAACCATGCATTGCTCAAGTTGGTTAGCTCAACTCAAATTTTTCAATATTCTTGTCTAACAAAAAGTGTTGTCCTCCAACTCCAAGCCCATGGAGGTAGTGAACTGATCCACTACAGAGTCCACAGAAGGCAAACCATAATAAGCAGCAGTTTACTCATGCCAAATGCTAATAAATTGAGTATAAGAAATTCTCACTCATTTGGGAACATTTGGAAAATACTAAATGAGGAGGAATCAGCTATCGCCCCATCCCGTCTTCAGATTGATGTGTCTGGTCATAAAATTCGACCTCTCTATCAAAAATAAAATAAAATTCGAACTCGCTCAGGTTGGGTTACACGAATGTCTATACTCCTATTTTCAATAATGTCTAAACGCATTACAAGAATCTCATCACCCAATTTCATGCACACCGTTACCAACTGTAACCACATTGAACATTCACGTGTGCTTTACTCGCCAACCCAGTTACAATCAATCTTACAAGCTTGTCCTGGCCCTTCTGTTCTTCAACAAGGTAGACAGGTCCATGCCCAGGTCATTGTCAGCGGATATACTTATAGCAACAATAATGGTCTTCTGGGTGCAAAGCTTTTGGGCATGTATGTTCTTTGTGGCAGTTTTGTGGGTGCTAAGACCCTGTTCTATAAGCTTGAACTCAGGTCTTCTGCTTGGCCTTGGAATTGGATGATTAGAGCGTTTACAATGATGGGTTGGTTTGATTTTGCCTTGTTGTTTTACTTTAAAATGTTGGGTTGTGGAATTTCTCCTGATAAGTATACTTTTCCTTGTCTGATAAAGGCTTGTGGTGGTTTGAATAATGTAAGGTTGGGTAAGTTAGTTCACCAAACAATTCGGTTGACGGGTTTTGAGTCCGATGTGTTTGTGGGTAGTTCTTTGATCAAATTGTATGCAGAGAATAATTGTATCGGTGATGCGCGGTATTTGTTCGATAAAATGCCTCATAAAGATTGTGTAATGTGGACTTCTATGCTTAATGGTTATGTAAAAAATGCAGATAGTAGTAGTGCTCTGCAAATGTTTTTGGGAATGAGATATAGTGATATTAGACCCAATTCAGTGACATTGGCTTGTATATTGTCTGTTTGTGCCTTAGAAGCAATGGTTGTTTTGGTACCCAGCTTCATGGACTTGTCATTAGGTGTGGGTTGGAGTTGGATCCTCCTGTGGCTAACACATTGTTAGCTGTGTATTCGAAATGCCAGAAACTGTTTGATGCATGTGAGCTATTTGATAGGATGCCAAAAACTGATTTGGTAACTTGGAATGGAATGATTTCTGGATTTGTACAAAATGGGCATACGGGCAAGGCCTCACATTTGTTTCGGGAGATGATATCTGTTGGTGTCAAACCAGACTCGATCACCTTTGCAAGTTCCTTCTATCAGTTACTGAATCCGCATGTCTCAAACAAGGTAAGGAAATTCATGGTTACCTAGTGAGACATGGTGTGCCTTTGGGTGTATTCTTGAAGAGTGCACTTCTTGATATATCTTTAAAGTGCAGTAAAGTGGAGATGGCATGCAAAATTTTTAGCTAAAGCAGCACAACTGATGTCGTAGTGTGCACGACTATGATTTCAGGGCTTGCACTTAACGCGATGAATAATGACGCTTTAGACATTTTCAGGTGGTTACTGAAGGAGAAGATGAGACCAAATTCTGTAACACTGGCAAGTGTTCTGCAGGCTTGTGCTGGTTTGGCTGCCCTGAACTTGGGGAAGGAATTGCATTGTAACATACTCAAGAATGGGCTTGATGGGAGGTGTCGTGTTGGAAGTGCAATTACAGACATGTATGCTAAATGTGGAAGGTTGGATCTTGCTCATCACACTTTTGAAAGGATGTCAGAAAGGGATAGTGTGTGTTGGAACTCAATGATCACAAGCTGTTCCCAGAATGGTAAACCAGAAGAGGCCATTGATCTTTTTCGTCAAATGGGGAAGGGAGGAACCAAGAATGATTGTGTGAGCATTTCAGCTGCACTATCTGCCTGTGGAGCCTTATCATCACCCCATTATGGGAAAGAGATCCATGGTTTCATGATTAAAGGTGCATTCCGCTCTGATAGTTTTGCTGAGAGTCCACTGATAGAAATGTACGCTAAATGTGGAAACTTGGATTCTGCTCGCTGTGTGTTTGACATGATGCAAGGGAAGAATGAAGTTTCTTGGACTAACATAATTTCTGCTTATGGGAACCACGGTCACCTCAAGGACTCTCTCACTCTATTCCATGAAATGTTGGAAAACGGAATTCAGCCTGATCATGTCACCTTTCTTGCAATAATTTCTGCTTGTGCTCATGCAGGCCAAGTTGACAACGGAGCTCATTACTTCCGTTGCATGACTGAGGAATATGGAATTCCGGCACAGATGGAGCATTATGCATGCATGGTAGATTTGTTTGGACGTGCTGGTCGGTTGAATAAAGCGTTTGAAACTATAGAAAGTATGCCATTTGCTCCAGATGCTGGTGTTTGGGGGACATTGCTTGGTGCCTGTCGAGTCCACGGCAATGTTGAACTTGCTGAAGTTGCTTCTAGACATCTTTTTGATTTAGACCCACAAAATTCTGGCTACTATGCGTTGCTTTCAAACATACATGCTGATGCTGGACAGTGGGGGAGTGTGCTTGAGATACAGAGTTTGATGAAAGAAAGGCGTGTTCCGAAGGTACCTGGGCACAGCTGGATTGACATCAATAACATCACCCATATGTTTTCTGCTGCAGATGGAAGTCATCCACAATCTTCTGAGATCTATTCACTATTGAATATTCTTCTTCTAGAGCTAAGAAAAGAGGGCTATGTTCCTCAGCTTTACCTTCCAATGCACCCACAAACCATGAGATTGTGATTACCAGAAAAATATCAATTTTTTATTATCAGAGTGTCAACTGTAACTAATATCTAACGTCGGTTTGATGTGTTGCCAAGGTAAGTGAGGGCATTGCTGTTTTTTGTATTATGCTCTTCTACCTTGTTATCTTATCGACGGAGATATATTTGAGCTTCTATGATAAAAGAAGGCTGTGATTGTGATACAAGAAATTCAAATTTTGTTATCTACACTGTATTTGTCAATCTAGTATATAATTATTTTTTAAACACAAAAAATTGATCGTAATTATATATACCTGTATCAAATTGAAATATTATTTGTGTTCTCAATTTAATGGAAAACAAATAATGTATTTCTTTTAATATATCCAATAAGAATTTTATGCTTATCTGAACACATGAAACAATGTATATTTCTATCATCTAAAAGTCACTTTATCTATAATTTTAGCTATTACCTCCTCACACTCCACAGCAGTACATCTATATTTTTAGCTATTTGATTAAAATAATACAAAAAATTCATTACAATAATAATAAAAAATTTCACAGCAAGCACAGCCATCACCACCGCCACCACAGCACAACCATCACCGCCACCACAGCAAACAGCAGTTCACAGCAGAAGAAAAAAAAAAAAAAAAAAAAAAAAAAAAAAAAAAAAAAAAAAACCGATGAAGATCGGTGAGACCACAGCAAACTTCAGCACAACCATCACCACCACCACAGCACAACCATCACCACCACCACAGCAAACAGCAGTTCACAGCAGAAAAAAAAAAAAAAAAAAAAAAAAAAAAAAAAAAAAAAAAAACCAGCACAGCGATGGGCGATCGGTGATGGGCGATAGGATCGGCGATGGGCAACGGCTTGGGCATCGGCGATGGATCGGCGATGGGCTTGGGCGACGGGTGCGATCGGCTTGGGCTTGGGCGACGGGTGGGATCGGCGACGGGTGGGATCGGCAATGGGCGACGGGTGGGATCGGCGAGCTGAGAGTTTGAGAGAGCAGAGAGCTGAGAGAGTTTGAGCTGAGAGTTTGAGAGAGGAGAGAGTGAGGCAGAGTGAGAGGAGAGAGCTGAGAGTGCTGAGAGAGAGCTGAGAGTCTGAGAGGAGCGGAAAAAATTTTTTATTTGAGGGGGGAATAAAAAAATATTTTTTTTTTTAGCTTTGAGCTACAGTACACATCTAAAAATAGATGTGTACTGTAGCTGTGGAGCTATATTTTTTAAATATAGCTCCACTGCTGCAGCCTTATTTTTGGTAAAAAGTGGTGCTATATTTTTAGCAATATAACTATTTAGCACCACTGCTGTGAATGCTCTAAGTGAGGGCATTGCTGTTTTTTGTATTATGCTCTTCTACCTTGTTATCTTATTTACGGAGATATATTTGAGCTTCTATGATTAAAAGAAGCCGTAATTATGATACAAGAAATTCAAATTTTGTTATCTGCACTGTATTTGTCAATGTAGAATATAATTATTTCAGAAACACAAAAAATTATCTTAATTATATATACCTGTATCGAATTGAAATGATATTGTGTTCTCAATTTAATATAAAACAAATAATATATTACTTTTAATACATCCAATAAGAATTTTATGCTTATCCGAACACATGAAACAACTTATCTTGATCCATTGAATTAGTCTGTTGTTTCTGTGCATTTTGTGAATTTTCTGTTTTTTTCTATTGATGGTGAGTTATTATGATGGCTTATGTTCAGATTCTCTTAAATAAAGTGTTCCAAGGTAAGACTTTGGTCACCCAAGAAGGTGGAAACATCACATTGAAATTCAAGAAAAACACTGTACTTTTGAATGATATGGAAAATGAAATTCATTATAAATTTGGTGACCTAAATAATTTATACAGCATAGTCATTTGTCATTTTAAGACCTGAGATTGTCCCCTAAAGATGGTGAGATGGTTCTTTTTTCTTTTTTCTTTTCTTTCGTTGAGCAGGAGCCCACGTTGAAATAATGAAAATCATACCTCCTCTTAATATATCGTATGTACATGCAAATTAGATTTGAGCTTATATAGAGAAGTAAAATAAGTTATCTAACAGTACATCTACATGAGAAAGCTCGATAAAATGCAAGTTTTGACATTACACTCAAATAAGAAAAAAAAAAGTGATGATAGAACATGAAAAAGACGCACATTTAAACAAGAAGAAATAACTGATTGCTAAAGAAACACCTGATGTACATGGAAAACTCTAAAAAATGGATAAAAAACCACGGTTTAAGCAAGAACCAACTTTCTTGCTCTGCTCAGCTTGCATTATGTGTGAAAAGAGATCAGTTTACAATCAGGTTGCCTTTCTTTCCTACCAACTCTCCACTTTCATCTCAAAATATCTCTTTAGGTTCCTGCCCTAATAGTACCGCTACATATTCCTCTTATACTCTAAGGAATATGGCTAAGTACAAAGACAAGTGTCAAGTCATCATTTTTTCTTTTGGACCTTTTCACAGTTGTGATATTATCTGCTGACAAAGAGATAAGAACTGCACTAACATGGCATTAGGACCCATAGGTAGGTAGCTTTGCTACTGCTTGAGAGACAAGTCTTGGACATTGAAAGGGACATCAGGAGTACTGTGATTGGTACACGTGTCTCTGAGGTGACTCATTATACATTCAACCAATAAGGGGTGTCCTCATAGCCTCTGACCTTAGAAAGTCACTATCTCCCTTTTTGTGAGTGCTTGAGTACCATGTGAAGTGCAAATCTTACTTCCTTCCTTCCCAATGCAGTCACGCCTTTAGCACAAATCAAGACAAATCCCTTAGCCAACGCTTTCTCTCCCCTTGCTCACAGACACTCCATGTGTAAAGTTCAGATTCAACCACTTATGCATTCTCCATGCCTTAGTGGTATTATATACATCGTATATAAGCTTTCTGTCCAAGAAATCAACATACTTTCATATTATGAAGTGAAGCAAAGACATATGCAGTAACAACATCCTTAAATTTCAATTATTGCAAGCTTTTTTATCTTGTAAAAAACGGTTAAAAAGAGTTTGATGATTCATGTACAAAAATTACTTTTAAAAAAATACATGAAAAAAACTGTAAAATAATTTTTTTTTTTTACAGAGTAGAGGAGAGGAAAATAACAGAAGAAGTATTTATACCTCTACTCAGCTTTAAACAAATATGCATTTGGGTTTGCACTGCTTTTATAGTGTTCATGATTAACCTCGCAAATTTGGAGATAAATTATCAACGTTTGAATTTAAGTTAGACTTCTTAGAGAGATAAAGTTTCACTCCTTGTTAAGTTTGGACTAAGCAAAAAATTTTGTTTAAAAAAATAATAATGATGAGGTTGAGTTTAAGTTGAACTTGTTAGAGAGATATGGTTTCACTCCTTATTAAGTTTGGACTAAACAAAAATAATTTGTTTAAAGAAATAATAATGATGAGTTTGAGTTTAAGTTGGACTTGTTAAAGAGATATAGTTTCACTCCTTGTTAATTTTGGATTAAACAAAAAATAATTTATTTTAAAAAAATAATGATAATGATATGGTAAGCTCTGAAAAGATCAATAAAAAGTCAAAGACTTCGGTGTTTTATATATATATATATATATATATATATATATATATATATTAATTTTTTTCTCTTCTCGTAATTATGTGACAATTATAGAAGAAGTTATCTTCGAATAACTCAACTATATGGTAGGTTTTTTTAATTTCCCTATAAATAATCTCATATTTATTTATGCATGCCACTTCATGCAAATGTTTTATAGTAATAAGATATGCAATGAAACAATTACTCATATTTTAAGTCTCTTCAGTTCTAATTGCAATTGTCATATATATAGTATCAAAACAATCCAAATAGCTCAAAATGCAAAGGAATAGATTCCATTAAATCCTATACCTAAATATTGGATTGAAAATTTTCACCTATCATAAACTCAATATGTTAATAAACATAAACATATCAGTAACAATATTTGTTGAAGGTAAACGTTATTTCTATACTAAATTTCGAATCTTAAACTTCCTCCTTTCTCATACTATAGATAAAAAATTATGAGGCTAGTAGAGTTGAGAAAAATTAATTTGATATTGTAAATATGTTTAAAGATATCAATGAGAATTAAAGACAATTTCACAAACATAACTAATTACTTCTTTAACAAGAAATATACTTTCTTTCTTTACCAAAAAAATATCAATAGACCACCGCGCACCCTTGGTGCGGTGGTCATTCCGCAAGTATCAATGCTAGTGGAGTGTGGGGGGTAAAGGTCGAGGTTCAAGTCTCCAAGAGGGAACTTCACACACATATACACTTAAATTAAGCTAGAGTAGAAATTCTATCTTGTATAAAAAAAAAAAATATATATATATATATATATATATATCAATAGGAATTATAGACAATTTCTAACAAATGTCCACCCTAACCCAAATCTCATCAATTTTAGTAAGAGCTCAACTTTATTCTAACATTTTTAGAATTTATTATTATTATTATTATTATTATTATTATTATTATTATTATTATTATTATTATTATTATTATTATTATTATGAAAAGAACACTAGTTATAATATAACATAAACCTAGATTAATTTAGTCAATTACATTTAATACTTTCTTTAGTAGCTACAAAGTTAGTGTTGCACATGTCGGGGTGCATTACTGGCCAAAGACAAATTTTTATGGCTGCATTTTGACTAAATACTCAGTTAAGCCACACAATACTACGACAACCAGAAGTTGTCGGTTGAATTTTAGTAATTTATATTTTTTCAAAATGTCTATACTAAACAGTATAATAATTATTTTTGTAGTATTTTGATGTATAAAAAATTAATTTAATATACGTAAGTTATAATGTTACTTGCCCATCTTTGCTAGGATCCACAAAGTTCTTTCAAAAGAACTTAATGAGTATAATATGTGCAATAATTATAGAAGAAGTGGCAACGCTAGGTCTGTTATTGCATATTTTATTTTATGGAATTTCAATCTACATAGTTTTGATTGTCTGATGCCTATCTACGTGGCCTTAAGGTGGTTATATATTTTGGGTCATTGCTCTTGCATCCACTGAATGTGAATGTTTTATGGTAACAAGATATGCAAGGAAACAATTACTCATATGTTTGGCCTCTTCAATTTTAATTGTAATTTTCATATACGCAGTATCAAAATAATCTAAATAGCTATTAATTTATAAGAAGAGATGCCATTAAACATATCCTTAAACATTGGAGTGAAACTTTTTACCTACCATGTACTAGACATGTTAATAAACATAACATATAAGTAACAATAATTGTTGAATGTAAACATTATTTCTATACTAAATTTTGATTCTTAAACTTTCTCATTTCTCACATGATAGATTAGAAAATTATAAGGAGTAGATTTGAGAATAATTACTTTGGATTGAACATATATTTAAACATATCAATAAGAATTAAAAAAAAATTATGTGAAAAATTAATTACTTTTATGACAAGAAATATATTTTCCTCTTAAAAAAAATCTCAATAGGGATTATAGACAATTTCTTACAAATGTCCACCTTCACTCAAATCCCATCAATTAAGTATCATTCCTTGTTTTAGTAAGAGCTCAACTTTAATCTAAGCAAGCTTTCCTAGAATCAATCCGTTTTTGGCACTTAATGGAATTTTTTTGAATGTCCAAAAAACCGCTGGATAAGTACTTTATTTTGGGGGAAATTCATCGCCAAATAAAGCTATACAGGTTTGACTTTGTTGTAGTGGTTTGAGCGTAAATGCAACAATTGTAATGACTTGTGGGGTAGCAAATTTTAAACCATCACAGTAACTTCAATTTTTTTTTTTTTTTAAATACAGTTGTTCAATATAACCTTGTGAAAACTTGTGTAAATCATGTCAATTTTTTCATTCCCTCTCATAATCCTCAAGTCTTAGGGACATAAAACAAGCCACTACCCTTCCTTTTTCCATTTAACAGCTAATGTAGATTTTCTTACCAAGTAAATCCCCACTATTAACACCTACTATCAATCACATCAAATGCTATTACAGAGGGACTACTTTGCAACGCAAATCTCATATACCAACTCTTCCTTTACCTCTACAAGGGCATCTCCAACAGATTAACTAAATATTTGTACTGTTTGGACAATGAACAGTAACATTTAGCTTTTACCTACGTACTTTTTTAAATATATTTTTCATCAGATTCTCTATCATTTTCTCCATCTCATTTAAATATTATTTCTTCATTCATTCTTTATTCTTTTTTTTAACAACTACACATTTTTCAATATTTTTTTTATTCAATACCTGATTATTATAATGGAAAAAAATATTTGAAGTATGAATAGTAAAAATTACAGTGTTCTCTATTTGTAGAGAAGCACTGTAACAAATCTAATCTAAAAAATGGAGATGGAGAATCTATTGGGGTGTGAACAGTGGTGTTTTTGCTCCAAAAAATAGATATAGAGCATTTATTGGAGATGCTCTAAGGGGGCGAATGACCTAACACTTGGATTTTGGGATGGAAAATTCTATAAATACACACACACAAGCTTAGACTCAGGCATGAGCTTTCCAATAAAAACTCAGTAAAAATCTTTTTCAACCCTTATCAATATAAACTGATTGTTAGAGTAGTATATCCATTTAACCCCTTTGGCTGGTCTTTGGTATAGTGAGTAGGTTTTAATTCGTTGCATGTCCTTTTATCTTTGGTATAATGAGTAGGTCTTAATTCCTTGCATGTCCTTTATGGGTTCCACAACCCATATATAAGAGTGTCTGTTATAACTTGAATTTCAAGATTTTTCACTTTAATTTTTTATCTTGTTACATAATATGAATGTGGTAGTTTGGAGAGTGAAAAAATGACATTCCCATAAATCCACTTAAAAATTTGACCTTTCATTTTAATTCTTTGGTTGGTTATTCAATGTGGTAGTATGGTTATTTAATATTAGGTTGGTGGGAAAATATATAACTATATATCTTGTGGAATAAAAAATATGATATCCTTCATGCTAAGAGGCTATATTGTGAAGATCAACTCATTATAGTCATAAAAAAAATGTAATTAGAGGAAGATTTTAAAGCAAGCAAATGTTCAAGAATTCAATTCTAAATTTTGTAAAGCGCTTAGGCTTAGCTCATCAAATAAATGGACATTTAAAAAGACCTAAAAGATCCCCCAAATTGCATGTCAAAC
Source organism: Lithocarpus polystachyus (assembly GCA_033629205.1). Lineage (NCBI taxonomy): Eukaryota > Viridiplantae > Streptophyta > Magnoliopsida > Fagales > Fagaceae > Lithocarpus > Lithocarpus polystachyus. The sequence continues at coordinate 80,070,352 of CM066166.1, forward strand.
TAGACCAAATTGGCTTGGTAATGAATTGTGAAGCGCCTGGAGAAAACAGAAGGTGAAGGTGATAAGCTGTCTGTTAGATATAATCGTGGAACCAATATATACATTATATATACCATGAGTAGCCACAGTATGTCATTGTCCTATTATGGCGTTTGTTGGTCATAAATTTGATTTCTGTTGACGCTTAATTTTATTTCGAACAAACTGGAGTCACATATAGAACAACGTGACCTTATTGAAAGCGTTTTAGAACTAGTCAATACAAGAAATTAGCAATTAAGAAACAACACTGACTTCCAACAAATTAGCAAACACCTTCTCGGCACTATCCATGTCCCCATTCTTAGCGTACATATGCATATCAAGCAATGAATTATTTAAATGAAGATCTCGCTCGAATCCAAGTTTAATCGTACGTGAGGCCGTGAACTTGTTGTCCATGTACATTATAGGAAAGCACGGCATTGAGATCATCCTGACCAAAGTCTCCACATACCCCTCTAGCACAAACACCTAAAATGCTCGACAATGAGACAAGGAAAATTATTAGATACTCCCAGAGTACCATCAATGCGTAATCCACTCTCTCACATAAATGGTGGTCCCACCGTAAATTTAATTAGTGTAACCTACCATTCATGTGAGAGGAGAGAGTACTCATTTATGGTACTCCGAGAGTTCACAATAATTAATTTCCCATGAGACAGAATCGAAACTAGATTAATATGTGAATTGAAAAAACTAAGTATTAATTTAGTATGGTCCTAAATGAAATTAAAACAATTGTATGATTTAGCAAACACCCCTTAAGGAGACGGGCTCACATGCAAAAAATATGAAAAAACAAAACAAAACAAAAAGGCAAGACTACCATGTTAAAAAAAACGTACATTGGACATGGCAGCAGTTTACTCATGCTAAATGCTAATGAATTGAGTACTAGAAATTCTCACTCATTTGGATTGGGAGTTTCAAATTAAATTATAGAGGTATTAATGTATTATGCGTATAAATAAAGCTAAATTATCGACCCGTTGTTACTCTTGACTCAAAAAATTTGAGCTCGGGTTGTGTCTACTTTTTCTAGGTACACTCAATGTATTTAATAAATTAGATTATAACTTTCACTGATCCACCCTTTAAAATTTCCTTTAAAATTTATTTATTATATTGTTAAAATCTATCAATTAGATTCATTATCTCATTTTTTTCAAAATACTACCTAGTTTTCAACCTTCTATTTTTGCTAATCTCAAAATATTACCTAGTTTAAAGCTTTTTAATTTGACCGGTCTAGATCAACCATTTAAAAAAGGTCTTCTTCTTTTCTTTTCTTTTTTCGATGTGCTATGGAGCATTGCAACTTGGATCATAATTCATAACTTATGCTCATCCAAATTTAGAAGAAAAAGTCTGAAGGCATAGAGGCTGTTTGGATTTGGGTGTTTTCATCACTTATCATTGAGTTTTCATCACCTATCACTCAAAACTGGTGGGTCCCACAGAGCAAACACTTGTTTGGATTTGTTTTGAGATTTTGTTTTCAATACTCAATTCTCACTAAATTGAGTAATAAGTTATGGAAACTGGAAACAAGTTTTAAGTGTTTTTGAGTTATGGAAACCGAGTAACAGTGGCATTTTGGTAATTTCCATCAAAACACATGGGCCCACGGCACAGACTTGTCAAATCCATTTCAGAGCTTTGCTACTCCAACACTCCACCCAATGGCTAATCACAGTGCACAGGTCCTTCACATGAAAAAATTCAGAGCAAAAAATTCACAGCATCTCACACCTTTCTTCTCCAATCTCACACGCCCTCCCCTTCGCACAATTCTTCTCCGATCTTCCTTTCATTCTTCGTCCTTCACCCTAGTCACGCCGACAACTTTGTCTAACCCAAACTCGGCCACTGTTTAGACCGGTGATGACACGGTGAGACCGAGACCGACGATGCGGAAGCCACTGATGGTGTTGAGTATGCGAGACAAAATGGAGAAGAAATGTGGACTGGTAAAGTGAGATACTTGGGGTGAGTGGAGCTAATAGGGCCGGGTAGGAGTTCAGGTGCACAGGTGAGATCAAAGTGTGTGGGTCCCAATTTTTTTAGCTTTTTATGTTGAAAACATAACTGGGTTTTGGGTGTCAAACGGGCTGAGTGAGATATTTCATTATTATTGAGTGATAGGAAATGAGTTATAAAGTGATGAGTGATGATATTTCAGTAATGAATGATGAGTGAGCATTTTTTTTCACCCAAACAGCCCTTATAATTTTTCACCATATTAGGCTTTTATTTATGTTAGGACATTTTAAAGCCCAAGGTGATATATTTTAGTGATTCAGCAACCAAAAAAAAATGTGATAATTTTTAGTGGAGTTTCTTTAAAATTTAGATATTAATTATTTCTTTATATATTATAATTTTTTTTTGTCCAAAAAACATTTGTCTTATTTTTTTTATATGCAATATTACTGATTTTTAGTATGTTTTTGTATTTAGGTTTGAAGAAAGTTTAGCTACAAAATTAGTTATAACCTAAAGTTACAACCTAACTTAATATGTTTTAGCTACAAATCTATCATTAGATTACGTCTTCTTCTTAATTATATCCTCTATATTTGCAAAATTTCTAGAAAATTAAAGATTAATAGTTATGTCATTAATAAATTGTTTAAATTACAAGTTTTTGTAGTTTAAAATTTTGCATAAAATATAAGCTTGTAGATCATATAGTAAATAATATCTGATTGACACAAAATTTTACATGTATATTAAAAGTGTAATACATGCAATTCAACGGATAAATTTTCAAAATATATAGTATTGTTTATTTTATTGAGTAAAATCGTAACCTTAGGCTACAACTAATTTTATATCTAAACTTTGTACTTTAAGTTTTATTAACATTTCTTTTCTGTTGATAATAACTAATCCACTTAAAATTATAATATGACAAGGTTTCCAAAAAAATTAGGCATAAATGCACTTTTGGTCCATACATTTTGGGTCATTTCTCGATTTGGTCTCTAAACTTATTTTGCTCCTAGGTCAGTTCCTGACTTTTTAAAATCGTTTTTAAAATAGTCCCTGACTTTTTAAAACAGTCCCTTCCGTCAACTCAATTACGGAAAAAGTTGAGATGGCAAACGGCATGTCCTACTTACTGACATGGCGCTTATTGACATGGCGCTGACATGGATATTAAAAATACCACGTCAGTATCCATGTCAACGTTTTAATGACGAGTCAGCATATTAATTAATAAAAAAATTAAAAAAAATTAAACTGAAAAAATTCAAAATCAAAAACAAAAAAAGAAAAAACTTTTTCAAATCCTCTTTTTCTCTATGTTTATGTCTGTATCTTTTTTTTTTTTTTCAAATCCTCTCTTTCTCTGTCTCTTGGTGCGTATTTTTGTTTGTATATTTATTTGTTCAAGCTTTCAATCTCTCTCTCTCTCTCTCTCTCTCTCTCTCTCTCTCTCTCTCTCTCTCCCTGACATTCTCTCTCTCTAAACCCAAATCTCTAATCTCTGGGTTTTTCTAGTTTTCCGTGGGGTGGTCGGTAATGGAGGTGGAGATCGGTGGTCGAGGTGGAGATCGGTGTGGTTAGGGTGGTCATGGTGGAGAGCGGTGGTTGGGGTGGTCTTGGATTATGGGTTTTGTTGGAGATGGAGATGGAGATAGAGATGGCTGGGTTTGGTTGGAGAGGCTGGGTTTTTCTGGGTTTTAGTGGGGGTGGGTTGTGGCCATGGAGATCGGTGTGGCCGTGGAGATTGGTGTGGGTCTTGGATTTGTGTTTATAGGTTTAGTTGTATGTGGGGTTTTTCTAGGTTTCTATAGGGGTGGGTGGTTGGAAGTGGAGGTGGAGATTGGTGTGGGCGTGGAGATCAGTGAGGCCATGTTTCTGTTTCGAAGATGGAGTTGTCTCGATGAGTTTGGTTTCGTGTTTGTGGTTTTTTTTTTTTTTTTTAAGTGGATTTGTATGTTTATTTCTTGGATTTATTGGGTTTGATTTGGGAAAGAACATGAAACATGAAGTTCATGTCCTGGGGAAGAAGAAGAACAATGTTCTTCCAAAAAATAATGAAAAGCAAACCCATTTTTTAAACTCAATTTTTTAAATCGAAAAAGTTTTTTTTTTTCTTAATTTAATTAAATTAATGTTTATTTATTTATTTATTTTAAAATTTCTGACTTGGATTTTTGTTTTAATTTTTTATTAATTTAAATTTGACGTAGCATTTCAAAATTCCTAAATAAGTTTTTTTAATAATATTTTAATATTCACGTCAGCGTCATGTTAGCAAGTAGGACATGCAATTTGCCACCTCAATTTTTTTCATAAATGGACTATTTTAAAAATGATTTTAAAAAGTCAAAGATTGACCTATGAGCAAAATCCGTTTAGAGACTAAATTACGAAATAGCTCAAAATGTAAGGACTTAAAGTATATTTACGCCAAAAAATTATAACATGACAAGAATATTTGGTACTTGCTAGTGATTACATGCATTTCCATTTACGCATTTGCTTATGTTTTCTGGGTAGTTAGACAGAAGAACAAGAAGAGCAGACAGCCCACAAACAAAGATGCTTTATTGTTCCACTGAACATGTCTTACTCCCACAAACTCCTATTTTCAATAATGTCTAAACGCTTTACACGAATCTCATCACCCAACTTCATACACACCATTACCAACTGTAACCAAATTGAACATTCACGTGTGCTTTACTCGAATGCTGAACAACAGGCTTCGCCAACCCAGTTACAATCAATCTTGCAAGCTTGTTCTGGCCCGTCTGTTCTTCAACAAGGTAGACAGGTTCATGCCCAGGTCATTGTCAGTGGATATACTTATAGCAACAACAATGGTCTTCTGGGTGCAAAGCTTTTGGGCATGTATGTTCTTTGTGGCAGTTTTGTGGATGCTAAGAACGTGTTCTATAAGCTTGAACATAGGTCTTCGGCTTGGTCTTGGAATTGGATGATTAGAGGGTTTACAATGATGGGTTGGTTTGATTTTGCCTTGTTGTTTTACTTTAAGATGTTGGGTTGTGGTATTTCTCCCGATAAGTATACTTTTCCTTGTGTGATAAAGGCTTGTGGTGGTTTGAATAATGTAAGGTTGGGTAAGTTAGTTCACCAAAAAATTCGGTTGACGGGTTTTGAGTTTGATGTGTTTGTGGGTAGTTCTTTGATCAAATTGTATGCAGAGAATGGTTGTATCGGTGATGCGCGGTATTTGTTCGATAAAATGCCTCATAAAGATTGTGTAATGTGGAATATTATGCTTAATGGTTATGTAAAAAATGCAGATAGTAGTAGTGCTCTGCAAATGTTTTTGGGAATGAGATATAGTGACATTAGGCCCAATTCAGTGACATTTGCTTGTATATTGTCTGTTTGTGCCTCAGAAGCAATGGTTGTTTTGGGGACCCAGCTTCATGGACTTGTTATCAGGTGTGGGTTGGAGTTGGATTCTCCTGTGGCTAACACATTGTTAGCTATGTATTCGAAATGCCAGAAACTGTTTGATGCATGTGAGCTATTTGATAGGATGCCGCAAACTGATTTGGTAACTTGGAATGGAATGATTTCCGGATTTGTACAAAATGGATGTATGGGCAAGGCCTTACATTTGTTTCGTGAGATGATATCTATTGGTGTCAAACCAGACTCGATCACCTTTGCAAGTTTCCTTCCATCAGTGACTGAATCCGCATGTCTCAAACAAGGTAAGGAAATTCATGGTTACATAGTAAGACATGGTGTGCCTTTGGATGTATTCTTGAAGAGTGCACTTATTGATATATACTTAAAGTGCAGGAAAGTAGAGATGGCATGCAAACTTTTTAGCCAAAGCAGCACAGCTGATGTCGTTGTTTGCACGACAATGATTTCAGGGCTTGCCCTTAACGCAATGAATAGTGACGCTTTAGACATTTTCAGGTGGTTACTGAAAGAGAAGATGAGACCGAATTCTGTAACACTGGCAAGTGTTCTGCCGGCTTGTGCTGGTTTGGCTGCCCTGAACTTGGGGAAGGAATTGCATTGTAACATACTCAAGAATGGGTTTGATGGGAGGTGTCATGTTGGAAGCGCAATTACAGACATGTATGCTAAATGTGGAAGGTTGGATCTTGCTCATCATACTTTTGAAAGGATGTCAGAAAGGGATAGTGTGTGTTGGAACTCAATGATTACAAGCTATTCCCAGAATGGTAAACCAGAAGAGGCCATTGATCTTTTTCGTCAAATGGGGAAGGGAGGAACCAAGTATGATTGTGTGAGCATTTCAGCTGCACTATCTGCTTGTGCAGCCTTATCATCACTCCATTATGGAAAAGAGATCCATGGTTTCATGATTAAAGGTGCACTCAGCTCTGATCTTTTTGCTGAGAGCGCACTGATAGACATGTATGCTAAATGTGGAAACTTGGATTGTGCTCGCTCTGTGTTTGACATGATGCAAGGGAAGAACGAAGTTTCTTGGAATAGCATAATTTCTGCTTATGGGAATCACGGTCATCTCAAGGACTCTCTCACTCTATTCCATGAAATGTTGGAAAACGGAATTCAGCCTGATCATGTCACCTTTCTTGCAATAATTTCTGCTTGTGCTCATGCAGGCCAAGTTGACAACGGAGCTCATTACTTCCATTGCATGACTGAGGAATATGGAATTCCTGCACGGATGGAGCATTATGCATGCATGGTAGATTTGTTTGGACGCACTGGTCAGTTGAATAAAGCATTTGAAACTATAAAGAGTATGCCATTCGCTCCAGATGCTGGTGTTTGGGGGACATTGCTTGGTGCCTGTCGAGTCCATGGCAATGTTGAACTTGCTGAAGTAGCTTCTAGACATCTTTTTGATTTAGACCCACAAAATTCTGGCTACTATGTGTTGCTTTCAAACATACATGCTGATGCTGGACAGTGGGGGAGTGTGCTTAAGATACGGAGTTTGATGAAAGAAAGACAAGTTCAGAAGGTACCTGGGTACAGCTGGATTGACATCAATAACATCACCCATATTTTTTCTGCTGTAGATGGAAGTCATCCACAATCTGCTGAGATCTATTCACTACTGAATAATCTTCTTCTAGAGCTAAGAAAAGAGGGCTATTTTCCTCAGCTTTACCTTCCAATGCACCCCCAAACCATGGGATTGTGATTACCAGAAAAAATATCAATTTTTTATTATCAGAGTGTCAACAGTAACTAATATCTAACGTCGGTTTGGTGTCTTGCCAAGGTAAGTGAGGGCATTGCTGTTTTTTGTATTATGCTCTTCTACCTTGTTATCTTATTGACGGAGATATATTTGAGCTTCTATGATTAAAAGAAGCCTGTGATTGTGATACAAGAAATTCAAATTTTGTTATCTACACTGCATTTGTCAATCTAGTATATAATTATTTTTTAAACAAAAAAAAAAATTTGATCTTAATTATATATACCTGTATCAAATTGACATATTATTTGTGTTCTCAATTTAATGGAAAACAAATAATATATTTCTTTTAATATATCCAATAAGAATTTTATGCTTATCTGAACACATGAAACAATTTATCTTGATCCATTGAATTATTTTGCTGTTTCTATGCATTTTGTGAATTTTCTGTTTTTTTTCTATTGATGGTGAGTTATTATGATGGCTTATGTTCAGATTCTCTTAATAAAGTGTTCCAAGGTAAGACTTTGGTTGCCCAAGAAGGTGGAAACATCACATTGAAATTCAATAAAAACACTGTACTTTTGAATAATATGGAAATTGAAATTCATTATGAACTTTGTGACCTAAATAATTTATACAGCATACTCATTTGTCTTTTTAAGACCTGAGATTGTCCCCTAAAGATGGTGAGATGGTTCTTTTTTGTTTCTTTTGTTTCCTTTTCTCATTTATGAATATTAGATTCAACTTGGCATGGTGATTGTTAATGGTTGAAACCATAAGATAATGACTAAACGAAAAAGAATGTTTGCAAAACTTAAGAGTATACCAATCTATGATGTGGCTCCTTAGTGAACATTTAGGGTCCTCTTTGAGATCAAGGGTGCTGTGTTTAGTCACTACTTTAAGTTCAGTTACATAGATGATGACATAAGTGGAAGAAATGGTAGGGCCAGAATTCATTCCAAATTTTTCATCAAATTAATAGGGTTGGCCATGGGCTGAATGAGCTTTGGCTTTACTCTTGTGGAGCTTGCTTCAAAGTTCAATTGGAAAGCCAAATTACAGTGAGCTAATTTGCAATGCTACTCCCTCTGACAAGTCGTTAGGAATATTAATTTTACCTTCTCCTGGCTTGTGATTGCTTTTGTTCTCCACATTTCTTATCTCAAGGTACACCCACTTGTGTTACTCTATGATGCAACATGGCCCAAAGATATTGACACTCTACTTTCAACTCCTGCTTATTTTTGAAGAGGCTCAAATTTTATAGAGAGCAAATTTAACTTCTACTCAAGATCTCAAGCAAGGTCCTACTGTGAAGTTGGGACAAAAGCCCTTGACTTCCTTCAACATCATCTGCCTCTAGAGGTTTGATTTAACTTCATTCATGGCTCTTTGATGCTCTCTGATTTTGCAGCAGTAATACATTGTCCTTATAATCTTGTACAACTTTATTTGATGCTTCGCCTAGAAGCTTTGGAGTCAAATGCTACTTTCTAAAAAACCCACCCAATTTTTCATTCAATGGGCTGATGTCTTGCAAAGTATCCATTATCTTTGTGGTTACTATAGTGCTATGCAATAGTTAATTAGACTGGTGATATTACTGGTGGGCATTTTCACCACTGAGTTTTGTCCATCTTATGGACTTAATCTGGTGTTGTTCACCCCTCTCCCCCCCCCCCCCCCAACAAATAGACTAGGAAGCTATACATATTGTATCTCAATTATGTGCGTGTGCAATTTAGTGTGCTATGTATAATGTCTTAAAAGTCAAACTAGGATAACCTTATAGAGATTGACTTCCTTCCAACACATTTTCCTTAAATTTTTATTGCCTAATCAGTCTCATCAGTTCTTAATACTGTAGCTTGCTTATTACTTTATGAATGTCCATAGCCTCCCTAGCCTTCAGCAATTTCCCATTGTTGACAAATTTTCTGCAAAAATCGACTTAAGTTTTTCCTTTTATTTTGATGGTGGAGTTTAGAGGACTGCATCTAATGTATTTGTGGATCATTATGGATTGCATATGATCAAACATGCTTCTTTTTGGTAATTGGGCTTTGTCTATGCTGGGGCTTTGGTTCTTTTTGTTCTGAGTCTCGTTCACACATGAGCTACCATTGGCTTCTGAAATTAGGCATACTTTGTACGTAAAAAATGTGGAAATTTGTTGAAAGTATTAGTGTTTTGATTAGTTTACGGTCTGTTGAGTTGTTGTTGAATTTATATTGAGTTTCAGTTAGAACTTGGAAACTTTTGATCCATTTCTTCTACAGTTTTGAAGTTCATTAAAATTTTGTTGACCATTGGTTATACAATTCCTAGGAGTAAATTTTAAGGAAGAGTAGAAAATAAGAATTCTATTCAACTTTATGTAATTTGTTTACAAGTTTGTCTTTACTGTAGAAGTCATTGTGAGTTTAGAAATGGATTTTTAAGGAAAGGTTAAGGTAACAAGTAGACCTCTGACGGGTCCAAAACTAATTTTGGGTTTGTGGAAAGCATACCTTCTTCTATCCCTGACACTTCCAAACCCTTATTCAGTTATTATTTGCTTATTGAAAATCTGAGCCATGGATAAAACCAGCATAGACAAAGTTGTGAAGTATTAACAAAATTTGTCGATGTTACTATGTTAACTTTTTAGTGAGGACAAAAGGCTTTCAAAAGCTGTGAATCAAATCATTAATAATGTCTAATGTAATTCACGAAAATTGTATTGGTTCATGCAATCAATCCACTGTGTTTTCAGTTTCATTTAAACATTTGCAGAAATTAATCAACGCAAGGACTTCTTTTTTTTGCTCAAAATTAATGAGGAGATTGTAAAACTTCAATTCTACACTTGTAGTTAGGATTCCGACTTTTTGGGAAATGCTTCACTCTGGCACAAAGTATTTCAGTGTGAAAAAAATGTTTTTAAAAAAAAAACTAATGAATTGATTCTACTTATAAGGACACCCCACATATGCCTTAAGCAACCCCTATTTTTTGGGCATGTGCTATAGAATGATTCGGTTATCAAATAAACAAACAATACTAGTTATTTCTTTAATATGTATTCTTGAATTATATAAAATTAGAGAAATTATCATCTTTAGAAATTACTCAACATCAGTGGTATTGTTCCTCATCATCTTTAGAGAGTGGGTGATGCTTGATTGTTGATGTGATGTTAGAAGCACATATGAAAAATCTTTCGAGCATGCTAAGGACACTGTTAGTGTGTGGTGGTGATAATGGGCACCAATATGGAGCAATCTCACATATGCAATAATTCCACTTGGTGGATGTGTTTCTTCACAAAAATATTAGTATGATTTATTAAACTAATGTTTTATTGAACAACTATATCTTTTGGATAAAATACATCTCTTCATGAAAAGACATGTCTATCACCAAGAACCATGAGAGAGTCTATAAATAGATGGACCCTCATTTGTTTCAAGACATATTATTCTCTTTGCAAACATATTGTTCTGCATTTGTGATCACCACCGTAACGGGACTGCCATCTGCATTAGGAACTAGCAGACACAATATCTTTCCACAACTTGTTGATGTGTCAAGTTATGAGTGGTGCAGCATCACTTTCACGTGGTCTCCATTGCTAATATCACTTTTATTGTGCACCAAATACAAAATGCTATCTCAGCAATTAAGAAAAAGATTGTGGAAATTTTTGGTTAACTAGACTAGTTGAAATCTTAAAGTGAGAAGATATTGGAACCCAGGTAGGTCAGCTAATGATTTTGTGTTGCACGCACATGTTAGCCTGGAGGGTAGAAAATGTTGAACCCTAAAAGCATTCTGATAATCTCATATTGGTAAGTTACATCACTAGGTTTGGCATCCTATTGGCAAACTATGGAGAGGTAGGTTGTGTCTTGATGTTAACTACCTGTCCCACATGCTAAACTGTTGTAGAAGACTAGTGAGCAGTGGCCAATAGAACATGTGCTACATAGCTCCATAAACTTGCTAATTGAAAAAGGTTTAAGAGAATCTGACTGGATTGCATGTTTTTCCTTTTAAAACGGTTTCAATCATGGATTGGTTTGAATTGTTGGGTTTAGGTTCCTTTAGCTGGTGGGTGTGTAATTTCTAATGCAATTGATAGGTTTTACGGTTTGGCCTGTGCAGTGGAGATTTGATTGATCACTTGTTACTAACTTACTGCTCAAGAAGACTCTAGAATGATGTTCCAAAGAGATTTCTATTTAATTTGCTAACCAGTCTTATGCGTGTAACAATCTTAGTTTGCCAAACTAGAGAAAGGCAAACTAATATGAAACCAGATTAAAATGAGTAAAGATCAACGCCCCTTTCTTTTTTTACCCTATGCTTATCCATCAACAAAAGCAACAATATTTACATGTATAAAAATACAGTGACAATATTCTGCCTTAAAAGATCCTAAAAAAAAGTTAGTACTTAGCAAAAGCATAGTTCTTTTGAAATACAAGCGTAGTTCTTAACACTTTGGGAATGCAATACAAGCATAGTTCTTTCTGTGATGCATATTTAAAAAATTATATTTAGTGAATACTGTCTTGATTCCTAATCAATAATTATAATTGTGAAGGCTAGATCTAGTCTCACCAAAGCAGTGTTCTATGTGATCAATAATTACAAAATTTAAAATTCTAATCCCACTATGCCCTGTTGCCTAAAGAGAGGACCAGAGCCAATCATTGGTTAACCTAATCCAAAATCTTACCAGAATCAGTTTGCCTTTCTATCCAAATGTGAATCAGATTTGGGGTATTTTTTTTTTCTTTAATTTTTTATCAACCAGCTGTCTTTAAGCTGTAACAATATTAAATGGTGCTGGCCTGCTTGGCATGTGTATGCCCACACAAACATTTGATAATGAGGTAAGCAAATATGTGGCTTTTGCTTATAGTTATGGACTCTAACCAATCCATTCCTTGTAGGATTCATGGCAAATTAGAATGTTCTAATTTGGAAGTTTTAAGGATCAATGATGTCATATACATCAACAGGTATGTTTTGTTTCTCTATATATGTAGTAGTCTATCTAGAATTTAAGCTGTACCTAAAATTATTTCACATCTTATCAATTTCAAAAGAAGGAAAATAGAAAGAGAAAAGGCTGTCTAAATTGGGTATATACTATTTCATAGTCATCTAGTTAGACTTTAGTGTTACATTGCTAAAAAGTTCAAAACTTGTTGACAATTGTGTACATCTCTAAAATACTCTTGAATATGATTTTCTCAATTTGTAGTCATTCATGTAAATGTCTGTATTGTATGTAAATGTCTGTATGCCATGCATGTGTATGCTCTTTATGCTACAAGGGAAAAACAATAAATGGAACCAAATAATTATGAAGTACATGCCGCCATTTTTTTTCTGTTTGTAGGACAAGATAGCACTAGTGAGAAATGATTAAAGTTTGAGATGAATTAAAGCAGATATGATTATTCCAAATAAAGTAGAGATTTCTCCGCCACTACTTTGTTTATAAAATGATTATGGTATTACCGTATATTTTTGGTGTGATAGTTACTCTATAAGTACAAAGATTTGTGAGAGGTAGAGAGTAAGAGCCAAGATTCAAGTCTCTAAGAAGAAGCTTTACACACATATACACTTAATTTAAATTAAAATAAAATTTTATTCTGTATCAAAATAATAATAATAATAATAATAATAATAATAATAATAAGGTCATGGTCTTCCGTAAAGCAATTGTGTGGATGTGAAAAGCTGTCTCACTGATAAGTGATAAGTGACCTCCTTAGAACAAACATTTCTTATCCCAAATTCATATTTTCTTTTAAACAATCAACAATAATGAGAAAAGAAAAGTACCTCGTTAAAAATAATTATTAAATAATGAAAGAGAAACATATACGAGAGAGAGAGAGAGAGAGAGAGAGAGAGGGAATTACAAGTTCTCAATGATTTTCTTTTCTTTATTATTATTTTTATAATTTAATGTATGGGAAAATTTATTCATCAGACCCAGAAGAAATACTAGCCACTGCAACAAACAGAGCATCAAGCAACTACACAAAGTTCTCGTTTTCAATATTTCTCTATATAAATAGAAACTGAAAAAAAAAAATAATAATAATAATAACAATATATGGGTCTTCATGCTTTCAAGGTGAAGTTATTAATTCCATTCTTCGGTTCATATATTAGAACAGAAAATTTCAGTATCAATCTATTTCGATATACCATTTAGGAATTATAGCTAAAAAAAAAATTATTATTATTATTCCTAAGTATTCATCACATAGTACTATAGAATATCGTTTGATATGCAATCTTAATATCATCTTACATATTTATCAAAAAAATATATATCATCTTACATAACATCTCATATATGAGATTATGAGTAAATAAAAAAAGAAGTCTTATTAATTAAAAAAAATCATATGTGATTTTAGTAAATGAAAAAAAAAAAAAAAAAAAACCACACACACATTCTTAATGAAAATAATAATAAAATTCCATAAGTAAGTAAAATAATGGAAAGAATGGGTTTAGGAAACAAAATAATGATTTATTTATTTACATTTCGACCATAATTTAGTGGAATGGTCCGAAAAGAATTGGAATTTCAGATGAGATTGAATAGAGAGATGATTCGTTTCAATTATCTAACTGGAACAGAATTTTTTAATCATTCCAAACAGAACGAAACACAATTAATTACATTATTTTGAATTATTAGATAGGCATGTGGGGCGAGTAAAATATTTGTTTACAATAGGAACAAATTAGTTTAGGAGAAGGATCATTAACGATAAGATGATGAACAGATTAGTGAAAGATCATTCTTGCTAGTGCATTAGCGCATGCATTGGTTAGATTTCCAGTAGAGATGAGATGATGAAGGTGGTGGTAATCAACCACATGCAGTTAACTATCACTGCTAGAATAATTATCAAATATTAAATATATATTTTTCTAATAATTTAAATCTTAGAAGAATTGATAATTTATCATGATATATTATAAATTTTGAAAAATTTGGTAATTTATCCACCAACAATATTAGAAAGGGTAGGGGTGGAGGAAGGGGATGACCTTCGTTGACTTGTCAAAATCCACCATCCCTCTATATATATATATATATATATATATAAAAAGTAACTTTAGATATAAATTTATCATAATTTTTTAGTGGAGTCTGTTGTGTGCTTTAATTTTAAAATGTTAGAATCTCTCTTCCTGTGCCATATGTGTATGTGTGTTAGTTTCTCATCAATTTAAATAATGACCCCTTAGATCTTTATTAAATACATGTAACAAATTTATTTAGATGACTAATGTATCATTTTTTACCCCTACCTACTTGTATATCATAAATAACTCATTAATTCAAAGTGTATTTAATACATTTTATAAAAATAGAAAATTTCATTCATTTTTTTTTATACAAGATAAATATTCTACTCTAGTCTAATCTAAGTGTGTATGTGTGTGAAACTCCCTCCTAAAGATTTAAACCCCAACCCTTACCTCCCACACTCTACAAGCACTTATACCATAATAGCATATTATTCTTATATTCTTATTATTCTCCACAAGCATATTATTTTTCTCTAATTATTCTTATCTTCTTATATTCTTATTATTCTCCACAAGCATATTATTTTTCTCTAATTATTCTTATACCATAATAACATATCATAGAAATATATAAGTAAATCTTTTATAAAAATTAAAAATATTATTTATTTATTTTTAATTTTTCATTTAGAAAATTAGAGACATGGGCATTTTGTTTTCCCTTTTAAGAGAAACAATAAATGTTGATTTTATGGTTAGGAGTTAAAAATATTTTAGCTTTTATTAATGTTAAATAATATACTTTGTTATATGTAAGAAAATAACATTTTTTTTAATTATGTTACACATATTTTGTGTGTAGGTATTTCTATGAATTTAATTTTTTTATTATATATATTTAACTTCGCCACTAAATATGTTACCCTAGTTATCCCTAGTTTTTGACACTTGAGGGGTAGAAATAAAATCCATAAGCAAGCTTTGAAAACGAACATTAAATTTAAATGGTATTGACCATGCCACAAAATAGAAAACAACTTTCAATATTTAAATAACATTACACGTATTTTCATACTTTTTCACTTATTCATATTTTCAAAAAATAAAACGTTACTTAAACATTTTTACCAAACACTCCTTATTTTCTATTAGTTTCTTAGTTTATGGGGGTAATTATAACTAAAATAAAATAAATAATATTGGGATAATGATGATTGATTTGGATCCTGCTCATCCCACGTTAGCTTTGCTTCGCCCATCTAATCCGAGTGGAGGTTTAAATGATTTGATGTGACCATTCAAAGCAATGTTAGCATTCATTTATCATCATATCCCACGATAAGTGATAACCAACCCCTTTGTCTTTTTGGAGCGTTTCTTTCCACTTTCCATGGCTTCCGTGGAGAGAATTAGTAACATTTTTATTTGTTTTTAGAGAAGGGTAAATGATTGTGACATGGTAACAGTCGTTGAATGCAAAATAAACCATAGGAGTAGAAACTAGAAACTAGAAACAGCTACAGCATACGAAGAATTCCTTTAAACCAACTGCATAAGGGTCCAAATCAATTTTCCCTACTACTTGCTAGGTAACTGATACATGAGCCAAATCATATATAACCTTAAATTAATTACATCGTCAATCATTCATCAACTCGAGTGATGAGTTCAATAAATTTAAAGAATGTGTCATAAACTTGAAGGTCATAAAGTTTTATTTACCATATTATGAGAACATGAAATTATGAGATATGTCAAACTAGAAGCGAAATAATCTGACCAAATATTAGTACATAATTTCTTTATCCAAAGAAAAAAGACAATACAACCACAACCGCAAGACAAATATTGTGTTGTACATGACCAAAATAACTGCCATAACTGGAATTAACTAGATAGAACCATAGGCTTCCGAATCCGTAGTGGTAGTGATGTGTGGTTTCCTGGTGCGCTTCTTTTTGTCATAGCCAATCCCTCTAGCCTTAGCCTGAGCATCCCTGACTTCCCTAAGGTACAACCTCACAGCTCTTACACCAAAGGGGTTAGTCTCAGGCTGCCCACCGTTCTCTTCAAAGGCAGCACGAAGGCGACCTATGAGAGCATCAAGGCTACCCCAAGCTTGTTTCAATGGACATGGACATGGTGCTGGTGGGTTTGGGTGCCCAAAAAAAGGGCAGCTCTCGGTGTGGACTTTGGTCTTGCCGAACTGGTCGAGGTAGCGTAGGAATTCGAGGACATGGGCACCACTGCACCGCGAGAGAGTCAGTGGTGGACGGTGGTTCTTTAGGTACTGACCAAACGTGTTCCAGTCTCGCCGCTTCTGGGACTCATAGCGACTCATTACTGGAGGTACTTCTAAGCCTAATTGGTGGTGGTTTTGGTGGCTTTGGGTCGTAGAGGTTGAACTGTTGTTGTTGTTGTTGTCGTTGTTGTTGTTGTAGCGGCTCAGAGAGGCTGCGGCTGCTGCTGCCGCCACAGCTGCTGCCATAATGTTAGGTGATTGCTTTTGGTTTTGTGGTTTATGTGTATATGTTAATGTTATATTTGCTCTTTGTGGAATGTTTGATTTATTGTGCTTGCAGTGGTTGTATGCAAAGGTAGCTTGAGAAAGGAAAACTGTGATTAGAGAAACAAAGATATGAGAGGGAGAGAGAGAGAGACAGAGATAGAGATGTATGGTGTAGTAGAGAGGTGAAAGAAGATATATATAAAGAAGGAAGGAAGAGAAGGGGAATTGGGTAGGACTTAGGAATGGAGGGTGTAGGACTGTGTAGCGTGGTGGTGGAAGGAGATAGATAGGTCCGTCATAGGAAGGTGACAAAAGAGGGACCCATGAATGTGAGAGGCCACATCGGGTGAGTGATGATTCTTTGAATAATATCACTCCAAAACGTCATATCAAAAATTTCACCTGCTTATCTGTATCTGCTGAGCTTGCACTTCTCTTTCTTCTGTCTAAACTCTTTTGGCATCTTTTGTTTTTGGGTCGGTATGCATTAAGGGCATATATTAACAAATTTGTTTTTAAAAAAATTTATCAAAAATTAAAATAGTTATCTAAATTTTTTAAATTTTTAATAAAATTTTTTCTAAAAATAATATGCTATTGTGTGCCCTTAAGGCACACATTAGTAAAATCCTTTGTTTTTTTATGAATAAGAATATCTCTTTTGGCATCTTGCTTGTACTCTTTATGTTATACAGTTATGAGTTAACTTAACAATTTTAGGATGTAGATTGGACATAAGAGATGACTCATTTGTAACCTTACTGGAATTCCTCGTAATACTTTATTTATATATATATATATATATATATATATATAAACCCTTATTGGAATTCAATATTTTGGATCATCATTTTGGGATTTAATAAAAAATAATAGAAGAATGGAAATAAAATATATTTAAGTAATGAAAAGAAAAATAAAATAAAATAATGGAACAAAATTAAGTAATTTTGTTTGAATATTTAAAAAAAAAAGAAATGAAAAATAATGGAATGTAACAACATTACTATTATACTCATATTTTAAATTATATGATTGAATTTAGAGGGGTATTTTTGTGAAATTTTCATTAAAATTAACTTCATTTCTTTGTTTTCTCACCATTTTTGAGAAAATGAAAATTTGAGATTTTGAGAAAATAGAGAAGAATAAATGTTATCTTTTATTCATTTTATTATTTTACACTTAAACTCTCAAAAATGAAATAATTTATTAAAAACCCTAAACAAAAGGATGAGAGGAACATTCTAAGATAATTCCTTCATTCCATTCATTGATCTCTTCCCAAATATAGTGACAGTGATAGAAAACTTTGAATATATCAATTTTACTATTTTGCAAGTTATTAAAGGGTCAAGCCAAATTTTTCTTTGGTAGAATAAGATGGCATTATGAAAAATGAATAAATACATATAAGAGGTTATTTAAAATAGCTTTTTAGGTTTTACCTTAGTTATTGAACATAATTGAAGTTTAATGGGGGTGCGATTGTGTGCGGTAGCATCTATTTATTAATTTGTAAAAATATAATGTGTCACACTGGTGTTGGAGGGTGTAAGTAAATACTTTTACACCATATATATCTTCCACTTAGAATACTCAAATAATGAAAGTGTTTTTCTTGTGGATGGAGGAAAGATATGGTATAACTCAGGATGTCTAACCAAGTTAGATGGTTAAACATCATACTTTTGTACATGTTGATGTTAGTACATTGACCTAGCCTAGGAACCTTTCCAAGGATTATGACTTTTGCGTATTATAGAACAAGGTATAAAGCACTAAGTATGTTAATATGCATATCAACAACAACATTTGTTTAAGGTAAACATTTTTCCCATTGAAAGTTTCAATTCTTAAGCTTTCTCCTTTCTCATATGATAGGATATGTTTAAATATATGTTTGAACACAAATATATAGCCCCTATTATTGTTGATAACACCTTCTGAATCAAATGACTTGGTTGTTTTGTCATTAAAATGCTCAAGAATCCTGAATAGAAAAGAGAAGGACAAAAAAAAAAAAAAAAAACCCTACGTATATAATAAAAGATGCAATCTATTAATGTCTTCATTTTTAAAATTTCCTCAAAAAAAATTAAAGAAAAAAAAAAGATGAAGACTCTCACACTTATGCAATTACTTTCAATAGCTATAATATTTAATATTGGGGGTTTATGTTTGGTTTAGATTCAGGTCTCTCTCTCTCTTATTATTTTA
The DNA here is from genome assembly GCA_033629205.1 of Lithocarpus polystachyus. NCBI lineage: Eukaryota > Viridiplantae > Streptophyta > Magnoliopsida > Fagales > Fagaceae > Lithocarpus > Lithocarpus polystachyus. The sequence goes on from CM066166.1 coordinate 80,089,341, forward strand.
CTTCACAAAGTGCAATTTCATGATACTTACGTAATCTTTTTTTTTTTTTTTTAATTAGGAAAGTTTTTTGGTTCTTTCATGTATTTACTCTCTGAGTTCCCTATAAACTAAGACATCTATGTTTGGAACCTCATATTAGAATATTCAGTCAGAGCCCTAAACGGTAAAATAAGCCACGTTTGGAAAATTTGCAAAAGAAAACTACCTTACATTATGGGTAACATCAGCTTTATTTAGGGTGTAATACATTGCCGATTACCTATGAAAATTATTTTGTCTATATATACGTCGTTTGTGGCTGTATAGGATTCGCAAGTGGTTCAATTACAAAATTTGGTTCAGTTCTCTTAGGTGAAAGCGTCCACAAGGCAACGTAGCGCTTTGGTAATCCTCTCTAGCTTAATATTCAATTTAGGATAGACTTTTTCGTATTTTCTAACCGGACTAATGCCTTTGGTAAGCTACATTTTTTATTTACCATTAAAAACTTGCTAACTAAAGGCATGTTTGGTAAACTGTAATAGACGCTGTAATGTAATAGTTATTCTTATGGTTTAGTTATTCTTTAGTTTGGTTATATTTTTATTACAACGAATAATCATTCCTTATGAATAGCTATTCTTCAAAATGAGGAATAACTATTCCTTTTTAAAAGGTTGTATTAACTATTCCTTAGTAAGTGCAATAATTTCAAAACTTAATTTATTTTCAAATAAACAAACTTTCCATATACATCTAACAATTATAAAAATAAAAAATTATAAAAAATAACACATATCTCTCTTAAATTTAAAAATAACAATTTTTAAGGAAATATAATTGTATGAGTAAGATATTTCTTAAAATAAATGTTAAGTTTTATTCTAATATTATAACTCACAACCAAACTAATGAATAGGTTTAGTTATTACATTACAACACACTTTATTACTAGTCATAAAAATTACAATTCCTGTCGTAATCCTCATTCAGTCTACCAAACGTACCCTAAGTTTTGTTCTAAAACTATTTATGTAATAATGGTTTTTAAAAGTTTTAAAACTATTTTGTTCTAAAACTAGGGACGGACGACCTTCATTCAATGCAACCATAATCTTCCCATAATGGCAGCATAAATAACCGAATTAGCTCTTTCGGGATGCTTCTAAATGCATAAAAATTTTTAAAAGTTAATTTCATTTATAATCTTTTTTTGAAAAAATCATTTTATAATTCATATCTTTATTATTTTTTTTAATTAATATAAAATAAATGACATGTTAAGAAAGGGTCATTCTACAGTACCCACTTGTTTTTTATGGGGGTACGGTACCCACCCATATCTGGACCATTAAATCTAAAGGTTTTAATCCTGGCCGTTTAACTAAGTTTTAGTGGCTTACCGATTACCGATAGAACAAGGCATAGTATAAAAGCTGAAAAAAAAAAAAAAAAAAAAGGAAAAGAAAACAGATGTTGCGTTCTCTCTCTCGTTCTTTCAATTTAGAGGCAATGTCAACGAAGATGATGCTCGAGACTGCTTCCATGAAGTTCAAGATTGGCAAGGTGTGAACTCTAACTTGTTTTTTTGTTTGAAATTTCAATCTTCGTTGTCTTCTTTCTTTATTTTCATTTGCAGTTTTTTGTTTCGTGTATTTGAATGAATTTGGAACCCTAAACTCCCTAATATATGGTTTTGGTGTTTGGATATCATTGATTTTAGATCCTTCAGATCCATTACTGAAGCACAATATTTCAACATTAGTTTTTTAGCGTAGATTTCTTGGAAATAATTTTTTTTTGAACACATCAATTTTGTTCCCCCTTCTCTTGGTTGTATTAGTAAATTTTCGTGGCTTACCTTTCATGATCTTGTTTGTTTATTGTGGTCCTTGGTTCCCATGAATACTATATTTACACACACACACACACACACACACACACACACACACACACACTTTTCTCTGGTTCTAGTGCAAATTGTATTAGTTTGCAAGTTGACATTCACTCATTGGAAAATAATTGACATTCTCATAGGATCTTTAGTTGTTTGAATTGGGAACTAGTATTTTGTCTTAAAATAAGGGACATGGGATTCAAATCATGTCTAACCAAAAAATAATTAGTGTCTTGCCCTGATGATAGAGAGCAATTAGTATTGAGTGGATGTTATAAGTAAATTTTATTCCATGTCTAAAAAGGCAGTACCTTTCCTCAATTAATGCTGCGCTATTTTTTTTTTCTTTAAATTGCACGTGCACGTGAATGTATCTTCCTAGGCTGTTAAGATTTTTGGTAGCCCAAGAAGATTGATTTTCTTGGAAGGGGTTGATACTGTCTAAACTGTAATGAAAAGGAGGTTATAGAAACAAGCACAGTTTCTTAATAAGGAAATACAATAGTTCATCAAATTAGGTTGTCTAGTGAAAATGCAGTTATGTATGCATAGTTTAAAGTAATAGAGTTTAACCTAAAACAAGAACTGGAGAGAGAGAGAGAGAGATTTGCTTGATAAGCACCTTGATAAAAAATTCTGATTTTGATTATGATAAGCATCTCTATAGGATCTTCCTCCTCTGCCTTAATTATTGGTTGATCTACCTCTTCCTCTATATGCTTGGAATTGACCATTAAGGATTGGAGGACACGAATTTGGCATAGGTCCTTGACCAATCATAGCCATATGAACAGGGTCTTTTATTAGCTCAGAGGCATGCTTTAGTGATTTTTCTTCAGTGGTGAGAAGAACATGAACTTGTTCATATCCTATAGGATCATCCCTGGTTCTTAGAGCAGAACTGAAGGAATAGTACCCTTGTGGTAGTCCATCAAGAACAATGTGTAGAAGCTCTTCATCTTTAATATGAACTCCTACTGTCACCAATTTGTCTCTGCAATATTTGATTTTGGCCAAGTACACATCAATATAATCATTGTTCTTCCTAATGCTATTTAACTATTTAGTTCTCTCTTCAAACCAAGAATGTTTGATCTAGACATAGAAGTATAGCACCTTTCCGAAGTATCCCATACACCTTTAGCTATAGTTTGCCCAAGAACAAGAGCAAGAGCTAAGTGATACAATGTAGCACTGATCATTGACATTAAAGCTCAATTTTTTTTATGCACCATTGAAGAAAATCTGGATTTTCTTGTGTGGTAGGCAATCCCTTATCATGACTGAAAAATTTTTCTGGACATGGATAAGAATCATCAACAATATCAAGAAATGAGTAAGCACTTAGAGTAAAGGTAATCTGAAACTTCCACTTAGAGTAAAGGTAATCTGAAATTGTCTTTCATTTTAATTATTGTTGTGAAATTATTTGATTCGCTTGTTTCCCTCGGTTTTGTGCTTTCGGACTTGAAAGTTTGATTTAACAAAGAGTGTAACTTTTACTTCATTTGTGTGTTTTGTGTTGATTTTGTTCCTCACTGGTTTCTTAAGTTCCTTTTGGAGTTATGCTTTTTGTCCACTAAATGTAAAATGTTCACGACCCCTGCTGGCAAAGTAAATACTCTTTGTTTATAGTTGACAAGTTATTGCTTGATGCCTTCTGCAAATATTTGTTGATTTTATGTGGTTCCTTTTTATTGTAAGCTATAGGCTTCAGTGCTGTTATTTAATTTGGATACAAGTAGGGTAGACTGACAGGTATGCAAATGTATTGGCTAGCTTATAATTCTGATCACATTCTAATTATAATATATATTTTTTTATTTTGATTACTTCTTGGTATTGAAGATGTTTGAAGATGTGGTATTTTTCCAATAAAATTCTATGTGGCCTCCTTTTGGGTTTGCTAGGTAAAAACTAAGAGTTGTATTGTTGTTGGAAAATCATCACTAGGAGGCTTGATGCGTCTTCTATTTATGTATTAAGTGCATATAATGAGAGCTTATTATTACTTGATTGTTAAACGTGTGGCAACATAAATTGTGATGTAGGATTTAAAATTCTAAGTTGCTTCTGGTAGATTGGCACCAAATTTATTGTTATGTTGAGAGGATTTGTTGTAAATTAGGTTTGTTTTTTTGACGTTGGCAATATGTGGCCCCGAGCAATAATAATGCTACATTATACACTTAATGAGAGCAATTTTTTTCTCTAATAATAATATATGCCTGTTTATAGGCATGATATGGCAAACGTGTGGGAGACGCTTGCAGAAGAAACCAACACATGTGAAAGATGGCAGCTGAAGTATTTGGCTGTAAATTTTTTTCTTCTTTAGACATTCCTTTCTACTTTTTCCCTGTGTTTGGCTGGAATTTTCAAATAGCTTATAAAGTTGAGTTGTTCATAAACTTCATATCCTTCTTTGGGCTAATTAGTTGTCCATATCCTCCATTGTGGATGTATTCATTATTCAATAGAGAAAAGTATTTGCGATTTATTCTTGTTGCTTTTCTCTAACTTTTAAGTCATTTTAGATTCTTTGTACAACTGTTGAATCAAATTTTTCCCTCTTATGGTAATTGTCAAGAAGGCCATGTGCAGGACAGAAATGACTTCATTAAGACTAATCTAGTAATCCTTTTATAAAAAAGACTCTTTAGAGTTGATATAAAAGTGCAAAAGAGTTTCATCTAGAATGTATAGATGGAGGGCTGAGATGCAAGGAAATATGCTATATAAGGAAAGGAACCCCCAGAAAAAGGGGACGAACATTTTCCAAAAAAAAAAAAAAACAAAGTGAGAGAACAAAGAATTACCTTGTAAAGTAATATCAACCTTACTTATCAATATAAGATCTATCCTCGGACCTGCCTGAGGAAGAGTTTACACTTAATGGTTGGTCTATTTAGTCCTATTTGCTACTTAGGTTCTATTAGTCTTAAATTTATGATTATCTCATCATTGCACCTGATTTAGAAGCCCACTCTTTTAAAAATTTATTATTTGAGCTTGGTTTGAAAATCTAGGCATCACTATTCTAAGTGTAATTTTATGGAACAAAGTTGCTTAACTTGGTACCTATGTATATAATAATATTTTTTATAAATAATTGGGTTGGGGGGGGGGGGGGCATTGCCCTTGAAGATCCAAGTCTCTCTTCGTCCCTAGTTGATATTGTGTAATGTGACAATTGAACCTTTAAATGTGAGTAAAAAAATAAGGTTATCATCGAATGTGATAACAATATAGTCAGATATGATGTTGGTACTGCACGATATTAATATGGAACTGTCAAATGAGCCAGAGGGGCTTGGGCCCCCATTTGTGTCTGTCCCTAGCCCAGCGAAACCAAAAGCCAAATGGCAAAAACCCCAGATGAAAAACTAAAGAATAAGGATAAGATGTAGTGAGATTTTAGTGACGAGAAACAGTGGAGACTTGAACAAAAAGGCAGAGAAAGAAAGGAAAATCGGTGGTTGTTATCACCGACATTGAAGGAAAGAAGATTTGGGATGAACTAGGGTTTTTCTTGGGCGTGGGATCTTGTGGGCTTTTCAGCTTATGGACCGAAAATTGAAAATTCAAAAAAATAAAATTGCAAGCGTGAAGGATTTGAACAAGAGTTACTCAGCAAAAAATGTACAGACTTGCCACCATGCTAATTCGAACAAAGTATAGAAATGAAAATTGACCTTTTAACAGCCAATTATGTTCAAATTACACATTCCAATATTTATAAGAACAAATACCAAATGGCTAGTTTGTATAAATTTTGCGAAACCCAAAGAGAGAGAGAGAGAAGTGCTTTGTGGCACCAATAAATTGTCTACAACGAAAACATTTCATTGCTATTAGGGTTCTTTGCAAACTTAGCCAGTGGAACATGTAATTTGAACATAATTGGCTGTTAAAATTTTAAACTTAAATTTTAGATCTAAATTTTTTAATAACTTAAAAAAAATTACTCTTGTAATGAGCGGTTATTAGTAAGTAAAAAAATGACCTCAGTGAGAAGCCTAAATGTAAAATTATGGTCAAATGTGATATTGGTAGTGCTTACTATGACGATTGAACTGTCAATTGTAAGGAAAAAAATATGGTACTACCGAATGTAACAAAAGTACGGTCAGAAGTAATGTGAGTATTGCCCAATGTAATAATTGAACGATCAAATTTGAGAATAAAAAAATAGAGTATCACTGAATGTGACAAAAATAGAGTTAGATGCAATGTTAGTACTACTTAATGTGACAATAGAATCATCAAATGTGAGGAAAAAAATAAAAGAACCACCAAATGTGAGAAAAGAACTGTCACATGTAACAAAAATAGAACAGATGCGATGTTGATACTGCTTAATATAACAATGGAACCATCAAATTTGAGAAAAAAATAAAGGAACCACTATATGTGACAAAAGAATTATCAAATGTGATATTGGAACTGTACAATGTGAGGATGAAATCGTCAAATGTGAGAAAAATGTAAGGGAACCACCAAATGTGAGAAAAAACTGTCACATGTGATGTTGGAACTGCACAATGTGAGAATGGAACCGTCAAATGTGAGAAAAAAAGTAAGGGAACTACCCAATGTGACAAAAGAACTGTCATTTGTGATGTTAGAATTACCCAATGTGAGGATGGAGCCATCAAATATGAGAAAAAAGTAAAGGAACCACCCAATGTGACAAAAGAACTATCATATGTGATGTTAGAACTACACAATGTGAGGATGAAACCGTCAAATGTGAGAAAAAAAGTAAGGAAACCACCCAATGTAACAAAAGAACTGTCATATGTGATGTTAGAACCGCACAATATCAGAATGAAACCATCAAATGTGAGAAAAAAGTAAGGGAATCGCCAAATGTAAGACAAGAACTGTCACATGTGATGTTGGAACTGCACAATGTGAGGATGGAACCGTCGAATGTGAGAAAAAAGTAAGGGAACCACCTAATGTGACAAAAGAATTGTCATATGTGATGTTAAAACCGCACAATGTGAGGATGGAACCGCCAAATGTGAGAAAAAAAAGTAAGAGAACCACTAAATGTGAGAAAAGAACTGTCACATGTGATGTTGGAACTGCACAATGTGAGGATGGAACCGTCAAATGTGAGACAAAAGTAAGGGAACCACCAAATGTGAGAAAAAAACTATCACATGTGATGTTAGAACTGCACAATGTGAGGATGGAACCGTCGAATGTGAGAAAAAAGTAAGTGAACCACCCAATGTGACAAAAGAACTGTTCAATGTGATGTTAGAACCGCAAAATGTGAGGATGGAACCGCCAAATGTGAGAAAAAAAAGTAAGGGAACCACTAAATGTGAGAAAAGAACTGTCACATATGATGTTGGAACTGCACAATGTGAGGATGGAACAGTCAAATGTGAGAAAAAAAGTAAGGGAACCACCAAATGTGAGAAAAAAACTGTCACATATGATGTTAGAACTGCACAATGTGAGGATGGAACCGTCGAATGTGAGAAAAAAGTAAGTGAACCACCTAATGTGACAAAAGAACTGTTCAATGTGATGTTAGAACCGCACAATGTGAGGATGAAACCGTCAAATGTGAGAAAAAAAAGTAAGGGAACTACCAAATGTGAGAAAAGAACTGTCACATGTGATGTTGGATTTGCACAATGTGAGAATGGAACCGTCAAATGTGAGAAAAAAGTAAGAGAACCACCAAATGTGAGAAAAAAACTGTCACATGTGATGTTAGAACTGCACGATGTGAGGATGGAACCGTCAAATGTGAGAAAAAAAGTAACCTGTTATAGCAGGTTACCTATCAATGGGTACTGTACCCCCCTTTTTTTGGGGGGTACAGTAGAATTACTCGTTAAGAAAAATTTCGTAAATTTATCTTTTTGAATGATAATCACATGTCATGTGAAAATGTGTGTTCTTTCTTTTTAGGAACATGTGAAAATGTTATATAAGAGAGATTTGTGCTTTTTCCTTTTTAGTAAGTAAACTTATCTTCAAAGCAAATTATATATAGTCATAACTAATAAAGGAATTGTGCCCAACTCTACTGATAAAGGTTTTTTTGTTTTTTGTTAACTATGGGATGAGAGATTAAATTCTTCCAACAATAAATATATATATATATATAATATGTAGATATTCTCATGCTAATTTTTTTATCTGCTATTAATAATTTTATTATGACCACTGCTGTCCTCAATACCGTAATTTCTATGTCAATAACACTGCCATTATATCATATCAACATTATTGTTGTTACCATCATCAATAGAATTGCTATTAGCATTGCCATCGTGTATACAACACCATCATTAAGCCCCCTCCTCCTATGCTTTTTTCCCTCCTTTTTTTTTTTATGAATAAGGTAATTCATTTTTATGAATAAGCACCTAAAACCACTCAAGCACCGGTCACAGCCTCAACAAGCAAACCAAGCCTAGCCCATTCAAACATAAATTATACCTGAATTCACAAATTATCACACAGGATTATGTTACTACTTACTAGTAGAAACTTGAAATATTAGCGAGTTTTTTGCTTTTATTTTTTATTATAGTTAATGAAAATGAATATTTAAACCTTAATTCTCCTAATAAAATAGCATAGGTTATGCCATTGGCATATATGAGAGTATATTAAATGCAAATAAGAAATATGGTTATTTTATAATCATGACACCAATAAATTAAAGGGTTTGGCTTACTTTTTTAACTGAAATCTCTTTTTATTTTAATGAGAAACTACCACATCACCCACTAACTAAATAAAATGTAGAGATTAAAAACCACTATCACTTGTCATTGTATATTTAAAACAACCGAAAATATTCAGTTAAAAAAGTACTGGAGGTAAGTCAAACCCTAAATTAGATATATATATATATATATAGTTATTAGAGTTTAGATTAATGATTTAGTAACCAAGGCTATTTTGGAATGCTTGCTAACTTGAGGAGGCTACTTTTGTAATTTTGGTATTAAATACTAAAGGAACCAAAAGATTATCGTATACATTTTCTTTTTCTTTTTTTCTAACAATCCCATTATATGTTAATAGCAAAACAAACGGTTGTGAAATCTTTACCTATTTACAATAGTTAAGGATGCATATTGGTTGATTTTATACTTTAGGGAGAAACTGTGAATAATCCAATAGATAAAAGGGGAAAGAATGTAATTTGCTCTTCTTCTTTTTTTTTTTTTCTTTTTTTTTTTAACCCGTACAATCACTATTACCGCTACAATAATAGCAATATTTCACTGCACCCAAAAGGGCCAACATATATAAGTTTTTCATAACCATATTTCCCAACAAATCCAAGGTTTAGGCCACTTTCTTCTATGGAACATAGTTGAGATCGATTAATGCCATCCATTTGTTTCTCGCCGCAAACACTAACAGAGTCAAGATATATATAGTTTTTTTCTTTTTTTCTTTTTTTGAATTAGTTTATTTGCATGGTTCGCATGGCTGGTGCAAATCTGTGAAAACAGAATGGTAAAGTGTAAAACAATATCATACGCACCAAAAGGAAAGAAAAAAATGACATATGGATTTGTTTGCTTTTGGGCTGGAAGTAAGGACTGAGTGAGAGTACAGTACAGATCATTTGATTGACAATGTGAAGACTTTTGATGCCTGTTTTCGCCTTTATTAAAGTTTGGCACCGAGTCATGGCAATGTTACATCTTGTCAAGATGTCAAATCGCATAGTCCCTTTCTTCTTTCTTGGTTCCAGTAGTTGAGATTTAATATCATATCAATAGTATAAAGGTTAAATGCCTGCTTAAGTGCTTATATTATACTCTTGCCAGATTTTTGCAGTTGCTTTTGCATATGGCCCATATGATAAGGATTACCCAGATTTTAGCTCCAAATTGTAATTATTCTTTTTATTTCCTTCAAAAAAAAAAAATATTCTTTTTATTGTTAGCTGAGACGAAACGGCCTTATTAGAGTCGGTCTGAATACAGTTTATTATGTTGAAATTAAAATTTTATTATTAAAAATATGATAAATAAATATAAAAATTAGTTAAAATAATATAGTAAGGCTTATAAATAATATTAAAAAGTGTAGTAAAGTCTATAAATAATAATAAAAATAAATTAAATAATAAAATAATTTATAATTTTTATTGTTTCTCCAACACATTCTACAACTCTCAAAAAAAGGATAGCCCGAGATGGAGGATGCTGAAATATCTTGGAATTGCGGAATATCTTTGCTTCTAAAAACAAGTCTCAGTCATAGAATTATTTTAAAATCAGATTTTCTTTTCTTTTTTGAGAAAGTTTGTAGAATAAATTGTTTTTGTTCCACAACTCTACCATAGTCAACTATTAATGGTGAAGAAAAAAAAAATGATGTATCCATGTGAGTTGATCATATAAAATTGTGAAAAAAGTTTTGGTACAAAAATAACTCTATATATATATATATATATATATATTTTTTTTTTTTGGTTGTGGTGGACTCATATGATGTATCATGTGAGAGGATGTGAGTTTTTCAACATTACTGTCGCGCACTTTACTTTTCTTTTCCTTTCTTTTTCGTCAATAGAATTATTGAAAATATTTGTTCTTTGTATAAACCCACTTTTTTTAAGCTTAGTGAAGATGTGAGGATCCCAACCGAAACAAGAACCACAAATAGAGGCAAGCCATCATCAGGCTATAAGAACTTTGGCCTTTAAAAGCCATTAGTTATTCTATTGTTTTTCTTTTTTGGTTATAATTTGTATTATTTGAAGTTTTGATCTCTTTTTAGTTCTGAAAATCATAAAAATTGTTGACCATATATAATTCATTTCCTTTTAAAAAATAAATAACTGAAATTTTCTTTTGCTTTTTAGAATATTTTGTAAGCCACATTTAGCAAGGTTGTTGGGAATTTCCTGCTATTTATTTAGAAAGTAATAAAATATTAAGGCTTTTTTGTGTGAGGCCCATGTGTCAATCACCGGAAGTTGGCCTAAGTTTTATAATCAAGTAGGAACTCAACACCTGCCCAAGAACTAAGGCTATCGGTGAACCTTTTGGGCCTACAAAAGAAACCAGGCCTTATGGGTTTGTGGATCAAAAAGAGTGGAACCATAAGAAGGATTTCTAATGAGATCAAGTATAGGTGATCTTCTGCTAATATGTCGGTGTCTTGCTAAGAAAGAAGACCTTACTATAACCATGGCCAACCAATGGCGATTAGAAAAAGAGGCTTTGAAGGTTCAGTTAGCCAAAAAACAAGTTGAAACTTTGAGAGTGAGAAGTGACAGAGTAATAATGGCTAAAAATTGCATATCTTGGTTAGTGCAATGATGGTTGTATTTATAAGACAAGGGGGACTTGGATTTGGCGGGAATTACTCTCTTAAATCATAAATCCCACTTTAGGACTGTATGGTCTATTGAGAGGATGGGTGTTTAGGGTAACAGCCCCAAAACTATAAGCCCATGGAAGAAGTTCAATCGTATTTAATGTGATTGTCGATTGGTAAGACACAATAAATGTTGATTTAAGGAGTCAGTGGCATTTGACTGACACTCGTTATAAAGAAAATCTTATTAGTCAACCAGCCATATAGAAGATACTGATTGGAGTACAACCATGTTAGCCAAGGATGGGTTGACTGTCACAAGCCCAAAGGCCTAAGCATCCATATTGTGCGGATTAAGAGCCTATCCTAGAGCTTAAGCTAACATGTACTTCAAGAAAATGAAACTATAAAACTAGCCCTAGTAGGTTCAAGAGATGGAGAAAATTTATTATATTTTAGAAATATACATCCTCTCCCTCACAAGAGGGTGGACCCAACATGTAATACTCTCTCCGAGAGATGGGTCGTTCCCTAGGCCTAAAGGTTCCTTCAATAGGCCGAATCTCCTCCAACTACTCCCTTATTTTCATTAAAGAAAAAATATATATAACAAAGACCATACTGTGTCTAAAACCTTGCGCTTTGGTACCATATATGTTCGTCCTAAAGAAGATGGAAGTCCGTGGGAGTAGAAATCACATGCAAGAGTTTATTTAAAAATTACAATGATAAGGATAGAAATGGCTTTGGGTTTATTTATAGAGCACATGTACCATTTGATGAAGAGTTTGAGTTACACACTCTGGAAGTGGAAGGGTTGTAATCTAGGAACAAACACAAAAAATATATATGTACTAATTGTCTAGCCATAAAGGATGCAAAAATATGTACTATTTCGTGGTTTGGCTGCACAAATATATATTAATTAATTTGTTGGTTAAATAGTACATATGTTATTTAAAAGAATTTATATTTTTATATGTTTTATATAATGGAACATATCGATGTATTTTGTGTGTGTGTGTCTATATATATATATATATATATGTGTGTGTGTGTGTGTGTGTGTGTGTGTATGTATGTATATATTTATGAAAAATGTAATTTAATAAAATGATTTAAATTACATATTAATAAAAAGATTTAAATTACATATTACAATATTGTTTTTTATAAATGGATAGAATGTTATTAATAGGACTTTTTTTAAATATACCATAATTGCTTGACTAATTTGAACATATCCAAGATTTTTTTTTTTTTAAATGTACACTTCCATTCCATATAACACAAGTAACATGGTACATTAAGTTTAAACTATTATATAAGTTTAGAATTGTAATATTTTTTTTCTTTCCAAATATAAGTATAATGTCTATATTACTTAAACTTGAATTTTAAGGTAATCTTTTGAATATTTATAATATTTATTGTTTTTTAGATCCAATATCTCTAATTTCTAATGTCCATTTGTTTGTATTTTTTTAGTCCAAAATTAAAGAATTTGGCCTAAACAAAATAAAATTTCATACTTTTCAACCCTAAAATGGACTAAAAGGGACCGAAATGGACTGAATAGACTCAAGTGAACTGAAGGGACCAAATGGGCCAAAGTAGACTGATATGGACCGAAAGGACTAAGGTGGACCGAAGTGGAAGGAATGGACTGAATGGACCTAAGTGGACAAAAATGCTAAGTTGATGTGATGCAACTCAAACAAAATGTACCAATAATAAATGCTATATTTTAGCTTTTAAATATTATAAAGATTTGTAAGACTTATATATAGTAAAATTTGTACTAACTACATTATTACTAAAAAATAATTAAGAATTTGTTTATTACATTGTTGATGTGAAACTAATCAATCATGTCACTATGTAAATTTTTTAATTAGTAAACTATTTCATTTAAAGGTTCTTTTTACTATTAAAACATTAAATGAAAACATTCATAAGATTCATTATTTAAAAGATTATTTTTTAATAAATATTAATTTTAAAAAGCGTAAATAACTTCATTTAATTATTTACTAATAGATTTTACAATTGAAATAGATCAAAGTAGACCAAAATGGACAAAATGCTAAATTTATGTGGCTCAACAAGAGCATATTAAGTTGTAACAATAAATGTTATACTTCAAGTTTTAGATATTATATACATTAGAGCTTGGCATTAGTTTTTTTTTCTGTCATTTTTTCATGTGAATTGCATTCATCGAGATTTTAGATATCATTATCTTAAAATGAGTATAAACTCAAAACACAAAATTTGTTCCTATATTGCAAGCCAAACTTCTACAGCCAAAAATTAAGGCAAGCCACACAAAATCACACTGCCCAACCAGACTGCACACCGTAAAATGTATGTACTTTTTCAGTATGAAGCTCACTGAGATGGTAAGCCAAGATTGTTCCCTATCCTCCTTTTGTCCTCTTTACTTTTTGTTAAGAAGGTGAGCAAGGTTGCGAAGTTCCTCAAATGCATGCATTGTTTCTGCGTCAAATCCTCCAGCAAACTGCATCAAGAATAAACAAAAATGAATCAATATGTACTCTTAAGTAGTTCAACTGAAATATACCATCTGGGCTCATCATTGACCCCATGAAAGAGTAGAAGTCTATCAATTTTCACAGATGCTTATGGTCAAGAAGCATCACAAGATATAATGAGAAACCTTTCCAAATAACAAGATTTCTTTTTTTTCTTGTCTTTTTGTAATTTTTTTTTTTTTGGCTATATGGTTACATTTTAGATGCTCTATATTGTTACATTAAAGTAAAAGGAAACATTATTATTGTTATGCAACGAACCTGATGAATTCTAAAAGCAAATCGGACTCCTTGAAGCAACATATAGTCCATTGCAGGATCTTTTTCCAGAGCTGTCTTTGATTGAAGTTCCATAGCTACTCTTTTCATATATATCTTTGCCAACTTGACAGAGCCAAACTTTATCTGAAACATCCAATGGTTCAATTATTTTGCTATGCCTCAGTATTCTATAAAATGCAAAACGCAGGCTAATAGAGGGGCAAATGGAAATTGCATACTTAAACCATAAATCCCACAACAGAACACATTGATGGAGGTCAGCAATAAATGGAACTATGTAAGATTGTACAGGCGCCCTGGACCTTATATACAGATCTCTGGACACCATATGGCATACAATCTTATTAGATGAATAAAGACTGACACAATCCATATTAATTGTCACTTTTGTTCCACCTTAAAGAACCATTTAGAGGTTTATGTTATTCCAAAATCAATGTGTTGATTTTAATTTTTGGTAAGCTTTATGTTAATATAATAAAATATGCATACAGGCATGTGCACATTGAGTGAGACTGATACAAAGAGAGAAAAAGATAAGGGCAAAGGGCCTTGGCTTCATCGCCCTACCCTTATGGCCTTATCCATTTCAACTCCTCTATTCCACCACTACCACCTCCCTCATATCACCTACAGCCACCTCTGCCGACTGCCCGTTGATCACCAATCACCAGCCACCAACTGGTGGCTACCGGCTACAATTCAGCCCACCCCCTACCTTTGCCAAAGCGACCATCACCACCACCAGCACTTTCCTCACCCCAACCACCACTGTTGTGAATTTTCATTGCAATCAAGCATTTGAAAATATTTTTCCAGGTTGCAGTAAAACAATAGAAACGAAATTATATTCCATTGATTTTTTTTAATTATTGGTAAGTTAAAAAAAAAAAAAACCTAATGGGTCTTGAACCCACAATCTATCCCTCCCTCTAGAATATCTAAGGGGAAGAGGTGGTAGTTGAGCTAGAGCTCATTGGTCATTTTCCACTGAAAATGTTTTTTGTAGAAAAACATATTACGCCAAAATAAATAGAGCTTTAAGGCCTGTTTGGTACTGTTGCTTAAACAACAGTTTTCGTTGTTTAAACAAGAGTACACATATTTCCACAACACCTAAATAATGTTACTAGATATCTCTTACCAAATGGGCCTTTAGATGCTTTAGATTTGATCCGCACACCACTTTTTGTGTGTAATGAGCTAAAATGTAATAGCTCCTTTTCTACCATCTTCATATACCTCTCTTACTGGAAGAAGGCAGATCAGAAAACTAACATAAAGATTTTTCAACGGTTTGATGGATTTTAAATTTAAGATATGTTTCTCTTTTGAACAATTTTTATATTTTATATTATAAGACCTCATGAAAACTAGATTAATGATTATGAAAATGACATACAATAAAGTTTACCTTGCTTATGATACCATTATCAAGTATCCAATCTGTGGGAATGTTAAATTCCTTGCAATTACGCATCAATGAATCCCTTGTTCGGAGAAGGTTGTAGACTGTACGCTCCATCCTGATGGTAGAAAGAAGATGTTTACAAGTTTTCAAGTATGATATATAGCATTCCTAGAGTAAAAGAACAAATTTTGGAAAAGCAATACAAATGTAGAGAAAAATAAAATCTCAGGTTCTTACTTCTCAGACAACACAACCATTTTCTTCAGTGCAATGTCACACGGCAGTCGGGGATCATCCTTGTAAGAAGACACTTCAGTCTCCAATTTCTTGAGATCTCTATACCCAAAAGCTGCTTCTCGCAATGTGTCAGCTTTCTTCTCTGGCCAATCAAAGTGCTTTAGGACTGCCCTCTCATCCACCTTTCAAAAGGATGCAAAAGACAACATGGAATCCGTGTAACTGTTTCCTTACATCTAAAATGTAATGACTACCAGAATCTTCAATTGATTGCAGGAAAAATATTAAAAACTAAGAACGTGTAACTTCAGAGAGCATGATTGAAGAGATTTTCTTGTAAACAGTATCAAATTCTATTACATTTGTCTTTAAATTTCTTTATCACTTGCATACATTTGGGACTGTTATTATTTATTCACATCCCATTTTAAAACAAATGAATGATTAGAGAAATGACCAAAGAGATTAAAATTCTAGATATTTGGAACCAAAATTTTATGAAATCAAAATAGTTACTCTTACAATGACAGCAATCTACTTACAAGAAAGCAAAGTTCATCGTCAAGCCACTTCACAAATGCCACAACATCTTCAATCTTTTGAAAAACTGCATTATTCACCTCTCTTATTAATGAATTTACAAATTCTCCTTGAGTCTCAACATCTGCCTTTATCTGCATAACAAATGATAAACACACCTTCAGATAAGGATATCTAAACTAGTTGATGTACTTAACAAAGTAACAAATGGAACTTAAAACACCGAAAGTGTACATTTCATTTAGGCAAGAAGGCATGAGAAAGGAATTTCCAGTTCTTAGATTAGAAACTTCCATCATGCTACAAGACAAGTTTTTATTACTTTTCTCCTTGTTCTCAGCAGTTTAGCAAGACATTTAATTTAAAAAAAGAAAAGGAAAACAAAACAAAACAAAAGTTTTGGACTTTTTATCGTGTATTTAATCAAGATCCTGCACTTCCAAATTGATAAATTACCAATTGTCTCAAGAGCTTAAACTAGAAAAAGAAAGAAATCTCTTCTAACTGGAAAAAGAAAAGAATGAGTAATTTCAAAAAGAAAAAAGAAAATAAATGAGCAAAACACTTACAGCAAGCAAATGTGAGGATCGGTTCTCAATTTCTCCGATCATGCTACTACGAACATTTGCAACATCTGGGACATCACAAATTCCTCCATTTGAAGAATCCTTTCTAGAATCTCTCTTCATGAGTGAATGGTAAAATTCAACTACTTGTGGGGCTCGCTTGACCATTCCTGCAGTACTCCTCACTGCAAACTTTGGAGGTGGTGGGGGAGGAGGAGGCGGAGGGGGTGGTGGAATTTGAGTGTTACATTCCTCCTTAGGTCCACTAGAAATGAAACATGTAGGCCTTGGAGGAGGATTCGGAATACGCAATGCCCTTTTCTCAACATCAAAAGAAACTGAAATTTTATTAGCTTCTTGCCCATTTCCAAAGACTTGGGCTCTTTGAATGATACCCAACTCATATGTTTGAGGAGTTAACGGTTCTACTTCCTTTTCCATGTCTTTTGTACATACAAAACAATCAGATTGCCTTCTCTTGTTTGGTACCAATTCTTCCGTACAGCATTTGGATCCACTTATAGAGTGTCTTCTCCTAGGACTTCTCAATTCCTCCAAATCAACCCAACTTTTATCTAGAAGGATATCCGGCGATTCTAAATTTGGTAAGTCCTCTTCAGAAATGGGCCATTTCTTTAACTTCTTTATTAGGTTTAATCTCTTTGCACTACTACATTCTAAGTACTCATTGCTTCGAGAAGAGAATGAACCAACAGATTCAACACTCCTCTCAATTGAATGTGGGCTAGATGGCTTGTCTGAATTCATTGTTGAGCATGAATTGCGCAACTCATTTCTTAAACACGAATTCACCCACCTCAAGTATGCAAGCTCCTCAACCTCATTTAATCTGCTCATCTGTAGTCCTTCAACTTGTTTGCATAGATCTTCATTTGTGTGTCTCAGCAAAGATGCTTCAGCTTTAATTTTTGCAACAATGTCACTCTGGTAATCAGCAATAAGAGTTAGTACAATTAGGAAAAAAGCGAACCAATTTAATGAATTAAAACTTGGACTTTTAGGAGGAAAATGAATTAAAGCTTGGCCTGTCCAAAGAACACATCTAATTCCCCTGCCTATTTTCTGCAAAATACTGAGGATCGTAAAATAAAATAAAATAAAAAAGACAAGATTGTCACTAAAAACTAGTGCATGACGAATAAACTTAACTCATTCACAACCAAAACCTTAAATTAAATACATACACACACACACACATACACTTCTGTATTATTTGGAATAGAAAATTTTAGTAAGGTTCACTTGGGTTCCTAGGGAGGCAAACATGTCTGCCCATGAACTAGATAGATGGGCTCTATCAATGAAACATTAAAAGGTCATATCCAATGTACAAAGCTCTCGCTTTTGTGGTCGGAGAAAGGTGATTGGTAGGCAGCCTAAACCTTTTTTTTTTGTGAGTGTAGATTCCCAGATTCAAGCCTGCAATATGCCACATCATGAAACATTCTAGAATAATAACCCAATGTTGTTGCCAACAAAACAGAGGAAGAAAAGCTACATAGAATGTTGATATTCCTATGTTTAATGTTGTTCCATTCATGAAAAATGAGCAACTCCTCTAAACAAGGATAAATAACACTAAATTAACAACAAAGTTTTTGTCGCTCCTGTCCCTACTCATACAAACTTAAAGACAGCTAAGTTTAAGTTATACTTAATTAATATTATTGTTTGGGTCCTTCACCATCTAAACTAGAATAAATAGCTAAACCACACTAAACTGATTACACAAAAGGCTCAAAAAGAGTATCCTTCATTCTTTCTTTGGTTTGCCTCTGAGTAATCAAACAGACAAAGTGCCTGATTGCTAAGGTGGTTTCAAACCTCGCTGTCTAGTAAAGCTTTTTCAAACAACCCCGTTTTAAAAAGGCTGAACTTAAACTGTACCAAGAGACATCCATCAGAATTGATTATTGACTACAAAATTTTCTTCTTTAGTGTCCCTACTCATACAAACTTGGAGAAACATAGCTAAGTTGCACTTAATCGATTCAACATTATAGTTCTCTTGGAAACTAGGATAAATATCTAAACACCAACAAATATGTATCTTCCATTCTTTCTTTGGTTCGTCTCAGATTAATCAAACAAAAAAATAGCAAATAGGCCAAGACATATATCAATCAGAAAGAACAACTACCTCCTCGGAAGCCTTAGCTAGAGAAGCCAACTGAGAGTCCATAGAAGCAAGCCTGCAAGCAAGATTCCTCTTTTCAAGCTGTAGCTCCTTATTGAGCCGCCTCAACTCCACAACCTCCATTTCAAGACTCGTCGAAGACGACAATGTTACAGAAGAATTCTCATTATCTTCTTCACCCCTTGAACTTGAAACCTCCGATAAGTGGTCTGAGAGGCTTGTTTTCTCTGCTTTTTCAAATTCTAACAATCCGATTTTGCGAACAAGATCATCCAGTTCAGCCCTCTTGACATCTAGTTCTCTTTCGAGGTCCAAAACCTTAGGATTTCTCTTACATTCTGACAATTCAGCTTGTAGCTTGAATTCCCGGTCCTTAGATTGTTGCAGCAGGCTTCTCAAATTCTCAAGCTCGGTAAACAAATCTCGAGACGACTGTCTCCGGTGAGGATGGACATGGACTTGAGCCGCATTGACGGAAACCGAGCACGACAAGTCTCCGATCAGCGATCGCTTGACTCTAGAATGGGAAGGCACAAAAGGGTTCTTCTGGTTTTGGTTGGTGGATGAGTCTGAGCTCGAGAGAAGTGGCTGTGGTTTCTTGGTGTGGACTGTGACAGTGAGTGTGGGCTGTTGAGAAGCCTTGGGTTTCCTGTCTGTTGCTGATGAGAAGCCTTTTACTATTTGGGAACCCCATGAAGAAGCAGACCTCAGCTTTGAAGGGTTGCTGCCATTGTTATTGCCTTTTGAGTTTTGAGATTGAGGCTTTGGTATCTGATTTTGATCGGCAAATTTGGAAGTTTTCACCTTCTTCTCTGATGGGTTATCTTCTCTCATTGTTTTCTGTTAAATCCACAAAATCTAAGAATCTATCTATCTATCAAAAGATTCAAAACCCATATAAATTTTTCTTTGATTGTTCCAAATTCAAAGAGAGCCCTTTCCTAAGTTTCCTTTTCTGGAACTCTACAAATGGAGTATTTTAGCTTAAATAAAACAAACAAATCTGGGCTTTTGAGTTTTGGCTAGAGTTTTGAAGTGTGAGGTGGAGCTGGCGAGTGGTGCAAAAAGATGATATAAAAATATGGAAAAGTGTGCGAGTGTGTTGTGTAATGAAATGAAAGGAAAGCTCCAATTCCAAGATTGTATACTTGAAATCTGCTGCGTTGAGTGCCTTAAAATGGCAGCTTTTACCTTTATTGCACCCATTTCAAATTTTTGAAATTTGAATGTGCAAGAGAAGGGAGTGTACCGAAGGTGGAAGTGCAACGGTCGTTTTCTGTGCCTCGGAGGGCCCACTACTTCCACGTGTGGAGTTAATATGTGCACCCATTTATTAGATGGGATTAAATAACAGTTTTCAATTTTTTTAAAAATATGTGAAATTAAATAATAATTTTTAGTTTTTTTAAAAGTATATAAATAAAAAAGTATATGAAAATATATGTAATATTATTTAAAAACTAAAAATATGTATTTAAAATAATATATCAAACACGGTCTATGCGTATGCGATTAACAAGTTTTTTTGCTGTGTAGTCGATTGCTAGATGTGGGATAAAAAAACAAATAAATTTGGCTTATTTGAAAACAATAATAATTTAGTATTTGTTTAAATGTTTTTGTTTTGGATAATTTAGGATAGGGGGATTTTAACATTTCAAAGTACATAATCTATTTGAAATTGAAGAAATGTGAAATGCTGAAATGAGTCATCTTAAAATAAGAATTAAAAAATAAAGTGGAGCTACAAAGTTTTTGGTACTTAAGAGCATCTACATTGGTGGATTTATTTTTTTAGCTATTTGGTACTATAAAAAATTATTTTATTTATTTTACCTATCCACTTTACAAAACATCCAACATCAGTGGATCTATTTTTCAACACAATAAAATAATATAAACATCACAATAAAATAATATATCTACTACAATAAAATAATATATCAACTACAATAAACAATAATCACAACCACCGCTACTGTCGCCACCGACACCACCACCGCTGCCGCCATCGCCACCGCCGCTGCTACCGTCACCGCCACATAATAGCAAATAATGGTCTAGTGTAACAAGAAATTTTTTTAACCCCAAATTATACTTATACAATTTTTTTTTTTTTTTAAGAAAACAATTTCTCAATCATCATGATAGCAAATAATCATCTAGTATAACAATAATATGAAATGGAGAAACCTTATAAGAAAACATATAAAATGGAACACATATTATAGCTGGAATGCGATTTTTCCATAAATTACTTACATACATAACTCAAACCAAATTACAATAAAATTCACACACTCGCACAAGTTCCTATGACTCATGCTTCTCAACATATAAAAAAAAAAAGTTCCTACGACTCGCCTTGCGATTGCCATAAATGTTCAAAGAGGTCCAATTGGAGTTGAGAATAAATTTCTCAGTCTCTAATGCGTCCATAACTTCGAGTGTATGCCATAAATCCATCACTTTGTTCATGTGACACTTGTATAGGAGGATTATCTACTCCATCAATTTGTTCATAATCCAAGTCTACCACTTCATTATCATCTTGCTCATCTTCAACAATCATGTTATGGAGAATTATGCACGCTTTCATGATCTTTCGGAGTGTTTTAAGATGGAAAAATCGTGTAGGTCCACGAATGATTTTTCCATTTAAGTCAAATAAGACATCTGAGTTTTAAAGCTCTAAATCCTCTAATTATCAAATTATTTATATATAAAAAAATCAACAAATAATTTTTTTTTTTTTTTTTGTTGAGAAACTCAACAAATAAGTTAGTCAAACACATTTGTGTCTATTTAGGAATAACTTATCTTTTTTTGCTGAAAACTTTTTGTTAAAAGTGTGTTAAAGTATATTTATACCTTGAAAAAGAATTTGAAAAATATGAAAGGTGGGAAAAGTAAGGTTATAAGAGCATTTTCATCAAGGATGTTAAATTTTGACATTTGACATCTCAAAACACTACTTTATTTATTTTAACACCTCACTTTACAATTTATCTAACATCAAAGGTTCTATTTTCACATCTCAACTAAAAACTAATCATTTTTTAATTGATTTCTCTCTCTCCCTTTTCTCTCACTCTCTCTCTCTCTCTCTCTCTCTCTCTCTCTCTGATCTGAATATTTGATGCAGCCACCCTCATAACCCACCATCCACCGTCTCCACTAACCCACAACCAACCACCGCCCACAATCCATCAAACTCCTCCCACAAACCACCAAAAAAATTGGCAACCCTTTATTTTAGATTAACTTCAAGCAACAACAATCAATGAAACCCGGAATTTTCATTCCTTTTTCCTAATTTTCTCAACAACCAAATAAACCCACAAACATCAATGAAACCCAAAAAAAAGAAAAAAGAAAAAAGAAAAAGAAAAGCATCCTTTGCCAGAACCACCCACCCACCCCAATCTCAACCCTAGCCAAAACCCACCCAGCCGATCTCAACCCCAACCGATCTTAACCCCAGCCAAAACTCACCCAGCCAATCTTAACCCCAGCCATAACTCACCCACCTTAATCTTAACCCTGGCCAAAACCCACACAGCCTCTCCAATCTCAACCAAAAAAGCCAAGAACACCAACCCAAAAGAGAGAAAGAAAAGAGGCGTTGGAGAAGAAAAGAACAAAAAAGGGACTGGAAAAGGAGGAAAAAGAAAAAGTAAGAAGGCCGAAGAGAGAGAGAGAGAGGAGAGAGAAATCTTTTTTTTTTTTTTTGGAGATTGTTGCTACCGTAGGCTGCCAAAGATGAC
Source organism: Lithocarpus polystachyus (assembly GCA_033629205.1). Classification (NCBI taxonomy): domain Eukaryota; kingdom Viridiplantae; phylum Streptophyta; class Magnoliopsida; order Fagales; family Fagaceae; genus Lithocarpus; species Lithocarpus polystachyus. The sequence goes on from CM066166.1 coordinate 80,112,057, forward strand.
AGCTTACTGTATCTCGTTGGCAGCCTACTGTAGCTAGGATGTTAAAAATTTTAAGTATAATATCTTTGATGTGAATGAGTTTTTGAGGGATGTGAGCTAAAAATGACTTTTTAGCATTTTTCACATCTTTGATGTGAATGCTCTAAAAAGTTGTATATAAAAGCTAAAAATTAAAAACTGAGCTTATAAGCTGATACCAAATACAAAGTGCCCTCAACTTCTCTCTCTCTCTCTCTCTCTCTCTCTCTCTCTCTCTCTCTCTCTCTCTCTCTCTCTCTCAGAGTAAAATTGCATATTTTATCATTAATTTTTGAAATTTGTTTCAAAATTGTATACTTTAAAAGATTCCACTTTAGTCCTTATAGTCTCAAAATTATTTTTAAAATGTCCTTATCATCATTTGATAGATGAAAAATGTTGATGTCATAAACAACACTTATACCACATTATAAACTCCATGTCATCAAAATGCCCCAATTTCATAAATTTTGTTTACTAGAGTCACATCTTCGATATATCCATGAGAGACCACGACCTCACTCACCTTTACTTTGTTTGGGTCAAACCCATGCAAATGGGTAGAGATCATGTTAGTGCCACTCAATGTGGTGATTTGGTTAACTATATTTTCTACATCAAATTAAAATAACTTTACAAGGCATTGGTCTTAGATGCAATCTAAGAATTACATAGCTTAAGTCCTAGTTACATTCTACAAAATGTAAAATTACATTGGATAAGCAACTAATCTAAAAACCCAGAATTTAAGTTCAGAGGCTAAATTACAAGATGGGGGAAGGTGTTAGACACCCGCCTTACTTGATAAACTAGTTTTCTAGACTATAGCGGCGAATTGACACTTCACATCACTTAAACAAAATATGCTATAAACAAACAAGAACATGTTAAAAATGAAAAGATGGAGATGATGAATATGATTTGGATTTTAAAAGAAAAGCATGTGATTGTGTGTGATTAGTGATGATCATGGATATAACCCATGAACATGTTGAGAGAATTGAAATGTGTAATTGCATACTTGAGGAATGGCAAAGAAAAAAAATATAGTTTTGCTTGACATTGATGATAATCTAACATCTAGCATTTGATTATTTCATGAACAAGAAAAGAACATGCAAGCATTACCATGCTTAGATCCTAAATATCATATCAATATCACCACAAAGCATGTTTATTCAAGCATTATAATACTGAAACATAACTACACTTATTTGTATAAAAATCAAACAAACAACACAAGAGAGAAAGTTCTCTAGTTTGATTGGGGGATGGAAAAGTAGGAGAATAGAAAAGCAAGTGATTGTGTGTGATTAGTGATGATCATGGATATAACCCATGAACATGTTGAGAGAATTGAAATGTGTAATTGCATACTTGAGGAATGGCAAAGAAAAAAAAAATATAGTTTTGCTTGACAGTGATGATAATCTAAGATCTAGCATTTGATTATTTCATGAACAAGAAAAGAACATGCAAGCATTACCATGCTTAGATCCTAAATTCCATATCAATATCACCACAAAGCATGTTTATTCAAGCATTATAATACTGAAACATAACTACACTTATTTGTATAAAAATCAAACAAACAACACAAGAGAGAAAGTTCTCTAGTTTGATTGGGGGATGGAAAAGTAGGAGAATAGGAAATGAGGAGGGGATTGAAAAGTATGAGGATAGAGAATGTGGTTTGTATAAATAAGAGGGTAGAGAATGCGGTTTGTATAAATTTACTTTCATGCCCTTATTAGATAAAAATTGTAAAAAAAAATATATTTTTATTCAAAAATAGCGTGTGGATGTGCACTTCATTAAAAAAAAGAGTACAAAAATTCAAAAGAAATGAGGAAAAAAAAATTTAAAAAAAAAAGATAAAAAAAGGAACAAAAAGTAACAGAAAAAGACAAAAGGAAGGAAGAAAGATGTGTGGCCAACAAAAGAAGAAGAAGAAAACAACAAAATGAAAGTGAGTGTTGCACGAGGTAAAATGGTCTCTCTAGGTGGGATTTTTTTTCCTTCAGTTTTCTTCCCAAATTTGGGAGATTGCATTATAGTGGGTCTGGGTGCATACCCCACTAATTTTCCTTCCCATTTTCTTCTCTTACCAAATACACCAACATGCCATTTTCTTTCCACTTTTCTCTCCCCCCTTGTCCATCCTTTCTAAACTCACACCAACTAAATGAGGCCCAAAAAAAAGGCAATGAAATACTTAGTCACAATCTAAGATTAGGAAGACCGGACGCACAATGACCTTTCTTTTTTGTTTCCTCTTGAACTCTATGGAAGTAAGGTGCTTTAGATTATGAATTTCCCTTATATTTATAGATGGGAAGAAGGCTCTAGAAAGGGGTAGGTGAACTAGCTTGGATTTGGATTTAAATTTTGAAGTTAGAGGGGAAAAATGATCTAATTTTGAAATTTGAGTCACTTGGATTTCCCTTCTGTCCACCATTAAGTAGATGGAAAGGTAGTTCAAGTGTCAATTGGCACTTGACCCAATGCCAGCGCACGTTATTTATTTATTTTTTTTATAGGATTTCAAAATAAGGTAAAATTTGGATTCTTGCCAATTTCATATCAAATTACGCTTACTTTGGTATTAATAACCCTTAATTATTGTCTAATTATTCCTTTTAGAAGCCATTGTGCATTGTTGAACCGAATGTAAAATCAAGGTTTCTAAAAATACCAAATCAAGCCTGTAGCACATTATATAAATCGATTTGGTTGTTCTACAAAAGCCTCTATGATTCTAGTAAGTCTAGAGCTCCAATTCTAAGTTTCTCAAGCCACAAACAAACACTCAACGATGGGTTTTTTTTTTTTTTTTTTTGAGACACACTGTGGGTTTTTGTTATAAGAACAAAACACACTATGCCCACCACCTAAATGGCCACAAATACTCATAGAATATGATAGAGTTTCCAACTTTTATAAGTTCTTCCACACATGTCAAAAAATGACTAAGTGAGTCTTATTTTATTTTATATCAAAGTTGTAATAATTACAACATTTAAACCATTAAAGAGAAGGTCATGAATGCGCAAGAAACAACTAGGAGGTTAGCTTAAGAGATACTCCCATGCTAGCCATATTAAGTTGGATTGTTCCGATTCTCAAAAAAAAAAAAAAAGTTGGATTGTGCCCTTGCGGGCACTCGATTCAAATGCGATGCATACACCTAATTCTTCATTTAGTTTTCTATTACCCATTATGATTAGTGTAAAATGAGTTTTTTTTTTCTTACTTCATCACAAAACATGGTTGATAAATTGAAACAAAATATATATTTTTTCCTCTTTGTTTATAAATCATGATTCTTCACATTTATAAATGGTTGAGCTCTTATAGTGTTAGTGAAATGATTATTTCATGAGCTAATCTTTGTTTTTTATGCAATATTATGCTTCCATCAACATGATCATGCATCATTATGACCATCTTAACATGCCTATGCATCATTAAAGGAAATCAATGTTGCATTGTTAAATTAGAGATGTGATGCATGAATGATGACATTAACATATACATTGGATATTAGGTTTTCATCATGTAGTCAAAAATTAAACCATCAAGTTAAATTCTCATGCATAATATCATGTTAATGCATAAACTATGTTCGAAAATTATATCATCAAGTTACTTTGTACCTTAACCACCAAAGATTTAAGGATGTAGATTAAAGTGTTTTTATGTTTTTTTTAATTTTATTTGGATTATAACTAGGTCAATAGGTCATGTAATGTTTTTTACTAGAATTTTCTATAAAATGAAAGGTTTGTAATATTGTTTTCTCTAAATTAATGCAAAATTGTATGATTTAATAAAATTCAAGGTTTTTATTAATTTTTACTAACTTATATAAAATAAATTAAATTATGACTTCATTGTGAACTCTAAGTTAATGATGGATGATATACGTAGTGAAGGCTTCATTGTAAGACTCACTATAGAGGGATGTTAAATATATTGGTTCTCTTGAGTTGTGACTCTCTCAACAATTTTAATTATTTTGACTTGCATTATTTTTCTCTCTATTGAGCTACTTGCATTTGAAATAACTTGAGAAAGATGAAGAATACAAATGCCACAATTTCATGTAATCAATTGATGATATTTGGTGGAATGTGTGTGTCTGTGTGTGTGTGTGTATATATAAAAGAGTTGAACATATTTTTATGTATAAACATTAACACAACAATAAAATTACAAACATAACTATAAGCATTGCAATGCACTACCCTAAGATGGTTAGCAAGAAGTGACGGTCTAGCTTCATTCAGTGCAACCATGATCTTTTTATAATGGCAGTGTATGGGTAGTAAGTATCAATTACTAAATTTGAATTTATGACTAAATTATATATCAAAATGAAGCATGCTGCATCTACTTCGTAGATGACACTCATTTTTGAAGCTAAATTCCTTACAGAAGGCTCAAAGTTATGATAGTGAATAATGTTTAATATATTTGCTCCGAGAGTCTTTTGTTTGTCTACCTTCTAACACTTCTTATGCAAAATTTGGAAAAGTCTTACGATGTATGTCCGGGACAGTTTGACCCTTAGGTTCATATTAAATACCAAATGAGTGTGCAGTTTTATGGTCTTATTTATTTAAAAAGATGAAAAGGTATGCACAACGTTAAATCGATGAAATATATTATTTTATTTTTCATCTTTTGGGGTAACAACCTTGGTTAATGTAGTCTATTTAACAATTTTGATAGAGACAAAATTTTGTGTTTTAAGAATAGAATAACTCAAGTGTATGGTAGGTTTTTTCAATTTTCTCTATGAATAATTGATAACACTTTAAAATGTATAATTGTTATATATTTATATGGGTGTTATCTCCTTATTACTATGCTTAATTTGTATAATTAAGCCATGACTTGCATTAGTCCCTATTATTTATCTTTACATAATTTCTTGAATAAGATGTCATTCATTACGTGTAATTTTCTACTTTCAGGAAATCATGTGAAAAAAATGAGTTTACAAGAGTTTGTGAGAGAATGGAGGCCAAACTAGAATTAAAGAAGAGCTAAAGGACCATGCTTAAATGTCTAAGGAGGTGCAACTGGAGTGCTTGGGTTGTCTACCACGCTTGGAGGCTTCAAATAAGGAAAGAAATCAAAGAGGCGAAATCTGAAAAGGAAAAATCAGATTTGAGCATTGATCAGTATTTTGGGTGTATCTCTCACCTCAAAAATCTAATTGACACAAGACTAGATGGGTTGAAATGGTGACTTAAATATCTTCAACTTTCCAATTTTGAGTTTTTCAAAATTCACAATTTTTGAAGGCAAAAATTAACTTACAAGTTACTGCAGTGAATCTAAATGAAAATTAAAATAGTAAAAGTTTTATTTTCTTTGGACACTTTTACGTTAGGGTTTGGGGGGAGGCTGTTAAGAACGAATTTGGCAGAGAAAAAATTGTATTTTTCTTTTCTCTAATGGTAGCCTAAACTCTTTGCTAGGGCTAGGGGTTATATTTCTTCAATACGGTATAAATATTCAATGTGATTATTTCTATAATTTTAAACAACAACATATTTGATTATTCAATTAGATTTCTTTTGATGTATTAGTCCTTTCATGCTTTCAATAAGTTCAATTAAGTTTTTCTTATTGTTTAGATGAATTTCTAATAGTTTTAAATAGAATTCACGTTTTAAAGTGAATGAGTTTTTTCTGAAAACTATTGCAATCGCATTAGTAATCTAGGTTATCATTCGTTCTTGAATTGTCTCAGTTTAACCAAATCATAAGTTTTTAATTGTATAAGAACAATCAATTATGTAATACATATTTTCAGATATCACAAAGAATTTCATATCGATATAGGGAACACCCCGGTGCCCTAGTATTTACATTCTTGATTTAAATCAACTTTTATTATTATTCTTGTTAACAATCAATAATCCCATGTTTATTTATGCATGTCAATTCATGTGAATTTTTATGGTAACAAGATATATGGGGAGAAATTAATTATATTTTTGGTCTCTTCAATTTAAATTTTAATTGCAATTTTTATATATACAAAATCAAAATAATCTAAATGTCTCATAATACAAAAGTAGAGATGTCATCAGACCCAATCCTTAAATGATGGAGTGAAAATTTTCTCCTACTAGTTAATAAACATGGTAATACACATAAACATATCAGTAATAAACATAAACATATCATTTTTTTTTTTGGATTGCTAAATAAGGTAAAATTGGGATTCTTATTAGGGCTGTACAGGCACTGCCCGCCATCGATGAAACCGGCCGAAGTCGAACCAATCCGCTCGCCTCAAACCTCCACCGCAAGTGTTAGGCACGGTGGTTGGTAGCGATTTTCAAGCGCCGAAGTCGGCCGGTACGGCTGTCGGTGAAGGTTTTTGGATTTCGATGAACATCAAACTAAACCGATTTGCTTATATATACACAAAACTTGAGATTTCTACCCCCTTCAAGTCAGATCTAAGATTTTCATCCTCACTCACAACACAAAACTCACCACCGTTTTAGCTTTTATCTTCAAGCCACCTCTGCTTTTGCAGCCACGGTGCCATTTAAGTTAGATCTTCAAGGTATTGTCTCTGCCTCCATCGCTTGGTGGTTGATTAGACTTCGCAAGTGAGTCAATCTATGGTTAGTCCCTAGAATCTTCAGCTTGTTTGGGTTTTAATATTTGGGTTTGTAGTGGGTTTTTAATCTTTTGATCTTATTTGATCTAAGTTTTGATTTGTGGTTTGAATCCTTGAGTTTTCTTATTTTGATTTTGGTTTTAGATCTCTCTTCTTCTCTGTGTGTGTGATAGACGGGTGGACACCGACCACCGCGCCGACTGGAACCACCATCGATGTTTCCGGAGAACCATTCCTCAAGCGCGGCGACGGCTTGGGTTTTTAGGAAACTGAAGGTTTCGGTGCGCTGCACAAAAAAAAAAAAAAAAAAAACTAACCGCACCGCACCGTATAGCCTTAATTCTTACCAATTTCATGCCAAATCATATTTCCTCTGGTATTAATCACCCTTAATTATACCACCGGGCACCATTGGCGCGATGATCACTTCACAAGTATAAGTGCTTGTAGGGTGTGGGAGGCAAGGGCTGAGATTGAAGTCTCTAAGAGAGAGCTTCACACACATATATACTTAGATTAGACTAAAGTAAAATTTCTATCTTGTATTAAAAAAAACCCTGTAATTATTGTCTAATTGTCCATTTTAAAAGCCTTTTGTGCATTGTTAAAATGAATGTAAAATCAAGGTTTATAGATATACCAAATCAAGCCTGTAGCACATTATATAAATCGATTTGGTTGTTCTACAAAAGCTTCAATGATTCTAGCAAGTCTAAAGCTCCAATTCTAAGTTTCTCAAGCCACAAACAAACACTCAACAGTACATGTTTGTTATAAGAACAAAACACACTATGTCCACTAGCTAAACGGCTGCAAATACTCATAGAATATGAGAGAGTTTTTGACTTTAGTAAGCTCTTCCACACTTGTCAAAAAATGACTAAGTGTGTGCTCAAAAAAAAATAAAAAATGACTAAGAGAGTTTTATTTTATTCTACTTCAAAGTTGTAATAATTATAACATTTAAACCATTAAAGAGAAGGACATAAATGTGCAGGAAACAAATGAACTAGGGGATTCGCTTAAGAGATCCTCTCATGCTAGCTATATTAAGTTGGATTGTGTCATTACGTGCACTTGATTCAGATGCAATGAATACATCTAATTCTTTATTTAAATTTCTATTACCCATTATGATTAGCGTAAAATGAGTTTTTTTTTTTTTTTTTTTTTTTAACTTCATCACAAAACATGGTTGATAAATTTAAACAAAATATTTTTTACCTCTTTATCTATAAATCATGATTCATCACATCTATAAATGGTTGATCTCTTATCGTGTTAGTCAAATGATTATTTCATGAGCTAATCTTTGTTTTTTTTTTTTAAGCAATATCATGTTTCCATCAACATGATCATGTGCCATTATGACTATCTTTAAGCAATATCATGTTTCCATCAACATGATCATATGCCATTATGACTATCTTAAACATTCGTTTGGTTGGACGGGTGGAAAAATGGGAGGATTGAAAAGTGAGAGGATAGAAAATATTTTAATTTTTTTTTTTTTTTGGTTGAGAGTGAAAAAGTGGAGAGATGGAAAAAGTGAGTTTATATAAATTTACTCATATATCTTTGTTAAAATATTATGGCCAATTAAAACAAAAAAGTGAAAAAAAAAAAAAACAATCACCCAATTTATTAAAAAATAAAAATCATGTCTCAAAAAAAGAAAAGAAAGAAAAAGAAAACAACTATCACACTTATAGCCCAGGAAATCAAAAAAAAAAAAAAAAGGGCAATGTCCAGGAAAGGAAAAGAAAAAAAAAAAGAAAGGAAAAAGGAACTAGACGAATGGGCATTTTTGTCCATTAAGCAGCCTCATTTTCTCCATTCAGTTTTCTTCCTATTTTTGGAAAAAACTTTTTGGTGGGCCTGAGGAGAAAACACTCGGGCCCCACTATTTATTTTCCTTCCTCCTCACCTAACCAATCATACTCCAAAAAAGTTTTCCTTTTCTTTTTCCCTCCAAAATTTTTAATCCACCCTATTTCACCTCCAAAGTTTTGCATTGTTAAATTAGAGATGTGATACATGAAAGATGACATTAACAAATACATGGGACATTAGGTTTTCATTATGTAGTAAAAATTAAACTATCAAGTTAGATTATCATGCATAAAAATCATGTTCATGCATAATTTAAACCATGTTCAAAAATTAAACCATCAAGTTACCTTGTACCTTAACCTCCAAAGATCTGAGGATGTAGGTTAAAGTTTTTTTATTTTTATTTTTATTTTATTTAGATTAGGGATAATTACAGTAAACCCACCTGTGGTATGACTAGTTTTCACTTTACCTACCTATAGTTTAAAACTTTACACTTTGTCCACCTGAACTTCAATCCGTTACCCATCCATTACCCACCTCACCCTTAGACATTAGAAAAACACCCTTTTATTAAAAATCAGAACATAACACAATTCAAAAACACGAACCATTGAATCTTTCCCTCACGAGTCCTAGAAACACGAAAATCCCTTCTATTGAGTTGGGGTTTTGATTTTTCTGATTGTGCTTTCATGTGAGGGTGAAGTTTTAACTTTGGGTTGTCTTGAGGAATTGAATATTCCAAGATAGATCATCACTAGGTATGACATTTCTGCTTTATGTGGGTTGGGGTTTCAAGTTTTGATGGTAGCTTTGATTCACAGGAAGTTGATAATCGATGTCTTCTTTGAGTGGAAATTATTCAGGTTCAAGTAGGCATATGTGTACATATGAGACTTGTGTGCTAAGAACAAGTCTAACAGTGGATAATTTTGGGAGAAGGTTTCTAGGTTGTATCCGATATAAGGTAAGTATACTTTTGAATTAATCTAGTCGATTCACATGAGATTGGAATGTGATGTGTTCAATTCAATTTATGAACAGGTTAGTCCTAAGTGCCATTTCTTTAATAGATTGATAATCCCACTTGTATGCGTGGGAATGAAGCTGCCCATTTCGTGCAACAAAAGCTGGATTTATTGCAGAGTGAGCTACACCTTGCACATGAAAAGGAAAGAGCAGCTACCCAGGTAGCAGCAGAAGCTACCCAAATGACAGAATTTGCTCAAGACAGGGCAACAAAAGCCACTGAGAAGGAGAGAAAGTTTCGAGCTTCCTCTGTTCAAACTAAGGAGATAGCAGTGAAAGCTTTAGAGCTAGAGAGAGTGCAAAATTGCACTAATTTTGTCATGATTTTTTATTTTTTTTATTTTGGTTATGTTGTTTTCATGTTTTGGCTCAAGTGAGAATGTTGGAATGGTGAGATTGAGTTTGCCTGGTAGGTTGTAATATAAGTTGGTCCTCAATTGTATTGTAATAGAACTATGTAAAATGGTAAATACTGTTGGCTTGAAGCCACTTAATAATATAAGCCTTTTTAAGATAAAGTGTTATTTATGTTAGATGCTGTTGATATTTTTGTTTAAAGTGAATTGGCTACTTGTGAGCTGTTGGTGTTTTGTTGGATGTTGTGAGCTGTGTTGGTTTGTGCATAAAGTGCATTGTGTGAAGATAATTATGTTGAAAGTGAATTGTTTAAGTTTAAAGTGAATTGTTTAAGTTTAAAGTGCATGACAACTATCTGTCAACTTGCAAGAAAAGACAACAAATGCATACACAAACCTGCTATTCAACACATACACTTGTCATTCAAAAGTGAATGCTATATTTAATACATACACACATAAACAAACTCATATATGTTTAACTACAATAATCAAAATAATAATTCTGAACACCTACCATTAAATTGGGAAATTGTATACAAATTTAATGTGGCATTGAATAGTCTTTCATCAACCACTAGTAAAAATAAGGCATTTGGTATAACAACAACCAAAACAGTTGCACCTGTCCTTGTTTACAAAACTTACAAAAATACAAAAAGTGTTTGAACAGCATATATAAAAAATGTCTTGCGATTGTCTGCCCTGCCATTGTCTACAAATTACATATAACCCTAACACTACATAACCCTAATACATAGCAACAAAAGTGTTTTGACATAGTTTTCATTTACTGCCTCTGCCTCTGCCTCTGCCTCTCCCACCACAGCTACCCTTTCCACCTCTTATTTTACATTTCTAAGTCCTAGCTGCATTACCCCTTCCTTTCAAAGCAGCTCCTTTGGTAGCAGGTGGTCTTATAAGCTACAAAGTACAAAAATTCACATGTTAGCTACCAGTATCACAATTTTATGAATAAAACATCAAACCTAAAACTACAATACTTGTGATGATGGTGCTCTAGTGTCCCATGTTTCTGCAAGGGTGTGTGGTGCTGGTTGGCTTGAAGCAAACTAAGGAGCGCCTTTAACCATATACCTAAAGTCTGAAAAGTACCACTGACTTGGTTGTTGTGACCATGGAGTTTGAGCTGGTGCTGTAGAGCTGGTGGCTATGACCGCCTGGTTGGATGAGGATGAGGCCATAGTGTTAGGCTGATGTGTTGGTGGGGGTTGAGATAATGCTAAGGGTTGAGATAAGGATGGGGCTTGGGAAGCAGATTGAGCCTGAGATGAGGATGGGGCTTGTCTACATGTAGAAGGCCTTCCACTTCCCTGCAACCAAATATGAGCATGTTTATCATGTCAGTTATTGGCATTTTGCATTTAATAAAAAAATTTTGTAAAAAATTACAGATTTTTCTTTTTGCAATCTTTTCCTCCTCTCCCATAGTGTCTTATCAATGACATTGGCCTTGCATCCCCTTGCATTGTGTCCTTCCTTTTAACCCCTTCTACATCTCACTGGCTTGTTTGCTTTAGACACCTTACAAGGGTTCTTTGGCTTATTGGCATTGCTCTTCCTCTTCATGGGTGGTCTGCCTGATGGCTTATAGATAGTAGGTGCAACAAACTTAGGTTGGCCACTTGACGTCCACTCAGACTGGCCAGGCATGGGAGGTATGGGTGTCTTGTATGTCTCCATAAAAGCATCCTTGTAGTGGCATGGATAGGTGTAGTCTTTTGGTTTCTTATGATTCACAAAAATGGCTGCAACTCCATGCTTGCAGGGGATTCCTATCAAGTCCCATGCTCTACAACTGCATGTCCTCTCTACTAAGTCCACCACATGCCTTTCCCTCTCATTGTCAACCTCATACATAAACCGCCCAGATGGCATTGCACAGAAGCTCTTAGACTTTAATTTTAACTTCTCCACCTTGTCTTGTATGCTTGGATACAACTTGCCACCATACTTTTTGATGATGTCAAAAATCAACTCAGAAAGCTGTAAGGTCTTCACGCGCTCCAAACGAACCTGCACAAATGAAAAGAACCTCAAAGGGAGGTATCGGCGAGGTACCGGCCAACGACCCTCTGATGGTTAAGTTAGTATTGCTCACAACTCTAGAATGCCAGAGTCAGGGGGAGTTATGCGTACCTCGATTTGGAAAGGCCTAGGGTATTTATAATAGCGTAAGGCCTTAGCCAAGGCGTACTTGGGAAAATACCCCTTTATCGGAATTGCCATCGATTAGCGTGAAGCGCAAGATACTTCTTAGGCAACAAGCGTGTTGGGCAAGACATCCCTTTGGGATCAGTCGTGCTGAGCAAGATACCTGCTCAAGTATGAGCGTATGCTACAAGATATCCCCTCTTGATGAAGCGTATGCACCAAGACACGCCTCGGTGCTTTCAGCCTCTTTCCGTCAAGCCCTCACCCCGTCAGTTTGTGTAGGTTCCGTCTCGTCATGGTGACGTGCCCGTTGACCCGATCCGTCAGCCTGCACATGCCATCAGCTTGCGCAGGGTGATGGCATCATCAGACCATATCAGATGCCCCCTACTCCTCGGCCTCGTCAGCTTTAGCTGCGGGTTTGGGGAGTATACCTTCGCGTGGCAGACAAGGCATTAATGGCTAGTCCCCTCGAGCAGTCGTGCTGTCAAAACACGTGTCCTGGACCAACTGGCCTGTAGCTGGACGGGGATGTCGCTTCGTCTTCCGCGCCCATATCCTTACCTATATATATGTTCCATTTATCCTCATTTCTCTCCCTCATTTCATTTCTGCTGATTAGAGAGAAGCCGTCAGCTTAAAGAGATTGCAATTGCGTTCTCGTCTCCATTCGCTAGTTGATACCGTCAGCTTCATCAAAGCCTTTTCTACAACTTGGTGAGTTATTTTTTACTCTTATTTTTTTTTGTTTAATTGCATACTGGACTTTGGAAGAAGTTTTACTGGAGAGGTCGTCACTTGGGTTCTTAGACCACCCCCGTTGCTTGTAGGTAGTAAGATGCCTAGGGAGACGTTGAGTGAGCAGTCATCAGTCCGCGATGGAGCGGGCTACGACGAGGTCTTTTAGTTAGGCCATGAGCTCGGGGAGGACTCCTCTTGGTCATCGGAGGGTGGGTCGTCAGCCCAATCTTCTGACGGGGAAGTGGAAGTCCATAGAGGAGGTAGGGTGGCCGGCGAAGTTGGTGTCGACAGGGCGGAGAGTGAGAGTGACGAGACTTCAACTGGGGGTGATGACGCCTTGGAGAGTACGTCCGGAGGCTCCGAGGATGACCGTCCATTCATCCTTCCCAAGGAGTGGACGGTTAACCACTTTTTGCTGACGATGACGGATAAGGTGTTTAACTCCTTGCGGGCGCGTTACCAGATTCCAGATGATATCCCGATCCGTCTTCCCTTGGAGAGAGAGAGGTGTTACTCCAGGAAGACCGCGGACGTTGGCATGTACGATGCCATGTTCGCGGCAGAATTGAGGTTGCCCCTGACAGCGCTCCACCGTCAGCTGGCAAACTACCTTGGGCTGTCCGTCAGCCAGATTGCCCCCAACGCCTGGAGGGTGTTTATAGGGTCGGAGATCTTGTGGGGTAGCTTAAGTGGGGGACACCGTCAGCTAACCCTTGACAAATTCTTCTGGTGTTACCGTCCACACCACATCGCCTCGTCCCACGGGATTTATCGCTTCTCCACGAGGAAGAAGGAGTTGAGGCTGGTGTTAAACATGCCTGACTCCAACAGGAATTGGAAGGGCAGGTACTTCTTTGTGGAGGGGACGAACTCGGTGTGCTGTGAGGAGGAGTGGGGGCCAATTCCTCAAGGTTTCGACAACACTTGGGCCTTCGTCAGGGAATTAGGTCGTCGCCGTCAGCTTCTTTTTTTGGTTTATTTGTTCCAAGATTCTTATTCGTCTCTCTTTATTTCAACTTTCATCCGTCCGGCTATCACAGAGAAGCAGGAGGCTTTCGTCCTCAAGGTGACGGAGATACCCTTGGAGGAACGGAAGTGTCGTGACCTCATTACGCCTGACGCCCTTCATGCCTACTGCGGGGGGCCCGAGCCAACAGAAGAAGCGCGTCATCTAAATAACTTCTCCCATCAATGTAAGCATCATCAATCCCTTCATTCCCGTCATTTTTACTTGTATTATTTTTCTTTGACACACCCCCTTTTTGTAGAAATGGAGTCGGCCAAACTGAGGGCGCAGAACAGGGCGGCCGCTGCGCGAAAGAAGGAGGAAGGGAGAGGAAAGGACGATCCCTCATTGTCTCTTCCCAGGTCCGTCGGCAAGGGAGCGTCGAAGAGGAAGGGTGATGGGAGTGAGGACCGCCCATCCAAGAAACAGGCTGTCGTCCCTGAGGATCATTCCATAAAACCCCCGTCTCCCAAACACGGGCCCGGGAAGGGATTAATGTCGGCCCATGGTCCCGTCGACCAAGAGGGTGAGCGCTGTCTCCTTACTCACAAGGGGTAAGCGCTGGAGAGGCTGGAGTCCATCCTTGGAGAGAAGGACTCGGGAGCTGGGGGACTCGGGTCTGGGAGCTGGGGGACTCAGGTCTCTTCGATCTCGCCCGAGTATGTATATTTATCATTTCACTTTGTTCCGTCTGCTTTTGTGTTAATGGGTTGATGGGAGTTTTGTTTCGCAGGCAATGGTTCGCATGAGGGCCGTGCAGGTCAAGGGGGCGAAGAGTGAGGAGTGGTTGGCCCGTCAACAGAAGCGCATCAAAAATCTGACTGACGGGTTAGACCAGTACAAAGATGCCTGCCGTACCTTGAACGGGGAGATAAGGGAGCTAAAAGAGAAGCTCGGGGAGGGAAAGCGTCAGCTGGAGAAGGAGCTAACGTCCCTCTTAGGCCAGGTGGAGACGGCTAAAGCTGATGCCGTGGCTGAGTTTAAAACGTCTCAAACGTTCATAGACGCCTGCGCTGAGTATTATGGTGACGGGTTCGAGGACTGTCTCAAGCAGATAAAGTCTCTCCACCCTCATCTAGACTTGTCGAAGGTGTCAATGGATGACCCTGTGCTGTCAACGCCCGTGGTCAACACCGTCTATGTAGAGGATGACGATCCTCGCGAGTCCGGGACGCCTGCCAAAGATGAGGGTGTTGTCCTCGCTCAACTGGCCCTAGACAGGTCCGTCGCGTCAATGATTCCGTCATCCGACCCTCCCCGTTCTGAAGGCTTCCCTACCGACGATGCTCAAGATCCCAAGGATGACGAGGCCGCACCAGATGCTCCTGCCCTTTGAGTTTTCAACTTTTTGTAAAATTTTTCTTTTCTTCTTTTTGTAAAAGGTGCCCCGTTGTTTTGAGGGCTTTTTGTGAAAACAATATTTTTGTGATATAACGCTTTATTTCCGTCACTTGTAGTATATTGCTTGTTTTTGCTTTTGAGCCTTGTGGATGATTTCCTCTGCTTTTTATGTCTTCGTGGTAATCCAATTTTGGACTTTTGATACTTTTTGTGATGAAGTTATATCTTTCTTATGGGTTTCAAAGTTACATCTTTAGGGCGTGGCCGTCAGTTTTTATGTTTAACAAGCTCGTGCCTTTTTTATCTAATTAGGATAGATCCGTCAGCTAGTAAGCCGTCAGCTTGCATACTCAACGAGATTTTATGCCTTAAACGCTTCTTTAGGATAGTGTCGTTGGCTTTGGGCCGTCAGTTTTTATGCTCGACCGGCTTTTATGCTTCATATCCTTTTAGGATAGGGTTAGGCTTTTTGAGCCGTCAGCTTCTAAACCATCAGCTTTTATGCTTGACCAGTTTTTATGCTTCGTATCCTTTTAGAATAGGATTAGGCTTTTAGAGCCGTCAGCTTCTAAGCTTGACGCTTTTATGTCTTGCATCCATTTAGGATCGTATCGTTGGCTTCTAAGCCGTCAGCTTCTATGCTTGACACTTTTATGCCTTGTATCCTTTTAGGATAGGATTATTGGCTTTTAAGCCGTCAGCTTCTATGCTTGACGCTTTTACGCTTTGTATCCTTTTAGGATAGGATTATTGGCTTTGAAGCCGTCAGCTTCTATGCTTGACGCTTTTATGCCTCGCATCCATTTAGGATCGTGTCGTTGGCTTTAAGCCGTCAGCTTCTATGCTTGACGCCTTTATGCCATGTATCCTTAGGATGGAACCGTCAGCTTTTAAGCTGTCAGCTTTTATGCTTGACCGGTTTTTATGTTGTATCTTTTGGATAGCGTCGTCGGTTGTTCAACACTTAGCATAGGAGAGACTGAATAAATTTCTGAGTCTTGTATAATTTCAAAAATGGGGGGAAACATACCCATTAGGTTTCCTAAAATACATCAAAGTAAACTAGAAGTGATGAGTCGTTGTCATTCTTTCCTACTGGTAGTACCTCCGTAGGTGCTCGGCATTCCATGGATGGTGTAGCTTTTGTCCTTCTAGTGTTTCCAAGTAGTAGGTGCCTTTCGACGCCATGACGTGACTTGGTAAGGTCCTTCCCAGTTGGGGTCGAGCTTCCCCTGGGTGGGGTCTCGGGTGGCACCCATGATCTTTCTTAAGACAAGGTCTCCGACCTGGAAGTCTCTGTATTTGACTCGGGAGTTGTAGTGTCTAGCCATGCGATTTTGATACCGTGCGAGCCTTTGTTCTGCTGCTTCTCTGACTTCGTCGATTAGGTCGAGCTGTAAGCGTAAGGCATCATCGTTCCTTCCTTCATTGTGAGCGTTCACCCTGTAGCTTGTGAGTCCTACTTCGGCCAGGATGACCGCTTCGCTTCCGTAAGTTAGCCGGAATGGTGTTTCTCCTGTAGGAGTCCTCGCCATTGTCCTGTATGCCCATAGTATGCTGGGTAGTTCCTCAGGCCATATCCCCTTTGCCCCCTCTAGCCGGGTCTTGATAATCTTAAGCAAGGATCGGTTCGTTACTTCTACTTGGCCGTTGGCTTGGGGGTGGGCGGGGGAGGAGTAGTGATTCTTTATTCCCAGCTGTGAGCAAAACTCTCGGAAGGGGCTGTTGTCGAATTGCTTGCCATTGTCCGAGACTAGGACTCTAAGAATCCCAAACCTGCATATGATGGACTTCCAGACAAAGTTTCGCACGTTCTTCTCCGTGATGGTGGCCAAAGCTTCAGCTTATACCCATTTTGTGAAGTAGTCTATGCCTACTACCAGGAACTTCAGCTGCTGCATAGCCATTGGGAATGGCCCTATAATGTCTAGTCCCCATTGGGCGAACGGCCATGGGGCTGTCATGGGGGTCAACTCTTCGGATGGCTGTCTGATGGTGTTGCTGAACCTTTGGCATTTGTCGCAGGCTTTGACGTAGGCTTAGGCGTCTTTTTGCATCGTGGGCCAGTAGTATCCCACTCGGATTAGCTTGTGCGCTAATGACCGCGACCCCAAATGATTTCCGCATATTCTTTCGTGTATTTCCCTCATGACATAGTCCGCTTCCTTGGGACCCAAGCACCTTAGGTATGGGCGAGAGAAACCCCTTTTGTACAGGACGTCCTTCGTTAGTACGAACCTTGCTGCTCGGACCTTCAGCCTTCTGGCGGCTTCTTTTTTGTCCGGCAAGACGCCATCTTTCAGATAAGAGACCAATGGTGTGGTCCAATTGCTCTTAGAGCCTACTTCCTGCATATCAACAGAATTTATTAGCGGAGAGACCTGCACAAAAGAGAGCACACCGTTAGGGGTGGTCACATGTTCCGATGAAGCGGCTTTGGCAAGGTGATCGGCTTGCTTATTTTCTTTTCTGGGGATTTGGACTATCTCTGCCTTCAGTTTGTCCACCCTTCTCTTCGCTTAATGGAGATATTTTTTCATCCTGTCGCCCCTACATTCATAGTCTCCATTCACTTGGTTGACGACGACCTGGGAGTCGCAGTAGACTACTATTTTTGTGGCTCTTGCTTCTCTGGCAAGGTCGACCCTGGTTATCAAAGCTTCGTACTCCGCTTCGTTATTGGTGGCGGGGAAGTCCAGGCAGATCATGCATTCAACCTGATCTCCCTTGGGGGGGTGAAGTATGACACCTACTCCACCGGCCCGTCTAGTTGAGGACCCGTCTGTATGTACACTCCATGGAGGGCATCCATCTGCCCCCTCGTCTTCCGCGTTGGTGAACTCAGCGATAAAGTCAGCGATGCAAGGGCTGCCCCTTGATGGCGATGCAAGGGTTATACCGGATGTCGAACTCAGTCAACTCGATTGCCCATAGGGCCAGGCAACCGGCAGCTTCTGGGTGGTGCATCGCTCGCTGCAAAGGCTTGTCTATTAGGACAACTATTGTATGAGATTGGAAGTATGGCTTAAGCTTTCGGGCCGCTGTAACCAAGGTAAAGGCAAGCTTTTCCATGGGTGGATACCTTTCTTCCGCTCCGCGAAATGCCCGGCTGGTGTAGTACACAGGTTTCTGGACCTTGTCTTCCTCTCTGACTAAGGCCGCATTAACGACTGCTGGGGATACAACCAGATAGAGGAAAAGTATAGCACGTACCGGGTCTTGATCGACAACGGAAGCTCCGTAAACATCCTCTACTACCCGGCGTTCCAACAGATGCGGATCGACAGAGAACGCTTGGTACCTACCAGCACTCCGCTCATCGGGTTTGGGGGAACGAGAGTATACCCCCTTGGCGCCATCACCTTGTCAGTCACAATTGGAGAATATCCCCGGCAAGTCACCAAAGATGTCACCTTCCTCATCGTCGATTGCTCATCTGCCTACAACGCCATCATAGGGCGACCCTCCCTCAATGCGTGGAAGGCTGTGACGTCGACCTGTCACCTGATGGTCAAGTTCCCCACCGAGAACGGTGTGGGAGAGCTACGGGGAGACCAGGTGGCCGCGCGAGAATGCTACGTGGCGATGGTAAAAATGAACAGCCACTTGCAAGCGGTGAACATAGAGCAGTGGGTGGGGGCAGAACCTGTAGAGGAGCTCGAAGAAATAGCCCTCGACGAGTCAAGGCCAGAGAGGACCACTAAGATCGGCGCTCTCACCAGCCCTGCGGCCCGCCGACCGCTGATGGCTTTCCTCAGGGAAAACCAAGATGTGTTCTCATGGAGTCACGAGGACATGCCGGGAATCGACCTTTCAGTCATGGTACATAGGCTGAACGTATCACCCACCTTTCGGCCTATCCGGCAGAAGAAGTGGGTGTTTGCCCCGGAGCGAGATCGAGCAGTAGCGGAAGAAGTCGGCAAACTACAGGAGGCGGGTTTCATCCGAGAAGTATACTATCCCGACTGGCTAGCCAATGTGGTGATGGTCAAAAAAGCTAGCGGGAAGTGGCGCATGTGCATTGATTTCACAGACCTGAACAAGGCATGCCCCAAGGACAGCTACCCCCTTCCGCGAGTCGACGCCCTGGTGGACTCTACGGCCCGACACCAGCTGCTGAGCTTCATGGATGCCTTCTCAGGGTACAATCAGATCCGGATGGACGTGGCAGATCAAGAGAAGACCTCATTCGTTACTAGCCAGGGTCTTTTCTGTTACAAGGTGATGCCGTTCGGACTAAAGAACACGGGTGCCACATATCAAAGGCTTATGAACAAAATGTTCGCCAACCAGATAGGAAGGAATGTTCAGGTATACGTCGACGATATGCTAGTAAAGAGCCGAATGGAGGAGGACCATTTGAAAGATCTCGAAGAAACATTCGGCACCCTCCGCTCCTACAACATAAAACTCAACCCGACGAAGTGCGCCTTCGGGGTAACGGCGGGAAAATTTCTAGACTTTATGGTGTCTCAAAGGGGCATCGAGGCTAACCCAGACAAGATCCGAGCCATAATGGAGATAGCCCCCCCGAAGAATGTGAAAGAGGTACAGAGCTTAAACGGGAAGGTGGCTGCCCTGAACAGGTTTGTGTCTAGGGTGACAGACAAATGCCTACCTTTCTTTT
Organism: Lithocarpus polystachyus; assembly: GCA_033629205.1. Taxonomy (NCBI): domain Eukaryota; kingdom Viridiplantae; phylum Streptophyta; class Magnoliopsida; order Fagales; family Fagaceae; genus Lithocarpus; species Lithocarpus polystachyus. Next base: position 80,131,835 of record CM066166.1, read on the forward strand.
GTACACTGAAGAAAACTTTTGAGTGGACAGACGAATGCCAGAAGGTGTTCGAAGAACTGAAGGCCTACCTCTCTTTGCCACCATTACTGAGCCCTTCGCAACTAGTAGCGCATCTTCCACATTCATGTATTTAGTTGCCCCGTAAAGCACATCCGACATAGTTTTCGGGTCGTTCTTGTAAATAGAGAATAAGAACTTACCCTTCTGCAGCCCGTTTGTGAATGCGGCGACCAGTATTTTGTCGTCGGCCTCGTCGATCGAGAGTGCCTCCTTGTTGAAACGGGCTATGTAGGCCTTCAGCGTCTCGTCTTCCCGCTACTTAATATTCATCAAGCATGCGGTGGATTTTTTGTGCCGATGTCCTCCAATGAAGTGAGAGGCGAACTAAGCGCTCAGCTCTTTGAAGGTACTTATAGAGCCGGGCGTCAGTCTGCCGAACCAAGTCCTTGCGGGACCCCTCAACATCGCTGGGAAAGCTCGGCACATAATTTCGTCCGGGGCACCTTGTAGGTGCATCAGGGTCTTGAAGCATTCTAAGTGATCCAGCGGGTCTTTGGACCCGTCATAGTTTTCCAGTTGGGGCATGCAGAACTTCGGCAGTAGAGGGAACAAAATGACAGGTGCAGTGAAGGGGGAGTTCGTACGGTGGACGAGGTCGTCGAGGTCGCTGGATACCCGTCCCTTGAGGGCGTTCATCATGAAATCCATGCGCTCTCTCATCATCTGCATCTCCGCGGCAACATGGGACGGGACATGGTCAGTGGCCGACGGACGGCTCGTTCCCTGCCCTTCAGGTCGGCTCAATGCGTTGCTGCCCTCTGGACCCCCAGGATTCCCTCTCTCGGCGCTGCTTGCCTCATAATTTTCTCTCTGATTATCGATCGTCGCATTTTTCTGTCGTAGTTGTTCTTCCAAGTCGTGGTTATGTTTGGTGAGACGTTCTACCGCGGCTGCTAGAGTTTAGACCTGCCTCTCGAGAGCCGTCGTGCGCTATTCATTGCCTTGATCGTTCATGATGGTTGTCCTTGAACGCGTGAGTACCATGGAACTTTTTGTCCGGAAAGCACGGAACACAGTTTACGTACGCTTTCCCACAGACGGCGCCAACTGATGATGTCAAAAATCAACTCAGTAAGCTGCAAGGTCTTCGCGCGCTCCGAACGAACTTGCATAAATGAAAAGAACCTCAAAGGGAGGTACGGGTGTGGTACCGGCCAACGACCCTCCGATGGTTAAGTTAGTATTGCACACAACTCTAGAGTGCCAGAGTCGGGGGGAGTTATGCGTACCTCGATTTGTAAGGGCCTGGGGTATTTATAGTAGCGTAGGGCCTTAGCCAAGGCGTACTTGGGAAGATACCTCTTTATCGAAATTGCCCTCGATTAGCGTGGAATGCAAGATACTTCTTGGGCAACAAGCGTGTTGGGCAAGACATCCTTTTGGGATCAATCGTGCTGAGCAAGATACCTGCTCAAGTATGAGCGTATGCTACAAGATATCCCCTCTTGATAAAGCGTATGCACCAAGACACGCCTCGATGCTTTCAGCCTCTTTCCGTCGAGCCCTTATCCCGTCAGTTTGTGTAGGTTCCGTCTCGTCATGGTGACGTGCCCGTTGATCCAGTCTGTCAGCCTGCACATGCCGTCAGCTTGCGCAGGGTGACGGCATCATCAGACCATATCACTTTTCTATGCCAATTTTCTTTATATATAGCCTACTCATAAGCCTAACTCTAATCCACTCCAGCATTGATAAGATTGGCTTGTCTCTAGCCTTCACAATTATAGAGTTAAAACTCTCACTTAGATTGTTTACCAAACATCTGTTAAAGCTCTTGGAGAAAAGTGGGATTTGGTCCACTGTGTAGGCTCTATATCAGCGAGGTACTTCCAAACTTTTTCATCCAAACTCTTAAGATGCTCTATCCCCCTCTCAAATTCCTTGACTGATATTGTGTCAACACACTTCCACAATACACTTTTCAACTCCGTGCCCTTGTGGTTAACCTTGAAGTTGTTGTATATGTGCGTCACACAATACCTGTGCTCCACAATTGGGAATAGTCTCCATTGCAGGTAGAAGGCTCTACAATCAAGTAAGCAAGTAAGCATGTAAGCAACTATGCAAGTAAGCAAGTAATGAAGTCATGAACATGAGCTAGATGATAATACCTTCTGCTTGTCACTGATGAATACCAGATTGAGCTCTTCTGGCCTACTAATGTCATCTGCAAACTGCTTCAAGAATCAGATCTAGCTGTCCTTGTTCTCTTGCTTAACCATAGCCATTGCCACTAGGAATATATTGTCATTTTCATCCTTGGCAGTGGCAAACAATAATTGCCTACCAAACCTACCCTTCAAGTGGCATCCATCTAGCCCAACAAAAGGTCTACAACCACCTAGAAAGCCAACTTTTTGAGCATTGTACCTAATGTCTTTTAAACTTGGGTTCTGAATTCTCATTTTCCATTTCTGTTTGCAGAATCACCTTGCTTCCTACATTTGTCCTCCTTATCATTTCTTCATAATCTCTAAATAGGCCATACTGAGCCTTTTCATTCCCAATAATCAAACCCTTAGTTGCCTTCCTTGATCTATACACCTGACTAATATTAAATCAACTGAAATTTGTTGTATCATATGGTGCTTAACACTTGAAACCTCCCAATTAGGATTCTTACCAAAATTTTCCAAATACTTATTTGCCACATAGGCTGATGTAACTTGCCCATTTTGAAATGTTAGGGGTTAGGTACACTCAGGATTAAATGTCTTGATCTTAAATATGCAATCTTCAATCATCATTGTTCTTACAAAGTACAAAAATCTTCTTCTTCTCATTCAACTTCCATTTGATATCAATGTGATGCTGAATCACATACTCCCTCAAAGCCTTCCTAAACACCTTGGAGTTTGGAAACTTCATCCCTACCACCAACCTGACATTTGTCATATCAGTCCTCTCATTGAATTCAGGGTTGCCAGGCCTCTGCTCATCATCAGAACCATCCACACTTGCAATATCATTCTCTAAAGCTGGTTTAACCCACTCTTCATCTAAATTTATGTTTGGAGGAGGAACATTGCTTAGGCCAGGTGTATCTGTGTTTGGCTAAGATGTATCAATGGTTGGTTGAGGTGTATCAATGGTTGGAATAGTGTTAGGGTCAGATGGAATTGTGTGAGGTGGAGAAGACTCACCAAAAATGTCATCGGCAAAGTCTTCTCCTTCTAGACCTTTATTCAACCAATTAAACTCCTCCTTTACCCCGACACTAGCATCACCCCCTATAGCAGCTCTTGCACCAGCCCTTACACCAGCCCCTGCACCATCAGGAATTTCAACTGCAAGTGGAGCATGACCACTCTCCACATATAGTATGATGGTGTCTCTTGGCCCTCCCTCATTAAGCTTGCACATGGGTGGTGTCTCTTGGCCTTCCCTTATTAAGCTTGCACATGGGCACCACATCTTTATTATCTTGTATGAGCCTCAAGTCTTGCTCCAAGTTACCCCCAGGACCTAAATAATGAACCCTACACGGTTCATCAATCCATAATTCCTTACATATACCTTCTATTTCAAAATAACTAAGCCTATCAAGATCCCAATACACTATTGCAACTTTCTCACCAAAGTATTCTAAACTAGGGTTCCACAGAAAAGTACCTCCATAATGTACCTTGAATTTCACTTCCTCGTCAACTATTTGCAATAAAAAATTACCATTTAATACGTACAAAATAAACAATTAAAGAATTGTAAGCAATAGACACAAAAGAGTAAACACTTGCATGTTTTTGTTTTGCTTTTGAGATGCAACACACATATCAAAGGGACCACATTTTCTGCTTTGTTTTTGTTTCTGTTTCACTAATAAGCACATGAAAACACTAAAATTTAAACCCAACAGAAATCTGTGAGACACAATGACCATGACAAACAAAATGCCCATAAACAAACACAAATCCAAACAACATGTGGTCACATTTTTCATAAATATCAACAAACACAACTAATATTCTCATAACATTACATGTAACATTGACCATTGATTGACTATTCAAAAAACTATAAAACAACCACAAGCCCAAATAGTGACTGATTTCTTACTAGGATTTTAGTCCCTTGAACAACTCGTTGCTCGTCTAGGTTTATACTTGCAGCACTATTTCAATATCAGATGTAGACTGGGGTTTCTACAAGGATTTTTGTGTTTCTAGGGCTCGTGAGGAAAAGATTCAATGGTTCGTGTTTTTGATCCGTGTTATGTTCTAATTTTTAATAAAAGGGTGTTTTTCTAACGTCTAAGGGTGAGGTAGGTAATAGATGGGTAATAGATTTAAGTTCAGGTGGGCAAAGTGTAAAATTTTAAACCATGGGTATGCAAAGTAAAAACGGGTTATACCACAGATGGATTTACTGTAATTATCCCTTTAGATTATAACTAGGTCAATAGGGTGTGTAATGTTTTTTACTAGAATTTTCTATTGAATGAAAGGTTTGTAATATTTTCTCAAAATTAATGCACCATTATATGATTTAATAAAATTCAAGGTTTTTATTAATTTTTACCGACTTATATAAAATAAATTATGACTTCATTGTGAGACCCGCTATAGAGGAATGTCAAATATATTGGTTCTCTCGGGTTGTAACTCTCACAACAACTTTAATTATTTTGCCTTGCATTATTTCTCTTTATTGAGTTACTTGCATTTGAAATAACTTAAGAGTAATGAAGAACACAAATGCCATAGTTTCATTTTCATGTAGTCAATTGGATGATATTTGGTGGAATGTAATATATATATTAAAACAACAAGAAAACTACAAACATAACTATAAGCATTGCAATGCACCACGACAAGATGGTTAGCAAGAAGTGATGGTCTTCATTCAGTACAACCATGATTTTTCCATAATGGCATTGTATGGGTAGCAAGTATCAATTACTAAATTTGAACTAACAATTGAATTTTATATCAAAATGATGCATGCTGCATCTACTTCACAGATGACACTCATGTTTGAAGCTATGATTCCTTACGGAAAGTTTAAAGTTATGATGGTGAACAATGTTGAATATTTCTGCTTCGAGAGTTTGTTGTTTGTCTGTTTCTTAATTTTAGTAGATTAATTATCCAGCACTGAGAATTGTTCATTGGCTTTGAAAAAGGCTTCTTACGATGTCAGCTCAAGACAATTTGACCTCTAGGTTAGTATTAAATACCAAAATATTGTGTAGTTTTATGGTCTTATCTATTAGCAAATATTTAAAGGTATGCACTACATTAATCGTGGAGATATTTTAATTTTTTTTAATCTTTTGGGGTAAAAGATTGGTTGTAACGATAAACTTTAACTACAAAATTGGTTGTAACTTAAGGCTAAACTCAATATAATAAACATTATTACATATTTTGAACATTTAACCATTGAATTGTATGTTCTTTACGCTTTTAAGACACATGTCAATTTTTTTGTCAATCGGATATTATTTACTATATAATCTATAAATTTATATTTTATGCATAATTTTAAACTACAAAAACTTGTAATTTAAACAATTTATTGATGACATAGCTATTAATCTTTAATTTTATAAAAATTTTGCAAGCATGAAGGATATAAGAAGAAGATGTAATTGAATAGTGGATTTATTAAAATTCACATCCAATAAAAATATATTGAGTAAGGTTGTAGTCTAAAATTATAACTAATTTTGTTGCTAAATTTTTTTTCCATTATAATGCAGTAAACACTATACAGTCTAATTGAAATCGTCAAGACATTATTTCATTTATATCTTGAAATTGTAAAGTTGTGCTTTTGGGTCTTCTCTTGTAAGAAGGGACTTGTGATGTGTGAATATGAAACCTACCTTGCAATTGGGTTGCCCGTCAGTTTCAATAGCTCAACAAAAATTCAATTTTTGGGGCAAAGTTATTAAGCCTAATGAAAACTTCATTAACCCAGTCTGCCAAAAAATAAAAAATAAAAACAAAACAGCTCGAGTCAGTGAACATTGTGAATCAGATAGAGCAACCTTAGACATTTTGGTTGGGAGAGTGAACAAGTGAGAGGATAGAAAATGGAGAGAGGATAGAAAAGTAAAATGATAGAAAAAATTTAATTTTCTCTCTTACGTGTTTGGTTGGAAGGGTAGAAAAGTGGAAGGATGGAAAACTCTTTTATTTGATTAAGAAGAAAAGTGAAAGGATAGAAAATAAATTTATTGAGCCCAATGAAAACTTCATTAACCCATTCTGCCAAAAAATAAAAACAAAACAGCTCGAGTCGGTGAACATTGTGAATCAGATAGAAAATGGAGATATGATAGAAAGTGAAATGATAGAAAAAATTTAATTTTCTCTTCTATGTGTTTGGTTGGAAGGGTAGAAAAGTGGAGGGATGAAAAACTCTTTTATTTGATTAAGAAGAAAAGTGAGAAGATAGAAAATAAAATTTGTATAAATTTACCATTATATCCAACTTAGGTAAAACAAAAACAATACATTATACTTTTATTAAAAAAAATATGTATGAATGATTTCTTCATCTTTTATGCAAGATAGAATTTTTAATCTAGGATAATCTAAGTGTATATGTGTGTAAAATTACTTTTTGGAGACTTGAATATCAGTTATTGCCTCCAACATTTCGTAAGCATTTATACTAATACAGTGACCAAGAAATGATTTGGATGAATGATATCTTTGGGAAAAAGAATAAAAAGAGGAGTTCAAAGAACCCAAAACTATTTTTTCAAAAAAAAAAAAAAACAATTGAAAAATAAAAGGGTGTAGTACGAACACAAAAGAAAGGAATAAAAAAAAAAAAAAAAAACAGAAGAAAGGAAAAAAGGAAGAAAGAACAAGAGTCAAGGACCAAACTCATTGGCTTCGACCCCGGCCGAGGAGATTGATTGGCAGAATCCTGTTCCACCGGATTTTGAAGCCCAGCCCTATCGGAAACAGGGTTATTCGACTGCGTTGGAGGAACCTTCTTGGAACGGACACCACATTCCGACGAGATGGAGTGAGTAAACGGAGGAGCCCGTAGGGTCGTGCCAAAGCCAAACTGCCTTTGCTCCTCTGACAGTGTGCCTTCGCTCTCCAACCACAGTTCGCAGTCCTTATCGCCGCGGTCAAACTTAGGCTCATATCGACTATGAAAAACCTACCTTGCAATTGGGTCGCCCGTAGCCCATCAAAATTTCAATTTTCTGGGCCAAGTTATTGAGCCCAATCAAAAGTTCAAAACCCATTCTGGCCCCCCAAAAAAACCAGAACAGCACGAGTCAGACAGGATAACCTTAAGTATTATCTTTCGGTGGCACTGGCAGGCTGTGCGTGGGAGTGGAAGTGAAACTGAGACAGTTTTCCTTGTAGCCAAATTGTTCCTGTAAGTTCAAAAGCTTGTTTGAGTTTCTTAAAACTTGAATTCTCATCGGCCTCCTTTTTTTGTTGTTTGTGCTTTTTGCAATGGTATTTTAACGAATGCGCAAATGGGTGTCTCTTATTTTGAAAGAAACGGTATTTTTGCTTCAAATTGTACCTGGAGTTCGTTTTCTTTCAATGGGGTTCTGATTCCTCGGAGACCCATCTTCCCTATTGGTGTAACTGTGAAGAAGGTCCATGTTTTTGGTGTTAAAGTACAAAACTATACAGCAATTAATGCTTTGTTGAAGGGAGAGTCTGATATCGATAATAGGTTGGTGGGTGGTGGGATTCTGGAGAAGGAGCTTCAGTTTAAGCCGTCCTTCAATGAGTATTTGAAGGCTATGGAGTCTGTTAGAGTTCGTAGGGAACGGAAGCAAGCTGATAATAATAATAATAAGTTGAAAAAACAGAAGCCCAATGATACAGAAAAGGGTCTTTTTAGGACACCAACAATGGAAGGAGATAAAGGAACTGTAGAATTGAAGGAATTTGAGAAAAAGAAAAGTATTTTGGATCAAGAAAAGGTGTTAAAAGTTGTAAAACATGAAGGGTTATCTAAGAAGGATTATGGGATCGCAAGCAAGGAAAGTCAGGTTAGAAGGGGTAAGCTTGGTTACAAGGGGAAAGCAAATAAAGAATTTGTTGATGAAATTGATACCAATGAAGGCCATATAAGTGGAAAATTAATGAAGCAACATCAGACTAGTAGTATTCAACAGAAATTGGAGGACTCCAACTTGGGTAAAAGTACTAAGTTTTGGAGGCTACAAAAAGTGTCAAAGGCATTAGTTCCTGTTCAGAGACAGCGCCATAGTGTCAAACTAGAAGGGGAAATTGTTAGTGATGCAAGTTCCTGGGGCGTGTTGAGACAGAAGGGGACTGATAATAGCCAGTGGGATGACAAATCAATCAATAAAACCTTGAAGGGAGAGAAAATTGGTGCTGGAATTGATAGGCATGGCAGACGAGAGAGGAAGTACTTGCAAGTTGAAGAAGTTGCTAATAATGATTTTTTGCGTGAAAAAGGAACACTAACCAGAAGAGGTCATTCTTTCTCTGAAAGAATTGATGGTAATGGCGCAGAGGAGGAAAGAGCTGCCTTCAAGAATTTTGATGAATTCAGTGACGTTGTGGACAAGCCACGAGTTTCACGGATGGAGATGGAAGAGAGAATCCAGAAGCTAGCAAAGCAGTCTGTTGCTCTCCTTCTTTTTCCTCGTAGTGTCCCTAGTTTTGGATGAATTTATTTCTATTTTGTTTTGTTTTCAATATAATGTTTAACTCATAATTAGACGTAATATTAACAACTTTTGTTATGTCTTGCAGTTTGGTTTTAGTTCCCTCTAGTTAGATGTAGACCTGTGAGCTCCAAAATATTGTAAAGGGAATACAGTCTGGTCTTTTGTTAGATAATGAGGTCCATCATGTATATCTTTATAAAGTCTTGATATGTTAGTATCACTTGTAACATGTGAATCCATGAGCTTCCATATTTAGGCTGATTTACAAATTATCTATGAGCTCTCTGCGTCATGAGTTGGAATTTTTGTCAACAATATTATGATCGCATGCTTAAAGGACCAGTTATGAATACTAATTATATTGGACTGGTCATGGGAACTTTTGTGATGTTGATATTATCTCACTAATTTTGGCAAACAAAATTTAGGTGTTATGAGGAGTTAGTATATAATTTTGTTTGATAATGTGTTCCATAATCTGAAATGATAAAACAAGAAAATGAACTTTTTGGGTATTTGTTAAGATTTAATACTTGTGTGGAGAAAATTTGCTGCTATGAAGCTTGATTTTTTAGAAATAAATAATTGTAATTTTTAAACAGTATTCTCTGCAGTTTGTACCCCTCCAAATGCATATTGATGACATTTGCTGCTGTGCTTGTCATGTCTTGGATAAGTCTTATCTTTCTTTGTTTTATGACCAATCTAAATGTCTCATTATCTAATTCTAACTTATCTTAAATATTAATTCTCATGATTTGGTTAATGTTAAAGTAGTTTATTTTAACAGGTTGAATGGTGCAGATGTAGACATGCCTGAATGGATGTTTACAAAGACAATGCGAAGTGCAAGGATCCGATTCTGTGATCATTCTATATTGAGAGTTATCCAGATATTGGGAAAACTAGGAAATTGGAGGCGGGTGCTACAAGTCATTGAGTGGCTTCAGATGCGTGAGCGCTTCAAATCCCACAGGCCTAGGTATCTTTTTCCCTTTTTTTTGTCTCTCTGATGAACATTACACATGTTTTAAAAGAGCATTTTCTTTTCTTTTCTGTAATTTTTTTTGACTCTTTTTTTCTGTAATTAGTATTATGAATATTAAGCATTTGAGTAATGAATTTTGTTGTAGGTTACATGTGCTTTGAAATGGCACCACAATTACATTGAGTGCAAAACTTCCTTTAAACAATCGAACTATATTGTTTCAAATTACTTATATTAAAAAAAGAACGACATTGTTTCAAATCATTTTACAGGTTGTATATAAATGTCATGACAGAATTTCTAGAGAAACTGTTACAATTGGATGATTTAGCTCTAGCTCTCTTAGAGAAAAGAGTCAAGCCTTGTATTCAATGCATCACAGGACATAATACAAAGTTTTGAACTATGTATTTGGATGAAGCGTTTGATTACAGAGTATGTTCTAATGGGTTTAGAGTTGGTAGAATGGATTAAAATCTGATCAGGGTGGGATTGATGATCTTGTATAGTTGCACTTTTTGTCGTTCTGTCAACTGCATCAGAGCAGGCCATGGTAATTGTTGTCGTGGTGTTAGGATTTACTAAAACTAGCCCTGGTTGATGATGTTACTGTTGCATAGAAGTTGCAATATTGATGGCGAAGGTGGTAGTGGCTTTGGTGGTAATGGTCCTCATGGAGGTACCAATCAAAACTTGAATCTTCAGCAGTCATCTTTAGGAAGCTACTTCTCTCTCTCTCTCTTTCTTTCTTTCTTTCTTTCTTTCTTTCTTTCTTTCTTTCTTTCTTTTTTTTTTTTTTTTTTTTTTTTTTTTTTTGGGATAGGTGCCATCTTTTGAAGGCCATTCCTTTAGAGATTCCCTTTTATTAATGAAAATATTTATTGCTTATAAAAATATAGAGGTACCAATAAAATAAAGGCCCTGATAGAGGTCCTTACATATTTATGAGGAAAATCTGTATTGAACTTGCTTCAACCAATTTTTGGCTTGTTTGAGTAGTTATAATTTCAAAGTAGTTTATCAATATTGTAGAAGCTCTAAAGTCGTTGATCAAACAATACATATTTCAAAATAGTTTATCCATATACATACATAATATGTTTGCCCATATAGATGGGCAAATTATACTTTTCCACCCTAAACTATCACCTCGATTATACCTAACCCCTTGAACTATTGAAACACACGATCAGCCCCCCAATTTAAAAAATACGTTACACTTAATTCTCTGCTATCTGTTTTAATGTTAACTCTAACAAAATTCAGCATTGAAATACCAATTTACCCCCTAGTTGTTTGTTTTGAATAGAGGGGTAAATAGGTCTTTTAATGTTAAAATCTGTCAGACATAACAGAAAAATAGACTGCAGGGTGGAAATTGAAACAAATTTATAACTTTGTGGGGGTCAAGCTTGTACTTAGATAGTTCAGGGAGTTAGGTGTAATTGGGGTAATAGTTTAGGGTGGAAAAATGTAATGTATGTATGTATGTGTATTTACATACATACATACATACATATATGTCTAGTACATATATCTTTTTCTTTTGGTCTTTTTGGTGAACTCTTAAGGAAAAGGTTATTACAATGCTTCTTGATTGCAATGCCAAACAGCCCTTAAATGATTTTCTGAAGTACATTTACTCATGTACTCATGCAAGAATGTTTCTCATATTGTTATTTTGTGCCAGTATCTTTATCTTTTTGTCTATATAGTTGTACTGGCTCGGATTTATTTTTATGTTGCAAGGAATATCAAAATAAAAACCCCTAATTGGTAAGTCTATTGAAGTTCACTCTATATAAAAAAAAAATAAGAGCCTGTTATATTCAGTTAATGAGCTTATGTAAGAATTTAGACCCCAAAAATATTTCAAACAAGGTTGATAAGGCAAGGCAATAAGTTTCAATGCTCAACAAACAAAATAATATACGTGATTATTATTACTGTTGTTAGTAAGTACTAGATTGTCATATGTTCTTGCGATAGATTGGTGTTTTAAGTATAATTTTATTTTATTTCTATTAGTGGCGTGATCTATGTTAACAATACTTGTATGGAAGGCATTTTTTTTTATGGGTAATGGAAAATTTTATTAAGAAAAAAGTAGCCAACCCGAGTACATTGGAGATGTACTGTGGGGGCAAAAATCAAAAACCAAAATTACAATAATCAAGTAAAACAAGAAAAATGCGACAGAGCCACACTCCATACGAGGAGAGTATGTAAGAAATAAGACTTAATCTCTAACAAGGACTGCTCACAGCCATCAAAGTATCTTGCATTTCTTTCACTCCAAATGCACCACATCTAGCAATGCGGCACAAGTCTCCAAAAATCAATATTGCGGTGTCTCTTGAATTTACCTTGCCAAGACTCAAAGTAATTGAATTACCTTTTAAGAATTTTCTGTTTAAGAATAATGGTGAGTTGAATGTAAGTGCCTGGGATTGTAATATCTTGAAAGTACCTTTCTTGGAACCTTTCTATTGGGATCTTTTAACATTTTCAAGTAAGCAGGTGGTACTTATATATATATATATATATAAAATCTAGTAGGCAAGTGGTTCCGGAAATACTATTTGGCTCTAGTGACTTAAGATAATGGTCGTTGTACAGAAAGGGTCTTTTGACTATGTTTCCTCTTCATTTTGTAGATTTATATACACGACTGCACTTAATGTACTTGGAAAGGCGAATAGACCTGTGGAGGCACTCAATGTCTTTCATTCAATGCAGGTATTATACATTTATTTTTTTGCATATAGCATGCTTTCTGCTTGTGCAATACACCTTGCTAAGAGGAAAGAGAAAGCTTTGAGAGAAAATACAATTTATTTATTCGTTTTTGTTTAATTTCTCTCCAGCAACAAGTGTCTACATATCCTGATTTAGTCGCTTATCAATGTATTGCTGTCACTCTTGGAAAAGCGGGGTATTTGAAGGAACTTTTTGATGTAATTGATAGTATGCGATCTCCTCCCAAGAAGAAGTTCAAAACCGGGGTAATTGGGAAGTGGGACCCAGAGTTGGAACCAGATATCATGGTTTACAATGCGGTGAGTAATACTCGATTGAGCTCAATCCGCAAAAGATCATGGTCTGTATTTGCTTCACTGGTGCATACCTGCATGATTGGATAGTTTCTATACCTGTTACATGACATACATTTGAAGATAGAAATTAAAAATTATAATTATTTTAGAAATTGTTAAATCTGTGAGCTGCAAGTAAAGTATGACAGAATTCTTGAAATTGTCAGGTGGTAATTTTCTTTCACTGATTCTACACTTTTTAAAGTGTAAGTGATTTTTTTTTGGGATATGTAATCAACTTTGTTGAATCAATAATATAAAGGCATTGGCATAGCCCAAGTTTTTTTTAGATAGATAAAGTAAATGATTATATATTGAGGCATAGCCCAAGTTTATAGGGAGTATAGTAAAGTTATACCCACAATTGAATTCTAAAAGTGCAATGATCAATCTGATCTAAGAGAGTAGAAAAAGACAACTTGTATGCAACCATCCATTCAAATAAAGTTTGAAGAAACATCAACTTCAGATCCAATAGATTCCATTTGCAGCCCTCAAAACATTTGGAATTTGTCTCCCGCCAAAGACACCACATCAAATGGTGAAGAATCGCCTTCCAAATTTCTATGCACTGATACTGCCCCAACCCAACCTACCAACAAGCTAGCAGCTCTGTTACTCCTTTAGGCATTGCCTGCTGAATTCCGAAGAAATACCATAGACCACAACTCTCTAGCACTAGAGCAATGTAACACTAAATGATCTACCATCTTGGCACTCCTCTTACACATACAACACCAATTTATCACAAGAACATGCCTCTTCCTCATATTGTCTACAGTTAAAATCTGCACCAAAGCTGCAGTACACAAAAAGAATGCCACTCTTGATGGGACTTTAGGCCTCCAAATACTTCTCCAAGGGAAACACACCCTGCCATGTGGGGCTAGAGCTTTGAAATAAGATTTAACCTCAGGACCTCCTTTGTTTAGAAGGGGTTCAACACAATTTATCCTCTTCTCAGCCTCTCACTTAAATAGAGTAAATATTGTCCAAGAAAGGCTATACCGACTCCAACTCCCAATCTTGAACAATTCTAATAAAGTTCCAATCCTAGTAAATAATGTCATTGCTTCACTGCTTCACTACTGATGCATCCCTCTTCTTTTTTTTGATAAGTAATAAGATTTATTGATATAAAAAAAGGGACACCCAAGTATAGAGTTAGTGTACAGGGATTAACAGATCAAGTACAAAAATTACATGATTCAAGTAAATCAAGAAGAGAAGAAAATGATTGGTTTCGCAAAGTTGACAACCAATCCAATAAGATTCTAAAGAAAAATAACTTGAGGTCTGACATAAATCTCCCATTATCTTCAAAGAACTTTCTATTTCTTCCCACCAAAGACATCAATGTAAACAATGGGGAATAGTTAGCCATATATGTCCATTTTGATGACGACCAAACCGATCTTGCCTCCAATTCCCAATCATTGACAACCCTAAAAATACTTACATCCCAATGAAGGAAACCATTAGTGAACTTCATAAACTCAGCCACACTTTCCTTTTTATCTCGGTAGATTCTAAATAATTCGGGATAACTATTGCAAGAGGTGTCTCTCCACACCATTGGTCTTGCCAAAACTTCACCCTCAACCCATCACCAATTTCATACAGAATAAAATGAGACAAAGGACAACCTTGACTAATATTTTTCCACAAACTTACACCATAGGGACCAGATGCTGCACCTGTACACCAGCCACCCCACACACATCCATACTTTGCCTCTATCACTTGCTGCCAAAGAGCATCCCTTTCAAACCCAAATCTCCACAACCACTTCCCAAGCAAAGCTTCATTAAAATGTCTTAGATTTCTGATCCCCAAACCACTAGAAGAAAGTGGAGCATAAATAGTAGCCCATTTAATTGAATGAAATTTGGGTTCATCCCCCATACCACCCCTAAGAAATTCTGCTGAAGTTTGGGTTCATTACCCAACCCGCTTCATGAAAAATTACGCCATATTTTTCAATATGATGAGTCACACCAACTGGAATAGGAAACAAAGATAAGAAGTAAGTAGGTAGATTTGAAAAAGTGCTTTTTATTAAAGTATCTCTATCCCCTTTCAAGAGATACAATCACTTCCATCCTGGAAACAGCTTCAAACCAAGTGATTTTAGGTTTTGTAATAAAGCCAGGGCTTTTTATATTTGTTATTATTATTTTTGTAATTTTTAATGTATGGTTTAGTTATATCTCGAGCTAGTACATGTAGATAGGCACTAGGGTTTTGATGGTTGGTTTTATGAATTTGGATTTTGGTACTTTTAACATCTTTTGGTTTTGTTGTAGGAAGTAGAGATTAAGTAGATTTTTGCGATAAAGAGCTTTATCTGAAAAGACTTTTGGTTTTGTTTGATTTGCTTTTCTTATGTTAGGGAGGAAAATCTTTTATGTTAAAGGGGTGGGGATATCCTTGGTCAAGGTTAAGATGACATATTTGCATTCTTTTGATTGCACGGATGATAAAATCTGCCTATATCGATCTTTTCTTTTTTCTTGAGTTTAACGATTCCTTGATTTTTGAAATTTCTAAGGTGGTCCTCTCTTCATACTTATGGATCAACCCCTTAGCATTGCCTAAACGAATTTCTTTAGTTATAAAATAGTTTTACCAAAATATCTCACTTATGTGATTTATATGTCTCTTCATTACAGGTCCTAAATGCCTGTGTCCAGCAGAAAAAATGGGAAGGAGCATTCTGGGTTTTGCAGCAGTTAAAGCAACAAGGCCAAAAGCCCTCTTCTACAACATATGGACTTGTCATGGAGGTAATAGCAGCCATTAGTTGCTTTCTTGTGGTCCGTTCTTTCACTATTAAAGTAACACTTTAATGGCATGGTACTCAATTTACTTCTTTCTTGTGAAAATTGTTTATTAAAATACTAAGATGATTGTGGTTTTTCAATTGATTTCCTGATATGCATGAATGTGTATCCTTCCAGCATGCAATTTCTGAAGTTGCTATGTGGGATATTTTTTTCTTGTAGTGTTTAATTATTATACAATAGAAATGTGATTGCTTGCTATTGGGCCAAAACTATATAAACGTTGTTGAACTAGCTTTTCCTTCCATCCCAATGAAAGTGACCATTTTCACATCCAATACAATCTTATTTGACTTATATAGTTATGTGCTCCATTTGATATCTTATTTGGGAGCTCAAACATAATTTGACAACTCGATAGTCTGGGTTCATAAAATGTGCGACTGAACTGCAACTTCTGCTTGAGAAATAAAAATATTATTCTGGGTTTATGAAACTAGCTGAAATCCTCTTTTATAAGAACATTGTTAGAATGTTTCCGTGTTTTGGGCCCTGGTGAGATACATTCTATTTTAGATTCCATTGATTCTCTTTCTTTTAGATTGCAACTCTCAATTATTGCTGTTCTCTTGGAGCACTTTATGTATGTTTCCTGAGCACATGAGGTAGATCCTCTTCTTTAATAAATTTATAATATATATGAAGATATTTTGCAGCTTTATGCTGAATATCCCTTTTAATTGTTAGTGTTAACCTGGAAAATTCTATACCTGAAGCGTTTTTGCTTGAGCAGGTGATGTTTGCATGTGGCAAGTACAACTTAGTTCATGAGTTTTTCAGAAAATTGCAGAAATTTTCTATTCCAAATGCTTTAACATATAAAGGTATTTTACTTAGCTTTTTTTCTTTTACATGCTATCATGTTTGGTTACATTATGACAATGACTTCTGTTGTAAACAGTGGTTGTGAATACACTTTGGAAAGAAGGAAAAACAGATGAAGCTCTTTTGGCTGTTCAACACATGGAAAGGCGAGGAATAGTAGGTTCTGCAGCTCTTTATTATGACCTGGCTCGCTGTCTTTGTACTGCTGGAAGGTGCCAAGAAGCATTGAAGCTGGTACTTTTGTTAAGCTTTATCTTACATTTACATTTTTTATGTGGACGTTCCTTTTATGTATTTAAGCTTTGGTAGGCTGGCACTTCATCTTGCTTTCGCGACAATGTAGCTATTAAGTGCTAAAAAGCTTGGACAAAACTTCTCCTAATGCTCTGGGAGTTGTATGACTAGAAAAGTTGGTAATTCAAGAAGATAATGCTACTTAGGAAGTAGTTAGTGCTCTCTCTCTCTTCATTGCTGTATTTAGTTTACAACCAAAACTAACACTTCTTTGCTTTGTTATCAATAGGGCTGTAAATGAACCAAACCGTTCGTAAACAACTCGAGCTCGGCTCGATAAAAAACGCGTTCATGTTTGTTTGTTTATAAATAAGCCAAGCTTGAGCCTTAGATTTAGGCTTGTTTAGTAAACAATCTGAGCCCAAGCAAAACAATTTGTTCATAAATAAGCTCGTAAGTTATGAGACTCGATACAAAACAAGTCAAGTATAAATTCATTTATAGCCTTGATATGTTCTTTCTAAATAAACTCATTACACATATCTTAATAGTAAAATGTCTCATAATAGACCAATACCTTTTACCTTTATTTTTCATTTCTCTCTAAACTGATCAAGAACCACTTTAGACTTTAGTTACCTTTTTAAAAAAATTTATAAGTGGGCCACATATGGTCCTTCCTTATCCATTATCTAATGTAAAGTTATAAAACATGTTAATCATTTCTCATTCACAATAGTTACAAACAAGCCTTTTTCTAGTTCTTTATCATCTAATGTGGATGTAAAAATTATATTTTAAACAATTGATGAAGCTATAGACAATAAAGGATGAATGAATGAATTTAATTTTGTAAAGTTGTAATATGAACAATGGCTAATCATAGGTCGGACTAGAAGCATGATAAAATGAGCATGCTTTTTTCTTATTTTTGTTTACTTGATTTTGGGAGATTTAAGCATTAGATAATTTTGTTGGATCTCAAGCTCAAAATCTTGATTTGAGCTCGTGTTTGAGCTTGATATTAAGCTCGAGCTTGGCTTGACTAATGAATCAAGCCAAGCCAAGCCAAGCCAAGCCAAGCTCAAGCTTTTTGGGTTTTCCACAAGCTTAAGCTCAAACAATATTTTAGGCTTGTCTCAAGCTCAAGCCAAGCTTGAGCTTTTTAATTTTACCGATGAGCCAAGCTTGAACATGCATTACTTGACAAAGCTCGGCTCGTTTATAGGCCTAGTTTTCAATTACAAAACTAATGTAGGACAAATCAGGGGATTTGTCTATTTGTTCTTGTGGTCAGAAAATTTGTGGAGTTAGGGTTAGAACTTTTAGAAAGAAGGGTTAGGCTTCAAGAATGACTAGGGTTGTAGTAAATAAGGGAAAATATCTGATTTAGGGTTGCAAAAAAAGTGAGAAAAAACTAAAATTGAATCTGCCAACAATCTGTGAACTACCTTGAAGGTCAACATACCTCAATGCACAAAACATACATTATTAATTCTACTCTTAGTACATTGAGAACAAATAATATATAAAGACTTTGTTTTAATAGTAGTATTAGTAATCCCTGGCTGCTTTGTGATCTTTTCGCATAAAGTAGTCTTTTTTAATAAATTTTTTTCTTACGTCTCCCCCCAAAAAAGAAAGTAGTATTAGAAATCCCTAGTTTAACTAGTAAACTAAAAA
Organism: Lithocarpus polystachyus; assembly: GCA_033629205.1. NCBI lineage: Eukaryota > Viridiplantae > Streptophyta > Magnoliopsida > Fagales > Fagaceae > Lithocarpus > Lithocarpus polystachyus. The sequence goes on from CM066166.1 coordinate 80,150,192, forward strand.
CCTAAGAAAATAGTTGGACTTTAAAAAAAAAAAATTTAAAGATACTTAGGATCTCCTAGAAATTATACACTTAACTATACTACAATGGTTGGAAGGCACTTGCCACCACAACAATGCTCGACCTCTACTCAACTAACTACCAAAATACCCTTACTTAGCCTGACTTGCAGTCTTTATAATTTTGACTGTAACTTGTTAAATAAAACTCAAATTAAAAACTTTCCTTTTAACCCTAAGACACATAGCTAGACCTTTAAAACTACATGATTTTTACTTCAATTGGACATTACATGTGGGTTCCATAGAATAAATCTTGAATAGGCAAATTGGTGAAATAGTAACAAATTTATGTTCTTTGGCTACATCAGCGGATTTCAGGTTAGATGGGTTTTAGGTATGGGTTTTGATGAAAATTGGATTGAGCTATGCTTTAATACCAAGTTGATGCAGCATGGGTTGCAAACCCTGGCTTCACCATCTAGAGCTGCCTAATACCTTAGCCACCTAAAGGTGCTTGGAATCATCATCAAGATAGAGAGAAAACTCAATTCCATTTATTCTTTAAATTCAACATATCAATAATGTTTCCTTTGGGGCCTATAAATAAGTTCCCTAGTTACAACAAAATAACAATCAAATCTCTTAAACCCCTCAAATCAATTAAAACTAAATTGAATCCATAATCTAGCCAATGGAATCAATCAACGTTAATCTAGTATCCGCATCGTTGTTACTTCTAAGGAGAAGGTTCTTACTACCATACTAGTATTCCCTAGCTCTACCTATGAGCTTAATTTTGGCAAACCTGGCCTTCTGTTCTTCTAATAAACCTATCTGTTCAAAGAATTGGTTCATCTCACTTGACGAACATCAAGAGTAGCTTCTTCTAATATAACACTGTGCACTAGAATAATAAGCCTCAACAAATTGTAATAAGAATCGGCTTGTTGATCTGGACTAGGCTGGGTGAGTATCTGCTCTTACGCTGGTTGTGAACCTGTAGTGTATAAGGTTCGGCATAACTTGCGAAGACCACAGGACAATTAAGCGTGTCTCCCACAACGTGTTGCTAAATGAAAATAAGTGTGTCTCCCACAACGAGCTCATGGTCCAGCTGGGAGATTCCAATTGTATTGAGCAGGGGTTGAGAAAGTTGGGTCACTGGTTTGTAGCGATAATTGAAAGCTCATGGAGTTGATTGGTGCCTGAATTGGGTTATAGGTGTCTGCTTAACATTTCTTTCTCTCTTACTGTTTGGTTCTTGGTGAGGGTCTTTGGTCATGATGTCAATGTGTTGGTTGGGGCTTCCGGTCAATTGCAATAGTGGGTAAGTTGGCATTCTGGCAGTGTTCTGGTTCAGGGTTGGCAGCTTGGTTGGGGTTCAGTGGTGGCTAGGTTTTGAAGCTTTGAGTGTTTGGATTTTGTTATTGTGGCGGTTTGACTTGTTGTAATCCGATTGTGTGCTTTGAAGGTTGGTTTACAACGGCTTTGTGGTGGTGGATTCTCATTCATATGGTAGGTTGCTGTTTAAGGGCTAGTCTATTGTGGAAGGTGGTGGTTGTGGTGATTGTGATGGTTGGTAAATTTTGATGGTTTCTAATGATGCTTCTTGAATTAAGTTCAATTTTTTCTTTAATACCAAGTTGATGCAACATGGAGATTGCAAGACTATGAAAGAAGGGAAAAACCTAACAACTCTAGGTTTCACCACCTAGAGCTGCCTAAAACCCTAGGCTTTATAGCTTGGAATCACCCCCAACCTGGAGAGAAAAATCTTAATTCCATATCATTCTATCAAATTCAATATGTCTGATAATGTTATCCTGTGACCTGAAAGTAGAGCTTCCTGCATCCGGAAAATTAAATCTTTCCTTCTCCACTCCTTGCTGGATTAGAGTTTGGTTTTATAACTTTTTCCATGTTCTAATTTTTCAGAAATGCTTGATCTTTGTAATGTAAGAGTTTGATGTACAGCCCATGTACACCCCCAGTGACCTGGATCTTTGATAATACAATTTCGTTATTTATCCCAAAAAAAGGTTACAACAAATAAGGAAAAAAACAATATAATCAATTAAATTAAATTCAGAAATAAAATCAAAATGAAATTCACACCAAATATAGTCAATTAAATAAATAATAAAATGCTACTTAATAATGTAAACACTACAACATTACAATGGTTATAGTCAAGACAGAACTAAGTGTCCTAAAATTATTGACTCAGATTTGAGCTAATCTTATCACAAGGCAATTAATGTGATTATTTTTATGTCAAAGTGACAATTAGTGTGTGAACTAGTAGAGGAATCACGAATGAGTTTCCTGTCCTGTCAAAATAGGTATACATCAAGTATTAACGTTGAGTCCTAATATTTTTTTTGATAAGTTATGTAAAATGTATTAGAAAGAGAATAACCCTAGTATACCGGCGGTGTACTAAGAGAGAAGTACAGTCATGTCAAAATACAATGATTAAAGGAGAAATAAAAGCAGCACTCCAATCCTACAAAGTATGATGGAAGAAGGCCTAAATTTCAAGGATATTCCGTTCACATCCCCAAAAGCCTATGTTCTATGCTTGCCAAGGGATCCCTGCCAAGCTGCAAACATATCAATGACTCTTTTTGGCATAGCCCAATGAAGGTCAAATAAATAGAATGCCACAGTCCATAGCTCCAAAGCTATAGGACAATGAAGGAGTAGGTGAACTCCCCCCATTTTTTGCACATGCTGCATCAACCCAAGATCAAAATATCTCTCTTCCGGAGATTGTCAATAGATAAGATCTTCCCTAGATAATCTTAGGAAACGGAAGATTTTGATTTTGGATTGGTGTTGTATGTGTAAAAGAAATGGGGAATCAGTAGACCATCTCCTTATCCATTGCCCTCTTGCTTTTGATTTATGGTTTATGGTGTTTACTTTGTTTGGCATTCATTGGGTTATGCCGAAAACGGTGGTGGAGCCGTGGCTTGTTGGCAAGGAAAGTTTGGGAGGCATTGGCATGTTGTTATTTGGATGGTTGTGTCCCATTGTTTGATGTGGTGCATTTGGTGGTAGAGGAATAATCGGCATTTTGAGGATTTAGAGAGATCAGTTTCAAATCTTAAACTCTTCTTCCTTGAGACTCTTCTGGATTGGGTTGCAGTGTTAGGCTTTCGTTCTTTTTCTTCAGTCCATGGTTTCATGGATTTTTGTAATTTATGCACTTGATTTGTTTTTGTCTCTGATGTATACTTCCTGTATACAGAGGTGAAATCCTCCTTTTTAATATATTTTATTACTTATGTTAAAAAAAAAAAAAAAAAAAGATCTTCCCTGGAGCAGCAATTGAAGAAAAGTAGGGAACCCTAGATGGGACCTTCGAACACCACACCATCTTTCATAGGAAGGAGAGACCATTAGGTGAGGATAGGGAATGATAATAATAGTGGGTCCTTATCTCTTTGCACTAGTTATAGATGATTTTATTAGATCAATTCAGGATGAGATTCCTTTGTATATGTAGGAAGGACAGACCATTAGGTGAGGATAGGAAATGATAATAATAGTGAGTCCTTATCTCTTTGCACTAGTTATAGATGATTTTATTAGATCGATTCAGGATGAGATTCCTTTGTATATGTTTTTTTGCGGATGATTTTGTGTTAGTTGATGACACTAGGGTAGGAATTAATTTCAAGTTGGAAGTTTGGAGACTTCGGAATCTAGAGGCTTTATTTTGGGTGGGACTAGAACCGAGTATGTAGATTGCAATTTTAGTAAAAGTAGAAAACTGGTATTTTGGATTAATAATTTACAGGGATAAAGAGATTGATGTGGGCGTGATTCATATAATAAGAGGGGGAAAGATTACATATAACCAATCCCCCATTGGTTAATGAGAATCCATGGCCAATTCCAATTTATTGGGATTAAGCCGTAGTTAAGTTTAATTGAATTGAGTTGAGTTGAGTGTGAGCTATCTTAATTAATATTATAGGATTTCATTGTCTTGAGCGTTGATGAATCATTGGCTAATCTATTGTTGTCCCTTGTCTACCTTTCATAGTGGTTCCTTACTACATTTTTTTTTTTTTTTTGTGCATATCATACACTTTCACTTATAGTTTATTTTTGCATAGCATGCTTTCCCTATCACATAATAAAGTATAATATATGCAAGGTGGATGAGCAGCATTACCTCTGGATCAAGCCACTTAAGTTTTTTTTTTTTTTTTTTTATTTTTGGGGGGGGGGGGGGGGGGGGGGCGTGGGTGGGTGTGCTGGTCAAAATATACAGTTTTCTTTCTGCTTCTTTGATCTGCAAACTAAATGGAATGCAATATAGCATATAATGTGGGACCTTTGTTTTTTGTCTTACCCATTACAACATTCCTACAGTACCCTTGGCCCGTTTCTTGGGATTTGCTGTTCCACATATTAACAAAAGTCACATGTGAGTACTAAGCTGATAATTTTATTGTCGATCATCTACAAGAAGTGTATGGATGATTACAATATTAACATCTGGCCAGTGGCGGCTCCAGGATTTTTTTTTAGAGAGTTCAATAGTGTTGTAATTTTTGTGTGCTATAAAAGTTGTGTAAATTTTTGCTAATGAAGAAGAAAAGTGCAGGAAAAGCAATTTCATTCCGTGGCCAATGGCAAAATAAGACAGAGTCTAGAGAGAAGATGTATTTATTTATTTATTTTTAAAGATGAAGTAGCAATTTTAAGAGTAGAGCTACTAACACAACACTTTCATAACAAAATTTAGGTAGCAAGTTGTTAAAGATATGTAAAAAAGTTATGTCATTTGTGGGTCTAGATAAAAACCAATTAAAACTTGCCTCTTAACATATATTGTAAATTTATTATGAAAACAGCACTAAAATGATCATATTTAAGCTTATTTCAATTAGGATTAAACAAAATTTAGGGTTAGGGGAGTTCAAAATTTTATTTTAGGGGTCAAAACAAAAAAAAATTTTAAAATTTTATATATAATTTTTGGTTTTTGGCCAGGTCAGGGGGTTCATTTGAACCCCCTGGGCTGGCTGTTGAGCCGCCTCTGCATCTGGCTGAGCTATTTTCCTAGAATGTGTGTGTGTGTTTTCATTCATGGTTGCAGCTGAGAGTTTGATCACATTTTTTACGTTCATTATTTTGACAGATGGAGAAAATATGTAAGGTCGCAAATAAGCCTCTAGTAGTGACTTACACTGGCTTAATTCAAGCTTGTATTGACTCGGGAAACATTGAAGATGGAGCTTACATTTTCAAAGAAATGCAGAACTTTTGCTCCCCAAATCTTGTTAGTTGTAATATAATGTTGAAAGCTTACCTAGAACATGGGATGTTTGAAGAAGCAAAAAAGCTGTTCAATATAATGTCAGAGGATAGGAACCATATCAGCAGGAAATCTGATTATATGGCTCGTGTGATTCCAGATATCTACACATTCAACACCATGTTGGATGCATGCATTGCAGAAAAAAGGTGGGATGATTTTGAGAATATTTACAGAGGGATGCTGCACCATGGTTTTCACTTCAATGCAAAACGTCATCTTCGGATGATATTAAATGCTTCTGGAGCTGTAAAGGTATCTTCCCTTCCCCCCTTTATTTCATTTCATGGCATAAGGTTAATGCTTAGGATAGAATATAATGGTGGAAATAATCTGTGGCTGACTCTGATTAGTTGATTGAGGATCCATAGCCCACCCTGAAATTTTGAGAGTAAGGCATGGTTACTGCTGTTGTTTTTGATGGGGCATAATATTTATGTGTTATAGTGTTTATCCATGGAGCGAATGGAACATTTTCCATATATAAATATAATATTAAAAACAAACAAATAATATTTTTAAAAAACCCAAATCTGATCCTCTATGTCCAAGATATTAGATTTAGTTCAAATTCTATTGTAAGCAAGAGTGTATGTTCATTAAGTGCTATGAAAGTAACAGGGAGTAATTAAACTTTCAGGGATATCTAGATAAGCTGCCAATTAAAATGAAAAGAACAAAGAAACTATAATATTGGACTTCAACACTGAAAGAATAGAAAAAGTGAAACTGATAGTATGGTAATGCAAGGGTCTAAACTTTGGTTTTGGGTTATGTTGGAAATTTATTATCAAAGATATTCCCTACAAAAAATCTTGCACACCCATGCACAAACATACATGTTTGTTTGTTTGTTTGTTTTTGTTTATAATTTTTCTCCTCTGAGCACCGTGACATCATCCGCCCTGCTTTGTCACCCATTGTCTAAAACATTGACAATCCATACTCATCTTAGTGACGTCCCAAGGAATTTAGTGTTTTTGAAAGATAATCTTTTAGCGATATCATACCAGGAAAAAAAGATCTCTGATTATATACTCTTCATATATATACTAACTCTTAAATATTTTATCTATATGTTTTTCAAAAAAAAAAAAAAATTACCTATATCATTCAAGAATGTTTATGGAGTTTTACATATGTACTTGGGTGTCTCTCATGGCCTTTTTTATTTATTTTGTTCTAATTATTGTGCACATGCATGCATGCTTACACACAGATGTGAGTTCCAGAATGAGATGTTTAATCATCAACCAGAATCTCCCAAATGGGTCTGGCATAACTAGAATCTCAAAAATGTCTCTCGCACTGCATGTCACTAGGTGTTTCCCCTTTGTAGAATACTAGGAAAAGAAAATCTCCTTGTCTGGAGTTGAATTTAATCTTCAGTTCTATTTTTATTCATTGGTGGGAGCTCTGCATAATTGCCAGGGAGTGTTACTGGAAACAACTTGGAATCACTTGACCAAGGCAGATAGGACTCCACCACCTGCCCTTGTCAAAGAAAAGTTTTGCATGAAGCTAGAGAATGATGACTATATGGCTGCCCTCGCCTGTATAACTAGTCATTCCATGCCTGAGTTGCAGGCATTCTCTAATTCGGCATGGTTGAATTTGCTTGAGGAAAATGCTCACAGGTTTCCTAAGGATGCTCTTTTTCGGTTGATACAAGAGGTTAGCATCCATACTAACAGAACTGAATTGTCAAACCTAGCTGTCCAGAATCTCGTATCAGCTTGTAAAGAATTTTGTAGGACTCATATGACATTAGCTGAGATTAAAGAAATCGAAACTGTCTGTAGTGCTCAAACTGAATTAGCTTTTAAATCCTGATTAACTATTATTTGTGTTCATCTTTACCATTATATAACAGAAACTAGCATTGCTACTTCTTAGAGTACCTGGTGCTTAAAACTCCCGCTTTCGTGGGATATAAGAGAGGTGATTGGTAAATTGTCTTACTCTGATAGTTTTTGAATAGGCTTATTCTTGGACCTGAATCCAATAGACATCAGACTGCATGGTTGTCATTTCAGAGGCAAAGAAAGACCCATTTACAACCTGTTGTTTTTTGTAAAAGACACTTGCTATTCCACTAAGGCCCGGCCTTTATTCCTACTTTCTTACGGTGAATTATGTAAATCTAAGTTTGGACACTCCGCCCATTTGCTTGACCAAATGGAGCGCTTCTCTAACTCAAAGGCCCTTAAATCAGTAAATGGAAGTCTTTTGGAATCCTAAAATGACTGATTGCTGACATGGACTACCTTGCTTGACATGTAAACAACGTTTATAGAATGCACCTCTAAGTCTGGTATCAAGCCAAAAATAAAAATCAGTCTAATGATGTGAATTGGAATTTGCCTATTTAATGAAGTTGATTTATTTTATGGTCAGTTTGGATGGAGTAGAACTAATTTCCGGCCAACTTTACTCTTACTCTTTTTCCATCCAAATTGTCATTGGGAGAGATTACTTGGGAAAAATTATTAGTGCAAGTTAATAAGCTAACACCAGGCGATAAAGCTATTGGGGTGAAGAAAGTGGTGCTCATGGTTATTTCTGAGGCTTGTCATACTCTTATGGGTGTTACAAACTTAATTCTTGAGGGGGATGATGCACTCTCAGTAATATTTCCTTCTGTTTGTTGGAATTAAGTTCTAAATTGGCGAATAGTGTCTAATTTTCTATAATTTAGGGATATACACTTCCTTCTAAAATCTTACTTGCATACTTCAGTCTAGTTAATAAGCCTTTTATTACCTATTGAGGCTTGTTCCCATCATCGATTTTCATGAGGCCCAGATATTCTTTTTTAGTTGTGAATTACAATTCATTTGCTTAGGCCAAGAGAGATTCCCACCCCCCCCCCCCCCCCCCCCCCCCCACTCGCCCCCATCTACATGTGTGGTTTTCACTAGGAAAAATAAATGAAATCTTGCTACATGCACCAAATAATACACTGAAAATTTAATTGAGTGTTATTACTTATTAGAACTTGCCACACCATCAAATTTCATTGAAGTTAATGGAAATACCCTATAATGCAAAACATGGGAGGTCACAAAATAAACATAGATTCATATTCTAAAGGGTAGATCACAAGAGTTGTATCTATTGTTTACCCTTATAAATTTAAAGAGCTGTAAATTTTGATCGATCAAAATTGTATGAAAAAAAATTCTTGAGAGTTCTTGACATTTGTGTGTGTGTGTGTGTGTGTGTGTGTGTATATATATAATTATATATTATTCAATGACTAGTGAACTACTTAGTTGTGGTTGGTTGACTATTTCATTGACTTAGGGTTCTTTCTCATAAGTGGTATGCCTATATCCTGCACTCACACACGACTATATCCATATAGATATGTGTTGATAGCTTTTGGCATAAATCTCTCTCTCTATCTACTAAATATAGTTTTTTTTAAGGCCGAACGATAGCAAGCTATTAGACTTGGACATGCGGATGTGCGATTACTAGCAATTCCAACTTCTTGATCCAAAGTTGCAGAGAACAATCCAAATTGAGACAATCTTCTTGGATTCGCTTCATTTTACAACCTTGTTTTCTATTAAAATTGTCATTGTAACACGTGCATGACCCAGCTCGTAACAGCCATGCAAACTTAACGTCATCCCCACCTTCCTCCAAAATATCATTGACAACTCTCCGTGAGTGTCACACACTTGTTTTTTTTTGTTTATTTGGAGCCAAAACTAAAGTAGTAATTTGACAATTATGTAGAATTTTTTTTTTTAAATAACAAAAATAACGCTAAACATTAATAAAGAGCTTATTTGGATAGAGAATAAATATTTTTGTTATAAAGTTGAATTTGTTTAGTTAGTTATAAGGAAAGAAGAAGAAAGAGGTGGGATGTTGCACAGAACAATCCAAATTGAGGCAATCTTCCCTTACAAACTTGTTTTCCATTGTAATTTTCATTGTGAAACATTTGTGGCCTAGCCTATAATGACTGCTAAATTAATGTCATCCAACCTTCACAATATCACTGAGCGCTCCTTGTTAGTGCCAACCTTCACACGCACCTTTTTGTTTGTATCGAAGCCAAAACTAAATAATTAATAATTTGACAATTATAGAGATCTCTTTAGTGACAAAAATACTGCTAACCTTTAATACAAATCTTATTTTCATGGAAAATAATATTTTTGTTATAAAATTAACATTATTTAGTTAGTTTTAAGGAAAAATGAAGTGAGAGGTTCAATGCTGCATAGAACAATCCAAATAAAGGCAACCTTCATGGATTCACTTTGCCTTACGCCCTTGCTTTCAATTGCAATTGTCATTGTAACACGTGTGTTCGGCCTATAATGACCATGCAAACGTAACGTCATCTCCACCTTCCTCCAAAATATCACTGACAGTTCCTTGTGAGTTCCACACACACCTTTTTGTCTATTTCAGAGCCCCACAACTAAAGATTTAATAATTTAACAATTATAGATTTTTTAAAAAAATGAAAAAGTAACGACAAACATTAATAACATATTATTTGGACGGAAAATAAATATTTTTATTATAAAATTAATTTTTTTTTGACAGTTTTAAAGATGTTGGAAAACTATACTCCGGTTGATAGAATTAACAAGTTTTAAACCCAAGTTGTTAATTAAATTTATTATGAATAAAACTTATTAAAGCAAACAAACATTAATATTATGTCAAGATCATGCAGCGGAAAAGTAAATAAGAATCAAGAAAACCAATGAAACAAACTAGTTTCACAGTAAAAAACCTGGAGAGAAACTTTTCCAAAAACAATCCACTATAGTAAAGAGAAGTTTTAGATCTAGTACAAAACCTTTGTCTCTAAACTCTACTATCCCCGTAGATGAACTTACAGCAGAAACCTTTTACTGTTTCAGAACCTCTGAACTTTTCAATATATGAATGCCATCCTTTTGCATGAATCCCAGTACGTGACTAATTAAAGATGTACGGCTCCCAGTACGTGACTAACACACCAACTTGAAGAAGATGTTGGCTGCAAAGTTCTTCACTTCATCAATAATAAAGATCAAGAAGCACTGGTTACAAAATCCTAAGGCACAAAGATGCAGTAGCTTCTTTAAGAGAGAATAAGGCATCGGTCACCTTTTGCATATGTTCTCCTTGTATTCTCTTATGTGACGGCCTTTAAAATAAGCCTTATATATGTTTGGGGTTGTGAGAAAAGAAACCCTACACAAATACATAAGCATGAGCCGAAAATCAGATCTGAAAATTTTGATTTCGTAATTCTCGATAGATACCTCGATAGATGGTATTTGTCGAGCCTTATTAAACCTCGATAGAAAGCTATTTGTCGAGCAGCTGTCGAGCTTTAATGAATTAGCACTTCTTCACTTGTTTCTTAGATAGATTTGCATGACTTCAATACTAGACTTGAACTTTTGTTCTTTGAAGTATTAAACACATCCTAGATCTACACCTAATTACAAGTAAAGTGCGTTTTGTCAAAAGATTAGCCAATTACATAAAATGTTGATATATGTTCCTAACATGAATCACATATGTCCTAATAATCTTCCCCTTTGGCAATTCGTGACAAAACCACAACAAACAAATGAGATATGAGAGAAGTCATAAATCACTCAACTCATATTCACTTGTTGAATACAATAAAATCTATCCTAACACAAACTCTTGAAAAACTTTGCAAGAAGAGAATTTATGGCAAGTAGACTTTGACAACCTGTTTTTTTGAAACGCTTTAAACAAAACTCATCGTGACATCTTTGTGTGAAACAGAAATAATAGTTTGCATACAAAATATAAGAAACATGTGTATAAAGATAGAAAAGAAATAACACATGTAGATGTAGGTGAAGAAAAACGTACATTATATATATATATATATATATATATATATATATATATCAAAGATAAGCACAATGCATGTAAACATGGTCACAAGAATATAAGAAGAAGGAAGTAAGCATTCTCCCTAACAAGATGAAACACATCTCCCCCTTACAAGGGTATGTATTTTTCCCCCTAACATGTAGAATCTTAAAAAGAAACCACATATTCTCTACAATTTCTCCTATTTTTTGTCATGATTGACAAAGGGTACACGATGCTAGAAAGCTTTACCCGAGAAACATAAAGATGATCAAGGGGGTACAAAGAATCCATATAAATGCATGAATATAATGAAACAAGATGCTATGGATGACAAGATAAGAGAAACATGCAAAATATGTGAAAAACAATGCATGCAGGAAGATCTCGATGGATCGAGAGGTGTTGAGAAGCTATCGAGCAGACCTCGATGGATCGAATAGTTTTCGAGGAGACAGAAACTTTCTTGATGGATCTACCTAGCTATCGAGAGGTATCGAGATTGCGATAAAAAGCAACTGAAGAGCTCGATAGAAAAGCTAGGTGTCGAGAAGTGTCGAGGAGCTGTCGAGAGGTGTCGAGGAACTGTCGAGATTGCTTAAAAACAGTTTTTCAAGAAGAGAAAAACACAGACATGAATGCAATCAAATATGCAACTCAACCAAGGATCCAATCAACACTTTAAATTCTCAAAAACATCTCTCTACACATAGACCCCAAAACACACACACACACACGCACACACACACACACACACAACAAGTCTAACCAATTTTATATTTCAAAAACAAGTTAAGACAATTTAGTGAGCATATATTAACACAAGTATTCTTTGTAATAGCCAAATCATATTGTTCCTGCACATGTATCAAACGTAACAAAGAATATTGCGTGTTGTGTGTAAAAAATATCGCAAGATTGCATAAGCGTATACATGTTATGACGATTTGAGATATGAGAAAATCACTTTAACTCACACACAATTATAATTGTTTGATGAGGACTATTACCTTTGAGGTACATCCTATAACTCCTACATCTCCTAGAAGACACGCTTGCAATCATATATAAATCATTTTTATTCTTTTTGCTTTTTATTTTTCTTTGCATATTTTCCTTTTATTAAGCATATCATGCATGGGCATATAAGAGAGAGAAAAGAAATACCCATTTATGTTAAGCTTTTGACATTGCACTTTTGCTATGCCGAAACATACAAATGTCATTTCATGATTGGCGGGCAACAGTGATGAGATGGTTATTTATGCCTTTCTCTTAGGATTTTTTAGTTCTTCTCGTCAAAAAGAGTGATACGAGTGTTAGGTACAAGAGATTACTTAATCTTACTCATCACAAACACGAGCCACAAAGCTCACTTGTTTAGTTGTGTATAGAGATGCTCATCTGAGCTACAAAAGATACAAAGTTTAGAAAACTTTGTTTCCATGGCCATCCAAGGTATATAAGTACCAATGTACACAAACACACATTGTTTTTGTGATTTTTCAATTTTTATTTTGAAAAACAAACAAAATAAAGACTAAACAACTAAAAAAAAAAACAGAAAAATAACATGAATGCATGAAAGAAAGATGCATATGCATGAAGGCATGATAGAAAGGTGCAGATGCATGAAAGCATGATTCCAAAAGCAGAAAAGAAATCAAGAAACGAGTCCTACTTTATATAAAAAGAATTAAAGTAAATGACAAATAGAAAAGAAAATTAAGTCTTAGGCTCATTTCTCACCCACACAGCACGAGTGTTTGGTCATGAAGATAAAAAGACACGTGTCCTAGTATGTCTACTAAAGGACATAGAAGAATTAAGATTCTCCTAAAATTGAGTTTAAAAGTTCAAAACTTTTAATAACTCTCCAAACAAAGGTGTAGGTCATTGAGAGGAAACCTGTGACCGTTTGGACAATTGCTTTTGAGGATACAACTTAAAGCAAATAGAACGAATGTGTCCAGAAATACCACAATGGTGACAAATATGAGATCTAACAAAGGATTTAAAATTAGCCAAAATAGTTTTGGATTTCGTACCTTTATCACCTTTCTCAGACTAAGGCACAAATACAGTTCTTGATCCAAAAGCCATGGAAGAGGAGGAGCCAAAAGAAACAACATATCCTAAGCCAGTCTTATCAAAACTAGGCTTTTGAGCACTCAATACCTCATCAAGATTTGCATTAGACATCCTCTTTATTTGAGTTCTAGCTTGACTAAGCTCAACCTCGAGATTCTTGACATTCTCTTCCAATGAGGTGTTCTCCACAATAAGAGTCTCAACTAACCTTGTAGTCTCATCTAATTTGACTAAAAATTTAGTTTTTTTTTTTTTTTTTTTTTTTTTTTTTTTTTTTTTTTTTTCAGTTTTTATCTCATTAAACTCTTTTCTACAAAGGTGAGAAGTCTTTTCAGATTTTATGAATTTAGTGCATAGCTTATCATAGGCTTCTTGAAGGGTCATCTTCTTAGGTACTTCATCATCGGAAGAATCCTCATTGTTACTAGCACTCTCCACAATCACCTTATTGGTTGAGGCAGCAAAAGCCATAAAATGACCATATTCATCCACACACATATTAGAAGAGTCATCCTTAGTATCACTCCAGGTAGCAACCAACCCTTTATCTCTTGACTTCTTAGTTTTTTCCTTCAAAAGGTAGTTTGGACATTCTATCCTCATATGACCAAAACCTTTGCACTCATGGCATTTGATGGGGGGTTTCTCATTCTTGCCCTTCCTTGAGGATTTAGATTTCCTAGAAGGTTTGCCCTTATCCTTTTTCCTATATTGAAGAAGCTTGATAATCTCATAAGTTATGAAGCTTAGATCCTCATCCTCATCACCATCTTTTTCTTCAGAATCCTTAATTTCTTCCTCTAAACCTTTAAGAGCCAAGTTTTTACTCTTTCCACATTTTCCCATTGAGCCTAATTCTATCTCATAGGTTTGAAGGTTCCCTACAAGCTCAGTCAAAGGAAGTTGATCAATGTCCTTCACTTCTTCAATGGCAGTGATTTTGGCATGGAATCTTTCAAGTAAGAACCTAAAGATTTTCCTAACAATTTTGGGTTCCACAATAGATTCTCCAAGATTAAAGGTCGAATTCACAATATTCTTGAGTTTAGCATAGAACTCATCGAAGGTCTTATCCTTTTCCATCCTTATTTCTTTAAAACTACTAGTGAGTCTTTGAAGTTTCACAGTCTTTACTGCCGTGGTACCTTCATAGGTGGTCTCAAGAATGGTCCATGCTTCCTTGGCAACTTCCGTGGATGATATTTTTTTGAATTCCTCATTGGTCACCTCATAAAACAAAGTATTCAAGGCCTCACTGTTGAAATTTGCCGCTATGATTGTTGCATCATCCTAATCCATCGGCGCTTCCTTTGGCTTAATCTAGCCAACTTCAATAGCTTGCCATATTTGTTCACCTAAAGCCTGCAAAATAACTTTCATACGAATTTTCCAGTACGCATAATTAGTGCCATCAAATAAAAGAGGAATCAAAAGAGATTGTTCACGATTCATGACAATGGGGGTCAAGGATTACACTCAGGAAATTAATTCAATCAGAGTGTACCCGCTCTGATATCACTTGTTGGGAAAACTAGACCCCCGTTGATAGAATTAACAAGTTTTAAACCCAAGTTGTTAATTAGATTTATTATGAATAAAACTTGTTAAAACAAACAAACATCAATATCATGTCAAGATCATGCAGCGGAAAAGTAATTAAGACAAGATATGATGACCCAGGAAAACCAATGATACAAACTAGTTTCACGGTAAAAAACCTAGGGGAAAACCTTTCCAAAAGCAATCCACTATAGTAAAGAGAAGTTTCAGATCTATTACAAAACCTTTGTCCCTAGACTCTACTATCCTCGTAGATGAACTTACAGTAGAAACCTTCTACCGCTTCAGAACCTCTGAATTCTTCAATATATGAACGTCACCATTTTGCACGAATCCCAGTACATGACTTACACACTAACTTGAAGAAGATGTTGGCTGCAAAGTTCTTTACTTTATCAACAATGAAGATCAAGAAGCACTTAGTTACAAAATCCTAAGGCGCAAAGATGCAATAGCTTCTTTCAGAGAGAATAAGATATCGTTCACCTTTTGCATATGTTCTCTTTGTATTTTCTTATGTGACGATCTTTAAAATAAGCCTTATATATGTCTAGGGTTGTGAGAAAAGAAACCCTATGCAAATACATAAGCATGGGCTGAAAATCAGATCTGAAAATTCTGATTTCGTAATTCTCGATAGATACCTCGATAGATAGTATCTGTTGAGTCTCATTAAACCTCGATAGATAGCTATCTATCGAGTAGCTGTTGAGTTTTAATGAATCAACACTTTTTCACTTGTTTTTTGGACAGATTTGCATGGCTTCAATACTAGACTTGAACTCTTGTTCTTTGAAGTATAAAACACATCTTAGATCTACCCAATTACAACTAAAGTGCGTTTTGTCAAAGGATTAACCAATTACATAAAATATTGACATATGTTCCTGTGAGAGACCGCGCCCCCCTTTTTTTTTATAGGTGATGTTGGGCCAAACCCACGTGAATGGGTAGAGTCGTGTTATTGCTTCTCAAAATGGAGGTTCGACTAATTATATTTTCTCCTTTAGATTAAGGATTTTACAATGGAGTCGCCACTTATTTAATTATTGAAAAAATAAGAAAACCATAATTGAAAAATAATTCCTCATTTTATTAATTTGAAATTGAATTTACATTGATTATAGGAAAATTACATGGCTTTGGTCCTAAATACAATCTAAGATAAAGTACATAGCTTTATTTCCTAGTTACAATCTAAAAATTGAAAATTACAAGGATAAGCATTTGATCTACTAACTCTTGATCTAAGTTCGAAGGCTATGTTACAAGGTGGGAAGGTGTTAGGCACCCACCTTGCCCGGTGAAACCGGTCTTCTAGATTATGGTGGCCAACATTCATATCATATCATCCAATATGTCAATCGATTTGCATGTTGAATTTAAAGTGTGTGCATGTGATAAACCCTAATTCAATTTATTAAGCATTGCATTTGAATTGAAAAATAAACTCAAGTGAATGTGTGTGGATGGTGATATCCTAAATTCAAGGATTTGAAAAAAATTATTAAACAAACATGTTTTTCATATTTTTGATGTAGATTTAAGATTAAAACTAGTGTAATGGATGAACATGTGATGAACAATTAAGAACATGTGAAGAACATATAAGAACAATTAAGAGCATTCAAACATATTCAAGGGAATTTAAAAGATTACTATCATGCTTTAATCCTAAATTCTCATCATGGCAACACAAAAAACAAGTTAGGGAAAGGGATTGTACATTCATGCAAGATCCATATGGTGAAAGGGGAGACTCTTGGTAGAGATCCTAAGGGTGGAGGAAAAGAAGAGTTAGGAGAGGAAGAGTGAGTCTCACTCAATATCTTGAGTCTCAAGAAGACCAAGATATGACAAGACTACTCAACTTCGCTAGAACTCAAAAGAGGAGAAGAGATGGGGTTTTTGTGTGTGTTTTAGAATGAAGGAGAGGGGGGTTTATATAGTAGTGGTGAAGGAAATATGAATGGAAGGCCATTTAATAAGGGTTGATAAAGAATCATGAACCTAGACCTCATTTTAGCCTTTGGGAAAATATGGTGCATTAAATGGAAAGATTGGTAGGAGTGAGGAGCAAGCTAAAATCCGGTTTTCTCGTAGCCGCTGTAACAGCCTGTAGAGCCAACTTCAAAAAATCATATTTGACTCAATTCTAATCGGAATTGTCTCGTTCTTGTGCTCAAATTGAAGCCCCGGATGTCTAGTTTCTGGGAAAATTAATCTCATTCACAGATTCAAAATATTCTGAGAGATATCGATGAAATAGTGAGCAGAGGTCATTTGTTAGAAAGTGGTTTCAACATAATTAACATTAATAGGTCCCAAATTAGCTTCCAATTAACATTGAATGGCTCCAATCACTCCCATTTCAGACTTAATTAGTTCCCAATTTACTCTAATTAAAAGATAATTGCACAAATTACTCATTGAATAATTAATATTTAACTATCTAATTAATTAAGTGTGTGTAACCTTACCATAAAATGTAGTCCTAACCAATCAAATTATGACACATCATTGATCTCAAATTGATTATACTTATAACCAATTGAAATCAATTGTTCATAATCACATATAGTCGGACTCAATATGTGACAGTGCATCTCAACCATTAAAACTTGATTTGATGATAACTTGATTTGATGATAACTTTCAATCTTGTGGTCCGATTAGGGCTTATGATCAGTTGATTTGATTGTTACAAAATCAAGATCATTTTGGTGGAATGAGATTAAGGATCTAATAACCGAAATCAAAATGCATATTTCCAAGGAAAAATTACCCTTTTACCCTCTCGGTGAGGTTAAATGCAGGTTGCAAAATGGGGTGTCAACAGTTCCTAACATGAATCACATATGTCCTAAGAAAAGAAAAAAGAAGCAAGATGTGAAATGTTGTAGAGGACAATCCAAATTTGAGGCAATCTTCTTGGATTTGCTTGGACTTACAATAGTGGCAGCTTTACGAATTTTTTTAGAATGGTCACCAAGAAATTTTAATTATATAAAATCTAATAAAGTAATAACTTGAATATATCAATGTCACCAAAAAAAAAAAGCATAAATACATGAAGTATTACAATTTCTTTCTACTAACAAAAAGGAAAAGGAAAAAGAAAAAGAGGTTTGACAATAGATAAAGTGGGAATTGATAATGCAGAGATGAGAGTAATAAATTAAGTGAAAGAGTCTAAAATAATAATAATAATAATAATAATAGAGAGAGAGAGAGAGAGAGAGAGAGAGAGAGAGAGAGAGAGAGAGAGAGAGAGAGAGAGAGAGAGAGAGAGAGAGAGAATATTTGCTACAACTGCGAGTCGAGTCACCAAGGAGTAAGGAGAGCAAAATTGTTGCGATTGCAAAACTAAAAAAAGTATAACTATCGTTACCACCAAGGAGAACTCACAACTACAATATTTTTCTTAATATAATTTTTTAAGGAAAAATGAAATTTTGAACTATTTTAATTATTGAATAGGCTAAATGAGTTACAAATTTAAAAAATTAGTGATTTTTATCTTTTTTTTTTTTGAATAATTTGTTCACTTGTTGTTTGGTCTGGTCTTGTTTTTGTTTGATTTTATGTTTGTTGTTATTTGGGTTAATATTTATTATTGTTATTTAAGCCTTTAAAAAAATGATTAAGGATTATGTTTTAGGGGGTAGAATTAATTTTGGAGTAATATTACGTCCACAACATTTTTAGAATAAATCTTATGCAAAAAGCTGTTATTGGTGGGTAAAAAAATAATATCAGTATAAGAACTAAATTAGAATCAATAATAGCTTACCACATTGGATTTATTGTGAAAAGTTTTGTGAATATAACATTGCTTTTATGTTATTGAACCCAAATTTTTGTAATTCTCAAGTCAGGGTGTCCAATATTTTGATTAAGGTGTTCATCCTCACCTTCCTCCAAAATATTACTAACAACTTCTTGTGAGTGCTGCATGTACCTTTTTATTTGTTTTGGAGTCAAAACTAAAGATTTAATAATTTGATGATTATGGAGGTTTTTTATTTATTTTTCCAAATGAAAAAAATAATGGTAAACATTAATAAACATCTTATTTGGAAGGAAATTAATTTTTTTTTGTTTGCTTTTGTTTTTTTTTTTTTTTTTTTTTGTTTTAACATCAACTTTGTTTAGCTAGGTTTTTTTTTTTTTTTTTTTTTTGAAAACTGTTTAGCTAGTTTTTAGGAAAAAAGAAGTATTAGGTGGGTGATGTTGCATAAAATTAATCCAAATTTGAAGCAATTGTTTTAGATTTGCTTCGCCTTGCAACTTTGTTTTCCATTATACTTGCCATTGTAACATGTGTGTGGCCTTCAATAAAGTATCACATGTGGTTCTCACATACTATGAGAGAAAAATCTTATAAAGACTGTTTCATAAAATAATTTTTGGTAGCCCAGCCCATAATAGCCTTGCAAACTTAGCATCGTCCCCCATCTCTCTCCAAATTAAATATCACCAACAACCCCCCAAAAATGCCGCACCTTCCTCCAAAATATTACTAACAGCTCCTCGAGAATGCTGCACTTACCTTTTTGTTTGTTAGAAAGCCAAAATGCTTATTGGGAATGCCGCACTCACCTTTTTGTTTATTTTGGAGCCAAAACTATAGAATTAATAACCTAACAATTATAGAGATTTTTGAATTAATAATTTGGTAATTATATCATTTTTTTTTTTTATGTTAAATGGACAATCAAATTTTTGTAAATTCTCAAGAAAACTAGACACATGCGCGTACTAGCAAGTTGACTTGGGGATACTTCACAACCACTTATAAACCTAAGATCTAACTAGTTAACCCTCATAATAAGACCCATTATACATCCACATAACATACTCAAACAATTTAATTTGGAGTATTATAGGTTGCCTAGTGATTGTGTCCTACGTAAAAAAGATAAGCCAGATCTCTTTTCTTAAAGGCAAAATAACCGTTGATTCTTCATGGATAAGAAGGCCATTAATGAATTCAAGCAATGCATTGAAAGAACTAGTTGTTTCCACAACAAAAACTTGAATCTCTACTAGATTTTCCATTTTTCATCGTTTAAAATATGAACACGTGGCCGTAAAAGGCTACAACATATGCATGCATATGAAGCTGCTGGATGAAAAAAATGTAATAATGGAATCAGATTTTCTTACCAAAATGGCAAATACAATTTCATTACTCTTTGACTACTTGTCAGCTGCTTCAAAAGCTCTCCCTATATGAACTCCTAGATTCTTTTCTTGCAATCCTTCCATTCCTAAATAGTGCTCCAGATTTCTTTCTTAAGGGAACCCTTTCCTCTAGCTGTTTCTCCAACTTCCTTTCCTAATATGGAAGATTTCAGAGCTGGAAATATTGGTGGTTCATCTGCTTCGGATCCTGGTCATGAGGATGACTCAAGTTAGCTTCAACTTTCAAATTATATACATAAATCTACTTTTTACTGTAAACACTAGCTACCGCGATAACATCTTTTATATTTTTGTTTCTTGTGATGATTATAAGTCCTAATCCCCCGCTTAATTAGATCACCGATAGGTGTAGAGACTGCTTTTTATTCACTCAATTTAGTCAGATTAACATGGAATATGAATAATCTAGAACAATACCGAGAGATTTAGTAAGTTTGGAATGGACGAAAGAGGAAGAGGAGTGGAGAATAGAGGGTGGCCGGAATATGCTAAAATTTAGTATACATACGTACTTATGACAACATAGTGAATAGGAAGTTGATGGTGTTGTGTACGGTTCAACTTACACTATATTCTGAATTTTGACATGTTTTCAACTGTTGTTATGCAGAAGCAGCAGAAGATTTATCATTTGATGCAATACAGTATGAGTTTTTTCGAAAGAGTGTAATAGAGGACGAACTGAAAGACTCAGAGGATGAAATGGATGATGCTTCATTTGAGGGGTCTCAATATGAGACATTCCCGTCATCTGAAAAACACAAGGTTAGATCTTCATCTTCTGATATGCATGCAAACTTATATTACCTTGAATAATTTCTGTTAATTGTTTTTTTTTTTTTTGGCTGAACTGTTGTTTAATGTTTATTATATCTTCTAGAGTGATGATAAATTATACAGAGCAAGGGACGATTAAGTCTAAAATAAAGCTAGACTATGAAATATATAGATGTGACATGACGTGTACCCCATCTTATATTATTATTTCTAAAAAAGAATCTTATATTATTGTTACTCAGAAATATATAGTAAGAATAAATACCTGTGAATACTGTTTGGTTGGTGTTAATATTATTGATTTCACCTTTATATTTGTAATCTCGAGAAAATTATTATGTACTTCAAAAATATATTTCTTCCCTTTCATAAAGAGGTGAGTTCTACCCACTATGAGACTCACCCCTATGCAAGAAGGAGAGAGTATACTCCTGGAGTATACAACAAAAACTAGCCGCCTTTACTACTGTAGTGAATATATAGAACTCTTTTATTAAACTTTTTTCATCTTTCTACACCGACATTATCATTGAAATACAAAGTCTCTAAGAATGCATGGTGTTATATGTGTGGTTGAGAATTGAACATCTTTTTTGCCTTTTTCTTCATGTTTGCAGGGTAAAGGCGAGTGTTCATACAAAGTTGATGATCTCGCAACTGCTTTTACGAAGGTCAGCTTTCTTGCATATGTTGTTAGAATTTCGTATATTGGTTATTAGTAAAGATATCCACGACTTCATATATTAAAAAATGTATGAGAAAGAAAGAGAATGAGATAGAAGAGAATTAACATGGACTGTTTTTGTAAATAAATTCTCGAGGTTGACGAAGCTAGTGGAGAGAATAGAGAATAGAGAATAGAATACAGATCATGTCTTTCTAGGCTATGTATGTTGCACACACTGCTCATTATAACTGAAAAGGTGACTTTAAATCGTGACTTACAATCATGTTTTCAGTAATAATTGGTTGTGTGTGCAACATGCTTTTCCCTTACTTTCTTCTTTGTATTTCTTGTTCCATGTATTTTCCATCTAGATCTAAGCTTTCTTCTTCTTCGAACACCACATCTTGCTCAAACATACCTAGTAATCTTTCTTCACAAGCCCCACTGTAGCTCCTTTCTAACATGTCCAATCTATGTTTGTAAAATTGTAGTATAAAAGCTATATTCTCTGGAGGCACCAATTCACAAAGATACGTAGAGTGGTTTTATCACTGGAACTTGCGAATCCTCTACTCATTTCTCAAGGACAATGTAAGCAATTTAACAAATAAAATGTTGGGTATATACACGTGAGTAAAGTTTCACGTTTAATAATAATGACAAGAGTGAATAATTTATATAGCATAGTCGGACCAAATTTATAAGCTCAAGTTTTTAGGTCAAGTGGCAGTGGCCGCTCTAGAAAGTTTTTTTCAAGATGGTCATTAAAAACACTTAACTTTAAAAAAATTTATTAATAATAAAACTTGAATATATTAACATCACAGAGTAAAAACATATTTAAATACATAAAGTTTTAAAAATTTTAAAATTGTTGTATAATATGATAGTTTCACTATTAATATTATCAGTTACATATTTTTCAATATACACAGCCAAATAATTATTAAGGTACTGATCTCTTATTCAATTACTAACATATTGCCTAAATAAGTACTAGTATAAACAAAATACATTATATTTTTAAAAAAGTACAACAAATTCAGTTAAAGACTAAAACAAATACTAACAGACTAGCTATTTGAAAATAATGCATTTTTTATATAAAAAAATAGCAATTTTAAAATATACCAATTGAAACACAATTTAAAAAATCACAATTAAACATTTGATTTGAGATTTTAGACTAATATGTTTGTTTGAGCAATTTTTGAAAAATGTTATGTCAGCAGGATTTTTGCAATACGTTCACAACAAAACCTAGGTTGTAAGTTTTTACTGGTTTTAATTTGAACTTACCACTTAAATTATTTTCTATTCATCAGTAACAACCTGTTATTTAAGATTTCTTACGAAAATATTGCAAAAATGTTGTGAACATAGCATTTCTTGCATTATTTTTTCAACATTCAATGGACAAAAATTTTGGAGAGGTTGAATTTTATTTTTAATGGGCTCAATTGTTATTAAGGGTGTTCAAGTGTTTTTTTTAGGGTGGTCAATTTTTTTTTCTAGAGTGGTCAAAAGACCCATATTAATTGAAAACTCAAAATTTTTAAAGTTATATTAAAAAAAAAAAAATTTAGGGTGGTCTTGTGACCACCCTGATTAACACTTGGCGCCACCAGTGTTAAGTGGTGTTCCTATGTGTTATATTAACTACGATAACTTCCTGCAAGGGTGTGAATTCCTTTCCTCAAGATTTTGCTCATCTCCCAACTAAGAAATCATAGATTTTGCAGTGTATAATATGTCTAGGTCTTACAAAATAAATCTCAAATTTCGTTCTTACCTTGTAAGCATTGCCTCAGTGACAAGATGCATAAACTTGCATACTGATGACTCCTGTCTCAAAGTTCTTTCTTACACTGTAAGCATTGCCTTCGCCTCAGTGACATGATGCATAAACTTGCATAGTGATGACTCCTGCCCCACCTCATATAATGGATTCAAATATTACTTACTGTTTGTGGATAATTTTACTTTTGCTTGGGTTTTCTTGATAAAACATAAATATAATATCCTGACTACATTTATGCACTTCGAAATTACTATATAAAAAAATAAAAACTCGCTTTCCACCAAAATGCAAGTCCTTCACATAGACTGTGGTGGAAAATGTACTAAAAAATGAGTTTCAACGATTCTACTCTTTAAATAATATTCTTCATGAGCTTTCATATTCGCATACTTCACAAAAAAAATGGTTGTGGAAAGAAAACATAGACATATAATTAAGAGTCGAGCAGCCTTAACGATGATATCTCATACCAAGTTGCTACCCTTAGTATCCACATTTGTTTTCTTGATTAATTGACCTCCCTCTTTAGTGCTTAATTTCATATCTCCATGGTGATATGCCAAAAACGTATTGACCCATTGTGATGAATTGATTGATTAATTAGCCAAGTTTATTAATAAATCAAATTAACATGCAAACACGTGGTAGCACAAACAAATCACCAATTAACTAAAGTATGTAGCGAAAAATAAATTGACACAAGTGATTTGTTTACGAATAGAGAAAACCTACACGGCAAAAACTCCACCAGGTAATTTTAAAGTCACCACTCCTGAGAATTCACTATTATCACAACAAGCGGTTACAAGTAAAGGAATCCCAGTACTTTATACCAACCTATAGTTGAACCCTTATCTCAATATCCAATTGGACTTGTTCTGTAGTGACAATCTCTCCTTATAATGTACGGCTCTCAGTACGTGACTAACCAATTGTGCGGATCCCAGGATGCGACTTGATTCATTAACTAGAGAAGGTTGTTAGCTGCAAAGTTCTTCAGTTCATCACACGATGAAGATCGAGAAAATTCTTGGTCACAAAACCCTACGGTGTACAAGTACAACAGCTTCTTCACAAGAAAGATGAACTAGGGTAAATTCAGTCTCCAGTCATAATTTGCATGAACAAACTTTGCCACGCACACGAGCAACCTTTGATGGCCCTTAAAACAATCCTTATATATGTTTAGAGTTGTGAGAAAAGAAAGCCCAAACATACAATCACGGATTGAATGAAAACAGTCCTAAAAAACTGAACTTCATAAATCTCGACAGATACCCTATTTGTCGAGCTGCTATCGAGCTACCTGCTTCAACAGCTCTACAGGTCATGATAGATAGCTAGCTGTCGAGTTTTAATGAACAACATTTTTCATACTTGAATCTTGGACAGACTTGCATGCATGGCTTTAACACTTGATCTTGAAACAAAGTTTCTTGAAGCATTAAACACATCCTAGATCTATCCAATTACATGTAAAGTGTGTTTTGTCAAAAGATTAGCCAATTACATAAAATAGTGACATATACTCCTGTTATCACATATGTCCTAACGCATGGGAAAATATGTTTCAAGCCAAACCAGGTCTTTCTCAACTTATAACTTTTGGATGTACTTTCTATCCTTTCCTACGTCCTTATAATAAGCATAAACTACAACATAGCTCATTTTCTTGGGCTATTTTTCAGTTTCAGAATGCTAATTTTTTTATTATAAAACAACAAATCAAGTCTACATATATTTTTAGACATTTTTATTCGATGAGTCTTGTCTTTTCCTTTTCTACAACTCACACTCTTTCTTCTTCTTCAACACATTCTCATGACTCATCTTCCTCCATTGATTACTCTTCTTGGTTATCAACTTATCATCACTTATGTATCTTCATTCTTGTCCTATACCATCTATTCTTGCACCTTCTTCTACTCCTAAGCCATCTTCCTATGCACTTGACCTTAATGCACTTCTCACCAGCTCTCTTTCACCAGCTACTACCTCATCCCAAACAGCAGCTGCTATCTTATCCCAAAAACCAGCTGCCACCTCGTCTCAAGTACCAGCACTAATAGCTCTTTCTTCACTAGAATCTATTCCGCCACCACTACCTCCACCTATCTTACCTCTTCCACTAATAAACACCCCATACAAACACTATCCATAAGTGGCATTTCTAAGCCTAACTTGTGCTAAAAAGCTCATATTGACCATACAATTACTAAACCACCTATTTATAAAAAACATTTCTCAGTTTTCACAATGGTGTTGAGTAAAGGATGATAAGTTAATTATGTGTTCGCCAACGACAAGTCACTTGGTCCCTTGTCTCACCACCAACAGATAAAAATGTTGTGCGATGCAAGTGGGTCTATAAATTGATTCATCACAGTGATGGTTCCATTGAAAAAAATGAAGCACTTCTAGTCCTGAAAAGGTCCCACCAACAGTAAGGAGTCGACGGCCAAAATTAGAAATTAATACTGTTTGTCAAACAATGTAATTAGTAGGCACTGTTTTCAAACTCTATATATTACTAACATCTCAAGTCTTAAAGACTCGATTTAGGCCTATAAATCGAGTTTCAAAGACTCGATTTCCAATGATTTGATCACGTCTGATGTGGCGTTTTTTTCACATGGCGTCCACTTGAAAATCGAGTCTTAGAAACTCGATTTATAAGCCGACCCTTTAAAACAAATAAAACAAAACACTTTACATTTAATATTATTTAAACATTATCAGTGCTGCTGTTGTTGTTGTTGTAACCCATGGAAGAAGTTGTCACTGAAGGAGTTCTACCTAGTTGTCCTTTCATCCACTGACCCAAACCCGACCCACTTCTCTTCGACTCTTCGATTTCCACTCCGTCTTGGTCCAGACCCTTCATCAGTGGTGTTAGTGTTTCCCCCAACAGCCATAGGCTACCGGATCTCGCTATCAACGCCGCCTCATGTTGGACCGCGTGGTGGCTCTTCTTTCTCCGGAGTAAATTGAACATTATCGTGGGTGACTTGGTTCGAACCGGGCTGTTGGCACGTGACCTGGACTGTGAGAGTCCTTAGACTACTTCTTCTTTTAGTGCCGAGAAGAAGCCTTGCTTTCTCTCCATTGTTAATGGAACCAAAAAATAAAGCTTAGAATGAAAACGTTGTTGTTGTTTTTTGTGCTTGTGTTTGTGTTTGTTTGGTGGTGGTGGGGTTGTTGTGGAGGCAGTGGCGGTTGATTTTGGCTGCTGGTTAGTCGGTCGTGGGTTCACGACTGTGGGTTTGCGATTTAGGTGTTTTGGGTCTGCGGTATATATGGGTGTTTGAGCTGTGTGTGGCGGTCACGGTAGGTTGGATTTTGGGGTTTGTTTGTCACGGTGGTTGTTGGTGTTTTGGCGGTGAATGGCTTTTCGTGGGTTGCGATCAGTGAGTTTGTGGGTTGCTTATGATAGCATTGAGATCGGTGGTTGTTTTGTTTTGTGTGGATGAGGTGGTTGTTGGTGTTTTTGCGGTGGTTGCGGTCACCGTTGGTTGTTAATGTGAGAGAAGCAGAGGGACTAGAGAAGAGAGAGGCCGAGAGATGTTTTTAATCTTATCTTAATTTTTTTATTATTTTTTTTTCCTAAACATAAATCGAGTCTTAGAGACTCGATTTCCAAGTGAACATCACATGAAAAAAAATGTCACATCAGACATGATCAGACCATGAAAACCGAGTATTTGAGACTCGATTTATAGGTCATAAATCGAGTCTTTTAAACTCGAAATGTTAGTAATATATATATATAGGTTGAAAACAGTGCCTACTAATTATATTGTTTGACAAACAATGTTAATTTCCAATTTTGGCCGGAGTAGACATTTAGTTCTATGACGTAGCTAGACATGCATGATTAGAATTATGGGCGATCAATGTGTTTTGTCTTATAAAAACACCCGGTAAAAGAGTTTTTAACCTAAAATGATATTGTCACCAGTTACCTTCAATTGGAGTTTAAGACAACTTGACATAAGAAATGCTTTTTTGCATTAGGTTACTAGAGATGAGGTGTATATGTTTCAACCCCTAGTTATGTTCATTCCGAATTTTTAGGTTATGTTTGTCGTCTCCACAAGTTGATCTATGATCTCAAATAAGCTCCTAGGGCTTGGTTTGTAAAATTTTACTAGCCACTTGCTTCACTTGGATTTTGTTGAATTTAATGTTGATTCTCCATTGTTTACTTATTGACATCAAACAAAAAGTCTTTTCTTATGACTCTACATGGACGTAGAGATGAAACTACATAGCGGCTTGGGAGCCTTGGCCCTGCAAATTCTCAAAAATTCAATATTCACCTACACATTTTGTTAAAATTTTCAATCGAGAAAATATATATGAATGCTCTTTCAAATTCCTCTTCTTACTTTTTATATTTATTATTAATTGGCCCCTTCAATCATGAAATTCTAGTTCCACCCTTATTATATATATATATATATATATATATATATATACACACGCGCGCGTGTGTGTGTCCCTTGAGCTTTAATGAATGGAGGTAATAAATGACAACTAATGCGGAATCCAAAGGGATAAATAGGCCACAAAGTATGTAAAAACAACATAGGAAAATGCTAAAAATACTACATGATGATATAACAATGGATCTTATTAGTAAACTTTAAATTATTATAAATGAATGTCAGAATTACTTTTTAAAATTTTTTTTTATGATTAATAATGTATTAGTTTGTAATGATATGTAGTAAAATTTATAATATCCCTAATATCACTTGAACCTCAATTTATCGACTAGATGAATTTATGTAATTTTATATAAAAACACACACATTGATGTTTTCATTATTATATTGAACATAAAACTTTTGAATTTCTAATTGTTTTTCAATAATGCACCTCCATTTCACTTGTTTATTACAGCTAAACAGGATTTGCGAACCAAGCCTGGGCTTCACCAGCGTCGAAAGTGAGTAAACCAAACCAGTGGATTGCTTAATGTCACTTTATTCCAATGGTAGAATTTGAAGTATATATTATTTTCTAGTTAATCATTCTATGAGCTTACCTATATGCTACATAGCCTGATTTCAATATTCATGCATTTGTTGTTATTATTGTTATTATTTTGCCATGCTTCACTACTTTCTGAGTCTCTTGCCTATCAGCTTAATATTCTGGATGAACATAATATCTTTAGATGCGGCACATAGATTTTTCTGTGTGTGTGTGTGTGTGTGTTAGATTTTTTTTATGAGCACTCTCTTTGGTGGTTAGGTCTCCCTTCAGTTAGTCCAGTAATGCCACAACCATACAGAAGATGGAGTGGTACTATAAAATGGTTTAGCAATGAAAGGAGCTATGGTTTCATAAGGCCAATCAATGGTGGTGAAGATATATTTGTGCACTACTCTTCTGTGAAGTCTGATGGCTACATACGTATACGGGCTGGCACACTGGTCGAATTCGACGTTGTGGGCGGGCATTGGCGTGAAAAAAGACTGAAAGCAATCAACGTCACTGGTTCTGGTGGAACTTTGCTGCAAGACAGTAGGAGAAGAGCCATTAATATTGCGACTGGCAGTGGCAGCGGGAGTACTGCTAGCAATGCTGAAACTCGTCCTTGTGTTGGGCCATGCTATAGGTGCGGCGAGATGGGTCATATAGCAAAGTACTGCTTCCTTGGTAGAAAAAATGACATTGCTGCTGCAAGGCCAGGGTTTGGACAGAAAACATGGATTGGCGTTGCTTGGTGCCATTTCTGTGGCCAGCTTGGTCATTTGGCAAGCAATTGTCTCACTGTTAGTCCTAGGAAGTGAGTTATGGAGGCTATAGCTCACTATCATTTTCAAGTTTTAAATAAATGAAAGCCTAATTATGTGGGGACTGCTTTTTTTTATTTTTTGCATTAAGGTGTTTGTAATAATGAATAATCAATACTTTTGCATTAAAACCTATGCATTTGTCTTTTCTACTTTATACGTCTTTCTTGCGTTGCTTGTTGGGAAATTTTTTTTAATGGAGTAAATTATACTTAAGAGACATTCCCTTTCCTTTAGGCTTGTACTTTGAACAAGCTTGGAGGGGGGGAATTAATTTCCTTTTTATTTCACTTTTGCATAGGTTTTTAAAATTACATATAGTTTTTTTAAAAAAAAATTAAGAAAAACTCTTCTAATTGTTCAAAACAAGTGTTTTTTTTATTAGCACGATTATAAAAAAAATAAATTCAAATCTCTTTAATTTTATTTATTTATTAGTATTTTTTTGTAAAACCTACTTTTACAAACTTCAATGAGCTCCTTGCACTAATTACATTGGGGCTTTGTTTCTGGTTATCCTCTTAGCCAAATCTTTTAATTTTCTCTATTCAAGAGAATAATTCATAGCCTTTTTTTTTTTTTTTTTGCTGAATATGGTAGGCCTTAAATATGTCTGTTTTTTTTTAATTGATAATTATAGGTATTTGAACTCTGGTCATATTTGTTAAAAACACAAAGAGATATCAGTTGAGTTTTTAGATTCTTAACTTATTTGTTACATCACCTTTAAAGGTAATTCACAATTTTTTTTTTTGGCGTACATGTCATGTCATTGTTTAGCCATTCTCTCCCCTCTTATACATTACTTGGGGAAATTTCCCATATTGTTTCTCAAATAAAGCATAGGATCTTTTCTTTTATTGGGTGAGATTTTTGTAATGTTTCTCGACTAGGCTAACTCTTAAACCCATAGTCCATAGTTTAACAACCTGGGCTACCATTTGTAATTTCTGGGGGGCCACTATGTACCATCTATTCCATCTCCAGTAGCTCAGTTAGCTCTTTTGGATAAGCTTATTGGAGATGGTCCCCCTAGGATAATTAGAACGATAGAGTCGGCAGTCGGCACCTTGCTCAGAAAAAGGGAAAAAGAAAAGAAAAGAAAATTGAAAGTACATTGGGTTTTATCTTTTATGTTTGATTTGACACTCGAAACTATTTTTTGAGCGTGACGGCAATGTCAATTTCTCTTTAATTCTGCCTAAGTAATCCTGCTCATTGGCTGCAAATTACAAGTCAATACCAAGTTTGGCGAGCATTGAACTGAATGAAGGCGGAAATCACATTTTCATCTTTATATTTTCGGGCGAATTTCACTTTGATCTCTATGTTTTATTTTTATTGCTTTTAGTCCCTATCTTAAAAAACACTTCTTATTTTAGTTTTTACCATTACATCAGAGATGAAAAATGCACACATGACAAATAGTAGAATTAAAAATATTAAAATAATGTCCACGTGTCATTGCAAGCTCCACGTGGCTTTCCTGCCCATAGTTAGTCATAATTCACTGATCAAAGCAATAACAATGTCACTGAAACAAACATATATAACCAAACCAAACCTCCACAGCAACAACTTCAATTTTCAAAGCAATTACTAATAGCAAACTCAGAAAATTTAGCAATTGAATCGATTTCAGACTCAATTGCAAACCTAAGCTGCGTCTCTATTTGTTTCTGACTGATAGTAAGTAACTCAAGTCCCAGGTGGCAGCTCTAGTTATAAGAACAACAGTAAGATTTTCTCGCACTTTCCTCCAAAATTTTCTCAGCAACGAAACAGACACAATCCAATCAAAAAAAGAAAAAAAAAGAAAGAAAGAGAGAGAGACTCACAGACATGCACGCACTTGGTAGATCTTGCTCCCTTCGCAACCGAATCTGAGCAATTCCTTAACCAATTCAAGCACTTCCCTCAACGATTTCAAAGCCTCCACAATCTCTTCAAGTACAACTAACTCTTTAGTTTCCCTAATCTCCTCGAACAGAGGGATCAACAGCTTCAACCTCCTCGCCAAATTGCAGTAGTGTTTCTTGATCATACACTTGTACTCCAAGATCGATGATATCTCGTTCACCATCTCGATCAAGCTCCTCACCACACCAGCTCCACTCTCTTTCTCCTTTTCTTCCTCCATACTCTAAAATGCACCGTTTCGCCAAATAAATGAACAGACGATTATTAGTGATCGCTTTGAAAATTGAAGTTGTTACTGTGGTTTGGTTATATATGTGTTGAGGTCTAAAAAAGCCATCATGCCAAGGCCCAAAATACCACAGTGAGTGAACTCCATGGAAAATAATAATAAAAAAGCTTGAGTTCACAACAAGAAAAAAGATAGTAGGCCCAAATCCATTAAAAAAGATTTAAGCCCAAGACCCACAAAGGGATAGGCCTTAGGGCCCATAAAATGAAGGGAAGAAAGAAAAAAGCCCAGTCTGCCAAGATTCGAAATTCGAAAGGGTGTCCAATGGTAAGAACTAGGCCAGGATACCTAGAGGCTGCCAGGAGCTCGGGGTCCTCGAGACGTGTAGCAAAGCTAGGATGAGATTTAGACAGCTCAAAAGGAGTGTCAAGAAACACAAGGAACGAAGAACAGATACATCCTTCTCAGTCTCCCAATGAGGCAGAAAGGAACCAGAAGGCTTGGAGAGTAATAATTCATCAACAAGGGAGTGGTACCTCGGGGTGTCCAGAAAGAAGAACCATGATGGGAAGTAGCTGGGAAAACTTTCAACCTGGTAGGGATGAAATCAGCTCACTCGGGAAAGATGACAAAAGGAAAGACAACCAAAAGGCTAAGTCTGGAAAAGGTGAGGTATAGAAGCCTTGAAGGAAGAGAGATTAGAGGTCAGTTATTTGAGGATACCCCAGAACGGAAAGTCAGCAAGAGGATTTTGGGAAAAGGCACCAAAAGAAGAAAATTATGAGAAATAAGAAAGGGACCAGCCACCAAAGTTGTTGACACAACATGGGCTTTGGTACCCAGGGGAGTAAAGTAGGGGAATCAGTGGTACCTCAGACCCCTAGAAGGACACTATAAAAGGGGGGGATTCGACAACAGTTTGAGGGGGGAGGGGGGGAATTCATGGAGAAAACTCTGTAAAAAACTCAAAGAAAGTAACAAAAGAGAGGAAAATATCGCCCGATATCCTCAAACAGCCACTATAGAATATACTTAGATTCAAAGGGATTCAAACTTTGCAAGTCTTGGAGGCTTGGAGAGCCATCTAAGTCTGTGATTTTTGAGCTTATTTGGACCTTGTAATATGTCTTAGTGAGCACATTGTAATACACAATTAAGAAAGGTAATGAAATATCTCACATTGTTTTAAGGATCCTTAACTGTCATTCTGTGTTATTTGTCCATTGCATTTCTCTTTTACTGTTTCTTGCTATCCCATGCATAAATAAATATATATATATATATATATATATTTCTTGCTTGTTAGTGTATGTATTGTAGAATTCCTGCTCTGTGCACCACTTGGTTTGTAATCAGTCCATTTAGCTGCAGTGAACCAAGCCCAGTCCTTTAAAACAATAACTGAAAGGCCTAGGGTCCTTGCTTCTACTTGGGCTTGGACACTATTCAAAAAGGACCCATACATTTTGGTGACTTCACTAGGGACTAGGTAAAGGAGAAGAAAGAAGCAGTCCTTTTGCAGAGCATGACTCCAAGACCAAGGAACAGCAAAGGTACCAATGTGCCACTTGCGGCCTTTGAGCCCTTAGGAGAAAACGAAGTGGCCTTCAGACAGAGGAACAAGGTACCTTTGGTAGAGCAGGAGGTCATATCAGGACAGAGACACGCAGGACAGGAGACAGACCCTGTGGCCTGAATGGCAGAAATGCTGAAGGATTTGCAGCAAGGGATCCGCCTCATCAAATAGGGTAGGTCCCAAGAAATTAGGGACAACGCCCCCCCCCCCCCCCCCCCCGGTGGTTAACCAAGATAAAGCCCAACTAGAGGGAGGATCGGCGGTAGGAGGTGGAGCTAACCCCTAGTACCTCACACTGGCAGATGTTAATGCCCTGCTGGAACAGGAAAGAGAAAAACTCTCGGAGATCTCCAAGCAATTTTCGCAGGATGCCCCATTCTTGCCAGAGCTCCTTGGTAAGCCATGTCCCAAAGGATATGAACCCCCAAAGTTCCATCCTTTTGATGGAAGAAATGGAAGTGCTGTGGAACACGTGAGTAGGTTTATTCACATTATGGGTCCTTATGCAGGAGACAGGGAGCTGTGTTTAAAGGAGTTCGCTAAGTCCCTGGTGGACAGAGCATATGCATGGTACACCACCCTGAGGCCTGGGTCCATTAAGACTTGGGACAAAATGATGGAGAGGTTTCGTGCAAAATATTACCTAGGTGAGGACAAGGTCACCTTCCAAAGCCTTCAGATGGTGAGGCAAAGGCCTGGAGAGGATCCTATCTAGTTCATTAAAAGGTTTGAAGACGTTTCTCTGGACTGTTACGGAGACCATGATGAAAAGGAGCTCGTGGAGACTTGCATATCCAATATGCTTTTTGACTACAGGCTTAATCTCGAAAATCTGTGCATAACCCAGTTTGCTGGCTTGTTACAAAAAACTAGAAGGACCGCATTAACCATGAGGACAAAGAGAGTGCCAGTACCCCAGGCCATGACAGCGTCAGTAGGAGAAAAGAGGAAGAGACCTGAAGGAAAAATTATAGAGGAACCACCTGCGATCCCATGTACTGCAGAGGAATTGAATCATGTTTAGGATAAATGGATTGGAGATGGAATTGTCATACCATCTACTGTGTCCAGGCCACCAACTGAGGAAGAAAGGAAGAATCCCTTGTTTTGCAGGATTCATAACTATGTCAAGCACAATACTAAGGATTGCTGGACCCTTCATAGGCTTTTTCACAAGAAAATTAGGGAGGGAACCCTGGAGCTCACTTAAAAGGAACCCGAAGTGCAAAGGAACCCTCTACCAAATCACAAGGGAAAGGGGGTGGTAGCCGTAGTGATCCACGGGAACCCGGCGGAAGCAAAAGAATTTGAAGGATCCTTCCATCCAAGCACAGTTAGAACCCTTCAGAAGAACCCTAAGTTCAGATCACTATTCAACCAATTCAGATTTGGGCCAGAAGCAAGAAGGGTGGCCACAGAGTACTTCATGAGTATAGCAGTAGATTCGGGGATGGAATGTTTCACAGCAGAATCCCATGCTAGTTGAGCTTACTTGGAGACAACCAATGTAATAACCTTCACTGATAAGGACATGAAGGTTGAGCACCCAGACTACCGTAGACCCCTTTATATGATGGCCACCATAAATGGAGTCCAAGTCAGGAGAGCATTAGTAGATACGGGGGCATTACTCAACCTCATAGCCCTGAGTACCCTGGAAGCCGTGGGCCTGACTGGCAGAAGGATCCTGGGGGCTCCTATGGAGATAACAGGATTTAGAGGGTTAGCAAAATCAACTGAGGGGTACGTGCGGTTGGCCTTAAAGGTGGGCCCAATAGTAAACCTGACTAGATTTCATGTGATTAACTCAAAAGTTTCTTACCATGTTCTGTTGGGACGCCCATGGCTCTATAAGCATCGTCTTATCTCTTCCACATACCATCAATGAGTTAAGGGGAGATTGAGCGAGAGGCCCGTAAGGATCCCTGCCAACCCTAGCCCTTTCAGCCAAGGAGAAGTGAAATTTGTGGAAACAATATTTTATGACGAGTTGGAACTAGATGATGAAAGCCCTACGCCGGGGACCCCAGGAGCACCTGTCTTGTTAGAAGAAGAAGGAGGAGGTGCCTGTGACTTGAGGAACCTCCTGGACAGAAAGAGGCAAAAGAGGGAGCCTAGCTCCTCAGGATGCTGAGAATGCGTGGTAGTATGGGAGCCCGGAGGAAGGTTAATTTATTGTTTATGAAGGCGGGCGGGGCCTGAATACATTGTGCAGGAGAGTCCTAGACCACCAGATTGTATGATGGCTTAAGAAGAAATCCTAGAGGAACAAGTCAAGGAAGCACAAATCCAGCCTGAGGAAGAGTTGGAAGAAATAAGCTTGGGGGCTGGTTTAGGATCTTAGGGGCCTGTTTTCATTAGTAGTCAGCTGACACCCCAAGAAAAGGAGCAGTTAGTGGCATTACTTAAGAAATATGTGGATGTGTTCGCATGGAGGTATGATGAAATGCTCGGTCTAGACCCAGGACTGGTGGTCCATTCTCTTAATGTGGACTCAGGAGTCAAGCCAGTAGTTCAGCTAGCCAGGGTCTTTCACACCGATATAGAGGCTCAAATAACTTAAGAAGTTAAGAAGCTCTTAGCGGCTGGTTTTGTCAAGGTTATCTATCACCCCAAATGGCTTTCCAACATGGTACCCGTGAAGAAGAAGAATGGCCAAATCTGGTGCTGTGTGGACTTTCGCAATCTAAACAAGGCATGTCTAAAAGACGAGTTTCCCCTGCCTAACGTTGACCTCCTTGTAGATTCAGCTGCAGGAAGCTCTATGTTTTCATTTATGGATGGGTATAGTGGGTACAACCAAATCCACATGGCTACCAAAGATGCAGAGAAGACAACATTCAGGACTCCAGTTAGGAATTTTTATTACACTGCGATGCCCTTTGGCCTTAAAAATGCAGAGGCCACGTACTAGCAAACCATGGCAGCTATCTTCCATGATATGATGCATAAGGAAATGGAATACTATGTGGATGATATTGTGGTAAAATCAAAAACCAGGGCAGGACACTTCTAGATACTTGAACAAGTTTTTGAAATGTGCAGGAAGAACAAACTACGCATAAACCCCATGAAGTGTGCCTTCGAAGTGTCTGCTGGAAAGTTTCTTGGGTTCCTAGTACACAACGGAGGCATAAGTGTGGAACCAGCCAAAGCTATAGCCATTGCGACAATGAAAAGGCCTACAACTATAAAAGAGCTTGTAAAGAGGGAAAATTCTCGACTTATCACAAGCTGACACATCATACTACCAAGTCCACAAAATACAGCCAATTACAAAGCGCCATGTACTGCTGCTAGGTTTTGCTATCAGTACTCAAAAACCAACAGAAATTTTCCAAGTGTCATTGAAATAAACCAATCACATATCAACGCGTGTAAGCGATGACATAAGCAGTCCAGCACGTGTAAGCGATGACATAAGCGGACCAATCAGGCTGTGATATGTGTGACCAATCAGACTCCACCATAGAGGTGGCAAAATTGAACACGACCCACGAACCCGACACGACGCGACACGAAATTAGTAGGTTATGGGTTGAGGCTTAATGGGTTTGTGTCATATTCGGGTTGACACGACGGACCCGTTTGATAAACGGGTTGGGTTAGGGTTCAACTTATGGAATCCGTTTAACTTGTCTGACCCGTTTAATTAAATAAAATTTTACCAATATACCATTCAAACCCTAGTTATATAAACTTATTAGTTGTTGTAGTTTATTTTCTTTGACATATTGTGATTGATTATTTATGATATTGAGATATACTTTAGTTTTGAATGATTATTTGTGATGCAGTTACTCATTAATTTTGAATTATATATATAAAATATTTATTTATTTGTTTTTTCATAAATATTTTTCTTTATTTTGATAAAATTAGAACAGGTCGACACGACTGACTCGTTTAATAATTGGGTCGTGTTAGGGTTGAGAATCTTGACCCGTTTAATAAACATGTTGGGTTAGTGTTGACCTATATAGTCGGATACGTATGAGTTGACACGACACGAACCCGACACGCGAACACGAATTGCCACCCCTATTCCACCACGTGTCGCTCACCAACCCCCAAACTCCAACAAATAGAAGCCTTCCTAAGGCATTTAAGAGACCAAGACATCTTGGGAGGGAGACCAAGCCATCTAGAGCACAAGCAGCATCAAAGAAGATTCAAAAATATTGAAGCTCTGCTGGAATCAAGTCCTAAAGCCTCCAGGAACTTCAAGAACTTCAACCTCAAATGCAAGGACCATTCAAAGCAGAATCATCTAAACTACCTGCCTAGATCTCAAAGGTCACTAGAATCAAGCTCAAAAGCCTCTAGAAACCTCAACAAACCACAAATCAGCAAAACTCTACAGATTCAAGCCTCTAAAGTCTCGAAGAACTTCCATTACAAACCTTCAAATACGAAGAACATTTGAAGAGGAATCATCCAAATCATATTCCTAGATCTCAAAGTTCACTGGAATCAAGCTCAAAAGTCGCTAGAAACCTCAACAAATCACAAATTAGTGAAGTTCTATGGATTTAAGCCTTTAAAGCCTCAAAGAACTTCCACCACAAATCTTCAAAGACAAAGAACACACGAAGAACGTGAAGAACAAAAGATTTCTAATAAGCTCATAACTAGAGATTCATTGTAATTCTGTTTCAAAGATCTTCGATCCATTCTTCAGCCAAATTGAAGTATATTTGGTGTTCGAACCAAAATCACATTACCACAATTCCAATAAACAAATCTTTCAATGAGATCGAATCAGAGGATCACTCTTTTGTAATCATAGAGAATTGTACCACACATTCATCAATACAAATTCGCATTTGTGAAATTATTTTACTTGTTTGAATTATTTCGAAATAGAAATTTAGTTGTCCACAGAGCTCAAAAGTTTCCTGGGGAGGGTCTCCTACATCAGGAGGTTTGTGCCAGGACTGGCTTCAGTCATAAGTGGTTTATCCAAACTGCTGAAAAAGGGGGTTGAGTTCACTTGGGGAACTGAGTAGCAGAAAGCCTTTTAGAGGATCCAGCAAGTCATAAATCACCTTCCCACCCTACAAGCACTAGTACGTGGGCAACCCCTGTTGCTATATTTAGCATTGAACTCCTAGGCTATAGGAGCCTTGCTAGCATAGAAAGACGATGATGGGAATGAGCAACCCATTTATTACGTGAGTAGGACACTTAAGGATATTGAGACCAGGTATCCCAGGATAGAAAGGGCATGTCTAGTGGTTATCTACACATCCCAAAGGCAAAAACAGTAGTTCTCAGCCCACCAAATCCTCTTGGTGACTAAGTCACATCCCATAAAGGTGCTCCTTCATCAGCCCCTTCTAACGGGAAGGATAGCACAGTGGCTGGTTCTGCTCTCTCAATACGACATCGACCTTAGGACCCCCAAGGCTATCAAAAGTCAAGCCATAGTAGATCTGCTAGCCTAGTTCCCAAGGAAGGAAGAATGTTCACTAAGCGAGGAGATCCCCGGGGAGGTGGCAGTGGTAGAGCTCCCAGGAAAGAAGTGGATAATGAGATTTGACGCATTAGCAACGACAACCTCAAATGGACTAGGAATTGTGCTAAGTTGCAAAGATGGGGACACCATGCCTTTATCTTTCAAGCTTGGGTTTTCCTGTTAGAATAATGCCGCTGAGTAGGAGGCATACTTGACTGGGTTGACAATTGATAGGCCAAAAATGAATTAACCCCTTGTAATGGATTAATTGATTAATTAGCAAATTTTATTAATTAATCAAATTAACATGCAATTGTATGTGACAGCACAAACAAATCATTAATTAACTAAAGTATGCAGCGGAAAATAAATTGACACAGTGAATTGTTTACGAATGGGGAAAACCTACATGGCAAAAACCCCACCGGGTGATTTTAAGGTCACCACTCCCGAGAATCCACTATTATCACAACAAGTGGTTTACAAGTAAAGGAATCCCAGTACCTTTTACCAACCTACAGTTGAACCCTTACCTCAATACCCAATTGGACTTCTTCTGTAGTGACAATCTCTCTTTTTCAATGCACAGCTCCCAGTACGTGACTAACCAATTGCGCGGATCCCAGTACGCGACTTGATCACCAACTAGAGAAGGATATTGGCTGTAAAGTTCTTCAGTTCATTAAAAGATGAAGATCATGAAGTTGCTTGGTCACAAAACCCTATGGCGTACAAAAACAGCAGCTTCTTTAAGAAAAAGATGAACTAGGAAAAATTGTCTTCGGTCACAATTTGCATGAACAAAACTTTGCTTCACACTCGCGCAACCTTTTACGGCCCTTAAAATAATCCTTATATATGTTTATGGTTGTGAGAAAAGGAAGCCCAAACATACAATCATGGATTGGATGAAAAACAGTCCTGAAAAACTGAGTTTGATAAACCTCGACAAATACCCTATCTATCGAGCTAGCTGTCGAGCCACGGGCTTCAGCAACTTTTAAAGCTCGATAGATGCTAGTTGTCGAGTTAGCTGTCGAGTTTTAAAATCCTGTACTTTCTTCCTTGATTCTTGGACAGACTTGCATGGTTTTAACACTTGGACTTGAAACAAGGTTTCTTGAAGTATTAAACACGTCCTAGATCTACCCAATTACAAGTAAAGTGCATTTTGTCAAAGGATTAGCCAACTACACAAAACATTGACATATGTTCCTAACATTGAATCACATATGTCATAACAACCATAGCACTCAACATAGGAGAAAAACCTATAAGGGTTTTAGGAGACTCCAATCTTGTGGTCTCTTTGGTAAAGGGTGACTTTGCATTAAGAGAGTAGAATTTGGCAGCCTACAGAACTTAGGCGCAAAGGCTGGAGCAGGAATTCCAAACCTTTAGCGTGGAGTACACCTAAAGGAGTGAAAACAAGTTTGCTGATGCACTAGCCACCCTAGGATCTCAAGTACCATTTAAGGAAGATACACTCTGATAAGAGTAAATAAGCAGGAACATTCCATCATAGGGATCCTCAAAAAGATGTTCCCTGAAGAACCAGAGCAGCAGGATTAGAGGAATGAGATCAAAGAAAAAATAAAAGAGGTAGGACATAGAGAAAGTATCAAGGAGCTCAGGGATTACACTTTGATAGAAGGAGAGCTGTACAGGAGGCTGCTCGGAGGGATTTTATCTAGATGTATTAACGTGAAAGAAGGAAAGCTGAGATTAAAAGAACTGCATAGCTAGGTCTGTGGGGTTGCAGAAAAAATAACGCATGGGGTACTACTGGCCAAATATGAACAAAGAGGCTGCAACTATACATGAGAAATGCCAAAGATGTCAATTTTCAGTAGACAAGGAAGAAAGTTACGAAGATTGGAGGACTCCATTCATGGAATACTTGGCTCAAGGGATCCTACCAACTGACAGGACCTTAGCTCACCAGCTCAAGAAACTTGTAGCCAGATATTTCTTATAGAACGGGATCCTATTCAAAAAGGGATGTAGCGGGGATCCCCTAAGATGCTTGGGGCCAAGGGAAGCCAAAGAAGTAGTTAGGGAAGTCCATTCCGGTGACTGTGGAAGTCACCTAGGGAAAAGAAGACTTTACAAACAGTTGTTATTGTTGGGGTACTATTGGCCAACAGTGAAGGACTCCGAAGAGCTGGTTAAAACTTGTCATGCATGCCAAGTACTTGGGGATGCAATCCACACTTATCTAAATGTGTTGCAAGATATGACAACACCGTGGCCTTTCCACACTTGGGGGCTTGATCTTATAGGGCCTATAAACCCTCCTTCCAATGGTTACATATGGATCCTAGCAGCCACCGAGTATTTTACAAAATGGGTAAAAGCTATTCCTTTGAAAAAAGCCATTGGAGCAGCCGTGGCAAACTTCATTAGAGAACACATCATTACAAGGTTCGGGATCCCCAGGAGACTGATCAGTGACAATGGGACCCCGTTCATAAA
This sequence comes from Lithocarpus polystachyus, assembly GCA_033629205.1. Lineage (NCBI taxonomy): Eukaryota > Viridiplantae > Streptophyta > Magnoliopsida > Fagales > Fagaceae > Lithocarpus > Lithocarpus polystachyus. The sequence continues at coordinate 80,190,967 of CM066166.1, forward strand.
CAAAGATATGAAGAACCTAACTAAGGCGTATTACATCAAGCATGGAAGGTCTACACCATACTACTCGCAAGGAAATGGTCAGCCTGAAGCCACTAATAGGGTCATATTGAAGATCCTTAAAAAAATGAAGCACAAGTATGGGGGTAAATGAAGTGACCACCTGGCAGATGTACTCTGGGCATGCAGGAGCTCTGTGAAGACAGCCACAAGATTTTCACCATTCTCCCTAGTTTATGGGACAAAAGCCATTAGCCCCGTGGAGTTAGTCGTCCCTACGCCAAGAGTAGTGCTTGAAGAAAATCAAGAAGGCACTGAGGACACAAATAATGAAAGAAGGTTGGCGGATCTGGAGGGGTTAGAGGAAGGAAGAGAAATGGCCATAAGAAGAAGCCAGAGGTACTAGCAGAGGATGGCTAAGGCGTATGCACAGATTGTACACCCAAGGGCCTTCACTGAGAGGCAGCTGGTGTTAAGAACAGTAGAGCAAGTAAGGAAAAATCTCCCAAGGCCCTCCAAATTTGCCCAAAAATGGGAAGGACCCTACATCATCAGAAAAGCCCATGATAGTGGGTATTACTACCTCACAAAGGAAGATGGGACGGTCCTGACAGATCCCATAAATGGAAAGTGGTTGAAACAGTACTACGCATGAAAAGGAAGAGACCTCAGTACATCGAGACCTTTTTGCCAGCTCTCAAACTTGCTAAGTGTTTCATCTTTCTTTACTTTTGTTATGAATTTTGTTTAAGTACTTTTTTTAGGAACCAATGGTAGAAGGACACTCTGTGATCTTTACTATCTTTGACAACCTTTTTGTGTTCCTTAGATGGTAACTTTGCTTTGATTCAATGAAGTTTATTTTTCTTATTTTCCTTTAAGCTACAGCTAAAATAAACAATTGTGACACATTACATAACCCAAATATAGGCAGATTTAGGGGGGGTACCTCAGCTAGCGCAAAAAAAAAAAAAAAAAAAAAAAAAAAAAAAAAAAAAAAACTTGGCACATGACCTAGGACTCACACAACAATGAGTTCAAAGTACATGACCTGGGACCATGAGCAGAAGTAAGTGCCTGGGATACCTAGCCTAGTACTTGACAAAAGGGGTCTGCCTGGTTCATGACCTGGGACTTCGAAAAAAGAAAAGAAAGAAAGCATCCAATGTACCCAGTTCAGTACCTGTGCAGCAAAACAACCACCAGGGTACCTGATCTAGGACCTGCAACAAAACTTGTAGGGACCATGGCCCGGGACTTAGTGTAAAAAAAAAAAAAGAGAAAAAAAAGAAAAAAAAAAGAAAAAAGAAGAAGAGCAGATCCGCATGCTACTGAAAATTAGAAGCAGTCTTAAAAAAAAAAAAAAGAACAGATCCATGTTGCAGAAAATGGGGAGGGAGAGGTCAGAAATAGTGTTCAACAGGAAGAGATAGAACTTATACAACCCAAATTGTCCCAAAAAAAAAAAAAAAAAAATACATTTGAACTAGCTAAAAAGAAAGAAAGTAAGAGAGTTAAGGGATAAGGCTGGCTAGCAAAGAGCTATCTGGGGAAATAGTAGGAATAGCTGAGGAAGAGAGCACCTGCTGCCTTTTAACCTTCAAGTCCTGCAAAACCTTGTGAGCACGGGCTAAAGCCTCCTCAGCAGCAGCAATTTCAGCATCTAGATTCTTAGAAGCCTCCTCAGCACAGCACATAACAGCTCCATCAGAATATTTCCTATAAATACACCTCCCCTGAACCCACTGGTGAAGTCTCCATGGATCTTGAACAACCCTTCTAGCAATGGCAGACCCTCCACAGGCACAGAGAAGCATAGGAAGTTACCAAAGGGAGGCCCAAAGTGATGAAAGTGGCTTGCAGGGAGGCTGTTAAACTCCAGGAGATCAAAGCGGGCCAGGAAAGCAGGGAGCCCTGAGCCAGAATCTGAAACAGTCACCTATGGAGCCTCCCCCATCGTTGTATCTCTACTCGTAGGAATTAGAGAGCTTTCAACCCTCTAGATGGTTTAGGGGGTCCTTGCTTGAGATTCAGCAACCTGGACGTCAGGAGCAGATTCCACAGCTACCTCAGGAACTACGAGCTCAGGACCCTTAACACTTGTGTTAGCACTTGCAGAAGTAGACAAAATTTAAAAAAGGGGAAAGAACAAAGGAAGAAATGTAAAGTGGGAAAGTAAAAGAAAGCTAAAAGAAAAAAAGCCGGTATCAACTTCCTGCGCCAGAGCTTCCTTCTCTTACCCCTCTAATTTCCTAGAGGACTTTGTGAAAGAACACACAACACGTTGGAGAAAGGGTAAGGAAACTTTGGAAAAATGGCTAAAGGAAGGAAAGGATACTGGGGGCTTCGCCATAGAAGGAAAAGGCAGGGGAGAAGTATGAAAAAAAAGGGGGGAAAAAGGGGAACCATAGTAAAAGGGGAAGAGGCGGCCTTAGAGGCGGATTGAACACTGTTTTGACCTAAAATGAGAAGAGAAAAACGAGAACCCTTCGAAAGAAAAGATAAAAGACATAAGGTTAGCATATTTATAAGGGGTGAATGAGGCTCACCTACTTGTATAAATGAAGACGCGCCCCCAAGGACTTTTTGCTTAACGCAGGCTCAGTCATAGGTTTAAGTAACACAGTTTTGGTAGGACTGAAAGTCTCCATGGGCTGGGGATCTTGGGGACCAGGAGGTTGAGAGGCTTCAGGGTCCTAAGCAGCTAGGAGAATAGAAGGCAGAATGGACTGGACATCCTACATTGGCTGCCCAATCTTTTCAGTGACACCACCTCTAGGGGGCTCCTCTTCCACGCTTGGGGGAATAGCAGAGGGAGCTGTAATCACTTCTTTCACCAGAGTCCCACCAGTCGTGGGAGGAGGTACCTCCACCTGCAAAAGGAAGAGAAAAGCAAGTGACATAACATCACAAAACGCATAAGTACACAGCAACGGAAAGAATGGAAGCAAACAGAAAAAGGCACAAATAGAAAAGAGGGCCATACCACATCATCGCCAGATGACTGACTCTTGCCTCTCCTGGAGTTTGACTTGCGTTTGGACTGCAATGAATAAAATAATTATTCATTAGTTAAAAGAGGAAGGGAGAGACACAGCAGCAACAATGAACTACTGCAAAATAAAATAAAGAAGAAGGAAAGAGGCCTTGCCCTTCTCTCTCTTTCTACAGATTCTCCAATGGTCTTTTGTTTGCTTTGGGTATGCCTAGAGGGTCCTAAGGGAGACTGGGGTATAAAATCAAAGGACCCCGAAGAACCCTGGGCCAAGAAACTCACAAGAGCCTGAGAGATAGGGAAGGCTCTACCTTAGTCTTCACTCGAGTTCTTGGAATTGGGATGATCAATTTCCTTTCTAACTGTAGGGAGGTTCACTGTCTCGGGTCCCTCAGAAGTTACTAACTGTTTTTGGGACCTTGCAGTCTTCCTCCTCTTAGTCTCAGGGCTAGCCTTAGTGCCCTCAGCACTTTCTTTAAGCTCAACTCTTTTAACCATTTCCTGCTTAATCTTCTTCTCTTTATTTTTGCCTATAGGAGTGGCAGCACCAATTGCCTCTACTGCCCTTCTCTTAATTGGCACACCAGAAGAGGTACCAACAACAAGATCACACCTGGCCAAGTCTCTGGAAAATCTTATGCATAACACACCCAACCAACCTTAGAAGCATGCCACTCCACAAATCCTGTCTTGCTGCTTATGGTAGTAGATACAGTTCCAGCAGTAGGGAGGGACAGGTGTCTGTTGGAGGAAGGAGTAGAGAGAATGTCAGGATCGGGAGCCCTTCCAATCTTGCCAGAACCAACGTAGTCACAGAAGGACTTCTGGACTTATAAACTCTTCTCCAATAACCAGCAAAGCCATTGGAAGCAAAGACTCCCCTTTGGGAGTTGGGTACAACAAATTGAGAACTCTTCCGCGACTAATAAGGAAAGGCTTGAAGCCTTAGGAACAGATCCAAAGAAGGGAGAGAAGGTACTATATCCTTAAACACTAGTGGGATGTCCTGATCAAAGCCAAATTGCCAGAGTACTTGGTGTGCTGAGTAGTGGGTGTACCTGTGACCATTTGAGGAGGGCACTAGAAGCCATAAGGGACTAATACAAGCCAAGTAGGCCAAACTGCCTTCATCACCACGGCGTAGATCAAAGGTATTCCTTGGAGAGTTGAGAAAAGAAGCCAATACAGAATCACAGGCGAACTTGGGACTGAACTCTCGGGGAGAACGCTAATTTAAGTGCCCTGGGCACCCGAGCAAATCTAATTGCCAAAGGGAAAAAGACAGACTTAACCTCGTACCCGGGGAACTCACTAAATAAAAACTTACTAAGCTTGAGCGCTAGGAACCCAGCTCCCCTAACTGCCTTGTCCTTCTCTTGCGAAAGGTTCATGATCCACTTACCCATTCTGGCTGGTTTCCCACTAGGAGAAGCAGTACGCCCGCCAAAATGACTGAACAATTTGTCTTCCACTTCGAGATCCTCGTTGGAAAGACTGACGTCAAAAGGATTCTCCTCCAAACACCGGAAGGAGGAAGTTATTGACCATATCCTTCAAGGTGATGGTAAGCTCACCGACAGAAAAGAAAAAAGTATGAAGAGAAGGGCACCAACGGCGTACCAAGTGTTTGAGGCCCTTGGCATTTCTAAAACCTTCGAGGTTCCTGGAAATTGCCATTTCTTTTAGGATCCTAGCATGCTCGTCTTGGTCAACAAATTCCTGGAAATTGCCATTGTTTTTAGGAACCGCCTCTTGAGATCCTCGCATAATCTGGAGATCTAAAATCTCTCTTGGATCCGGGACCTAGGTAGAATTGGTAAAACCCAACTGGTCAGAGAATACCCAGGTATGAGAGGAAAGAGGGGCCTTACCGTGAGACACCAGAGGAAAAAACAAGCTGAGGGAGTACCAGGGGTCCCGTAAAGGGAAATCTGGGCTCTCCATGACCCCCTGTGACTCTTCGTGTGCAGACCTAGAAGAACTCTCACCCTCGGAGGGATTGGGAGTACACTCCCTCCTTTTTTGCGAGGAAGAAGAAGCAATAGAACATTAAATGTACTGGGAAATAGGGGAGTTGAGGGAATGAAGAACGCAGAAGAAGAAAATAGAGAAACAAACTAACTAGGAGGAAGAAGATAAGCTTGGGAATAGAAGACTTTGGGAGGTGAAAAGAAAATATGAAGTGACTGCAATAATGGCACAAAGAGCAGTTGGAGAAGACGATGTATGGAAAGGCGCGCCAGTTACCAAAATTTTATTTTAAAGAAAAGAGTTATTGGTATTTATTAATGGGAGTTACAGGGAACGTGAAAAATGGGTGGAGGAAGTTTTCACTCCAAAATTCAACTGCCATGTCCCATGCAAAGGGGGGAGTTACAAAAGGAAGGAAATGCAACACGCAAAGAAAACCAGGACACCCGAAAGTAGCGGGAAAGACAGGACCCTGAAGGAAGAAGGGGGGAACCCTGAGGTTTATTAAGATAGTGAAGAAGGAATTCCTGCAAAAATTAAGGCTCTAGTCTACTCACGTGTGGGGTGCAGGCAACCCACGAGCTTGGGGGGCTAAATGTTGAGGTCTAAAAAAGTCATAACGCCAAGGCCCAAAATAGCATAGTGAATGAAACCCATGGAAAATAATAATAAAAAGGCTTGAGCACACAACAAGAAAAAAGATGGTAGGCCCAAATCCATTAAAAAGGATTTAAGCCCAAGACCTAGGAAGGGATAGGCCTTAGGGCCTATGAAATGAAGGGAAGAAAGAAAAAAGCCCAGTTTGTCAAGATTAGAAATTCGAAAGGAAGTCCAATGGTAAGAACTGGGTTAAGATACCCAGAGGTTGCCAGGAGCTCAGGGCTCTCGGGACATGTAACAAATCTAGGATGAGATTAAGACAGCTCAAAAGGAGTGTCAATTCAGTCACCCAATGAGGAAGAAAGGAACCAGAAGGCTTGGAGAGTCACAATTCATCAACAAGGGAGTGGTACCTTGGGGTGCCCAGAAAGAAGAACCATGAAAGGAAGTAGCTGGGAAAACTTTCAACCTGGCAGGGATGGAATCGGCTCACTTGGGAAAGATGACAAAAGGAAAGACAGCCAAAAGGCTGAGTCTGGAAAAGGTAAGGTATAGAAGCCTTGAAGGAAGAGAGATTAGAGGTCAGCTCTTTAAGGACACCCCAGAACGGAAAGTCAGCAAGAGGCTTTTAGGGAAAAGGCACCAAAAGAAGAAAACTATGAGAAACATGGAAGGGACCAGCCACCAAAGTTGTTAACACAACGTGGGCTCTGGTACCCAGGGGAGCAAAGGAGAGGAATCAGTGGTACCCTAGACCCCTAGAAAGTCACTATAAAAGGGGGGATTCGACAACAGTACAAGAGGGGAATTCATGGAGAAAACTCTATAAAAAACTCAAAGAAAGTAACAAAAGAAAGGAAAATACTGCCCAATATCCTTAAACAGCCACTATAGAATATGCTTAGATTAAAAGGAATTCAAACTTTGCAAGTCTTGGAGGGTTGGAGAGCCATCTAAGTCTGTGGTTTTTGAGCTTATTTGGACCTTGTAATGTCTTAGTGAGCACATTGTAATACACAATTAAGAAAAGTAATGAAATATCTCACACTGTTTTAAGGATCCTTAACTGTCATTCTGTGTTGTTTGTCCATTGCATTGCTCCTTTACTGTTTCTTGCTGTCCCATGCATATATATATATATATATATTTCTTGCTTGTTATTGTATGTATTGTAGAATTCCTGCTCTGTGCACCACTTGGTTTGTAATTAGCTCATTTAGCTGTGGTGAACCAAGCTCAGTCCCTTAAAACAACAACTAAAAGGCCCAGGGTCTTTGCTTCTACATGGGCCTGGACATTGTTCAAAAAGGACCCACATAGTATGTTTGTATCAGTGACATTGTTATTGCTTAGATCTGTGAATTATGACTAACTAAGGGCAAGAAATCCACGTGGAGCTTGCAGTGACACGTGGATATTATTTTAATATTTCTTAATTCTGCCAATTGCCATGTGTGCATTTTCAGTCTCTGATATAACGGTAGGAACCAAAACGGGAAGCGTTTTTTAGGATAGGAACTAAAAATGGTAAAAAATAAAATCTAAGGACTAATGTGGGAATCGCCTAAAAATGTAGGGACAAAAATGTGATTTTCGCCTTGAATGAATCAAAGCTGAACTTTACGAATTGTCGAATCCAGACGGCTTTACTGCAGACTTTCACAACTACCCCTTTATTGTCTTATTGAGAATATTTCGACTAATTAAATTGTGCATGAAATATTTCCTCAAAGAAAAAAAAATTTGTGTATGAAAATAATGTTTTTCTTTGTAAATATAAAGTATGCATGAAAATACATAATAGGTAATAATATACCTTGTACATAAAACGAGGATCACTGTGCTTGTAAAATAAAAATAAAAAGTATAACATTTTAACCAATTAAGTTTAGAATTCACTCACATTATGCTATGCAAAATTGAATAAAAATACATGGTTGTTATAGTAATTGTGCAAATCTACATTAACATTATTTATTTTTATGTATCTCGATGATGAATGAAGAAAATAGATAATAGTAGTTGTGTATAAAGAAAAATAATTAATTCAAAAATTCAGAAAAAATTGATATTTTAATGAAATGTAGTGTAAAATAGATAATCTGATTTAAGGTGTTTCGAAAAGTGAGTATACAAAATATAAAAAAATAGGTTATTAAGCTAAAATAGACACGATTTTTTTTTTTTTTTTTTTTTTTTTGCAAAAATTGATGGGAATACTCTAACATATGGATAAGTAATATGAGGTCATGACTAGTGCAGCTTCATTTGGTTTTTTTGTTTGATTGATTGATTAATTGAGAGTGCATTGGGTTTTATGTTTTGATTAATTGCTACTTGCTTATTTCATTGGGTTTTATGTTTGATTAATTGTTACATCACTAGTCCCGCAGTTGTAGAAACTTAAGAGGTCAGTGGCCCACTATGCATATAGCAATGGTCTTTTTAAAAATATATATATAATGCATGTAGCCAGGCAGGTAGAGAATGCAGCTTTACTTTGGGGTATAAAACCAGCAAGTAACATGTTCTTGACAATGATTGGGGAGCTCCTTATGTAGTCATGTGGTATTTTCTGTTTGACTTTTAAACTGAACATGCATGGTTGATAGGAATGTTGGATATTATAAGTGTTTCTAGTTCTAGATAATATTTATATAAGTAACATAACCCAACATAAATCATCTCATTTTTCTTTAATTCTATTTTATGCTCTAACAATTGCAGTATGTAATGCGTTTTTTTTTTTTTTTTTTCCTTCTATTTTAAACTTTGATTATAATATAACATGCTAAAGGTTTCTTGGTTTGGCGGTCTAACTCCCCAAATAGATGAATTTGCTTTTTAGTCATAGACTCTCTTTTGGGGGTGAACTTGAATTAGGCAACTAGCAATTAGACAAAACATAAAACCTTATTAGATGACTAGTAACTTTGAACAAGATCTCATTTTGAGAAACTGAAAAATATTTCCCATTTTTCTTAGTGCTTATAAATGCATTTGAATGGATGGGGAGTGCAAACGTGCATTCGAAAAATTCAGTACTTTTCATTAGTGAAAATCACAAGAAAATGCAGGGCCTACTTATAAGCTCATACCATTGTTGTAGTGATTTTCTATCCCCTCAATAAATCCTTACACAGATCGAATGTCTAGAGGACTCATTCAATGGTCTGTTGAATTGAGTGAATTTGACATTATGTAGGCCATAGCAAACTTTGCGGTAGAATTCACACTTCATGAGGACACAAAGCAAGAGTGTACAAAAGACTCCCAATACAAAGAACAAAGTGAAGACCAATATTAGGTCATTGATGTAAATGAGTCTTCAAATCACCAAGTAGGCAAATCATAGTTGGTGCTGACATCCCTTAGAGGGGCAAAACCGAATTAAGCAATATGTTTGGAGTTCCTAACCACCAATAACGAGACTAAATAGGAAGCCTTAACATTTGGACTAGAGCTCATGAAGGTAGTAGGGATTAACCGGGTCGTTATCAATAATGACTCGTAGTTAGCCATAGGGCAAGAACAAGTGAGCTATGAGGCTAAGGAGGACTGAATGATTGAAGTAATACATGGAGAAGTTCAAAAGGTTTGAGGTAACTTTAGCAAGTTCAAAATCAAGAATGTGAAATATGAGCAAAATGCATGGGCGAATGGCCAAACTAGCATTGACACTAGAGCTCAATCCTCAAAGCTTGGCGCTTATTGAACTCATGACTGAGCCATCCATTTTGAAGTCAGTGAATTGGAATTTACCACATCGTGAATGATACATAAAGTTGACTATCAACTTATTGGTATTATGATTATATTCAATTCACTCATTTCAAAATAGATGGATAAGAATAGGATTCTATCATTGTATGAAATCCATGATAAAGTTATCTTAAAAAATCTAAAGGATCTTAACTATAAAAGTCTATATGTTTTACTGGACATTTAAACTAAGCTAATTACTTATGCAATTTAAAAATATAAAAAATTAATTCAAGAATTTACTTTTTATTTTTTAATATTTATATTAGGACAAAGTTTGGTTACAAACTTGGTAGTAGTCTAAGATTATAACTCGCACTTAAAAATTAACATGGTTACATATTTTGAAAATTTAACTATTGAATTGCATTTTCTACATGTTCATCAACACACATGTCAAATTTCATGCCAATCAGATGTATTCGCTATTTGATCTATAAACTTATTTTTTATGCAAAAATTTAAACTACAAAAACTTAAATTTTAAATATTAGATTGTTGACATAACTATTGATTTTTAAATTTCTGAAAATTTTGCAAGCACAAAGAATATAAGAAGAAAATGTAATCCAATAGTGGATATGTAAACTCACATCAAATAAAAAGATGAGAGAAGTTGTAACCTTAAAGGTACAACCTTTTTTTTTTTTTTTTTTTTTGAGAAGAAGGTTACAAAAAACTTTGCCCTTTAAATTTATTGTATTTATATATTTTCATAAGATGCTTAATTAATTATAACAAATCATGTTTACTTTCAAATTCCATTTCAAAAATTCTAAACTGTTATAATTTAGAAAATTAAGAACCATTTCTTTTGAATACAATATTTAACAAAAAAAAACTACATAAACATAAATATAAACATATGCATATACATATACATTAGATTTCTTATAGGCTATATTAAAACTACACCCTATAACTTTGCCTAAAATTCAATTAAGTTCTGTAACTTAAAATTTTGTTCAATTTAGTCCTTAAACTTTTAGCATTATTCAATGTTTTTAGATGATCACCATTAAGCACCTAAAATAATGAATTTTTGTTTTGTTTTTTTAAATTTTATTACTCTTAAAATTCGTAAAATTAATAATAAAAAATTGAAAAAAATTAAAATAAAATAATTAAATTCATAAGAAAATTTAAAAATATTTATAAAAAATGTAAAAATATGCACACACACAAATATATATATATATATATATATATTTTCAATCCTAAGTCATTGTTGGACCATACTTGAAATAGCATTGCTAGTACATTGTATCGAATTACAGAGGTGTAAGACCAGATAGATGCTATAAGTAACGATAGATGCTAATAATGGTAAAGGGAAAATAACTATGCGATAATAATATAATTAAAGGTACATACACAACATCAAGCCCACATAATACCTAATCCATTTCACATTCATTTTTCTATTAATTTTGTCCCAATTCTTAATAGATAAAAACTAGTTGTATCATATTCAATCAAATAGAGAGAGTGGAAATTCATTCCTAAAATTCTCTCTCCTAAATAAATATATATAATAAATATGAAGATTAAACCCTTTCCCTTTTTGTTATCTTGCATCTTTGTAGTTTATCCGATTCTCAATACCAACATAGAAATTAACTAATTTAAAAATTTATCATAGAAGAAAGCGATGTTGGCTATGAATTTAAATATATTATCTTTCTTTTTCTTTTTCTTTTTTTCTTTTTTCTTTTCCAGTGACATTAGATCAACTAGAGTGGATAATCAAACAGCTTCTTAATCACGAAGAATTGTGCTATAGGGGAATCTACTACTATTAGGAATATACATTGTCATGCATATGGTATCGGTGAAACAAACAAAAATGTGATTTTTTTTTTATAAGACAAAACATGTAAAATAGGATAACATTGGATATGAAAAAAGTAAGTAAAAAATGATATTTAAATATTGAAGTTTGTTTAAAACCAAACCTTTTAGGATTTTTAAGTTGTTATATAAACTTTATATACCAATTTAAAAATCCTAAAAGGTTGTAGAAATTAAGAACCATTTGTTTTAAATACAATACTTAAATAAAAACTTTATAAACATAAACATATACATATACATTAGAATTTTTTTTAGGCAAAATTACAAATCAAACCATTTAAATTTTACAAAAATTGATTTCAATTTTGTGAATTAAATTTTGATCAGTTCAGTTCTCTAACTTTTAACTTCATTCAATTTAGTCCTCATGTTAACTTATGTTAGGTAATTGTCTTTAAGTGCCCAAAATAATATTGTTTGTTTTTTTTTTTTTTGTTTAAATTTAATTTCTTACATTAAAACTATTTTTATAAAATTAATAAAAATAATAATTTTTTGAAATGGGCATCCAAGTATTGCATAGCTCCCTATTGAAAGAAGAGTAGTCTTGGGTTGCTAATCACATTTTTCATGTCCGCTTTAGATTTCATGGGCACCTTGGCAGGGCTTTTAGTTGACAATAGGTTAAGCAGAAGGCGTTTAATCCCAATTGGCTCAACAAGAACCACAGCGAGGTTAAGCACCTGTGAGAGCAAAGCAAATGTAGAAACTAGACTTAATTATTTAGCCATAAAAAATACAAAATTAGAAGATCAATACTGGCATTTAAATATTCATTATTGACAAAATTAGCTTTGATATATATATATATATATATATCAATAATTTAACAAGTTCACAATAAATAATATGCATATTTTACATATTTTCTAATGGCATTCATATGAATAATAATATATTTTTGTAAATAAATTTATACTAGTTAGAAAAATAAGGTATTGGGTAAATCCTTTTACATCTTGTTACACAAGAACGTACACACATTTCATTTTTGAATTAAAATTTCACGATTTCAATTTAAAATGTTTTGAATTAAAATGTGTGTGTCCGTTTGTGTGTAATTGCACCCTAAGATATTAATATTTTTGGTGTATACTTCGTTAAGGCACGAATACCTTATCTTTAAGATGTTTTGCACTAACATAGGAGCATATTTAGTGTACATCTCCAAGGATGGCTCAATACAATAGAAGGCGTAAGGCAATAACTATAAGTGTAAATTTTTTAAAATTTTAAATATTCAATAAGTAATATTTATTTAAATTTCTATACCATAACATTTTAAAAAAATCCTCTTGTTTTTTGAAATGCAAAATTATTAATTAAGTTTGTTTTTGGGTTTTATTAACTATCTCTTTTTCAATTGTTAATAGCTAATCAACTTGATCATCACACTCATAATTATCACCCCAAGGTATTTCTTTTCCAACAAGATATTTGTTCGACTATTCATGTGGTCAAGTAATGAGTCTCACATTGGATATTAATGAGAAGAGTGAATGGTTACTATAACATGCTTAAGCTTATACCCATTGGGCTTAAGGATTTTGGGTCAAGTGGTATCTCTATATATTATATTAACTACTCAAGGAGTCTCCCTAAGATATTTCTCTTCCTAACAAGTGGTATCAGAGCCCATAGTGTTGTGTGGCAAGGTGGCAAGGTTAGTTCCCTTCATAGATGGAGCAAGGGCATGGTCCTCTTCACAATTGGAGTGGGGACAAGTGCAAGCTCATGAAGACTATACAAATAATTTGAGAAAAAAACCTAACAAAGGAGTATTCCAATGGTACTTAATAATGTTACGCACAAGGTTCTCATGAACAAGGAAGTGTGGGTTGGATTCCCATGGATGTGAGTGTGGGTTGACATTTGGTTTCCATGGATGGTGTATGAGAGGTTGATGGACATGGTTCTCATGGATAACACACGGGAGGCCCATCGATGTGTTTCCCATAGATGGCATATGAGAGGTCCATGGATGAAGGGTTGGTGAAGGAAATTCCCATAGACATTAGGGAGCTAGTAGGACTGTATGTATGTTTGCGCATGTTGTGTGCATGCGTGCGCATACTCGTGATGTGTGTACGCATACTGTTGGGCTGCGCACGCATGCCCTATGTATGTGCACACACAACCATGCCCAAAACCCTAAATCCTTTCTTGTTTGTTTTTCCCTTGTTTCTCTTTACATGTTTTAGTCTTTGTTTAACCCACTTGATCTATCTTTAAGTTTCTGTTCCTTTGTTTTTGCTTTGTTTTGTTTTTTTTATTCTATTCCTTTGACAATTATTAGGGTTTTGTTTTGTTTGAATACCATGAACATGCACATGCCATGATCATGCATTGATGCATAGGTGTAGTGATGCAGTGAGGTAAGTAGGGTAAGTCATGCATAATCATATAAACATGCATTTGTTTTGATTGATGAACATGATATGCTTGGTTGAATCCATTTGTTTTTTATGTCTATGTATCTTGACATGCTTCCTTGAATCTTCCTTGTGATGTTTCTTCCCTTAGTAATTCATGCTTAAATGCTATGATAGATGAATGCTAGGCTTAGGGATAATTATGTCATGTTTGCTTGCTTTAGATGCATGCTAGTGTGTTTGTGAGTTAGAATAACACGTTAAATTTGCCTTTAATGAGATTAAGATTTGGAATACAACGAGTGGAAGCCGATCCACGGGTGGGGTGGGGTTGGGTGTTTAACGTCTTCCCCTCTCCATACCTAAACTCCGAGCACGTACTTTGGTAAAGATCATTCATTCCACGAAGGGCTTTATATTTATGGTTCCTAGACCTAAACTAGGTGGCGACTCCATTTACACCCCCGCCATGGTCCACCCTAGGCCAAGATGAACTCCCCCAAGGGAGGATGACCTGTCGCGGGTGCTTACGCCCACAGGCCCACAAAAAGGTCTTGAAACCCACAAAGAGGTAAGGACTTACACGTGAGACGTAGATTATTATATATACATGCATGAATGAAGTCCTGCATTAAATAACAATGATGAAGGAGTGGTTAATATATCATAATTGAGCTCAAACTCATAAGCTTAAAATTTTAGGTCAAGTGATGTCCCAATATGTTATAAATTATAGTTTTCATAAGTTTAAGCGTCTAGGTTAAGTGATGTCCTTGTATGTTAATAAAAGCTTCCTGTCTTTTTCCTATAAAAAAAAAATAAAAATTTAGAGGCTCTCCAAGATGTTATCTTCCTAACAATAATGGGGTATTATGTTTCTTATTTAAATTTTGTAACAATAAAATTATCAACACAAAATTAATTTATTTTTATTAAAATACACCAACAAAATAAACTACATAATCATGATTTTTTTGTCGAAAAGAATATAACTGATAGGCCAATAAGGTATTGACCCATCGTGAAGAATTAACCAATTAATTAGCCAAGTTGATTAATTAATCAGATTAACATGCAATATGCATGGCAGCACAAAAAAATCACCAAACAACTAAATATGCAATGGAAAATAAATTGACACGATTATTTGTTTATGAATGGGAAAAACCCACATGGCAAAAACCCCACCGGGTGATTTTAAGGTCACCACTCCCGAGAATCCACTATTATCACAACAAGTGGTTACAAGTAAAGGAATCCTAGTACCTTATACCAACCTACAATTGAACCCTTATCCCAATACCCAATTGTACTTGTTCTGTAGTGACAATCTCTCTTTTTGATGCACGACTCCCAGTTTGTGACTAACCAATTGCGTAAATCCCAGTACGCGACTTAATTACCAACTTGAGAAAGATGTTGGCTCCAAAGTTCTTCAGTTCATCACACGATGAAGATCATGAAGTTGCTTAATTACAAAACCCTACGGTGTACAAAAACAGCAGCTTCTTGAATAGAAAGATGAACTAGGGCATATGTCTCTGGTTCACAATATGCTTGTGAGAAACCTTTGCATTCAGTTGCGTCAGCTTAGACAACTCTTAAAACAATCCTTATATATGTTTAGGGTTGTGAGAAAAGAAAGTCCAAAAATCTATTCACGGATTGGAATGAAATTAGATCTGAAAAACTGATTTTCATAAATCTCGACAGACACCCTATCTATTGAGCAGCTGCCAAGCCTTAAGCTGATTTTCATAAAGTGCATTTTGTCAAAGGATTAGCCAATTATATAAAGTATTGACATATGTTCCTAACATGATTCACATATGTCCTAACAATAACAAGTATTAATGTTTTCATTTTCAATAAAACTTAAGCTACAACATTTTTTAACAATTGTTGAATAAGAGATCTGGAGTTCAATTCCCACCTACACCAAAAATTGATTAGTGTCTTGATCTGATAATAAGTGCACAATCATCAGAAGCAGACGTTATAGATTAAAACTCTCTCTATATATATGTTTTTTAAAAGGTTGTGATTGATATATACTAAAAATAATGTTAGTGGTGATCCAATGAAAGTTATATTGTACTAATCATAATCTTCTACATCAAGAAGTCACAAAAAAAATTCTGAAATTTATTTTGTCTCTAGCATTTATTTCATTTTGTTAGAAACTGCATATGGGGAACGACATAAACTTATGCAAAGTTAGGAAAGAGGTGGCAATGAATTCATATTCAAGGAATATATGATCATTTTTTTTTTTTTTTTTGAATTTGTAGGGCTTTGGTAGCTATGAGCTTAGTTTCTTCTTGGCTTATATTATTGGCTTGATGGGGGTAGGCTGGGGAGGCCGCCAAAATTGGTAGCTAAATATAGATAGGAAGGTTTTAGGATAAATATATTGCATTGTTTCAACATTCAAGTATGGATGGATTTGAAATTTGTGTTAGAATTAGTGCCCTTAAATCCTATTGTATGATGCTATGTATGTTGTTATGTATGACATTATGTATGACTTAATGTTGTAATTAATAAAGTTGTTTTATTCTTATCTAAAATAATGGTAACATGAATATTCGAACATTCATATAGTCCTTGAGATGCATAGTATGTGATTTATGTAAAAATTCACAAAAGATATAAATCACAAGTTCTTTATAAACTCAGAATTTTAGTTCATAGTCGGTGATGAAATTAGGCGTTTCATCTGCGAAGACTATAACATATCAACTAAGATGATTTGTCTTGATCATGGAAGTGGAGACTTCTAGTTGATATGTTGATATGTTTTAAGAGTTAAGACATATTGAACTGGACCATTGTGTGATTTATTATTTCCCTAATAACTGTCAAATGAATAATAAATCTCACGATTTCTATTTACTTGAACTCTTAATTCTGAGAGAATAATGGATCTGATCATAAAGTGTAGGTTGCTTTGATATATCAGGAGTGAAATCTAAAGTAACGGTCAAAATCTTAGTATGTTGGGCAACCACATTTAGTGTAGATGAAACAAATATTCTCAAGATGGAATTCATAGTCTCTTAACCGAGATACAAGATATTTCCTTCAGATAAGTTTAATGGCTTCAATTATTCAGAGAGTTAGGCCTAACCACTTTAGTAAGGAATTACTAAAGTATATATTTATGAAATTGGATTTCATAAATATATGATGAATAACTTTAAAATGATTAAAACAGGTACTCAAGGATTAAGATGTAGCAATCTACAAAGTAGCAATTTACATTAATGACTTTGTATTACTACGAATATTTTATGAAGGGATTGCATGTACAATAAAGTCTTGTGATATAATTTATTAATAAGGCCTAGAGTGCAATTATATTTATACAGTGGTATTAAATATAATTAATGGTAACTTTGGACTTGTCAAGAGTTGACAGAGTAGCCTAATGCCCATTAGAGCTAGTGTCTTATTTGTTCCCTTTTGGTCCCACTCCAAGCCACATACTAAAGCCCAATTGGAAAGGCCCAAAAGGCTAGCCCAATTAGATAATCAATTATAATGAGAGAAATATACAGAATTTTGTAATAACAAGTACATGAAATGGTTTGTATGTGAGTGTTGGACGCTCTCTAATTCTCTCTTGAACATACACATATAACTGATTGAGAGACCACACTTCTTTGGCGTTAGTGGAATTGGAGTGAAGATTAAAGTTTTTCCAAGTACTTCTAATCTTTGTTTTGAAACTCACCACACCAAGGTACACTCTTTTGTTCTATATTCTGAAACTTACATAGTACAAGTTATTAATTGTGAACGAAGTAGATCCGTTAATTTTCTATTGCATATGTTTTGTATGTGATACAAACATCTATATTTCCATCAAATGGTATCAAAGCCAGGTCTTCAATTTCGAATCTATATAACATGCTTTGTGAGTTTTGGAATTACAGATAATAGTTTCGTGTTGTTAGAAGATTATGCATTTAATTTTCTGCATGGTTGTTGAAACTATGATTATGATAAAAACTGTTTTTGATGCTAAGATGTTGTTTAATTTTGAATTTAAGTATGTTAAATTGAACTTATGGCTATAACATCAATGGAATTTAGTTTTGATATCATTCTCTGTCTATCATGTTTATATGATGGTTGTTTATTCATTAAAAACCGTTGAAAACTATCTTAGAAAAATTCTGAAAAATTCAATTTTTGCGATTCTCAATCGATCGAGAAGCGATCAAGCAAGCAGATTGTTTCTCGATCGATCAAGAAGCTATCGAGACATGAAAATTGTTTCTCGATCGATTGAAGATCGATTAAGCAGGTAGATTGTTTCTCGATCGATCGAGATACAAGTTCGATCGATCGATCGAGAACTGAGAATTCATAATTTTTCTAAGTGTTTTCACATGTATAAAGTGCAAGGCTGTGTATGATTAGTTTACACATGATTTCTAATTAAAAACCTTTACTTTAAAACATTTAATGAGAGAGAGATACAAAGGTTGGATCTCACGGCCTCCATTGTTGGTTCATAGTAGTGTGAAATATATACTTTGTCTTAGCTTCGAGCTTTGCATTCCATGTGAAAAGTATCTATTTCATGGTCCTCCAAGATTGAATTTCTTGGTTTATAGTGGTTTGATGAAACACCTTGTCTTAGCTTTGAGCTTTGCATTCCTTACGAAGGGTGTTTTGTATCATGGTACTACAAAATAACCCTGTTAAGGGGATAAAATGTGGCTACACATGATTCTAGACAATGGTGTACACTAGACTAAATATTATAGTATCCTCTACGCTGAGTTCTTACTATTATTATTTAGAGGCCAGATTTATAACGGCATATTATCAGTGTTTGATAAGAGTTATCATGATAACACTAATAATGAGAATAGTTCAGTCAATCATAGTTGTGGGGAGTATTTTTGCTGGTCCTCGGCAAGGCCATGGGCGTAGTACCGAGGAGGCTCAGATGTCCCACATCGAAGAGAGCTTCCCCCACTTTCAACCTTATAAGCTGTGAAGTGAAGGAAGTAGTGTACCATCGTATTCTCGTATTCGAATACCAGAATACGATGGTACACTACTTCCTTCGCTTCACAGCTTATAAGGTTGAAAGTGGGGGAAGCTCTCTTCGATGTGGGACATCTGAGCCTCCTCGGTACTGCGCCTATGGCCTTGCCGAGGACCGGCAAAAATACTCCCCACAATAAAAGGAAGGGGTAGAGACGTGTCCTTCAAAGGTAACGAAACCGTGCGGGTATCATGCGGTTGGAGCAAGTCTCAAAAACTGCCACCCTTGCCCCAAAAACGGACAATACCGATGATAGGACACTGCCCTCAAGAGCTTCCTTTTATTGTAGGGAGTAATTTTGCCGGTCCTCGGCAAGGCCATGGGCGCAGTACCGAGGAGGCTCAGATGTCCCACATCGAAGAGAGCTTCCCCCACTTTCAACCTTATAAGCTGTGAAGCGAAGGAAGTAGTGTACCATCGTATTCCGGTATTCGAATACGAGAATACGATGGTACACTACTTCCTTCGCTTCACAGCTTATAAGGTTGAAAGTGGGGGAAGCTCTCTTCGATGTGGGACATCTGAGCCTCCTCGGTACTGCGCCCATGGCCTTGCCGAGGACCGGTAAAAATACTCCCCACAATAGTATTTAATGTTCACTCTATACTGAGGGATATTGAATATGAGATTGGGTTGTCATTGCATATATTATATTATGGTTTTATTTAAGTTCCATACTATATGTTTATATGCTACATTGATAATGTCCAGTTTACTTGTTATATTCATGTTTATTATTTTCAGATTTGAACATGGCATCATTTAGTCCACTTGTTACTATTCTTAATCAAAACAAACTGACTGGATCCAACTATGTTGATTAGAAAAGAAATTTGGACATTGTTCTTACAGTTGAAGAGCACAAATATGTGCTTACTCAACCATGTCCTAGCTTTCCTTCATTAGATGCTCCTCCTGAGGAAAAACAACGATATGATCGTTGGCAGAAATCTAATGAGATCGCCAAGTGCTACATCCTAGCATCTATCTTACAGCATCAAATGCAGGATGTAGAACTAGCTTTAGACATTATACTAAGTTTGAAGGAGATGTTTGGTGAGTAACGCCGTTCTGCAAGGCAAGAAACCATGAGGCAAATTTATAATACGAAAATGGCTGAAGGCAGTTCAGTGAGGGAGCATTGTCTTACAGTGATCTCTAATCTGAATACACTAGAGGTTTTGGGTGCCGACATTGATGGAAAATTCTAAGTGGATATGATACTCCAGTCACTACCAGAATCATTCAAGGAATTCAGACTCAATTATAATATGAACAAAAAGATTTATTCATTGTCTAAATTAATGAATGAGTTGGTAGCAGCGGAAGAGATTCTTGGTACTTCTAGTGTTGATGCTAATATGGCTGAAGCTTCTACTTCTCAACCTAAGTCAAAAGGCAAGGGTAAGAAGAAGAAGAAGAAGGACTTAACCAAGCAAGATGGTAAACAAATTGCCTTAGAAGTTGTCGACAAAGGAAGAAGATTAAAGGAAAGTATTTCCATTGTGGTGAAAAAGGACATTGGAAGAGGAATTGTCCAAAATTCAGGGTTACCAATAATAAGGGTACGAAATATGTTTAGTACAAAATCCCACAGATTCCTAGTGTGTGGATTTAGGTTGTACTAATCATATCTGCAATTCTTTGCAGGGGTTCCTAAGAGACCAGAAAGCTTAATGAAGGGAAATTGTTTCTTATTTTGGCTGATAGGAGTAGGATTCTGGTTGTAGCTGTTGGAGTTTTTAATTTATGCTTTGAGTCTAGGGTTTTAATATTAGAAACTGTCTATATGTACCTAATGTTCGTAGGAATTTGATAATTTTCTAGTTTGTGAATTTTGTTTGGAAGGTAAAATGACCAAACAATCTTTTAATACAAAAGGTAGAAGAGCCCAAGATTTGCTAGATCTAGTACATTCAGATGTGTGTAGTCTTATGTCAATCCAGGCAAGAGGTAGCTATGAGTATTTCATTACTTTCACTGATGATTACTCTAGATTTGGTTATGTGTACCTAATGAAATGGAAGTTTGAAGCCTTTGATAAGTTCAAAGAGTTTAGGGCTAAAGTTGAAAATCAATTAGGTAAATACATAAAGGCCATTCGATCTGATCGTGGTGGCGAATACTTTCTTGGGGATTTCAATGATTACTTAACTAAAAATGAGATTGTATCCCAATTGACTGCACCTGGAATTCCACAACAAAGTGGTATAGCAGAAAGAAGGAATAGGACTCTTTTAGATATTGTTAGGTCCATGTTGAGTTATTCGACTCTACCAATTTCATTTGGGGATATGCCTTAAATACTGTAATGTATCTTCTGAATTTAGTACCTTCGAAGTCTGTTCCTAAACACCTGTAGAGTTGTGGAATGGGTGTAAGCCTAGTATGAGACATCTTCATATTTGGGATTGTCCAGCACATGTGTTAAAAGGAAAGACTGACAAGTTACAACTTAAAATAGAAGTGGTTTTCTTTGTAGGGTATCCAAAAGCAATTGTTGGAGGTTTATTTTATAGTTATAAAGATAATGAAGTGTTTGTTTGTATAAATGCCAAATTCTTGAAAAATGACTATATGAACGATTATACTCCTAGAAGTAGAGTTTTTTTGGCTGAAATGAATGAACTTGTAAATGTACAACCAATGGATGAAACTAGGGATGATGTGGTTGTATCGGATACACCACAAGATATTACTCATGAGATATCTAGTATACAGGTGCCTTGTCGTAGTGGGAGGATTGTAAGGCCACCTATAAGGTTTATAGGTTTAAGAGAAACTTATGAAGTTATCTCAGAAGAGGCCGAAACTGATCCTTACACTTATAAAGAGGCAATGAATGATATAGATGCACATCATTGGATCAAAGCTATGAAATTTGAATTAGATTCTATGCATTCCAATCAAGTTTGGGATCTTGTAAAGGTGCCTAACGGCATTAAACCTGTTGGTTGCAAATGGGTTTACAAGAGGAAGAAAGGGATAGATGGAAAGGTTGAAACCTTTAAAGCAAGGCTAGTGGCGAAAGGGTATACACAAAAAGAAGGTATTGATTATGAAGAAACCTTTTCACCAGTAGCAATGCTTAAATCTATCAGAATTCTCTTATCCATTACTACTCATTATGATTAAGAGATTTGACAAATGGATGTCAAAACTGCTTTTCTCAATGACAATCTTGAAGAAGAAATCTATATGATGCAACCGGAAGGTTTCATAGCAAAGAACCAAGAGTATATGGTATACAAGTTGAAAAGGTCCATTTATGAACTTAAGCAAGTGTCTAGGTCATGGAACATCAGATTTGATCAAGCAATCAAGTCATTTGGTTTTGAACAAAATCTTGATGAACCATGTGTGTACAAAAGACATCGCAATAAAATAGTAATGTTCCTAGTACTTTATATTGATGATATTCTACTCATTGGAAATGATGTAGGGGTAATGTCATCCGTAAAGGTTTGGTTGTCAAGCCAATTTGATATGAAGGACTTGGGTGAGGCTAACTTTATTCTAGGGATCAAGCTTTGGCGAGACCACAAGAATAAGGTGTTAGGCTTATCACAAGTTAGATATATAGATGAGGTTCTAGAACAATTTAGCATGCAAAACTCCAAGAAAGGATTACTTCCTTTCAGACATGGAGTTCCTCTGTTTGATGACCAAAGGCCTAAGACTCAAGAGGAAGCAAATATGATGAGACAAGTTCCTTATGCTTCTGCAGTGGGAAATTTCATGTATGTCATGCTTTGTACTAGACCAAATATCTGTTATTTAATTGGCATGGTTAGCTGATATCAATCAAATCCAAGACCAAAACATTGGCAAGCTATAAAGCATATTCTCAAGTATCTACGGGGAACGAGAGATTATATTCTTGTTTACCGGTGTGAAGATTTGATTCCCATTAGCTATGCAAATTCAGATTTTCAATCAGGTCTTGATTCCAGAAAGTCCACTTCAGGTTATGTCTTCACCTTAGGAGGTGGAGCCATAAGTTCGAGGAGTGTTAAGCAATCTTGTATTGCGGACTCCACCATGGAAGCTGAATATGTTATTGCTTGTGAAGCGGCAAAAGAAGCTGTTTGACTCAAAAAATTCCTTTCTGATCTTGGTGTTATGAGAATGGGGCAAGTTTCTATCACATTGTTTTGCGACAATAGTGGAGCGGTTTCACAATCCAAAGATCTAAGGAATCATAAGAAAGCAAAGCACATTGAGAGAAAGTATCACATCATTCGAGATATTGTTGCTCATGGAGATGTAGCAGTAGCAAAGATAGATAGTGCAAATAATCTAGTGGATCCCTTTACCAAAATCTTGCCTCAAAAGACTTTCGAGTCACATTTGGAGGGAATTGGAGTTAGATTAGTGCACAATAATCTTTAAGGCAAGTAGAAGATTTTTAGGATTAGTGCCCTTAAATCCTATTATATGATACTATGTATGTTATTGTGTATAACATTATGTATGACTTAATGTTGTAATTAATAAAGTTGTTTTATTCTTATCTAAAATAATGGTGACATGAATATTCAGACATTATCATATAGTCCTTGAGATGCATAGTATGTGATTCATATGAAAAGTCACAAAAGATATAAATCACAAGTTCTTTGTAAACTCAGAATTTTAGTTCGTAGTCGGTGATAAAATTGGGCGTTTCATCTGCGAAGACTATAACATATCAACTAAGATGATTTGTCTTGATTATGGAAATGGAGACTTCTAGTTGATATGTTGATATGTTTTAAGAATTAAGACATATTGAACTGAACTGTTGTGAGATTTATTATTCTCCTAACGACTGTCAAATGAATAATAAATCTTACGACTTCTATTTACATGAACTCTTAATTCTGAAAGAATAATAGACTTGATCATGAAGTGTAGGTTGTTTTGACATATCAGGAGTGAGATATAAAGTAACGGTCAAAATCTCAGTATGTTGGGCAACCACATTTAGTGTTGATGGAACATATATTCTCAAGATGGAATTCATAGTCTCTTAATCGAGATATAAAATATTCTCTTGAGATAAGTTTAATGGGTTTAGCTATTCAGAGAGTTAAGCCTAACCACTTTAGTAAGGAATTACTAAATTATATATTTATGAAATTGGATTTCATAAATATATGATGAATAACTTTAAAAAGATTAAACCGAGTACTTAAGGATTAAGATGTAGTCATCTACAAAGTGACGTCTACATTGATGACTTTGAATTACTATAAATATTTTATGAAGGAGTTGCATGTACAATAAAGTCTTGGGATATAATTTATTAATAAGGCCTAAAGCGTAATGTTAGGTTCTAAAAGTTTAGAACAATTGGCAAATCGTGAGCACACAAGAACAAACAAGCTGCAGAAAGAAGATTTCAGAATCTGCCTGGTTCGATCGATCGAAAAACAGGCTCGACCGATCGAGAATCGTATCTGCAGAATTTTAAGTTGGCCCAAACAGCAGTTCTAGCCCATTAAGGATTAGGGTTTCAGATCTACTTCTCCCACTATATAAAGGAAACCCTAAGCACGTTTTTATAAGGCTCTTTAGAGAGAAAAGAGTGTGCCTCTTTTGTATTTAGGGTTTTGTTCCTAAAACCTCTCTTATAACTTCTACCGGTGTTGTTCCTTGAAGAATCTCAAGATCCGGTATTGCTGAAGTTGCTACCTTCTCTAGTCATCAAAGGAGCTGATGATCTAAACCTTCAAGGGTGGTCTTGGAGTTACAAACAGGTGAGTTTGTGTTGCTAAACCTTTGAGTGGGATCTCAAAGTCACAAACGGTGGTGTTTGTGTTTTGCAAAAATTAAAGAAAGAAGGAGTCCGTGGATCTCGGAGCTATCATGTGGTCGTGGTAGTAAGTTTCCTACACTTGGGTAGCAATAGGATGTTAGTGGTCTAAGTCGCTATTGTGTAAACTTCAATTCTTTCTAGTGGATTTGCTATTTTACCTTGAGGATAGCTAGGTTAAATCCTCCCCAGGTTTTTTACCGGTTTGGTTTTCCTGGGTCATCATATCTTTGTGTTCTTTATTTTTTCGCTGCTTTACTTGATATGATTGTTATTGTTTTAACCTAGATCTGAATAATAAACCTAAGTATTCACTTGGTTAATTAATTAGGTTAAACAATCTAGTTTACAGGAGTCTAAACGAACTTACAAGTGGTATCAGAGCGGGTAGCTCTTCTGTTGTAGATCCTTTGATCTAAGAGTTGATCCTTGATCCCTGTTATCATGGATAATTTTAAGTGTCTTACTGTTTTTTATTGTGATGATTTGAATAAAAAGGACACTGTTGTTTCTGTTGATCTTTTTGATGCCTGTGAAACTCTTCGTAAGGAATTATTGAAAACTATGAGAATTGCTAAGAAATTCAAGGAAGAGTTAAAATTGGCTAATCTTGAAAAAGAGGAATTGATTGTTAGATTAGATGAATCTAATAAAAAGAATGAATTTTTGAGAAATCAAATTTCCTCTCAAGATGAGAAGATGAAAAGCTTGGAACAAGAGTTAGTTGAATCTAAAGCTAAAATTGAAAATTTGACTAGTACCAAGCCTGCTGATGATAACAGAAGTGTTTCTGTTTCTCTTAAGCCTAAAGCTGAAAAAGTTTATATTCCTCCTTTCAAGAGGAATAATAAAGAAAATGCTTATTTTGCTAGGTTAGACAAAGGTAAAAGTTCTGATGTAGACGCTGAAGTTTCTAAACCTAAGTCTAAACCTACTGTTAGAGAGCATAAGAAATCTGTTTTTGTGCCTACTTGTCACCTTTGTGGTGTTGTTGGTCATATTAGACCAAATTGTTCTTTGTTGAGGCAAAAACCAAAATCTGAGACTAGATTTGTTGTTAGGAATACTGATGTTCCTAAATTTGTTCCTGTTTGTCACTTTTGTGGTGTTTTCGGTCACATTCGTCCTAATTGTCATAAATTGAAATTTAAGCATTCTGTGTTTCAGTCTAGGAAATGTGATGATATTTCTCCTGTCATAAGTCCAAATAAATTGTTTCATATTCTTTTGAAAAATTTGAGCTTGTTGGTTTGTGAAAGGAATTTGCAGGATTTTAGTCTTTCTCAGAAAATTAGTGTAATCCCTCAAATACACTCTACTTTACATGGATTTTCACCTACAAAGCCGAAGACTCGTGCTATATGGGTGAGGAAAGATTCTCTAAGGTGAGTGTTGTTGACTTGTCCCTAATTTAATTCTTTCAATTATTTGTGGACATGTTTTGTTTTTGTTTTTGTTTTTGGTTGTTTTGTTTTTTAGGTTGTTTTGTTTTTTAGGTTGTTTTTCATTAAAAAAAATCCAAAAACATTGAAAATTTTCAAAAAGACAAAAATATTTTATTTTGTGTCTTGTTTTATTTGTTTTGAGGATTACATGAATTATGATATCTCTCTCTTGATTTAGAACATGCTTGATATTGTGGAGAAACATAAAAAGTATGTGTTCTATAAGTGCTAAGCTATTTTTTTAATTTTGTTTGAGTATGTACTAGTTTGTACATTTACTCAAGGGTTAATTAAGAAATTGATATTTCTTGTAGGTGTACCCTCTATAGCTTAGTTAAGCACTGTCATGCATTGCATTTGCATTTTTGTTCATTTAGAATAATGTGTGCTTTTTGTTTTTGGTCATAAATTTTTTTAAAACCAAAAAGATTTTTATGTGTTTTGTATTACATATCATGGATTTGTAATCAAGGTTGGCCATAGTATCTTTACATAACATGTTTATGTACTTTGTTTAGCTTTGATGCACTTATGTCTATTGCACTTTACTAGCTAAAGTTTAGTTATGCATGTTGTGTGGGAAGATGCTATATTTGTTGATCACATGATCTTGATCTTGAAGTCTTATGTCTTTGATTGTCAGACTTGGTCTTATTGAGAAAGGCATAAATAACCATCTCACCACTGTTTACTAGCCAATCATGAACACCTTAATGCATATCGTAAGATTTTGTGCTCGAGAAAGTGTAGCACATGCACAAAAAGAACATAAGGTGTAGCCTCTAATTAAAATTGGTGTGTACATTATTGGGCTATAATAATTTCACAATTCAAATAAAATTGGTGTGTACATTATCCCGGCTTTTATTAAGTTTCTAATCAATTAAATTGAATAATGAGGCAAATCAAGAAACTTACATGATTGCAAGCTTTTATTCTAGGAGATGTGAGAGTTATATGATGTAACTCTTTAAGTAATAGTCTCTTTCAATTTCATGTGATGAATTTTGTGGAAATTGTGATTGATTACTATGTACATATCACCTCACATGTTTCTCAAGCTTATGCTAGTTGCACACATTACACAAGTTACTCTTTGCTAAACTTGGTACATTATATTGTGTGTGATCTTGTTGTGGCCATCCAAGATTATATGTTCCTTGATTTTGATGCAAAATTTGAGTTTTGAGGACAAATTGATTGAAAATCTTAATTTTGGAAGATCTGGGTTGTATTCATATGTTTTTGAAAAACTTTCAGTCTCATACTCATGCATTTTATTCATGAAATATTGTGCTTTGAGGAGTTTCTGCATTAAATTGCTCTGTTTTTCAAAAATTTGAGTTTTCTAGATTTTCGATCCATCGAATCTGTCTCTCGACCGATCGAAATTGCGATAAAAATTTTGGTTTGATTCTGTCTGACTCGATTGGTATTCGATCGATGCTCGATCGATCGAAATTAAAAAATTTTCAGTTTTTAGAGTTTTTGACCAAATTTTTTTCATGCATCATTTATGGTTAGGATTCACATGAGTTGCATTGTTTTTCTGTGTCCATCTTGCTGTTTTGCAGTCATATCTCTCATTGTTTTCACACATAACATGCATACACTTTGCTAAATTGGGTACTCAACTTGAATTAAAAATTGATTGATTAATTTTTGAGTTCTTTGTACATTTTAGTATATGCTGTTTTTCTTGATGTGTGAATTGCAGAAAATATTTTTCTTAAGAGATATGATGGATAATAATGTGCAAATATTTTCTCTACTCATGCAACTGTTTATGAGTCACATAGTGTCTAGTTTGTATTTATTGAAAGAGAGAATATTTTTCTTCATGTGTATCCTCAACACATTGTTTTTAGGTTTGTGTGTTTTTTATTTATCCCCACCTCCTATATTTTCCCCAAAACTGTTTTTCCCAAAAATTGTTTTGTTTTTCCTATTTTTATAGGGGGAGAAAAGTTTTTTTTAACCTTTGTTGTTCATAGGGGGAGTTGTTGCTCTTCGTTTTCTCTATTTTCTATAGAGCTAAATTGTTTTATGTTCCCTTGGTTCTCTTTTTTCTCTCATGTTTACTGTCACTTTACTCTTTGTTTGAGTTGTATTTGTCAATACGTGACAAAAAGGGGGAGAAATAGATGAAATGTGAGAATCATGTTTGTCTTGTTTAGGGGGAGAATATAAAAACTGTTTGATATATCTAACTTAGGAGGAGAGTTAGAATTTATTTGTGTTTTTATATTTATGTTTCATATTATTGTTTATATGTCTTTCTTTCCACACATGCGGTGACGTGTTTGTTGAGTGTTTCAGGAAAGACAGGTGCATTCTAATCAAGACCTTCTACCTCTTTTTGGCAACTTCTAGGTTAAGAGTCTTAGATTGGGATTTGTGATGTAATTGGGCATTTTATTGTATTGGATTGTTCTTGTATTTTAACATTTCATTTTGTATGAAAGTTTTGTCACGAATTGCCAAAGGGGGAGATTGTTAGGTTCTAAAAGTTTAGAACAATTGGCAAATCGTGAGCACACAAGAACATACAAGCTGCAGAAAGAAGATTTCAGAATCTGCCTGGTTCGATCGATCGAAAAACAGGCTCGACCGATCGAGAATCGTATCTGCAGAATTTTAAGTTGGCCCAAACAGCAGTTCTAGCCCATTAAGGATTAGGGTTTCAGATCTACTTCTCCCACTATATAAAGGAAACCCTAAGCATGTTTTTATAAGGCTTTTTAGAGAGAAAAGAGTGTGCCTCTTTTGTATTTAGGGTTTTGTTCCTAAAACCTCTCTTATAACTTCTACCGGTGTTGTTCCTTGAAGAATCTCAAGATCCGGTATTGCTGAAGTTGCTGCCTTCTCTAGTCATCAAAGGAGCTGATGATCTAAACCTTCAAGGGTGGTCTTGGAGTCACAAACAGGTGAGTTTGTGTTGCTAAACCTTTAAGTGGGATCTCAAAGTCACAAACGGTGGTGTTTGTGTTTTGCAAAAATTAAAGAAAGAAGAAGTCCGTGGATCTCGGAGCTATCATGTGGTCGTGGTAGTAAGTTTCCTACACTTGGGTAGCAATAGGATGTTAGTGGTCTAAGTCTCTATTGTGTAAACTTCAATTCTTTCTAGTGGATTTGCTATTTTACCTTGAGGATAGCTAAGTTAAATCCTCCCCAGGTTTTTTACCGGTTTGGTTTTCCTAGGTCATCATATTTTTGTGTTCTTTATTTTTCCGCTGCTTTACTTAATATAATTGTTATTGTTTTAACCTAGATCTGAATAATAAACCTAAGTATTCACTTGGTTAATTAATTAGGTTAAAAAATCTAGTTTACAGGGGTCTAAACGAACTTACACGTAACTATATTTATATAGTGGTATTAAATATAATTAATGGTAATTTTGTACTTGTCAAGAGTTGACAGAAAAGCCCAAGGTCCATTGGAGTTAGTATCTTATTTGTTCCCTTTTGGTCCCACTCCAAGCTACATACTAAAGCCTAATTAGAAAGGCCCAAAAGGCTAGCCTAATTAGATAATCAGTTATAAGGAGATAAACATACAGAATTTTGTAATAACAAGTACATGAAATGGTTTGTATGTGAGTGTTGGACACTCTCTAATTCTCTCTTAAACATACACATATAATTGATTGAGAGACCACACTTCTTGGGCGTTAGTGGAATTGGAGTGAAGATTAAAAGTGTTCCCAAGTACTTCTAATCTTTGTTTTGAAATTCACCACACCAAGGTACACTCTCTTATTCTATATTCTGAAATTTACATAGTATATATTATCAATTATGAATGAAGTAGATCCGATAATTTTCAGCTGCGTATGCTTTGTATGCGATTCAAACATGTATATTTCCATCAATTTGAAGAGACTTTAAGTATGGGTAAGGATGGGGACTGAAAACTCTCACACCTTTACCCCATTTTTGTTCCTATCTTATTTATCTTATTGCATTTATTTACCTATAGATTTCGGCCCAAAAAGAATGTTAACCTATAGACTTGGTTAATAAAATTGTACAAAATCGATGGTTGAATCATACAAAATTGTGGGTTGTTATGAAAGAAATATTATATTTGCAAAAAATAATTAATTAAATAATTAAATCGTGATTGATGTAGGACAAAATCTTCAAATTAATTTATGTAATTTGTTATATTTTGTATTTTATGTAATTTGCGTTATTTTAGGTTTAGGGCATTTATATCCTTGTTTTTAGGTACTTTTAATGTTTTTTAGGTCAAATTTGGTTTCTGTTATGGTTAGGTATTAATTATGAGTTATTTTAAAATATTTTTTCTTGTTTGTCAAGTTTTACAGAGCCCTTAAATAGGTCCCTAAGTTTGTACACGTTTGTTATTCCAGTCGATTTTTCCTTGTGGATTAAAGGACCCTCGGGAATTCGAGAAACCCTCGTAAATTCAAGGTTATTTTCAGAAGCAAATGTGTTTTGTTTTTTGTTTTCTATAAGTAAATATGTTCTGCTTTTTGACGCTTTCGCTTTCCGCATCAGTGAAAAACTGGCAAATTATTTTCAAATAAAAATACCGAATTGCTCAATTTTATTCAAGCAATCCGTTATTTAAATGTTAAGTTATTTTGATCAACTAATCATACTTTCTTTCGATTTTACACTTCTATTTATGGCTATTAAGTGTTTTGTTTTAAATCTTGTAATACTGTAACTTGTTCAAAAACCAAATTAAGTGTCACTAATTATAACTATAAAAGAAAAGTTTAATTAATTATAACTCAACTGGTTGACACCTCTTGGTCTTCCCAAGAGATCCAAAATTCAAATTCCCCCTCCCCCAACTATCAATATGTGTGTGTGTGTGTGTGTGTGTGTGTGTATTTATTTATAAATTCCTATATAGATGTCTGAACAAAAAAAAAAAAAAAAATTGTGAGAGTTTGTAAACGCCTAAAGTTGATAAGACTTAAGAGTGTAAATCACCCATATATCAAAACACTTGAGATATAATTTTTAAGATTTTTAATTTGAATAGGCTTCAAAGTTTTTAGCATATTGGGTTGAAAAACTTAAGGATATCTCTATACTATTAATAACAGGGTTCTTCGTTTGGGTTTCAATTTTTTACGTACTAAAATACCCTCACACAAATTCAAAAATGCTAAAATACTACACATTTTATTATATAATCTTTATAGGTTGATATAACAATAAATCTTATTAGTAAACTTTAAATTATAATAAATGAATGCTAGAATTACCTTTTTTTTTTTTTAAGATTAGTAACATATCGGTTTGTTAATGATACGTAGTGAAATTTATAATATCCCGAATATCACTCGAACCTCAATTTATCTACTAGATGAATTTATTAACAAGGTAAAGGAAAAATATTCTTTCACACTTATTCGTATCCACTATTTAAAATAAATTCATAATTAGGGATATTAGGAATTTAAGAAACATCTAAGAAATTGTTATTAAAATTTTCTTGTAATAATATGGCATTGGACTTTTATTTTTTTTATTTTTTTTTGAAACAAACTCACACACAAGGAAGAGGGAAAGCTATTAGACTTGGTTGAGTAACCTGAATGGTAAAACGATATTTGTGAATGGCCTTGGAAGATGTATGGTGGGGATAAAATAGCAATTTAGCAAACATAGTATTGGTAAAAGAGTTCAATTTATGTGGTCACGAGAGTACATTTTTCATCTTTTGTGTGTTTCTTTCTGCGTAGAGGATGTGCTTTTAGATCATAAAGCACTAAACACATAAATGTGTTGTCTTCACAACAATAGTTCCATCAAGATTTTGGTAGTACATATAGTATTACTTTTACCATCACGTGGTGTGAGATTGATAAATCTACACTAAAAACTCACTTTTTTATTAAGAATTTTTTATATATATAAAAAGTCAATTTATTAAAAAAAAAAAGGTTAGATTTTAAACTGAAATTAGAACCAGGTTCATAAGTAACATTATTTCATGTGATGCGTGGTCAACTGGACATGTTTGTGCATTTTATCCTTTATCTTTTAGATACAAGAACCCTGTTCTTGGGGTTTCTTTTGTGATTTAGAGTTTTAAATTGTTAAAATTTAGCATTTTTACAACGAGTAATCCTAGTACCATATAAAATACCATAATTTTTGATATAACTATCTTATGAGTTAGATTATAATTAGTTATCTGTCACTTTCATATGGACCCACCATTCACAATTTGTCACGTGAATAGTTGCGATACAAGTTATGACACAAGTTGTGACATTTTATGTCAGCTTAGAATATTTTTTTAACAATTGGATAGTATTGATCTTACAGCTGGTAGATATCTGTGGTTGCAACCAATAGAAGTTTATTTAGGTGAAACAACTAGGGGTGTCCACGGGTCGGTCCGGGTGGGGTTTGTGCCCAACCCGAGACCGACCCGATAGAATCGGGTTGAGGAAATCCTGACCCGCCGCCGACCGGCGAGGGAGTCGGATCGGTGCGGTCGGTTTTGCGCCAGAAACACGGTTAGTTCAGTCGGAACATCCATGGTGAAAAATCCGGCCAAAATAATTGATTTCAGGCGAAAAAACTCCAAATCCGGCGGAGATCTCGCTAGATCTGGTGAGATATCACCAGATTTGGAAAAAATATCACTAGATCTACTTGATAAGTCGCCAAAATATGAAAATTTGTTGCCAGAATTTGAAAATTTGAAGTCGAAATCTGGAAATTTGAGGCCGGAATTTGGAAATATAAGGCCGAAATCGGGTCGGCCGGTTTTCGGGTCGGATTCGGTCGGACCCTTTGGGTGGGTCGGGTCATCGGATTGGATGGACAGCCCTAGAAACAACCCTCCTTACTTTTCTATTTTATTTTTTTTTATTTTTTTATTTTTTTTTGTTTGTTTGTTGAGGCCTCTCTTGTTCCCCCTGTTCAAAAACCTGTAAATATGAAAGACCACCATAAATCAAAAGTCCCGTTTTCATTGATTAGTGGCTTTGGGTCATGATTCAAATTGACGACTCTAGGCGTGAGAAAACCTTGAGTTCCTATTTGGGAAGCCAGAGAAGTTTGTGTTTGATAGGATGAAGAAGTACAACCCTGATATATTCAAGACCAGGATTCTTGGTGAGGAAACAGTAGTCATATGTGGGCCAAGTGGACACAAATTCTTGTTCTCCAACGAGCAAAAGCTCTTCACTGCATTTCGTCCTCATTCTATGCAAAAGATCTTCTGTTCTTACCAAACGCAAACTGCTGCTCCAGTCCAAAGCTCACACGATGCTGAGTCCAAAATCTTAAGGTCACCTGGGTTTTTGAAGCCCGAAGCATTGGTGAGGTACTTGGGGAAAATGGACTCACAGCAACAAATGCAAAGTTATTGGGAAGGAAATGATGTAGTCAAGGCCTTCCCTCTTGCCAAGACTCTAACTTAGAGTCTTGCTTGTAGATTTTTCTGGACACTGATGATCCTGAGCGAATTGCTAGACTTGTTAACAATTTTGATGATATTACAGTTGGGTTGCATTCAATTCCAGTGAAGTTTCCAGGAACTATATTTTACAAAGCAAACAAAGCTGCTGCGGCAACCAGAAAGGAGCTAAGGAGTGTTATTCAGGAGAAGTCTGCTATTGCATCAGGACAGCCTATGCAGGACATATTGTCACACATGATTGTTGTTACTGATCATCTGGGAAGTACATGCCAGAGGCTGAAGTTGCTGATAAGATTATGGGTTTGATTGTTGCTGGGTATAGCACTGTGGCTGCTGCCATGACTTTCTTCATGAAATATGTTGGAGAGAGACCCGAAATCTATTAGAAAATCCTAACTGGTACCTACTTTATCTTTTCTTCTTTTTAATTTACCTACTCAAGTACGTTATTTTAATCCAGGAAATTCGAATCTTGATTCTCCTTGTAAAGGATGAATCCAGGAAATTCGAATCTTGATTCTCCTTGTAAAGGATGAGATCAAGTAACAACAATAACTTATAGAATACTCTTTGTCCTGTTAAAAGTTGGTTAATCATACTAGAATTACATCAAGATTTTAAAAAAACTATATAGAAGCAAATACGTTTAAAAAAAAAACTATTTGAAAAAATACTCTTATAAGTACTAATGGATTGTGTTTTTTTACTGAAATTTATGAAACTAGAGCAATTAGAGGTGTCAGCTGCAAAAAACCCTGGAGACTTGTTGGAGTGAGATGACATACAGAAAATGAAGTATTCATGGAATGTGATATATGAAGTGATGAGGCTCACACCACCACTTCAGGGTACTTTCACGGAAGTCCTAACTGATTTTACCTACGCTGGTTACACAGTTCCAAAGGGGTGGAAGGTACGTACATGAATTTGACTATTAATTATAATGTTAATGCGAATGTAACTAACATGTAATGGGCCTAGGAATGATATATTCCACATGTATATAATATTATATTATTTTTGGCAGGTATATTGGACAGTGAGTACCACAAATAAGAACCTAGAGTTCTTTCCTGAGCCAGAAAAGTTTGACCCGTCAAGGTATGAGGATTCTAATACATTTCCACCGTTCACATATGTTCCATTTGGTGGTGGACCTCGTATGTGCCCAGGGAAAGAGTATGCTCGGCTAGCAATACTCACTTTTGTTCACAATGTGGTGAAGAAGTTTAAATGGGAGGTGCTCCATCCTGAAGAGAAGATAGTCACTAAAAATATTGCTCTTTTAATTTGTGTAAAAAAGAAATATTTCTGAAATGATGCCAACTCCGGAGAAAGGACTTCCAATTCGTCTTCGAAGTCACTAAAAATGTTGCTCTTTTAATTTGTGTAAAAAAGAAATATTTCTTATGCTATTGGAGTTATTTAATTTCATATAAACACCTTAATTTGGAGTCTGTTTAGAACACTCCAAAGGAATGCGGCATGTGGGCACTACAGTTGCTTTTGTAATTTTTATGAAACCTTCAAATAAAAGATATTTGTCTATTGCCATTATCATTAAAGTAGTAAGTTTCCCGTGCGATACACGGATAATGTTGTAATATCTTACGAAAGATAGTTTGGAATATGTTGTATATATATTATAACATAATTGTTATAGAACTTTATTAGCAACGAGTTCATCATAAAAAGTAACAATTATAAATTGTATACATATATCCATTATAATTATTCAATTGAAGGAATCAGAAAAAAAAAAAAAAAAAAAAAAAAAAAAAAAAAAAAAAAAAAAAAACTTTGGAGGAATATTATAGAGTAAAAGTTGATATATAATGTGTCATTTACCTTCAATCTTTCGTCGACACCTACCTAGCTAGCTCTAACATTGTTGTTTCATCTAATTTTAACCCGTATAAGTTGGCTAGAACCAAGGAAAGGGAGCTTGCATTTTATATTGAGTGGCAACAACAATTACGCTTGGCAGAACCTCATGCACTCCCACATGAAGTTTCTGCTTTTATATATATATATTGATGATCGATTGATTTTATATAAAAACACACACCGATGTTTTCATTATTATATTGAACATAAAACTTTTGAATTTCTAATTGTTTTTCAATAATGCACCTCCATTTCACTTGTTTGTTACAGCTAAACAGGATTTGCGAACCAAGCCTAGGCTTCACCAGCGTCGAAAGTGAGTAAACCAAACAAGTGCATTGCTTAATGTCACTTTATTCCAATGGTAGAATTTGAAGTATATATTATTTTCTAGTTAATCATTCTATGAGCTTACCTATATGCTATATAGCCTGATTTCAATATTCATGCATTTGTTGTTGTTGTTGTTGTTATTATTATTATTATTATTATTATTATTTTTCCATGCTTCACTACTTTCTGAGTCTCTTGCCTATTAGCTTAATATTCTGGATGAACATAATTTCTTTAGATGCGGCACATAGATTCTTCTGTGTGTGTGTGTTAGATTTTTTTTATGAGCACTCTCTTTGGTGGTTATAAGGTCTGCCTTCAGTTAGTCCAGTAATGCCACAACCATACAGAAGATGGAGTGGTACTATAAAATGGTTTAGCAATGAAAGGAGCTATGGTTTCATAAGGCCAATCAATGGTGGTGAAGATACATTTGTGCACTACTCTTCTGTGAAGTCTGATGGCTACATACGTATACGGGCTGGCACACTGGTCCAATTTGACGTTGTGGGCGGGCATTGGTGTGAAAAAAGACTGAAAGCAATTGTTAGCGTATAGCTTAGACTAGATTAGCCCATTGGGCTTGGCCTAGTATACAATACTTGTAGTTCACTCATATTACTTGTACTGCACACATACCTAGCCTATATAAGACTTTCTATTGTACATTATTATACACACAATATACAAACTATTCAATCATTCTCTCTCACTTTATATTGTTAACATGGTATCAGAGCCATTGCTCTGACCTAGTGGTATTTTCTGTCGTTCTTCTGTTGCCCTCGCTTCACCGGTAGCCACCATCAGAAGTGAGTCACCGTTGTCACACCCAAGCACTACCTCTTGGATCTAGTCTATTCATCAATCAAATTGTCAAACCACAGCTACAACTTGATAGATCATGCTTCTCCGATCAAAACCCAGCCAGAAACAGTCCCAAAGGAGCTCCCATGCGCGCTCACGTGCCGCCCCAAGTTTCTGCCTGTCATAACACACACCCACACACCTACACGCGCCACCACCCAATCTCACACTCCCCACGCGCCTTCACTGCCACGTCATCCCCTGTGACGTCAACCCTAGTGACATCAGCATTTGTTGACTTTGACCGCCGTTGTTAATCGGTCAAAATTTTTCGAAAGAGCCTGTCTTGCTCAGTTTTTCGCATAGATTCCGTTTTTGGGCTCCGTTTATTCATTTGAGGTCTCTAAATCCTACTTTTTGGTTATTTTCTTTATTATGGCTCAACAAAACGAAAGAGATATCATTCGTTCTATCACCATTATGTTGGATGGTCCTACTAGCTATCATGCATGGTCTTAGAATATAATTGTCTTTCTCAAGGGTCGTAAACTGTGGAGATATGTGACTGGGTCAATTCCTAAGCCAGTACCAAAACCTAAGTCCAAAGCCACTACTGCTGAAGATTCCTCCAAGACTGCTATCACAACAGATGATTATGAAGAACGCCTAGAGAAATGGGAGAGTATTCAGAGTAAAATCTTGTCTTGGTTTATCAATACCTCTATTCCCTCTATTCATAATCTTCTTTCTCGTCACCTTAGGTAAACAACCTTGGTTTTTTGATACTACATGTTGTAACCATATGACTCCTGATGAATCCCAATTTTCTGATAAGACACCCTTAGAACATCCAATCACCACTTACACTGCTGATGGAACTCCTATGCCTGCTAGTCATAAAGGAACAATCTCTTCTCCTTGTTTATCCCTTAGTGATACTTTTCATATTCCAAAGTTATCCCTCAATTTGCTTTCTGTTGGTCAACTTTGTGAATCAAGCATAGATCTTTTTTTTTCTAATCTTGGTGTGGATGTGCAGGATCCCTGGACTGGTCAAGTGCTTAGGACAGGCCATAAGGTTGGTTGCATGTTTGAGGTTCATGACTTGAAGATTCCTTCACAAGTTGTTTCTGCAACTGCTACCACTGCCACCCCCTTACTTAATCTATGGCATGCTCGTCTTGGTCATCCATCCTTAGCTCGTCTTGGTCATCTATCCTTATCTCGTCTTCAGTTGTTAGCTTCTCAAAGTCATCTAGGTTTAGTTCAGTTTCAAAAATTTGATTAAACTTCCTGTCATTTTGGCAAACAAACAAAATTGCCCTTTAATAATAGTGACTCCTTTTCTTCTGCACCTTTTGTTCTTATACATTCTGATATATGGGGTCCTGCACTTGTTTCCGCTGATGGGGGATCTAAATATTTTGTCATATTTGTTAATGATTTTTCTCAATATACTTGGATTTATCTGCTTCACCATAGGTTCGAACTTGTGTCTATTTACCAATCATTTCATAAAATGATTGAAACACAGTTCAATCGTACCGTCAAAGTCTTTCGATCAGATAATGCTCAAGAATATAATGATAAATCTTTCTTGTCCTTTTTAGACAGTCATGGTACCCTTCCTCAGCAGTCTTGTCCTTACATCTCTCAACAAAATGGTCGTGTAGAACGAAAACATCGTCACATTCTTGATGTTGTCTGCACCCTTCTCATTTCTGCCTCTCTTCCTGAGTGCTTTTGGGGTGAGGCCGCACTCACTGCTGTGTACACTATTAATCGTATTCCTTCACCAACTACACAGAACAAATCACCATTCAAGCTTCTCTATGGTCAAACTCCTGACTACTCCTCTCTTCAAGTTTTTGGTTGTGCTTGCTTTGTCTCTCTTCCTCCTCATGAATGAACAAAGCTCCAGCCTCGTTCTCGTCTCTGTTGTTTCCTTGGTTATGGTGTATCTCAAAAGGGGTTTCGTTGCTATGATCCCATTTCTCATCGCCTTCGTGTCTCCAGTCATGTTAAGTTTTAGGAATATCGTCCTTTTACGAGTCTTCAGCAGCTTCCTGCATCCTCTTCCTTAGAGTCTCCCATTTTTACTAATCTTTTCCTCCCTCTCTATCTTGAGCTTGTGGAGGATTCTTCAACATCGGCTGCCTCTCCAGACAACTCATCTCCGGTTCTGTCCCCGGCATATGACCTGCCTGTCTTGGATCCTGTGGCACCACCTTCTCCTGAGTCTCCTGTTGGTCTTGAACTTCGTTGTTCCACTCGGGTAAGCAGTCTTCCCCCTTATTTCACTTATTATCACTGCTATTTTGCTCTTGCCACCCTTTATGAACCTCACACCTATCGTGAGACCCGTACTAACCCTCTTTGGCAACAAGCTATAAATGAAAAACTGGATGCCCTCATAAGAATCACACTTAGGATATGGTTGATTTGCCTCCTAGTCAGTCTGTAGTAGGTTGTAGGTGGGTTTACAAGATCAAGACCAAGGCTGATGGATCTGTTGAACGATACAAGGCTTGCCTAGTTGCCAAGGGCTTTACTCAGGAGTATGGCATTGACTATGAGGAGACATTTGCTCCTGTTGCTCGCCTTACATCTGTCAGATGTCTAATTGCTGTGGTTGCTGTTCGCTATTGGCCTCTTTATCAAATGGGTGTGAAGAATGCTTTCCTCAATGAAAACTTCCAAGAAGAAGTGTACATGAGCCACCCCCTGGCTATCCACACTCAGGCAATCAAGTTTGTCACCTTTGTCTTGCTCTTTATGGCCTCAAACAGGCTCCTCGAGCTTGGTTTGAAAAGTTTAGCTCAGTTGTTGCTTAACAGGGTATCACTTCGAGTCCTCATGACACTGTTCTCTTCATTTGAAAATCCTCTGCTGGTATCACTCTTATTCTTCTTTATGTTGTTGATATGATTATTACTGGAGATGATTCTGCAGGTATCCGCTCTCTTCAGCACTTCCTTAGTTAGCATTTTGAGATGAAAGATCTGGGCACTCTCAGCTATCTTGGGCTTGAAGTTACCTCATCCTCTGATGGATACTATCTTTCCCAAGCCAAATATATTTATGATCCTCTCTCCAAAGCCGGTATCACTAATAACAAGACTGTTTCGACTCCTTTGGAATACAATGCAAGGCTCACACCCTTGGATGGTGAACCTTTATCCAAGGCTACTCACTATCGCCAGTTGGTTGGTAGTCTAATCTATCTCACTGTTACTCGTCCGGATATTTCCCATGTTGTGGGTATGGTTAGTAAGTTCATGGATGCCCCTCGTTTTGCTCACTATGCTGCCGTTCTTTGGATTCTTTGATATGTCAAGGGCACACTTTATCATGGTCTCCACTCCTCCTCTCAATCTTCTCTCGAGCTTCATGCTTATTTAGATGCAGACTGGGCAGGTGATTCGACTGATCGATGCTCTATCACCAGTTTCTGTTTCCTGTTAGGTACTTCTCTTGTCTCATGGCGTAGCAAGAAGTAGGATGTGGTTTCCCGTTCCAGTGCTGAGGCTGAGTATCGTGCCCTTGCCGACACCACCTGTGAGCTTGTTTGGCTTCGCTAGCTCTTGGCTAACATGGATGCTCCACAGCCGACTGCCACTCCTTTTTATTGTGATAATCGTAGTGATATCTACATTGCTTATAATGATGTCTTCCATGAACGCACCTAGCACATTAAGATCGACTACCACATCGCTCACCAGCATCTCAAGAAAGGCAATCTCAAGTTGTTCTCCATCTCCTCTGTTGACTAGCCTGCTAATATTTTCACCAAGTCTCACCCGCCTAGTCGTCTTCAAGATCTTATATCCAAACTTCAGTTGGCTTCCTCCTTGCCACCTCGAGTTTGAGGGGGGATGTTAGTGTATAGTATAGCTTAGACTAGATTAGCCCATTGGGCTTAACCCAGTATACTGTACTGGTAGTTCACTCATATTATTTGTACTGCACACATACCTAGCCTATATAAGATTTTCTATTGTACATTATTATACATACAATATACAGACTATTCAGTCATTCTCTCTCACTTTATATTGTTAACAGCAATCAACGTCACTGGTCCTGGTGGAACTTTGCTTCAAGACAGTAGGAGAAGAGCCATTAATATTGCAACTGGCAGTGGCAACGGGAGTACTGGTAGCAATGCTGAAACTCGTCCTTGTTTTGGGCCATTCTCTAGGTGGGGCGAGATGGGTCATATAGCAAAGTACTGCTTCCTTGGTAGAAAGAATGACATTGCTGCTGCATGGCCAGGGTTTGGACAGAAAACATGGATTGGCGTTGCTTGGTGCCATTTCTGTGGCCAGCTTGGTCATTTGGCAAGCAATTGTCTCACTTTTAGTCCTAGGAAGTGAGTTATGGAGGCTATAGCTCACTAGCATTTTCAAGTTTGAATAAATGAAAGCCTAATTATGTGGGGACTGTTTCTTCTTTTTTTTCTTTTTTTCTTTTGCATTAAGGTGTTTGTAATAATGAATAATCAATACTTTTGCATTAAAACCTATGCATTTGTCGTCCCTACTTTATTCGTCTTTCTTGCGTTGCTTGTTGGGATCATTTTTTTAATGGAGTAAATTATATTTTAGAGACATTCCCTTTCCTTTAGGCTTGTACTTTGAACAAGCTTGGAGGGGGGAATTAATTTCCTTTTTATTTCACTTTCCCATAGGTTTTTAAAATTACATATAGCTTTTTTTTTAAAAAAAAATTAGAAAAACTCTTCTAATTGTTAAAAACAAGTGTATTTTTTATTAGCACGATTATAAAAAAAAATTCAAATCTCTTTAATTTTATTTGTTTATTAGTATTATTTTTGTAAAACCTACTTTTACAAACTTCAATGAGCTCCTTGCGCTAATTACATTGGGGCTTTGTTTCTGGTTATCCTCTTAGCCAAATCCTTTAATTTTCTTCATTCAAGAGAATAATTGGTAGTCTTTTTTTTCGCTGAATATGGTAGGCCTTAAATATGTCTGTTTTTTTTTTTTAATTGATAATTATAATGGGATGGGGAGTATTCGAACTTTGGCCATATTTATTAAAAACAGAAAGAGATATCAGTTGAGTTATAAGATTCTTGACTTATTTGTTACATTACCTTTAAAGGTAATTCCCAATTTTTTTTTTTATGGGTACATGTCATGTCATTGTTTAGTCATCCTCTCCCCTCTTATACATGGGAAATTTCCCATATTGTTTCTCAAAAAAGCATAGGATCTTTTCTTTTATTGGGTGAGATTTTTGTAATGTTTCTCGACTAGGCTAACTCTTAAATCCGTAGTCCATACTTTAAAAACCTGGGCTTCCATTTGTAATTTCTGGGGGCCACTACGTACCATCTATTCTATCTCCAGCAGGTGGGTTAGCTCTTTTGGACTAAGCAAATTAGATTGTCCCCCTAGGATAATTAGAACGATAGAGTCGGCAGTCAGCACCTTACTTTCTCAGAAAAAGGGGAAAAGAAAAGAAAAGAAAATTGAAAGTGCATTGGGTTTTATCTTTTATGTTTGATTTGACACTTGAAACTATTTTTTGAGTGTGACGGCATTGTCAATTTCTCTTTTGTTAGAACATATGTGAATTTTTTGACAAAATGCACTTTATTTGTAATTGAGTAGATCTAAGATATATTTAATGTTTCAAGGAACAAAGTTTCAAGTTCAAGTGTTAAAGTCATGCAAGTCTGTCCAAGAATCAAGTGAAGAAGTGCTAGATTTTAAAACTTGACAACTAGTATCTATCGAGGCTTAAAAAGCTGTTTCAGCCTGAGGCTCGACAGTTGCTCGATAGATAGGGTATCTATCGAGATTTATGAAAATCAAATTTTCAATTTTGATTTTCATCCAATCTGTGAATGCATGTTTGAGCTTTTTTTTCTCACAACCCTAAACATATATAAGGATTGTTTTAAGGGCCGTCGCAGATGATGCAACTGAATGCAAAAGTTTTTTACAAGCATATTGTAAATTAGAGACATATGCCCTAGTTCATCTTTCTATTCAAGAAGCTGTTGTATTTGTACATCGAAGGGTTTTGTGACCAAGGAGCTTCGTGATCTTTATCGTGTGATGAATTGAAAAACTTTGCAGCCAACATTCCTTCTCTAGTTGGTGATTAAGTCGCGTACTGGATCCGTGCATCTATTGGTTAGCCACGTACTGGGAGTCGTGCATTAAAAGGAGAGATTGTCACTACAGAACAAGTCCAATTGGATATTGAGGTAAGGGTTCAACTGTAGGTTGGTAAAAGGTACTAGGATTCCTTTACTTGTAACCGCTTGTTGTGATAATAGTAGATTCTCGGGAGTGGTAACCTTAAAATCACCCGGTAAGGTTTTTGCTGTGTAAGTTTTCTCCATTTGTAAACAAATCACCATGTCCATTTATTTTTCACGATTTATTTAGTTATTTGGTGATTTATTTGTGCTGCCACGTAAATTGTATGTTAATCTGATTAATTAATCAACTTGGCTAATTAATTGGTTAATTCATCACAAGGAGTCAATACATTCTTGGCCTATCAAGTGGTATCAGAGCAGGCATACTCTGATTAGGTTTTAATCTTTGTTGTGTGACCTATTGACCCTTGTTTGTTATGGATAGAGGACAATCTCTTATTATACCTCCTTTATTTGATAGCACTAACTATGCATGTTGGAATGTACGCATGAGAGCTTTCTTGCAGTCTTTAGATGAGAATGTGTGGCAAGCTATAGAGATTGACTGGACTAAGCCGAAGGAAGCGCCAGTCGATTGGGAT
The DNA here is from genome assembly GCA_033629205.1 of Lithocarpus polystachyus. Lineage (NCBI taxonomy): Eukaryota > Viridiplantae > Streptophyta > Magnoliopsida > Fagales > Fagaceae > Lithocarpus > Lithocarpus polystachyus. The sequence continues at coordinate 80,234,054 of CM066166.1, forward strand.
GATGCTCAGATCAAGACGGCAAACTTCAATAGCAAGGCATTGAATGCTTTATTCAGTGCGGTCAGGAATGAGGAATTCAAGAAGATATCCTCCATTGAAACTACGAAGTGCGGTCACGAATAAGGAATTCAAGAAGATATCCTCCATTGAAACTACGAAGGAAGCTTGGACCATTCTCTAGACAACCTATGAGGGAACCAAGGCTGTCAAGGATTCGAAATTTTCAGAGGCTCACTACAAGCTTCGAAGAGATCAAGATGGAGGAGGATGAGTCATTCGTTGAGTTCTATGCCAAGCTTAAGGACATAGTGAACTCAGCTTTTAAATTTTGAGGAAACCATTCTCGAACCTAAAATTGTTAGAAAAGAGCTTAGATCTCTACCCGAGAGATTTCATGCCAAGATCACCGTGATTGAGGAATCAAAGGATATTGACAAAATTTCTTTGACAGAGTTGGTTGGCAACCTACAGACCTATGAGTTAGGTTTGACAAGGATCGAGAAATCGAGCAAGAGCAAGAGCATGGCACTGAAAGCCAACAGTAGTGACACTGATGAGTCTTCAGACGATGAAGATTCTAAAATGAAATCCTACATCACGAGGCAATTCAAGAAGTTTATAAAGAATGCCAATAGGAAGGGCTTCGACAAGGATCGTAGGCAATCTAGTTCTTCACAGTTTAAGAGCCAAGACAAAGGGAAGAAGGAGGCTAGGGATGGCGTTCAGTACACTGTTCTCTCAGGACCAAAGTGCTTTAGGTGTCAAGGTTTCGGTCACATAAAACAAGAGTGCCTTACATATCTCAAGACCATTGGAAAGAGTAAGGCACTTGCTACTACTTTAAGTGACACTGAGCCTGAAGATGATTCTGACAATAAGGATGATGGAATCCTAAATGTCTTCACTGCCACTGTAAATCCTACTAAGGGGATTGTTGAAGATGTGGATGAAGAAGAGGACTTGCTGGAGTCTAAATTTGAAAAGATGGATGAGCAAGATGACATTCACATAGCCTACGCAAAGTTATACAAGGTCTTCGAAAAGCATGAGAAACTGTATAGGTTGGCCACTAGGAAGCTTAGTGATGTGGAGCTTGAATGAGAAGGAATCTCCACAAAGTTTGATGAAGCCAATCAGACTATTATAGCACTGAGGTTTGAGAATAATTTCTTGGCTGAGAGGACCAAGAACCTTGAAGCAGAGCTGTTTCAAGTCAAAGCTTAGTTGAAGAGGACTTCAAGTGCAAAGCTTGATGAGATGCTCAGTATTTAGAAATTTGCTTCTGATCGAACTAGTTTAGGGTATGATTTCTCTTCTCCTAATACTGCTTCCTCTAGTACTACTATTTTTGTTTCTCTTGCTAATAATGTTGAATCTGAGAACACTAATGTCAAAACTGTTTTAGCTAATGAGAACATAGATAAAGGTAAATCTATCTTAGGAGCATCCTCTAAGCTTGCTAAGAAAGAGACCAAAAACCCTAGGCTAAGAAGGAAAATGCTCAACAGCCTAAATAGAAAAAGCAGCATCTTTGTCAATACTGTGGAGCAGCTGGATATACTCAACAAAATTGCTATAAGTGGTTAGCCACTCAACAGAGCAACAATATGATTTCATTAGGAAACTAAAATCAGTTTTCCATCCTTTTTTGCTGCTCTTGGAGATCTACTCAAAGCCTCATGTTCCTTTCGAACTTGAATGGTTTCAATTCTTCCCCCTCACCGCCGGATCAAAGGTTTGTCAAACAGAAAAGTTCTTCCAAGGTATGGAAGGAAAAAGGCTCCAAGTGATTTAGTCACTTTTTCTCTCTCTCTCCCCTTCTTGTTTTTGATTTTGTATTACTTGTGTGTTTTGCTTTCTTGCTTTGAGTCAGTCTAGTTTTATGCATTGCTTTGCTTAACATGTCTTTGTTTGTGTTTTTAGTTTTGCTTTATTTTTTTTTTCATAATATAAAAAAAATGAAATATCAGAAAAATACAAAAATAGTGTTTGTTCTGTGTACATTGGTACTTGTGTACTTTGGATGGCCATTGAAACAAATTTTTCTAAACTTTGTATCTTTTATAGCTTAGATGAGCATCTCTATGCACAACTAAGCAAGTGAGCTTTGTGACTCGTGTTTGTGATGAGTAAGATTAAGTAATCTCTTGTACTTAACATACTTAACACTCGTATCACTCTTTTTGACGAGAAGGACTAGAAAATTCTAAGAGAAAGGCATAAATAACCATCTCACAATTGTTGCCCGCCAATTATGAAATGACATCTATATGCTTCGACTTAGCAAAAGTGCAATGTCAAAAACTTAACATAATTGGATATTTCTTTTCTCTCTCTTATATGCCCATGCATGATATGCTTAAAAGAAAATATGCAAAGAAACTAAAGCAAAAAGAATAAAAATGCTTTATATATGATTGTAAGCATGTCTTCTAGGAGATGTGGAAGTTATAAGATGTACCTCGAAGGTGATAGTCTCCATCAAACAGTTATGATTGTGTGTGGGTTAAAGTGATTTTCTCATATCTCAAATCATCAAAACATATTGACACTCATGCAATCTTGCGATGTTTTTCACACATAACACGTAATATTCTTTGTTACTCTTGATACATGTGTAGGTATAATATGATTTGGCCATCACAAGGAATACATGTATTAATGTATGCTCGCTAAACTGTCTTGATTTATTTTTGAAATATAAAATTGGTTAGACTTGTTTTGTGTGTGTGTGTGTGTGTGTGTGTGTTTGGATCTAAACGCTGAACATTTTTCTTTAGAGAGATGATTTTGAGAGCTTAAAATGATGTTTAGATCCTTGGTTTAGTAGCATGTTTGATTGCATTCATGTTTGTGTTTTTCTATTCTTTGAAAAACTGTTTTCAAGCAATCTCGACAGCTTCTAGATACCTCTCGACAGCTAGGCTATCTGTCAAGCTCTTCAGCTTCTTTTTATCGCATTCTCGATAGCTTCTCGATATCTACTCGGTCCATTGAGAAACTTATTGGATACTCGATAGCTTCTCGATCCATCGAGACCCTTTTGTTGTGAACACCTCTAGATTGCTTCTTGATAGCTGTATCTTGCGAACTTTAAAGCTCGACACCTCTTGATACCTCTCGATCTGTTGAGAAACTGGCTTTTCTATATATAGGGTCCGCGCGATTTCTATCTCATTTCTCCCCAATCTCTCTCGATAGAAAAGGTTCTCTCCCTCTCCCAAACACTTCAAACTCAATCTTTTCATCTTCCCCGCTCAATCTTCGGTCTCAAAATCACTTTCTTCTGCTGTTATGGTGCTTTCTCACTCATTAATCATGCAGTTCATATCCTATGACCTAACTTTTGGGGTTTTTTTAAATTTTTGAAAATTTTCAAAATTTTTTAGGTTTTTGCTAAAGTTTTGGGATGGGTTTTTGTTTAAATGATTTAAAATCTTCATGCATTGCATCACATTTGCATTTTAACTATATTTTCATGCATTATAGATGTGTACTATATATGTTGAACTGTTGTGTGCTGTTAGACTTGGATTGGGCTGAGCCCATGATTTTTTTTGTTACATATCACATGCTCATACATTTTTATGCATCTGTACCTTCAATTCTTTATATTTTTATATATTGATTTGTATTGGTGCTTTCCTGCTTGTCTCTCTCTCTCCCTTTCTTGCGTTAGTCTACTCTACGGTACCCAAATGCAAATCTACTCTGTCCCGAAACCCTCTCCGTTTCGAGGCATCTTCTTCTTCCCTTGCTGATTCTACTCCTTCTCATGTACGGTTCCGTGATGATAAAGCCCAAAAAGACTTTTCGGAGAAATTTTCTGGACGAGACATTCATTAAGAAAGCCAAGTCATCCAAGCAGATTTTTTTGATATTGACCTTTCCACTGTTATCTATAGTCAGGGTTGGGAGTCACTGTGTGGCATCCCGGTTACGTGCCCTTCCGTGATCATATTGGAGTTTTACTCCAACATGCACAGATTCGATACTTCTATACCCCATTTTGTCACTCAAGTTCGGGGTATGCGCATTGTAGTTACTCTTGATCTTATATCCAAGGTGCTACACGTTCCTAGGGTAGCGCATCCTGACTACCCTGGTTGTGATCGTCTGAGGACTGTGTCCAAAGACAAACTCATGTCTCTATTTTGTGAGACACTATTTTCATGGAGTGATCGTCAAAACACTCGATGCTCAACCTTTGCTAAAGGTCTGAGATTCCTTAACATAGTGATGACATTCGTTCTTTATTCATTGTCTCACTATAACACTATCAGAGAGCCACGTGCTCGATTTTTGTTATCCCTCTTAAAAAACATTTCTATCGACTTCCCTTCTCACTTCATCATATCCCTTATAGATGTCTATAAGGATACGACGACCCGTGATAAGCTCATTTTTCCTTCAGCTATCACGCGGAGCATTCGCCATTTTTCCATCTCCTATCTCGAGTCTGATCATTTTTTCGTCATGGGTGCCATTAACGCTACTACCATTAGATAGAGTGATGCTCAACTTCGCCTGAAGCAGATGCAGACTGAGACGGAAGCTTCTCCAGCTTCTTCAACTCCATCCACATCCGCTCCTTCTTCTTTTACGAGTGGAGTGACTCTTGATGCGATCATGGCGCAGCTTCAGCGCATGGATGCTCGTCGTGACACTCTCAGTGATGAGTTGTGTCAGGTGAACACCCGTGTCGGCCGTATTGCTCGACGGCAAACTCGCCTTGGTGGCTTCATCAAGTCTCCCTCTCCTTCTTCAGAGGCTTTTAAGGACGAGGACGATGATGGTGACTTTAATGATGATGGTGATGAAGACGATAGTGCTAGCTTGCCTAGTGATGATGAGATATCTACTTGATTTACTTACCCTTTATCACTCGTGACAAAAAAGGAGAGTAGTTTTGGATATGAGAGCAGTCATATACATAGGGGGAGAGTTTGCATAGGAGATTTTTGTTAGGGGGAGTGTCGATATTTTAAGGGTTGTAATGAGGTTTTTATGTATTTTCTTTTCTTTCTTTTACATTTACCTCATGTATATTGGTCTTGTGACCATTTGACATACATTGTAGTTATCTTTGGATATATATATATATATATATATGTTGATGTATGTTATTCACCTATTTTTACATGTGTTGTTTCTTCTCTCTTTATGCACATGCTTCTTATATCTTGTATGCAATCTTTTATTTCTGTTTCACACTAAGATGCCTTGATGAATTTTGCTTAAAGTGTTTCAGAAATACAGGTTGTCAAAGACTTCTTACCATCAACTCTCTTCTTGCAAAGTTTTTCAAGAGTTTGTGTTAGGATAGATTTTATTGTATTCAACAAGTGAATATGAGTTGAGTGATTTATGACTTCTCTTATATGTTCATTTGTTTGTTCTGGTTTTGTCACGGATTTCCAAAAGGGGAGATTGTTAGGACATATCTGATTTTATATTACGAACATATGTCATTATAGAATTGGCTAATCCTTTGACAAAACACACTTTACTTGTAATTGGGTAGATCTAGGATATGTTTAATGCTTCAAGGAACAAGGTTTCAAGTTCAAGTGTTAAAGCCATGCAAGTCTGTCCAAGAATCAAGTGAAGAAGTGCTGGATTTTTAAGCTCGACAGCTAGTATTTACGAGGCTTAAAAAGTTGTTTCAGCCTGAGGCTCGACAGCTGCTCGATAGATAGGGTATCTGTCGAGATTTATGAAAATTAGATTTTCAGTTCTGATTTTCATCCAATTCATGAATGCATGTTTGGGCTTTTTTTTCTCACAACCCTAAACATATATAAGGATTGTTTTAAAGGCCGTTGCAGATGATGCAACTCGATGCAAAAGTTTTTCATAAGCATATTGTAAATCAGAGACATATGCCCTAGTTCATAATTCTATTTAAGAAGCTACTGTGTTTGTACACCGTAGGGTTTTGTGACCTAGGAGTTTTGAGATCTTCATCGTGTAATGAACTAAAGAACTTTGTAGCCAACATTCCTTCTCAAGTTGGTGATTAAGTCATGTACTGGGATCTGCGCATCTATTGATTAGTCACGTACTGGGAGCCGTGCATTAAAATGAGAGATTGTCACTACAGAACAAGTCCAATTGGGTATTGTGATAAGGGTTCAGCTGTAAGTTAGTATAAGGTACTGAGATTTCTTTACTTTTAACTGCTTGTTGTGATAATAGTGAATTCTCGGGAGTGGTGACCTTAAAATCACCTGGTAGGGTTTTTGCCGTGTAGGTTTTCCCCATTCGTAAATAAATCACGTGTCCATTTATTTTCCGTTGCTTATTTAGTTATTTGGTGATTTGTTTATGTTGCCACACAAATTGTATGTTAATCTGATTAATTAATCAACTTGGCTAATTAATTGGTTAACTCATCGCAATGGATCAATACATTCTTGGTCTATCATCTTTAATTATGCTTAAGTAATCCTAAACATTGGCTGCAAATTACTAGTCAATACTAAGTTTGGTGAGCATTGAATTGAATGAATCAAAGCTGAACTTTATGAATTGCCGAATCCAAACGGCTTTACTGCAGACTTTCATAACTAGCCCTCTATTGTCTTATTGAGAATATTTCGAATAATTAAATTGTGCATGAAATATTCCCTCAAAGAAAAAAAAAATTGTGTATGAAAATAATATTTTTCTTTGTAAATATAAAGTATGCATGAAAATACATAATAGGTAATAATATACCTTGTAAATAAAACGAGGATCACTGTGCTTGTAAAATTTTTATAAAAAAAAAGTATAATATTTTAGCCAATTAAGTTTAAAATTCACTCACATTAGGCTATGCAAAATTGTATAAAAATATATGATTGTTATAGTAATTGTGCAAATTTACATTTACATTATTTATTTTTACATATCCCAATGATGAATGAAGAAAATAGATAGTAGTAGTTGTGTGTAAAGAAAAATAAATAATTCAAAAATTTAGAAAAAATTAATATTTTAATAAAATGTAGTGTATAATAAATAATCTGATTTAAGGTATTTTGAAAAGTAAGTATATAAAATATAAAAAAGTAGGTTATTAAGCTAAAAATAGACACAATTTTTTTTTTTGGGGGGCACAAATTGATGGGAATACTCTAACATATGGATAAGTAATATAAGTTCATGACTAGTGCAGCTTCATTTGGGTTTTTGTGTTTGATTGATTGATTAATTGAGAGTGCATTGGGTTTTATGTTTTGATTAATTGCTACTTGCTTATTTCATTGGGTTTTTTGTTTGATTAATTGTTACATCACTTGTCCCGCAGTTGTAGAAACTTTTGAGGTCAATGGCCCACTACGCGAAAACCAATGGTCTTTTTAAAAAATATATACAATGCATGTAGCCAGGCTGGTGGAGAATGCAGCTTTACTTTGGGGTATAAAACCAGTAAGTAACATGTTCTTGACAATGATTGGGGTGCTCCTTATGTAGTCATGTGGTATTTTCTGTTTGACTTTTAAGCGAACATGCTTGGTTGATAGGAATGTTGGATATTATAAGTGTTTCTAGTTCTAGATAATATTTATATAAGTAACATAACCCAAAATAAATCATCTCATTTTTCTTTTATTCTATTTTACGCTCTAACAATTACAATATGTCATGCGCTTTTTTTTTTTTTTTTTTTCCTTCTATTTTAAACTTTGATTATTTAATAACATGCCAAAGGTTTCTTGGTTTGGTGGTATAACTCCCCCAAATAGATGAATTTGCTTTTTAGTCATATACTCTCTTTTGGGGGTGAATTTGAATTAGGCAACTTGCATAAAACCTTAATAGATGAGTAGTAACTTTGAACAAGATCTCATTTTGAGCAACTGAAAAATATTTCCCATTTTTCAAAGTGCTTGTAAATGCATTTGAATGGATGGCGAGTGAAAACGTGCATTTGAAAAATTCAGTACTTTTCATTAGTGAAAATCACAAGAAAATGCAAGGTCTACTTTTAAGCTCATACCATTGTTGTAGTGATTTTCTATCCCCTCAATAAATCCCTACACAGATCGAATGTTTAGAGGACTCATTCAGTGGTCTGTTGAATTGAGTGAATTTGACATTATGCAGGCCATAGCAAACTTTGTGGTAGAATTCACACTTCATGAGGACACAAAGCAAGAGTGTACAAGGACTCCCAATACAGAGAACAAAGTGAAGACCAATATTAGGTCATTGATGTAAATGAGTCTTCAAATCACCAAGTTGGCATATCATAGTTGGTGTTGACTTCCCTTAGAGGGGCAAAACCGAATTAAGCAATATGTTTGGAGTTCCCAACCACCAGCAACGAGACTAAATAGGAAGCCTTAACATTTGGACTAGAGCTCATGAAGGTAGTAGGGATTAACCGGGTCATTATCCATAATGACTCGTTGTAATATCCTGAAAAAAATGATTAAAAGAAAGGTTATTTAAGTAAATTGGTTTATGGGGTCAATTTTATAATTGATATTTTTAAGGGGTTTTTAGAAAATAAGGTTGAAACCCTAGCTATATAAGCTTATTATGTCAATGTATATGGGGAGATATTTTTGAGAGAGGAGACTACTCAAAGGATTGAAGCAGAGAAAAATTGACTATACTCTTGAGGTAAGAGCCTAAGAATCTCTCTATTATCAAATCTAAACTTTAATTAGAATTAGAGTACTTTTTATATGGGTATTTTGATTAGCTGTAAAATTATTAAATTTATTCAAGAGTTAAAATGATGCAAAAGTATATAGGCTTAGATTTATTTTTGGTACACTAGACGTTGTACTGCAGATTTTTCTTCCTCGGTATTGTGATTTTTCCTATGCCACTGTTGTGTCATGCGTGTAAGTGTAGATGGGAATTGCACAAGGTAAGGTAGTTCTGCACGAAGCAATACCCAATTGTGGATTTGGTGAATAGGAAAAGTCAAGGTGGAATTGAAGTCTCTGACACACAAAAAAAAAAAAAAAAAAAAAAAGTAGAAAGATCAAGTATGCATGGGTAGGTGACGTCTGACAAGTTACATATATATATATATATATATAAAATATGAAGGAGAAGTAGATGTCTTGTATTATGTGACATAGCCTACTATTTCTAGGCTATAGTCTTATCTTGTAAGGTATGAGGGTGGCAGAATATATATATAAAGAAAAGCATTACAGTTAGGTAGAATTTTGGTGCGAGATAAGCAGATAATTATGAGATATTTTTATAGTCTTTTGACCAGGTACCGTTATAATTTATATTTTTAAAATTATTTTGATTATTGAGTAAAAATATTTGAAAATTGTTCTAGGTGATATCTAAGGATTTTAGAAGAAGTGTTATGGGGAAGCTCCTTTTAGTATGGCTTTTAGAAGTAAGTAACCTTATCCTAATTGGTTTTATTTTACGTATTTTAAATTACTAAAAATTGTTTACAATTGTTACAATTTTATTCTATTGTATTACTGAATTTAAGTAAAGAATTATCCCAAATATATCTGATTATTGAATATGTGATGTAGTTTATTTAATTGTTTTTAGCTATACTGATTCAAAGTAAAGGGTAAAGAATTTTCACAAACACATGTGAGTTTTGAATATAAGGTTTATTTTATTTAATTGTTTTATAGCTGTAATGATTTTAAAGTAAATAATATAGAAATATCACAAATAGATTTGAATATTGAAGATATGATTATATAAATGTGTTTGAATAAGATATTTTTGTTAGAAACTATGATTTTATATATATGATTATGAACAATTTGACTATGAATTTATTCTGATACCCAAACCAATGGGGGTTATTCATTGGTACTTTGATACCCAGCCAATGGGGGTTATTCATTGGTACTCTGATACCCAAACCAATGGGAGTTATTCATTGGTACTTTGATACCCAGCCAATGGGGGTTATTCATTGGTATTCTAATGCCCAGTCACGGGGATATAGCGTGACCATAGTCATAAGATCATTAAGAATATGAATTACGTTGAGTATGTGAACTATTTTGAGTCCTTAAAACTACTTAAGTGTTTTTGGAACCTATTGTAAAGTATGACTTTGTTATATATGGAAAACATTATTTTTCTAAATCATCTACGATACATTGTAAGATTTAAAATATTTGATTTACATCCAAATTATTATTATTTTACAGATCTATTTTCTTTTGATAGAACTTTTTAGGACTTGGGTTACTTATTGAGTTGTCAACTCACCCCTCCCCCCTTTTCCCCCTCCAGTTTCAGATTGTGAAGAGTAGCAAGTGTTGGGAGTTTTGATGTTGTGTTGTAAGCAAAAAAAGGAGGCTTAGTGATTTTGGGATTGGATGCTCTTCTAATAGTTTTGTATTTATTGGCCACTTGGCATTATGTACCTGAGATTTAGATTTTTTTTTCCTATTAAATTATTGGAGATCTATTCATAATGGAATTGTTGAGGTATTTTGAATTTATTGATTTAATTTTTGAGGATAAATTTTAGTTGCTAAAAAGGCCTTGCGCACTTGTAGAGTGCTTACTTTATAAGCGTGCGGCAGTTGTCACGTGCCTATCTTTGTGGTTGGGTTCGGGGCGTGACACTCGTAGTTGGCCATAGGGCAAGAACAAGTGAGCTATGAGGCTATGGAGGAATGAATGATTGAAGTAATACATGGAGAAGTTCAAAAGGTTTGAGGTAACTTTAGCAAGTTAAAAATCAAGAATGTACAATATGAGCAAAACGGCCAAACTAGCAGTGACACTAAAGCTCAACCCTCAAAGCTCAGCCCTTATTGAACTTATGATTAAGCCATCCATTTTGAAGTAAGTGAATTGGAATTTACCACATCGTGAATGATACATAAAGTTGACTATCAAAATAGATGGATAAGAATAGGATTGTATCATTGTATGAACTCCATAATAAAGTTATCTTAAAAAATCTAAAGGATCTTAACTATGAAACTCTATATGTTTTCTTGGACATTTAAACTAAGCTAATTACTTTTGCAATTTAAAAAAATAAAAAATTAATTCAAGAATTTACTTTTTATTTTTTAATATTTATATTTGGACAAAGTTTGGTTACAAACTTAGTAGTAGTCTAAGGATTATAACTCCCACTAAAAAATTAACATGGTTACATATTTTGAAATCTAACAGTTGAATTGCATTTTCTACATGTTTATCAACACACATGTCAAATTTCATGCCAATCAGATATTACTTACTATTTGATCTATAAACTTATTTTTTATGCATAAATTCAAACTACAAAAACTTAAATTTTAAATATTAGATTGTTGACATAACTATTGATCTTTAAATTTTTGAAAATTTTGTAAGCATAGAGAATATAAGAAGAAAATGTAATCCAATGGTGGATATGTAAACTCACATCAATTAAAAAGATATTGAGAGAAGTTGTAACCTTAAAGGTACAACCATTTTTTTTTTTTTTTGAGAAGAAGGTTACGAAAAGCTTTGCCCTTTAAATTTTTTGTATTTATATATTTTTCGTAAGATGCTTAATTAATTATAACAAATCATGTTTACTTTCATATACCATTTTAAAAGTTCTAAAGTGTTATTATTTAGAAAAATAAGGATCATTTCTTTTGAATACAATATTTAACAAAAACCTACATAAACATAAATATAAACTTATGCGTATACATATACATTAGATTTCTTATAGGCTATATTAAAATTACACCCTCAAACTTTGCCTGAAGTTCAATTAAGTTCTGTAACTTAAATTTTGTTCAATTTTGTCCTTAAACTTTTAACATTATTCAATGTGTTTAGATGATCACCATTAAGCACCTAAAATAATGATTTTTTGTTTTGTTTTGTTTTTTTTAAAATTTTATTACTCTTAAAATTGGTAAAATTAATAATAAAAAATTGAAAAAAAATTAAAATAAAATATTTAAAGCCATAACAAAATTTAAAAATATTTTATAAAAAATGTAAAAATACACACACACAAATATATATATATATATATATAGATATATTTCCAACCCAAAGTCATTGTTGGACCATACTTGAAATAGCATTGCCAGTACATTGTATTGAATTTTTGGGGAGTAAGTCATGTTAGATGCTATAAATAATGACAGATGCTATTAATGAGAGAAAATAACTATGTGAAAATAATATAATTGAAGGTACATACACAACATCAAGCCTACAACATACCAAATCCATTTCACATTCATTTTTCTATTAATTTTGTCCAAATTCTTAATAGATAAAAACTAGTTGTATCATATTCAATCAAATAGAGAGAGTGCAAATTCATTCCTAAAATTCTCTCTCCTAAATAAATATATATAAATATGAGGATCCTTACCCTTTTTGTTATCTTGCATCTTTGTAGTTTATCTGATTCTCAATACCAACATAGAAATTAACTAATTTAAAAATTTATCATAGAAGAAAGTGATGTTGACTATGAATTTAAATATATATTCTTTTTCCAGTGATATTGGATCAACTAGAGTGGATAATCAAACAACTTCTTAATCACGAAGAATTGTGCTATAGGGGAATCTACTACTATTAGGAATATACATTGTCATGCATATGGTATCGGTAAAACAAACAAACATGTGAATTTTTTTGATAAGACAAAACATGTAAAATAGGATAACATTGGATATGATAAAAGTAAGTAACAAATGATATTTAAATATTGACGTTTGTTTAAAACCAAACCTTTTAGGATTTTTTAAGTTGTTATATAAACTTTATATACCAATTTAAAAATCCTAGAAGGTTGTAGAAATTAAGAACCATTCTTTTTAAGTACAATACTTAAATAAAAACTTTATAAACATAAACATATACATATACATTAAAAAAATTTTATAGGCTAAATTACAAATCAAACCATTTAAATTTTACTAAAATTGAATTCAATTCTGTGAATTAAATTTTGGTCATTTAAGCTCTCTAACTTCTAACTTCATTCAATTTAGTCCTCATGTTAATTTATGTTAGGTAATTGTCATTAAGTACCCAAAATAATATTGTTTGATTTGTTTTTTTTTTTTTGTTTAAATTTAATTTCTTACATTAAAACTGTTTTTATAAAATTAATAAAAATAACAATTTTTTGAAATGCGGATCCAAGTATTGCACAGCTCCCTATTGAAAGAAGAGTAGTCTTGGGTTGCTAATCACATTTTCCATGTCCGCTTTAGATTTTGTGGGCACCTTGGCAGGGCTTTTAGTTGACAATAGGTTAAGCAAAAGGCGTTTAATCCAAATTGGCTCAACAAGGACCATTGCGAGGTTGAGCCTCTGTGAGAGCAAAGCAAATGTAGAAACTAGAATTAATTATTTAGCAATAAAAAATACAAAATTAGAAGATCAATATTGGCATTTAAATATTCATTATTGACAAAATTAGCTTTGATATATATATATATATATATATCAATAATTTAACAAGTTCACAATAAATAATATGCATATTTACTTCTAAAGGCATTCATATGAATAATAACATATTTTTGTAAATAAATTTATACTTGTGAGAAAAATAAGGTATTGGGTAAATCCTTTTACATATTTCTTGTTACACAAGAACGTACACACATTCCATTTTTGAATTAAAATTTCACGATTTCAATTTTAAATGTTTTGAATTAAAATGTGTGTGTCCGTTTGTGTGTAATTGCACCCTAAGATATTAATATTTTTGGTGAAAATTAATTAGTTAAGGCACGAATACCTTATCTTTAAGATGTTTTGCACTAACATAGGAGCATATTTAGTGTACATCTCCAGGGATTGCTCAATACAAATGAAGGCGTAAGGCAATAACTTTAAGTGGGAATTTTTAAATATTCAATAAGTAATATTTATTTAAATTCCTATACCATAACATTTAAAAAAAAAATCCTCTTGTTTTTTGAAATGCAAAATTATTAATTAAGTTTGTTTTTGGGTTTTATAACTATCTCTTTTACAGTTGTTAATAGCTAATCAACTTGATCAACACACTCTTAACTATCTCCCCAAGGTATTTCTTTTCCCAACAAGATATTTGTTGGAATATTCACGTGGTCAAGTAATGAGTCTCACATTGGATATTAATGAGATGAGTGAATGGTTAATATAACATGCTTTAGCTTATACCCATTGGACTTAAGGATTTTGGGTCAAGTGGTATCTCTATATATTATATTAACTACTCAAGGAGTCTCCCTAAGATATTTCTCTCCCCAACAAGTGGTATCAGAGCCCATAGTGTTGTGTGGCAAGGTGGCAAGGTTAGTTCCTTTCATAGATGGAGCGGGGACGTGGTCCACTTCACAATTGGAGTGGGGACAAGTGCAAGCCCATGAAGACTATACAAATGATTTGAGAAAAATACCTAACAAAGAAGTATTCCAATGATACTTGATAATGTTACGCGCACAAGGTTCTCATGAACAAGGAAGTGTGGGTCGGATTCCCATGGATGTGAGTGTGGGTTGACATGTGATTTACATGGATGGTGTATGAGAGGCCCATCAATGTATTTCCCATAGATGGCATATGAGAGGTCCATGGATGAAGTGTTGGTGAAGGAAATTCCCATAAACAATAGGGAGTTAGTAGGATTACGTGTATGCATGTGCATGTTGTGTGCATGTGTACGCATACTCGTGATGTGTGTACACATACTGTTGGGCTGCGCAAGCATGCCCTATGTATGTGCACACATAGCCGTGCCCAAAAACCCTAAATCCTTTTTTGTTTGTTTTTCCCTTGTTTCTCTTTACATGTTTTAGTCTTTGTTTAACCTACTTTATCTATCTTTAAGTTTCTGTTCCTTTGTTTTTGCTTTGTTTTGTTTTGTTTATTCTATTCCTTTGACGATTATTAGGGTTTTGTTTTGTTTGAATACCATGAACATGCACATGCCATGACCATGCATTAATGCATAGGTATAGTGATGCAGTGAGATAAGTAGGGTAAGACATGCATAATCATATAAACATGCATTTGTTTTGATTGATGAACATGATATGCTTGGTTGAATCCATTTGTCTTTTATGTCTAGGTATCTTGACATGCTTGCTTGAATCTTCCTTGTGATGTTTCTTCCCTTAGTAATACATGCTTAAATGCCATGATAGATGAATACTAGGCTTAGGGATAATTATGTCATGTTTGCTTGCTTTAGATGCATGCTAGTGTGTGTGTGAGTTAGAATAACATGTTAAATTTTCCTTTAATGAGATTAAGACTTGGAATACAACAAGTGGAAGCCGACCCATGGGTAGGGTGGGGCTGGTTGCTTAACATCTTCCCATCTATATACCTAAACTCCTAACACGTGCTTTGGTAAAGATTAGTCCTTCCACAAAATGCTCTGTATTTATGGTTTCTAGACCTAAACTAGGTGGCAACTCCATTTACATCCCCGCCATGGTCCACCCCAGGCCAAGACGTACTCACCCAAGGGATAGATGACCTGTCGCGGGTGCTTAAGCCTACAGGCCCATAAAAAGGTCTTAAAACCCATAAAGAGGTAAGGACTTACACGTTAGAGGAAGATTATTATATATACATGTGTGAATGAAGTCCTGCATTAAATAACAATGACGAAGGAGTGGTTAATATAACATAATTGAGCTCAAACTCATAAGCTTAAACTTTTAGGTTAAGTAATGTCCCAATATGTTATAAATTATAGTTTTCATAAGTTTAAGCATCTAGGTTAAGTGATGTCCTTGTATGTTAATAAAAGCTTCCTGTCTTTTTCCTATAAAAAAAAAATTAGAGGCTCTCCAAAATGTTATCTCCTTAACAATAATGGGGTATTATATTTCATACTTAAATTTTGTAACAATGAAATTATCAACACAAAATTAATTTATTTTTGTTAAAATAAACCAACAAAATAAACTACATAATCATGATTTTTTTTGTCGAAAAAGAATATAACAAGTATTAATGTTTTCATTTTCAATAAATCTTAAGCTACAACAGTTTTTAACAATTGTTGAATAAGAGATCTAGGATTCAATCCCCACTTACATCAAAAATCGATTAGTGTTTTGATTTGATAATAAAGAACACAATCATCATAAGCAAACGTCATAGATTAAAACTCTCTCTCTCTCTCTCTCTCTCTCTCTCTCTCTATATATATATATATATATATTTTTTTTTTTTTTAAAAGTCGTGATTGATATATACTAAAAATAATGTTAGTGGTGATCCAATGAAAGTTATATTGTACTAATCATAATCTTCTACATCAACAAGTTGTGAAAAAAATTCTGAAATTTATTGTGTCTCTAGCATTTATTTCATTTTGTTAGAAACTGCATATGGGGAACGACATAAACTTATGCAAGGTTAGGGAAGAGGTGGCAATGAATTCATATTCATGGAATATATTATCAGTTTTCTGTTTTTAAATTTGTTGGGCTTTGGTAGCTATGAGCTTAGTTTTTTCTTGGCTTTTATTATTGGCTTGATGGGGGTAGGCTGGGGAGACAACCAAAATTGGTAGCTTAATATGGATAGGTAGGTTTTAGGATAAATATATTGCATTGTTTCAACATTCAAGTATTGGTTGGTTTGAAATTTGAAGAGACTTTAAGTAGGGGTGAGGATCGGGACTGAAAAATCTCACACCCTTAACCCCATTTTGTTCCTATCTTATTTATCTTATTGCATTTATTTACCTATAGATTTTGGCCTAAAAAGAATGTTAACCTATAGACTTGGTTAGTAAAACTGTACAAAATCGATGGTTGAATCATACAAAATTGTGGATTGTTACGAAAGAAATACCATATTTGCAAAAATGGCAAAACTTAGGTACAGTACTTTAGGTTCCCTACTTAAAATTTTGACATCTGTTCCATTTAACTTTACAAGCAAACGACGTTAAAACTTTTTTTTTTCCCTTCCTCCTTCCTTTTCCTGTACTGCAACTGCAAGAGAACCCACTGCTTCAAATCTCCAGTTGCCTCTGATTGATGAAGCTAAAATGAAGATAATAAAGGGAATTTCGAATTCGAATCCAAAACTCAGAAGCTAAAACGCAGAACCAAATAGGACAGATCAAAAAATCAAAAAATGAAAAGTCAGATCTACTATGTTTTAAACCAAAAAAGAGACCCTTCTCCCTCATTTTCTCAGTAACCAAAAAGGAAAGATCAAAACATAAAAGCCAGATCTACTGGGTTTCCAACCAAAAAAAGGACCCTTTTCAGCTATATCCAAAACTTCCACACTTTTAACATCAACAAAGCCATCGTCACAGGCACAGCCTCTTTCATTATTTTGTCCAGAGAGAGAGAGAGAGAAAGAATCATAGATCAGAAAGAAGAAAAGAAACAGATACACTGAGAGAGAAAGAAAGAATCATAGATCAGAAAAGAAGAAAGGAAGCAGATACACACACACACACACACACACACCGAGAGAGAAAGAAAGAATCATAGATCAAAAAGAATCAAAAATCAGAACAGAAGAAAGGAATCAGATACACCCACACCGAGAGAGAAAGAAAGAATCATAGATCAGAAAGAATCAGAAAAGAAGAAAGGAAGCAGGTACACCCACATCGAGTGAGAAAGAAAGAATCATAGATCAAAAAAGAAAAGAATGAAACATACACACATCGAGAGAGAAAGAGAGAGAGAGATATGAGATTTTCTTTTTTCTTTTTTTGGGTTTTGGGTTTTGAAGAGAAGGGTCTTGGGTGGCTTGGAAGAGAAAGGTTTTGGGTGTGGAAGAGAAGCCGTTTGCAGTACAAGAAAAAGATGGAAGAAGGGACAAAAAAAAAGTTTTAACGCCGTTTGCTTGTAATGTTAAATGGGACAGATGTCAAAATTTTAAGTAGGGAACTTAAGGTACCGTACCTAAGGTACTGTATCTAAGTTTTGCTTTTGCAAAAAATAATTAATTAAATAATTAAATCGTGAATGATGTAGGACAAAATCTTCAAATTAATTTATGCAATTTGTTATATTTTGTATTTTATGTAATTTGCGTTATTTTAAGTTAAGGGCATTTATTTCCTTGTTTTTAGGTACTTTTAATGTTTTTTAGGTCAAATTTGGTCCCTGTTATGGTTAGGTATTAATTATGAGTTATTTTAAAATATATTTTTCTTGTCTGTCAAGTTTTATGAAGCTCTTAAATAGGTCCATAAATTTGTAAACGTTTTTTATTCTAGACCATTTCACCTTGTGGATTAAAGGACCCTCGTGGATTCGAGGAACTCTCATAAATTCGAGGTTATTTTAAGAAGCAAACGTGTTTTGTTTTTTGTTTTTTGTTTTCTATAAGTATATGCGTTCTGCTTTTTTACGTTTTCGCTTTCCGCATTAGTGAAAAACTGGCAAATTATTTTCAAATAAAAATACCAAACTGCTTAATTTATTCAAGCAATCCGTTATTTAAATGTTAAGTTATTTTGATCAACTAATCATACTTTCTTTCAATTTTACACTTTTATTTATGGCTATTAAGTATTTTGTTTTAAATCTTGAAATACTGTAACTCGTTCAAAAACCAAATTAAGAGTCACTAATTATAACTATAAAAAAAAAGTGTCATTAATTATAACTCAACTAGTTGGCACCTCTTGGTTTTCCCAAGAGATCCATAATTCAAATTCCCCCTCCCCCAACTATCAATGTGTGTGTGTGTGTGTGTGTGTGTGTGTGTATTTATTTATAAATTCCTATATAGATGTTGAACAAAAAAAAAATTGTGAGAATTGTAAATGCTTAAAGTTGTTAAGACTTAAGAGTGTAAATCACCCATATATCAAAACACCTAAGATAGAATTTTTAAGATTGTGAATTTGAATAGGCTTCAAAGTTTTTAGCATATTGGGTTGAAAAACTTTAGGATATATCTATACTATTAGTAACAGGATTCTCCGTTTGGGTTTCAACTTTTTGCGTACTAAAATACCCTCACACAAATTCAAAAACGCTAAAATACTACACATTTTACTATATAATCTTTACAGGTTGATATAACAATGGATCTTATTAGTAAAATTTAAATTATAATAAACTAGTCGCTAACTCGTGCTATGCACGGGAATCAACCTATTTGTAAAGTAGATTAAAATAATTTTATAAAAAATTTAAGAAACTATATCATTGTATGATTTGCTCTTATATGACTTCAATATGTATTACAATTTGATGAAGAAGTCATTGCTTGAACGTGCAATGGCTTATAAAAAATTTATCAGACAGTTTTAGATATTGCAAAAAAATAACTCAAAAATTCAAATATTAAAACTTCTAAAAGACCAAAAAATATTAAAGAATCAAATGATTCAAAAAGATAGAGAAATATAAGAGAAAGATGAGTTCCATTCAAAAGATTTCAATTATTGCAAGTTTTTTTATCTTATAAAAAACGGTTAAAGAGAGTTTGGTGGTTCATGTACAAAAATTACTTTTAAAAAAATACATGAAAAACCATAAAATAAATTTTAATTATCATTGTTTGAATTTGAGTTTAAGTTTAAGTTGGACTTGTCAGGGAGACAAAGTTTCACTCCTTATTAAGTTTGGATCAAAGAAAAATAATTTTGTTTAAAAAAATGATAATGATGAGTTTGAGATTAAGTTGGACTTGTTAGAGAGATAGAGTTTCACCTCTTATTAAGTTTGGACTAAACAAAAATAATTTTATTTAAATAAAATGAGAATTTTATTTAAATATTATGCTGACATAAAAAATTATAAAAATTTCAGAGGTTTCGATTTTATATATATATATATATATATATATAGATGAATGCTAGAATTACTTTTTTTTTAATTAGTAACATATTAGTTTGTAATGATATGTAGTAAAATTTATAATATCGCTAATATCACTCGAACCTCAATTTATCTATTAGATGAATTTATGAACTTTTATATAAAAACGCATACATAGGTGTTTTTATTATTATATTGAACATAAAACTTTTGTATTTCTATTTGTTTTTCAATAATGCACCTCCATTTCACATGTTTGTTACAGCTAAACAGGATTTGCGAACCAAGCCTAGGTTTCACCAGCGTCGAAAGTGAGTAAACCAAACAAGTGCAATGAATGTCACTTTATTCCAATGGTAGAATTTGAAGTATATATTATTTTCTAGTTAATCATTCTATGAGCTTACCTATATGCTATATAGCCTGATTTCAATATTCATGCATTTGTTGTTGTTATTATTATTATTATTATTATTATTATTATTTTTCCATGCTTCACTAATTTCTGAGTCTCTTGCCTATCAGCTTAATATTCTGGATGAACATAATTTCTTTAGATGCGGCACATAGATTTTTCTGTGTGTGTGTGTGTGTGTGTGTGTTAGATTTTTTTTATGAGCACTCTCTTTGGTGGTTAGGTCTCCCTTCAGTTAGTCCAGTAATGCCACAGCCATACAGAAGATGGAGTGGTACTATAAAATGGTTTAGCAATGAAAGGAGCTATGGTTTCATAAGGCCAATCAATGGTGGTGAAGATATATTTGTGCACTACTCTTCTGTGAAGTCTGATGGCTACAAACGTATACGGGGGCTGGCACACTGGTCGAATTCAACGTTGTGGGCGGGCATTGGCGTGAAAAAAAGACTGAAAGGAATCAACGTCACTGGTCCTGGCCAGTGAAATGAAACTCATCCTTGTTTTGGGCCATGCTATAGGTGCGGCGAGATGGGTCATATAGCAAAGTATAGTTTCCTTGGTAGAAAGAACTAATTGTTAACCTGTGCGATACACAAGATAGTTATATAAAATTGAGTTAAAAATGAAGGAAAATAAATAATTTAGTTCAAAATAAAGGTACAACTAAAAAATTGGTTAAAAATACAAATAGTTTTTATTTCTTTGAAATTGGTTAAAAAAATTTGCATAAACGTAAAATGTATCATGTATAAGATTCAAAGCTGAAATTATTAAAGCATAATAAAAATATTTGATCACAAAACAGAGAAATATTAGAGAAAGAATCTGAATATTCTGAGCCTGAAAAAAACAAAACATATATATGTCTATGTGATTACACAATAAAGAAATATAGAGAAAGATGAGTTACCTTCAAAAGAATAATTTGTGAATATAGTTGTTGAAATCAGTTAGACAATTTTAGATCTTACAAAAATAAAAAAAGTGAGAAATCAAAGAATCAAATGTAAATTTCCAAAAGTCCAAAAAAAAAAAAAAAAATTAGATGCTTTAGGGCCTAGAAACTATTGAAACAAAACAAAAGAATATATGACTTCACAATAGAGAAAAATAACAAAAAGATTGGTTACCCTTGGTGAAAATAGCTATAGCAATAGTGGAGCCAGTGTATTGTGGCAACGAGAGAACAATATCGAAGATGTGTTTGTTTTCTTGGTTGTTTAAAGACTTTTGCTACATGTAGGATTTGAAATCTAAAAAAATAGAACACTATTATAATAGAATTTTTTTTTTCCCCAAAGCCAAAACTTATCAACAAAAATCAATGAAACCTGGCTATAATATAAAAATACAGATGCACACAAACAAAATCACATAATAATCCAATATCAGCTACAAGACTTCTTTTTTTTCAAATCTTTAATTCACAAATGCCCTTTTTTTTCAAATCTTTAATTCACAAATGCCAAGAAGAGGAACAGATATAAGTTAAATCATCAAACTAAAGCTAGCCCAAAGCATGCATACATACAATCACATATACTTATCATCAACTGCAATGTAACCCTAGCCAAACAATGTAAGAATCTACAATTCTACATTAGATTAAACCCTAAAAAAACTAAAAATTTTGAGTGAATTGCAGTAGCAGAAAACCCAGAATTCAAACCAAACCCTATACCAACCAATACATTCACGCATACATACATACATACATGCATACATACATACATACATATATATATATATATATCATCATGTACATCCTAAATTCAAATTTATTAAACCAATAACCTAAACAACACTCTAATATTTTGAAATTAGATGTACATAGAATTCTTATTTTACTTAAAGGTTTATGACTTAACTTTTAAAAATGTATAATTTGAAAATGAATGAAAATAAGTAATTTTTTGTTCAATATAATGATTTAGAAAAATTTTTGTTCTTTCATGTCATTAGTTTCACATAACACATTCTAACGTGAGCTATTCTATGGCGGTAACTTCACAGAATATTCAACTGCAATTAAATTTACTATCCACTACCAATCTAATCTATGTTATCTTGATAGTAGATCTACAAATTCCATTCTCATATTCTTAGAGCTTGCCACATCATTATTATTATCTATATATATTATAAAACCGAAAATTTTGACTTTTTGAGAGACTTACATTAGAATTAGAATTAAAAAAAATAATTATTTTTTTTTATTTAGACCTCACGTTAGATTTTTTTTTTTAAAGGACTCAGTTTAGGTTTTTTAAAAAAAAAAACAAACAAAAACAAACAAACAAACAAACTTTAGGATTAAGGAAAAGAGAGAGAGAGACTCCTATTAACCCTATACTAAAAAAAAAATCAAAATTTTATTTTAGGGGCAAGCGGAAAAAAAAAAATCTAAAAAAAATATTTGCCAAGTAGGAAAAAATTCTAACCAGAAAACAAAAATTGACAATCCAAACCCAAGAAATTGGAAAATTTTAATTGTAAATTAACATACCTTTAACCTTGATTCAATTTATTTTTGGCAGGAGGCCCAATCTCTAGAACAAAAATCAAGAAGATTAAATCTAAACAAAACTGGATGGAAGAATAAAAATTAAGAATAGAACCTTGGATGTTGCAAGGAAGGATTAACACAAATATGGGAGGGAGAAGGAACTGTAGGCGTTACAACTTTAACTCAATATCAAAAGCTACAATGGATCGCCACTTTTGAAAAATCACAATCCGAGTGAATGTTTGAGATAAGTTTCAAGACGATGACCTTAACGTCAATATAATAGCCCTACCTTAACGTCAAAATAATAGCCCTCCTCTCCCAGATCGAAAATTGCATAAGGAGAAGATTCTTGTGTTTCATTTTTTAGTAGGATTAGTTGTGTTTTAGTAGGATAGGTAACAGAGTTGCAAAGAGGTTTAAACGTGTGATTAGTAGTGTTTTAGTAGGTTATGTATTTTTTTTTTTTTACTGATTTTCTGTTTTTTATTTACACTACAACAAAATGTATTTTTAGTGACAAAAATTAGTGAGAAAAAATTTTTCGTCGCTAAAAATACAGATTTAGCAACGAAATATGAATTTCGTTGCTAATAATGGGAAAAAATTATAACATTTAGCGACGAAAAATAATTTTCGTCGCTATTGTGATCTGAAAAATGGGCGCCAACAGGGGAAACTTCGGCGCAAACTTAATTAATCTATAGCGACGAAATATTTCGTCGCTAAAAGTTGAAATTTTTAGTGACGAAATATTTCGTCACTGTAGGTACTGCTGTGGATAATATTAGCGACGAAATAATTTTCGTCGCTATAAGATAGAATTAGTGACGGAATAAAATCGTCGCTAAAAATAAATCATAAGGTTTCATTTCATTGTTTTAGCGACGAAATTAAAATTTGTCACTAAAAGTATGCTTTAGCGATGAAATAGGAATTTCGTTACTAAAAATCTTAACAAAGCCTGGGTTCTTTAGTGACGAAATTCCTGTTTTGTCGCTAAAAACGTAAAAGAAATGGGCATTAACGACGGAACCACTTTGTTGCTAAAGATGTGAATATAAATAGTTTTCCCAAACCAAAAAAAATACCCAGCTACCTCTATCATTTCGGTCCAAAAAGAAAATACCCAACTGCCTCTTCTAGAGTTTTCCCAAACCAAAAAAATACCCACCATCGCCGATTGAAGACCATCACAGATTTGAAGACCATCGCCATTTGAAGACCGTCGCCAATTGAAGACCATCGCCGATTTGAAGACCGTTGCCATTTGAAGACCGTCGCCGATTTGAGGAAAGCAACCGTCGCCATTTGAAGACCGTCACCGATTTGAAGAAAGCAACCGTCGCCGTCGCCGATTTGAAGAAAGCAACCCTCGACGATTTGAAGACCGCCGCCGATTTGAGGAAAGCAACCACCGCCGATTTGAAGACCGTCGCCAATTTGAAGAAAGCAACCGTAGCCATCGCAGATTTGAAGAAAGCCACCCTCGACGATTTGAAGATCATCGCCGATTTGAGGAAAGCAACCGCTGCCGATTTGAAGAAAGCAACCGTCGCCGATTTGAAGACAGTTGCCGATTTAAAGAAAGCAACCGTCGCCAACCGTCCCTTCGCATTCCGAGCTCCGACCTTTCACTTTTCGAGCTCCAACCCTTCGCTTTCTGAGCTCCGACCCTTCGCCTTCCCTGAACTCCGACGACCCTTCACCTTCCCCGAGCTCCGACGACCCTTCGCACTCTTGGTACACTCTATTCTTTATGGGTCTTTCTCTAATTTTTTTTTTTTTTTTTTATGAATTTTTGATTTTTTTTTCTGGGTTTCAATGTTGCAGACGTTGACAAGTTTTACCAGCAATGCGATCCCGGTGTGTATTTTTTTTTATTCTTTCTATATTTTTGTTTTTCTAAACAAACACAAAAAAAAAAAAAAAATGTGACATGGGTTTCTTCTTCATTTTGATGGGTTTCACAGCGTTTGTTTTGGTTTCGGGGGTTCTATCGAATTGGTCGGAGGGTGGTGTGCTTACTGCCACTGAGAAAACCAGTGTGGTCAAGCTTCAGGTACTGTGGGAGAGAATTTTGGGATTGTTTTGATTTTACTTACTCACATGGGTTTTGTTATCTGATTTTGATGTTTGACATGTTTGTCTAAAGAGTTTGTGAAATGACTGTTTTGTTTAGTATAAAATTTCATTTGACCAAGCTAGGTAAAACTTAGTTGTAGTTTCTTACGTGGTGCACCTCATGTTATTCTGTTAAATTCAATTATGTGACCTTGAAAATGATGACTAATAAGCTAAAAAAACTTCATGGTTGTGCCGGTTGAATTTGATCAGGGAAACTAAGGTAGAATAGATAAGTAACTGTACCTAAGTTTTGTCCAAAATAATGATTGAATTTCGGTCACACAAGTACTTGTGGCCACAATGTTTGTTGGACTGATTAGTGAATGAGCTATGGTTCAAATGACACTTACTTGTAAGAGACAGTTGGATGCTAGGGAGTTGGTTTAAGATCACTTTGTGTAACTTACCAATAAAAAAAAAAAGGTTCTTGGTTTGATTCTAGTATTTTTTGTAACAGTTGTTTCTGTCTGTCAAAATGCTGATTTTTTTTTAATAATCTTTATTGGTAAGTAAAACATTTGTTAGTGGTATTGAATCTGCAACCTAACACTCCGGTCCATATGGGGGGAGAAAGTGGATCAAAGGTCATTAGCTAATAGAGAAAAGAAGAGGGCTAAGAGTCTGGTAGCTCAATTGGTTGGCACCTTTTAATGTTTCCAATAGAGAAATTTAGGGTTTAAATGCCTTCTGCCAACTATTGATGTATTGAAAAATCTATGATCATATGAGGATGCTTTTATCTATCAAATCTAAAGCTAACCAAGAAAAGAGAAAGGGTGAAATTATTGGCGTCCAATACTAGCAGTATAAATATGCTTGTTGGATGTTGCTTTACTTTTTATGGAAATGTCTTGGGCTTTGTGACGGGACTACGGTGGTTGGACTTAAGTGGGGATTTTTATTTTTATATTTTTGGAGGGGAGGGGGGGGGTGATAATTATTTGAATGATTCTTTTAAATCAATCTTGTGTTCTGCTCTACGAAGCAATATATTCAGCACCAAGAAATATTATGTGACATGGGTTTGTGGTGAATTTTATTGTGAGTCTGCAATTGATGATTTACTTGGTGTTGACTGTACTTTTTGATTGTACAACTTGTGGGTTGTTATCTATATTTGTAATTTTTGAGAGTTTGTCAAAAATTCTTTATTTTTTAAGAAGGTTATTAACCTTTGCTGCATGTTGTTCTTGTTTTCAACCGTTGATACCAATTACATGTCCTCTTTACTGTTGTTTTGGTTTTGTATTACTTTCTACTTATGTTTGCTTTAGTGACAAGAAGTCACAACTTGTTATTTAGGGAAAGGTCAATCTAAATTCAGGATTTCAAGGGTTGAGGTACCTTTATAAATTTACCCTATTTGGCCTATGGTACATTGGATAGCATGGTTTCCTGTCCACAACTTTGGCTTGATGAATAATTGTGAAACACTTTGAGTCTATTAAGGGATATCAAGGATTATTAGTGCATTCTTGTTGTTTCTAGTGTGGAGATAAAGAAGACCTAACAGTGCTTTTCAATATATGCATATCTTCATTTGTAGCATAGATGGCTTACGTGCTTATATTCTGGAGGTCCCAATTTTGTTAACTACTTTTGAGTTTAGTCTTTAGAGAGAGCCAAACCCAACACTTTGTTTTGAAACAGACACAAGTGAAGTGATCTCAAATGCTGTTGTGAACAAAAACTGGACACTGGTCATTGTAAACACAAATTTTCTCAATTGTAAAAAATCAAACAATTGAAAAGAAATATGGTTTACAAATATAAATTTGTATTGATAAATAATGAGTACAATCTCTATTTCAATTCTTTTACAAAAGAATACCCTCTGATTCTGTCTTCTTTGAACTTGACTTGAACAAGAAATCTTCTTGACTTTGGTTGGAAGATAGATTGAACGGTCTTCACAACAAATCTCTAACTTTGAGCTTGTTAGAGATTTATTGTTCTTCAAGTCTTCGAATGTGAAAGCTTTTAGGTTGAAGTTCTTCGGGCTTTAGAGGCTTGATTCGTTGAGCTTCAGAGATTTGGGTTTGTCGAAGTTTATGGAGGCTTTTTAGCTTAATTCCAATAGAACTTCAAAGAACTCGAACAAGAGATCTTCTTGACTTTGGTTGTAAAATGGATTGAACAGTCTTCACAACGAATCTCTAGCCTTGAGCTTGTTAGAGATTTGTTGTCCTTCAAGTTCTTCAAGCCCTTTGAATGTTCTTCAAGTTCTTCAAAAATGCTTCAAGTTCTTCAAAGATTCTTAAGACAGAATTTCTCCAGAGTTTGGGCCTCTTCAAAACTTCCTCCCAAAATGAGAGGGGATGTCCTCTATTT
This sequence comes from Lithocarpus polystachyus, assembly GCA_033629205.1. Lineage (NCBI taxonomy): Eukaryota > Viridiplantae > Streptophyta > Magnoliopsida > Fagales > Fagaceae > Lithocarpus > Lithocarpus polystachyus. The sequence continues at coordinate 80,261,160 of CM066166.1, forward strand.
ATAGTGATTTTAGAGGATGAGCTCCACTTCAAATTGATATACTTGAAAGTATGTAGTAGACTTTTAATTGGCCCAAATTCTTCTTAGAGTTAATTATCTCTATTTATCTATTTTGATAAATATCATATTTTGATAAAGATAATAATCAATAAAGATAAATAATTATCTCAAAGATAATTATCTATCAATTTTAAATAGAAAATTTATCTTTATTTTATTTATTTATAAATATAATTATCCATAAATTTTGAATAGGAAATTTATCTTTATTTTGTGGGCCAAGTGACACGTGGCAAATTTTAATATGCCAACGTAATATCCATTTGGATGACACATGTCATCATTTGATTTAGTTAATTTAATGACAAATTAATTTAAATTTTGTCACTAAACTTTGATGTGGCATTTTATGATTGGCTTAAAATTTTGCCTCATACAGTCATATATAATCATAAATGTAAGATTATTCATGGGTTTTTTTTTTCTTTCATATGTGGGCTAAAGCTAACTAAAAGTTATGTTTCTTTTATCTCCAGCTCTCTTTCTCTTTTGTGGTTGAAGAAATTGTGAGGAACAAGGTGAAGAACACAAGTTAACTTTGGACTTTTTTAGAAAGTTGTAAACTTAGCTTGAGCAAAGTAAATTCTAGTTTAAAACTTATAAAACTTTATACTTGTGATGTTGGAAATTGGATTTGTGATGGGTTGTTGTGTTGGAGCAAGTAGGTGGCTTGCATGGTGTTATAAGGTGACTTAAATACATATTGGGAGTGTTTTTTATTTCTTGCAAATGTGAATGAGTATTTTTTATTAGATGCAATGAATAGTATTTTATTTTGATTTAAATATTTGTAAAACTCTATACTTGTGATGTTGGAAATCGGTTTTGTGGTGGGTTGTTGTGTTGGAGCAAGCGGGTGGCTTGCATGGTGTTATAAAGTGGCTTAAACTAATATTATGAGTGCTTTTCATTTTTTGCAAATGTGAATGAGTATTTTTTATTAGATGTAATGAATAGTATTTTATTTGATTTAAATACTTGTAAAACTCTATACTTGTGATGTTGGAAATTAGTTTTGTGGTGGGTTATTATGTTGGAGCAAGCGGGTGGCTTGCATGGTGTTATAAGATGGTTTAAACTAATATTAAGAGTATTTTTCATTTTTTGCAAATGTGAATGAGTATTGTTAATTAGATGTGATGAATAGCATTTTATTTGATTTAAACACTTATAAAACTCTATATTTGTGATGTTGGAAATTGGTTTTATGGTGTATGTTGTATTAGAGCAAGCGGGTGGCTTGCATAGATAAGTGGTGTAAACTAATATTGGGATTGTTTTTCATTTCTTACAAATGTGAATGAGTATTGTTGATTAGATGTGATGAATAGTATTTTATTTGATTTTAATACTTGTAAGCATTATAGTTGTGATGTTTGTAATTGGTTTTGTGGTAAGTTGTTGTGTTGGAGCAAGCGGGTGGCTTGCATGGTATTATGAGATGATTTAAACTAATATTAGGAGTGTTTTTCATTTTTTGCAAATGTGAATGAGTATTGTTAATTAGATGTGATGACTAGCATTTTATTTGATTTAAACACTTGTAAAACTCTATATTTGTAATGTTGAAAATTGGTTTTATGGTAGTATGTTGTATTAGAGCAAACGGGTGGCTTGCATGCTGTTATAAGTGGTTTAAACTAATATTGGGATTGTTTTTCATAGGTGTGGCTACTCTTAATGTATTGTTAGAAATGTTTCTTATAATATTGTTAATGTTTTTACTTTACGATTTTAGTGTAGTATTGTTTTTATATTTGTGCAGATTTCTTATTGGTGACTTTAGGGGATTTACTTTTGGCAATTACTTGAAGACATATAAGGACATTTTTCGTTGGTTTTAATTATATTATGCTACACTTTTTATATTGTTATAAAACATCTTGAGTTATTGTATGCGTTGTGAACAATTATTGTATGGAATGAGTTTGAATTGGTTATTTGTTTTATTTTTTACTTGTGGAATGTATGAATTCATTTTTTATAAATGTGTTGTTAAAATAAATGCGTTATTCAAATGTGAAGTTTTAATAATGTAATGACAGGTTACAGGTTAATATTAAAGCTATTAAAAAAATAAATACAGAAAATAAGTTTTAGCGACGAATTTTTCCGTCACAAATATAGCAATAAAAAATTGTTTTAGTGACGAAATATTTTGTCGCTAAATGAAGCAGATTTTTGTAAGAAATGGTTTTAGTGACGAAAATTTTCGTCGCTATATGTGCCTAGATTTTCTTAAAAATAGTTTTAGTGACGAACTTTTTCGTCACTAAATGTACCCGAAATATTATTTAATAAACTGAAATGGTTTTAGTGACGAAATATTTTTGTCACTGAATAGTGTTTTTAGCGAGGAAAACATTTAGCGACGAAACGTTTTCGTCACTAAAAGTTTTTTTTTTTTTAATACAAATCGAATTTTTAGTGACGAAATTTTTCGTCGTCAGGACTTTTAGCGATAGGGCTACAGCGACGAAACTCATTTCGTCGCTAATTAGTAGATTTTGTCGCTAAAGGTTATTAGCGACGAAAAACTGGACTTTTAGTGACGAATTTTTTCCTCACTGAAAGTACATTTTCTTGTCGTGTTATTTTAATTTAAATAATGCTGATGTGGAAAATTGTGGAGAGGTCAGAAACTTCGGTTTTATATATATATATATATATATATATATATATAGATGACATTGCTGCTGCATGGCCAGGGTTTGGACAGAAAACATGGATTGGCGTTGCTTGGTGTCATTTCTGTGGCCAGCTTGGTCATGTGGCAAGTAATTGTCTCACTGTTAGTCCTAGGAAGTGAGTTATGGAGGCTATAGCTCACTAGCATTTTCAAGTTTGAATAAATGAAAGCCTAATTAAGTGGGGACTGCTTTTTTTGCATTTGCATTAAGGTGTTTGTAATAATGAATAATCAATACTCTTGTATTAAAACCTATGTATTTGTCTTCCCTACTTTATACGTCTTTCTTGCGTTGCTTGTTGGGAAATTTTTTTTAATGGAGTAAAATTATACTTAAAGAGACATTCCCTTTCCTTTAGTCTTGTACTTTGAACAAGCTTGGAGGGGGGAATTAATTTCCTTTTTATGTCACTTTCCCATAGGTTTTTAAAATTACATATAGCTTTTTAATTTAAATAAAATTAAGAAAAACTCTTCTAATTGTTCAAAAAAAAAAAATTTTTTTATTAGCATGATTATAAAAAAAAATTCAAATCTCTTTAAATTTTTTTTTTTTTTTTTTTGGTTGTAAAACCTACTTTTACAAACTTCAATGTTACATTGGGCCTTTGTTTCTGGTTATCCTTTTAGCTAAATCTTTTAATTTTCTCTAATCAAGAGAATAATTGGTAAGCCTTTTTTTTTTCCCCCCGCTGAATAGGTAGGCCTTAAATATATCTGTTTTTTTTTTTTTGTAATTGATAATTATAATGAGGTGGGGAAATTCGAACTCTAGTCATATCTGTTAAAAACACAAAGAGATATCACTTGAACTTTAAGATTCTTGACTTATTTGTTATGTCAATTTTAAACGTAATTCACAATTTTTTTTTTTTTTTTGGTACATGTCATGTCATTGTTTAGCCATCCTCTCCCCTCTCCTCTTATACATTACTTGGGAAATTTCCTATATATGTTCCTCAAATAAAGCATAGGATCTTTCTTTTCTTTTATTGGGTGAGATTTTTGTAATGTTTCTTGACTAGGCTAACTCTTAAATCCATAGCCCATACTTTAACATCCTGGGCTTCCATTTGTAATTTCTGGGGGCCCACTACGTACCATCTATTCCATCTCTAGCAGCTGGGTTAGCTCTTTTGGAATAAGCTTTTTAGAGACGGTCCCCCTAGGATAATTAGAACGATAGAGTCGGCGGCACCTTACTTGCTCAGAAAAAGGGGAAAAGAAAAGAAAATTGAAAGTGCATTGGGCTTTATCTTTTATGTTTGATTTGACACTTGAAACTATTTTTTGAGTGTGACGGCAATGTCAATTTCTCTTTAATTCTGCCTAAGTAATCCTGCTCCTTGGCTGCAAATTACAAGTCAATAACAAGTTTGGCGAGCATTGAATTGAATGAATCAAAGCTGAACTTTACGAATTGCCGAATCCAGACGGCTTTAGTGCAGACTTACACAACTAGCCCTCTATTGTCTTATAGAGAATATTTTGAATATTTAAATTGTGAATGAAATATTTCCTCAAAGAAAAAAAAAATTTGTGTATGAAATAATGTTTTTCTTTGTAAGTATAAAATATGCATGAAAATACACAATAGGTAATAATATACCTTGTAAATAAAAAGAGGATCACTGTGCTTGTAAAAAAAAATATAACATTTTAGTCGGTTAAGTTTAAAATTCACTCACATTAGGCTATGCAAAATTGTATAAATATACATGGTTGCTATAGTAACCGTGTAAATTTAAATTGAAATTATTCATTTTTACGTATCTTGATGATAAATGAAAAAAATAAATAGTAGTAATTGTGTGTGAAGAAAAATAAATAATTCAAAAATTCAAAAAAATGATATTTTAATGAAATATAGTGTAAAATAAATAATTTGATTTAAGGTTCTTTGAAAAGTGAGTAAATAAAAAAAAAAAGTTACTATGCTAAAAAAAAAAGTTACCATGCTAAAATAAAAAAAAATTGCACAAATTGATGGGAATAGTCTAACATATGGATAAGTAATATTAGATCATGACTAGTGCAGCTTCATTTGGGTTTTGTGTTTGATTGATTAATTGAGAGTGCATTGAGTTATATGTTTTGATTAATTGCTACTTGCTTATTTCATTGGGTTTTATGTTTGATTAATTGTTACATCACTGGTCCCGCAGTTGTAGAAACTTATGAGGTCAATGGCCCACTATGCATATACCAATGGTCTTTAAATATACATATATATATATATATATATATATATATATATATAATGCATGTAGCCAGGCTGGTAGAGAATGCAACTTTACTTTGGGGTAAAAAACAAGTAACATTTTCTTGACAATGATTGGGGAGCTCCTTTTGTAGTAATGTGGTATTTTCTGTTTGACTTTTAAACTGAACATGCTTGGTTGATAGGAATGTTGGATATTATAAGCGTTTCCAGTTCTAGATAATATTTATATAAGTAACATAACCTAATATAAATCATCTCATTTTTCTTTTATTCTATTTTATGCTCTAACAATTGCAGTATGTCATGCGTTTTTTTTTTTCCTTCTATTTTAAACTTTGATTATTTTATACATGCTAAAGGTTTCTTGGTTTGGTGGTATAACTCCCTAAATAGATGGATAAATAGATGGATTTGCTTTTTAGTCATCAACTCTCTTTTGGGGGTGAACTTGAATTATGCAACTAGCAATTAATCAATACATAAAACCTTATTAGATGAGTAGTAACTTTGAACAAGATCTCATTTTGAGCAATTGAAATATATTTCCCATTTTTTAAAATGCTTATAAACGCATTTGAATGGATGGGGAGTGCAAACATGCATTCGAGAAATTCAGTACTTTTTATTAGTGAAAATCACAAGAAAATGCAAGCCCTACTTTTAAGCTCATACCATTGTTGTAGTGATTTTCTATCCCCTCAATAAATCCCTACACAGACCGAATGTCTAAAGGACTCATTCAGTGGTCCGTTGAATTGAGTGAATTTGAAATTAAGCAGGCCATAGCAAACTTTATGGTAGAATTCACATTTCATGAGGACACAAAGCAAGTTTACCAAAGACTCCCAATACACAAAACAAAGTGAAGACCAATATTAGGTCATTGATGTAAATGAGTCTTCAAAACACCAAGTAGGCATAGCATAGTTGGTGCTGACTTCCCTAACTTAGAGGGGCAAAACCGAATTAAGCAATATGTTTGAGTTCCCAACCACCAACAACGAGACTAAATAGGAAACCTTAACCAGGTTGTTATCAATAATGACTCGTACTTAGCCATAGGGCAAGAATAAGTGAGTTATGAGACTAAGGAGGACTGAATGATTGAAGTAATACATGGAGAAGTTCAAAAGGTTTTGAGGTAACTTTAGTAAGTTCAAAATCAAGAATGTACAATATGAGCAAAATACATGGGCAAACGGCCAAACTAGCATTGACACTAGAGCTCAACCCTCAAAGCTCGACCCTTACTGAACTCATGACTGAGCCATCCATTTTGAAGTAAGTGAATTGGAATTTACCACATCGTGAATGATACATAAATTTGACTATCAACTTCTTTGTATCTATTTAAATTATTGATGGTATGGTTATATTAAACTCACTCATTTTAAAATAAATGGATAGAAATAGGATTGTATCATTGTATGTACTTCGTGATAAAGTTATCTTAAGAAATCTAAAGGATCTTAACTATAAAACCCCATATGTTTTCCTAGACATTTAAACTAGGCTAATTACTTTTGTAGTTAAAAAAAAAAAATCAATTCAATAATTTACTTTTTATTTTTTTAATTTTTAAATTTGGACTAAGTTTGACTACAAACTTGGTTGTAATCTAAGGTTATAACTCCCATTAAAAAATTAACATGACTACATATTTTGAAAATCTAACAGTTGAATTGCATTTTCTACATGTTCATCAACACACATGTCAAATTTTATGTCAATCAAATGTTATTCACTATTTGATCCATAAACTTATTTTTATGCATAAATTTAAACTACAAAAACTTAAAATTTAAACATTGGATTATTGACATAGCTATTGATTTTTAAATTTCTGAAAATTTTGCAAATATAGAGAATATAAGAAGAAAATATAATCCAATGGTAGATTTGTAAACTCATATTCAATAAAAACATATTGAGAGAAGTTGTAACCTTAAGGTTGCAACCATTTTTTTTCTTTTTTTTTTTAGAAGAAGTTTGCAAAAAACTTTGTCCTTTAATTTTTTTGTTTTTATGTTTTTTCATAAGATGCTTAATTAATTATAAAAAAATCATGTTTACTTTCATATACCATTTTAAAAATTCTAAAGTGTTACAATTTAGAAAATTAAGAACCATTTATTTTAAATACAATAGTTAACAAAAAAAAAAACTACATAAAAATAAATATAAACATATGCATATACATATACATTAGAATTCTTATAGGCTAAATTAAAATTACACCCTCCAACTTTGCCTAAAATTTAATTAAGTTCTATAACTTAAATTTCATTCAATTTTTTCCTTTAACTTTTAACATTATTCCATGTCGTTAGATGATCACCATTAAGCACCTAAAATAATGTTTTTTTTTTTGTTTTTTTAATTTTATTACTATTAAAATTCATAAAATTAATAATAAAAAATTGAAAAAAATTAAATTCATAAGAAAATTTAAAAATATTTTATGAAAAATGTATAATATATTTTTTTTTTCAATCCTAAGTCATTTTTGGACCATACTTGTAGTAGCATTTGCTAGTACATTGTATTGGGTTAGAGGCCAACGAAAGTTAGTCCTGTGATAGATGTTACAAATAATAATACATAAAATTTAGGATAAACCAGTGTGAAAGCAGTAAATTTGAAGGTACATACACAAGATCAAGCCTACAACATACCAAATCCATTTCACATTCATTTTTTTATTAATTTTTTCCCAATTCTTAACAAATAAAAACTAGTTGTATCAGATTCTATCATAGAGAGAGAGAGTGCAAATTCATTCCTAAAATTCTCTCTCCTAAATTAATAAATTAATTTTTTTAATTTAGATGCTGACGTGGCATTTTTTTAATGCCAAATAACATTTTTTATTATTATTTTAATGGCAACGTTAGTTTTTAGTGTGCCAACAGTGCATTCCGTTTACCACGTGTGCATTTTCTATCTCTGATGTAACGGCAGTAATAAAAACAAGACGCATTTTTCAGGATAGAGAGTAAAAGCGGTGAAAATAAAAGTTAGGGACTAAAGTGGGAATCGCGTAAAAATGTAGGGAGAAAAATGTGGTTTTCGCCTAAAAATAAACATATACATTAGAATTTTTTATATGCTAAACTACAAATCGCACCATTTTAATTTTACAGATTCAATTCTATGACTTAAATTTTGATCAATTTTGTCCTCTAACTTTTAATTCTATTTAATTTAATCGTCCTGTTAGTTCTATTCAGTCTTTGTCTTTAAGTGTCCAAAATAAAGTAGTTTTGTTTTTTAATTATACTCATTAAAATTAAAAAAAAATAAAAAAATATATGTGCATGGACTTGCAGGAAGGAGAAAAGAAATTGAATTACTAATTTAGTCCTTCAACTATTAGACAAAGTTCTGATTTGATCCTGGAATATTAATTATCTCAATATCATCCCTCAACTTTATAGATCAAGTCAATTTGTACTTCATTTGTCCTAGTAAAAGTTAGACAATTTGATTAAAAGTTCTAAGTGAGAGGAGACAAAAGAATGAAATTAATTTGATCTAATAAATTTTTGTGAGACAAAATCGTTACATTTAATATTTGATGAATCATGCCCTTTCCATCACGGTCTTTATCATCAACCACGCCTTCCTCTATGCTTGGTGACATTAATCAATATTAGTGAATGGTTAGATCGTCATCTAATTATGAAAGTATTGAACTTTCATTTTATGCTTGCTCATATATATGCCCAACTACGTCATAAGCTTGCACCTAACAATGTTTTGATCCTTCTTCTTGTTCTCACTGTCTTGGTATGCTGCCATATAAAAATGGGAGGATCAAATTAATAATTTAACAATTTATATCTAATTATATCTATAATAAGAATATAACTCTCCGGTATTCATTTTTGTATACTCTCCAAAACAGTCTTATTGTCTTAACATGTGCTTAACATTAATTTTCATAAAACTGAGGAGAAATAAGTAAAAAAGAAAAAAAAACCAAAAAATTCTTTTACCTCATTCTCCTAAAAAGCATAGATGTATAATACCTTGTGTAGGGATGATAGACCTAGTAGTATATATTGGGCCAGGAGCCCTGTTCGAGGACGCCCAATAATCTGAGGACAGGAAAACGTTATTATGGAAATCGGAATTAGTGAATGAAGATAGGAGTCTGGTCATGATGGTCTAAAAAGGTGGTCCAAAAAGGGATGCTTCCTCGGCTGAGCAAAGTGGAGGTCCGAAGGTGCGGTCTGCCATTCAAAAGCAACATTCTAGAAGATTCCATTGATAAGGATGTACATCATGAAAGCACAAGACAAATGAAAGCTATGAAATATCTAAGAGAAAGCTGTTACCATCACATTGAATGCTCTGTAACTAACTCTCTAGCCGCATTGATGAGGAAGTGATATCTGAACAGTAATTTTCAACCTTACAGCTACCCCCATAGACTTCTAGAAGGTGCGGTCTGCCATCCAGAAGCAATGTTCCAAAAAATTCCATTGATAAGGATGTACATCATGAAAGCAAAGGACAAAGAAAAGCTATGAAATATCTAAGAGAAAACTGTTACAATCACATTGAATGCTCTGTAACTAATCTTTGGTCGCATTAATGAGGAAGTGATATCTGAACAGTAATTTTCAACCTTACAGCTACTCCCATAGACTTCTAGAAGGTGCTGATGGGACAAAGATCAAAACCTGCAATCTAATCTACACATCGAAGGTGGAGATGAAAGAAAGAAGATAGTATAAAAGAAAAAGAAGTCCTTGAGGAAAAGGGATCGAGAATTAAGAGAAAAACACTATAGCAACAAGAACTGTACTTGTAATTAGATTCTAAAGAAATATATACAAGAATCAACCTCCTCGGACTACGCCGAGAATGATTTTCTTTAGATAAAACTCGTTTATCTTTATTTTTTTATCATCTTGACCCACTATAATTGTTGTCCAATTCATTAGAACCTAGTTTTCTAACTCACTCTCTACAAATTCATTGTATTAAGTTTTTTGAGCCTAAATTCATCTATCCCTTGGGCTTGAGAACCAAACTGCGTTCTTAGACCTTGTAATTATTAGTTTTGTTTTTGGAATGGTTTAATTTTCTTACTTTTGTTAGTTTTTTTTAATGTCCTTATTTTTTGTAGTTATCATACTCTCTCTCTCTCTCTCTCTCTCTCTCTCTCTCATAAATATATATATATATAATAGATTCAATAGTATTTCAAATTTATCGTATCCGCTTCATGATAATTGCTCTTTATCAGCAAAGCAATTATCATGAAGCAGGGATTCTCCTCTGCTGTTCTCTCTTTATTGTAAACTTCACTTCATTTTTGTTCTTATTTTTGCACAAAAAATAAAATTTGCTAGGGAAAAAAAGTATGAGCTAAACGAGGAAATTAGAATGCATGTTTTTTTTTTTGGGAAGATAAATTAGAGGTAATCTATATTACACGCACACCTATTACACATATCTAAGTCTAACACACACGCTGCGCCACTTTTACACAAAAATCATGAGGTCATGATTTTAGTTTAAAAATTGTGCGTACAGCGTCTGTAATAATTATGTATATGAGAGATATTTCTAACTAGTTATACTTCTCTACCGTGTAATTATATAGCCTATTAAAAAAAATTGGTCGAGATCTAACTATTGTGTAGTACCTGGTCAGACTAGTCTACGAACAATAACTGCCACCAGCAGTCTAGCATAGGGTAAACAATCGTTTTGTTGAGGTCTTTTGAAAGTGATGGCAAGTTGGCAACCTTCATTAACTCGTGAAGTGCTACCGTTGTGGGAGATAGGTCAGTTAGAGCATCATTATCAGATGTTACAAAAAAAATGTCATTTTATAACACCAAAAGTCTACTTTATTATTTTACCACATTATTTTATAACATCACATTTATCAGATATTCTATAATTCAATTCTACACATTAAAATAATATTTACTACCTATTAAAATAATATATCCTCTCCTCCTTCCCTGTTATCATCAACAATAGCAACAGCAACAACAACAACAACATCACCATCAACGCTGATCAACACCAACACCAACACCGACAACACCAACACCAACACCAACAACACCAACAAACCAACAAAATTAATAGAAACAACAGCAACAACACCAGCAAATTCCAAATCCAAAAACCTCAAAAATAGAGGGGAAAAAAAAAAAAAAAAACTCAACAAACCAGAAACGATCGGCCTAAAACCCCAAACTCAACCAACGATCGGCCTAAAACCCCAGCCTAACCGACCCACAACCCACCCAACGCCGATCCAAAACACCGACCCAAAACCCATATCGAAACCCATCCCAAATCTCACGCCCACAACCCGATTAAGAGAGAACTGAAGGTCGGTGGTGAGGGCCGTGGATGTCGGCGGCGAGGGATGGAGCATGAGGCAGCAAGATCGGCAGCGAACTGTGAAGAATGAGGCGGCGAGATCAGCGGCGAAGACTGGAGAGATCGCCGGCGAGGACTGGAAAGTGAGGCGGCGAGATCGGCGGCAACTTTCTTGCGAGCGATCTTCAGCAAATCTCTTGAGCAGGGAGGAGAGGGAAGAGATAGAGAGTGACAGAGAGAGTGAAATGAGATAGACCAAAACAGAGAGAGAGATATATATCCGTGAGAGAGGAGAGAGAAAAATGTAATAAAATAATATTATTTGATTTTGCAATTGCTGTCCGTACGGTTCCAAATATATGAGAATACTGTAGCAAGTTGTATAAATTTTGGCATTTGCAACATCTGATAAAGCATTGTTTTTGGTGTTTGGTGTGGCAAATGTGCCAAATATTTGGAATTTGGCACATTTGCCACATCTGGTGTGGATGCTCTACCACCATCTTGAAAAGGTCGGTTTTTACCAATTGTTTTTACACCATTAAAGAAACTCATAAAATTCTCCAAATTTGTTACTTAAGGAATTCTAACTTAGTTGTATAGGTACAAATTTGCTAGTAACCCTTTAGCAAACTCTTCTGTAGGGATATATATATTTTTGGATCATGATAAATATTGTTTTATAAATATCAAATTCATTCAAGGCTCTAAGTGCCATTAAGTAGGGGTGTGTAGAAAACCCACCAACCCGCCAAACCAAACCCGACCCGACCCAACATGACCCGTCGGGTTGGGTTGGTTTTTAGGGCTTGGTGTGTTGGGTTGGGTTACAAAAATTTTTTTTTTTATAGCGGGTCAGGTTGGGTTTGGGTCATAAAATTACAAACCCGTCAAACCCAACCCAACCCAACACATATTTAATATATATTTACAATATATTATATATTTAATAAATTAAAAAAAAAACCAGCTGTAGGGCACTTCAGTTCCTACTATAAATATATATTATATATTTAATAATTTAAAAAAAAAAATCAGCTGGAGAGCACTTGCACTTCCTTAGCTCCTCCTACTAATACTATCATATATATTATATAATATAAAATCTTATGGCTATTAGTTCTTTTAATATATATATATATATATATATATATTTAAATATATTATATAATTAATAAAAAAAATTGTCCAACCCGTGGGTTTAACCCGACTCAACCCAACCTATGTGGGTTGGGTTGGGTTGGACTTATGTGATGGGTTGGGTTGGGTCAAAAAATCCTCTTAACCTGACCTAACCCGACCCATGCATACCCATAGGCATTAAATTTTCTCATTTTTTTTCATTGTTCACCTCATAATTCCCAACAATACAGTTGTAATTTGAGCAATATCATTTGCATGAGGCCCATCACTAACACTATTTTTAAAAACACCAATCACTATATGCTACCCACGCAATTATGAAATGAATTATGAAAAGTTTTATGTTCCTATTACTTATTCTTATTTTAAATGAAAATACAATGTGAAATATTATTATTAATTTTTTTCCCTCGGCCATAGTTGGCATAGTGTTATTTGATAAAAGATTTTTAGGTAAATTGCACCTTAAAGTTTGGTGTAATTTTGATTTTCCCTATAAAGTTAAAAATTTGAATTTATACCTCTAATGTTATTATATTGATCGGATTTTAGTTCTTTCATCTATAAGCCATGATTAGGTGTATGTTAAGCGCCACCTCATATAAAAATGATGTATTTTATGAATCAAAAATTTGAAACTTTAAGGGACAAAATCAAAATTAACCTAAATTTTAGGGATGTAAGTTGCAAATTTGTGATAAAATATTATAGATTGGAATGAAAAAATAATGTTGGTTTGAGTTTAGTTGCCGCTTAACAAACACATGCATTCACGAAAAGACTTGAATCCAAATGATATGTGATGTCAAGTGTATGGGTCCAAATTTTGAAGTTTTGGGAGGCAAAAATCAAAATTACTCTGAACTTTAAGGTGTAAATTATAATTCAATCTATAAAAAAAAAAAAAAGTTTAAATCATATAAGGAAGGTTTATAGTTTATACGGTAACAGAGGCCATGTTTGAAGGAGAGAGAGAGGGGGGGGGGGGGGAGGGGGTGTTTAAACTTTTTAATTTAATTTGTTTATTTTTAAGGAAGCTTTACAGTTTGGAGTCTTTGGACCATATACGAGAAGCTTTAAAGTTGAAACTATATACGAAAGTTTTAAATATATATATTTTTTTAGAGAAAGAAACATTTAAAGTTTAAACTATATAATAAGAATCTGTTCCAGGCAATTGCAATCATCATTTGTGGCTTGGCAGAAAATGATATTGTCATCTGCAAAGAAAATATGTGATATGCGTGGGCCTTGTGGACAAGTAGCCACACCATGTAGTTCGCCTCTGTTTGTGGCTTGACGGAGTAGGGCTGATAATCCTTCTGCACAAAACAAGAAAAGAAAGGGAGATATGGGGTCACCTTGCCTCAAGCCCCTTGAAGGGGTGATGTGGCCTCTAGGTTTCTCGTTAATTCTAATCGAATACGTAATAGAAGTAACACAAAGCATCATAATGTTCACCCATTTGACAGAGAATCCCATTTTCAACATGATATCCTTTAGGCACCCCCATTCTACCCTATCAAAAGCCTTGCTCATATCAAAAGCAACTAACACATTATTAGTAATTAAGCGAGAGGACATGAATGCACTTTGATTTTCACTAATGATATCGGGAAGGAGACTCTTTAGTCTATTTGCTAGAACTTTTGAAGCTAGTCTAGAAATGACATTACTCAAGATGATGGGTTTATATTAAGTTACCTTCGTAAGGTTCTTCACTTTTGGTATAAGCGCAATATGGGTTTCATTAAATTTTGGGGGACTAATACCAGGATTTAGAAAAGCCAGCATAGAATTGGTGACACATTCACCTGATAGAGACCAAAAATGCTGGTAGAATAGTGGAGGCATGCCGTCTAGACCTGGTGATTTTTTTGGATGCATCTGCTTTAGGGCCCAGTGAATTTCTTCGGCTTGGAAAGGCTGGCAGAGGTACTCATTCATGGGGCCAGTAACAACTGGCTGTATGGCCACAACTACTGTAGTCGTGTCTGTTTGGCCATTTGTTCGAAAAATGGACGTAAAGTAATCCAATATAACTCGTTCCACGGCCATATCTTCTTCTTGCCACACCCCATTTTCATCAGTGATCCCCTGGATTGAGTTTTTCTCCTTACTGTTAGAAGCCTTTTGGTGAAAAAATGACGTATTCCGATCTCCATCAGTTATCCACAGGTGCCTGGATCTTTAGTGCCACATTGTGTTTTCTACATCGAGCCAACAATTAAGAGCCTTGCGTACTTTGTGAATTTGCTCAGAATTTTGTTGTGGGCTCAGTTCTAAGGAAGCCAGAATTGTTTCATGTCACTCAATCTACCGTTTCACATGACCAAACTCCGTTTTGTTCCATGCAGATAGACGGGTTCGGCAGTTGTCAAGGCAGTTTGAGATATGTGATCCCTCTAGCTTATATAGGCCTTCCATCCAGGCTTCTTCAACAACCTCCACACAACGTGGGTCACGAAGCCACATTGCTTCAAAGTGAAAAGGTGGAGGATAACCTCCTTATTCTTTAGCCATAACACTCCACAAGAGACGTGGGAGTCCATCCAACACCATTTTGGTGCGGAAGTCATCAAACAGCACGAAACTTACCTGGGACTGCCTTCTCTAATTGGTAGGTCCAAGAAGAATACTCTTTATGCTTTAAAAGAAAGGCTAAGAAATAAACTCTCTAGGTGGAAGGAGAAGTTGCTCTCTCAAGCAAGAAAGGAAATTCTCATTAAAGCAGTGGCTCAAGCCATCCCTACCTATACCATGAGTGTCTTCAAGTTACTGGATACTCTATGTGACGAGTTAACCAGCATGGTCCGTAACTTCTGGTGGGGCTAATCCAATGGCAGACAAAAGATGGCCTGGTTAAGTTGGGAAAAAATGTGTACGCCTAAAAAAGATGGTGGACTTGGCTTTTGAGATCTTAAAACCTTCAACTTGGCACTTCTGTCAAAGTAAGGCTGGCGTTTACAAACCAACACACACTCTCTGGTACACCATGTTCTCCAAGCCCGTTATTTTCCTAACTATGATTTTCTCCATGCAGAGCTTGGCCAACAACCCTCCTATGCGTGGAGAAGCATCATTGCAGCAAAACATGTTGTCCATGCGAGTCACCGATGGCAGGTGGGCGATGGCAGTACTATGCGGATCTGGAAAGATAGATGGATCCCAAAACCATCTACTTTCTCCCCTATCTCCCAGCCAAATACGCTCCCTCTAGAGTCCACTGTTTTTGAGCTTATTGATGAAGACATGGGTGAATGGAATGCTACCTTGATCAAATAGGTTTTTCTCCCTGATGAAGCCAACACCATCCTAAGTATGCCAAGAAGCCATAGACAAGCCAATGATCGCATTATTTGGGCCTATACACCTAAAGGTAACTTCACAGTGATTAGTGCCTACAAGGTGGCCTGGGTGATATCACCATCTGCTACCATGGATGAGGTTTCAAATAATGATGTGAAGAGACAATTTTGGCAAAAAATCTGGAACCTTGACATACTGAATAAACTGAAGACTTTTACATGGAGAGCATGCCGAAACATTCTTCCCACGAAGAATAATCTATGCCGCCGAGGAGTCTTTGATAATGCCACGTGTGAGGCTTGCAGATTGACTGCTAAAACAAGTGGACACCTGTTCTAGGATTGTATTAAGGCATGTGAAGTATGGACAGCAACAGGGATAGCTTTTGATACAAATGGTGTACATCATGGTGAATTTGTCGATCTTCTCTGGTACCTTCTATTTGTGCAGTGCATGGGATTGAAGTTGATAGAATTTATCATTACCGTCGCCTGGTGCATGTGGTACAACCGCAACAAGACATGGCTTGGGTCTCTAAGACAAACCAGCCATGAGATTATCTACAAGGCTCGTTCCATACTTGAAGATTTCCAGCTCACCCACCTTGCACGACCACGCTTCAAAGACCAAACAGATGCTTGCTGGGTTCCTCCGTCCCTCCCGTGGTACAAGGTCAACACGGATGCTGTAGTTTTCTCGAACCTTCAAATTGTTGGTATTGGTGTTATCATTTGCCGCATTGAGTCAGCACCTGCATTTACCTTTGGGTCTGTTGGAGGCAGAGACTAAAGCAGTGGACGTGGCAGCTTCTTTTGCATGGGACATGAGCATTAGGGATGTGGTTTTTGAGAAAAAATCAAAGGTGGTGTCTGGCGCTCTCTATGGCACCATTACTCCCCAAGTCTCTATTGTTGACGTCATTCAAGGAACGACCCAAAACTCCAAGACTTTAGACAATCTTGGATACAACATGTGAATAGGAACGCAAACAAGGCAGCACATATTTTAGCACAACATGCTAAAGGAATTGATGCTTTTGTAACCTGGATAGAGGAATGTCCACCTTTCTTGGAATCCATTGTATTTCAAGATGTTATGTACTTATCCTCGCCTTAGTAATAAAATTTTCTCAGTTTTCCTTATCAAAAAAAAAAAAAAAAAAAACTATATAATAAGGAGTAATTCTAGTTCATATAATAAGCCACAACTATTCTATGTGGCCTAAAGCTTGTTTCACTTTTACGTAGATTCACCACTCACAATTTGTCACGTGGATAATTGTAATAAAAGTTGTGAGTTTTATGTGATTCTCTAATTTTGAATAAGGAGTCACTTATATCTTTTTTTATAATTATAATTTGATAATTATAATTTACAACAGATAGAAATGATTTAAACCTTAAAAATCTCTGTTAGAAATACCAGAAAAAACCAATTGAACTTCAACGCTACCTGCGGAGTCACTTAGTTAGAAGTGTGGGTTTCCTTAACTTTCCTAAAACCAAAAGCAAAAACAAAAAAAAAGTTTAGGAGAAAGGCTGTTCCTCCAATAACAACATAACAAGATATAACAGTATTAGAAGAAGTCAACAAAAAAAAAAAAAACATAGTATTTTATAGATAGATATTTTATATTATATATATATATTATTCTTATAAAAAAAGGTTATATATTTAATTATGAGTTTGCTACTTTTCCCTTTTACTAATTACTCTTAAGCGGAAAATTTGATAAAGAAACAGTTTTTTTTTTTTTAATCTTCGTGATCCACTTTTGGTAGAACGTTGCAATTATAAAGAAAATAATTTGAATTTGTATGTAGGTTATATGCTCAATGGCTGATTACATAAATCATAATTGTGAAAGCAACACTCAAGAATAAAAATATTTGTTAAAAAAAAAATTATATACAGTATATAATTAAAGCCAAAATTGAGAGAAAATTCAGCTGAATTCTAAATTGGATTTTAATTGTTATCTGATTTTGTACCATGTGTTTTTTTATTTATTTAAATTTTGTTCAAAGTGAGCTACTGTTGTACAAAAGACAAAGAGTCTAATATATATATATATATATATATAATTATATATATAATTAAAGTCAAAATTTAGAAAAAAATCAATTAGATTCTAAATTGGAATTCAATTATGGGCTAATTTTGTGCCGTGTGCCTACTTAAGTTTTTTAATCTTTATGCTAAGTGAGTTAATAAGTGCAAAATACTGAGAGTCTAATATTAATGAACTATAAAATTATAAATAAATAAAAACCAATCACGTATATTCAATAAAAATTACTACACAACAAAGATCACCACATGTTTTATCTTATTAAGAATTAGAAAAAAAAAATGATTATAAGTAGTATTAAATTTATGTAAGATTTTTAATATGTAACTAATTATGTTTATTAAAAAAATAATTTGAATTTATATTTTTATGATAAAAATTATATTTAATTTTAAATGTATTCATACGTATGCATGAGTTATATGCTAGTTTGTATTAAATTTGTTACCAAAATATAATTTTAGTGATGAGAGAGACCATTAATTTTTTAATTCAACTTATTAATCCAACAAAATCCCTGAATTATAATTAAAAGATATCATATTTTAAAAAAATTATTACAATCAATACTCTATCTCTATAATCCTATCGGTGAAAGAGCATGGGAGAATTTTCAAAATTTAAACTTCCAAAGTTTTTGGGATAACATTGATAGTTATAATTAAAAGAAATCATATTAAAAAAAATTATTACAATCCATACTTTATCTCTATAATCCTAATCCATGAAAGACTATGAGAGAATTTTCAAAATTTAAACTTCCAAAGTTTTTGGCATAACAATGATTGTTATAATTAGGAATAGAGAGATTTAAATCTTGGATAAATTTCATAGTTATAAAACGTAAATCGAACCGTGATTTTCTAAAAGTCAAATTACTTGTTTAATCAGTACTTACCAGTCGAATATGCATGATCAAATAAAAGAATCAAATAAACAAGTCCAACCACCGACAGTCCGGTTTGAGTTTAATAAATAAGCTAATTAATTTATTAGCAAAAATGCATTTATGACATCGGAGATATTGAAGAAGATAAAAGCTTTGCATATAGCAACAAAGCACAAGAAAAGCCTTCCCTAAAAAGGAGAAAAAAAAGAAAAGAAAAAGGGATCTGAAATGAAATTCACAGACCCAAACCAAAAAAAGAAAAAAAAAAAAAAGAAAAGAAAAAAGAAAAGAAAAGAAAGTCAAATGTGTTGTGGTGAGGTGTCCTAGTTTAACGGGTCCCGCAAAAGGTGTGGGCCCCAAAATTTGATCTAACGCTGTCATGGTCTGGTCATGAAGGGTGGCCTGGCTGGTGTGTTTCGTGTCATGGAGTGGTGAGCATGCAATTCGTGACTGACTCAAAGTCTCAAAAACCCGCATTCTTCGCAACCAAAATTGAAACACAAATGGCATTTAATTATTGGACAGTGACGCATATAAACTTAAAATTAAAAACTAAAGATTCCCACAAATCTAAACTAACAACAAAAAATTGAATATAAGCCATAGAAAACCCAAAAAAAAAAAAAAAAAAAAAAACAAAAACAAAGGAAGAAAAAAAGAAAAAGAAAAATTAAGAATCGTCCCCTCCACTTGGATTGTCACAACACATTGATATAAACAACGACATGTTGACAGAGAATTCTCCGTCTATTACAATACAAATAGAAAAGGAAAAAGCTTAGCTAGTACTGGTATACATACACACAAACAAAAATCACAATTTTGGAGAATTCACTTTCTTCATAGACAAACACACCCTATATTATTTTTTTATTTTTTTTTTATTTTTTGCTCATTCAAAGGGCCTTGTCTGTCTGGTCATCTGTTTACGTTTCTTGAGGTTTTTATTTAAGTTTCTTTCCTTCTCTTACGTTTTCGATCGTCTTGAGTTCTACTTAATTTAGATTTTAAGGTAACACCCTTTTGCCTTTTCTTTCATTAAAAATAATTAACTTTGTTGTGGGGATTGAGGAATGCATGGATGGTAACAAGTCAAAGTCTTTAAATTTTGATTTCATGGGGGTTTCTCTTTCTCTTTCAGGAGAGAGATCCTTATTCATTACCTTTCCTCAAAATTAATTGGGTTGGTAATGGTTTTCTCTGCTCTGTCTTTCTTTCTCTTAGGCCTTGTTTGGTTATTAAAAAAAATTTGATCTTGGTTGGATTGATGGGACCTTTGGATCTTGTATTGTATTGTATTGTTTGCTTACTTATATGTTTGATTTTCAACTGTTAATTACTGGGTTTAGCTTGATTTCCTTCATGTTTGAAAAAAATTGGTTCTTTTTTATTTATTTGTCAGACACGTTCTGAGAGAACAAACAATCATAGGCCTCTTTTCGTACGCTCAGCTCAGACCCAAATTTTAAAAAAATATATATATGAAAGATGAAAACTTTTGGGGGTCTAATTCAATTGAAATAGCACATGAGTTTCTGGTTCTGGGTCTCTCTGTCTGTGGATCTAAAATCAATGTATAGCTTTCTATTTCTCCATCTATGGAGTTTTGAATTTGGGTGCTCAACTTTCCTGGGTTTATGTTTCCGGCTATTCGTTGTATTAAACTTTTTGGTATCTTTGTTATCATCATAGCTTTTTGTTTAACTTTTTCTTCTTTGTTAGGGCCCAGCCCCCAGTTATAATTGCTTGTATTCCGTTGTTTTATATATATTTTTTTAAAAATTATTGATTCATGTTTTTTTTTTTTATTGCAGGCTTTGCAGCATAATACATCTGCTTTGATCATTGAGGCAAAGGATAAGAGCCCTGCTTATCCAATAACTTAAAATTAGGATTGAAGGGGTTTTTGTTTTTGTAGTTGCCAAATGCTAAATTTTGGCAGGGGAAGAACTCAAACAAGGTCCACTCGATCTATGTCACTTGGAGGTGGGATTTCCTTTCTTGTTATGTCTGAATTCATTTGAATAATTACAATGTAAAATTATTTTTTCAAGTCTATTTTGGATGCTTTCTGATTATGATATGGTATTTTGTTATGTTCATGCTTGAATTATACTTCATGTCTCTCTTTAATCTCCTTTCAAAGTTTTAGTGGATTTATATATTTATGTTTGATGTTTTGTGGTCCTGTTATACTTGTAGGCATGGATTACCCAGACCCAAAAAAGAAGAGCAGCTTTGTTGGCAAAATTCTTTTGGCTGCTGCCCTCACAGCATTATGCATTCTTATGCTCAAGCAATCTCCAAGTTTTAATTCTCCAAGCCCGGTAACTCCTTTGTCTTATATTTAAATAACCTTCTCATTTTAATTATTCAGTTGTACACACACACACACACACACACACACACACACACAATCTTATGGCTCACCCCCAATGAAGCTCATTTGTTAAAGGAATCTACTGCAAAGTGGGGCCCATGATTTTTGTGTTTTTCTGTTATATATCTGTAATATTTGTTCAATATAATCACTTTGAATATCTGGACTTGGCATATAACAATAAAATCATATAATGTTTTCTCTTTACTTCGGAGTTAAAGATTTAGTATTTAATCCTTGCAGTAAGACATCCCTGTCTATAAGTAATGTGTTGTTGAACTGTAAAATACACTGGTTTGGATGCTTACATAATGCCCTTCATTTGCATTGATGTAGGATACTTTTCTGTTTGTATTTTGGCTTTATTATTTCGACCACAACATGGAAGTTAACTCTGCTATTCTTTACACGCAATGGAGGCACAAATGCAATTTTAAAGTATCTTTAGATACAAAGACAGACTTATATATATATATATATATATAAAACTTTAGATACTAAGACACACATATTCATACTCTTTTTGTCCGGGTTTTCCTCAAGTGGTGTTCTTGATCTCCAGATATCTTGATCAAATTCAGTCATTGAAGACCCAATTTACTGTTGGTATAGTATTCTGTTATACCCATTTCTATGAATGGTGCTGCTTTATGGCAGACATAATATAAAAGGTCAACAGCATGACCACCAAGAAGTAATATTTAGGTGTTATTAATACTGATTGAGTTTATCTTAGCTGTCCACTTAATCATTTTCATATGGTCAACACCAACTTGTATTTAATTAATTGTTGCTGGCAACCTACTTGATGCAAAAGGTCGATGTTGCAAACTTTTGTGTGAAAGAGTTGTAAGTCTGATCAAAATTGTTTTGCACATCTGTAATTTCCTTTCACTTGATCATATCAGATTTATATACAGAACTAAAATTTATGCATGACTCTATAATATTTATTTGCTTCTTTTGATTGAGGTACAGATCTTAAAAATGTTGTCATGCTGTTTGGAGACTCCTATTTGATCCTTTTCTTAATTAGAATGATTGTTTGTGTGGATGATCCCCTCCTCCCCTTCCCCCTTCCCCTTTTTCTTTCCTCCCAATCCAATTCTCACTTTGATTCCTGTGAAGACATTAGATAAGGAACTTGGATAAGAATGACTTGTTGGGGGCATGACTTCTTTGCAATTGAAAGAAGTTCAACATTTCCAAATCTGAACATTTTTCATTCGTTTTTCTTCTAGTTCTCCCATCAGGAAGACGGGGTAATGCATGTCCTAGTAACGGGAGGTGCTGGCTACATTGGTTCACATGCTACCTTACGACTTCTGAAGGACAAATACCGTGTAACTATAGTGGTATGCTTTTTTCCTTATAAATGTAATTTTATTTTCTGCATTTTCAATTTTAATTCCATATCTGTGTGATTCTCTCTTTCGACAGGACCTCTAAATTGTATTTTCAAATTATTTTGCAATTTCTAAGTTAATTACATACCTTTGAGATTTTCCCTTTTGACAGGACAACCTCTCGCGGGGAAACCTGGGTGCTGTAAAGGTTCTCCAAGAATTGTTTCCAGAACCTGGAAGACTTCAGTTTATTTACGCTGACTTGGGTGATGCAAAAGCTGTATCCTTATTATGCCCTTTATATATATATTTTTACGCTGAAGGTGCCCTTTATAAAATAAACTTCATATAAGACTTGTTACTTTAATATAAATAGTCACACCTGGAGTTTACCTTAACAGATTTTTCAGGTTAATAAAATATTCTCAGAGAATGCGTTTGATGCTGTTATGCATTTTGCAGCTGTAGCATATGTTGGGGAAAGCACCCTTTTCCCGCTTAAGTAAGTATTGCTTTTGATATCTAGCACACAGTGTTCTCGCTTGTGGGACTTGTATTTCTTGCATCTTAGGAATTCAAACTTTCTTTTAAAGTTTAAATTTTATGGAAACCATGAATGTAGAACTCAGGGATTATCATTAAAATGTTTTACATAAGAAAAATTGTAAATGATGCATGTAAAGTTTGTTAGTCACTCTGATTGGGGGGATACTAGCTATGACTAGATTTCTCAATGTCAACAACTTTCTAACAATAGCATGGAATTGTAAGGCTTGCTTGGATCAAATTCAAGCAAATTTAAAACTATGAAATTTTGGCCCAATTAACATGAATGTGAAATTTCATAGCGGGATTAATGGATTATACCCTCTTTTGTTGTGTTGTAATAATATCCAAATGGAATGTGATTAAATCTATAATGTTTTGAAATGTATTAATTTTCCTTCACCATAGTTGATTGCTAAAGCCCATCCACAATGTGGAATGAGGTGTGGAGAGATGATAGCTTGCTAATGTTGAAATCTCTATCGATTGGTATGGCCCGTTAGGGATTCATTTTTTCAGGTCTGGCAGCAAGTTAAAGTTGGATTTGGATTAAGGTTGACTTTGTATGAGTCATGCTTTGCATATATGAATTTGTTCTAGTGTATATGCTTTGTTTTGCTATGCCTAAGATATTTGAGTGTGATTTTGAGCTGGGTGCATGCAGTGGGTCTCTCACAACATGTGGTCCTCACCAGTGTGTGGGGCCCACGTGTTGTGAGAGGGTTTGCTTTATACAGTGGGTACATGATATCCTTTCACGTGTAATGTTTGAGAAACTAGTTAATCTTGTGACTTTTCTTGGCTCAAGTTTATTTTGTTTTATATTTGCTTTATTCCCCTTCAGCAAGTAAATCGGTGCTTCATATTGTAACTTGTAAATTATGTTACTAATTATATCTTTGACCTTGTTGCATCAGGTATTATCATAATATTACATCAAATACTTTGGTAGTATTAGAGGCCATGGCAGCACATGGTGTGAAGAAATTGATATATTCTAGCACATGTGCAACATATGGGGAACCTGAAAAGATGCCTATTACGGAAGTAACTCCTCAGGTGAGGGTTCTACACCCTTTTTTTTTTTTTTTTTTTTTTTGAAATTTTAATTGTTAATTGGATAAAGATTGGTTATATTGACATCAATATTATTATTTTTATTTATTGTCAGACTTAACAGGGAAAAAAAAAGAAGAAGATTATTGGTTTTGTTTTCCTTTTTTTCGTGAGGCAATAAAATATGGGGTGGCATGCTAGTAGCCTAGTACTATTTTATATGTGTAAGTGGTCTTATTGTTATAAGACTCAAACTTTTTTGCATGATTTCAGGCCCCCATTAATCCATATGGAAAAGCTAAAAAAATGGCAGAAGATATCATCTTGGATTTTTCTAAAAATTCAAACATGGCAGTCATGATCCTAAGGTTTGGTTTAGCTGTACTCTTGTTTAAACCAGTTTTACTCTTTTTTTGACATGTGACGACAATAATGGATGGCCAGACTTCACCCTCTCTGCTCTCTTTTTTCTTATAAAATAAGAACTCTGATAGACCAGAATCAATTATCCTGATTGTCATGGATCTGCTTTTCCTTTTTGAAATTGTTAGATACTTCAATGTGATTGGGTCAGATCCAGAGGGCAGATTAGGTGAAGCTCCAAGACCTGAACTACGTGAACATGGACGAATCTCTGGTGCTTGTTTTGATGCAGCTAGTGGTACTATGCCTGGACTGAAGGTAAGCTTAGTTATTACATGACAAGTCCCTCTTTGACGTTGCAAAGATCTTGCTTAAGTCGTGACCAGTTCATTTCTTCAAAAGCAAGTTATCCTCAAATTTAAATGAATAATTTGAGAAGTCTGTGAGACCTGGACCTGGTGAATAGAATCGGTGGAGAGGCATTATGGTCTGTTTGGATTGAGGGAGGGGGAGTAGAGTAGATAAGAATTGGCCCAAAATTAGCCTATTTTCAGCCAACTCTACTCTACTTTCCTTCACTCCCCCTCCCTCCCCCCTCAATCAAAACAGGCCCTTAAAGTCAGCTGTCTAGAGACATTAAAAAAAAAAAAAAAAAAAAATCTGTCTGAGATAGGACTATAAATATGATTAGCATTTAAACTTTTAACTCTCAAGTTTACGACCATGTGGTTCTAGTTGATAATACTTTGCTATAAATGATGGGAAAGCTTCTTCAAGTCAGTTTTAAAATAATTGTGTCTACTCTGATTTGTTCTAATTTGTTGTTTTGTACTTTGCAGGTTAAAGGAACAGACTATGATACACCTGATGGCACTTGCATACGTGATTATATTGATGTCACTGACCTGGTCGATGCTCATGTGAAAGCTCTTGAAAAGGCTGTGCCCAAAAAGGTTGGAATCTACAATGTTGGCACTGGAAAAGGTAGGATAAACAGAGTATAATAATTATAATTTATAACATTTCCTTGTCTTGTGTGTGAGGGAAGTAAATCATGTAATACCTCTGATAGAAATCTAACACTTCTTTTTGGATTGCTTTAATCAGGTAGATCGGTAAAAGAGTTTGTGGAGGCATGTAAGCAGGCTACAGGAAAGCCAATCAAGGTTGATTACCTACCCCGCCGGCCTGGTGACTATGCTAAAGTGTATAGCGACCCATCTAAGATCATGCGTGAACTGAACTGGACAGCACGATATACTGATCTTAAAGAGAGTTTGCAGACTGCATGGAGATGGCAGCAGTCGCACCGTGGTGGGTATGGAAATATTTAAGTGGCATCTTACTGAAAGGATCACAGCATTCCGTAGCCAAAGATTTATGCAAAGACCCCATGCAGTGCTGATTTTGGCCGCGTTCTAATGCTCTCTTTAGAACAGGGGTTTGAAATTGAGATCAAATTTTTTATATATATATCATTATGGGGTAGTAGTAGGATGCAAGCAAAGTTCATTTGTTACATGTATTAGAACAGACAATATAGTTTAATAATGATGATGCTTGGGCGCGGGTATAGCTTTTATTGATTATTTTGTTCTTACATTTTTTTTGCCCTTATTGATTAGAATGGATACATGTGCCAATGACGGGTGATGGTGGTCATATCTTGTTACAGATGCCCCTCTAATCTGAATGTTACTTTTGTTGAGCACCCCATCAATGTATTGTCAGTCTCTTGTTTATAACCGAGTAGAACAAAACCGAGTGTTTGGAATCAGTAAAATACATAGTGGCAAGGCTATCAAATTTGTAGTGTGGATGGTAGGTTTGTATGATCTTACTTTGGTTGAAACAATCTAAATCGTACGCGATGAATGGCTCTTACTTTGGCCAAATGAGCAGGATTAGCAGGATATCTCACATTCGTTTTTCAAATTTTAGCTTCTGTCTCACTTAGTGTAACTCTTCTAGTTTTAATTACTTAAAAAAAAAAACTCTTCTAGTTTTAATTGATTGAATTGTAGTTATGCTTTTCTTCTATATTAGTACATAAATTCGTTCTATTTTTCACACTTATAATGACCTTTTGTGATTGGATATGTGCAAAATTTTTTAATTCATAATTTTCTCCCAATGTTTAAAGTCAAACACGTGTAAAGACATAAGTTCATTTCCACGGGAAAAAGGATCCCCTCCCATTGAGAGAGTATCAAATGAGATGGTCTCCTGTAGAAAATTTTGTTGGACAATCTCATAGATACAGCTTTTATATATACTTTGAATGGATACCGACGCCAATGACGGGTGATGGCGGTCAAATTTTGTTACATATGTCGCCTCTAGTCTTACCGTTACTTTTCTCAAAAAAAAAAAAAAAAAAAATCTTAACGTTACTTCGTCCTTTGTAGAGGACCCCGTCAATGTATTGTCAATTTTTAATTATTAACCGAGTAGAACAAAACCGTGGGGTTCGAATTAGTGGAATACATAGGTTTGTACGATTTTAGTCCAAACAATCCAAATTCTCATAAATCCAAATCGTATGAGAATCAATGGATCTTACCTTATCCAAATGATCCAAATTGTGTAAGGATCAATGGAGTAGGATTTGAGCAAGATTGGTAAGATCTACCATCTAAGCTTGGGTTTAAAGAGTAAGATTTGAGCAAAATTGGTAAGATTAAAGCTTTGGGCTAAATAATTTTAAGATTGGTAGGATCTTACCAAGTAAGCTTGAGGTTAAATAATTTTAAGATATTACTTATTGGTAATTTGAGTTTGAAAAATTTAGTCACTTGTTACAAACATTTATTAAAACAAAGAGAATAACCTTGGATCAAATCATCGTTAGCCTATCAAAATATCTCACTTCATTCTTCAAGCTTGAGCTTTAGTCTTTCACTTTCATAGTGTAAATCCTCTAGTTATTGTTAATCGAACAAAATCTATGCTTTTCTTCCTTTTATTTTTTGGACTAATAATGACTTTGTGACTGGGCATGATCACCTAGTAACCATCCCCAAAATCCAGAGAAGTGGGCGACCAAGGGACACTCATTAGGAGAAGCTCCAACCAAGGTCATTTAATTCATAAGTTACGCTTTTATGGGTTCGGAATAATTCAATGTTTATAGTCAAATACATTTGAAGCATAAACTTATTTCTATGAATAAAGGATCCTCCTCACCCATTTATGAGGCCACCCGCCACCCTTGCACACTATGTAGAACTTACACATATAGGACCCACATGACCCTCCTATTTAAAACCTCCAATTTCTTCCTTTTTTTATAAAAAAAAAATTGTATATAAAGAAACATGACATTCAAAATATAGATTACTTTTCAGAATAATTCTATTTAATTTTGATCAAATATAAATTCAATGTATCAGGACTAGCACTTAAAATACAGTTTTTAGTATTCTACAATATCCTTAGCTTTTGGATCAGGATGTTTTAAGGGTGGCTTGATTGTCAAATCAATCTATAAATCAAAAGGATATGTTGTACAAATAAGAAATATACAAAATGCATAACTCAAAATGAATTAAATTGCTCAAAAAATTAATATGTGAAGACACAATTAGACATAGGAAAAGTAAACATTACTATGAATTTCAAACTCAATCGCGAAATAAATCTGTTCCATTCAATTTTATATGTTCCTGTCGCTTACAAAACCAATAGAATAGCCGTCATGAATGGTGAAAGGACCATATATATAGTAACAGAATCACCTCTCTGCCTAAATTGAATTCATCAAGCAACTGATTGAACAGCCCGGTCAAAGCTCTCCTCTGCAGTTGACGCACGCTTGACAAGCACGTGGTCTGGGTGTGAAAGTCTCAACTGGCTGCAAAATCAGTGTCTTAAAGCAGTAAGTTACTAATAACAAATTTAACACAAAGGCACACCAGAATTCTCATCTCCCATCTCTCCTCTGTGTGTGTTTTTCTTTAAAAAGTTAATTAATTGTAGCACTTCAATTAAGATTATTTAGTTTTTCTATCATAGCAACTAAATTAAGATTTGAAATAGTGATGCATAAAAAAAAAAAAAAAAAAAAACAGAATTAACTTCCTAGAATTTGTACACAAGCTTAATGAGGTAGGATCGATACATATATATCAAATTATTTTATTTATAATATACATACTATTAGAAACTTTGCACAATAACCTTGTGCAACAGCAGTCAACAGATAATTGAAAAAAAAGGGGGGGGGGGGGGGGGGGAGATTAAGAAGAAGGATCCAATCCAAATGAGAACCAAAAGACATTTGTTATATTCAACCATTGCAAATGTTGGAGTAAAATTATACATGTGCCATTTCCAAGCAAAAAGTAAAACATCAAACTTCAAGAATCCAATCCACTTAAAAGATCATTCAATCTAATTGTTAAAAGGAAGAGAAGCTAAAAGATAAAAGGAGATTAACCATCCTTTGTGCATGATGCAGAATTATGTCATTTTAGTGCCTCTAACTGCACTGATCCTTGAATATGACCAGACATGTGATCTGAGGATAATGTCTGTCCACTCCTTTAGGACAAGACCTGATACTTCAGATTTCTAGTTTTTTATCAGCAAGGTTTGGTCCAAGGGAGTGGGACAGGGAGATTCAAACTAGAGTTCTCTATTTTATGAGACGTGGTCTCCAAATTATTGAGCTCCCTTGGAGTTTGGTCAAACTTGAAAAACTTTTCATCTGCTATTGTATTCTAGCCATGTATTTCAAATTAGAGCTGCCCAAAAGTCAGTAATAATGAGTGATGCATAATTGCCATAAACCACACTGACATACACAAGATTGTTTAACAGGCCATGCTGAATCAAGCATCAAGCCCTTGTGCAATTCACATAACAAGATTGTTTACTTCAACTTAGACTTAAAAGCTAGAAAAAGAAATTTAAAACTTTTTATTCTATTCATTGGTATATTACACACCCACATTGAGTGGGTTTTGAACTCATAACCTCACCCTCTATTCACCGTGCATACAAGCCTTTATGTATGACACTTTAACACCCCCTGTAGCATTATATTCCTCAAACCTCACCAATTTGCATACACTAACATTCTAGTCTCTTTTCTCCAGTTGTCAAATTGCACTTAATTTCAGCTTTTGCAACAGTATTTATAGGATTTTGACTTTTTTTTTTCCCATTTATTAAATGCTAATTTAATGAAAGAGACAAAAAGAAAGAACAGAGGGCGTGAAGTGATAGTTTACCTGAGAAACCGGGAAGAAGCTTTACCAAGATGAAGACAGCATACAACCAGATTGGCTAGAGTTTCTGGATCCTTTGCATCCTGTGTCAAATCATCACACAGCTCTTTAACACCTCTATAAAGTAAAATGAACATGCGACTATCTAATGCTAATACAACTCAGCCTCTACAATAAGTATTTAAGAATGATATAATAAATTATTTGGCACCAAAACTAATTAAAATTTATGAATTAATTCAAAAGTAAAGGGATTTGAAGAGATTCAAGAAAAAGGTAACTATAGAAGCTATACATGTAGAAGAAACACACAATATCAATTCAACAGTTTTTTTTTTTTTTTTAACCAGCTAAAATCACTTAAATATTGTGAATTTGATAAAATGTGCAATTTCTCCAAGTGACCAAAAATAAATTCTGCTTTTCTCATTAAGAAGCCCAAAAAAACAAAAACAACATTTAGAAACTTGCCTTGTTTAGTGCTTCAAGCAGCAGAGTTTCAGCTTCATCAAAGTTTCCCATGTGCATGCAGCAAACAGCTTTCCCATTCAGTATCAAACTTGTCATCTGATATTTCTCAGAGAAATCTTGGAAGATGAGATATGCTTCCTGTATCTTGGAACCACCCTGATTCAGAGGAAAATGTAAGATTACAAACGATAACAGTTTCTCATTCTCAAGGAAATAGAGACAAATGTACATACCACTGCCAAATTTAACCATGCATTAGCAAGTTGAGTTAGTGTGTGGTCCTCATCAATCTGCTGCATGGCCCTAAGCTGTCTCTCAGCATAATCTGACCTATGCATTTTAAGGAAAATCTGGACATTCAAGGCAAGCCTGCAAAAGAAAAACAATATATATCAGGCTTGGAAAAATGATAAGAAACATCCTCTGCAATTTTTTCTCCACTCTATAGCTACTTATGTGACTTTTTTGTAAAACATTAGCAACATTTGCATAATGCCATCTCCACAACAGATTTTCTTTTCTTCTTCTCTCTCTCTCTTTTTTTTTTTTTTTTTTTTATAATGTTAATGATAGCCGATTTTCATAAAAGATAAAGTAATCCTTTAATTAACAGGAGCCCAAAAGTAAATTACATAAGCCACCTACTAAAATTGTGCATCATGCAAAGAAAGATTATGTTCACTTACATTTTCATTATAAATATGAAGGATGCAATCCAAGGATATGAGAAGTATATAAGACATGACCCTTAAAGTTAAAGAGCCAGAGTGCAACAACACTTGGAATAAGAATTTTAAGTTACACAAAATTAGGCAGGTAGTAATGAAATTCAAGTTTGCCAGTCTTCAAAGGCACCTTAATCAGAGTCATCACCATGTTTCACTAGATTCAAACCTTTAAAAGGAAAGGGGAAAAGAAAAAAGAAAGAAGAGAAAATACAAACAATCAAGCATTGACATCAACCATGGTTTCTTAAGCTTTTAGTCATAAAGATATTTAGGATTTTAAAAAAGGCTCCAATCATCTGCAGCTCTAATGATAAGTATCTATAACCCTTAAAATGAGTCATAATAAAATTGAGGCAATGTTTTTCCAGCTCAGATTGATTATTAGATGAGTTTAAAAAATTAGGCTCAGGGTTGTTCAGTACATAAATAAATAAACACGAAAGAGCTCTTATTGAGCTGAGCTTCAAGTTGTTCATGAATGACTTGGCGTGTTTGAAGCCCTAGCCAAGAGAGGCCCAATCAATAATAAAATCTGTAAATGTCAACAAATATAAAAGCTGCTAAGCACAAGCCTAGAACACGACAATAGGACTAATGCCATTTCATATCCTTTTCCATCTATTCAATGTATTCAACAGGCCTTCTACACCTCCATATCTAGATACACCCAAAAACTGCAAGCAAAGTCACCCTTCCAGTGATCCGATGTATTCTAAGCCTTTCAAAATAAAACACAATGTAATCAACACCCGTATCCGTCACACTAAAATTTCCTTCCATAAACAAAACAAAACCAATTTTTAATATAGATTTCCCTCAGATTACAAGAATACCAATTATAGAATCACTTAGCCCAAAGATTCCAAACTATGTTCCAATCTATGAAATTAAAAGCCAAAAAAAAAAGGATCCAAAGGATAAACCTAACCCGTCAACAACCCAAATGCAATTTAAAAAAACCAGATTCACTATTTAGAGAACCAAAGAAGTTCCCATCAATGAGAATCAAATTCTGTTGCATAAATCAACAACACAATCATATAATAATGCCCGCTACATGTTCAGGTAAGCTCTTCTTTCCAACCTACAAAATAAGCCCTCAATGCGTCTAGCTCAGAATCTTCTTGGATAGTTTAACCTTTGTCTAATATATTTCTACAGTTAAACCCAAACTTGATATAGACTTTTTTACATCAATAATTCTCTTGATCTGATAGGACAACCCCGCCTGCATCGACGAAATTCTGGTCCTGAGTTTATTAAATGCAATATCTTACAACAATAATGTGAAGCACAATCCTTATTGCGCTGGTGCATCCATTGAAAAAAAAGTATTTCAACTTGTGGGTCATGATCCCAAGGTCTAATTTTGATTTATTCCTAGTCTAGTCTTTTAGTACTATATCAATAACTCTCCTGATCTAATACTAAACAACAACCTTAATCCCAAATTTTTTTTCGGGTTCCGCAATGAATCCTCAACAGATTAGTCAGGGTCGACCACATGTAACAATAAAAGAGAAATTTAAGACTTACAGCTCCATAGTGCCACCAGCGTTGGTGTGCTTAAGAGCCTCATTGTAATCCTGCTCATGCGTAAACACGATCCCAGCAATCAACCTCAGAATCGGGTTGCTCCCGATCGCCGGATCCGCCAACCACTCCTTCAAACTCGAGATCGTCGACTCCTGAAATATCGAAATTCACAGATCTGAAAATTGCAACAAAGAGATATGAGGGCTAATTTGGTACCTTGTTTTCGGGGGAAGAGAGATAGAGCGCGAGCAATTTGACGGCCTGAAGAGGAGTGGGAGCAGAAGCGTCGATCTCGTGAACGACGAGCTGGTAGCTGCCGAGGGCGATGTAGGAGCGGTAGACGAGGGAGTCGCGCTCGACGGCGTCGTCTGGGGAGAGGTTGGGGACGTCGCTGTTGTTGATGGCTGCCTGGTAAGCTCCCAGGTAGAAGTTGTTTCGAAGGTTGAACAAATGGTCTGGTGCTGCTGCCATTGCTTTTTTTGCAGATCGCAGAGAGAGAGAGAGAGAGAGAGGAGAGCCTAGTGCTAATGGTGGGTGCGGCAACTATAAACTGTTATTTACACATCAGATCAGTAATGGTTATATATTCTCTATAATGGGCTCATTTTGTGGGCCTAATATTGCTTGCTTGGGATAAGTGTGGGCCGAAATTAATTTGGTCCTAATAAAAATATTTCATGTAGGGGTGTTCAAGCAGACCCGGAACTCGCCCAATCCGCCCAACCCGGCCGACCCAATGTCGGCAACGGTCGACAGCGGGTCTCCTCCCATAAAACCCGAGACCGGTGGGTCGGTTGATTGGTTTGAGCATGAAAAACCGACTTTCAACCGACCCGACCGGGAAACACATCAGAAAATGTTCTCCGCCGATTTTACACGGAGATCTCGCTGGATCTCTTTAAGATTTGGCCTGATCTCGTTGAGATCCGCCAAGATCTCTTTGAGATCCGGTCAGATCCAGCAAAAACCAGAAATTTCAACGAAATCCGGCGATGATTTCTGCAAAATTTGAAACCGACCGATACCCGACCGGCGAACCGCTGACATCCGACCACTCGAACCGCTGCCGTTGGTGGGTCGACAATGGGTCCAGGATTAGGAGACCCAATCTGGTCGGGTCGGTTCCGAGTTGCGCACAAACCCAACCCGGACCGACCCATGGACAGGCCTAATTTCATGCATACCCGTATACATTTTTTTTTTTTTTTTTTTTTTGAGAACCAAAGAAGCCATTATGTATTCATTAAAATTGAGTCTTGGTACATAGCTTCCAAAGCAACTGAAGGTGCATCTTCCATCCAGTACTTATCCTCATTTAAGTTACCAGCATATTTGGCTAAGACATGAGTTGTCCTATTATAATCCCTTTTAACCCAGTTGAAAGAAACCCTTCTTAACCCACGGATGAGCCATTGAATGTCTGCAACCACATTCCTACAAATTGACAGGTCCAGACTTGGAGAAGAAAGTGCTCTCATGACATTAATGCTATCACCTTCAATTATTAGCTCAGAGAAACCCGCATCAATAGCAAACTCCATGGCTTTTCTGCATGCCAATGTTTCTGCGACTTCATTACCTAAAATTGATGGTCCTATTGCAGAGAATGCAGCGATTACCTCTCCTCGTTCATTTCGTATCACAGCCCCAAAGCCAGACCAACCTCTCTCCCTGAATATAGCAGCATCAAAATTCAGTTTGAAGAAAGGATGAGGTGGTGGACGCCACACATTTCCTCCAATTTCCCTCGGTATGACAGCAAGTTGCTCTTGCGCTTGTGCATTCTCCTCCAGCCATTCCTCAGCCCTTGTATTCAACCATCCAGGATCCTTAATATTCCCACCATGCATCACACTATTCCTTTGGTTCCATAACATCCAGACTTGCACTAAGAAGAGCTCCATTTCCTTAGGTTCCAATCTGTGCATTAAAACATTAAAGAGCTGTAACATATCATGCTGGCCGAGTGGACATTTCTGCAGCTTGGTTCGACTTCTAGCCCACACATCCTGGGCAGTAGGGCAATCCTATACCACGTGCACTTCAGTATCTGGGCTCTGCAAGCATATCAGGCCACCAATGTCAGCAATTATATTTTGTTTTGCTAAATTGCATCGAGTTGGCAGAATTCCATGACAAGCTCTCCATCCATAGATTTTGACCTCGTTAGGAATTTTCATCTTCCATAAAGCCTTCCACACCTTCTGCTTATCATCCCCCCTTGAACATTCTGCCATATTTTCATTCCTCAGAACTTGCCAAGCCACATAATATCCAGATTTCACAGAATACCTCCCATTCCTGTTATGCAACCAGCTTATTGAATCAGCCACACGCCTTTGACTTAATGGGATTCGACAGATGGCCTCCACATCCTCACTATGAAAAGTTGCCATGATTAGCTCTTGCTCCCAACATTTCATGTCCAGTTCAATCAAGTCCGCCACAAACCACCCTTCCACATCCACATTTGCTGGATAAAGGACCTTATTAGTAGGGTTTGGGAATCCATTTGTCAACCTGAATTCTTATTGAGGCCCCATCTCCAACCCTCCAACAGCAGCCCGCCTTTAAAATAGGTAAAGCAGCCAAAATACTTCTCCAAACATAGAAGCAATTAGGCGACTCAACAACATCCAGAAAATGAGATCGAGGAAAATACCGGGCTGAGAAACATTTGTAGAAAAGCGATTCCTTT
Organism: Lithocarpus polystachyus; assembly: GCA_033629205.1. Classification (NCBI taxonomy): domain Eukaryota; kingdom Viridiplantae; phylum Streptophyta; class Magnoliopsida; order Fagales; family Fagaceae; genus Lithocarpus; species Lithocarpus polystachyus. The sequence continues at coordinate 80,296,254 of CM066166.1, forward strand.
TGTTGCAACAACCTCCATCCCTGCTTGGCTAGCATAGCCAAATTGAAAGTTCTTAGATCATGGAACCCCATTCCACCTTCCTTTTTTGCAATAGTAAGCTTATCCCAACTCCTCCAATGAATCTTCCTCTCATTTCCCACCTGTCCCCACCAAAATCTTGCGCACATAGAGTTTAACTCATCACATAATTTTATTGGTAGTTGGAATACTCCCATAGTATAAGTGGGAATAGATTGGGCCACCTCCTTGATGAGAACTTCCTTGCCTGCTCTTGAGAGCAACATTCCTTTCCACCCTTGTAGTTTTTCCACACTCGATCCTTTAAGAAAGAGAAGGTTTGGTACTTGGCACGCCCAATAAGTGTAGGCAGTCCCAAGTATGACTCAAACCTCTCCACCTCTTTAACACCCAAAGTTTTCATGATCTCTACTCTTTTATCATTCTAAGTATTAATACTGAAATACACTGATGATTTATCCAAATTTATACTTTGACCTGAAGCCTTTGCATAAAATTGAAGAATATCAGTAATTACCTCAGCGTCATTACGGGTTGCTCGACAAAATAATAGAGAATCATTTGCAAATAACAGGTTAGAAATTGTTGGTGCTCGTCTACAAATTGAAACTCCATGGATACACCCTTCCAACTCTGCCTGTTCCAACAAGGAAGTAAAGCCTTCTGCACACAAAAGAAACAGATATGGTGAAAGAGGGTCTCCTTATTGGATTCTTCTTGATGGATGAATATTACAAAATGGCTTTCCATTAATAAGCATGGAAAAAGTGGCTGTAGTAATACATCCCATCACCCTTTTAATCCACCCTTCTGGAAAACCCATCCTTTGCATAATGCCTTGTAGAACAGGCCACTCAACTCTGTTATAGGCTTTGCTGATGTCAAGTTTCAGTACTATCGAACCATTTCTGCCCTTTTTCCTACTATGCATAGCATGTGGAGTTTCATAAGCCACTAGAACATTGTCTGTGATGAGACGGCCAGGTACAAATGCACTCTGAGTAGAAGAGATGATATAGGGAAGAACTTGTTTCAGTTTATTAGCCAGCACCTTAAAAATAATTTTATACACAACATTACACAAGCTGATAGGTCTGAAATCATTCATTTTCTCAGGATTTTTCACTTTAGGGATAAGAACAATATTGGTATGATTAATTTTAGGAACCATGATTCCAGAATTTAAATAATCCAAAGCTGCAACTATTACACTATCCCCCACTATATGCCAAAATTTTTGGTAGAAAAAAGCATTCACACCATCGGGTCTAGGAGCTTTTGTTGGTCCCATTTGGAACAACGCCACTCTGATCTCATCTGCACTAAATTTACTAGATAAAATATTACACATATCAGGGGTTACACTGCAAGGCACTGCATCAAGGCACTCATCCATCTGATGACACGGTCCTGCATTGAATAAGTTCTCAAAATAATTTGAAGCCACTATTGCTATATCCTCCACTTTTTCCACCCATTAGTTTTGAGCATTTCTAATCCCTTGAATATAGTTGCGCCTCCTCCGCTGAGTTGCTTAGGAGTGAAAGAATTTTGTATTCTTGTCTCCATATTTTAACCAAGAAATCTTGGATCTCTGTGCCCAAAAAATCTCCTGTTTAAGAAGGAGCTCATCTAACCGATTACTCACTTCTACAAATTCTGCCTCTTCTCTTCTGTAGTCTCTGCTTTATTCAACTTCTCAATCCTCTTCTGCATTTGTTTGGTCTCTTTAGTGTCTGGGTTGGATCTGCCTGACCCCCAATCACATAAATCAACCCCACATGTCTCTATTTTTTCCTTGATTGAATTCAAACTAGCAGCACCATGACCAACCCAATCCCACGCATCCCTTATCACAGCTTCACAGTCATCCCACATGAGCTAGGACTCCTCAAACTTAAACTTCTTAGCTGTCTTACATCTATTGTGGCCGAAACACTTGGTTTGGCGTATAATAGGTAAGTGGTCCGATGCATGGGTTGAGAGATGTGTGACTGAACTTAGCTGAAACTTCTCCCTCCATTCCTTTGTAGCCACTGCCCTATCAAGCCTCACCTTTGTATTTGCATCCCTAGTCCGCTTGTTATTCCATGTAAAGGGATAACCTCTAAACCTCAAGTCTTCTAACTGACACAAATCCAAGGCTTCCCTGAATGTTGCCACCTGTCCTTGATGTGGCGGACGCTTACTAAGCTTCTCAGATAAGCTAAGGAATGCATTAAAGTAACCTATGCAAAGCCACGGGCCATCAATAAATGATTTTAAATAAGCTAAGAGCTTCCAAGATTTCTCCTTTTGGCTTGCTTCAGGCCACCCATAGAAACATGTCAAAAACCACTCAAACCCATCATCTTCCTTAACTTTAGCTAGTATGTGATTAGCAGCAAAGTTTATCACCTCCAATTGTACATCATTCTTCCAAATCAAGGCTAATCCTCCTTTTGAATCTGGGTACTTCACAATGATTCGATTTGGGAAAGGTAGGTTATCATAAAGTCACATAAAACCTTCCTTATACAACCGGGTTTCCATTAGGAAGCACACCGTGGGAGCTTGTTCCCTCACAATTTTGCGAAGGTCATGACCTGTCTAAGGGTTCCCAAGCCCTTGGCAGTTCCAACTTAAGAGCCTCATTGCTCCCGGCAAGGGTGGGAAGCCACCCTCGCCAATATATCATCTTCATTTACACTGTTCACACTCTCATTAAACTTCCACGCTTCTCAGCACGTTCTCCTTGTCCAAAGCTGATATTTGTTTCAGTCCCCATATTTGAACCTCTTTTCCCAAGTGTTGGAAAATTAAAAGCCTTGGTAAGTCCACTTAGCCCAAAGTCCATCCTATTAAGCCTTGTCCATTTACCTGGAGCTTGTGATGAATGTGACCTAACTCCTTCAGAGGCCCAACTGGTTGTTGGGTGCACGTGACTACTCACCCCATTCAACGTTGATTCATCCCTACTCAACTCCACATTAATCTTGTCAGTTCCTTTTCCCACGTCATTAATAACCTCAACTCTTGCGAAATTATCTCACTGAAGATCAGGTTCAATCCCAATATTTTCGTGTTGTTGAGAGTCAAGATCAATCCCATAATTTACGGGATTTCCCTCATCATGACTGCTAAGCACATGTTCTGCACTCTCCCCCTCCGCCATTGGTAGCTTCACCACCACCTCTGTGTGGTCTGATGTCAGTCTTAGATCATCCTCTACATCATCCTTAGCACCCCTTCTCCGGTTTGCACTTCTTTTAAGAGGGGACTTCGCACGACCACCATCTGACTTCAACCATTCTCCATATTGGTAGTCCACCCTTTCTTCCTGGCAAAGTGTAATGCACAATGGTGCAAATCATGACCAAGCAGCCCACAAAAGTAACAAAACATAAGCAGCCTCTCATATTTGAACGTCACCCATGAGCGTATCCCATCCGATCCTGTTATAAAGCTACCATGTCTTAATGGCTTCTTAAGTGGTAGAGCAACCCTAACACGCAAAAAAAATTCTGGTCATCTTGTTTGCGTCTTCTTTCCACATCCTTCATTACCCCTAATCTGCTTCCAACCTCCCGTGCAACATGAGGGGAGACCATATCAAAAGGCCCTCCCCAAATTCGAAACCATAATGAAGCATGAGTCCACTTTATATTGCCCACATTCATTCCCTTCTGCCAACGTTGGAGCATAAGAAGTTGATTATCAAATGTCCACGGACCACCTGTAATCACTCTATTTATATCAAACTCCGATTGGAATTTGAATTGGAACATGTTTGCACCAACCTCCAAGATCTGTAATGTGTCCTCCAGTCCCTATGCTCATCGTTGGACATTCTTTGCTTCCCTTCTATTGAAAGATTTGCACGTGAGGAACTTACCAATGAGACTAAGAGTACAACTTTCAATCACTTCCATTTGTCCTTCATCTGTAATTTCTATAACCTCTGCTTCTTCTACTGTTAGTTTCATATTCCCTAATCCATGAATCACATCCTCAGCCATGATTAGAGAATTTAGTGCAAGAAAAGCCAAACAAACCAAAAAAACCCTCAGGTCAGGCCTAAGGGAGGGATGTACTCGACTAGTAGAGGTGGAGAGCTCTTAAGAAGGAGAGTTTTCTGTTCCCGTATACAGTTTTAGTTTATCATTACTTTTTTTTTTTTTTTGGGGAATATTATCTTGTTTTAGGAGATATTACACTTTATCCACATGTGGTTTGCTCGAAAAATATTTTATCTACCTATAGTTTCAAAATTGGTACTTTACCTACTTGTAGTCCTGTCCATTAACATTCCGTTGCCTAACTATCCGTTTACCGCTAGTCTAACATCTTTTAACTGAAAAATATATTACAACGGGATCAAATACACTTAATCCTAGAGAAACAAACCCAAGGCCACCCTTTCACTCTCTCTCTTAGAGTGAGACACTTCATTAAGATCATCATGTGAAATTTCTGTAATCACTTTTGATTACCATTTCGATCAAAACCCTTGTGATAGATTTTGAGGTTCCCTCTGGAGCTAAATTCTAGGTACTTTCTCTAACCTAGATTTTAGTTTTTTTTTTTTTTTTAAATTGCAGTAATTGATGATAGATTACGAGCTAAAATTTGAGGAATTTGTACAAGCTGAGGTAGGAAATGTTAGAAACACAGCTTGTTTCTCTAGTTCTGTGAGGTTTTCAATGGAGAAGATGTTGGGATAAGTTGTGGAGAGGAGTGTTGTAGCTTCGTTGTATGTCTAGTGCATAGGTTCTTCCAGCCCCTCCAGTTAAACACAAAGACATATTAAAGAGCAAGGAAAAAGCCAAGAATTATATTTTAAGTTAAATAGAGGAACACACTAGAACCCTATTAAAAAATCATAAAAAATAAAAATCCTTTTTTAAAAATTAATTCGTGAAAATTTAATTAACAAAAAAAAAAAAAAAAAACCGGAAAGCCCAAAGGTTTCTCTCTATCTCTGTCTCTATCTATGTTGAAAAAGCAGAGGATGCAAAATCCTTTAATAAAACAAGGTAACCCAGAATTGAAAACTAGCAAATTGTAATTTCACCCCTACTTATATATATATATATATATATTGATGGTCGTTGACCGTAACTTCCTTCTTAGACTTGGTAAATCTATTGTAGATCTTTTCTAAGTCTACTTTAGGTTCAGAAATCCTAGTTTTGGGAGGTTTGGTTTCCCGAACTAAGGTTTCATGGAATTTGCTAAGCTTCTAGGCTTTTACTACTGGGTCTTCGATCTGTTCTATGAGATATAAGAGTAGTTCTTCCTGTTTGCTTAGAACACTGATAGTTTTGTTCCTACAACAACTATCTCTACATGCTAAACCAACAGCTGGGCCACTAGAGGAACTTGAAGAGGCTCTAGAGGGTTCTGAGGATGATGACTGGTTTAACTGGTAGATCTTTTGGTCACTAGAACTACTGGCTGACTCACTATCAAGTTCTAGGAGTTTAAAGATCTCATTTTTACTGGTCTGGTCATTAACTAGGGTGTTGATAAGGGATTTGGCCTTAGATCTACACTCACTTCTAAAATGACATTTCTTCCACATTTAAAGCATTGTCCTTTGCCAGATGCTTTTCTTGTGGAGTCCTTTTGTCTATCATTGTCTTTATGGTAGTTTTCTGGATTTCTTCTCTTTCTTATAGAAATCATTGTCTTTGAAGTGACCATAGTTCTGGTTTCTATAATACTTGGATGCTGTTCTTTTCTAAGAGAAATTCCTAGAATGATCTTTTTCTTTAGATCTTCTCTTGGAGGGGGCTATAGGGGGTAATCCATATTGAGTACAAAAGTTTCCTACTTTGTACTTAGCTTTACTTTTGCTGGCTTGGCTTTAGATTTTTATATCTCTGCACGTCTTCATTCCTTCATTGCGAATGGTGCTAGAGATATCTCCATAGGTTAGTTTATCATAATCTATGACATCTAAGGTATTGCAAAAAGTTTCTTTGACCTTTTCTCCAAAGAGTCTGGGTAAGCCATTGATAAACTTCTCCTTCTAAAATGGAGAGTTATAATCGCTTCTGTGTATGACTCTGGTGGTAAAGATGTCTTCATACCACCTGTAGTCGCCAAGGGTCCTACATCTAAGGTTACTCAACTGGTTGTAAATGAGTAACCTTAGATGTGATGTTGTTGGGTTTTCCTATGAAGTGTTTCATGATCGTATAGATCAAGGTGTTAACTTCATCATGAATCCCTTTTCTTATGTGTTTGTCAAAGATGAGGAGACCTTCCTCATCTCTTTAGACAGTATGCTTGATATCTTCTTTGGATTCTTCTGTTAGGCAGTTGTTCCACCATTGCAGAAGTTTCCCTATTAATCCTAAGACAATAAGCTCTATGACCTCTAAGTGGGATTTGTTCTCATTTAGGTAGTTATTGGCTACTATGGACATATGCTGGATTTTGTTTAGGATTTCCTGTTCTGATAAACCATCCATGTTTCACTTATAGAGTTTACCAGAAGATACAGAGAATTGGTTGCTTACATTCCTTTCCTCGAACTGGAGGTCAGGAGGTGTTGGTCTGGGATATCAATTCTTGGTTAGGCTGGTCGGGGTTTGATGGTGAAACGTTTCACTTCTAAACCTCGAAACTAGTTTTCTAGTTGTTCTATTTCTTTGTCTGACTCCTGAGAGGCTTGACTAGAACTGCTAGAGGCTATGTGGATGTCTAGGACAGTAAGTCGGGGATCTATGCTTGGTGAAGGAGTGATTGGTTCCTTTTTCACAAGTTTCTTGAGCTTCTGGGTGACAATTTCTAAGGCTATTTTATCCTTAGACCTAAGGCTAGCTTGCCTAGACGTGGGTAGCTTGACTAAAGGCATTTCTAGGGTTTGGATGGGCTTGATAGGGCTTCCTCGCTAGAGGATGACCTTGTTATCAATCCTGTCTTCTACCTTATCGAGCTGTTTTCCTATAACATCTAAACACTAGTTGGTGTAGTTGTTTTGCTCAATCACCTTTTTGATGAGTTTCTCTTCTCCGGAAGGAAACCTAAAGGGGGTAGCAAGGACGTCCTGTCCTTTGTACTTAAAGGTTATAGCTACTAGAGGTGGATGACTAGACCTAATAACTTCCTTGGTTTCTTATTTGGTCTAGTTGGTTTTGGTGATGACAAAAGACTTTTTGTGCCATTCGAAATGGTTCTCAAAGTATTCAAAGAAAGGGACATTGCTGGATATCTCTTTTATGAATTCTTGCCATTTTTTTAGCGCCTCAACCTTTTGCTCCCTAGTGTGGTTGGCTTTATAGGCTTCTATTTTGACTTTGTTTTCTTCGGAATCAAACTCATTTCCTAAGGCTACTAGGTCAGGGGTGAAGTCCTTTTTTAAGACCATAAGCTTGTGATTTGCTAGAGGTTCTAAGTACTCCATATCAGTTGCTGATGGGGATGGGGTGGAATGACTATGGTTGTCGTCTTCATTGACAATTGAGTCTTGTTTGGCTGTGTAACAAGGGTACTAACCTGGGATCTAGTTTTGACTTCTTGGAGTTCTAGACCTAAATCTCTTTTAAACTTTGGAAATGAGGCAAGGGGTCTAGAGGAGCTACACTGGGATGCAGGCCTATCTCTGAGAAGGATAAGGGACTATCTGTTGGGTTGGTAAAGATCTATTGGAGATCTAAACCTAGATTCATCACAGTTTAAAGGTGTTCTAAACCTAGACTAGTCAAAACTTAGTCTTACAGTTCCATCAGCTAGCTGCTGGACAAAGTCTAAGTCTGGATTCTGGGCTGGGTTTTGGATTTGGAGAGGATAGTTTTCATTCTCTAGAGTCCAATTTGGAGGGAATGTGACCTCAGACCATTTCAGGGTTCTGGGTACCTGAATCTTGGATCTAAGATCTGTTGTTTGGATGAGAGTGGTTTCTCCCATCTTCCTTTTGTCAAGTGCTTGGACATTTAAGTTTTTTCTCATGCACTTATAATAAACTCTGTATATCAAGGCTATTTGGCTAATTCTCTACACCATGAGGGTTCCATGGGTCTTGATATTAAGGGTGAGAGCCTTCATAATATGCTGGTCATGAAGGTAGATTGTGAAGTCAGGGAAATAGTTAAAATGAATTGGTCCATTGCTAAGACTGGTTTCTATGGTTCCTACGAGGCTGTCATTAAATCTGATGTGACGAGTGTCTCTGAGGGCCATAAGGATTGAACAATTCAACCCTTTTCTGATAAGAGGTTTAACTCCGACCTAGACTAAACCAGTGTGCAGGAAGTTGTGTCCTTGCTTCCTATGAGCTATCAAAGTTGATGGATTAAGCAAGTAGCATGTTTCATACTCCTTGTTTATACTGATGGATTAAGCAAGTAGCATGTTTCATACTCCTTGTTTATACCATAAACTTGTTCTATAGTCTTAAAATGGTAGTCTTTCTTAAAGGCTTTTCTAAGAGACCATGAGGACTTATAGATTTCACTAGTGGGAACCATAAGGATATTCCAATCTCCTATCTTTAGGTCTACATCTGATAACTCATTATCTTCAGAGTTGAGAATTTCATCTTCTTGTGGAATCTCAAGGAGGGAGGATGATCTAGAATTGGTAGAAGAGTTACTTCTAAACAATCTATTCATTGTTCTGGATTAAAAGCTTAGGTTAAACAATCAAAACCTAATTACCTCTATCTTCAAGCTACTGAATCTAACCTTAGATCTGCAACAGGGGTACCTATCGTGACAAACTGTTGTTTCGTGCATTCCATGACCAATTGCTAATCCTATTTCGCCTAAATGCCTCACTTTGGCTAAACGGCTACTTCCAAGGATATCCAAGACTTACAAGGTTAAAACCTACACTGATCAGGTCTTACAGGTCACAATAGTACTTATCTGTAACAAATGTGGAGCTAAACAAAGAAACTAGAAAAACAGATAACTGGGAAATAACTGGTTAACTGCAACAGATAACACAAATAATGAACAGATAGAATAAAGAGTAACAGTTTACCAATGGTAGAGGTAGTAGAAGATGATGAAAATCAAACAAAGAAATAGATGAATGGTAATGGAAGTGTTATCATAAAATAGATGTAAAACAAAATATAGGGATCAGGGGAATTCAACATAATTAATTGACAGAAATTAATGATATGCTGATACTGAAAATTATGCAACAATTTTGATAACTTTGGCGGTATAACCTGCCAACTTATGTGATTGATAAAATGCAACTTACAACTATTACTGGCCAACTTGGCTCTGATACCAAAAGGGGGGTAAGTTATAAGTAACAGGGAATCAGGCTATTGAGGCTTTGATTACAAATCATGGTTACAGAAAGATTAGGGAAAGATTAACATCCGCAAGTGGCGGTAAGATGCAGATTGAATTCAAAATTCCAAAAACACATGTGTGCTAGGATAACACATGTTTCAAAACAACATTTGTCCTTGTTAAGAATATGACAGATAAGGTCATCTAAGGAAACCCATTCATGTGTCTGTTGTATCCTTTCATCACAGATAGTGAAGGAATCACTACCCATCCCTTTGGCCAGCTAGTCAAGTTTAAGTTTCTTAGGAGCCTGGAACCTAGAGATATCAGTAGCCTCCAGGAAGTCTCTATCTCCAAGACCCTTAATCTTATAAGCGCTAAAACCCAGCATCTTAAATACCTTCAGGATGATTTAAGATACAAGAAAGTTGATGAACAACTAACTTGTTAAAACATCCAAAAAGAGATCAGAAAGTTTGAATAGAAAGTTTGCTCAGATTTATTCACAGATTCATACAGTACCAGCCAGGTAAAGAACTCTGACTCGTCTGTACCTATCATTCCGCATATGATTGATGATTCTTTTGGCCCTATACAGTCCCAGATATCATCATATCCCAGTTCATGCATCCATCATGATAGTAATTGCTTCATAACATTCCCTGTTTTTAAAGGCATTTCCTACTTGGTTATGGCTTATTAATTTGATGAACTTGATAAAGCCATATTCAAACATTCTGGAAAGCCAGTAGGGGTCTCCCTCTTCCTCATTCGATCCATCCTCATAATTTATTAGGAGAGTTGGAAACGGATGATCCTTTTCATATACTCTGAGACTGCTCCCAAAGTATTCTTCCCATCTTGCTTATGCAAAGATATCATCTGTGTCATCTGAGTTAGCAGGATTCGGGTATGTAGTTGTGACCAATATTTTAAAATGTTCGAACCATCGGTCAAAGGATTCAAACATAACCTTACTTCCTAAAATACTGATTTGTATTTCAGTAGGTAAGTTGGCAATAGCACTTCTTAGTAAGGCTTGGGTCTTAAGACTTAGCCTAGCATAACTAGTGCCCATAATAGTCTTTCTATCCATTGAATGGATATCCTCTTTTCCAAAGAGTTGACTAGCTAAGGCCTCATTTCTCACCTCAAGGTTAACTAGATGTATTTCTAGTGCTTTGAGGGTTCTTTGGAAAAGGCCATCGTGTTTTATAGTGTAGACTGCTTGAAGGATCAAGGATAAATTTAATGGAGTGTGGTAAATCTTTGTACGCTCCATGGTTGAATTATAATGTCCTAGATAAAACTTCTTGCAAAATAACAACCATGTCACCACTGGAATATGTCACCTCTGCCAGGACAAATTCCTGAAGAGATGTTGATCGTTTGGGTTTTTCCCTAGAGGATGCGCCTTTATGCATTACAAAAGACTGTCCTGTTGGAAGCCTTTTGTCTTGAGGATAGCCCAGTGCAGGTGCTTTCCCCTTGTTCCTCTTTTCTGTTGAAGAAGTCATTTTCCACTTACTAGTGGTATTAATATTATAAGGTGTTTGATCCTTTTCCTGCCAAGAATCATTTGGACAGGTAGAATGAATTTTTATTAAAGAATTGCTTGTAGAAATGCCTTTTAAAAACAGGGAATGTTATGAAGCAAATACTGTATGATCACGAGCTTATGGTCTTAAAAAAGGACTTCACCCCTGGCCTAGTAGCCTTAGGAAAGGAGTTTGATTCTGAAGAAAACAGAGTCAAAAGAGAAGCCTATAAAGCCAACCACACTAGGGAGCAAAAGGTTGAGGTGTTAGAAAAAGTGGCAGGAATTCATGAAAGAGATATCCAGCAATGTCCCTTTCTTTGAATACTTTGAGAACCATTTTGAATGACACAAAAAGCCTTGTGTCATCACCAAAACCAATTGGACTAGAAAGAAACTAAGGAAGTTATTAGGTCTAGTCATCCACCCCTAGCAGCCATAACCTTTAAGTACAAAGGACAGGACGTCCTTGCTACCGCATCTAGGTTTGCTTTTGGAGAAGAGAAACTCGTCAAAAAGGTGATTGAACAAAACAACTACACCAACCAGTGTTTAGATGTTATAGGAAAACAACTTGATAGGTAGAAGACAGAATTGAAAACAAGGTCATCCTCCAGCCAAGAAGCCCTAGCAAGCCCATCCAAACCCTTGAAAAGCGTATAGTCAAAAAGACTAGGGAAAGATTAACACCTATAATCACTAAGGGTTATACATCTAAGGTTACTCAACTGGTCGTAAATCCTAGACGTGATGTTGCCAGGTTTTCCTACGAAGTGTTTCATGATCGTATATATCAAGGTGTTAACTCCATCAGGAATCCCTTTTTCTATGCGTTCGTCAAAGATGGGGAGTCCTTCCTCTTCTTTTTGGATAGGATTTTTTCATGTCTTCTTTGGATTCTTTTGTTAGGCAGTTGTTCCACCATTGCAGAAGTTTCCCTGTGAATCCTAAAATAATAAGCTCTATGACCTTTAAATGGGATCTGTTCTCATTTAGGTAGTTATTGGCTACTATGGACATATGCTTGATTTTGTTTAGGATTTCCCGTTTTGATAAACCATCCATGTTTTACTCATAGAGTTTTCTAGAATATACAGAGAATTGGTTGCTAACATTCCTTTCCTCGAACTAGAGGTCAGGAGGTGTTGGTATGGGATATCAATTCTTGGTTAGGCTGGTTAGGGTTGGGTTGTGAAGCCTTTTCACCTCTAAACCTCGAAACTAGTTTTCTAGTTGTTCTATTTCTTTGTCTGACTCTTGAGAGGCTTGACTAGAACTGCTAGAAACTGTGTGGATGTCTAAGATAGCAAGTCGGGGATCTATGCTTGGTGAAGGAGTGACTAGTTCCTTTTTTTCACAAGTTTCTTGAGCTTCTGGGTGACAATTTCTAAGGCTGTTTTAGCCTTAGACCTAAGGCTAGCTTGCCTAGACGTGGGTAGATTGACTAAAGGCTTTTTCTATAGGTGGTATGAAGACGTCTTTACCACTAGAGTCATGCATAGAAGCGATTGTAACTCTTTGTTTTGAAAGGAAAATTTTATCAATGGCTTACCCAGACTCTTTGGAGAAAAGGTCAAAGAAACCCTTTGCAATACCTTAGGTGTCATAGATTATGATAACTTAACATATGGAGATATCTCTAGCACCATTCGCATTGAAGGAATGAAGATGTGCAGAGATATGAAAATCCAAAGCCAAGCCAGCAAAAGCAAAGCTAAGTACAAAGTTGGAAACCTAGATGTCACTAGGAAGAGGCTTATACTGAAGGGAGGTTGTTTTCTCCAAAATTGGACCTGCCTCAAAATGGAGCATTGGCTTCCTTAAATAGGTTTGTCAGTTCGTTTAGACCCCTTAACCCAACAGATTAACCTAGAGAATTAGCCAAGTGATTAACTTAGGTAATTTAATTAAAACTAGGTTAACACAAATATAACAAAAATAACAAAGCAGCGGAAAATAAATAACACAAAGATCTGATGACTCAGGAAACCACACCGGTAAAAACCTGGGGAGGATTTAACCTAGCTATCCTCAAGGTAAACTGAATCCACTATGAAAGAATCGAAGTTTACACAATAGACTTAGACCACTAACGTCTTATTGCTACCCGAGTGTAGGAAACTTACTACCATGACCCCATGATAGCTCCGAGATCCACGGACTCCTTCTTTCCGGAATTCTTCAACAAATCCACAAGCGCACCTGCTTGTATATCTTTGTGTTCTCTTGATTCTGCAACTGTAACGATCTACACAACTCTTGACATAAATCTCAAGTTTGTAAACCCAAAGTGTAAGTGAAGGTAAACACCTCTAGATCTCACAATGAGATTCACAAACACAGCAAAACAGAACTCTAAAAACGTGGCTAGGGTTTTCCCTTATATACTTAGGGCAAACATAAAACCCTATACATTAAAACGGGCTTGGGCTGAGTTGGAATTTTCTGCAGAAAAACGTTCTGCACGATTTTCGATCGATCGAGTCTAATTTTCGATCGATCGAGTCATACAGAAAGTTAAAGATAATTCTGCATAAAAACTCGATTCCAACTTTACATTAAACCCAATACTTTGAGCAAGTTTAACACACGACTCAACATTGTTTTGATCATGGTTTGCCAACATACAAATTGAAGTTCTAAATACATTAGTTCCTAATCTTTAGAACCTAACAAGGTTGAAGGGAGCTTTGGATCCTCTACAGAACTGCTGAAATTTTGAAAGGTGAAATGCTTTTACTGGAGTGAAAACCTTTTCCACCAAAAGCAAATAGTACTTTTGGAATGTGCTGGTTACTGTTCATGAATAGTGATTGGTACTGTTCATGAATAGTGTCTTGTCTTTTGTTTTATTCTGTCGGCTGAGTGCGGGGATTGTTCATCAATAGTGACTGGTGCTGTAGATGAATAGTAACCTATCTGGAGGTACTGTTCTGAATAGTGACTGGTGCTATCCTGAAGAGTCTATGGACTATCCAAAGAGGAAGAAGAGACCTTTTCTTCTGACTCTAGCTTTTTTGACTAGAGGAGCAATTGTATGGCAAGATCTTTTAATTCTTTGCTAGATTTCCTGACGATCTGGACGGAGTCTAGGCTTGACTGAGATCTTGATTTCTGAGCAATGCTATTCTGAACTTGGGGAGGGAAGCCTTATGGGGCTGACTGATGACCTGATCAATCTTAAGGCTTGCAATCCTGGTTGTCTGCTATTCAGTGTTATAATCATCAGATGGGCACAAACCCAACCCGAACCGACCCGTGGACAGGCCTAATTTCATGCATACCCGTATACAATTTTTTTTTTTTTTTGAGAACCAAAGAAGTCATTATGTATTCATTAAAATTGAGTCTTGGTACATAGCTTCCAAAGCAACTGAAGGTGCATCTTCCATCCAGTACTTATCCTCATTTAAGTTACTAGCATATTTGGCTAAGACATGAGTTGTCCTATTATAATCCCTTTTAACCCAGTTGAAAGAAACCCTTCTTAACCCACGGATGAGCCATTGAATGTCTGCAACCACATTCCCACAAATTGACAGGTCCAGACTTGGAGAAGAAAGTGCTCTCATGACATTAATGCTATCACCTTCAATTATTAGCTCAGAGAAACCCGCATCAATAGCAAACTCCATGGCTTTTCTGCATGCCAATGTTTCTGCGACTTCATTACCTAAAAGTAATGGTCCTATTGCAGAGAATGCAGCCATTACCTTTCTTCGTTCATTTCGTATCACAGCCCCAAAGCCAGACCAACCTCTCTCCCTGAATATAGCAGCATCAAAATTCAGTTTAAAGAAAGGATGAGGTGGTGGACGCCACACATTTCCTCCAATTTCCCTCGGTATGACAGCAAGTTGCTCTTGCGCTTGTGCATTCTCCTCCAGCCATTCCTCAGCCCTTGTATTCAACCATCCAGGATCCTTAATCTTCCCACCATGCATCACACTATTCCTTTGGTTCCATAACATCCAGACTTGCACTAAGAAGAGCTCCATTTCCTTAGGTTCCAATCTGTGCATTAAAACATTAAAGAGCTGTAACATATCATGCTTGCCGAGTGGACATTTCTGCAGCTTGGTTCGACTTCTAGCCCACACATCCTGGACAGTAGGGCAATCCCATACCACGTGCACTTCAGTATCTGGGCTCTGCAAGCATATCAGGCAACCGATGTCAGCAATTATATTTTGTTTTGCTAAATTGCATCGAGTTGGCAGAATTCCATGACAAGCTCTCCATCCATAGATTTTGACCTCGTTAGGAATTTTCATCTTCCATAAAGCCTTCCACACCTTCTGCTTATCATTCCCCCTTGAACATTCTGCCATATTTTCATTCCTCAGAACTTGCCAAGCCACATAATATCCAGATTTCACAGAATACCTCCCATTCCTGTTATGCAACCAACTTATTGAATCAGCCACACGCCTTTGACTTAATGGGATTCAACAGATGGCCTCCGCATCCTCACTATGAAAAGTTGCCATGATCAGCTCTCGCTCCCAACATTTCATGTCCAGTTCAATCAAGTCTGCCACAAACCACCCTTCCACATCCACATTTGCTGGATAAAGGACCCTATTAGTAGGGTTTGGGAATCCATTTGTCAACCTGAATTCTTATTGAGGCCCCATCTTCAACCCTTCAACAGCAGCCCGCCTTTAAAATAGGTAAAGCAGCCAAAATACTTCTCCAAACATAGAAGCAATTAGGCGACTCAACAACATCCAGAAAATGAGATCGAGAAAAATACCGGGCTGAGAAACATTTGTAGAAAAGCGATTCCTTTTGTTGCAACAACCTCCATCCCTGCTTGGCTAGCATAGCCAAATTGAAAGTTCTTAGATCATGGAACGCCATTCCACCTTCCTTTTTTGCAATAGTAAGCTTATCCCAACTCCTCCAATGAATCTTCCTCTCATTTCCCACCTGTCCCCACCAAAATCTTGCGCACATAGAGTTTAACTCATCACATAATTTTATTGGTAGTTGGAATACTCCCATAGTATAAGTGGGAATAGATTGGGCCACCGCCTTGATGAGAACTTCCTTGCCTGCTCTTGAGAGCAACATTCCTTTCCACCCTTGTAGTTTTTCCACACTCAATCCTTTAAGAAAGAGAAGGTTTGGTACTTGGCATGCCCAATAAGTGTAGGCAGTCCCAAGTATGACTCAAACCTCTCCACCTCTTTAACACCCAAAGTCTTCATGATCTCTACTTTTTTATCATTCTAAGTATTAATACTGAAATACACTGATGATTTATCCAAATTTATACTTTGACCTGAAGCCTTTGCATAAACTTGAAGAATATCAGTAATTACCTCAGCTTCATTACGGGTTGCCCGACAGAATAATAGAGAATCATTTGCAAATAACAGGTTAGAAATTGTTGGTGCTCGTCTACAAATTGAAACTCCATGGATACGCCTTTCCAACTCTGCCTGTTCCAACAAGGAAGTAAAGCCTTCTGCACACAAAAGAAACAGATATGGTAAAAGAGGGTCTCCTTATTGGATTCCTCTTGATGGATGAATATTACAAAATGGCTTTCCATTAATAAGCATGGAAAAAGTGGCTGTAGTAATACATCCCATCACCCTTTTAATCCACCCTTCCGGAAAACCCATCCTTTGCATAATGCCTTGTAGAATAGGCCACTCAACTCTGTCATAGGCTTTGCTGATGTCAAGTTTCAGTACTATCGAACCATTTCTGCCCTTTTTCCTACTATGTATAGCATGTAGAGTTTCATAAACCACCAGAAAATTGTCTGTGATGAGACGGCCAGGTACAAATGCACTCTGAGTAGAAGAGATGATATAGGGAAGAACTTGTTTCAGTTTATTAGCCAGCACCTTAAAAATAATTTTATAAACAACATTACACAAGTTGATAGGTTTGAAATCATTCATTTTCTCAGGATTTTTCACTTTAGGGATAAGAACAATATTGGTATGATTAATTTTAGGAACCATGATTCCAGAATTTAAATAATCCAAAGCTGCAACTATTACACTATCCCCCACTATATGCCAAAATTTTTGGTAGAAAAGTGCATTCACACCATCGGGTCCAGGAGCTTTTGTTGGTCCCATTTGGAACAACGCCACTCTGATCTCATCTGCACTAAATTTACTAGATAAAATATTACGCATATCAGGGGTTACCTTGCAAGGCACTGCATCAAGGCACTCATCCATCTGATGACACGGTCCTGCATTCAATAAGTTCTCAAAATAATTTGAAGCCACTACTGCTACATCCTCCACTTTTTCCACCCATTAGTTTTGAGCATTTCTAATCCCTTGAATATAGTTGCGCCTCCTCCACTGAGTTGCTTAGGAGTGAAAGAATTTTGTATTCTTGTCTCCATATTTTAACCAAGAAATCTTGGATCTCTGTGCCCAAAAAATCTCCTGTTTAAGAAGGAGCTCATCTAACCGATTACTCACTTCTACAAATTCTGCCTCTTCTCTTCTGTAGTCTCTGCTTTATTCAACTTCTCAATCCTCTTTTGCATTTGTTTGGTCTCTTTAGTGTCTGGGTTGGATCTGCCTGACCCCCAATCACATAAATCAACCCCACATGTCTCTATTTTTTCCTTGATTGAATTCAAACTAGCAGCACCATGACCAACCCAATCCCACGCATCCCTTATCACAGCTTCACAGTCGTCCCACATGAGCTAGGACTCCTCAAACTTAAACTTCTTAGCTGTCTTACATCTGTTGTGGCCGAAACACTTGGTTTGGCGTATAATAGGTAAGTGGTCCGATGCATGGGTTGAGAGATGTGTGACTGAACTTAGCTGAAACCTCTCCCTCCATTCCTTTGTAGCCACTGCCCTATCAAGCCTCACCTTTGTATTTGCATCCCTAGGCCGCTTGTTATTCCATGTAAAGGGATAACCTCTAAACCCCAAGTCTTCTAATTGACACAAATCCAAGGCTTCCCTGAATGTTGCCACCTGTCCTTGATGTGGCGAACGCTTACTCAGCTTCTTAAATAAGCTAAGGAATGCATTAAAGTAACCTATGCAAAGCCACGGGCCATCAATAAATGATTTTAAATAAGCTAAGAGCTTCCAAGATTTCTCCTTTTGGCTTGCTTCAGGCCACCCATAGAAACATGTCAAAAACCACTCAAACCCATCATCTTCCTTAACTTTAGCTAGTATGTGATTAGCAGCAAAGTTTATCACCTCCAATTGTACATCATTCTTCCAAATCAAGGCTAATCCTTCTTTTGAATCTGGGTACTTCACAATGATTCGATTTGGGAAAGGTAGGTTATCATAAAGTCACATAAAACCTTCCTTATACAACCTGGTTTCCATTAGGAAGCACACCGTGGGAGCTTGTTCCCTCACAATTTTGCGAAGGTCATGACCTGTCTAAGGGTTCCCAAACCCTTGGCAGTTCCAACTTAAGAGCCTCATTGCTCCCGGCAAGGGTGGGAAGCCACCCTCGCCAATATATCATCTTCATTTACATTGTTCACACTCTCATTAAACTTCCACGCTTTTCAGCACGTTCTCCTTGTCCAAACCTGATATTTGTTTTAGTCCCCATATTTGAACCTCTTTTCCCAAGTGTTGGAAAATTAAAAGCCTTGGTAAGTCCACTTAGCCCAAAGTCCATCCTATTAAGCCTTGTCCATTTACCTGGAGCTTGTGATGAATGCGACCCAACTCCTTCAGAGGCCTAACTGGTTGTTGGGTGCACGTGACTGCTCACCCCGTTCAACGTTGATTCATCCCTACTCAACTCCACATTAATCTTTTTAGTTCCTTTTCCCACGTCATTAATAACCTCAACTCTTGCGAAATTATCTCACTGAAGATCAGGTTCAATCCCAATATTTTCATGTTGTTGAGATTCAAGATCAATCCCATAATTTACGGGATTTCCCTCATCATGACTGCTAAGCACATGTTCTGCACTCTCCCCCTTCGCCATTGGTAGCTTCACCACCACCTCTGTGTGGTCTGATGTCAGTCTTAGATCATCCTCTACATCATCCTTAGCACCCTTTCTCGGGTTTGCACTTCTTTTAAGAGGGGACTTTGCATGACCACCATCTGACTTTAACCATTCTCCATATTGGTAGTCCACCCTTTCTTCCTGGCAAAGTGTAATGCACAATGGTGCAAATCATGACCAAGCAGCCCACAAAAGTAACAAAACATAAGCAGCCTCTCATATTTGAACGTCACCCATGAGCGTATCCCATCCGATCCTGTTATAAAGCTACTATGTCTTAATGGCTTCTCAAGTGGTAGAGTAACCCTAACACGCAAAAAAAATTTTGGTCATCTTGTTTGCGTCTTCTTTCCACATCCTTCATTACCCCTAATCTGCTTCCAACCTCCCGTGCAACATGAGGGGAGACCATATCAAAAGGCCCTCCCCAAATTTGAAACCATAATAAAGCATGAGTCCACTTTATATTGCCCACATTCATTCCCTTCTGCCAACGTTGGAGCATAGGAAGTTGATTATCAAATGTCCACGGACCACCTGTAATCACTCTATTTATATCAAACTCCGATTGGAATTTGAATTGGAACATGTTTGCACCAACCTCCAAGATCTGTAATGTGTCCTCCAGTCCCTATGCTTATCGTAGGACATTCTTTGCTTCCCTTCTATTGAAAGATTTGCACGTGAGGAACTTACCAATGAGACTAAGAGTACAACTTTCAATCACTTCCATTTGTCCTTCATCTGTAATTTCTATAACCTCTGGTTCTTCTATTGTTAGTTTCATATTCCCTAATCCATGAATCACATCCTTAGCCATGATTAGAGAATTTAGTGCAAGAAAAGCCAAACAAACCAAAAAAACCCTCAGGTCAGGCCTAAGGGAAGGATGTACTCGACTAGTCGAGGTGGAGAGCTCTTAAGAAGGAGAGTTTTCTGTTCCCGTATACAGTTTTAGTTTATCATTACTTTTTTTTTTTTGGGAATATTATCTTGTTTTAGGAGATATTACACTTTATCCACATGTGGTTTGCTCGAAAAATATTTTATCTACCTATAGTTTCAAAATTGGTACTTTACCTACTTGTAGTCCTGTCCATTAACATTTCGTTGCCTACCTATCCGCTTACCACTAGTCTAACATCTTTTAACTGAAAAATATATTACAACGGGATCAAATACACTTAATCCTAGAGAAACAAACCCAAGGCCACCCTTTCACTCTCTCTCTTAGAGTGAGACACTTCATTAAGATCATCATGTGAAATTTCTGTAATCACTTTTGATTACCATTTCGATCAAAACCCTTGTGATAGATTTTGAGGTTCCCTCTGGAGCTAAATTCTAGGTACTTTCTCTAACCTAGATTTTAGTTTTTTTTTTTAAATTGCAGTAATTGATGATAGATTACGAGCTAAAATATGAGGAATTTGTACAAGCTGAGGTAGGAAATGTTAGAAACACAGCTTGTTTCTCTAGTTCTGTGAGGTTTCCAATGGAGAAGATGTTGGGATAAGTTGTGGAGAGGAGTGTTGTAGCTTCGTTGTATGTCTAGTGCATAGGTTCTTCCAGCCCCTCCAGTTAAACACGAAGACATATTAAAGAGCAAGGAAAAAGCCAAGAATTATATTTTAAGTTAAATAGAGGAACACACTAGAACCCTATTAAAAAATCATAAAAAATAAAAATCCTTTTTTAAAAATTAATTCGTGAAAATTTAATTAACAAAAAAAAAAAAAAACCGGAAAGGCCAAAGGTTTCTCTCTATCTCTGTCTCTATCTATGTTGAAAAAGCAGAGGATGCAAAATCCTTTAATAAAACAAGGTAACCCAGAATTGAAAACTAGAAAATTGTAATTTCACCCCTACTTTTATATATATATATATATATATTGAAGGTCGTTGACCTTAACTTCCTTCTTAGACTTGGTAAATCTATTGTAGATCTTTTCTAAGTCTACTTTAGGTTCAGGAATCCTATTTTTGGGAGGTTTGGTTTCCCGAACTAAGGTTTCATGGAATTTGCTAAGCTTCTAGGCTTTTACTACTGGGTCTTCGATCTGTTCTATGAGATATAAGAGTAGTTCTTCCTGTTTGCTTAGAACATTGATAGTTTTGTTCCTACAACAACTATCTCTACATGCTAAACCAACAGCTGGGCCACTAGAGGAACTTGAAGAGGCTCTAGAGGGTTCTGAGAATGATGACTGGTTTAACTGGTAGATCTTTCGGTCACTAGAACTACTGGCTGACTCACTATCAAGTTCTAGGAGTTTAAAGATCTCATTTTTACTGGTCTGGTCATTAACTAGGGTGTTGATAAGGGATTTGGCCTTAGATCTACACTCACTTCTAAAATGACCTTTCTTCCACATTTAAAGCATTGTCCTTTGCCAGATGTTTTCTTGTGGAGTCCTTTTGTCTATCATTGTCTTTATGGTAGTTTTCTGGATTTCTTTTCTTTCTTATAGAAATCATTGTCTTTGAAGTGACCATAGTTCTGGTTTCTATAATACTTGGATGCTGTTCTTTTCTAAGAGAAATTCCTAGAATGATCTTTTTCTTTAGATCTTCTCTTGGAGGGGGCTATAGGGGGTAATCCATATTGAGTACAAAAGTTTCCTACTTTGTACTTAGCTTTGCTTTTGCTGGCTTGGCTTTAGATTTTTA
The DNA here is from genome assembly GCA_033629205.1 of Lithocarpus polystachyus. Taxonomy (NCBI): domain Eukaryota; kingdom Viridiplantae; phylum Streptophyta; class Magnoliopsida; order Fagales; family Fagaceae; genus Lithocarpus; species Lithocarpus polystachyus. The sequence goes on from CM066166.1 coordinate 80,317,706, forward strand.
TATCTCTGCATGTCTTCATTCCTTCATTGCGAATGGTGCTAGAGATATCTCCATAGGTTAGTTTATCATAATCTATGACATCTAAGGTATTGCAAAAAGTTTCTTTGACCTTTTCTCCAAAGAGTCTGGGTAAGCCATTGATAAACTTCTCCTTCTAAAACGGAGAGTTACAATCGCTTCTGTGTATGACTCTGGTGGTAAAGATGTCTTCATACCACCTGTAGTCGCCAAGGGTCCTACATCTAAGGTTACTCAACTGGTTGTAAATGAGTAACCTTAGATGTGATGTTGTTGGGTTTTCCTATGAAGTGTTTCATGATCGTATAGATCAAGGTGTTAACTTCATCATGAATCCCTTTTCTTATGTGTTTGTCAAAGATGGGGAGACCTTCCTCATCTCTTTAGACAGTATGCCTGATATCTTCTTTGGATTCTTCTGTTAGGCAGTTGTTCCACCATTGCAGAAGTTTCCCTATTAATCCTAAGACAATAAGCTCTATGACCTCTAAGTGGGATTTGTTCTCATTTAGGTAGTTATTGGCTACCATGGACATATGCTGGATTTTGTTTAGGATTTCCTGTTCTGATAAACCATCCATGTTTCACTTATAGAGTTTACCAAAAGATACAGAGAATTGGTTGCTTACATTCCTTTCCTCGAACTGGAGGTCAGGAGGTGTTGGTCTGGGATATCAATTCTTGGTTAGGTTGGTTGGGGTTGGATGGTGAAACGTTTCACCTCTAAACCTCGAAACTGGTTTTCTAGTTGTTCTATTTCTTTGTCTGACTCCTGAGAGGCTTGACTAGAACTGCTAGAGGCTATGTGGATGTCTAGGACAACAAGTCGAGGATCTATGCTTGGTGAAGGAGTGATTGGTTCCTTTTTCACAAGTTTCTTGAGCTTCTGGGTGACAATTTCTAAGGCTGTTTTATCCTTAGACCTAAGGCTAGCTTGCCTAGACGTGGGTAGCTTGACTAAAGGAATTTCTAGGGTTTGGATGGGCTTGATAGGGCTTCCTCGCTAGAGGATGACCTTGTTATCAATCCTGTCTTCTACCTTATCGAGCTGTTTTCCTATAACATCTAAACACTAGTTGGTGTAGTTGTTTTGCTCAATCACCTTTTTGACGAGTTTCTCTTCTTCGGAAGGAAACCTAAAGGGGGTAGCAAGGACGTCCTGTCTTTTGTACTTAAAGGTTATGGCTACTAGGGGTGGATGACTAGACCTAATAACTTCCTTGGTTTCTTATTTGGTCTAGTTGGTTTTGGTGATGACACAAGACTTTTTGTGCCATTCGAAATGGTTCTCAAAGTATTCAAAGAAAGAGACATTGCTTGATATCTCTTTTATGAATTCTTGCCATTTTTTTAGCACCTCAACCTTTTGCTCCCTAGTGTTGTTGGCTTTATAGGCTTCTATTTTGACTTTGTTTTCTTCGGAATCAAACTCATTTCCTAAGGCTACTAGGTCAGGGGTGAAGTCCTTTTTTAAGACCATAAGCTTGTGATTTGCTAGAGGTTCTAAGTACTCCATATCAATTGCTGATGGGGATGGGGTGGAATGACTATGGTTGTCGTCTTCATTGACAATTGAGTCTTGTTTGGCTGTGTAACAAGGGTACTAACCTGGGATCTAGTTTTGACTTCTTGGAGTTCTAGACCTAAATCTCTTCTAAACTTTAGAAATGGGGCAAGGGGTCTAGAGGAGCTACACTGGGATGCAGGCCTATCTCTGAGAAGGATAAAGGACTATCTGCTGGGTTGGTAAAGATCTATTGGAGATCTAAACCTAGATTCATCACAGTCTAAAGGTGTTCTAAACCTAGACTAGTCAAAACTTAGTCTTACAGTTCCATCAGCTAGTTGCTGGACAAAGTCTAAGTCTGGATTCTGGGTTGGGTTTTGGATTTGGAGAGGATAGTTTTCATTCTCTAGAGTCCAATTTGGAGGGAATGTGACCTCAGACCATTTCAGGGTTCTGGGTACCTGAATCTTGGATCTAAGATCTGTTGTTTGGATGAGAGTGGTTTCTCCCATCTTCCTTTTGTCAAGTGCTTGGACATTTAAGTTTTTTCTCATGCACTTATAATAAACTTTGTATATCAAGGCTATTTGGCTAATTCTCTACACCATGAGGGTTCCATGGGTCTTGATATTAAGGGTGAGAGCCTTCATGATATGCTGGTCATGAAGGTAGATTGTGAAGTCAAGGAAACAGTTAAAAGGAATTGGTCCATTGCTAAGACTGGTTTCTATGGTTCCTAAGAGGCTGTCATTAAATCTGATGTGACGAGTGTCTCTGAGGGCCATAAGGATTGAACAATTCAACCCTTTTCTGATAAGAGGTTTAACTCCGACCTAGACTAAACCAATGTGCAGGAAGTTGTGTCCTTGCTTCCTATGAGCTATCAAAGTTGATGGATTAAGCAAGTAGCATGTTTCATGCTCCTTGTTTATACCATAAACTTGTTCTATAGTCTTAAAATGGTAGTATGTCTTAAAGGCTTTTCTAAGAGACCATGAGGACTTATAGATTTCACTAGTGGGGACCATAAGGATATTCCAATCTCCTATCTTTAGGTCTACATCTGATAACTCATTTTCTTCAGAGTTGAGAATTTCATCTTCTTGTGGAATCTCAAGGAGGGAGGATGATCTAGAATTGGTAGAAGAGTTACTTCTAAACAATCTATTCATTGTTCTAGATTAAAAGCTTAGGTTAAACAATCAAAACCTAATTACCTCTATCTTCAAGCTACTGAATCTAACCTTAGATCTGCAACAGGGGTACCTATCGTGACAAACTGTTGTTTCGTGCATTCCATGACCAATTGCTAATCCTATTTCGCCTAAATGCCTCACTTTGGCTAAACGGCTACTTCCAAGGATATCCAAGACTTACAAGGTTAAAACCTACACTGATCAGGTCTTACAGGTCACAATAGTACTTATCTGTAACAAATGTGGAGCTAAACAAAGAAACTAGAAAAACAGATAACTGGGAAATAACTGGTTAACTGCAACAGATAACACAAATAATGAACAGATAGAATAAAGAGTAACAGTTTACCAATGGTAGAGGTAGTAGAAGATGATGAAAATCAAACAAAGAAATAGATGAATGGTAATGGAAGTGTTATCATAAAATAGATGTAAAACAAAATATAGGGATCAGGGGAATTCAACATAATTATTTGACAGAAATTAATGATATGTTGATACTGAAAATTATGCAACAATTTTGATAACTATAGCGGTATAACCTGCCAACTTATGTGATTGATAAAATGTAACTCACAACTATTACTGGCCAACTTGGCTCTGATACCAAAAGGGGGGTAAGTTATAAGTAACAGGGAATCAGGCTATTGAGGCTTTGATTACAAATTATGGTTACAGAAAGATTAGTGAAAGATTAACATCCGCAAGTGGCGGTAAGATGCAGATTGAATTCAAAATTCCAAAAGCACATGTGTGCTAGGACACATGTTTCAAAACAACATTTGTCCTTGTTAAGAATATGACAGATAAGGTCATCTAAGGAAACCCATTCATGTGTCTGTTGTATCCTTTCATCACAAATAGTGAAGGAATCACTACCCATCCCTTTGGCCAGCCAGTCAAGTTTAAGTTTCTTAGGAGCCCGGAACCTAGAGATATCAGTAGCCTCCAGGAAGTCTCTATCTCCAAGACCCTTAATCTTATAAGCGCTAAAACCCAGCATCTTAAATACCTTCAGGATGATTGAAGATACAAGAAAGTTGATGAACAACTAACTTGTTAAAACATCCAAAAAGAGATCAGAAAGTTTGAATAGAAAGTTTGCTCAGATTTATTCACAGATTCATACAGTACCAGCCAGGTAAAGAACTCTGACTCGTCTGTACCTATCATTCCGCATACGATTGATGATTCTTTTGGCCCTATACAGTCCCAGATATCATCATATCCCAGTTCATGCATCCATCATGATAGTAATTGCTTCATAACATTCCCTGTTTTTAAAGGCATTTCCTACTTGGTTATGGCTTGTTAATTTGATGAACTTGATAAAGCCATATTCAAACATTCTGGAAAGCCAGTAGGGGTCTCCCTCTTCCTCATTCGATCCATCCTTATAATTTATTAGGAGAGTTGGAAACGGATGATCCTTTTCATATACTCTGAGACTGCTCCCAAAGTATTCTTCCCATCTTGCTTATGCAAAGATATCATCTGTGTCATCTGAGTTAGTAGGATCTGGGTATGTAGTTGTGACCAATATTTTAAAATGTTTGAACCATCGGTCAAAGGATTCAAACATAACCTTACTTCCTAAAATACTGATTTGTATTTCAGTAGGTAAGTTGGCAATAGCACTTCTTAGTAAGGCTTGGGTCTTAAGACTTAGCCTAGCATAACTAGTGCCCATAATAGTCTTTCTATCCATTGAATGGATATCCTCTTTTCCAAAGAGTTGACTAGCTAAGGCCTCATTTCTCACCTCAAGGTTAACTAGATGTATTTCTAGTGCTTTGAGGGTTCTTTGGAAAAGGCCATCGTGTTTTATGGTGTAGGCTGCTTGAAGGTTATCAAGGATAAATTTAATGGAGTGTGGTAAATCTTTGTATGCTCCATGGTTGAATTGTAATGTCCTTGATAAAACTTCTTGCAAAATAACAACCATGTCACCATTGGAATATGTCACCTCTGCCAGGACAAATTCCTGAAGAGATGTTGATCGTTTGGGTTTTTCCCTAGAGGATGCGCCTTCATGCATTACAAAAGACTGTCCTGTTGGAAGCCTTTTGTCTTGAGGATAGCCCAGTGCAGGTGCTTTCCCCTTGTTCCTCTTTTCTGTTGAAGAAGTCATTTTCCACTTACTAGTGGTATTAATATTATAAGGTGTTTGATCCTTTTCCTGCCAAGAATCATTTGGACAGGTAGAATGAATTTTTATTAAAGAATTGCTTGTAGAAATGCCTTTAAAAACAGGGAATGTTATGAAGCAAATACTGTATGATCACGAGCTTATGGTCTTAAAAAAGGACTTCACCCCTGGCCTAGTAGCCTTAGGAAAGGAGTTTGATTCTGAAGAAAACAGAGTCAAAAGAGAAGCCTATAAAGCCAACCACACTAGGGAGCAAAAGGTTGAGGTGTTAGAAAAATGGCAGGAATTCCTAAAAGAGATATCCAGCAATGTCCCTTTCTTTGAATACTTTGAGAACCATTTTGAATGACACAAAAAGCCTTGTGTCATCACCAAAACCAATTGGACTAAAGAAGAAACTAAGGAAGTTATTAGGTTTAGTCATCCACCCCTAGCAGCCATAACCTTTAAGTACAAAGGACAGGACGTCCTTGCTACCGCCTTTAGGTTTCCTTTTGGAGAAGAGAAACTCGTCAAAAAGGTGATTGAACAAAACAACTACACCAACCAGTGTTTAGATGTTATAGGAAAACAACTTGATAGGTAGAAGACAGAATTGAAAACAAGGTCATCCTCCAGCCAGGAAGCCCTAGCAAGCCCATCCAAACCCTTGAAAAGCCTATAGTCAGAAAGACTAGGGAAAGATTAACACCTATAATCACTAAGGGTTATACATCTAAGGTTACTCAACTGGTCGTAAATCCTAGACGTTATGTTGCCAAGTTTTCCTACGAAGTGTTTCATGATCGTATAGATCAAGGTGTTAACTCCATCAGGAATCCCTTTTTCTATGTGTTCGTCAAAGATGGGGAGTCCTTCCTCATCTTTTTGGATAGGATTTTTTGATGTCTTCTTTGGATTCTTTTGTTAGGCAGTTGTTCCACCATTGCAGAAGTTTCCCTGTGAATCCTAAAATAATAAGCTCTATGACCTTTAAATGGGATCTGTTCTCATTTAGTTTGTTATTGGCTACTACAGACATATGCTTGATTTTGTTTAGGATTTCCTGTTTTGATAAACCATCCATGTTTTACTCATAGAGTTTTCTAGAGGATAGAGAGAATTGGTTGCTAACATTCCTTTCCTCGAACTAGAGGTCAGGAGGTGTTGGTATGGGATACCAATTCTTGGTTAGGCTGGTTAGGGTTGGGTTGTGAAGCCTTTTCACCTCTAAACCTCGAAACTAGTTTTCTAGTTGTTCTATTTCTTTGTCTGACTCTTGAGAGGCTTGACTAGAACTGCTAGAAACTGTGTGGATGTCTAAGATAGCAAGTCGGGGATCTATGCTTGGTGAAGGAGTGACTGGTTCCTTTTTTTCACAAGTTTCTTGAGCTTCTGGGTGACAATTTCTAAGGCTGTTTTAGCCTTAGACCTAAGGCTAGCTTGCCTAGACGTGGGTAGCTTGACTAAAGGCTTTTTCTATAGGTGGTATGAAGACGTCTTTACCACTAGAGTCATGCATAGAAGCGATTGTAACTCTTTGTTTTGAAAGGAAAAGTTTATCAATGGCTTACCCAGACTCTTTGGAGAAAAGGTCAAAGAAACCCTTTGCAATACCTTAGGTGTCATAGATTATGATAACTTAACATATGGAGATATCTCTAGCACCATTCGCATTGAAGGAATGAAGATGTGCAGAGATATGAAAATCCAAAGCCAAGCCAGCAAAAGCAAAGCTAAGTACGAAGTTGGAAACCTAGATGTCACTAGGAAGAGGCTTATACTGAAGGGAGGTTGTTTTCTCCAAAACTGGACCTGTCTCAAAATGGAGCATTGGCTTCCTTAAATAGGTTGAAGGGAGCTTTGGATCCTCTGCAGAATTGCTGAAATTTTGAAAGGTGAAATGCTTTTACTGGAGTGAAAACCTTTTCCACCAAAAGCAAAAAGTACTTTTGGAATGTGCTGGTTACTGTTCATGAATAGTGATTGGTACTGTTCATGAATAATGTCTTGTCTTTTGTTTTTTTTTTGTTGGCTGAGTGCGGGGACTGTTCATCAATAGTGACTGGTGCTGTAGATGAATAGTAACCTGTCTGGAGGTACTGTTCTGAATAGTGACTGGTGCTATCCTGAAGAGTCTATGGACTATCCAAAGAGGAAAAAGAGACCTTTTCTTCTGACTCTAGCTTTTTTGACTAGAGGAGCAATTGTATGGCAAGATCTTTTAATTCTTTGCTAGATTTCCTGATGATCTGGACGGAGTCTAGGCTTGATTGAGATCTTGATTTCTGAGCAATGCTATTCAGAACTTGGGGAGGGAAGCCTTATGGGGCTGACTGATGACCTGATCAATCTTAAGGCTTGCAATCCTGGTTGTCTGCTATTCTGTGTTATAATCATCAGATGGGTATCCATCATAGTCCCATGGAGGATTATAATTACAGTTATGCTCTTGGGAGGTAGTATACTCATTGCAGAAACCATAATACACCAATGGTTCCCATCCTTTGGAGATTAGGGATGGAGGAGGAATATGGCCTGGTGGTGAATATTGAAATTCTTCTTGTGCTTCCTATGAAATGATAATTTTTCCATAGGTCTTTGATGGTGTCAAGAATTTCATTGTTGGAGTGATTCCTCTAGCAATCCGCAAGAGTATAGGGGTCTTTATAGGATAGATGGGAGTCTCCTTCATACCAGAGCCTTTGGTGAAAGTACCCATTAATGAGTACGAGGTGTCTTGAAGGTTGAACAGTCATCCAGTTGTCTTTTTCCCATTGCGGTATTGTGCTCCAGCACCTGATAGAAACAAAAGGACTAGCTACTTGGGCAACCACTTGTTTGATGATCTGGGGAAACTAGTAGACATATATATATATATATATATATTCAAATTACCCGTTGGCTGTTGTAACTTTGTAAGTTACACATTTCTTCTGTCCATTGCTACTAGATGTCAGAGTATTTGCATTTGTCTATCTAAAATTTTTCATCTATTTTAACATAACAACCTGTTTTTTCTATTTTAGAGCATTCGCAATGGTGGAGGCAAAAATTTAACTATTTAACATCTTAAAAGCTATTTAATTTATTTTAACACTTCATTATGTAACACACCTAGCTTTAATGGTTCTATTTTTTTTAGCTATTTCATTTAAATATTATTTTTTATTCTTCCTCATCTCTTTCTCTCTCTTCCTCTTCATCTCTCTCTTCTCAGAGACAAAGCAAGCAACCTAGCAAACCCACAAAACACCCTCAGCCACCACCACACCAACTAGCCATACACATCTCTTGCCAGCCACCACCCACCACAACCTAACCACGAAACCCAAATCTGCCATTGCCACACCAGCTAGCCATGGTTGCCAAAACCATGATTTGGATTGTAGGATAGCATGATTTTACGATCCCACCTCACCAAAATGTTTAGGATCGCACTAGGATCGTTAAAATGATAGGATTGTAAATAAGATCGTGTAGGATCGTAGAATTGAATGGAATCTCACCAATCCTACCAAAACATAAATTTATAGTTTTTTTTTATGGGATAAATTTTTGGTTTTGATGAATCTTTAAGGGTTTTTATTTTTCCATATTGTGATGGTATGACTTTTTATTTATTTTTTTTTGTAAAATTATGTTAACCTAAGAAAATGTTTTCTAGTTTTTAGTTCACTTGTATTCAAAATGAAGGAATGCTTCATCATTTCTAAATGAAGAATTTGATATTGGCTTTGCTGCCTTTTAAGCTATAATGTTGTTAAATTTGTTTGATCAATACACTAATTTGTGTTCTAATATTACTAAAATGTATTTTTATATATAATTTTATCAGTTATGCTTGTATTTGTATATTGATTGATTGATTTTTTTGAGCATGCTCTTTTATTGTTTCTGAGTGGTATAAATTGAATAATTAAGTGTGAAGTTGTATCTTGATGTCTTATACAACTCTAGTGTACAAATATACAATGTCTACATAGATGATTTAAAACAGTGGTTATAAGAGCCTTAGAATGAGAATAATTAAATATTCATTTCACCTTAATATTTATCTTGCTTTTAGATTTCATATTGTAGTTAACTAGTTTCCATTGGCTAACTAATTTTGGATTTTAAACTTGGAAAATATTTTTCATATGCGTTGATAAATATTTTTGTATTTGGTTGCTAATAGGCATTTATTGAACTTTTTAAATACATTAGGTCAAAATATAAATATATTTATTTCGTTAATATAGATGTAGTGATGTATTACATGCAAATTACATCATATGATGCAAATCTTTTTTTTTTATGGATGAATTCATAACTTACGTGATTATTCAACATAAAAGTCATTATCAATATGTTTTTTTTTTGTTTTAAATCTAAAAATATGTAGGATCTTACGATGCACAATCCAATCTTACGATCCACGATCCCACCTACCTCCCATGATCCTACGTAAGATCCCGATTTTGACAACCTTATAGCTAGCCACCCAAAACTCAAACTACCAACAACCACCACAATTAAAACCCAATCAAACCCAACAGCCATCGACTGCCACCATGCACAACCCACTACCAAAAATCACCACACAAATTGATCAATGACACAAACCACAACCACTAAGTACTACTACTTTACTTAAAACTTAACCACCACCACCACCACAGCCAAAATCTAAGAAACTCAAACCCAAAATCAATCAGCACCACCAAACCCATGGCCAAACTCACAAAACTCATAGCCACAACCAAAATCAATCACCACCACCATCACAACCAAAATCCACCAAAACCACAGAGATGGAGAGATAGAGAAAATATGAAAGAGAAGTGAGAGAAAGAAAGAACTGGTGAGGAAAGAAAAAACAAAAAGAGAAGGGATGAACAGTGAAGAAAGAAAAAAAGAAAGGGAGAAAGATAGGCGAAGCAATAGAGAAGAAAGAAAAAAGAAAAAGAAAAGAGGTGAAGATAGGAGACATTTAGACAAAGACAAACCAGAGAAAGAAAGAAAAAGGAAAAAGTGGGAGAAGAAAGGGAAAGAGGGAAACGTAAGAGAGAGAAATAATAAAAATTTTTTTTTTATAGCAATTGAGCTACAATGGACCGCCATTGTTGGCAGTTTACTATAGCTCTGTTGCTAAAAAATTTAGCAATAGCTCCACCAATGTTGCTCTATTTTGTTGTTTATGGTGCCAAAAATAGCAATATGACTTTTTAGCACCACCAATGCTAATACTCTTACACAAGAATTTTGCCAAAACACCTATATTAGATTATTAATAATACATAATCTTTTATTTAAATAATTATTTTCTCAGTTTTTAACAATATTTTAGCTACCCAACCTAAATACACTCTGTCACTTTTTTTTTGAACACTTTTATCTTTCTCTGTCATTTATTTTTTCTAAACACTTTTATCTCTCTCTTGCTTCTTCTTCTTCTTCTTCTCCTTGTCCTTCTTCTTTCTTCTTCTCCTTCTCCTTCTTATTCCTCTGTTGCAATTTGGGTTTGATTATGGGCGGTGATTTTGGGTGAAGAAAGCCACCTTTTGCAATTTGGGTTTGATATCTTCTTCTTCTTCTGCAATTTGGAAAAGCCATCTTTCCCAATTTGGGTTTGATGTCTTCTTCTTCTTCTGCAATTTGGGTTTGATTTATTATTCTTCTTCTTCTACAATTTGGGTATGATTATTTATATGGGTTTGATGAGTTTGGGATCTAGATTCAGAATGAGTTTGAAGAATTTGATGATTTGTATAGATTTGTAGAGCATGTTGTTGGATTAAAGAAAAGATAGAGGATGAAGAGAGAGAGAAAAAAATCAAATAGAAAGCTACAATAACCATGTTAATATATACAGTTAATGTAGTAATAATGGATATGCATAGTATTATAGATGTATTAATATGGATTCAGGGAAGGTTGTTGCTCAGCCAAATTTAGGCTTTGAAAGAGAGCTTTTTGATGAAACCAAGGTGGAGGACCATCGATACATGCAACTCGTGTTTTGGCTATATAAACATTACTAGAAAATTGATCTAAGAAGAACTGCTCATCGGTAGATTAGAATTAGGGTGTGGGCTTTGTCTTGACCTAACTAGATGATCAAATTATGGAGATTATACAATTACTATAATTTTAATTTGTTGTTACATATATTCGTTAAAGTGTCCTAAACATGTGGTGCATATGTCACTTATGATCACATAATGCATGCACCACAAGTAGGGGTACTTTCAATGGCACGTACCTAATTGACCAATTTGGATGTAAGAAGATCGATCTTGATTGGGTACATACTCTTAATTTTAGGCTCAACTATTGTGTCACCATTTGTTATGTTAAGTATGCCAATAAACGCAGATCTAACATTAAAGTCAAGTAACTATTTAAACTAGGTGAAACTACATTATTAATCTCTAAAGTTTTTCCTATGTGCGCAATTGGTCCCTAAGCGCAATTAGTCCTTCAAGTTTTCAGCAATATAAATCATTTGGCTAACTTCCGTTAGTAGTATTGCTACGTGGCTAACGGAATAATGACCTTGCATTTTTTAAATGATGTGGCATTTATTTTTATTAAAAAATTTCAAAATTAAATTTACACATAAGAAAGAAACTAGACCCATTCCAATTCAAATATTTATCCTAACTGGTACAAAAAAAAAAAAAAAAAAAAAATCTCCATTTGCAATCTGATTTACAAACCACGAGAGAGAGGAGAGACAATGAACATCCAAGACCTAGCCGCCGGCGACGCCGCCGCCCTCCATTAGAGATGGTAGCCTCCTGCTTCACACATCCTTCTCCAACCTACAACCACTGACCCACCTCCCTCCTTCTCTTGCACAGCCACTGACCCACCTCCGTGACTAATTCAGTGCTAGTTTCCCAAAACACGTCCTCTTCAGCTTGAGTTTTCATCCTAAGCAGCCTTGAGACTTCGAATTGAATCAAAAAACCCATATTGTATGGTGGATGATCTCATAGTTTGGAACGCTTTGAGCCTCGCGAATTGCTGCCGTCTCTATCTTTGCTATAAAGCAGTATTCGTCATTAATGATTTTTTCTCCAATGCACATTGCATCCATAAATAAGTTGGCTGTGGCAGTGGCTCTTGGGTCCAAACCCAGCTGAAAAACAAAAATTTTCATAATACAAGATTACAAGTGTTAACTTACAAGTCAAAACAATGCAAATAAATTTATGAATTTGTGCTTCCATTGAAAATCATCAATTTAGCTCTTTCATCGTAAATGGAGATTTTTTTTTTTTTTTTTTTTGTAGCGGTTAGGGTAAAGATTTGAATTGGAATGGGTTTAGTATCTTTCTTATCTGTAAATTTAATTTTTTAATTTTTAATAAAAAGAAATGTCACATCATTTAAAAAATGTCAGGTTATTATTTCGTTAACCATGTAAGTAATACCACTAACGGAAGTTAACCGAAGGACTTATATTGCTCATTTTGAAAACTTGAGGGACCAGTTGCACTCGCTTGAAACTTGAAGGATCAATTGCGCACACATGGTAAATTTCAGGGACTAATAGTGTAGTTTTGCCTTTAAACTAACACTCGAATGCGTGAATTTAAATTATGCTTCACAAATGGAAACTTATATAGATAAATTTAAATAAATAAAGGTAGCTACTCACATTTTATTATTTGTAAATCTCTATTGAATTTAGAACATAATTTCTAACATAAATATATATTTAGACATAATATTTACATGAATAATATTTTTATTTGAAAAGAAATTTTATGATGTTTGATACCTATCAGAGAATAAGATAAAATGTGTTATGTTTGTACTCGTTATTTTTGCATATGTGTATGTAGTTTTACAAATCGCTTTTAAAAAGTTTTTGTGCCCAAGAGTTTGATTGCTTTCCAACATTTTATATTACCTAATTAAAGAAGATTACCCAAAATTGAAAAAGAAAAAAAAATCATATATTACATTAGTAATAATACTTAATTCATTAAAAAAATGGCATAACAAATAAGACCATTTCCTATTTATTTTTCATCCATTTGAATTCAATTTTTTTTTTCAAATTCAAAAACTAGTTTTTTTTTTTTAAATGCTTGAAACAATTCCAAAACTTAATTATTAATTCAAAAGCTAGGTTTGGCATAGTTGTAATGATTGACTACTGGCGGTTTTCACAAACTGTGATTGCACTCCCAATTTTCATTATGTGTAGAACTACTGCAAACATGCTGTACATGTTAATCAATCATTGTAATCATGTAAATCCTAACTACTTTAAAATGTTTGTTTCCCATTAGATACTAAAATCCAAAAGTTAAGGGTAGCAAAACATGTTATAATAAAAAGTTGAACATTCCAATTCTATTGGGGTAACCTACATTGTGCGATGCACGATCTTCTGCCATGCATAATAAATTTTAAGTTTTGAAATTATAAGAGAAAAATGCCAATAACCAAATTTGAATTATTATATATGGTCTTTGGTCAAAATTAAATGGTCTCGAGCATAATATTTTTTCCTCCAAATAAGAATATGCTTCATTCTAATATTCTATTAAATATATGTTCAAACATAACTACATTACTACAAGAACAAGATTGCAAACAATAACAGTGGTAAAAATATTTTTCATAAAAAACTACTTTTTTATATTGATTGTTGGTCTATTGATAGTGGCATAGTGATATTGTTACAAATCGGCTCGGTATCAAATTAAATTCAGTAACGCATTATGTAGAAGAATAGATTCCATAAAACTTAATCCCTAAACTTTAAAGTAAAATTTTCACTTTACCTTATACTAAATATATTAATAAACATATAAGTAACAATATTGCTTGAGGTAAACACTATTTCATAACATTTTCCATGTTAGTAATAGATTTATGGCATAAATGCACTTTTAGTCCTTATATTTTGACTCTATTTCTATTTTAGTCCTTACATTTTTATTTTATCACTTTTAGTTCCTAAATGAAAAAAAACATTTCATTTTAGTCTTTACCGGTACTCACTTAACAGAAATATCCTACGTGGCAAATGGAGTGCACTGTTGGCACAATAAATACTAACGTGGCCATTAAAATAATATTAAAAAAATTTATATAGCATCCACATCAGCATATAATTTAAAAAATTAATTTCTCAATTAACAAAATAAAAAACTGAATTAAAAACAAAAAATAACATGAATTGAGATCTAAATTTATCTTGATCTGAATCCAACTTTAAGAATCCCAAGTTGGTGCATAAGACTTCATGAAGGATTGTTTCTTGTGTCAGCCAATGCACTATGCCCCATTATTACTTTAACATCCTAGCCAATTTTCTTTATGATCGGCTCTTCTATCAAGCAATTTCCTCAATTTTCTGTAGATCTGCTCTTTTGTCAATCAAACCATCCACAAATATCAAACCTAGCAATAATCCTTCACTAAGTCTTATGCACCATGCCGAAACCAAAGATTTCGATGGATTTATTTGAAGACTTGGCTTCTCAGGTTCAAAATCTCAGATCTTCAGTCACTGTTTTAGTTTTATGTGGGTTTGGCTTCTCAGCTTCATATGGGTTTGTTTGTATTGGGAAGTTGCAAGGATTTGTTGGATTTAAAGGGATTTTGATGGGTCTTTGTTTGTTTTGAATTTTTCTAGTTCTAAAATTTATGGGTTTGTTTTCTAGGTTTGATATTTGTGGATGGTTTGATTTTTCTTTGTTCATGTGATCTTTTGGTTTTGTGTTTGGTTTCTCAGAAAGCACAAGAAAATGGAAGAAAAGTTTCGTGTTCTTCCGGAAAATAATGAAAAAAAGAAAAAGAAAAAGAAAAAGTGTGGCTGTGTGGTTTGAAAGTGAAATCTAAACTCAATTTTGATGTTTTGAAGTTGTGTGGGGGTTTTATTTTTTGGATTTGTTCATATTTAATTTTGTGTTCATGTGGATCTGAATGTTAATTTTTTGGATTTTAAATTTTCTTGGTTTGTGTTCTTGTTGTTTTTGTTCAAGATAAATTCATATCTCAATTCATGTTATTTTTGTTTTTTATTTTGTTAAATTGATAAATTAATTTTTTAAATTATATGCTGATGTGGATACTAAATAAATTTTTTTAATATTATTTTAATGACCATATCGGCATTTATTACGCTAACAATACACTCCGTTTGCCACGTAAGATTCTTCCATTAAGTGAGTAACGGTAGGGACTAAATGAAATGCTTTTTTTCATTTAGGGACTAAAAACAGTAAAATAAAAATATGGGGACCAAAATAGAAATAGGATCAAAATGTAGGGACTAAAAGTGCATTTACGCTGCCTAGATTTTTTTTTTATTTTTTCCCTAAATTGACAATAGGTTTCTTGCTCTTTGTAATCCAATAGTTTTGGGTTCCTTGTTATACATAAATAAAATATATATTTGTTATTTATATTACATTTATTCGCTAAATTGTCTTAAATATGTGGTAAGTTGGAAGTGTTACTACTGGTTATTGAAGTTCCATTACAGGTTTCTTTGCCATTCTCATTTCAAGAAAGTGGGATTCTAATTTTTATAATTATATATACATATGTTTATACATCGGACATTCAATCCAATTTTTATTAATCTCGAAAAACTTGGATCCTATTGTATTTTTATTTATTTTTGATGAGTGGATAATATTTTAAAGAATTACTGTTTATGTCATATCCCGACCTAATTATATAGTCAAATTAAATGGATTATATGATTACTTTTATTTTAAGTTATTTATGTTCCATTTTTTAAAGAAAAATGTGAATTCATTTTATTTCGTAAAACCCCTTAGATAAATCATGCCCATTTTTAGAATATATTAAAAGAATAAGTAATATATATGGGAAAAATACTATATATAATTGTCTTCATTAGATTAAAATAGAAATTTGAAGAAAAAGGAATGAGCGAAAATATTCCAACTCCATATTTACAATATCATTAATTTCATATATTATCTACATATTACTATTCACAACTTTTTTTTTTTTAGGAACAACCTAGTGTAGCATTCTTATTTAACAGGTTGAGAATCAGTTACAAGAAAACTAAAATGATCTGGAAGAACAGAATCTATTCAGACCAAAACAGGAAAAGAAAATATCGCTCTCTTGACTAAGGCATGAGCTAATGCATTACATTGCCAAGGTGTATGAGAGAAAAAGCAACTCATAAAAAGCTAGTAGAACATAGTGTGTCTTTAACCAGATGACTGAAGGATGACTAAAGTAGCTTCCCACTCCGTAGAGCATTGATAAAAATTTTTTAGTCTTCTTCAAAGGTAGAGCTGTGAAGATCCAATTCTTGAATAAATTGAACAACTCTTCTAGGAACAAGTGTTTCCAACATGACCACTTTTTGATACCATATTTCATCTGGCCCGATTAACTCGCCAAAATAATGCTTAAAAATCATGATTTTTAAAGCCAAAAGGGGATAATAAATAAATGCAACATGATTGGATGGTGAAACAAAAAAGTTGCAATCATTTTAGTCACTTCTGACAAGAATTAATACCAAAATCCCTACTTCTGGATGGTCAAAAAGTTGACTTTTTAATCCGATTGTTCTATCAGGCTAAATTTTGGACCATCTTGTAGGTCATATTTTTCCCTTCAAAACTAGTGTTCATAGGCCAAAATCGGAGCTAAAATGTATGAATTATCAATAAAATACCAAAACCTTGATTAAATGTTCCACTATTTTTAGGTAAAAAAGTTGTTTTTAGGCTGTTTTCTAGCAAAAAACTGTGCCAACTTAGCAACAATTGGAGCAATCCAGCTAAACAAAATTGAAGTATGATGTCTCGACTACCTCTCCTAAAAAGGGCTTGACCTCTCCTAAAAAGAGCTTGATGATATCTGCCACGATTGAAAGAAATGAATATTTCAAGAAAAGTGTTGTAGAATTTTTTGCACTGCGTGTCACCTCTCTTCCAGACGTGATATCTTGGAGATCATAACTCCAAATCGAGGAAGGTCAGAGTCTATAGAAACTACACATCTAAAGCTTTCCAGGGATATCAAATTTGAAGAAATTGGAGCTCGGAAATGCCTCCAAATAGCAGCATGAAAATCGGACTAGAACCAAGAAAAAGACGAAATATGACAGCTTGGGCAAAAATCATGAGACAGCACGTGGCGTGTTGTGCAACACACCCCACATAATCGCATGAAACCATGCAGCTATGTGGGAGCTATGTGGGAGGTGCTGCATTGGCATCCCCACATGGCCTCCCCACTACTATAAATACTCCCATTTTTTTTTTTTTTTTGTGTGTGTAAAGAGACACACAAAAAGCCTACAAAAATTTCTCTACACTAGAATTCTTTCTCTCTCGCTCTTCTCCTCTAGTTTTTCCTTAGGAAACCTCTCTCAAAATTTCCAGCAACTCCCTCCTTTCATTAAAAAAAAAAAAAAAAAAATTTGGTAAGTGTGTAAGTTGTAAGAAATGAGTTAGCTTCTTTATAGTTATACCCCTTTTCCATTTTTCTTTTCCTTGTAACATCATAACATTCTATGTATAAAAATGCCTCTCTTTATTTATTTGTCTCTTTATATTCTTGCGCTTTAATTCCTTGTTCTATCTTTTATATTGCTTGCCCTATTTATTTATTGCTCTTTACATATTTTTTTAGTTATAATGCTTTATTATATTTGTTGTTTCATTTACTTGTATATCTATATGAATTTGGGTTTTCCCTAGATGGGTTTCATACCTTTTCCTATACTTTATGCATTTATTCTTTAAGTATAACCTTGATACTCTTATCTTTATGTCTTTTGGTGTTGTACTGTATGATCGTGTTTAGGTCATGTATTTTTATGGTGCTTTTTTATCATATTATTTATGTTGGTATTTGGTGTACTTGCTTCCATTGCATTGTATTGTGTTTGTTGGACATGCATTTATCTTGTGCTTGTTGTGCTTACTTGCCTGCATGTTCGGATGATCATAACTTTATGTTGTTGATCATTGTAGCCATAATTTCTATGGTTGTTTAGTGTTTGATAAAGTTGCATTCATGCGTACCATTCCTATCATACTTGATCGTAGTATACTTGTTCTTATTCTTGCCTTTATACTTGTGACCGAAGAGAGAGAGAGAGAGAGAGAGAGAGAGAGAGAGAGAGAGAGAGAGAGAGAGAGAGATCAGAAACGAATCAGGGCCTTGTGGTTGTGGGTGGGTATACTAAACAACCTATTAATTACATCAGATCAGAAATGTTATAGTCTCTTCCCATCAACAAAAGAAAAAAATGAAATGTCAGTCTCTGTACAAAGTGGGTTGACTTTGTGGGCCTTTTAAGGCATAATATGGTTCGATAGGGATATATACGGGCCTAATTAATTTTGGCCCAATTGGTTGGGTACCCCCACATCCCTGAAAAACTTAAATTTTCACTCCAATTCAAATATGCTTTGTTTCTTTTAACGTAAGTCAGTGCTGTATCTATATTAGAGATGGATAAAGTTTAGCTACTAAATTGTTTATAATCTAAGATTACAATTTTATTCAATATCTTTTTATTGGAGATGAATTTTGACAAATCCACATTTAGATTACATTTTCTTCTTATATCATTTATGCTTGCAAGAATTCAAGAAATTAAATATCAATAGTTATGTCATCAATTAATTGTTTAAATTGCAAGATTTTTTATTTTAAAATTATGTATAAAATATAACCTTATAGATCATATAATAAATAATATTCGATTAACACAAAATTCGATATGCGTATTAAGAGTATAAAGAATATGCAATTCAACAGTTAGATTTTCAAAATATGTAACAATTTTTATTTTATTAAGTAAGATTGTAGCCTTAGGCTACAACTAATTTTGTAATTAAATTTTATCCATTAGAGATTCAGAGACTATTTAACCGGACAAAAAATTAAGTATAGTACTTTAGGAATGGTTCGTTAACTTCCCCGATTATAGATTTACTTGCAACCAATTTATCCATATCAACATAAACGATGTTAACCTAAAAAATTTTGCAGTCTAACTAACCCAGCTAGTCACCTTCTCTCTCAAACCTTTTCCTCTACTCCTCTTTTTCCTTCCCTCACAACCTCTCCAAGCTCTACCACACCGCCATCGTCCTCCCTCACTGGGGATGTCTTCAACATCCCCTTTAAGGCCAAAATACCATTAGCAGTACCCAAAATTTCCAACACCACTAAAATCTAATCAAAAAAAAAAAAAAAAAAAAAAAAACTAAAGAAAGACAACTCAGAAACAAACCAACCCTCCGAAATCCTAGGGAAGAAGGATGAATGCTAGGGAACAAGTGTTGGGATCCAAGTGAGAGCAGCAGGTGGTGGATTGGTGGATCAGTGATGCCTACATGCCATTGAAGGACGAAAGCCAAGGTTTGTGAGTATTATAGGGAGGAGATTTGCCAGAAAAATCTTGTCCAACTCCAACGTCGACGGCAGTATGGAGGATGTTAATCTTGAGATCTTGTACCACTTAGAACTTGCTAGTGAGAAAGAGGTATCAGCGGAAGCTTAGGGAGGTGAGTGAAGGAGGAGTGGAGGTTGAAGACGTTGAAGTTTGAGAAAGAAGGCTGGGTTTGGTTTTCCGTTGGGTTAAAAATGAGGTTAACACATTTTGAACTTACGTGGATAAATTGACTACATATAGTAATGTAATTGGAGAACTTAAGCATCCACTCTTAAGATACTATACCTAATATATGCCAAAACATTAATATATGCGTATGAAAAACGGAAAACAATTTTGCCCATACATTAATATATGCCTATACATGAAAGAGAACACTAAATTCAACAATTAATAATTTACAGAAAAAAACTAAATTAATAACTGTATAATTTAGTGACTTAAATTTAATTGTTTATATACAAAAATTATTTAAAGAAAAAACAAATTTAATGATTCATGAAAGATAATAGTAAATTATTTTTTTTAAATGCCATTTTGTCAACTAGTTTTTGAGGTCACAATTGTTTATTGACTAAAAATAATTTTTTTATCATTATATATTTTTACTATTAATTTAATAGTTTAAATTTGACAAATGTAAAATTTGCATGTGTACAATGTGTGTATTTATTTTCAAATAATAAATATTTACATAACAATTAATATATGTTTGTACATATTAAATTAAAAAAAAATTATAAATCTAAGAAAAAGCTTTTATATGTTGATGAATTCCAAAACTACATAATAAATAAAACATTTTAATACATATGTTACATTGTCATTCACAATTTTTTATTCACTGATCGTAGAATAGAATTGCCATGATGACAAGCATGACAGCGCTAGTTGGAGCAGCCACTGTGGCAGTTGCTCGAAAGAAGGAAAACAGTACTAGCAGATTTTTTTTTTCATTACAGGATGCAAAGCAATGACCTTTCCTTTCTAATTGGCCATATTTGTAATTTCGGTATCAATCCTATTTTTTTTTTTTTTTTTTAATGTGGGTATACGCAACTTTAGAAAACTTTATTACATTCATCCAAAGCTTAGGATGAATTTTTGTACCACATTACTATGTTTTTACAACTTCATCAAATACCTAATGAGTCATATTTCTAACATTTTTTAAATTATTTATAGTGCTAGATGTGTAGGTGTCATCGCTTCTATTAACGAAATTGTCAAATTTTAAAGAGTGATAGAGTGGGGATATGATTCTGAAGCGTAAATTTTATATATATATATATATATATATATATATATATATATATTTATATTTTTATATATATTTATATATATAGACATAAACATAAACATAAGAGCATCCACATCAGTTGGTGGATACTCTTCTATAATGCAAAAATTCCTCTATTTTACACATTTTGGCCAAAAATCCTCCCACATCAGTTCGTCTAAAACCGTGTAAAATCTTCCAAAATTTTTCATGAGCTACAGTACCCGTGTAAATTTACACGAGTACTGTAGCATGTATATTTAATAAACTAATAGTTTTTTCTCTCACCTCTCCACTTGACTCTCAGCTCCCTCTCTCTCAGTACTAGTGGCTTTGATCCAGTTTTGGTTGAGCTTGAGGCCAGCGGCCGTCACAAGGAGGTGGCGGTGCTGCGAGGCGTCGCAGGCCGGAGGCCTCGATCTCACCCCGATCTGTAGGTTGCTGGGTTTTTTTTTTTTTTTTTTTTGGTTTTTTGGTTAACTGTGGGTGTTGGTCGGTGTGAAGAAGAAGATTGTTGATGTAGTGCTTGTGATGGGTTGATAGAGAAGAGGAAAGAAAATGATTCTCAAAAAAAAAAAAAAAAAAAAAAAGAAGAAGAAGAAGGAGACGAAAGAGAGGCGGAGAAAGCGAAGAGGACGAAGTGAAGAAGAAGAAGTGGTATTCAGAAGAGAAAAAGGGTTAGTGGGGGTAGGTGAGAAATAATAAAAAATGTGAGAGAAAATATTATTTTAATAAAAAATGTGTATAATAGATAAACTGATGTGGGTGTTTTGTAAAAGTGATAGTGTAAAATAGAAAAGGTAGCTTTTTTAGTGTAAAATAGATGATAAATTTACACGAGCTGATGTGGATGCTCTAAATATATGTCATGAAAGAACACATTTAATTCAACAATTAATAATTTAAAGCATAAAAAAACAGCTAAATTAATAAATGTATAAGTCGGTGACTTAAATTTAATTGATTATACACAAAAATTCATTAAGAACTAATTTAATGTGTATTGAATGATAACTGCAATTATTTTAAATGTTGTTATGACACTGAATTGACGCCTCCCCATGCACAAAGTGCTTGGAGGTTTAGGGGGGAAAGTGTTCGAGCTGCAGAGTTAGCAGTATGATGTAATTATTTCTCAAAAAAAAAAAATTATCATTATGTAGTTTACCTATTGATTTAACAATTTCAATTGATGATTGTAACATTTTCATGTGTACAATTTGTGTAGTTATATATATATATATATATATATATATATAAAATAGGTAAAATTAAGAGAAACTCAAATTACAATTCCAAATTAGAGATCTAATTTTGCACCATGTGTTCTAAATTATTTATTCTTAAAGAGTTTTATTTCTTAATTTTATAATCAAACTAGTATGTATCCCCATGCATATGCACGGATACGTTTAAAAGAGTCACAATTACATATAATATATATATTTGAATTTTTTTAGTTATATGATTATGTTTTTTATGATTTATTATATTGAACTCCTCGTTTTCTACATTAAATTATCTAATTTGGCAAAAAAATTTAAAAAATTATATTAGATAGAACACATGGCACAAAATTAAACTCTAATTGAAATTCAATTTTTACCTAAATTAACTCACTTGACACAAAATTCTATAATTTAGATTAGATGAGACACATGGCGTAAAATTAGACTCTAATTGAATTCTAATTTGAAATTTAATTGAATTTTCTCTCTGCTTTACCTATTATTATATACTAGTGTGTAATCCCGTGCATATGCACGGATACATTTAAAAACAATCACAATTACATATATATAATTTAGAATCTAATTAGATCTAAACTTTTTTTTTTTTTGCATTCAATAATTTACTTGCCACAAAATTAAAAAAATTGATGGAACACATGCGCAAAATTGAACTCCAATTAAAATTCAAATTAGAATCTAATTGAATTTAGACTTTTTAATTTTTGCACCTAATAATTCACTTGACATACAGATTTAAAAATTAGATGAGACATATGGCGCAAAATTAGACTTTAATTTAGAATTTAATTGGGATTTCTCTTAACTTTGGCTATTAATATATATATATATATATATATATGAGACTTATAAAATTGAATTGATTTTAGTTATACAAAAAAAATGCTCATAAATATAAAATCATTCAAAAATTATATTTTTTATAGTTTACTTATATTGGACTCCTCGTTTTTTACACTAAATTAACTCATTTGACACAAAGATTAAAAAACTTAGATTAGATGAGGCACATGGCACAAAATTAAACTCTAATTGAAATCCAATTTTTACATTGAATTAACTCACTTGGCACAAAAATTTAAAAACTTAAATTAGATGGGACACATGGCGTAAAATTAGACTCTAATTTAATTCCAATTTTGAGAACATAAAAAAAATACAATCCAACAATTAGATTTTCAAAATATGTAATCATATTAATTTGTTTAGTGGAAGTTTTAGCTCTAAGGTTCAAACAAGTTTGTACCCAAATTTTGCCTTTTTTCAAAAGGAAAAAAAAAAAAAAAAAAAGAGACAAAATTTGGCTACAAACTTGGTTATGGCTAATGGCTACAATTCCCATTAAAAAATTAACACGGCTATATATTTTCAAATTCTAACTATTGGATTGCATTTTTTTTTATGTTTTTAACACACATATAAATTTCATGTTAATCCGATGTTATTTGTTATTTGATCTATAAATTTACTTTTTATGTATAATTTGATTTTGGACTATAAAAACTTGAAATTAAAATATTTTTTTGATAACATAGCTATTGATCTTTAATCTTACGAAAATTTTTCAAGCATGAACAATATAAGAAGAAAAATTAATACAATAGTGAATTTCTTCAAATTCAAATCCAATAAAAAAATATTGAGCAAAGTTGTAGCCAATTGCTACAACCAAGTTTGTAGTTATACTTTTTGCAAAAATATATATATATATATATATATAATATTTTTTTTCTCTAATGTTTAGTTTTTTTTGGCAACAATCAAAACAAAATCACAAAAAAAAAAAACATTGTTACACGCATTCAAAAAAAAAATTGTATACTTAAATTAATTGAAAATTGGAATATTTACATGTGTGAATTAACAATTTACAATGTCCACTGCTGAATAGCATTTTTTTTTATATATATTATCTATGCTTACAAATTCTCAAGGTTATTAATTTTTAATCACTATATTATCCATCAAACGTTTATATTTCAAGTTTTCATAATTTAAATTATGCATAAAATATAAATTTATGGATTGAATAGTAAATGACTCTCGATCGATACAAAAAAATTGTTACACACGCATTCAAAAAAAAATTGTATATTTAAATTAATTGAAAATTGGAATATTAACATGTGTAAATTAACAATTTACAATATCCACCGTTGGATAACATTTTTTTTATATTATCTATGCTTACAAATTTTCAAGGTTATTAATTTTTAATCACTATATTATCTATCAAATGTTTATATTTCAAGTTCTCATAATTTAAATTATGCATAAAATATGAATTTATGGATTGAATAATAAATAACACCCGATCGATACAAAATTAAAAGTGTGTGTTAAGAAAATAAAGAATATATAATCTGGTGGTATAATTTTCAAAATATTGATCAAATCAAAAGTTTTTATTGCTCAAATATTTATTTTATATATTTTCATGTATACCAAATATTTATGTAAATGTGTTTTTATCATTATTTTATAAGATTTATATAAGAAACCATTTATTTAAAACATAATAGTATTTCTCAAATTGAGTTGCTTTAGCAACAATTAAAACAAAAAACAACAAAAGATAAAAGCATTTTTAATTATATTCAATCAAGAGTATAAAGCGAAAAACTTCTTGTGGCGTGCGTGTAAGGAAGCCATCCCAATGAAAAAGAATTTGTGTCGCTGCAGAGTCCTGACTGAAAACATCTGTATTCATTGTAATCATTTGGTTGAGGACGTCTACCATGCTCGTTGGTCTTGCTCAGCCCTTACACCGATCTAGAGCTACTCCCCTAAATGGTCCTTTCGGCAATTCACTAATTTCTCAAGCTTTGTTGATCTAGTACGTTACATCAGGGACGTAGGTAAAAATTGGGATATGTTTGTTGTTAGGTTCTAAGATTTAGGAACTAATGTATTAGAACTTCAATTTGTAATGTTGGCAAACCATGATCAAAACATTCTTTAAGTTGTATGTTAGACTTGCTCAAAGTATAGCTTTTTATGTAAAGTTAGAATCGAGTTAACTGTAGAATATACTGTGCACTTCTGCCTGACTCTATCGATCAAGAATTAGACTCGACCGATCGAAAATCGTGCAGAACGTTTTTTCTGCAGAAAATTCCCAACTCAGCCCTAGCCCATTTATTGTATAGGGTTTTATGTTTTGCCCTAAGTATAAAAGGAAAAACCCTAGCCACGTTTTTAGAGTTCTGAATGCTGTGTTTGTGAATCTAATTGTTAGATCTAGAGGTGTTTTCCTTCACATACCCTTAGGTTTTCCAAACTCAAGATTCATGTCAAGAGATTGGTAAATCATACAGTTGTAGAACAACAAAAGAGTTTCAAGATATACAAGCAGGTGTTGCTTGTGCTTTGCTGAAGAATTCAAGGAAAGAAGGAGTCCGTGGTCTCGGAGCTGTCACGTGGTCGTGGTAGTAAGTTTCCTACAGGCAGGTAGCAATAGGATGTTAGTGGTCTAAGTCTCTATTGTGTAAACTTCGATTTTTTCATAGTGAATTCGTTTTACCTTGAGGATAGCTAGGTTAAATCCTCCCCAGGTTTTTTACAGGTTTGGTTTTCCTGGATCATCATATCATGTGTTCTTTATTATTCTGCATTTTTACATGATTTGATTTATTTGTTTTAACCTAGATCTGTTTAAATTACCCAAGTTAATCACTTGGCTAATTCTTTAGGTTAATCTGTTTGGGTTTAAGGGGTCTAAACGAACTTACAATTGGTATCAGAGTGGGTAGCTTTCATTTTTGATCCTTTGATCATTGAGTTGATCTTTGAGCTGATCCTTGACCCCTGTTGTCATGGAACACGGACACTCTCTTGTTGTTTCACCTCATTTTGATGGAAACAACTATGCTTATTGGAAAGTAAGGATAAAAGCATTCCTGAAATCCATTGATGAGAGAGTCTGGAACTCTGTTGAATATGGGTGGGAGAAACCCACTACTCCTGTGAGTGAGTGGAAAACTTCTCAAAAGGAGGCAGCTGCGTTCAATAGCAAAGCTATGAATGCTATTTTCGATGCTGTCTCTATGGAGGAATTTAAGAGAATCTCTAATGTTGAGGTTACTCATACTGCTTGGAATATCCTCCAGACTGTGCATAAAGGCACAAAGGCAGTTAAGATTAATAAGTTGCAGCAATTAACTACTAGATTTGAAAGCATTAGAATGAATGATGATGAATCTTTTGATGAGTTCTATGCTAAATTGAATGACATTGTTAATTCTGCATATAATTTGGGTGAAATCTATGATCAACCTAAAATTGTTAGGAAGATTCTTAGATCTTTGACTGAGGATTTTAGACCCAAAGTGACTGCCATCACTGAAAGCAAGGATGTGGACTTCATCCCTGTTGATGAACTTGTAGGATCTCTTCAGTCCTATGAGTTGGACCTACCCAAGACAAACAAATCCAAATCAATAGCTCTTAAGTCAGTGGATGATGTTGAGGATGGTGGATGAGACACATGGCGTAAAATTAGACTCTAATTGAATTCTAATTTGAAATTTAATTGAATTTTCTCTCTGCTTTACCTATTATTATATACTAGTGTGTAATCCCGTGCATATGCACGGATACATTTAAAAACAATCACAATTACATATATATAATTTAGAATCTAATTAGATCTAAACTTTTTTGTTTTTGCATTCAATAATTTACTTGCCACAAAATTAAAAAAATTGATGGAACACATGCGCAAAATTGAACTCCAATTAAAATTCAAATTAGAATCTAATTGAATTTAGACTTTTTAATTTTTGCACCTAATAATTCACTTGACATACAGATTTAAAAATTAGATGAGATATATGGCGCAAAATTAGACTTTAATTTAGAATTTAATTGGGATTTCTCTTAACTTTGGCTATTAATATATATATATATATATATATATGACTTATAAAATTGAATTGATTTTAGTTATACAAAAAAAATGCTCATAAATATAAAATCATTCAAAAATTATATTTTTTATAGTTTACTTATATTGGACTCCTCGTTTTTTACACTAAATTAACTCATTTGACACAAAGATTAAAAAACTTAGATTAGATGAGGCACATGGCACAAAATTAAACTCTAATTGAAATCCAATTTTTACATTGAATTAACTCACTTGGCACAAAAATTTAAAAACTTAAATTAGATGGGACACATGGCGTAAAATTAGACTCTAATTTAATTCCAATTTTGAGAACATAAAAAAAATACAATCCAACAATTAGATTTTCAAAATATGTAATCATATTAATTTGTTTAGTGGAAGTTTTAGCTCTAAGGTTCAAACAAGTTTGTACCCAAATTTTGCCTTTTTTCAAAAGGAAAAAAAAAAAAAAAAGAGACAAAATTTGGCTACAAACTTGGTTATGGCTAATGGCTACAATTCCCATTAAAAAATTAACACGGCTATATATTTTCAAATTCTAACTATTGGATTGCATTTTTTTTTATGTTTTTAACACACATATAAATTTCATGTTAATCCGATGTTATTTGTTATTTGATCTATAAATTTACTTTTTATGTATAATTTGATTTTGGACTATAAAAACTTGAAATTAAAATATTTTTTTGATAACATAGCTATTGATCTTTAATCTTACGAAAATTTTTCAAGCATGAACAATATAAGAAGAAAAATTAATACAATAGTGAATTTCTTCAAATTCAAATCCAATAAAAAAATATTGAGCAAAGTTGTAGCCAATTGCTACAACCAAGTTTGTAGTTATACTTTTTGCAAAAATATATATATATATATATATAATATTTTTTTTCTCTAATGTTTAGTTTTTTTTGGCAACAATCAAAACAAAATCACAAAAAAAAAAAACATTGTTACACGCATTCAAAAAAAAAATTGTATACTTAAATTAATTGAAAATTGGAATATTTACATGTGTGAATTAACAATTTACAATGTCCACTGCTGAATAGCATTTTTTTTTATATATATTATCTATGCTTACAAATTCTCAAGGTTATTAATTTTTAATCACTATATTATCCATCAAACGTTTATATTTCAAGTTTTCATAATTTAAATTATGCATAAAATATAAATTTATGGATTGAATAGTAAATGACTCTCGATCGATACAAAAAAATTGTTACACACGCATTCAAAAAAAAATTGTATATTTAAATTAATTGAAAATTGGAATATTAACATGTGTAAATTAACAATTTACAATATCCACCGTTGGATAACATTTTTTTTATATTATCTATGCTTACAAATTTTCAAGGTTATTAATTTTTAATCACTATATTATCTATCAAATGTTTATATTTCAAGTTCTCATAATTTAAATTATGCATAAAATATGAATTTATGGATTGAATAATAAATAACACCCGATCGATACAAAATTAAAAGTGTGTGTTAAGAAAATAAAGAATATATAATCTGGTGGTATAATTTTCAAAATTGATCAAATCAAAAGTTTTTATTGCTCAAATATTTATTTTATATATTTTCATGTATACCAAATATTTATGTAAATGTGTTTTTATCATTATTTTATAAGATTTATATAAGAAACCATTTATTTAAAACATAATAGTATTTCTCAAATTGAGTTGCTTTAGCAACAATTAAAACAAAAAACAACAAAAGATAAAAGCATTTTTAATTATATTCAATCAAGAGTATAAAGCGAAAAACTTCTTGTGGCGTGCGTGTAAGGAAGCCATCCCAATGAAAAAGAATTTGTGTCGCTGCAGAGTCCTGACTGAAAACATCTGTATTCATTGTAATCATTTGGTTGAGGACGTCTACCATGCTCGTTGGTCTTGCTCAGCCCTTACACCGATCTAGAGCTACTCCCCTAAATGGTCCTTTCGGCAATTCACTAATTTCTCAAGCTTTGTTGATCTAGTACGTTACATCAGGGACGTAGGTAAAAATTGGGATATGTTTGTTGTTAGGTTCTAAGATTTAGGAACTAATGTATTAGAACTTCAATTTGTAATGTTGGCAAACCATGATCAAAACATTCTTTAAGTTGTATGTTAGACTTGCTCAAAGTATAGCTTTTTATGTAAAGTTAGAATCGAGTTAACTGTAGAATATACTGTGCACTTCTGCCTGACTCTATCGATCAAGAATTAGACTCGACCGATCGAAAATCGTGCAGAACGTTTTTTCTGCAGAAAATTCCCAACTCAGCCCTAGCCCATTTATTGTATAGGGTTTTATGTTTTGCCCTAAGTATAAAAGGAAAAACCCTAGCCACGTTTTTAGAGTTCTGAATGCTGTGTTTGTGAATCTAATTGTTAGATCTAGAGGTGTTTTCCTTCACATACCCTTAGGTTTTCCAAACTCAAGATTCATGTCAAGAGATTGGTAAATCATACAGTTGTAGAACAACAAAAGAGTTTCAAGATATACAAGCAGGTGTTGCTTGTGCTTTGCTGAAGAATTCAAGGAAAGAAGGAGTCCGTGGTCTCGGAGCTGTCACGTGGTCGTGGTAGTAAGTTTCCTACAGGCAGGTAGCAATAGGATGTTAGTGGTCTAAGTCTCTATTGTGTAAACTTCGATTTTTTCATAGTGAATTCGTTTTACCTTGAGGATAGCTAGGTTAAATCCTCCCCAGGTTTTTTACAGGTTTGGTTTTCCTGGATCATCATATCATGTGTTCTTTATTATTCTGCATTTTTACATGATTTGATTTATTTGTTTTAACCTAGATCTGTTTAAATTACCCAAGTTAATCACTTGGCTAATTCTTTAGGTTAATCTGTTTGGGTTTAAGGGGTCTAAACGAACTTACAATTGGTATCAGAGTGGGTAGCTTTCATTTTTGATCCTTTGATCATTGAGTTGATCTTTGAGCTGATCCTTGACCCCTGTTGTCATGGAACACGGACACTCTCTTGTTGTTTCACCTCATTTTGATGGAAACAACTATGCTTATTGGAAAGTAAGGATAAAAGCATTCCTGAAATCCATTGATGAGAGAGTCTGGAACTTTGTTGAATATGGGTGGGAGAAACCCACTACTCCTGTGAGTGAGTGGAAAACTTCTCAAAAGGAGGCAGCTGCGTTCAATAGCAAAGCTATGAATGCTATTTTCGATGCTGTCTCTATGGAGGAATTTAAGAGAATCTCTAATGTTGAGGTTACTCATACTGCTTGGAATATCCTCCAGACTGTGCATAAAGGCACAAAGGCAGTTAAGATTAATAAGTTGCAGCAATTAACTACTAGATTTGAAAGCATTAGAATGAATGATGATGAATCTTTTGATGAGTTCTATGCTAAATTGAATGACATTGTTAATTCTGCATATAATTTGGGTGAAATCTATGATCAACCTAAAATTGTTAGGAAGATTCTTAGATCTTTGACTGAGGATTTTAGACCCAAAGTGACTGCCATCACTGAAAGCAAGGATGTGGACTCCATCCCTGTTGATGAACTTGTAGGATCTCTTCAGTCCTATGAGTTGGACCTACCCAAGACAAACAAATCCAAATCAATAGCTCTTAAGTCAGTGGATGATGTTGAGGATGGTGGATGAGACACATGGCGTAAAATTAGACTCTAATTGAATTCTAATTTGAAATTTAATTGAATTTTCTCTCTGCTTTACCTATTATTATATACTAGTGTGTAATCCCGTGCATATGCACGGATACATTTAAAAACAATCACAATTACATATATATAATTTAGAATCTAATTAGATCTAAACTTTTTTGTTTTTGCATTCAATAATTTACTTGCCACAAAATTAAAAAAATTGATGGAACACATGCGCAAAATTGAACTCCAATTAAAATTCAAATTAGAATCTAATTGAATTTAGACTTTTTAATTTTTGCACCTAATAATTCACTTGACATACAGATTTAAAAATTAGATGAGACATATGGCGCAAAATTAGACTTTAATTTAGAATTTAATTGGGATTTCTCTTAACTTTGGCTATTAATATATATATATATATATATATATATATATATATGACTTATAAAATTGAATTGATTTTAGTTATACAAAAAAAATGCTCATAAATATAAAATCATTCAAAAATTATATTTTTTATAGTTTACTTATATTGGACTCCTCGTTTTTTACACTAAATTAACTCATTTGACACAAAGATTAAAAAACTTAGATTAGATGAGGCACATGGCACAAAATTAAACTCTAATTGAAATCCAATTTTTACATTGAATTAACTCACTTTGTACAAAAATTTAAAAACTTAAATTAGATGGGACACATGGCGTAAAATTAGACTCTAATTTAATTCCAATTTGAAATCTAATTGGATTTTCTCTTTGCTTTACCTATTATTATATATATAGACTAGTGTGTAATCTCGTGCATATGCACGGATACATTTAAAAACAATCACAATTACATATATATATATATATATATATATATATAATTTAGAATCTAATTAGATCTAAACTCTTTTGTTTTTGCATTCAATAATTTACTTGCCACAAAAATTAAAAAATTTGATGGAACACATGCGCAAAATTGAACTCCAATTAAAATTCAAATTAGAATCTAATTGAATTTAGACTCTATAATTTTTGCACCTAATAATTCACTTGACATACAGATTTAAAAATTAGATGAGACATACGGCGCAAAATTAGACTCCAATTTAGAATTTAATTGGGATTTCTCTTAACTTTGGCTATTAATATATATATATATATATATGACTTATAAACTTGAATTATTTTTAGTTATACAAAAAAAAAAAAAAAGGCTCATAAATATAAAATTATTCAAAAATTATATATTTTTTTTTATAGTTTACTTATATTGGACTCCTCGTTTTTTACACTGAATTAACTCATTTGACACAAAGATTAAAAAACTTAGATTAGATGAGATACATGATACAAAATTAAACTTAAATTGAAATCCAATTTTTACATTGAATTAACTCACTTGGCACAAATATTTAAAAACTTAAATTAGATGGGATACATGGCATAAAATTAGACTCTAATTTAATTCCAATTTGAAATCTAATTGGATTTTCTCTCTGCTTTACCTATTATTATATATATAGATATAGATGTGGGTTCACATCATAAATATTCATCCAAGTGAGTTATTATGTAATATATTATAAACCTAGTTTAAAACACTAATATTACTATTTTTGTGTGTGTTCTAATAAATATTAATGTTAACTAAAAAAAAAAGTACAAAAACCAAAGAGTCTAGAATAAATGAATTGTAAAAAGAAAGTACTTCACAATAATTAAAAAAAATGAGCAATTTACATTTTATGCCTAATAATATCCTGACAAAATTTTTTTAAAGAGTTAACAAAATATAAAAATGACTATCAATAATATTTAAATTATATATATAGGAATATATTATACATCTTATTATATATCTTTAAGTGTATCCATGCAAATATATAGAGTTACAAACTAGTCTATATATCTATGTATGTATATAATAATAGGTGAAGTTAAAAGAAACTCAAATTAGAATTTCAAATTAGAGTTCTAATTTTGCGCCATGTGTCTTGATTGATGCAGAGACCACACCATAATTATCCTTCTAATTATTTAATTCAAATCTAAAATTTGCTCCATCTGTATGCATTTAAGTAGGAGTCTGGGACCACGTTAGCTGAATAATACATTAGGTTCACCTCCCCTTCCTGACTCCTGTGTTTTACATTAAAATGCTGTGCTTTTTTTTTTTTTTTTTTTTTTTTTTTGCTGAATAAAATGTTCTGCTATTCTTTAATGTCAAACCCGTAGGTTCACCTCCCTTTCTACGATAATCAAATGCAAATCAGAAAACCCAAATTCCTTTCACACCGATTCAGGAACCTTAATATACAGCTCCCCTCTCTTTCATTGAATGCTATGGAATTTGAAAGGGATCTGTCGAGATCAATGATGCATGCTTTTGGGTTTTTCTGTATTATATAGGAAGAGGTTCTCCTTCTATTTCAATTTTACTTTCCTTCACAATTTTAATGTTCCTAGTTTATGCTCAGCAAAACGCATTCCAACCATTCCTAAGGTTTGATTACTCCTTTCTTTCATCTACCTATGCTTTCCTTTTTTTCTTTTTTCTTTTTTTGTGAATAATTTTAATTTTTTAATTATATAATTTTTTTAGCTTTCCTATGATTGATGTTGAATGTTTATTTTTGGTTTCATAACAAGTTGCAAGGAAAGTAATAATTGTTTGAATTGAAAATTTTATGTTTCATAAGATTTTTAAAAATATTTAACATTTTGATGTTGAAATGTTATTAATAACATTCGCGTGTGGTGTATTTTTTTTTTTGGTTACCAAGGGATTGTCATGAAATTGGGAAGTCTATCAGCAACGAAGTCAGGTATTTTGAATGGTTTATCTTCAACAAAGGTTAGCTATAGTGAATATAATAAATCTTCAGAGATAAGAGTTCCGATTTTTGTACGTTATCAATTAGGTGATGATTTTGGCTTGGTTTCTATGTATGTTTGTGTTGGTTGTGTGATGTTTGAAATGGGATGGCGTAATTCATCAAAAAAAAAAAAAAAAGGGATGGCGTGGGTAGGTTGATATGGGTGGATTTAGTCTATAGTAAGGCATGACAATTGCTTGAGAAATGTTCTCTTAGAAATAAACTGATGGTTATCTATCATATGCCTCAAACTGCACTATTTGAAGATTGTCATGATCAAAATCTTGATATTAGAAATGGCGTAATACAGATGATTTATTTATGAGATAATAAATCTATAACAGTTTGGATGAAAGTGATATTACATATAATAACTACATACGATTCGATTGGGTATATAATTTGGATGAGTGTGAGCATTTAGCGACTAATTCTAAGGTAAGTCAGCTTGGTCAAAATCGTTCATTGGACCCATTCCACCGCTTGTGGATGATAAGCGGCAGGCATCTTCTCTGTAAGCAATGCATAATTGTTCTCTCTCTCTCTCTCTCTCTCTCTCTCTCTCTCTCTCTCTCTCTCTCTCTCTCTCTGTGATGATATCATATATCCTAGATTATAAAATTGGGTACCTGAAAACAGTTTCTCTAAGTTACTCTGCTATTACCTTTTTTTTTTTTTTTAAAGTTAAATTGTATTGCCTAATTTCAGATAAATTTAAAATGATACTATAACTAAAATTCTCTACGAACAAGCTTCAACAGATTTAGAATAAAATTTAGGCCAAAACATATTATTGTGCTCTAAGTTGCTAATTACTTTAGTTGTGCTCGCTATTAGTTTTGTACCATTTTCTTTTAACTACCCTCCTTCTCATGCCACATCTTTTGATTGATAGATTTATTTACTTAGCAGGATACACAAATTGAAGTTCCTACTTTGAATGTCTAGTTGAGGCGTAAGTTCCATTTTATTGATTATTTTGAAATCCTTTGAAATTTATATTTGACATTGTTGTTCACGCTATCTAACTTGCGTTCAATATTACTGCTTCTAACAGGTAGATTTATTGAACCATGGAATTTTGGCAAGCTAACACAAACATGTGAGAGTTGTGGGGCTATTCTATGCTATGAAGAGAGGAATGTCAAGTCAAGCAGACCATCACAACCAAAGTTTTTGTTGAATTGTTCGGAATGACTAATTTATATACCTTTGTTAAAACATGCATCTCCAGTTCTTGAAGAATTGCTGAATTATAGTGGTCATTCATTTGTAATAGTATATCTAATACATTTACATTTTATTGTAGCTGTCCAGTATAACAATGTCCAAATAATACAACTTTCTTAATCAAATATCCGATGCTAAGAGAAGTGGAAATAACCTCATCAGTCTAGACATTATCTTTATCGATAAAAAGGTTATTATACTTCACAACAATGAAATGTTTGAATCTTTCAATTATTCATTGTATTTGTTATATAATATGTAAACTAACTT
Source organism: Lithocarpus polystachyus (assembly GCA_033629205.1). Lineage (NCBI taxonomy): Eukaryota > Viridiplantae > Streptophyta > Magnoliopsida > Fagales > Fagaceae > Lithocarpus > Lithocarpus polystachyus. The sequence continues at coordinate 80,352,429 of CM066166.1, forward strand.
TTGACTTCCATTTTTTTTTTTTACAGAAAAAAACTTAATGCATGCAATTGTAAGAAATAATATGTTTCAAAAATTTAGTGCCATCCTACGTGAAGGAGGAACATATATCATTTCAAACTTTAAAGTAATCATGACAAATAAAGGTTATAGACCTGTTTCAAATGACCTAAACATCATTTCCCTGTTTACAATTTCGGTTAAGGAATGCAATGAAGAAAGTGAACTCATACCAATGCATGCCTTTGAATTTGCAACATATGATTGTATCAACAGTCATTTGAATGATAATTCTTACCTAACAAGTAAATCATATTTTACTTCACCTCTTCTCTACTTTAATTAATCAAAATTCATCCTTCAACTATATTTTTAGCACATACAAATTGTTGCAAATATAATTGGAAAACTATTGCTGTTAGACCCATTAAACAAGTTCACTTTGACAACGGCTCTACATATATAAGAAATCTTCAAGTTCTACTACCTCAGTAAGGAACATTTCATTTTACTGCCATTGATTACAGACAATTTACACTTTATCTTAACCTTCTAATGTCTATTGAATGCTGTAATGTACCATCAGGAATAGAGAACTAAAACTTTCCTCATGGGATGAAAGTGCTGAAACAATTACTGAAAATGACTTCAAAGACGGTGAAGGTCCATATATGATTGTTGTTACTTCAAAGAATATAAAAGCATTCCAAGGTTACGAAAGATAGATAGTATATGTATATGTAACATTTTTTATATATGAAAAAAAATGTATATGACAAATTCTTCAACGTGTTTTATGGTTTTTTTTTTCTTAAGGCAAACTAAATCTTAATACCACAAGTGCAAGTAAAGTCTACGTCAATATGGACATTACAGAGGTTTCTGAGCTTATTGACAGGTTCATAAACATTTACTTTACTAATTCTCTATGATGGATTATCAATGGATTTTTAATTTTTTAAATTGATCTCTTGCTTTGTTCATATATAAAGTTGTTGAGGATGAATACGATAATGTTGTTCGATATATTCTAGCACGTGACAAAAATCCAAAATTTGAATCCAAAAATCCAAGTTCCACTAACTATGATGTCATTGGCAAAAATTAAAGCAATGGAATGGGTGGAAGGAGTCAAGGTTTTCTTTATCTTGAACTATTTCAAATTGAAATTTTTATTATTCAATTAAAACTAACTACAATGAATGATTTTCAGCAAAAGTTTTTTACCTGTTAAGTTGATATTGTGAACATAGAAACAGAATTTGGGTGGAATTATATCTCATGTCAACTTTGCAAACGAAAAGTAAAACAACAAAATAATATGTTTTGGTGTGATACTTGCAAATCTGAATCTCAGTTCCCTATGCCTAGGTGACCAAATTGTTCATTGCTTATACTATATAACTATTAAAATGACTGCATAGGAAAACCAAATGATAATTGCTTTAATTATAAATGTAAAAATAACCTTGTTACATTTTCTAACTTCTCTCATTATTATATTTAGTTACAAAGTAAAAAAATCCAAGTGAAGGATCATATTGCGAGGACTTCTTTTGTTCTTTTTGATAAAGATGCAGAAAAAATAATTTAGAAAATTGCTTTGGAATTTTCTTCAAAAGTATCTAATCTAAATTCTTAACCACTTCCAATTTTATGCTTAAACCTAATGTTTCTATTAAACTAACAAACTTTGGATTTTACATCATATTGTGCAGAATCAAGAGTCAAATAGTACCTCAAGAAATTCAAAACTTTCTTGGCAAATCCTATACATTCCAAATAAAAGTTGATGATTACAATGTCAAAGAGGGATGGGAAGTTTACACTATCACAAGTGTCTTTAAATCTAAGTATAACAAACACTTAGGAGATGTTGTTGCTGACAGCATTCAGATAAAACAATTAGAAACACCGGTCAGCCATGACCAAACTATTGCAAATGATCCTATTAGTACTTTAGATATTAAATTACTACAAGCTTGAAGGATGTAACTATTGACAACATAATAAATGAGAGCATTGGAACCGTGATGAACATTATCCTTATAGTTATGAAGAATTTGTGTTTACGTGCAGGAGATGCTCGATCAACCTTGAAATATTTAACTTGGTTGATAGGTTTTTTTTTAATTTTAACAAACAAAAAATATATATTAATGTCACTCTATATATTTTAAATAGTAAAACGCAATGTTCTCTTCTTCTTCTTCTTCTTCTTCTTCTTCTTCTTCATTGTAGCATCACTTAAATAATAAAATGCAATTTCTTTTCATTGTTTTATCTAATTCTATCCTCCGTGTGATAAACCCAAAAAAAAAAAAACAAAAAAAAATTGACCAATAGCATCACTACAATTAACCATTCCCGTGCAATAGCATGGGTTACATACTAGTATATAATAATAGGTGAAATTGAGAGAAATTTAAATTAGAATTCCAATTTTGCGCCATGTGTCATAAATGATTTATTCTTAAAGAGTTTTATTTCTTAATTTTAGAATCAAATGTGAGACCACATCATAAATATTCATCTAAGTGAGTTATTAAATACAAAAACCAAAGAGTTTAGAATAAATGAATTGTACAAAAAAAAAAAAAAAAGTGCTTCACAATAAAAAAAAAAAGGACAATTTACATTTTATACCTAATAATTTCCTTACAAAATTTTTTAAAAAGTTAACAAAATATAAAAATGACTATCAATAGTATTTAAATTATATATATAGGAATTATATTGTGTATCTTATTGTATAACTTTAAGTGTATCCATACATATGCATGAGTTTATAAGCTAGTTTTCAAATAATAGATAGTAACATTACACTTAATACATGTTTGTACATAATAATTTTAAGAAACTATAAATCTAAAAAAATTCTGATGAATTCCAAAAATACATAACAAATAATACATGTTTATACATTAATCTACTATATATTCATACATATGCAATTTTTTGTTGTAGAATATCACATTTTTTTTTTTTTTGGTAATTTAACTGTTTTTAGCTTACATTTTTATTCACATTTTGTAATTAATTGACTACAAAATGACATTGTCATGATGACAAGTATGACAACACTGGAGCGAACATTGGCTTTTGCTAAATAATGTGATATTCTACAACAATTTTGATTCTAAAGGTAAAGCTTACTAAATAATTATAAATAAACACAAACACAAACATAATCATAAATATATGTGTATATATAAAAGAACACACTAAATTCAACAATTAAAAATTTACAGAACTAAAAAATAGCTTAGTGACTTAAATTTAATTGATTATATACAAAAGTTCATAAAGAAGAATAAATTTGATGAATCTTGAAAGATAATTATAATATTTTTTAAATGTGGCTTTTCAACTAGTTTTTGCTGTCACATTTGTTTATCAATTAAAAATAATTTATTTTATTAATATATAGTTTTGCTATTGATTTAGTAGTTTAAATTGATGAAGTAAAATTTGCATGGGTACAATGTGTGTATGATTTTCAAATAATAAATAGTTGCAAAACAACTGATACACGTTTGTACATATTAAATTAAAAAATATATAAATATTGGAAAAGGTCTAATATTCTGATGAATTCCAAAAATATATGTTTATACATTTAAAATATTATATGTCTATACATATATAATATATAATATTTAATTTATGATGGTTGTTCCATTGGTTTTTCCTACATAACCATACTGTGTGTTCCTTTGTATTTACTCAATACTATGCATGAGTACTCAAACCAAGCTTTGAACATAATTGGACTAAATAATTAACTTGGCTTAAAATTGGTAATTTGATTCAACCGGGGCCAAAATTCCTTTTTAAAAAAAAAGGTATATTGGAAGGAAAGCGTGTATGATTAATAATGCTATTTCTAACATGGTAAACCATGTGTATAATAATTGAGTGACAACAAACGACTGCCTATTTATCAATGTGATATCGCATAAAATTTAAAACAAATTTTATGCGAAGTATATGTTAAAATGATAATAGAGTTCTTTTTTATTAGTGCTCTCACTAAAAGTCCCCTGCCAAACACCACCCTTAAGGTGGCTAAAAGCTGACAATTTTGTAAGTATCTATTATCATAGCAACTACTATCATGCCTCCCTAAACTCTTTCAAACACCTCCATAAAATATGTTCTTCAAAAAATAACCTTTTTTTTTTATCTTAATGTAAACAAGTTTTTGCACGTGATGATTCTAACCTGATAACCTCACTCTAATCTTTTTTCTGTTGTCTTATATTTTTCTGCTGGCAACTAACTAGACATCACTTTTAGGAATTAAGGATACTTGTAACTAGCATGAAGGGTGCACTTGAAAATTCAAAAGAATTAAAATATGATACAATCTCATCACGTGAATAAAAGAAGGAATGATTAAATTTAATAAACCCTCACTTATACTGATTTCCATCAAAGACTGAATTGTCAAATAGTAATGTGTCATGGATTCCACCAATGTCCACTACACATATTAATCAATGTATCCATATTAAAGTGTCCTAAACATATGGTCCACATGTCACTTAAGATCACATCATGCAAAACAAGTAGGGGTACTTTTAGTGCATTATGTGGCACCTACCTAATTGACCAATTTGGACATAAGAAGATGATCTTGATTGGGTACATATTCTTAATTTTAGGCTTAATTATTGTGTCACCATTTGTTATGTTAGGTATGCCAATAAATGCAATTCTAGCTTTCAAGTTAAGGGACTATTTAAACTATTACTCTAATGTAAAATATTAAATTATACTCCATAAATGGAAACTTATATCGACAACATAAATAAATAAAAGTAGCAACTCACACTTTATTATTTGTAAATCTCTATTGCATTTAGAACATAATTTCTAACATAAACATATATTTAGACATAATATTTAACTGAATTATGTTTTCATTTGAAATGAAATTTCATGATGTTGGATACCAATCAGAGATTAAGGCAAAATTTGTTATGTTTGTACTAGTTATTGTTGCATATGTGTATGAATTTTTACAAATAATTTTTAAAAAGTTTATGAACGTTGGAGTTCAATTGCTTTCCATCATTTTATATTGCCCAATTGAAGAAGATTACCCAAAATCTTTTTAAATAGATTAAAAAAAAAGTCATATATTATATTAGTAAAAACTAAAAAGACTTGATTCATTAAAAAATTGGCATAACAAATAAGACCGTTTCCTTTCTATTTTTCATCCATTTGAATTCAATTTTTTTTTTTATGAATTCAAAAACTAGTTTTTCATTTTTTGCTGGAAACAAATCAAATAAATAATTATTGATATGATAATATATATGTATAAGTTGGGGTTGACATTGTTGCGATGATTGACTGTGCTTGCTAATTTCATTAGGTGTGAAATTTGTACAAATTAAGGAGATCAGCATACAGGTCCAATTGAATTTGCTAGTGGTCAATAATGTGCCAACCCTAGCTTCTTTAAAAGTTTATTACCCATTAGATACGGAGATACAAAAGTTAAGAGTAGCAAAAACATATTATAATAAAAAAGTTTTACAAGTACCAAATCGAGCGTTCCATGTCTATTAGGTAACCTACATTGTACGATGCACAATCTTCTGCCATGCATACATTTTCACTTTAGAAATTATAAGAGAAAAATTCCAATAATCATATTTGAATTATTATATATGGTTTTTGGTCAAAATTACATGGTCTCCAACATAATAATTATTTTCTCCAAATAAAAATATGATTCATTCATATATTCTATTAAATATATGTTCAAACATTATTACATTACTACAAAAACCAAAACCAAAACCAAAACCAAAACATCACATTGAAGTTAATTATCAAGCAGAAAAGCATTAATTATAGCAGACATATTGAAAGCAATATTCTTGCAGCCTAGAGAAGGGCAACCATAAAGAAATTTATAACAAACATTAACAAATGATAGAGTTGGAGATAGAGTAAAAAAATATATCTAATAGTTTTGAGACCATGAAAACTTAAACTCGTTCATCATGAAATCCCAAAATTGAATTACATTTTTTTCTTTCTATAATTGAGATGGAATAAATAAATTAATAATAAGAATAATACAAATAGCAAAACTTATTTTGATTTCATACACTTAGGACCTGGGTTACTAATGTTCACTTCTCATGCGCTTCAGTTTTGTCTGCAAGCTCTAAGGTCACTTTCAGTCTCTTACACTAATTTGATTGGGTTTTGTTAGATGGGCTTGAGCCATGACCGAAAGAATCGAAAAAACACTCAAGCAATTATCCCATTAAAGGCCGTACCAATCAATTTGTGGATTGGTAGAGAGAGAAGAGTTGAAAAATTATAATAATAAAAAAAATAAGTGAGGAGGTTGCAATTGTGGTTTAAAGGAAAATAAAATCAATCGGTGACTGGCAGAATTCCATATAATAGCGATATCTGAAGAGTTTGGGTCACTGGAGAGACAAATGGTAGAGTAGGAGATAGAGTAACATCTGAATTTAAGGAAAGGCTCAACAAATGTCAACCAGTAAATCAAAAAACCAAAATGAAAGAAAGAAAATAAATAATGACATGGTGTTGATGAGGCTTAACTAGAGTATAATAACAATAAATGTTACGCTACAGCTTTTTAAATATTATGCTACAACTTTTTAAATATATATAGATATATATTGGGTGTCCAATCTTATGTTTGGTCATATCAATTAGATAATTGATGTATATTATTTTCTTTTACCATGATTTTTGTTTGTACCAAGGGAATTTCAATAACTAGCATTAAAACGCATTTTATGAAAACTAAAGGTTAAAAAGACAGAGAGATCATTTTTTGTTTGTTATACAAATTAGATTTTACATGTTTCAAATAGATAAATTATATTCAATATTGATTCAGGAAAAAAAATCATATTCAACATTGGTGTATCACATATGAAGTTATGAACTCAAAACTATGTTTTATATGTTGGGTTATTGATTGACTCCGGTTAATTAATTCAATTATCCAAGTTGATTAATTAGGTCAAATTACATGTAAATCGTGAAGGCACGAATAAATCACCAAATAAACTAATGTGCAACATAAATTAAATTAACATAGTGAATTGTTAACGAATGTGGAAAACCTTTCACAAGGCAAAAATCTCATCAGGTAAATGTCAGGTTACCACTCCAAAGAAACAACTAATCAAGAACAAGCGGTTACAAATATAAAGAATCTTACCACTACCAAGCATATCTCAAAATATCAACCTATAGTTGAACCTTTCCTCTAATCCCCAATTGGACTTGATATTGTAGAAGACTTCTTCCTTTGCATTGATCCTAGTATGCGACTAACTTTTTTGCACGAATCCCAGTACGTGACTAACTCCACAGCAACCCATCGATTTTTGTAGTTGATTTGCAATAGCTTCACATAGAAACACTAATAAGATCTTCAATATTAGTGCTAGAGGCTTTGCTGGGTTACAGAACCCAAAGGCACACAAGAAATGCATTAATTTCTATTCCTTCTAGGGTTAGCTCTCAAGGATTAGGGTTTTGTTTCTTCTCTACAACCCTTATTTAAATAGGAGCTTAATGGACCTTTTAATGAGCTCTCCTATTCTTGTTAGGTTTACACAAACCTTGGCTTTTCTATTCCTATTAGTTTTATACAAACCCATAAACACATAGACAATTCAAAATAAAATGTTGCAGGTTATATTCTAAAATACATCAACTCGATAGATCGAGAGGTGTCAAGTTTGTGTCGAGAATTCTTCATTAAGTCTCAGTAGATGCCAGTGTTGAGCTTATGTCGAGACTAGTGTCGAGGTTCACTGTTTCAGCTTTTTCTTCACTTGTTTCTTGGTTCAATATTTATGTCTTTAATGATACCACTAGTTATGTTTATGCAACATACTTCTTGATACATTAAACTCATCTTAGATCTACCCAATTACAAGTAAAGTGCATTTTGTCAAAAGACATGCCAATACATAGAAATATGACCCTGACACTATATACAAACTATTTAAAGTAAGGGAAGGTTTATGGTTCAAATAGCAACATGCATTTACCAATGCAAAGCATATTTATTAGAAAAATGTAGACAAATCAACGCTTATTAATATGCTTTAACATTAAGAAATTTAAAATGCATTTAATGAAAATTATAGATTAAAAGTACTAAGGGCATGTTTAGTAGACTGTAATAGGTACTATAATGTAATAGTTATTCTTATGGTTTAGTAATTCTTTAGTTTGGTTATATTTTATTACAAGGAATAATCATTCCTTAGGAATAGCTATTTTTCAAAATGAGAAATAACTATTCCTCTTTAAAAGGGTTGTATTAGCTATTCCTTAGTAAGTGTCATAATTTAAAAACTTAATATATTTCCAAATAAACAAACTTTCCATATACATCTAACAATTATAAAAATAAAAAATCATAAAAATAAATATATATCTATCTAAAATTTAAAAAATAATAATTTTTAAGGAGATTTTTTTTTGAGAGGGTTTCAACCTATGACGTCTGCTCCCAATGATAGTTTTTTATCATCAGATCAAGACACTAATCGGTTTTTGGTGTAGGCAAGGATTGAACCCCAGATCTCTTATTCAACCATCAAAGACTTTACCAGTTGAGTTAACGAGAACCCACATTAAGATGATATAATTGTATGAGTAAGATATTTCTTAAAATAAATCTTAAGTTTTATTCTAATGTTATAACTCATAACCAAACTTATGAATATGTTTAGTTATTATATTACAACACATTATATTTCTAATAATAAAGATTACAATTCTCGTCGTAATTCTCATTTTGTGTACCAAAGGTACCTTAAGGTTATGTTTGGTATGATGTAATAGCTCCTGTAATGGAATAATTATTCATGTGTAATAGTAATTCGGTTATTTGGTTGCATCTTTATTACATGTATTAATTATTATAAAAGAATAACTATTATTTAAATTGAAGAATAACTATTCCTCTTTAAAATAGATGAATAACTATTCATTAGTGCATATAATGGATCTTAAGTTTAAAATATTTTCAAAAATATAAATTTTCCTTATACATCATCTTTTACAATCTTTTCATATGTAACAATCAAACTTATAAATAATAATAGTTATTTCATTACAATATCTTCTATTCTCAATAATTAATAAAGATTACTATTCTTAATGTAATATTAATTTAGTGTACCAAACGTTACCTAAGAAACCAATTTTGTTTGTTATTTTTTATTCAGGTCACATGTTTCATGCATGTCAATAGTTCAAAATTGGTGTACCAACGTACTAACCTTCACTTGGAATGGACACCAATAACATAGGAAACATTTTTTTTATACACAAATTAAAAGAGCAATCTTAGTGAGTTCGATGACGATTTGGAAGTCCTTTTTTCCGGAGTTGGCATCATGTCACCTATGATCTTCTCCTTAGGAAGGAGCACTAGCTCCATTAAAACTTCACCACATTATGAACAAAAGTGAGTGTTGCTAGTCGCATACTCTTTCTCTGGGCACATGCAAGGTCCACCGCCAAATGGAACAAATGTGAATGGAGGAAATGCATTTGATTCATCATACCTTGACTGATCCAATTTTTCTGGCTTTGGAAACAGGGGTGGCTTGATGTATTCGGGGACCTTAGGCGAAAATTGATTTGAGACTTTTCATATATTTAAATATGACATTTTTTTATAAAAAAATTAATATTACTTAAATTCTATTATCTTGTTTAAGATGCAAAATTAGTAATTAATCATGTAAAATCTTTTTTTTCTTCAGAAAATCTATAGACACAAAAAAATTAACAAAACTTTTCACAGTTGTTGATGTGGCAAATTGGTAATAGTAAGTAAAAATGTGATGTTAGTGATAGACCTAAATGAAAACTAGTAAAAGTTTGTCAGCTCAACTGTTGTAAAATATGTTGTGAAATTCTTTGTGTATTGCTCTTTTTTTTTTTTTTTTTTTTTTGTGTGAAAAGTACTATATTTACAATATTTTCACAACAAATCCTAAATATTAAGTTGTTACTAGTTCTAATTTAAACTCATCACTAAAATTACTTTTTTCCCTACTAATAATAGCCAGTAACAACCTGTCACTTAAGATTTGTTGTGATAAATATTGTAGACGTAGTATTTTTCTCTCTTTTTTCTTGTTTTTTATTTGATGAAAAAATGTTGTTTTATTTATTGGCTAATATTTTTGGGCTTAATGAATAAATTTATAATTAAAAAAAAAACTTTATTAACTAAAATTTGGAGACTTTTTTCTACTTGGGGCCTTACGCAACTGACACACTGCTTTCATTCTAGAGCACTACCAGCATCAACCTTCACTGTGGCAACCAAAATCCACCACACACACACACACACACACACACAAAAAGCCCAGCCACTACCTTCCCCTTCCTAATCACAAAACAACTACCATCACAATCACAAAACCCAGATCGGTGAGAAGAAAGAAGAAAGACAGAGAGGCAAAAACCCACATCCCAATTCATTATTGCCAATCAAATCACCAAGCAAAACACGCACACACACACACACACACACACACACACACACACACACACACACACACACACACACACACACACACACACACACACACACACACACACACACACACACCACCACGGCAAACCTCCATAAAAGCAAACCTATCACGCCAATCCACTGCACCACGACCCACTACGACCCACACCCACAACCCACCATCCCGCTGCCACCAGATTTGACTCACACCCCTAAATCAATAGATCGGTGAAGACCCGGACTAGTAGATCGGTGACCCACGACCCACAGGAACCAAAACCACGACCATCAGACAGTCGGATCCACGACCCATGCCTATCAGACCACAATCGCCGACCATTAGACCATCACTGCCACCACCCACGACCATCGAACCATTAGACCACGACCCACGACTGTCGAATCACAACCCATAACCCAAAATCAAAACCCATAGTCATCAGACCCACAACCTTGCCATCAGACCACAACCCACGACAGTCCACAATCACCGAACCACAACCATTGGTGGCCACAATTGACGGACCGCAATCATCGGCGGACCACAATCGCCGAACCACTTGAGAGAAAGATGAAACAAGTGAAAGAGGAAAGAGAATGAGAAACGAGAAGAGAGCTGTTGCGTGAATAAAAAACAAATTTTTTTTTTTTTAAAACCAGCTACAGTGAGTTTGTATTGATACAAGCTCACTGTAGCTTGGTACTAAATTTTTTAGGATTTAGAATGTTTGATGGAAGAGTGTTTTTATCATTTGATGTGCTAAAAATGCTAAAAGATAGCATTTAGCATTTTTAGCACATTTAATGGGAATGCTTTAAAGCAACAATGTATTTGGCTTATTCAAATGGCTTGGTTCCATTGGCCTCTTTTTTTTTTTTTTTTTTTTTTTTTTTTTTTTTCTCTATATATAAAAAGAGTAATTTGGGTTTGTTCAGGTGGTACTGTTCCACTAGCCCTCTCCTTTTTTTTTCTTTATCTTTTTTTTTTTTTTTTAATATCGCCAGTTGAACTCTATTAAAACAACAAATTGCCACAACATTTTTCACAATTTTTAAAGGTGTTAAGTCCTTATAGGTTAAAATAAAATAATAAAAATATTATAATGGGACCAATCGCAACTAAAAATAAAGGTATTGTGAAAAAAACGTGTTACATCTACCACATTTTTTCATAACATTTTCATAACAAATCATATGTGGTAATTTGTTATTGGTTCTAATTTAAACTTACCAATTAAATTACTTTTTTGTTCCCCACCAAAATCAACCTGTAACAACTTATTACTTATGATTTGTTGTGAAAATGTTGTGAATATAACATTTCTTTTGTAAAAATGTTAAGACATCTTATTGCAGTCACAATATTTTCACAATTGCTAAGGTGTCAATTCTTTACAAGTCAAAGTAAAATATAACAAAATTATAAGGTATTATGAAAATGCAGTGTCATTTGGTTGTGTTTCTAGAATTTTTTTTTTTTTTTTTTTTCGGTATAGTTAATTTTTTTGAGCCAAAATTCACTGTTGTCATGTACAATTTTTCGTGGGTTGACTTTTAAAAATTTTTTTTTTTACACAAAAACAAAAACTTAGGATTAAAACACATTTCAACTTTATGTTTAAAGTAGTTCACAATTCCTCCTAAAACTTTAAAATCAAGCAATTTCTCCCTTAATATTTTAAAAAATAGCAAATATGTCATATTGTTATTCTATCAGTTAAATCTTAATGAAAGCTTATGGTTCTTAAAATATTCCATTATGCAATGTCTAAAATACTCTCACTAAATTTTAACATCCAAAAAATGTTTTCCATGTATTTTGAGTTTTAGATGGTAGTAATACTTGGAAAGTTGAAATGGTGATATAGGTGTTTTAATTTTTACTTAAGAACATTGATTTTCTAGGTTTGAATATTTGAAACTCATAATTTATCTAATAGAAAATTTGATGATACATAACTTCTGTTATTTATTTTTTTATTTCTTTTCTTGCCTAAAATGAGTGTTCATTAAAAACTAAGTAAGCTAAATATTGTACTTAGACTCATGTAGAATGATAAAGAAGAAAATATGAATGAAAAATTTTTCATTGTGTATGGTTGAAGCTATTTGATGAAAAACTTCAATTATATCATATGACATCATTTTGGTTCTTTTTTTAGTGTATACACACACACACACACACACACACACACAAAAACACACATACATATATATATTTTTTAATATTTATATTTGTATTTTGGTTTAGGAGTTATTATTATGATTCAAAAAATTGTCACAATATTTTTACAATTTTTGAAATATCAATTCCTTATATCAAAATAAAATAATAAAATATGAGGTTGAAACCAACCACAATTGAAAATAAAGATATTATGAAAATGTTTTAACATAGGTTCAGTTCCTTATAAATCAAAATAAAATAAAATAATAAAATAATAAAATATCATACTAGGATCCGTTACAATTGAAAATAAATATATTTTATTGTGAAAATGTTGTGACATTTTTTTATATTACTAGACTTTTTTTTTTTCTTAGTTTAGTCAAATTTTTCATTGTTTCATGCATAGTTTTTTTGGGTTGGCTTTTTGTTTGTTTGTTTTATTTCCTGCAAGGTTTGAAGTAAAAAAACACATAATTTTATACCTAGCAAAAAAAATAAGGGAAAATGGTCCCTTTTATGTTTGGGATAGTTTCATTCTCCCCATAAACTTTAAAACCGAGCAAATAATCCCTTTTAATGAGTGTATACTGTCTTCAATAAATAAGTTCTAAGATACTATCATGCCAAATAGATACTCATATTTTAAATGGTTACTTTAAGTTTAAGTACATGGTTTCATACTTTTTTAGATAGAAGTTTTTATCTTAATTTTCTTACTCAAGGGGTGGTACCTGCCCTAGTCTATATATAAAAAGAGTGAATGAGTGTAGCTACAGTACTTTGGTTTGTTTTGTTCAATTTTGCCCTGTTTCATTAGCTATTGCTGTTTTTTTTTTTTTTTTTTTTTTTTTTTTTTTTTTTTTTTTTTGAATGCATAAAGCTACGGTAGCTTTGCTATGGTTTGTTAAATCCATACTGTTTCAAAGTATAATAAAATATATTAACATAACAAATTGACACAATATTTTCACAATTGTTGAGGTATTGATTTCTTATAGGTCAAAATAAAATAATAAAATATCATCTTGGAACCAACTACAACTAAAAATAAAAATATTGTGAAAAAAAGAAGTGTTATATCTACAATATTTTTCATAACACTTTCATAACAAATCATAGATAGTAAATTGTTATTAGTTATAATTTAAACTAACTAATGAAATTACTTTTTTGGCCACCAATAACAACCTACTACTTATGGTTTGTTGTGAAAATATCGTGGACATAGCATTTTTGTGTGAAAATGTTAAGATATTTTGTTATCGTCATAATATTTTCAAAACTGCTGAATTGTCAATTCTTTACAAGTCAAAATAAAATAAAATAAAAATTATAAAGGTATTATAAAAATGTTGTGCTATTCTGTTGTGTTTCTAGATTTTTTTTTTGTCTAGTCAACTTTTTTTTTATTAAATTGTTTAGTCAACTTTGTTGAGCTAAAATTCACTATTTTTTTTTGGGTGTAGGTAATTGATACGCTAAAAGGCTCTTTAATAACCCAAAAAAAAAAAAAAAAAAAAACAAAACAAATAACCCATCTGAAATTTAGGATCAAATTAAATCAAGACGATTAAATACCGAAATTTCCTTCAGCTTTGAAAAAACCAAACACAATTTAAGATGAAATAAAAATTGCAAAGTAGAAATAACATTAGGTCTTTATCAAACAATAAACAAAAATGTAATCAAAAGAAATTAAGATACCATCACTTAACTGGGAAGAATTATTGTAAAATATGTTTTCTTCTGGTTAAATGATGAGAAATGTATCCCTCTTTTCATTTTTCATCCTCTTATGACAAACACAAATTTAGGAAAATGAAACTTGGCTTCAACTTTCATGGTACTATGGCTACCAAGCCTTATATAAATGTTCCTTCTAAATTATTCCAAGGATTAATATAATAATTTCCCCTTAGTTAGATACCCTATTCATATTCTCAGCTTAAATTTAGAAATAGCCTTTTCCTAAGTATATCTTATATTAAAATAACTATCCAAAAACACAGTTGTCATATATAGTAATAATTTTCAATCAAAGTCCTAATGCCTAATTAATTTATTTCAAAAAGAAATGAAATTTTTTTTTGTGGCACAAGTTTCTTGAATGTTTTAGCCTCTGGCCTAATGTCTATGATCCTATTTAATGTATTTCAAAAAGAGAAGAAAATAAAATCTTGTTGTGGCATAAGTTTACAAAGGTGTCAAATTCAACAGTGATATCAATGACTTATTGTAGGTAATTAGCAAAACAGGGAAAAAAGAAAAAACAGAGTTATTTATCAATATAAATTTTAGTGTCATATTGTATAGCAGTTGTCCTCAACCTCATCAATAATAGAAAGATAGCTGCCTCCTCCTTGATTAGAAACAAAGAAGAATATCATTAATCATGTAATGTATCATTGATAGAGATCAAGCCCCTTTTAGGGTGAAAATATGGTTAACAATTGTTATGAGTTTTGAAAGGGCATGGATAATTTTAGAAAAAAGTGTTTATTGATTTCAAAAGGTGGTTGAAACTATTTTGAAAAAAGTCTATGGTTTTTGTTTGTGAATCATCGTGATTGATACCTGTCAGGTGTCCTCTGGAAATTCTAATTTGACTCCTTATACATACAAATATCAGCCAAAGATACATTAGCCAGTTTGATACTAAATGCATGTGTATTAGATAACAATGGTCGCTACTGGGGCAGTTCAGGTGTGGGAGAGCCTACTAACAAAATCATATGTTCTTTCTATACCATACATATAACAAAAGTAACATATTCAATACTTCATAGCATATGTGAATTGTTAACATATGCTATGAATCTTTGTTTTGCTATCTATGTATGATGTTAATGTATTATTGGTGGAGGAAAAAAATTTACAATTAAATGATGCATTCCCTAACATAAATTTCCAGACTTCATCCAATAAATTGTCTATATATATATATATATTTTATATAAAAGTAAACTATCAAAATTCGTATTTACCACTGCAATTCAACTACAACCTAAAAATATAAAAGTAAAAGAAGAAAAAAGTTACCCACATAGTCCAACAACAAGAGAGGGTATTTACACACATTTTATCAAACACTTGGTGCAGACGAACTGAGAAGGGTGAAGAAAGACAAAAACAAAAACTTAAATTCAGAGTAAAAGCAAGAGTACCTCAAAAAACATAATCAAGACCATTGATAAACATGGAGGACAAAATGGTGAGAGCTATGGCTTGTGACTAAGGTCCAATTTGCAAGGGGGGCTAAGTATTCAGTTAATTTTTGTGCGTGTGGTCGTGGGGGTCTCATGTGTTCAGTTTGGGATTTTTTAGAAACAAAAAAGTCACCAAAACATGTAGTCAGATGATCAAGGTCTAGAATTTTGAAGAAAGGACACCATGTTAGAACCCCTTTTTAATGTCAGTGAACTAAAGGCCAATCATTCAGCCATAGCAACCCAAAACACCAAAAGTAAAAAATAACAGGGTAGGTATGTTTTCAATTGAAAGCGAATCAGAATTCTTACCTCGAGTTCGGATTTTGCTTTTTAGAGAAGGCTGGCTTTAGTTGCAGATTCTTTGTATATAACGGTGGCTTTGGGATTTAGATTTTGCTTTACTCAGGAGCCTAGCTTCAGCTGTAGACTGTTTGTATTTGATGGTGGAGTGGAGCGCATGGGAAACAAAAGAGAGAGATCGGCTGAATTGGTAAGATTTTGGAGAGTGGAGACGAAGCCAAAGAGAAGAGAATGAGTCACATATGAGGTACGGACTGTCGGATATGAATTCTTCATTCTTTTGTAGAATCAATAGCCTATAAAATCGAAAGAATTAAATCAAATTAAAAAAATATAAATAAAAAATGCTGATTTTGAAAATTGTGGAGAGATTATCTAAAAATAAGAGGTTTCGATTATATATATATATATATTTATTGTAGATAGTCAATTTTGCATCTATGTTTTAATAAAAGAAGATGACTAGATAGACCAATTATATACCCGAAATTTATAATTGCATTACATTCATTAATTTGTTTATTGTATATCATAAAAATGATTATAAGATTCTAACGGTTGCGACGGTATGCTCGATTTCCAAATCAAATCGTTGGAATGAAAGATATCATAAGATTAAGTTTGCACGGTCAGCATGTATTGTGTTTTGGTAGAAACAACCACACATAATTAATTTAAATTAATTATGATTGGCTTGGCAATTAAAATTAATGAAATAATTTTGTGATTGGTAGTTAGTGAGTGTAAAAAATTGGCTTGCTTGCATAGGAATAAAGGGGATAATCAGATAACTACAAAATTGTGGATAATCAAGACATTTCAGAGTATTTATCTACAAGATAATCATTGCTGAAAAGACTTGAATTATCAGAAAAAGAGTTTAATTTTTAGAATATAGATTAAAAATGCGTCTAAGTGCAAGTCCCAGCTCAAAAAACCTTAAAAAAGGAGTCCAAAACGGACCAAAATTCGAACACAGGACTGACACCCAAAAGGGCCATTCCACACTTTTGGAGTGACGATCGGCACTTGGATTGAGATAAAACACATCCTTTTTTTATTTTTTAGAGATAAGGACGCGTCTCAGTTCATGTTCTGATCATTTAGCTTTTTTTTCGAGCCTCCTAGCCTCTATAAATAGAGTAGGTCTCTCAAAATTTAGGAGACCTTTTCACGCTCTTTGATTTCCCTTCTTTCTAACTCTTCTTTTCTATTATTTTCTCTCTTACGTTAAAAACGTTCTAGAGGCTCTAGCCTTAAGAATTTCTTTTTTGTAAACAAGATATTTTAGGTTTCTAAGATAATTGAATAAATTTCTTTGAACCCTAAAATATTCCCTCAATAAGAAGAGCACATCCATGCAAGAAGTAGTCTTTCTTTTTTCTTTTTTCTTTTTTTTTACTTGATGGTGCATGAGTAGATGTATTCTTTTAGTTTTAATTTCTAATGTTTATACCATGTGTTGTTAATATTTCCGTTGAAATATGTTCTTAATGCTTTTGTTGTCATGATTTACCCTTTGAGTTTCAAAAATCTACTCATTAACAAATCTTTTTTAAAAACATAAAAACTAAACTGGATCTTCCTTAGATACTGTAGGGTCAATGGGCCAGAAATTATTGATCCCTATGTATGTTGGGCCGTCCTAGTCCATTGGGCCGAGAATTCTTTACCTTGTATATGTTGTACCCAAAGCCCAAGCCGCGGACTAAGGCTAGTCCGAGGATGGTTCAACTTAGCCTAGAAAATATGCAGTGAAAGTGCAGGGGTTAAGTGGGAACTTAACCGCCCTGGAAGTTGTGTCGAAGATAAACGTCACCTCAGATTACTGAAGCCAGGGTCATTCTTGGAGTTTGCCGTTCAGGAAAACACCCCAGAGGGTTCTATCAGATTGGGTGAATATTGCAGAAGAATGTGCCAAGAAGAGATCCCAAAAATATCAAGGAAAAAGGCTGCCACTCCCGCATTGAATGTTTTGCAGCAAATCCTCTGGCCGCATTTATGTAGAGAAGACCTCTGAACAGTGATTTCTAGCCTTCCAGCTATTATCGAAGGAATTTTGGAAAAGTTGGGATGGTACAAGTATCAGCAAGAGTCATCTAATATGCACGTAGAGGGCTAAGAGAAGGAGAATGAGTATAAAAAGAAGAGAAATTTAACAAAGAGGGGGATCAGAGGAAAAAAAAAAAAAACACTGTAGACATAAAGAGCTAATCTTGTATCCAAATTCAGAACAAATATATATCAAACTGATCTCCTCGGACATATGCTGAGGACCATTTCTTAAAGTAAAACTCCTCTATTTTATTATCATGGTGATCCAAATCCACCTTATTGCTTGTTTGATCTAAGCTAGCCTAACTTTCTGTACCTACTCTCTACAAATTCATTGTTGTTGGGCTTTTTGGGCTGGTCTATCCACTTTTGAGCTATTGCACCAAAACCGTATCCTTACAGATACAAATCTGGATTTTTTAAACATAAAAACTTATCTATATCTTCCTTATATGTAGATCTGAATTAAAAAAAAAAAAAAAAAAAACTGATTTGAATTTTCCTTGGATGCAGATCTGAATTTTTTAAATACAGCAGATTTTGAAATAAAAAAGTAAGTCATAAGTATTGATGTTTTGTTTGTTTTGTTTGATGTAAGTTGCATAGGTTTATTTCATGAGTGTAGTCCTCTTCTAAAAAATCTTTTCTTATTTTACATAAAAAATAGATCTGATTTTTCTAGTTCTCTACAAATCTAGATTTTCTTATTGATAAAACAAATCTGATTTTTTTTTAGGTACAAACCAAAACACCAATTTTTTACTTTGTTCCAAAATAGATCAAAGAAAAAAACATTGTTTTATTCAATAAAACATATCTGATTTTCTTCACCAAAACTATTTTTTTTACCTATACCAAAACAGATCTAGTTCTTTTTTTTTTTCCTTTTTTTTTCTAATGAATCAAATCAAATTTTTTTATTCACAAAAATAGATCTGAATTTTTTCTTGGAAAAAGAGGACACATTCATAAATATATTTATGTGACTTAGTTTAGAGTTAAGTTTGTCATATATGCAACATATCATCCATATCATGCATAAAAGGTATATTGGTCATGAGAGTCTAGAAAATCAGACTCTGTCTGAGCAAAATAGATGCCTAACACTTTCTCATTCCGTAACTTAGCGCTACAAAATGACATTGTCATGATGACAAGTATGACAACACTGGAGCAGACATTCGCTTTTTGCTAAATAATGTGATATTCTACAACAATTTTGTTTCTAAATGTAAATTTTAGTAAACAATTATAAATAAACACAAACATAATCATAAATATATGTGTACATATAAAGAACACACTAAATTAAACAATTAATAATTTACAGAAAGAAAAAATAGCTTAGTGATTTAAATTTAATTTATTATACACAAAAGTTCATAAAGAAGAATAGATTTGATGAATCTTGAAAGACAATTGTAATATTTTTATCAATTAAAAATAATTTATTTTATCAATATATGGTTTTGCTATTGATTTAATAGTTTAAATTGAGGAAAGTAAAATTTGCATGGGTACAATGTGTATATGATTTTCAAATAATAAATAGTTGTAAAACAACTAATAGACGTTTGCACATATGAAATTAAAAAATATATATAAATATTGGAAAAGGTCTTATATTATGATGAATTGCAAAAATACATGTTTATACATTTAAAATATTATATGTATATACATATATAATATTTAATATTTAATTTATGACGGTTGTTCCATTAGTTTTTCCTACATAACCACACTGTGTGTTCCTTTGTATTTACTCAATACTGTGCATGAGTACTCAAAACCAAGCTTTGAACATAATTGGACTTAATAATTAACTTGGCTTAAAATTGGTAATTTGATTCAACCGGGCCCAAAATTCTTTTTTTTTTTTTTTTTCCTTTTTTTAAAAAAAAGGTGTATTGGAAGAAAAGCCTCTGTATGATTTAATAATGCTATTTATAACATTGTAAACCATTTGTATAATAATTGAGTGACAACAAATGACTGCCTATTTATCAATGTGATATCGCATAAAATTTAAAACAAATTTTATGCGAAGTATATGTTAAAAAGATAAAAGAGTTCATTTTTTATTGGTATTCTCACTAGAAGTCGCCTGCCAGACGCCACCAGGGTGGTTAAAAGCGTTATAAGTCAGTGTGATTATTACGGTAGCAATAACAGAGATTTCCTAAGCTATTGCAAACAACCTTCATAAAATTTGTTCTTTAGAAAATAACCTCCCAAGAAGTTCAAAATTTGTCTCAATTTATCTGGGTTTTTGAATGGGATTGTGGAGGGGGTGGGGGGTGCTCTTGAGTTTCTTCGATTGGTCTTGTTTCACTCTTTCTCTCTCCCTTCATTATTTTCTACACTCATTATGCTATTTTTTGTTTAGATCATATTTTATTTATTTACCTTAATGTAAATAAGTTTTTGTACTTGATGATTCTAACCTTTAACCTCACTCTACTCTTTGTTTCGTTGTTTTATATTTTTCTGTTGGCAACTAAATAAACATCACTTTTAAGAATTAAGGATGTTTGGAGCTGGTACGAAGGGTGCATCTGAAAATTAAGCAGAATTAAAATATGATACAATCTCTTCACTTGAATAAAAAAAAAAAAAAAAAGGAATGATCAAATTTAATAGACCCTCACTTATACCAATTTCCATCAAAGACCAAATTGTCAAATAGTAATGTGCCATTGATTCAACCCATGTCCACTACACATATTAATCAATTTATCTATATAAAAGTGTCCTAAACATATGGTCTGCATGCCACTTATGATCACATCAAGCACAACAAGCGGGGGGCAATTGACCAATTTGGACGTAAGAAGATGATCTTGATTGGGTACATACTCTTAATTTTAGGCTTAATTATTGTGTCACCATTTGTTATGTTAAGTATGCCAATAAAGCAAATCAAGCATTCAAGTTAAGGGGCTATTTAAACTAATACTCTAATGTAAAAATTTTAATTATACTCCATAAATGGAAACTTATATGGATAACATAAATAAATAAAAGGTGAAAAGCACCTTTTAGTCCCTACATTTTTAGGCTATTTTCATTTTAGTCCCTACATTTTATTTTTACCGCTTTTAGTCCCTATCTTGAAAAACGCTTCCCGTTTTGGTCCCTGCCGTTACATCAGAAACGGAGAAAGCTGATGTGGCAAATGGCAGGAATAAACAATAATAAATTAATGTCCACGTGGCCTAAATTAATAATAAAAAATGTTTTTAAATGCCACGTCAGCAAAAGAATTAAAAAAATAAATTTATTAATTTTACCTAAATAAAAAAATTAAAAACAGAATTAAAAACTAAAAACCATATCAATTGAGATCTAAGTGTGAGAACAACAACAAGAACAACAAGAACATAAGCTCAGATTCAAGAACACAACCCCAGAAATTAAAAAAAAAAAAAAAAAAACCAATTTCAAAATTCTGAACAAATGCTCTCCCAACCCATACACCAAACCCAACCCAACAAAAAATCCAAAAGGTGGCTCTTGGCTTTTCATCTCCCTCGACCCAGCTGATCCCGACTGGGTCCTCTCCCTCCTCTTCCCCGACTCACCAACTCACTACCAACCCGAGCCCAAGTCCGAGCTTGTCCTCC
Source organism: Lithocarpus polystachyus (assembly GCA_033629205.1). Classification (NCBI taxonomy): domain Eukaryota; kingdom Viridiplantae; phylum Streptophyta; class Magnoliopsida; order Fagales; family Fagaceae; genus Lithocarpus; species Lithocarpus polystachyus. The sequence goes on from CM066166.1 coordinate 80,374,350, forward strand.
AGTTCGAATCGCTCATCGTCGCCGTGGAGTGCAAAGACCTCGCCTAGGCTCAGTCACCAGTCTCCACGGCGAGGTTGGCTAGGTTTAAAGAATCCGGCATAACCAACGCGAACAACAAGCTCGTGATCGTCGCGATCCGCTGCTCGATTCGGCTGGAGGTTCCGTTGGGGACCACCGAGTCCGTCATGGTCTCGCCGGAGTTCGTCAGGTACCTTGTCCACATTGGGTTTTGAGATTGGGTTTGGTGATTGGGTTCATCAGGTACCTCGTCCGCGTTGGTTTTGAGATTGGGTTTGGTTTTGGGTTCGTCAGGTACCTCGTCCGCATTGGGTCTCGCCGGAGCTCGTTAGGAACCTTGTCCTCGTCCTTGTTCAGAATTTTGAGATTCGTTTTTTTTTTTTTTTTTTTTTTTTTTTTTTAATTTCTAGGGTTATGTTCTTGAATCTGAGTTTATGTTCTTGTTTTTCTTGTTGTTGTTCTTGTTGTTCTCACACTTAGATCTCAATTGATATGGCTTTTAGTTTTTAATTTAGTTTTTAATTTTTTTATTTAAGTAAAATTAATAAATTAATTTGTTTAATTCTTTTGCTGACGTGGCATTTACAAATATTTTTTATTATTAATTTAGGCCACGTGGACATTAATTTATTATTGTTTATTCCTGCCGTTTGCCACGTCAGCTTTTTCCATTTCTGATGTAACGGCAAGGACCAAAACGGGAAGCATTTTTCAGGATAGGGACTAAAAGCAGTAAAAATAAAATGTAGGAACTAAAATGAAAATAGCCTGAAAATGTAGGGACTAAAAGGTGTTTTTCGCCTAAATAAAAATAGCAACTCACACTTTATTATTTGTAAATCTTTATTCAATTTAGAACATAATTTCTAACATAAACATATATTTAGACATAATATTTAATTAAATGAATCATGTTTTCATTTGAAACAAAATTTTATGATGTTGGATACCTATAAGAGATTAAGACAAAATTTGTTATGTTTGTACTAGTTATTGTTGCATATGTGTATGGATTTATACAAATCATTTTTAAAAAAAGTTTATGAACCTTGGAGTTCAATTGCTTTCCACCATTTTATATTCATGGGAAAGTGGTGTGATTGGTTAAATGGTCAAGTATCACATCGAGTAGTAGGGAATGGATAGAAGTTGGATGAATGATAGTATTATAATATTAGCAATGCTACATGAATTCGAATTACCAATCTTGGTACGTACACATCTTTCTTTTTTGAAGAAGGTACGCATCATTTTTACTCAACCTTAGAGCATTCACAGTAGTGGTGTCAAATTGCTATATTGCTATAATATATAGCAATATAGCTACTCAGACCCACAATTTCAGCTCCCAGCAGTGGAGCTGTTTTGCTATTTTTTAGCTTCACATGAACAGTGCACATCTATAAATAAATGTGCACTGTTCATCAAAGCTAAAAAAAAAAAAATATTATTTTATTATCTCTCTCTCTCTCTCCTCTCTCAATTAAAAACTAATTTCTCTCTCATTCTCTCTCTCTCTCTCTCTCTCTCTCTCTCCGGCTTTTCTTCTTCGTCTTTCTTCTTCCTTCTCAATTTTTTTTTTCTCTCCCTCATCGCCGATATCAGCTCTGCCACTCTCAATCACCGATCTCAGCTCCGTCGCTCTCAATCGCCGATCTCAACTCCGCTGCTCTCAATCGCCGATCTCAGCTCCGCCTCTCTCAATCGACGATCTCAGCTCCGCCGCTCTCAATCGCCAATCTCAGCTCCGCCGCTCTCAATCGACGATCTCAGCTCCGCCGCTCTCAATCGCCAATCTCAGCTCCGCCTCTCTCAATCGACGATCTCAGCTCCGCCGCTCTCAATCGCCAATCTCAGCTCCACCTCTCTCAATCGACGATCTTCATCGCCGTCTCACCTCGCCGTCCCACCTCGCCGTCCTCCATCTCTCCCTCATCGCCGATCTCATGGTTTTTTTTTTTCCTGCTGTGGACTGCTGGTGATGGTGGTCGTGGTGGTGGTGGTTGTTGTGGCTGATGGTAGCCGACCTATCGCAGTCTGAAATCTCACCGATCTTCATCGTGGGTTTCGTTGGGTTTTTTTTTTTTTTTTGCTGTGAACTGCTGAAGTTTGCTGTGGTGGTGGTGGTGATGGTTGTGCTGTGGTGGTGGTAATGGTTGTGCTGAAGTTTGCTGTGGAGGTGGTGATGGCTGTGCTGCGGTGGTGGTGATGGCTGTGCTGAAGTTTACTGTAAAAGATTTTATTATTATTGTAATCAGTTTTTTGTATTATTTTAATCAAATAGCTAAAAATATAGATGTATTGCTGTGGAGTGTGTAGAGGTAATAGCTAAAATTATTGATAAAGTGACTTTTAAATGAGTGAAATTTACATCCACTGCTGTGGATGCTCTTACTCTTTACAAATCTATATTTACCCAAGTTGTTCTTATTAAATCAATAATATATATCTGGGCACCGCATATAATGATCAGCCAGTGATAATGTCTCATATGGCCATGGAACTCATCTGTATCAGTGTTGGGAAGTTAAAAGATTTCACCTGTCATAAAGGCCGGCACTAGCATAACCTTCTAGATCTTCACCATTGGAATCAGATCGGAAAATAATAGACTGTCTTATAAAGAGGCCAATGGGTTTGCTGGGGTAACCCAACACCTGGAAAATGTCAACAAATTTGTGTCTATTGACTAAAAAGGTGTCTATTGAATAAAAAAATGTCTATTGACCAAAATAGTGTCTGTTGAAAAATGAAAAAGCACAATTTTTTGATATTTTTAAATGTATATATGGCATTACTTTATGTAGTCACATGGCGTAGTGAGAAGTGGTCAGTAAAAAGTTAATCGTTTTGGTTTTATATTGTATTATTTTATATTTTATATATAAATATATATATATATATATATATATATTGTACATAACCATGCTTTCTACAAAATATTTTTCTAGATAAAGAAAATACTATTGAGAGCTTCTCATCTTACAAGTGATGTAGGCTTGTAAGGATATACAACTAGGTGGTTGGGCTTGTTGTATCCTAAGGGCGGCATTCAAAGTTGTTAGTCTACTACATTGGAAGACTCTGTAGACAAAATGTATCATCTCAAGAAAGCGTCTTAGTCTATTCCTCAACTTCACCACCTAAAAACTCATGAAGTTGACAATAAGTTGTTTATAATGTTATGAGAGGATTTTAAAGTACCACCGTGGTAATATTTTAGTCATACAATGTTATGACAGTAAGTTACTTATAATGTTTATGGTAAATACAATCTTAGTGGTGTATGATTAGATGAATTATTATTCTGTAATTATGAATTGTAATTTATTTTTTAATTTATGTTCTTAGAACAACAATTAATACTTCCTGACATAAGTTTTTCTTTCCACCCATGTAGTTTTGCCATGATCTTCAACTGATGTTGCCAAAGGCTAGCTTTTTTCCCCTACCAGTCATTGGGGTAGGACCCAAAAATTCTCAAAAGGGTCTGTAGACATAGCTCCCATGCTTATTCTGATGTCATGCACACAGCAGAATATATTCCTAGGAGTACTGTTGGTACTGAAGAAGATGGAGGTTTTCTTAACAATTTAGCTTTTGGCCTGAAGCATCTTTAGACTTGTAAAATACCTCCGTATAGCCTGACAATCTTCCCTGGTAGCATTACAAAAAAAGTAAACTATTATCTACAAAAAGTAGACGTGTAATATTTTGGCCACCTGGAGAAATACTAACCTCATGTAGTTCCCTCCGTCGTACAACATGTCTCAATAGAGCAGTAAGGCATATTGCTCATAAAAGAAAAATATACAGGAAAGTGGATCCCCTTGCAAGATTTCTCTGCTATGCTTGATGCAACTCGTGAGAAGACCATTAATCATCACAGAATAGGAAACTAAGGTGATGCAATTCATCATGAGAGTTACCTGCTTGAATGAAATCCTATCTTTCGCATTAAATCTGGTGAAGTATCCATACTCTCCTCTGTTAAAAGCATTGCTCATGTCTAAATTTATAGCCATATGAGTGTTTCCTCGCCATTTTGTCTTTACGTATCTCAAATGCTACTAACATTTTTCCTGAGACAAAGGTGCTTTAACAATCAAAATTGATAGTGATGGTGCAAAAAATCGTTAGTTGGGTCCTTCATCCAATCCAAAGCTTTTAACGATCTTATAGGACTTGCAAGATAAAGAAAGTTGATTGAAGTTTTTGACGTATTAGCCTGTATCTTTCGTATATATATAGATAGTAGTTTTGTAATAGTTTTTGACTTACCTTAGGGAATTTTCTTGACTTTTTTCGATTTGGACTTCTTTGTCTTTCAATTAATTTCTTCTTTAAGGATTGTGGTTTATCTATGACGACTTCATAGTGTATGCCTTTTCAAGGATCTTATGGACATTCAGAGGATCATTGCTTGATCTGGTGAGCAAGCTTTTTTTTTTTTTTTTTTTTTTTCCTGAACGAGCAATCTAGATGCCCTCTATTGAAAATGTGAGTCTTTTTGAGTGCCCATTGTTTTAAGTGAGTCTTTTTGAGTGAAGTTCATTGGCCTCTTTAAACAACAATCACCTAGATCGATTTTGGACAAGGTTCAGTGGCCTCTTTGGATGACGATCACTTGGATTGATTTTTTGGACAGTTATTTCTTGAGTAGACTGAGGATTACAAGGATCATTTTTTGGATGGTTACTTCTTAAGTAGACCGGCGATCCTATGGATCAGTTTTGGGCCTTTGCCTTTAATGGGATTTTAATGGGCCTTTTCCTTTACTGGGCTTTTTGGGCCTTTATATGATTTTTATTCTCTTTGGGAGAATTTGTATCATTGTACTCGTCGTATGATTTATATTCCCACCTGGGGAACTTGTATTATTTTGCTTATCATATGATTTATATTCCTACTTGGAGAATTTGTATTGTTGCTGAAAAGATTCCTTTGCTCATTGTATGATTTATATTCTCATTTGAGAAATTTGTATCGTTTGTTACTGGAAATATTCTTTGACGCTATGTTGTTTTTAACCTTCTTGAGGCCATGTTGTTTTTAACCTTCTTGAGGCCATGTTGTTATTTGCATTAAGTAGCACATGGGCTTGCCAAAATTCGGTTAAACAAGAATTTAGAAAAATTCATACATGAATAATAAGTTACCAATGGCCTAGTTGGGCCCTTTTCTTATTAGGCCAAAATTCTAATCGGTCCAATTACATTCTTGTAATCCTAGAGCTTTATCTCTTTTGTAATTCATCTAGTAGTGCATACATTTTTGCATGAAATCTTATTAGGTGTAAGTTTTAGAGACGAATATCAAAAAGAAAGAAATAAATGTCTTACCGATGATTACATTACTTTATCACATACCTCGATCTTTTTATTGTTGGGATCTTCTTGACGAACTCTTCGTTATTGAACTCTTACTTATAGAGCTCTTCCTTGTTGGATTTGTATTGATTCCATAATTTACAGGAGTTAAACTCGGCATTTGTGATATAGATAGAATTTTCACAACTTTTAGCTATATTTCATTTTCTTCTTAAGGGTTTTTCATCTTCAAATTATGACATTCCTTTAGAAAATTTAGAATTTCTGCTCTTTGCATATCTGAAGCTAGTAATCTACTAAACCTCTTATAGGTTTACATATTATACAAAACTTTGGGTAAATTGATATAGCTTATGTCCAAACAAAATCATTTAATGTTGAGAGTATGAAAACTTAGATAGTGAGGATTCACTGTTGCCAAGTTCACGCACTGCCGTGCAACATTGCATTCTTTAAATCTGCCCCCACTCATAAGTTATGAATCACATGGGGATGGGGGTTTCACTTTTCAGTAAAGGAGTTACACTATATATATTGGGAGACTTGTTGCCAAAACGACTTGGGCCCTCGTGCAGCAACCTAGCTCACTGCCTCACGCAACTTATAAATATCATAAACACTTTAGACTATGATTTTGATTTTCTACAATATTATGGGTTATTATATATGGTTAAGTAATACCATGTACCACAATATTTTTAAGACTTTCATATTTGTAATACATTCACTACGTATATTTTAACATTCAAAAAAACTAGATTATGAAATAATCGATTATATATTGACATAACAAATTCGAAACAGTAATTAAAAATATTTAACATATATGTTAACAACAGCATAATTTAGGCAAAAATCATTGCCTAGGATGCAACGTATCAGCTGCAGAATAATTAGACGGACTTCCCATTCTACAAGGGAGAAGAAGGAATGGAAGTTGGCCAACAAGGGAGCACAAAGTTGAAGACATTACAGCCATTGTAAAACAAGTGAGTCAGCGGAATATCACATGCCACTTCAGTAATTTTCTCTTCATGTTGCATGATACAACCTTATTTTGAATCTTCACATACACAATATCCCTGTCATATGGATGATAGGCTAGCACTACCACATAAAGAATTCTATTAGTTATGTATTTTGTGAGCCAAGGAGATTTTTTGGAAACCATTTGGTTGAAATACACCTCGTGCTCCAAACACCATTTGCCTCCTTTGTCGTAATCCTTGAGCTCCCAAACTCGTAACTTGGGATGAGCAAAATTATAAGGATAGCCTAAAAGTTGGCATATTCTCAAGGCACCATGACACGCTCCAAGACGTTCAACTCGGGATGGCTCCAATTCTACCAGTTTGTCAAAGACTCGGCAGCATTTGCTAGTGTAGGGATCGAACCCGACAAGCCATTCATTCAAACCCCACCAGAAAAGTAAACCATTATGAGAAACACCAACAAAGGTAAAGATTCCCAACCAAAATCCCTGTGGGCACAACACCACCGATTTGCTCCATTTGCCTGTGTCGGATGAGAATATATCCACCTTGAATTTTGTTGACTTGCCTTTGAATTCAGGAATGCGCATCACCCTATAACTGACCTGTTGCTGCTTATGATCATTAACACCATTGTCATTGAATCTGTAGATGAAGCCGATTCGAGCCCTTCTACTATGACGAAGGGGAGGAAGCGCCACTGATTTCCCAGTAATTGGATTTATCACATTATACACAATTATAGAACTAGACCCCGCATCATCACTGACCATGTTTTTGGTGCACAAGAGCAAGTCATGACACGAAGCTTGAATAACAGTGTTGTCTGTTAAAGTTAGTCATGACACTCAAACAAAGCACACAGTGAAAATAGAAGAAGAAGACTCCAACAGCTAGTTAACAGCTAGTTTCTTCTTAGAAACGATGTCGTATAACTTAGCTTATATAAAATTAAATTAAACGGATTGTTTTGGTCTTTCTTCTTCATCTGTTTAAGTCTTGCAGTGCTCTGTTGTGCTCTGTTTCTTCTTATGTGGTTCAGAGTTAGCTTTGGTGCACGGTTAAGCTCTAACTACCTTCCAGCTGTCATCCCTTGATTCACTGAGCATAATGTAGAGTTAGTTATCTTCTGTTAGATCAGTTTTAGCTTCTGGAATGATCTTGATGTAATTATACTATATAATTAGTTTTTATTGGTTGTATTTTGATTAAGCTTGTGAAATACGTTTTCTAGGAATTCTCTCCAGAAACTTCTCTCTCTCTCTCTCTCTCTCTCTCTCATTGTTTGTTCTTATTTCCGCCATTGTTGTACACTCTAGCAAGCTCTAAATCTTTAATGGTATCAGAGCCAAGATCTATGGCTTCAACAACACCAACTGACAGAGCACAATCTGTGCACACAACACCAACTCTAGTTCACACTACCTCCATTCCTTCCACTTCTACACCTTCAATCTCGACACCATCACCATTGCTGTTATTGTCCAACATGTCAAACTTAGTGTCAATCAAGCTTGACTACACCAACTATATTCCATGGAAGCATCAGTTAATCACTATTCTAAAGGCATATTCCTTAATTGAACATATTGATGGTACAGCTTCAAAGCCATCACCTTTTGTTCTTGATGCTGCAGGAAATGCAACATCAGTTGCTAATTTTGAGTTCCAAGCATGGAAAATCAGAGATAAGGCAATCCTTTCCTTGATCAATTCTACTCTTACTCCACAAGTCTTTTCACTTGTTGTTGGTATCACTAGCTCAAGAGAAGTACGGAATACTTTGGAACAGAGGTTCACTTCCACTTCAAGAGATAATATCTTGAACCTTAAGCTTGAACTTCAAGGGATCAAGAAAGGCAATGAATATGTGAATTCATTTCTGCAAAAGATCAAAGTTGCTCGTGACAAACTTCTTGCTGTAGGAGTGTCAGTCGACAATGAAGAATTGATATGCATTGAGCTTAGAGGACTTCTTAGAGAATTTGCACATTTCTCTTCTGCAATTCGTACTAGGAGTGATCCAATCACTTATAAGCAACTTGCTATTACATTGTAAAGTGAGGAACAAGCCATGACTGATCACTAGGATTCAGTCTCTAACTCTCTTGCTATGTTTGCCTCTCACGGTAAACAAGGTAGCAATTCATCACCTCAGTGGCAGAATCATGGTTCAGGAAGGCGAAGAGGAAGAAACAACAATCCTAGAGGAAGAGGTGGAGGCATATTCAATCATATGGAAATCAACAATTTTCACCTCAAGCTTCTCACAGTCTCTCACAATTTTCACCTCAAGCTTCTCACAATTTCTCTCAAGTCTCTCACAATTTCTCTCCTCAAGATTTTTCTTCCTAGAATTTTCCCTCTCAAAGTACCTCTCAAGGTTTTAAGCATGAACGACTATCTTGTCAGATTTGTGGCAAGTCTGGTCATCTAGCATTAGATTGCTATCACTGGATGAATTTTGCTTACCAAGGCAAGCATCATCCCACAAAGCTTACTGCTATGGCTAGTGCATCAAATGTTGCAATCACTAGCAACCAAGATCCATGGCTTGCTGACTCTGGAACTTTAGATCATCTCACTGCAAATCTCAACAATCTTTTAGTTCAATCTCAGTACAAGGGACCTGAGCAAGTTACTATTGGAAATGGTCAAACCTTACCCATCAACCACATAGGTAATACTACTCTACATACCAAATATCACAATTTTGTTCTTAAAGACGTCCTTCATGTCCCAAGAATTGCCATGAATTTACTTTCACTTCACAAATTCTGCTTACATAATAATTGCTCTTGTTATTTTGATGCAAATGTAATCAAAATCCAGGATATTCCTACGGGGAGACTCCTTTACAAGGGCTTGAGTGAAAATGGAGTTTATCCTATCTACCCAAAGAATTTTATCAAGTCATCCTCTCAGTTTAAGTATGTTTCTTCTCCATGTTAGAATCATCTTTTTGTTGTTCCTACTCTTCCTTCAGCTCATTCAAGTTTTCATGTAAATAAGCCAAATAAATGTTTGTTGTGGCACCATAAGTTAGGACATCCAAGTGATAAAGTACTGAATGTTGCTTTATCTTCTATTGACAATATCTGTATCTCAAGTCCTAATAAGACTCTTTCTCATTGTAAGCATTGCTTGAGTGGTAAAATGCATCAATTTTATTTTCCTATTTTTGATTTTCATGCTTCTAAACCTCTTGAATTGGTGCATTCTGATGTTTGGGGTCCAGCTCCTATCAAATCTACTAATGATTTTCAATATTATGTTCTTTTTGTTGATGCATATTCCAAATTTACCTGGCTCTATCTTCTTAAACACAAATAAGATGTTCTTGATGTTTTTAAGTTCTTTAAAGCATCTGTAGAGAATCAACTTGATTCTAGGATCAAAATCTTGAGAACTGATAATGGTGGAGAGTATACTTCTAATGTCTTTAAGAATTTTTGTGCCTCTCATGGTATTACCCATCAGTTCTCCTGTCCTCATACTCCACAACAAAATGGAGTGGCTGAAAGGAAGCATAGACACATAGTGGAGTGTGCTCTTACTTTACTTTCTCACTCTCAATTGCCTCCATCCTATTGGTCTCATGATGTCTCCATAGTAGTTCACCTCATTAATAGGCTTCCCACTCCACTCCTTAACAATTCTACTCCTTGGGAAATTTTGTTCAAATCCAAACCTAATATTACCCATCTTAGGACATTTGGTTGCATCTGTTTTCCCTTGTTAAAATCTTAGAATGCTCATAAACTCTTACCTCATACTTCCCCTTGCATATTTCTTGGTTATCCTACACATTCAAAAGGCTAATTTGTCAAGACCTTAACACTTCACGGGTTTATATCTCTAGACATGGTCATTTTAATGAAAATGAATTTATCACTTCACTTCCTTTATCCACTGGTCCCTCTCATGATTCTGGCCTGCATTCCACACCAGCCCCTACTCCTATACCTCTTATACCTACATAGTCACCCATTACAACCTCATGTCCTTCATCTGACACACACCTTGCCCAACAACCCCTTCCACAGGCTTTATCTGATACATCTACATCTGCACAGCCTCATCCACATGACTCTTCATCTCCTATACTGTAACCTTAACCCGCCTCTTCTACCTCTAATACCTCCTCATCTCCCACTATCTCATCACCACATATTAGTCCTATTGCTATTACTACTGTACCTCCTCGAGTTCCTATTGCTGTTAATACTCATCCTATGATCAAAAGATTAAAGGATGGCATTAATTTTCAAGCCCAATGCACTTGCTGTCATGTCTGATTCAGTGCAATGTGCTTCATCCAAGAAGGTCAGATCCACTTCTAAGCCAAATTACATCCTCATAGAACCTCCATCTTACAAGATTGCAGCTTAGTATCCACAATGGTGCTTTGCCATGGATGATAAGTTTGCTACTCTCCAAAGGCAAGGCACTTGGGTTCTGGTTCCACCATCTCCTTCTCAAAATGTTGTTGGTTGTAAGTGGGTGTTCAAACTCAAAAGAAATAGTGATGGTTCTATCAACAGGTATAAAGCAAGGCTTGTTGCAAAGGGGTTTCATCAGCAGTTTAGGATTGATTTTGAGGAGACTTTCAGTCCTGTTATTAAGCCTCCTGCTGTGAGAATTATACTTTCACTTGCTGTGCAATTTAATTGGCCACTGAGACAACTTGATGTCAGCAATGCTTTCCTTTATGGTTTTCTTAGAGAGGAGGTGTATATGGTCCAACCACCAGGGTATGTTGATCCAGCTCCTCCTACTCATGTCTTCAAGCTTCTTAAGTCTCTCTATGGTCTCAAACAAGCCCCTAAAGCTTGGTTTGAGAGGTTCTCTACTGAATTGTTGCATTTGGGCTTTCAGGCTTCACTCTCAGATTCTTCTTTGTTCATTTTCAAACAAGGTTCTTTGGTTGTGTATCTACTGGTCTATGTTGATGACATAGTATTAACTGGTAACAATCCTCATTTCTTGTCTTCCTTAATTGCACAGCTCAGTTCAGCCTTTGAACTTAAAGATTTGGGTCCTTTATATTACTTGCCTTTAGATTACCAGGTCTTCCAAAGGGTTATTTTTTACTCAAACTAAATATGCACAGGATTTACTCCTTAAAGCCAATATGCACACTTCCAAACCTGCTTGTACCCCATGTGCTCCTAATACTAGATTGACTCCTACTGATGGTTCTTTGCTTTCAAATCCTCATGAGTTTAGGAGTTTAGTTGGGTCTCTTCATTATTTGACATTTACCAGACTTGACCTTAGTTTTGCAGTACACCTAATCCTACTGATGCTCACTTAATTGTTGCAAAGAGAATCCTCAGATATGTTAGTGGTACTTTGAATTATGGAGTTTTTCTTCAACCTGGCCCTTTCTCTCTATCTGCCTTCTCTGATTCAGATTAGGCAGGTGATCCATTTGATAGACACTCTATTACTGGGTATATTGTTTATCTTGGTTATAACCCTATCACATGGAGTGCATAGAAACAAGATACTGTCCCTTGTTCTTCTACTGAATCAGAGTATAGAGCATTAGCCACCACTGCTGCTAAGCTCTATTGGCTTTGCCAAGTTTTGAGGGATCTTGGTATTTATCTTCTTGGTTCTTCCTAAGCTCTAGTGTGACAATGTTTCAGCTCTTGCAATTGATTCTAATCCTGTGTTTCATGCACGCACCAAACATATCGAGGTGGATTATCATTTTGTTCGTGAAAAAGTCTTGCGTAGATCTTCAAATCAAGTACGTTGCCACAGGTGATCAGCTTGCTGATGTGTTTACCAAGAGCTTATCCACTTCTCGGTTTGGTTTTCTTCACTCCAAACTCATGGTGTCTCTTGACCTCATGGTTTTGAGGGGGGATGTTAAAGTCAGTCATGACACTCAAACAAAGCACACAGTGAAAATAGAAAAAAAAAAGACTCCAACAACTAGTTAACGGCTATTTTCTTCTTAGAAACGATGTCGTATAACTTAGCTTATTTATAATTAAATTAAACGGATCGTTTTGGTCTTCCTTCTTCATCTTTTTAAGTCTTGTAGTGCTCTGATGTGCTCTGTTTCTTCTTATGTGGTTCAGAGTTAGCTTTGGTGCACGGTTAAGCTCTAACTACCTTCCAATTGTCATCCCTTGATTCACGGAGCATAATGTGGAGTTGGTTATCTTCTGTTAGATCAGTTTTAGCTTCTGGAATGATCTTGATGTAATTATACTATATAAATAGTTTTGATTGGTTGTATTTTGATTAAGCTTGTGAAATACATTTTCTAAGAATTCTCTCCAGAAACTTCTCTCGCTCTCTCTCTCTCTCTCTCTCTCTCTCTCTTTCTTTCTTTCTTTCTCTCAGTGTTTGTTCTTATTTCTGCCATTGTTGTACACTCTAGCAAGCTCTAAATCTTTCATCGTCAACATTGTCATTATCGCATTGATTTATTGAAGAAGCTAGAGATTTGAATCCGGGCACCTCAAATGCCACGAGGAGCTTCATTTTATGCTCATTGTTGTGGCAGTGGAAGAGCAAGGAAAAGGGTCGTTGCAATATTGAATTTGAAGAAGCATGGAGCCTATTAACAAAGCTAGCAAAAGAAGGAGCAGAGATTCGAGTGCACCATTGCTTTGAGACGCATTTGCATTGAAATATAGATTTCAAAGGCAGTCGGATCAGGATTTCCATCAACATACATCCTAGGAGATCATCTATTGACAGAGGAGGAGAGCATTGGCGTCTAAGTTTGCGAGAGCATAGCACATCAACCATCACTATTCACTCAAAAAGTCTAAAATGAAAGAGAACAAAAGCTGAAGATTTTTTGAGACCAGGAAGTTGTTTTCTGAACTGATTATCCTAGCTGTGTTGACTGTTGAGTCCTTGAAGTTAGAAGAAGTCAGTAACTGAGTCCTTGATTTTAGCAAAGTGAACATTGGTGTCATTTATATAAAAACAGTCAAATATGTCCGTTTGGTAACGTTATAATAACGTTGTTTGTATTTTTTTAAAAATACATGTAAGGAAAAAAGTTTGTGAAAATACGTGTAATGTTGTTTAAAAATTAAAAATTATTATTTAAATGCATGTACCAAACGGACCCTCATCTGAACTACCTCGAATCAATCCACAACTTATCCTTTGTTCCCTGAATTTTCTCAGAAAAACCATCAAAGGTAAAAGATAAAGAACCTAATGTACCATTTTTGGTATATTACGCACTTACTTTTTCAACACTATTAAACCCACCCAAATCGTTGGACCCATAATTGTCCAGGTGGCCTAGTCCATCTAATATTCTTGGGTTTTGGGTTGGGCTTTATAGGTTTTTTTTTTTTTAATAAATGATTATTAAATAATTAATTCAACAATTTTTATTTATTATTTAAATTTTTGGAATAAATGGCGATATATTATAGTACTAATTTTTTTGACAAAACTTAATTATAATACCTTAGATGTTGTTCTTTAAATTTTTCTTTTAAGATTCAACAATATGACTACTTGACTAAAAAATACGCTACCATCTTAAAAGGAAAATCTAAGGAATATCTAAGTTATTATAATTAAGTTTTTAAACAAGTTAATTTTTAAGAGGAGAACTTAAGGAACAATACCTAGTTATTGTACCTAAATCTTACCCTTAATTTTTTATCCTCTTAGATGATTTTTTTTTTTAATAATGCTAGAAATATAAACTATTTTACGAAAAATTTTACACATTGCTGATATGATAAGTAATTCTTAGTAAATGAAAAAGTGATATTAATGGTTAGTTTAGATAAAAACTAATAAGAAGTTGATTACATTAACATTTTTGTAAAAATATTGTAAAATAGTTTGTAACTGTAGCATTACTTTTTTTTTTTTTTTTGAGAAGTAGAAAAATCAATGAAAGAAAAACTCCGAAAGTTGGCAACTTATTCAAGTCTGTCGCGCGAACATTTTGTGCAGTTTTCATCTTCTAATCACATTTTCTACTTCTTTATCTATTTGAATTAAACCAGAAATTTAAATCTCTTTTTTTTTTTTTTTTTTCAATGTAAGACATTTTATTGAAAATATGTATTGTATCATCCATTGTTTGGGATAGTTAAAAATTTTCGTCAGTCGAAGACAAAACAAAAGAGATGTAAAAATATTTTCACTCCTTAGAAGCGTAAAATACTGTCAACTTTACATGGCTTCCTTCCCAACAGAATATGACAAAAATCGTTCAAATCTTAAACTTCTCTCTCACTGTCTCACCTTGTCAAACTATATCGATCGTTTTTAAAATTTATTTGTATGGATGCAATTAAACATTAGAAACAAAACATTGTAGGCCTATAAAATATTTTCCACTAAAAATATTTTCTGTGTTAACATGTATTAGGGTATGTGGGCTTTAGGCCCACCTTGTTTACTTATATAGCACACTTACTTGTACTGCACACTCTGCCTTCTATATAAAGACACTCATGTATATTCTATTACTTGAGAAATACAATACACTTATCCAGTGTTTCTAACACTCTGAAACATATTTTTACATTAAAATAAAAGAAACATAAAAAAATAAAAATAAAATAAAAAACTTTCGATTCCTATTGTGACTCAAAATCTAATTGTAACTGTTATTTTATTTCTACAAATAGCATCCACACCTATCCAATCCAAGGGTCCTAAAAGAAAACCATCAAATAAAATTCAAGTATCTTAGACAAGAGTAATTATTAGAAGTTTTTGGGGCACAGTAATGTGTCAGTCCCTCCTTTGTTTCATTTATTATGAATCTCATTAATTAGATTCATGGTCGGCTTTGCCACAAATTTGAGAGAATGGAACATTACCTTACCATGCTCCTAGAGTACTTTATAGTTATCCAACAAATTTTTTTACCTTTGTAAGACCTCCAAGTTCTCCACCTCAAAACCTAAACATTCTATTCTATGCAATGTAATGGAGAAGAGCAAAGAAGTACTGTGCTTCAAGAATTGCATTCTGTTAGGACATGTGGGATAAAAATTAACAGAATGTAATGGAGAAGAGCAAACCTAAGATTTTGGGGATTATTTGTGTCAATTTAGACCTGCTACCCAAAAAGTATTTTTGATAAATACTAACTCGAACAGTGTGTGTGACCATTTGTTATTTATTTAACGAATTGATCCGTGTCAGATTATTAAATGCTAAATAAATGACACTTTAGCATTCTGTTAGGAAATGTGGGATAAAAATTAACAGAATGACATAAACTGAAATGTTTGCAAACTTTAGGAATGTAAAAAGAATTTTAGCAACAAAAAATAGAAGAAAAGAAACATGGCGTGGTTTGAGAGAACAGAGGAAACGCACTAGAATCATTTTTTTTTTCAACTTATAAATATATACCTTTTTATTCAAATATAGTTGTGAGAGTATATTAAAATTTTTAACACCGATATACAAATTTTTTGTGGTACACTTTCTCTCAGTGGAGTCAATACCGTACCGTACTGGCCTATACCGGTCAGTACATACCATACTAGCCTGTACCGGCCGGTACATACCATACTGGCCTCGTACCGGTACAGGTACACTTCTATTTCGTATCGGAAAAAATACCGGCCGGCCGTACCGGACTGAAACACAAAATGCTTTTTTTTTTTTTTTTTTTTTTTTTTTTTTTTGTAATTGTGGCAATTTTTTAAGGGCCAGATGGTAATACTAATGTATATTATAATCCTGAAGTAGATCCTTTTAATGGATGGGAGTATATGATCCTATATAGCTTGTGTTAACTTAATTATTTGTTTTCTTTGTATCCAATGAACAATTAAGTTTTTTGTTTTTTATATTGTGTTTTTTTTTCTTTGTATGCAATGAACAACTAATGTAATGTTTTATTGTAAACAGGAGGTAATGTTTTATGGTAAATAGAGATTTCATGTGTGTGTGTGTATATATTAAATATATAAAATAGCGGTAAACTCGAAACGATACGCCGGTATTGGCCGGTATTCGAAATATATCGTACCGGTACAGCCTCCGATACGGTATTGACTTCCTTGCTTTCTCTCGTGTGTTTTCTTCTCAAATTTCCCTGACGTTTTTAATTTATATAAAAAAAAAATTAGATTGTAAATGCTCACTCTAATTTCTGACCTTATTTATGAGACAACTAAGCTTTTAAACAAGTTTAATTCTTTAAGATATCCGACATTATTTTGTTTTGCTCTAACTTTTTCTAGCACTGTCATTAACCGTGATTTGAAAAGTGTCTAATGAATTAATGTATTCTATCAATTCTATCAACAAATTATAAATAAATGCTCACTCTGATTTAGGTAATCATTATATGTTCAAATTTTACACCCCGTTTGTTTTTGTAATTTCGTTTATCGTTATCTAAAGCTGCTGAATAGTTTGAGCAAATTTCTAGACATATTTGTAACAATAATTTTAGGTCTAAGAACATAGAAAATGTATTTTACTAACCACTAATTTTTATTGATTAAAAAATCTCCAAGTGAGTATTTTATTTTGAAATTCATGTAAGAGCTATATTAAAACAAAAGTTCTATTGCTCAAGATACCAAAAATAACAATTTTTTCTTCCTATGACAAAATTCAAGACACAGTTAAGGAAAATATCAATAAAATGAACTGCACACCAAGATAAAGTCAATGGTCAATAAACATTTTTTTTTTCCAATTTCTAAAATTATGTTTATCTTTTTTCGTAAGATGTTTAATCAATACTAACATGTCATGTCTACTTTTCATATACCATTTTCGAAATCTTAAATTATTCAGATTATACAAAATTAAGTACCATTTGTTTTGAATACAATTTTCCAATATAAATCTCATAAACATAAATATAAACATATACATTCAATTATATTTTATTTTTTATCATAAAATTCTGGTTTGATTATTGGTCCCTAATGCTTTCTACTGTGTCAAAATGACCATAATGTTTCAAATGTGTTGATTTAGTCACTAAACTTAGCATTGTATCAAAATAGTCATATGTTGTTAAGTGATTGATGGAAAAAGCTAACGTGACTAATGATGATATTAAAATAGTGATCACTAATGTTTTGGTATTATATCTATTTAGTTACTAAACTTTTGAGCATATTATTGCTCAATGAAGTTATTATCAAAGTTTGCAAAAATAAAAAATTTTAATTTCAAAAGGATTAACATTAATATTGAGATGACAGAGCATTTATAAACCATGTGACGCTAGTTTCAATCTAATTTCGGCAAGCACCCCATATTGTTTGTTTTTGGTTTCGAAAAAAGAATTATATTATAGTCATTATCCTATGGATTGTTTAACAGAATTATTACTTGCCATCTGCAACCTGTTAGTCCATCTTGTTAACAAAACATGCGACAGAGGATAATATGAAACAAGACACAAGTAAGCAAAATATAGTTTTTAAATATTGAAATTTATCTAGAACTAAACACTAAATACGTATGGTAAGAAAAAGTTAAGATACACTCAAACTATTTTTGTGCACAATGACTTTACTTTGCAATGTTTAAATTTTTTTATTGTTATATTTTTTTAATAAGATGCTTAATCAGTTATAACGTATCATGCTTACTTTTCATATACCATTTAAAACTCTTAAATGATCATGAATATAGAAAACTAACCATTTGTTTTTCATATAATTATTATAATATTTATATTAAAAATTTAAAAACATAAACATAAATGTAAAAACATATACATATAGATATACATTAGAATTTTTTGCGGTCTGAATTAAAATTACTCCCTAAAACATGCATCAACCTTCATACACAAATTTAGTGTCTTAATTCAAAATTTAGTACACAAAACTCCATTCAAAAACTCCTTGCATAGGTCCTGCAAAGCCAAACCAAATCTCTCTCTCTCTCTCTCTCTCTCTCTCTTGATTTGTTGCAACTTGACTATAAATATGTCACAGGCCAATGTGTAAGGCCACTAGCAATCTTTCCCATGTAGCTATGACAAACTCTTCATTTTTATTCCTAATGGACAAGTTAGACTCATGGTAATGCTCCGCTCTCATTTCTTTTCCAAAGCTTTTTCTACATTGAATCCTCCAAAAGTTTTTGCAACACCTCTAGGGTCTTTGGAACGCTAGTGTCTAATACATTGGTATATGGTGTACCCGGCATATATGCCGGGTACAACATATAATTTTCGCAATGGAAGAGGACTGCTTTAACAAAGTCGTATAAGTTTGTAGGTTGGCTCAAAGCCAATCCAAGATTTGGAAAGCCTTGTTCGTAAATTCCATTGTAACTCTACCTTGGAATTCTCTCAGGATGAAGAGAGCTCCAACACTTACAACTTCTTCACCGGATTGTAATAGAACTTTCAACAGAAAAGAAATGAGAGAAAATAAAAGAAAAAAGAGTCAGAAAAAGAACACACTAAAACTATGTTTGGTTGGAGGTGGAATAGCTGAATAGGGAGGATAGAAAAGAAATGAGTGAGAATAAAAAGATGAAAGAGAATTTGTTGGTGTTTGGTAAAGAGAAAAATGATGGAAAATTTTTGTGGGACCTAGGCATTTTCATCCTAAGCCCACCAAAAATGGATCTCTCCAAAATGGAGAGAAAACACGCGTAATTTTGCTTCAACCCATTCAGTTATATTTTCGCCCTCTTTGATTTTATTTTTTCCAGTTTGTATTTTTCGATTTTTCCCCATTGTCATCCTTTTCTATTTGTTATTCTCTTGTTCTCTCTCTCTCTCTCCTTTTTCTACTATTGTTTTCTTGTTTTGTTGGTTGACGTTATTTACCTTATTTCTTCTTCTTCTTTTTTTATGTTTTTTTCTTTCTTTTTCTTGTTGTTCATTATCCATCCTTGTGTTCTTTTTTGTTTAATAAAAAAGAAAATGTAATAAATATAGTAATAAAGAGAATATATATATATATAATATCTATAATGTTTTAATTTTTACAAAAAATGTTATTTTATTAATTTTAATTGATAAATAAGTAATATTTTATTTCAAAGAAATTATTTCTTATATATAATTAAACTAGTCGCTAACCCGTGCGATGCACGGGATCGTTAAATAAAAATTAAAAGTACTTATTTTACTTAAAGGTATATGACATAAATTTTAAAAATGTATAATTTGAAAATGAATGAAAATAACTAATTTCTTCAATATAATGATTTAGAAAAATTCTTTTTCTTTCATATTATTGGTTTCGCATAACACATTTCGACGTTGGCTATTCTATGGTGATAACTTTACATAATATTCAACTGCAATTATATCTACTATCCACTACCAATCTAATCTATGTTATCTTGATAGTAGATCTGCAAATTGCATTCTCGTATTCTTAGAGCTTGCCACATTATTGTTATTATCTATATATAATATAAAATTGAAAATTTTAACTTTTTGAAAGACTTACATTAGAATTAGGAATAAAAAATAAAATTTTTTTTTAAATTAGACCTCACGTTAGTTTTTTTTTTTTTTTAAGGCTCACTTTAGGTTTAAAAAAAAAAAAAGACTCACGTGAAAAAAAAAGGACTCCTATTAGGATTAAGGAAAAAAGAGAGAGACTCCTATTAGGACTCTCTCACTATTTAGTTTAACAAATTAAAATTTTTTATAAATTAAAATGATGAGGAAAAAAGAAGGAGAGAGACTTCTGTTAGGACTCTCTTACTATTTAGTTTAAAAAATTTAAAAAAATTATAAATTAAATTGATGATGTGGAAAATTATGGGAGCTTCAGAGGGTTCGGTTTTATATATATATATATATAGATAATAATATCTATATATAATATAAAACTGAAAATTTTAACTTTTTGAAAGACTTACGTTAGAATTAGGATTTAAAAAAATAATTTTTTTTTTAAAATTAGACCTCACGTTAGTTTTTTTTTTTTTTTAAGGGTTCACTTTAGGTTGAAAAAAAAAAAAGACTCACGTGAAAAAAAAAAAAAAAAAAAAAGACTCCTATTAGGATTAAGGAAAAAAGAGAGAGACTCCTATTAGGACTCTCTTACTATTTAGTTTAACAAATTAAAATGATGAGGAAAAAAGAGGGAGAGAGACTCCTGTTAGGACTCTCTCAGTATTTAGTTTTAAAAATTAAAAAAATTATAAATTAAAATGATGATGTGGAAAATTGTGGGAGTTTCAGAGGTTTCGGTTTTTAATATATATATATAGATGATGATATAAGAATAAATTTATACAAACAATATTTTCTATCCCCTTACTTTTCTTCTCAATCAAACAATTGAGTTTTCCATCCCTCCCATTTTCCACCCTCCCAACCAAAACAACATGAGAAAAACTAGAATATTTTCTATCCCTCCACTTTTTCATCCTCTCCCAATTTTCTATCCTCCCAGTTTTCTATTCTTTAACCAAACAGACCCTAAATGTTAAACACAACAAAATTTTTCTTAATGTCTAATTGGAGATAACTTATCTAATTTTTTTGCTGAAAGTACTATAAATAAAATGTAAAAGCTAAATAAAATAGGTAGACACTCACATGAGACCCACAAATAGTAGGAAAAAGAAGAAGCAAAAAGCTGGCTTATAATCAATACTCAAACACACACTTAATACAGTTACAAAGAACGAATAATTATCAAAGTTGAGTTGAATTATTAAATAAAAGAATTGTAAAGAGTAAAGACAAACTAATAGATGAAATAATTTGAGCAATAATAATTAAAGTTCACTTAATAACAATAATTAATATGTTTATTGTATTTAGAAATAATAGATGATTTCCAAAATTTCATCTTAGCAACAATAATTATTATGTTCACTTTATTATGAAACAATATGTCAAATGAACTAATAGTTTATCTTTTATTCTCTTACTAGTATTACGGGAAAAAAAATTGTAATGGAACCGCGAAGACCACAAGATTCATCCCCTATCAAAGATTCATCTTTTTATTGACTCCCTAGAAAATAATCCTAAAGTCACCACTGTTCACAAATATCTTCTTACCATTTAGGTTACTCAGCCAAGTTTAATGCCATGTTATTATGGTCAAAATTTAATAACATTTTTTTTTTTTGGTAATAGGAAATATGATATAAAAAAAAAATTATGCTGCCTTCATCATTACATATTTTGTTATATTTAGGGGTGGCAATTTTTACTTAAACCCATGAATCCATCCATTACCCATTTAGTTTGGATAAGTCCTGACCCAACCCAATTAAAGATTTGGGTTAAATAGTAATCAATTAAATGAGTACTAGCCTCATCTCATGCGCTTCGCGCATGTGATGAGGCTTTTTTTTTTTGGTATACATTTTTCTACAAATACTAAGCATTGACATAGGGCCTTATTTTTCACAGGAATTTCATCCTTCTTGATCTTCCCTATTTCCATGCCCTTCCATTCTAAGACCTATCATCATGGACAAACCAATTGCAATAAATAAAGTAAATAATAATAAAAAATTTACCCAAAATTCTATAGTTCACTATTACAAAATTACAAAACGAATGCAAAAAAAAAAAAAAAAATAAATAAAAAATAAATAAAATTCACACATATAACTCACTCATATACAACAAATAATAACTTTTAAGGAGAATTAAAAGGGGAAAAAAAGGAGAAAACAAAAAAGAAAAAACAAAACAAATAGGGTAAGAAAACAGTGCCATCTCTTGAACCATTTTCATTGTCTAACTTCGATCTCATTTTGTCCTTAGTTCCCCCCCCCCCCCCCCCCCCCAACATAAAAGCAAATATTCAAACAAAATTGCTCCAATAACCCTAAAAAATAGTTGTTATACCGTGTTTATTATTTCAAATTTTTTCTTATAATTTCCATAACAAATAAATCAAAATCATATGGGCAATAAAAAAAATAAAGAAAGAAACTAAACTAAGAGAATTACCTTGTAGGAAGGGCTACTCCTTCCTCTGTGAGAGAAAATTTGATTTTTTTTTTTTAAGATTAAACAGTGAAAAAAAGGCATTTTGGCAACTAACTTGCCGTTTAGAAGTAATAAGGAAAAATGAAAATGCCTAATTTTAAGGGATATGGATAAGTGAAAGTGAGAGAGAGAGACACTAACGTGAGAGGGGAAAAAAGTTTAAAACTATCTCTAAAAAAAAAACCTAAATAAAGATAATTGTTAATCTTTTTCTTTATTATTCTTTTTTTAATAAAAAGAACTTTAACTAGAACTAAAATGTTTTAGATGTGGGTAAGAGTTAATGAGAAGTTGAAATTCGAATGAAAATAAATAAATAAATAAATAAATTGTCATGCATAAGAAGTTGGAGTTAAACTGTGCTTGAGCCTTGAGTTTTGGAGAAGTTTGCTGTGGTTGGTAACCACTGTTACTGGGATATTAGGAATGTTTTTTTTTTTTTTTTTGGAGAATCAAGACAGTAAAATATTATTAGCTTAGGCCACTCAAATCAGCCATGTATACAGAGTTAAGGTCTGGTGGTATTTCTTCCATCTAGATGGACAAATTAGGGGTAGTGGATGCTCGTCGAGCTAAGGCATGTGCCCAATTATTACAATGTCTTCCAACATGAGATAAACCAAACAATGAAAACCGAGCCAGGAGCATACGAATGTCTGCAATTAAATTACCATAGTGAGCCAGAGAATTGCCGCCCTTTGCTAAAGAGTTTATCAAAACTTCAGAGTCCCCTTCAAGAGTGATGCTATCGAAGCCAAGTTCAAGTGTAAGCTCCAATGCTTTCCGTGCAGCCAAGACTTCCACCTCTATAACTGAACTTGGTAGAGGTATTTGCTAAGTAAGAGAAGCCATGATCAGTCCATGGTCATTACGGATCACAACTACCAAGCCAGCAAGTCCCTCTTCTGCAAAAATTGTGCCATCGAAGTTGACTTTATAAGCATCTTGAACCAGTGCCTGCCAAGCTGCTACCTACTAAGGTCTGGGTTGGTGAAAACCAACGCTGCAAGAAGCTCTTTCCAGGATTCGATCTTGAGCAAAATCAACCACCTGACCAGGGGAGAGTGCAGGCTTGCCCAAGCGCAAATTATTCCTCTTATTCCATAGTGTCCATAGCACAGCAGCAAAAAGATCGGGCTCCTTATTACCTGCAAAAATAAGCTTAAAAATATCAGTGAAAGAGGAGCACGCCTGAAGCGTGCTATGATTCCAGTGAGCTTGAGACCTCCAAACAGGTTGCAAAATCGGGCAAAGGAACAAGGCATGAACCACATCCTCCTGGTGCAATTTGCAAACGTCACAGCTGTTAGGTTCTAAGGAATTAGGAACTAATATATTAGAATTTCATTTTGTAATGTTGGCAAACCATGATCAAAACGTTTTTAGTCTTGTTTAGACTTGCTCAAAGTATGAGGTTTTTATGTAAAGTTAGAATCGAGTTACTACAGATATTACTATGCAATTCTGCCTGGCTCGATCGATCGAGAATTAGACTCGATCGATCGAAAGTCGTGTAGATTGTTTTTTCTGCAGAATTTCCAACTCAGCCTAAGCCCGTTTGACGTGTAGGGTTTTATGTGTTGCCCTAAGTATAAAAGGGAAAACCTTAGCCACATTTTTAGAGTTCTGAATGTTGTGTTTGTGAATTTTATTGTGAGATCTAGAGGTGTTTACCTTCACATACACTTAGGGTTTCTAAACTTAAGATTAATGTCAAGAGCTTGGTGATCGTTCAGTTGCAGAATAAAGAGCTTCAAGATATACAAGCAGGTGTGCTTGTGCTTTGCTGAGAATTCAAGGAAAGAAGTAGTCCGTTGACTCGAAGCTGTCACGTGGTTGTGGTAGTAAGTTTCCTACTCGAGGTAGCAATAGGATGTTAGTGGTCTAAGTCGCTATTGTGTAAACTTCAATTTTTTCATAGTGAATTCGATTTTACCTTGAAGATAGCTAGGTTAAATCCTCCCCAGGTTTTTATCGGTTTGGTTTCCTGGGTCATCATATCATGTGTTATTTATTTTCCGCACTTTTGCATGATATGATATATTTGTGTTAACCTAGAATTGCTTAATTTACCTAAGTTAGTCACTTGGCTAAATATCTAAGTTAATCTGTTTGGGTTTAAGGGGTCTAAACTTCTTACAAGTGGTATCATAGCGGGTAGCTTTTTGTGTAGATCTTTTGATCTTAAAGCTGATCCTTGACCCCGGTTGTCATAGAACACGGACACTCTCTTGTTATTCCACCTCATTTTGATGGGAATAATTATGCTTATTGGAAAGTAAGGATGAAAGCATTCCTGAAATCTATTAACAAGAGAGTCTGGAATTCTGTAGAATATGGATAGGAGAAGCCCACTACTCTTGTGAGTGAGTGGTAAACTTCTCAAAAAGAGGCAGCCGCTTTTAATAGCAAAGTTATGAATGCTATCTTTAATACTGTCTCTATGAAGGAATTTAAGAGAATCTTTAATGTTGAGGTTGCTCATACTGTTTGGAATATCCTTCAGACTGTGCATGAAGGCACAAAGGCAGTTAAAATTAATAAGTTGCAATAATTGACTACTAGGTTTAAAAGTATTAGAATGACTGATGATGAATCTTTTGATGAGTTCTATGCTAAACTGAATGATATTGTTAATTCTGCATATAATTTGGGTGAAATCTATGATCAACCTAAAATTGTTAGGAAGATTCTTAGATCTTTGACTGAGGATTTTAGATCCAAAGTGAATGTCATCACTGAAAGCAAGGATGTGGACTCCATCCCTATTGATGAACTTGTAGGATCTCTTCAATCCTATGAGTTGGACCTACCCAAAACTAACAAATCCAAATCAATGACTCTTAAGTCTGTTGATGATGTTGAGGCTGGTGGATTTGATGATGAACTCTCTGCTGCTGAGATTGCTTATCTCGCCAAGAACTTTAGAAACTTTCTTAGGAACAATAACAGAAGGGCAAGAGGCAAGAACACTGCTGAACCTAGAAATTTTAGAAGGAATGATCCCACTAAGGTTAATAACACTGAAAAACCTAAAGAGAAAGTAGGTCAACCCTCTAATAATTCTATGGGACAACAATGTTTTGGATGTCACGGGTATGGTCATGTGAAATCTGAATGTCCTACATACTTGAAGTCAAAGGGTAAGGCTATGGCTGTAACCCTTAGTGATGATAAAGATTCTGACAATGAATTAGTCAGTGATGAGGATAGAAATTTCATTGCTGTCACTGCTACTGCTGTAGTCAATGAAAACGTGTCTGTTGAAGAGAACCTTTCTGATAGGGAACTCTCTGAAGATGCAGATTTACAGGAAGCCTACAATAAATTCTGCAAAGTTGCTACAAAGGATGCTATGAATGTTGATTTGGGCTTAAAGAAAATTACATTTCTTGAACTTATAAGAAAAATTTACTTGTGAAATTGTTTGATGCTAATGAGCTTTTGAATAATGTGAAGACTGAGAACATGCTTTTACTTGATAAAATTAAAAATTTGGAACTTGAATTATCTGTTGCTAGAGAACAAACTAATAGTTTTGCAAGCTCCAAACTTGATCATATGTTAAGTATTCAAAAGTCTCCCTCTGACAAAACTGGCTTAGGTTTTGTGGAAAGCATCTCTGTGCCTGAATCTCATTCCACAAACTTTGTTCCTTCTACTCAACCTCCTAAGAGTGAGACTGTCAAACCTTCTATGAGTGAAGTTTGTAAATCTGTAGAAGTTACACCTCCTAGAAAGATTAGGGTTGATCTTCAAAAGTCTAATTCTAGAGTTTCTAATTCTTCTAAGGGCAAGTTGCATGATAAGCTTGCATGGGTTTTTATTTTTGTGGTAAGTCTAGGCACATTCATCGAAATTGTTTCAAGTTGCAAGTTGCTAAGCGAGCAAATAAACCTAAAGTACCTGTGCGTCAAGCACAAGATCCTATGGTACTTATTGGTGAATTGGGAAAGACATTAAACCTTTATTCTAATCTTGGAGTTACTCAAATTCTAATGTGAATTATAACTCCAATGCCAGAGTTGCATCTAAAAGGTTTTGGATGCAAAAGGCTCAATCTAATTGAGTTTGTCTGACATAGTCCTTGTTCTTCATTGATCTACCTCTTGTGACCATTTTTTTTTCTAGGATTTGCATTGCATAACATTCATGCATTTCATTCTAGTTTTTTTTTTTTTTTTTTTTTTTTTTTTTTTTTTTTTTTTTTAAGGGGGGTAACAAGAATGGGTTTGGCAATATGTGTTTTGCTGTATTTTTCTTGAATTTGAAGACAAGCTTGGTCAATCTATTTTTACATAACATGTTTATATACCTTGTTTAGCTTTGATGCACTTATTTTTATTATACTTTACTAGCTGAAGTTTTGTAGTGCATGTTGTGTGGAAAGATGTTTATGGTTTTTGATCACATGACCTTGATCTTAAAGTCATATGTTTTTTATTGACAGACTTGAACTTTTTGAGAAAAGCATAAATAACCATCTCACCACTGTTTATTAGCCAATCATGACCACCTTAGTGTATATCGTAAGATTTTGTGCTCGAGAAAGTGTAGCACATGCACAAAAAGAAAATAAGGTGTAGTTTTGGTTAAAATGTTAAAATTGGTGTGTACATTATTGGGCTATAATAATTTCATAACTCAAATAAAATTGGTGTGTACATTATTCCGACTATATTTAATAAGTTTCTGATCAATTGATATTGGTATATATATTATGAGGCAAATCAAGAAATTTACATGATTGCAAGCTTTTATTCTAGGAGTTGTGAGAGTTATATGATGTAACTCTTTAAGTGATTGTCTCTTTCAAATTCATGTGATGAATTTTGTAGAAATTGTGATTGATCACTATTCACATATCACCTCACATGTTTTTCAAACTCTTGCTAGTTGCACACACTACACAAGTTATTCTTTGCTAAAATTTGGACATGTTATTGTGTGTGTTTTTGGTCTGACCAACCAAATTTGAAAATTTCTTGAAAACTGATGCAAGACATGTTTGCTGTTTGAGATTTTGAGGAAAATTATGTGAAAATCTTATTTTTGGGAAACTGGGATAAATACATGTATTTTTGAAAAACATTTCATCTCATACTCATTTATTTTATTCATAAAATCTAATGCTTTGAGGAGTTTCAACACTGAAGTTGCTTCATTTTTCAAAAAAAGTTTTTTTTTTTTTTTTTTTTTTTTTTTTTTTTTTTTTTTTTTTTCAGAATTTTGATCGATCGAATCTATTTTTCGACCGATCGAAATTGTTTTTAAAATCTCTGAAAAGTTTCTGTGTGTTTCGATCGGTATTTGATTGATACTGGATCAATCGAAGCATTTTCGACCGATCGAATCTATTTTTCGATCGATCGAAAATCGGGCTGAGAGTTTTTTAAAAAGGAATTTTTCTCACGTGTTCTTCACTTTTCAAAAAACTTTTCAAACCTTTTTCTTCTCTCACCAACCGGTCAAGCCTTTCTTAGAAATTTTTGTCGTTTTCCTTCGATCTTTTTACAAGGATTCACTCCTCTAGGGCAGGTAAGACTATATTACCCTTCTTTTTGTTTTTATTTTCATTTTTTCATGCATAAATTCATGCTTTTGTTGGGTATTTTCGGACTTATTTCTTTTTGCATTTGTTGATGTTTTGGTTGTTTTTTTTCACAATAAATTGTTTGGTTTTTGTGGGGACACCATATACAAATGATACAAGTGGTTTAATTTGATTAATTTGTTGTTTTATGGAGAATTGAAAATTCTAGGGTTTGAAAATTACCGAATTTGGGGCTTTTGTTCAAATTGATATAAATTGATGAAATTGGCTTGTTAGATTGACTAATTTGACCATTATATTGTGTTTTTTAACTGTTGTGATGATCAATTTCTCAATTTGTTGGGTTTTGTGAAATTGGGTTTTTCAAATTTGGGATTTTTTTTATATAAAATTCTTGCTCAAGCCAATTTTGTGATATTGAATCATATTTGAACTGTGTGTCATTGCATTAGACCATGCATCATTTGGTTATTTTGTTCATGCATCATATAGAATTGTTATTTCTATATTTGTATTGTTCTAACTTGCAGTCTGCCCTTGGTTTTTCTCTTGTTTCTTTTTCTTTCTGTGTCTCTCAATCCTGTCCTTAGCATCATGCCTAGGAAAACTAGAGCACATAGGACTTCTGCCTCTTCACCTTCCTTTGATAGTGATAGGTTTCTGAGTGAGAAGTATCAGGAGACATACGAGACCCTTAACCTTAGGCGTAACATTTGGGGTGAGCGTAAGGTTATTTTAGATGAGGTTGATGATGAGGTGAGTCATAATTTTGAGCGTAAGGGCTGGATACCCTTATTAGATATAGATCATCTGCTTCCAGCTACCCTGATTAGAGAGTTCTACTCGAACCTCTCTATCCACATCTATGATTCCAACACTTTAGTTAAGAGTTGGATATGAGGTGTAGAGTATCGCATTACCCCTTCGGTAGTGTCTGATGCTCTTGGGGTACCTATGGTTTCTCATCCTGGCTTTCCCTATGACGAGTCTCCTCCTCTTGATGACGTGATGTCATACATTACTGGGTCTTCTATCCAATGGGGTTTTGATCCTCAGATTACGTCTGCTGAGCTTTCTGAGCTTCATTATCTTTTCTTCAGGATTGCTTGTCATTTCTTGTGGCCTATTTCTCATCTCCACACTATCCCTCTTAAGCGATGTGTGTTCCTATATGCTCTTGTCACTGATGCTCCTATCAGTTTTTCTCATTTGTTTCTTCGTTCCTTGAATGAAGTGCATAGGAGTAGTTCTATTGCTCATGCTTTGTTCTTTCCTGTTTTTATTCATAGGATTCTTCTACACTTAGGTTTAGGTGATTTCCTTGCTTCTGAGCCTGTTCATATCGTTGCTCTCATAAGTGCCACCTTTCTGAGGCAAAGGGCTGCTCAGCTTCGAGCTCAGCTTCGAGCTAGCTCTAAGCGTCCTAGGGTAAAGCCTTCCAGTGTCACTCCACCTCCTACTTCTTCTGCAGGTGCTCCTTCGACAGAGACGTCTACTGATCCTGCTGTTGTTGCTGATGTTCCTCCACCTTCTTCTTCGGATGTTTCAGACATTCGTCGGACTTTGGACATGTCATGACCATTCAGGCAGCTCGTGGTCAACTTTTGGTGGATGTGCTTGACGAGATTCGAGCTTTGGTGAGTCTTCGACGTTCTCCTCCACCGCTTCCTTTTGATGACAAGTGAGTGCCTTTGGCAATTCGTCACAAAAAGGGGGAGTACATTGTGGAGTACATTTAGGGTACTTTGTAGGGGAGTTTTTTGTTTCTTTTTGTGATACTGTGGAGCTTTTAGATTGTATTTAGGCGCTTCATTGTGTATTTATCTTTTTTGGCTCATGATAGGGGGAGATATATTTGAGATAAATTTTTTGTATATGTTTCTTGTTTTCGCTATGTTACATTGCTTATTGATTTATATTTATGATGTTATTCATAATATATTTCTTTATTTTGTGTTATGTAAAATCAAGAACTTCTTTTTTATGTTACTTGTATTTTTCACACATGCGTTTATGTGTTTGTTAAGTGTTACAGGAATATACAGGTTGATTCAGTCGTGCTACTGTCTACTTTTGCAACTTATAGATAGTAGTTAGGTTGAATTTGTTTAGTAGGGCTATTGTTTTGAAATGGGCTGTTTATTTTGTAAACTTTGAGCATTTTGTTAAGTTTGTGTTTTGTCACAGATTGTCAAAGGGGGAGTTTGTTAAGTTCTAAGGAATTAGGAACTAATGTATTAGAACTTCATTTTGTAATGTTGGCAAACCATAATCAAAACTTTTTTAGTCTTGTTTAGACTTGCTCAAAGTATGAGGTTTTTATGTAAAGTTGGAATCGAGTTACTGTAGATATTACTGTGTAATTCTGCCTGGCTCAATTGATTGAGAATTAGACTCGATAGATCGAAAGTCGTGCAGATTGTTTTTTCTGCAGAATTTCCAACTCAGCCCAAGCTCGTTTGACGTGTAGGGTTTTATGTGTTGCCCTAAGTATAAAAGGGAAAACCCTAGCCACGTTTTTAGAGTTCTAAATGGTGTGTTTGTGAATCTTATTGTGAGATTTAGAGGTGTTTACCTTCACATACACTTAGGGTTTCCAAACTCAAGATTGATGTCAAGAGCTTGGTGATCGTTCAGTTGCAGAATCAAGAGCTTCAAGATATACAAGCAGGTGTGCTTGTGCTTTGCTAAAAATTCAAGGAAAGAAGTAGTCCGTGGACTCGGAGCTGTCACGTGGTCGTGGTAGTAAATTTCCTACTCGAGGTAGCAATAAGATGTTAGTGGTCTAAGTCGTTATTATGTAAACTTCAATTCTTTCATAGTGAATTCAGTTTTACCTTGAGGATAGCTAAGTTAAATCCTCCCCAGGTTTTTACCGGTTTAGTTTCCTGGGTCTTCATATCGTGTATTATTTATTTTCCACAATTTTGCATGATATGATATATTTGTGTTAATCTAAAATTGCTTTATTTACCTAAGTTAATCACTTGACTAAATATCTAGGTTAATCTGTTTGGGTTTAAGGGGTCTAAACTTCTTACAACAGCAGCCCTCAATAATGACCTATCTGCGGATCAGATTAGTCTTGGTTGGCAAAAAATCCTTACAAGCCTTCCAAGCCAGGTGCTTGACTTTATTTGGAACTTGAAGCCCCCAAATTTTCTTCCAAAGAGGCATGAGCACCGAATTGTCTGAAGGCCCAGGCAGACCGTGCTGTTGTTGCTCATGTAGATACCTGTAACCAGATTCGACGGAATAAACTCTATCGGGGTTCAAAGGCTAAATTAGGACGTCATCCTATATGGATCTACAGAGAGGCATATTTTTTATAAGGGCTACTTCAAAGTCATAGAACAGATTATCAATGACATTTGTCTTCCACTCCTTAATGTCCGGATTGATTAAATCAGCCACCAAACTCACTCCCCTCCCTTCAGCCTATGGTGATAAGACCTTGGGATGACATGAACTGGGTAGCCAATTCTCACCCCAAATAGGAACAGACTTACCTAACCCAATCCTCCATTTTGCTCCTCGTTTGATCACGTTCCTACCCTTCATAATACTCTTCTAAGTATACAAGGAGTTGGCTGGAATTTTGGCCAACATAACCGAGGTAATAGGGAAGAATTTGGCCTTGAACACATGGTAGAATAAAGATGACTTGTCATGGAGCAAGCGCCAAGTTTGTTTGGCCAAGAGTGCATCATTGAATAGAAACAAATCTTTGAACCCTATACCTCCCTGTGTCTTGGGTTTACAAAGTTCCGACCACTTCACCTAGTGAATCTTTCTATTATCACCCCTTTGCCCCTCAAAAAATCTACAAATCATGCTCTCAAGTTCATGACAAAGTGAGGTAAGAAGTTTGAAGCATGCCATGGTATAAGTTGGGAGGGATTGCGCCACTGCCTTAATTAGTATCTCCCGACCCGCCTAACTGAGTAACTTACCTTCCCACCCTTGAATCCGCTTCCATACTTGCTGCTTGATGTAGGTGAAACTTTCCTTTTTATATCCCTTGAATCCGCTTCCATACTTGCTGCTTGATGTAAGTGAAACTTTCCTTTTTATATCATATCATATCATAAAATATCATATCATATCTATACTACAATTTAAAGGGCTTCCACTGTTTGGACCAGATTTTTTTTTCCAAAGAATACCCTGTAACCTAGATTTAAGTAAATATAAAGCTTGAGGATAACATAATAAAAATACTCTTTATCTCTTACCTATAACCTTGCCTACAAAATAGGCAATATATAACTCCCACGTTTAACTCCAAGCATTACTCCACGTTTACACTTTTCTTTCTTCAGTTTTTTTTTTTTCAATACCTGGTTGTCAGGATATGTGCCCTTAAATCCTATTGTATGATGCTATGTATGATATTATGTATGACATTATGTGAGAAATGATGTATGACTTAATATTGTGTTTAATAGAGTTGTTTTATTCTTATCTAAAATAATGGTATCATGAATATTCGGACATTATCAAATAGTCCATGAGATGCATAGTATGTGATTTATGTGATTTAGTCACAGAAGATATAGATCACAAGTTCTTTGTAAACTCAGAATTTTGGTTCGTAGTCGGTGATGAAATTGGGCATTTCATCTGCGAAGAGTATAACATATTAACTACGATGATTTGTCTTGATCATGGAAGTGGTGACTTCTAGTTAATATGTTGATATGTTTTAAGAGTTAAGACATATTGAACTGGACCGCCGTGAGATTTATTATTCTCTTAACGACTGTCAATTGAATAATAAATCTCACGACTTGTATTCACATGAACTTTTAATCCTGAGAGAATAATGGACCTAATCATGAAATGTAGGTTGCTTTGATATATCAGGAGTGAGATCTAAAGTAACGGTCAAAACCTCAGTATGTTGGGCAGCCACATTTAGTGTTGATGGAACATATATTCTCAAGATGGAATTCATAGTCTCTTAACGGAGATATAAAATATTCCATTGAGATAAGTTTAATGGGTACAGTTATTCAGAGAGTTAGGCCTAACCACTTTAGTAAAACTAAAGTATATATTTATGAAATTGGATTTTATAAATATATGGTGAATAACTCAAAAGGATTAACCGGGTACTCAAGGATTAAGATGTAGTAATTTACAAAGTGGCAGTCTATATTCATGACTTTGTATTACTACGAATATTTTATAAAGGGGTTGCATGTATAATAAAGTCTTGGGATATAATTTATTAATGAGGCCTAGAGTGCAATTGTATTTATATAGTAGTATTAAATATAATTAATGGTAACTTTGGACTTGTCAAGAGTCGACAGAAAAGCCCAAGGCCCATTGGAGCTAGTGTCTTATTTGTTCCATTTTGGTCCCACTCCAAGCCACACACTAAAGCCCAATTGGGAAGGCCCAAAAGGCTAGCCCAATTAGATAATCAGTTATGTGGAGAGAAACATACAAAATTTTATATAGAATGAAATGGTTTTGTATGTGAAATAAGAAAAAATATAAGGAAGAGAGACATTCTTTCATATTCTCTCTAGAAAACATAGAACTGATTGAGAGACCACACATCTTGGGCATCAAGTGGAATTGGAGTGAAGATTCAAAGTTTTCCCAAGTACTTCTTCATTCGGTTTTGAATTTTACCGCATCAAGGTACACTCTCTTGTTCTTATATTCTAAAACCTACATAGTGCATGTTATCAATTGCGAATGAAGTAGATCCGTTTATTTTCCGCTGCGTATGTTTTGTATGCGATACAAACATGATGATTTCCTAACACTGGTTTCCCTTAATCTCATCTCACGTTTGTTTTTTTTTTTTTTTTTTTTCTTTTTTCCCTTAAATCACTTTTTTTTTTTTTTGAAGAAAAAAACATACTAAAAAGTAGAAGTCAATCATATCCAAAAAAAATCCAAAAAATTTCAAATACCACATTCAAACCCACGTTCAACTTCTTAAAAAAAAAAAAAAAAAAAACCCACGTTCAAATTTATCCAAAAAAAAAAAAAACCCCACTTTCAAATATTTAACAAAACTTTTGGATAGCAACAGCAAAAAAAAAAACTGAAGTTTAAAACTAATTCATAAAATTTTAAATACCACGTCCAAAATTTTATTAAAAAAAAAAAAATACCACGTCCAAAGTTGAAACCCACGTCTAAACTTTATCTATCTATCTATAATCTATACTATTATTTAAGGGGCTGCACCTGTTTGGACCGAATTTTTCTTTTGTTCCAAAATACCCCTACAGGTTACCTTTAAGTAGGGGTAAAACTTGGTAAAAATACTTCTTTAACTTCCACGTAAAACACTATCTATAAAATAGGACCTGACTCTCAGTACAGTTACGCTAATTTTCAAACTCAATTTCTTTCTATTCAGTTCTTCAATTCTCTCAATTCTATGTTTTCAAACTCCTTTCCCCCACCTCTTTGCTTTAGATGTCAGTACAAACAACAAAATCAGGTTTTATTTCCCTCAGGGCCACAATCCAACAGGTTCGTTTCCGTTTTTTTTTTTTTTTTTTTTTTTTTTTTTTTTTTTTTTTTTTTTTTTCAGGTTCGTTTTGCTCCTCCAACAGGTTCGTTTACGATATTTTTTTTTTCTTTTTTGTCTTCCAGGTTCGTTTCGCTCCTCCAACAGGTTCGTTCCCGATTTTTTTCTTTTTTTCTTTTTTGTCTTCCTGGTTTGTTTCCGATTTTTTTTTTTCCTTTTTTGTCTTTCAGGTTCGTTAATCCTCCAACAGGTTCGCTCCTCCAACAGGTTCATTTCCGATTTTTTTTTTTTCTTTTTTGTCTTTCTGCTTCGTTTTGCTCCTCTCTTTTTTTTTTTCCTGGGTCTGGGCTTTGATAATGTGAACAATTAAGAGTTTCCTTGAGTGCTTAACAGTGACATTGAGGTGATGAGAGAAGTGGGAGCGTGTGAAATTGGGGCCAGTTGAGATTTTTTTTTTTTTTTTCCCTGGGTCTGCGCTTTGATAATGGGAAGAATTGAGAGTTTCCTTGAGTGCTTAACAGTGACATTGAGGTGATGAGAGAAGTGGGAGTGTGTGAAGTTGGGGCGGGTTGAGTTTTTTTTTTTTTTTTTTTTTTTTTTCCCTGGGTCTGGGCTTTGATAATGGGAAGAATTGAGGGTTTCCTTGAGAGCTTAACAGTGACATTGAGGTGATGAGAGAAGTGGGAGTGTGTGAAGTTGGGGCGGGCAGAGAAATGAGTACCTTGAAGGAAGGTGATGTTGAGGTCGCGGACTGGGATCATGATGACGGTGCGAAAGAGATCGGCGCCGGGAGGGAAGTGGAGGGAGCCGGCGTGGTGGTCGAGCTTGGTGAGGCGAGATCCGAATGGGGCCCCGGAGATGTCGTACTGGATGAGGCGGTAAACGTCGACGACGGTGGCGGCGTCGCAGAGCTCGACGCAGGTCACGAGGAAGAAGACGAGCGCGATCATCAAGCACACCGAGTCCAGCATTTCTCGCTCGCGAGCTTTTCGCGAACCCATCGATGAAGAAGATCTAGGGTTTCAGAATTCAGATATAGATTCCATTGTTTTGATTTTTGGTTATTAAAAATTTGAGAGTGTTATATAGCTAAATTAGAGAGAGAGAGAGAGAGAGAGAGAGATTTGTTTACAGTGGAATGGCTCTCACTGCAAGTTCGGTATTAGTTTAGTTTTGTTTGTAGTTGCTTTTTATATTTTTTATATTTTTTTTCTAAAATCATTTTCTGTTGCTGTCAATATCTGCCATAATTATTAATTACCAACTTTCTTAATCTATCAATACTATTATTTAAGAGGCTGCACCTGTTTGGGCCGGATTTTTTTTTTCCAAAATACCTCTATTTCCTTAGGTTTAAGTAGAGACAAAACTAAAGGATAATTTGATAACCGGATTTTTTTTTCCCAAAATACCTCTATTTCCCTAGGTTTAAGTAGAGACAAAACTAAAGGATAATTTGGTAAAACTACGTCTTTTAACTCCTACTAAAACATTGCCAACAAAATAGGATCACTCTCCCACTAACCACTTTTTCAAAGCAACTATACGTTTTTTCTTCAAATCATTTTTTAAAAAAAAAACATTCTCAAGATTATCCAAAAAAAAAAAAAAAAAACGAAATAGATATATATTACAATTTATTTAAACTATTTTCTTAACTTTTTTATTAAAACAAAAAACCTATTGAAAAAAAAAAAAAAACCACGTTTCTATCAAAAAAGTTATCTACCCTCTTATTAAGGTTTATCCTTTAATTTTTCTTTTTTGTTATCTATTTCATTTTTTTAAACCCATGTCTAACTTCCCCTAAGTTGGTTATTTTATTTTATTTTTCACTCTTTTTTCCGTTATCTCTTTTTTTGTTTTTTTCCTCTCTCTCTCTTGAATTCACGTTTCCTCACTCATACTCCCCTCACCTTTTTTTGAGAAAGTATAAAAAATAATAAATAAAGAAAATAATTTAAAAAAGTTAAGAAAATAGGTTAAATAAATTGTAACTAGCCTCTGAGCACGCGCTCACGCGCGTGCTCAGAGGCTCTTCTATTTGTTGGGTAAAGATTAATTTAGAGCATTTATTATAATTTGGGATTACTACATTTTTCAATTACAAAGAACCTAGGGGTGTGATGGTAAAATTATTTTACCCACAAATGCTTAACACTCATCACAGCCCTAGGTTTTTTATAATTGAAAAATGTAGTAATCCCAAATTATAATAAATGCTCTAAATTAACCTTTACCCAACAAATAGAAGAGCCTCTGAGCACGTGCGTGAGCGCGTGCTCAGAGGCTAGTACTAATTAAGGGACTTTTCTTGTTTGGACCGGATTTTTTTTTATTCCAAAACACCTCAACATTCCTAAGTTTAAGTAGAGATAAAACTGAAAGATAGTCAAATAAAAATACATGTCTAACTTGCTTTAAAACATTGCTTACAAAATAGTATTTCATACCCAAAAACTACTTTGAATAACTCCACTCTTCACGTCTTTGGCAACTTCAGAAACTACCCACTACTATTACTTTCAGGAAACTACAAAAATTGCAAACTGTTACTACCTCATCACCTATTCAATTTCTCTTCCTTATCTATTGATTATAATATTTTGATTATTTTCCCTCCTCATCCTAGGCATGAAATACTCATCCACAATCCTCATCTACTCCTGTAATTAATTTTTTTTTTCAATGCCTTTTATTAACTTTTTCCACTTTATTGTGCTATAGGTTATGTGCCTTTGTCACGTTTAAAGCTATAATTTGTTCTTTATCTTGATTTTATTTTTCTTATAAAATAATAAATAAGATCTTTTATTATCATCTCTTTTTGGATTTGCGAAGACATAGATAGAAGTGTGCATAAAGTGTTGTTTACGATGGGTGAAATAAAGGTTCCTTAAACAAACACCTCAAGTTGAGGAAGTCCAGTAGGATTCCGAAGGAACAAATGAATGGTTGGAGAAAGTCGGATGGTGAGGTTGAGATTCTTCTCTACTGAGACAATGTTTGTTTTAGAAGTACTTCCTTCACTCTTGTAGTGGAAGAGATTCTAGAGAATGCTTCAATTTTTTTTTTTTTATATATATATAATAATCTTGGTCTCCACACTCAAACAAACCAAAAGGTCTAGAACACATGATTTATATAATAAATAAATAAAAACGCTAAAAGTAGTATTTTTAATTGATGAGTTTTTTTTTGTTCTTTTGGGCGGAAATATTTTATTTGGCTTTTAGGTTGCTAACTATTTTTGGTTTTGTTGAAGGTAGTTACTTAGCAAGTTCATCAGATACCTATGATGATGAGCTTTATCCCCCCACCCCTACACATCAATCTTCAATGGAACTTCGAATCTGCACTTCACGGTCTTTAATCAACAAGTTAGACTTCAAAAATTATAGAGATCATGCGCCATTGGGAAGTAGTTAGATCTTTAGATTATACGATCGAGCACCATCTATCATCAAATACATTTATCCGGAAGCCAAGAGATTCATTGTTGATTTGGAATTTGGAGGGTTTATTCTTTGTTTATTTATTTGTTGTATATGGATGTATGTCTTCATTATCATGAATTTTAATCAAATGTATCAATAAATAGAGTGAAAGATGAACAATAGTATATTAGTAGTGCTATATCTATCTTGATTTTATTCTCTTTTTTTATTTATTTATTTATAAGCTATGTGAAAAATTATGTTAACATAAATTTAAAAAAACTTTGATTCGCATGTGACTTTGTGGGCTTCGCATGTGACCATGTGGACTTCCCAAATATTTGAGTTTAATGGAATGCAATTTACTTTCTTAGGTCTGTATGTAAAAGTACTCACACAATAACTTCAATACTATCATAGTTTTTTTTTTTTTTTTTTTTTTTTTTTTTTTTTTTTTTTTTTTTTCGTGCTAGGTTTCATTACACTTTTAACTATTTTGGTGGTTAGCAGTTACATAAATATTTTTTTTATACAAGATAAAAATTCCATTCTAGCATAATCTAAGTGTATATGTGTGTGAAGCTTACTAGAGACTTGAACCTCAGCCCTTGCCCCCTACACCCCACAAGCACTTGTACTTATGAAGTGACCACTGCACCAAAGGTGTGCAATACATAAATTTATTGAACACTTTATTTTTTGGGTTAGAGTTAATTTAGAGCATTTATTATAATTTGAGATTACTACATTTTTCAATCACAGAAAAAAAACCTAGGAGTGTGATGAATATTATGTGTGGTGAAATAAATTTTTCATCACAACCCTAGATTTTTTTATATTAGAAAATATAGTAATCCCAAATGATAAGAAATGCTCTAAATTAACTCTTACTCTAAAAATAGAAGAACGCACATGCTCAGAGGCTAGTATATATAAACCACGCAGATCTTTAACAAGTCTTCTAAAAAACAGGGACGGAACCAGGATTCAAAATTATATAAGGGGGGCCAAAGTTCTTTGTTCTTAGATTTTAAAAAAATTGGAATATCAATACCAGAGGTTGATAAAGTTGCACTATTAGCATTAATTTATTAATTATTATTTGTATTTTTTCCTTTTGAAAAAAAATTTAATAATAGGATTTTATAATCAAGAGTTTTGCAAGTCAATTGGCATGTTTTAATATTTTCAAAATCTAACTGATGTGCGGATGAAGCGATCAATATATGGCATAGGAGTTGTCTCTATGGCTATGAGGGTCGAGTCATTTAAGAGGGGCATAGAACTCCCAAGTGAGAAGGTGAAATTGGGTAACGGTTATTAGGTTTTTGTGATTGTTTTTGCTAGGATTTGTAATTAATTTGTTGTTATTGTTTTTGCTTAGATTGGATTTATGATTTGTCCAAAGATTTTTCTTATTATCTGGATATGTGCATTTTTTTTTTTTTTAAGATTTTGCTTGTTATATTAATAAAAGTTGAGCTTTGATGCCTTAGTTGCGCCAAGTGGCGGCACCAAATTGTAGAAATTTTCTTGAATTTTTAGATTTTAAGAAAAAATATATTTAAGTTTTCTTCAACTATAATTTCTTAGTGGATGAGGTAAAGGATTTCAACTATGATTTCTAAGTGGATAGAATTTTCTTCCAACTATAATTTCTAAGTGGATTAGGTAAATGATTATGCAACTTTCTTATTTTTTTAATTACTACACTACACAGTTATATATATATATATAACAATTTCAAATACAAATTTCAAATAGATAATACTAAGACAAATAAATAAAGAAATAAGAATTTGATTACAATTGCATCAAATGGTTATGTTAAGTACTTCACGTGGTGCTAAAAAGACCCAGCAATAGTTAGGTCACGTGGTGCTAAATATTAAACCAAATCAAAACAAAATTAAATATTTGCTAAATATTAAAAGACCCAGCAATTGGCATATCACGTGGTGGTTTAATTAGTTTTAGACTTTTTGTTCATATAAAATTCTTCAATGTGAAGTATATATATACATACATATTTATATATATCAAATAATTCATAATTAATACCTATCATATGGTTCTTTTGTGCTATTATTCTATTTTTCTACCTGCAATCTCTATTATTCACTTTTTCTACTTACAACCTTACAAGTACGTATTTGTTTACTCTACTTTTTTTTTTTCCATTAAATTAAATATATTTTGTGTATTTGTTTAAGTTGATTTCCTTAAGTTTAATCCAAT
This sequence comes from Lithocarpus polystachyus, assembly GCA_033629205.1. Taxonomy (NCBI): domain Eukaryota; kingdom Viridiplantae; phylum Streptophyta; class Magnoliopsida; order Fagales; family Fagaceae; genus Lithocarpus; species Lithocarpus polystachyus. The sequence continues at coordinate 80,414,355 of CM066166.1, forward strand.
AAATTGGCTTTCATGTCTAATTAACTAAGAAATTGAGCTTTCATGTCTAATTAACTAAGAAATTAATTTTTTTAGTTTTGCAGTAACTCTTAGTCTGTGAATTTGTGATTGATGTTTGGAAAGATTAATTTTTGTACTACATATATAAGTTGGTTAATTGTGTGTTTCCGAGACTTACTCGGTTAACAATGTTTTTTTAAATTTTTTTTTTGGTAAATAACTAAATACTCAGCTAACTATGTTATTATTTTCGAGGCTTACTTAGTTTATTATGTATTTCAAAGGCTTAATAAATACTTTAAATATTATTTTTTAAATATATTATATTTTTTGCAATTGTTGTGCATCTTATTAATATGTCATTATGTTTGCGATTGTTGAAGGGTGTAAAAATTTTAAATTTTTTGAAAATTTTACTTTTTCATTTTTTATATATTATTTTATCATAATGGATAGACAAAATCAAAGATATAATCTCTTGGATGAAATCTACACGTGTATTCTTGAATTATCAACTTTAATTTTAATTTATAATATTATCAATATTATATTAGTTTTAGATTTATCAATTGTTTAGTACGGTTTTTTAAATAATTATCAAATTAAAATTCTATTTGGAATTATCAATTTAATTTAGTTTCAGGAAGAAATCTTATCCCTTGTTTTAGTGAGATAAATATTTACACTTGATAATTTTTTCTTTTATCTTTAGTGAATCTATTAAAATATATAATTATTTATTCATTTATTTTATAAGTTTTATCATAAAACCGTACAACGCACAAGCTTATAATTAGTATAAAAAAATAAAAGATAAAAATAAAAAAACTGCAATTCTGATGTAGAGATTAAAAAAAAAAAAATTAAGTTGAATTATACTTAACTACTAACTAACGTGAGAGAGAATTGTTACATAAAAATTTTATTTTTGAAAAAATGTGAGAGAGAATTGTGGAGGCGAGAGAAATGGGGTTAGAAAAAAAAATGAAATTTTAAATTTAGCTAAAATTTAGGAATTCTTTAAATTAGTAATTTTATATATCTAACCCTATTATTCAAGCTTTATAAAATACTAACTAGTAAATTAGAGAGTATTTTAGGCATCAAAATTGAGGATTCGAAATAGGAAAAACCCCTTAGATAGTAGTAGTATAAATTAATGGTAAACCCATTTGATACCCACTACGTACCAATTGTTTTTCTTTAATTTCCCCTGTTCTGAAATTTAAGAATTTAAACAATAAAATTTAAATTTAAATGAATTAAATTAAATGTAAAAAAACACACACACCAAAACCCTGGTGAAAATAGCCCACTACCATTATTTAGCAAAAAAAAAAATTACCAATTTACCATTGTTTTGGAAATATGTAGGGATCTACCATCTTTTTGAAACTCAATTTTGCCGTGAAACTTGAGTTCCAAAAACTCGATTTCGCCAAAATCGAGTACCCAAAAAGTGATAAATCCTTACATTTTTCCGAAACAGTGATAAATTGCAACATAGTTGGCAAAAAGGTGTTATTTGGCTATTTTCGCCTCAAAACCCTAAGGTCCTGAACCAACCGCCAAACCCAACCCCTCTCTTCATGTTTCTGATATTTTTGAGTTTTCTTTCTTATTTTCTCATCTACCAAACGTATCTTTTTTGTAATTCCCTCTAACCCTTTCTCACACTGAACCCTCCATGGCCAAGGATCCAAGCTACCCTCAATGGTTGCCACCTCCGTAATGGCTCTTAAACTCAAGCCTTCTTCTCTATCTCATACTCTCTCTCTCTCTCTCTCTCTCTCTTCTCACAACTCCTCCATGGTCGAAATAATGAAGGAGCTTCTTTCTGCCGCTGCTAGTCACTGCTATTAGTGGCTATAGTTGGTGGCACTACTCCCTCTCTAGTTCAATTAGACCCTAACACTCTTTCTCTCTCACATCAAGAAACTTGTTTGGATCAATTCCAAAATTTGCTGAGATATATTTCTCGGCAAACTCGCTGAACTTGTTCATCTCCGGAGGTGTTGAGAGAAGCTTATTTGAAGATTGAGTTTGAGGAGGTAGATTTAGATGATCTACCTTTTCCGTAAAAAGCCTATTTGGAAATTTTCTTTTTTGTTTTGTTGAAGCCTTTTTTGGTAGCTGAGAAAGCATAGGTTTAGGAAAGGAAAATAAATGAAATGGTAAGGAGGAAATTTTCTTCACCTTCAGTAGTTTTCATTTAATTTTGGGTTTTTTTTAGCAATGATATTTACAGTGAACTCATTGCCTAATGTATAATTGTATTAGACTTCAATTATTTTGTTTTTAGCATGAGAATAAGAAATTTTCAAGTTATTAATTTTCTTCTTTGAGTTCTGCTTGGATGCCAAGAAACCAGAGAGAGATGGCAGGAAATATCTTTCTTTTCTGAGAATTAATGGGTTAAATGGATGGGTTAGGATTAAATGAGTCGGGTGAATAGTTATATTTAACCCAAATTATTTATGACCCGAGTCAAAAGCCAATCAACCCACTCAATTGTCATCCCTAATTACGGTCAAGACCAATAAGGTTAATAACAATTTCTTAGATCTTCCTCAAATGCCCCATTCACTACGTGCACAACAACTATATGACTTATTGACTTTGGAAAAATAACTCATTAATCTTCTTATTTGGAGGGAAATCTTTTTCGAAATAATTGGCTTTATTTGCTGGGTACTTCAAAATTAACTTGGCTGGGTTTTTAAATTTGAATGGATTGGTTGAAACTTTGGACTCTCTGGTATCACATCTCCCATTTAAACTACTTCGCCACATTGTGAACAAAAGTGAGAATTGTTGGCCAAGCATACTCTTTACCTAGGCACATGCAAGGTCCACCGCCAAATGGAACAAGTGTGAACGGAGGAAATGCACTTTGAATTTTTTTTTTTTTTTTTTTTTTTAGTTTTTTCAACTTATAAACATAACAACTATATTAAAACCAAATTTCTATTGCTCATGATACTAAAATTAGCACAATTTTCTTACGATAAAAAAATGCAAGATACAATGGAGTCGTCACTTATTAATTAATTGAAAAAAATAAGAAAACCAAATTGAAGAGTACATTATTCTTATTGATAAGTTGAAATTGTGCATCTCTTTGATAATAACCAAAAATGACATCATTCTGGTCCTAGATACTATCTACAACAAAATACAACACTTTAATTCCTAGTTACAAAAGAGAAGATTACAAGGAAAAACCTAATCTACTAACCCTTGATATATGTTTCAAAGCGACAAGATTGGAAAGGTGTTAGGCACCCAACCTGCCTAGTGAAACCAGTCTTCTAGACTGTGGTGACTAATGATTATATCACATCATTCAAGAGTTTATATCATCCAAAACATGTAATTGCAAGGTAAAACATCCAAGAACATGATGAAACCCTATTTTAGGCATGCATAGATTGGAGATTGAAATAGATGTGAATATGTGTTGATGTGTGACAATCTATAATCTTAAAAGCATATGAAGATGATATTAAAGCAGAAAAACCATAATCTAAGAGCATGTGAACATGTTATTGAAATTTATAATAAAAAAATTAAAAAAAAAAAACCCCAAACTATGAAAATGCTATGAACATCCTAGATCTAACATGCTAATAGACAATAACATGTGTAAAACCTAGAGAGAGAGAGAGAGAGAGAGATCTTAATTTGCTAGGAAGTTTTGAGAGTTTCTGGGATACTTGGTTTGTTCTTGGACTGAAGGTGGAGAAGGGTATTTATACTAGATGTGAGGGAGCTAGGGTTTAGTCTCTAGGCAATGTGGGATTCCTAGAAAATTAGCTATTCAGAAGAAAAAACACGGAAATCAAAGTCAACTTGAGTGAGGAGCAAGAGCACTCACAATTGTTGCGATGTAGCTACGACAAACTCTTCATTTTCATTTTCATTTTTAATGGCCAAGTTAGACTCTCAGTAACACTCCCACTCTCATTTTCCCTCCAAAGAAGCAACCTGTTTCCTTTCCAATGTTGAATCCTCCTAAAGTTTTGAAACACCTCTGGGGTCTTTGAAACCCTAGTTTTCAGTACACTAAGTCGATCTTTGGTTGTCAGATACTCAGCTTCAGATCTGACTCAAGATTTTCGCGAAACAAAACGATGTCAGACTCATTGTTTTGGTGTGTTCAGAGTCCTTTTCCGAGAGTTGATCCCAATGGAAGAGGAGAGCTCTAACATAGTTGTATAGGTCAGCTCAAAGCCAATCCAAGATTTCTTGTTCGTCAATTCCATTGTTTCTACCTTAGAATTCTCTCAAGACGAAGAGAGCTCGAAAACTAACAGCTTCTTCACCAGATTGTATTAGAACTTTCAATAACAAAAGGCTTTCGTACCTGATGAATTACATAATTGGCACACAAAAAAATTATTTGACTTGTGATTTCTGAAAATCCTGCAAAAATTGAGCAGCATGGTGAAGGAGTTTTTGTTCAACAATCGCATTATTGGTGTTAGACTAATGATTGAGTCTGTACCAGTGTATTTTATTTTTTGATGGGTCAATAACTTCACACTTTGAGGCCATTCAAGTTTTAAAGTCTGATTCTAAAAAAATAAGTTTTATAGTCCAAAACCATGTGCCCGAGTCTACGGAATGCGAAATTGAGTGAGATGAATAGCAAACGCCCAAGTTGTTTTTAAGACAAATTATTGTCTCCAGATGTCTTAAAAAGAAAGAAAGTATATATCCTAAAAACTCATCTCCATCCTCATTTTTAACCCCAAGAGTGATCAATTGTGAACTTGCTTGAAGTCTTGGATAGAAACTATTCTACAATACATGCCTTCTTTCCTTGACATAATGTTTTCTTTTTCTACAAGGAAGCAGTATTGCAGACGCCTTTAATTAGAGTATTTCACTTATGTTCATAGAATACTTCAGTAATAGTATGGACAGATAGTGTGGTGAATAGAATTTAAGATATCCAAATTTACAATATTTTTTCTAGTGTATTGAACTCACTATCTAAAGTCTCCTCAAATGAACTTTTAACATTTAATTTCTTTTTGAATATAAGCCAGATAGTAATTAATTTTTTAAAAAAATTATGCTCTATTGTTAGCGTTGTGTCTATATAAATATGTATATATATATATATATATATTTAATATTATATGAAGTAAGTGTCTAATCCAACTAAGTTCAAAATGTTTTGTTGCATTCATATTTATTTTAACAATTTCTTGTTAGGTTTGTAATTTAATATTTGTTTTCAGGTTTGTAATTTATTCCATGCTTGTTTTAGACTTGTTTCCATTATGGTTGTGATAATTAAGAGAAATTTGGAATTAGTAAGCGTGATTAACAGTGTATATGGTACACCATTATGGGTCTTATGGTTGTTGCTTGCTAAGCATTTTTATGTTACAAGTTATATTTGTTTAACATGTATAATTGCTTATGGTTTGTGGTCACAAACTATTTTTTTCTTTTGAATATATTTGTGTTAATTTTTTTGTTACACAAATTATACTTTTTTTTTAACTTACTGTCATATTGTTATGATTATTAATAGTAAACTAGTAATTGATCATGACATCTTGCAAAATACCGACCAAACCACACCTTTTACATTGCAAAGCACATGTAACTGCAAAATTGAGGTGTAATGCAAACTGCGCGTGATAGTTTTGGCCAAACCGCATCCTAAAGTGCAATACTAAAAATGACATAAACCGCACTGCACCACACCATAAACACCAAATGATAAATAAGTTTTAAAAATTCATAACCAAATTGAGAATTCTAATATATGAAAGGATAAAATAAAAATAATAAAATATAGGATCAAAAAAGTATCTTTTTCAAAAGAGTATTGTTAGTGCCACAACTTGTGTCATAACTCGCCTACGTGGCGAGTTGTTGTTGGTGGAGGGATGATGGTGAGTCCATGTGAGGACACTCCTCCACCAACCACAACTTGCCACATGGGCGAGTTGTAACACAAGTTATGTCACAAGTTGTGGCACCAGATTTATCCTTCTCAAAAACAACAAACTAGTTAATTTCCATATCACCATTCACTTATTCGGCCATCCCCTCCCCCCGCCTCACATATTTGTGTGTGTGAGAGAGAGAGAGAGAGAGAGAGGAAATGGCAAGCCACATTCCTTTGGAGCTTTAGAATTTATACTGACTCCAAATTAAGGTGTTTACGTGAAATTAAATATTTAAATTTGACTTCTGGAATGAACTCCAATAGCATAAGAAATGTTTCTTTATTTTTTTTACAAAAATTAAAAGAGGAATCTTAGTGGCTTCGTAGACGAATTGGAAGTCCTTTCGCCGGAGTTGGCATCATGTCACCTATAATCTTCTCGTCAGGAAGGATCACCTCCCATTTAAACCTCTTCACCACATTGTGAACAAAAGTGAGTATTGCTAGCCGAGCATACTCTTTCCCAGGGCACATGCGAGGTCCACCACCAAATGGAACAAATGTGAATGGTGGAAATGTATTAGAATCCTCATACCTAGACGGGTCAAATTTTTCTGGCTGTGGAAAGAACTCTGGGTTCTTATTTGTGGTACTCACTGTCCAATATACCTGCCAAAAATAATATAATATTATATACATGCGGAATATATTATTCCTAGGCCCATTACATGTTAGTTACATTCACATTAACATTGTAATAGTCTAAATTCATGTACGCACCTTCCACCCCTTTGGAATTGTGTAACCAGCATAGGTAAAATCAGTCAGGGCTTCCCTGAAAGTACCCTGAAGTGGTGGTGTGAGCCTCATCACTTCATTTATCGCGTTCCATGAATACTTCATTTTCTGTAAGTCATCCCACTCCAACAAGTCTCCAGGTTTTTTTGCAGTTGACACCTCCAATTGCTCTGGTTTCATAAATTTCAGTAAAAAGAAAATCCATTAGTAGTTATATGAGAGCATTTTTCCCAACAGTTTTTTTTTTTTTAATCTTATTTTGCTTCTATATAGTTTCTTATAATCTTAATGAAATTCTAGTTTAACCAGCTTTTAAAAGTCAAGAATCTTGTAAGTCAGTGTCTATTACTTGATCTCATCCTTTACAAGATCAAGATTCAAATTCTCCTCCTCCACCTGTGGCAAAGTTAGGAAATTTTGAGCTTACTATTTTCTATCAAAATTATGTTTGACGATGATTTTTCATAGAATAAAATTTACATTTTACCATTTTCATAGTGAAATTCTTAAAAAGTTTCATTTTCAATACAAATTATCAAATTGTATACCAAAGTGAGTAAAAAACATTTCAATTGAACTAATGAAGTTTTCAAAAATATGAATGATCCAAAACTTGGAGGAATAAGTTTGGCTCCAAACATATTTGAAACTATGTTGCTCTCACCTATTATGTGACAACTAAAGAGATATTTCATGTATAATTTTAGTCACAGTTTTTATTTTTATTTTTATGAGTCAATGACTTGTTTAATCGCCACATAATTGGTTCAAAAATATAAATTCAAACATGTTAAATGCCAAACTTTATAAAAAAAAATTAACATTTATAACAAAATTTAACAGATATAAGAGCACATTTTATAATAAAAATGAAATTGAGAAAAACAAAGTTATGTCTTTATAACTATTAGACCAATTTTTTTTTTAAGAGTATCATTGGGCTAACTCCATTAGATAATTAGCATCAAGTGTTCCAAAAAAAATGATATTTTGACACATCAAAAAGTTATTTATCTATTTTAACACATCACTTTACAATACTCCATACATCACATCTTCTATTCTTTTATCATTTCATTTAAAAATTATTTATTTATTCATTTGAATTCTTATTTTATTCTTACTTTTTTTGTTCCTAATGCTAATAGAAGAGAGAGAAAGTTTGCATGGTTCCCAATTCTTAGACATGGCAAAACAGGTCAGAATTTTCAAACCTGGCTCGACCTGACCCGAACTCGATTTTTTTTTTCTTTGAAACAAAAACGGGTTGACCCATGACCCGACTCGACCCGGCTTGTGACTCGAACTATTTTTTAAAACTTTTTTTTTTTGGTAAAAAAAATAATATAATTAAGACAATATTGGTTTAATTGTTTGTTGTGAGCTTTAAGAAGACAATTAAGACATTTACATAACTGCATACAAATTAATTGAAAGATGAATGGTTGAGCATTTTGTAATAAGTAAAGATTTTTATATATTAAATAGCAAAGTACATGCCAAGATAATTTTGTTACAGTAGAGTTAAAAACATAGATTCAAAATTGTTAATATGTGTGAGAAACATTCACAAGTGTGAAAATAGTGAAGTCAAAATATCAAATTAACATAAATTATGAATGCTTAGACTTATTTTTTAATAATTTATGTCCAAAATAAATGGCTTTTAAAATAAATTATGATATTTATTAAAATGTGTGTTGGTTAACAATGATATGACATTCATAAAAAAGATCATGTGTATAAATAAGTAAACAATCAAACTTTAATGCAATCTCAAATTGAAATAAAGTGTCAATCATAATTGATAATAGATTATAAAATTAATTTTCAAGATTGTAAATTTCTTATATGTTTTTATTCATTGTCAAATGAGTTATACAATAAGTCATTTGTATTTTTGTTTTATATTTTAGGGTGTTGATATTGTGTATAAATAAAACTTGTGCATTTGTTTTACTTATTTTTGTGTTATTTTGTTTTAGATGACAATGTTAGAATTTGTATAATTATAAAATTATTGAATAAGTATTAATAAGTTTAACTGAATTCATTCTTGATATAAGTGGTGAATTCAAAGTAATGCATTTTATATCAAGTAATTTGTTACATGACTTTCCAGATGGCAAATATATGTTGTTTTCTTTATTAAAAAAATATTCATGTGAAAAATACGGGTCGACCCAACTCGCAACTCAATTGATCCGAATCTGTTTTTAATCCGCTTAAAATAACCCGTTTTTGACTAACAATCCGTTTAACCCATAATCCGATTGACTCGACCCTCCTATTTTCCATGTCTACCAATTCTCATCTAAAGAGGGAGAAAGTTTGAATAAAAAAAGCACAAATATTTATAGAACATCTCACGGTACACTTCTGTTATTAACATATCACTTTAGCAAATACAAAATATATTTGGCATTTAATATATCTCATTAAAGTGATTTTTTGTATTTGGTGTGTTAAACGGTCCTACCCATGTTTGTACCTCTGCCCCTAGGATGTCCACTAATAATTATCTTATGGGACCTTTACCAAATCTGCAATGTCGATGAATTAAAAAAACGTGCTTGAGTAGGAAAAAAACAAAAAAAAAAAAAAACAAAAAACAAAAAAAAAGTTCGTACCAGCTAGGATCTTCTCATAGATTTCGGGTCTCTCTCCAACATATTTCATGAAGAAAGTCATGGCAGTAGCCACAGTGCTATACCCAGCAGTAAGCAAACCCATAATCTTATCAGCAATTTCAGCCTCTGGCATGTACTTCCCAGATGGATCTGTAGCAACGATCATGTGTGACAATATGTCCTGCATAGGTTGTCCTGTTGCCATAGCAGACTTCTTCTCCTGAATAACACTCCTTAGCTCCTTTCTGATTGCCGCAGCAGCTTTGTTTGCTTTGTAAAATATAGTTCCTGGAAACTTCACAGGAATTGAATGCAACCCAAGTGTAACATCATCAAAATTGCTAACAAGTCTAGCAATTCGCTCAGGATCATCAATGCCCAAAAAAAATCTACAAGCTAGACTCAAAGTTAGAGTCTTGGCTAGAGGGAAGGCCTTGACTACTTCATTCCCTTCCCAATAACTTTGTATTTGTTGCTGTGTGATGGAGTCCATTTTCCCCAAGTACCTCACCAATGCTTCGGGCTTCAAAAACCCAGGTGATTTTAGGATTTTGGCCTCAGCATCGCGTGAGATTTGGGCTGGAGCAGCTGTTTGCGTTTGGTAAGAACGGAAGATCTTTTGCATAGAATGAGGACGAAATGCAGTGAAGAGCTTTTGCTCGTTGGAGAACAAGAATTTGTGTCCACTTGGCCCACATAAGACTACTGTTTCCTCACCAAGAATCTTGCTCTTGAATATACCAGGGTTGTACTTCTTCATCCTATCAAACACAAACTTATCTGGCTTCCCAAATAGGAACTCAATTGTTTCACCCATGATAGGCCATCCAAAGCTCCCTGGTGCCAGATTTTTGTGACCATCGTTGGACTTTCTTGTGAAAGCCAAGAATGAAAAAGCAAAAACTACAGGGATCAAACATAGGATTAAGAGGAAAGCAGCCATGGTTATTGTTATCAAGGGATTGTTATCAAGGGAGGAATCAATAATGAGTAGTTGAAATTGAAGCTAGAAATGAGTGAGATGGGCAGGGTTTGACACTTCTGTTTACATAGGGGCAGTTTTTTTCTTCTTTAAGAGATATAGGGGTAGTTGGCACCTGGCACACCTAATTGTGTTCAGTACCGCATTTGAGTTAGATCAGCTTTTTGTAGCTGTGTTGTGATATAAAATTAATTTTTTTTTAAAAGTTAATTTCTTAATTACAAAAATCAAACAAATTGAAAAATATGTCATAAATATATTTTTGTATTAATAAAAAAGTGAGTACAATTGATATATATAAATGAGTATTAAAATAAATATAATATATTTTATAAAAATATTCAACAAATAATAAATCCTCTTAACTTTGGTTGGAAGATAGATTGATCGGTCTTTACAACAAATCTCTAACTTTGAGTTTGTTAAAAAAATTTTATTCTTCAAGTTCTTCAAGTGTTCTTCGAAGATTTGGACTTTAGGTTGAAATTCTTTGGTGGTTTAGAGGCTAAATTTCTCCAGAATTTTAGCTTCTTGAAAACTTACGCCCTCTATTTATAGTGATTTCAAAGGGTAAACTTCACTTTGAATTGATATACTTGAAAATATGCAATTGACTTTGATTAGCTCAAATTTTGCTTAGAGATAATTATCTATATTTATCTATTTTGATAAAGATCATATCTATATATCTATATATAATACTAAAAGCTGAAACGTAGCATTTATTGTTGCTACGCTCCAGTTAAGCCACATCAGTGCCACATCATCATTTATTTTCTTATTTTTCTTATTTTTAGATTTTATTTTATTTTATTTTATTTTTTTTTTTTTTTTTCGGATGTTACTCTTATCTTCAACTTTATCATGTGTCCTTCCATTTACTAAGACTCTTCAAATGCCGCTATTATATAGAATTCTGACAGTCACCAATAGGTTACAACTTCCTCACATCCTTTATTTGTTATAACTTCTTCTATTTATTGACTATGATATGACAATTCTCTCTCTCTCTCTCTCTCTCTCTCTCTCTCTACATATATATATATATATATATACACACACACACAGCTGAAGTATAGCATTTATTGTTACTACACTCCAGTTAAGTCACTTAGCGCCACGTCATCATTTATTTTCTTTTTTTATTTATTTTTTATTTTTAGATTTACCGGTTGACATTTATTGAGCATCTCGTTAAATTCGGATGTTACTCTTATCTTCAATTTTATCATGTGTCCCTCCATTAACCAAGACTCTTCAAATGCCGCTATTATATAGAATTTTGACAGTCACCAATAGGTTACAACCTCTTCACATCCTTTATTTGTTGTAACTTCTTTCATTTATTGGGTATGATATGACAATTCTCTCTCTCTCTCTCTCTCTCTCTCTCTCTCTCTCTCTCTCTCTTATATATATATATATATATATATATATATATATATAGACACACACACACACACACAAATTTCAACCAAGTGGTTACATAAATTTCAGCCAAGTTAACATTTAAAACACCAAACATTGTGACCTTTCAGGATTTTACGTTTTTAACTAACCGTTTAATTCAATACTTTTTAAATACACCTTTTAAGAATTAACTATAAATAGGTGCCTTTTCCTTTGGTTGTTGATGTGAAACGTTTTGATTTCTAAATTCTACAAATAATATCACACAACTAAAAAAAAAAAAATGCAAACTAACGCCACATTTTGCTTGACTCTAGATAGTTTTAATTTTTCCAGGTTTCATAGCAGTTCTTTCCAAAAAAAACCACAAAGACTTCTCTCTTCCCTATCTTTGTACGTACTTCTCCTTTTCTCCACCTCCCGCTGTACTTTATTTCCTACAATAATAATTTTGAGACTTTAACTTCATAAAATTTTTGCTCATTTTGCAGATTTCCTCAAAATCAAGCAAATTGTCAAAGCAAGCCCAAAAACCAAAGGTTAGATCCCTTCTCTCATTCTATAATTTAGTAATCTAATTTTACCTATCTTAAACCCAAACCAATAGATATAATGAATGGATAGAACTGCTTTTAGCGTTCTTACCCTTCTGATTCTTTGAATGAAGCAACAAGTTTTTCTAATTCATCTTACACGCATGTGAAGGATATGGGAGAGTAAGCGGTTGACGAGGAAAACAAAGAGTCAAAGTCAAAGTTTCTGTTCTTTTTGAACTTCGAAGTCCTCAATCTCCACTCCACTCTCTTCCTTGATAATGATATTGCTCAAAACACCAACTCCTTCAAGATGGTCACTCTCTTTCTCTCTCTCCGACTAAATCCATTTTAGTAAGAATGGCATTAAATATTTGTGAACCGTTTTAACTTTTATTTAGTTTTACTAATTCGTGAATGTGTGAATTGCTTTTAGTTTGAGTATTGTTGGTTTCAAAAGCAAAATTGGATTATAAGAGTCTATTATAAACCTAAGAATTTTTTAAATTGACTAGTTTTGTTAGTTCGTTTACTCATTAATTTTTTAATGTAATTCCTTACTATTATTTCAGAGCTGATAAAGCACATCTCATGGTCCCTAAAAATTGAAACTTCTATTGCAATTCTTGTGAATTAAATCTGAGTTTTTGGAAAAAAATTTGATTTCTTGACTGAATATTACTTAGTATTGGATTTGCATTTTTAATTTTTGTATGGTAGTTATTTTTATAGGTTGGTGGAATGGCAGGCGAGTTTGCGAAACCAAAATTAGAGTCGTTACAGAGGGGACTACACCTTTGGATTTCACAAAGTATGGGTATATGCCATTTAATATGCGGATTCTCTTTGGTTTCTTTTATTTTTCTTTTTGTTCGTTAGCCCACCATGAAGCTTAAATATAATTCAAATTATTGATATTGAACCATACTTTTATTTTGTTGTTTTGTTGTGATTGTTTAATACCTAGAACATGCTGCTTCTTTTTTAACTGCTATCCCATTTGGTTATACAAGTTGAACATTTGATATCTATGTTTTGAATATATCATATAGATACAGATCAGTGGAGATAAAAGATGATATCATATCCGTTTTATGTTTTGCTGATACAATGCATGCATATTCTTCAAAAATTAGGTTCCAGTCTTCTCTTTACAAGCCATGACCTACCAATTTAAAGCCTTTTGTTGTGTATTATTGTGATTAACTTAGGTGAGCAACGATGAAATGAAGACATTATGGTTGTTGATTTTAACATCTATTTATTTTCCTTTTCAAGTGTTATGGAAACTAAGAATTAATTTTGCCAATGAAGCTTACAATTGTATACCATAAACAATCCATCTTGGAAAAGCTAATAACTTCCAAGTAATAAGGTTTAGCTTTGATTGCTATTGGACTCACATTGAAATTCTCTTAACCTAATCTTTTTAATTACGTGGAATCATAAAAACAACAAAGCTTATATATTGATTGTTTAATCTGTTGAGTTATTTGTATGCTTTTTGGTCAGAACTTAGTTTACTTTTGCCTTTTCTAAATACATCAATATATGCATGACTTCCGGAATCTTTATTGCTTTATCCTAGAATTTGTTCTAGGTTATGGGGCTTGGATATGACTTTTTATTTCTATATTGCATTTTGATTTACTAGATATGCCTGTTGTAGGGAAATAACTTTTTGAAAAGATATAAACAGAGAGAAATTGCCATGTCATCGATGATGGAACTTATATAGCAATTGATATTTTTTGAAGGTAAAGATTGCAATATCTATGTTATTTAGCCAATATATATATATATATATATATATATATATAATTTCTATGATTTGAATTTATAAAAAACCTGTGGCTACTTATTCCGTCATTGGTACTTTATTCTTAGTCTTTTTACATTCATAAATGTGATGTTTACAAATTATTTGATTCCAAAAAAATTTGTCACTGACGAACATTTAATAATTAGTAGTTAATGGCCGTTAGCTTTTTTGGTTATTTACTTATGTACAACTTTGAACAATTTTTAAGACTCTCACTTACAACTATACTTCTGTCATCTTTCAACGAATAAAATTTTCTTAATTAAATTCATTAAAACCATTGTTCAAATTTTCTTTATATGTTTGTATGGTGTTTTCTATCAGAAGGCAGCTTGGGTTTTGAATAAGGTTTTCAAATTGGTTTTTAGTGAGTGAATAGTTTTGTATTACTAAAATAATTTAATTTTTAATTTAATTATAGATTTTTTTTTGGAGGTTTGTTCAATGAATTGTATTTCTTCCTAATGTATCATATAATATTATATATTGTGGTACATGTTATATGCTCAATAGCTTTCCCGTGCATCGCACGGGTTAGTGACTAATTTTAATAAAGAAAATAATCAACAAAGATAAATAATTACCTCTATTTTATATTTTAATAAAAATAATTATTCATCAATTTTGAATAGAAAATTTATCTTTATTTTATTTATTTTAATAATAATAATTATCCATAAATTTTGAATATGAAATTTATCTTTATCTTGTGGACTAAATAACACGTAGCAAATTTTAATATGCCAATTTGGATGACACATGTTAGTTATCATTTGATTTAATTAATTTAATGACGCATAAATTTAGAATTTGTCACTAAATTTTGTTAAGACTTATTGTAATTGGCATGACAAATTTTTGCCTCCTACAACAGTTAAAAAGTAATTTTTGAAGAAGTTGTGTGTATGGCTAATACTTTTCAAAATTGTGATTTGAGGTATAAATTACAAAGTGGACAATATAAATGAATATATATATATATATATATATTTATATAATAGAATTTCTTTCATACACATCACCTTTCTAATAATAATTGTGGGAGGCAAAAATTCTCAAAAAGACTGTAAGAACCTTTAAGATAAATTCCTTCCTATGTGATCAACTAGCACAATTTATTTATCAACTGAGCAAGGTGAAAACTCCACAATGGGAAGCTCAAACAACTAAGTAATGGTAGCAAGATTGTATTAATATTACAAGCAACAACCGTTACACTCTCATCTCCTATTTTTCCTCTCTCTTCTCTAGTCTTTTTTTTTTATCCCTTTTTTTTGTGTCCTTCTGTTCGTTGCCATCTCCTCTTCTTTTATTGGCATTCTTCCTTTCCTTATCCTTCCAACTGGCTTGCCCCTAATGGGATCTTTTTGAGATATTTTCCCTTCTATTAGTTTCTCCTCCATTCTTATTTTCCTGAAGCAGGACTTTTGGAGGGTGTTTGTACTGTTCAAGTTGTCTTATATGCATTTAATGTGGAAGAGATTAGGTAGAGAACCTCTCATTAATGCGGGGGGCGGGGACATACAGTTTTTGTGATCCTTATCCCCTCAGGGAATTTCCCGAGGTATACCTGGTGAGAATGGCGTCTCAGTTTAAAAAAGGAAATTGGTTCCCTGGGACCACTTCTTTGTATTCTCTAAGATCATCTGTGTTTATTACCTCGAATGATAGTTTCAATGTTGGTGGCATATTCCAAACTCTTTTGGAATCTTTTGGGGGGACACTTCTCTTTATGATTCATACAGATGGGCTTAGCCCGTCCTTTCTTGTACGAGCTTTCATGCCCTTTGGGCCTCAGCCCAGAATTGAATCCACTCCTCGCACAATATTAATAATAACTTTTTAAAATAATCATAATAACAATTATTTTTAATAATAACAACTATTAGTATTTTCATAATTTTTTTTATCACTATTAATGAATGCATCTAAGTTTTACCTTAAAATCTAATAAATTTTTTCTTTTAAACTCACTTACTCACTAAGCATTAAGTAACATGGAAATGATACACAACACAATGTAAGTGTAACCATAATTTCGGACTCTTATAAACTTCAAATCAGCATTAGTTGTAATCTAATAAAATTATTTTAGAAAAATAATATTAAATTGAGAAGTGTTACGTCCACAGCATTTTTATAATATTTTCACAAAAAATCCTAGGTAGTAAATTATTATTGATTCAAATTTGAACTTACCACTGAAATTAATTATTTGTCAATTAGCAACAGCCTGTTACTTAAAATTTATTGTTAAAATGTTGTGAATATAAAATTTCTCAATTAAATAATGCTAAGCTCACAATATTTT
This sequence comes from Lithocarpus polystachyus, assembly GCA_033629205.1. Taxonomy (NCBI): domain Eukaryota; kingdom Viridiplantae; phylum Streptophyta; class Magnoliopsida; order Fagales; family Fagaceae; genus Lithocarpus; species Lithocarpus polystachyus. Next base: position 80,430,752 of record CM066166.1, read on the forward strand.
CACAAAAAATCCTAGATGATAAGTTACTAATGGTAGCTAAAAAGTGATCCAGTCCAAATGAGTAGCAATACAAATATGTGTTGTGAAAATATTACAGACATAACATTGATTAAATCCACAAATCTTATCAAGAAAAATCCACTCCACTTCCAATAGGTATTTTCTCCAACCAACTAGGTTTCATGCTTCATTCTCAAAAAAAAAAAAAAAAAAAAAAAAAAAAAAAAAAAAAAAACTAGGTTTCATGCCTTATCATTATCTCCTTTTTATCTCTTTCCTTCTTCACCACTTATCAAAGGATTCAAAGCCCCTAGCCATGGCCGAATGGTTCCATGAACAACCCGCCACTGCTACGATTCATTTTATCTCTTTCTTGTTTCAAAATCCCACATACACAAGCAATACCAATTGAAGAAAAGAAGAAGAAAGGGAAACGAATTCCAACCGCTCCACAATGAGATTTCTCAAATTTTTGTGAAGAATTTAGGTGTGATTGTAAGATTGAAAGCAATCATCAGCTTATTTTATTTTAAAATCCTTTTATTCTTTTTTTTTTTTCTGAATAAAAAAGTAGGATTTTGGTGTGGACTTATCGATCTCACGTCATTTGACGGTAAAAGTAATATTACATGTATCGTAAAGGCTTTAACAAGACTGTTGTTGTGAGGACAATACATTTGTGTGTTTAGTGTTTTATGATCTAATAGAATATCATCTATGCGGATAGAAACACACAAATGATGAAAAATATACTCTGCTCCCCAGGACCACATAAATTGATATCTTTTTCCATGATATCTTTTTCCAATACTGTGTTTGGCATTAATGAAAGTTGCCAGCTTATTTTACTATTCAGCTTATTTTTACTACTATTCATAAGCCCCACTGCACTTTTTGGTATTATTCATGAGTTCCACAGTACTATTTCAACTAACTTTTACCTTTATCTATAATACTTTCAGCAAAAAGTTTTCAGTTTCAGTAAAATAAGTGGATCCTAAACAGACCTTATATTTGCTAAATTGCTATATTAGCCTGGCCATACAGATTCCAAGGCCATTATCAAATATCTTCTTACCAAGTTACCATCTACTCAACCAAGTCCAATGCCATATCATTACAAGAAAATTTTAATAACAATTTCTTAGATCAGTTAGATGTTTCATAAATTCCCCGTTCACTACATGCCTAATTGGTCAATACACCACCACATGGCTTATTGACTAATGTACTTCTTTGTGCATAATTTGAAGTTATAACTTCTAAGATCACATGATTGAGTTTAATTGGGGTACAGTTAAGGACGGCGTAAGAATTTGGAGTTAGAGAGGTAGGAATATATATATATATATATATAATGAAACTTCAAATAAGTATCCATTTAGGATTAAAAAATCATCAATAAAGACAAAAAAAAAAAAAAAAATACAAAATCATTGTTTATTAATACATTAATGAAAAGGGAATTCAGCTTTCTTTTTTTTTTTAATTTTCAGAATCATTTATGATTGAATTTGTGCTAATTATTGCAATAATGTTCCTTAGCATCCATAAAAAAATAATCTTTCATTTTGTTGTGAAGGTCAATTTTGATGACATTCGTAACTGAAAATGTTTGCTCTGTAGTTTCACTCTCTTCTCTCGGTTAGGCTGCTTAAACGCTTGGGATATTTTGTGTCTTTGATGTGTGCTTTTGTTGATGGGTAAAGACAAAATTATTTTGTTTAAAATTTTTTAAAGGGCTGGGTTGTTTGTTTTGGATATATTGATTGATTAGACTTTTTTTTTTAGTTTTGCTACTTGTAATTTTATTGTTGTTCTAATTTTTTTTTTATATTTTAGATCTATAAATTTTTTTTATGGCCTTTAAAAGGATTACTGGTATTTTTAAGGGGGGTGCGGTGGGTCTTTCTGAGATTGTTGGCTAGGCTGCCTCCTACCACACTATGGCCCAAAGGTTTTGGGTACGAGAGTTAGGACTAGTCCAATTGCAACTCACCTTGAGCCGACTTGTGCACAAACTAAAGTCCCTTTGTTGAAACTTTGGTCACATGCTATAGCAGATGAAACTATTACAAAAGAGTTATGACATGCAAGTATAATATAACAACAATAAAGGAAAAGCACCTACTATTAGTCAAAACAAGCAAAGAATTCCCAATTAAAGAAAAGAGCATCGCATTATAGGAAGAAATGATAATAAAAGAAAAGATAACACCGATGATTAATCAATAAGATTAAAGGAGAAAAGGTTAGTCTGTCGTGCTTAGTTGTATTACGGAACTAAGACCAAAAAGGGAACCACTTCCTCAATATGGATAAATGTGGATAACTTCCTCACAGGAAGGTGCTGTAGAATTACCCACTTTAAGAAGATAGGCCTAAGTGGCTTATGCCTGGGAAATCCTAAATCCTTGATAGAGAGTATGCTTTTAGAGGGAGAGAAGGGATTAGCCTATTGGTGCATGCCTGCTATCACACTCTTGCCTACTCTCTGTTTTTCTTTTCTAGGTTTTTTTACTCTTTTATTCACACTCTTTTCTTTTCTTTTTTTTTAATTCTTGCTCGTGCAGTGTTGTGGTGATGGTTGTGTTGTGATACTGTGACTCTCTCCTTGTGATTGTTGTTGTGTTGATGTCCTTGTTGTGCACAACGGAGGCTCTTTATATACTGCCTGCCGTTACTGGTTTTTTACCATTTCACCCTTTAACCACTTTTGTCTGGGTGTGGGTGTCCTTCCAAACCACCCATTGGTTTGTCAGCTCCCACCACTACTTACCTGTGCTGGTCATGCCACATTCTATTACCAGACAAAAAATCTATTTTGTTTGCTTGTTCACCGTAGCATTTCCATCTGGATCAGGGTGGACATTTTCTCTCATTATTCCTTATGGCATACACCTAGTGATTTCAACTCATCATTCCTTCTTTTGGGTGGTATGTCATCCTAGTAGGACATTTCCCCCAAAAAAATTTGAGTGAAAACCCCAAAATAGGCTCTCCCCTTCTTCCCACCGTTAGACTATACTCTCTCTTACCTCTGACCCATGGCTCACCACTCTTGTATTGGCTGGGTATAGGTTGGTGGTGCCTGAGCCTTGTGCGTGCTCCACTTCCATATATGTTCAAAGCTTGTCTGCTGCTCATGTGTTTGCCATGGCTTGGAGGCCTGTCTGTGCGTTTTACTGCTCATTCTTGACCTCTTATGGTGTGAACGAGTTTCTGAGCCTTCATTTTTTATGGCTTGCTTCCTTCAAGGGCTGGGTCTTGCTTGATAGTGAGCTTTCTCTTTTCAGCCCACTCTTTGCTCCTTCCGTAGACTTCCTAGCATTTCTGTCATGCCATTCTGTCATTCCTGTCGTGGTATGATTTGGTCCGTGCTTGTTGGGCCTCTTTCAGGTCTGCTGTATGCTTTCCTTTTACTTAGTTACAGGGGCCCAGTATTATTATTGGGCTTGCATTCATACTACTTCGGGCTTTCCTAACCTATTCCATTACTCACGGGCTTCCTTGGCCCATTTCTTCCTTCTAGGGCATCCTCGGCCCATTCTAATTCTGCATTCCCATGGGCTTTTGCTAACTTTTTTGGGCTTCCTCGGCCCAATTACTATATCATTTACTTTTGGAGTTCATGGGCTTTCCATCAACCTCTTACTCACTTACTTCATTACTTCTGGTTTTTTTTTACCCATTCTTGCTTTCCATGATGCCCATGGGTTTACTGCTTCTTTCTCTGAGCTCTTTTAGGCCTACTTGCTTCCTTTGAGACCTATTTATTATTTTCTAGGCCAATGATCCATTATTCCTGCCATTCGAGCTTCATGGTTTTTCTCCCAATTTACTGACTCTTTTCTTCCCATATTGTTGGGCTTCTTCTTGTTATTGGACTTTTCTACCAAAATAAGCATCAACAAGGGGCAAGTGTAATTTTATTTAATCAAATTACTAAAATTAGTGCATATATATATAGTATTTTTTTTTTTTAAATATTTAAGGGGTGCCATTGCCCCCTAGTGCCACAAAATGCCTCCATCCTTAGGGATGCCACCTACATTCTTGACATGGTGGTTATTCTATAAGTACAAAATAGTCAAGGGGTAGGCAAGAGTCGAAGAGTAGAGGAAGGGGTTTGAGTTGTCGCCGACCATAATAGCAATTCATAAATACTCAAATCATGCTCAAAAACTAGTACAATACATTACTATATGAATTTTACACAAATGTACTTTAGGTTTTTGATTATCACATATCCACTATTTCACATCTCTTTTTTTTACATATACTTTAGTGGGTTAACATGTGGACATTTCCGCATCAATTAGAGATATGTTTGAAAGAGTGTGAAAGGTTTTTTCTTTTTTCTTTTTTCTTCTTTACCCTTTTACTAAGCATCCATTTGATATAGTTTAAGGTAGGGAGGTAGGGGAAGGGGTTCAGTTGCTGACATAGCAATTCATAAATATTCTAACCATATTCAAATAAAGGTATAGTATTGTACAAACTTTACATAAATTTACTCTAAGATTTTGATTTCTTGTGCATCCACTATTTCACATCTTTGTTTTTTTACATTTACTTTTATGTGTTAAAAAGTGGATATTTCTGCATCAAGTGTAAAATAATATTTTTCTTTTATCTTGTTACTAAAAACTCATTTGTTCTAGCTTTTTTTTAAGAGAATATAATATTTTGAATTTGGTTAAATCTCTTAAATTATTTTCTTTGATTCTTTTTATAAAAATAGAAGATGAAAAAAAGAAAAAGGAGAAAACTACATAGTATTGCGTTTAGAGAGATTTGGATCATAAGTTCTTGTTAGGTTACTTATAAAGCCTCTTGTCGCTGAATTAGGAATTTGGTTTAAACTTCAACTACCCGAAAACCAATTAATATTATGACCCAATAATAAGTTTAAGTTAAAATTTTATTATATCTAAAAATTTATAAATAAAAAAACAACAAAACAAAGAAAAAGAAGAAGAAGAAGAATTTGGATGGAATGGCTTTTTATACTTTCTTTTCTTTTTAAGGAAAAAAATAGAAATTTCCATTAAAAATATAGTATTGAAACGAATATAAAAATGAACTAGGCGGAAATTTTTTAATTTAGCCCAAAGAAAAACCATAAGATTAAAGTTATTATCTTCTAAAAAAAATATATATCAACGTTGTCCATGTGTTTTTGACTTTTTGTTTTTATTTGACACAATAAACAACGGAGTGGGGTCTTCTCAACCCCCGTTCTCGAATCCCTGGACGCATTATTATTATTATTATTTTTTTTCACCAACAGTAGATAGATTTTATTTTATGAAAAATGTTGTGGACGTAGTATTTCTCTTTATTTATATATTAGATTAGAATCATCATTGTGTAAAATATTGAATATTCATTAAGAAACTTGGTCCCTCCATTTCGAAAATTTTCTTATGAGACCCACCTACTATTCCAACTAAACAACACGGCATGGTATCGTATTAACTCCTTGACTAGTGGAGGTAACAACTAACGAGTGCATTAGCTCTTTGTGGAACAAAAACTCAAAACGCAGGAACTGTTTTCGAGAGGTATGGTTTTTTTTAGCCTCATCAATCAGGACAAGTATGACCATAAACAGATGTGCATGGCCAATGGCCATGGCCTTTCCTATTGCAAATTGGACAATTTTAACTCTAATTCGGTAATTCCACCATGATATCAATAATTCCTATTATTTTACCCAAAAAAAAAAAAAATTCATAGTATCTTTTCCCATGTGGAGAGCCAGTGTGACAGGGGGTGTGGGGCCACCTCTTTGTGAGGTACCCGGCATATATGCCGGTTATAGGATATACAAAATCCAGTGACAGAGTGGTTTCGTGCTGCCTTGGCCGGGCCCACCTTTGAAACGACATAGATACAAGCAAAAAAAAAAAAAAAAATAATAAAAATAATAAATTAATAAATTTTTACCGTTTTTTATTTACGATTAACAAATCTGTAACAAAAATTCATAATATTAAAGTTAGTAAGTTTTTACTGTTGTCATCAATTATTAACAATATGTTACATAAATCATTATGAAATTTTGGTCAACTTTTTTTGTTTTCACAGACTTCTCTGTAGTCACTTATTGCTGCAATATATTACCCATCTCCATCTCCATCTCCATCTCCATCTCCAATTACTAGTGTTGTTGGAATTTTTGTTGAACAATCGCATTATTGGTGTTAAGACTAATGGTTGAGTTTGTATGGGTAAATTTTATTTTTTTGATGAGTCAGTAACTTTGCACTTTCAGCCCATCTTCTTTTCCTTTCCTAGGCACGTTGACTCTGGCCTTCTTTTTTCTTTCCTTTCTTGGGCACGATGCCTCTCCCAACTTTTTTTTTTTCTTTTCGTGAACGTTGCCTTTTTTTTTTTTTTTTTTTTTTATAGCTAAACATGATTTTTTTTGACATGATTTTTATTTTTTAATAAATTAGGTGATTGCTTTTTTTTTTTTTTTTTTTGTGTGTGGGTTATTTGTCACTTTTTTTGTTTTAATTGGCCATCATTTTTAACTAGGATATATGAGTAAATTTATACAAATTCACTTTTTTCATCTTTCTACTTTTCTGCTCCCAACCAAACAAAAATGAGAAAAATTAAAATTTTTTCTATCCTCCCATCATTTTATATCCTTTCACTTCTCCAACCAAACGAACCCTTAAAGTTGAGAACCATGTGTTTACCCACGGATAGTCATGAATCGGGTATGGGTCGAGTATATACATATCTGACCTAATTAGTTTATTCATAGATACCCAATTACCTTAACTAATTAATATTTACACTCAATTGTTATCCAGTTTATTTATCCATGGATATTTATACCCGACCCAAACTCGATATCTATAAATCACTAAATATGCTCAAGAACCACTAAAATGACCAAAATATCTCCAAAATCTTTAAAATGAGCAAAATACCCATAGAACCTCTAAAAAGACCAAAGTACCCTCGATATCTCTAGTTAAAATCACCAAATATGCTTAACAATCACTAAAATGATGAAAATATCCCCAAAATTTCTAATATGAGAAAAATACCTATGAAACCTCTAAAATAACCGAAATACCTCCGAAACGTCTAAAATCATCAAATATGCTAAAAAACAACTAAAAATTACCAAAATATCCCATAGACCTAAAAAATGAACGACATACTCCCAAAACCTAAAAAATGATCAAAGTACCCATGAATCTTAAATATGACCGAAATACACTCGAAACCTAAAAAATTACTGAAATACCCCTGAAACTTAAAAATTACCAAACACCCCCTTAAACCTAAAAAAAAAACCGAAATACCTCTGAAACCTATAAAATGACTGAAATACCCCTAAAACCTATAGGATGACAAAAATGTCCCTAAAAGCTATAAGATGATAAGAATACACCTTAAACCTAAAAAATGACCAAAATACCCTCAAACCTATATAAGGGTCATCAAATAGCCCACGGCCCACAGCCTGACCTAGAAATCCGATGGCCCACCGGGCTAATGGGCGGCCCAGCCAGTTGTTATTGAGGCCCATGGGTAGCCCACTAGCCCAGTGGGTCAAGCCGTGGGCTAGTTTTTATGCCCATGGGTACCTGATGGGCTAGCCCAGTAGCCCAACCCGTTGCCCAGCCCGTTGGCCTAACCCGTTGGCCCAGCCCAAAAATTCATAATTCATAACAAAAATATATAGGAAGTGTATGAAGGATTGATCTTGAGATATTATAGAAGAATTTCTTAAGAGAACTCTCTCAACCACTAAGATACTCAAAGTAATTGTGCTAAATTTTGTTTACTAAATATATATTTTTCTAGTAGTCTAGCAAATTTGAATTAACCATTTGACTCTTTTTTTATTAAAGATAAAAATAAAAAGCTATTTAAATCCTTAATAAAAAAAATTAAATAGGTTTCCATCAACAAAACAAAAAATTAAGTAGATTTTACTATAAAAAAATTTGTAATTGTAGGGGTCAAAGGCCCAATTCCAGATAGTGGGCCGTGGGCCTGTCCGAGGAGACATGTCAGTCCGAGGACAGCAAATCGTAAGGAAGGTACATAGTTTAACTCTTCACTGAGGTGTAACTTGTATGAAGACGGAAAGGAATGGTCCAAGGAGTACTACCTCTTCGGATGATCAAAGGGACGATCAAGGTGAATGCTCCAATGTTTAGCCTGATATTTTAGGGGATTTTCCTTGTATGTGCAAGCAAATGAGATAGGTGGAAGCAATGAGATGTTATACAAAAAGCTGCTGCCACCGCATTTATTATCCTGCAGCTAAACCTCTGGCCACATTAATGGGAAAAAGATGTCTGAATAGTGACTTTCATCCTTTACAGCTGTCGTGTAAAGATTTTAAGGGAAGTTGGATGGGACAAGTATCAAAAAAAAAAAAAAAATCGCCTAGCTAGCATGTGAGAAGAACTGGCTTATAAATAGAGCTAGGCGCAAGGAAAGAAGGGGGGGAATAAGACGGAAAGAAAGAGAAAAAACAACTAAGAGATAGAAAGTTATAGACTTTCGAACAATTGTAAGAATATCTCTCCTCGGACCAAGCAGAGGACAAATTTATATAACATCAACACTTTGTTTTTGTTGACTAGTTTACAATCACACTTTGACTATCAACCACCTCATTTTCGAGCCCAGTTTATTGAACCCACTCTCTTACAAATTCATTGCATGGATACTGTTCATGTGTTGGGCTTAAGTTCATTTCACTTGAAAGCCCAACCATCCCAAAATTGTGTCCCTACAATTGGCGCCGTCTGTGGGGAGTAGCTGGTGTGTCGGTGAGTTGAGGTTTGAACCATGGTTGGATCAGGTCCCAACAGAGCGGAGTCTGATGGTTCACAACAGGTCGATCATTTTGTACACCTTGAGCGAGAAAGGGACCGTGAAGGAAGCGTGCATACCATGCACACTGGGAGGAGTCGATGTCGAAATGAGGGAGACGAGTCTCATAAAGACACTATGAGGAACATGCAACGTAAGATTGATCGCCTAAAGGAGAAGCTACGCCTTGCACGAAGGAGGCGTAGTCCGTCCAGCAGTCTGTCCATCACTGATAACTCTTCTGATGATGATGAGGATGGTGATTATAGACGTCGGTCACGAACACCCCTTAGCGAATCTTTCTCCCATGAGGAAGAACATCGCTATGATCGTAGGGGTAGAAACACGTCCTTTAAAGGTGTAGAGAATCATGCAATGAATAGGGCACTCAACTAGATTTTCAAGTTGCCCTTCACGCGCAAAATTGAAGGAGGAAGGCTTCCTCGGTGTTTTACTCAGCCCACTTTCACTGCGTACAACGAACGAACTGATCCAGTAGAGCATGTGAGTCATTTCAATTAGAGGATGGCTGTCCACTCTAGGAATGTGACTCCTATGTGCAAGGTGTTTCCCTTCAGTTTAGGACCTGTGGCCATGAGATGGTTTGATGGCCTTGCAGCTAATTCTATTGGATCCTCTCGGGCACTTACTAAGGCTTTCTGCTCTCGGTTTGTTACGAACACCAGAGTCCCTCGGCCATTAGATTCTTTGTTTTCCATGTCTATGCAAGAGGGGGAAACGTTGAAAACGTACTCAGATAGGTACTGGGAGATGTTTAACGAGATTGAAGGGAATTTCGATGATGTGGCTATAAGAACATTCAAGGTCGGCTTGCCAGCTGAGCATGATCTGAGGAAGTCGCTGACTAAGAAGCCCGTAAGAAGCGTGCGTCGGTTAATGGACCGCATCGATGAGTATAAGCGAGTTGAGGAGGATCAGTTGCTTGGGAAAGGAAAAGCCAAGGTTATCCCTCAAGAGAGGAGGGATTTCAGGTCGGACCAGTACAGTAACAGCAAGCCGCAGAGAGACTATAGTGTGCAGTCCGGGTCTATCGCGTCGCAGGCAGTCCATGCCATGTTCTGAGAACCAATCCACCAGATCCTGGAGAAGATTCAAAATGAGCCATATTTTAGGTGGCCAAACAAGATGGGAGGAGACCCCAAGAAGCGTAATCAAAGCCTTCATTGTCAATACCATCAGGAACGAGGGCATACTTCAGAGGATTGCAGGACTTTAAAGAGCCATTTAGAACAACTTGTGAGGGAAGGAAAGCTACAGCAATTTGTGCATCAGCCCACTAGTCAGGGAGACCACAGCAGGCCAGGGGCTTTGGGGACCACCTTGTCAAGGCCCCCGTTAGGCATGATTAACGTCATCTTTGTAGCACCGAGGAGGACTGGATCCTGCCCCTCCAGAGTAATGTCCATTTCTAGGGCGGCTACCGAGGACATGAATCAGGAGTCAAAATGGCTAGGATAGAGGTCCAACCAGTCTTAAGCTTCTCGGATGAAGATAAGCAGGGAATTATACAGCCTCATGATGACGCTCTAGTCATCACCCTTAGGATAGGGGGTACAATGTGAAGAGGGTGATGGTTGATCAAGGGAGTGGGGCTAAGATCATGTATCCGGACCTATACAGAGGATTGGGTTTAGGGCCAGAAGACCTAACAGCATACCACTCACCCCTGGTTAGCTTTGATGGAAAAACAGTCACCCTTAAGAGACAGATTAGGCTGCCCGTACAAGCGGGGTCGGAGGTGGACTTCATCGTGGTGGATGCATACTCTCCTTACACAGCCATTGTTGCTAGACCTTGGCTTCATGCCTTAGGGCTGTTTCCTTAACTTTACACTTGAAGGTGAAATTTTCTTCTGAAGGACGAGTCGAGGAAATTGTAGGAAGCCAATCTATGGCAAGGCAGTGTCTTATATCGGCCATCATGCATCAGCCTGCTACAGGGCCTACAACCTTTGTTGAGAGAGATCCATAGCAATCAAGGATGCCGATTCCACCAAACTTCGTGGAATTGGATGAAGAGAAGTGTGAGAGGCTAGAGAAAGTTGTCATCGACAGAGATCCAGAAAGATTTTTCCAAATCGGGGCTCAGTTATCTCCTTTGGATAAGGAAAAGCTGTTATCGCTCCTTAGAGGAAATACTGACGTGTTCGCCTGGAATTCTTATGAGGCTCTAGGGGTAGATCCAGAGTTCATCTGCCATCACCTAAACGTAAGTTCAGCCGCCTTTCCCAAGAAACAGCCACCTCAGCATTCATCCAGAGAGCATTCTGATGCTGTTAGAGAGAAGGTGAATAAGTTTAAGCAGGCTGGGGCTATCAAGGAGGTTTTCTATCCAGAATGGCTGGCCAACACAGTGGTGGTAAAGAAGAAGAACGGGAAATTGCATGTATGTGTGGATTTCACAGACTTGAACAAAGCCTGTCCAAAGGATCCCTTCCCCATGCCTCGGATTGATCAACTAGTGGACGCAACTGTGGGGCATCCGCGAATGAGTTTCTTGGACGCCTTTCAAGGGTACCACCAAATTTCCTTAGCTTTAGATGATCAAGAGAAGACAGCCTTCGTTACCCCCGTTGGGAACTATCACTATAAGGTGATGCCGTTTGGCTTGAAGAATGCAGACTCCACTTATTAGAGGATGATGACAAAGATGTTCGAATCACAGCTGGGGAAATGCATTGAGTTTTACATAGATGACACAGTGGTCAAGAGTAAGCTGGAATCCGAGCATGTCGGAGACCTCGGAAATATCTCTGAAATCTTAAGGAAACACAGGTTACGACTCAAACCTTCAAAATGCTCTTTTGGAGTCGGATCAGGAAAATTTTTAGGCTACATGGTTACACATCGCGGAATTGAGGTAAATCCCCACCAGATAAAGGCGATCAATAACCTGTAGCCTCCTCGAAATCCTAAAGAGGTTCAGAAGTTGACTAGGATGACTGCTACTCTCAACCGAATCATCTCCAAGTCGGCAGAAAGATGTCGGCCTTTTTTCCAGTTGCTGAACAAGTGGAAAATGTTTGAGTGGATTGAAGAATGCGTTCTAGTTTTCCAACAGCTAAAAGAATATTTGTCTCGACCTCCCATCATGTCCAATCCCATAACGGACGAGGTTCTGTTCGCTTATATCGCTGTAGCCACTCATGCAGTGAGTTTGGTGCTTGTACGGGTCGATAACGGCGTTCAGAAGCCTGTTTACTACATGAGTAGGTCCCTTCATGAGGCCGAGGTCCGTTACTTGCCGTTGGAGAAGGCCATCTTTGCAGTGGTCCATGCCACACGCAAACTTCCTCACTACTTTCAGTTGCATACGATTGTGGTCCTTACCTAACTCCCATTAAGGTCATTACTTCGGAGTGTAGATTATACGAGAAAAATTGCAAGATGAGGTATGATCCTAGAAGCTTTTGACATAAAGTACATACCTCGCACCTCTGTTAAGGGGCAGATCCTGGCTGATCTGGTAGCCAAATTCACCGAGCCCCTATTAGAAGAAAATACCGAGATGATGCATATGGATGAAAATTCAGTTGGTTGTGTCTCGGTACAAGGACCCCCGTCCTGAAAGTTGTATGCAGAAGGTGCAGCCAATCAGAGAGGCTCAGGAGTGGGATTAGTTTTAGTGTCTCCAGAGAATATTATTATCGAGAAATCCCTCAGACTAAACTTCTCGGCTTCTAATAATGAAGTTGAGTACGAAGCGTTGTTGGTCAGAATGGCCATGGTCAAAAGGATGGGTGGAAATGCTGTGGAAGTGTTCTCGGATTCAGCTTTGGTCGTTGGTCAGGTCAGAGGAGAGCTAGAAACAAGAGACGAAAGGATGCAAAAGTATCTAAGATATGTTAAGCAGCTGTAGTCACAGTTCAGGTCATTTAGTTTACAACATATCCCTCGGAGTGGGAATACACATGCGGATTCCCTGGCCACTCTTGCAACCTCCTCGGCTTAAGGACTGCTTCGGCTCATCTTGGTTGAAGATGTACAGAAGCACGCCGAGGAGGGAGAAGGGCCTAGTATCTATCAAGTTAAAGTAGGGCCAAGCTGGATGGACCCTATGGTGACTTACCTCAAAGATAATATCCTACCACAAGACAAGGCTGAAGCAAACAAAGTGAGGAGGAAGGCTCCTCGGTTCTGGTCATCAGAAGATAATAAGCTGTACAAACGCTCTTTTTTCGGACCCTACTTGTTATGCGTACACCCTGAGGCCACCGAGTTGCTCCTTGAAGAACTGCATGAAGGAATTTGTAGGAGCCACACGGGAGGCCAGTCCCTAGCTCACAGAGCCACAGGGATACTGGTGACCGAACATGCAAAGAGAATCACAGGAGTACGTGAGGAAGTGTGATCAATGCCAGAGATTTGCACCGAATATTCATCAACCAGGGGGAGTTCTTAATCCTTTATCCAGCTCATGGCCTTTTGCTCAGTGGGGCTTGGACATTGTAGGCCCTTTCCCTAAAGCAATCAGGAGTAAAAAATATTTGATTGTTGGCACAAACTATTTCACCAAGTGAGTTGAAGCTGAGCCACTGGCAAACATCAGAGATGTAGACGTCCAAAAGTTTATATGGAAGAATATTGTCACTCGGTTTGGAGTACCACACACACTCATTTCCTACAACGGTCTTCAATTTGATAGTAAGACATTCAGGAGATACTGCTGCGGCTTAGGCATCACGAACAGGTACTCTACCCCCGCATATCCGCAAGGAAACGGCCAAGCTGAAGCCGTTAACAAAGTCATAGTGAGCAGTTTAAAAAAGAGGCTGGATGATGCTAAAGGAAAGTGAGTGGAAGAATTACCACATGTCCTCTGGACCTACAAAACGACTCCTCAGAGATCTATGGGAGAGACCCCCTTTGCAATGACTTATGGGGCTGAAGCTGTTATTCCCATTGAAACTGGATTTCCCACACTTAGAACGAGTCATTTCACCCCGACTAACAATGACAGACTGTTAGAGAGAAATTTGAATCTGGTTGCCGAACAAAGGGAAAATGCTGTGGTTCAACTGGCCTACTATCAGCATAAGCTTAAGTAGAGGTATGATGTTAATGTCAAGTTAAGACCATTTGCACCGGGAGATTTGGTTTTGCGAAAAGTCGTGGGTACTGCAAAGAATCCAGCCTGGGGAAAGTTGGGGCCCAATTGGGAAAGTCCTTATTGCATCCTGTCAGTAGCTAGAATAAGAGTGTTTTACTTGGAGGATTTAGATGAAAAAGCTATACCACATCCTTGGAATGTAAATAACCTAAAAAGGTATTATTATTAATAAAAGTTTCAATTCCCATACTGAGGTCTATTATATTGCTTGCATACTAAGTGTTAAACAGAATCTTGGTCATGCCTAGTCTCTCGAATCACATACCTTGGGTAAATTAATACTCTAGTATGTTATACTAAGTGTTAAATAAAACCTCAGTCATGCTTGGTCTCTCGGATCACATACCTTGGGCAAATTAATACTCTAGTCCGTTATACTAAGTGTTAAACAGAACCTCGGTCATGTCTGGTCTCTCGAATCACATACCTTGGGTAAATTAATACTCTAATCCGTTATACTAAGTGTTAAACAGAACTTCGGTCATGCCTGGTCTCTCGGATCACATACCTTGGGTAAATTAATAATCTAGTCCATTATACTAAATGTTAAACAGAACCTTGGTCATGTCTGGTCTCTTGGATCACATACCTTGGGTAAATTAATACTCTAGTCCGTTATACTAAGTGTTAAACAAAACTTTGGTCATGCCTAGTCCCTCAAACCACATACATTTGGTAAATTAATACTCTAATCCGTTTTACTAAGTGTTAAATAGAACCTTGGTCATGCCTGGTCTCTCGGATCGCATACCTTGGGTAAATTAATACTCTAGTCCGTTCTAACTAAGTGTTAAATAGTTCCTTGGTCATGCCTGGTCTGTCGGACCACATACCATGGGTAAACTAATATTCAAGTTCATTTTGTTAAGTATTATGCAGGATCATGGTCATGTCTGACCTCTCGGATCACATACTTTGGGTTAATTGATGTTCCAGTTCAATTTTTAACAGTTCAAGGGATCAATTTCATTCATTGTTTCCATTACTCAAGTTTGATCTATCCAGTAAATTGTCCAATTTTAAATTTCCTACAGTTTAGCTTTAACTATTCAAGGACCTGTACAACATCAAGATAAAGGATCGAAACTGAACAAAATTAAAGAAAAATGCAAACAGTTTCATTAATCAATGTCAGAAGTACACTGTGCACCACTACAAAGTGATAAAAAAAAAAAAAAAAAAAAACCCTAAAGCCTTAGTTCTAAGTTTTGACCGTAGAGGATAAGGGATTCTCTTGTTCAGTTGGCTCGGCTGCCTTGGATCCGGCTTCAACCCCTGAAGGAATGGCTTCATCGGCCTTAGTGGCATCCACAGCTTTGGAAGAGGTGGCCTTCTCCGCATCCTTATTCCCTGTCTTCGTTACCTCCTCATCTTGACCCTTGTTCTCGGTCTCGGAGGGAGCAGGTACCTTCTCGACTTGGAGTGATGGAGACGAAGGAGCGGTTGGAGCAACCTAAATGTGTGGGTGAAAGTATATCTTCTCGGGTTGCCTCAACTCAGAGTTGGCAGGAACTCCTGTAAGATTCAGGGCTTCTTCCCACGTGAGTTTGCAGTAGTCCCGGCACACCTCTGTCACCTCCTCTGCTAGCCTTATCTCCGTCTCCTCAATTTCACGGAGATAAGCTGTGTTCTTCTCGGCCTCAGCTCTCTGCTCTGCATCCTGAACAGCTTCCTTAGCCTTCTTCAGGCTAGCCTTAAGCTCCAAGACCAGCTACTTTTGGGTCACCAGCTCTATTTCAGTTATGTGAAGTTTCTTCTGCTCGTCCTTGGCCTGATCTTGAGCACTCTTCAGGCCCGCCACAGCACTCTTCCTTTCCCTCTCCTCCGCAACCAACTTCTTAGCCAATTCTTACTTCTCGTACTTAACGATTCATAAGCTTTTGTCCACGTCAGCACGAGACTGGGCCTCGGCCCTTGCCAGGTTACGAGCCTCCTTAACCCAGTCTTCAGCAACGTAAACTTGCTGGGTTAACTACACGACAAAAACAAGCGGCATGCATTAGCACAATTAAGAGTTGAATGTAATCTTAAAAGAATTAACTCTAGGGAAGAATCTTACCATGGCCAAGTCTCTTTTTAGTGATATAAACAAATCCGCTTGCCTCCAGGACTTCATGGTCTCCATATCCCGTGGCAAAAGTAGAGAGCACTCCAAAGCCTCGACAATGTAGGCTGAGTGTCCCTTTTGAAACTCCCTAATGGAAGAATTCCAAGGGATTGGAGCGCCATCAACCTCTAGCTGGAAGCCCAGGTTTGTCCTTGGCGAACGTCCCGGGTGTTGACATCCTTCCTACTCTCCGATGGGGAGACCCTCCTGTCCCTCTTATTCTTATGCTGTTTTTGCCCCTTTTGTTGAGGCACCTCTCCCTCTTCCACCTCCAGGTCCACAACCTTTCTCTTCTCTTTTAGGTTTGGGTTTGGAAGAAGAACCGTCATGGTTACGAGAGGAGGAGGGGGTAGAGGAGAGTTATCCTCAACTCTGGACTTGGATGCATCCTTGGAAGGTGCACCCTTACTTCATCCAGCCACGAGATCTCTCAACCCCTTCCTCGGCTGGAGAGACATCTCTTCTTCTTCTTCTTCTGTAGTTTCGAAGTCCTGGGGATTGAAGGGCCTGGTTTGCACTTCTTCCTCTTCCTCAAAGCGGAATTAATCTATTTCTGTCTCTAAGGACAGCTGAGATGAGGCAGTCTCTTCCCTTTGAGCAACTGGAGGAGGGATTGATTACGGGAGCGGCCACTTTACTAAAGGAAGATCTTTGTTGGCTAGGAAACTTGGCCGAGATACGTCAATCCTTCGAAGTCTTGAGTCGCCGGCTTGGATCGCGTTTCCAACCTCTTGGAACTTCTCGGACAAAGGTGTGAAATCCAACACCAGGTGCACAACACGCAATTGACTGTCTACACTCATAAAAATCTCTTATCTAAGTAGCTTGTTCAAGCCTGCTACGTTTGTGAGGCTAATCTTGGGGATAACGAACCTTCTATCTGGAATGATAATTGAGAAATATAGAGTCAGTTATTCCATCAAATTATATTGGGATCAAATAGTTGAGTAACAAAACAAAATGAAATCTAGAATCTAAGTTCAATGTCAACTCAACCTAAACCCAAGGCATCCCACCTGGCTCCCCCTCCTTGTTCGGACAGTGATGACCGTCATGCCACGCCCTGGAGACGATGACGTAGTCGTCTTTCATGCCCTTTTTGGACTTGGGAAGACACGACACCATTTTAACAATAAGGGACCTAGACTTTAGATAGTACCCCCCGTCGGCTAGTGAATGACATTCGTACATATGTACGACGCCGTGCCAAGTGAGTTGCAAGCCCATCATATGGTTGAGGGCCTCGACGCAGCCCAAAACCCTAAATAGGTTGGGGGCACACTAATGCAAGCATAACTTATGGTTCCTAAGGTACTCTCAAGTTATTGTCCCCATGGGAATGGTCATTCCTCCTTCTAAAAAGGTGATCACGGGAATGACCACTTCACCGGTTCTCCTATCGATCAAGATGTCTTCCGGCGGGCAATACCGAAGGCCTACTCCCTCGGGTATATTGTATTTTGCTTTAAAGAGCTCTACCGCGACAGGCGAATCAACGAGATTCCTAAATCTACCCATCTAAATATTTGAGAGAATACAAAGAAAACTCCCTAATAGGGGGATAAGATAGAAACAAACAGGCCGAGGTGCTTGGCCAAGGAGAAAAGAACTTAGAAATCAAACACTTACAGGAGTGATTGAGGTTTTTGTCTCAGTAACTTCCTAGAAATTTAGGATTTTTTTCGTAAAAATGCTCTCAGAATAATTAGAATAAGAGAACGTATAAAGGCTGGAGTGCTCAAGAACTCTAGAATGTTTAAGAGTATGCGAAATGGGCAAAATGACTCCCTCAGAGCATTTTATATAGGGAGTAAAAGGGAGTGGGAGTTATCCCGCTCAAATTTTTAGGGCGAAATATCAGCCGTATGAATAAACTCTCGCCGTTGATAAGGGGGACAAGACGCCGCCTGGAGCAATAAATGGCGCATCGCGGTTTTCAAAGCGTTAGCAATAATTATGAGACACGCGGGATGGCGTGTCCATGTGAATAAACTGAAAATTGAGTAGACTTGACTTCTATAGAAATCAAAATCCCATCCTTCTCCTTGGACAGAGGAGAAAACCGGAATTTTGAGGGGCTACTGTAGGAGTCAAAGGCCCAATTCCAGATAGTGGGCCATGGGCCTGTCCGAGGAGACATGTCAGTCCGAGGACAGCAAATCGTGAGGAAGGCATATAGTTTAACTCTTCGCTGAGGTGTAACTTGTATGAAGACATAAAGGAATGGTTCGAGGAGTACTACCTCTTCGGATGATCAAAGGGACGATCAAGGTGAATGCTTCAACGTTTACCCTGATATTTTAGGAGATTTTCCTTGTATGTGCAAGCAAATGTGACAGATGGAAGCGATGAGATATTATACGAAAAGCTGCTGTCACCGCATTTATTATCCTGCAGCTAACCCTCTAGCCACATTAATGGAGAAAAGATGTCTGAATAGTGACTTTCATCCTTTACAGCTGCCGTGTAAAGACTTTAAGGGAAGTTGGATGGGACAAGTATCAAAAAAAAAAAAAAATCACCTAGCTTGCATGTGAGAAGAACTGGCTTATAAATAGAGCTAGACGCAAGGAAAGAAGGGGGGGAACAAGCCGGAAAGAAAGAGAAAAAACAACTAAGAGATAGAAAGTTATAGACTTTCGAACAATTGTAAGAATATCTCTCCTCGAACCAAGCAGAGGACAAATTTATATAACATCAACACTTTGTTTTTGTTGACTAGTTTACAATCACACTTTAACTATCAACCACCTCATATTCGAGCCTAGTTTATTGAACCCACTCTCTTACAAATTCATTGCACGGATACTATTCATGTGTTGGGCCTAAGTTCATTTCGCTTGAGAGCCCAACCATCCCAAAATTGTGTCCCTACACTAATTAAGTATTAAATTCTTTAATTCTTTCCTTTTAAAAAAAAAGATTGATTATTCCCTCATAAAAAATTGACTCTTTCCTTATAAAAATAATAAAATAATATGCTAATACAAGCCCATGGGTAGCCTATTAGGCTCGCTAAAGACAAAATGGGCATTGCTCATGGGTAGGGTCATGGGCCGAGATTTTCTCTTTCGGCCTAGCCTGACCCGGCATGTTAACTAGTTAATAGCCCATTATGCCCAGCCCATTGTGCCCATGGGCCAAGTAAAAATGGGCCGGGCCAGGCCGGGCCAGCCCGACTCAGCCCATTGACGACCCTTAAACCTACAAAATGACCAAAACACCCCTAAACCTTTAAAATGATCAAAATACATCCAAAACATCTAAAATGACCAAGAATAAACAAAACCTCTAAAATTACCAAAAATACCCCAAAACCTTTAAAAAGTATAAAACAACCCTTTACCTCTAAAACGACCAAAATACCCCTCAAAATATCTAAAAAAAAACAAAATACCTTGAAACTTGTACAATGACCAAAATACGCCTAAACCTATAAGATGACCAAAGTACACCTGAAACCTCTAAAATTACCAAAATAGAGGTTTGGGGTATTTTGGATATTTCGAGGGTATTTTCGCCAAATTAAAGGTTCTAAGAGTATTTCAGTCATTTTGTAGATTTTGAGGGAATTTCAATAATCTTTTAGATTTCGGGATTACTTCGGAAATTTTTTAAATTCAAATGGTATTTTGGTTATTTTTAGGTTAAGAGGGCATTTATGTCATTTTTTAGGTTTTAGGGGTATTTTGATAATTTTTAGATTTTGGGGCTATTTCAATAATTTTCTAGGTTTTGGAGGTATTTTGGTAATTTTTAGGTATTAGGGGTGTTTTAGTAATTTTTTAGGTTTCAAGGTATTTTGGTCAATTTTTAAATTTTGAGGGTATTTTGGTTATTTTTTAGGCTTAGGGTGTATTTTTATCATCTTATAGGTTTTAGGAGCATTTTTGTCATTTTATAGGTTTTAGAGGTATTTTGGTCATTTTTAGGTTTAGTGGGTATTTTGGATATATTTAGGTTTCGGAATATTTCAGTCCTTTTTTAGGTTTAGGAGGTATTTTAGTCATTTTTAGGGTTTGTAGGTGTTTTGGTTTTTTTTTTTTTTTTGGGTTATTTTGGTAATTTTTAGGTATTTAGGAGGGTATTTTGGTTATTTTTTTTGGTTTTAGGAGTATTTCGTTTATTTTTTAGATTTAGGGTGTATTTCAGCAATTTTTAAGGATTTTATGAGTACTTTGGTTATTTTTAAGTTTTTGGGGCAATTTGGTGATTTTGATTATTGGGTAATTGGTTATTTGATTATTTGATTATTGGGTTATGGTTTACTCATAATAATTTGGTTGAATTGGGCTTGGATTAGAAGTAATTAGTTAAATGAGTAATAATAGGTATTATCCAAACCTTACCCATTACCTTCTACCCATGAAGAACCAGGTATTACCCAAAATATTCGGATCGAGTAGGGTTGGATATCCATTGCCCAATGGGTATGGCCATTAGTATGCCTATTGTGAAATTTTAAAGTACTTGTAAGTACATGAACCTTACCACAGTATAATTTAGCAAGAACGAGGTCAAACCCACAGGAACTTGAATGAACGTAGGAAAATTAATCAAATCTTAACCAAATTAATCATAATCTAGTTTAACAAAAATTGGTTGTTTGAAATTAAATAAAGTAAGCAAATAATTAAAATAAGAAAAGATATAAAATAAAGCAATAAAGAGATGTAAACAATCTAGAGACAGGAATTAAGGTTTTGGAATTCGCCTTAGTGATTCATATCAGCATATATTTATGATTATTAATTTTTCTCAACTATTGCATGATAATCTAGAAATTAATCTTACTATCATGGAAAATATTCTCATTAAAATTCTTGTTTTAAAAATCAAAAGCATGTTCTTCTTCGCTTCTTAAGTATAAAATCAAATCATCAATTGTATCCTTTGACAAACAAATCACAAAAGATATCCAATTTTATAATAAAAAAAATAATAAACTAAGCATTCAATTAATTAAGATAAATCCTAAATCATGAGAAAAACATGATTGAACTCATGTCTAGAATCTTATCTTTGTTAATTGATGTGAAGTAAGAACAATTTAAATCATTAAAGAACAACTATATTGTGGGAAAAATCCAATCACATAAACAATACGGATAATCCTTAACAAGGTTTTATCCTCAACCTTAATTATAAATTTAGCTACTCATAGTAATTGAAAGCAAACACAAAAATAAAATACTAAGCTTTAAACTAGACAAATTATTAAAACTAACTGTCATGGAAGAAAACCAAAGAGGTAGCCGTGACCTATATGTTCAGCCCCCAACCGTCCTCTGAATTTTGCCCTAAAGAGCTTTTAAATAGGTCAGGGAATCCTATTACAAGTTGAATTCCCGTTTAGAGAAAATCTCAAATTTGTATGCTTCACTTAACTGATGATTTTGGCCCATTTAACATGAGAATTTAGACTTTTGGTAAACAACAAAGCTGTAGCCCTTTAAGTAACTTTCTAGCCCAACTTGAATCATCGCGATTAGGCATCTGAACCGAAAGTTATGTCAAAAATACTAATTGATCCGCAGGCTAGAATCCTAATCCGACTTGGACTTGGATTCAGTGCACATTTCATTTGATTCCTTGCTCCAATTGGACTTAAATTTAATTGGGTTGGCCTTCTTTAACTTCATCATAGCCCTTGTAAAAGTAAAGTCCACTAGCTTTCTTCTTTGCACAAATCAACTTATTTAATTCCATTTTCTTACAAAAGATAAATTCACGAAATAAAATTTAATTAAGCACAAAATTGATTATTCAGTATTATTCCAAAACCATATATAAAATGCATGAATTAACTCAAAATAATTATGATAATGCTTTCTAATAATGATATAAATATGCAAAATTAAGCTATTATCAATGCACATCAAATACCCCCAAACCTACATTTTGCTAGTACTTGAGCAAAATAGATCAAGAGTAAAACAAAACAAAGAAAGCATATGCAACAAGTCTTTAAACCCCTAGCTTACACTAGTGGACGAGTTATAGTCTTGTGAGGGTTTGCAATGAATAAACCCACAAAATTCTAAGAATAAATACTAAAACATAACAAAGAAAATCAAACAATTTTTTGTTTGTTTGTTTTTTTTTTTTTTTTCAATTGCCTTTTGCAAAGATGATTAATTCAAGTTCAAAAACACTACAAATGCTAAAGAAATTTCTCATGCCATCAAAACTCAATGTGAGTGAAAAGTGGTATCTAACCTAAACATACTCTTAGTTTTAAAATAAACTTGACTCAAATTTCTATTTGAAAGTATGCTTCAACTCAAATCTTTCCGGTGTTATCACTCAACAAATGAAATCACTCTGAAATGGGGTATAACACTCTCAACAATATAAGTGAGCGGAATAATGTAAGCAAAATCAAACACCTCATATATAAATCACACGAAAAACGCTTAATCAAGAAAGAACAAATAGTCTCATGAAAGGATGCCAAAAAGAATTTATACAACACTTTTTATTCAGTCATATCAATATCTGAACTACAAAATCTTCAAGATCAGATAAGAACTTTATTAGGATGTAATGTAGGGTAAAAGCAAAGGGAATGAAATAAAAAATGGGTAAAGGTAAATAATAAGTAGTGTTTTCAAGATTTATTGGAATGTCAACTCTTTTTGGAATTTCCATTCAACATTTTTTTTAACTCTTCTTCTTCAAAGCATTACTCCTACCTTAAATTTCCCTTCTCAAAATTTGATGAGAACACTTTTTATTTTCTTCTTTTTGACACTTTTCCTTCTTTTTTCTTTCTTCTTTGAATTCTTTTTTCTTTCTTCTTTGAATTCTCGCACTAACCACCACATTGAAACAAATTGATCATATTCCATCTTGAAACATTATGGATAAGGGCTTTAAGAAAGAAAGGCTAATTAAAAGGCTCAACGGGGTGACTAGCAATAATGTATCAAGAAGAAGAAGAAAACACACACACACACACACACACACACACACACACACACACACACACATATATGGCTCAAAGTAGACAAAAATGGCCTAGTATAGTTCATTCAACATCAATGGCTTCAAAAGATTCAAGTGTGGCATAAAAATAAATTTTTTTTTTTCTTGGCCAAAAGAAAGAACAATGAAACTACAGCAAGGGAAATATGTTACACACTTTCAAATGAACTTTAATATTAGAAACAATAAATAACCATCCAAAAAATTAATGATTGGCTCAAAACTCACAAGGGTTACAGTCTCCACATTGTTATCTTCAAGATTTTCTGATCACTTTTATCCTTTAATAACAAGTTGCGTTTGAGTGGCTACATGCATGTGCAATGAATTAAGCATGAGAGCAATGAAATTATTTATGCAAGAGTAGTATAATGAACTTAGAACATAAACCTCAAGCTAGGCAAAAGAATTTTTTTTTTTTTTTTTGGTACTAAACAAAACAAAACAGAAAGATAGAAATCTATGTACATCCCCCCAAACCTAAACCAAATATTGTCCTTAATGTTAAAAGTGATACTCTCAAATATATGTCTTGAATGAAAAGAGAGAAAAATATGAATATGCAACATGAGAATCAAGTAGGAAAAGTAAGGTAAGGAGAAGGAAGAGATGTGCCTAAGCAAGCTGATTTATAAATTTTAATTTCTATCAAATATCAGCTAGAGCAAAAGAAAATAAACTAAACAAGAAAATAAACACAAAGTCTAATCTAGAAGCAGAAAATAAACAAGAGGAAAATAAAAAGAAAAAAAAATGCAAACTTGATAAACATAAATAGGATCAATCCTGATAAACAGGTCATCCAAGAGGACTTCTTCAACTTCTGGAGGCTTAAGTTCTAAAAATGGTTTCAAACGTTGGCCATTAACTTTAAACATGTCACCATTTTTAGGATTCTCAATCTCAATAGCACCATGGGGATAAACAGTGTGAACTATGAATGGACCAGTCCATCAAGATCGTAACTTACCTGGGAAGAGATGCAAACAAGAATTATAAAGAGGAACTTTCTGACCAGGTTCAAATGATTTTCTCAAGATGTTTTTATCATGAACCCTCTTCATTCAATCCTTATACGATTTGGCACAATTGTATGCATCATTGCGAATTTCCTCCAACTCATTGATTTAGAGTTTCTTTTCAGCACCTGCTTTGCCAATATCAAAATTTAACTGCTTAATAGCCCAACAAGCTCTATGCTCTAACTCAACAGGGAGATGACAAGTCTTACCATACACAATTCGATAGTTAGACATTCCAATGGGAGTTTAAATGATGTACGATATGCCCACAATGCATCATTGAGTCTTAAAGACCAATCTTTCTGAGTAGGGTTAATTGTTTTCTCCAATATTCTCTTGATTTCCCTATTAGATATCTCTACTTGACCACTTGTCTATGGGTGATAAGGTGTTGCGACCTTATGAACGATGCCAAATTTCTTCACTAGTTGCTCAAAAACTCTATTGCAAAAGTGCTTTCCTCCATCACTAATAATGGCCCGTGGTGTACCAAACCGTGCAAACACATTCTCTCTCAAAAACTTGACTACAACCTTGTGATCATTAGTTCTAAATGCAATGGCCTCAACCCACTTAGAAACATAATCAACAGCAACAAGGATGTATAAGTTATCAAAAGAATTAGGAAAAGGACCCATGAAATCAATACCTCAAACATCAAATACCTCAACAATCAAAATAGGGTTCAGTGGCATCATATCTCCTTTTCCAATACTCCCCAACTTTTGGCATCACTCACAGGTAGAACAATATGCATGGGAATCACGAAAAATGGAAGGCCAATAAAATCCACATTGCAAAACCTTGGCACCAATCTTTCTTGAACTAAAGTGGCCTCCACAAGCATGATCATGACAAAAGGATATAACTTTTTGTTGGTCACTCTCAGATATGCATCTCCTAATTATTTGATCAGAACAGTACTTAAACAAGTATGGATCATCCCAAAAGAAAAACTTAACCTCAACTAGAAATTTAGACCTATCTTGTTTAGTCCAATGCGAAGGCATTTGATTAGTGTTTGGGGGCCTTTTTTGGTTGCTCGGCCACGTGTGGTCCTTTAGAGGAGTGACCTTGCTAGACCCGGGTTCTTTTTGAGGAGTTGCATCCGAAACTCAACATTGGGCCACGTAGTCCAATGACTACCGGTGTACTTTTAAGCCTACAAAGACATTAAAGCCAAAGTCTAAGAATTATGATAATGGTTGAATAAATATGCAATATGCATTTGATATGATAGCTTTGATTAGTAGTTGTAATAACAGTTGAAATAAAGTAATATTTATTTAGAGGTAAAGTAATCATGTACTTAATGATGTAAATTTAAAGATATGGAAGCAAAAGCACTTATCTTTGTATGGTTTATAGCTCCAGCTATGTAATATCAGTGAGCTGATAGGATTTCAGCAAAATGCCAGCGATAGAGGCTAGTTAAGCTTGCCCTTCATATCATGCATTAAATGAGTTTAAGCCTTGGTTAATAGTTGTAATAATAGTTGGAATAAAGTAATATGTATTTAAATGTGAAGTAATCATGTATTCAATGATGTAAATTAAAAGATATAGACGCAGAGTCACTTATCTCTGATGGTTTGTAGTCCCAACTGTACAGCTTCCATTAGTTGATAATATCCTAACAAAGTGACCCTAGCAGTACAGAGACAATTTTTCATGATAACTTCAAGATTGATGGGGAAAAATGGGTATAACTGGAGGGAGAGAGAGTATGTCCAACTGTGTATAGGGGCTGGTTAAGCTTGCCCCTCTTATCATGCACTTAAATGTGTTTTTCTCTTGACATTGCTCCTTTAGTTGTTGTGAAGTTATGAATAGTGTTGCCTTCCATGAGAAGGGCCTTTATATGGAGTATTTGTGCCTCCTAAGAGAAGAGCTTTATAGAAGATGGATTTGTGTCTTCCATAAGAAGAGTTTTGATATGAGATCTTAGTGCCTTCTAAGAGAAGGGCTTTGATATGAGATCTTGGTGCCTTCTAGGAGAAGGGTTTTAGCATTAGAAGTTTATGTCTTCCATGAGAAAGGCTTTGATATGAGATCTTGGTGCCTTCTAAAAGAAGGACTTTAGTAATAAAAGTTCATGCCTTCCATGAGAAGAGCTTTTAGCATGAGTGTTTGATATCTCTTGAGAAGTGTGGAGATGGTAAAAGATATGGATATTTTGTGGGATGTAGTATTTGTAATATGTATGATATATGAAAGTATAAGAGATATGGAGGTTAAAGATAGTAAAAATATGAAATTATCACCACTGGAGAAGTTGTAGAGATTGCTTTCCAAGAGGAAAGATTTTGTAAGAGGAGAGTATAGAGATGTGTTTAGATATTTGGAGATAGTAGCAGTAAGATATGTGTATTTTCTAAATAATGGAGAGTGAGAGAATGAGTATAAAAGAGGTAATAGTGCTGTAATGTTTTAGAAATGTTATTGGGCTTTACAGCTAGGATTTTTTTCTGGAGGATGTATGAAGGCTTATGAAGGCATTTATGAGCTAAGGGCTGAAGGGTTTAGTTTCTCATTTATAAGCTAAAAATTCAGAAGCTCAGAGCTTCATTGAGAGCTTAAGAAGATCATTAGGGGGAGAGAGTAGATAAGCTTATGAAAAAGTTTTTCTTCTCCCTTGGGTTGTCACCTTGAGGTGTTGATGAAGGGTTCCATTTAATTAAGTTTAAGGGGGGTTTTTAGGAAATAATCTCAGCCAAAATCTGTCCTAAATAGCAAAAAATCTTCAGAGAATCCATCTTAAGAATTGGCTAAAAATGGTATGTTTAGCTTTAAGGTATTCTTGCTGTTTTGTGTAAGAGCTGTTGGGGAAAGAGTAGCAGAAAAAAAAAGTATTTAAGCAAAAGAAAGATAGTTTCTTTAGTTGATTTTGGTTTTAGCCAAATGAGAAAAAATCTGTTAGGTTTTTAGAATTAGGAACTAATGTATTAGAACTTCATTTTGTAATGTTGGCAAACCATGATCAAAACGGTTTTAGTCTTGTTTAGACTTGCTCAAAGTATGGGGTTTTTATGTATAGTTGGAATCGAGTTACTGCAAAATTTACTGTGCATTTTTGCCTAGCTCGATCGATCGAAAGTCATGCAGAATGTTTTTTTTCTGCAGAATTTCCAACTCAGCCCTAATCCATTTAATGTGTAGGGTTTTATGTTTTGCCCTAAGTATAAAAGGGAAAACCCTAGCCACGTTTTTAGAGTTCTGAATATTGTTTATGAATCTTATTTGTGAGATCTAGAGGTGTTTACCTTCACATACACTTAGGGTTTCCAAACTCAAGATTGATGTCAAGAACTTGGTAATCATTCAGTTGTAGAATCAAGAGCTTCAAGATATAAAAGAAGGTGTGCTTGTGCTTTGCTAAGAATTCAAGGAAAGAAGTAGTCCATGGACTCGGAGCTATCACGTGATCGTGGTAGTAAGTTTCTTACTCGAGGTAGCAATAGGATGTTAGTGGTTTGAGTCGCTATTGTGTAAACTTCAATTTTTTCATAGTGAATTCCTTTTTACCTTGAGGATAGCTAGGTCAAATCCTCCCCAGGTTTTTTACTG
Source organism: Lithocarpus polystachyus (assembly GCA_033629205.1). Classification (NCBI taxonomy): domain Eukaryota; kingdom Viridiplantae; phylum Streptophyta; class Magnoliopsida; order Fagales; family Fagaceae; genus Lithocarpus; species Lithocarpus polystachyus. Next base: position 80,458,424 of record CM066166.1, read on the forward strand.
GTTTGGTTTCCTGGGTTATCATATCGTGTGCTATTTACTTTCCGCATTGTTACATGATATGATATATTTGTGTTAACCTAGAATTGCTTAATTTACCAAAGTTAATCACTTGGCTAAATATCTAGGTTAATTTGTTTGGGTTTAAGGGGTCTAAATTTCTAACAAAATCAGTAATGCTCGTGCTGCTGCATCAACTGTTACAGCTGTTCTGAATAAGGCTGTTACAGCTGTTCTGAAAAAAGCTGTTACAGGTGTTCTGAAAAGGTTGTCCCAGCCGTTAGGAAAAGCTGTGACATTTATCATGAGATAGTTGTCACAGCTATCATAAGACAGCTGCTGCTTTGGGCAGAAGCAGATGAGGTCAGATGGGTGATTCCAGACTTTTGGAGAGGATATTCAGCATTTATATTTTTGAATTTGGCTAAAAATTGTAAAATCTCTTTTAAGGGTATCTTGCTATTTTGGGTATAGCAGCTGACTGCTGGGATTTTAGCATCAAATGGCTGGTGATGTCACTTTCAGCCAGGTTTTAAGTGCTGAATACACTGCTGGGGTTCTACTAGAATGGCTTTCTTTTTTGGGTGTTTGTATTTTTGGTCCAAGGTTCTATTACAACACATTTTTAGTAAATAATAGAATGGTTGGTTGATAGTTAATAAAGCTTTAGAGATCTAGTTAAGGTCTTATTGTGTTATGACTTAATCTTGGTGAGCAAGAAGAGCATTTAATGCTCTGCTCTGACAGCTGGCAAAGAAATATATGGTTTGATTATGGTAGACAACAACTGAGTATTAGAGATATCATGAATATTTTGTATATAGTTGGAGATTAAAGATAGCCAATCAGATTAGGCCATGTGTTTGAGTTGGATTTTAGCTGAAAATAGTAATAAGATTTATGTAGAATAATATAATGAAGTTTCTAAATTTGTATAGGAACAGCTGGAGATTGAATGAATAGTTATTTTCTTAGCAATTAGATGGCTGAGGATATTGAGCATTTGTCACATGATGAATATTAATTTTTAGGAAAAAAGCAATGAGGATTTTTATCATATAAAGTGCTATGTGATAAGAGATGCTAACCATATGTTACCCGCTACACACTAACTCATCAGAGTTCAGGGAGTTGGAGAAGACACGCCAAGCAACGTGTCTCTTTTATCAACGTGTCTCTTTTATCAACTTTAAACCGCTGGAGCTTTACTGAACATACCTCTTGGCCCTCCAAACCACAACTCCCAAAGTTTTCTCAAAGAGACTTATGAGCTTGGATCATAAGCCAAAGATAAGATGACGTACCTCGGGTTTTGTTGTAATTTTGTGTAAATATGGGCTCTTATTGAAGAAGCCGCTTTCCATGAATATGAGAGAGGTAATATAGGCCGTGAGCTTTGATATATTGGTGAGCCCAATCCATATGTTGATGTTGATGATATCATGGGTTATGATCCCAATTGATGAAAAGGAAATGTGGACCATGAATCTGCCTCTTGAAGTAAGGATCTCATAGGCCATGTAAGTCTAATTTATATAGTTGAATGAAATATGAGCTTATTTTAGGCTTTAAATAGATTTATCTAAAAAATCAATAATATGTTGATGTAGCATGGGTTGCCAATGAAGTAATGCCATGTGGACTAAAAAAAGAGTCCTCAAAAATTAGTGACAAGATAGTTTGCAATATCAACGTACCAAGGTCTTTGGGATACATGCTGCAATTGCTCATCAGGGAAAGATTCAAGAATAGGTAAACTGTCATTTGTGTGCTCAACGATTAATTTAGACAAATGGTCAGCTGCTTCATTTTCGGATCCCTTCTTGTCCCGAATCTCAAGATCAAAATCCTATAACAATAAAATTCATCGGATAAGTCAAGCTTTAGCATCTTTTTTGGAGAAAAAAATACTTCAGTGCAGCATGATCTAAATAAATTAAGACCTTAGACCCCAACAAATAGGACCTAAATTTATCTAAGGCAAAAAAAAAAAAAAAAAAAAAAATTGCTAGCAACTCCTTTTCTATTGTAGAGTAGTTCATTTGAGCATCATTTAAAGTTTTACTAGCATAATAAATCACATGGGAAACGTTTCCAACCCGCTGTCCTAAAACAGCACCAATTGCATAATCAGAGGCATCACAAATAATCTGAAAAGACACTTTCTAATCAGGTGGTTGAATGATAGGTGTAGAAGTCAACTCAGTTTTTAGTCTCTTAAATGCATGGAGACACTCATCATCAAACACAAATAGGGCATTTTTGGCAAGTAAGTTGCATAAGGGCCTTGAGATTTTACTAAAATCCTTGATGAACCTTTGATAGAATCTTGTATGACCCAATAATGATCTAATTTCTTTAACAGATCTAGGAGGTGGAAGGTTAGAAATTAAATCAATTTTAGCGTTATCAACCTCAATACCACTTTTTGATATGACATGCCCAAGAACAATTCACTTTCTCACCATAAAATGACATTTCTCCCACTTAAGAACAAGACTCTTTTCCTTACACCGCACTACCACTAAGGATAGGTGGTGCAAACATTCTTCAAAAATGAACCTAAATACTGAAAAGTCATCCATAAATACCTAATTATGCACCTTTGAAATGTACCAAGAGCATTACATAAACCAAATGGCATGCGACGGTAGGCAAATGTCCTAAAGGGGCATGTGAAGGTAGTCTTTTCTTGATTTTTTGATGCAATGGGAATTTGATTATATCCAGAATATCCATCAAGAAAACAATAATAAGCATGACCAGCTAAGATTTCCAACATTTGGTCTATAAAAGGAAGAGGTAAATGACCTTTTCTTGTCATGGCATTTAACTTACGGTAATCAATGCATACTCTCCATCCCGTTTGCAAACGAGTTGGGACTAACTGATCATCCTCATTCTTGACAACTATTATGCCAGATTTTTTTGGTACAACTTAAACTAGACTCACCCAATTACTATCAAAAATTGGGTAAATAATACCGACATCCAAAAGCTTCAAAACTTCAGATCTCACTACCTCTTGCATAATAGGGTTTAGACGTTTTTGAGGTTCATATGAAGTTTTAGCATTCTCTTCCAAGTGAATTTTGTGCATAACCACAAATGGACTAATACCTTTGATATCAGCAATTAACCAACCTATAGCTTCCTTATGCTCTTGAAGTACACTTATCAATTAGCGTTCCCTAAGGTCATCCAAATCTGAAGCTATAATGACAGGTAAGGTCTTAGAAGAACCTAAAAAGGCATACTTAAGTGTGTCAGGCAATGGTTTCAACTCCTACTTTGGTGTTTCCATAGCAAATGGGGGTGGGGATGAAGAAAGTGGAAGAGGGATCACTTTTTGTTGCCAACTATCAGTACTTAAGAGAGGAACAGAATCTAACAATGCATTGACCTCTTCAATTGAGTGTTCAATATCAAAATTGAAACCAAAAAGATTTAAGCAAGCCTCTAGAGGATCCTCATAACTCGATTATAGGAAAGTATCATGGACTAGACTCTCATCATGTCAACCTCACAGATGTCCTCATTGTCTAGCACTTGTTTACTTATGTGGAAGATTTTAAGCTCAACGATCATATTTCCAAAAGAAATCTTCATTTCAGCACTCCGATAATTGATCAAAGCATTAGATGTGGCTAAGAAAGGGCGACTCAAAATGACATGGATTTGTGTATTGGCATATAGAGCAAGCTCAGTGTTTAACACAACAAAATCAACAAGAAAATAGAATGCATCCACCTACTCAGCACATCCTTAACAATAACTCTAGGGATTTTCATAGACCTATCAGCTAATTGAAGTATCATGGTTGTGGGCTTTAACTCTCATAAACCTAACCGTTAATATACTGAATATGGGAATAAGTTCACACTTGCCCCCAAATCTAGCAAAGCTCTCTCAATGAAACGATCCCCAATCTTGCATGAAATTGTAAGAGATCCAAGGTTCTTACATTTCACTGGATATTTATTTTGAATAATTGAACTGACTTGCTCTATTTTTAGGGACATTTGTCTTTCTTTTCAATGTAACAAGATCTTTCAGAAACTTGGCATAAGCAAGAACTTGTTGAATTGCATCAAGAAATGGAATGTTTATTTACACTTACTTAAAAACCTCTAAAATATCTCCAAATTGTGCACTTTTTTGAGGACTGATTAACCTTTGAGGAAATGGAGCTTTAGGAACTAACATCTTATCAAAGGGAGAACTAAGATCCTGAATTGGAATGGAGGGTGGGTTGTCTTTCTTTTCTCTATGATCATCCTGTGAACTGTGAACTCCTTTTTCCTCTAACATAGTGTTTTCATTATCCTCCACTTCTGGCATTTTCACTTGATATCAACTTGTCTTCTGAACCTAAGGGTAGTAATAGACTGAACAAAATCATGTGCATGAGTAGAACTAGAAAAACCATTGATGGCATACTGCCCTTTTGGGTTGGGTATAGCTTGAGTATTTAAAAGAATGGAACTTTTCATCTCTTGAATGGCTTGGCTAGTTGGTTGCATGAAAGTTTTGAGAGGATATGCTTGGGTAGGTGGACAAAATTGACTTTGTTGATGCACTTGTTGTCCACCTATATTTGTGGGGAAATGGTTCTGCCTCTAAGAGAAATTAGGATGATTTTGCCAATTTGGATTGTATGTCTTTGAAAATGGACTAGCAAGTGGCCTTCCATAATTATTCAGTGCATTTGCTTGCTCAGTATAGTATTCAAGGTAACCAGCTGTGGAAGGACACATTCGTGTTGTATGCATATGACTTGCACAAATAGAGCATGTTTCACTTTGAACTTGATTGACAAAATTCATCCCTTTACCTAAAGCTAAAGCTTCAACCTTACGAGTGAGATTGTCCAACCTAGCTTTTAAGTCTAAATCTTCTTCACTGACTTCAAGCAATCCTCCTTTCTTAATTGCGGGGGCATATCTCTCTCTACGATTGGAAAAATCCCATTGTTGTGAGCTTTCTAATAATTCTCAAGAACTTTGTATGCCTCATCATCCATAAGACTCAAAAATCCACCACTATTCATGGACTCAATCATGTTACGATTTGTCTGAGTCAAACCATTATAAAAATATTGTACTAGTCTCCATGTTTCATAACCATGGTGAGGACACTTTAAGATCAAGTCCTTAAGTCTCTCCCAACTCTCATAAAATTTCTCTTGTTCATCTTGATAAAAGTCTGCAATTTCTTTCCTCAAAGCATTGGTCTTGGCGATTGGGAAAAATTTAGAGAGGAATTTTATGACCAACAGTTCCCATTAAGTGATATCCAGGTGACAGAGAATTAAGCCATGCTTTTGCCTTATCCTTCAAGGAAAAATGGAATAAATGCAAGCGAACAGAGTTATCAGTGAATTCTGGAACTTAAAAGGTGCACAAATCTCAAGAAAATCCTTTACATGAATATAAGGATCTTCTCTATCCAATCCATGACAAGTAGGAAGGAGGTGGATTATTTGAGGCTTCAACTCAAAATGTGCAACAGTGGTTGTAGGCAATACAATGCAAGATGGAGGGTTGGTGGTATTAGGTGAGAACAACTCTCTAAGAGTTTTTAAATCATCTCCTGTTTCTCTCATTGTGGATGGATAATCAAAACTAACAAAACGATTTTCCTTATCACATATCCAAGTTCTCATACAACATGCACAAAGAAATATTTTTTTTTGTTTTTTTTTTCTATTTAAAAAATAAATTTTAACTACAACTAGTAGAAGGAAAAATTCAATTAAGACCTAATTTATTTTCCTAACCAAGTCCCCAGCAACAGCACCAAAAACTTGTTGTGAAATTTTAAAGTACTCACAAGTGCATAAACCGTACCGAAGTATAGTTTAGTAAGAACGAGGTCGAATCGAAGGGGACTTGAATGGACGTAGGAAAATTATTCAAATCTTAACCAAATTAATCCTAATATAGTTTAATAAAAATTGGTTGTTTGAAATTAAATAAAGTAAGCAAATAATTAAATTAAGCAAAGATATAATATAAAGCAATAAAGAGATGTAAACAATCTAGAGATAGGAATTAAGGTTTTAGAATCTGCCTTATTAATTCATATCAACATATATTTATGATCATTAATTTTTCTCAACTACTGCATGATAATCTAGAAATTAATCTTGCTATCATGGAAAATATTCTCATTAAAATCCTTGTTTTAAAAATCAAAAGCATGTTCTTCTTTGCTTCTTAAGTATAAAATCAAATCATCAATTATATTTGTTGACAAACAAATCACAAGAGATATCCAATTTTATAATAAAAATCTAATAAACCAAGCATTCAATTAATTAAGATAAATCCTAAATCATGAGAAAAACATGATTGAACTCATATCTAGAATCCCATCTTTGTCAATTGATATGAAACAAGAACAATTTAAATCATTAAAGAACAACTATTGTGGGAAAAATCAAATTACATAAACAATACTGATAATCCTTAACAAGGTTTCATCCTCAATCTTAATTATAAATTTAGCTACTCATAGTAGTTTAAAGAAAACACAAAAATAAAATACTAAGCATTAAACTAAACAAATTATTAAAACTAACTGTCATAGAAGAAAACCAAAGAGGTAGCCGTGACCTACATGTTCAGCCCCCAGTTGTCCTCTGAAATTTGCCCTGAAGAGCCTTTAAATAGGTCAAAAAATCATATTACAAGTTCAATTCCCATTTGGAGAAAATCTCATATTTTTATGCTTCACTTAATCGACGATTTTGGCCCAATTAATATCAAAATTCAAACTTTTTGTAAACTACAAAGTTGTATCCCTTTAAGTTAACTTTCCTGCCCAACTTGAATCATCACAATTGGACATCTGAACTGAAAGTTATGTCAAAAAACCTAACTGATGCTTAGGCTAGAATCCTAATCCGAATTGGACTTGGATTTGGTGCAAATTTCCTTTGATTCCTTGCTCCAATTGGACTTAAATTTAATTGGGTTGGCATTCTTTAACTTCATCATGGCCCTTGTAAAAGTAAAGTCCACTAACTTTCTTCTTTGGACAAATCAACTTATTTAATTCCATTTTCCTACAAAAGAAAAATTCGTGCAATAAAAATCAATTAAGCACAAAATTGATTATTCAGCATTATTCCAAAACTAAATATAAAATGCAAGAATTAACACAAAATAAGTATGATAATTCTTTCTAAATTATATATGCAAAATTAAGCTATTATCAATGCACATCAATGCTTGAGTCTACCTAATGCGAAATTGAGGGAGATGAATAGCATACCCAAGTTTTTGTCAAAGAAAAATTAATAAATTATTGTCTCCATTTCTCTTGAAAATGAAATATATATATATATATATATATATTTATATTTATATTTATATTTATATTTATACACACACACATTTTTATTTCCAACAAACTTTTCTCCATCCTCATTTTTAATCCCAAGAGTGATAAATTGTGAACTTGCTTGAAGTCTTGGATGGAAACCATTCTACAATACATTCCTTATTTCCTTTTAATAATTTTTTTTTCTTTTTTTTTACAAGGAAGCGGTATTGCAGCCGCCTTTATCAGAGTATTTCACTTCATGTCCATAGAACACTCCAGAAATGGTATGGACAGATAGTGTGGCAAATAGAATTAGGGACATCCAAATTTACCATATTTCTTTTATTGTGTTGAACTCACTATTTAAAATGTCCTCAAATGAACTTTATCATTTCTCTTTGAATATAAGCTAGACAGTACAAATGTTTTTTATTTATGCTTTATTGTTAGCGTCGCCTCAGTTAAACAGTCATTGACTCATTGTTGTGTAAAAGAACTTTTTCCATCACTAAGATGATGCTATGGGCCAAATTGATAATAAATTCAAAAACTTCATAACCAAATTGAAAATTCTTAAAATATGAAAGGCTAAAAAAAAAAATGTAAATTGTAAAGTACACACTAAAAGTTTGGTGGTACTTGAATTTCACAACTTGGAGTTTAAAATTTTAGATTTTACAATTTGAAGTTTCCCTCCTTTATTAAAAGTAGCCCCTCCATTAGTGACTTGCTTAAGTGACCATTAAGTGACATTATGGTATGTGATATTTAATATTTTTGCCAAGTCAGCACACCACATGTGTTAATTGGCCCAATTGAATTGTGACACAAGTATTTACCCATTACTTGTAATAAAATATAGACATCGAAAAAGTAATTTTGCCAAAAACAACAAACTAGTTAATTTCCATATCACCATGACTCATTCAGCCATCCACTCACCCCACCTCACATATTTTAGAGAGAGAGAGAGAGAGAGAGAGAGGAAACGGGGTGCGGAACGTCTCTTTCCTACATCTAAAATAAAATTTAATGATAATGGCATTAGACAAATATCTTTTATTTGAGGGTTTTATGCCAAAAATTACAAAAGTCACTGTAGTGCCCACAAGACTCCAAATAAAGGTGTTTATATGAAATTAAATAACTCCAATAGCATAAGAAATATTTCTTTTTTACCCAAATTAAAAGAGCAATATTTTTAGTGACTTCGAAGACGAATTGGAAGCCCTTTCTCCGGAGTTGGCATCATGTCACCTATAATCTTCTCTTCAGGATGGAGCACCTCCCATTTAAACTTCTTCACCACGTTGTGAACAAAAGTGAGTATTGCTAGCCGAGCATACTCTTTCCCTGGGCACATACGAGGTCCACCACCAAATGGAACAAATGTGAACGGTGGAAATGTATTAGAATCCTCATACCTTGACGGGTCAAACTTTTCTGGCTCAGGAAAGAACTCTGGGTTCTTATTTGTGGTACTCACTGTCCAATATACCTGCCAAAAATAATATAATATTATATACATGTGGAATATATCATTCCTAGGCCCATTACATGTTAGTTACATTCGCATTAACATTATAATTAATAATCCAAATTCATGTACGTACCTTCCACCCCTTTGGAACTGTGTAACCAGCGTAGGTAAAATCAGTTAGGACTTCCCTGAAAGTACCCTGAAGTGGTGGTGTGAGCCTCATCACTTCATATATCACATTCCATGAATACTTCATTTTCTGTATGTCATCCCACTCCAACAAGTCTCCAGGCTTTTTTGCAGCTGACACCTCTAATTGCTCTAGTTTCATAAATTTCAGTAAAAAAAACACAATCCATTAGTAGTTATACGAGTATTTTTTCAATTAGTTTTTTTTTTTAGACGTATTTGCTTCTATACAGTTTTTTTTTTTTTTTTTAAATCTAAATGTATTTCCATTGTGATTAACCAACTTTTAGCAAGAAAAGAATCTTGTAAGTTATTGTTGTTACTTGATCTCATCCTTTGCAAGGAGAATCAAGATTCGAATTCCCTTCCTCCACTAATAATTATCTTATGGGACCTTCAGCAAATACCGTAAAAAAACGCACTTGAGTAGGAAAATTAAGAAGAAGAAAAGATGAAGTAGGTACCAGCTAGGATTTTCTCATAGATTTCGGGCCTCTCTCCAACGTATTTCATGAAGAAAGTCATGGCAGTAGCCACAGTGCTATACCCTGCAACAATCAAACCCATAATCTTATCAGCAACTTCAGCCTCTGGCATGTACTTCCCAGATGGATCAGTAACAACAATCATGTGTGACAATATGTCCTGCATAGGCTGTCCTGATGCAATAGCAGACTTCTTCTCCTGAATAACGCTCCTTAGCTCCTTTCTGATTGCCGCAGCAGCTTTGTTTGCTTTGTAAAATATAGTTCCTGGAAACTTCACTGGAATTGAATGCAACCCAACTGTAATGTCATCAAAATTGTTAACAAGTCTAGCAATTCGCTCAGGATCATCAGTGCCCAGAAAAAATCTACAAGCAAGACTCAAAGTTAGAGTCTTGGCAAGGGGGAAGGCCTTGACTACATCATTTCCTTCCCAATAACTTTGCATTTGTTGCTGTGTGATCGAGTCCATTTTCCCCAAGTACCTCACCAATGCTTCGGGCTTCAAAAACCCAGGTGACCTTAAGATTTTGGACTCAGCATCGCGTGAGGTTTGGACTGGAGCAGCTGTTTGCGTTTGGTAAGAACGGAAGATCTTTTGCATAGAATGAGGACGAAATGCAGTGAAGAGCTTTTGCTCGTTGGAGAACAAGAATTTGTGTCCACTTGGCCCACATATGACTACTGTTTCCTCACCAAGAATCTTGGTCTTGAATATATCAGGGTTGTACTTCTTCATCCTATCAAACACAAACTTCTCTGGCTTCCCAAATAGGAACTCAAGCGTTTCACCCATGACAGGCCATCCAAAGCTCCCTGGTGCCAGGTTTTTGTGACCATTGTTGGACTTCCTTGTGAAAGCCAAGATGGAAAAAGCAAGAACTACAGGGATCAAACATAGGATTAAAAGGAATGCAGCCATTGTTGTTGTTATCAAGTGAGTAATCTATGATTAGTGAGTTGGGCAGGGTATGATACTTTGTTTTATATAGGGGTAGTTGGCACACCTATTTGTATATTGTTCCATAAATCTTTTTTTCTTAGTCGTCCCCATTTCTCACGCCTAGAGTCGTCAATTTTGAATAACGACACAAAGCCACTAATCAATGAAAACGGGACTTTTGATTTATGGGGGGCTTTTCATATTTACAGGTTTTTGAACTGGTGGGAACAAGAGAGGCCTCAACAAACAAACAAACCAAAAAAAAAAAAAATAGCAAAGTAAAGTGGGTTGTTTCCCCTAAATAAACTTCTATTGGTTGCAACCACATATGTCGACCAGTTGTGACATCAATACTATTCACGTAGCAAATTATGAATGGTGGGTCCATATGAAAATAACAGATAACCAATCACAATCTGAGTCATGAGATAGTTGTGACAAAAATTATAGTATTTTATGTGATACTAGGACTACTCGTTATGAAGATGCTAAATTTTAACATTTTAAAACTCCAAATCACAAAAAGAAACTCCAAGAACCGGGTTCTTGTATCCAAAAGATAAAGGATAAAATGCACAAACATGTCCAGTTGACCACGCATCACCTGAAATAATGTTACTTATGAACCTGGTTCTTATTTCAGTTTAAAATCTAACTTTTTTTTAATAAATGGACTTTTTATATATATAAAAATTTCTGAATAAAAAAGTGAGTTTTTAGTGTGAATTCATCAATCTCACACCATGTAATAGTAAAATAATACTACATGTACCACCAAAATCTTGATGAAACTATTGTTGTGAAGACAACACATTTGTGTGTTTAGTGCTTTATAATCTAAAAGCACATCCTCTATGCGGAAAGAAACACACAAAAGATGAAAAATGTACTCTGCCCCTCGTGACCACATAAATTGAACTCTTTTACCAATACTATGTTTGCTAAATTGCTATTTTATCCTCACCATACATCTTCCAAAGCCATTCACAAATATCTTCTTACCATTCAGGTTACTCAACCTAGTCCAATACCTCTCCCTCTCCTTTGTGTGTGAGTTTTATTTTTTTTTATTTTTTTTTATTTAAGTCCAATGCTATATTATTATAAGAAAATTTTAATAACAATTTCTTAGATGTTTCTTAAATTCTCCATTCACTACGTGGCCAATTGTCTAATACACCACAACTATATGAATTATTGACTAATGCACTTCTTTGTGTATAATTGGAAGTTATAACTTCTAAGATCACTTGATTTAGTTTTATTGGGGTATGCCATTGGCAATCTTGGCATGATAGTTACTCCCTAAGTACAAAATAGTCAAGGGATGGACAAGGGTAGGAGAGTAGAGGAAGGGATTCGAGTTGCCGCATTCTGCAATAACAATTCATAAATACTCCAACCATAGTTAAAAATTTTGATACAATACAGAATGAACTTTACACAAATTTTAGGGTTTTGATTCTCACATATCCACTATTTCACATCTTGTCTTTTATATATACTTTGTGTTAAAATATGGACATTTTCGCATCAATTAGAGATGTGTGAAAGAATGTGAAAGATTTTTCTTTTCATTTTCCTTTGCCATTTTACTAAACACTCATGAGGTATAGTTTATTTTAAAGTTCTTTAAAAATGAGTTGTTTAAAAAAGTTATTTGTGGAAAAAATAAAGAAGAAGAAAAAAGAGGGTAGGGGGTAGGGGAAGGGGTTTAGATGCTATTGCAACAATTCATAAATATTCTAACCATATTCAAATAAAGGTACAGTATCGTACAAACTTTACATAAATTTATTTTAAAGTTTTGATTTTCACACATCCACTATTTCACGTATCTCTTTTCACATCTACTTTTATGTGTTAAAAAGTAAATATTTTTGGCATCAATTATGAATATATGTTAAATAGTAGATATGAATAAGTGTGAAAGAATATTTTTCCTTTACCTTGTTACTAAATACTCATTTGATATAGTTTATTTTAAAGTTCTTTGAAATTGAGTTGATTAAAAAAAGTTATTTCTAGGAAAAAAAAAAAAAAGGAAAGTGCATGGAATTTCAAAACAGTAAAAGAAAAGAAAAATGGTTTGTGATTTTGTTCTAGCTCTTTATTTATTTATTTATTTTAGAGAATATAAGATTTTGAATTTGGTTAAGTCTCTTAGATTTGTTTCTTGGATTTTTTTTTTTTTTATAAAAATAGAAGATGGAAAAAAAAAAGGAGAAAACTATATATATATATATATATATATATATATATATAGCACTGCTTTAGATAAATTTGGATGATGAGTTCTTATTAGTTTAACTTATAAAATCTCTTACTATGGAATTTGGGATCTAGTTCAAACTTCAACTATCCTAAAAACCAATAAATATTTTAGCCCGATGATAACCATAGGTTAAAATTTTATTATATCTAAAAAATTATAAATTAAAAAAAAAAAAAACAAAGAAGAAGAAAATGAATTTGGATGGAATGGCTTTTTTTTTTTTTTCTTTCATTTTTGACGGAAAAAAAAAAAGAAATTACCATTAAAAATATAGTATGAAATGAATATAAAAACAAACTAGGTGTAAATTTTTTAATTTATCCCAAAGAATCATAAGATTAAAATTTTTAGCTTTTTAAAAAAAATATTTAAGGTATCCATGCGGTGTTGTTTTTATTGGACACAATAAACAACGGGGTGGGTCTTCAAAACCCTCGTAATCGCATTCGTATCCTTGGGCTCATTATTATTATTTTATTTTATTTATTTTTTAGTAGCAGTGGGTCAAATTTTTTGTATCCACACAGACTTCTCCATAGTCACTTATTGCTGTAATGAATTGCCCATCCCCATCTCCACCTCCAATTACTAGTTTCCTGAGTTATTGTCCCTTCACTATTGGTCATTGACTCATTTGTGACGGGACTTGTGATTTCTGAATATCCTGCAAAAATTGAGCAGCATGGTGTTGGAATTTTTGTTCAACAATCGCATTATTGGTGTTAGACTAACGGTTGAGGTTTTTTTTTTTTTTTTTTTTTTTTTTTTTTTTTTTTTTATGAGAAACGACTAACGGTTGAGTTTGTATGGGTGTATTTTATTTTTTGATGGGTCAATAACTTCACACTTTAACCCATTCAATTTTTAAAGAATGATTCTCAAAAAATAAGTTTTAAAGTCCAAAACCATGTGCCCGAGTCTACCCAATGCGAAATTGAGTGAGATGAATATCAAACCCAAGTTTTTGTTAAGAGTTAAGACAAATTATTGTCTCCATTTGTCTTGAAAAGAGAAAAAAGTGTATTATATATATATATATATATATATATATATATATGTACACACATTTTTATTTCCAAAAAACTTATCTCCATCCTCATTTTTAAACCCAAGAGTGATAAATTTTGAACTTGCTTGAAATTTTGGATAGAAACTGTTCTACAATAAATGCCTTATTTCCGTTTACATATTGTTTTTTTAATATAAATAAGCGGTATGTTGACTTTTAACCATACTATTTCATTTTATGTCTATAAAATACTTCAGAAATAATACGAACGAACAGTGTGGCAAATAGAATTTGAGACATTCAAATTTACTATATTTCTTCAGGTTCAGTATTGCCCTCAAATGAACTTCTTCATTTCTTTATGAATATAAGCAAAACGGTACAATTTTTTTTTTCTTTTTGTATTTGATCAAAAAAAGGGTATGTTATACTATTCATATAGAAATTAGAAACTATTTTACAACATGGTGGAACCAGATTACTGCAAAAGTCGGGGGATATACCACCACCCAGGTACTTTACTATTTAGTATAGTAATACTACCGGAAACCGTTAAGCTCAAGGAGACTTGGGACCATTTGTTACTATTGTTTAAACAACAGTTTTTAGTGTTTAAATAACATCACACATATTTTTATATACTTTTTCACCCACATATATTTTTAAAAATACAAATAATGTTACTAAAAATCTCTTATCAAACGGACCCGAATAGGAGCCACAATAACAATATTAAATAATTCATATGATTGTCAGATAGAAATCAAATCTGGAATGTGAATCAGAGTAAAAGCGGAATGGAAGACTTTGATAAAGGAAAGGTTAGCGGTCTACAAACCACATGTAGATATGTGTACTTCGATAGGAAGAGTTTGGTTTTGGCCATCTTGTGTTGACATTAAACTGAGAGATCTGGAGGATCGGAGTCTGGAGTTGACATTAACCTAATTCATGAATCACTTTCTCTTAATTTTAAAAAAGACATTGACTTCAAACTTCAAAGTGGAGACTTTTGGAACTTACTGGGGAAGGTGGTTCTGCATGTAAGAGGGATAATGGAAGAGAAAGAGATCGAACTTAAAATCTCATATTTTGATATCATGTTAAATTATTAATTGTCTAAAAAACTTAAACTATTAGAATACAGTAAATTTAATTATTTAACTACATACATTTAACATGATTTGTCCACAAAGATAATCCTATTAAGATTCCAGCGTCACATGTAATATTATTTTTATCAATAGTGTGACATAAGGTCAAGGAGTCCACGCGGACCACACCAATGACCCCATTTTTATTTACTCCAAAGACTTTTGGAACTTACTGGGGAAGGTAGTTCTGCGAGGACAAGGAAAAGACTGGAAAAAGCAAAAACGAAAACATGAAGGAAGAAGTTTGAGAGAGAAGGAGCGGAGGAAAAAACATGACAACTGAAGGAGCCATGCATTGATTTGACTCTGGAAGTGTTTGAAGGTCTAAAACTATTTAAGAATGAACGAGTTAAAAAATTCTTATTCTAATTTATATGTAGGAGTTAAAAATGCTTTGAAAGTAGCTTTTCCCAACTAAAAAAAAGGGGATTTTAAGAATAAACTGATTTCAACGACAATTTATTACGTAAGTCTTAATTACAAGATGGCATGTCAATTTTATATAAAAATAAATAAATAAAATATATCTATAATGTTTTTTATTAATAAATATATGTATGATGGAACGATAATTGGAGTGAGATCAATGTATGCATCACAAATAGAAAGTAATAAAAAAAAAAATATATCAATTAATAAAGTAATATAGAGAATGACTTCAAATATATAATAGAATACATTAATGAAAGAATTTATACACAACCAACCATAACTAGTTTATTAAAAATCCAGAATCAGCCCCAAAATTTTGGGACCAAAGCTTAATTTTTGTTTTTGTAAATATTATATTGTTGATATAGCATCAATTAACTTCATTATTATATTAAAAAACAAGCTAATCTCAATATCAGTTTCTGAAACTCTATAAGTCATTTTTACTGGCCTAAATCTAGTGTGTCCATGCACTCATATCTATGCTTTTTTTTTTTTCTTTTCTTTTCTTTTTTACTTTTGTGTAAATAGTCTTTTATTCAAGTAAGAGAATAAACTCAATCCGGATGCGGCATAAAAGGGTACTTCCACGCCCTCTAATAATGATGTACCACATCAGATTTTTGCAAATAAAAGACTAAGCACTTCCACACTAAATCAAACCCTCCTTGATATGGAAAACCATATCCCATGCCACTTTTTCCTTTAATAGAGATGCTGCTAAGAGACTACAGTTACGACCATCGAAGGTGGAGGACAACTCGCAGTGGAGGAAGTGGGTCACGGAGGAGCCTTCGGTGGCGGTGCCAACAGCCCTCCAAACCCAATGTGGACACTGCCTAAAGCACTATCTCTCAATCCATAAGAATAGAAATTGCACTCTTTAAGTAATTATTATATAGTTGGAAGTATTTCTTCCTCCTCTCACATGAGAAGTGAGCCTCATCTTAGGGCCCATCCCTTGTGCGAGAGGACAGGCCTCTTGAACTACCCAATAAATTTTGAAGTAATTTTTGTACCACATCAAAGGGTACAACATTGGCCACAACTCGCTCATGTGGCAAGTTGTGATTGGTGAATGGGTGATGATGGGTTCATGTGAGGACACCCATCCACCAACCACAACTTGCCACATCGACGAGTTGTGATCAATGTTGTGTCTTTTAATGTGGCACAAGAATTTTTCTAAATTTCCCAATTATTCAGTCATATCTATGCTTGATTGTCAGCTATTGTCATTCGTAAACTGATTGCATATGAACTCCATTACTAGTTACTACATTAGGTTAGGTGAATGTGAACATTGATTGGACATATAGAAGACGAGCCGAAAAAGTAGGCTTGATGCGACTTTATTCTGGGGGTCAAATTTCTATTGTCTTCCAATTAATATTTGATGAACTTATTTAGTAAACAAAGACCAACGGTGGTCTGCTGAGGACACACAACAGTCACAACACACAGTTCTGACAATACAGATTACCAGAAAAAAAAAAAAAAAAAATTAGATGATACATAATTTCAAAGGAACATGGGAAATCATTAATGTCCAACTTTGTTTAGCACGTCAAACTTCGATTGTTAGTTTGTTCAAGGTCAGAGGATATATACCGAGGGATTTGTTCTTAACAATTGCTTTGCTTTCTTTCAAAGATTTTGGGCGCAGAGTAAAAAATACATGAAATTAAGGCTACCACGTTTAAAAGGAGGGGTATCTATCTCTCTCTCCAGTAAAATTTATATATTTTGGTTCACCATGATCTGATTACTAATAAATAATTATAAGTTTTCTTAAAATTTCATTTATCTTGAATTAAATATTGAAAAAAAAATTATTTAAAAAAAACATGAGAATATAGATTATGAAATTGAAGAGGGGGGTGATTGATAAGTGTTTTTAAACAGCAATTTTCAATTTTTAAACAGCATTTCACGTATTTTCACACACTTTTTCACTCACACGTATTTTAAAAATTAATAAACAATAATTTTCAAATTACTTCATCAAACACTGATGTTTAAACATGCTTTGCTCCGTTTGTATGTGTTTATTTTCGTTATTTTAATCATTTTTATGTACAGTTTTTTTTTTAACAGAATTTCTTGCTTTTTAGATAAATTAGTCCATCCTTACCAAAATTGTTTAAAAATTATAGGGATTGTTTGATATATGAATTAAAACATCAAGAGGTGGAGTGTAATTTACAAAAATAAGAGAGTTTTTGACATTTTCCTGATCTCAAGAAAAGTTATTGTAATTTATTCTTATTTATTTATTTAACTTACATATATGAAACTAAATATAGTTGGAATAAACACATTAATAGCTGTTTTGACCGATACTATAATTTTTTTAAAATATTTTTTATGTTTATTTAATTTATATTTGAAGTAATATAAACTTATCAAAATAGGAGTGTAACACCATCCCTAATTTATAAGTAGAATCAAATCATCAATATATATAAGCAGAGATCTCATATGGGAGTGTATGAGGTCTTGCCAAGTGGCGCTCTAACTTTGCATTTAGCCTTTTTTTTACCTCTTTCATTAAGTTTTTTTATATTAATATGTGTTGAGACAGTCCCAAGCGTTTCACTTTTCAATTTTCTATTAAAAAGTGAGAATACACAGTTTCACCGATTCGCCAATATTTCATATTTTTCTTCTTTTTTGATGAAATTTCATACTTTTCTCACAACCCATAATTTTGAGAAAAGTTTGTGTTCTAGAAATTTTTTAGTTACAATCTTTCGTATAGTCCCATTATTTTTTCAAAGAAGACATTTCTTTTGAAGAAATTGTTTAATGCAATCCTTCTATGTTCAACTCTCTCTTCTTTCCTTTCCCTTCCCTTACTTTTTCCTCCCTTCTTTCCATTTCATCTCCCTTACAACCAAACAGGATATTAGTTTCCAAATTCAGCTAATAAAAAAAAAAATGTTTTGAGGATATTAATAAAAAGAGTCTAAATTTGGTAAGAATGAAGTGTAAAATTCATGTTTTACACTATCCAATAAGAGATGTCACATTAGCTTTTTACTTAAAATTCAGTACACCATACCACAATTAATAACATCTTAATAAATTCCCAATTTGGTTGAATTTTCAGAAGAGTATTATAATTGATTGAGTGTGGTTGTTTTTATTCTTTAATACGTAATAAGATGATGTGGCTTATTGGAATTGAAAGGTGTAAAACTTGGGTTTTAAATCACGTCCTTATAGAATTTAATCTTTAATAAAAATACGTAAAAAAAACATGTTTAATTACCATTTTAGTCTTTAACACTTGTACTATGTATCAAAATCGTTTTTAACATCTTAAAGGTGTCAATTTTGTTTCTAAACTTTTGGTATTGTGTCAAAATAATCCTTATTATTAAGCGGTACATGAAAAGAATTGATGTATCTAACATTAATATCAAAATAATATTTTTATGCCATTTAAGCTATCCTTTGAATTATCATGTGTCCTTAATTAGAAAATAAAATAAAATATTTGAAAATATATTAATTGCATCTCCATAAGTAAATGAGATGTCATTTTATTAGTAGAAATTGAAAAAAAAAAAATTTCTTTTCTTTTACTCTGCTTTCTTAGCAACCAAATGAGGCTTAAGTCTTGACTTTTTAGTTAAAGTGCTCATGAACATCATCTAAAAAACATACTATTTACCTAATTTTAAAATGAAAATTAAAAAAAAAAAAGCCAAATGTCAATTTTTTACATTATCATTTTTTTAAGAAGTTAAAGTTATTACCAATTATATTATAAAAATCTTGTAAACCAACATGGTAATGAATATAATTCGTGTCATGTCAACAAGGTAATAAATCAATTTCCTAATTACTTTTCTACTTTGTGTTTAGAAATTGATACATTCATTTAATAGAAGTAGTTTGTAACCTTGTGAATATGCACATGTACATTTAAAAAAAAATCACAATTATATATATATATATATATATATTTATATGATTTAGAATCTAATTGAATCTAGATTCTTCGCTTTTCGTACGAAATAATTCACTTGCTACAAATATTAAAATATTAGATGGGATACATGGCGCAAAATTGACCTCCAATTAAAATTCAATTTAGAATCTAATTGAATTTAGACTATTTTTGCACCTAATAATTCACTTGACACACACATTTAAAAATTAGATAAGACACGTGGCGCAAAATTAGATTCCAATTTAGAATTTAATTAAATTTTTTCTTAGTTTTGGCTAATTAACTCACTTGGCACAAAATTTTAAAATTTAGATTAGATAAAACACATTACGCAAAATTAGACTCTATTTGAATTCTAATTTGAAATTTAATTGAATTTTATCTCTACTTTACCTATTATTATTGTAAGGACACATATTTGGTTCTCAAGCCCAAACAATGGATGGACCAGCCAAAAAGGCCCAAAAATAATAAATTTGTAAAGAGTAGGTAAAGAAAACTGGGCTAGTTTGAATTAGGGAATCAATAGAATGGGTTTAGATGATAAGAACAATAAAATAGACAAGTTTAACTTCAGAAAGTAATCCTCGGCCAAGATCCGAGGAGATATAATGTTCTAATTTGCTTATACGTTTGGTTCTTAGTGGCTACAGTGTTTCTTTCCTGATTTTCCGATCCCCCTTTCTTTTGGATATCCTCCTTCATTTATACTCCTCCTTCATCTCCTCTGTGCCTTTCACATGCAGTTCAGGTGGTTAGTGTTGATACTTGTCCCATCCACCTTTTTCAGAAGTCTTTGAGTAGTAGCTTTAAAGCTAAAAATCATTGTTCAGACATCATCTCTACATTAATGCCGCTAGAGGGTTAGCTATAGAGCATTCAATGTGGTGGTAGCAGCTTTCCCCTTTAATATTTTAGGATCTTCCTTTACTGTACATTTTAGCAATGCTTAACTGCTCCGATAGAACCTTCTGAGATGTTCTCCTGTGTGACAGACTGCCAAAAAGTATCTCAGCTTGGTCATCCGAGGTGATACCATCCTCAGCACTACCTCCTTGGTTACTGCGCTCAATAGTAACTCCCTTATCTACCAACGCAGACTTCCTTGACAGAGTTTATTTATTCTCGGGCAAATCTCAATTCTCGGCTTGGGTTTTAGGCCCAACACGTCCATAGGCAAGGAATTCCTGGCCCAACACTCCTACAATAGCCCCTCGAGATGCTTCTTCCTGAGTCCTCGGGAAGAAAGGAGGATTTCGATGTCGTTGCCTCTGTCACGTACCGGTGTCAATTCACCTCTGCTTACGAAGGTCCTTTTTTAACTATTCAAAACACGCTCCTGACGATACGACGCTCGAGACGCATCCTTATTAAATTTTGACGGCTCCCTGTTCCCCACGTTTTACAGCGTGATGTGAATCCAACAGCTAAGGGTTTCACTGGGAAACGAGCGGGAATTTTCCCACTTTTGGGTTTTTCTTGGGTATAAATACCCTTGGAATAAACTATTCCCCTTATCTTAATGCCCATTTCGCTCCAGCGCAAATACATTGAACTTTCAGTCTGTCCACCTCCTTTGTTCCCTTACAAGTACTAAAAGTCTGTCTGAGGATATCCTTTTTCTTCCTATAAGTTTTCCTAACCTCCCTATTTAATTTCGTTAATAATTTTTTACCTACTCTCTCTTTTCCCTGCGTTTTATTTATCCTCGGCCTCATTTTCTTTTTCAATCTTCTTAGCCACTTCGATTTTCTTCTAGGAATGGGTAGGTTTAAAGGCTTAGTAGAATCCGAGGAGGGAATAGAGAGATTTAAGGCTCAATATGGCATCCCTCCTGGAGTAGGCATTAGATATTGCGAGGAGGGTCAATGGCACATAGATAGGAGGGAGGGTGAGGTAGTAATCCTGATGATTGCTTTCATAGAAGGAGGAATGACAATCCCTATGGGTGACATTACTAGGGGTTACCTTAAGGCCCATAGGCTAGCTTCCACACAGTGTGCTCCCAACATGTTCAGAATCTTAGGCTCTGTAAATACCCTCAGCAAGAAAATGGGCTTAGGGTTGACCCACCACAATGTCAACTGGGTCTACAACCTTCATCACTTGAAAGGGCAGGGGTATTACCTCAAATCTAGGCACCTCAAAGTTAGACTTATTCAGTTCCTTCCTGAATCCAACAAAGGACTAGAAAAGGATTTCCTAATCCTTTCAGGGGAATGACACAATGGCCTTCCCTGTCCGACAGAAGAGGGGAAACCAGGTGGGATTCATAATTTTTCAAATATTTCTTTCCTTTCATTTCATATTCATTTTTTTTTTTCATTTTTTTTTAATCTTTGCTAATGATGATTTTCTTTTGTTTTGCAGACGCTAGAGCTGCCATCCCCCACTTTGGCCTTGTCAACCAAGAAAGGTTGGATAAAATACTTAAAGCCGAGGTTTTTTTTCATACAAACGACCAACTCAGGGTGGCTCATTTGATTCTGAACTATACGCCAATTTCCAAGGCTTTCCCGGTGCCAAAGTGCGTCATTAAAGCTCGAGACCCACGCCTTCACCGGATAAGCGTAGTTGTGCCCGGTTTCCTTATCTCGGGTCCAAAACCTGAGGGTGTTCTCACCACTACCCCTATAACAGAGGGTGCTTCTACAGCCACATCCATCCATGAGGGAATTCCACTGGTAGTCCGACCGCTACAACACAAAGCCGAGGAAGGAATTTCTTCTCACTCGGCCTCTCCAAGGGATAAAGAAGTAGTAGAAGTATCCATTTCTGAAGACGAATTTGAAGTCTTCAATCAAGATTTCTCCCCAAATACTTCAACTATTGATATCAACCCTCCATTCAAGCCCATACTCGATGAAATGGGGATCCAACGCAAGGCTAGGTCCAATCTGCTGGAGCTGATAGAGTCCCAACCCGAAAAAGATGTTTCGGTTAAGATAGCTTAGACTAAGCCTCCTGCCGTTCCACCCACTTTGCCTCTCGGACTTTAGCCCGTCAACCTAAAGAGAAAAAGGGAGTCAAAGGGCAAAGAAGTGATAAAGGTGGGGAAAAGCCACACCGCCCCGGAGGATGAGGCACAGCGAGCGTCTAAGCAGTCCAAGGTCGGGCAAAAGGATGCTGAGAAGAGGGGTGGTCCTCTGACCGCCCCTGAAGCGTGGCTACTGGCACCAATGCTAGACGGTGCTCCTCTGCTGACCAATGCCTCCTTTAGAGACTTTCAAGGAGGTAAGGCTGGCTACGTGGCCGATCCGGTGGAGCAGGCTTTGCTACTCCTCAAAGATATGACTGAGCTTCAGTCCATGAGGAGGCATGAAGTCTTCCTCAGCTTGAAGAGGTACCTAGCTATGGTACGTTCTGCACTTACCACTTCTTTCCTCTCTTTTTTTTTTTTTTTTTTTTTTTGCACTTCTCCTCTTCTTTCTCTAAACCGTGTTTCCTTCCTTGTTAGGCCGTTCAAGCTTCCTTCCGGGCAGAAGAGATAACCAACTACTGCCACAGGTAGATAAAAGAAAAGGAAGCAAAATGCAATGCTGCCATGGACGCTCTCAATGTGGCTGAGAAGAGTGTCTAGGAGCTGAAAAAGAAACTTATGAAGGAGGAGAGGGAGAGAAAAAGCGCAGCTGCTGCCCTTGACAATGCTGAGAAGCAGGCCGAGGGTCAGAGGGTGCTTCTTCGCAATGCTGAGGATCAATTAGCTGCCTCCAAGACTCAAATCGTTGCCTTCAAAAAGAGATTGGAGGAGGCTGAGCTGGCGAAGGCGAGGGCTAAGAAAGCTCGAGATCAGGCCAAGCAAGAAGGGTATGACGTTGGAATGGTAAAGACCAAGGGAGCTTTAAGGGCTAATGTCTCAGGTGTGTGTACGACTTACTGCGCCTAAGTATGGAACGAAGCTCTTAACCAAGTTGGGGTTGAGACTTCATCTATACTTAGGAAGGCAGAAAGTGTGTACTACCCCCCTGTCATCCGAGAGTCTACTCCTTCTAGTTTAAGGTCTGCTAACACCCTCAGGATGGCAGAGGTAGGTAAGGACAGCACGGCCATCGTCCACACCTACTTTGACAAGGCATCCGAGGTGACAGAAAAGGAGAAAGATGATCAAGGAATGGCGCTTGATGCCCCGGAGCCTCCTATTGCCACCTAGGACCCTCAAGCCAAGAAAGAATCCCAACAGAGTATGGAGATTGTCCTGGCTTCCCTTCCTTTGCCTAGCAAAGTTAACCTAGCGGGCAAGGACCCCAAGACCTTAGAAACGGCTCTTACAGAACCTCCCCAAGCTCCTCCCAAAGAAAAAATTGTAATAAAAAAGAAATAGTTTCCTGATGTAACGAATTTTTCTTACCTATTCTTTTGTATTTTTATTTTTAAATGTTACTTTGAGTTTGTGATCAACGTGACTTTTTTGTAATCCATACGCCTTGCTTTAAGGCTTTTATTAATGAAAGTTATGAGCAATTGACTTCTTTCTAAGGCTTTTAAATGAGTATTGACACAATTTTCACCCCATTTTGCGCTTTGCTAATAGAAAGATGTGGTATAGTTCCAACTCTGCAAGTGAATAGTGCAATTTCGATTCATGTCAAACATCAACTGAGTTTCTTCCTTTTGCTAAATTAAAGGTTTTGGATTCAGTAATCAAACCAGAAATAAATCATGGATACATTTTCAAATGACTTGACTGAGGATTCTTGGCGTGTAATTAGGCATGCTTCTTTAATGGAAGTTAATATTACTCAATAAGGTTGATTCCACCAAAAAATTTACACAATCAATATAATGTGTTATTCAGTTTCCAAAATCTAGATGTGTTAATTTTCCCAAAATGCGTGGTCCGAGGATCCAGGCATAGCTAAGGTTCTATTTAACGCTTAGATAAATGGTATAAGGTGTTAATTTTTCCAAAGTATGTGGTCCGATGAGCCAGGCATAGCTAAGGTTCTTGCTTAACACTTAGATAGATGTCCAAAAAAGTACTAATTTTTCCAAGGTATGTGGTCCGAGGAGCCAGACATGACCAGGGATCTGTTTGATACTTAGACAAATGATATAAGGTGTTAATTTTCCCAAAGCAGGTGGTCCGAGGAGCCAGGCATAGCTAAGGTTCTGTTTAACACTTAGCTAGATGTCCAAAAGATTACCAATTTTTCCAAGGTATGTGGTCCGAGGAGCCATGCATGACCAGGGATCTATTTGATACTTAGATAAATGATATAAGGTGTTAATTTTCCCAAAGCATGTGGTCCAAGGAGCGAGGCATAGTTAAGGTTCTGTTTAACACTTAGATAGATATCCAAAAGAGTATCAATTTTTCCAAGGTATGTGGTCCGAGGAGCTAGGCATGACTAGGGATCTATTTGATACTTAGATAAATGATATGGGGTGTTAATTTTCCTAAAGCATGTGGTCCGAGGAGCCAAGCATAGCTAATGTTCTGTTTAACACTTAAATAGATGTCCAAAAGAGTACCAATTTTTCCAAGGTATGTGGTCCAAGGAGCCAGGCATGACCAGAGATCTGTTTGATACTTAGATAAATGATATAAGGTGTTAATTTTTCCAAAGCATGCGGTCCAAGGAGCTAGGCATAGCTAAGGTTCTTTTTAACACTTAGATAGATGATGCTTGATGCATAGTATAACTACCACAAACATGATAAAGTATATTCTTATTAATAATAATACATTCTTAGGTTATTTACATTCCAGGAGTGCAGTACAACCTTTTCTTCTAGGTCTTCTAGGTAATATGCCCATATTCCTGCCATAGATGTAATACGATACGACCCCTTCGAATTGAGTCCTAATTTTCCCCAAGCTAGGTTCTTTGTAGAACCAAAAACCTTTCTCAACACCAAATCACCAACTGCCAGTGGCCTTACGTTCACATTGGCATCATATCCTTGATTAAGCTTATGTTGATAGTGAGCCAATTGTACCATGGCGCTTTCTCTCCGTTCTTCAATTAAATCCAAGCTCTTCTCCAATAAGTCATCATTGCTTTTCAGAGTGAAAGTGCTCGTTCTTAATGTAGGGAACCTGGTTTCCAATGAAATCACAACCTCAGTCCCATAAGTCATTGAAAAAAGGGCTTCCCCAATAGACCTCCAAGGTGTAGTCTGGTACATCCAAAGAATGTGTGGTAGCTCCTCTATCCATCTTCCCTTGGCATCATCCAGCCTCTTCTTGAGCTCACTCACTATGACCTTATTTACAGCCATGGCTTGTCCATTTCCCCGTGGGTAAGCTGGAGTGGAATACCTATTAGTTATCCCTAGCTCGCAGCAGTACCTTCAGAAGGATTTACTATCAAATTGGAGTTTATTATTTGAGATGAGTGTGTGAGGGATTCCGAATTGAGTGACAATGTTCTTCCAAAGAAACTTTTTGGCATCCACGTCCCTGATGTTTGCCAATAGTTCTGCTTCAACCCATTTAGTGAAATAATATGTGCCGACCAACAAATATTTCTTGTTGCCCGCTGCTTTGGAGAAGGGTCCTATAATGTCCAAACCCCATTAAGCAAAAGGCCAGGTACTGGACAGAGGGTTAAGGACACCTCCCGGCTGATGGATGTTTGGCGCAAATCTCTAGCACTGATCACATCTCCTCACGTATTCCTGTGCCTCTCTTTGCATGTTGGGCCACCAGTACCCCTGAGTTAGAGCTCTATAGGCTAAAGACCTTCCTCCCGTATGGCTCCCACAAATTCCTTCATGCAATTCTTCCAAGAGTACTTCAACTGCTTCAGGGTGTATGCACAGTAGATATAAGGCGGAGAAGGATCTTTTATATAATTTCCGATCCTCGGACAGCCAAAACCAAGGAGCCTTCCTCCGTACCTTGTCTGCCTCAAACCTATTCTCAGGTAGGGTATCATCTCTAAGGAATAGTATAATAGAGTCCATCCAGCTAGGACCTACCCTTATCTGATAAACAAAGACCAATTCTCTCTTCACCCCAAAAGGTTTAACAAGTTCCTCCATGAGAATAACTCTGGGTAAACTCTACACCAATGAATTGATAGTGTTGCAAGCAAGTTTGCATGTATATTTCCGCTTCTAAGGATTTGCACTTAATCGAAGGACTCAAACCCAGATTGTAAATATCTAACCTAGCTTAAATAATACTGCATTTTGG
This sequence comes from Lithocarpus polystachyus, assembly GCA_033629205.1. Lineage (NCBI taxonomy): Eukaryota > Viridiplantae > Streptophyta > Magnoliopsida > Fagales > Fagaceae > Lithocarpus > Lithocarpus polystachyus. The sequence goes on from CM066166.1 coordinate 80,484,819, forward strand.
GATTTCTAGCTTCTAACTCTCCTCGGACTTGACCCATCACCAGTCTCGAATTTGAGAAAATTTTCACAGCCCTTCCACCCAACTTTTGGACCATGTTCATTCTAGCTAACAGAGCCTCATATTCAGCTTCATTGTTTGTGGCCGAGAAGCCGAGCCTTAAAGAATTTTCCATTGTAATCTTCTCAAGGGACACCAGAACTAGCCCCAATCCAGATCCTTTGAGGTTCGAGGTGCCATCAACGTAGACCCTCCAAGACAAAGCTTCCTGTACTGAGATTACATCAACTAAATTTCCACCCATGTTCTGCTTCCTTGTTTCTTCTTTTACTGGGATTTCAGCAAATTCAGCCACCAAGTCAGCAAGGACTTGACCCTTGATAGAAGTGCGAGGTATGTACTTGATGTCAAAGGCTCATAACATCTTTCCCCACTTGGCAATTCTTCTCGTGTAGTCAGCGCTTTGTAGTAGGGCCTTAAGTGGCAGTTGTGTTAAGAAAACAACTATATGTGATAGGAAATAATGGGGAAGCTTACGAATGGCGTGCACCACTGCTAAAACAGCCTTCTCAAGTGGTAAATATAGGACCTCAGCTTCATGTAGGGACCTGCTCACGTAATAAACTGGTTTCTATATACCGCAATCAGCTCTTATCAACACCAGGCTTACCGCATAGGCGACCACTGCTATGTAGGTAAACAAGATCTCATCTGCCTCGAGCCTGGACATAATAGGTGGCCGAGAAAAATACTCCTTCAATTGCTGGAAGGCCAAGGCACACTCCTCGGTCCACTCCAAATCCTTCCCACTTATTCAACAATCGGAAATTGCCTACACCTGTCCGCCGACTTGGATATGAATTGGTTCAAAGCAGCGGTCATCCCTGGCAACCTTTGGACTTCCTCGGGATTCCGAGATGGCCACAAATTATTGATTACCTTAATTTGGTCTGGGTTGACTTCAATCCCCCAGTGCATGACCATGTAGCCTAGAAACTTTCCTGATCTAACACCAAAAGAACACTTGGAAGCTTTAAGTCGCAGCTTGTGCCTTCTCAAAATTTCAAAGATGTTCCCGAGGTCGTTAACGTGCTCGGCTTCCTTTTTGCTCTTGACCACCATATCATCTATGTAAATTTCGATATTTTTTCCCAGCTATAGCTCAAACATCCTCGTCATCATTCTTTAGTAAGTAGACCTTACATTTTTTAACCCAAATGGCATCACTTTGTAATGGTAATTCCCAATGGGAGTGACGAAAGCTGTCTTCTCCTGATCTTCTAAAACCAAAGGTATTTGGTGATAGCCTTGGAAAGCGTCTAAAAAACTCATCCGGGGATGTTCCACAGTTGCATCAACTAATTGATCGATCCGAGGCATGGGAAAAGGGTCTTTTGGGCAAGCCTTATTTAAATCCGTGAAGTCTACACATACCTGCCACTTTCCATTCTTCTTCTTCACAACCACAATATTAGCCAGCCATTCGGTGTAAAACACCTCTTTAATTGCCCCCCCCCCCCCCCTCACTTAAGCTTTGTCATCTCTTCTTTGACAGCATCAGAATAATCCTTTGAAGAGCGCCGAGAAAGCTACTTTTTAGGGGTAACAAACAAATTGACTTTTAAGTGATGACAGACGAAGCTCGGATCTACCCCAGGGACTTCATAAGAATTCCAAACAAATACATCAATATTCTCTTTGAAAATTTCACCAACTCTTCCCTACCTCGAGGAGGTAGCTGAGTCCTAATTTGAAAAAAATTCTCCGGATCATCATTTACAAGAACTTTCTCCAAATCTTCACGCTTCGCCCCTTCAGCCTCACCACTAAGAGGTGAGGCTTTGGTCTTTAACTGCTACAAATCTTTATCTACTGAGGCTGAGGAATCTGATTCAGGCCAGTGCATGATAGCGGCTACCAAGCATTGCCTGGCCACATACTGACTCCCAACCAATTCTTCGACCCGATCCCTAAATGGGTATTTTACTTTGAGATGAAGGGTAGATAAGACAGCCCTAAGGGCATGGAGCTAGGGCCGTGCCACAATAGCAGTGTATGGAGAAAAAGCATCCACCACTATAAAATCCATCTCCACCACCTCTGAGCCGACTTGAACCAGCAGTTTGATTTGTCCGCTCGGGACAACAACCTTCCTATTAAAGCCCACCAGAGGTGAATCATAGCTGGTCAACTCTTCCGGTTTCAGGTTAAGCCCCTTGTACAGGTCTGGATACATAATTTCGGCCCTACTGCCCTGGTCCACCGGTACCCTCTTCACGTCATACCTACCAATCCTAAGGGTTATTACTAGGGCATCATTATGTGGCTGTATGGTCTTGGCTTTGTCCTCGTCTGAGAAGCTTAAAGTAAGATGGACTCCCACCTTAGCCTTTTTCAGCTCATGGCCAGAATCATCGGCATATGGGCTAGCCACCGTCATCACCCTGGACGAACAAGACCCTGTTCTGCCCACTGCGGTGAGAATAAAGGGCCTTGAAGAATTACGGCCTTGAATCCCTGACCCGCCTATCCTTCCTGCTCGTCAGATTAGCTCAAGAACTGTTTCAATCTACCATCTCAGATCAGCTGCTGCAAATGACTCCACAAGGTTCTACACCCTTCATTTGTATGCCTCCGTTCCTGGTGGTACTAGCAATGAAGGCTCTGATTGCGCTTCGTAGGATCTCCGCTCATTTTTTTTGGCCACCTGAAGTATGGCTCGTTCTTGATCTTTTTCCAGGACTTGATGTACTAGTTCCCAAAACACAGTGTTAACAACCTAGGCAGTCGTAAATCCAGATTGCCCTCTGAAATCCCTTTGTGGCCGATTGTTATTATAACGGTCCGACCTGAAATCCCTTCTCTCCCGAGGGATAACCTTACCCTTGCCCTTTCCCTGCTGCTAGTTTTTCTCAACCCTTTTATACTTATCAATCCTATCCATGAGCTGGCATACACTAGTAATAGGTTTCCCTGTTAGGGACCTCCTCAAGCAGTGCTAGCAGGCAAGCCAACCTTGAAAGTCCTGACAGCCACGTCATCAAAGTCCCCATCTATCTCATTGAACATTTCCCAATATCTGTCAGAATATGTTTTCAAGGTTTCTCTTTCTCTCACGGATAGAGACAGCAAAGAATCCAAAGGCCGAGGAACTCGACTGCACGTGATAAAACGATACCCAAATGCCGGAGTGAGCTCTTTAAAAGAGTCAATAGAACTTGCCCCTAAACCATCGAACCACTTCATCGCCATAGGCCTTAAGCTAGACGAAAACACCTTGCACATCAGGGCCTCGTTCCTAGAATGTACTGTCATTCTCTAATTGAAGTGGCTGGCATGTTCAACAGGATCTGTCCGGCCATTATAAATGGTGAACGTGGGTTGGGTAAACTGCCGAGGAAGTTTCCCACTCTCAATTTTACACATAAAGGAAAACATAGAGATTCTGTTAAGTGCCTTGCTCATCGCATAATTTTCTAGGCCCTTTGAGGATGAATCTCTGTTCTTGCGCTCACGATGATAATCCTCCTTATACGAGAAGGTTTTGCTCGGAGGTTTTCTTGACCTATGCCTATAGTCACCATCCCTCTCACCATCAAAAGAAAGGTTAGAGACTAAGGGACTTCGCCTCCTACGTTCATAGCGTAACTTCCTCTTTGGGTAGTCAATCTCCTTCTGCATGGCCTTGGCACTCTCCTCATGAGAGACGTGGCTACCACCCCTGGAATGACTTTCACCAGTGTGAGTGGTATGCACACTTCCCTCCTGACCCTCTCTACGCCCAAGATCATGAAAATGGTCTTCTCGTTAAGACCCCATAGACTCTATGAGACACATGATGCAAAATTAGACTCTATTTAATTCTAATTAGAAATTTAATTGAATTTTATCTCTGCTTTACCTATTATTATTGTAAGGACACAGATTTGGTTCTCAAGCCTAAACAATGGATGGACCAGCCAAAAAGGCCCAAAAACAATAAATTTGTAGAGAGTAGGTAAAGAAAACTGGGCTAGTTTGAATTAGGCAATCAATAGGACGGGTTTAGATGATAAGAAGAATAAAATAGACAAGTTTAACTTCAGAAAGTAGTCCTTGGCCAAGATCTGGGGAGATCAATTCTGGTATATAATGTTCTAATTTGGTTACACGTTTGGTTCTTAGTGGCTACAATGTTTCTTTCCTGATTTTTCGATCCCCTTTTCTTTTGGATATCCTCCTCCATTTATACTCCTCCTTCATCTCCTCTGTGCCTTCCACATGCAGTTCAAGTGGTTGGTGTTAATACTTGTCACATCCACCTTTTTCAGAAGTCTTTAGTAGTAGCTGTAAGGCTAAAAATCACTATTCAAATATCATCTCAACATTAATGCAACTAGAGGGTTAGCTGCAGAGCATTCGATGCAGTGGTAGCAGATTTCCCTTTTGATATTTTAGGATCTTCCTTTACTGTACATTTTAGCAATGCTTATCTTCTCCGACAGAACCTTCTGAGATGTTCTCCTGCGTAACAGACCACCAAAAAGTACCTCTGCTTAGTCATCTGAGGTGATACCATCCTCGACACTACCTCCTTGGTTACTGCGCTCAATAGTAACTCCCTTATCTACCAAAGCAAACTTCCTTGACATAGTTTACTTATTCTTCGGCAAACCTCAGGCCTCGGCTTGGGTTTTAAGCCCAACACTCCTACAATTATATATATAGATATATGTATGTATAGCAACCTACCATCACTCTATTTAAAATTACATGTTGTTCATGAAATCACAATCCCATATATGGCATTTTTTTAGGAGCCACTATTTCATCAAAAAAAAAAATCATCTCATAAAAATAAATAATAAAAAAAAAGTTAGTATATTGCAATGTATTTAGAATGGTGAGTCCATCGGTATTTGGAATCAAAATTAAAAAAAAAAAAAAAAAAAAAAACCTTAAATTGAACACATGGCGCAAAATTAGACAACAATTGAAATCCAATTTTGAATCTAATTGGATTTTCTTTCAGTTTTGGCTTTAATTATATATATAGAATGGTTATTAGCCTGTGCGTTGCACAATTTTTTTTGGTATTATTTGTTTTGGTAAATATTATGATTGGAGAACATTTTTTGGGGAAAAAACTTCTTTCATTTTTATGTAGTGATTTTAAAGAATTCAATGAAGGGTTCTATGATAAATTTTGTTAATTTTATGAAATACATTTATCTATATATAATAATAGGTGAAGCAGAGAGAAACTCAAATAAAATTCCAAATTAGAGTTTCAATTTTGTGCCATGTGTCTAGATTTGGATTCTCAATTTTGCACCACTTGTCCTAACCAAAACTCAAAAAAAAAAAATCTAATTAGATTATAAATTGGACTCCAATTTTGTGTCATGTATCTTATCTAAATTTTCTAATTTTTGTGCCTAAATAAATTATGCATTAACATTTAACACGGAAGCCAAGAAAACCACAATGATAATGTTCATTGGCCAAAGCAAGAACATCTCACCTGCATACTTTTATGGGTGAACTCAATAGAGTTTGGAGCTCTTCTAATCCCATTACCAGAACCAAGGAGTCCAACGAGAAAGACTATAAAAGCAAAAAATCATCTCCTCATAATGCCATATCATCATCCCATGTCTCTTCTTCTCTCTCAACCTCTACCAACTAAATCCACACACTACCCTCTCCTCCTCCTTTCAAATTTCTAAGAGCAAGGCCGAGTTCAAACACAATGTTCAATCCCACTCTTCCTTGCTTTACACTCTCATACATTACCACTTCATTGGCGCCTCCAAGAAGATTCCAAGCTCAATGATCAGTTCTTGTCGTTAATTTTGTGCTATGTGTCCAATTTAATTTTTAAATGTTGGTGTTAACTTACCTCCATTCATAATGCTCAATGTAGAAACTGAATCTACCAAGATGAACATCTTATCATCACAATTGTCAATATTTCCGTGCATAAGTACAGACTACATGCTAGTATAAAATAAAACTCGTAAAATGCGTAAGATATACGTAAAGGTATAATTCATGAGTACGCATGAAAGTTATTGTATTTTTTATTAATTTCTATTAGCTAGATCACATTTCTTAAATAAACTGAACAACCATTTCATCACCCCGTTATGCACATAATGATTGGAATGTTATTAGTTAGTACATGATTGCTTGATAAACAATATTGAGTAAAAATTACTTTAATTCTATTTAAGAATTTTTTTGTAAAATTTTCATTTTCTTGTCCATTTTTTTAATCTAATAGATTGAATTTTTCACATTAGTTTAATTGAAAAGTATTGTGTTTATACTTTTTTTCTTAACTACAATTGATAATTCGCAAAATGAGTAAACAACTTATTGAGTATTGCAAAAGATACAAATATGAACATTAACATGAGCATGAACATGAAGGGAGATTTCTATTCATTTTCTTGAAGAAAAAATGTACTTACAGAAAATTCCAAACTTTATTAGATAAAGAAGAATCAAAGTTATAGATAGCAAAATCAATAAACCAAAAATTTTAGGAGCCTAAGAGAAGCCATTACTCATTTGAAACAATCTAAAATACTCAAGGACCAAAACAAAAAACCATCCACTCCACACTTTCATTGCAACTACTTTAGCTCAAGGAAAACAATATATATCTCTATATCTTTTTTCTTTTTCTTCGAAATAATTGCAATATGTTGCTAACCCCGCAACTTGAGCATTTTTTCCCTTAAACCCTAGACACTTTGTGTATGGGAAGGTGCCAATTCAGCTACATAACCCTCAACATATATATATATATATATATATATCATTTAATAAATATAGAACTTCTTTTAAACAAATTAATATGTTTATCATAATTAAAGAAAATCCTAATGGGTACTTCACTTGAGCATATGTGAAAAAGGCATATACATACCACAAATGGTAAAGGAGAAAGAAAAAGTTTCTAATCCCTTTTAATATGGTTAATTGTTTTGCCTCAATCAGTCACTCTAACAATATACTGCTTATTCATACCACAACCACAAATGACAATGCAGCATTAGCCATTTGTAATTGCTAATCCGAAAGCACAGATTCTTTAATAGCTCTACCTTCGTTTCTTTTGGCTAATATGTCTTTACTGAATCAAATTCAAACCACAAAAATCATATAAAAATCACCTAATTAGAGTTTAAAATTATAATTAAAATTTTAAAAGAAATCTAGGCACAATTGCACAAAAATTCCATGTAACTAAGTCACACTTAGGAATATTGGACCCTTTTCCTTTGTATAAAAAGGAGGATCCCAATGGGATGAGGGGACTAACAATTTTCTCTCCAAAACATTTATTGTAGGAACATAAAAATTTTCCATTGTAGAATTTTCACGATTAAAGAACATGACTTGCCAACTAATCAAACTAGAGTTTTTAGTATCTACAGCAATTTCACAACATCAAGAACAAACCCTACTGTATACAGTGTCAAACTCTATAGTCTCCTGTTATATCAAATGAGTGTTTATTTTTCTCGCAAATTATTGAATAGTAGAGCTCCTGAGCCATAGTCTCAATTACAACTCTCAATCATGTTGGACTTGGATGACACCTATCAACATCGTATCATTATGAGATGCAAAAAAAAAAAAATTTTGGAGTGTACACAATGTTTAGTATGGATGGGAAGAAATTTCATCATATTCCAATTGGTTAGGTTAATAAGAGACATATTCCAATTTAAAGATCTTGGAATTTTGTATACAATTAATAATTAAGAAAACTTCCACCTAAAATAAGTCAGACTTTTAGCAAGAGAGAAAATTGATATCTAGACAAATCAAGCTAAGGTCGAACAAAATGGGCCATATTCTTAATTTCTTATCTCTATTTGTTCCATGTACCAAACTTACAGTTAATGCTTGGCGTATAAAAGTTGAACATCTTATCTAAAGTCCATCCTTTGAAAGCTTGAGAAAAAATTCATTTAAACTAACATAATATATAAATTATATAGGAATCAAAGAAAAATTGTCAAAAATAATGAAAATTTAATCTATGCTTAAATTCTTGTAAGGATGAACACAATAGCAATATCCTTGTTTTTTTAAAAAAATAAAGATAAAAAAAAAAAATCTATGCTTATTTTGTATGTATGATAAAGTCCTGTCACAAAATTTTTTGAGACTCATGTTAATTAGTGATTAGGAGTTATAAAGGAACTATCATCAATATATATATATATATATATATGTGTGTGTGTGTGTGTGTGTGTGTGTGTGTGTGTGTGTATAAGCAAAGATCTCATGCGGGAGTACATGAGGTCTTGCCAAGTGACGCTCTAATTTTGCATTTTGCATTTTTTTACCTCTTTCATTTAGTTTTTTTTATTGTTATCCAAAAGTTTACAATAACTTATTTCATTGTTATCTCATTAGTCTCTCATTAATTAGCTAAGATTACATCACACATTTCTCTCTTTTTCATGTCTTTTAGTATACCCACCATTTTAATATTTTAAAAAAAGCAAAAATATAATAATTAAGAACTAATAATAATAACTAACCAAATAAGGCATTAAAGAGAGATAGAGAGACACAAAAATGTTGTGGATTGTTAAATAAACTGCATTGTTTCACTACAAAATCAAAATGCATTGTTTCACTATAAAAGACTTGAGACTAACAAAACATTTGAAAGAGAGAAAAAGAGAAATCCAAGGGGCCACCGCCTCCATCATATTGGCCTCCCACCACCATCAAGACGCTGATACCCCTAAGAGTATTTTTTTTTTTCTTTTTAATTTGGGGATTAAATATGATGTAGGTTTGGGTAATTTGGTTGGATAGTTTTTATTTTGCGTATATAAGTAAAGAGAATATTTGCTACGCAATGTAAAGCCATATTCTTCCATAATTTTAAATCATCTATAAGTAACGTGCATACACACTTGCCCACACCATGTTTTAATGTCACACTATCAATGAGTGGAAGACAATGAGAGAGTTGGACATACTTTTATTTCATAGTATTAAATATGTGAGCACAACACAAATTATTTGATTTTCATGGTCCCGTTACTCTTTTGCATTTATTTTTGGTTTCATGATTTAAAAAAAAATTAATCTTACCTTGAGAAGGCTATAAATATGCAGTGAAACAAAAATTATAAATTGCACACACATAATCATTATAATTATTCAGTTCAAGGAATGAGTAAAAAAAAATTTGGAGGAATATTGTAGAATAAAAGTTGTTACAAAATGTCTCTCTCTTAGAGACCTCATGCGAGAGTGCATGAGGTCTTGCCAAGTGACACTCTAATTTTGCATTTAGCCTTTTTTTACATCTTTCATTAAGGTTTTTTTTTTTTTAATTGTTACGCAAAAGTTCACATTATCTTATTTTACTGTTATCTCATTAATTGCCTAAGCTTGCACTACACCTTTCACTATTCTTCATGTCTTTTAACAAACCCACTGTTTTAGTATTTAAAAAAAAAACAAAACAAAAAAGTAAGGACTAATAGCAATAACTAATGAGATAAGACTCTAGAGAGAGATAGAGAGACACAAAAATGTTGTAGATTGTTAAATAAAATGCACTATTTCACTATATTACCAAAATAAAAGACTTGAGACTAACAAAACATTTGAAAGAGAGAGAAAGAGGAATCTGATGGGTCACCACCTCCGTTATACTAGCCTACCACCACCATCAAGACACCGAAACCCCTACATGTAATCTTTTTTTCTTTTTAAATTAGGGGCTTAAATATGATTTAGGTTTAGATAATTTGGTTAGTTAGTTTTTGTTTTAGGTATATAAGTAGAGAGAATATTTGGTGCGCAATGTAAAGTCATATTTTCCATGGTTTAATTTAAATCATCTATAAAACACATGTATACACACTTGCCCACACCATGCCGTAGTGTCGTACTATCGATGAGTGGAAGACAGTTAGAGAGTTGGGTATACTTTTATTTCATAGTATGAAATATGTGAACACAACACAAATTAGTTTATTTCCATGGTCCCGTTACTCTTTTGTATTTATTTTTTGGTTTCACGATTTAAAAAAAAAAATCTTACTTTAAGAATGTTACAAATATGCAGTGAAGTTATTAAACTAATTTTTAATATCTCTAAATGTATATATTTATTTACTCTAATTTAATTTATTTTTTCTTTATAATTTATGTACAACATTATTTAAAACTGTTTTACATAAAATATCACAAAATTATCTAATGACACAGACAACTTACTAGTGTTTCGAAACGGACAACCCAAGAAGGCTGCTGCAATTAACGGTAGCAACATTTTTGTGTTTTCCATTCCCTTTTCCGGTTTTCCCACGCTAATTGTCCATTAAATGTTGGGGAAAAAGGCATGATCATGACTTGTGATTCACATCACCTACCCCCAGCTTGTTTTTTAGCTTTACATTTTTTACTTTTATTTAGTCTATTATGGGCGGCCATAGCTTACAATCTCTGTCCCCGATCATTCTGATCCTTTCCTTACCAACTATATGAGTTTGCTATAGCACCTGGCAATTTGACAAAGTTACTCCAACGGTCAAATCCCACTATAAACCCGCTAGAACATTTTTTTTTTTTAAATGCGCCATCATTAAGACTAAATGGAAATAAGATAGTGTTAGGCGTAACAGGAACAAGTGGAGTGCCTTTCACATAGGAAGGCGATCCTACATATGTGTGCCCCACCCCCATTCCATGTAAAAGACTTTATACCTATTTCCATTACACAAAATTTTCTCTAACTAAACACAACCAAAAAAGTCTTGGGAGTTGGGACACGAACATTACCACACAATTTACCAACTATATGTGTCAAATAATGATTGGATTACTTATCACTAAGTACTAATAGTGATTCCAAGAGTAAGTAATGTAATTCAATCACATATTGATGATTGTGCAAATTATGACAAAGTGTGTGGTAAAAGTTGTATTCTTAGAAGAATTGAAAACTCGACCAACTGTGTATAGCTTCAAAATAAGATTTATCGTGTAGCTTTCGATGATAATATTAAAATTACCTTTGCCTTGACACCTACCATAAAAAAAAAACAAGCTACCTGAATTACCATCTATTTGCTTCAACGGTCAACCTCAACTACCCTAGGTCAGTGGTGTAACTCTTCTTAACCGCGGGACCAAATTAGGAAAAAGGCATTACATCAATTACCGTTACACAGAATTTTCTCCAACTCAACTCGACAAAAAAGTCTTGGTAAACAAACATTGTCATCCATTTTACCACAACTTGTACATGTGTCAAGTGATAATTGGATTACTTTTCGCCAATTATCAATAATGATTCCAAGTGTAAATGATGTAATTTAATCACATATTGACAGATTGTGCAAATTATGGCAAAATGTATGGTAAAGGATGTGTCCTTGGAAGAATTGAAACTTTGACCAACTGTATAGCTTCAAAATAAGATTTAACATATAGCTTGGGCAAACATTAACAAATCTATTTTTGGAAAAGTTTTATTGAGAATTGTAAAAGTTGTCAAAATTTTTTCAATTTGTCAAGACTTTTTCAACTGTCAACCCCGACAACCTCTAGGTGTAACTCTTCTTAACCGTGGGGCCAAATTGGGAAACTCCTACGATGGCATCTAATGACCACGAATAATCATGACTGATTCTTTCCCATGGAAAATCACAATTGGCTTTTAGAATTTAGAGAATCATATTTTGGCTCTCTCCACAATTTACGTTTTAGTCTTCCCTTTATGCCGAGTCCAGTCTTTCAAGCGGGAGTGGAATGTCTTGTTTTATCTCCAACAGGACCTGCTGAATGTTCAGAGTATTTTTTTCTTTTTTTCCGGAACATGACATGATTCCTAACTTTCCATATCCACTCTTAAGCCTTTTGTTGTGTGGAAGAATGAACTGACATATTTAATGTCAAGTATTTTTCCCCTGTATATGCTCTATCCTTAAGTTCCACAAATTTGGATCCGCTGTCGTGCAATTAGACATGGAAAAACTAGTTGTGATTCACCAACCCAACCTCAATCCGCGACTAGAAGTAAAAATTGATTGACCTGTGACTTGAACCGTTTTTTGGTGGGTTCATCCGACCCATTTTTAAAAAAAAAAATTTGGTAAAAAAAATTAGGACATTATTGGTTTAATTGTTTATTGTGTTCTTTATAGTTTACCGTACATAACTCAAACTCAATTAACAAATAAATACATATTATTATTTAAAAAAAGCCTTTTTTGGATAACACCATCCAAATATAAATGTAATGATCTTAAGAAAATGAGTTTGGCTTACCTCCAATACTTTTTTAACTGGAATCTCATTTTGATTTAATGAGAAACTGTCACATCTTCTACTAACTAAATAAAATGTGGAGATTAAAACTCACTATCATTTGTCATTGCATATTTAAAACAAAATGATATGTCCAGTTAAAAAAATATTAGAGATAAGCTAAATCTTAAGAAAACAATTGAAACATTTATCTAGCTGCATATATGATGTAGGACAGAATCTACTAATTAATTTATGTAATTTGGAATTTTTGGTATTTTTATGTAATTTTCATTATTTTAGGTTTAGGCATTTATTTCCTTGTTTTTAGGTGCATTTAATACTTTTTAGGTCAAATTTGGTTCATGTTATGATTAGGTATTAATTATCTATTTTAGAATATATTTTCTTATCTTTCAAATTTTACAGAGCTCTTAAATAGGCCACTAAGTTTGTAAACTTTTTTTTTAACAATTATTCAATCAATAAAATTCAGACTTTTTGTTTCCCTATTTTCTAGTGGATTTCAGACCTCTTTCTCCTTGTAGATTCAATAAACTCTTGTGGATTTGAGATTATTTTCAGAAGTAAACATGTTTTATTTTTTATTTTCTAGAAGTGGACGTGTTCTGCTTCTTGACGCTTTCATATTTCACATCAGTTGGTATCAAAGCCTTGACTTATCTTGATCTGGTGGTTAACGTATGAGACGATAGCAATTCTGGTGACAGAAAACTTAGCAAGTATTATGTGACGTACAGCTAGCGCTCACAAATGGTAAAGGAGAAAGAAAAAGTTGATAATCCCTTTTAATATGGTTAATTGTTTTGCCTCAATCAGTCGCCCTAACAATATACTGCTTATTCATACCACAACCACAAATGACAATGCAACATTAGCCATTTGTAATTGTTAATCTGAAAGTACAGATTTCTTTAATAACTCTACCTTCGTTTCTTTTGGCTAATATGACTTTACTAAATCAAAATCAAACCACAAAAATCATATAAAAATCACCAAATTAGAGTTTAAAATTATAATTAAAATTTTAAAAGAAATCTAGGCACAATTGCACAAAAATTCAATGTAACTAAGTCACACTTAAGAATATTGGACCCTTTTTTCCTTTGTATAAATAGGGGGATTCCAATGGGATGAGGGGACTAACAATTTTCTCTCCAAAACATTTATTGTAGGAACATAAAAATTTTCCATTGTAGATTTTTTACAATGAAAGAACATAACTTGCCAACTAATCAAACTAGAGTTTTTAGTACCTACAACAATTTCACAACATCAAGAACAAACCCTAGTGTATACAGTGTCAAATTCCATAGTCTCCTGTTACATCAAATGAATGTTTAATTTTTCTCGCAAATTATTGAATAGTAAAGCTTCTAATCCATATCTCAATTACAACTCTCAATCATGTTGGACATGGATGACACCTATCAACATCGTATCATTATGAGATGTAGAAAAAATTTGGAGTGTACACAACGTTTAGTGTGGATGGAAAGAAATTTCATCCTATTTCAATTGGTTAGGTTAGCAAGGGGCCTATTCCAATTTAGTGATCCTAGAATTTTGTATACAAGTAATAATTAAGTAAACTTCTGCCTAAAATAAGTCGGATTTTGGCAAGAGAGAAAATTGATGTCTAGACAAATCAAGCTAAGGTCGACCAAAATGGACCATATTCTTAATTTCTTATCTCTATTTGTTCCATGTACAAGACTTACAGTTAATGATTGGCGTATAAAAGTTGAACATCTTATCTAAAGTCCATCCTCTAAAAGCTTGATAAAAATTCATTTAAACTAACACAATATATAAATTATAAAGGAATCAAAGAAAAATTGTCAAAAACAATGAAAATTTAATCTATGCTTAAATTCTTGTAAGGATGAACACAATAGCAATATCCTTATTTTTTTAAAAAAAATAAAGATAAAAAAAATGCTTGTTTTGTACATATGATAAAGTCCTATCACAAAGTTTTTTGAGACTCATGTTAATTAGTGATTAGGAGTTATAAAGGAATAATCATCAATATATATATATATAAGCGGAGATCTCATGCGGGAGTGCATGAGGTCTTGCCAAGTGACGCTATAATTTTGCATTTAGCACTTTTTTACCTCTTTCATTAAGTTTTTTTTTTTTTTATTGTTACCCAAAAGTTTACATTAACTTATTTTATTGTTATCTCATTAGTCTCTCATTAATTGCCTAAGATTACATCACACATTTCTCTCTTTTTCATGTCTTTTAGTATACCCACCATTTTAATATATTTTTAAAAAAGCAAAAGAATAATAATTAAGAACTAATAATAATAACTAACCAAATAAGGCATTGGAGAGAGATAGAGAGACACAAAATGTTGTGGATTGTTAAATAAAAACGCATTGTTTCACTATAAAATTGAAATGCATTGTTTCACTATAAAGGACCTGAGACTGACAAAACATTTGAAAGAGAGAGAAAGAGAAATCTGAGGGGCCACCGCCTCCGTCATATTGGCCTCTCACTACCATCAAGACGCTGAAACCCCTAAGAATATTTTTTTTTTCTTTTTAATTTTGGGATTAAATATGATTTAGGTTTGGGTAATTTGGTTGGATGGTTTTTGTTTTGGGTATATAAGTAGAGAGAATATTTGGTACGTAATGTAAAGCCATTTTCTACCATGGTTTTAAATCATCTATAAGACATGTGCATACACACTTGCCCACACCATGTTTTAATATCACACTATTAATGAGTGGAAAGCAGTGAGAGAGTTGGACATACTTTTATTTCATAGTATTAAATATGTAACACAACACAAATTATTTGATTCTCATGGTCCCGTTACTCTTTTACATTTATTTTTGGTTTCATGATTTAAAAAATAATAATAATCTTACTTTGAGAAGGCTATAAATATGCAATGAAACAACAATTATAAATTACACACACATAACCATTATAATTATTCAGTTCAAGGAATGAGTAAAATAAAATAAAATTTGGAGGAATATTGTAGAATAAAAGTTGTTACAAAATATCTCTCTCTCAGAGACCTCATGCAAGAGTGCAGGAGGTCTTGCTAAGTGGCACTCTAATTTTTCATTTAGCCTTTTTTTACCTATTTCATTAAGTTTTATTTATTTTTTATTGTTACCTAAAAGTTCACATTATCTTATTTTTATTGTTATCTCATTAATTACCTAAGCTTGCACTACACCTTTCACTACTCTTCATGTCTTTTAGCATACCCACTGTTTTAGTATTTTTAAAAAAAACAAAAAAAAAAAAAAGTAAGGGCTAATAGTAATAACTAATGAGATAAGACTCTAGAGAGAGATAGAGAGACATAAAAATGTTGTAGATTGTTAAGTAAAAGGCACTATTTCACTATATTATCAAAATAAAAGACTTGAGACTAACAAAATATTTGAAAGAGAGAGAAAGAGGAATCTGAGGAGTCACCACCTCCGTTATACTAGCCTCCCACCACCATCAAGACACCGAAACCCTGAAGGGTAATCTTTTTTTCTTTTTAAATTAGGGGCTTAAACATGATTTAGTTTTAAATAATTTGGTTAGTTAGTTTTTGTTTTAGGTATATAAGTAGAGAGAATATTTGGTGCGCAATGTAAAGTCATATTCTACCATTGTTTAATTTTAAATCATCTATAAAACACATGTATACACACTTGCTCACACCATGCAGTAATGTCGCACTATCGATGAGTGGAAAACAGATAGAGAATTGGGTATACTTTTATTTCATAGTATGAAATATGTGAATACAACACAAATTAGTTTATTTTCGTGGTCCCGTTACTCTTTTGCATTTATTTTTTGGTTTCATGATTTTTTTTTTTAAAAATCTTACTTTAAGAAGGCTACATATATGTAATGAAGTTACTAAACCAATTTTTAATATAACTAAATGTATATGTTTCTTTACTCCAAATTTTTTTTTTTAATAAAAAAAGTTCTTTACTCCAATTTAGTTTACTTTTTCTTTATAATTTATGTACAACATTATTTAAAACTGTTTTACATAAAATATCACAAAATTATCTGTACATGACATTGTCAACTTACTACTGTTTAAAAAAGGACAACCCAAGAAAGCTGCTGCAATTAACGGTAGCAACATTTTTGTGTTTTCCATTCCCTTTTCCGGTTTTCCCACGCTAGTTGTTCATTAAATGTTGGGGAAAAAAGCATGATTATGACTTGTGATTCACATCACCTACTCCCAGCTTGTTTTTTAGCTTTACATTTTTTACTTTTATTTAGTCTATTATGGGCGGCCATAGCTTACAATCTCTGTCCCCGATCATTCTGATCCTTGTCCTTACCAACTATATGAGTTTGCTATAGCACTTGGCAATTTGACAAAGTCACTCTAACGGTCAAATCCCACTAAACCCGCTAGAAATTTTTTTTAAATGCGGCATCATTAAGACTAAAAGGAAATAAGATAGTGTTAGGCGTAACAGGAACAAGTGGAGTGCCTTTCACATAGGAAGGCGATCCTACATTTGTGCCCCACCCCCATTCCATGTAAAAGACGTTATACATATTTCCATTACACAAAATTTTCTCTAACTAAACGCAACAAAAAAAGTCATGGGAGTTGGGACTCGAACATTACCACACAATTTACCAACTATATGTGTTAAGTAATGATTAAATTACTTATCACTAAGTACCAATAGTGATTCCAAGCGTAAGTAATGTAATTCAATCACATATTGATGATTGTGCAAATTATGACAAAATGTGTGGTAAAGGTTGTGTTCTTAGAAGAATTGAAAACTCGAACAACTGTGTATAGCTTCAAAATAATATTTTTTTTGCTAACCTAGCTTCAAAATAAGATTTAACGCATAGCTTTCTATGATAATATTAAAATTACCTTGGCCTTGACTCCTACCATAAAAATTTATTTAAAAAAAAAAAAAAAAAAGCTACCTGAATAGGCTGAATTACCATCTATTTGCTTCAACGGTCAACCTCAACTACCCTAGGTCAGTGGTGCAATTCTTCTTAACCGCGGGACCAAATTAGGAAAAAGGCATTACATCAATTACCGTTACACAAAATTTTCTCCATCTCAACTCGACAAAAAAGTCTTGGGACACAAACATTGTCATCCATTTTATCACAACTTGTACATGTGTCAAGTGATAATTGGATTACTTTTTGCCAATTATCAATAGTAATTCCAAGTGTAAATGTTGTAATTAAATCACATATTGATAGATTGTGCAAATTATGGCAAAATGTATGGCAAAGGATGTGTCCTTGGTAGAATTGAAACTTTAACCGACAGTATAGCTTCAAAATAAGATTTAACATATAGCTTGGGCACACATTAACAAATCTATTTTTGAAAAAGTTTTATTGAAAATTAAAAAAGTTGTCAAAACTTTTTCAATTTGTCAAGACTTTTTCATTATTTGTTACATCATCCACTAACCAAATAAAAGGTGGAGATTAAAACTCACTATCACTTACCATTGTATATTTGAGACAAAATGATATGTCTAATTAAAAAAGTATTTGAGATAAGCTGAATCTTAAGAAAACAATTGAAACATTTATCTAACTGCATATATGATGTAGGACAGAATCTACAAATTAATTTATGTAATTTGTTATTTTTGGTATTTTTATGTAATTTTCATTATTTTAGGTTTAGGCTTTTATCTCCTTGTTTTTAGGTGCATTTAATACTTTTTAGGTCAAATTTGGTTCCTGTTATGATTAAGTATTAATTATCTATTTTAGAATATATTTTCTTATCTTTCAAGTTTTAAATAGGCCACTAAGCTTGTAAACTTTTTTTTTAACAATTATTTAATCAATAAAATTTAGACTTTTTGTTTCCCTATTTTCTAATGGATTCCAGACCTCTTTCTCCTTGTAGATTCAATGAACCCTCGTAGATTCGAGATTATTTTCAGAAGTAAACATGTTTTGTTTCTTGTTTTCTAGAAGTGGACGTGTTCTGCTTCTTGACGCTTTCATATTTCGCATCAGTTGGTATCAAAGCCTTGACTTATCCTGGTCTGGTGGTTAACGTATGAGACAATAGTAATTCTGGTGACAGAAAACTTAGCAAGTATTACGTGACGTACAGCTAGCACTCATAAATATCATTGCAAGGATTCCGTCATTGGAGCATAGAAACAATAGGGATAACTCTTGCAGGGACATAACTCATGGACAACTTATTGGTAAGAAAATTTCATATAGGCCTTATAGAAGAATTGCAAGTTTTAATGGTTATTTTTAAAAAGAAGATTTTCTTGATTGGTTACTAGATCTAGAGGATTTATTTGACTATGAGAATATTTATAACGAGAGAACAAACTTGCTTTTTAAACACTTAGTGAATATGCCTTACATTGGTGGGAACGATTACAATCTAATAGAATCCAACAAGGTGAAGACAAAATTCATTCATGGCCAAAGATGAAAAAGATGCTTGCTATCAACTTTTATCCTATGGATTGTGATGAAATATTGTCGTATACTAAACCAGATTATTATTGGCACAGAAGTTCATACTTGAATTATTTTGAAGAGCCATATATTCCACCATTAAAGAAGAATTGCATGTTGAAGAAAATATTGTTCTTAAAGATTATTTAGAAGTCAAAGAACAAAATATAGATATTTCTGAGGAAATTAATGAAGGCCTTGTAATGGAAGAAGATCCTAAAATCAAGATTATTATGGACAAGAATAATGAAGATCCTATTATAAAGAAAGATCTTGAAGTCGAGATAGTAGAGACTACTGAGGAAGAAATTGAAGAGGAACATTTCAAGGATCTCAATAAAATCAAACATATGATTGTCAATCTCAAGATCCTTTTATTTTGGTGGTAAGCGATACACCGAAGTTTATCAATTTTATTGGGGTTGATAGATTTGATTCAATTGTTAGTTCTAATTTGATAAATCTCTACAATTACATGAAGACCAAGGAAAAATAAATTCAAGTTGATTTGTTTATTCTATTGATGAGTGGCAATTATGGATAAAAGATCAAGGGGCTCTAGCATTCGAAGTATTTGTTTATTTGGAACGGAAAATTTCAAATATCAAAGATGAACTCGAGGACGATTTTGTTTCAAGTGGAAGGGTCTGATGTATGACAGAATCTTTTAATTAATTTATGTAATTTGGTATTTTTATGTAATTTTCATTATTTCAGGATTAGGGCATTTATTTCCTTGTTTTTAGGTACTTTTAATGCTTTTAGGCCAAACCCATCCTCGAGTTTTACGAAGCCCTTAAATAGGCCCTTAAATCTATAAACGTTTTTTTTAACAATTATTCAATCAATAAAATTTTGACTTTTTGTCTCCCTATTTTCTGGTGGATTCCAAACCCCTCTCTCATTGTGGACTCAAAGAACCCTCATAGATTTGAGGTTATTTTCAGAAGCAAACATGTTCTGTTTCTTATTTTCTAAAAGTAGATGTGTTTTTCTTTTTGACGATTCTGCATCCTGCATCAATATAAACGAATTGAAATAAGTAAACTTAGATATCAAATAGCAAAGTACATGCCAAGATAATCTGGTTGCAATAAAGTTAAAAATATATATTTGAAATTATAGACATGTATGAGAAGCATTACTAAGTGTGAAAAGAGTAAAATCAAAATGAATCAATGAAACTGGCACAAATTATGGATGCTTATGCCAAATTTTTAATAATCTATAGCCAAAATAAACGGCTTTTCAAAATAAATGATAATATTTCTTGGAGTGAGCGTTGCTTAGCAATGACTTGATATTCATAAAAGAGACTATTTATAAATAAGTGGATAATGAAACTTTGATGTATATTCTTAAATTGAAAAAAAGTGTCAACCATAGTTGATATTAGATTATGAAGTTAGTTTTCAAGATTGTAAATTTCTTATATGTATTTATTCTTTGTCAAATTAGTTATCTAATAGGGTATTTGTAATTTTGTTTTATGTTTTGGGATGTTGATATTATGTAGAATTGAACTTGTGTGTTTGTTTTAATTAGACTTTCAAAGGGTAGACTAGAATTCTGTGTGTTTGCGCTATTTTGTTTTGGTTAGCAATGTTGGGGTTTGTATAATTTTATAATTATTGAACAAGCATTAATTTGTTGAGCTGAGTTCATTCATGATATGAGTGGTGAATTCAAAGTAATGCATTTTACAATAAGTAATTTGTTGTTTGATTTACAAAGTGGCAAATACATTTTTTTAAAAATATTCATGTGAAAAATACAGTTCAAACGGACCTAACCCGCAACCCAATTGACCCAAACCATTTCTAACCCGAACCCATTTTTTACTAAAACCTCATTGACTGGACCCGAACTCGACCCATCTAGCCTGTTTTACCACTACTACGTGCAATTACCCCTTGATTTGTGAGAGAAGTTAAAAAAGTTCAAAAATAAAAAGGTAAGAAAGTAAAGGTGTAAAATCCAAGGGCTAAGATTAAGAGTCAACTTTTCAAGTTTCAATCTTATCCCTTAAAAGAGTTTGCATGGTACAATAGTCCTAACTAGGGATGTTCGTAGTGTGGTGTGGTGCGGTGCGGTTTTGGGCCATTTTTAGCATCGCACTTTGCAATGCAATTTAACCTTAACCAAAACCATAACCGCACCGCACCTCATTTTTGTGGTCACATCTATGATGCCGTGCGGTTTAGAGTTTAATCAAAATCATAACTATACCGCACCTCATTTTTGTAATCACATGTGCGGTGTGATGTATAAAATATATTTTGGCAAATTACCAATAGTGATTGGATTACTTTTCACCAATTACCAGAAATGATTCCAAGTGTAAGTGATTTAATCCAATCACATATTGAAAATTGTGCAAATTATGGCAAAGTGTGTGGTAAAGAATGTGTCCTTGGAAGAATTGAAACTTGTACAACTGTATAGCTTCAAAATAAGATTTTAAATATAGCTTTCTATAACTCTCTCATAAAAAAATAAAAAAACATATAGCTTTCTATGAGAATATTAAAATTACCTTGGCCTTGACTCCTAGTTACCTGAATTACCATCTGTTTGCTTCAACGGTCAACCTCGACTACCCCTAGGTCAGTGGTGTAACTCTTCTTAACCGTGGGACCAAATTAGGAAATTCCTATGATGGTATCTAATGACCACGACAAATCATGACTGATTCTTTCCCATGGAAAATCACAATTGGTTTTTAGAATTTAGAGTATCATATTTTGGCTTTCTCCACAATTTACTTTTTAGTCTTCCTTTTATGCCGAGTCCAGTCTCTCAAGTGGGAGTGGAATGTCTTGTTTTATCTCCAACAGGGCCTGCTGCTGAATGTTCAGAGTATTATTTTTTTTTCCGGAACATTACATGAATTCCTAACTTTCCATATCCACTCTAAGCCTTTTGTTGTGCGGAAGAATGTATTTAATGTCAAGTATTTTTTCCCTGCATATACTTTATCCTTAAGTTCCACAGATTTGGAACCGCTGCCATGCAATTAGACATGGAAAAACAAGTCAAGATTCACCAACCCAACCCAAATTGGAATTTTTCGACTAGAAGTAAAAATGGATTGACCTATGATTCGACCGTTCTTTGGTGGGTTCACAATGACCAATTTTTTAAAAACTTCTCTTTTTTGGGTAAAAAAAAAATTAAAACATTATTGGTTTTATTGTTTGTTGTGATTTTTATAGTTCACCGTACATAACTCAAACTCAATTGACAAATATAATACATATTATTATTTAAAAAAAAACATTTTTGGATAACGGCATGCAAATATATATATAATGACCTTGAGAAAAAAATTTAAATATTTATCTAGCTGCATGCCTGCATGGATGATGTATGACAGAATCTACTAATTAATTTATGTAATTTGTTATTTTTTATAATTTATGTAATTTTCGTTATTTTAGATTTAGAGCATTTATTTTCTTGTTTTTAGGTGCATTTAATACTTTTTAGGTCAAATTTGGTTCCTGTTATGGTTGGGTATTAATTATAAGTTATTTTAGAATATATTTTCTTGTCTGTCAAGTTTTACGGAGCCCTTAAATAGGCCCCTAAGTCTATAAATGTTTTTTTAACAATTATTCAATCAATAAAATTTAGACTTTTTGTCTCCCTATTTTCTGGTGGATTCCAGACCCCTTTCTCCTTGTAGATTCATGGAATTCTTGTGGATTTGAGATTATTTTCAAAAGTAAACATGTTTTATTTCTTATTTTCTAAAAGTAGACGTGTTTTGCTTCTAGACTCTTCCATTTACCTCATCAATTAGTATCAAAGCCTTGACTTATCCTGGTCTGGTGGCTAACATATGAGACAATAGCAATTCTAGTGACAAAAAACTTAGCAAGTATTACGTGACGTATGGTTAGCACTGACAAATATCTTTGCGAGGATGCCATCATTGGAGCATAGAACCTGATTGATCCGAACCATTTCTAACCTGAACCTATTTTTGACTAGAACTTGATTGACTTAACCCGAACTCGACCCATCCAGCCTTTTTTGCCTCTATTACGTGCAATTACCCCTTGATTTGTGAGAGAAGTTTAAAAAGTTCAAAAATAAAAAGGTAAGAAAGTGAAGGTGCAAAATTCAAGGGCTAAGATTAAGAGTCAACTTTTCAAGTTTCAATCTTATCCCTTAAAAGAGTTTGCATGGTACAATAGTCCTAACTAAGGGTGTTCTTTGTGCAGTGTGGTGTGGTGCAATTTTTGGCCATTTTTAACACCGCACATTACGGTGCAGTATAACTAAAACTATAACCACACCACATCTCATTTTTGCGTCACATGTGTGATGCAGTATGGTGCAGTGCGGTTTAAAGTTTAGCCAAAACCATAATTGCACTGCATCTCATTTTTGTGGTCATATGTGTGGTGCAATGTATAAGATGCAATTTCAAGCAAATTATATTTTTCAAATTTTGAGCTTTTCTTGCCTAGCCCAAAACTGATTTTTCCCTTTGTTTTGAGCCAAGTTTTAAATTATTGAGCTAGTTTTCTTTATTTTGAATTGGCTTTTCTAATCAACACTTGCTTGGGTTATTAAACTTTTTTTTTTTTTGGTTGAAAACTAGGGTTATTAAACTATTAATAATATATTTAATATTTTAAAAAATAAATATATTAATATATAGAGAGGATGCAGTGTGGTGCTGTTTGTGCAGTTTTCTTATTATAAAACTACAAACTGCACTACATCATACGGTACAGAGCATTGTTAGTTACGGTGCGATGCAGTTATGCCATTTTGAGGGTGGTTTTGGTGCGGTTTTTTCAGTTTGTGTGGTTTGGTTAACAGTCCTAGTCCTAACTATTGACTATTGCACTGAATCTCAATCCAAGTTCCATGTACTTTCAAACCTATAAATTTGTATATAAAAAGTCACCAGCAATCATTGGTATCCAATCATCAAGGAAAAGTTGAGATCTCATAACTTAAGTGAGGGTTAAAAACCTGTATCCAACAAAAAACGTGAGTTTGGAATTTTCAATACACGTGGGAAAGGTTAGGAATCCCATGACACATGTTCACAACAATACCTTATATAAATTGGGTAATCGATATTAGGTTTTCAAGTGCAATGTCTAGTTAGATCATGTCTATGTTGAACAAAACAGAGGACGAGACGTGCTAAAAAGACACAAGGCAACCAAGACACCAATTAGTTTTTTATGTAGGTAGGGATTGAACTTCAAATCTTTTATTCAACCATAAAAAACTTTACCAATTGAACTATTTGAAACCCCTACACATGACAGACTTTAGGAAAGGTGGATTGCCGTTACTATGATGTGCATGAAGAATGTGTCATACTCGATCCTCATAAACGGTGTACCAAAATGCAGTATCAACCCTACTAGGGGGCTTAGATAGGGAGACCCATCTCCCCCTACCTTTTTCTGCTATGTGCTGAGGGTCTATCAGTTATGATTCAAAAGGAGGTGAGTTTAGGGAGATTGAAGGGACTTCAGGTGTGTAGAAAGGCCCCTCAGATTTCTCATTTGCTATTTGCCGACGATAGTATCATTTTCTGCAGAGCTTCCATGGAGGAGAGCAACCGAGTGATCAAGGTTTTGTCAGATTATGAAAGGGATTTGGGACTGAAATTGAATAAGAAGAAAACCTCGCTCTTTTTTAGTAAAAACACGAAGAGAGAGGTGCAAGAAGGCATGAAAAATCTATTTGTGGCAAAAATTATACAGCAGCACAAAAAATATTTGGGGATGCCCCCGATGATAGAGAAAGCAAAAAAGAAAGCCTTTAATTGATTGAAGGACCAAGTGGCAAGAAGGATAGCCAGATGGAAGGGCAAACTATTATCAAATGTAGGCAGAGAAATCCTCATTAAAGCAGTGGCCCAAGCCACCCCCACATACACCATGAGTTGTTTTAAGCTCTCGGATTCCCTATGTCGAGAGCTAAACGCTATGGTGAGTAGTTTTTAGTGGGGGTAGAAAGGTAGCGAGAGGAAAATAGCTTGGGTCTCTTGGGAAAGAATGTGTACTAGGAAAGTGGATGAAGGAATGGGATTCAAGGACTTAAAGGCATTTAATATAGCCATAGTAATATTGTAGCCCATTTGCTTGCTAGGCATGCTTGTAATGTTTCTAATTAGGGGTGTCAATGTTCGATCCAACCCACGAACACGACACGAACCCAACACGGGTTTTTTCGAGTTAAGGTTGGGCCTTAATGGGTTTGGGTCATAAACGGGTTGACCCGAAAGTAACACAGTCATAAGCGGGTCAATTCGCGTAACTCGTAATAGACACATTTGACACACCAATTTATTTGTGTCAACCCAAAATGACCCACTTAACATAACCCGTTTAACTCATATAACAAATAAATATTTATTTTATTTTAGATTTGTCAAGTACCTTTTATATCCAACATATATTTTAAATTTAAAAAGAAAATTGAGTAATTACAAAAATTTACAATGGATATAATTGGAAATTGAAACTTTACTAATACTTTTTTTTTTTTTTTTTTTTGGCATAGAACTTGCACAAATGAAATTGGATGAGCTTGTGGAAGATGTTATGAATTTGGATATCAACAAAGAATCTATGGATGATAAGCGTAGTCATAGTCAGGATTAGTCTACTATTTACTCAAATTCTTTTAATATTGATACTTAGCATTTGGCGAGTTCTATGGATATTATATTTTTGTTGAACTATGTTATTTTATTTTTGTTAAACTTTGTTATTTTGAATTTGGGTTGAAGTGTATGCACTTTTTTTGGAGTGTAAAGAACTTATTTCTAGATGAATGTTATATTTTTGTTGAACTATATTATTTTGAATGTGACTTAAAGATTTGAAGTGTATGCACTGTTTTTTGGGATGTAAAAAAAATTATTTCTAGATGGATGTTATATTTAATATTATGCAGGTTGAATGGGTTGTGTTACATTCATGTCAACCCAACACGAATCGTTTCTTAAGTGTGTCAAATGGTTTGGGTCAGGTCAACCCGCCTTATTAACAAGTTGGATTAGGGTTGAAGGACCATGACACAATTATTAAATGGGTTGGGTTAGGGTTGAGCCATTTAGTCGAATACTCCTACCTCGACAAGACACGAACCCAACACGCTAACCCTAATTGACACCCGTATTTCTAATAGTATAATATGGGTTGAGGATGCCCCACCCATGATTGCTAACCAAATCTGTATGGATGTTTTATCTATGGGCTTAAGTCCCAAGTAATGAAATTTGGTTTGATTAAAAATCTATATATTACTAAAAGTTGAAGCGTAGCATTTAATGTTGGTACGCTCACGTTGAGCCACATCAGCAGTTACGTCATTGTTTTTTTCTTTTCAATTTTTTTAATATATTTTTTTAAACATTTTCTCATTTAAGGTAACTTAATTATTTAAAAATTAAAATATCTTTTAATCATTATTTTTATTATTAATTTTCCAAAACTCTCATTTCCTTTTACATCTTCATCTCCCCACTACTTTCTATCTTAATATCATTCTTTCTCTACCTTTTTATCTTCCTTTATTTTAACTCTTCTTATTCTCAACATCTTACTATAAATTTGACATTTTCTTTTTCATTTAATGCATAGTTTTCTCACACAAAAAAGGTTACTTCTCTCTCTCTCTCTCTCTCTCTCTCTCTCTCTCTCTCTCTCTCTCTCTCAATTTTTTTTTCATTTTTTGTTTGATTTTTTTATTTATTTTTATTGCATCAATTCTTTAGGTTGATGAATTTTTGTGTTAATTAGAATTCTACTTTGGGTTGATGTAATTTAGTTTTGTGTTTTAAGTT
Organism: Lithocarpus polystachyus; assembly: GCA_033629205.1. Classification (NCBI taxonomy): domain Eukaryota; kingdom Viridiplantae; phylum Streptophyta; class Magnoliopsida; order Fagales; family Fagaceae; genus Lithocarpus; species Lithocarpus polystachyus. The sequence continues at coordinate 80,511,442 of CM066166.1, forward strand.
GTTATCTTTTATATTCTCTTTGATTAAATATTATCCTACTACATTATACATATAGTATATAATAATATAATGTTATTATATTACATAGAATAACTTGGATAATTTGATGTTTATTGCTATATAATTTATTTTTACTCTTTTTTCCTCTCATATTATTTTATTCAACATTTAAATCGAATCACATTCTCCATACTATTAAATTATGCAGCACAAATCAAGAAAATGGCTAAACACAAACCTGTCTTCCTTTAGCATACATTAGAGGGATCAAAATATTTGTGTGATAAAGTGTCATATAATTTATAATTTAAATAGCACCCTTTGAATGTGTCTAGGCTCATAAATTGAGCAATTTGTAGACTTAAAAACTATTGAGAATGACCTTTTTGAATCAAGTCTAAAAAAATATATGAACTACTATATATCATTTAGATAAAAACTTTTATCATAGATACATTAATATTTTTTTGACATAAATTTAAATTACGCAAACTTAATAACTTTATGTTATGTGTTAGCATTGTCTCTGCTTCTTCTTCTTCTCAAAAATATTATGTATCATCTTTAAAGAATGTCAACAATATTGATCTTATGGAAAAAGTTACATAAAATATTGAGAAAAAAAAAGTTTTATATTACAATCTACTAAAAATGTTTTTTTTTTTAATTTAAACATTTCTATTTTTCATATCACTGACATGTTTTACAACTACGACATGTGTTAACTTAAGTCTTAATATTCTTAAGTTGTTTTTTGAAAAAAAAAAATTGTCACAAAAGAGGAGTTCATGTAAAGCTTTTTACAAAATGAAATATTTGTTTTGTAAGGCTACCAAACTTGATAATTTGCAAATGGGAAACTATTCGCAACAATATTTGCATAATTATATAGTTCCAGCTAAAGCAATTGTGTATACTTTAAGTCTTCAAAAAACACACATCTACCGGTGGTTAAATATTCATCCTAGGTAGTTTTAACTTTTCATATAATTTTACGTTTACATTTTTATCTATTTTCATTTAGATTTCTTTTTCCAAAAAAAAAAAAAAAAACTTTAATTTAGATATTTATAAGTAAAAAATGAAATAATGATTCATGAATTAAAAAAAATTATCTATACATATTTATCTTGTGCGGTTGTAACTTTATATATAATTTTGCATTTATATATTCATTTACTTTAATTTAAATGTTTATAACTTAATAATGAAATTTATAAATAAGGTAAGTAAAACAATCATATTTCTACAATTCAAAAAGTCACAATTTCTTTTTTCTAAAAAAGGCGTTTTACATTTCCTTAGAATTATTTTTTAAAATTTTTTTTATAAAACCTTTGACATGCCACTAACCTAACCACTTCATACATTAAAAATATTTAAGGCTCATTATTATTTTCGTTACTATATTATGGATATTTTAATTGATTGAGACCAAACTAGAGAAATGTCTTTCATATTTCCTTGAAAATTCAAAAAGAAAAGAAAAAAAAACCTTTGAATACCACTAACGTAACTATATCTATAACTATTTAAGCCATCTATGATATCTATTTTTTATTGATAATCATAAAATTTACAACTAGCAAGGGAACATACAAACTAATAAAGAATAAATAAAGGAAGAAAAAAAGAAATAAAATCAAACGTCAATTAATAACCGTTATTTGGAAAATAAAAAGGTGGTCAAGAGGAATAAGAAATAAAATAGAGATGGCTATATAGAGGATATTGAAAACTTTACAGTGCAATAAAATCAACCATTACATTAACTTAATTAAATCAATAATCAACAATTAAATATAATAATACAAAATTTAAACTTAAAACTAATTAAGCTCTAACTAGGGAAATTATATATATATATATAAATAATCATATTCTTCATACACAATGAATAGTTTTACCTCTTATTTAATGCCTATTATGCAAATTATCAACCAATAAATATATGATAATGGAAAAAATATTATAAACAAAACTATGAAAAATATGATAAAATTATTTTTTTTAACTCTTTATAAAGTGTAAAAACTAAAATAATATTTTATCTAAAAAATTATCACGCATAACGCAGGGAGCTGCGACTGGTTAATAATAAAGACTTAGCACCCCTTCTAACTATTTTTACATATATATAGTTATTCTCTTTCACTAAAATTTTAAAAAAACTCTTCCTTTAACCGACAGAGAAATCTTTGTTCAGGAGTATCTATCTTTTGAAAGTGGGGTCCGCATGTCAAGCATATAATAAGTGCGTTAAGGAAAGCCTATTTGCATATGACTAGCACTACTGGTGTCAGCTAGAGACGCATGATCTGATCTGCTGTGCATACGCATACCAAACATATATTGGTTCAATTCTTCAATCACCATATTCACACGATGCATGTGAAACATATGTTCACCAAACATATATATTGGTTCACCATACACATAATTTGAACTTGCAAACACGAGACTCTGTCGGTAAGCCATGAGTTGTAACAAACTCATTCCTAAATTTAGTTCAATTGAGGTACCATCAAAAAAACTTGCGGCACTAACTTTTTATTCTAACCAAATTTGAGTCTCAACGCTTCAAATTTGAAAAGTTACTGGTGCAAAAAACGTGATACTTGAAAATATTTTTGGTCAAAATTTCCACTTTTCCTAGCTGTTTCCACTAGTTTTCTTTGTTCGTTTGGTGTTCTTGTGCTTTCAGCCTTCCAAATTGAATTTTTTTTCTTTTTATATAACACTATTTGATGTTTGATGACAATTTGATTGCAGTCAAGCCGATGATTAAATTTTGCATTATCAAGCTCCATATTGAACCCGATATCAACTCGTGATCAAAATTTTTAGAGAGATCTTCATATTCTTCGATGTGAAACTTCACTCGTCTCAATTAGACAGTTGGCTTTTTGGCCACCTTTCGATTAAGACTTTGCTCAATCTTGGTCAAAATATTATGGGTTGTAAATTTGGATGTGGGCTTTTGGAATTTTTTTTTTTTTTTTGGGCTTTTTTTTTTTTTTTTGGGTCTTTCAAACTCTTCAACAGTTGAGAGCTTCCTTTGTACTCTTGAGGCAAAGTACTAAAAGGTTGAATTTTCCCATATGCTTTGTGTGCTTGTTGGGCATGTTGGTTTATCTTGTGTTTAATTATCTGATTCAGACAAACTGTTTTCACATAGTGCTTTGTTTGTTTGAATGCTGGATATTGCTTGAGACTTTGGGTGAAAATTTTGCCCTATGGCACCGTACACCACAACATTATCATGTCAAAATGGAGAAAGATACTCATTTTTCATATAAATAGTATTATAGACTTTTTTTTTTTTTTTTTTTTTTTTTGGAGTATAGAATTATAGACTTAAATAGCATAAGAAAATTTAGGGCTTGAATTCTTGACTTTCTTACAAGCCAACATATAAAATCTTTGAAGACATCAAATCAATAGGGCTGGATTCCTTTTCAGTACCATGGGAGGCGACTGGTGAGAACCACATTTGTCTTCTTTTCAGGCTATCACAATCAAAGTGCCTCCATTGCATTCCTTGGCAGACTATCAACAATTTGCAGCCCATCTTCTGAAGCAATCACTGCTGTGCACCTGTAGTTCAAAGACAAATGGAAGAGAAATTATTATGTTAAACCAAATTTTTTTAAAGGAATAATCAATAGTTTATGCTAATGTATATCCTGAACAATTACAAACAAAGAGGAGAGCTCAAAAAGAAAAGAAAACAAAAAAGAAAAAGGTTGTTGACATGTGTGAGTGGCAATTGGCAAGACAGAAAGGTGCACTGAAAAACTGAATGCATCATGAAACGTTGCAAATGTTGCCTTGAAAACAAGATGAAATGAAATTTCTGAGATTGTCTGGAAATTTTTTCGTTGGCATTGAGGACATGATCTGCCTCAAAGGTACAACAAGGATAAGTTCAGAATGAAAATGTGTCAGTACCAAATCCGTGCAGTTGGGAAGAGGTAGCTGTAGCCAGAGAAGAGTGACCATGATTCGTGTTGCCACTTTAAGTAATTTCAACATAAAACAATATTTGAACTGCTCACAATGTGATATCCAGTTCACAGAACTCTTGTTTTTGCTCACCTTTACATTATATTATGGGATCTGAGATAGGTAGTTGATAGACAATCTTATTCTTAATTTTCGGTGAAATTTATTGCCAAGGTCTAAGATTCATGTCCGCTCAGCAAAATTTTTTGTCTATATGATTCTAAATTGCACTTTTATGGTCTGTTTGAATTGAGAGGGAGAAAATGGAAATAGAGTAGAGTAAAGTAAAATTAGTTCCAAAATTAGTCTATTTTCAGCCAACTCTACTCACCTCCACTCCTCCTCCCTTCCCTCGCAATCCAAACAGGCCATTAGAGTTATTTAGCAGATTTCTACGACAATTCCGTATTTTAACTTTTCCAATTTATTAAAAAAAGCGCTTCATTGGTATGAGTGGTGTGATAAAATTTGGTCACCATGATCTTAACAGGATGACTTTTTCTCTTCCTCATTTGCTATACTATTGTTTGTTTCATTAAAATTCCATGCTGAAGATAAATCACTAGAATAACCATGCTATATTTCTACATAGGTGTCTTTAGTTACTGAATTCAGTCAGATGTCTCTCCATGTCTTATAATTATCTCAAGAAGTATAGGAAATTTGACAAAATAGGATTTGATCAAGCTTGTAATATAATAAAAAAGAAAGGGGGAATCAGAAAAATCATGCCACTTTTTTATAGAGTTATAGGCAAATATTGGATCATAAAGGAACATCTTAATCTCCTCAACAAATTATTAAGCCAGGTAAAGCATATAAGGTTAGGAAATTTGAGAAGCTTGAACTAGATGTTCAGAAATTATGCACATACTAATATAGATAAAGCTTTGAAAAATGAACTCAAGTGGACACAATTCACATCATTAAGAAAAAAAAACCATGTCATGCCATGCCAAGAGATATTAAATATTACTGATCTAATCTTGTAGATTACACAAATATGACTTATAAATAATGTGATATACATTCAAAATGATTTATCATGATTATTTTGTTAGCAAAGCTATGATGATTGTTTTTCAGTATAGAACTTTACAATTACAAAATTAAGCAGTATCACACCTGCTAGCTATCAGCCTAAAGAATTTACTGACATGCATTTACGAACTTCTTTACAGGCACGCACAAACTTTAACCAGTTAACAGGAAAAACTTCAAGTTCCTTGTTCAAAAAATGTCCTGTGTCATGGCAATAACACTTGATTGCTTACAGTAGTTATCTAACTATTTTCAGTTTTTATGTTATACTATAAATTCTATTCATTGCAACATGTACAATCATATTTCAAAAGATCACTACAACCTCATGTCATAAATAAGGCATAGGTTCTTAGGCAAACATAAGTTGAAGCATATCATGTGTACCACAATCCATCCAGAATCTAACATTTGTTTTGCAAAATATCATGATGTATTAATTCTTCAATGTGTGTGTGCATACTGTACATGTGTCGACATGTATTTGATTTGTGTGGAAACAAAGAAGAGTTTAAAAGGGAAGAGGAATACTAACGGGAACTTGCTTATGACTCCATGGTCTACAACCCCATCGACTTTATCAAGGCTTTCAGCTACTTCAGCTGCATTTAAAATTCAATTAAAAAAAATAGAGATTATCTAGAATGAAGAAAAATGGATGAATAAATTAAAAGTTCAAACCATCATCAATGTAAAACCCACCAAGGCTTAGAATTGGAGATGTAAATATGAGATCAAGAACATTATGTCCTTCTTTAGTGACTAATGGGTTAATACCCCCTAGTGGATCTGCTTGCCCTATAGATGGTCTCCTCCATACCTGCAATTACAAAGCAAACCCAAAAAAAGAATTTATAATTTTAATAGGAAAGATTTCATTCCATCAACTACTTCCTCCTTGTCTCCTAAACAATAATGAACATTTCAATGGTTTACTACATTGGAAGCCAAGTAACTATTGTCTGTCATGGTTTCTTCCATAGAAAAGACCATTCGTTCACCCTTTAAAAAACTACGTTAGTCTGCCTGTCACAAATTGTTTGAGGAAGCAACTAGCAATCTCTATGGACCAGATTTCCTGTATGTAAGCCAACTGCTTATCGAAGGATGGTCAAGTGCAAGTCAATGTCACTGCTGCAAACCAATGAGATTTTAGGGGCTCCAACGCCATATGTTACGAGTTGAATAGGAGAAGAAAATTTTATTATTTCCAATGTTTCATTAGAGAAAATAATATTCAATTTAATGATATGTATGTATGCATCAATTTAGTAACACAATTAAAGCATACCTCAGCATCACCTAAAAACAGGTCATCGATCTTTTCAGCAATTTCCATCCAGTTGAGCTGAAACATGGTTTCAAATGTCTTATTCTGATCATTATCGCTTTGTATGTTTCAAACCAATAATGTGTATAACTTCTTACAGATTGAACTAAAACTGGAACAGCTCCATCTAGACCACCTTTATACTGGCTTTCTGTGATCATGAATGCAAGCTTGTTGGCTGCATTTAGTACAGACTGAAAGGAAAGGGAAAAAAAAAATGAAAAGAGAAATTTATCAGTAAGTATCTTGAGGTAAGAACTAACCAGGAAACATGAATCCATGTGAACTCATAATTTTCAGAGAGAGAACATTATACTTTACAGAAATAACTTAAATGGTTTCTACAAATTTCCCATGCTAAAGCACAAGTTGGAGAGCCCCATTGAAACAGGAAACATAACAGTATTGTGCTCACCTTCTCTTGGAGTATTGACTCCTCGCCTTGTAAACTCCGGCGTCCAATGACAGCAACGAGTGTTCCTTCTTCTATAATATCAGCATCATCAAATGCAAAATCAATCTACAAAATATCAAGTTATAAGTGATAACTTACTAAGTCTTAAATTTTAAAGATATCATAATTATCATGCACTCAGACAAATGAAGTGACATTGGTCAAGGAAACTTCTCATAAATCTCTGAAACTAGTAAGCAAAGTTTCAAAAGAATGGAATCTCACTTGCACTTCTCATAAGAATTTTAACTCCTTTATGAACTTGTCATGTGTCAATCTGTGTGTTAATTTTTTTAAGAATTCTACCTAAAAAAGAGGAAAGACAATTGATAAATCTTCTGGTCCACTGCAGTATTTTCTTTGGCAAAATTCACTAGGATATGTCTTCACAATGTGTATGTTCAAACTATCATGCAAAATAATACTCACAAAACATAATAAAAAGGAAAATGATTTTATGTTTAAAATTTGTGCACACTTGAGAACAATCTTGGTACTGATTTAACGGAATTCCTGCCTTTGCAGCTTCACTAGCACTTCCAACGGACCTGAAGAAGAAGAAGAAGAAGAAGAAGAAGAAGATATATGTGATAACAGAAACTGAAAAGAAGTAAACGCTTTGCACAAGGCCAATACAAGAAGGAAATAAACATACAAACATTATACAACCTAGCTGAGAGCATAGAAATGAACCAAGGCAAAGTAGAATAGAAACGAAGCATCTTTTCTTTGAGCCATCAAGAATGAAGTTCTGCTCCAAAAATAAATGCTGAGGGAATGAATAGAATCATTTAGTGCACTGCATGGTTTTTATCTCGTCCTGGCTTCAAATAATGGAGCAGCTTGTGGATGAATTAAGTTGTTTTATTTGCACCATTTAATGAATCACAGATCAAATAGATCACAACACAATTATCTGCAGAAAAAACTTGGACCATGCAATATAATTGCAACAGGACAGTCACCATAGGCAGCATAAGAACTTATTTTAGCAGACAGAAGAAACCAAAAGAGAAATGCTGCATATAAAGGGAAAAATGGAGAAATTATGTTATAATTTTTAATTACATTTCTAATCAAGTATTACCATAACCAATGACATCGAAAAGATCAAACTTACGTAGGTACCCCTACTATATCTTTTAAAGCACCAGTGCGAAGTTGCCGACCCATATATTGTATGGCCATACCAGAAGCACAGCCAGACCCCAACCCAATAACCATGCCGCTTCTTATGTATCTATCCACCTAGAATACACATCAGAGTCACAAACCAATTTCACTTGAATTAATTCTTACATATCAGCAATCACGAATGGAAGAAACACAGACAGAGGTGCAACACCCCCCCCCCCCCCCCCCCCCAAGGTAATTTGCACAGGATTGGAGAAAAAATGTCAATTTTCCAAACACTTAGATGCAAATTTGCAATCCTATTTCTTCCATCTCCTACTCTTTGATACATTTGGCTTCTTTGTCATATTGCTTGGGAACCCATATACCATAATTCCACTAGATATGAGTCAAATGACAAAAGATGACCAACAATTTTCACTTAAATCATGTGCAGTAAAATCAGAAAGAGCAATGTTCAAGCCGCATTTCAGGAATTTGAACACATTTACGACAAATTTGTTAGAATATTGATGAAGTGAATAAATTAGTCATTTTCCCATTGTCTTAGGCTTTTGGAACAAGTGGGAATTTATTGAAAATCATAAGAATGGCACCAGAAAAACCATCATCTACATATTTCTCTTCTAAAATCAAGCCACATAAACCCTCTCTATCATGATACACAATTTTCCTACTTTCTTCCACAACAAGACATTTAGTTCACAATCCTCACTCTTAGTTATCTGCATGTAGTTTATAGGACTTTTTGGCTGTTAATAGACTGAAAATTCACAAATGCACAACATTGACCGTATATTCCAGAACAGTAAACTTTTGTTAGGGTAAAACTTAGGTACAGTTTTTTAAGTTCCTGAATTAAATTCAACCACGTGGTTACATAGGATCGTTTAGTTGTCTTTGAAAAAGATAACACCATTTTTGTTGCATAGGTCAATACAACTATACGAGTATACAACCATGAAATTGAATTCAATTGAGGTAGAATAGCACATAAGAAACTCTACAGTTTTGCCCTTTTGTTAATATTATAATTGATAAGTTACACACACCCAATAGGTTTGGTGGTGTCATTTGAGCTATCTAGAGCTAATTCTCAATAACACTACATAATATTAATGAGAAAATTGATGAGAACAAGTAAAGAAACTAATTATTTACGTGAGGTTGGAGTTTATTGGGAATGGTAAATAACGAAACCCAATAATTTCAAATTTCTATATATTCTTTATCTTCTTCTACATTTTGATACTGAGACAGAACGATGAAAGGGGTTTTGGGTTTGAATGGGGAATCAGACATACAGTGTGATGGGCTGCAAGGAGGAGAGTAGAGGCATCAGCGAGACTTGAACGAGTAACTTTGAGTAGAGAATTGTTCTTATCTCTTCGTCTTCTTCTTCTTCTTCTTCTGCCAATGCCATCAAATTCAAAAGCTGAGGGAAAATGCAAAAGCTTTAGGGAAGTTGATGATGATGATGAAAGTAGTGATACTGATGCCATTCCTCTTCCCAACCAGGACTTCCCTTTCAGTGTTTTCGTATGTAGTAGCCTTTGTTTGTACTAACGGATAAGGAACATGTTTTTCTTTTGGTCGTGGATTATGGCACTACTGGATAAGGGATTTTTTTTTTTTTTTTTTAATTTAATGAAAGAAAGAGACGACGACCAGAGTGACTTTGTTATTTGGACATTATTATAGGAGCATTCTACCCATTTAGTTTGTTCTGCAAGTGGTGAGTTATAGCTGTTATCTTATTTTCTGGACGTTACTACTATAGTAGCATTTTACCCATTTAGTCTGATCCTACAAGCAAGGAAGTCAATGCTGTACCGGATATATTTCAGGTACCGGTCAACACTGGTGTAACGTTTCAAATTTACCGCTATTTTATATATTATATATGTACACATACACAAAATCTCTAGAACCATGTTCACAAGATTATCCACTATTCTTCTGCCCCAAGACGCATAGGAATTACAACACAAAGGAACAACTTTGCCGAGGCAATTCATCATTAGAGAAAGTTATAGATGCACGACAAGTATAAATTGGTCTCATTTTTCTTTAGTGTAATTAAATAAACATAATGCTGAAATTACATTTCGTAATGAACCTGTAAAATTGTCCCTCCAAGAAAAGAAACAACCCCCCTTATAACAAATGAAAGTAAACCAAAATTAATCAAAACAAAAAACACACAAAATAAATTTCAGAGTATAGCAACTAGAAAAAAAAAAAAAAAAGCAACAAAACTGAAAAAAAAAAAAAAAAAAAAAATTATATGTTTTATGTGAGCAACTGAGAGAGAGCGTGAGAGAAAGAAAGAAAGAGGACTATGAGTTGGGACTTAGGGTAAGAATTAGGTTTAGCTCAATTACCATATTGCCTTTGAAAATTTGTCAAAATTACAAAAAAAAAAAAAAAGTTTCTTGGAGTGTTTCGGCCCGGTACAGCCGGTATGCATCCAGTATGGCCGGATTTCGCCGGTACGCGTTCGGTACAGTTGGTATATTTTCCAGTACGAAATAGAAGGGTACCTATACTGGTGCACTGGCCGGTAGGGTATTTACCGACCGGTATGGCCGATACAGTACGGTATTTGCTTCACTGCCTACAAGTAGTGAGTTATAGCTATTATCCAAACCCCATGAGAGCTCTAGTGGGCATTGAGATGAAGGCATATGATTTTTCTTTTAAGTGCTTTCCATTATAGGATTTGCACTTAAAACCTCAATCTCCCAAACCATTTTACAGTAAGCCCAAACCTATATATAGTGTTGTTGTGTCTTTGCTCCTTGTTTATGTCTATCCGAACTTTTGATACTCTGTTGTTGTGTGTCCTTACCATCGTTGACGCCACCCTAAACATAAAGGAATTCCTAAAACCGAACTGTAAGGCCCGTTTGAGCTAGAGAAGGCGTGTAGGGCATGAGAGGTATAGGGTTGCTTAGAGTATATGTTAGGAAATGCAACAATTGTGAGAAAAACATGATAATTGAGTGTTGAACCTAGGATAGTATAGATAAGATGTGGAGATCCAACTCCTCTGTTAGCTCCAGGACTGGTTGTCCTCCTGATATCGTGAATGAAGAAGATCACGAAGTAGAAGAGAAAGAGATTTCGGATTTCCAAAAATGGAATATCCCCAAGGTTAATGTTAAGACTATTTATAATACTACTTGGTCTGAAAATGTTGCTTTTACTCAGTACAAAGTTAGAACTGTTGAACAAACATTTTCTATTTCTAGAAATCATGAAAAATGTTGTTTGTTTTCTAAAAGAAATATTAACGATTTTATTGCTACAAAATTGAAATATTTGCATATTGGTCTTGTTCAAGTTGCTGATAAACCACTTACAAGAAGAGGCATTAATGCTTCTGATTTAATGTGTTTAAGAGATGCTAGATTTAAGAAATTTAATGATAGCATTCTTGGTATGATTACTGCTTCTTTGTATGATGGTCCTGTTTACTTTAATGTTTTTCCTGATATATGTCTTGCTTTGGATGATCCAAATATTGCTAAAGCTTTGACATTGAATGTATTGACTTCTGGTTATGACATGGATGAAGGAAGTAAGTCTTTTGCTCTTATTTACTGTATTTACTACAGACTTTTGGGTTCCCAGTTGAATCCTCGTGCTGCTCATATTAAAGATCCTGTTGGTAAAATCATGTTAATTCAATGTTCAACCCTTGATGCTAAGGTTCAAGTCCCAAAAATGATTCAACTTCCTACTAGAATTCTCACTATTGCCTTGTTCACAAAGCTTGTAAGTAAGACCAGTCTTCAAGCCTTGTACTGCTTATCCTGTTTACTTGTAATCCTGTAACTAATACTGCTATAAATGTTTTAAGTATTTTCAATAATTAAGTACTTTCAGTTCAACTTATTGTTTTAATGTTGTATTGCTTGGCTGGTTTTACCACCTTATACTTGTTTTAAATTACTTTGATTATTACTTGTGCTACTGCCTTCTTGGCTGGTTCTACTCTGTTAATCTTATTTCCAATATATTATTTTTGTGCTTCCAGTGCTTCCGCCTTTTGCGCATTGGTCCCCTCCCTTTGTGGTATCAGAGCCAAGTTTAACAAAATTCTTTTGTAAATAGTCAGTGAGATCTTGATCTCTTTTTGAAACACTTTCAGATCCAGCAAAGGAACGCCTTCCTTCGTTGATCTTCAAGGGTCTGTCATCATGAAAACTTATTTTAACAGTTCCATTAAGATATTGTTGAATATGAGCAAGATCAATTTCATGAAAAACATGTTTAGCAGGAGAGGATTCACATTCCAACAACTATTCCTTAGGGAGATTTACATCTTCCCATTGAATCATTTTTGGGACTTGAACCTTAGCATCAGGAGTTGAACATTGAATTAACATGGTTTTAATGTGTCTAAGAGATGCTAGATTTAAGAAATTTAATGATAGCATTATATATATATATATATATATATATTAGGAAATTAGAACATCCGCCACTCTAATGGGCCTTGCCCAACCCAATGATTATTACTAGATTTTAGTTATTTTCCCCAATCTTGAGAAAGATTGTTTCGATTTTCCTTTCATTTAAAAAATAATAATAATTACACTTTACACACCTGTGATTTGCCTCTAATTTGACTTGCTTACCCGTGGTTTCAATTTTGACACTTTACCCACCTATGATTCCCTCTATTACTAATCTGTAACCCACCTCTGTTAAAATTAAGGGTAAATAGGTATTTTTGCTTAAGTATTATGTCTCTCTCCTCCCAAAACAAAAAATAGCACAAAAATGCAAGAGAAAGAAGATCAAAAAGTGGTATTTGTCTCTCTCTCCATTCACACAAATCTTAAACATGAAGAACATACCCAAAAAAAAAAAAAAAAAAAACCCAGATCAACCTACACAAGATCAACCCTAAATCTCTAAGGCGCATGATCAGATTGTGTTGTTACAGAACTCTGCCTTGTATAAATTTCTTAACACATTGCAGAAAATCCGACGCTTGGATATGCTTCTCACAACGTTATTTCTCAGCCCAATTGACCCAACAATGCACTTGTATGGAGCTTCCAAGCTCAGTGTTCAACTCTCACGCATACGCCACTATGCTTCAAGATTGTGTCCAAAATGGTGACCTAACTTCAGGGAAGGCTCTCCACTCTGATATTTTGAAAAGAGATGGCTGTTTAGACTTGTTCGGATACAACATTCTTCTCAACATGTATGTGAAATCCGAGTTATCTTGTGTAGGTTGATCTAGGTTTTTTTTTTTTGGGTATGTTCTTCATGTTCAAAATTTGTGTGAATGGAGAGAGAGACAAATACCACTTTTTGATCTTCTTTCTCTTGCATTTTTGTGCTATTTTTTGTTTTGGGAGGAGAGAGACATAAAACTTGAGCAAAAATACCTATTTACTCTTAATTTTAACATAGGTAGGTTACAGATTAGTAACGGAGAGAATCACAGGTAAGTAAAGTGTCAAAATTGAATCCACGAGTAGGCAAGTCAAATTAAAAGCAAACCACAGGTGGGTAAAGTGTAATTATCAAAAAAAAAAAAAAAAGTTACCTTGGCTAGTTTGGGTTGGGCCGGAGCCTAATAACTTTTTTATCTAGTATTGGGCTAACACTATCCAGCTCAAGCTCAAATTGGCCTAATCCAAGTTAATCCAGTCCTTCGTAGTTCGTAGTTTGTTTTACTACACCGTGAGTTAGCTAACCTAACACACTTTGGGTTCACTAAAATAACATAAGAGCCCAATAAGGGAAATGAACCCAATAAAAACACTTTAAATTGGCTTCCCTGTATACTAGCCAAAATGCCATTTAGCTAGCATGCTTCCCCCAAAAAATAGATAACATTGTAACTTCTCCAAATAAATATTTTATTCATTTTATGAAAATTGAATGTGAGCGTTTTGAAAAGTAAAAGAAAAGTGAATGTTTTGAAAAATGAATGAAATAATTTAAAATGAATAAAGAGAGAGTAATTAAATGAAATCAAGTTAGATTTTTTTTTTCCAGCCAGAAAGAAATGAAATAGAATTGGTGCTGTTAACGGGTGCTGTACTATGATAAAATTTTTAAAAAAACTATTTACATTTTTTTAGGGATATGAAAAAAACTGAATATGTATTGAATGTGTGTCAGTTTAGATGGAGAAAGTCAGCTGAAAAGTAAAACTTTACCAATTTCTTATGCAGGTGAGATTTGTAATAGATCATAAATGAACCATAACTAGTTCATTAACAGGTGCTGGCCGGCGTTTGTTAACAAAGTCCAAGAAGGAAGTTGGGGTAGGTGGAGATATTAATTATGAAGTGTCATGTTTCACTTTCCATTGGTTGATAGACTTTTTAAATTTTTTTTTTTCATTCAATGTGTGTTGCCTTTATTATGCCACATTGTTTGCATGCAATACAAGTTTTATTTAACTATTTATCCCATTTAAATATATAAACATTATTCATTGGTATTTTTTTTCTTTTTAAAAAACCAAAATTAGCAATTTAGCATTTTATTTCATGAATTTATATATAGTTATAAATAACGAAATAATTATATATTATATGAAAAATACATTTAATTGGATTATTTTAGTCAATTTTTATATTTTTACTAATTAAAAATATTTATTATAATTTAAATAATTATTAAATTAATTATGGCGTCATCATAGTTTGACCTCAGTTTAACCTCTAAAACTTTGAACCTCTCCATTTAACAGTTCATTAAACAATCCAAATTTGAAAACCATGATCATTTGAGAATTAAGATGGTTTGGTTATGTTTGAGGGCATGACTTCTATCTAGTGTCCAATGCATTGGACTCGCTGTGATTATGACACATGTTCATTTTCGGACACATGTGATGATCACAACGGGTCCAATGTCACTGAACACTGGACAGAAGCCCCACCCTATGTTTAAAATAGAACGATTAATGTATCGGTTAAAAATAGTAAAAAAATATGTCTATAAAAAAAGTAATAGATAGTATAACTTCAGATATAATAAAATAATGGAAAAGAATACATGTGACTAACCTAACTAATCTATTGAGAATTTATAACTAACCCTAAAAATAAAATAAAAAACATTCAGATTAAAGGTTGATTGTTTCTTCTTCATTATTTGTTTTTCTCTCCTTATTTTTTGTTGTTGTTGTTACATGATATTGATATGTCCGCGTTTATCTATCTACCAGGAAATTCATCAAATATATATTTAGTGGGACAAATGAAATTGCTCAGATTTTTTTTTTTCCAGTGTTGATCAAAAAAAAAAAATAAATTTTCAGTGAATAAAGACCACGTTTTCAGAAAACAAGAAGATATCACACTCTAAAGCCTGAAGACTGAAAACTTTGCTGAAATTGAAAGCTTTTTGAAATTCGCTTATTTTGTTGAAAGTACTATAGATAAATATAAAAATTAGCTGAAATAGTACAGTGAGACCCATAAATATTATTAAAAAGTACAGTAGAACCTATAAATAATAGTAAAAATAAACTAAATAATAAAATAAGTTTACAAAAATAATTTTTGCCAAATACACTTGAAAACGCGTGGCTGTTAGTTCGAAGGATTTTGCATATTGAAAATTTTGTGGAAGAAGAATGCTGTTTCTCCTCTTGACAATTGACCATCATTTTTTTTTTTTTTTTACTCTAGACAATTGACCATTTATTGTACCGTGTGCAGTCCGTGCTTGAGTCTTCTTCAAAGCGTTCCCTTTCTTTCCTAATTTTTTTCCTTTTTAGTATTTTACTTGTGCGTTTCTCAGTCAAATTCCCATAATCTCTTAAAATTCCTCTCTGCCTCACATTGAAATCCATCTCTCTTCCTCTTCTTTTAGATCTTCTCAACCTTTGTTGAGTTTGTTCATATATTGCAATGGCTTTACTGACCAACAAAGCCTCTTCTTCTTCTTATATTCCTCTATGGAAGTATGATGTCTTTTTAAATTTTAGAGGTGAAGATATTCGATACGGTTTTATGAGTCATTTATATCAAGCTTTATGTGATAAGGGTTTTAATACATTCATTGATAGTAATCTTCAGAAAGAAGAAGAAATTTCAACAGAACTTCTCAAAGCCATTGAAATGTCAATAATTTCGATCATTGTATTTTCTGAAAACTACGCATATTCTATATGGTGTTTAAATGAACTTGTCAAGATTCTTAAGTGTAGAAATTATAGCCAATTGGTTATACCGATTTTGTATAAAGTGAATCTATCAGAAATACGTAAACAAGAGGGAAAGTTCAAATTAGCGCTAGCTAATCATGAAGAAAAATTCAAGGATAACTTGGAGAAGGTTCAAAGGTGGAGGAAAGCTCTAACTAAGGCTACTGATTTGTCTGGATTGATTTACAAGGATAGGTATGTGTCTAACAACTATTCTTATGTGCTTCTGTTAGTATTAAACCTTTAATGGCTTTGTTCTCACCACTAAATGTTAAATTAAAAAAAGTTTGTTTGTTCGTTTGTTTTTGTTTTTGTTTTTGTTTTTTAATTTTAATTTTAATTTTTTTTTAATCTTATCTTCTACTACACATGGCAGGTAGCTAAGCTACAAAGGTCAATATAATAAATAGGAGAATTTAATATATAATAATGTTACCAATTAACTATTTTTTATTATGTAATTTTTAGAATGACAAAACTTAAGTACATTGTCTTAGGTGCAATATATTATGTTTCTCCAATTAAATTCAAACACATAGTTGAATTTAATTTAATTGTCCTTAAAAATGATAATATAAATTGTACTTTATTGGTCAATGCAACCAAGGTTTAAATTTAATTAAGTATCCTAATGTATTATATTTAAGCTATTACACTTAAAGTTTTATCCTTTTTAGAAAAGCTTGTCACAAAATTTCTTAGGTGTCATTTGTTTTGTCGTAAAATCTTTTTCTGATTTATAGGCACTTGGGGCAAGTGAAAAACTTGATCAAATCAAAATCATTTTTCATTAACCATGGAAAATACCGTCTTTGAGGTTGAAAATTTTTTATGCTTCTAAAACTTAAGAAAACATAAACCTCCAAAATGATACAAATATACCAAAATCTTCAAAATGCAATTGGACCTTTAAAATGACTAGAACATCCTTGAAACCTCCAAAAGAACAAAAGCACCCATAAAACCTCTAATATAATCAAAATTTTCTGAACACTTCCAAAATGCCTCTTAAATTTTGAAAACGATTAAAATATCCTCAAAATATCTAAAATGACAAATATACTCCCAAAAACCTCTAGAATGACTAAAATACATTAAAAATATTTAACATGATAGAAATATCATTAAAACCATCAAGTGACAAAAGTACCCCTTAAAGACTACTAAAATGACTAAAATATCTCTTGAAACCTCCAAAATGACCATGATATGCCTCAAAACTTTAAGAAAATCATCCCAAACTTTTAAAAGTTGTACAAAAACAACATCTAAGAGTTTGTAATTAACTAATTATGCATATGAATGTATAAGCTTAATTAATAATTTTTATTAATTGTTTTAGTACTCTTTTTTGTTGCAGTCTTATTTTTATTGTGCTCATTACTGTAATTTATAATAATTTTATTTTGATTGTGTTTATTTATTAACTAGAGTGTAGTTGTTGTACATTAATATTTGAAGTCGCTAATTAAAGTTGCTATTTAATATTAAATAAAAATAAAGAAAAATATGTGATCTTTTATTTAAGCCAAATGATAGAAAAGCATTTTCAAGAGAACACAAGCAAATATAAATAAAATATATTCCTTGAATTTTTTTTTAATTGAAACATTTTGCACTAGTTACCATTTTATGCCAAAACAAATGGAACCTTAATCTCATGTCGTTCAAGAATTAGAAGTGGGTTTCCAATCAATTTGTTTCCTTACCCAAGGGGACTTTCCATACAACTATATGCTAAAAGACTACAACTAATTTCCTAGAGAAAAAAGGAAAGAGAAAATAAGGAAGGACCTAAAGTTAAAGATAGTTCTCAAATCTTTAAATTACATGCATTTTGCTTTCATTAAGCATACACAAAATTGGACATCTTGAATTTTGTTTGAAAGAGAAAGATATTTTGAATTTAGTTCAATTTCATATTTATATTTTCAGTTGTTCCTACTTATTATATGTTTCTTATATTTTGTAATTCGCAGTTGCACTGAATGTGAATTTGAATTCATCCAAAGAATTATTTTAGAGATATCAATTACCAAATCAAATCGTACGCAGTTATTTGTTGCAAAATACCCAATTGGAATAGATTCTCGGGTTGAGGCTATAGAATTGCTTTTAGATATGAATTCATATGAAGTTCGCATGCTAGGCATTTGTGGCCTTGGGGGAGTAGGCAAGACTACAATCACAAAAGCTATTTATAGCAACATTATTAATCGTTTTGAAGGAAGTTGCTTTCTAGAGAATGTTAAAGAAAATTCAGGGACAAACGATGGCATAATCCAACAACAAGAGAGGCTTCTTACTAAGATCTTAGGAAATAGATATTTGAAGGTGGACAATGTACCCGAAGGAATCAATATGATCAAGGAAAGACTTTGTCGGACAAGAATTCTTTTAGTTCTTGATGATGTGGATGAATTGAAAGAGATAGAAAATTTTCTTGGAGAATGTAATTGGCTTTCTTTGGGAAGTAGAGTCATTATAACAACAAGAGATAAACATCTAATAACCACACTTCGTAAAGATCATCCAATTTATGAGATTAAGGAATTGAATCAATGTGAAGCTCTTGAACTCTTCAATCTGCATGCCTTCCAAACAAATAAAATTGATGAGGATTATTCGAAACTTGATGAGAAAATTATAAATTATGCCAGTGGCCTTCCATTGGCTCTAAAAATAATAGGTTCTGATTTGTGTGGCAAAACTATACATGAATGGAAAAGTGCATTAGAAAAGTATAAAAACATTCCTCACAAAAAAATACAAGGAAAACTCACAATAAGTTATGATGGACTAGAAAAAATTGAAAAGGTTATTTTTCTTGACATCGCATGTTTTTTCAAGGGATTCTCCAAGGATTTTGTTGTAAATATATTAGATGCTTGTAATTTATATCCAGATTATGGTATTAAAAAACTTATTGATAAGTGTCTCATAACTATTGATCAATTTGGCCAATTGTCGATGCATGACTTGCTACAACAAATGGGTAGGGAAATTGTTCAACAAGAATCAGAAGAGCCCAAAAATCGAAGCAGGATATGGTGTTATAAGGATGCTCATGAAGTACTAACCAGAAATATGGTATAAATTCTTTTGTTTCACCTTTTTTTTTTTTCAAATGAACCTTTTTTTATTTATTGATTTCCTTATTAATGTTGAATAAAAAAATTATTAATATACGTTTTGGTTAAAATTTAAAAATCTTTATATATATGGAAAATTCTAATATGTAGTGACTAATGCTTTGTCCAACTAGGTGTTGAATAAAATTCGAGGCATAATGTGGTGCTCACCTAAACCAATAATGGTGTCGTTGGAAGCTAAAGCTTTTAAAAGGATGGAAAATCTCAAATTTCTTATAGTTTGAAATGTACACATATGTGATGAACTTAAATATCTCCCCAACGGGTTAAGATTGCTTGAATGGCATGAATTTCCTTTTTCCTTGCCGTCCAAATATTGTCCTCAACAACTTGTTGCACTCAATATGCCACATAGTCGCATTAGACTAGAGAAGCTATTGAAACAGGTATGGTTGGTAGTATTTATGAATTAGTAAATTTTATTTTAGTATTTGTTAAAGATAAATTTTGAATATTTTTTCCTTAAACAGGGGATCAGGTTTGAAAATTTAAAACTAATCAACCTTAGCTGGTGTGAATCCATTGTAGATTTACCTAAGTTATTAGCTCCAAACTTAGAGGAATTGGACCTTTCTTGTTGTAAAAATTTAGTTAGATTGGAGACACTATTCGAACAGGTATGCTTATTAGTATTTATGAATTGTGATTTTATTATATTTTTTTTAAGTTTTTTTATGGAAATTTTATTTGATTTTAAAGTTTGTTGGAGATAAAGGTAGATTTTTGTTTCCTTTCTATAGGGGTCCCAGTTCAAAAAATTGAAGGGTATCAATTTCCAATACTGTGAATCTATCATAAAATTACCTAACTTATGCACACCAAACTTAGAGAAATTGGACCTTTGTTATTGTAGAAATTTAGTTGAGATTCATGAGTCTATTGGATTTCTTGGTAAGCTTGAAAGATGGTACCTCATATATTGTGAAAAACTTAAAACTCTTCCAAGTAACCTCATGTTGAAATCCCTTGATGTTTTTGATCTTGAGGGCTGCTTAAGCCTTGAGAAGTTTCCTGATATTCATCTAGAAATGAAATGCTTAGAGTCTTTAGATTTGCAAAGGAGTGGTATTAGAGAGTTGCCTTTATCAATTGAGTATCTCACTAGTCTAACTGAGTTACACCTAAATAATTGTCAAAACCTTAGGGATCTACCAGACAGCATCTATAAATTGCAAATGCTTAAGAAATTATGGATTTCTACCACCAAATTGAGACCAGTGTGCAATTCTTTTGATAGCTTTTCTGGATATGGGGTTTTGAGGTTAGATCATCTGAATCTTAGCGATTGTGAAAATATAATTGAATTGGATTTTTTTATGAAGCCTGATTACTTCCCTTTTTTGAAATATCTAAATCTATCTGGAACTAATGTTGTTACCATTCCTAAAAGCATTAGCAGATTTACTAAGTTAAAGGAACTTCAAATATACAACTGCAATCAGCTTCGAGAAATTCCAATACTTCCACAATCTATAAGAAGAGTATACGCAAAGAACTCCCTATTGTTGGATCCACAATCATCAAGCAGATTATTAATTCAGGTCTCTCTCTCTCTCAATTTTAAAGAAACAATTTTGTTACCTTCTCAAATAAATTAATAGATTTGCCAAAGTGTAATTTTTTGAATTTGATAATTGCTTGCAGTTTGGAGAAATTCTAAGGGATAGTGCAATAAGTGACATATTAATTGATCCACAACCATCAAGCGGATTATTGCATGAGATTGTTCTCTCTTCCTCGCTCTTTGATGATTTCTCATTTGAAACTGGGGATTATGGATCCGAAGATGAGCATGATGATTGTGAAATTACAGTACTAGGAACTGAGATTCCAAAGTGGTTCAATTATCAAAGTGTTAGAAATTCCATATCATTCTAGGTTGGTCGGAAGTTTCCAAAATTCGCTGTTTGCATTGCTTTTGGACCAGAGGCACATATAGGTGAATGTTATTGTGAGGTTTACCTTTCCATCAATGGTTGCGAAAAAATTTTCTATGATTCAATTTTTATGAAAGAAATTTCTAATCATTTGTGGTTAATTTTTATATCTCATCAAGCGTTGCTGAAGAAATTAAATTACTCGAATCTAATTGAACAAAATCATGTTGAGGTTATATGGAAAATCGAGAGTTGGAAGATAAGTTCTTCTTCTCCCAATCCAATTAATCTTACTAATATCATAAAAAGGTGGGGGGTCCATGTAGAATGCACATACTTTTCTCATAAATCTGGTATCTTCCATGACTACTACAAAAATGTTGATGATGATTCACAAGAAGAGAGGTGCCCAACGATGTTTAGCTTTACAAGTATTTCGGGGAGACAAAATATGCCAATTGGTGAACCAGGAATACAACACCAATTTCACTCCAACATTGTCCCAAGACCCCTAAATGAATGTGAAGGGACCAAGATGGTTGTGCCTTTCTTGCCCTTTCCTAGTGCTACACAAGATGGAGGGTCTTCCTTGGTTCCTGAAGATACCAAACACCTGCCTTTGCCATTATTGTTCTGCACTTCTTATGGTTCAGATATGGATCACAGGTGATGGGATCAACGAGCGCGACATATTTGGACGAACTCATTCGAAGAGACGAGGTAATCTCGGAAGACGAACTTGTCATGCACTACTGACAAAGGTATCTACCCTGACGAAGGTGTTAAGGAAGCTATTCAATGCAATCAAATGAGAGACCCGGACGGTTACGAGGGTAGCTTTACAGACCGTTGGGAGCCAAATCAATGCTCACGCGATTTACGCTTGAGACGTTACACATTAAAGCCACCATAATAAGCCACAACGGCTAGGGATACAGACACATATATAACTCCCCCATCACAAAACGCTAGGTACACACAAAAAAATATATACTTCATAAAAATACTCTTGGATATTTTGTATCTACTTCTCAAAGATTCTTTGGTACTAACTTTGGCATCAGAGGCCTTGTGGCAGGCACCACACCAATGACCATTAGAAGAAATCATCTGCAAAGTAATAAAGGTGGACGCCGACGGCTTTACTCGGGAGTGTGCACGACAGCTGACGAATTCGCGCTTCATCAACAGGGATTTCAACAATCTAGGAGTTATGGGGCTTTCAATGAAAACAAACTCAGGTTTGACACAACCATATTTGGGATTAGACTCAATGACTCATAATGATGTGTATGGTTTGTATTCATCACCAAATGCAAGCATTGGATATAATGACTCAAATGCTGGAGATGGTTGGCCTCCCTTGGTTCCTGATAACATTGAGCAACTTTCTTTGCCATCTATTTTAGAGCTTCCAACGGAAACACCAAATATTGTGTTTGACTCTAGTTTAGGAGGTGGAAAGTATTTAGGATTTGACTCAATATTTCATAGTGATGGATATAAGGATTCGTCATCAATTACGGGGGAACTTTGGCCTCCAGCAATCCCTGATGACATCCAACAATCCCTGACAACACTACGCATGATTCTTCTCCATCTTATTTGAGGCTTCTAATGGACACAACTAGTGAATCCAACTTATACTTGGACTGGCTAGATTTGGGGTTTTGCTCAACAGTTAATGATGGGTTTGATTTGGGCTCCTCTTCAATGCCCATTTCCTTTCTAGATGTTGACTCCAACTTCAATTTGCATCCATCTTCAAAGAAAATGAGAAACTTTTGATCGAAGTTCGAAGCAATATGCCTCCATAAAAAATAAGATTTGATTCTTTCTTGAATTGATTAATGCCAAGGTATGTCTCTCTCTTTAGTTGCATTTTTTTCATTTGCATTTGTGGGTGCCTCTCTCTCTCTCTCTCTCTCTCTCTCTCTCTCTCTCTCTCTCTCTCTCTCTCTCTCTCTCTTTATGGGCCTTATACCTAAGATTGGGCACCTCTCTAAAAGTCCAAATCTTATATCCCATTTTTCTTGCTCTACCAATAAAAATATAATAAATGTCCCTTATTTAATTAAATCCTATCATTATAACTATTCTTATTTCAACTATCTAAAATCCATTTTAAAAAATGAAAGGAAAAAAAAAAAAAAAACCATACCTCCCCACCACCAACCTTTGCTAGTGCCAGCCATTGATGCCATCAACATCGCCTGTCATGGTGAACCACTGTTGTTGCTACCAGCTAAATCACTTATGAAATTCATTCGAGAGTCATACTACCACTCCTTCCTTCAAAAACAGCCTAAAACCCCAGGAATTACAAGCTAAAAGAACGAATTTTAATTCATACTCAGTTGATCAATAAATCCACATCAGAGCCAAGGAAACAATCAAAAGCACCAAAATTTCACCTCCCCAAATCAAATCCCAATTTAAATGGTGTAGGGGCTCTTTGTGCTCTTGGGCTAAGGCCCTTTCTACTATGGGTTGGAGAGTTGGACCTGGCCCACTATTCTAGCATGACCTTGCTAAAGGGCCAATTTATGCACAAGACAAATATCCCAAAAGAAAGACAACAAATAACAACAAAGGCATATGTTTAAACACGCATATATCCATACATATGTATATGATTATATTGGTATATGTATTATGGTAGAAAAGTTAGCCAGAGAGAAAACAGTTAACGTATTTAAAGCAGTAGAATGTAAATGATGGGTCTCCCGCAGGAAGTGAACTAAAAAGTATCCAAACCCCAACTTGGACAACCTTATTGACAAACTATGCCATTAAAGTTGTGCATTTTGGAGAATGGGTCTGGATAGCTACTTCCTATTTTGTTATGATTACAAAGAATGAATCTGCTACAAGAGGGAGGGAAAAGATTGCCTATTGATGCATGCTTTTTCTGCCGTATTCACTTTTTTTTTTGCCTTTACTTTGTTCTTTCTTTTTTCTCTCTTCTTTCCTTTTCAATCCTCTATGTTTCTTGCCTAAGTCCTTATCCCCATCCATTTATGGCTACTGTTCCTATTTATATTAGGTTAACCCTATGTGATTTCTCTCTTTTGCCCTTGTTGCTTACCAACCAATTTTGTTTGCTGTGAACACCTCCTCAGAGCTGCCCACTACCCTATTGACCATTTGGCCTCTACTACACCTGGGCATGCCAAGTGTTTTCTCTCTCTTCCACTATCCATCTCACGGCAAATTCTTATCTGTTTAATTCCACATTTAAAAAATTTTGAAGGGTCAAGTTGTATTTTTCCAAGGAGCTACTTGTAATTATATTTACATCATATGGGAAAATACATAATTTTCAAAAAAAAATTGCCCCTGGCCTCTTTGATCCTCAACCACTGATGGTCATAACAACAATTTATCTTGTTAGACTTCTTTTTCGTAATGTTCTAGTTCAATGTCTTTTTTTCCTCATTTTGGCATTCTATTTTGTAGCTTTGGCTATGAATGAATCTTCTCTTAGTTATCGATTGTTGGATTGAGCTGGTAATTGAAAAACTGAATGAGTCAAACCGAGCTAAGTTGTGTGAAATCCTTCTACCAACTACGGTTTATTGTAAAAACTTTGAGTTAGTCTTCGGCTTATGTAAACATCTGAAAATTGTTTAGCTTGCAGAAGTACACAAGGTTCTTTTCCATGTTAATGCAAATTATTATATTTGTAGGCGAGGGATTGAAGAGGAGGAATCATAACATGATCAATCTTTGGTTAGGTAGGAGTAGGACTTGCAAGAAATAAACAACCTACTTATCAGAGTAGAGATTAGAAGAAGATGCAAGAGAAAAGCCTTTTTTGTTACCTAATAAAAAAATAAGGAAAATGCTAAAATCATAAACTATTCTACAATTATTTTACAAAGCACTAATGTGATGATTGATTAATAGTAGGTAAAAAAAATAAAAAAGACTAAAATGCAAATTGCATCATTTTAGTTTTCTAATTTTACTTTTATTCAATTGAGTTCTCTAAGTTTCAAATATATTCAATACATATCTCTCGTCCAATTACGTTAAAGAATTGTCATTAAGTATGCAATTAACTAATGAAAAAAAATATTTTTCGAAAAATGATTTTTGAAAATAAATTCTCACATAAAAAATAACTAAAATATATTTTTTTTATTAATTTTATAACTTTTTTTCATGTGAGAACACTATTTTTTTTAGCCACACAAAAAAATAAAGATATAATAGATATCTTTGGCTTAAGCTATTTTTCAAATATGAAAAGGAGTTCAGTTTTGGAAAAGAAGAAATTTTTCTAAAAAAAAAAAAAAAAAAATTACAAAGCACTTGATCAGCTGAGGTTAGGCCAAAAAAACAATAATATTTATATTCATACTAAATACTCTAAATTTAAAAAGTAATGTTTAAAACAATAATATTTATATTCTTGGAAAAGACTCAACTTTACAAAGGGCATCTTTCCTTTATAATAACCATTAGTATTCCATTTCCATTATAGTCTCCACTTTTTTCTCCCTTATCCATCCCAACCTTATCTATCCCAACCTTATTGAGTACTTATCTTTTGAAGAATGCTTTATCCAAATTGGTTTATGTGGTAGTTTACTTTAGATTATCACTCATGTAAATTTTACTTGCATCAATTCCAAAGACTCTTTGTTGCTTAACTACAATAAAGGTTTCACTTACGTTTTTACCTGAGAGTACAATAAAATGTCCACCAAATAAAACAAGAGCCAACGGTAGGCTTTTGTTTCGGTCATATTAGCCTTATTAGAGTCTGTTTGAGATTGACTTATTTTGCTGAAATTGAAAACTTTTTATTGAAAGCACAGTAGATAAATATAAAAATTAGCTAAAACAATATAATAAGAACCATGAAGAGTACCAAAAAGTGTAATAAGATCCATAAATAATAACAAAAATAAACTAAAGAGTAAAATAAGCTGACAAAATTAATCCATGCGGAACACACACTTATCAGTTAAGAGAGTGAGATATATAGTGAAGGGTAATCAAGTGAGATCAAGGAGAAAGTGATACTCATGATTGTAGCATCAGGTTCTTTTGGAGACAGTAAGAGCATAAAGTTAACCTTAACGACTATTTATATAAAAATGGACCCAACAGTGGATGATGATGATGATGCCATTGGTCCTACAAGTTTGACAAAGATAAATATGGGAATGTGATGTGTGGACCATGGAAAAAAAAGGGCATATAGAAATTCATTCATCATAGACGAGGGAATTAATTATGAGAATGAAAAAAGATTCATCAGCATATAGCATAGAACCAGAATCCAATACCTAACTCTTTGATTTTTCTTTGTTTTTTGGGGAACACTTTCACTTTCACATGTGCTCTCGGCAAAGCCATAGAGTGCGTCTCACTTGACTTTTATTGTACCACCGTCCCATAAGTCCCCAAGTACTTTCTCTCTCTGTTTCTCTTTTATCACGGGTGACTTTAAAAAATTGGAACGTTGGGAATAAAAGACAAGCACCACAAAATGAGCCGAAAACACAAAAGCCCAACCCAATCATTTATTAAGTCCAACTTCCCCTTTACCTCTCCATTTAGGAATTCTTTACTCTTTAGTTGTGAACTACTTTTTTTTTTTTTTTTTTTTTTTTTTTTTTTTTTTAAGGTTTACTTTCATTTGGAGTATAGTTATATTTCTATCCATTTTTTTTTCAAATAAATTAAGTCAATAAAAATAAACTCCTTTTAGAGAAATGCTATGTCCAAATATTCACAATATTTTCACAACACTTTTACAACAAATTATAAATGGTAGTTTGTTATTGGTTATTTTGGGTGGGTAAAAAAGTAGTTTTTTTGTTTGAAGGGAGGTAAAAAAGTAGTTTAAGTTGTAAATTCAAATTATAACTAATAAGAACTTACCACTTATGATTTGTTATGAAAATATTGTAGATATAACACTTTTTCTCATTTTATCTCATAAATGGAATGATGCACTCTTTTCTCACAGTATGTGCATATGTAATAAATTTGTAAAATTTACGCATTATACTGTAATAGTTAATAACTAGAAGAGAATATATTCATCCTAAGATAAGATGGAGAAGTACTCTTAACCGTTTTATTTAATGGTTGTATGGCAATAGGTACAAAAGTTTTGCTTTGAAAATTTATATATTACAAAAAAAAAAAAAAAAGATCTATATATAATAAAATAGTAGTCTAACTAACAGTTTACTTTTTGATATAGATGGGATATCAAATTCTCCCCTTAAACTTGCTTATGATTAAATTATATGGAGTTAAGTACTTCGCACACAAAAAAAAAAAAAAAAAAAAGAACAATATCATTTTCAGAATTTCGAAAATCATACATAATTACATATCAAAGGTCAAAACGTCCAAAAATAATTATAGGAAAAAAACAACAATAGTATTTTTTAGTTTGCGTAAAAGGACAGCTAAATCCTCCAACAGTCGAAAAATTTAGAATAAAAACAAAAGAAAACGTTCATTTTTCTCGTCGCATTCTTTTTTATCATTTTTGTATTGTATTAAACAAAACGTTCAAATTCACAGCACCCAAGAAAGGTTGTAGATTCTCTATGCTCTCTCTCATGTCCCAACTATATATTATACCACTTCTTATACTCTCACTTTACTTCCTTTCTCAAAAAGTGATCAGTACTCTGAAGGGTTCTCTCGTTGTCTCTCTCTTTCTCTTCTCTTTCTTACCAGTGGAAGCTTAGTGGGAAAGCTTTTGTAGCAGCAGCACTCTTCTCTTCACACTCTGGAAAAAAGGGTCTCTCTCTTCGGTTTGAGAATGGTGAATACCAAAATGGGTTGCTGAGGATTTGCGCTCAAA
This sequence comes from Lithocarpus polystachyus, assembly GCA_033629205.1. NCBI lineage: Eukaryota > Viridiplantae > Streptophyta > Magnoliopsida > Fagales > Fagaceae > Lithocarpus > Lithocarpus polystachyus. The sequence goes on from CM066166.1 coordinate 80,539,470, forward strand.
GTGTTTCTGGGATCAGCAAAATTTCCAAACTTTTGGTACTGTTTTGTTCAGAGATAATGGAGATGAGCATTTACTGGGTGCATCTATTGGTGGTGCTTTGCTTGGGGATGTTTATGAAAAGTCTGTGCCATGTTGAAAGCACTGATGCAAATGTGTATATTGTTACTCTGAGACAAGCTCCTGCTGCTCATTACTATGGTGAGTTGAGAAGCGACTTCACACATGGTTCTCCTTCTTCGGAAAGATTGAATATTCACAAACCAAGGTACTTTATTTCTTTATTATTGTTTTTTTTTTTCTTTTTATATGTGTACAGTTTACAGTTGTGGTGTAATTATCAGTGGTGTAATTATCGAGTTAATTGGTAATTTTGATATGTTATAAGAAAGATGCTATACTGTACACCTTTTAGTGGGTGTTAATTGATTGTGGTAAAGTTATTGTCCAGAGTTGTGGTAAAAGGTACTACATTCTTCATGTATACGATTCATTATTGTGTTATTTTCCTCTTGGAATGGTTGTTCAAAATTTGACCGTTTGAAATTGGGCGTATTATGAATTGGGTGTTGTATTTCTATCTTTTTAGACCTTAGAAAAGATTTGAATTATTAGTGTATTCATTTGGTAGCTTTTGACTGGATAAGACGTGGAAGTTTGGGGCTGTCTGATGGTGTCTTCTTCGTGGGGTTATTTGGAAACTTTCTTTTATGAACGTGTGGATCTTGTATTTATCATAAATTCATAATTTGTTAATTTAATAATTTCTTCACATATAGTAAGTGAAAAATAGTGATGGCTTTACCTTGCTAAAAGATGTTATCTTGTATAATTGTTTGCTCAATGCCATAATTTGGATAGCATGGATAATTGTTTTTGGGCTGGAATTTATGCTTTTCTATTCTGTATCTATCCTAAATTCCTAGTCTTTGCTTGTCCTTCTCAATCAGTCTGTAAAAGTAGGAGCTTTAACTTGACAATGATGCTATTAATTGTATCCTTTCTAGATTTAGAAATACTTCAAGAACAGATCGGAGGTATGGTTCTCATATTGCTCGAGTTCATGATTCATTATTGAAGCGGGTGTTAAGGGGGGAGAAATATCTGAAGTTGTACAGCTACCACTACTTGATTAATGGATTTGCTGTCCTTGTTACCCCATACCAGGTATTGTATAAATGAAATTTCTCCATCATTGTTATAATGTTATTCCATCATCATACTCTGAAGTACTAAGTGGCAGGATTTTCCCTAAGTGGATGCAATAAACAAGTACCATATTTTTGGTTGATATTGTTTTCCAAAAAGTGTATGTGTGTATGTAAGTATCTGGATCAAATCATTAACTTGTTATCATTGTCCTAGATTGTGTTTTTGGATTCCAAAAACATTGCATGATTGCTTTAATACTTATCGATAATTGATTCAAAATTAATAATTCAATACACCTTATAATTGTTTTATATTCACATATATCTGTTTCCAAAAAGAGAACCTAATATGAATTTTATACTAGCTAATAAGGAGTTAACTATAATTAGCAACATTTAGACCAATGCGATGTCTAACTAGGAAATTCATCATAGGAAAACATGATATTAGAAGTCCTAAATAGAACAATTTAAATTCTCTTCTAAATTATTCACTGTTATTATAGGATAACCCTAATTACTATAATATTCAATGTGTATTAGGAAATCAATTGATGCTGCAGACATTTTTGGTCATACAATTAGATAACTCAATACATAGATAGAATATAGCCTATGTTTAAGAAGCACGTAAACAGATTTAAAAGTGGGACAAAGAAGATTGATTGAAATCTTATCATTTTGTTTGATAATAAAATCTCATAACTTTTCAGTATTACAAAGTGAGCATATTTTTATCTTAAAAAAATCTAAGTGATTGAAACAATAGATATTCTAAAAAATTTATAAATTATGAGACAAACCTAAAAGCTTTAAATATTCAGTGGGGATACTGCCTCTATTTAGCCACTCCTAGCTCTGCCCATGATCATACTTGTATGTTGTAATGCTATAAGATGGTGATACTGTATAATTAATGTAGATGCTTATAATTTCTTGGAAAAGATTGTGTATTCAAAATTATGAGTTTTGTGTTTGTGTGTGAATTCTTGGGGCATTACATGTTCGTAGACATGTTTACACTTTGTGACTGTTATCTCTATTAATATTTGGAAAAATTGAAGGCTGACAAGCTTTCAAGGAGGAGAGAAGTGGCAAATGTGATTTTGGATTTCTCTGTTAAAACTGCAACCACCCATACTCCACAGTTCTTGGGACTACCAAATGGGGCATGGATTCAAGAGGGTGGTTTTGAATATGCTGGAGAGGGGATCGTGATAGGGTTTGTTGATACTGGCATTGATCCAACACACCCCAGCTTTGCTGATGATATATCTGAACATCCATATCCAGTTCCAGCTCATTTTTCTGGCATCTGTGAGGTTACTCGGGAGTTTCCATCTGGTTCATGCAATAGGAAGCTTGTTGGGGCCCGCCATTTTGCTGCATCTGCTATAACCAGAGGGATTTTCAATTCAACTCAGGACTATGCTTCACCATTTGATGGTGATGGCCATGGCACGTGAGTGTTCGTCTTATATCCTGGTTGATTGTCTCATAGTTTTACTGTATTTGACTTCTGCAGTCTGTATTTTTGTGAATTTGCACTCTTTTCTCCATTTTTTTTCCATTAGTTATTAAAGGCTCTGAGCTAACCTGGTTTCTGGAAGCAATTTCAGCCTGCCAAGTAAACTGAAATCTTGAAATTGGAATCCAGATTAGGATTTACTCATCTTAAATACATTCAACTGCAGCCATATGAACTCGTTTTGCATTATTGCAGCCAGATTGCAACTTAGACATTGGTTTAAGAGGTAAAAGGGATAGGGTGGAAGTGGGATATATCTTAATCAATCTTAAGTTTTAAATTTCCAATGCACGCACACACGCACACACACAAAGGAAGAGGAAAAAGATTATTGCATCCATACAAATCAATACTTTTAAGGTCAGAAAGAAAGGTAGTGGAAAAGAGCTTTATTCTATACCTGGCTATTTTATTAGTTCATGTTTGGCTTGGCCGAGTCTTTTAAATGAGGATTCCAATTTCCATCAGTGGTCAATTATGATTACAAAAAAATTATTAGTCTTCCCAATGGTTTAATCTGCAATGTAACATGGACAAGCCTGGCATATGTAGCAGTACATACTTATCAAAAATTTATGTAGCATTACATATATGTTCCTTCTATGATAGCAGCACATGGCACTTTCCACAAGTTATCAATCAATGATATGGATTTCCACTTCTATGCATGCACCAGAAGGCCTTTAAAATCTGAACAAACAAAAAAGAAGCCACTGATGAGTCTAATCTTGATTTTCAGGCACACGGCTTCAGTTGCAGCAGGAAACCATGGAGTTCCAGTGGTAGTTGCCGGGCATCACTTTGGAAATGCCAGCGGGATGGCTCCACATTCACAGTAATAAGTCCAGATCTAAGCATTGGTTTGTTATTGTTGTTGATGTTGATATGTATCTTAGAAGTACATAGATGTTCCGTATAGAGAAAACACTCCACTTTCTTCACCAGCCACAAGTGGATCATGTGTCTGTATGTGGATGTATTGGACCCATAGATTTGCACCTAACATCCCTCTTTAGGTACTAATGGTCTAGTACAGTTTGCTTTATCCCTTGAGTTTGTTAGATAATTTGACAGTCTTGACTGGGTGTCGCGAAATTGGCCTAAATTTGTGTGCCTGGCTCTCTTCATATATGGGTCAATTGTAATAGGTTCCTTAGTTTATTCAGGCATGTTTTACTCATTGCATGATCTACGCTTGCCTCTAGAAAAGGGTCCTCAGGGCCTTGTTCAAGCCTTGGGTTAATGCTTCACCCCAGTTCTCCATCTAATGAAGGTGTTCCTTCCTTTAGAAAAATGGTACTGAAAGGATCATTAGATAGGGGTTTTTTGTTATTCATTTTATCCTACCTAAGACCAAAATTTGCCTTTCATGGATTACCAAATTCATGGAAAATAAATGTAGATTCCATTGCTCTCTCCCCTTTTTTCTCCTACTGCCTGTTCCTCTCATATCCTTCCTTCCAAACCAAGAGAGTGCAGGATTTCGTTTTCATTCCTCCCTGGCATGCTTCTTAGCTTTTGTATATCTCTCCTTTATGTTTTAGTTCTCTGCTACTCCTCTCATTTTGTGCATGCCAGCTCATCCTCAAAATATTCACTTGAAATCAACTTTTCATCCTACCCAAAACAAGTAATTTGATGAAGTTTCGCACTAAAAACTTATACGTAATTGAACTAAAACAAGGAAAGAAAACTAACTAGAAAATACTGTTTTCCTTCATAAACAAATAAAGAAAGCAAGCGTTAGGATTTCTATATTAATGCCTAACAGCATACATCAATTTCCCTCTTTTATAAATGTTTATATGTACATTTATGTGGTTATGTATTAACTAGATGCCGATTATTCCAGCATTGCTGTTTACAAGGCATTGTACAGGAGCTTTGGAGGCTTTGCTGCAGATGTAGTTGCTGCCATAGACCAGGTAGATATTACTGGCCTTTTTCTGCAATTGATCTTCTGTCTCCCAACTAACTCAGCTGCTTGGTAGTTTAGAACCTAGCATGGCAACATTCGATACTCTCAACTATAAGCTTTAATTCCTGTTCTGTTTGTCCTACTGTAGTTGTGAGACCTATTGCTTTTTTTTGTATCCCCTTATGGGTTTCAGGTTCTATTTCATCAATATAACCACTGTTGGTTGCATATCTTTTGTCAGTAACCACTTGCATTTGTGTTATTGTGTGTTTTTGGTTCACAATATCTTCAGTGGAGTACTTGTCAGACAGTGGGTGTCAATCATTGTATTTATGTTGCTTAGAAAAGAATTTTTAACTTATATATGTAAAAGTCAGCCATAAGTATGAGTATCTATCTAAATATGCACTGTCTTGATCTTGATGACATAAATATGCAGGCAGCTCAGGATGGGGTTGACATAATAAGCTTATCTATCACCCCCAATCGGCGGCCTCCTGGTATTGCAACATTTTTTAATCCCATAGACATGGCATTGCTATCTGCTGTAAAGGCTGGAATTTTCGCTGTGCAAGCAGCAGGCAATACTGGACCATCACCTAAGAGCATGTCTTCCTTCAGTCCATGGATCTATACTGTTGGTGCTGTATCTCATGACAGAGTCTATAGTAACTCTATAGTCCTTGGCAATAATTTAACCATTAATGGAGCTGGGCTTGCACGTAAGTTCTCACCCCCCCCCCCCCCCCCAAAAAAATTAACTGGTTCATTTATTTATAGAGAACCATGTAACAAATACATAGGTTCTTGATTCATGCTATAAGCAACTACTATTTTCGCAGGGGAATAAAATTTCAAAGTGAATTTAAACCAGTCATTATTTTGAAAAATTCAAGGTCCATTATATGGTAGCCAATCAACATTTGGTTCTGATGAGGGTGTGGCATGTCTCATCAATTGTTGATATATGCAAAATTATAAAAGAATAGAAGTTAAAGCTGTTTAGAGTTGCAATTATACTTTTCATTATTTTTATATGCACACTTTTGAGAATGGAAATCACAGTGAAGGTCAAGAATAGATGGCTTCTGTCTTCTACTGGAACTCAAAGAGAAAGGACAAGTATGAGTTGCAACCAGGATTGCAGTTCTTACCTTCAACCTTCTCACATAGCTTTCTATGGTTTATGAGTTTTGGCAAGTGCTTATGCAAGATGGGGGCTTTGTCCATGGCATAGGGATGTCAAAGATAACATTCTTATATGGTTCCAGTCTTAGCCGAAACTTATATGCTATTTAAATAATAGTTGAATGATTAAATTGACCTCATCCTAAAGCTTAAGCTTTTAGGACAAGTGTTAGTTTATCGTATCCATGTGAACAGACATTGGGAATTGAAGGTGAGGGCTGGAACCTGGTTTGTAGCTCATTGTACAAAAATTGGAGCTTCTCTGGGATAGTTTATTCTAAAGGAAGGCAGGGTTTGAAAAATGTGACATCGATTATTTCAAGATGCACTCTGACTGTCCAATCCCATGGTTATATTTTCTTGACTTTTAGAATAGTCAAAGTCAATTATATGCACACAAGTATTACATTTAGAATTTCTAATTTCATTTATTTAGATAATAGGCAGTTTAATTTTCAGCTCGTTTTTTTTATTTAGATACCTATGAAGCTGCTGCCTAATCTCTTACAAGATGGAGTAACTTCAGCATTCTTTCCTCAAAAAAGTTACTCCAAGAAGAAGCAGTTTAGATGTAAATGAGAAACCTGAACCCTCTTCATATTTGAGCACGATAATTAGGTAGTACCTATTGTGGTCAGTAACCTGAATATTATGATTAAGATGTAGTCTGGATTAGTTGTTGTGAATCCTACCTGTTCTTGTCGTTTATGTATTTGCACAGTTACTTTCACCTTCAAATCGTATCAATGTTGCACAGCTCCTTGCATAGGATTCTATGGCCTACCTCTAGATGCATGCTTTACAACTTGGATGCATATTGTGAATGTAACCAATTGATTTGAAAGATAAACTGATTTTTTTTCTTGTTTGTTCAGCGGGAACAAATGGCACAATGTACACACTGATTCTTGCAATTCATGCTTTGAACAATGAGACGACAACGGTCAAGGATATGTATGTGGGTGAATGCCAAGACTCCAGTAGCTTCAATCAGGATCTTGTCCAAGGGAACCTCTTGATCTGTAGCTACTCAATACGATTTGTGCTTGGGCTCTCGACTATCAAACAGGCCTTACAAACAGCCAAAAACCTCAGTGCGACTGGTGTTGTGTTCTACATGGACCCCTTTGTAATTGGTTTTCAGCTTAATCCAGTTCCATTGCAAATGCCTGGGATCATAATTCCGTCCTCAGATATTTCCAAGGTTTGGGATCTGTGTGTGTTTGATAATGAGTGTGCACATTTTGTTTAGCCATGTGCTCTTGATTAACCTCTTCTCTCTCTCTCTTTCTCTCTCTCTCTCTCTCTTACATTCATGATCTATATAACAGGTTTTACTCCAATACTACAATTCTTCTTTGGAGAGAGATGAGCTCACAAAGAAAATTATTAAATTTGGGGCAGTTGCAAGCATCTGTGGTGGACTAAAAGCAAATTACAGCAATGCTGCTCCAAAGGTTATGTATTACTCTGCTAGAGGACCAGATCCAGAAGACGGTTTTCTTGATGATGCTGACATAATGAAACCCAACTTGGTAGCTCCTGGAAATTCAATATGGGCTGCTTGGAGTTCTGTTGGCACTGATTCAGTTGAATTTCAAGGTATGAATACACAGACAATAAATGCTGCAATTATGATTGCCTGCATATCTAGAACCAAAAAAGGGAAAATATATCACCAAAAAAAGAAAAATAAGGATTAGATCAACTTTATAATTTTTAATCCATAAGTTTCAAAGTTTACCAATTCTTTTAAAAGTTACATTCTCTATTAATTTATAATTTTTCTCCACAATTTAGGTGAGAACTTTGCAATGATGTCTGGGACAAGCATGGCTGCCCCTCATGTTGCTGGACTTGCGGCACTTATTAAGCAAAAGTTCCCCAATTTCAGCCCTTCAGCCATTGCATCTGCCCTTTCCACCACTGCTTCCCCACATGACAAGAATGGTGGACCAATAATGGCTCAGCGCGCCTATGCCAACCCAGATCTAAACCAGTCTCCAGCAACTCCCTTTGACATGGGCAGTGGTTTTGTGAATGCAACTGCAGCACTCAATCCGGGTTTGATTTTTGATTCCAGTAAGTCTAATTACATCAAGCCTATATTCTTTATTAGTCAAGAAGTTTGGGGCTATCTAAATTATGGAAATTTGGTTGTGATCTTGATCTTGTCGTTTACTTTGTTCCTTGGATTCAAATATGGTCTAGGGTACTGAATGTTTGGTTATTAAGAAGCTCTATATTCATATAATAATTGTAGCTGAAACAAGAAGGTTAAGCTGGAGGCATGTAAATATAGGAAAGATAGGATAAGGAATGAAATTGTTCGTTCAAAGGAATAGGTGGCTCCTATTTAGATAAAGACTAGCGAGAGTTGCACGAATGAGAGAGTGATTTAATTCAAGTTGATAGAGTGAGTCAGAGGGAGGCCTATATTAATATGGGTAGAAATAGTGAAGAAAGAGATGGGGTAGGCAGGGGGCTTTTTCTAAAGTTAGAAACTTTCTTCCGGTCATCACTTTTTAATCAAATCTTATATATTTTTACCTCGGTTTGGGATTTAAAGTGCTCTTGTAGGCTTTCATTTATTTGTACCCTGCCCCTTATCCCAACTTCTCAATAATTTATTTTCTAGGTTTTTGCACTTATGAAATAGTGAGGCAGTAATGTCATCTTCCTTGCTTTGTCCGTTTTCCAAGTCAATAGTCTTCCTCTCAATGAGTTAAGTTGTGCAAATGCACCTGTTACTTTATTATGAATTGCTAAACATAATATGGTTTGAATCCATTGCTAGCTGTTGAAAAGCAAAAGGTAAAACTAGATGATGATTTGTAAAGAATGGATAATAATCCAAAAAAAGACATAAAACATTGTGACTCTTCTATTTGTTGGCATTCTGAATCTCAATTGAAATTATTTGACTTGTGCCAAGTGCTTCCATGAAAATTGCCAAATCTTATTTGAAGTCTAACTAGAGCATTTTCTTGTCACAGGTTATGATGACTATATGATGTTTCTTTGTGGCATTAATGGATCAGCTCCTGTGGTTTTGAATTACACTGGCCAAAACTGTTGGGCTTATAATTATTCCATGGGTGGTGCTGACCTGAACTTGCCTTCCATCGTGATAGCAAAACTTAACCAGTCTAAAACAATTCAAAGATCAGTGATCAATGTTGCTGGAAATGAAACTTATACCGTTGGTTGGAGTGCTCCGTATGGGGTGTCTATGAAGGTGGTTCCATTGCACTTTTCTATTGTATATGGGGAACGACAGGTCTTAAGTGTGTACCTTAATGCAACTACGAACAGTTCTGTTGCCAGCTTCGGGAGAATTGGTCTTTTTGGAAATCAAGGTCATATTGTCAACATTCCTCTATCAGTTATTGTTAAAATGTCTCACTAATGCTAACTGCATAGTGTTTTTTTTTTTTTTTTTTTTTTTTCATAATTCTTTCTTCTACTATTTTTCCCTCTCTTCTCTGTCTTGTAAGATGTGCTTAAGTGTTAACCAATTTTTTCATTCATTATCATGTAAATGCTAAAGCGCCTTTTGGTAATATAGATAACTATGAATGAATGATTGATAATCAGCAGTTATAACTCTCTCTCTCTCTCTCTCTCTCAACCATCTGAATTTAAAGAACATATCCTTGTTCTCGGTAAGTTAAGTTGATGTTCCTTGCATGCATGGCTACAATGTTCACTGTACAAACTGAACGAAGAAGCATATGTTGATCACTGGAATCACAATCAATGACGAAAATTTGAAGTTAATTGTGAAAGAAATTTTTGCAATTGGAATAATGTTCTGAGCCAAGACTCTTAACTTTTTTTAGCATTTTTGAGCCTAGACTCTCGGCTTAGTAATGTAGAACCTAATGTTGAGATGCATTAGTTTGCAACACTTAATGCCAAGAGTTGGTGGGTGGGGGGAATGATTATCACTCTGCATTCGTTTGCACAACTTGATGCCAAGAGTAGGATGAAAAAATGGCACCCATGTTTCAATCCAATACTAGTTGCATACCCACGCTATGCGTGAGAATATATAATTATTCCGTATAATGTGTAATTAATAAGGACGAAAAACATATTTTTGTCAAAGTTTAGGGACCAAAATAGTATTTTACCCAATTAAAATTCATGGCTATGTATAGCAGATTGCTTTATAGTTCCTATGCTACAATAAATTCTATGATAATTGTTATGCCAATTTTTTGAAGATAAAAAATCTCACCAAAGTGTACTTAGAGGAACTTGTTTGGACTCTTCAAACTTCATAAGGTCGGAGATGTGAAACACAATTTATACATTATAAATAAATTAAAACTAATAAAACTCACCAGCATTCTACCTTTTCGTACTAGAAAACCTATCAGCATTAGCCACTGCAGTTGGCTTTGATGCTCTAACAACCATTTTATAGTCCTAGGACATCATTCCAAATTTATAGAGGTTAGAGCAAATGGCTAATAATTTACAAAAGGGCATAACAATCTCATAAAATCATAGCAGTACATTTAAAAATATAAAAAAATAAAAAGCCTACCTATTATGACCCACAGCCTCAATTCTCCCCTTCTCTTTTTTTCTTTATTTTGTTGGTAATACTGCTCTTTGATGAAATCAACAATAAGCAAAATTAGTCAAAGCAAGCAATGAAAAAAAAAAATTTAACCATTTATAGGAAGTGCAAAGCAAGCAAGAAAGAAAATTAAACCTATAAACAATATGCACAAAATTTGTTGTATATCTTAGTAAATGACATATTAGTCATTTCATGGAGTCATAAAAGTAGTTAAATTGTCTACAATCAAATTAATTTTTTATTTAAATATATATATTTTGGAAATTTCTATTATAACTGAATTAATCATTTGCATAGAAAAATTAATTTTTTTACAACCATAGTATAGCTACTTAGATTTATCACAACATGAGGAGGGGAAAAAAACTTTGAATGGAAAGATTTCACATCAAATTAAAAAAAGATTTCGTCAAGCACATGTTATGCAACGCCAAAAGAACACCTATAGAATAGATTAATTCAAAGCAACCCAAAAAGATGATTCAAGAAAAAACACTTACTAGTTCATCTCATCAAGCAATTAAGTTCCCAATAGATAGGCCCATGAGTACAGGATATTGGCCAACGGCTTTGATGACCTTGAATTAAACTAAATTTTTGCATTTTGATTAAACAATGAGAAAAACAGTATAAGACCCAAGATAAATTAAATTAAATTAAAATTAAAAAAAATTCATTGAATATTAGAGAGAGAAAACACCCCTTTAGAACCAAACACAATCCTGAACATCTGCTACGTTAATGAATGACTTTAATTACCAATCTTATAACTATTAAAGGTAGTTTCTGCTTGCTTGCCAATTCAAGATTTGTCAACCAAACCAAAACTTACAATTGGAGAATGTACATGTTTTCTAAAAGAATAGAATCAAAAGAAACCTAAAATCAAGTTCAAAGAATAGGTACCATCCATAGAAGCCAGTAATTCATTTTAAGTTGGAGAAACATAATCCAAATAAAACAAATTTGTTGGCAATTTCTGTTATATTGTGTGAAAAATGTCATTTTTAACAAAAGGCCAATGAAACTTTACTTAAGAATTTTATCAAACTATTTGTGCACATGTAACACTATGAAATTTATCCAAGTTTAAAGTAGGGGTTTAAATAGTAGCACAAAAATTATGAATTGATGCACAATTCAAATGTAATAACAAAACTCTAAATAATCACTATCTAACACAGCCAGTTTGCTTCAAAATATAGGATACCATTTAACCACATATTAAAACAACTTTAAATATAACAACTTGCTAAGCATGGCCTCCAAATTATTTGCAAATTAAAGATTTATTAACCAACTAATTATCGCCATAGTCTCCATATATATTCACACATCCATTTCTTGATCCAAAAACAGTGCCGGCTCAACATACTAAGCAAGAGAGGCGATCGCTTAAGGCCCCCAAGCAGAAAAAGGCCCCAAATTTTAACCAATCAAAAATTTTTAAGTCCCAAAATCTTAGATGATAAAATAATATTTATGCTGACTCAAATAAAAACTAATAAAAATTAAAATTTGCTATCTCAATTGTTGTGAAAAATGTTATATATATATATATATATATATTGTAACATTACTTCTACCCAATAAGATCTATTTCTTGGAAGTATTAATTAAGCCCAAAATTTTAGCCAATAAATAAATAATAATTTTTTTATCAAAGAAAAAACTAGAACAAATAAATTTTTCGTTTGATGTGTAACCTTTCACCTTCTCCACGGGTGTTTTTCAGTGTAGAATTCATTGACTTCCACACAGAGAAGTTAAAAAAACACACACACTCTCTCTCAACCAAACAACTAATCTCTCTCAACCAAACAACTAAAATTTTAAGACAAAAATTATATACATATTCAATCTCAGACCTCAATTTTTCTTGTACGAATTGCTGGAAATTTTGCCCCACTCTCTATTTAAAGCATAAAAAAGAAATTGTTTTGAAGCTGTAGTTGCTATGCTTCAGACCTTCTTCTTCTCATTTGAGTCTGATCCTCAAGTTTGTTACTTCTCTAGAACCTTTGCTTCTTTCCTGAACTTTCTCATAATTCAAGCTATCTTGTTTTGCTTTCTCTTTATTTTATTCTTGGTAATTACTTTAGATTCTGACACAGCACATAGGTAAACTCATTTTCATTCATCCATCCATTTAACATATTAGTTGGGACATGGAGTAGTATAGGACTGTAAATTTATTTTATTTTATTATTTTAGTAATCATTGAACTCCGTCTATACTTATCTCTTAGGGTTTTAATTTTTTAAATAAATTTCTCCTTCAATTTTTTGTTGAGAATGTCATTGATTCGTTATTAAAAAAAAAAATTTACTTTTATACTCTTGTATGGGTCCACATTAACACTACTAGTTGTTATTTTGTTAACAAATAAAACTATTTCTGTGAAAAAAAAATCAACCGATAAAAAACTAAAATATTTAAATTAAAAAAAGGCCCCACTCAAAATTGTTGTTTTAGGCCCCAGCATACATTAAGCCGGCCCTGTCCAAAAAAAAAAACTACTTTCTATTCTTCCTATATGTTTCGATTTGCATTTCCACGAATTGGGCTTTACGTAATACTATAAAATAAGTAAAAATTCTTCAAATCCCATGTTCAGAAATAAAACATTTTATTCATATAGTAAATTTCAACGAAACCCATCAAACAAAAAAGAAAAGAAAAAGTTTTGATCTTTGGAGTTATAAACTTGTTGGGAAGCCTTTAAATCATTGTGTAGGACGACTCAGTCTTTTGGGTTGGAGAAACGAATAGCCTAGGAGGCGATCATCAAGGCCAATCTCGCCTTCAACAACACCATTGTCAATAGCACCAATTTAAACAATTCGGATTCAACCATCATGCTTCTTCATTGTTGTTAGATTCAAAGAAAGGCAAGAGGTAAGAAGAAGGAAGGGTTGTAGAATGAGAGAAGGTTGCTTTGGCGTTTTAGATATAGGGACATAGAGAAGAACGTAGAGAGAGATAAAGAAAAAAGTTGAGGGAGAAGGAATATGAAAGGTACAAATTTGTAACTTCCTAAAACCGGAACGTTGTATTTGTTGGTTTTTAAGGAAAAATGCTAGTGAGAATTAGATTAAGAGTTTGAAATTATAGGTTTTAGCAAAGATGAAGAGAGAAACTGATATTGATAAAGATACAGATATATAGATATAGTGGTGGGAATTAAATTAATAAGAAGTAGGCTTTATGGTGGAGATAAAGGTGAGATTTGTAACTTCCTAAAGCCAGAACGTTGTATTTGTTGGTTTTTAAGGAAAAATGCTAGTGAGAATTAGATTAAGAATTTGAAACTGTAGGTTTTGGCAAAGATGAAGAGAGAAACTAATGTAGATATAAATAGATATAGTGGTGGAAATTATGGTGGAGATAGTGGTGGGAATTAATAAATGGCCTTTATGGTGGAGATAGTAGTGGGAATTAATTTAATAGGAAGTGGGCTTTATGGTGGAGATAGAGGTGAGATTTGTAACTTCCTAAAGCCAAAATGTTGTGTTTGTTGGTTTTTAAGGGAAAATGCTAGTGAGAATTAGATTAAGAGTTTGAAACTGTAAGTTATGCAAAGATGAAGAGAGAAACTAATGTAGATATAGATATAGATATATAGATATAGTGGTGGGAATTAATAAATGGGTTTTATGGTGGAGATAGTGGTGGGAATTAATTTAATAGGAAGTGGGCTTAATGGTGGAGATAGAGGTGAGATTTGTAACTTCCTAAAGCCGAAACGTTGTGTTTGTTGGTTTTTAAGGGAAAATGCTAGTGAGAATTAAATTAAGAGTTTGAAACTGTAGGTTTTGGCAAAAATGAAGAGAGAAACTGATATAGATATAGATATATAGATATAGTGTTGGAAATTATCGTAGAGATAGTGGTGGAGATAGTGGCGGGAATTAATAAATGGGCTTTATGGTGGAGATAGTGGTGGGAATTAATTTAATAAGAAGTGGCCTTTATGATGAAGGTAGAGATGAGATTTATTTTATTATTTTTTAAATTGATAAAATCTATTTTTAAATTGTTGGGAAAATACAAAAAAAATACTATGGAAATGACATGGTTGCTGACGTGGCTGAACGTAAGCGTAGCAACATTAAATGCTACGCTTCAGTTTTTAGTAATAATATATAGATATAGATAAGAAGTAGCCTTTATGATGAAAATAGAGATGAGATTTATTTTATTATTTTTAAATTGATAAAATCTATTTTTAAATTATTGGGAAAATACAAAAAAATATTATGGAAATGACATGGTTGCTGACGTGACTCGACATGAGCATGACAACATTAAATGCTACGCTTCAGCTTTTAGTAATATATAGATGAGTCATTGATGCACAATTTTTTCTACCCCTTAAATTACTTTGATTACCACTTTTAATAATGGAGAAATGCATCTATCCTTTGCCAAATTGAAATAATTGACAATATGTAGCTATGGTTAGTCTGCTAGTTTCCAATCTAGGCCTCATGTGATCTGTGGTTTAAGTTTTTTTCCAATAATTTCTTAACTAGTCGCAAACTCACGCAATGTATAGAAAAATGTAATATAATTATTTTATAAGAATATAATATAAAATTTGTAGGTTAAATAACGCATGTATTATTTAAAAGTATTTTCTATTTTTATAATTTTTATATAATGTAACATATAATGTATTTTGTATTCTACAATAATACATAGCAATGAGAGAGAGAGAGAGAGAGAGAGAGAGAGAGAGAGAGAGAGAGAGAGAGAGAGAGAGATGTTATTAAAAGGTTTTTTTTTTTTTTTTGAAAAAAAAATATACCATAGTCGATTGAATAATTTAAACATATCCAAGAATATTAAATAATAATAAAAATGTACACCTCCATTCCATGGAACACATGTAACATGTTATATTAATTTTAAATTATTATATAAGTTTAGAATTGTAGTATTTTTTTTATCATTTCAAATATAAGTATAATGTCTATATTATTGAAACTTGAATTTTAAGGAAATATTTTAAATATTTATCATTTTTATTACTTTTTAAAGGCACATATCTCTAATTTATAATGTCTATTTTGTTTATATTTTTTAAGAGTTTGACCCAAAATAGAATAAAATTTCATAATTTTTAACCAAAAAATTAAGAAAAAATTTTTGAGCTCAAAACTAAAAAAGAAAACCTACAAAATGAATCAATTTAAAGTTCAATTAGTCCAAAATGGACCGACGTGGACCAAAGTGGACCGAATGAACCAAAGTGGACCAAATAGATCAAAGCTAACCGAATTGATCGAAGTGGATAGGAGGTACTAAATGGACTGAAATAGACCGAAGTGGAAGGAATGGGCCTAAGTTGATAAAAGTGGACCAAATTGAACCGTATGGATCAAAGTGGAAGGAGTGGAATGAATTGGTGGGTTTAGTGAGAGAGTGTAATTAAGTGTGTGTGTGTGTGTGTGTGTAATAGTTAGTTAATTTCAAAAAAAAAAAAAAAAGTAAAATTTGTATTGACTACGGTGTCACTAAAAACTAATTAAGAATTTGCTTATTATGTTGTTGATATAAAACTAACCAATCATATCACTTTGTAATTTTTTTTTAGTTAGTAACTGATATCATTTAAATGTTCTTTTTACTTTTAAAAAAATTAAATGAAAATATTCATAAAATGCATCATCTAAAAGATTTTATTATTTGATTAAGATTAATTTTTAAAAAGCTTAAATGATTTATTTTATAGAATCGAGCCTAAATGACTTCATGTACTAATGGATTAGGATAGAATAATTAAATTAACTCATTTAATTATTTACTTATAGATTTTACAATTAAAATGGACCGAAATGCTACGTTGATATGGCTCAATAAAAGTGTAGAAATAATAAATGATATGCTTCAACTTTTTTTTTTTAATACAAGATAGAATTTTTACTCTAGCCTAATCTAAGTGTATATGTGTGCGAAACTCCTTCCTAGAAACTTGAACTCCGGCCCTTGCCCCCCACACTTCACAAGCAATTATATATGTATAGATTTTTTAAAGGGAATTTTAGATAATTATATATGGATTGACGGTTGAATTTTACACTTTCCATAATAATCTTTAATGTGTCATTTCCTTGGAACATTAACTAATTTTGGTAAAATTTTAACGAAGAGGAGATCAAATGATAAATTTAATTTAATTTTAAAAGTTGATGAACAAAATTGATAAAATTACTAGTTGAGAGATCACTACAAAAAACGGGGCCTTTAGGCCCCGTTTTTTTGGGCCGCGTTTGCAAAAACGCGGCCCAAAACATGCTTCAGGCCGCGTTTCTTGAAACGCGGCCCAAAAACATGCTTCAGGCCGCGTTTCAAGAGACGCAGCCCAAAAACAAGCTTCAGGCCGCGTTTTTTGAACGCGGCCCAAAAAAAAATACTGAGGCCGCGTTTTAAAACGCGGCCTCAAGCAATTCTCTGAAGCCGCGTTCGCAAAACGCGGCTTCAGTTCTTCTTTGGGGCCGCGTTTTAATAAACGCGGCCCCAATTTTGCCTAAAGCCGCGTCTTAGACACGCGGCTTTAGGCTTTGAATGCGTTTTTTGAATCCCCCTATATCAATCTGATCCAAGTGATTTCCTTTGCACCCTCACACATCACCCTCCAGAGCTCCCAAGTCCTCATCACCCTCATCTCCATCATTGAGTCTCCCATGCACACACATCTCAATCTCCGATCGGATCTCCGATCGAGCCTTGGAGCGCGATCTCCGATCCGATCGGAGATCGCGCCTTTGGAGCGCGATCTCCGATCCGATCGGAGATCGCGCCTTTGGAGCGCGATCGCCGATCCGATCGGAGATCGCGCCTTTGGAGCGCGATCTCCGATCCGATCGGAGATCGCGCCTTGGAGCGCGATCGCCGATCGGATCGAAGATCGAGCCTTGGAGCTCGATCTCCGATCCGATCGGAGATCGAGGATCTCCGATCTCCGATCTCTGAGGTTTGCTGTGTTTTAATTTGTTGTGTTTTAGTTTTCTTGTTCTTGTTCATGTTTAAATTTGCTGTGTTTTAATTTTTTGCTGGGTTTGTGTTTGTTTAAATATGTAATGTGTTTGTGTTCAAATTGTTTGCTATGTTTTAATTTGCTGTGTTTTAATTTTCTTGTTCTTGTTCTTGTTCTTGTTCATGATTAAATTTGCTGTGTTTTAATTTTTTGCTGGGTTATGTGTTTGTTTGTTTCAAATTGATTTCAAATTTTTTTTTAAATTTGCTGTGTTATTAGTTTTTTTTCCAGAAAACAAAAAAAGTTTAGAATTATTTTTCAACGAAAATAATTTTGAAAAAGCAATAAATATAATTATATTTATTGCTTTTTCAAAATTATTTTTTTTTGAATATTTTTGGCAGTAGCCGCGTTTTAAACGTGGCCTAAGGTGGACTGGTCTTAGGCCACGTTTAGAACGCGGCCATTGACCTTGGTCTTAGGCCGCGTTTAAAACGCGGCCATAGACCTTGGTCTTAGGCCGCGTTTTTAAAAAGTGCGGCCATATACCCCGGATGCCTATAGTCGCGGGGTTTAGACCGCGTTTAAAAACGCGGCCTAAAAAAGCGCGGCCATAGCCTTAGGCCGCGTTTTTAGGACTTTAGGCCGCGTTTTTCAAACGCGGCCTAAAGTCTTTTTTTTTGTAGTGGATCAAATTAAAATTTACCTGGCCAATTAGTAATTTAACAAATCATTAATTACATTTTGTTATCCTCAACCTCAAGAAAGCAACCTTTGCTCCCAAGGTTCATGGTTCATAGTCCTTGAACGCAATCTATCACTACAAAAAAAAAGACTTTAGGCCGCGTTTGAAAAACGCGGCCTAAAGTCCTAAAAACGCGGCCTAAGGCTATGGTCGCGCTTTTTTAGGCCGCGTTTTTAAACGCGGCCTAAACCCCGCGACTATAGGCATCCGGGGTATATGGCCGCACTTTTTAAAAACGCGGCCTAAGACCAAGGTCTATAGCCGCGTTTTAAACGCGGCCTAAGACCAAGGTCAATGGCCGCGTTCTAAACGTGGCCTAAGACCAGTCCACCTTAGGCCACGTTTAAAACGCGGCTACTGCCAAAAATATTCAAAAAAAAATAATTTTGAAAAAGCAATAAATATAATTATATTTATTGCTTTTTCAAAATTATTTTTGTTGAAAAATAATTCTAAACTTTTTTTGTTTTCTGGAAAAAAAACTAATAACACAGCAAATTTAAAAAAAAATTTGAAATCAATTTGAAACAAACAAACACATAACCCAGCAAAAAATTAAAACACAGCAAATTTAATCATGAACAAGAACAAGAACAAGAACAAGAAAATTAAAACACAGCAAATTAAAACATAGCAAACAATTTGAACACAAACACATTACATATTTAAACAAACACAAACCCAGCAAAAAATTAAAACACAGCAAATTTAAACATGAACAAGAACAAGAAAACTAAAACACAACAAATTAAAACACAGCAAACCTCAGAGATCGGAGATCGGAGATCCTCGATCTCCGATCCGATCGGCGATCGCGCTCCAAGGCGCGATCTCCGATCGGATCGGCGATCGCGCTCCAAAGGCGCGATCTCCGATCGGATCGGCGATCGCGCTCCAAAGGAGCGATCTCCGATCTGATCGGCGATCGCGCTCCAAAGGCGCGATCTCCGATCGGATCGGAGATCGCGCTCCAAAGGCGTGATCTCCGATCTGATCGGCGATCGCGCTCCAAAGGCGCGATCTCCGATCCAAAGGCGCGATCTCCGATCGGATCGGCGATCGCGCTCCAAAATCGCGATCTCCGATCGGATCGGAGATCGCGCTCCAAGGCTCAATCGGAGATCCGATCGGAGATTGAGATGTGTGTGCATGGGAGACTCAATGATGGAGATGAGGGTGATGAGGACTTGGGAGCTCTGGAGGGTGATGTGTGAGGGTGCAAAGGAAATCACTTGGATCAGATTGATATAGGGGGATTCAAAAAACGCATTCAAAGCCTAAAGCCGCGTGTCTAAGACGCGGCTTTAGGCAAAATTGGGGCCGCGTTTATTAAAACGCGGCCCCAAAGAAGAACTGAAGCCGCGTTTTGCGAACGCGGCTTCAGAGAATTGCTTGAGGCCGCGTTTTAAAACGCGGCCTCAGTATTTTTTTTTGGGCCGCGTTCAAAAAACGCGGCCTGAAGCTTGTTTTTGGGCCGCGTCTCTTGAAACGCGGCCTGAAGCATGTTTTTGGGCCGCGTTTCAAGAAACGCGGCCTGAAGCATGTTTTGGGCCGCGTTTTTGCAAACGCGGCCCAAAAAAACGGGGCCTAAAGGCCCCGTTTTTTGTAGTGTATGACTAAGTTTGACCCTCGTCACAACAAGCATAGGACGAAGAAGGACAAGTGAAGAAGATTGAGTGTGGAAGCCATGAGGTAGCCTAACGAGAGAGAATTTGATCAAGAATAGTGATATGGACAAGAGTATGGATTAAGCTAATTATGTTGTGTTTGTGTTTGTGTTTGATAAACTATAGTGATACTAACAAGAGCTAGAATGTTCGTGATGTTTTCTTCCTCTTCCAGATTAGATATTTACTTTCACTTGGGCTGATTATGTTGTGGTTTCAATGACTATCAAGGACTAATTTCTGATATTAAATGGCTTTCGATGATACAAAGAATATCTCAATGGCCAGTCGTTGAGATGAGTATTGGAAGGCCAAATTAATACTTGGCAGGCTTGCTTGTTTGCCCATGGGAGAGATTTGCTTCTACTAGGCCACTTTCGTAACTAGCCTTTGTTTCCCAGTTCAATCGTTCATTCGTGAATTGCTACACCACTTAAACTTAGCCCCTAGACATATTGTCTCAAATGCATTACATAGTACATTCCATCATTGGGTGTATGGTTGTATGGCTTTCTTGCAATGATAGTGAGATGATCGTAGAACTGAGTTTTTGTATCTATATCGACTACACAAATCAATGAATTAAACCCGAGGTCCCAAGTTCTGCTTATCACACTATTAGCCTATAGAGTTTCCAAAGTGACGCATGTACAAAAAGTGGAATAATTAGACAAAAGCGATATAAGACACCACTTCTTTATATATAAGAATTTTTTTTTTTTTTTGGTAGGAAATTTTACCACATAAAGTTCCTGTAATCATTCTTCAAAAGTAAATAGTCAAAATTATCATATTCACACACACCATCCTAAATAGTCCAAATCATTCTAGCTATATCATCATTCTACTAACAATCCCCACAAACCACACCCCCCCCCCCCCCCCCCCCGAAAAAGAAAAAAACAAAAATAAAATAGCACATAGCGTTCAAGTAACAACATGGCCAACTCAATACAATTTGACGCAGATGGCGATAATTATAATATAAGATATTTTTTTTTTTATTTTATTGGTAATTTTGCATCTCAATTCAGTATTTAAATTTTTCTCACTTGTATTTAAATTTGGTTAAAATGTCATTTTCAATTAATAATATGATTAAAAGAAATCCACTAAAACATGTATTAGGTTGGGGCCAATTTTATTGGCGTGTGATTTTAAAAATAATAATAATTATTATTCACTCACACGATGAGTTTTTTTAATGAAATAGAATTTTAGTTGGAGTATAATTTTATATTTTTTTAAACTTAGCTAATAGAGTTTTATCTAAATTTGAACTATAGTTGAAGTAAAATTTTAAATTTCTTGAAACTTAGCTAATAGGCTTCTACATAAAGTAAATTATCCTAATTGACGAGAATTTAACGATTTGTCACACAAAGAAGGATAGCCACTTGGCACACCATTACTTCTTGGCCTATATTCTATATATATTTATTATCTATATATATATATATATATAAAACCGAAGCTTTTGAAGCTTCCATAATTTTCCACATCATCATTATAATTTATAAAAAAAAATTTAATTGTTAAAATTAAATAGTGAGAAAGTTCTAACAGGAGTCTTTCTCTCTCTTTGTTCCTCATCATTTTAATTTATAAATTTTTTTTTAATTTTTGAAACTAAATAGTAAGAGGGTCCTAATAGGAGTCTTTCTCTTTTTTCTTTAATCCTAAAATTTTTTTTACGTGAGTTTTTTTTTTTAAACCTAAAGTGAGTCCTTTAAGAAAAAAAAAAATTCGAACATGAAGTCTAATTAAAAAAATATATAATTATTTTTTTAATCCTAATTCTAACGTAAATCTCTCAAAAAGTCAAAATATTCGGTTTTATATTATATATAGATAATAATAATAATGTGGCAAGCTCTAAGAATATAAGAATGCAATTTGTTGATTTACTATCAAGATAACATGGATCAGATTGGTAGTAGATAGTAGATTTAATTGCAGTTGAGTATTATGTGAAGTCATCACCATAGAATAGCACCATTACTTCTTGGCCTATATTCCATATATATATTTATTATATATATATATATAACCGAAGTCTCTGAAACTCCCACAAATTTTCACATCATCATTTTAATTTTCAATTTTTTTTTTAATTTTTAAAACTAAATAGTGAGAGAGTCCTAACATGAGAGTAGCTGAGGAGTACAGAGCGAAACCCTAAGGTCTTCTCTGGTCCTCCGCGCTTTTCAACTTCGCGATGAACTGGTCCGAAACGGCGGGTTCTCCGCCCCGCCTCTCAGAAGCTCCGGCTCCAAAATCCTAATCTCCGAACCGGAATTCCTCTCCTCCGCCTCCATTGCGGACCGTACCATCCGCTCCACGGACGGGTGCTCCGTACCATTGCTCTCGCACCACTTGAGAATCATGGCCAAATCGCCTTCCGATTCAATCAAATCCTCATCAGATGGAGGAAAAAAAAAAAGAAAAAAGAAAAGGAAGGTAGAAGATGATGAACAGTGAAATCGAGCCTTAAAGACTCGATTTCCACGTGGATCATTTCTCCACGTCAGCTCTACTAAAATACAAAAATCGAGTGTCTTAAACTCGATTTGCTACAGTGAAATCGAGTCCACAGGACTCGAATTGTTATAAACCAAAATTGTTTCAAACCTTAGTTTACTAACTATATAGTTAGGGTTTTATTGTTATTTTGAAAAAAAATCCCTCTTTTCGTCACTTCACCTCCTTTCTCCGATTATCTCTCTTTATCACTCTCTCTCTATCTCTCCAAACGGACCAGTTAACCTGAGCATCACACTATCAGAGGGCATCAAAACAAAAAGGAACAAAGGATATGAGTTTTGTGCTTGCAATTTTATAATTTTTGGCAAGAGTAGTCCGATTGGGTTCCTCCTTAGAGAAGGTGGAGCTTAAGGATAAGGATAGTAATCTCACATCCACCTTTCACACCGGCATTTTCTTGGCTTCCCTAGCCCTATGAGAATAGAGATCTTTCACTCCTTTTTGGTCTCTTCAAGCACCAATCTTCTCCATCCAGTAAGCTCTGATCTTGGTGCTGACTCAGCTTTATATGACAAATTATCAAATAAAATATTGGACGAGAAATGGGAGAGAGTCTTAAAGGGCACTATGAGGGAGAAAAAAGGTCCATAAGGAAGAGAGAGATTTAAAGGCCACCACCATGTCAGACCATCATCTACCTTCAGCCCAGGCTCCTGCCACCGTTATATTCCACCTGAATCACTGCCAGTAAAGGTATTATTAAACGACAAAAAATGATATCAAATATGGTTTAGCTTTTGTTATTTTGGGTTGATTGTTATTAATTTAGGTATTTGGGTTATTGGTTTTGAAGGAGGTTGAGTGATGAAGAAAAGAAGGGCACCATCGAAGATATCTAAAACCCATTTTAGCTCAGATTTGACAACCATTAAAGGTATTCCCTCTCTCTATTTATCTTGCCTTCGTTTTCTTTATTTAACGATTGGATTTACGACCATGGAAGGTACTCTCTTTCTTTGTATTATTCTGCTCCTTTTTCATTTGTTTAAATTTTGTTTGGTTGCTGAGAAACAAGGAGTTTTCTTTTTCTTAAACGTTGTTTGGTTGTCGATAAAACAGGATGAGAAAATTGAGCATTTATATTTTTTGTTTGGGTCATATTTCAGCTTTCTTCTATTGGTTGAAGTCCGGTTGGCTGGTTCCCAAGAAAACAGAGAAGAGAAATGGGGATTTTTTTATTTTATTTTTATTTTTTGGGTTTTTGAAATTCTTTTTGCAACGTCTGATTTCTGCTTTTCGTTTGTATATATTTTATTTGCTGCATTATATATTGGTAATGGTAGTTGTAGTATGTATATGGGCATATAGAGGTTCTGCCAATAATTTGTTTTAATATGTTTGGACATGGGTTTGCACTTTGCACTAAAGTTATTGTTTGATATGTTACCAAGGAATTCTGTTGACCTACGGTATTTTTGGAGATAAGGTCCAATAGTGTGTGTGTGTATATATATATATATATATGTATATATATATTCAAGTATCTTCTAACTCTCTGGCTATTAATCCCCACTTGGCCCTTTCCCATGCTACTTATGTTCAAACTCCAAAGTCAAGAGCTTTTCTTTTTTGATAAGTAAAGTCAAAGGCTTTTCTTCTTTTGGTGCATCAAAATTTGTTTGTAAGGTTTCAAGTGACAGGTAAACTTTTCAAAGATTTGAATAAACTTTGAGAACACCCCTAACCCCAATAAATAGCATAAAGCAGGAAAAAAAAAATTGTTTAACCCTTCTAGCTGATCAGTGGTTATTGTTTCCCTGCCACTATAGACTTTTGCATCCACTTAACTAATTAGATAGAGTTTTGATAGCCTAGCTTCATGGATTTAGATTAACAAATTAAGACTCTCACGGTCCTTATCAGTCTATTTCAAAATTTGGTCTTTCAACATCTCTTCATTATTGTTGAAATCAAGCAACATCTTGGACATGCAAAAATTCATGAAAAAGTACCATGCAATCCTGGCCAGAATAAGTAGAGTATTATCAAATAGACATTTTTACTATCTATTTCCGTTTCATTGGCAAAAACCTAGACTATAGGAAACACATAACAACCAACTCCGGTAAAACTTGAACCTTAAATGTAAATGGTCTCTTCACTATTGGCAACTTCCTCAACCAAATAAAAGATGCAAATTCCAATAGCATTCCTTATTCACACAAAAAGGTCATGTTTTTCTAAAGCTTACAATGCTCAAGTTGCTTATAACAGTTATGAAAATCACAATTTCCTCTTATTCCATTTTCTAATTTTCGTTGTTTGTGCATTTAATTCCTGACATTTTTTTTTTTGAATAATCCTTCATAGATTGTTATTGTTGCACTAAAGTGTGAAACAACCTTGGCACAATTTGATGACATGGCTACTAGGTGATGCCTTAGGCCATGCAATATCTAATATTTATCATTTTCATCATTTGCCCTATCTAATAGTGTTTTCTATAGTAGTCTTAATAAATAAATAAAAGTTTTTCAATAACTGTGAATTGAAAATTACATGAGTTCTGTCTTTGTCTTCTTTGGCTCCCATACCTTTTCAGTTGGCAAAGGATAATGGTTCTATTTATATTAGAATATTACATCTACACTTTTAAATCTAGCTTTCTATTAAGTTGTTCACCTCATCATTTCGATGTTATACTTATTTCTTAAAATCTACAATGTCTTTGCAGTGAAGTACTTATTGCTCTTTTGAGTGCTTTTCATTGCAGGTAGTTGTTCTTCAATCAAGATATTTTATTGTAGAGTATTTTTATTGCATTCAACAGCCACGCAATCATGAACATTAAATTTTTCTGAGTTTGTTTGTTTGATTAACATCTTATGTCTTAGAGGTCGTCTATTGATTAGTGGGATTATTTTATAGCCACACCATTTCTCTCTATCACTGTCATCTGGAGTAAAACAAGAAGCCTCATTGATTGTGAAAATATTCACTGTAATAAGTTTTTTTTTTTTTTTTGTGGAGATTTTGATTGTTTGCACAATTGTGGCATGCATTTAGTTTTGGAGGAGATGTGAGGGTAATGATGTGAATACTTCATTAAAGAGCACCAAACAACAACGGAAGCCACACCTATTTCCATATCCAATGCGATTATCAAGTTTCTTCAGGTAAAATCTATTTCAATTTCATGCTTTTTTTTTAATTATATTGAAATTATATTTTACATTGATTTTTCTGTTTTGTTAGTATTGGGGATTTTAATATATTTGCTCCACAATTGCTACATTTGGTTTAAACTTGTGTCCACAGTCCACATACATGGAACCGAATAAAGGGTAGGATATCAATTTGCATCTAGCTGTAGGACTTTTTACAAAAATATGTCTATGAGTTCACATCTGTCAAATGTTTATTATTAATCTTCCTCATACATGCCACATTTTAGAACTGTTGGTCTTTCAAGGTTAGTAACATGTACAATAAAGACGTGGATGTGTTCTCTAGATATATATACTCCAACCATCTGCTACTCTCCCAAGTTGGTGATGCATTTAGACTTGATATGTGATATTTTCATTTAACTTTATCTTTTACTCCTCGTGCTATGATAATTCTAAGTAGTTAAATAATGTGGTTCTTCAATTTATCACTAAAACGTAGTTTTTGTGTGAGAAGCCACCTACATGCACACATGGAATGAATCTCATAGTGGTGGCTCCTCTTTTTTAACACGTGTTTAACGAAATCAAAATGACAATAACATGTTTCAACATGCAAGTTGGTATAGATATTTCTATTTTCAAATTAATTATTCAATATGCCCTTGCTACAGTAATATCCCTTGGAAATTTGGTTGAAGTTCTTTTCTTTTTCTTTTTTTTCTTTTTTTTTTTTTTTGAGAAACAAGGACAACACCAAATTCAATATGAAATTAGAGTCTAATTTTCCTCCATCTGTCTAAATTTAAGTGGGATCAGTTATAATTACGCTCACTTTCATTTAAAAAATGCTGTGCTCCTTTTTTTTTGGCTGAATAAAACATTCTGCTCTTCCACAATAATCACACCTGCGTATTTTCAAGTTCACCTCCCCTTCTACAATAATAAAAACCCAAAATCCTTCCTCTCCTTTAATACACAACTCCCCTCTTTTGCAATGAATGCTATGGAATTTCCAAAGAATCTCCTGATATCAATGGTTACTTTTATTTGAGTTTTCCTGTTGGATAGGTTTAGATTTGATTTGTTTTTGTTTTAGGTTTTTAAAACACAGAATGATTGAGATTTGAGAGGGATACAGAGATAGTGTTCGTGAATGTCGCTGCCACCATCAGATTATCAGAACTGGCGCCGGTATATTCTTTCCCCCTTTTTAGATTTAGGTATGATTTTTTTTTAATAACATTTAGATATGAAATTTGATTTTTTTTTTAATTCTTTGATAGGATAGGTTTTTTTCTTTTTTTCTTTTTTCTTTTTTATAACTTATAGAAATTACAAAAAAAAAAATTGATTTTAGTTTTGGCTTTTCATCTTGGTTTTGATTCCTTTTTGTTTTGGGTTTTTGGGTTCTCCATGAAAATGTTTGGTTTCTCAATTTTTTCAAAATTTTTTTCCTATTTTGGATTATAGAAATAACTAAACCTTTCCCTGTTTTCTAATATCTGCATTCATAGTTTTTTTTTTCCCCTTTCTGGGGTCTCTGATTCTAGGAATTGAAGTTGCCCTCGAATTATGAAGTTCTTCTTTGGAAAGTATTCGATGATTGTACTAAGGTATTGCTCTCTCTACCTCTGTGTGTGTGTGTGTGTGTGTTTGTCTTCTGTTTGGGTGTTGAGAAAGTGTGTGAAAATTAAAAGTTTCAAGTTTTTAGATATGGTTTTTGATTGGTTGTGATGGGGTTTTCGTTTATTAGGAATAAATACGGCCCTGTGATGGGGTTTTCGTTTATTAGGTTTTGAGAAAATGAGGGGTAGAAAATAAATTTTAATTTAGGAATCTTAGACTTTATTTTAATTTTTTGAGAGGGGAATTAAATTATTTGGTTTTGTTGTGATAAAGTTTTGGTACCTCCCTGATATGGTTCTTTAGCTTATTTTCTGTTTGGATAATTCATATTATATGATTTTCTTGATATGGATCTATTTCTGATGGATTTGTTGAAAAATTGGCTTTATGCATAGAGTTTGGCAGCATAAAAGAACGAGTGGTGTTTGTTTGTCCATTGCTTCAAAAGGGTTAGCACTCACCGGGATAGGTAATTGAAGATATTGGAATCATATCCCAACTGAAGAATCTAGGTGAGATTCGTTCAATTTTTTAACCTTCTTTTTTTAGTTTTTATGTATTGATTTTTCAATGGAAATGGGAGAAAAATTGTATTTTTCTTCCCATGTATGTTTTAGATGGACAATCGAAACTCTAGCCAATTGTGGAATTCCCTTGCTGGAATTTGTCTGAGTTGGCTTTTTATTTTTTTGGTGATCTTTTCTATCAATTATGATAGAAATTTTAAAATTTATTGTGTGATGCTATCATAATTGCAAGTGGTTTCATAAATCATAATAACTTTATTAGCAAGTTTTCTTAAATAATAAATATGGGTCATTTGAAGGATGTGGTCATTTCGAAGGATGTCCAATACCATTGAGTTTGTTTGGAAGTTCTTAATGTTTAAGACAGTTCTTATTGGTAATAAAATGACCATCATATTATTGAACTTGAAGTTGTGCTGTCTTTGAGTTGGACTAACACATTTGATCCTTTAAAAACTAATTGCCATGAGAAGAATCTTGACAAGCTTGAAAATCCTCCCTTCAAACTTTCCATTTTCCCTTTTCTTACATTGTTGCTGTGCTGATCCAAAAGTAGGCATTTGTAGTCTTTCAATTGCTATTAAAAGTGTGAGGAAAATTATTAAAATATAACAAGATGCTAACTTTTGTTTTTTGCTTGACTTTGTGATTCATTAGATTGATTAGAAAAGCTTTGAGAAATTAAAAAGCTTTTGTTGGTTTTTGAAGTGGTGCTTCAATTTCTCAACAGTGGAGAACTGCAAAGCTTTTCCTTTGTTCTGGTGCTCTTTTTGCAATTGTATTTGCTAGAATATGCTGCCTTATTTCTTGGACTTCTTTTTTACCAAATTTGTTTGAAGGAATCTCTGCCAATCAATTACATTACATAACGATTTAGATGACCACCTACATCTGTTAAATCGTGTTATTCATTAAATCATCTACACAAGGCACATGATTACTAAATATATCATGACTAAATACATGTGAATAGCTGTTTTTTATCATTTTTTTCCCTGCTTAGTGTAATGGAGAGAACCTTTTGGTTGAAGTCCAGTTTGTCTTCTTTTCTTGGTTTGCATGGAATTGGACATTTATTAATATACCATAAACTGGCTGTATCTATCCTCTCTCTCTCTCTTCTTGGGAATTTCAGATTTTAGATAAAGGCATTTGATTTTCATAGGAATTGAAACTTTATGGAATATGTTAGTGTATTTGATTTTCTAGAGATGGTTTCTTTGAATAGAAGGGTACTCCATGCATAGCACAGGTAATAGGAGGAGGTGCTGCCAAGTTAGGAGAAAATCACGCTTAAAATTCTGACACATGTACATATTAAAAGAGAAATCAAGAAAATTTAGTTTTTTTTTTTTTTTTTAATTCCTAACCTGCATGTCACATTTTATTGTCATTTTGGAAGTGGTATTGCATTTTGTGGTGTAGAGTTTAGGAAATCCTTATTCATATTTGTGTTTGGCCTCTTTGTACTTTATAGTCTAACAAATTTGAAGTAATTATACTTTAATTGTATAAATAAGATCTACACAGGGAAAGGGTACTTCTAAATTTAAGTTAAGCATATGGATATAGTATCTAATGTAGAAAATATTTGCATGTTAATCAATCCTTTGAATAATTAACAAAATCATTTATTAAGGCTTAGCAGTCATAATTGGATGAAAATTGAAGAAGATTTTCATTATTTTAAATTGTGTTAGTTATGAGAGGATGAAAAATGAAAGACCATGTTACTTAATGCAAAAAAGACCATGTGGACACAAAAGCTCTTACTTTTTTGTATGTGTTAGCATATGGGACAGTGACAATGGTTTTGGATACCACAACATTGATTGTAAATTTGTGACTATCAAGACTTGATTTTACACAAATCTGTAAGATTTTCCTGTTGGGTGATTTCATAAATGTTAGAGTTGATTTATCATGTTCATTGTGTGTGTATTATATTTTGATTGCTTTAATATATTGTTTTAAGTAATCGTACAATCTAGGATATATTAGCACTTAGCACAATTAGGCAATATAAGGAGTTCCTGTATAATATTCCATTTTTTAAATCATCATTTGTGAAATTATGTTTAGTTTATGAGAATGTTGTGGGCTAAAATTTTCTAATACTTTTTGTAATACCCAAAAGAGAAAAGGGGAGGAATGGGGTTAAAAGTGGTCATAAATTGTGTTTAATCTACAGAAACAGTAAGAGATATTTCTTTTATTTTAACTTTTTATATGCTTCTTCATACCCTCACACAGATTATGATACATACCTCAAAGGCTCTAACTAATATTGTCATATAAGTTTAGTTTGGTGTGATTCACTGTGGTTCCTTGGAATAGCAGATATGGTGTTTGAAATTGTCACGTAAGTTTTAGATTTGTGTGTTTTAAGCTTTTATATGATTTGTACATTTTTTTTTTTTTACTTAGGTTTGTTTCTGTGTATCATTTTTTGTAGGTTCTTGCTCGCAACAAATTAGTAAATGTTTTAAAAATAAAATGACCTTTGCAAATTGTTAGTGAGATTAGTTAAGGGCAGACTATTGAAAGCCAAAACTGTAAAGCCAAAACTGTAGAGCACTCCACTTCAAAGTGTACTATGCAAGCCATAGTCCAAGTATAAATTTTATAAATGCGTTTTTTTTTTTTTTTTTTGGTATTTTATTGGGTTTGTTTATGTGAGGAATAATGGTTAATGGGTGTTTGATTAATTATATATTGAACTGAATTACAATGATGGGCATGGATATCTAATGTTATCTACACTTTTTTGTGTCAATTGTATTGGATTCAGTTGCCAAGGTTAGATCTTTTTAGGTCCTGTTTATTGTGGTTGTTTTAGTGAGGAATAATGGTTAATTATGCATTGAACTTAATTCACAACGATCTATACTACTAGACATGAAGTACATTTCTGCTATGAATTGATGTGAACTTGCCAACCAGTTATGCATGGCATCATAATTCAGCTTCCAAATCAGTTTTGTAACAAAATTGCAATAAAACTTATAATACCCAGAGCAATTTTCATGTGAATTGGAATTATAGGAGAGGACACATTTTATGAGTTTGTAATAATACTATTAATACTGAATAGAGATGAGTCCAAAGGGACTATTCTTTATAAAGGTTGCCTTTTAATATAATTTCTTGATGGTTTATATATTATCTAAATTACAGACCTATTATCTTGCCATTATGTAATCATTGTGTTCAATTTTTGTGTTAGGTTTCATCAAACTCCTGACAAATTCGGTGCTATAACTATTTTTTATAGTGATATTTTGGATTCGCTTAATTTTCAGGTGGCTTATTAGAAATAGGCCCTGAAAGATTAAGAACAAATGTCCTATCATAATATTATTTACAACAAACCCTTAATGAATATCCTCCTCAATGTACTGACTCGACTTTGAAGATTAGTCCCAAATGTTTAGACAATGATGTTATACCAACTCATTTAGATATATTTGCACTATTTTCTAAATGATTTCCATTGTAATAAATTGTTATTATTTGTTTCCTTTTATTTCTAAGTAAGTTATGATGTCAAAGTAAGTCAAGTTTTAATTGTTTTGAAGATATTGCATTTTGCATGCGAAATAGAGAAGCATTCTAGAGAATTCCCTTCATTCAAACTCATTTGAACGCTATGGAAGTAATAAAAGTGGTGGTTGCTCATTTCATATGTTCCTCCAAATGGTCTATCGGAGAATGGAAGTACATACGTGATGTGAAAACTGAATTAAGGTACAAGCCATATCATATAAGGTTTGCTAGTCCGCTCGACTGAAATTGTGCTTAATTATCATCTCCTCTTCCCCTCCTCCTTTCATCTACTCTATCTTACCCCACCACTCATTCTTATCAACAACTTCCATCTGCACATAAATATCAATTTCAAACCACAAAAATGGAACAAATAATATATATATATATATATATATCCAAAAGGGGAGCAAGTTACAACTGAGCCGAAGGCTGGGTTACAAGTGTAAGACTGACTGAAGTAATACAAATGTAAGCTGAGAAAACTAATTGGGATACAATCTTTTCTAAAGAAGGGAGGGTATCCTAAAATTGGTTCTTGCAATTTTTGGAGTCTGCCTTCAACTGGAATGGGAGCTGGTACTTGTAGGAGGCTGGGAGCCTTGGATTCCTTGACTGAATGCTGAAAATCCAGAGAGTAAAATGCTTTTACTGGGGTGAAAACCTTTTCCACCAAAAGCAAATAGTAACTCTGAATGATTCTGTCGGGTACTGTTCATGAATAGTGACTTTTACTGTTCATGAATAGTGTTCTGTCCCTTGTCTGTAGCGTCGGCTGAGTGCTGGTTACTATTCATCAATAGTGACTGGTACTGTAGATGAATAGTAACTTGTCTGGAGCTGCTTTTCTGAATAGTGACTGATGCTATCCAAATTCTTCTTTAGGGGCTGTCTAGCCTGTAAGCATCATTTGGATCCTGGGAATCCTGGAATAGAGGATCATTTGGATCAAAGTTTGCTGAGGCTTCTGAGGAAACAGGGGAACCTTTCTCCTGAGACTGTAATTCTTCTGATTGGAGAAGTAACTGGTGAGCAAGATCCTTTATTTCTTTGCTGGACTTTCCTGCAAAAGAATCTATACTGGAGTGGGACCTAGTGACGATATTCCTTTGGACTGGGAGGGGGAAATCCTCATAGACTTGACTGATGATCGGATCAATCTTAAGGGAATCCCACCATTTGACTGAGAATTCTCTATTCAACAAATTGCCTTGTAAGACATAATTCCACATACTGGTCCAGTGAATCCTATACATGATTGTCATGTGTAGAATGGCTGGGAATTGTCCACCATGAGAATTTAACTTACACCTTGAACTGAAATATCTGAGGGTGTCCTGTAGTGGTTCCGGGAGGATCTGTGGTACTGGGCCAAACATGTCCCACCAATGCAGGAACCAAGTTGAAACTGGGCATTTGAACTTCTTATCAAACATAATGAACCAGGAGTGATCAAACTTCTTGTTCTGATAAAAGAGTACTTTTTCAAATGCATCCATGTAGTCATGGTAACTATAATGGAGATCTGAACCTGTGATGGACTTAAGTCCCCTGAGAGTTCTTAAAAGAGAGGGGTGTTGTCCCCAATCTTTGCTGCTGATGATACCTGTGAAGATGAACTTGTGATAGAGGACTACTGAAGGGTCCGCTTTGTTCATGATATTTTCTATCCTGGCAGACTCTTCCTCGATGAGGATTTGCCTGTAATACTTGATGTTTTTCTCCGGATATTTTGGGAGAAAGTTCCATCCTTCTGGGAATACTTCCATGGCTAAAGCAAGAGGATCTTTTATATGAACTATGTGGGGTTCAATATAAGAGATGTGCTGGATGTATGGCTTCTTGAAATAAGGTGACTTATTTTTTCTGGACAATGGTTGGGATGATTTTTGGGACTGTAGGGGGCCAAAAGGATCATCAACTGAGTAGGGTGTGGTTTGCCTAAGGGCGGGGGAGACTAAGGCTGAGCTATAACTGGGTTGGACTGGCCTGTTATAGTTAGGTCTTGGGATGGTGGATGTAACATAACGGCTAGAAACTGAAACTGAGGATGCTGGGACTAACTGGCCAGGGTTCTTTGCCTGACTAGAGCTACCTGGGGTTTGCTGTTTAGGCAACTTTGGGGGGACGGGTTTCTTTCCCGACATCTTGGTTTGGACTCTGCAAAAATTCACGGGTGAGGAAATCAGGGATACTGTTTTGAGTTCCTTTTATGAATTCTATGTCAAAGTCAAAAACTGAGAGAATAGCTTGCCATCTAGCAAAAATTTGTTTTGATGCAATATTTTGAACATCCTTTTCTAAAACATGTTTTGCAGATTTGCAATCAATTCGTATTAAAAATCTTTGATTCAAAAGATCACTCTGAAATTTTGAAATGCAAAGTACTATGGATAAAATTTCTTTTTTAATAGTACTATAGTTTAACTGAGTGGAGGTCCAGATTCCTGAATGGAAACAGACTATCTGTTCCGGAGAATTAGGACTGACACGTTGGAGGAGAATGCCACCATAACCTATGTCTGAGGTATCAGTTTGAACAATCTTGAAGGAATTAACTGAGAGAATTCCTAAACAAGGGAGTGTCTTCACATATTTTTTAATATCCTGGACAATTTTTGTATGAACTGGGGTCCATGGAGAAGGATTGGTCTGAAGTCTATCAAAAAGGGGTTTGCATTGCTGCCTAAGATTTTGATAGAAATCTGAGATGTAATTGAGAGATCCTAGAAATCTCTGAAGTTGAGTTTTGTCTAGGATTTCATCTGGGAACTTATCTGCAAAATGAATAGCTCTGTTAATAGGTTTGATGACACCATGTTTTATATCAAAACCTAAAAACCTTACACTGGTTTGGAAAAGCTTTATCTTGGGTGCAGAAATAACAAGGCCATTGAATAGGATAGTTCTGAGGAAAGTACGCAAGTGCTTCCAATGTTTTTCAATGGTTTTTGAAAAGATAAGTACATCGTCGATGTAAACAATGGCATGACTGGAGAATGGATTAAAAATCTCATTCATGATATTCTGGAATTCTGAAGGTGCATTTTTGAGGCCAAAGGGCATTACATTCCATTCGTAATGACCAAAGGGTGTGGTAAAGGCTGTCTTATACCTATCAGACTCTCTGATCTGTATCTGCCAAAAACCACTCTTCATATCAAATTTGCTAAAAACTACAGCTTTACTAAGCCTGTTGACAAGGTCTTTTTTGTTGGGAATTGGGTACCTTACCCATTTTAAGACTTTGTTAAGTGGCTTGTAGTTGATAACTAATCTGGGTACACCTCTCTCTATTTCGGCATTCTTCTGGACATAAAAGGCTGGACAAGACCATGGTGATTTAGAATTCCTGATGATCCCTTTTCTAAGGAGGTCTTCTATTTCTGTTTTGCAAACATCCATGAGTTCTTGGTTCATTTGGATGGGTCTAGCTTTGGTTGGGATGTCCTTTTCATGGAAATCTTTGGTATAAGGAAGAGCTACCTCATGCTTCTTTCTATACCAAAAGGCTGTGGGTAAATCAGAGCATATTTCCTGCTTGAGTTTTTCTTCAAACTCCTTGATCTCTTGCTGGATCGTTTTACAAGTTAGCCTTTCTTCGACTTTCTTGTATCTTAGATCTTCTTCTAGATACTTAATCTGTTGGCTTTTGGCATTAATAAGGTTAAGAGTCTTGGAAACAGAAACATCATGGAGAATACTAATTTCTCTTGGTTCAGGGCTCCTAAGAAACTTAAACTTGACTGGCTGGCCAAAAGGATGGGTAGTGATACCTTCACTATCTGTTGTAAAGGGATACAGAAGACACATGAACGGGTTTCCTAAGATAACTTTGTCCGTCATGTTCTTAACTAAAACAAATGTTGTTTTGAAGCACGCATTATCTTGGCAAACGTGTGCTCTTGGGATTTTGTACTTAATTTGCATCTTTCCTCCACTTGCAGATGTTAATCTTTCTATATATATATATATATATATATATATATATATATATATATATATATATACTGCTAAGTTTTGTTAATGAAATTTTCTGATAATAATATGAATTTAGACTTAACTGAGCCTTTTAAACATGAATAAACTCATGATTAATAATATATACCGCACGGGTTACATACTAGTTTATTATAAAGTATATGCTATGATGTGATACCAAGGAATTCAACCATGCGTTATCCTTTACATGATTAACTTTGATTTCAATTTACATTTGGGGTGCTTCCAACACATGATTTACTATAATATAATTATTGGTCTTTAAAATTTTAAAAATCTTATTATTGAATTGTATATTGTTTTTTTAACGTACATGTGAAATTTTGTATGAGTTGGTTATTATTTATTAGTCAATACTGTTAGGACATATGTGGAACATGCTATGAATATATGTCATTTAGAATTGGCTAATCTTTTGACAAAACGCACTTTACTTATAATTTGGTAGATTTAGGATATGTTTAATACTTCAAAGAACAAGAGTTTCAGTTCAAGTATTGAAGCCATGCAAACCTGTCCAAGAATCAAGTAAAGAAATGCTGTTTATTAAAGCTCGACAGATATCTTGACAGATGTATCTATCGAGATTTAATATTTGAAGTTCGACAGATAGCTCGACAACTGTATCTACTGAGAATTACGAAATTCAGATTTTTAGATCTGTTTTTCACACATATTCAAGTTATTTGTATAGGGTTTCTTTTCTCACAATCCTATACATATATAAGGATTATTTTAAGGGCCGTCTCAGTTGGTGCAAAGTTTGTTGCAATTGTTGTTGCACTCACATTGTGACCGGAGACAAAAATTGTCCTAGTTCATATTTCTCTTGAAGAAACTGCTACGTTTGTACACCCTAGGGTTTTGTAATCAAGGAGCTTTTTGATCTTCATAGTGTAGAAGAATTGAAGAACTTTGCAGCCAAAATCCTTTTCAAATTAGTGCGTTAGTCACGTACTGAGATCCGTGCATCAATTGATTAGTCACTTACTTGGAGCCGTGCATTGAACAAAGAGATTATCACTACATTACAAGTCCAATTATGTATTGAGGTAAGGAATTAACTATAGGTTAGTAAAAGGTTGTAACGTCCCGTCACCAAAAAAAAAATTTAGATTTTTGAGTTCACACGTGCGTCCCAACTACCCCACCCATTCCCCACCACTCCTTTTTCCCTTATCTCTTTTCTCTCTTTTGGCCGGCCATCTCTTCTCTTCCTTTCATTTTCTTTCTTTTCTTTTTACTTAAACACACACACATACACACACTCACCGCCGGACTCCACTCCAAATCACACTATTTCACCATCATTTTTCAGGCAAGATCACCGGAAAATTTTTGTGAACCCATAAACAGCTTTACATCCTTTATTTGAGGTAAAAATTTCTAATCTTTTAGGTGGGTTTTACACTTTTGCTTGAGGTTATTGTTATCTAAACTTTAATAATAATACCCAAGTGATTTATAAGCATTAGAAGTGATATTTATGTATTTGTATGTATGGGTTTTGTGTTAGTGGAATTATTTGGTGAGTAGGTATATAATTTGTGCCAATGATGACTACATAAAGTTTATGTATGGTGGAAAATTTAGGGGTTTTGAGTTATATCATGTGATGGTTGATAAATTAAATTTTTTCCATTGCCATTGGGTTTATTTGGAGTTAGTTGAAGTTCTAAATATTTTGTCTTGGAGGATATTTTGATTTTGCTTTCATGGGTCTCTTAATAATGTAGTGTAAATTTTACGGAAGTTAGTCATGATGTTGGAGATGATATTAAATGGGATAACTTTATAAATTGGAGATTATGCCTTGTGAGTCAATTTGTTGAGAAAATTTGGAAGTGGGATATATTATTATTGATGAGGTTAAATAATAGGCTTGCCTAATTAAGTGCTCTTTCGGCAATTCCTAAATTATAGCTAGATACAATTTCAAGCTCTATGCTTATTGTGATAAGATTACTTGATATTGTTTAGGTTCTAACTAATCTCCTTGGAGCTTGGAGAATTAGGATTTTGCAGTTGCGAGGTAAGTAGCTTCTTAATGGGATATTTTTGAAAAATAACCATGTTTTATAAATGTTGTTTTAGGCCAAACACATTTTGGAAAATTATATATGGATATATGTTTTCTTAAAAGTATTGTGTTGTGACCCTATTATATATTATTATATATATGACAATGCATCATATTTGGTATTGCATTTGGGGAAATGCATGAATTATTGATGCGGAAAAATTAGCATCTTTTAATTATTCTTTGATAAGGAAATTATGGATTTTATGGTTTATTAGAAAATCTAAAGATGCTTATCTTGTCTTGCTATTTGGGAAATTGATAGAAAATATTTTTGATAAGAATGAAGTTGAAAACCTTACAAACTTTGTGGAAGTTAGATTATTTAAGGTTCTTTCTAAAATTACTTAGATATGAACTATGTGTTTCAAGGAAATGTATATTTGTGAGCTTTATATGGTTTTAATAATATACCATGTGTGATTTCCCGGTGATCACCCGATTTGGTTGTCGTAGTCTTTGTGATAACGGAATCAAATCTAGGTCAGTGCTCTTTCACTTGGATGATGCGTTCTTCCCTGCTGCCCATGGGGGGAAAAGGTTCCTTGATTGTGTGTAGGTGAGGCTGCTGTCCATGGGGCCAAGAGACTACATGCAAGAGAGGTCCTATTTAACGCGCTCTCTCTGCTGCCCATGGAGGGAGAGAAAAACCTTGAGGGTATGAGTGAGGCCGCTGTCCATGGGGCCAAGAGTCTACATACCAGAGAGGACAATACCATGCCAGTTGTGAATGGGTGGATCTCCTGACCAGTCTATGTAGTAGTGTGGTATATGTGTGATAAATTACCGTGTGTTAAATTTTATGGCTTTGGAAACTATATTGTTAGTGCTCACAGGTTATGGTATATAGTTTCATGGTATTATTTTGAGAAACTTTGTGTTTCATCATTTGATCATTCTTGTTACATTATTATTGAAAATGATCTTATAGTATTCAGTTAGCAATTTCCTAAACTAAAACATGTTTTGCAAATAGTTTATCATCATGAAACTTGCAATTCCCCCACCCCCATTAATTATGCTACTTACTAAGCTCTGTCTCATTCCATTATTTTATAAACTTTTCAGAGTAGGCAACAATGTTTTGAGATAGCTTTTTGGTGGCTAATGATAGTTAAACTGACTACTAATGGAGGCTGAACTTTTGTAATGGAGATATTAGATGATGTGCATCTTAGAATAGGCTTGACTCATTCTTTTGTATATTATAATAGTTGTGATGTTATTCCCATTGATAGGACAAGCTGATGATGTGTAACTATATATTCAGACCTCTATTCTTTTATGGCCAATGATCCCTGTAATTATTGCTTAGAGCTCTGACTTATTTTGAGAGTATATCCAATGGAATTATTGTGTTAATTCTTGATGTTAGTACTTGATATGATTTATGTGGATTGAATTGCCAAAAAGGAAAATTCTACAGATACTTTGAGACGCCTTTCTCATGTTTTGGACCCTTTTGGGTTTGGGGCGTGACAAAGGTACTAGGATTCCTTTACTTGTAATCGTTTGTTTTGATAATAGTAGATTCTCGAGAGTGGTGACCTTAAATTCACCCGGTGGGGTTTTGCTTCGTTGGTTTTCCCCATTCGTATACAAATCACCTGTGTCAAATTTAGTTTCCGCTGCATTTAGTTATTTGGTGATTTGTTTGTACTACCACACGTATTACATGTTAATTGACTTAATTAATTCACTTGGCTAATTAATTGATTAATTTACCTAAGTGATCAATACATTCTTGACCTATCAAATACAAAAACACATTTTCATACATTATTTTTAAAAAAAATAAAGAACTTAAAATTTAAAATTTTGATAGATGATATAGTTATTGATCTTTGATCATCTTAAATTTTACAAACATAAGAAATAAAAAAAATGCAATCTAACAATATATTTATTAAAATTTACATCAAAATAAAAATATTAAATCGTTTAACATGACCTATAGTTATATCATCTATAACTTGAACTCAATCCCAATATAATACGAATTATTCTTTACAAGCAAATATTATATGGGTTATTCTTTATAGCTTAAGATGGTTTATGATGAACCTATTGAAAATTTCAATAACTTTAATGAAAATTTACTATTTATTTTTCTAAAATAATTTAAAATTTAAATAATCAAAATGATGTTCATTTTTTTTTTTAAATTATCTAAATAATTTATTATGATTGTTCATTTGATAAAAGTTTAGCCTTATTCTTCCTTCGCGTGCTTTGTTAGAGTGTTAGACGGTGTTTTTATTTTTATTTTTTTAATCACATAACTTATAATATGTTTATATATATATTGGTAATTAAGTTATATTTTTTTTTTTTATAAATAATTATCAAATAACATGAGAATATGCCAC
Source organism: Lithocarpus polystachyus (assembly GCA_033629205.1). NCBI lineage: Eukaryota > Viridiplantae > Streptophyta > Magnoliopsida > Fagales > Fagaceae > Lithocarpus > Lithocarpus polystachyus. The sequence goes on from CM066166.1 coordinate 80,579,044, forward strand.
TGGCCAGTGGCATATTCTCATGTTATGGTAATAGAGTTGTAAACTTCTTTGTCGATTTCTCATTAATTTGTGTGGTCAACAGGTAGAACTGGCACTCATTTCAACTCTTCTGCCACAATTAGCACTAAAGCACTTCTGCTTAGGTTTCCCATGCAGCATGCATTGTTATTCTGTTACTCTCCCAATGGTTGGCACAGCCATCAAGAGCCACCCTAGTAATTTAGACAATCTTCTAGAGATAGAGAGTGCTTCCCTTGAATTCCAGTCTCTTCTTTCGATCTCTCTATATAACCCCCACAAATTAAGTAGAGCTCTAAACTGGGCTCTATCTCTAAGGCATGGCTTTCCACAAGTCTTTTACAGTGGTTTTGAACCTCATTTTTACGTTAAGCTTGATCGTGGTCATCACCAGTTTTATAACACTAAGTGAAGGTCGCCAACTTGAGAAATTGAAAGTCAGTCAAGGAAATGAAAATCTTGGGAGTAATGGAAAAGCAAATGAAGGGAAGATGGGGTCAAATACAAAAGAGTTGAGTGAGATGAAGGACATGCTGCCTTTTCCAAATATACCTTTTCCACCTTTTCCTCAATTTTCGTTTCCACCTCCCATCCAGATTCCTGGAATTCCCCCATTACCTACAATTCCTATGCTACCACCTGCTCCTCCACTCCCTATTCCAACCATCCCCTTCCTTACACCTCCTCCTGCTTAAAGTTTGCATGTCAGAGTTTCAAGCGCCTTTTGCAAATTTCTTTTTTCTTTTTGTCTTTCTTTAGGGTTATGCCCAAGTAATGTGGAGATGGTTTGATTGTAGCATGATCAAGTTGCTTTTGTTTTATGGTTTGTTTGGATTGAGGGAGAAGGAGGGAGAGTAGAGTAGATTTAGCACAAAATTAGCTTTATTTTTAGCCTACTCTACTCTACTCCCCTCCCCTCCCCCTCCTTCCCCCCTCCATCCAAAAAGGCCATTAGGCTTATTACTAAATAATGTGGAGATGGTTTGATTGTAGCATAAGTTGTGTTTGTGTTTAGCATAAGGAAAAGTTAATGAATGTCTTAATGTGTTTGATAATTTGTTTACTTTAGTATTAAAAAACTCGCTTCTTTTGTGCACCATGATGAAATTGTTTACAATTTAGGGACTAAAATCCAAGGAAGTCAAATGTTGAACAGGAGAAATATATTGTAACAGCTATTAAGTTGGTATTGGTATTCTTCCAAAATGTACCTAAAAAAATATTAGGTAGTACCGGCCTTTTTTGGTTATATCGACCTGTGTTAGATTGTACCGCTCGGTATTGGCGTTTTGGTTGATACAATAAAAAAATTAAAAAAAAATTATTAAAAAACATTTATATTTAATTTAATATATTGGTTAATGTACTTAAAGCTAATATATAGGCTTATTAAAAATGTGGATTTTAAAATTTATATTAATAAATATAAAAATTAATAAATTCATACTTTTATCAATAATACAAATATATATTTTATGTATTGAAATATATAAGTAGGGGTAATCTTGAAATGAACACCGTTATTAATTGGTATTGAAATATTTCATCCCTTGGTCAAACCGAAAGAACCCTAATATGAAAATGACTCATTGCTAAAATCACTCTTGAATTAAAGTTTAAGAATCAATAGCATTTTTTTGCGATGTAATTAATTATTATATTAATTCTTATATCATCTTTGATCTTTGGTCCAACTTTGAAACCTTCAGGTCTTCAACCTCTTTCTATTTAGTATTTAAGATGATATTTGGGAACTTGATTTAGGTCCAGTGCACTAGATGCACTGGACTCGGTCAGATGATGACACATATCTAAAAATGAACACATATCATTATCTCAACAGGTACAGTACTACTAAATATTGAATGTAAGGCTGAACCTGATATTTGGTCTAACTTTGAAACCTTTAACCTCTTTCTATTTACTGTATTATTTAGTCTTTCTTTTAAGAGTTCACAATTATGATGCAAGTTAGTTGCCAAGTATTAAGAGCCACGTGTTTATACCACAACCAGAGTATTTGAACACACGAGTCACGTGTTTATACCATGAAAATAGTGTTGGCGAGGAGACCAAAATCAAGACTAACCTCCACTCAAATATAAAGATCATGATTCCTTGATCAACCATATGTCAATAACAGCATTTAAATCATTAATTAATAATTATAAAAGGAATAGTACGCATGTAAGTTTAAGAACTTTGCTGAGCGTAGGTTTGTTATTATGTCGGTGTACGTAACTTGGCAATTATACCATGTGAAACGTTACAGTGGGTGGCCACAAAGATTTTTATACTAAGGAATGGTTTTATACATGTAATCTAATTTAAGAGTTGAAATGAATCGTATATAAAATTAAATGTAATGTATTTTATATACATGTAATGAATATAAAATTACATTACATTAATGTATTTAAGAAATGTATAGAAAAATTACATTACATGTATATAAACATATTTTATTTAAGAGCAAGACTTACTCCAAGACAAAGTTGTGTTTCGTGATTTAAAACACATAATTTTTTTTCCCACCCTAAGAGGTGAGGACAGGAATGTCAGGAACTTGTTTTGCTCGCCCGCCCAAAACTTATATAAACATATATTAATACATATTTAACTTATATATACGTATATATAACGTAATATTTATATACATATCCTAGTATTGGACTAAAAATGTTTAGATCACAAAAGCACATGCATATATGGGTGAGTTATAAAAATTATCTAATTTCTTTCTTATTATTTAAAAAACAAGTTTATGTTAAAAATATATTGCCCTAAACTTGGTGTTAGCCGTTTCTGGGTTGAGTTTAAAAATATATTTCCCTGAACTTGTCAATTACATACACTTCCAAGTGGAACTGTGTTAACTGTTTGTGTTTTAAATACGTTTATGTCAAAAATATATTGCCCCTTAATTTGGCACTAGCTATTTCTGGATTAAGTTTAGCGGAAAAATCCTAAATTCGTTTTTTATTGATAAAATGAGCATGGAAAATATGTTAATGGGTGCTCTAGCTTTGGTACTTTGTGGGCATATTTTCATTTCTAATGTGTATTACGAAAGTTTCAAACATTCGCCTTTGATTGATACAATTTCAATCAAAGGAGTGTCAGTTTCCGACTCTATTCAGAGGAATTGTATTTATTATTTGAGAGTGCGGCTTCAGTGTACACTAAATAAACAAGATATCAAATTTTAATTACATCGACAACTTAATAACTTGTCACTGTGTGAATTTTTTTTTAAATGTTTGATGATTCTGTACTTATTGTTTATCTATGTGTTAGTTGTGAACAAAACATATGATTATAAGCTAAAATTGTTAAATGGAGCCGAAGGACTAGTCTCTATTATTCACCAGTGCTACAAAGGAAAACTATATATGTATGCATGATTCAAAGTTGTGTTTTGTGTTTAAAAACACATAATCATAAATAAATAATTAATTATTATTTTCATTGCAATATACAAAAATCATGGTGTATATGTATATTGTTTTTAAAATGTTTGCACTTTTTTTTCCTGATGAAAAAACTTGTTCGAGAAAATTCTCCCAATTAATCTTTCAATTTTAATTTTGTTATGGTTACATTCTTAATTACTCATTGGGTATAAAACGCCATCCATTAAATTAGTGGAAAAACATACGTACATATTGGATGAAATTAAAAAAATTGTCAGTTCGTTTAGACCCCTTAAACCCAACAGATTAACCTAGAGAATTAGCCAAGTGATTAACTTAGGTAATTTAATTAAATCTAGGTTAACACAATTAAGCAAAAATAACAAAGCAGCGGAAAATAAACAACACAAAGATCTGATGACCCAGGAAACCACACCGGTAAAAACCTGGGGAGGATTTGACCTAGCTATCCTCAAGGTAAACTGAATCCACTATGAAAGAATTGAAGTTTACACAATAGACTTAGACCACTAACATCTTATTGCTACCCAAGTGTAGGAAACTTACTACCATGACCCCATGATAGCTCTGAGATCCACGGACTCCTTCTTTCCGGAATTCTTCAGCAAATCCACAAGCGCACCTGCTTGTATATCTTTGTGTTCTCTTGATTCTGCAACTGTATGATTTACACAACTCTTGACATAAATCTCAAGTTTGTAAACCCTAAGTGTATGTGAAGGTAAACACCTCTAGATCTCACAGAGAGATTCACAAACACAGCAAAACAGAACTCTAAAAACGTGGCTAGGGTTTTCCCTTTTGTACTTAGGGCAAAACATAAAACCCTATACATTAAAACGGGCTTGGGCTGAGTTGGAATTTTCTGCAGAAAAACGTTCTGCACGATTTTCGATCGATCGAGTCTAATTTTCGATCAATCGAGTCATACAGAAAGTGAACAGTACTTCTGCATAAAAACTCGATTCCAACTTTACAATAAGACCCATACTTTGAGCAAGTCTAACACACGACTAAACATTGTTTTGATCATGGTTTGCCAACATACAAATTGAAGTTCTAAATACATTAGTTCCTAATCCTTAGAACCTAACAAACTCCCCATTTGGCAATCCGTGACAAAACACAGACTTAACAAAAAGCTCAAAGTTACAAATTGAAATAGCCCATTACAATAAAAATAGCCACTTAACAATTCAACCTAAACTACTATCTAACAGTTGCAAGGTAGACAGCAGCTCGACTGAAAGCAACCTGTATATTCCTGTAACACTTAACAAACACATAAACGCATGTGTGGAAAAAAAAAAGGAAATACACAAATAAAAATTTCTTAATTTCACATGACACAAAATAAAGACATATATCATGAATAATATCATCAATATAGATCAATAAGCAGAGTAGTAGCATAGTGAAATAAGAAACAAATACATACAAATGTATCTCAACAAAATAAATCTCCTAAACAAGAGCTAAAAAAGAGAATACACAGTGAAGCATCTAGATACAATCTAATAACTCCACAAGCTCCGCAGTATCACTACCAAGTAAACAAAAACTCCCCCTAAAATGTAAATCTCCAAAAAAAATCTCCTAGATACAAATGAACTAGCACTCCCCCTTTTTGTGACGAATTGCCAAAGGGCACTCACTCATCATCAAAAGGAGGTGGAGGAGATCGACGAGAGCTCGCCAAATCCGCTCGTAACGCACGTAGCTCATCCAGGATGTCCACCAAAAGCTGACCATGAGCCGCCTGAACGGTCACGACAGTATCTAGAGTCCGACGAAGGTCAGAAACCTCATCAAACGGTGGAGGAACATCAGCAGCAGCAGCAGCAGCAACAGCAGGATCAGAAGAAGTCCCAGCTGCAGGAGTATCTGTAGAAGAAGGAGGGGGTGTAGTGACACCGGAAGGCTCTACCCTAGGACGCTTAGAGCTAGCTCGAAGTTGAGCAGCCCTTTGCCTCAAAAAGGTAGCACCGATAGGAGCGACAACATGTACAGGCTCAGAAGCAGGATACTCACCAAAACCAAGAAAAAGGAGAATCCTATGAATAAAAACAGGAAAAAACAAAGCATGAGCCGTAGAACTAGACCGATGAACCTCGTTCAAAGAACGAAGGAACAGATGCGGAAAACTGATAGGAGCATCAGTGACCAAGGCATACAAAAAGACACACCTCTCAAGAGGAATGGTGTAGACATGCGAAATAGGCCACAAAGAATGACACGCTATCCTAAAGAAAAGATAGTGCAGCTCAGACAGCTTAGCAGAAGTGATCCGAGGATCAGAATCCCACTGGATAGAAGACCCAGTGATGTAGGACAAGACGTCATCAAGGGGTGGAGACTCCTCGTAAGGAAAAACGGGATGGTCCACAATGGGCACCCCAAGAGCATCAGACACTACCGAAGGGGTAATGCGATACTCCACACCACGTAACCACACCTTTACTAAGGTGTCGTTATCATAAACATGAATAGAGAGGTTCGAATAGAACTCTCTAATCAAGGTGGCAGGAGGAGGAGAATGCTCATACTCGAGCAAAGGTAACCAACCCTGACGTGAAAAGTTAGGACGCACCTCAGGATCCAACTCATCTAAGATAACCCTACGCTCAGCCCAAATCTGACGCCTAAGGTTCAAAGTCTCATAAGTGACTTGGTTTGACTCACTAGGGAACCTCTCAGTGTCAAAGGAAGGAGAAGGATCAGAAGTCCTATGGGCTCTAGTTTTCCTAGGCATAGTGCTAAGGAAAAAATAGACACAGAAAGAAAAGAGCAAAAACAATACCAAGGGCAGACTGCAAGTTAGCACAACAAAAAAAATAGAATATAATAATTCTATATGATGCATGAGCATGAACATAACATGATGCATGTACTAATGCAGTGACATGTTCAATTGTGATCCAAATTAACAAAATTGGCTTGAGCAAGCAATATTTATCAAAAATACCCAATTTGAAAAACCCTAGTTTTCAAAATACAACAAATTGATAAATTGATCAACACAATAGTTAATTAACACAATCTAATGATCAAATTAATCAATCTAACAAGCCAATTTCATCAATTTCAATCAAATTGAACAAAATCCCCAATTTACTCAATTACAAGCCCTAGAATTTCAAATTTTCCACAAAACACCAAATAAACTAAATTAAACCACATGATGTGCTTAGGGAAGGTGTCCCCACAAAAACCCATGAAAAATTTGAGAAAGAACCACTCAAAAACAATCCCAAAAATAGAAAACTCCTAAATGCCGAAAATACCCAAATATGCATGAAAATAATGCATGAAATTAGAAAATAAATGCAAAGGAAAGGGTATATAGGTCTTACCAGCTGTGGGAAAGAGAGATTGTAGCAAAAAAATTTGGAAGAAAGCGACAAAATCTCCAAAAAAAATGCTGACCGGTTGGTAGGGAGAACAAAAGTTTGAAAAAGTTTTTGAAAAGTGAAAAGTCACGTGGAAAAGCATCTTTTTAAAAATTGTCATCCCGAGTTTCGATTGATTGAAAATTACATTCGATCGATCGAAATTACCTTCGATTGATCCAAAATAAGCTTGGATCGATCGAGCCAACCAGAGAGTTTTCTGAGCATTTTAAAACATTTTCGATCGGTCGAAAATCAGTTTCAATCGATCGAAATTCTGGAAAAATCATATTTTTGAAAAACCAAACATTTTAGATCAAAAACTCCTCAAAGCAACAGATTTTAAAAATCAAATGCATGAGTATGAGATGAGATGTTTTCCAAAAACACATGTATTCAACCCAGATTTCCCAAAGCATAATTTTCTCTCAATATACCCAAAAACAACAAACAAGCAAACATGTTTTGCATCAAATTCCCAAAATTCTCAAACTTGTTTGGTCAGGCCAAAAACACACACAATATCATGTACACAATTCTAGCAAAGAATAGCTTGTGTAGTGTGTGCAACTAGCATAAGCTTGAGAAACATGTGAGGTGATATACACATAGAGATCAATCACAATTTCTACAAAATCCATCACATGAATTTGAAAGAGACTATCACTTAAAGAGTTACATCCTATAACTCCCACATCTCCTAGAATAAAAGCTTGCAATCATGTAAGTTTCTTGATTTGCCTCAATATTTAAATTTATTGATTAGAAACTTAATAAAAGCCGGGATAATGTACACACCAATTTTATTTGAATTTGTGATATTATTATAGCCCAATAATGTACACACCAATTTTAATTAGAGGCTACACCTTATGTTCTTTTTGTGCATGTGCTACACTTTCTCGAGCACAAAATCTTACGATATGCACTAAGGTGTTCATGATTGGCTAATAAACAGTGGTGAGATGGTTATTTATGCCTTTCTCAACAAGTTCAAGTCCAACAATCAAAGACATAAGACTTCAAGATCAAGATCATGTGATCAACAAATATAGCATCTTCCCACACAACATGCACAACAAGACTTTAGCTAGTAAAGTGCAATAGAAATAAGTGCATCAAAGCTAAACAAGGTACATACATATGACATGTAAATTTTGATTGACCAACCTTGTCTTCAAATTCAAGGAAAAATAGCAAAACACAATTTGCAAAAAAAAAATTTTTTTTTTTTATTAAACAAAGAAACAAACATCCTAGAATGAAATGCATGAATGTAATGCAATGCAAATCCTAGAAACAAAGGTCACAAAAGATTGAGCAATGAAGCACAAGGACCATGTCAGACAGACTCAATTAGATTGAGCCTTTTGCATCCAAGACTTCTTAGATGCAACTCTTGCATTGGAGTTATGATTCACATTAGAATTCTGAGCAACTCCAGGATTGGAATAAAGGTTTAACGCCTTTACCAATTCACCAATAAGTACCATAGGATCATGTGCTTGAGGCACAGGTACTTTAATTTTATTTGCTCGCTTCGCAGCTTGCAACTTAAAACAATTTGGACGAATGTGTCCAGGTTTTTCACAAAAATGACAAACCCATGCAGGCTTATCATGCAATTTGCCCTTAGTAGAAGTAGACGCTCTAGAATGAGAAGCATGAAGATCAACCCTAATCTTTCTAGGTGGAGGAACATTAACAGGTTTGACAGGTTCACTCACCAGGGGTTTGACAATCTCACTCTTAGGAGGTTCAGAAGAAGGAACAAATTTAGTGGAAGATGGTTCAAGTACAGAAATACTTTCCTCATAACCTAAACCAGTTTTATCAGAAGGAGACTTTTGAATACTCAACATGTGATCAAATTTGGAGCTTGCAGACCTATTAGTTTGTTCTCTAGCAACAGATAAATCAAGTTCCAAACATTTAACTTTATCAAGTAAGAGCATGTTCTCAGTTTTCACATTATTCAAAAGCTCATTTGCATCAAACAATTTAACAAGTAAATTTTTCTTTTCAAGTTCCAAAGATGCAATTTTCTTCAAGCCTAACTCAACATTCATGGCATCCTTTGCAGCAACTTTGCAAAGTTTATTGTAGGCTTCCTGTAAATCTGCATCCTCAGAGAGTTCCCCATCAGAAGGGTTCTCTTCAACAGACATGCTTTCATTAACTACAGTGGTAGCAGTGAGAGCAATGAAGTTTCCATCCTCATCACTAGCGGATTCATTGTCGAAAACTTCATCATCACTAAGGGTTACAGCCATAGCCTTACCCTTAGACCTCAAATAAGTAGGACATTCAGACTTTAAATGACCATACCCTTGACAACCATAACATTGTTGTCCCAAAGAATTATTAGAAGGCTATCCCACTTTCTCCTTAGGTTTTTCATTGTTATTGACCTTAGTGGGTTCATTCTTCCTAAAATTTCTAGGTTCAACAGTGTTCTTGCCTCTTACCCTTCTGTTATTATTCCTCAGAAAGTTTCTAAAATTCTTGGCAAGATAGGCAATCTCTGTAGCAGAGAGTTCATCATCAAATCCACCACCATCAACATCATCAACAGACTTAAGAGCCATTGATTTGGATTTGTTAGTCTTGGGGAGGTCTAACTCATAGGACTGAAGAGATCCTACAAGTTCATCCACAGGGATGGAGTCCACATCCTTGCTCTCAGTGATGACAGTCACTTTGGGTCTAAAACCCTCAGTCAAAGATCTAAGAATCTTCCTAACAATTTTAGGTTGATCATAGATTTCACCCAAATTATAAGCAGAATTAACAATATCATTTAATTTAGCATAGAATTCATCAAAAGATTCATCATCATTCATTCTAATGCTTTCAAATCTAGAAATTAATTGCTGCAACTTATTAATTTTAACTGCCTTCGTGCCTTCATGCACAGTCTAGAGGATTTTCCAAGCAGTATGAGCAACCTCAATATTAGAGATTCTCTTAAATTCCTCCATGGAAACAGCATTAAAAATAGCATTCATAGCTTTGCTATTAAAAGCGGCTGCCTCCTTTTGAGAAGTTTGCCACTCACTCACAGGAGTAGTGGGCTTCTCCCATCCGTATTCAACGGAATTCCAAACTCTCTCATCTATGGATTTCAGGAAAGCTTTCATCCTTACTTTCCAATATGCATAGTTGTTTCCATCAAAGTAAGGTGGAACAACAAGAGAGTGTCCGTGTTCCATGACAACAGGGGTCAAGGATCAGCTCAAAGATTAAAGGATCAAACAAAAAGCTACCCGCTCTGATACCACTTGTCAGTTCGTTTAGACCCCTTAAACCCAACAGATTAACCTAGAGAATTAGCCAAGTGATTAACTTAGGTAATTTAATTAAATCTAGGTTAACACAATTAAGCAAAAATAACAAAGCAGCGGAAAATAAACAACACAAAGATCTGATGACCCAGGAAACCACACCGGTAAAAACGTGGGGAGGATTTGACCTAGCTATCCTCAAGGTAAACTGAATCCTCTATGAAAGAATTGAAGTTTACACAATAGACTTAGACCACTAACATCTTATTGCTACCCAAGTGTAGGAAACTTACTACCATGACCCCATGATAGCTCCGAGATCCACAGACTCCTTCTTTCCGGAATTCTTCAGCAAATCCACAAGCGCACCTGCTTGTATATCTTTGTGTTCTCTTGATTCTGCAACTGTATGATTTACACAACTCTTGACATAAATCTCAAGTTTGTAAACCCTAAGTGTATGTGAAGGTAAACACCTCTAGATCTCACAGAGAGATTCACAAACACAGCAAAACAGAACTCTAAAAACGTGGCTAGGGTTTTCCCTTTTATACTTAGGGCAAAACATAAAACCCTATACATTAAAACGGGCTTGGGCTGAGTTGGAATTTTCTGCAGAAAAACATTCTGCACGATTTTCGATCGATCGAGTCTAATTTTCGATCGATCGAGTCATACAGAAAGTGAACAGTACTTCTGCATAAAAACTCGATTCCAACTTTACAATAAGACCCATACTTTGAGCAAGTCTAACACACAACTAAACATTGTTTTGATCATGGTTTGCCAACATACAAATTGAAGTTCTAAATACATTAGTTCCTAATCCTTAGAACCTAACAAAAATTATCTAAGTTAAATCTTTCATATGTTTAAATACAAGTTATATTTAATTAATTATATGTTTATGTTAAAAATGTTGTTAAATTCATTATCAAATAATTAAATGCAGGTTAGTGTTTTATTGTTAAATTCTTAGATTTATTAATTTAATATCATATTCTTCTAAAAAAAATAAAGAATTGAATATCATATATTGTAATATATGCTTCAATCTCCAAAAAAGCCACCGATAATAGCCAAAATGGACAAATGCCCATTTCACACAAAAAATCCAGCATTTTACTATTTTTTTCAAACTAATTAGAGAAATACCCCTGTTTTGAAACTTGATTTTCTAAAAATTGAATTCCAAATGTAAAACTCAATTTTTGGAACATCGAATTATAGCAAACGTGAACTTAGGAATTTTTTTTTTTTTTTTTTTGGAACTTGAGTTCCATGAACTCGAGTACCATGTGAAGTACTCGAGTTCTACTTGAATTTGTCAATTAGCCACACCTCCAAGTGAAATTGTGTTGGCTGTTTGTTTTGAAGTACATGTTTACGTTAAAAAATATATTGCCCTTAATTTGGCCCTAGTAATTGCTGGATTGAGTTTAGCATGAACAATCCTGAATTTGTCTTTTACTGATAAAATGTGCATGAAAATTAAATTAATGGGTGCTCTAACAGATTGTTGGACACCGTCCTTAATTGTTATTATTGCAATCAATCAGATTCTAGTTTTGAATAACTTAATAAGGGCTATATTTAGTGTTCAGCTTCCGAATTGTAGTCCGGTGCAACTTCCGTGCATATAAAAGGGAAAAAGATTTAAAAAATTTAATACCGCAACAATATAAATTTTCACTTTGTGAAGTTTTTAAAAATGTTTGATTATTTTAGACTTATTGTTTATCTATGTGTTTGTTGTGAATAAAACATAAGCCTATAAGCTCAAATTGTTTAATGGAGGCAAAGGATTATTCTTTGTTATTTACCGACACTACAAAGGAAAACTATGTATACATGACTCAATGTTGTGTTTTGTGATCTAAAACACATAATCATAAATAAACATTATTATTTTCATTGTAATATACAAATTAAAATCATGTTGCATATGTATATTGTTTCTAAAATGTTTGTGTTTTTTCTTTTTCTTTTTTTTTTTTTGAATGAAAATACTTGTTTGAGATTATTCTCCCAATTAATCTTTCACTTAGCATTATATTGTGGTTATATTCTTAATTACTCATTTGATATGGAATGCCATCCATTATATCAGTGGGAAACCAACGCGTACATATTGGATGTACTTAAAAAATAATATAATTTCTTTGATATGTTTAAACACAAGTTTATGTTTAAGTAAGTACATGTTTATGTTAAAAATGATTGTTAAATTCATTATCAAATTGTAAAATGCAAGTTAGTGTTTTTTTTTTTTTTTTTTCGGTAGAGTAGTGTTTTATTTTTATATATAGTTTGATGTTACTATTTGAAGATTAAATTCTTAGGTTTATTAATTGAATATCATATTTTTCTATAAAAAAAAAATGAATTGAATATCATATGATGTAATATTTGCTTCAATCCCCAAAAAAGCCACTGATGAGTCTAATCTTGATATACAGGAACACAGCTTCTGTTGTGGCAGGAAACCACGGGATTCCAATGTTAGTTGCTAGGCATCATTTCGGAAATGTCAGTGGAATAGCTCCTCCTTCACGGTAAAATTATACAATCATGACTGAGACAAACTTATATTCATATACTGCTTTTACAAATGGGCTTTTTGTAAGATTACATGGTAATAGCAATGTAAACTCAAGCTTTTTCCTTTACAAATTAGTTAGTGCTAAAGAAAAAGAGAAAAAAAAAAAAAAACTTATAGTTTTAAAGCTTAGTCTGAAAACATATAATTGGTGGTTGTGTTTAGACTATTTAGAGCTATAGTAATTTGAAAACTCCGTTCAGGAGGAAACTTGTTTATGCAAGATCGACTTTTTTCCCCCTAAGCCAACAGTGAACTGCACAATTAGGAGTAACTCTTGACCGCTTTTATGTCTATTACAAGGGAGAAAATGGGCATTTACCCCTTTCGTCAAAACTTTTCAGCAAAATACTCTATATCTGAAATTATTTAGGGAAATGCCCTTATTTTGAAACTCGATTTTCTAAAAATCAAGTTTCAATTTAAAACTCGATTTTTGGACAATCGAGTTATAGTAAATTGAAAATTAAACAAAAAAAAAATTCTAGAACTCAAATTCATGGAACTCAAGTTACTTGAAAAAATTCAAGTGGAACTCGAGTTCCATGAACTTGAGTACTTTACATGGAACTTGAGTTCATGGAACTCGAGTTTTAGAAAAAAAAAAAAATGTAAGTCCACGTTTACTATAACTTGATATTCCAAAAATTGAGTTATACATTTAAAACTTGATTTTTAGAAAATCAAGTTTCAAAACAGAGGTATTCCTCTAATTAGTTTCATACATAAGGCATTTTGCTGGATATTTAAAAATAAAAAAATAAAAAGAAGAAGGAAAAAGCCCATTTTGGCCCTATAACAGGCTACTTCAATTTCTAACTGTCTGCTACTCATGGGTAATTGAACTAAAATAATGGAAAGAATATTAACTTGAAAACATCTTTCATCTGGCCGAAAACAAGTAATTAATTTGGTTAAGTATCTCAATAAAAACTAATGGGTAATTGAACTAAAATAATGGAAAGAATATTAACTAGGTAATGCTGTTTTTATTTATGAACAAATAATAAAAGCAAGCATTAGAATTATGGATGCCCTTAGTGTAATTGTTAATAAATTATTTTAGAAATGTTTTTACACCACTTTTATAGAAAATATAAAAAATCGTCAAAAAATTTAGAATAATGTTAGAGATACAAATCATTTTACAAAAAAATTTACAAATTGCTAATATGGTTAGTGATTATTGGTAAATGAAAAAGTGATATTAATGGTGGGCATAAATAAAAACTAATAAGAGGTTGGCCATATCAGCATTTTGTAAAACTGTTGTAAAATAGTTTATGGTTGTAGCATTACTCAAAAATTTAATCATTTTTTTTTTCTTTTCCCATAAAAAATTTCTAAACTATATTCTAAATTAATATCCTTAACTTAGGGCACGTTTGGTAGACTGTAAAAGTAATTACGTAGGAATAAGAGAATAGATATTACAAGGAATACAAAATATTGTAATGTAATGTTTATTACTATTTATTTGTTTGATGATAGCACAATAATAGAACCCTGAAGACAATGGAATGAAAACATTTTAAATCAAACTTAAGATATATTATAGGAAATATCTTGCTCATATAATTATATTTCCTAAAAAATAATATATATATATATATATATTTAATTTGAAAGAGAGATTAGTTATTTTTTATGATTTTTTATTTTCATAATTGTTATGTACGTATCAAAAGTTTGTTTATTTAGAATATATTAATTGTAGAAATTAATATACCTACTAAAGAATAACTATTACATCCCTTTTGGAGATGAAAAGTTATTCCTCATTTTAAAGAATAGCTATTCATAAGGAATGATTATTTTCTGTAATAAAAACATAATCAAATTATTGAATAACTAAACCATAAGAATAACTATTACATTACAGTGTCTATTACAGTCTCCCAAACATACCCTTAAAGCATTCATTAACTTTTTCTTTTATTATATTGTGCCTAATTGCGTACGTCAATTTTCTATTTTTATATACATTGCTTTGTACATTTATGTGTTTTTGTATTAACTAGATGCCGATCATTCCAGAATTGCTGTTTACAAGGCATTAATTCTACGGGAGCTTTGGAGGCTTTGCTGCAGATGTTCGCTGCCATAGACCCGGTAGATATTATTGGTCTTTTGCGCGCAGCAATTGATCTTCTGTCTCCCAACTAACTTAGCTGCTTGGAGGTTTAGAATCTAGAATGGTAACATCTGATATTCTCAAGAATAGGCTATAACCCACTGTTGGTTGCATAACTTTTGTCAGTAACCATTTGCATTTCGTTACCAACATATATATATATATATATATATATATATTTTGGCTTTTTGGTTCACAAGATCTTCAATGTGTAGTATTTAATTTGTTTGTCATTGGGTGGCAATCAATGGTATTCATGTTGCTTAAAAAAGTATTTATTATGTCGTTGATGTTAAACTAATCAATCCTATCATTTTGTAAATTTTTTAGTTAGTAAATGATATTATTTAACCACCACACACATTTGGTGCGATGGTCATTCCACAAGTATAAGTGCTTGTGGGGTGTGGGGGGCAAGGGCCGGAGTCTAAGTCTCTAGGAGGGAGTTTCACACACATATACATTTAGATTAGGCTAGAGTAGTATTCTATCTTATATCAAAAAAATGATATTATTTAAATTTTTATTTTACCATTAAGAAACTAAATGAAAACATTCCGATGATGCATTATAAAAAAGATCTTATTGTTTGATTAATATTAATTTAAAGACTTTTGTTTTGTTTTGTTTGTTTGTTTGTTTGTTTTTTTTTTTTTTTTTTTTTTTTTTTTTTTTTTTTGAAAATTGAGCTTAAATGACTTAATGTACTAATGGATTTGGGAAAAAAAAAATATACTAACTCACTTAATTATTTATGGATAGATTTTACAATTGAAATAGACCGAGTAGACCGAAATGCTATGCTAATGTGGCTCAACAAGAACATAATAACAATAAATTCTAAGTTTTAGCTTTTAAATATTATATAAATATAGATACGTGTAAAGCGAGAGGATTACATGTTCACATAAAAGATTAATCATGTGCTCTATGACCGTTGAATTTTACAATTTCCATAATAAACTTTAGTGTGTAATTTGTTAGCAACATTAACTATTTTTGTCAAATATTAATGGAGAGGAGATCAAATGATAAAATTAATTCAATTTTAAAAGTTGATGAACTAAATTGATACAATTAATAGTTGAGAGATCAAAATAAAATTACCCAATAATTAAAAGAACAAATTAGTAATTTGACAAAGATCATGTTAACGGATGCACATATATAGCATTTATTAACCATTTAGAAAAGCTTTGATACCATTTTTGAAGAAAATTTTAAAAATTATATAAAAAAAAAATCAATTGTTTTTTCTTTTCCCATTAAACATTTATAAAAATATTTCAAAAACCAATGTCTTTTAACTTTTTGTTGGACTTGTGGAGCCTAATTATGTTTGATCCGGATTATGACCCGACCCGAAATAATATTGTTACAGATTTAATGGGAGATTTTCTGAGGCTAGGGTTCATTTGGGATCTACTTATTTTGCTGAAACTGAAAACTTTTTGCTGAAAGAACTGTAGATAAAGGTAAAAGTTAGCTGAAGTAATACAGTGTGACCCATGAATAGTACCAAAAAATGCAATGAAATTTATAAATAGTAGCAAAAATAAGTTGAATAGTAAAATAAGTTGGCAAAAATAATTTTTGCCAAACACACACTTATTGTGCATTTGGATTGCGCTTGCATCTGGGCGTTTGGGCTTTTTTTTTTTTATGCACGTGTTTCAGGATACACTATGCACTGTTCAGTGGGTTCCATGCACTATTCACGAGACCTACAAGTACTTTATTCAGAAAAAAAACATTAAAAATGGGTCTCACAATACTATTCAAACATTTAAAAATTATTTTACAACAGTGAATTCAGTTTTATCATCACACACCCTTGGTGCGATGGTTACTCCACAAGTATAAGTGCTTGTGAGGTGTGGGGGACAAGGGCCGGGGTTTAAGTCTCCAGGAGAAAGCTTCACATACATATACACTTAGATTAGACTATAGTAGAATTCTATCTTGTATAAAAAAAAATACAGTGATTTTAGTTTTCAATGTAGAATGTACATATATAATATGATATGATATATATTAAATGATAAATACCTACTATATGATTTTTTTTTCTTCTCTTCTTTTACTTACAACCTTATAGGTATGTATTTGTTTACACTAATTTATATATATATATATATATATATATATATTTGTTTAGTCTAATTTTTTCATCAAATTGAATAGGTTTTGTGTATTTTTTGTCTTTTGTTTAACCTAAAAATTTATTAAGTTTTATCTGATTCATATGGTTATGGTTTGAGAATCAATTATTAATAAATTTGATGATAAATTGTTCTATCTATTTTATTATTTAATCTTACTAAATTCAAAAATGTTTTCCTATTTTATTTAGTTTATGCATGATTCTTGATTAAGCCGTGATTACGTCAAGTGGTTTCATCAAATTGCATAATTATTTTTTAGATTTTTAAGAAAATAGATATAATTTTTTTTTTATCTTATCTTCTTCTTCTATAATTTCTAAGTAGATAAAAATCTTAATTTGATTACAATCTA
Source organism: Lithocarpus polystachyus (assembly GCA_033629205.1). NCBI lineage: Eukaryota > Viridiplantae > Streptophyta > Magnoliopsida > Fagales > Fagaceae > Lithocarpus > Lithocarpus polystachyus. The sequence continues at coordinate 80,596,419 of CM066166.1, forward strand.
AATTTTAATCATTTTATTATTAATTTATTTTTTACTATTTTTTTCCTCTTCACAGTCATACACGGTTACTTTCTTTTTTTTTTTTTCTTTGGATTAAAAAAAAAAAAACCAATGTGCATGATTAGGAAGAGTTAGACATGTGCATGAGTTGGAAAGTTCTAACTTATATCTACTTGATTATTGAGATAAACCAATCTTCATTGTGATTTTTTCCTCTTCACACATGGTTACTTTTTTTTTTCTTTTCCTTTTTAAGTGAATAGAAAGAGTTACATACGCATTGGAATATACATATATATATATATATATATATATCCAAGTCTACTTGGTAACCCCATAATGTCATTTGTTTATTTATAAAAAAAAAATTCATTATCTAATTTTTTGTATTTCTAATAACTCAAGTCTTTCTCCCATAGAGACAGACCAACTAGAGAGAAACATTCACAGCTAGGACCCTCTGAAATTATCAAGTTAGAATTATGGGTGCAATTTACAAGAATTGAAAATTTATTATAATTTTTTTTTTTTTTTTTTTGAGATTATCTATTAGATGAATTCTTTTGAATCCTAATTGAGTTAGAATTTCTAATATATAAATAGAGAGAGAGTTTTTATTCAGTGTATTCTTCTTTTTTTAAGATTTTTTTTAATTATATAAAATAGAAGCACTACTTATTATTCTAATCAATTCTCTCTCCCATTACCAATAATTCTCATTCTCTCATAATTTGTGAAATCCATATTGGAATGCTTTGTCAAACCTACCATCCACGCTTTATCTGACATACTATCCACACTATTATAAGTATGTATTTATCTTCTTTGTTTGTGTGTGTGTGTGTGTGTGTGTGTGTGTGTGTGTGTGTGTGTGTGTGTGTGTGTGTGTGTGTGTGTGTGTGTGTATTTAAGGTTTTGCTAATGAGTCATAAAGACAATTTTAAATCCATGAAATCCATTATATATTGTGTTATGTTTTTATGTGCTTATTACAATTTTATTTTTATTCAAATCTCCTTTATAAGTTCAAAGTTTTTAATCTATTTTTTTAGATAAGAAATTTAATTATATTATTGAAATAAATTTTTTGATTTACATATACTTTTCTATTAAGCCGTGCTTGCGCCACATGACTTCACTAAATTGCAAAAAAATTATTAAATTTTTAGATTTTTAAAGAACTAAAAAAGAATATTATAGTACTAGAACTCTAATTTATTCTTATCATTAAATAAAATTAGATTAACATTATTTTTTATCATTAGGATATATTTCTTAAATTAAGGGATAATATTCAACATACAAAATTAAATTAAATTTAGATAATATTTATCATCTAAATAACATTATTTTTTATTTGTTAGGATATATTTCTTAAATTAGGGGATAATATTTAACATACAAAAATTTAATTTAGATAATATTTATCATCTAAATTTTTAAAATTTTAATATTATTAAATTAATATTATTTTATCAGAATATCAAGATACAAAACTTGATTATTAAGTGATAAACACAATCCAAATTCTTCAAGAGGTGATTAATATAAACCTATTCCAAGAAACTGTATATATCTCCAATAATTTGATAATCTCTATCTATTCCAAAAAACAGTATATTTCTCCATTAATTTGATAATTTCTACATTGATGACATTTAAATATATATTGTGGGGGCACATTTTGTTCATCCTCGGCAAGGCCATGGGCGCAGTGCCGAGGAGGCTCAAAGTGTCCCACATCGAAGAGAGCTTCCCCCACTTGCTACCTTATAAGCTGTGAAGCGAAGGAAGTAGTGTACCATCGTATTCTGATATTCTTTTGTTCGTCCTCGGCAAGGCCATGGGCGCAGTGCCGAGGAGGCTCAAAGTGTGCCCCCACATATATATATATATATATATTTATCTCAAAATCCCTTATGGCTATCAACCACGTTCTCTCTCTCTCTCTCTCTCTCTCTCTCTCTCTCTCTCTCTCTCTCTCTTTTTAAATTTTAAATTTTTTATATGTTACGTTACTCTTTTTTCTTTTTTTTATTCTATTCATATGACCTTTATTTAATTCCAATTTTTATGGAATAAAAACAAACACATTGATTACATATCTTTAATTTCAATAAGATTTAAACGAATTATATTTCAAATGGAACTCTACCAATATATATAACCCTATATATCCTTTTTGGAGTGAAGCTTATTTCAATATGTAAATGCCTAAATCCCATGACAATGTAGGTATGCATTCTTTCTTCTTTTATTATTATTATTTTCATTTTGTTTATTTTCTTTAGTGTTATTATTGGTTTTTGTCTTCATGTGATTTTTAATTAATGAATTCAAAACATTTGAAAACATTGTCAAGTTTCTAAAGGCTCCTTCTTTGTTTTTGTATTTTGTTATTATTAAATTGATTAGGTTTTGTGTATTGGTTGCCTTTTGTTTAAACTAACTTTCTTAGTTTTGATCTAATTTATATGCTTAGGGTTAGGATCTTAGAATTAATGATTAAATATGGTTAGAATTAATAGATTAATTTTAACAATTTTATTATTTGATTTTTATGTTAAATCAAATTATCAAGATGTTCTACACATGTATTCTTGAGCTATCAACTTTAATTTTAATTGATAATATTATCAAGATTATATTAATTTTAGATTTATCAATTGTTTAGTACATTTTTTTTAAATAATTATCAATTTAAAATTCAATTTGGAATTATCAATTTAATTTAGTTTTAGGAAGAAATCTTACCCCTTATTTTAGTGAGATAATTATTTACACTTGATAATTTTTTCTTTTATCTTTATTGAATCTATTAAAATATATAATTATTTATAATTTATTTTATAAGATTTTTCATAAAACTGTTCAACGCACGGGCCAATAACTAGTATACTATAAAACCAAAACTTATGACTTTTTGTTAACATTTTTTGACTTCATGAGAGCTTGCCACGTAGGATTTTAAGCTCCTGCAATTTTCCACACCACCACTATTCTTTTTTTTTTTTTTTGATGTTTTATTTTTAAAAAAACCACTCTCAGGTAGCCTCTCTCATCCTTTTCTCTCAAACCCTAACACACCAGCCACTCTCACGCGGCCACTTTCATCCACTTTTCTCAAACCTTGAAAAACACACAAAGGCTAAAACTTAGCACATATTAGAGGATGTAATTTCTGGGGTCTATGTCAAATTTATGTTATATCCCATCCCCCTCTCTCTTTTTTGTGTCATTGCATTATTATTATTTATTATTTCGAGTAGCTATCATCATTGAAAGTGTCAAAGTTTATAGTTTTAGTACAAATTTGTAGTTTGTTATTGTGATTTTCATGCTTAGATTACGGGGAAATATAATAATGATGATTGTGAAAGGCTTATTTCGCTTATTATTTTAATTTATGAAAGGATCTAAGAATATATTCTGCTCTCAATAATGGTTTTTTACCCCTACTATTTTTGGGACTCTATATACTTGAGAGACTCTTTGAAGTTACAAGTTTCTAAGCAGGGTATGCTTTCTTGAGGGTAGCTAGCACAATGACAGATATGCCACAAAGTGTTCCTACAAGAAATGTGCAATCGAATAAACATCTACTCTTCTAAGTTTATGAAAATTTATATGCATTATTATTCTAAGTTTATTATTGCCTCTACAAAATTGTATATTTATTGCTTTAGGATTTTGCAAGAATTTTAGTTTAAAATGTGACAAATTATATTGTAGTTGTCAAATGGAGAGATTAAAATTTATGATAGATGTGAAATGAGTCATAGTACCTTCAAGCAAACTTAATGCTTTTAATACTTTCAATTGAAATATATAGGAATTTAGTATGCTATTCTGGCTAATAGCAGTTAGACCTTCTTGATAAGATCATGAATGCATGCACTGATTTCATTTGGATTTTCTTCATTGATAGTGTTTGCAACAATATTTTAAAACAAAAACTTGGCGTAACTGGTATTGTTCAACCTCTTTATCATAGAAAATTTATTCCTAGGGAAAAATGTCAATAAATACTTAATTCTCTTAGTAGGTTAATTACTTACTTTCAACAAAAACAATTGCCAACAACTTGCTTTGTTGGGTTAATTACTTTGTTCTTTTGATTGACTTTTTTCTTTTCTCTTTATATATATATTTTAGTGTGCAAATTGGTCGCTACTATTGTTGTTGTAGTTAGCTGCATTGGCTTAAATTCATAAGAGAAGATTCTTTAGTTTAAAATTATTTTTCCTTGTCTTTTATTACTTGTGAATTTTATATTTGGTTTGGTTATGAAGGTATTTCTTTGGTTGTGATGATATTACTTACTTAGCACTACGTTACTACAATTGACAACAGCACTATAATGTCTAACCATCTTTAATCTTACTGTTTGCAGCATTTCAATATTAGTATTTCATAAAGGTTATTATAATGATTGATTAGCAAGTGTCTTCTCATTAGTTTAGATACACATAAGAAATGCGAACAATCTGCAATTGCTAGGTTTTCCTTGGTTGCCAATGCTGTTGAGCATTTTGAGCAAGTACTTACAGATAAAGAGATTGAACATGGCACACTTACTCCAAGTGACTGCCTAATTTTTCTTTCTAAATTATTAGAGGGATTTAAGTTCTAGAAATTTGAGAGTTTTGATGGCATGAGTTGTTTTCAATCAAAATTCCACGCCAAAAGGATTCCAATTTTGTTGGCAAAGTTTTGCCTCCTTTGCCTTTTTTACTAAAATCTTTTTATTGAGAAAAATATACTCAATTCTATGTAGCTCACCTCATAGAATCCTAAATGTTGTAGATGGTTTCTCTTACCCAAGTATGTATTGTGGATTCTTATTATTGCCCACAATCTATTCATTAATCCTCCTTTGCGACTTCTAAGGTTGTAAGAAAACGAGAGGGCACTCCTTTTGTATGCCATTGCTATTTTCAACTTGGTAAATAGAAGGGACTGACTTGATTTTTTGGGCATTGGCTACAAGTCGTTGAAAGTTCTTAAATGGAAAGATTTACATACCCAAATGTTCTTTATTAACTTAAATTTGTTAAAAATTCATCCATTTTTAGTCAATTTGTATTCTCTTAATATTGTAACTTTTTGTACTATTCGGGATTAAAAAGAAAAGAAAAAATCATAATATGCTTTGAGCCATATTATGAATAGAAGGTGAAACATATTCGTTTTGAAACCAGTATTTATTTGAGCAAAGTATATACATAAATTTTGTTAAATTATCCTGTGCATCGCACTGATTAGGAATTAGTTAAACTAGCATGTAATCCGTGCTTACGCATTAAAATATTAACAATTGTAATGATAAGATGTTCATCTTGATAGATTCAGTTTCCACATTAAGCTTGGATTCTTCTTGGAGGAGCTAATGAAGTGGTAATGTATGAAAGTGTGAAGTAAGGAAGAGTGAGATTGAACATTGTGTTTGAACCCTACCTTGCTCTTAGAAATTCAAAAGAAGGAGAAGAGGGTAGTGTATGGATCTAGTTGGTAGAGGTTGAGAGAGGAGGAGACATGGAATGACGATATGGCATTAGAAGGAGATGATATTTTACTTTTATAGTCTTTTTCGTTAGACTCCTTGATTCTAGTAGTAGGCAGGTAAGATGTTCAGCCATAAAAGTATACAAGTGAGATGTTCTTGCTTAGACCAATGATTATCATTGTGGTTTTCTTGGCTTCCGTGTTAAATGTTAATGCATCATTTATTTAAGCACAAAAATTAAAAAATTTAGATAAGATATATGACACAAAATTGGAGTTCAATTTATAATCTAATTAGATTTTTTTTTTTTTTTTTGAGTTTTGGTTAGGACAAGTGGCGCAAAATTGAAAATCCAAATCTAAACACATGGCACAAAATTGAAACTCTAATTTAGAATTTTATTTGAGTTTCTCTCTGCTTCACCTATTATTATATATATAGATAAAATGTGAAAATTAAAATCCACTACCACTTGCCATTGTATATTTAAAATAACAAGAGATGTCTAGTTTAAAAAGTATAAATAATTCTAGAGATACAAACTATTTTACAAAAAATTTTACAAACTACTAATGTGGCGAGTGATTATTGGTACATGAAAAAATGATATTAATAGTAGGTCTAGATGAAAACTAATAAGAAGTTAGCCAAATTAACATTTTGTAAAAATGTTTTAAAATAGTTTGTGGAAATAAGCCAAACCCAATTAAAGGGAGTGCTAGCATTGTTGTGCCTTGTCAATTATGTTGAAGCAATGCTAAATAGTAATAGGTTGTAAACTTCTTTGTCGATTCCTCATCAATTTTTGTGGTTAATAGAAATGGCACTCATTTCAACTCTTCTGCCACAATTAGCATTAAAGCCATTTGCTTAGGTTTCCCATGCAGCATACATTGTTACTCTCCTAATGGTTGGCACAGCCATCAAGAGCCACCCTAGTAATTTAGACAATTTTCTACAGAAAGATGAGAAAGTATTCCATGTTTCGGTAATACCAACTCAACATCTGTTTTGATATTTCCTACCCAATAAATGAGTAATACCTGTTTCAAAAATCCACATCAGACTACTCTAATAAATGATAATGACATTGACATATGTATCTGGAAAATAACCCCCACAAATTAAGTAGAGCTCTAAACTGGGCTCTATCTCTGTCTCTCTCTCTAAGGCATGGCTTTCCACAAGTCTTTTATAGTGGTTTTGAACCTCATTTTTACGTTAAGCTTGATTGTGGTCATCACCAATTTTATAACACCAAGTGAAGGTCGCCAACTTGAGAAATTGAAAGTCAGTTAAGGAAATGGAAATCTTGGGAGTGGAAAAGCAAATGAAGAGAAGATGGAGTCAAATACTAAAGAGTTGGGTGAGATGAAGGACGTGCCGCCTTTTCCAAATATACCTTTTCCACCTTTTCCAAATACACCTTTTCCACCATTCCCTCAAGTTTCGTTCCCACCCCCAATTCAGATTCCTGGAATTCCCCCATTACCAACAATTCCTATGTTACCACCTGCTCCTCCACTCCCTATTCCAACTATCCCCTTCCTTACACCTCCTCCTGCTTAAATTTTGCAAGTCAGAGTTTCAAGCACCTTTTGCAATTTTTTTTTTTTTCATTTTATCTTTCTTTAGGGTTATGCCTAAGTAATGTGGAGATGGTTTGATTGTAGCATGAGAGTTTCTTTTGTTTTAGGCTTATGACTAAATAATGTGGAGATGGTTTGATTGTAGCATACGTTGCGTTCGTGTTTAACATAGGAAAAAGTTAATAGATGTCCTAATGTGTTTGATATTTACTTTAGCCGTGCAGTTAGGGACTAAAATCACTTTTGAATTAAAGCTTAACAATCAATAATATTTCTTGCCTTGTGATTAATTATTATATTAATTATTACATCATCAGAATTTGATCTTTGGTCCAACTTTGAAACCTTCAACCTCTTTCTATTTTGTCTTCTTTTAAGAGTTCACAATTATGATGTATGTTAGTTGCCAAAGTATTATATGAGCCACGTATTTATACCATGAAATTGTGTTAGCGACGAAACCAAAATTAAGACTCACCTCCTCTCAATATAAAGATCATGACTCCTTTTTTTTCTTTTTCTTTTTCTTTTTTTCTTTTTATAGGAAAGATCATGATTCCCTGATCAACCATATGACAATAACAACATTTAAATCATTAATAAATTATAAAAGGAATTGTATCTCTAGCATTATTCCTAAGAATTTGGCTGAGTGTAGGTTTGTTACCATGTCGTGTGCAATTTGGCAATTATGCCATGTGAAGTGTTACAATGAGTGCTACAAAGATTTTTATATTAAAGAATGGTTATCTCCGCACACCCTTAGTGTGATGGTCACTCTACAAGTATAAGTGCTTATGGGGTGTGGGTGGTAAGGGTCGAAGTTCAAGTTTTTAGAAGGGAGTTTCACACACATACTTAGATTAGGCTAGAGTAGAATTTCTATCTTGTATAAAAATAAAAAAATAAAAAAAAAGGAATAGTTACTTTTTAGAAGAAAAAAAAAAGAAAAGAAAAAAAGAACAGATACTTATTTTACAGACAAAATTGGCCTATGCCCTTTTTAAAAAAACAATCCAGCATTTTGCCCCATTTCTCAAACTAATTAGGGAAATACCCCTCTTTTAAGCCTTATAGCGGCGTTTTTAAGGAGCCTAGAGTGACGTTTTCAGGATCTATAGTAGCATTTTGAAACTCGAGCTCCAACTCGAGTTATAGGTAAATAAAAAATAAAAAAATTTGCCTATAACTCAAGTTCATGGAGATCAAGTTACAAAACGCCACTATAGGTCCTGAAAACATCACTATATGCTCCTTAAAATACCACTATAGGGCTCTAGAAAATTTTTTTTTTTAAAACTTGATTTTTAGAAAATCAAGTTACAATAGAGAGGAATGATTGGAAGGTTCATAAAACACAATAGAAATGATCATATGCCCAAAAGTACCAAAGCCAAAACTCTTATTACCGTTTTATACCTTCCCACTTTATAAGTAAATAGTAAATTCAATATTGTTCCCTCAAAACTCAACCTAGCAATCGCCTGCCAAATTCAAGGCAAGCAGTTGCTTATGAGTTCCCCACACTTCCAAGTGGATTTGGTTATCTGTTTAAAGGCCTAGTGTGGCTTATCAGCACACCAAAGGGAAAAGGTAACAAATTTTAGCAACCTTGACAATTTAATAACTTGAAACCTTCTAATTTTTTTAAAAATGTTGATTATGGACTTACGGTTTATCTATGTGTTTGTTGTTAATAAAGCATATGTTTATAAGTTCAAATTGTTAATAAAGTCAAATGACTAGTCTGTGTTATACAAAGGAAAATTGTGTATACATGATTCAAAGTTGTGTTTTGTAATCAAAGACACAATTTTTTGTGATTATGGACTTACTGTTTATCTATCCCACTCTATCTCGCAAGGATTTTTCCTGGCCCTAAGAGTTGAGGACAAGAACTGGATTTGCTCGCCCCGCCCAAAATTTATTTTAACATATTTTAATACATATTTAACTTATTTATACATATAGTGTAATTTTTATATACATATCCTAGTCATGGGCTAAAAAAGTTCAAATCACAAAAGTGAATGCACATATGGGTGAATTTAGAAAATTATTTAATTTCTTTTATATTATTTAAAATACAAGTTTATGTTAAAATACATGTTTATGTTAAAAATATACTACCCAAAATTTGGTGTTAGTGTTTTCTGGGTTGCATTTAGCGAGAACAATTTTGAATTTACTGTTTACTAAAAAAGTGGGAAGGAAAAAAAATGTTATAGGAGCTCTAGTTTTCATATTTATTGGGCATATGATCCTTTCTATTATCTTTTATGAATCTTCCAAACATTCTCCTTTAATCGATGACAAGTCAAGCAATTGCTTGTCAATCACACCCACACTTCCAAGTGGAATTGTGTCAACTGTCGTGTTTAAGTACAAGTTTACATTAAAAATATATTGCACTTAATTTGGCACTGGCGATTACTGGATTGAGTTTAGCGGGAAAAATCTTGAATTCATTGTTTAATGATAAAATGAGCAGGAAAATATGTTAATGGATGCTCTAGCTTTGGTCCCTTGTAGGCATATTTTCATTTATATGGTCTATTATGAAAGTCACAAACATTATTTGATAAAGTTACAAACATTATTTGATACAATCACTGTCTATTGTACATCTATTCTCTATATTTTTCATTGGATTTGTGTTTATTATTGGAGCCCAGTGATAGATTCTTTACACATGACACGGAAAAGGTAAAACATTTTAATATTGACAACTTAATAACTTGTCACTTTGTGAATTTTTAAAATTTTTTTGATGATTCCAGGCATATTGTTTATCTATGTGTTTGTTGATCGTGCCCTTTCTATCTTTATCATTCAACAAACCAATAACCCAAATACCTAGGTCTGAATATGGTGAGGGAACGATTAGTGGCGGGAAAACTGATAGAGATGGCTGGCTTAGATATTTCTCTCTTGGTGTGGCTAACAAATTCTCTCCCTCTCTACCTCTGAATCTCTAAGCCTTTCCCTAAATCTCTTTTCTCTCGATCTCTTTTTTTCCTTTCTTTGTGTAGCAATCTTTTTTTTATTGTAATTTACTGATTTAAGTAGTTAGTTTTCATTTTATACTGAGAGGCTCCCAAATAGTATTTTAACGTAATGAAACACTATAATTTATTGCTTTTTAACTGTGAACGTGGCAGAATTTAAAGTAGACATGGAACACCATCCATTATATCAGTGGAAAAGCACATGTAAATATTGGATGAAATTAAAAAAATTATATAATTTCTTTGATATGTTTCAATACAAGTTTATGTTTAATTAAGTACATGTTTATGTTAAAAATGTTTGTTAAATTTATTATAAAATAATTAAATGCAAGTTAAAGTTTTATTTTATATATAGTTTGATGTTACTATTTGAAGATTAAATTCTTATATTTATTAATTGAATATCATATTCTTCTCAAAAAAAGAATTGAATATCATATGTTGTTATATTTGCTTCAATCTCCAAAAAAGCCACTGATGAGTCTAATCTTGATATACAGGCACACGGCTTCTGTTGTGGCAGGGAACCAAGAGATTCCAGTGGTAGTTGCTAGGCATCACTTCAGAAATGTCAGCGGGATGGCTCCTCATTCACAGTAAAAATATATTATCATGTGTAAGACATAATCATATATTCATATTGGCTTTTACAAATGGACTTTTGTAAGATTACGTATATTTGCAATTTAAACTAAGAATTTTCCTTTACAAATTAGGCAGTGCCAAAGAAAAGGAAAAGAAAAAAAAAAACTTGCTGTTTAAAAGCTTAGCCAGAGAACATAGAACATATATTTGGTGGTTGTGTTTAGACTCTTTAGAGCTATAATAATTTGAAAACTCCGTTCAGGAGTAACCCTGTTTATGCAAGATCGACTTTTTTTTCCCCTAAGGCAACAGTGACCGCTTTTATGTCTGTAACAGGCTACTCAAAAAGATTCACTTGAAAACATCTTTCATCGCTCTCAAAACAAGTAATTAATTTGGTGAAGTTTCTCGATAAAAACTCATAGGTAAATGAACTAAAACAATGGGAAGAATATTAATTCATAGATTATGCTTAGCAGCATACATCAATTTCCTACTTTTATATACATTTCTTTGTACATTTATGTGTTTTTGTGTTAACTATGTTGGGAAATATAGACCCCGGTTAATAGAATTAACAAGTTTTAAACCCAAGTTGTTAATTAGATATATTATGAATAATCCTTGGTTAAACAAACAAACATTAATATCATGTCAAAATCATACACAACAGAATAGTAAATAAGACAAGATATGATGACTCAGGAAAACCAATTAAACAAACTAGTTTCACAGTAAAAAACCTAGGGGGAAACCTTCTCAAAAAGCAATCCACTATAATACAGAGAAGTTTCAAATCTAGTACAAAATCTTTGTCTCTAGACTCTACAATTTAAGTAGATGAACTTACAGCAGAAATCTTCTACCACTTCAGAACCTTTAAACTCTTCAATTTATGAACTCTCCACCCACAATCATAATGGGAACCTCCAACTGACTTCAAGAACCTCTTGAAGGTTTTCCTCATAGTAGCAAGTCTGTGGTGGTTGCTATGACTTCAGCTTCTTCACTAATGGAATATTCAGATCTACTTTGAATTGGTTTGGTGAAATAGAGAAAACTTAGTTACAAAACCCTAGCTGCATAAACGGAGAGTTTCTCTCTCTGAAAAACCTTCTAATAGGTAGCTTATGATGTCCTTTAAAAATTGGTTCAAATGAATCTCAATTTGAGCTTTAAACGAATAAGTTAGGGTTTTTTCACATTGCTGATTTTTGCTGTTCCGCGAAGCTTGATCTATCGAACTGCTATCGAGCTTCTATCAAGAACAAAATCTCGATCTATCAAGCTGCTATCAAGGAGACAGTAAGTTTCAGCTTCTATCGAGCTGCTATTGAGGTACATGCTGAAAATGTGTTGAAAATGTGTTTTTCTTGATCTTTTCTCGAGCAAACTTTGTGTCTTCAACTTAGTCTTCAATTAAAACTTTAAAACACATCAAAATTCAATAAGAGACACATAATTTGGCATGGTTGATAATACCAAAACACATATTCCTAACAATCTCCCCTTTTATCAATCCATGACAAAACCTCAAGTACAAAAGTAAGCCCAATACGATAATAACCCGAATACAATGAATAAACCCATATTCAAATACACTATCCTATCTAAAAACAACCAGTCCTAAGAAAAAATAGCACGAACTAGGATTGACTATTTTGTTTAGCTTCATACCTGTCTTTCTTGAAAGCACTTAACAAACATGTTATGTGCACCATGTGGAAAACAATGACAGATGATAAACAAGTAAATTGTGTTTTGTCATAAGATATACCAATTACATAAAAAATGAACCTAACAAACCAGATGCCGATCATTCCAGCATTGCTGTTTACAAGGCATTAATTTTACAGGAGCTTTGGAGGCTTTGCTACAGATGTAGTCACTGCCATAGACCAGGTACATATTGATATTATTGGTCTTTTGCTGCAATTGATCTTCTGTCTTCCAACAAACTTAGCTGCTTGGTGGTTTAGAATCTAGCGTGGTAACATCTGATATTGTCAACAATAGGCTTTAATTTTTTCTTCTATTTGTCCCACTTTAGTTGTGAATTAATGAGAACTGTTGCATATTTTTATGGGTTTCAGGTTCTATTCCGTCAATATAACCCACTGTTGGTTGCATAACTTTTGTCAGTAACCATTTGAATTTCGTTACCAACATTTTTTTTTTTTTTTGCTTTTTGGTTCACAAGATCTTCAATGGAGTACTTTGTTTGTCATTGGGTTGCAGTCAATGTTATTCATGTTGCTTAAAAAAGTGTTTATAACACATATATGTAAAAGTCATCCATACTTGTAAGTATCTATACTCTTGGTTCTGTATCTCATGACAGAGTCTATAGTAACTCTATAGTCCTTCGCAATAATGTAACCATTAATGGAGGCTTGCACGTAAGTTTCTTCTTTCCCAATTAACTGGTTCATCCTTCTTCTTTTTATTTTATAGAGGGTCATGTAGCAAATACATAAATTATTGATATAAACAACAATTAGTGTCGCTGGTAAATAAGAATTCAAAGTGAATTCAAACCAGCCATAACTTTGAATAATTGTAGGTCCATTATATGGTAGCCAATCAACATTTAGATCCTGATGAGGGTATAGCATGCCTCATCAATTATTGATATGTAGAAAATTATAAAAGAATGGAAGGTGTTAGGTTCTAAAGATTAGGAACTAATGTATTTAGAACTTCAATTTGTATGTTGGCAAACCATGATCAAAACAATGTTTAGTCGTGTGTTAGACTTGCTCAAAGTATGGGTCTTATTGTAAAGTTGGAATCGAGTTTTTATGCAGAAGTACTGTTCACTTTCTGTATGACTCGATCGATCGAAAATAAGACTCGATCGATCGAAAATCGTGCAGAACGTTTTTCTGCAAAAAATTCTAACTCAGCCCAAGCCCGTTTTAATGTATAGGGTTTTATGTTTGCCCTAAGTATAAAAGGGAAAACCCTAGCCACATTTTTAGAGTTCTGTTTTGCTGTGTTTGTGAATCTCTTTGTGAGATCTAGAGGTGTTTACCTTCACATACACTTAGGGTTTACAAACTTGAGATTTATGTCAAGAGTTGTGTAAATCATATAGTTGCAGAATCAATAGAACACAAAGATATACAAGCAGGTGCGCTTGTGGATTTGCTGAAGAATTCCGGAAAGAAGGAGTCCGTGGATCTCGGAGCTATCATGGGGTCATGGTAGTAAGTTTCCTACACTTGGGTAGCAACAAGATGTTAGTGGTCTAAGTCTTGTCGTGTAAACTTCAATTCTTTCATAGTGGATTCAGTTTACCTTGAGGATAGCTAGGTCAAATCCTCCCCAGGTTTTTACCGGTGTGGTTTCCTGGGTCATCAGATCTTTGTGTTATTTATTTTCCGCTGCTTTGTTATTTTTGCTTATCTGTGTTAACCTAGTTTTAATTAAATTACCTAAGTTAAATCACTTGGCTAATTCTCTAGGTTAATCTGTTGGGTTTAAGGGGTCTAAACGAACTGACAGAAGGTAAAGCTGTTTAGAGTTGAATAATCAAAGGTTTTTAGACCCGGACCGTTCATTGAACTATAAAAAGGAGAGGTTCAAGGTTTTTGAGGTCGAATCAAGGTCGAACCAGGGTCGAACTGTGATGACGTCATAATTAATTTAATAATTATTTTAAACATATATAAAAACTGAAAGTTCAAATAGCGTATGAAACACTATGAACGTTTAGACCCCCAATTTACAAATTATCAATTCAATCTTTAAAACAAACGATAAACGTGCAGAAGATGAACTAAAGCTTAAAACAGAATTGATAAAAAATCTAAATTAAATAAAATCACATCCATAACAGAAATTAAATGACAAAGATAAAAGGAAGAGAGATGCAAACACAAGGACAACACCCGATGTGTTATCGAAGAGGAAACCGAAGACCTCGGTGAAAAACCTCTCTGCCGCCCTCCAAGCGGTCAAATGATCCACTAAAAAATGTAGTTGGGATACAAGGACAGCAATAGACCTTCCAAGCCTAATCTACCTAGTGTACCTAAGCCCTCCAAGCTTCTTGCTCCAACGAGGTTACGCCGAACCTATTTCTTCTTTAGCTTCCTGGATCCCGCTACTAGTCCATAGCATCAACTAATATGAATTGGTCACTTCCTAACTGCTTCTCAAAGCACCAAATAACATTCTCACAGATGTGGGTATGGTGAGAAAAGGATTTGGCTAAAGTACCTCTCAAGGATCTACAATGGAGAGGGTTAGAGTAGAGGAATTTGAAGAGTCACAAGGTAAAGATTATGGATGAGTCAATCTTGTTTTTCTCTAGGGTTTCTCTCTCAAAATTCTCTCTAGAAGCTCTCTACATTTCATGGGTATAAGGGGTATATATAATGGGGTGAGAGAGGAATGCGAAGAATCAGTTTTTTCAAAACAGAGTTGTCTGGCAGCTTGGCCTCGCGGCTTGACTGAGTCGCGAGTTCAAGCTGCAAACCAACTAACCTGCCAGACTGGAATTTTTGTCCTGTAGTGCAACAGCTGGCATGATGGTTCAGATTCTGGCGGCTTGCCAGTCGCAAGCAACCAGCGAGACCAGTCGCGAGTCCTGCTCTGCATGCTTCACTCGTGTGCAACTTTTGGCGGCTTGACAGTCGTGAGACACCAGCGAGATCCAGTCGCGAGTCCCTGTTCTACTACACAATCTTGAGCTTTTCTTCAAACTCTCTCACACACTACCCTTACATGATTCCCACCTAAAATACAGGGAGTCTAAGTGCTGAATTACAAGCAAATTCGCACGGAATAAAGCCAACAAAATGGTTGATAAAATTCAACCTTACAAAAACATTAAATTAATAAAATATAGAAAAATTAACTAAAATAGTCAAAAACAAATATAGATAGTATTTTTTATAACATAACTTTCATAATACAAATAAAATTATTAAATTCTAAAAAAATAATAGCTATTGAGTTTCTAAATTATTTTTAAGTCATAACAAAGCACACTTTAGTATCCAATAATTTTTATTTTATGAAACCCAATAAAATATTTAAGAGACAAATGAGTTTATTTGCTCATGGCCAAGCCCATTTGACTGCCGATCATTTTTTTCCCAAGCCCATTTGAATAGTCATTGTTCACCATTTATTATGAATTTTAAAAAAAAAAATCAAAAGCTAGGTCTGAAGGTGGCCAGGCATTTAAAAATTGTTAAAGTTAAATAAATAACAAAACCCAAGAAGGAAGTGCTTGACAGCAAGCAAGCATTATATGTTAGTAGTTGACACCAAAGCACGGCAGCAGCAAAGAAGAAGTCTCCAGAAGCAGCAAAGAAGGTTACAACATTTTTAGCAATACTTTCCCAACAAAATTTATGTGAAAAGTTGTTACTAGTTTTAATTTGAACCTACTATTGAAATTATTTTTTTACTCACCAATATTAACTAATAACAATGTGTTACTTAAAATTTATTGTGAAACATTGTGAAAATATTATAGTAATATTTAATTGTGATTTTTTATTCTTTTTTTTTTTCTTTCCTTGCATCCATACGTTTCTTTCCTCCTCCACACACGTGTCCCCATCCCCACTCCTCTCATCTCGTTTTTTTTTTTTTTCTAGATTCTTCCTCCGCATAGCCTGTCCTCCTCTCTGCTTTTATTTTTCTTTCTTTATCTCTAGCTCTCTCGTCCTCATTCTCTTTCTCTCATACTCTCACCCTGTCATACACACATTACCAGCAGAGAACAAAGCCAAAATTTAAAACTTGCTTCGCCCAAGAGAAGAGTTTCTGAAGAGAGGGAGCTGCGTGATGTACTCTAAAGAGAGAAGAAGAAGAAACATAAAGACATGCTGTGTTTTTGCTTTTTTTCCTTCTTCGTTGTCTTGTTCTTCCTCTGCTTCTTCTTCTTCTCTGTTTTTTTTTTTTCTACCTTTCATTTGGTTCTAGATCTGAAAAAACCCAAAGTACTGCTGAAGTATTGGCCGAAACTTTGCCAAAAAAAAGGAACCGTCCGAACCTCAAAAACTGGTCACAGTTCTCATAACCGTACTGTCTGACCACGGTTCGCACGGGTCCCTGCTTTTTTCCCATAGAGCGGTTCTTAAAGCTAAAAAAACCGTAAAACTGAGAGGTTCGCGGTTTTCCCGATCGGACCGTACGGTCCAGTCCGGATTTCAACCTTGGAATTATCCTGAAAGTCAAAAGTTAAGAACCAGAATAAGCAAAACTTTTTCATTATTTTAAATTTGCACAATTTTTGAAATAGAAATCACAGTGAATATTGTGAAAATTGAAATCTGTAAGTAGGATGAAGACTACTCGTAGCTTATGGTCTGTTAGTATTAAAAGCTGTCTAAACTACTTGTAGTTTTGTGACATATAATAAGTGTTTTAGTTTTACACCTGCTACACACGTGGATGGCACTAATCTATTATTAGTGGAGTTAGTTATTTTTTGTTAGTTTTACTACCAAAAATGCAACCTATAGCCGCATTTTTTTAGCCACGTTTCCGAAAAACATGGCTATAGGTTAAATTTATAGCCACGTTTTTACATATTTTTAGCCGCGTTTTTGAAAGAGGACCTATACCCGCATTTAAGAAATGCGGGTATAGCCAACCTACAGCCGCATTTTTAAGAAACGTAGCTTAAAACCTGACTTATAAATACTATCATAGATTATAAATACTATCTCAGTTATGTATAAATACTATCCTAGATTGTTTTTCTCTCTTTCCTAATCTCAGTTATGTATAAATACTATCATTATCAATCAATAATAAACACCCGAAGCATTATTCAATCTTGGATTCTTTCTTTTCTCAATAGTGAAGGTCAAGAATTGATGGTTTCTGCCTTGTACTAGAACTCTAAGAAAAAGGACTAGTATGAGTTGCAAACCAAGATCGCAGTTGTCACCTTCAACCTTCTCACATAACTTTCTATGGGTTATGAGTTTTGCAAGTGTTTTTGCAAGATGGGGCATTATTCCATGGCACAGGGGGCTGCCATAGATAATGTTCTTCTAGGGTTCTAGTTTTAGCTAAAACTTTTATTCTGTTAGAATTGTTAGAACTATGATTAAATGATTCAATTCATCATTTTTAAGTAACTTTTACTTTTGGTAGTAATTTATCAATATCCATATGAACACACATGGGGAGTTGAAGGTGTGGATTGGAACCTAGTTTTGTATCCCATTGTGCAAAAATTGAAACTTCTTTGGGATACTTTATTCTAAAGCATGGTAGGATTTGAAGGAAAATCCTTAGGTACTCTCGGAGTATTGTGAAATAGTGCTCTCTCTTCTTATATTCATGATTCCACTATAAATTTAATAGGGTAAAATGCAAATCTGACCCTCTAAGTTTCTTCAGATTTATTTCAGTCCTCGAACTTTGCTTTTGTTCATTTCAGTCCTCTAACTTTCAAGTTTATTCAATTAAAGCTTTTTCGTCAACTTTTGTTATATGTTGTGGTTAATTTTTCAATGTTATAAATTTTTATTCAAATTTTTTAAATTAAAAAAAATTCAATTAATGATTGAAAAATATTTTCCAGATTTTTTTTTTTTCAAAAAATTTTAACAAAAGTTAACGGAAAGGCCTTAATTGAATAACTGAAACTTAGAGGATTGAAATGAATGAAAATAAAGTTAAAAGACTGAAATGAAATTTGAAGAAAGTTAGAGGGTTAGTTTTGCATTTTAGCCAATTTAATAAGTAGACCTTATCATAAATGTTAAAGGAGTGAATACTATTTTTTTTGTTTTAAGAATACCTAAGAATTACTCGAATTTGAAACCCGATTATATCCCTTTTTACTAGGGAGGCAAGCTTTGGACACGTGCAAATCCACTTTGTGAATGCAACCCATGTGATTTGGACATGGAACATAAATGATGATGGTGTAACAGTTACTAGTAACTCAGTCTTGTTGAAAAGCCTATCATTTGACCCTGCTTTTTGTAACATGCAAAACTAAAATGTGTAAAATTCATGTTTTACTTCAATAAAATAAAGAAAAAAAAGTTCTTTTTTTTAGGATAAAATAAAGAAAAAAAAGTTAAAGATATCTTAATCATGTTTATCCAAATAATCATACGCTTGAGACTGATTAAATTTCCCAATCTGCTGTACTCAAAACTAGATTAAGTTTTTTCTATTCTCAGTTTATTAAGAAGGAGTAATAGGCTAACCTCAGGTGAGTAAAGTGTCAAATCTCAAACCACAGGTAAACAACTTAAATTTCAGCCAAACCACAAATGAGTAAGTTTTAATTCGCCCTAAAATTTATATAAAAAGTTTTACTTCATAAACTTGCATCACCTGCATGGTAGGAGATAGAAAACAGTTTAGAACTACTCCCATTGGGTAGCCTATTACTCCTTAATAAACTGAGAATAGAAAAAACTTAGTCTAGTTTTGAGTACAACAGATTGGGAAATTTAATCAATCTCAAGCATATGATTATCTGGATAAACATGATTAAGATATCTTTAACTTTTTTTTTTATCCTAAAAAAAAGAACTTTTTTTTTCTTTATTTTATTGAAGTAAAACATGAATTTTACACATTTTAGTTTTGCATGTTACAAAAAGCAGGGTCAAATGATAGGCTTTTCAACAAGACTGAGTTACTAGTAACTGTTACACCATCATCATTTATGTTCCATGTCCAAATCACATGGGTTGCATTCACAAAGTGGATTTGCACGTGTCCAAAGCTTGCCTCCCTAGTAAAAAGGGATATAATCGGGTTTCAAATTCGAGTAATTCTTAGGTATTCTCAAAACACAAAAAATGGTATTCACTCCTTTCACATTTATGATAAGGTCTACTTATTAAATTGGCTAAAATGCAAAACTAACTCTTTAACTTTCTTCAAATTTCATTTCAGTCCTTTAACTTTACTTTCATTCATTTCAGTCCTCTAAGTTTCAGTTATTCAATTAAGGCATTTCCATTAACTTTTGTTAAAATTAAGTTGCCTACATGTGGTTTGAAATTTGACACTTTACCTACCTAAGGTTAGCTCAGTTAGATTTCCCTAACCCATCTTTGTTAAAAACATGACTAAATATATAATTTTTCTCCACTTTTATGTCTCTTTCCTCCAAAAACACAAAAAAATAAAAATAAAAATACAAGATCAAATAAGATCAAAAATAATCCAACGAAACACTTGCCTCATGGAATTTCAATCCACAGATAGGCAACTTAAATTTCAGTCAAACTTCAGGTAGGTAAAGTGTCAAATTTATACCACATGTAGGCAACTTAAATTTCAACCAAACCACAGGTGGGTAAGTTGTAATTTGCCGTAAATATTAATAAGTAGAATTTTAGATTAAATTCAAACACATTGTTGCATTGTCAAATTAATTGTTCTTTACTTCTTTTACAAGATAGTAATGTGTGGTTTTGTGTAATTTATTAATAAATGCAACTACATGTTTGAATCAAATTAAGAACGCAATGTACAGCAATTATTATCTACATTTTACTTAATTTTAAGGGAAATGTTAATAAATATCCTAAGGGCTTTGGTTTAGAAACTATTTTTAGAAACATTTTATGGAAAAGGATAAAATAATTAATTTTTCTAACCACGCGATTACTAGAAACGATATCATCAATCTAACCTAACGAAAAAGTTTCAACCTATAGCGTCTGCTCCTAATGATAGCTCTTTATCATCAGACCAAGACACCAATTGATTTCTGATATAAGCAGGAATTGAACCCTAGATCTCTTATTCAACCATCAAAAACTTTACCAGTTGAGCCAACTGGAACCCACTATAAACAACTACTAATTTCAGTAGGAAATGAGAATTCAAAGTGAATTTAAAGCAGTGATTATTTTGACTCATTCAAGGTCCATTATATGGTAGCCAAATAACATTTGGATTTAATGAGGGTGTGGCATGTCTCATTAATTATTGTTATAATAGTTGAAAACCCAAACAATGCATGGGGAAATATAATATAATTATTTTATAAGAATATAATGTAAAATTTGTAAGTTAAACAATGCATGTGTTAGTTAAAAATATTTTCTACTTTTATAAATTTTATGTAATGGAATATATAATGTATTTTGCATTCAACAACAATACATACATATAATATATATATATATATATATAAATGTAATTTAATTAAAATATTTTAATTACATAATTATAATATTGTTTTATATAAATGGAAATGATATTATTAGAAAGACTTTTAAATATACCATAATTGGTTAGCTAATTCAAACATATCCAAGAATATTTTTTTTTTTAAATGTACATCTTCATTCCATGGAACACATTTAGCATGTTACATTAAGGTTAAATTATTATATAAGTTTAGAATTGTAACATTTTTTTTTCTTTCCGAACATATGTACAAATGTTTATATTATTGAATTGAATTTGAAGGTAACTTTTGAATATTTATCATTTTTATTACTTTTTAAGGCCCATGTCTCGAATTTATTATACCTTCTTTTTTTTGCATTTTTTTAGTCCAAAACTAAAGAGTTTGGCTCAATTAAAATGAAATTTCATAATTTTCAATACAAAAATTGGGGGGGGGGGGGGGGGAATTGAGCCCAAAATTGAAAAAGACAACCTAGAAAAAAAAATTAATTTAAGGCCCAATTAGTCCAAAATGGGTTCACAATAAGACATTCAGGTTCAAAATCTTCTCCCAACTACAAAATTATATAAAATATAAATATATATATATATAATTCTATACATGATTAATGATCGAATATGAGGTGTCATGTCTTCACTCTAGCTCCATTTGTAGCTCTCCTAGAAAAGGCTTCCTTGACATGAACAAATTATATTGTCTCACACTGTCCTTCATCACCTAAACATCCAAAGCTGAATAATTGCAAGAAAAAAAAAAACAAAAGAATTTTCAATTCATAAAGAAAGGAATAATGACAGATATAAATTAAATTTAATTAAATATAACAATTTAAAAATGTATGGAAAATAAATTAAAGCATATAAGAATTCTCTTTTATCTTTAATGTTGATACTTGACGAATCATCCTCGATCGAACCACTGTCACAATCTCTATTAATTTGAAAAATTGATAAAATAAATCTAAATTACAGTTATTCACAAGCGGCATGCTCGGAGGCTTTTTTCTAATACAAACTATAAATATTAAAATATTAAAATTCTCCAAAACCTTTGAAATAGAAAAACAAAAAATAGAGGATGCTAAAAATAACAAACCGTTTTGGAAGAAAGTCAAGAGTGGGTTTGAATGTCCCAACTTGTTATTTTTATGGAAATCAGACTGAAAATTCTATAATATACCATGAAAATTAAAACTCCTAAGGGCCAATAACATCGTGAAAGAAAAATTCTACCAATATTAAAGGAAAAATAAAATGGAAATGATAACTTCAAATAATCCAATGTTAACAGAAATCATAAGCACAATAGAAGGCTGCTGAAAATACACAATAGATTGGAGAAATATAGGTCTTATATATACTATGAAAATTCTAAAGCATCAGTGTATAAAAAAATTCACTACAAGAAAAGAGTCTACTAGCAAGGGTAAAATGCCCCCACAAAAATTCAAATATCGTCACAAAAGGTTATTAGCGAGGGTATATGGCCTTCGAAGGTCGTCGTATTTGCTCTTGTTGCTAAAAGAGATTTTGCGACCATTCCTTCGCAAAAAGATAATTTATGAGGGCAATCCACCCTCGTTACTGAACAAATCCACCCTCACAAATATATTACCAAACGACGAGAAAAGTCGACGACTTATTTTTAGCGAGGGGAAGCAGTCGCCGTTAACAACTATTTGTGAAAATTTTTATACCATCGCAATTAGTTTTTTGCACTAAAAAAAACTGTACTATTGCGGCAAACCAAAAATGCCGCTATAAGTCTTCAATTATATTAAAATGTTAGTCCTTCAGCGGCGGTTTTTGCCCACCACTATAGGTGATTTTTTTTTTTTTCCTCCTAAATTCTAAACCCACATATCTATTACAAATAACCTGTAATAATTTTAGCTCCACTAAGACAATACCACAAATGTAACTAGATAACACCACAAATGTCTCCAAACTATCATTATATTAACATAGAAATATATTATCAAATACATAACATTATCTATAACCATTATCAAAGTTCCAAAGTATTGAAACAAATCCTTCAACACTTCCAAAAAATACAGTTGTTTAAATGTGGTTCTTTATACACAAAAAGCCATCAAAAATTTATAGCATCTTCAATATTGTAGCACCATCATTAGTAATTGTCACATCTCCAATATCATCAACGAGCATCTAAAACCATCAACAAGAAAGCAAATCAAAATTATACCCTTTGGCAAAACTAGGGCTGTCCAAACATATCCGGTGACCCGACCCACCCGGAGACCCGACCGGAACCGATCTGAAACTGGCCGACCCGACCTACTCTAGTGGTCGACAGCAGATTTTCTCCGCCAAAAATTGACTCCAGTGGGTCGGTTTCGGTTTCTCTCCCTCAAAAACCCAAAAAACCCGAACCGACCAGCCAAAAACCCATAATCCGGCAAAAAACCCAGATTCCAGCAAGAAACCCAGATTCCGGCAAAAAAATTCCAGATTTCGATGATAAAAAACCCAAATCTCGGCGAAAAAACTTTGATTCAGACACTATTTCGCGTAGATCCAACGAGATTTTGACCAAATCTAGCGAAATCTCATTGAATCTGGTGAGATTACCACCAGATCTGGCGAAATCTCATAGATTCCGATGAGATTTTCGCCGGATCTATAATTTTCTCACATTTTCTCACAATTTCCTTGTCGTTTTCTCGCCATTTTCTCTCCTCTTTGACGCCGACCGACCCGTCCGCCACCCGTTGAAGTTTGATCCGCCCAACCTGTTGCTAAGTCCACTGATGCTACGGCTGGAGCTGCAAAATATGAAAATAAGTCATTATATTTTATCCTCAAATTTATATTATTAAATATATTTTATTCATTATTTTATTTCCCTTACAAAAATTTTTATTCTTAGAAAGCAACATAACTCATGACATAACACAAAAAACCACTCCAGCAGCAGCCCTAATCTCATGTATTTACCACATTTAACCTTCATATCATCTATCTCACACTTCCATATATTTCACAAACACATTCCCCACAAAATACCCATACATACCTCTCATACATCTTTAAATTCCATGTCTAACAAAGTATCTACATATAATTCTCATACATAATACAAACACCATATCTCACAACATATATATATATATATATATGTATGTATGTATTTCTTACCATCTCCACACATCTTAAAACATACCAAACACTTTTCCAAGAACTCATTACTAAAAGCCCTTTCTTATATATATATATATATATATATATATATATTAGCATCTCATATCTAGCATTAAATGCTCTATTTACTCTCCAAGATTTAGTTAAAATACAAAAAGACCATAATTACATCTCTAAAACTTCATCAAATATCAACCAACAAGTCTATTACTTACCAAAATTATATATAGATTAAACATATAATTTTTTTCCAAGAGAGAAAATTTAGCTGAAATACCAAAAAAACAGCTCCAGCGGAAGCTGCAACAGCTTCTGCAGCTCCAGCGGAAGCTGCAGACAGCTTCTGCAGAAGCTGTAACAGCTCCAGCTAAGTTATAGAAGCTCCAGCAGATTGACACATGTCCTAAAATGATGTCATTTGCCCATTAATCCCAAAGAAACAAGAGGATTTAGTAAAGATTATCTTACCATTTTTAGTTTAACCATGAGTTTAATGCCAAGTATTCTCCTCCAAGTAAATGATGTCATTTAAATGGCATCATCCAGCTGTGTCATCAACAATGATGTCCCAAAATTTCTTCTTTTGATTGAAAAACAAAAGACCACATACCTTGCCGAGGACTTTTCCTTATTTGCTATTTTCCCTTCAACTAAGTTTTGATCTAGTAACACACTTGGCTCTATATAAAGAGAACCAAGCTACACACTAGAGCATTCTATTCCTCTCCCACTCCATGGTTTTGAAGCTCCACTCATTTTGCTACCACATACATATTTTCCTACTTCCCCATCTCCCTTACCAAATTCCTCTTCATAAATAACAACACAACACACATATTACAACACACCATTATCCATTACTCATCTTTCCCACACTCCATGATTCTAAAATTTCATCATTTTTGCTGCCCAAAAACACATCTCCATCTCATTATTTTTTCCCTTACAAAAATCTTTGTTCTTAGAAAGCAACATAACTCATAACATAACACAAAAAACCATTCCAGCAGCAGCCCTAATCTCATATATTTACCACATTTAACCTTCATATCATCTATCTCACACTTCCATATATTTCACAAACACATTCCCCACAAAATACCCATATATACCTCTCATACATCTTTAAATTCCATGTCCAACAAAGTATCTACATTTAATTCTCATACATAATACAAACACCATATCTCACAACATATATATATATATATATATATATATATGTATGTATTTCTTACCATCTCCACACATCTTAAAACATACCAAACACTTTTCCAAGAACTCATTACTAAAAGCCCTTTCTTATGAAAGGCAAAAACTTATAAGATCAAAAGCCCTTCTTATAGAAGGCAACATCACTCAAACTTGACAAAAAGCTAAAAGAGCATTACATGGGGAAAATTATTTAAGTGCATGATTAAGGGGACAAACTTAACCAACTGATACACACGGCTGGACATGCTCTCTCTCCCTCTAGTTGCACCCATTTTTCCCTTTCAAATATGAAGGTTGCTAAAATGTTAAGTCCACTGATGCTACCGCTGGAGCTGTAGAACATGAAGGTTGCTGAAATGTTAAGTCCACTTATGCTACGGCTGGAATGGATGCTACGGCTGGAGCTGCAAAATATGAAGATAAGTCATTACATTTTATCCTTAAATTTATATTATTAAATATATTGTATTCATTATCATTTTACCGTTGGATGCAAGCCATTTTAATATCATCTCACCATTTAATAAATATGGTCTCACTAATAAACATATGTACTAATAAATTGAATCCATATCACCATTGGACACATATTATTTGGACATGAACCATCATTGGACATATTATTTGGACATGAACCACCATTGGAAATACATTACTTGGACATGAACCATTATCGGACATACCTTATTATGTTAAACATGAACCATAAACCGCAACTTGACATGAACTATTGGACTTATCCCATTGTTGGATATTTGACACCTAATCAATTATTTTCTAACATTGGACATCACTTAATATACATAATAATAACGTATCAACTCACCATCTAATCAAAACTATCATGCTTAGCATATTATTTATTTATTTCAACCATTATCATGATTCTAAGACTTTGGGCTTTATCTATTTTGTAGGCTTAAAAAAACACCGGAAGCCATTGGACTATACGGCCCAATGTCGAGTTCCGGGTTAGACTCCCCAAAACAAATCCAGGCTTAGCAAAGTCACTCTAAAGACACGTGGCTACGCGCAAAAAATGCCCCTGACACCTGTTTTACTCCGACAGTCGGCGAGGGGTAAGTTTTTCCAAAATCCGATTCCGTCGGGTGGGTTCCGAGTTAGGCACAAACCCAACCCGGACTAACCCATGGACAGCCCTAGGCAGAACCACATAGTCCAAATAAACCACCTGTAAATGAATGAAATTGTGATTAAAAAGAAAGAAATAATAATAAAAAAATCATTGTGGTGCTTTGAAATCATAGATTGAAAAGTATAGTAGTTACCATTCAAGCATTTTCTCAATGGTGATAGCTTGACCAAGTTAAGAGAATATCAAACATGGAAGTAAAACCAAGTTGAGAGAATATCAAACATGGAAGTAAAAGTGGAAAGACCAACTACATTACACAAATAGTGGGAACAATGAGTTATGGTGCACAAATTTGCTGATAGGTAAATCTAAGTTGCAGAGTAAGTTAATAATAAGTGAGTATCAGCATGACATATGATGGATAAATCATGTTTGTATGACATACAAAACATACGTAGTAGAAAATTAATGGATCCACTTCATTCGCAATTGATAACATGTACTATGTAAATTTAAGAATGTAAGAATAAGAGAATGTACCTTGGTATGGTGAATTTCAAAACAAAGATTAGAAGTACTTGGGAACACTTTTAATCTTCACTCCAATTCCACTAACACCCAGGAAATGTGGTCTCTCAATCAGTTATATGAATTTGTTCAAGAGAGAATTAGAGAGTATCCAACACTTACATACAAATCGTTTCATGTTCATGTTTAATTCTGTATGTTTCTCTTCTTATAACTGACTATCTAATTGGGCTAGTCTTTTTGAAATCACCATTTGATTTTGCACCACTTTTGACCTGAGGATACATTTACACAAGCACTAAAACACTTAGTACTTTGTATGGCATTAAAACCAACGAAAATACTCTCACCCTGTAATGCCCACACCACTTTTTCTTCCCTTTTATTGGACATCTTTAATTGTTTGATCAATCAAGAATGAGAGTTCATTCAAGTATTGAGCAATAAGACAGTAAGTCAAGTTATATTATCTTTATGATGTTGCAAACTTAAATCTGATCACTAACCATTTATTAGAGTTCCTAGTGCTCTACTTTCAAATGAATAGTTAAATTTTCAAACATTGAACTTTGATTGATCTCATTGACACAATAGCCTATAGCTTCTTCTGTCCCTCCCATCTTCTCTATAGCACTCATTAAATCCTTCTTAAAAATTGAAACTTTCAATGATGAAGAAAGAAACTATGGCTGCTTTCTCCACAAAAGCCTCTGATGGCTACAATGTATGATCCATTAGTTTATTGGCTATATCTCATCGTTGCACACTTAGTGTGCGTTTGGCATCAACTTATTTAGCTTTTTGCTAAAAATGTGCTAAAGTATGTTTGTACTTTGAAAAAGTGAGAAAAAAAAAAGAGAGAAAAAGTGAGGTTGTAAAAAGCTGTACATAAAAGCTAAAAGCTAGCAAAAAAGCTAGATCGAAACGGACACTTAAAGCTGAAATGGAGCTAAACAAGCTTAATTCTTGGGAGGCATCATCTTCATCAAATGTAAAATCAATATGCACTAGTCTTAGTGGCCTACCAGTTTCAAGTAAGTTGTACAGAGACATAGAAAAAAAAAAAAAAAAAAAAAAAAAAAAAAAAAAAAAAAAAAAAGGTCTTAGTCAATGCACAAAGCTCCCACTTTTGGGGAGTTTGGGAGAGGTCATGTAGGCAGCTTTACCCTCAATTCCAATGACCCAACAGGCTCTTGCCCAACACCAACATCAGAAATAGGTAAATAAGTTACAACTAGAAAGTTCCTTAATGTATTAGGATATATGTGGCAACACAAGGGATGCTATTCTGTTGATGTAAGAAACAAATTGAGGAACTTCAATTTGCTCTTCACTGAATAAAGGTTGGAAACTTGAGCATTGAAAGCATTGTCACTGTTTACAATTGCTCAAGAAGAAAGATGAGAAAGGGAATTGCAAGGTCTCTAGCATCATTGAAGCCAATGGATAATGAAACTGAATGATGAACCACATCAGAACAACCGAATTTTCATTAGAGGGTTAATGATCAAATAGTAATTGTTTCTGTTGTAGCATATGGTTTCAACTTCCAACTTATAAGGCTATTTGAACATTGAGATTAAGAAGTGTGGCACTAGTTCAATTTCAAAATCATAAGGATCATCTTTACAACTTGACAAACATATACACTTGGAGACACATACATTTTTTCAAGAACCATTAATCAATGTGTTTTGTGTCTCTGCGACCACCTGTTTACTAGTTGAAAACCCAGTGTTCTTTAATCGCTTGGTGACTAAGTATGAGTAAATGAAACTTGAGAAAGAAAAACTAACCTTGATACTCCCTGATGAACTTCCCAAGAAGCTTTTCACTCTGCCCATTTAACCTGTCAGTCCCATAAGAATCAGCTGTATCAAAGAGATTAATACCATTGTCCACAGCTAAATTAAAAGTTTGTTGAAGCTTAGTGTCCATTGATTCCTGGTACCCCCATAGAAGCTGGTTGCCCCATGCCCAAGTTCCAAACCCCATTGGTGACACACTGAGTGGGCCTATCTTCACCTGCCAATACCATTGAAACATGCACTATTAAAATATGCATCACAAAAATTAAATTACTTCACCAAATCCAAACCCAAAGTTCACAAAAATCAAAATTGAAAATTAAATAAATAACCTAATGTTAAGTATCCAAATCCAAACCCAAAATTTCACAATAATCAAAACAAAAATCAAATAAATAACTTACCAAGCAAAATCGGAATGGGTATGGGTATGGGTATGGTGAGGAAAAATGAATGGGTATAGGGGTGGTAAGGGGAGAGAAGGTGCAAGGGAGAAAGGATCTTGTGGTGAGGGAGAGAGACTCGATGGGTATGGGTTGACAGTAGAGAGATCGAGGAGGAGAGGAGTCGATGGCTGGGCTCAGCCTCGTCGGCATTGTCGCTGGGCTAGGCTGGGCTCTGCTCGTCGACGCCAGCGGGGTTGTGTATGTGAGAGAGAGAGAGAGAGGCCGCGTGAGAGATAAAGAGAAAATGAGAGAGTTTTTTGAGTAAAAACTTTGTGTGAGAAATGAAGCTTTTTTGTGGGAAATGAAAATGTAAGTGGGAAAAATTTTTTGGAGAATTTTGTGTGGGAAAGGAAAAAAAATTGGGGGGTAATTTTCTTCCAAACACCTTTATTCTTTTTCTTTTCATTATTTCCGCTCAACTACCCAACTCCTCATATCTATATCTTTCTTTTTTTTTTAATAGCATTTGGTTAAGTGTGCCCTTGACAAGTGACAACATCTGTAAGATCGTTTAGACCCCTTAAACCCAAACAGATTAACCTAGTTATTTAGCCAAGTGATTAACTTAGGTAAATTATTCAAATCTAGGTTAACACAAAAATATCAAATCATGTAAAAGTGCAGAATAATAAAGAACACATGATATGATGACCCAGGAAAACCAAACCGGTAAAAAACCTGGGGAGGATTTAACCTAGCTATCCTCAAGGTAAAACGAATCCACTATGAAAGAATCAAAGTTTACACAATAAAGACTTAGACCATTAACATCCTATTGCTACCTGCCTGTAGGAAACTTACTACCACGACCACGTGACAGCTCCGAGATCCACGGACTCCTTCTTTCCTTGAATTCTTCAGCAAAGCACAAGCAACACCTGCTTGTGTATCTTGAAGCTCTTTGGATTCTGCAACTGTATGATTTACCAATCTCTTGACCTGAATCTTGAGTTTGGAAACCCTAAGTGTATGTGAAGGTAAACACCTCTAGATCTAACAACTAGATTCACAAACACAGCATTCAGAACACTAAAAACGTGGCTAGGGTTTTTCCTTATATACTTAGGGCAAAACATAAAACCCTATACATTAAATGGGCTAGGGCTGAGTTGGAAAAATTCTGCAGAAAAATGTTCTGCACGATTTTCGATCGGTCGAGTCTAAATTTCGATCGATCGAGTCAGGCAGAAGTGCACAGTGAATTCTGCAGTTAACTCGATTCCAACTTTACATAAAAAGTCATACTTTAAGCAAGTTTAACACACAACTTAAAGAATGTTTTGATCATGGTTTGCCAATATTACAAATTGAAGTTCTAATACATTAGTTCCTAATTCTTAGAACCTAACAACATCACTACACTCGTGTGAAGTACTGAAGTTTAATGGAGTGTCTATTCAACTTTTTTGAAATTTTTTACCAACTGTCAAATTGATAACGTGTTGTGCACCACAAATACTATTATTATTATTATTTATTATTTATTAAATAAATTAACTGGAAAAAACCATCTATTGAGTATTTATTAAATAGATAAACTATCTATTATTATTAAAATGTGCTAACATTTTAAGTTTTTAGCTAAAGTTTAGCATATTAACTAAGATATCAACTTATAATTATAAATATTTTTAATAAATTATAAGGATTTTGACTAATGAACTTATAAATAAGTAAATAAATACTTATATATTTATTTTTATATATAAATATATAAAATTAGCAGTAATCCCGAAACGGTACACCAGTATTAACTGATACCAAAATATTTCATTTATTTGACCAAACCGAAACAATCTTCGGTACAGTATTGATTCCCTTGTTTTTGGTCCCTAAAATGAAAAATGTATTCCATTTGGTTCTTACTGTCATCTCATTGATGAAAATTGCTTACATAACAAACAGAGTGCATTATTTGCATACCAAATGCTAACATGACCATTAAAAAAATAGTCCTGAGATCATTGGACTTGGTGAAATTCATATTCAAATCTTGGTTAATAAGATTGAAGAGTATAGTGATATACTGGTGTTGGTGAAATTTGAAACCAATTGGATAATCAAATTGTGTAAACATAACCATTCAAGTACACAGCACATGTCCATCATGTGCCATACTTAGATTTGAAATCTAACCGTTAGATTTGAAGAGTATAATGAAAGGTTAATCCTAGTAAATTATGGTCACAATCAAACGATTGGATTTAGAGAAATGTGTAGTCAAAGTTGGTCAAATCCAATCAAACTTAATAGATGGTCCCAATACTACTGAACTTGGTGAAATTCATATTCAAATCTTGATCATTAGGATTGAAGAGTATGGCGACATATTGATGTTGATGAAATTTAAGACCAATTGGATAGTCAGCTTGAGAGAATATATATAGTATAGGTACACAATACATGTTCATCACATGCCATACTTAGATTTGAAATCTAACCATTGAATTTGAAATTTAACCACCCAGTAACTTATTATTAAATTCATATTTTAGAAATCCAATCGTTAGGTTACATTTTCTATATGTTCTTAACATGCATGCCAATTTTCATGTCAATCGGATAAAATTTACCATTTGTTCTATAAACTCATCTTTTATGCATTATTTTAATCTTTGATTACCTTCAAATTTTGTAACCATGAAAAATGTATGAAGATAATGTAATCTAACGGTAGATTTGTCAAAATTCACATCAAATTAAATGTAGAGTTGGGTTCGAGTTACACCTGACGTAACTCTAAAAAATGTTACACCACCCAATAACTTATTAATAAATTCATATTTTGAAAATCCAACTGTTGGATTACATGTTCTATATGGTCTTAACATGATCACTTTGAAATTTTGTATTTGTAAGTATGAAAAACATATAAAGATAATGTAATCTAATGGTATTTTGTAAGCATGAAAATATATGAAGATAATGTAATCTCACATCGAATTAAGAAATATAGGGTTGGGTTCAAGTTACACCTGACGTAATTCTAAAAAATGTTACACCCCCCAATAACTTATTATTGAATTCATATTTTTAAAATACAACTGTTGGATTACATGCTCTATATGTTCTTAACATGCATGCCAATTTTCATGCCAATCGGATGTAATTTACCATTTGATCTATAAACTCATATTTTATGCATTATTTTAAACTACAAAAGTTTGAATTTAAACAATTTATTGATGACATGACAATTAATATTTGATCACCTTGAAATTTTATAAGCATGAAAAATATATAAAGATAATGTAATCTAACGGTAGATTTGTCAAAATTCATGTCGAATTAAGAAATATAAAGTTGGGTTCAAGTTATACGTGATGTAACTCTAAAAATGTTACATCACCCAATAACTTAATATTAAATTCATATTTTGAAAATCCAACCATTGAATTACATGTTCTATATTTTCTTAACATGCATACTAATTTTTATGCCAATCGAATGTAATTTACCATTTGATCTATAAACGCATCTTTTATGCATTATTTTAATGGGAATAAATTTTTATTCACTTTTTTTTTGAGAGAGAGAGAGAGAGAGAGAGAGAGAGAGAGAGAGAGTACGAAAGGTTGAAATTCTTAAATTTTAGGCTACCATTTTGAAGTTGAAAGTGCTATCATTTTTTTTATGGGTACAATTGTTTAGAAAATAAGGACAGACCTTTCTTATATAGGATATATATAAAAAGTTTTTTTTAAGCCGTAAACAAAAGTTCATCTAATGAATACAAAGTGCTATATGTTTATACATTTCTTTCTATTTTTCTTTGAATTTTAGAATAACTTTTAGGCGGAAATCACATTTTAGTCCCTACATTTTCAGGAGATTCCTATTTTAGTCCCGACATTTTATTTTACCGCTTTTAGTCCCTATCCTGAAAAAAGCTTTCTGTTTTGATCCTTGCCGTTACATCAAAAACAGAGAAAGCAAACGTGGCAAACTGCAAGAATGAATTAATACAAAATTAATGTCCATGTGGCAAAAAAAAATATTTTTTATTTTTTTCCCTCAACTTCAAACCCGCCGCCTTCTTCTCCTTCTGGCTCTCTCTCCTCTTCTCTCAACTCGCCTTCTTCTTCTCCGCCACCACTTCTCTCCGTCTAGCTCTCTCTCCAACTCTCATTCTCCCTCTCACTCGCCTCACTCCTCTACCTCACTCTCCTCTCCCACTCTCATTCAACCACCAAATGTTTGACTGACAAAGCTTTACCATAAATTTGACTCCCTTCTTCAAAATTACTTGGATCTCAATTAGCAAATACTAATATTTTAGTGACAAAATTCATAGTCAGCTCTACATATAAATACGCCATAACCCACCGTTGCCAATACACACAATATATACAAAACAATACCAAAAAAACTTCAGCTAATCTCCAATGGCAGAAGCAGACCAAACCATCGATGGAAACTTGTTAGCAACCAAGTCCCTCGCCCATTTCGGCATGGAGCACATGTTCGGCATGGTCGAAACACTCACAGTATCAGAGAGAGAGAGAGAGAGAGAGAGAGAGAGAGAGAGAGAGAGAGACCCAATCCGAATATTAGGTGAGTTGACTCGGGCGTGTTTGGGTGGGTCAAGGCCAAGTTTGATTTTTGGTTCTAATGGGCTGGGCTGGGCTAACTAACCATACCCGGATGGTCTTCACTCTTCTCCTGCTCTAACTAACCATCACCTTCACCTGTTGGTCGTTTTCTCCAGGCCTCAAATTACTATTACGCCCCCAAAATCCTATTTAGCAAAAGAATAAACCATTCATCCAACCAATTAAAAGTATTCAACTTCTACTCAAAATTCAGAACGGCAACAAACTAAACCAGTGGTGATCTCTGTCTTTCTATGCCGTTCTCTGTGGGATGCGAATGAAATAACCAGTGGTGAAAAGGCGAGAAGTGAGGTAAAGGAGTATGGCGAGTGAGAGGGAGAATGACAGTTGGAGAGAAAGCCAGATGGAGAGAAGTGGTGGCGGAGAAGAAGAAGGCAAGCTGAGAGAAGAGGAGTGAGAGCCAGACGGAGAAGAAGGCGGCGGGTTTGAAGTTAAGGGAAAAAAATAAAATATTTTTTTTTTGCCACGTGAACATTAATTTAGTATTAATTTATTCCTGCCGTTTGTCATATCTGCTTTTTCTGTTTCTAATGTAACGGCAGAGACCAAAACGGGAAGCGTTTATCAGGATAGGGACTAAAAACGGAAAAAATAAAATGTAAGGACTAAAATGAGAATCTCCTAAAAATGTAGGGAATAAAATGTGATTTCTCCCTAACTTTTATCTCCAAAAAAAATTAATATTTTAATGATTTTTTGCAAAGGTCAATCGTGGCCCTCGCAAATAATTTAATGTTAGTAAGGGCATATTTTTAACCCACACAAAAAATAAACTTTTTGCAAGGAATTTTTATTGTCCCTCGGAAATAATTTGGTGGGAACATTTCCCTCCAAAATTTTTGACATTTTAATGATTATTTGTGAAGGTCGATCCTAGCCCTCGCAAATAATTTAGTATTAGTGACAGCTTTTTTTTTACCGTCACAAATAATACACTTTTTGTGAGAGATTTTTAATTGTTCCTCGCAAATAATATGAAGGGAAAATTTCCCTCCAAAATATTAGTATTTGTGACGGCTATAACGCATAATTGCGACAGCTTTTCTTGTTGGTCACAAATATTTCACATTTTACCAAGTATTTGTGGGAGTTTTATTTTGCCATTGCAAATAAAATTTTTTGAGAGGGTTTTTTGGGTTCATCAAAAATTCTTAGTTGATAATAAGCATTTTTCTTGTAGTGATTAACTCATTTTCATCATGTACTTAATCGATCAGTGGGTACGTCAAGAATCTACAAATGCAAGAAAACATTTGAAATTGGTGTGTAGAGGGAATGGATGAAGCCGACGTGGGATGTTTAAAATTTTGGAGGTTTTATTCTTTTTTCTTTTATTCTTTTTTTTTTTATCCCTATTAGTTTAATAAAACTTATAAGTTTGTACGGAATCTATATGTAGGTATTTTAAGACATCCAAAAGTTTGAGTCCAAGATAGAGAATTCTCTTAAATATAGTACGGATAAATTGAAAGAAGTTCATTTTTTTAAAAAGTATATAAATAATTTATTTTAATTGTTCATTTGATAAAAATTTTGCATTATGCAATTATGCTTCCTTCGCGTGCTTCATTTGTGTTACACGATGTTTCTGTATTTTTTTTTTATCATATATATATGTGTGTGTGTGTATTTGGTTATTAAGTTATATTTTTTTTTATTTTATAATATGGATTTCTTTAAGAGAGTTTCAACACCTTTTTAAATTTCAAATCTCTCTCTCTCTCTCTCACACACAATTTGTATCCTTCGCAAATTTATTTTTTCTTATTTTTCTTTTGGGTTATACCTAAGTAATCTGGAGATGGTTTGATTGTAGCATGAGTTGCTTTTGCTTTAGGCTTATGACTAAGTAATGTGGAAATTGTTGAGTTATAGATTGATCTCAGTTAATTAATTAAATTTTCTAAGTTAATTAATTAGGTCAAATTACATGTAAATCATGAAAGTACACACAAATTACCAAATAAACTAAAGTACAATGGAAATTAAATTGACACGGTGATTTGTTGACGAATGGTAAAAACCTCTTGCAAGGCAAAAACCACACTTAGTGAATTTCAGGCCACCACTCCTAAGAATCCACTAATCAAGATCTACAAATTTCAGCTTTTCTTGAGCAATTTTTTTTGTAATCTTCATGTCGTCAATGATACCACTTGCTTTGTCTTATCAACATACTTCTTGATATCCAAAACACATCTTAAATCTACCTAATTATAAGTAAAGTGCATTTTGTCAAATGATATTTCAATACATAATAAATATAACCCTAACAGAGATGGTTTGATTGTAGCATAAGTTGCGTTTGTGTTTAACATAGGGAAAAGTTAATTGATTCCCCAATGTGTTTGAACATTTGTTTACTCTAGTTCTGCAGTCAAAAACTTGCATCTAATGTGCACATGATGGAATTTTTTTCACTTTAGGGATTAAAATCACTCTTAAATTAAAGTTTAAGAATCAATAGTATACTTTGCACTGTAATTAATTCTTATATTAATTCTTATATCATCACGATTTGATCTTTGGTCCAACTTTGAAACCTTTAACCTCTCTCAATTTAGACTTCTTTTAAGAGGTCACAATTATGTGCTCTAGTACCACACGAGGTGTGCTTTGATGGTAGGAGTCCTTGTCCTAGCACCTAACGAGGAGCAGTTCGAGCAATAGTCCCAGCAAAGCCTGTGTGGTACATGTAATATTACCCATTACCGTCACATGACATAAGGTCGATGAGCCCACACCAGAGACCCCTTTTTTTTTATTCAGCAAAAAAAAAATATGCAATTTAGTGTGTACGATAAAGCTAATAATCGATTATGCCAATAACTATGTTCCATGAAGATATTGTTGGCGACAAGACCAAAATCAAGACTAACGTCCACTCAATATTAAGATAATGATTTCTTGATCAACCATATGTCAATAAGAGCATATAAAAAAAAAGGGGGGGAAGAGGATATAAATCATTAATTATTAATAATTATAAATTCAATAAGGCGCATGTAAGTTAAGAATTTGAGTAAAGTTATAATCACAAATTATTTTATAACATTTGTACAAATTGTTGATGTGATCAACTTTTTACTGGTTGTTATCTAGGCTTACCATTAACATCATTTTTTTCATTTATTAATAACTACTCAACACATTAGCAATTTGTAAAAAAGTTTATATTTTCTAGCATTACTCAAAGAATTTTGCTAAGTGTAGGTTTTTTTATTATATCGTGTGCAATCCAGCAATTATGCCACGGGAAACATTAAAGTGACTACAAAGATTTTTATATTAAGGAATGTCTACTTGATAGGAGAAAACTACTACTTATGTTTGATAGGCCAAGAATGTATTGACCCCTTGTGATATATTAATTTCCTAATTAGCCAAGTGTATTAATTAATCAAATTAACATGCAAAGTGCGTGGTAGCACAAACAAATCACCAATTAACTAAAGTATGCAGCGAAAAATAAATTAACACGGTGATTTGTTTACGAATGGGGAAAATCTACAAGGCAAAAACCCCACCGGGTGATTTTAAGGTCACCACTCCCGAGAATCCACTATTATCAAAACAAGCGGTTACAAGTAAAGGAATCCCAGTACCTTATACCAACCTACAATTGAACCCTTACCCCAATACCCAATTGGATTTGTTCTGTAGTGACAATCTCTCCTTTTCAATGCACGGCTCCCAGTACATGACTAACCAATTGCACGGATCCCAATACACAACTTGATCTCCAACTTGAGAAGGATGTTGGCTGCAAAGTTCTTCAGTTCATCCAGACAATGTAGATCAAGAAGTTGTTTGGTCACAAAACCCTATGGTGCACAAACAAAGCAGCTTCTTCAAGAGAAAGATGAACTAGGGCAAATTCTGTTTCCAGTCGCAATTTGCATAAACTTGGGCAACTGTGTAACCTGTAACAGCCCTTAAAACAATCCTTATATATGTCTAGGGTTGTGAGAAAAGAATACACAAACATATACCCACGGATTGAATTGAAATCAACTCTAAAAAACTGAATTTCATAAATCTCGATAGATAGCCACTATAAAGCTAGCTGTCGAGCCATGGGTTTCAGCAGTTTTTAAACCTCGATAGATACTAGCTGTCGAGATTTAATAAACAACACTTTCTTCACTTGATTTTTGGACAGACTTGCATGGCTTGAACTTGAAACCTTGTTTCTTGAAGTATTAAACACATCCTAGATTTACCCAATTACAAGTAAAATGCGTTTTGTCAAAGGATTAGCCAATTATATAAAATAGTGACATATGTTCCTAACATTGAATCACATATGTCCTAACAATCTCCCCCTTTGACAATCCATGACAAAACCACAACAAACAAATGAACATATTAGAGAAGTCATAAATCACTCAACTCATACTCACTTGTTGAATACAATAAAATATATTCTAATACAAACTCTTGAAAAACTTTGCAAGAAGAGAGTTTATGGTAAGAAGACTTTGACAACCTGTATTTCTGAAACACTTTAAACAAAACTCATCACGACATCTTAGTGTGAAATAGAAATAATAGATTGCATACAATAATACAAGAAACATGTGTATGAAGAAAGAAAAGAAACAACACACGGAAAGATAGGTGAAAGAACTGTAATAACAACCTCAAATATATATATATATCAACAAGTACAAGGTTTTCTATCAGAACATGATCACAAGATCTAAGGTACATGAACAATGTATCTAAAATAGAGAGAAAAGAAAAAGATACATAAAGTCCTCACTACATCCCTCAAAATATTAGCACTCCCCCTAACAAAAATCTCCTATACTAACCCTCCCCCTATGAGTATGACTACTCTCATATTCAAAACTACTCCCCCTTTTTGTCACAAGTGACAAAGGGTAAGTACATCAAGTAGACATCTCATTAGCACTGAAAGAGCTAGCATCAACATCCTCATCAGCATCAGAAGCATCACCATCACCATCATCGTCCTCATCCTCAAAAGCCTCTGGAGTAGGAGGAGGAGAAGCAACGAAGCCACCTATGACTGCTTGTAGTCATGCAAAACGACCAACACGAGTGTTCACCTGACACAACTCATCACTGAGAGTGTTGAAGCGAGCATCCATGCACACAAGCTGTATCATGATGTCCTCGAAAGTCACACCGCCCGTGGAAGAAGAGGGAGCGGATGTGGATGGAGTTGTAGAAGCTGGAGGAATCGCCGTCCTGGGCCGCCTCGAATGTAGCTGCACCTCGTGTCGTTTAATAGTAGCGACATCTATGACACACATAACATGGAAGTGGTCGGAAACGAGAAAGGGGACAAAAAAATGGCTTAAAATCCTCGTGATAGCCAAAGGGAAGATGAGTTTATCACGAGTCTCCGTATCTCGATAGACATCAATGAAGGAAAGAATGAAATAAAAGGGGAAATCTATAGTGAGATGCTCTAAAAGAGAAAGCAAAAATCGAGCACGGGGCTCTGTAATAGAGTTATAATGAGAAAAAGGTTGCAAAACAAAAGTTATAACCATGTTCATGAACCTAAGACCTTTAGCAAAGGCCGTACATGGAGTGAACTGATGATCACTCCAATCAGAAGGACGCTCACAAAAGGATGACATGAGCTCGTCTTTGGACACGGTCCTCAGATGCTCACAATCGGGGTAGTCAAGATGTGCTACCCTAAGGACGTGAAGCACCTTGGATACAATATCCAATGTAACCACAATGCGCGTACCTTGAACACGAGAGAAGAAATGAGGTATAGAATAATCAAATTCATGCATGTTGGAGTAAAACTCCAGTATGATCATGGATGGACAAGTGACCAGGATGTCACACAGTGACTCCCAACCCCTACTGTGAATGACAGTAGGTAGGTCAGTGTCAGAGAAGTCCGACAAGATGACTTGGCGTTTTGAATGAATGCCTCGTCTAGAGAAGTTCTCCAAGAAGTTTTTTCAGGCTTTATCATCACGGAACCAAATATGGGAAGGGGTAGGATCAGAAGAGGATACCCCAAAACGAAGAGGGTTCCAAGACGGAGTAGATTTACATTTAAGTGTCATGACGCAACTAACATAAACAAGAGAGAGAGAGGGAGAAAGAGACACACAAAAAAGCACCAAACACAATCAATATATATATATATATATATATAAGAATATAGAAAATGTAAACTACATATACATGAAAATGCATGAGCATGTGATATGCTATAGTAAAAACATCATGGGCTCAGCCCCATCCAATCCTATTAGCACACAATCAGTTAAACAAAGTAAACATACATCCAAAATGCATGAAACATTGTTTTAATGTGAATGAGATGCAATGCTTGATGATTTAAAACCCTTTTCACAAAGCCCATCCCAAAAATTTTACAAAAACTCCATTAATTTTAAAAAACCCCAAAGTTTATCAACAAAATCCCAAATCTTAGGTTAGAAAGCATGAAATGCATGATAGATGAGAGAAACGAGTTCTTACCAGAAGAAGAAAGATCAATCTAGGCTGAAAAACCTTTGGAAAAGGACTTTGAAGTGAGAAAGAGAGGTTTTAGGAGGTGAAGAGTCTGTAGGAGTCGAGAGAGATCAAGAGAAATGAGATCTGAATCGCGTGGATCCTAATACATAGAACCTTTTAAATCTCGATAAATCGAGAGGTGTCGAGGTTTAAACTTCGACAAATGCAACTATCGAGCAGCTATCCAGAGATGTCCACAGCAAAGAGGGCTCGATGGATCGAGGAGCTATCGATCATCTATCGAGGAGACAGAAACTTTCTCGATGGATCAAGGAGCTATCGAGAAGCCATCGAGATTGTGATAAAAAGAAGCTGAAGAACTCAACAGATAGCCTAGCTGTCGAGGAGCTATCAAGATTGCTTAAAAACAATTTTTCAATAAGAAAAAAACACAGACATGAATGTAATCAACATGCAACTCAACCAAGGATCCAAACAACATTTTAATCTCTTAAAAACATCTCTAAAAAAAATGTTAAGCATATAGATCCCAAAACACACACACACTAAACAAGTCTTACCAATTTTATATTTCAAAAACAAGTTAAGACAGTTTAGTGAGCATACATTAACACATGTATTTCTTTTGATGGCCAAATCACATTGTACCTACACATGTATCAAAAGTAGTAAAGAATATTGCGTGTTGTGTGTGAAAACATCGCAAGATTGTATAAGTGTCTACATGTTATGATAATTTGAGATATGAGAAAATCACTTAACTCACACACAATCATAACTGTTTGATGGGGACTATCACCTTCGAGGTACATCCTATAACTCCCACATCTCCTAGAAGACACGCTTGCAATCATATATAAAGTATTTTGATCTTTTTGCCTTTTATTTTTCTTTGCATATTTTCTTTTGAGCAAACCATGCATGGGCATATAAGAGATAGAAAAGAAATACCTAATTATGGTAAGTTTTTGACATTGCACTTTTACTATGCCGAAGTATACAGATGTCATTTCATGATTCGTGGGCAATAGTCGTGAGATGGTTATTTATGCCTTTCTCTTAGGATTTTCTAGTCCTTCCCGTCAAAAAGAGTGATACGAGTGTTAAGTACAAGAGATTACTTAATCTTACTCATCACAAATACGAGCCACGAAGCTCACTTGCTTAGTTATGCATAGAGATGCTCATCTAAGCTACAAAAGATACAAAGTTTAGAAAACTTTGTTTCAATAGCCATCCAAGGTACACAAGTACCAATGTACACAAACACACATTGTTTTTGTATTTTTCAATTTTTTATTTTTTTATTTTATGAAAAACAAAATAAAACAAAACTAAAAATAAACAAATAAAAACATGTTAAACAAAACAAATCAATGCATAAAACTAAACTGACTCAAAACAATAAAGCAAAACACACAAATAATGCAATCAAAAACAGAGAGGGAGAGAGAAAAGTGACCAAATCACTTTGAGCCTTTTTCCTTTCACACCTTGGAGGAACCTTTCCTTTGCATAAACCCTTGAACCGGCAGTGAGGGGGAAGAATTGAAACCGTTCAAGTTCGAAAGGAATATGAGGGCTTTGAGAAGATCTCCAAGAGGAGCGGAGGATGGAAACTAATTCTGGTTTCTTGATGAGATCATGTTGTTGCTCTGTTGAGTGGCTAACCATTTATAGCAATTAGGTCGAGTATGACCAGCTACTCCACAGTGATGACAGAGATGTTGCTTCTTCTATTTAGACTTTTGAGTATTTCCCTTCTTAACCCTATAGTTTTTAGTCTCTTTCTTATCAAGCGTAGGGGGTGCTCCTATGATAGATTTACCCTTGTCTATGTTCTCACTAGCTAATTCATTCTTAACATCATTGTTCTCAGTTTCAACATTATTAGCAAGAGGAACAAAAATAGTAGTACTAGTAGAAGCAATACTAGAAGAAGAGAAATCATACCCTAAACCGGTTCGATCAAAAGCAAATTTCTGAAGACTGAGCATTTCATCAAGCTTAGTGCTTGAAGTCCTTTCCAGCTGATCTCTAACTTGGAACAGTTCTGCCTAAAGCTTCGTCTTTTCAGCCAAGAAATTATTCTCAAATCTCAATGCTCCAATAGTCTGATTGGCTTCATCAAACTTTGTGGAGATTTATTCTCGCTCAAACTCCACATCACTAAGCTTCTTGGTGGCCAACCTATACAACTTCTCGTACTTTTCCAAGACCTTGTATAACTTTGCATAGGCTGTGTGGATGTCATCTTGTTCATCAATCTTCAAACTTAGACTCCACCAATTCCTCTTCTTCATCCACATCTTCAACAATCCCCTCAGTAGGATTGACAGTGATAGTGAAGGCATTTAGGATCCCATCATCTTCATTTTCGGAATCATCCTCAGTTTTGGTGTCACGCAATGTTGCAACAAATGCCTTACTTTCCCCAATGGTCTTAAGATACATAGAGCACTCTTGTTTCATATGACCAAAGCCTTGACACCCAAAGCACTTTGGTCCTAAAGGAACAGTGTACTGACTGCCATCCTTGAAATCCTTTTTCCCTTTGTCTTGACTCTTAGACTGAGAAGAACTTGACTGTTTACTGTCCCTGTTGAAGCCCTTTACATTAGCATTCTTCATGAACTTCTTAAATTGCTTGGTGATGCAGGACTTCATTTTAGAATCTTCATCATCAAAAGGCTCATCCGTATCACTGCTCTTGGCCTTCAGTGCCATGCTCTTACTCTTGCTCTTGCTCGATTTCCCGATCCTAGACAAACTCAATTCATAGGTCTACAGATTTCAAACCAGCTCTGTCAAAGAAATTTTATTAATATCCTTTGATTCCTTAATTGTGGTGATCTTGGCATGGAATCTCTTAGGTAGAGATCTAAGCACCTTTCTCACAATCTTGGGTTCAAGATTGGTTTCTCCAAGATTAAAGGTTGAGTTCACTATGTCCTTGAGTTTGGCATAGAACTCATCAAATGATTCATCCTCCTCCATCTTGATCTCTTTAAAGCTTATAGTGAGCCTCTGTAGCTTCGAATCTTTGACTGCCTTGGTTCCCTCATAAGTTGTCTGAAGGATGGTCCAAGCTTCCTTAGCAATTTCAGTAGAGGATATCTTCTTGAACTCATCATTCGTGACTATACTGAATAAAGCATTCAATGTCCTACTGTTGAAGTTTGCCGCCTTGATCTTAGCATCATCCCGATCGGCCGGCGCTTCCGTAGGCTTGGTCCAGCCTATCTCCACAGCTTGCCACACTTTCTTATCTAAAGACTGCAAGAAAGCTCTCATGCATACTTTCCAACATACATAGTTAGTAACATCAAACAATGGAGCTATAATAAGAGATTGTCCTCTATCCATGACAAATAAGGGTCAATGGATCACACAGCAAAGATTAATACCTAAACAAAGTGTGTTTGCTCTGATACCACTTGATAAGTCAAGAATGTATTGACCCCTTATGATATATTAATTGATTAATTAGCCAAGTTTATTAATTAATCAAATTAACATGCAAAGTGTGTGGTAGCACAAACAAATCACCAATTAACTAAAATATGCAACGGAAAATAAATTGACACGGTGATTTGTTTACAAATGGGGAAACCCTACACGGCAAAAACCCTACCAGGTGATTTTAAGGTCACCACTCCCAAAAATCCAGTATTATTAAAACAAGCAGTTACAAGTAAAGGAATCCCAGTACCTTATACCAACCTACAGTTGAACCCTTACCCCAATACCCAATTGGACTTGTTCTGTAGTGACAATCTCTCATTTCCAATGCACGGCTCCCAGTACGTGATTAACCAATTGCGCAAATTTCAGTACGCGACTTGATCACCAACTTGAGAAGGATGTTGGCTGCAAAGTTCTTCAGTTCATCCAGACGACGAAGATTAAGAAGTTGCTTGGTCACAAAACCCTATGGTGCACAAACACAGCAGCTTCTTTAAGAGAAAGATAAACTAGGGCAAATTCTGTCTTTAGTCACAATTTGCATAAACTTGGGCAACTGTGTAACCTGTGACGGCCCTTAAAACAATCCTTATATATGTCTAGGGTTGTAAAAAAAGAAAGCTCAAACATATACCCACAGATTAAATTGAAATCAACTCTGAAAAACTAAATTTCATAAACCTCAATAGATAGCCATCTATCGAGCTAGATGTCAAGCCACAGGCTTCAGCAGCTTTTAAACCTCGATAAATACTAGTTGTCGAGCTAGCTGTCGAGATTTAATGAACAACACTTTTTTCACTTAATTCTTGGATAAACTTACATGGCTTTAACACTTAAACTTAAAACCTTGTTTCTTGAAGCATTAAACACAACCTAGATCTACCCAATCACAGGTAAAGTACGTTTTGTCAAAGGATTAGTCAATTACATAAAATAGTGACATATATTCCTAATATTGAATCACATATGTCCTAACAATGTTACTTTTGTTAATAAACTGGAATGACAAAAACAGCCCC
Organism: Lithocarpus polystachyus; assembly: GCA_033629205.1. Classification (NCBI taxonomy): domain Eukaryota; kingdom Viridiplantae; phylum Streptophyta; class Magnoliopsida; order Fagales; family Fagaceae; genus Lithocarpus; species Lithocarpus polystachyus. The sequence goes on from CM066166.1 coordinate 80,641,094, forward strand.
TAATGCATGACACGCTCTACCTAGTTTTGTCCTGTATAGATTTTTCCCAACCCAAAGAAGTGACAAGGCATGGACGAATTTTGTAAACTCGCCCCCATCTTACCTCGCCTGCCCCAAATGTATAACAAACATATTTTACTTAATATATATTTAACTTATTAATACATATAATGTCATTTCTCTATACATTTCTTAGTCTTAGACTAAACAATTTTAAATCACAAAAGTACATGCACATATGGGATGAATTTAAAAAGTTATCTAATTTCTTTCGTATTGTTTCAAATACATGTTTATGTTAAAAATATAATGCCTTGAATTTGGCACTAGCAATTGCTAGGTTGAGTTTCGCAACAATCTTGAATTACTCCTTAATTATAAATTGGGAAGCAAAAAAAAAAGTAATAGGAGCTTTAGCTTTGGTGTTTTATGGGCATATGTGATCATTTCTATTGTGTTTTATGAATCTTCCAATCATTCTCCTTTAATCGATAACAAGTCAAGCAATTGCTTATGAGTTCCCCACACTTCCAAGTGGAATTGGGTTAACTGTTTGAAGGCCCAGTGTAGCTTATATGAGCACACCAAAGGGAAAATGTAACAAATTTTAACAAACTTGACAATCTAATAGCTTACCACCTTGTGATTTTTTTTTTTTTTTAATGGTGATAATAAACTTTGGGTTTACCTATGTGTTTGTTGTGAATAAAACGTATGTTTACAAATTCAAATTGTTTAAGGGAGCCAAATCACTAGTCTTTGTTATTCATTGGAGCTACAAAGGAAAACTATGTATTCATTATTTAAAGTTGTGTTTTGTGATCTTTTTTTTTTTTTTTTTTTGTGATTATGGACTTATTGGTTATCTATCCTGCTCTATCTAGCATGGATTTTTCTTGACCCGAAGAGGTGAGGACATCTTTTAATACATATTTAACTTATTTATTATCTGATATAATTTTTATATACATATCCTAGTCTTGGACTAAATAATTTTAAATCCCAAAAGCACATGCACATATGGGATGAATTAAAAAAAACTATTATCTAATTTCATTCGTTTTGTTTAACATACAAGTTTATGTTTAAAACATGTTTATGTTGAAAATATACTGCCTTGAACTTAGCGTTGGCGCTTGCTAAGTTGAGTTTAGTGGGAACAAGTCTGAATATTTACTATTTACTAATAAAGTGAGAAGGAAAAAAAATAGTAATAGGAGCTCTAGCTTTGGTACTTTTGGGGTAGATGATCCTTTCTATTGTCTTTTATGAATTTTCAAAACATTCTCCTTTAATCGATAACAACTCAAGTCGTTGCTTGTCAGTCACCCACACTTTCAAGTGGAATTGTGCTAATCGTTTGTGTTTAAGTACATGTTTATGCTAAAAATATATTGCCCTTAATTTGACATTGGCGCATGCTGGATTGAGTTTAGCAGAAAAATCCGGAACTTATTATTTAGTGATAAAATGAGCAGAAAAAATATGTTGATGGGTGCTCTAGCTTTGATACTTCGTGGGAATATGATCATTTTTATGCTCTGTTATCAACGTTGCAAACTTTCGGAATTAATTGACAGAGCATTAGTTGGAACGTTAATTTTTAATGTTTCACACTACCAAGTGGTATATGATTACTGTTTAAAGCCCAGTATAGCTTCTAAGCACACGAAATGTAAAAATAATAAATTTTAACATTCACAATTTAATCACCACTTTGTAAATTTTCTAAAATGTTTGATGATTCTATACTTATTGTTTATCGTGTTTGTTGTGAATAAAACATTTGCTTATAAATTGCAATTTTTTAATGGAGCCAAGGGACTAGTCTTTGCTATTCATTGGTGCTAAAAAGGAAAACTATGTATACATGATTCAAAGTTGTGTTTTGTGATCTAAAACATATAATCATAAATAAAAATTATTTTCATTGCAATATACAAAAATTATGGTGCATATGTATATTGTTTCTTTAAATGTTTGCCACTTTTCTTTCCTAATGAAAAAACTTGTTCGATAAAATTTCCCAATCTTTCACTTAGCATTTTATTATGGTTACATTCTTAAGTACTCATTGGGAAAGGAACGTCATCCATTTTATTAGTGGAAAAGCACATGTACATATTGGATGAAACTAAAAAATTATCTAATTTCTTTTATATGTTTAAGTATAAGTTTATGTTTGATTAACTACATGCATGTATATGTTAATGTTTGTAATTAAATTCATTATCAAATAATTAAATGCAAGTTAATGTTTATAGTTTCAAGTTACTATTTGAAGATTAAATGCTAAGGTTTATTAATTGAATATCATATTCTTCTCCACATAAAAAAAAAATTTTAAAAAGGAATTTTATATGTTGTAATATTTGCTTCAATCTCAAAAAACATAACTGATAAGTCTAATCTTGATATATAGGCACTTGGCTTCTGTTGCGGCAAGAACCCACAAGATTCATGTGGTAGTTGCTAGGCATCAGGGTTGACTAAACCTATATGCCATTTAAGTCACCGTCTAAGGCCCCCACTTGGAGGAGGGCCCCATTAGTACTAATACATTATATTATATTGCTTCTTCATTTGAAAACAAAAAAAGAATAAGGCCCCACAAAAAAAATTAAGGCCCCGCCCAAATTCTTTAAGACCCACTAATTGAAAGCTGGGAGGAAATAAGCTCTTTTTAATCATTTAAGGCCCCTCTCCCAAAGTAAAATCTTGAAATGACATGAGGGTCTGATCAAATCGTTTTTCTGACCAAATCTTAGTATCCTACAGATCAAACGTTTGTAATTATAATTTCATTAAGAAGACCCATGTTTATTTCTTGAAATCTAGAGAGAGAGAGAGAGAGAGAGAGGGGGAGATTATCTTAATAGACAAGTAACCAAAGGGAGAAAAAAGAAAGAAGAAAAAAACACTCACTCTCTTCATCAAAATTCTATAAAATAAATAAATAAATAAAAACTTCTTTTTTTAGTTGGCTAACTCAGCTTGGTGTGTTCATTACTCTCATTTGATTCTTAGATCATCATTTTAGGCTCAATTTTTTTTTTTTTTCCTCTTCTCTAATTCTCTTCGCCTCTTTGGTCTTCTCTAATTCTCTTCATGCTTGCTAATTGCTGATTTTCACCTTTTTTGGTTTCTCCGAGTGCTTTGTTTATACGGACTACTAAGTTTCACCCAGGGCTGGCTGAATCTATAGACCATTTAGGCCACCGCCTAAGGCCCCCACTTGGAGGACGCCCCTCACTAGTACTAATACATTATATCATATAGCTTCCTCATCTAAAGAAAAAAAATCAAGGCCCCGCCCAAAAATTTTAAGGCCCTACCCAAATTATTTAAGGCTCGCTAATTGAAAGCTGAGATGAAATAAACTCTTTCTAACCATTTAAGGCTCTTTCTCCCAAAGAAAAAAAAAAGGTGAAATGGCATGAAGGACTGACCAAATCTTAGTGTCCTGTGGATCAAACATTTGTACAGTAATTTCATTAAGAAGACCCACGTTTATTTCTTGAAATCTAGAGAGAGAGAGAGAGAGAGAGAGAGAGAGAGAGAGATTGATTATTTGAATAGACAAGCAAAAAAAAAAACACTCACTCTATCTATCTTGATTCTATAAATAAAATAAAATAACTCTCTTTTTAGTTGGCTAACTCATCAATTGGTGTAGGCAATAGGCTTGGTGTGTTCACTGCTCTCCTTTGATTCACAAATCTTCATTTCAAGTTTAGTTTTTTTTTTTTTTTTTTTCCTTCCTTTTCTCTAATTCTCCTTGCCTCTTTGGTCTTCTCTAGTTCTCTTCATGCTTGTTAACTGCTGAGTTTCACCCTTTTTTGTTTCTTTAAGTGCTATGTTTTTGCGGATTACTAAGTTTCACTGAAGGCCGGGTAAACCTATAGGCCATTTAGGCCACACCACCAAAGGCCCACACTTGGAGGAGGGCCCCCACTAGTACCAATACATTATCTTATATTATATTGCTTCCTCATATGAAAACAAAAACAAATTAAGGCCCTACCAAAAATTGAAGGCCCCGCCTAAATTATTTAAGGCCTGCTAATTGAAAGCTGAAAGAAAATAAGTTCTTTCTAACTATTGAAGGCCCCTTTCCCAAAGTAAAAAATTTGAAATGACGTGAAGGTTTGATTAAATCGTTTTTCTGACCAAATCTTAGTATCCTTCAAATCAAATGTTTGTACCATAATTTCATTAAAAAGACCCACGTTTATTTCTTGAAATTTCTAGAGAGAGCGAGAGAGAGATGGAGTAGACAAGTAAACAAAGGTAGAAAAAGGAAAGAAGAAAAAAACTCATTCTCTCCATCTTGATTCTCAAAAAAACTCTCTTTTTAGTTGGCTAACTCATCAATCGATGTAGGTACGTAATAGGCTTGGTGAGTTCACTGCTCTCTTTTGATTCTCAAATCTTCATTCCAGGTTCAATTTTTTTTTTCCTCTTCTTCTAATTAGATTGCCTGTTTGGTCTTCTTTAGTTCTCTAGTTGTGTTTTTGCGGACTGCTGAGTTTCACCCTTGTATTAGCTTTTCTTTTTGCACTTTTCTCTTTTGCTTTTATAGCATGTTTGGGAGTTAAAAAAAGGAAGGGGAGTAGAGTAGAGGGAGGGAGAGTAATTCAATTACCTTGTTTGGAAGTTTTTTAAGAAAGGAGGGGGAGGGATTTGGAGGGGTTTGGAGGGGTTTCAACTCCCTCTAACCCCTCATTTTTAATTCTTCCAAATTGGAGAGATTTGGAGGGAAAATAGAATAGATAAGTTATTGGCCAAATGAATTCCCTAATTTACCCTTTCTAAATTAACAAAATTACCATTTCTAAAGAGCTAATTACCCCCTTCCCCCTCCCCAATTTTAAAAACATCCAAACAATATAGAGGGGAATCATTCTCCTCTACTCTCCTCCCCACTACTCTCCTCCCCACTACTCTCCTTCCCTCTACTCCCCTCTACTCTCCTCCCTCTCTAAACTTCCAAACAAGCCATTAGACTCTTTACTCCTTTCATTGTCTTTAGTCTTTTCTAGAAGATTATGAAGCTCACTTGAAAAGTGTAACCAGATCCTACATGTATTTTGTTTTGTTTTGTTTTTTTATTTTTTAAGTCAATTTTAATGCTTAGTAGATACTGAATAGTGGGCCGGTCTTTTGTTTTATTTCACTGCATTTCTACAATTCAACCCACATTACATGCTAATTCCGTTTGTCATTTAATTTTAATAGTTGTTATCTTACTTCTTTTTATTAATCATAGATAAGCTATTAATTATATTAAAATAAAATAAAAAGAAGTTGATAATAAAATTATAAATTTAGAATAATTTATTTTGTATTAATATTAATTTTAATCTGATTTAAAGTGTAAAGTGATCATATTAAGTAAAGCTGCAATTATGCTTTTGATAAACCAGATTCTATTGTTTTATATACAAATTTATTTTATTCTAGTTAAATTATAATTTTCTATTATAGATTGTGTTTTATTTATTCATAAATATTTTTTAATTATACATGTCTACTAGAAAATATATATATAGACATAAAAAAAACTATATAAAAAAATAAAAAAGACAAAGACAATAACTAATTGAATCTCAGCTATGGATAAAATTATTACTAGTAAAAAACAAAACATTGTAGAAGTTTAGAGTGAAAGTTTCATAAATGAACAAGAAATTCATCAAAAAAAAAAGTTAGAAAATAATGAAAATATACAACAAATTGATAATAACGAAGGGGGTCATGATAATGTTCAAACATGTAATATAACAATTCTTGATAATGAAGCTTAAAATAATTTAGAAGAAAGTTTTCGCAATTGAATACAAAAAGTTAGTGGAACTTGAATACAAAAATTTAATTAGTAATTTTTCCACTCAAAAAGTAACAAAAATAAATTTTAATTGAAAAAAATTTGTATCACAAATTAAATTAATATTATTAAATTTATAATTAAATATAATAAAAGATCCCACTAAAAGTTTTCGCCTTTAGAGCATCCACAGTAGTGGAGCTAAATTTTTAGCAATTTAGCTCCACCAAAAGTTACTTTATCTATTTTAACTACACACGTGCTACAGTAGTGGATCTATTTTAGCTTTCAACACAATAAAATAATATAAATATCACAATAAAATAATACATCTCCTACAATAAAATAATATATCCTATTACCCAAAAAAAATCCACAGCAACAACCATAACCACCTCTACCATCAGCCACAGCCACAAACACACCAACCGCCGCCGCCGCCGCCGCCGCCGCCGCCACCACTACCAGCACCAACAGCAGCACACAGCAAGGAAAAAAAAAAAAAAAAAAAAAAAAACCCACCAACGAAACCCACAAAATCCACCAGCAGTCCATAAACACTATTCATCTCTTCCCTCTCTTCAATCCACAGCCCCTCACGGCACCACCACCACCACCACCACAGGAAAGAAAAAACCATAGAATAATAATAAAAAGATCCATAGAAAAAAAAAAAAAAAAAAAAAACCCAGCACAGCACAGCGATGGGCTTGGGGCGATCGGCGATGGGCGACGGCTTAGGGCGTCGGCGATGGGCGATCGGCGATGGGCGACGGCTTAGGGCGATCGGCAATGGGAGACGGCTTGGGGCATCGGCGATGGGCTTGGGCGATCGACGATGGGCTTGTGGTGGGTTGGCGAGCTGGCCAGTGAGAGTTGTGAGAGAGGAGAGAGTTGCGAGAGAGCTGAGCTGAGAGTTTGAGAGAAAAGAGTTGAGCTGAGAGTTTGAGAGAGGAGAGGAAATGGTTTTTTAATCGGAGGGGAGAATAAAAAAAAAATTTTTTTTTTTTTAGCTTTGAGCTACAGTACACATCTATTTTTAGATGTGTACTGTAGCTGTGGAGCTAAATCTTTTAGATTTAGCTCCACTGCTGCCTCTTCTTTTTGTTATTTTAGTGTAGCTAAAATAGCAATATAGCTATTTAGCTACACTGCTACGAATGCTCAAGCCACCAAAATCATTTGGCTGGCCCAGACTGGAACCAGGTTTGTAGCCCTCTGTACAAAAATTGAAGCTTCTCTGGGATACTTTATTATAAAGCATGGCAGGATTTGAAAAATGAAAACTGTGATATCGATTATTTAAGATGCACTCTAACTGCAAAATCCCATGGTTATATTTTCTTGACTTGTAGAATAGTCAAGGCTCAATATAGGGACGCTATTATTACGTAAGTTTAGTCTGTTTAGAACATATACTTTCATTTATTTAGATAAGTGGCTGTCCAATTTTCAGCTCATTTTATATTTAGATACCAATGAATGATGTGGTGTTTCCTCTTCATACAGTTATGGTGGAATTCTACCATGAATTTAATTAATTTGAGTAACTATAAATATGAGAAGAAAAAATACATCACCATACTCTAAAAATACATAATAATTACTCGTTTAAGTAGTGGTAGAATTTTGTGGGACTGATATGCTTCCATTTGCCATTGTTGCTTCTCTCTGTCTCAGACTCGGGTATACAATGGGATGGCCGATAATTATGGTTGAGTGTTTCTCAACATATATTGGGGATGGTGGAAACTGTGAAGGCCTTGCCAGCAAGTAAGATACTTCATATCTTTTATATCATGGCTAGCCTTGTGATCAACTTAATTCCATAAAATTGCTTATAGCACTTTTTGTGGTAGGTAGTGATGGTCTAGGCTAAAGCTGACTTAACACCTTTTGTATCGCTAGGTTTTGATTTAAGAAATAAAAATACTTTTTTTTTTTTTTTGCTTGACGCACAGTGTATCCTCAAGGCGGACAACCAGAGACTAATCACTGCTCGCACCGGGTGGGCCCTGATGGGGTAAAGTGCTGGCCCGAGGGATGATTTCAGAATACAGGTCGCAAGACTCGAACTGGGGAGCACACCCAGTCGAGCCCAGGACAAGCATCCTGAAACCAAGCGCCCAACCGCTTGGCCAACCCCTCAAGGTTAAATAAAAATACTTTATTCTAGAAGATATATACTTTAATGTTATAAATTTGTTACAATAAGTGAGAAGTGAGAATCCAACCCTAATTTTTATTATAAAATAGGTCATACGACAACACTGAATTACATGGCACCCAATCCAATAAACATGAATTAAGAGTCATTTTTTCCATTTATTTTTGTTTGAGACAAATACCCAAATGAAATCACTATTAATGCATTTTCTTTGGCTAGATGATTCATTTCAAATGAATATGATCTTTATACTGATAATGTGGGTTTCAGTTATTTTAATTGATAAAGTCTCTGATAATTGAATAAGAGGTCTGAAATTTAATCACCGCCTACACTAAAAACCGATACTTAGTTTGATGATAAAGAGTTATTATTAAGTGCGGATGACGCCATAATAATATTCCTTTTTTAGGGAGGCAAGCTTTGGGCACGGGCGACTAGACGTTGTGAATGAAACCCATGCGCTTTGGACATGGCTCATAAATGATGATGATGTGGCAGTTACTAGTGACTCATCAGTCTGGTTGAAAAACCTTTCACATCTAACCCAGCATGTTGTAACATGCAAAACTAAAATGTGAAAAATTCATGTTTTACTTCAATAAAATAAAGAAAAAAAAAAATCAAAGATATCTTAATCATGTATATCCAGATTATCATATGCATGAGACTAATAGTTTACTTGGAAATAAATAGTCACTGTACCTGGAAACCTATTTCAGTCTCTGTACATTATTTAATGTTAAAAGTGTGATAAACAATAAGAGCCTGTTTGGATTTTTTTTTTTTAATTACTTATCACTCCTCACTCAATTTTCATCACTCCTCACCCATCACTCATCACTCATCACTCATCACTCTAAAATATCACATCCAAACAACATTATCACTCAGTTACCATCACTCAATATTTTTCACACTATTTGTGGATCCCATATCTGTCACTGTGCAGCTTTTTGTTTTTTTTTTTTTTCTTCTTTTTTCTTCACTGGTTCGGTCTGCATTTGTTCTTCCTTCTTTTTGTTCTTTTTTTTTTTTTTCCAGGATGAGTGCAGACCGAACCCAACCCAGTGAAAGGTGAAAGAAAGAAAAAAAAAAAAAAAAAAAAAAAAAAAAAAAAAAAAGAGGGAAGACCGAACCCAGTGAAGAAAAAGAAAAAAAAAAGATTGAAGACGTGAAGACGAACCCAGAAAAGAAAAGAAAAGAAAAAGATGAAGACGTGAAGCCCGAACCCAGAAAAAAAAAAAAAAAAAAAAAAAAAAAAAAAAAAAAAAAAGGGAGGACCAAAAAAGAAAAAAAAAAGATTGAAGACGTGAAGACGAACCCAGAAAAGAAAAGAAAAGAAAAGAAAAAAAAGGCCCAGACCGAACTCAGTGGAAAAAAAAAAAAAAAAAAAAAAAAAAAAAAAAAAAAAAGGTTGACTGGTCAAAAGTTGCGACTGAGTGGGTCCCCTATGTGTGTTTAATTACAAAAATGACATTGAGTTATGAGTTATGGAAACTGAAAACAGCTAAAATGTGTTTTCAGTTTTCATAACTCATAACTCAAAAATTAGAGAATTGAGTGATGGAAACAGAGTTATGGTGCTCCCAAACGAATACTTAGTTATGGGTCCCACCATTTTTGAGTTATGAAAACAGAGTTATGAGTTATGGAAACAAGAAATCCAAACGGCCTCTAAATTTTCCAATCTTCTGTACTCAAAACTACAATGATTTTTCTTTTTCTTTTTCTGTATTTTCAGTTTATTAAAGAGGAGAGTAATAGTCTTAAAGCCCAGGTCAACGCAATAGAGTAGACCAGTGAGGCGATCGCCTAATGCCTCCAAGTTAAAAAATGCTATCAAAATTTAATCAATAGAATTATTTCTTTCATTGTAATAGTATTAATCAAGCCCAAATATTAGCCAATAAATAAAATAATTCTTTTTTATAAAATAAAAATCAAGAAAAAAAATGCTAAGTCCACAGCATATTTTACAACAAATTCTAAGTGGCAAATTGCTGTTATTAGTAAGAAAAAAAAGTAATTTCAGTTATGGGTTCAAATTAGAATTAGTAACAATTTAACATCTATAATTTATCATGAAAATGTTGTAAGTATAACACTTCTTAAAAAAAAAAGTAATACACAAATCTTAAGTGGTGAGTTATTACTAGTTGTTATTGGTAGATAAAAAAAGTAATTTCAGTAGTGGGTTCAAATCTCTACTAGTAACAACTTAACACCTAAAATTTATTATAAAATATTATGAGTGTAACACTTCTCAAAAAAGAAGACACAAAAATTTCACAACATTTTTCACAGCAATTAAGTTAGCAAACTTTTACTAGTTCTCATCAGTTAGGTCCACCACTGACATAACATTTTTACTTGTCACTATCAATCTGTCACATTAATAAATGTGAAAAATTTTGTCAAATTTTTTGTGTTTATAAACTTTCCAAAAAAATATTCTACATGGTTAATTAGTAGTTTCGCATCCAAAACAAGATAATAGAGTTTAAGGAATATTTTTTTTAAGTCATATTTAAATATTTAAAAAGCCTCAATTCAATTTTTGCCTAAGGCCCCAAATGCATCAAGCTTACATGCTCTACACAATGGGAGTAGTTCCTTGTACATTTTCTAAACTTTTTTCTATCTCCTACCATGCAAGTTAAGGAAATAAAACTTTCTATATAAATTTTAATAGGCAAAATTTTAGATTAAATTCAAACACATTGTTCACTACAACAAAACGTATTTTTAGTGACAAATTTTAGTGAGGAAAAATCTTTCGTCACTGAAAACTTACATTTAGCGACGAAACTTGAATTTCGTCACAAAAAATAATAACCTTTAGTGACGAAATTTGAATTTCGTCACTAAAAATGAAAAAATAAGGACTTTAAGCGACAAAATTGAAATTTCGTCGCTATTCGTTGATTTGAAACAAGGGCGCCAAAAGGAAAAAGTATGGCGTGAATTTAATAAGTCTACAGAGACGAAATTTTTCGTCATTAAAACTCTAAGTTTTTTGCAACGAAATTAGATTTTGCTGGGAGATTATCAGCGACGAAACAAATGTCATAGCGACGAAACAAATGTCATCGCTAAAAGAACCTAACAGCGGTGAAACCATTTTGTTGCTAAAAAATCAATCAAATTATCCTTAAGGCATTTTAGCGACAAAACTCTAATTCGTCACTAAAGGCAGGCAATAGTGACGACATCCAAATTGTCACTAAAGAGGTCATATATATCACACTTAGCCCCTTTTTTTCCCTCACTCACATTCAGCCTCTTTTTTTTTTCCCTCACTCACACCGATACTCCCTCACTCACTCTCTCCCTCACATCGTCGACCCCCAGCCCGACAACGCCGACCTAACCCATCGACGCCGACATCAACGCTGACCCGATTCTCTTCCTTTCAAAGTTCTCCCAACACCTTCATGCACCGAGAACGAAGCGATCCTCGTCCTCGCCATCTGCTTCACCAAAAACTCGTGCGGCGGGACCACACTCCATTCTCGCTCTCTTCATTGCTGTCAAATTCATCGGCGGCGACGGCTGCGTTGTCCCTGTACCAGTTGCGTTTCCAACCTTATAGTTCCTGCAAGTGAGACTAAATTTTTGGTCTTTTGGTCTTTTTGGGTGTGGGGAAAGAAAGATACGATTTTTGTGTTGTTTTATGATTTTTGGTTGGTTTTACTCTACTGGGTCTATACAAGCTGATTAGGCTGAACCATGATGTGTAATGGAAACATTGAATTTTGAATTGTTTTTGTGAATTTGGGGAGTTTTGCTCTATTTGGTTGCTGAGATAACGTGGGGAATAGATAAGGTTGTGTTTATTTATGGCTTATGGGAGGTGTGCTTAAATTGATTTAATGTAATTCAACTTTTTCATAAATTTGGTTTCTGCACTGTTTGTTTGTTGAGAAAGTGTGGCATAGGTACTGCAACTATTTGTTGTTGAGATAGGAAATACTGAATTTTGAATATATATTGTGAATTTTGCAACTTCTTGTTAAATAGATCCAGATGGATCTTGCAGGTGAGCCTAAATTATAAGTTTTTTGCTCTATTTCGTTACTGAGAGAATTTGGGATAGGAAGTTTTTTTTTTTTTTTTTGTAATATTTGGTTTGTATTTGATTAAATGATATGGGTTTTGAGTTTTGTTCTTGTAAGTGTAAGTATGAGTTTATAGTATTTAGGTGCTGAATTAATGGGTTTTGTGTGTATTAGTTGTAATGGGTTTTTGTGTTAGTTACTTGTAATTGGTTACCAATCATCTCCTTCCACTGGTTTCAACATTGAAAGTTTTTTTTTTTTTTTTTTTTTGTAATATTTGGTTTGTATTTGATTAAATGATATGGGTTTTGAGATTTTTTCTTGTAAGTTTAAGTATGAGTTTATAGTATTTAGGTGCTGAATTAATGGGTTTTGTATTAGTTAGTTGTAATGGATATTTGTGTTAGTTACTTGTAATTGGTTTTTGTGTGCTTTTAGATTGCATTTGTTAAATTTTGTAAATTTAAGTTCTCTATTGTTGGTTTTGTCAGGTTTGGATGATGATAAAGAGTGGTTTTCTTTTGGGGATTCTTTGATTCTAACTATTCTTAGTAGGTATATTTTTGTTTTTTTTTTCTTTTTCTTTTTGTGTAGCCTTTTCTTTTGTAGGTTAAATATTCATTATTTGTGATAATTTAGGATTTTTTCTTAAAGGTGTATGCATGGCTTGAGCATAGTAAGTAAATTTTTTTAAAATACTTAAAAAACACTATACCTGTGATGTTGATGATTGGTTTTGTGGTAGGTTGTTGTATTGTAGTAAGTCGGTGGCTTGTATGGTGTTATAAGGTGGTTTAAATTCATATTGGGAGTATTTTTAGTTTCTTGCAAATGTGAATAGTACTTGTTAATTAGATGTGATGAATATTACTTTATTCGATTTCGATACTTGTAAGCATTCTACTTGTGATGTTTGTGATTGGTTTTGTGGTGGGTTAATGTGTTGGAACAAGTGGGTGGCTTGTATGGTGTTATAAGGTGGTTTAAATTCATATTGGGAGTGTTTTTAATTTCTTACAAATATGAATGGACTTTGTTGATTAGATGTGATGAATAGTACTTTAATTTATTTCAATACTTGTAAACACTCTATACTTGTAAACACTCTATACTTGTAATGTTTGTGATTGGTTTTGTGGTGGATTGTTGTGTTGGAGTAAGAAAGTGACTTGCAAGGTGTTATAAGGTACTTTAAATTCAAATTATGAGTGTTTTTAGTTTCTTATAAATGTGAATGAAACTTGTTAATTAGATGTGATAAATATTACTTTATTCGATTTCAATATTTGTAAGTATTGTACTTGTGATATTTGTGATTGGTTTTGTGGTGGGTTGTTGTGTTGGAGCAAGCGAGTTACTTGCATGATATTATAAGGTGGCTTAAATTCATATTGAGAGTGTTTTTAATTTCTTGCAAATGTGAATAGACCTTGTTGATTAGATGTAATGAATAGTACTTTAATTGATTTCAATACTTGTAAACACTCTATACTTGTGATGTTTATGATTGGTATTGTGGTGGGTTGTTGTGTTGGAGCAAGCGGGTGGCTTGCATGGTGTTATAAGGTAGTTTAATTTCATACTGAAAGTGTTTTTAGTTTCTTGCAAATGTAAATGGATCTTGTTAATTAGTTGTGATGAATATTACTTTATTCGATTTCAATACTTGTAAGCATTGTACTTGTGATGTTTGTAATTGGTTTTGTGGTGAGTTGTTGTGTTGGAGCAAGCGAGTGGCTTGCATGGTGTTATAAGATGGCTTAAATTCATATTTGGAGTGTTTTTAATTTCTTGCAAATGTGAATGGATCTTGTTGATTAAATGTGATGAATAGTACTTTAATTGATTTCAATACTTGTAAACACTCTATACTTGTGATTTTTGTGATTGGTTTTGTGGTGGGTTATTATGTTGGAGCAAGCGGGTGGCTTACATAGTGTTATAAGGTGGCTTAAATTCATATTGGGAGTGTTTTTAATTTCTTGCAAATGTGAATGGATCTTGTTAAGTAGATGTGATGAATATTACTTTATTCGATTTCAATACTTATAAACATTGTACTTGTAATGTTTGTAATTGGTTTTGTGGTGGGTTGTTGTGTTGGAGCAAGCGGGTGGCTTGCAAGATATTATAAGATGGCTTAAATTCATATTTGAAGTATTTTTAATTTCTTGCAAATGTGAATGGACCTTGTTGATTAAATGTGATGAATAGTACTTTAATTGATTTCAATACTTGTAAATACTCTATACTTGTGATTTTTGTGATTGGTTTTGTGGTGGATTATTATGTTGGAACAAGCGGGTGGCTTACATAGTGTTATAAGGTGGCTTAAATTCATATTGGGAGTGTTTTTAATTTCTTGCAAATGTGAATGGATCTTGTTAATTAGATGTGATGAATATTACTTTATTCTCAATACTTATAAACACTCTATACTTGTGATGTTTGTCATTGGTTTTGTGATGGGTTATTGTGTTGAAGCAAGCGGGTGGCTTGCATGGAGTTATAAGGTTGTTTAAATTCATATTAAGAGTGTTTGAATGTGCAATATATATTTGTTTAAGTATTAATATAGACTTGTGTATTCATGAATGGGATAAAATTTTATCTAAGTAGTTTATAGACTTAGATGTTAAAATACATTATTCACGAGTTGTCTTTATTTTACTAAAGTAGCATTCACCTTGTAATCGTAGTCAAATATGGATAAAAGTTGGATGAGCGGTTGAAGGGGTCAATGCATTTATTAATTTTGCAAGAGCAATTGTGGACTTGAGTGATAATATTCCGTGCACGTGTATTCACTGTGTGAATTGCTATCAACAATCTCCTCATACTGTGTGTATCCATTTGCTTCATCGTGGGATTATGCAATCTTACATTAATTGGTATAATCATGGAGAACCTCGTGTATTGAACAAGAACATTCATGATAATGAAATGTCGGATGGTGATCATATGGATAGTATCGATGCCTTAGTAGGTGACCGAATTAGAAGGGAACTAAGAAATGCAACTGAAGATGAGGAAGTGCGTAGTTTTGACAAACTTGAGGAAGATGCAAAGCGTAAGTTGTATCCAAGTTGCACTGATTATAGTATCTTAAAGTTTTTTAGTGAGATGTTGAATGTAAAGGTAATGACCAACTTGAGTAATAAGGGACTTGATATGATGCTAGAATTGTTGACAAAGGTTTTACCGAAAGATAACTTGGTTCTAAGGTTAACTTATGAAACAAAAAAGATATTACGTGACTTGGGCATGTCATAGAGCATATAGATATAGGAAAAAAATGATTGTACACTATTTTGGAAGGAAAATAAAAACCTTGATAAATGTCTGGTGTGTGAGGTACCTAAGTACAAAGACACACGTACCCAAGATAAGAAGATTCCTCATAAGGTATTGCGTTACTTCCTGTTGACACCAAGATTTAGGAGATTGTACATGTCAGGCCAAAGAACTAAGGACATGAGATAATATATAGACAAACGTGCTGATAGTGAGGAGTGGAAGGAGTTTGATTTACAATATCTTGATTTTGCTCTTGAACCTCACATTGTAAGGTTGGGGTTGACTACAGATGGATTTAACCCTTTTGGAAATATGACCAACAACTATAGTATATGGTCTGTCATACTTATCCCCTATAACCTACCACCTTGGTTGGTTATGAAGGAGCCATATTTTATGTTGTCCTTACTTATTCCTGGTCCCCATCAACCAAGAAATGAGATTGATATTTACTTGAAACTATTGGTTAAGGAGTTGTAAGAGTTGTGGGAAGAAGATGTAGAAACTTATGATGCTTATAGTAACGAGCATTTTTAGATGTGTGCAACTTTGTTGTAGACAATACATGACTATTCTGGATTTGGTAACGTGTCTAAGTGGAGGACAAAGGGTTATCATTTTTGTTACACTTGCAACAATGAACCATATTCAGAAGCTTTGGAAAGTAAAACTGGATTCATTAACCATTGAGCTCATTTGCTTATGGAACATCGTTGGAGACAAAGTCGGTTGCATAATGGTTTATTGGAGAAACGGAAGAGATCTTTAGAGTTACCGGTGAGAAAAATACAAGAGCAGCTAGATAGAATGCCAAATATAATTTTAAGAAAGTATCCAAGTAACAAGAAAAGACAACTCATTGGGGAGCCAAATTGGTCAAAACAAACTTCCATACTAGAAAAATAAGAAACTTAAGCATAACATTGATGCCATACATGTGGAGAAGAACATTAGCGAAAGTACTTACGGTACTTTGTTGGGCATTGAGGGGAAAAACAAGGACACTGACAAGGCATGGATAGACTTGCAAAATATGAACTTTAGGCACATGTTGCATTAGAAACAACTTCCTGATAGATCATATGACAAACCTTGGGCTTTCTTTTTATTAAGCCCAAATGAAAAGGATGGTTTCTATGACTTTTTGAAATCAGTCAAGTATCCGGATGGCTATGCATCCAGCATCAAGGTCAGTGAATGCAAAAAATTGTAGATTGTATGGTTTGAAAAGCCACGACTGTCATGTGCTACTACAATGAATTCTTCTAATTGGGTTGCGAGGGTTTGCACATAAAGACATTAGTATTGTATTGTTTAAGTTGGGTAGCTTCTTCCAAGACTTATGTTCAAGGACCCTAAATTGAAGTGAATTGGAGAAACTAGAAGAACATATAGTTCTTATACTATACAAGCTTGTGCAAGCTTAAGAGGTTCTTTCCTCCAGTATTCTTTGATGTTATGGTCTACCTTGCTGTTTACTTGCCTCAAAAAACAATTCTAGAAGGCCCAGTATAATATCAGTGGATGTACCTAATTAAAAGGTAATTAGATCCTTTTATGCATACATCAATTGCATCTTTCCCACGTGGAATAAAATCACATACTCCAAATTTTTTTTCCTCATTGGTACCTTGGAAAATTGAAAAGATACATTTCCAATCGAGCTTGACCAGAAGGTTCAATTGCAGAGGCTTACATTCTCAAAGAATGTATTAACAACTGGTCTTTTTATATTGATGGGATTGAAACTGTGCATAATCGAAAAGAAAGAAATGAAGATTTTGTTGAATCTAGCGAAGGATTAATAGTTTTTTCACAAACTACCCGACCTACAGGCGGTAGGCGGAATGATGGCAATTTGTCTCGTGCATTGCTTAACACTGCCCATTGGTACTTGTTGTACAATAGTCCTGAGTGTTAGGTTCTAAGAATTAAGAACTAATGTATTAGAACTTCAATTTGTATGTTGGCAAACCATGATCAAAACAATGTTTAGTCTTGTGTTAGACTTGCTCAAAGTATGGGATTTTATGTAAAGTTGGAATCGAGTTTACTGTAGAAGTAACTGTTCACTTTCTGCCAGACTCGATCGATCGAAAATTAGACTCAATCGATCGAAAATCGGGCAGATCGTTTTTCTGCAGAATTTTCCAACTCAGCCCTAGTCCATTTAATGTGTAGGGTTTTATGTTTTGCCCTAAGTATATAAGGAAAAACCCTAGCCATGTTTTTAGAGTTCTGAATGCTGTGTTTGTGAATCTCATTGTGAGATCTAGAGGTGTTTACCTTTACATACACTTAGGGTTTACAAACTTGAGATTCATGTCAAGAGTTGTGTAAATCAATACAGTTGCAGAATCAAAAGAGCACAAAGATATACAAGTAGGTGCGCTTGTGGATTTGCTGAAGAATTCAAGAAAGAAGGAGTCTGTGGATCTCGGAGCTATCATGGGGTCGTGGTAGTAAGTTTCCTACACTTTGGTAGCAATAAGATGTTAGTGGTCTAAGTCTTATTGTGTAAACTTCGATTCTTTCATAGTGGATTCAGTTTACCTTGAGGATAGCTAGGTTAAATCCTCCCCAGGTTTTAACCGGTGTGGTTTCTTGGGTCATCATATCTTTGTGTTATTTAATTTCCGCTGCTTTGTTGTTTTTGCTTATTTGTGTTAACCTAGATTTAATTAAATTACCTAAGTTAATCACTTGGCTAATTCACTAGGTTAATCTGTTGGGTTTAAGGGGTCTAAACGAACTGACACTGAGCTAAAGCCTTATTTAAAGTATGTGATTTCATATGCATATATTGTTTGATCAAGTTTTGAATATTATCTACAATGCTTAGCTGAAAATAATCACCTTATTTTTAACACAAAAGCACATTGCATAATCCTACTGGAAAAGCCATAACTCAAATCCAACAACAAGAGTTTCCCAAGTGGTTCAGAGAATGTGTAAGACATTTGAAATTTAATCACATACTAATAAAAATTAAACATTTAAATAGTTTCGTCATTGCTTATTACTAATTAATATTACTTGTTGTATGTCATTATAAATGTATAGATTGAAAGTTAATGAGTCACCAGAAATTACTAAACAGTTATGGTCATTAGCAAATGGTCATAAGCCGCATGTGTAGGATACACAATTTGTATGGTCAATAGTGTAAAGTTCCATACAAGGGACCTAGACAATCGTCGTGTAACCCAAAACAGTGGTGTATGTACCGAAAGGGACCATGAGGGAGAAATGCATGACGTCTATGGTCATGGGTGCAAAATTTGAGAATTAGAGTATGTGTTTCGCCATAAAGTTATTTTTGTTCTAATATGAATGATACAATACTGGTACCAATGGTCAAAGGAGAACGATAAAAACTAATGCACACTACACAAGTATTGATGTTACAAGTCGATGGTATGAAAATGACCATTTTATACTTCCTAGTTAAGTGAGACAAGTTTTCTACTTTCCAAATACCAAATTGGGTGAACCTTAGAAAATTGTGCAATCCATCCAACATTGGGGAATGTTTGACGTCTCGAAAGTTAAGGGTGGAGAACCCAATGATAATACATAAGATAGTGATGCATTCCAACAAGAAGCGATTGTTAATGTTGTCTCTATCAATATTGGGGACAATATTATTGAGTATTGTATGGGTGAGGTTGAAACTGAGGTTGTTCTTGAAGGTTGAACTTCAAGAGATGCTAACCAAAATGAAGAGCATGACATACCTGATGTTAATCTTGATATGGATTATGATATGTAGAGTTCATAACAATTTTCTTAGATGTTGTGTGCTTGTCTTAAAGTTTTATGCTTGTTTAAGTAGCAATTGTTTTAAAGTTTTGTGCATATCTTGAACTTGATATGGATATTGATGTGGTCATTTGTTGCGTTGAGTTAGTAGCAATTGTATTAAAATTTTGCACTTGTGAATTGCTTGATATGGATAATGGTGTGAACTATGATGTGTAAAGTTAGTAGTAATTGTACTTATCTGTTTTGTGCTTATCTTAAACTTGATATGGATATTGATGTGGTCATTTGTTGTGTTGAGTTAGTAGCAATTGTGTTAAATTTTTGCACTTGTGAATTGCTTGATATGGATAATGGTGTGGACTATGATATGTAAAATTAGTAGTAACTGTTATTAAGATATTTTATGTTATCTTGAACTTGATATGGATAATGATGTGGTCAGTTGTTATGTTGATTTAGTATCAATTGTGTTCATATTTTATACTTGTGAATTGCTTGATATGGATAATGATGTGGACTATGATATTAAGTTAGTAGTCATTGTACTTATCTTTCATGTCAATACATAGTTTCAAAAAATGCTTAAAAAAGCCAAATACACTCATAATATACCGAGGTATAAGATGTCAAGATTGGATAGAATGAGGCAAAACCAAGAGAGAATTGATGCTTTGGAATTAAAGCACATTTCGACTTCTCTAAAGGATTCTACTCAGTCCAATTGTGCAAAAGGAAAAAGAAGTAGAGCTAATATTATGGTAGATGATGATTATGTACCACCTATTGGTGACGATGACAATGATGATGAGTCATCTAATTCTTTAATCCATAAGGTACAATAGATGTTCCATAGGGTACAATAGATGATAATAACTTTGTTGTTCTATTATTTGTAATAACTTTGTTGTTACATTATATGTATGTTTGAGTTAGTAGCAATTGTGTTAAATTTTTGCACTTGTGAATTGCTTGATATGGATAATGGTGTGGACTATGATATGTAAAGTTAGTAGTAACTGTTATTAAGATATTTTATGTTATCTTGAACTTGATATGGATAATGATGTGGTCAGTTGTTATGTTGATTTAGTAGCAATTGTGTTCATATTTTACACTTGTGAATTGCTTGATATGGATAATGATGTAAACTATAATATTAAGTTAGTAGTCATTGTACTTATCTTTCATGTCAATACATAGTTTCAAAAAATGCTTAAAAAAGCCAAATACACTCATAATATACCGAGGTATAAGATGTCAAGATTGGATAGAATGAGGCAAAACCAAGAGAGAATTGATGCTTTGAAATTAAAGCACATTTCGACTTCTCTAAAGGATTCTACTCAGTCCAATTGTGCAAAAGGAAAAAGAAGTAGAGCTAGTATTATGGTAGATGATGATTATGTACCACCTATTGGTGACGATGACAATGATGATGAGTCATCTAATTCTTTAATCCATAAGGTACAATAGATGTTCCATAGGGTACAATAGATGATAATAACTTTGTTGTTCCATTATTTGTAATAACTTTGTTGTTACATTATATGTATGTTTGTTAGTTACAGATGGCACCAGGACGACTTACACGCTCGCAAGGTGAGGCATCTATCCCAGTGGTCCAATCTACGAAAACACCTCTTGAAGCAAAGCCTTCTGCCCAAAGTTCTTATAGTGTGGAAGTGCAGGCTACCAACACATTAACTAGCACAACTGGTAATTATATAAAACATACTTAATTACAATTGCACCCTATCTTTACTATTGAGATTATATTTCATTTAATTTAACTATAATGTACATGGAATGTATAATTTTTTAACATTGATAATGTCTAAATAAGATCAACTAGCAGAAATACCCGTGAAACGACACGTGGTATAGAAGTATGGGCACTTGTTGAAAAAAGTAGTGAGCTGCTAGTACGTATAACTGCAGAGTATGCTGCTCCTATTGGGAAGAATGAGTGCAAACTTGTCAATCAAATTGGCGTACAAATGTGAAGTAATTTGTCTAGTTACAACATGAAAAATTGAAAAAGTGTTGATGCTGCTACTAGAGATGTAGTGCTTCAAAATATCGCGATAAATTTACATTAATAACGTCTAACTCGTTTTTGTTGTCACTAAGCATATTAAATTCATATAATAATATTTTTATAATACATATACACTTCATTTTACAAGATCAGTTTGAGTTACAAGGAGATTCCAACTTAGTAACGAAAACATTAAATACAAAATGTGGAAGATTATTGAGTTGCAGCTCCAACAAGTTGCATCAATCTTATAAAAAGCTCGTACAATCTCATGGTGCTGATTATGCAAGAAGCCACCTGCAAAAGAATGCCACACTTGAGCAGTGAACTAGACTCATTGATGGGAAATGGACCAATGAGGAATGGCTGGTAAATGATTAGCTTAATACTTAGATGAAGTAAATGTATACTATTTTATTCATGATCTAATAAATATCTTGAATGTTCATTATTAGAAAAAATCAAGCAGGAACTCTGCAAATAGGAACAAAACTTCAGGAAAACATAGATGCTGGACAAAGGCACTTGCTGTTAGGGTTGACGAGGAGGAGCGTGTTTTTTTCATTTTCTTAAACCTTAGTATATTACATATTGTGATTAATTAACAATATATATCTAACACTCGAATGTTAATTAAATAAACAAATAATAATGGCAGTCAAGTTCCTGAATTGGCAAAAATCTTTAAAGATGTTCATTTCAATCCAAATACAAATATGTGGATACACCTTGAGGATGAAGCAACATATGTATGTGTATCATTCCATCCCTATCATGTTTGTAAACCTATAACATATGTAGTATTAATGTTGTAATTGTTTGTTTCTTTCTCTCTTTCAAATGATAGAAAACTATTCTCAAAGTGCAAGAGGATCATAATCCTAATGCAATTCCCCTTACACAGGAGGAGATCTCAAACTTGGTTTTTAAGAAGAAGTCTGGTATTGTAAAAGGTCTTGACATGAGACCTTCCTCTTCTCTAGTAACCACCGCCTCATCTAGTTCCTCGATGGAATATATCCATTGGCTAGAAAGTGAGATAATTGAGCTCAAAGAGGCAAGAGCTAAGAACGAAGAGAAGCGAGCTAGGGAGCAAGAGGCGCGAGCTAAGTAAGAAGAAGTCCAAAAGAAAATTCTTAACTTTTTGAGGAATAAGGGTTATGATGATTCTTTTACCTATGTGGGTGGTTTATCTTCAAGTTAAAACACTTATTGGTTAGTACTTTATTTCAGCAATTAACCCACACTACATGATGTGACTACTTTTTTTGATGTATTATTTGAAAGTATTTGTATTATATTACACTTGAAAATCTATATTTGCTTTCTACAACTTATACATTAGGAGTTGTGATTTTAATTCATTGGTGTGGCTACTCTTAATGTATTGTTAGAAATGTTTCTTATAACATAGTTAATGTTTTTACTTTACGATTTTAATGTAGTATTGTTTTTATATTTGTACAGATTTCTTATTGGTGGCTTTAGGGAATTTTCTTTTGACATTACTTAAAGACATATGAGGACATCTTCCGTTGGTTCTAATTATATTATGCTACACTTTTTGTATTTTATAAAACATCTTTAGTTTTTGTATGTGTTGTAAACAATTATTGTATGGAAGGAGTTTGAATTGGATACTTGTTTATTTTTTACTTGTGGAATGTATGGATCAATTTTTTATAAAT
The DNA here is from genome assembly GCA_033629205.1 of Lithocarpus polystachyus. Taxonomy (NCBI): domain Eukaryota; kingdom Viridiplantae; phylum Streptophyta; class Magnoliopsida; order Fagales; family Fagaceae; genus Lithocarpus; species Lithocarpus polystachyus. The sequence goes on from CM066166.1 coordinate 80,663,937, forward strand.
GTGTTGTTGAAATAAATGTGTTATCCAAATGTGAGGTTTTAATAATGTAATAACAGGTTACAGGTTAATATCAAAGCCATGAAAAAAATAAAAACAGATAATAAGTTTTAGCAACGAATTTTCTAGTCACAAATATAGCAACAAAAATTGTTTTAGTAACGAAATATTTCGTTGCTAAATGTAGCAGAAATTTGTAAGAAATGCTTTTAGGGACGAAAATTTTCGTTGCTATATGTGCCAGGATTTTCTTAAAAATAGTTTCAGTGACAAACTTTTTCATCATTATATGTTCTCGAAAATAGTTTTAGTGACGAAATTGTTCGTCACTAAATATGATTTAATAAACCAAAGTATTTTTTTTTTTGTGACAAAATATTTTCGTTGCTAAATAGTGTTTTTAGCGACGAAAACATTTAACGACGAAACATTTTCGTCGCTAAAAAGTTTTTTTTAAAAACAAATTGGACTTTTTAGTGAAGAAATTTTTCATCGTTAGGACTTTTAGCAATAGGGTTTCAGCTACGAAATGAGTTTCGGAGCTAAAGGTTCTTAGCGACGAAAAACTAGACTTTCAATGACAAATTTTTTCATCACTGAAAATACATTTGTTGTAATGGTTGTTGTATTGTGAAATTAATTATTCGTGTAAAAGATAGTAATGTGTGGTTGTGTATAATTTATTAATCATTGCAACTGTGTGTTTGAATCAAATTAAGAACCCACTGTACTGCATTTACTATCCAAAATATTGCTTAATTTTAATTGGTCTCCTAATCTTAAATGGAATAAGACGTATGTAAGTTTAAGAATTATGATGTGTGTAGGTTTGTAATTATGTTATTTGTAATTTGGCAATTATGCCATGTGAAATGTTAAAAGTGAGTGACTATAAAGATTTTTTTTTTTTTTTAGATAATATAGATATAAGACACAAAGGATGGAGAAAGAGGCAGTGGGAAGACAAAACTACAAAATTTTTTATATTAAAAAATGGTTAAGTAGGAAAAATTACTATTTATTTATGTTATTTGTGGTTATAAATAGGAATGACAAAAACAATCCACCTCGCATAACCCACTTCTGTCCTGCAAGGATTTTTTCCTACGCGAATTTACGTAACAAATACATATCAATGCAAATCACCAATAAGGGCTATATGCCTATGTTGTTATGATGGAGATGATGGAGATGCCCATTACCACTAGCATCTGAATATTTGATAATGGTGTTGTTAGGAGTAACTCATTACTCAAGTAATTGACAAAATACTCTTTCCATCACCACTGTCTATAGTCTACACACCAAAAACCAATCTCATCAAGTCCTATAAAGGTAATCATTTAAAATGAAAATGCAAGTACGATTAACTCTTCTAAAATAAAATCAGCATTTAAGCTATACATCTCAATTTGGGATAAGGTCCATATTTCAGTATCATAGCATATACACATAAGTATGTACGTATATATATTGTGCAGTTTTTTAGCTACGAAGGAAAATTAGGCATACATGATTTAAAATTGTAAGTGTTCTATGATCTAAATAACATAGTGATAAAAAAAATAATCATCATTTTAATTTCAACTTCTTTTATCAATTATGCCTATAGCATTGTACAAAAGCACAAGCACATTTAGTATGAAAATAAAAAATTATCTAATTTTTTCATATGTTTAAAATAAATGTTTATGTTAAAAATGTCAAATAATTAAAAGCAAGTTAGCATTTTATAATTTGATGTTACTATTAGACTGCAAAATTCTTACGTTATATCGTATGTTGTAATATTTGCTTCAATTTCTAAAAGTGGTAGCAAATAATTTCCTTTTTTAATAAAAAGATATATTTAATGAACATTAAGGATTAAGGGCTCTAATACAAGTGCAGAGTATTTTGTAAAGAAAAAGAAATTTAAAAAATGTTAAGGTCATATTTCTGTGTATTGGCTTATCTTTTGACAAAACATACTTTACTTACAATTGAGTAGATTTAAGTTGGGTTCAATGTATCTAGCTAGAAGTATTTTTCTCAAACATATCAAGTGATATCATTAAATACATGAAGATTTATCCAAGAAACAACTGAAGAAATGTTGTTTCATTAAAGCTCGACACTAGTCTCAACACTAGCATCTATTGAGAATTAATGGTGAAGCTTGACACAAGCTCGATCTATCAAGACTTACAATTTCAGAATTCTCATATCTGAAATTCAACCCATAATGACTTGGATTATTAAGGTTTCTCTCTCTACAACCCTAGACCATATAAAATGCTTATTTTAAAGTCATCAAAGACATAGTGACTCAATTAGAGAACTCATACACTAGATGAGAAGCTACTACATTTTATGCGCCTTAAGGTTTTGTAACCAAGTGATTCCTGATCTTCAACATGCTTTGAAGTGAAGAACTTTAGCCAACAATAATCATTCAGTTGCTTGGAGTTAGTCAAGTACTAGGATCCATGCATACGAAGAAGTCTTCTACAAGATCAAGTACAATTGGTGATTGGAATAAATGTTCAACTGTAAGTTGGTATTTTGGGATAGTCTAGGGTAGTGGTAAGATTCCTTGTACTTGTAACCGCTTATTCTTGATTAGTGGATTTTTGAGAGTGGTAACCTGAAATTCATTTAGTGAGGTTTTTGCCTTGCGAAAGGTTTTCCTTATTCATCAACAAATTAACGTGTCAATTTATTTTTCGCTACACATAGTTTATTTGGTGATTTGTTGGTGCTTCCACGATTTGCATGTAATTTGACCTTATTAACCAACTTAGGTAATTAAATTAATTACCAGTAGTCAATCTATAACCTAACAAAAAAATAAGAATGTTTCTTTCTTTTTTGGAAAAATCCAGCAGTATAGGATAACAATTAAAACTCCACACTTAAAACAGTTATCACCATAATTTGATTGGATCATTTTTATAAATAAAAATTTCCACACCCATCACTCTCATATCTCTCTCTTAATTCTGCATTATTTCCAATTCCAATTTTCACATAACATTTATGTTAGCTTTATTCCATGACAAAAACTATTGTAATTGCTTTATTTTCTTGTATTTTGTGGGATTTAATTATAATGGCTGGGATTTTAAGTGTGACTCTTATACCCTTCACCCATACTATATATACCCTCATTACCCACAAAATTGTAAAGAGGTTATTCAGAAGAAAGCCCTAGAGAGAGGTTTCTACAATACCCACCATTTTAGAGAGAGTTACTCATCCTTGAGTGAAAATTCCTTAGTAGTCTCTTCTCCTTCCCCTCTCCCATTGTCATACCTTAAGAGGAGATTTGTACCCAAACACAACCCACACCCATTTAGAGTGTAGAGCGTGTTTTGGAACTTGGGAAGCATTAGGTCTTTGCCAAAATAAGCCAATGAGGCTTGACGGTGCAATCAGGCGGTATTACTAGATCCAGGAAGCTAGTGAAGACAAAAGTCTGAGAAGTTTGTTGGTAGCTAGGGCTTGGAGGGCTCAAGTACTTTAGGTAAATTAGGCTTGAAGAATCTTTTTGGTATCCTTGTACTCCAACTTATTCACTAGTGGATCATTTTGGCTTGGAGGGCCGCGAAGTGGTTTTTATGCTGAATTCTTTGGTTTTCCTCTTCAATAATACATCGCCATGTTATCTTGGGTTTTCTATTCTTTTACCCACTGCCCTTTCCATTTTAGCATTGCAATTATTTGTTCATCTTTGCAATTGTTGAATGCTTCGATTGATTAATTTGCTAATCACATATATTCTGCATTAAGTGTGTTAAGCATAAAAAAAAAATTGTTTATGTTTAATTATTCTCTTGTTTGTGTTTATGTTTATGTTTATGAGAGAAATGAGACAGGTTTATGAGCTTGGTTTTGTATAACAAGAAACTGAACAGCTAAGAGCTACAAAAAGAAATAACCAACCTTTTTGGGGAAATATAAAGATGGCATTCCAAAGTAATGAGTTTAGAAATGCAATGTATGCAGATATGATAGTTCAAGTGTTCCAGCATTGTGTGGAACTTAATGTCATAAGCTACTTGGCAGAATTTAGTGCAGATGCGTTGAAATTCACTCCGAAAAAGTATTTTATTTATGAAGTTTTAATGCCAATAATTGGGATCATCTAGACAATTGTTTTTGAGGAAAATGGGGTAGGAGAAATTCCCTAGTCGTGTCTATGGCTATTGCGATGACATCTCTTGCATTAAAGTCACAGGTTACTCCCTACCCCTCTTCTTTTTCCTTTTTTTTTTTTTTTTCTTCTTCCTTGCTTAAATTAGTTTTTGGATTTTCCATATTAAAAAAAAACAACCAGTATAATTTTTTGAATTTTTTTTTTTACAGTATCTTTTTTCAAAGTGCAAAATGACTTCTACGGTAATAGCCGATAAACAAGCCCCTCTAATTTTTGAAAAATTGAAATACATATTTAGTTTCAAAATTATGTGGCTATTGGTAATTAATATATTTAGCTCTACAACCATGATTGCTTTTGAGAATAATTTAGCACAAATTGCTACAAGTTACAGCTACCCTACAAACAACGTAACTAATTTTGTGTTTCTTATGTGTGTTTCAAGGTTTTTTGGTACCTTGTTAATTGGTAACTTATAATCTATCCAAGTTTCTAAGATTAATTTTATCGTGAAAGTCACAACAATGATGATTTATCATCATATCTTCCTTTTTGGCACTGGCAATTGACGGTAGGGGTTTTCTGTATGGTGTAATAATCACTGAAGGGTTTAATATGGGAGTTTTGTTGCGCTTGCAGTCCGAATAGCTAGGAGAGGTTTATAGAAGGTTTTACCGAATGGGTGATCTTCTCACTTAGTAATTGAAGTGAAGTTAGTTTGAATGTCATAGCTTATTTGAGTAAAAAATTATTCTCTTGTTTGAGTTTATGTTTACATTTATGTTTACTTATTTAAATTTTATCTTTAAAAAAATAATTCTAGTTATATACTTATAAATTTTTAGAATTTTTTATCATATATGGAATTAATTATATTTGTTTATGTATATGTTACTTTATTTAAATTTTAATTATAGAAAAATAATTGAAATCTAATAGAAATTATATTCTAAGTTGCGAGAACAAACCAAGGTGTGATCAGGAAATTGACTAAAAAAACAAAAGAGTTGACTATATCATAGGGAATGGGAACAACGCCATAAAGCACATGCACATATGGGATGAATTTAAATAATTATCTAACTTATGTTTAAAATATAAGTTTACAATCAAGTATATGTTTATATTGAAAATTTTTGTTAGCTCTGTGAACTTTTTCTGATGGTTTCTATATTCCATGGCTCACACCAAATCCCGTTCTGACCAACCTTCTTCTTCTTCTTCTAACCGCAATCATAGAAAAATCCATGATGTTCTTATCGCTGACCTCAAAATTGCCGGTGACATCTTCCTGTCTGCTAGCAATTATACTAACATTTGGGTGATTTTTTCAGTTCTTCCCATCCATTGGATTTGGGTCCTGCCATTCTTGACAGTTTCCTATAGAACTGGCCCCTTTGTTTCTACATAATGTTGTTGTTTGTCATGCTTATCCAAAAACAAAAGATAATTTAGGGAGAATGGGCAAGCTTGACCTGTCCTAATCCTTGGTACAAGAAATCCAGCTTGGAACAATTTATTAGAAATCACGAGAGCAGCTCTTAATGAGAGATGGAGAACGCTATGGATTGGTGAAGCTATTTGGAGCTCGAAATCTGAAATCCCATTTCACCTCTTTCTTCTTCCTACTGCTATCTTGTTTTGGTCTTACCCCCTCAATTCCTTTGAATTCCCTAAAAGATTAATGACTCCAACTATGAAGTATACGTTTGCTTTGTTAGAAATTCCACCTAATAGTTTAATGCGCCATCATGCCGATTCCTCAACAATTTGAGAAAGGACGTTGAGTTTGACATTGATATGTGCTATTTGTCGAAGCTGTTTGGTGATGTGCACCCCTATTATCAGAATAGTTGGCATGCACAGTGGGAAAGGTTTAAGTATACATATTTTGAAGTCCCCTGGTCTTTTATTTTTGCATTGTTTTTCCTTGTGTTCTTACTCCTTAAGTTTATGCAAACTTATTTCGAAGTTTTAACTTATTCTGTGAAACATTCTAAAGGAGTAACAATCAGCCTCCTTTTCTCTCCTCATGTTAAACCGTATATAGTTATCACCGTTTTAAGAGGATCACTAATTTGTAGACATATTCTGACGAATTGATGAAGTATGAGGGCCCCAACCTAACTTTCACTGAATTCCTCTCATCACAACACCAAACTGGCCTGCCGAAGTTTCAAGAGTAGAGTTTCTTTTAACTTCATTGGATTTGTCATTCTCTTATTAATATCTCTTCTAAAAGAATCATCACACAATTTATTCATATTAAAAAAACACTGGTTGTTAACCATAAAGTAGCCCTAGCTTTCTCAGATAACTTTATAGATCGATATACATATTTTCCACTCAACGAAAGATTCCTATGCATGGAGGACCTCTATGGTTCTTTTAATTTACTTTCCTGAGTTAGTTCTATCATCTCAAGTCATTCTAGAACTAGCTACTTATGGACAAAGGTGGATGTGAAGCAGATATATTCGAGAATCCATACCTAAATTTCAAGATTGCTTCAACACTTTCTCCACTTTGCTATAAAAAGCAGCTAGAAGATTTCTGGTGCTTTGCAAAGAATTGTGTTTTTCGAGAATTTTAGGAACTAGATCCTTTTATTGTGATTGATTGCAGTGACTCTAATCTAAATTCATTTTAATTGCTTGGTTTGAAGGTAAAGATATTGTCCCCACTACTGTAGATTTTCTTGAGACTCTTACCGCTATAGATATCATTAAAGGTGAGAATCTCGAAGTAAATTCCTTCACAAATCTAGAATCTTGTTTGTATTTGAAAATCACTATTGCAATTATGAAAAAATCGATATAACAAATTAAAGAATTATCGACAAACATAATATCTTGTAACAATCTTTTCCATGTAAGAAGCCTAATAATCTTACATACACATAAGTGAGCGCACGCACACTCACACAAATAAGATGCCTGATAAATTCAAATATTGAAAGAATCGATTTCATATTTTCTAATATTTTTGTTTCAATATAAAAAAAAATGTAATGAGTACAAAATTATTCTCTTGTTTGTGTTTATGTTTATGTTACTTTATTTGAATTTTATCTTTAGAAAAAATAATTTTGGCTATATACCTATAAAAATTTTAGATTTTTTTTTTTTTTTGTTTAGTTATAATAATCTTTGTGTTGTCATATGTGGTGGATAATTTCAAATTGGTTAGCACGAAACTGATTTTAACTGTGGCAATTGTTGCTCCCATGCTCAACGCCTCCCTCAGTGGCCTAATTAATGAAAAAATAGGTAGACAAAAATAATTAAAAACCAATGTCTGACTCTGCTTCTTGAGCATTGTAATAATGGCAAATGCACCAACGTTAACAATATTTGTCTTCAACAAATCATTAGTTAGATTATGAATAGGAATTGGATGAATCTCAACCCTTTATATATTTGATGCTTAACTAGCCTAGATAATAGGGATACTATTTAGTTCCAATGGGTTTTTGTCTGCTTTAGGGAAAAACGCATCTTAAGTTGTTAACTTAGAGCATTCGCATTAGTTCGTCTAAAATTTTCTATTTATTTTAGCATCAAATCCTACTTTTACTATTTTACACCAACACATTACAAAAATACTAATGTGGGGCCACGTTTTGTTCGTCCTCGGCAAGGCTCTGGGCGCAGTGCCGAGGAGGCTCAAAGTGTCCCACATCGAAGAGAGCTTCCCCCACTTTCAACCTTATAAGCTGTGAAGCGAAGGAAGTAGTGTACCATCGTATTCTCGTATTCGAATACCGGAATACGATGGTACACTACTTCCTTCACTTCACAGCTTATAAGGTTGAAAGTGAGGGAAACTCTCTTCGATGTGGGACACTTTGAGCCTCCTCGGCACTGCGCCCAGAGCCTTGCCGAGGACGAACAAAACGTGGCCCCACAATAAAAGAAACTCTCTTTTTATATTGTGGGGGCACGATGGGTAAGGGTCAGGCACCGCGCTTTGGGTGTGACCGCCCACCGCCCTCCTCGGCAAGGCTCTGGGCGCAATGCCGAGGAAGTTAGCCAGTCCCACATTGGGGCTTCTTTTATTGTGGGGTCACGTTTTGTTCGTCCTCGGCAAGGCTCTGGGCGCAGTGCCGAGGAGGCTCAAAGTATCCCACATTGAAGAGAGCTTCCCCCACTTTCAACCTTATAAGCTGTGAAGCGAAGGAAGTAGTGTACCATCGTATTCTCGTATTCGAATACGGGAATACGATGGTACACTACTTCCTTCGCTTCACAGCTTATAAGGTTGAAAGTGGGGGAAGCTCTCTTCGATGTGGGACACTTTGAGCCTCCTCGGCACTGTGCCCAGAGCCTTGCCGAGGACGAACAAAACGTGGCCCCACAACTAATATCAGATTGTCTATTATATATTCTATATTCTTAATTTAAATGATCATTTTTATTAATTTTTAATTATTTCACCCACCAGCTACCCCACACCCTTTCTCTCGTTTTATATTTTCCAAACTCTACGCACCCTCTCTCATGCACGGTGTCATTCTAAAATATCTCTCTCACTACCCAAGAGCCTCCATGGCTCAAATGTGAAACTCCAATCCAACTTCAACATGCCACCACGTGCTTTTCCTCCACTATGGTACCACGGCTCAGAACTACTGTTCTCTTCTTCTTCTTATTCTCTTTTTTTTTTCTTCTTTTAAATCAGTTGGTAGTAGATCTGATCTATGTTTATAGTGAAGGGAAAAAAAAGAGGCAACTGTAGAATGTGGCTTGAATTAGGAGTTCGACTCCTTGTTGGATTTGGATAAAGAATTAATTTTATTCCTTTTGGGTTACTGTCATTTGAAATTATCAAACTCTATTAGAAGTCTTGTTTTCTACTTGATTTGAAATTCTTTTTGGAATAGGAGTGATTCTCCTTTTGTGTGTAGAAAAGAAGTTTAGTCCTTCTTGATTTTGGATATTCTAGCCTACTCAAGTCTCCTATATAAGCATAGTGCTACTATAAAAAATTAGAGAGAAAGAGATGAAAGGGTGTGAGAAAAAGAGGCTCTCTCTTGGTTTGGTTATTTGATATTTGTGAGTTGCAATTTGGAATTGTGAGAGAGGTTTTGTTGCCGCTTGGTTTTGGTTCTATGGTTTGGTGATTTGCTCTCTCTTGGAGCGTTACAACTTTTTAGTTTTGATTTGTGGTTGTCTCTTTGATTTGTGCGTAATTCACATTTGGTATTTGGTATTCGTATTTAGTATTTGTGAATCTTTGGTTCTTGGATTTGTATTTGGTTCTTTGGTTTTGTATTTGTGAGAGAAAGTTATTTGGGTGTATTTTGGATTTAAGTTTGTAAAAGTGCCTCTACGCCAATATGTATTATCCCAAATTTGTTATAGTGAAATTTGTTCATTGTCGCCCATGGATGTAGGCTATTACCGAACCACGTAAATTCTTGGTGTTTTGTGTCTATTTTCTTTTGGATTAATTTTTTTTCTTTGTTCCTATTGTTAGTTTGGAGATCTTTCACAAGCCTAAAATATTTTCACAATCAATTTTGGTAATTTGAGCTTCCGTTATTTTACAACAGAGACACCTAATATGATGGGTTTTAGGTTGATATGGGTTTTTTGAATGGGTTTTTTGTTAGGTTTTGTTTTGGGTTGATTTTGAATTGGGTTTGTGATGAGTTTTTTGATGGGTTTGACTTGGTTTGTTTGGGTTGATTTATTCTTCTTCTACTTATTTTTTTGGATTGAAAAGTGTTAAGAGAAGAGAGATTCTAGATTGAAGTGAAGAGAGAGTATCAAAGGAAGAGAGGAGGTCTGACAAGGATGAGAAAGGAAAGAGAAAAAAAAAATTAAATAATCAAATAGAAAGCTACAGTAACCGTGTACATTTACACAGTTATTGTAACATATTCGTATATGTACAGTGTCATAAACCCACTGATGTGGGCAATTTTTTAGCAAAAATATATATAATTCACCACTTTTTCGATTATATATTGACTGTTGCAATTACTCTTAATATTTTCGAAGGTAATTAACTTTTATTTTTAGTTACTCACATGTTTTGAGGTATCAAAAATTACTTTTTTATTTTAATAATTTGCAGGCACCATTGGCTTGGCGTGCAATGATCCTACTAGGCAACTAGCATTCAAGGTGGTCATATACTATGACACCTTTTATAAAAAGATTCTTAGATGATATATTTTGTCTATTTACTAAAATAGATAGTTCAATTGCACAAAATTTATGATCAAATGCAGTCATTGATGCGTACTTCTCATACAACACCATTATGGGAAGATCATGGTAGCTCTGAATGAAGGATGTTGCCCCCCGCCAAACATCATGTGGTCATGTATTGTAGCGCTTATAGTTATGTTTGTCATTTTATTGTTGTATTTGTGTTTAAACATTTAAACAACTCTAGACTTTTTCTTTAACTCTACTCTTTACAATTTTTTATCCTTAATATGAGAAATGGGGAAGTTTAAAATTCAAATTTTGATATGGAAATATTGTTTACCTTAAACAAATATTGTTCTATTCCTTATCTTATTTACATACCTAGGGCCTTAAACCTTGTAAAATGTAATGTTTAGCAACTTTGAGCTTGAATCATTTTATATTAGCGTCTATGTGCTTGAGTTCTTTCTTTATTTTTTTTAATATTGAGAATATTGGGCATATAATGAGATAATAAATATAAGCTATTTGATTTATGAATTTTGAGTAGGAGTGTGCATCAAAACCACTAATCTGACGAAACTAGACCAAGCTGGCATCTTAAATTGGTTAATTAGGTTGGATTGAAGTTTTATTTTGGGCCTTAGGCCTTGGATCGACCAGGGTTTGGCTCAATTAGGGGCGTGTATGAGTCAGGTTAAGGAGTTTTTTTAATCCAACCCATCATAGTCGGGTTGAAAAAAAATTCAACTTAACCTAACCCATCACAGGGGTACAACCCAACCCACCTAGATAGTGTTGGAGAAATTTTTATTTTATTTTTTTCCAATTGAGCATTAGAATGGCACAACTCAAATAAGAGGAAATTTATAACCTAACAAACCTGATCATAGCATCAAACCAACAAAAACTATTTTATTAATGCTTCAAAGTTCAAACCAACACAAATTATCAAACCAAATAGTTATATTTGATACCCCGCAATTTGAAAATTCTAAGTAATAGCACCACCAAACACAAATTATCAAATCAAATGATATTTCTTTTTTTCTTTTTCTTTTTTGGTAGAAAACATTCCATTCATTTAGTTAATTAGGTACCAAATAGTTATATCTCAACTCCATTGATAAATAAAATAAATATGAACTAGTTTTATTATTCTATAGTTAGTAAGATATCATATATCGAGCCCAACTTAGTTGATAAACAAAAGAGTTAATAATATAATTATAATATATATATATATATATATATATAATGTTTAATGTATATTCATAGTCCTACATCCATAGAGGTTTGACATTAAAGCATCTTCAGCCACAAGATTATATGGCTTGGCCAACTAACACCTTCGGTAATTGTGAGCTGTAAATCGTAAACACCTACTCCATTCATATCAAATGGTGATTAATTAACAGTAATTCAGGAAGATTAAAATATATAACAATGCTAATACTTATCCTTTAGTAATTAAGTATCAATAATATCATTTTTCATTATTAGCATTAGATAAAATCAACTACAAGATGACCATGAAGACAGAAGTCTCCCCAGCTAGCTAGAGAGAAAGAGAGTCAACAACACAACATTAGATAATTCTACAGATTAGTTCCCCACACATCATATGCGATGAAATGGAAACGGTGCAGGTAAATGCAATATTGGGGTTCGTTCATTCATTCATGGGGTCCCTTTACTCCTATTATCTCGTTGCAACGAGCCTGTATTCTCAGGTTCTGGGGGTGCATTAGAACCTGAAGGAATGGTAGGCATGGTTGGCATAATAAATGGGAAAGTGGGTAAAGGAGGCAATGTTGGGAGAGTGGGCAAGTTGGGAATTGGAAACATTGGAGTGGCACTGCCAAAAGGGTTTGGAAGAAACATGGGCTCTTTGAATGATGGCAGATAAGTTGGTATCATGGGCCTTGAACCAGTTTGCTTGTTTTCCTGGGAATGGGCCATAGATTTATGCCCAACCAGTGAAGATGAATGGGATCCAATTTGTGTTGTTAATGGTTCCTTTGTGTCCAACAACAACCGAGATGCACAGCATTGGTAAAAGTTGCAGAGAAGACCAAGAAAGAGCAAGTGAAGGAGGTTGGGTGTCAAAGCCATGGTGGGTATAGTCTGAAAAGTGATAAAAGCTAGGGAATTTGAGAAAGAACAGTGAGGATATGTGGATGAGAGTTGAGAGAGTAATGGGGTTTAGTTATAGGCGAAGGAAAGAGATTGTGATCAGTGTAGTGTGTGTGGGTGCATGGTTGTTGGAGTCATGGGTTTCATGGCAATCCTAATCTAAACCTAATTCTTAAATCATGCACACTGTATGGCTTTGACTGAATTAATTTGCACACCACCGTAGGGACTATTTGAGAGTTCAGAATATATTTTAGGGCAGGGAACATGGTCTATTTATCAGATACAGATCAAAGCTTTTGAAGGAAAATAATAATGAATAATGATGGAAAAAAAAAAAAAGGCAGAGAGGAAACTGCGTGAAGATTATTGAACAAAAACATATGGACTCTGGAATTTGGATATATGAGGAATTAGACATTCTGTTAGTATTTTCAATTAGAGATTAAAGAATTTTTTATAGGTACAATAATAGATTTTCAACCTATAGAGTCTACTTTATGATAATTCAACAACAAAATATTTAATCTATCTATTGAGCTAGCTAGAACTAATTAAAAATTAATAAATTTAACCACAATTCTACCACAACATTGTGTTTTAAAAAATAAAAATAATAGTTTTACGGCCTACCACAATATCTATAGTTTTAAAAATATTATTTTTATCAAGTACATATAACTTGATTAAATCTACTAGTTTTACCATTAACTGAATGTGTGCTTCTACTTCTTTTTGTTCATTGCATTACATTTATACTCACGTCAAAAGTCCAATCGTGGTATTTCATATTTTGGATAGTGTTTGTTACAATGTTTTAAATTTCATTCTGTTTGTTACAATGTTTTAAATTTCATTCTGTTTTGGCTGGAATATTTTGTTCCGGTGCTTAATCTGGTGCACTAACCCTTTTGCTCTATTTTGGCCTAAGTTCTGGTTTATTTTGGACTATTTTGATGTTCTGGATAAATTCTGGTTATTTTGGTCTCTAAATTCCAACCTATTCCAAATTTGGATTTTTTTTTAACTTTGAAGCTCAAAATTCATCATTTGACTCATTTTATTCCCATGTCATATTTTAAATTTTGTTTTGTTTAATTGCATATAATGAAATATAAAGTTATAAATATATAAATTATGTATGTGTATGTTTATATATATCTGGTGCGTAATTCTGATATGGTACACTGAAACACATTGGTACTGGAATATTTCATTCCAATTGCCAATCTAGAACGGTCTGCGGAACGAAATTCAAAACTTTAGTTTGTTACACACTTTTTTTGAATTAAAATCATGAGTTGAAGACGCAATTTCAACAAGTTGAAGGCAGGATTTCAGTTCAAAATTAGTGTCAGTAACAACTTTTATCCTTTCATATTTGTTAACCTTCTTCCATAATTTTAGGATGTCTTTGATGACATTTGGGTGGTTTGGATCACAATTTGGTGGGCTCGGCCTTTCTTCAAAATTCAGAAACTGCTGATTTAGAAAGAAATTGGATCTTTCGAAAAGACAAATGGTATAAGCATTGATTGAAATCCGAAACAAGCACTGGATGTTTTCGATTGACAAAGTGGACCAGAGCACGTTTTGGGCCTCATTTTTTTTGAAAACTCGCTCAATATTTCTTAAATAGGCTGAAACACTGAAATAAAACAACAATATTTCTAGCACCACACATTATCATACACTTTTTTTCACAATTATCCTATGTGGTTAACTATGAATAATGGAAAAAAATAATGGATTTATATAAAAGTAACAAACTATCAATCAAAATTTATCACATAAGGCAATAGTGATAAAAGATAAAAGTGTATAGTAATATAATTATTCATAAAACAATGCTTGATTTATGTTGTTTATGACAATGGCCTTTGCACTCTTGATAAAAAATACTATTATTAAAAAAAGGAGGGGGGGGGGGGGGGGGGTGTTGTTGGTGCGCGCGGGCTAGATCAGTTTTTGGAATGTTTTATATGGGTCAAGGTTGATTGAGTTCAACCTTTGTACTTGCAGAAGAGGAAGCTGGAGGCTCTTGTTGAAGTTAGTAATCATGCGTTGTTAGTAGTGTATTTAGTTGCCTTGTAAGGCAATTGTGGAACATCTTGTAAATCATATTTTCAAGGATTAAATTATGCCTAGACTTTAAAGTTTAGGGGTTGTTTTTTGATAATTTACATTTCAAAATTTTCATTTTGACTATTCATGTTTTTTATTCTGTTGCCAAAGGCCTTGCAACTGAATTGGCACCTCTCCATGTACAAAATGCTTGAGGATTTAGGGGAGAAAGAATTCGAGCTACGAGATTAGCAGCATGCCAACATGTTGTAATTATCTCTCAAAAAAATTGTTTTTATTTCGTTTTCATATTAGCATTACTGTCCATTTCTATTAATAATCTAACAATTAAATGTCAAATAAATGCAATATATAAAGACACATCACCCATAGAAGTCCACTTATGTTAATAATCTAACCATTAAGTGCTAGATAAGTGTCGTCTATAAAGACACATCATCTAGGAACGGAGCCAGGATTTGGAGTTAGGGAGGGCAATTTTATTGTTACTTATAAATAGTGGCTTCGACTTTCAATTCTATTGCTTAGACGGCGAAGGTTTTCTTTTATTATTTTTTTTTTCATGTGTGTGTAAAGCGTGTCTTTTGTTGGTAAGGACAAAATTATTTTATTTAAATTTTTTTAAAGGGCTAAGTTGTTTGTTTTTGGTAAAATTGGTTGATTAGTCTTAAAGTTTTTTTTTTTTTTTAGCTTTGCTCTTGCCTATTGATACTTTTTGTTGTTGGGCTAATATTTTGGGCTTGTATATATTTTTTTTTAGATTTTAGATCTATAAAAAAAAAATTTATGGACTTTAAAAGGAGAAAAATACTAGATCTACAATTTTTTTTTACAAATTTTTGTTGTGATTAGTGATTATTAATAAGTAAAAAAATGATATAAGTGGTGGACCCAAATGCAAACTAATAAGAATTTGCTACCTTAATAGTCTGTAAAAATGTTGTAAAAAAGTTTGTAACTGTAGCATTTCTCTTATAATGATCAATAAGGGAGACAAAATGTAATTTTATTAAACAAAATTGCTAAAATTAGTACCGAAATATATAGTTATATAATAATATTATTTTTTTTTTATAAAAATTATGGGGGGCAATCCATGAATGGCTCCATCCATGACATCATCCATACAAGTCCATATATAAAGACACATTACCCATAGAAGTCCACTTATGTTAATAATTTAACCATTAAGTGCTAGATAAGTGTCGTCTATAAAGACACATCATCCATACAAGTCCATTTTAGTTAGAAATCTTAATCGTTAAGTTTCAAATAACTATCATCCATTAAGATATGCCACCCATATGATGCCAAGTATCACTAGATTTCATTCTCAAAAAAGAAAAAGAAAAAGTATCACTAGATTACAATTGGAAATAGATAACAAAACCAATATAAAAGCAAAATCACACGTGAATAGCAAATAATCAACGTCTTATGTTATAAATATATATATATATATATATATATATATATATATATATATATATAT
Organism: Lithocarpus polystachyus; assembly: GCA_033629205.1. NCBI lineage: Eukaryota > Viridiplantae > Streptophyta > Magnoliopsida > Fagales > Fagaceae > Lithocarpus > Lithocarpus polystachyus. The sequence continues at coordinate 80,679,946 of CM066166.1, forward strand.
ATGAGGGGCGGACCTAAGGGTGGGCCCCCCGGCCCAAGATTTTTTTTTTTCTTTTACTTACTATATTTTTCATTTTTGTAGCTGGCCTTCCTCTTCCAAAACCTTAGACCCCCTCCTCTCTAATCAACCTAACTAGCCTAACCCAACTGGCAACTATCCAACCTAAAAACTTAATAAAAACAATCAAAACATTCATAATTGTAATTGTATTTTAGCAAACAAAAAAACTATTTTATCACCAAAAAAACCATATTTTATTGGAGAATTTAAAACTAAATTTTTTACAACTACAATAAATTAGTATAAATATCAGTTGACTGTAGCAAATTGTTAAAAATAAAATACAATATTGTACTAAGATTCTCTCTCTTCCTTCAATTATTTTAATGAGTTGTTTATATTATTTTAAATGAAGTAATAAAAAAATAGAACATTTGATGTTGGGTGTATTGTAAAGTGAGGTGGAAAAATAGATAAAGTAACTTTTTAAGATGATAAATGCTAAATGATTTCATCTTAATGTATTAATAATAATAATTTTGTGTATTTATAATTTGTTAATACTATATGGATGCCTATTTGAAGTTTTTTTTTTTTTTTTTTGCTTATACTCCAGCCCTCTCTAGCTTGAAATCCTAAGTCCGTCTCCTTAATTCTCACGATCAGTAAATTATATTATTCATGAATCATGTACACATAATTTAAACTACAAAAACAAGAGCCAAATTCGACTAATCAACTCAAAGATACATAGATTACAAAATATTTAAAAACATTCTGAGCGAATCCAAGAAATAAAACCCAACATTAGAGTAAAGAGAATGTTAACCCCTGAAAATCAATGCCCAAAGAAAGCATTACATGTAAACCTTGTTACTGGTCATTGTGACATATTATATATGAGATCATTTTCCAAAAACTTGTGTGGGTAGGTTGGAGTAAGTTTTCCTATTGTATAAATCACCAAAAATGCACAAAGATCCACAAAATGTGTGCTACTGAGCTAGTTGAATCACCCCAAACAAGTGAGGAAAATAGGCCAATAAATGCCAACTAAGTAACTTTCTCAAATATTACAAGGGATAAACTAATACTCACAAAATTTAAGCTATTAAAAGTAACATCAAACAACAAAAGTATCAACGTGCATTTAATTAATTTTAAAATTTTAGTTAATTTAACAAACATGTCGTCACACATAAACATATGATACATAAACATATTGTTAATTTTTTTTTTTTTAAGAAGAAGCATATTGTTAAACATGAATTTATAACAAATAAATTATATATATATATATATATATTCTAAAGAGTATCATTATTCAGGCATTTTCGTGGTGGATTCGCATGGTGCAATTTTTTTAGCAAATGATGGAAATACATAGTATATTCGAAGTGTCACACTAAGTTTGGATAGTTGAATGTGTGTCTTGTTATTTTACATATCACTCTTTGACCAGCAACATGAACGGATTAATTATGGGGCTTTTTATAGGTAATTTCTTTATATGTTTGCTACAGGTCTTACTTCAAATAAGATTGTACATCTACAATTCCAACTAATTATGAGTATACCTTGTAACAAATTTAAATCTAACGTAGCAGGCTGCCGTAGTGAAAAGAATGGCTCCTAAAGAACCCTCAAATTTTCTGATACAACTATCTATATAAATTCAATTTTCTGATACTGTTTTTTTAAGGTTGGGAAATCTGAGACAATAATACCAAAATTTGTGAACATGGATTCTTTTCATATTAAGGTTAGTTAATATTAAAGTTATATTATGGTTAAACCTTACCTGATTATATTTAAAGGTTTTTAAATAAATGGACATGATCTATATGTACACATACAATTGAGTTTGCACCTTCTATTAATGTACACTACCTAAAATGCATGTTTATTTTTCCAATAGTAACTACCAAAAAATGTACAAGTTCCAGAGAATATGGGTGATATAGAATTAGATGAATCACCCCCAACAAGTAAGAAAAAGATGCCAATAAATGCCAATTGAAAGGAGTAACTTGCTTAGTAACCATTTTTAAAAATGGACACAAACATTCAATAAGTTGCAAAATTTAAAAACATTTCTCTATTTATAAACATATGTCTATACATAAACATGTTAAACATAAACTTGTAACAAATGAAAGATATTAAAAAGAATATATATATATATATATATATAAAATGTTCATTTCATGTGCATATTTTAATTTCAATATTCTTTTAGCAATATTATTACAAGTGATGAACTTTTTTTCACAAAATTTAAACTCTAAAAGTACCATCACACAAAAAAAATCAACATGCTTTTCATTAGTTGTACAAAAATAATTAGTTAAAAAAATATTTCTATACACATAAAAATATAAAACCAAAAATTGTAACACATGAAAGAAATTAAATGAAATGCCCCCAATAACTTTGGAAAATAGCCTATTAAATGCCAACTGAGATGAGCGACATGCTCAACTACGCTTTTTAGAAATGACAAAAATTGGTTATAGCCTTTTTAGAAATTTTTAAAAATTGGTTATACTCCACTACCCTTTTTAGAAATTTTATAGCCATAAAATTGCTTATAGCCTTAGGCTACAACCTTACTCAATATCTTTTCATTAGAGGTGAATTTTGACAAATCTACTATTGGATTACATCTTCTTCTTATATTCTCAATACTTGCAAAATTTCTAAAAAATTAAAAATCAATAGCTATGTCATCAATAATTTTTTTAAATTGCAACTTTTTTGTAGTTTAAAAGTATGCATAAAATATAAGCTTAAAAATCATATAGTAAATAATATCTGATTGACACCAAATTTAACATGTGTATTAAGAGCATAAAAAACATGCAATTCAACGATTAGATTTTCAAAATATGCAGTAATGTTTATTTTATTAAGCGAGGTAATAGCCTTAAGCTATAATCAATTTTGTATCTAAACTTTGTCCTTTTAGAAATGGACGTAAATATTACAATTGATGAACTTATACTCACAAAGTTTAAACTTTTACAAGTAACATCGCACAATAAAAGTATCAGTGTGCATTTAATTAGTTACAAAATTTTAATTACGGATTAACTCAATAAAAAATTAAACTAAAATTATAAGAGAAATAGAGAGGACTTTAGATGGGGAGCTTAAAAAAAAAAAAACCAACAACAACAACATCAACAACAACAACAACAACATATCAACCCAAAGTAGAGATATTAAAAGATATAAAAAAAATTTCAACCAAAGTAGAGTTGCCAGAAAGAATGAAAAATGGAGAGAGAGAGAGAGAGAGAGAGAGAGAGCATAATCACCTTTTCAAAATAAAATATAAGAGAGAATAGCAAATTTATAAAATAAAAGATGATGAGAAAAATATTCAAAATAAAAGGTGCAGTTGTAAACAAAAAATTATTCAAGCCATGTTATGTAATAAAATAACACTATAAAGTTATATACTATATTTATAATCAAATAGGAGAACATCTAACAACCAAAACAAAAAATAGCAACTTAAAATCACACCTAAATTAGATCAACTTAAAATATAGTTCAACACAAAAATTCATTAACTTAAGGTAAAGATGCAAGATTGAATTAAATATCCACTAAAAACACACACACACACACACACACACACACACACATACGAGCCTTTAAGCACGCGCTCCCACACGTGCTTAAAGGCTCTTCTTATTTTTTTTTCTCTAAAAGTTTATAATTCGCATTTATCATAATTTGAAATTATTACATTTTTTAATCACAAAATTATATAGGGCTGTGATGAGATTTATATGAGAAAAAAATTCACCAACAAACACATAAATCATCACATCCCTAGGCAATTTTGTGATTAGAAAATTGATTAGAGGCTAGTATAGACTATGGATGTGTTGATTCAATATATAAAATAATAATAAAAAAATGAGGTTTTTTTTTTTTGTTTAGCATTATAATTTTTCATTTATATCAATTTGAGATTTATATGTCTGTCCTCTGATGTTGGGTTAAGATAGTTTGACCCTAATTAACTAATTCAATTATCCAAGTTGATTAATTAGGTTAAATTGCATGCAAATTATGGAGACACCAACAAATCACCAATTAAACTACATGCAACTGAAATAAAATTGACACGGTGATTTGTTGACAAATAGGAAAAACCTTTCGCAAGGCAAAAACTCCACCAGGTGATTTTAAAGACACCACTCTCAATAATCTGCTAATCAACAATTAAACGGTTACAAATATAAGGAATCTTACCACTACCCTAGCCTATCTTGAAATACTAACCTACAGTTAAACCTTTACTCCAAAACCCAATTGGATATGATCTTGTAGTAGCCTTCTTTCCTTTGCTTCACAAATCTCCAATCTGTGACTAACTCCTTTGCACAGGTCCCAATACGTGACTAACGCTAGCAACTTGAATGGTTGTTGTTGGCTGCAAAATTCTTCACTTCATTAACAATGAAGATCAGAAAATCCCTATGGTGTACAAACATAGTAGCTTCTCACAGAGAAAAATAAACTCTTGGTCTTTGTATCTGTATGTAACAGCTCTTAAAATAAGCCTTATATATATCTAAAGATGTGAGAAAAGAAATCCTAAACAAATACATCAACATGGGCCAAAATTCAGATTTGGAAATTCTGAATTCGTAAAGCCCAATAGATCGAGCTTGTGTTGAGCTGCCCACTAAATGTCAATAGCAACTTTCTATCGAGCTATCTGTCAAGTTTCAGTAAAACAGTTTTTCTTCACTTGTTTCTTTGATTAATCTTCATGTCTTTAATACAAACATTTAATATGTATCAAACCCAACTTAGATCTACCTAATTTACAAGAAAAGTGTGTTTTGTCAAAAGATTAACCAATTGCATAGAAAATATGACCCTAACATCTAATATTACACATTTGCAAATTGCTAATACATGCACAAATATATTTACTTTTATAAGCACTTTTTATAGTGCAATCTCTGAGGAAGTTGGATTGTTATTTTGACATGTTTTTCATTGTTATAAAAACACAACATCATAGGTATTAATCAATTGTTTTTTGGCCATGTGGGAGGAGAGGAGAAGAGGGAATTTGCAATTTGTTGCCTTTCTCTTTTCTCCTCCTCTTCTTCCCTTATGTTATTTTCTCTCTGTCGTTATGCACTACTAACCAAAGATATATTGAAATTGAAATCCATAATGGACCACTTATATTGTGCCAAAATTGGGTGCATAAACATGCCATAAATTTACAATCAACCACAATTTTCAAAATTGGTTTACTGAAGACATCTTACTAAACCCAAATACAGCAAAAAAAATTATTTATGAGGTATAGCAATACTAATCTATATATGTGCTGCCACTGCTACATTCAAGAAGTAAGCAAAATACACCAAAGAAAATTTTGGAGCCCAATAATAAGGTTAAACCTTGTTGCTAACTGGAAGGTTTATACACGTCTAAGATCCACTACAAATGACAAAATGAGATTTCAGATTTCATCATGTTGAACACCAATGCTATTCATTTTACTCAATGTCAAACTATAAGAAAAACAGAGAGCTAGAGGATAGAGAAGATCACAACAAGCGAGAGAGAAAAGATTGAAGTAGAAATTTCTGTGATTGTATTAATTAAGCACTGTGAATACAAGAGGTATTTATATACTTGAACAACCACCAGACTAGATAACCTACAACTAACTAATCCCACATTATACGGATCTACTTACTTACAACCAATCAGTACATTACACGTGTCTATATATACATTACATTGTAAACTACAAGTCGTATTAGTCATGACTGTCGTATATTAAGCCTAAATGCTAATCTTCCATTACTCTGTTCTAATGCTCTGCCTCTCTGCCTGATGCTCTGTCTCTCTGCCTGAGCCAACTACACTTCATCTTCATTAGCTTAAGCCACTTGAATCTTCTTTCTTCTTCTGTTTGTGATCTTTGCAGTCAACATTATTTTGATATTCCCCCTCGAGATGAGAAGCTAAACTATGGATGTTCACAACATTCATCTTGCCCAATAAGTATTTCAATTGTTGACTGTTGAGAGCTTTTGTAAGGAAATCTGCCAATTGTGAATGTGTAGGAATGAAGAACAACCTAACAACATTATCTTGCACCTTATCTCTAACTAGATGGCAGTCCACCTCTATGTGTTTGGTTTTTTTGTGAAACACTGGATTTTCTCCAATATAAATGGCAGCTTGATTGTCACAAAACATAAGAGCAGATTGAGGATGATAAATCTCTAAATCCTTCAATAACGCTTGTAACCAAGTCATTTCACAAACAGTGACAACCATGGCCCTATATTCTGCTTCAGCAGAAGATCTTGACACTATGGACTGTTTCTTGGACTACCATGACAATAGAGAATCACCCAAAAATATGCAATACATTGTAGTAGACCTTCTAGTATCAATGCAAGATGCCTAATCAGCATTTGTATATGCTTTCAAGTGGGAATCAGATGTAGCAGATAGCAAGATACCTTGTTCAGGACAACCTTTTATGTACTGCAGCACCTTATAAGCAGCATCCAAATGAGGCTTCCTAGGTTTTGACATGAATTGGCTTAACTTGTGAATAGGATATGCAATGTCTGTCCTAGTGATACCTAAATACAACAGTCTACCCACCAAACTTCTATACACACCTGGATCAGATAGCAATTTTCTTTGAAATTTGCTTAATTTCAAATTCTGTTCCATTGGCACCTTACTAAGCTTGCAAGCTAACATTCCAGCATCCTTCAAGACCTCTAATGCATATTTTCGTTGACATAAAGTAATCCCTTTGTCTGATCTAGCTACCTCAAGACCAAGAAAGTATTTTAAACCTCCAAGGTCTTTAAGTTTAAAATGTTGATCTAAAGAAACCTTAAGTTCTCCAACTGCTTAAACATTGTTGCTTGCTATGAGAATGTCATCAACATAAACCACCAAAGCTATGAAAGAATCATTAAACTTCTTTGTAAACAGTGAGTAGTCAGCCTTAGATTGTTTAAAACCATGCTGCTTGATGACAAAACAAAACTTAGCATTCCATTGCCTTGATGCCTGTTTAAGTCCATACAAAGACTTATTCAATTTGCAAACAACATTCCCCCTTTTGCTGTGAAAGCCTTGAGTGAGTTGCATATACACCTCCTCATGAAGATCACCATTCAAGAAAGCATTGTTGACATCTAATTGGACCAAATGCCATCCTTTCATAGCAGATATGGCAAGAAGAGTCTTGACAATAGTGAGCTTGGCAACTAGAGAAAAAGTGTCAGTAAAATCCAATCCCTCTTGCTGAGTAAAACCCTTAGCAACAAGTCTTGCTTTATACCTCTCTACAGAACCATCAGCCTTGTATTTCACCCTATAAACCCATTTACATCCAATAGCCTTTTTGTTTGAAGGCAAAGGAGTAAGAGTCCAAGTATTATTAGAAACCAAGGTTGCAATCTTAGCATTCATGGCCTCTTGCCATTTAGGATCCTTAATAGCCTCATGATAAAATCTTGGTTCAGGAATAGAGGTAATAAGAGAGCAAAAATTGGCATAAGAAGGAGAGAGATGTGAAGAATCAAGATAGTCAAAAAGAGGGTATTTTGTACCTGGATTTTCTGAGGAAGAACCTGACTTGCTGATAGGATGAGATTGAGTAGGTTCATTAATAATAATAGTGCTAAACTTGTAGTTGCAAGTAGGAAGGGGTTTTGGTAGCCCTAGAAGACCTTCTTAAAGAAGGAAGGGAGACATGTGGAACAACAGCATGCCCTTGATCAAGGGGAAAAGAATCAGGTTTTGCAACAGGTTTTGCATAATTTGTAATACAGAATCTGGTATAGCAGAATCTGGTAGTGCAAAATCTGAGATGACAGAAAGAGAAGAGTCTAAAAATGGACTAGAAAGCTGAATAAGACCATAATCAGCAGATGGAAAACCTGACAAAGGAATAACAAGTTCTAAAAACATGGAATCATGTGGAGTAGCAACATTAGGACAAATGTGAGGAAGGGAAATAGATGAGTGAGGTGAAGTGACAGAAGAAATGAATGGGAAAGTAGTTTCATGAAAAGAAACATCCCTTGAAATGAAAATCTGTCTTGTGACCAAGTTTAACAACTTGTAACCTTTGACACCATAAGGGTACCCAAGAAAAACACAAGAAATAGATCTAGGAGCAAACTTAGACCTATTGTGAGCTAATGTAGGGGCAAAGCGAAGACATCCAAAAACTTTTAAGTGATGATAAGAAGAAATCTTGCTATAAGCTTCTCAAAAGGAGTTTTATGATCTAAAACAGTACTAGGCAGCCTATTTATGATGTAAACAGCTATCAAAACACAATCTCTCCAATAACAAAGTGGTATGTTAGACTGAAATTTCAATGCCCTTGCGATGTTTAGAATATGTTGATGCTTTCTCTCTACAACTGAATTCTGTTGTGGAGTAGCAACACTGGAGTGTTGATGATGAACTTAAACAGGCATCAAGGAATCTTGATGTTGAAAGGATGTGATGTTGTCATTCACTCCACAGACACACTTACCACAAGAACAACATGGTAAAGGCCTGAGATTGAGCAATTGATCCCAAGCAGCTTGAAGATCAGTGAAGAATGTAGTCACTGTTGCATCTTCTTGCATAATTATTGAAATCAATTTCTGAAGTTGTGAAATCCATGGACCATTAGCTTGTGAAAAAAAATTCCTAAGTGAATTCCAAACCTCCATTGCAGTGTTTCTATAAATCACACTTGTAGTGATGTGAGGAGAGACTGAATTCAAGATTTATGAAGAAATCATAGAATTTTTCTTTGACCAGGCAATCTTTTCCAGAGGAGTAATTGCTATGGAAACTGTTATGGAACCATCCACAAAACCTAGCTTGCTCTTCGCATCCAATGCCATACACATAGCCCTAGCCCAATTAGGGTAATTGTCTTCTATCAAGAGCTGAGTGACAAGAATTGCACTTGGTGACTCACCATGATGCAAGAAAAATGGACTCCTCGGATCCTCCATTGGAGAGAGCTCACGAGGAGCAGTGGATTGAGAAGAAGAAGAAGATTGTGAATTCTGGTCTTAATTCGCCATTGACAGAAGCACAGAGCTCTAATACCATATAAGAAAAACAGAGAGCTAGAGGATAGAGAAGATCACAACAAGCGAGAGAGAGAAAAGATTGAAGTAGAAATTGATGTAATTGTATTAATTAAGCATTGTGAATACATGAGGTATTTATATACCAAAACAACCACCAAACTAGATAACCTACAACTAACTAATCCCACATTATATGGATCTACTTACTTACAACCAATCTGTACATTACACATGTCTATACATACATTACATTGTAAACTACAAGTCGTATTAGTCATGACTGTCGTATATCAAGCCCAAATGCTAATCTTCCATTACTCTGTTCTAATGGTTTGCCTCTCTGCCTGATGCTCTACCTCTCTACTTAAGCCAACTACACTTCATCTTCATTAGCTTAAGCCACTTGAATCTTCTTTCTTCTTCTGTTTGTGATCTTTGCAGTCAACATTATTTTGATACAAAACAAATTATAACCCTTTGAAAAGGCATCAGAAAGCAACATGCTTGACAAACTAAAAATACACAAAAGTAATTATAGTAAAACATAGATTTTTCAATTTCCCCATTCTTGCAGCAAAGAATAAGGCATCACATAACTTCAAAAACATATCTCAAAACCTTTACTTTTAAAACTACTTATGGTAAAAAATAAAATAAAAAACCTAAATTAAAGAGAATAATTGATAGACATAATAATATAAGATGATCATTCGCAAAACATACACTTCTCTATTTAATATCAGTTAGATAAAGGGAGTAATCAAATCAATGTACGTACTCGATTCCTCACTGTTAGCAGTCCTAACAACAAAAACTGATGGTAATGAAAGATCTGCAAGATTAAGTAAAATGAATGGTTAGAAAAAAAAAATGCTTTAGATGCTCATAAAGTTGATAAATTATATGAAAGGGCCATTAAAAAAAATACACATAATTAAAAAAATTTATTAACAAAGCAGGTGGCAAGGAGAGGAACTTTTTAAGCCGGGTTGCGATACTTTTTAAGCTTGCCTCTTTTTTTGTCTTCAAATTAGCAAAGAATTTTAGTTTTGAATTTTGATTGATATCCCTTCTTTTGTAGTTGTAATTATCTTTTATAGTAGTAAATGTTGGCTTTGTTTTTGAAATATTTAAAAAAAAAAAAACTGTTACAGAGAGTGGTAACTGGGTTGTACATGTGTCGATTTCATGGGTGGGTTAATGGGATGGGAGAGTAGTCCAATTTCGTAGGCATGTAATTTTTTTTTTTTTTTTGTCTCTATTTAGATAAGTGAAAAAGAGGTGGATAAGTCAAAGTGGATATTCTTTTAACTACATGAGAAAATCTCATTAAAATAAAAATTAAATGGTGATGGGATAAGGATAAGCTTAATAATAAAATAAAAACTCTAACTCATTCTTAAAATTTAAGTTAATGTGGTTTTTTTTTATTTACTAAAAAAAAAGGGTAATGTGGTTTTTTTTTTTTTTTGGGATAAAATTATTCTTTTTTTTCTAAGAAGGTGAGAAAATTAAAAAAAAAATTTAAGGTAGTTTTCTGTCTTGCAAAAGATATTTAAAGGGAAAAAAAAAAGTAAGTTACCGTGTTTTAATAGGAGTGATTGTAGCAAATTTGAATTTTAGTAGTGGTATTTGAAATTTTTTGGATTTGTTTTTAACTTTCAGCTTTTTAGAAGAGTAGTTATCCTAAACTTTTGTAATATATTTGAAACTGGTTTTTTTTTTTTTTTAGAAACATTTGAATGTGGTTTTTTTTTTTACATGTCTAGTCCACCATTTAAGCTTTACAAAGTTACGAACTGGTAAATTTGAGGGTATTTTGAGCATCAAAATTGAGGATTCCAAACATGGGGAAGCACCTTAAATAGTAGCATAGCGAGAGAGGGAGAGAGAGAGTAATCATCTTTTTGTGCGGAGAAGAGCTTAAAACAAAAATTAATTAACCCAAAGTAGAGATGCAAGGAAGAATTATAAATCCACCAAAAGAAAAGAAAAAAAAAATAGAGAAAGAGAGTGTGTGTAATCACCTTCTTGTGTGAGAAAAATTAGCATTGAACTAAGAATTTATATGGATTGACCTCTGTCTAATGAAACCTCAATAGCTTTGATGGACCTCTAGCACGTGCCACCTCTGACTGTGTTGGTGATGTTCAAATTAGTTTAGTTCTTGTGTTCCTCTCAAGCATTGCAAGTTTAGCTCTAAAAATTGATGATTGAAAGGTATAAAAATTTCAAGTTAGAAGAGCAAATTTTACTTAAGAAAAGGGAAGAGAGTAGTAATATTGAGTTAAATCAGAAAGTAGAAAAGATGGGAAAGTATTACATGCTGCTAAGAAGAAGCAGAAATGTGAGGATGGTTCATAGTTAAATTCAATCAATGGGTTTTAATATTTAGGAGATGAAGAGACAAAAAAGAAAACAATAGAATAGGAGAATGACTGAATTACTAGTGAGTTGGATTTAATGTGAAAATGTTGACCAATTATGTTGTTAGGCAGATGAGGAGTCCAGAATACAGATGTAAAACATTCCAACTTTCACTAAAGTGGACCAAATGAACTGAACTGGACCAAAATGGACCGAACAGGACCAAAAGAACCAAATGAACCAAAGTGAACTAAAATGGACTGAATGGACCAAATGAACCAAAGTGGACTGAAATGGATTTAATAGAACAAATGAACCAAAGTGGATCGTAATGGACTGATATGTGACTCAATATGCTTCAACTTTTAGATGTTATATAGATGAAGGGAACGATGGACAGTTAGGTAGTACAAGAAACTGATCAACACTAATGAAATCAATGGAGTCCAATTCATAGAGTTAAGAAAATATCTTCTAGGACAATATTAGCCATGAGACTTTCATTGTAGGCATTATGGGTTAAGGGCTTTTCCTTGCTTTCTATAAATTGACTACCCATGACCAGTTTTGAATCCTCCTTAAGACACTTTTCATATATTGGTGCAGCATCAAAGTCCATTTTCTTCACCATCAATTGCTATATAACTGTGATCCGAATGGATAAAAAAATATTATTATATATATGGGTATCATTTTTAGCAATTTTGTTTTATAAAATTTTACTTTTGCCCCTTTAGCAGTATCATTGATTCTGTTAAGAGTATTGTTATAATCACAAATTTTTCTACAACATTTTCATAAACTGTTAAGATAGAAAATTCTTATTAGTTAACATTTGGGCCCACCTTTTACATTGTTTTTGTACTTATCAATAACCACTCATCGCAATAGCAATTTGTACAAAAATTTGTAACTCTTAAATTTTCCTCGTTTTATAGACCATAAAAAAGAAATTCATAGATCTAAAATGTAAAACAAAATATACAAGTCCAAAAAAATTAGTCTAACAACAAAAATTACCAATAGTAAAACTAAAACAAAATTAAACCTAATCAACTAATTTTACTCAAAACAAATGACTTGACCCTTCAAAAAAATTTAAACAAAATAAATTTTTTTTTTACTCAACAGCGCATATATCAAACACACGAAAAAAAAAAAAAACCCTCAGCAACTAAATAACAATAGAGTCGGAGGTCGAAATCGTTGTACACAACTAGCAGCAAAGCCGCCCCCCTTAACTCTAAGTTCTAGCATCCATCTAACCAAGGGATGCCCCATGAATTTTGAAAAATCCCCTCATCATATGTTTTTGATAAATAAAAAAACTATTTTATATGTAAAATTTAACCATTAGCCCCCATTTATTCAAAAAATAAAATAAAATAAATATTAAAATTATGTGAATAAGTAACACACCACCCATGAAGGCAAAGAGAATGACCAAAATAGATCAATGAAGGACCCCCAAGAGGCAAACCTGATGTCCATAGTTATAAAAAATAAAAATAAAAAACCTCACAAAAAAAAAAAAACGTATAAATCCTTTAAAAATACGACACATAGTCCTTTGAGGAGGTTGAAGGACCTATACTTTGAACAACGATAGGCCCACCTCGAAGCAATGCTTGCGATGGCAATCGAAAAAGACTCGATTGCCTTTTAGCATCAAGGCGCTGAGTCCAAATCTTCTGTCTCACTTTTCATGCTCCACTCTATACTCCACCAATAGATGATTGCCACGTATTAACTTAATTAATAATGGTAATATTAATAAATCAATAATAATAGTGTTTAATTAATTACGTTAACACATGGCAAGTATTTATTGGTGGAGCATAGTGTGGAGCAGGAAAAATGAGACAGAAGATTTGGATTCCAAGGCGCTAGCACGCACCAAGGGGAGAGAGAGAGAGAGAGAGAGAGAGAGAGAGAATAACCCTCCAAGTTCTAAAGCTAATTTTGATTTATTTTTATTTTAAGGAGAGAGAGAATAACCCTCCAAGTTCTAAAGCTAACTTTTATTTTATTTTATTTTATTTTATTGATAACTTTTATTTTAACTCTCTCCTCCAAACAATAGTGTTTTTAAGGAAAAAAGAAAAAAAGAAAAAATTGTAGGTGCAAAAATCTCCAATTTTGGAAGTATAGAGTGAGACGTGTCAAATACCCGTTTGTTGGCAATAGAAATTTAGATAGAACATAGAAGACAAAAACGGTACAAAATGAGGCGGAAGCGGAACCAAAAAAAAAAAGTTTGAAAATTTTCAAATTTTGTAATGACTGTGAAGGGGCAAATTAGTCAATTTACCCATTAGGCCCCCCAGGATTCAATGAGTAAACCAGCCGGCAAGGCAAAGAACTAATAATGATCATAAGAGGTTAACAAACACTCTTAAGTGGTGCTTATCCCGTGAGCCCATTGTAAAAAGTGCATCGAACAAGAACCGTCGGATGTTAAATCAACGGCTGGTAAAGAATGTTGTTCAAAACTTTTACGACAGATCAGCAAATTTTAAAAAATGTTTATAGTTAGATAAAAATGTTCATCGAATAGAGTGATACGTCTGCCTCGCCGCTCGCTCTCTCTACTCTGTTGAGATTATGAGGAAAAATGTGGGGCCCACTTTAAAAGGCCCTACGAATTTCATTGCTCAACCATAATAGAACTATTGCTACTTTTATATGCCTATATTCATACATCAGAGGAAGATGAAAGAAACTCCCTGACGTGCATAAAATTTCCATTTATAAACCACGCGCTATCCTCGTACGCTTACATTACAAGTTTCAACTGTGGGACCAATGCGGTCCAAATCTCATGACCAAACGATGCCCGTGGTGTCCATTTCATGAATAAAATTTAAGGCTGAGTTTGGATTGTGACAAGAGGAAAAATAAAAAATAAAAAATGTGTTTGCATTTTTTTTTTTTTGTGGGTTTTGTATATTATTTATGGAATTCGTAAGTACGGATTTTAACAAATCTTTTTTTAAAATTGGGTCCTACAGTACTGTTTACACATTTAAAAATTATTTTGCTACAGTATTTTCAATTTTCAACAATAAGCGATATTCAAATAGATCTTTAAATAATAATTTTTTGATATAGTTTTTTTAAATTGGTATTTGTATTTAAAATTAGTAAAATAACAGTATATTTTTTCAATTCTGAAATTTTATTTTGAAAACACAACTTTATTTAAAATACAATTTAGTACAGTTAAAATCGTGTTTTAAACATACAATTTTGAAGGAAAAAAAAAAGAGGCTAAGGTTCCATTTGTTTCAATGTAAAATATTTTCACATTTTACAATATTTGTTTTGCAGTAAAATAGTTTTCAGTCAACCAAAGGCAAATTTGTGTAAAATCTTTTACACTGAAATATTGGTAAAATATTTTATAATTGCTGCACTTTCTCATTCCCAGTACCCCTACCTCTCTCTCACTCTCACACATTCACTCTCTCCCAGTTTCCTCTCCATAACCCAACCCACCATCCAACCCTTCTTTCCCACAAACAGACCACCAAGACACTAATCATCGGCCACCAATTTGATCGTCAGCATCACCCATCATCAGCCTCACTTCCACTGTGGTCAGCTTTACACACTAATTCACAGGTTTGAACTTCCTAAGTTTTTTTTTTTTTTTGTTATTTTCCACCTCCATCGACTTTACATCTATCGTCTCTACATCCACCTTCAATCGCTCACCAACAAGCTCATATTTTGTTTTATTTTTTTGCTGTGCGGGGTTACTGATTTGAGTTCTTTAGGGTTGCGTGGCCTTATGGCTTACCAATCTCTATTTTAAGGCTGGGTTTGTGGATTTTTGTTGGGTGGCTAGGACATGGTGGTGGCTGGGATTGTGGGTTACGATAGGTGGTTGGTCGGCGGTTTTTTTTCCCTCTCTAACACGTGGATTTGAGTGGTTGGTGGAGTGGTGGTGGGTGGTTTTGTTCTGTTCTGTTGGTGGTGTGGGTGGTCAATGGAGTGGTGGTGGCTTGAGTTTTGCCAATTTGGTGGTGGTTGCTTGGATTTGCTAGAATGTGAGATTTGGAAAAAATTTCATTTTACTAGTGAAACGGACACTTGAAATTGGTTTCTTGTTATTTTTAGTCAAACACTGCAAAATGAAAATATTTTCAAGAAAATATTTTATATTTTAAAATATATTACTTCGAAACAAATAAAGCATAAATATCTAAATAACTCAAACAATAAAGTTAGGGATAACAAAAATGCACAATGTGGATGGACAAAGTTTGGCCTAGATCTAGCCTAGCCAAGGCCCATGCACCTTTAACCCAACTCACTTGTACAAAGTCCAAACTAGGTCATCATATAAGTGACCAAACGACCACGTTAAGTTCGAGTTGACTGCACCTACTCTCTAAGGAGGGGAATTAATGCCGAGGAGAAATAATGTCTTGGAAGAGCCCATCATTCGAGCACGAACCTCAATACTAGGTTCAAGTTACAAGAGAATCATCATGATGATGGAACCAAATGGGCCCACTCCTTGACACGAGATTAGAGATGCTAGAACAATGACCTAGATTTAAAGGGCCACTAAAACCTGGCAAATGGTAGGACTTATGCATAGGTGGAATATTCTGATCATTGTCTACCCATTAATGAGAGGGTATAAAAGAGGGGAATTTGAAAGAATCAGGGTTGAAACATTTTTCAAGGGAGAGAAACATGAGTGAATGAGAGTTTTCATCTAATATTAGGGAAGATGTGATCAGCTTGGGACACTTAACATCTACCTCAAGTAGTCAAATTAACAATACACAACCATCTTAAAACCGTTCCTAGCCACTATTTATTAACCAAACTCTTCCTGAGATCTCCTATTGTGAGCTCTACCTAGAGTAACATATAAATTATTTGGGGGTTCAGGCCCAACAATTTTTACACCATTATGGGTTGCATTGCCAATAAACAACATTCTAAATTTTTTTTTTAAATTTTTTTAGAAAAAAAAACATTCTTAAATTAGTAGAACACGTCACACATAAGCTCACTACAATTTTTCAAATGAAAAATTCTAAAGATACTACAAGTTTTATTATATCTATCTATATTATCTATAAGAGAATTTTCCTTTTTAAACTAGACTTTTATGTGATTCAGAAATATCCCTAGGCTCTACGTCTAATAGGGACAAAATTTGAGAACAACTTAGTAAAAATATCTCTTCAACTCCACGTAAAATGCCTATAAAATAGGACACTGTACTATTAATCCATGCATTTGTAACAAATTTATCCAAAAATTAAAATTAAAAAAAAAACTTCTCAGTCCACTTTGATATTTCCCTCGAGACCATATTTCAAAATTTTTTTTTACTTTATCAAGACTCACCAGTTTTTTTTTTATTTATTTATTTTGAATTTTCAGTTTCCTTAATTTCAAATTTTACGTGCACTAAACTAAAAAAAAAGAGCCTTACCGCACAAGCAAACACGTATAACGAGGCTAGCAAAATTTATAAATTGACGTGATAATGAATGCCGTAGTACCTATAATAGTATTACTCTTTGTCCTTTAAAAAATTAGATTTGGTTAGCATAAACATGTTGTGAAATTGTTGTTAATTATTGTTGTGACTTTAGAAAGAACTAAAAACTTCAAAACGATGTTTATTGAATACAAATTATTTTACAAATGTATTTACTTCCAATTCAGGCCCTCTTCTAAATCACGCGCTATGAATGCGCGTGAGAAAAACATTCCCTTGAAACGTACTTTCCAAAATACCATATCTGTCCTCTCCTCTCTTAAAAAAAAAAAAAAAAAGACAAAAAGGCTGGTTCTCTCTTCTCTGTTAAAAAAGTTAAAAAACACTGGGCTACCCTTCATCTCTCTCTCTCTCTCTCGTTCTCTCTATACTCGAAATTATCTGATCTCGCGGCACTCGGCAGAGACACTAAAAAGAGAGAAATTTTAGGAAAGCGAGTTTCTCATTCCTCATACCTTCCTCTCTCTGCATTCTCCATAGATCGATTAATATTGGTCAGTACAACCGACACAGTAAAATAAGCCAAAAAGCGAGAAAACATAAATGTCTGAGGAAGAGAAATTGTTGAAGGAGGCGAAGAAATTGCCTTGGGAAGATCGATTGCTACACAAGAACTGGAAGGTCAGGAACGAAGCCAATATCGACTTGGCCGCGCTATGCGATTCCATCGCAGATCCCAAGGACTCTCGCCTTCGCGATTTCGGTATGTTTTCCACTCTTTTGGTTTTTTTAGGGTTTTGGACTCAGATCTGCGTTTCTTCGTTTCTTAATGTTCGATCTGTAATTTAGGTCCGCTTTTCAAGAAGACAGTTGCGGATTCCAATGCGCCGGTGCAAGAGAAGGCGCTCGACGCTTTGATTGCGTTTTTACGAGCTGCCGATGCCGATGCCGCTAGGTCTGTTTGCTTTTTCTCTTTCTTTCTTTCGTTTTGGTTTGTTTGTTGTTGAAACTTCGTAATTTGGATTGGTATTTGGTAATGTTGAAGGTATGCCAAGGAAGTGTGCGATGCAATTGTGGCGAAATGCCTCACCGGGAGGACGAAGACAGTGGAGAAAGCTCAGGCGGCATTTATGCTTTGGATAGAATTGGAGGCAGTCGACCAGTTTTTGGTGCTTTTTCTCTCTCTCTCTCTCTCTCTCTCTCGCTATAAGAATTTGCTGCTTTTGATTGTTTTGAGTGCAATGCATGTTTCTTTTTACCTATCTGACCATAGTTAGTTTAGACTTAATACATGAACAAGCAAAAATGCTTCTTTGTATGCTTTTATTAATCAAATTGTTCTTTTTTTGATAATTGGGGGAGGAGGGATTTGTACCCTGGACGTCTCCATTGGAAATTCAGGACGTGTCGGTTGAGGTGTTGAGCTACAAGGCTCTTGGCTATTGTAATGTTCTTCTAGTGGCAATTGAATGTGACGCCTGTACTTTTATTTTTTTCTAAAGTTGGAATAACCTGTCCACAATTTGCTCTCTATGTGAATTATCGTACAATGCTTTAGTGATAGTACATTTATAGATTTCAATTCCATTTAGTTGCCACTATTTTGGCGATTCGCTTAAGCCTTGCAGAGTCTTGGTTGTTTCTTTATTCTCTCCTTCATGTTTGGAATTCTTAGTGTGCTTTTGTTCCTTTCTTTAAGTAAAACAATCCTACATTCCCAGTGGACTCATTTGAGATAAGTTACGTATAATTGTTGTTCTTGTATGCACATTTTCGGTACAGTCAATGGATCCAAAATATCTTTGGATGGAGAAATTTACTTATAGATGCTAAGTGCTTTGTAGCTCAATTGGCACCTCCTGGTGTTTCCAACAAAGTCGTCTAGGGTTCTAATTCTCCATTCCCCATTATTGTAACTATTGAATTATCAAAAAATATACTTATAGTTTTTTGGTTGTGCTATTTGAATTGTATAATCAATTTTGGTACTTGCAAGGGGGAAACGTGAATATGATTTGAGAATATGTGCTTAGATGTACAAATACAACCCTTCTTTTAAATGTAGGTTTTATTAACTTATGGGTCCTGGTAATTGTAGGATGCAATGGAGAAAGCAATAAAGAACAAAGTTGCCAAAGCTGTTGTGCCTGCAATCGATGTTATGTTTCAAGCCTTGAGGTTTGCATATTAAGTTTGATTTTACAAATTATGCATTAGTTCTTTTGCATCTCCTCGCCTCCTTAGCAAGAGATGGAGGTAGAGGTCATGGGTTTTATCCCAAGTGTGTATGTGCATTTTGTGTTTGTATTTACCTGTTGATAAACAAAACGTATTATGTTGTTCATTTTTAATAAATAATTTGATGGCATTGTTCTGATTGTCATTAGTGAATTTGGAGCAAAAGTTGTTCCCCCAAAGAGAATTCTGAAGATGCTTCCTGAACTCTTTGACCATCAAGATCAAAATGTTCGTGCATCCTCTAAAGGACTGACTCTTGAGCTATGTCGTTGGATTGGGAAAGATCCTGTAAAATCAATACTCTTTGAAAAAATGAGGGATACAATGGTATGGTGTATATCTTGCATTTGTTTTTATTTTGTTTTGTATCTATAGTTTGTCTATGTTTCTCCTGTTGTTTGAAATTGTAAAAAAACTCTTGTTTTTATTTTTGGGTGTTGAAGAAAAAAGAGCTGGAGGCTGAACTTGTAAATGTTACGGTCACAGCTAAGCCATCTCGCAAAATAAGGTGAAAGTCCTGTTGTGAATAACCATGTTTCTAATTTCTAAAATTTATCTACTTGTGTTATGATCTGGTAACTTCTTTGGCAATTGTTATGATCATATTATGTCTCTAAATGTGTCTTCATGTTGTTCCTTCTATGCCTTTTTCCTGTTTTCTCCCATAAGAATAGGTTGAGGGTGAGTTTGTGGGTCTAAAATCCACCGGGCATGTGTGTTCAACTTACCAATCAAAATTATTTTTTTGGGGGAGGGGTGTGTGTGTGGAGTTCCTTACTGATTAATGCATTGCTCATGAGCAGTGGCAGTCCTGCATTGATTTATGTGTTTTTAGATCCTTCTAAAAGTTTAAATCTCTAAATATTTGAAAAAAGGGTCTTTCTTGGAGTCTAGCTTTCCTATTTTCCTTATGTGATGTCCTAAGTGAGAATTGGTGTCTATTCGGCTGTACATTATTGTGTAATATGTGTACTTAGATATTTTTATTTTTTATTTTTTTTATATTAATGTTTTCTTGGAGGTTAGGGGTTAAGTAAACTAAAAAAGGTTTATTTATTTATTTTCTTCAATGCATTTTCATTACCTGTTTAACAAACACTCCTTGTGACAGCATGCCAATTGCACTTTTGTTTGACATATAATTGTTTATGCATTATTTATCTCAATAACTGTTCTTTTTTAGGAATTGTATCAAAATTGAAGTGAGAATATTGTTGGTTCCTTTTTATGGATGGGATTAATTGTTATATGCTTATTAGATCTGAACAAGATAAAGAGCCAGAGCAGGAAGCTATATCTGCAGTTGTGGGCCCTGGCCCGACTGTAGAATCTTCAGATGATGGTATGTGTTGTCCCTGCAGCATCCTTGAACATGCTTTCCATTGAAACATGTCAGCACCATAGCAATGTTACCAACATATCTTTGTTCTTGATATTTTTGATTGACAGCTCCGCAGGAAATAGACGAGTATGAGCTTGTTGAC
The DNA here is from genome assembly GCA_033629205.1 of Lithocarpus polystachyus. Classification (NCBI taxonomy): domain Eukaryota; kingdom Viridiplantae; phylum Streptophyta; class Magnoliopsida; order Fagales; family Fagaceae; genus Lithocarpus; species Lithocarpus polystachyus. Next base: position 80,700,633 of record CM066166.1, read on the forward strand.
CCTGTTGATATATTGACTCCTCTTGAGAAGTCTGGATTTTGGGATGGAGTGGTCAGTGTTCCATATCAATCTCTCTTTTTGGTCACAGTTAAACATATTTTGTTGGGCTATATGGGGGGTTAATCTTCTCATCAAATAGTGCAAATTTTGATGTTTTGGAGCTTAATGATTGTTTTAATGTTGTATCTATTTTTCAGAAAGCTACCAAATGGTCAGAAAGAAAGGAGGCTGTAGCGGAACTTACCAAGCTTGCCTCAACGAAAAGAATAACACCTGGTGATTTTACAGAAGTTTGTCGGACATTGAAGAAGGTGGGTTAAAATTATTTAGTTGAAGTAATTGAGTCTTCATTTTTATTCAGTTTGAGATTGTTCCTTTGTATTGTCGTTTGGGCTTGATTATGGGTACATTTTATTCAGGCTAAAATGCAGTTTACACCCTTCTAGTTTGGGGTCACTTCTAAATTGGCCCCTAATCTATGTAAACTTGCAATTTACACCCTCGAATATCACAAAAATGTCCCTTAATGGGCAAATGAATGTAAAAATAACTGGGTTATGACAGTTGATTGAGCCCATACTATGTATTCCTGGATGTGCTTGAACTTTCACATCTTTGATTTGAGGTTCCAATGGTTTTTTAAACTAGACTATAAGGTCAAAACTTTCAAAGCATATTGGCTTAATTTACAAAGAAAAGATTTCAAGTAATCAATTCTCTCTATTTGTATTGATCTTGTTAGTAGAGTCATGAATAGGCAATTGTGGTTCAATTTTGAAGTCCAATTTAAGTTATAAAGATACTAAAAAGGTATTACACCTAAAAAATGGTTTTACATGACACTCATAAAAGAAAATTTACGGACCGTTTAGCCAAAAAACACTGCTGATAACTTTAAATTATTGATGTAAAAAAACATTGAGCATCTAAAGGTATATGCCCTTTATTACTTATCAAAAAAAAGAAGAAAGTAAATGCGTATGCCTTAGTACTTGTGCAGATATATTTATGGAAAGTATTATGGATGTGTGTGCGTGTGTATTCTTTTTTGCACACAATTGAGGGGCCCATCAAATTGCTATGAGTAAATATGAGTTAATGATCCTACTGCAAGGTTAAAAGGGCACTATTCTAGATACTTGGTTGGGAGATCTACAACCTACCACAATGGGGATTATAATTAAGGTTCTAAAATGAATTTTAGATGATGAAAATCGCTCTATATGCCTCACTTGGGACAGGGTTGTGAATTCCCTTTGGGATCAGCAAATTGGTTGGGTGGCTTGCTCAAACTTGTTATTTATTTATTTATTTTTGGTTGACAATTCAATTGATACAACAAGTGAAGGAGTGGTTTTCAGTTTTGAACCCTGGTTCTACTTTTAAAGGAGACCAAGCAATGCCATTGAGCTACAAGGCTCTTGGCGGTGGCTCTTACTAAACTTATCGTGTGGTTTTTGGTTTTGGGTGCACTTTTGCCAATTTGGTGAGTGAAGTAAAAGGTTAAATAAATATAGGAAAACCATAGACAGGTAGTGATCTGAATTAAGTAGTTACCTTTTCACAGTAGTTGTACATGAGTTTTGTTGGCAGCAGTGAAACCATGCTCACCATATTTTGAATTAATCTTTTTGTTTGCTCATTGCATTTTACATGGTAAAAATTATTTTTTTTATTTTTCTCACATTGCAGTTTAGAGGTTAGAACTTAAATTCTTTGAATCATGAATGATATTATTCTATATACAGTTTATTTGAGGGAAGATATTGTATTGTCGAACCCTATTGGTTTAAAATGACAATGCCCATAAAGACCGCAGTGTCAACATCATAGTTGATGACATTTGATTTGTATTTGGTTGCATATGATTTGAACGGTTTTAAAATATCAATGTGTGTTTGATTAGCTAGAATTTATTATTTGAATGCTCAAAAGTTGGCATGTTGATATGCTATGTGTATGCTGTTTTATAATTTTTGACATGTTGCTTTGTTTCTGAACAGCTGTTCATGCAACTAATAATTGCCTTGCCAAGTAAAAGTGTAACTGATTGTTTTTTCATGCAGCTTATTACGGATGTGAACATTGCTGTTGCAGTTGAAGCTATTCAAGCTCTTGGCAATCTTGCCCGTGGTCTTAGATTGCATTTTTCTGGGAGTTCACGCTTTTTATTGCCAATTCTTCTTGTAAGTACAATTATGTAATTCTAAAAAAGGGAAAACTAAAGTTAAAATGTCTATAATTTGTGTGTATCCCTTGTTGCATCTCAAGTTGTTCCAAATGATGCACTATTCTATTATGAAAGAAGGGAATATATTATTATAGTATGATTGCATTCCCCCCCCCCCCCCCCCCCTTTTTCTTTTTATCTGTTGCACTCTCTGTTTTCCTTAAAATGAATCTACTTAGAAACTGAATAGCTATATTCTTTTGATGTCTTATTGTTTTTGCAAATTATTTTGTGTCATCTTGTGTCAGAGTGTTGATCATAAACTAAAGGTGTCTTTGGTTATTGAAAATCTCTTATTTTCCTCTTTGTTTGGTAATCTGAAATTGAAAACAGTTGTGTGAGAAGAAAAAGAGATGAAACAAGGGTCCTAATGTGTAAACAATGAACATAAATTTGCACATTCCCTAGAAATAACAAATAGGAAATGCAAAAATGTTATAGGTGCAAAAGTTCTCTCTGAGTAAGGAGGGTGTTCCAATACTTTGACTGAGCAGGACATGGTTCCCTTGTGAAAGTAATAATGAAAGGGAAGCCCTGATTTAATATGATCAACATTGCCTATATGACGTGAAACCAAATATACCCTGACATATTTGATGCGTAATTGGAAGTGCTATAAGGATATAAAATTGGTTCTCTTGTTAACCTAAGTGGTAGGTCTTGGTCAGTTGTTTCTTTTTTTTTTTTTTTTTTGGTAGGCAGGTCTTGGTCAGAAATTTTATTTTCTTGTCATAGCAGTGGGTCACTTGGATGCTCCCTGGAACTGTAAATGATTTTTTTTATTCTACCTTTACAATTGCCTTTGCTGATTGTACTTTTTTTACTGATTATATCTTGCAAAAGATGTCGAGGTATAAGAGTGAAAATATGCAATTCAAAATCTATTTATATGTTACATGTTTTAAATTGAGGAAAACTTTTTTTTTGAGGAAAATTTGTCCATTTGTGGTCGTCAATATCTCTTTAATAAGTTATCTTATGTTTATTGTTTTTAAAGGTTTTTGTGAACCCTATTCAAGAACGAATCATTTCGTTTTGTTGCTATGGCTGAACAAGTGGCTGCTGATATAACAAATATTTTTCTTTAATAGGAAAAACTGAAAGAGAAGAAGCCTACGTTGACGGAAGCACTTTCTCAAACTCTCCAAGCAATGTACAAGGCTGGGTGCTTAAATCTTGTTGACATTGTTGAAGGCAGGTTTTATTATGTTTCATTCAAATTTCACTTCCATTATCTCTGTTCCCAATAAATTCATCTTTCTTTACTTAAGAATTTTTTTTGGTTGCCTTACAACTTGGTTTAGTTCTGAATATTGATTAAAGAGCAGAAGTTACAGTTTTTGGAGGTGGTTGCATGAAAAAATTGTCTTCATGTTTCATATTTTACACTATTTTACACGTGGCTGGTGGTAATTGTGGATTAATGTTGATTGTAATGAATGGTATTTATTGCAGATATTAGGACTGCAGTAAAAAACAAAGTGCCTTTGGTGCGCTCTCTAACCTTGAACTGGGTTACATTTTGTATTGAAACAAGCAACAAGGCTGTTGTTCTAAAGGCGCACAAGGATTATGTACCCATCTGTATGGAGGTTAGTGCCTGTGGTCTTACCTGCGTTTTATTTTTCTGGCTTTTAGTAACATGTGCTGTTTTAACTTGAAATCTGTGAATAAGAGGATTTAATTCTACATTCTTAATGTCTGGGAATGCCAGTCCTTTGGTGCTTCCATTATGGTCTGATACAAGTGTTGCTCCTTTGCTTGGACATGATATGGATTGTTATTTACATTTCTTCTTCCCTTTGCTAATGCCTTTCTGAGTCATATATGGATACAGAGTTGTGCATAGTCATTGATAAGATTTTGGGACTTTCCTCTGCTGCAATTTTTATGGTTTCTCATTCATGTGTCTGAAGAAAATATTTTGGTTTGTGTAGAGCCTCAACGATGGGACCCCTGATGTGAGGGATGCAGCCTTTTCAGCCTTGGCAGCAATGGCTAAGGTAGTACTGTCAACCTTTTATAGCGTGAATAAATAAAATATGAAAACTACTGTTATTTTCAACTTCACTTGTTCGTTCATTTTTAGTTGGTTGGCATGAGGCCTTTGGAAAGGTCATTGGAGAAACTTGATGATGTTCGGAGAAAGAAGCTTTCTGAAATGATTGTGGGTTCTGAAGCTGGTGTGTCCGCTAATACGAGCTCAGGTTTGTAAATTTTTTGTACTTCAAGTGGATACCAATTTAATCTAGTGTTTATCTTTAGAGGTTTCTCTTTCTTACTTATGCCTTATTCTTGTGTGTCAGTCACAGTCCAAACTTCAGGTGGAAGCATACCCTCTTCAGTGGTGAGTTGATACTTGAATTTTGATTAAAGTTTCATGCTTTGCATATTTAATGCCTTTTACATATGGTACATTCATGAAATTTGATTGTTACACTAGGTTATTTAATGTATTATGGTTCCAGATTTTTATCACATTTGGGACTCGCATTAACAGCATTTGCATCAAAAGCTAAGTGAGAGGACAAAACAGAGGAACTATTGTGGGATGGACTTGCATTAGGAGTTTTGGAACTTCTTACAATCTACATAGGCGTACATAGTCATCCAATCAACCATTAGCATGAGTGGAGAGTATATATATATATATATATATATATATATAAATGCCAAATATAAAACAAGATGGAAGTTCCTTCCTGCTGTAATGTATACATCAATGAAAAAGGGGGCCTCTTCATTTGAAATGGATCCATTTTGTGCTTCATATTAACTATTACAAATCTGAAGGTGTGTTTAGTGCCACACGATTTACCATTTTAAATGATGGGGCACTTTGGTCATTCTTAGATCTAAAGAATAAAGTGTTAATAGTGAAATGGAGTCTCCATTTTAAGTGAAATGGAGAGCATACTGTTCCCACATGAACAATTTCTAATTCTATTTGTGCAACATCTCAAATTTATTAATTGTACTGCACTGAGTTACATAGGGTTTTCTTTTCCTGTTTCCAACAAATTTTTTTTTTTTGATAAGTATCCTGTTTCCAACAATTTTTAAAACAATACCGGGGCATGTATATTTAGCCCTCCTGCTGTACAGATTCTTTTGACAAATTTTATGGCGAGCCCTTTTGTTTCCATAAGTTCTTATAATAAATATTGACTGAGATCCCATCTGGTTTTCAACACTTCTAATGCTTACCAAGTTTGATATACAAAAGTTGCATCTTGTTATAGTTACTAAAAAAATGCATCTTGTTATATAAGTATCTGCTTACAAGGTTTTAGATGTTACGCTGATCCAATTTTTGTGTGTTGTTGATGTTGATTATTCCTATTTATAGATTACTAGCTTAAGATGTCATTCTTGAATAAATTGCAGGCTTCCGAAGGTGCATTTGTGAGAAAGTCAGCAGCTAGCATGCTTAGTGGGAAGAGGCCTGTCCAGGCAGCTGTGAGTGCTTGTTTGTGTCTCTTGGTGCTTAATTTACTTTATATCACCAAGTATTTCCTAGTTGACCTGTGCTGGTACTTTGATAGCCTGCTATAAAGAAGGGTGGCTCTGTAAAACTGGGTGCTAACAAGAAAAGTGATGGAACTGGACAGCAAAAATCTTCCAAACCAATTGAGCCTCCTGAAGACATTGAGGTAAATCAATGATTTGGTTGTGAATACTCTAATCTGATTTTTGCAAGGTCTTTGTTAACTGCCTTTTTTTCCTTCAAATTTACAGCCAGCAGAAATGAGCCTTGAAGAGATTGAGAGCAGATTAGGTTCTATTCTACAGGCAGACACTGTTTCTCAATTGAAGAGCACTGTATGGAAAGAACGACTTGAGGGTTGGTTATCTTCTCTTTCAACTCTTTTTATTGTGCTATTATTTGGCGGGTCATTTGTCGATGTGTCTTGCATGGATGTCCCTTGTGATGTATCTTTTTGGGCTAGTCATATATTAATCTTCCCTGGCTGCGTCGCTTATTTCCTTCTAGATTTGCATTGAGCTTTTTAGTTGCCTTTTATTTTTTCTCATTTAGCATCGCTTTGATTTTTCTTTTTCTTTGTTTGTTGGGGGCTAGGGGGGAGGGGGAAGGTATGGCCATTCAACTTTTTTAGCATGTGCTGCTAGAGATAATAATGAGATTGGTTTACTGGGGATTGTAGATTAAGCAATTTAGTTTCTTGTAATCAATTACATTATCCTTTGCTACCATTCTGGTTCATGCTGTTTTATCATGGTAAACAATACAACATCCCATTTCAAGTCCTGTTTTCTGAGTTTCATTTTTCATTCAGTGTCCATTTGGTATTAGATTATAAACCAGCTTTTTAGCTTTTAGCTTTTATGTACAGTTTTTTAAAATTTCACTTTTTATTACTTTTTTAAAGTACAAATATACTTAAGTACACTTTCAACAAAAAACTAAATAAGTTGTTCCTAAACGGGTGCTCAATTTCATTTTACACCTTGTTTGATAAAATGGAGGGGGAGGGAAGGGAGCAGAAAGGGAGGAGGTAAGAGGAAAATAAAGGGAGGTGAAAGGAGAGTATTTTTCCGTCCAAGTGTTTGGTTTGCAAGGGAGGAAGAAAAGGAAAAAGAATCATCATGTGGGTCCCACTCATACACTCCTTCCCTCTCTTTCCTTCAAATCAGGGAGGAAAGAAAAAGGTGGGTGTGTAAGGAAAATTGGTTGCCCCATTTCTCTCCAATCAAACAATGGATTTCTGTGATCCTCCCTCCCTTTTTTCTCTTCTTTCCTTTCTCTCCATCTTCCCTCAAACCAGACATTGCTTTAGGCCATTAGTGTTTCCTGCATATGTAATTTCTTTATCTTGTAAATTCTTGTAGTGGGACCCTCCTCTCTATTAAATTATTATTTATGTTTCTACTGAGTAGTTTTATTATCCTATAAATTCTTAATGGGTCTATTCTTATGAAGCTTTCTATATCTAGTGGGTAAATGTATTCAGTCAAGTCGCTAGGACAGATGAGTGCATGGATGTTTATTGTAATTTTGTAAATGAAGGCTTGGGTTCTAAAACATGCATGAAAAGAAAATTACCTAAAATTTGCATTGGTTTGGGTGTGCACGTAGCTTGCCTAGGCTATATAATGAACTGATTTTTGTGTTAACCAGTAATATGAATTAAGTTGGTTCTAATTGTTAATAAAGAAGTCAGGTAAGAACTAGTTCCTTATTTTTGTGAAAGTTCACTAAACAAAAAAAAAAAAAAAAAAAAAAAACGAAAATGCCATTCCCCTTGGGATAAAAACAAACTTATCATTTTTTTTTTCATTCAATTAAATTCTTCGTCATGACATGGTTTTATGGTTTGCTGAAGTTGAACTCCTGCCATATTATTTGATGTTGTGATTCTGGATTTTAATCTAGGTTTAAAGATTTATTTGTATAATTGTAAGTTTAAACCTAGAAAGCACGGACGCGGCTGGGAGGGTGCCGCACCGGAGTCCAACGCGGCTCGATTTGCGCTGAATCGGCTTAGATTCGCGCCGAACCGGGCCAATTTCGGCCAGAAAAGGGCCGTATCGGCCATATTGGTCTGTATCGGCCGGCGACCGAAACGGACCGAAACGGCCGAAACAGGTCGAAATTTTCACCTAAAATCGCCGGAACAGCCGAAATCTACTTTTAATGAGGCCCAAACATCCTAAATCTGTCCTTCCTCAATTTTTTTAGAATATTTTAGTGGTAAAAATATATAGAAAATATAAATAAAAATATTTTTAATAATTTTTTAATCGCCGAGTCCCGCCGCACCCGCACCCACCTTTTTCAAAAATTGCCGAGTCCCGCACCCGCTCCCGCACCCGAGTCCCGAAACGCACCCGTGCTTCATAGGTTTAAACTTTAAACCTTTGAATTTTTAATTAATGAATTTTATTTACCTATAAAAAAAGGCTGAAATCTTAGAAGTAACTAGTATTTATGCTTATGCCTTTCTTTGTATGTAATTGACACGAACCTAACTTGTTGCACTCCAGTTTTTTAATTGGCTGGTTTTGATTTTGCGAGCTTGGAACTATCAAATGACTTCTGAACCTATCATTTACTGTTTATGGTGCATGCCATGGGCCCTGGTAGGATTTATGTTGGCTAAAAAACTGTGTAGTGATTGTTTTGTACAATAGTAAAATTTAGAGGCCATGCACTGTGCATTTACCTTGTGGGAAACCTGGTTTGTCAACTGAGGTTCTTGATTGAGTGTATGGTTACTAAATTTAAGTTTTATTGCAGCAATTTCCTCATTGAAACAACAAGTGGAAGGTTTACAGGGCCTTGACCAATTTGTAGAGATTTTGATTCGTTTACTTTGCGCTGTGCCGGGTTGGAGTGAAAAAAATGTTCAGGTACTTAAGGGTTCTGCTGTTTCAGGTTGACAGATTCATCTGGTGCTTTTTTTTTTTGGGTTCAAAAATTACTATATCCTTTAATTGTTCATAATGCAGGTTCAGCAACAGGTTATTGAAGTTATTACTTACATAGCTTCTACAGCGAAAAAGTTTCCAAAGAAATGTGTAGTACTTTGCTTGTTGGGTGGGTATTGTTTTCATTTTATTAGTAGTAGCTAGCTTCATGGTTGTGTTTGCTTTCCAATTTCTATGGTCAATATGCTGTTTTTCCTTGTGGCTGAATTGATTTTTGTCAAGTCAACTTTAACCTTAGCTGGAGTTATTACATCTAATTGACAGGTATAAGCGAACGGGTAGCAGATATCAAGACACGTGCTTATGCCATGAAATGCCTTACTACTTTCTGTGAAGCAGTAGGTCCTGGCTTTATTTTTGAAAGAGTAAGTATACTTTCTACTTATATAATTTCTGTTAGCATCTGCATATCTGTGTGCATATGAAGAATTTATACTGTAGCAAATATAAACAATGCCCTATGTTCATTAGCATTAGATTTATTTTGATGTTGGACTAAAATGATTGTTGCAAATTGTGGTTTTTGTAGCTCTACAAAATCATGAAGGAGCACAAGAATCCTAAGGTTCTCAGTGAAGGAATATTGTGGATGGTGTCAGCTATCGAAGACTTCGGTGTATCACATTTGAAACTTAAGGTTTTTCCTGATATTTTAACATAATTATCATGTTGTGTCTTTGTTTTGTTTTGTCTCTAATGGTTTTTCAATAATAAACTGTAATATTATCATTATTTGAGGTGACACTAACTGTAATTTTTACAGGACTTAATTGATTTCTGTAAAGAAACTGGACTGCAGTCTAGTGCAGCTGCCACTAGAAATTCTACAATTAAGCTATTGGGCATTGTGCATAAATTTGTTGGTCCAGGTGACTAATCATTTTATTTGGAACTGTCCATCTGCGTGTGTATAATTTTGCAAATTCTGAAATGTATTCCACTGCAGATATTAAAGGGTTTCTTACGGATGTCAAACCTGCACTGCTTAGTGCGCTTGATACTGAGTATGAAAAGAATCCCTTTGAGGTACATCAAGTTTGTGTTATAATGCCAGAAATTTGTTTGTTGTTTGTGGATTACTAATTGTCCTTATATATCATCATACTTCAGGGTGCTTCTGCAGCTCCAAAGAGAACTGTTAGGGCATCTGAGTCCAATTCGTCTGTATCAGTTAGTGGGCTTGATGGCCTGCCACGTGAAGATATCAGTGGAAAGATCACCCCTGTGCTACTTAAGAGCTTGGAAAGTACTGATTGGAAGGTTTGATTATTTGTATATGTTGACACCAGTTTGATTTTCATTCTTCTGGTTGCAGTCAATGTTTAGTAAATAGTTAGAAACATTTCATTTATGGAATTTTTCCATATTCCAGGTTCGTTTGGAGTCAATTGAAGCTGTGAATAAGATTTTGGAAGAGGCAAATAAGCGAATTCAACCAACTGGAACAGGTTTGATACTACTGTCATTTGTTCAAGTGCTTTCAAAATAATCAAAACCACTGCTCTGTCTGTCTGTCTGTCTCTCTCTCTATCTCTCTCTCTCTCTCTCTCTCTCTCTCTCTCTCTATAATCTTGTGTATTTACTTTTTTGTTTGCAAAGATGGTTAATCTGCTTCAATCTTTTTTGCTATTTTACTGCCAGTTGAGTTATTTGGGGCCCTTAAAGGGCGTCTATTGGACAGCAACAAAAATTTAGTCATGGCGACCTTAATGACTATTGGTAGTGTTGCCTCTGCAATGGGACCAGCTGTTGAGAAGTCCAGCAAGGTTTGTTGACCACTTTTTCAGCTGTTAGTAAATCTTAATGTGCTTCTCACTTTTTAGAAACTTGAACGTTATTATGAAATTGTTTTATTACAGGGCATTCTGTCAGATGTTTTGAAATGTCTTGGTGACAATAAGAAGCATATGAGAGAATGCACTTTGACTACCTTAGATTCCTGGCTTGGTGCTGTTCATCTTGATAAAATGGTAACTGTTTATTTTCTGATGTTTTAAAAGTTAATATGTTTTACTGTCAGGTGTGGTAACTGTAATTTCATTGTAGGTTCCTTACATCACAGCAGCATTGACAGACACAAAGCATGGGACAGAGGGGCGTAAGGATCTTTTTGATTGGTTCACGAGGCAACTCTCTGGATTAAGTGATTTTTCTGATGCAATACATCTGTTGAAACCAGCATGTTCTGCTATGACGGTATTTTATTTATTTATTTATTTAAATTTAGGAGAGTATATTCAGTCATTTCTTGGCTCAAATGTTTCCTGATTATAACTTGTGCAAATTGTTCATTTCTTTTTCGATAAAACTTTTCCCTTCAAAATTATATGTATGGTTGGATTTTTCTCAGGATAAATCAGCAGATGTTCGAAAGGCGGCAGAGACATGCATTAATGAAATTTTGAGAGTTAGTGGACAAGAAACAGTAAGTCTGCTTGGTAAATTCTGGTGCTTTTTCTAATTCATCTGTGGTATGATTGGTGCCTGAACATTTTCTTGATATAATTTTTTGTTCAGGTTGAAAAGATTCTTAAAGATCTACATGGACCAGCTTTGGTTCTTGTTCTTGAACGACTGAAATTTAATGGGGCTTTCCAAGGTGGGCTTTCTGGTAGCTCAGCTGACTTTTTTTTTTTTAAATCTTTTTTTGGGTTGGTCGTGCTTTATTCTAATGTGACATCCTTTCTCTTAGATTCCTTTGATTCAGCGAAAGCAATTTCAATGGGGCCAACATCCAAATCCAGCTCAAGGGTTGGGAAGTCTACTTCAAATGGTGTAATGAAGCCTGGAAACAGAGCTATGTCCTCGGTATGTTTTATTGTCTTATCTTGGATATTCTTTTTGAAATGTAATGGCAATATTGATTGTGTTTCATGTTCTGGAAAGAGAGTCATTGCAACGAAGGGGTCAAGGACAGAGCTATTGTCTGTTCAAGATATAGCTGTCCAGTCACAGGCATTGTTAAATGTCAAGGACTCATCTAAGGTATGTTGGCTAGAATATGAAAGGTTGAAACTGATATAAAATCTAAGGCATTGATAACTTAGCTGTCATTTGGAATGGCTTATATGCAGGAGGATCGGGAGAGAATGGTAGTTCGTAGGTTCAAGTTTGAAGAGCCACGTATAGAACAGATTCAAGATCTTGAGGTTTATAATTGTATAGTGTTCATATAATGATATCTTGTTTTCCCTTTTTGCCACCTTGTTGTGTATGATCTTTGAAAGCATGCTTTGGATGCAGAATGATATGATGAGGTACTTCAGAGAAGATTTACACAGGCGGCTTCTAAGTACAGATTTTAAGAAGCAAGTGGATGGGCTTGAGATGCTGCAGAAGGTGTTTTGCTTTCTTACATCCTTGAGTATTTGAATTTTATTTGAGAATATGAAGGTCTGTTTTTATATGGATCTTCTATAAACATTTCAGGCGCTTCCATCCATAACAAAGGAAATTATTGAAGTTTTGGATATACTTCTGAGGTGGTTTATGTTGCAGTTCTGTAAATCGAACACAACATGCCTTTTGAAGGTGGTGTACTTTTCCTTTCTTTATTAATGTTGTTTCCCCTGATTATTTGTTCCTTGTATATAAATTTGTTGCATCTATTATGTAAAATATAACTTCATTCTGTTGAAATGAACAGGTGTTAGAATTTCTTCCTGAACTTTTTGATACCTTGAGGGAGGAGGCCTACTCTTTGACTGAATCTGAAGCAGCCATATTTCTTCCATGCTTAGTTGAGAAGGTTCATTATATTCTTTTATTAGAAGAATTAGTTGCATATATAAACATCATCTGTAATTTGGTTAATATCCTTCTAAACAATTTATGGGATATTATTTTTCTGTCATTGGGTTGTTTCTGCATTGCTGGGTTTAGAGCTTTTTCAATGTGGTGTGTTATATGCCATCATCTGCTCCGTGAAGTTTAAAATGGTTATGGCTGAGAATGCTGAACTTTACGTTGTGCTGCAGTCAGGGCATAATATTGAGAAAGTACGAGAAAAAATGCGGGAGCTGACCAAACAGATTGTAAACATATATTCTGCATCAAAAAGTTTCCCTTATATTTTGGAGGGTTTGCGATCGAAGAACAACCGTACTCGGATTGAGTGTGCTGATCTTGTTGGATTCATCATTGATCATCATGGAGTTGAGGTAAAAGTAGAGAATTTTGTGCTACCTTTTTTTTTCCCCCCAGTTCTAATGTGCTTACATTTCATATTTGAACAGATTAGTGGGCAATTAAAATCATTGCAAATTGTTGCGGGCTTGACTGCAGAACGAGATGGTGAAATTAGGAAAGCAGCATTAAATACGCTGGCTACTGGCTATAAGATTCTTGGTATGTCACGATATGTACTCATTGTAATGCTTCATGATTTTTAATGGGATTTTGGATTTATAAAATTCATGCCTCAAGGAATGTAATCTTTTTGAGTAGTATTCATTTCTGATTGTGATTTTTTTTAAACATTTTTTTTAAACATTTTTTTTTAGTTTTGTTAATGTGTGATTAATGTATCAGCTTGGAGGGAGAGGAAAAGGGGGGAAGGTGGTGGGGTGGGGGGGAGTTGAATTGCTCCAATTTGAAATAGATTCAAACTGCTTCCTCTTCCTTAATAAAACTATTTTTGATAATTCAATAGTTTCAATAGGGGAGGGGGAATTTGAACCCTGGGTGTTTATGTTGGAGACACCAGGAACTGCCAATCAGTTGAACTACAAGACTCTTGGCTATGTAATAAAATTATTTTACTAATGAAAAGAAAAGGCAGATTCATAGGGCATGTGAAGTGTTTGATCTTTTATGTATTTACCTGTCATACTTTGTAGTTGAGGCAACTGGTGTTAAATTTCAGCATCCCTTGTCCCCGGGCTCTTTCTGTCTCAAAAAATCTCTTTGACACCCCCCGATTTAGGATCTCTAAGAATTCAGCACCAAATTAGATTTCTTGATGAGATCTTGATGGTTCTTGAATATTAGAACGAGAAACATGGAAAGATACACACTAGGCAATCACACCTAGGTTTCCTTAGAAATCACACTTAGTTAGGAGAAGGCAATCACACTCTCGAAGCTTAAAATAGGCTGTTGGAAATTTACCAAAATTAATCTCACTATGAAGGTTATTGACTACAATAAAGCCTTTACGTTGGCCTTAAAAACTGATTAAATAGAAAAAACACACAAGTGAACAATAAGACCCAATTCAATTTAAACTAAGTAAGCTGGGTTCCAAGAAAGCTCTCCATCATCTAAAACATTCCAAATTAATGCTTGAGCACTATAATCGGCTTTCCCTTGCCTCATATAAGTCTTCAAGGGGGCTTCCTGTTACGTTCCCCCCATCACCCCCACCCTCTTCCTGCTCCTTGGCTGTTGCTGAGCGCTATTTATTTTCCAAATTTTGTAGGTGAGGACATATGGAGATATGTCGGGAAGCTAACAGATGCGCAGAGAAGCATGCTAGATGATAGATTTAAGTGGAAGGTGGGTATATATTTATTTTTTATTTATTTTTTTCTGTGCTGAAAGGTATTTATTTATTCTGTCCTGTTTCTGTTTTTTCCATTAACCTGGATGCATTTTATCAGGTTCGAGAGATGGAAAAGAAGAAGGAAGGTAGGCCTGGCGAAGCTAGAGCTGCTTTAAGGCGTTCTGTCAGGGAGAATGGGTCTGTACCTGCTTTTAATACTTGGATGTACATGTCTCTTTACCATTTACAGAATAAATTGTCATTCCTGTTTCTTGCTTCCATTCTTGCAAATTTTGTCATGTTAATTAATTAATGAGTGTGAACTGAGATGTATTTGGCTTTCAACATTTATGCTTGTTGGGTACTGTATCTTGTTTGTGTACCCTTCAGGTTTGCGCTTCTACTGGCTTAACTTAAAGCTTAAGTTGTCATTATTTTAATAATACTATTGCTTTCTTTTAATATATATATATATATATATATATATATATATTAGTGGGTTATAAAAGAATGAGGGAATGTTATTCTATAGTTTTTGATGTCGTGTATCTAGGACATTTGCATGAGTCGAGACCTGTTGCTTCTTTTGATACATTTATGTCTAAGATCCTTGCTTGAATTTTTAAGGAGATTTGGGATTTAGCTTGTAGCTCTTTTATGTATTGTTTAGATTTTTGTAACTTTAGATGTTAATTCTTTGATGATGCTCTTGTATACTCTCCATGTTCCAGGGGCCTAGGGCCTCTCCTTTTTCGTTTCTAATAAAATTCATATTACTTGTTATACCAAGAAAAGGATTGAAGGAAAGAATTTTAATGATGTTTCATACAATTCTTGTCATAATTCTTACAAATATTAACTAAGTTTTATTTTGATGCTTATACATGGTGTTTACTATTTCTTCAATTGGAACCCCTAATTTCCATTGCTCATTCCTTTATGAGGCAGAAGGGTGTTCTAATTAGGCTTAAGTACTTATTTATCTTTTTTTATTTTTAAGGAAAAAGGATTAGGAAAAGAAACAATTGGCTACTATTTAGCAAAGTTCTGCTCATAGTTCTTGCAATTTTATAATGTTCATCTGCTATCTGCTATTTATTCAGCAAAAGGATCAGAAGCATACTAGGAAATTTTTTTGTTTAACTAAGGGAAACTTTTGTGTCAATATTATAACTATGAATGCAGTAATTAGCTGTAGTAGCTTTGTGGCTGCCTTGAGATTGTATTAAACTTTCAACCCTGTTTTCTCTGTTGATTAACAGGTCTGATGTAGCAGAGCAAAGTGGGGAAGTTTCACGATCTGTTTCAGGCCCAATAATTGCAAGGTACAATATGTACTTAATAAGTTTTGAGCTGTTTTTATGGTTATGCACAGTGCATTTTTGTCATGGTGCTAATACGTTTCAGTTCCAGGAAAAACTATGGCCATACTGAACTTCACATGGACCAACAGTTGTTGCCTCATACCCTTGCTAGTGCCAATGGCCCCACAGACTGGAATGAAGCTCTGGAAATCATTTCTTTTGGTTCTCCCGAGCAGGTATCTATCTTATATTGTGTTGAGATTTTCTCTGTTGATTAAATTAAACTCTTCCAATAAACTGAGATGATTTTTGTGCGCATTGACACATGTATGTAATAAGCTCTGTCGTAGAGTTTTTCGATTTTTTAATTTTGAAAAATTTCCTCAATTATCTGAAATTTGGCTGGGAAATTTTAAAATTTCCTCTTTATAGATGAAATATGTTGTTGGAAAAGTATTGCAGGAGTACTTGTATTGTATACTAATATAATTGACTATTTAGTGTATAATGTAGCCGCTAGGCTTTTTGTGCTAGAGTGACATTTCTCTTTCTTTGCAAGGTCTGGAGTTTTACAAGGGGGTTGTGGAGTTGCCATGCATTCTTTTGTTTGGTGAAAATATTGTAAAAATGCCACCTTGTCATTCACAGGATTCTAGTTTATTGTATATTAATGTGTCACTTGTTGAATTTCTATAGTGGAATAATCCTGTATTTCCTTTTTATTAAAATTCTTAAATGATCTATAAATATAAAATATTCCACAACAAAATGTCCAGACGAAGATTTTCAAAGATTGGCTTTCTCTGAACCTAAACTTCTCTAGTTGAACATTTTTAGTTGATTACATACTGGATTTACTTGCAGCCTTGTAGGCTGTATTTGTTGTGATTTGAGTTGCAGGCCTTCTCTTGAATTTTTTCCATTTCAATTTTATCTCTTCTAGTAGCTAACATGTTGGATATGTGACTTGAATTTCCATAACTGGTCCAGTGTGATCCCTTTAGTTGTTTAGGCCTGATGTTTGTTCTTTTTAAGCTGCAATTCTCTTGGATGTGCATGTCTTTTGCAAACATACAGGCATATCCAATCTGTTATGTTTGTACATGAAAATTTCAACTTTAAAAAGTAGGTTCTGAGATTTGAAATATGCATGTGTTGCAGTCTGTTGAAGGAATGAAAGTTGTGTGTCATGAGTTGGCACAGGCCACTAGTGATCCAGATGGCAGTGCAATGGATGAACTTGTGAAGGATGCAGATAGGCTGGTTTCTTGCTTGGCTACTAAGGCAATTACATCTATCATTATGTCATGATGTTACACCCCCCCACCCCTGCTCCCCCCTTGCCTCCCCTCTCTTTTCTTACACTCCTGTTCTCTCCTGAGTTAAGTATTCTTAATGAAATCTTATATTCACTGGAAAATGTATTTTCTATCCTAA
Organism: Lithocarpus polystachyus; assembly: GCA_033629205.1. Taxonomy (NCBI): domain Eukaryota; kingdom Viridiplantae; phylum Streptophyta; class Magnoliopsida; order Fagales; family Fagaceae; genus Lithocarpus; species Lithocarpus polystachyus. The sequence continues at coordinate 80,717,536 of CM066166.1, forward strand.
CAGGTAGCAAAGACTTTTGACTTCAGTCTGACCGGCGCCTCTTCAAGGTCTTGTAAATATGTCCTGAACACGCTCATGCAGGTAATTTTCCACCCAGCCTGATATTTTACTTTATGCTCCATTTTAACGCAAGTTTAGGTTTGGTCACGTTTTTTCCAGCCTAATAAAAGATGGGTTATGTAAGACTCTTAATTTTCTCTTCTCCCCTTTTGTCTTCTCTTCAACCAGACTGCGTTTAGTAGTTTTTCTTTTTTCAACGTACTTATGATATCTGGACTTTTCTGCAGACATTTCAAAATAAAAGACTTGCTCATGCTGTCAATGAGAGTACTCTTGACAGTCTCATCACTGAGCTTCTGCTTTGGCTTTTGGATGAAAGGGTTCCCCATATGGATGATGGAAGTCAACTCCTCAAAGCTTTGAACGTGTTGATGCTTAAAATTCTGGTTAATATTTGCTTGATAATACATCTGTATTGAAGTTGCTTTTTTGCATCTGTTATATTAGCTTTACTAAGAGATTGTATGTACAGGATAATGCGGATCGAACTTCATCATTTGTTGTCCTGATTAATCTCTTAAGCCCTTTGGATCCCTCAAGATGGCCTTCACCTGCATCAAATGAGTCCCTTGCTTCAAGAAATCAGAAGTTCTCTGATTTGGTTGTCAAATGCTTAATCAAACTTACAAAGGTAACTTCTCATTTATTACCTTGGTTTCTTTGTCTTTCAGTCTATTTTACAACAAGAAGAAGATAAATTATAGTTTTATTAGATTTGTGGGGAAGGGGAAGGAAAGGAATAGGTCAGGTGTCTTAATGGGCATGTTCAATTTCATCAATCCAATGGTTTTTCTAAAAGCTCAGATTTATCATTTAACACAGCAATTCAGCTTTAGGGGAGCACATAAAAAACTTTTCAAAACTTAACAGATGCCTGCAATTTTTTTGAAAGAGCTTTAGGGCCCTTAAAGTGCTTTAAGGGGTCTGTCGGTCTGGTAATGCAATACCGACAGGCCCTCACAGATTTTGCAGAGTCCTCAGTAGGAATTCATTTATGCAACAGTTGCTGAATTCTTCACTCATTGAAATTGTTAAATGTTTGTCCTTGGTAATGCCTTGTACTTGCTTTTGGCTGAACGGTCAGTGTGACAACTATATCTGACGAATTTGAACACTTGTTATACTGTATTTTCGGTTTCTCCAGGAGACGTTCATTTGTAATTGTCAAGAGACAGTGACTAAAAAATTGTTTAAAAAGTTTAATTATTTAAATTCTATGGATGGAGTGAAATTTATGGAGGAAAATTTGTTACTAATTGATGATGCATCGGTATTACTTGTTTTTAAATGTTTCTTTTTCTGATTTATGCTCAGATATTTTTGGATTTGTGATAGTTCTGCTTCCATGTTGTACAGGTTCTTCAAAGCACTATATATGATGTTGATCTTGATCGCATCCTTCAAAGCATCCATTTATACTTGCAAGACTTGGGGATGGAAGAAATCAGAAGGAGGTATCCGCCTTGTATATATGTTATGTTTCTTGCTCTCTTTAATACATATTTATGTACTGCAGTTAAATTTTATTTTTTTCCCCTTTACCCAATATGAACTGATTTCTTTTCTCCTTTTTTCTGCTAATTTACACAACAAAAGAGCTGGTGCTGATGACAAACCGTTACGAATGGTGAAAACTGTTCTTCATGAACTAGTGAAGCTTCGTGGAGCTGCAATAAAGGGTCACCTTTCTATGGTTCCTATTGATATGAAACCTCAGCCAATTATTCTTGCCTACATTGACCTTAACCTTGAGGTTGTTATCCAGTAGGACAATAAGCTTTTCTAGATATATTTATTATTTTTACTTGTCTTTCTGACACCTTAATGTTGCAGACTTTAGCTGCGGCAAGAATGTTGACCTCATCAGGTCCTGGGGGCCAAACTCATTGGGGTGATTCAGCAGCCAACAATCCATCCTCTGGCACTCATTCTGCTGATGCACAGTTGAAGGTATTTTTTTACTCATTTTCTAATGCTTAATATTCAATCACAATACCTTTCTGCCTTTTGGCTAAGATCAAGTGTAGTATCTGTTCTTATCAGTTTAATATCTGATATGTGGGTCATCGGCCCACAATATTAAAAAAATATTCAATCACAAATTTGTGGTTGTCCTTGATATTTCTAATATTATGTTCTATAAATTCCTCTCCTGTTTTACTTGTTTTTCTGTTTCTCTTTTTGTGACTCAATGATGATTCCTTCCACCCCCTCCCCCCTTTTCTTTTTTTCTTTTGCTCTCTCCAATTTACAGCAAGAACTTGCTGCTATATTCAAAAAAATTGGTGACAAGCAAACATGCACCATTGGTCTATATGAGCTATATCGCATAACTCAACTATACCCAAAGGTAAGCATTTGAGTCTGGGCTTTCCATTTGGAAGATGTATACTTGATAATCCTTTTATTTTTTGAATGGTATCAAAAGTCAGTTACAATCGTGTTTGATTACCTGGCTAAAGTTTGTTTGTTTGTTTCTTTTTTTTCTTGATTTCAGGTTGATATATTTGCTCAGCTCCAAAATGCTAGTGAGGCATTTCGCACATACATTAGAGATGGTTTAGCTCAGGTTTTGTATTATCATCTTACACTAATGAATTGTTTAGGTATTCCCTAAGAAAAAATTGTAACGTAAAATATGTAGGTGCACAAACAATCAAAAGTGCATGCACATGCAGACAGAGGGTGGGAGAAACAATTGAAAACATGTATGTAATCAGTTGGTTTTGCCCTTCTACAGATGGAGAAGAACGCAGCAGCTGGAAGGACTCCCTCAAGTTTACCAATGTCAACCCCCCCTCCATCAGCCTTAACAATTTCTTCGCCTGAATTTGCTCCTCTCTCCCCTGTACACACAAATGCTTTAAATGATGCAAAATCCTTGAATATTAAATCTGATCCAACAAACTTTAATCTACCACCTTCATATACTGAGGACAACAGGGCCATGAATGCCCTTACTTCTAGGGGAATCACCTCAGAGAACTCATTGGGGGACCAAAGAAATGACAGATTTTTAACTGGAGGTAATCTATACTATTTGTAGTTTTGTGTGTGTGTGTGTGTGTGTGTGTGTGTGTGTTTGTGTTTTGTACTTCTAGATTAAGAAAAAACTAAGTGGAAAACGTCATGGGAACTGCAGTAAACAGTGGGACATTAGATGCAATCAGAGAAAGGATGAAGAGCATGCAATTAGCAGCTGCAGCTGGTAACCCAAACACAGGAAGCAGGCCTCTAATGTCCATGAATGACAACTCAAGCCAGGGACTCTCTAGTCAAATTCCCCATGCATCAGACCGCTCTGGTGTAGAGAATACGGTGCAGAGTGGGGTTCTTCCTATGGATGAGAAAGCGTTGTCTGGGCTTCAAGCCAGGATGGAGAGGCTTAAAAGTGGGTCAATTGAACATGTGTAGAAAAACAATTGGAGTAAAGAACAAGTATTTTGTCATCTTATTCATCACCCTGCTTTGTAAATGGATAGAGAGCCAGAATGCATTGAAAGGCAGTTGCCTCCAGTACATATATAGTTGGGATCTGTATTGAGTTTCCCTTCTCCAGTTGATGTCATGGCAACCTTCGGTTTAGTTGCAGAGCTCTGCGGAAAGTAGCACTTTTTGGCCAGTGCTAAAGACTTTTGACGTTTCTGCATATAATTGTATATTGTAGTTAAATATTCTTTTTGCAGATGTGCCTGATTTTCTTTTATTTAATACAAGTGTACTAACTCCTTAGTGCAGTATGAGTATAAATTTCTGTATTTGATAGTTATTTCTGGCACAAGGAAATTTTGATTGAAATGAACAGTTGTATACAAATTATTCTTCCAAGTAATGGCCAGCATTATATTGCATTGAAAATCACTAGTCAGCAGGCGAATGAAGTTATTGCAAGCTATGATACATTCTGTCTTGCCTTTTTATTAGTTTGTGCACGAGCAATATTGCACGTGACATGATCTAGTGATTGTGTGCTGGACTTGTGCATATAGCATTTCTCTTGTTTTGTTGCCTAGTTACATGACTTGTAAGACCCCAGCCCCAAGCTATTTACGATGTTACACGCTCATGATTAGAAAGTATATTCTTGAGCTCAGCCCGAGCTTTTCTTTCCTCCATAAGCAAAGGACACTGGTTCTTGAGCTCAACCTAACTTTTTTCTTTCCATGAGCATTGGACACTAGCGTAGTACAAGTTAAATAGGAGACTACCTCTTAAACCATCGTGATTTAGTATATTTTGGGAATTGGCTGTGAGACTAATATTCCTAGAGAGATACAATGGGTATGCAACACGAGTGTTGTGTAGAATGCACTTGGTTTTATAATTACTTTGGGTGGTTTGTATACTTGGAAGTGTAAACTGACAATTGCAAAATTTTACTCCTAGAGGGTCAGGTTAAGCATTTAAGTAACATGTCGGTTGTAGCTTAGAAGTTGAAGGGTGTTGGCATTGATTGCTCTCTTTTGCTCTACATTGAACATTTGGGTCTAAATGTGAAATACTAATTTTGAGCGCTTCATTGTGCAAGTTTTTATCCTTATATATATTGTTATTCTCCGTATAATTTGATGAAATTGGTACCGATGGATAGCGAAAAATTTTAAATTGACTGAATTGACTGTGTAAGTGCATTGGCGTGCTAGAGAGTGTTGTGCATAGGCAGTACCGCACATGATGATGTGCGTAAGATAGCTTGAGTGGGTCACTGGGACCATCTCGCTTCGATGAACCCTCGCCTTCATTATGAAGCGAAAGTAATCTAGGGAATTAGAGAGTCGGTCAGAGCATCTCTTCCTTTAATAGGGTTAATTTATTTTTACACTAGCATAATGGTTATAGACATGAGCTATTTTGCCTCTTATGTGAAAATTCCACCTAATTCTGCCAGAGTTTGATGCTCAGATTTGCCTATTATGTTTGCTAGTGATATTGAGGTTTTTTTTTTGGAGGGGGGACGTGGGGTGGATAAGTTTGTAAGGATTCTCCAAGAGATACTTAAGAGACATACTTGTAATGCGTTAAGTTAGGGTGCTTTGTGACGAAAATGGCTATGATAAAAATGGCTAAAGTATTCCCTAATATCTTGCAATTGGAATCTGAGAATGGGAAGATTTCAAGTAGTAAAGTTATGTGAATAATGGTACATTGTGTTGCAAATTTGGGAAATGCATTTTATTGCCTCTTCATATTTTAACTTGATGTCCTGTTGGTTGAGATTATTTCCACAATGTGAATTCCATATTGAATGGCGTTCCAAGTATGGTAGAACATATTAATAGGATTTAGAATCGCATTGAGCATTGAAGTAAGATTACTCATATTTTCAACATGGTGGGAGAATTAACTAAAGAAAAACATTAATAGTTTTTCCTAGAAACTTATAAATTGAATGTTTTCTTTAAAAAGAAACCATCAATACCATCTTGAGGACGATTACTACATGCTTGCCTAAGTAGGAGCAAACATATTTGCTTAGAGATACAACGTGGCATACTAAAATAGCAATTCATGTTTATGCGATATAGTCAATTTTTAGTAGTTGGTCGGGCTTAAGCTTAGTGTGATACCCAAAAAATTGATTAATCCTCGATGATGATATGATGGTGGGTTGTTTGGATTTAGTATTTTTCATCACTCATCACTCTATTTTCATCATTGATAACTCAAAACTTGTGGATCCCACGGTTAAATGGTTTGTTTGGATTTGTTTCTAATTTTTGTTTTTATCATTCAATTCTCTGATTTTTGAGTTATGAGTTATGGAAACTGAAAATAACTTTTAGGTGTTTTTGAGTTATAGAAACAGAATTATGATGACATTTTGGTAAATACACACATATTTGAGAGACCCACAATTAGAGAGTAGTCAAATCAAATCCGGTCTAGTATTCTTCTTCTTTCAGAACTGACCCTCTAAGTTTCAGCTTTTGTTATTTCAATCCTCTATGTTTCAGTTTTGTCATTTCAGTTCTTTAAGTTTCAAATTTTGTCAATTCAGTCCTTCGTTACCCTTTAGTTAAGTGCTGCCGTTAATTAAACCAAAGCGACGTCGTTTTTTTTTTTTTTTTTTTTTAATTTCTTATTTTACTAAAATAATTTAATTACCAAAAAAAAAAAAAAAAAAAAAATCTAAAGGGAACGACGACGTTCCCTTGCCTCTGAAAATCAAAAACATCATCGATACCCTATTTGGCTATCCTTAACAATCCGACTAGCTAAGAAATTTTGGGGGAGAGAAAAAGGGGGAGAGAGAGACTGCGAGATCTAGACCGAGAGAGAAGAGCGTGGGGATTGAAGATTCAGTGGAAGAGATGAAGTTGCTCAATATAGAGGCGTTGAAAATCGGGGCTAGGGAGGACGATGCGGCGAGTTCTACTGGCATTGTCCTTTTCGATCTTTGGACGAAGTCTACGGGGGACGTGGAAGCTCTGCAAATGGCAGAGGCGACGGTGGAGGCGGAGGACGCCATGGAGTCATCTTTAGCTCCTTTGTCGTCTTGATTGTCATCGTCGTGGTCATATATATGTATCGGTGATGTTTTTGGTTTTCAAATAGATCTATAAAATTAATTAAATGGTTTTGTTTTAATATCGGTGATTATGCAATTTTGGTTTTGATTTTTGGGATATCATTCAATGATTACTCTCCATGTGAGTATGTATCGGTGATATATTTAATATCGGTGATGTTTTTGGTTTTCAGAGGCAGGGGAATGACATCGTTCCCATTAGATTTTTTTTTTTTCTAGATTAAAGTATTTTTAGTAAAATTAAGAAGTTAAAAAAAAAACAATAAAACGACGTTGTTTTGCTTTAGTTAATGGCAGCACTTAACTGAGGAGTAACGGAGAACTGAATTGACAATATTTGAAACTTAGAAGACTGAAATGACAAAACCGAAACTTAGAGGATTAAAATGACAAAACCGAAATTTAAAGGGTCAGTTTTGCATTTTAGTCTTTTTTTTTTTTTTTATATTGGGTTTTTGGGTTTGGTATTTTTTTTTTCACTGAGTTCGGCGAGTTTGGGTATTGGCGGTTGAAGGAAAAAGAAAAAGAAAAAAAGAAAAAAAAAATAAAAACTGCACCAAGTCAATCCGTGAGTCCCACAAAAAGCAAAATTTTTTGAGTTATCAAAATTGGAAACAAGTGCCAAACATGCCACCTTAGCAAGTTTTGGTATCATCAGTGATAAGTGATGAGTTATAGAGTGATGAGTGATGAAAATTGAGTGAGGAGTGAAGGTTTTGTAAAAACCAAACAGCCCCTGTAACTAGGAAATGGGCCATGAAATTTTTATTTTCTTATTTTTATGAGGATGACGTAAGTATGAAATTTTTTTTAATAAAGATGTATTTTTATGGGTTTCTTGATCTTTGCCCATAAATAATTAAGTAGGTGTAAACAAGCACTCATTTGGGTAACCCATTAAAAAAGCCCTAGATTTATGGTGTTTTGCAAGATGGTATGTAATAAGCATCTTATTCTAGACAAAATGATTCCGCAAAAAAAAAGTGGCCACTCTCATAGGCATAGGCAACCATGAGCCACCCACAATTCCATGCCGACAAAGGCGGAGCTAGGGGGTGCCAAGGGGGCCATGGTCCTACTTAGCTTTTGAAATTTTCATTTAATTTTCTTTTACATTTGGTAATAAATCTGAAAATTACACAAAAATGTATTCACCGGTCGCCTGTGAAAATTTTCTAGCTCCACCACAGTTGCTGACTCTTTCCCTCTCTCTCTGGATTGCTCTCCGTATCCTTGGGTTCCATCAAACAAAGGCACTAGGATTTGGTTTGTGAAAGATCCACTTGGTTACAATCAAAAGGAGCACGTGGAATCCATTGGTGAGGCTTAAAGAGGGCCTGGAAAAGAGTAAAGGTTCGTACTTGGTACTCTTCCACTGTGTGTACAGTCATCATTAGGCTTTGTCTCCAAAATAGTATGGGAAAGATTCAAAACCCAGTTTAGTTTGATGCAAAATTTCTTTTCTTTCAAGGTGAACCCACTTCAATTAGTCTGCCAAAAAACCAAAGTAGTAGAACAATAATGTCCAAGCAAGCAGCCTTAGGGGTCCCAAGCTCAACACAACCCCCTCTCTATAAACATAGTAGCAACACGACACGCACGCACGCACGCTACAATTGTCAACAGAAAAAAAAAAAGACACGTCTCTTTTAAAAGAGAGCTCACTTCATGCAAAAACTAGTCCCCCACAACTCGATAGTCTACAGGCTTTTCATACACAAAAGAGATCAGAAACAAGCTCATAACTAGAGACTACAAAAGGTCGCAGAGACAGTCTTAGTAGTACTACTCTTATTAAAGTTGCGCACTATATATCAGATTGTACCTTAACTTCCAATCATGTTCCAAAATAGTGAGTCAGCTTCACTAGCACATTTCCACACAGGACCACTTTGCTACCTTTTTTTTTTTTTTTTTTACCTCTTAAAACTGATTTTGAGAAGCCTCGTTGTTTTGTTCTCAGAATCGTGCTTTGCACTGCCAAACGCGTGCAGCGTTTAAAAGAGAGCCATTTAATTGGTTGGTCAGGCCAGTGATGTGAAATACATGCAAAATAAAATTTAAACTTGAAAGTGACATTACTGGTTGAAACTTGAAAGATTTGAAACATAAATGGGTTACATGGAAAAAGAGAACTGTAACTTCAAAGTTAAGTTAAACAACTCAGTGTAAAATTTGATTTAAAGTAAATTTAATTGGGGGACCAGATCGAGCAGAACAAAGGGAATCAATCCCATGGGGCACACTAGGCACTTGAGTATCATTTTCACCGCTCTTTGTTTCAAATAGAAGGAACGGTTAAAGGGAAAAACAAAAGTGAATCCATGATGATTTTGTTGTTTCAAATTTGAACTAGTGGTGGGTCTACTCATAATGTTAAATCTTTCCTTTCCAATCCAAAGTCTCCCTTTTTATCTTTTTACTTTTATACAAAACCCACCAGATTACATCAAAGGAGTAAACAACAAAAATGCTCAAGTTAAATTGTATCTAGACCTTAGAATATTGAAAATTTAGAAACAACTTATGAAGTCAGATCAATTCTTAATTGATTTATTTTATACTTGTTGTAGGCTAATTTCTATGTACCAATACAAGCAATTAAGGCCTATCAAACAAGTACCACGCGTCTTGGGGCCTCGAATGATACGGGCTTTGATGGATAGGTAGCCCAGCGTAAAGCCGGTCAACGTACGAAACGAACAAAGTCAAATTAAGGCTGCATGTTTTTTTTTCCACCTTTCACACAGTGGTCCAAGCCCACACAAGGAATCTAAGAACTACTACTTATAATTAGGGACGGCAATTTTGCCCCGCTCCTGCTCCTCCCTATTTTGCTCTACTGGTTTTTCCTCCTCGCAAAGATGGTGGGGCGGGAATAGGGCGCGATTTTAGCCTTGCACCACGATACAGGGATAAGTTTAGACTTTTTAAACCCAACTTGCCTCGCATTAATAATGGCTAAATTGTAAATTTTTCATACCCTAAAATCTTACTATTTAAATAAACATATTATTAACTTATTTTTATTCTACTCAACAAAGCTTTTTGTTTTTGTTTTTTTTTTTTTTAGCAAGGTTAGAAATAAGGTATCAATTTTAATATTTTCTTTTGTCTTTATCATAAACAAATTTATATACTATTGAATCATTGATTTTGTATTATGAGATTTTTGTTTTTGTTGTGATATTGATTTTGTATTATGATATTTTTATTTTTGTTGTGATATTGTCTTGTTAAACACTTTAATAATATCATTCAATTTTTACTCAAAATAAGTTTGATTTGATGGGATGAAGTTATTTGAAATTTCAAGTAAATTTTTATTAACAAAATAGAATTTATTAAAAACAATTGTCATATTTGTGAGCAAATTAACAAGAAGTAGAGTTTTACAGGGCGGAGCGGGGCTTTGCAGGGCCTCAAGAAGTAGGGATGGGGCAAGAAAATTTTTCCCGTAATGCGGGACGAGACAGGGATAGGATAAGACAAAATCATGCTGAGCGAAGACGAAAACTCCATCCTTTGAACCTGCCCTGCTCCATTGCTATCTCTACTTATAATGTGTGTAGAATCGGAGATTACACACGCTTAAAATAATAATAAGGTGTTGGAAGAACTCTACACACCCACTTTAACAATTAAAAAAAGAAAAAGAAAAAAAAATTACAACATTTCTACACCATTTAGTTCATTGTTTTCACCAATAAAAAATTCAAACCTTCGATTTGCAAACTTTGTATGTTTTAATAATAATAAGTTTATTGACATGCAAAAATTTACGAGCTTTTTTATAAGTTGATGTGTTTTGCCACTATTGATTTATGTTGAAGTAAACTATTAATAGTTGGCAAACGTGAAGCGTTAGCGGTACGAATAAGAAACCTTAAAAAAATGTGAATTTGTGCATGTCTCTAGACCTATACTATACATGTTTCATTTGAACAGTTTAATTAATCTAGTGACTTAAGAATGACGTGTTTACATGAGTGTGCCTAGGGAAGAGTAACAAAATTTTTTTTTTTTTTTTTTGGCGGGGTGGGAGCTTAATTGTGGGTTCAATTGACACTTGGACCCCAATTTAAGAGGAACTATGAAAGAGTTTTATTTATTTATTTATTTATTTATTTTATCCTCCAGCTAAATTGAACAGAATGACATTTGAATACCCAAGCTAATAACATTTTCGTTCAATTGGAATTTTCCAACGACTAGGTTCGATTCCCCATCTCCCAAATTGAAGGTAAAAAAACAAGGAACATTTTTGTACTCAAATTGAACCCAATCCAATGAAAATGCCAACTAACCAAAATTATCATAGTTGATATAGGTGTGTTTAGATATTGTTTATTTTGTTAAAAATTAAAAATTGAAAACACTGTAGCAAAATAATTTTTAAATATATGAATAGTACCGTAAGACTCATTTTTAATGAAAGTTTTGTTGAAAAAAGAGGTTTGCGAGTCCTGTGAACAGTGCATAAGACCCATTAAAACTCAATTAACGCTCTTCTCAAAAAAAAAAAAAAAAAAAAAGTGAAACGCAAAACACTGGCTTTTCATCAGTACCCAAACGGGTACTTAATTTTACACAATATGCTTTCTAAATAACTCATTCCACCTAAGCAATCAACAATATACCATGAATTTACATCAAACTAGTGAATAATAAAAAAAAAAAATGTTTAAACTTTCAATTTGCAAATTTGTATGTTCCAATAAAAAAGTTTATAGACATGCAAAAATTCACGAGCTTTCTTATAAGCTTATGTGTTTTGCCACTATAGATTTATGTTGAAGTAGTATAAGTATTAACTAGTCGCTAACCCGTGCGATGCACGGGATAGTTAAATAAAAATTAAAAGTACTTATTTTACTTAAAGGTATATGACTTAAATTTTAAAAATGTATAATTTGAAAATGAATGAAAATAACTAATTTCTTCAATATAATGATTTAGAAAAATTCTTTTTCTTTCATATCATTGGTTTCACATAACACATTTCGATGTGGGCTATTCTATGGTGATAACTTTACATAATATTTAACTGCAGTTATATCTACTATCCACTACCAATCTAATATATGTTATCTTGATAATAGATCTACAAATTGTTTTCTCGTATTCTTAGAACTTGCCACATTATTGTTATTATCTATATATAATATAAAACTGAAAATTTTAATTTTTTTGAAAACCTTACATTAGAATTAGGATTAAAAAATAAATTTTTTTTAAATTAGACCTCACGTTACTTTTTTTTTTTAAGGGCTCACTTTAGGTTAAAAAAAAAAGACTCACGTGAAAAAAAAGAGACTCCTTTTAGGATTAAGGAAAAAAAAAAAGAGACTCATATTAGGACTCTCTCACTATTTAGTTTAACAAATTAAAATTTTTTATAAATTAAAATGACGAGGAAAAAAGAGGAAGAGAGACTCCTGTTAGGACTCTCTCACTATTTAGTTTTAAAAATTAAAAAAAAATTATAAATTAAAATGATGATGTAAAAAATTGTGGGAATTTCAGAGGCTTTAGTTATATATATATATATATAGATAATAATATCTATATATAATATAAAACTGAAAATTTTAACTTTTTGAAGAATTAGGATTAAAAAAAATAATTTTTTTTTAAATTAGTCCTCACGTTAGTTTTTTTTTTTTAAGGGCTCACTTTAGGTTAAAAAAAAAAAAAAAAAGACTCATGTGAAAAAAAAAAAGGAGAGACTCCTATTAGGATTAAGGAAAAAAGAGAGAGACTTCTATTAGAACTCTCTCACTATTTAGTTTAACAAATTAAAATTTTTTATAAATTAAAATGATGAGGAAAAAAGAGGAAGAGAGACTCCTGTTAGGACTCTCTTACTATTTAGTTTTAAAATTTTAAAAAAAATTATAAATTAAAATGATGATGTGGAAAATTATGGGAGTTTCAGAGGTTTCGGTTTTTAATATATATATATATATATATATATATATATAGATAACAGGCAAACGTGAAACGCTAGCAGTAAGAATAAGATTGCTTAAAAAATTGTGAATGAAAAATGTGAATTTGTGCGTGTCTCTATACTCTCTAGACCTATACATGTTTCAAATATGCTGAGTTCTCCAATTTTGACTAACTAAATCACTTGAACTCAATTTAATTAATCTAGTGACTAAAAAAGAGGTTTTTAGATTTTTTATTTTAGACTTTTTTCATGTGCTCTGAATTAAAAAAGAGGTTTTCGGTGTGAACTCATTGAAGCGATATAAAGACTCCTACCATTAAACTATACCCCGTAGTGGTTATATTTGTGCACTTAAGAGGAACAAGAAAAGAATAACATTTAAATATGCAAGCCAATTATTTTTTGTTCACTTATAGCCTCCTCTATGTCCCCAATGTTCAGGTTAGATCTCCATCCCCCAATTAAAGAGGAACTAAGAGTTTCTAAAAAAAAAAAAAAAAGAGGAACTAAGAAAGAATATTTTGGTTCAACATTTGAATACCCCTGTTAATAATCTTTTGGTTCAATTGGTATTTTTTTGCTCTCCAATGGTGAGGTCCATCCCCATCCCCCAATTAATGTAGGGGAAAATATATATATATATATATATATATTCTTTTTGAGTACACAAATTGAACCCAATCCAATAAAATGCAAAGTACCCAAAAGCAGCATCGGTAATGTAATTTAATTTTACACAATACGCTTTCACAATAACTCATTCCATCTAAACAATCAACAATATACCATAACTTTACATAAAAACTAGTAAATTATACAAAAAAATATAGGTCCACCCAGCAACTCAGTTCAGCTCAGACTCGGATTTCATTCATCACGAGCGGCAGCAGAGGCACCATAAAGAAACTCAACTCAATTGTCTTTTTTTTTTTTTTTTTTTCCCTCTTTTGTTTTAATCACCCAAATTAACTAGCAAGAAGATAGAGTTGAATTTGACAAAGTAGTAGCTGAAGATGTTCTTGGTGAAGGCGATGACTGCTTCAATGTCACAGTTGGTAAAATGCTAGTTTTTCTCCTCTCTTGTTCTTTAATTAGATCTCCAGCAAACAATTCTAGCTTCTCTAAATTTGTGGTCTCAACCATCTTTTTCCCTTGAAATAAAACTGACTCCACATTTTTCTGTTCCAACATGTTTTCTGTCACGGCCAACACGTCCATGCTCTTGCCAGAAGAATTCATGCCCTTCTTCAAACCACCATGCTTTTCAGCTAGACTTTCATTTGCCTGAATGCGAACATAATTACCTCTCCGACACTCACCAAATGCCATTGAAACTGCTTGATCAACCTGTAGATTAAAATAAGAAAGATTCAATGATTAGCATACCCACCTAAAACAAATTAATCAATTGAAACTCACTTTTCTTTTTCTTTTTCAATGAATTTAAAAGTAAGAACCAAATAAGCTAAAAAAAAAATACACAAAGGACAAGATAAGCCCACGTTCAGATTCCTCAGCCGACAAAATTGTTTCAAATGCAATATAATATTTATTTATTATATGATCGGAATCTAACTAATCAAATTCATCATCAAATTTGTAATTTTTTTTATAGTAAAATTTGTGATAACTTACCATGTCGGAAGCTCCATCTCCGGCAATTCTAACAAGCTGAGTTCCATTGGGAATTGAATTTGCAACATCAAATTGAGACTCCCCATTCCCTAAAGACACCACAAGCAGATCCTCGACTCCATTACACATAGGAAACTCCTGCTTGTTATGCAGCACATGCGTGACGGCCGCAGCCGTCGGATTGTTCATCGCCACCTCCCCATTCACGGCCAAGATCTTCGTCCTCCCGTCCACCGACTTCATCTCCACGGGCCCCACAGCCGACGTGGCAGCACACACGTCCGTCATCTTGAAATCGTAGCCGTCGAATTCCACGGCGTCCGCGCGGGAAAACACGAACGGCCCGCTGCTGGAGAGGTCGTAGCAGGGGATCAGAACCGTCTTCAGCGTGTCCTTCAGGGTGGTTGACTCCCCAAAAGTCTTGGCGAAGAGTTTCTCCAGCTTCGCCGGACGGCGGAGGAGTCGCCGGAGAGTGCTTTCCGGCGACACCCGGAAGAGCTTGCGGCGGTTCTGGATGAGGAAGCTGAGGGCTTGGTCTGCCGTGAAGATGGGGTTGCCGTCTTTTCCTCGGGTGAAGAGAAGGGCGGCGAGTATTCCTCCGGCGCCGGCACCGGCCACCACGTCGAAGAAGTGGGCAATGCGGGCGTTGGGGTTGCCGGATTTGCGGCGGAGAAATGACTCGAGACGGGCGAGGGCGGTGGCGGCGAGGATGCCGTCGGTGGCGCCGCCTCCGTCTATGGAGAGGACTCGGACTTTTCCGACAGAAATGTTATTGTTATTGTTATTGCTGGTGGTTATGGGCTTCAATTTCAAGTTTTCTTGGAGGGGAGTGGTGGGAATGCTATCATAGCCGAAGAGGAACTTGGTTTCAAGGATAGAGAAGATTTCATAAGACAACTTGTCTACGTCAAAGGAGGAGTCTTCTTCCAAGTTGAGCATTGGGTTTGACACTACCGTCACTGCAGCCGCCATTTTAATGTTTGTTTTTCGAAAATCTTAATGTTTCTGTGTGTGTGTGTGAGAGAGAGAGAGAGAGAGTTATGACTTTACGAGCGTGTGAGAGTGAGAGTGAGAGAGAAATGAGAATTGGAATAGGATGATGAAAATGGGGAGGCACCGGATTGCCTTTATATAGGTGTGGAGGTGCATACGTGCGTACTGTCTCTGTCTATGGTGTGCTGTGTCATTCACTCATTTGTGTGTGTGATTTTATTTTATTTTTTATTTAAAATTTTTAAAATAAATGTTTCTGTGATTTGTGAATGTCGTGGAATGAGCATTTGGTAGGCGACTAATCGGCATCCAAGTAATTAACTAATACTGATTATCATACGTTTTTTATTTATTTATTTATTCTTCATGTTTTTGTTGCATTTTGGAATGGAGGGAGCAAAGAAATTTTGAAGTCCCAGTCGAAACACATCAGGTTCAGACCTTTTGTATTTCTTTTTCTTTTTTCTTCTTTGTAAACGCTTTACTGCTTTTAGTTTAGTGTTATTATACAAACCTTATTTTTATTCTTTCTTTGACTGAGAAAAAACACCCAGCAAAGTTGAAACTCTATAGAATTTAGTTGGCCCGGACAAAGAAGAATCACAGAGCTCTATCTTTATGTTATGTTCTTGAGTAATTACTATGTGACCCTACAGTAGACGTGGTCTTCACAATAACAAATGCAATCCAATTAATACTATACTTTTATTGGTTTTTGTTATTGGGTGTTATCACTGGGTGGATAAATCATTCGCGACTAAGTGAGCAACACATGGTGGAACCTCCTTTAACTATATCCTGTCTTCAGTTGTGGTCTAAGCATTTTGCTGTATTATGAGCATTCGGCGTGGCCAATTTTAGGGAGATTTTTGAGTTGCGTCACTAAGTTTCGTGTTTGAAAGATCAAAACAACTGTCACACCACCTAGATTGGCTTTCATGCAATTTTTGTAGGTAACATAAGTTGAATTCTGAGACCCACAACCACAATTTTTTTTTTTTTTTTTGAAAATATCGTTATCTATCTATCTATCCATCTATCTATCTAACAATATTCATTCTTTGATTTAGACTTTTCTAAAGGTCAAAAGTACTTCATCCAATATCCAATAAACTTCTCCTACAATATTTTAGGAGTATGGTCTATAATGTCACAATATTTATACTACTACTATTTAAGGGGTTTTCCCTGTTTGAATTGGATTTTTTTTTCTAGAATATCTCTATAGCCTATGTTTAAGTAGGGGCAAAACTTGAGAACAATACCATAAAAATATATCTCTAACATTCTCCTAAAACATTTCTTACAAAATAGGATTACTCTCACACTAACCCACTTCTTTAAAGCAACTATACATTTACAGTTTTTTTTATATATTAAAAAAATAGAAAAACAAGTTAAAAAAAAAAAAAATCATCCTCACGTTTATCTTCTTATCAAATTATTAACTTTTATCAAAAAAATAGAATAGCCTTTGAGCACGCGCGTGCTCAAAGGCTAGTAAAATTTCCTTTCTTAGATTAGACTTTTATATGATTCAAAAATACCCCTACATTCCTAAAACTTGGGACAAAATTTGGGACAACTCAGTAAACATACATGCCTACAAAATAGGACCACTTCCCCATTAATCCATGTTTTCAAAACAACTCTACTTAAAAATATATAATAAAAAAAAGCTTCCTATAAAAATTCTATCCAAAAAAAAAAAAAAAAAAAAACAAAACAAAAACCAACGTTAAGTAAAAAGCTTCCCAATCTAACTTAGAGTTGAAAAAAAAAAAAAATTCTTATCCTTATCCCATAATCTGGGATAAGTCTATGTAGTTTTTTATTAGATTATTTAAAAATATTTTCAGGTTATTCACTACTCTTTTTCACTTATTTAAGTAAAATTATTAAGTTTTAAAATCCCAAATTTTAGGTTATAATTTTTTTCTTTCTCACACAGGTTCAATTCTATATATTAAAAAACCCAGCATATATTTTAACATGTATCAATTAAAATTTCAAAATATTGACAAAAGCTAAATACAAAATTTTCTTATTAAAAAAACGTAGATACAAAATTTTAATATTTTAAAGACCGATAACCTCTCATTTCTTCACGTCTTTTACTGCTCACAAACTTCCCATTATAAGAGCATCAACAGCAGTGGATTTATATTTTTAGCTATTTAGCATCACTAAAAGTTATTTTACCTATTTTATACACATCATTATCTCCATCTTTTTCTCTCTCTTCCTCTTCGTCTCTCTCTTCTCTGATACAGAGCAACCAAACCACCACACCACGGCAAACCACGACAACAATCATGCCACGGTAATCACACCAACACACCACAGCAACCCACAGATCAACAACCCACCACCACCGACCCATAGGCCACAATCCACCGACCCACATCCACGAAACCCATTAATCCACAGGCCACATTCCAATCAGACCACACCCACAGCATAAACCCAGCACAAACACAAACACAAACACAAACACAAACTCAGGTCTGCAATGGAGCTTGGATCGACGATGAAGCTTAGGTCTGCAATGGAGCTTCGATCGGCGACATGGGTCGGCGGCGTGGGACGGCGACATGGGCGATGATGATGAAGATCGATGATGAAGATTAAGATTGGCAATGAAGATCAGTGATGAAGATCCAGACTAGATCGGCGAAGCAGAGAGTAGACGAGGGAGAGAAAAAAAAATGAGAAGGAAAAAGGAAGAAAGAAGAGAAGCCGGAGAGAGAGAGATCGATGATGATGATGAAGATCAGCGATGAAAATCGGCGATGAAGATCCAAACCTGTTGGCGAAGCAGAGAGTAGATGAGGGAGAGAAAAAAAAAATGAGAAGGAAGAAAGAAGAGAGCCGGAGAGAGAGAGAAAAAGAAAGAAAGAGAAAATAGTTTTTTAATGGAAGAGGAGAGGGAAACTTAATAAAATATTATTATTATTTTTTAGCTCTCATGAACAGTGCACATCTATTTATAGATATGCACTATAGTAGTGGAGCTAAAAAAAGTAGATTTCGCTCCACTGCTATAACTTGATTTTGGTACTAGAGGAGCTAAAAAATAGCAATATAACAATATAGCACCACTGCTGTGAGTGCTCTAAGTAGGTTCCAGTTAGCTCAATTGGTAAAGTCTCTCATGATTGAATAAGAGATTTGGAGTTTAATCCCTTCCTATACTAAAAACCAGGGACGGACCCAAAATTTTAAGTTAGGAGGGGCGAACTATAAGTAAAAAACAAAACTTCAAATATGCATCTATATAGTCAGTGGCGAAGCCAAAAATATTTTATAGGAGGCCAAGCCAAAGATAATAAAAAATTTTAACTTAAAAAATAATCATGACAAAAAAAAAAAACTTTATTTTACAAAATTAATAAACAAGTCTATAAGAATTAGTGAATGGCTTAATTTAATTTCTCAGGCAAATACTATTATTAAATTAAAATACAGGAGAATTCTCTTTTTACATTGTACGTATAATGTAAATTTATATTGTTTACATAAAAAAAGTGACAAATATTGTATTCATTTGCAAAAAATATACAATTTTTACCATTTTTTTACAAAAATGTACCATATTTATTACTTTTTGTATGTCCATTATGTAAGTTTACGTTGAAATTGCAATGTAGACAAAAATTACAATGAATGTAAAGCAAATTGATGATCACTTACAAGTTAACAATATACCTACTAGTCCTCTGCAGTACTACACAGTGATCTTATTTTGTTTGATTGAACTACACCTATTAAGATATCAATCTATATTCATCAATGAAAAATATCAATCAATAAAATAATAATATAATTAACAATCCTAATTTATATTACTATTTTATGAGTTACTATAGTTTTCCATCACTTTACTAAAACAAAGAGCAGCTGAGTCTTAAACTCAAAGTGAACACGTTTGAATATACAAACAGAGAGAGGGATTCAAAGAGAGATAAATACAGCAGTGGAGCCGTAGAGGGCCTGGAGGCTAGATTTCCACTGAACGTCCCTAATTGCCTGGTCAGATCTTCAAGTTAGATGGAGCTCTTTGTAGCAAGCGGCGATGGGTGAAGGATAGGGTTGTTTATTTGATATATATATATATATATATATATATCAAAAAGGGAGGGATACCAAGCGCAAAGGGGCGGAAGCACAGAGATAGTATATTGAAAATAAGATTAACAAAATAAAACCAGCCAAGGAGGCAGTAACACAACAAATAATCAAAATAATTTAAACAAGTATTAAGGCGGTAGAACCAGCTAAACAATATAACATTTAAACAATAAATGAATATGAAAGTACTGAATTAATATTGAAAATAGTTAAACATATACAATAGTGGTAAGCACTCAGTGGCGGCTCCAGGATTTTCTTTTAGGGGGGTCAATAGTGTCTTGAGCTAAAATTTTGTTGTGGGGAGTAAAAGATAAAATGATTTTTTTTTTTGTATATATTACATACAATACAATTCCAAATAATATACAATACAACTATATTGTAAAATAGTCTAAAAACATTATTAATAGTTTAAAGATCGGTAAGAAAATAACAATAAAATGCATATAAATAAATATAAATAAATAACTAATCATAATTTTTGTCAAATTAATAATAACTTATTATAATCATATATAATATCAATTAAATAAAAATATATGATAAAGAAGAATAGTGACACACCTAAGAGTAGGTTTGAGAGTAAACGTTAAATTAAGGAAAATAAATAGTAATTTTTATAAGATTTTGCTTTCGAAGTGTATGAATTTTTAACCACACATGTGGTCATTCTTTTGGAATTTGAGCAAGCACTAAAAGACTTTTTGGACTCGAAAAATTGAAGAACACTTATCAAACTACTTGATTAGATAGAAAAAAAATATAGAATGGAGAAAAAGAGAATGAGAAAAGAATCATAGATGTAAATACTGATCAGTTGGTAGTACAAGTGGTGTAATTTTTTGTTGATGAAGAAGCAAAGTGTAGGAAAAAAACAATTTCATTCTACCATCAACTGTAAAGTAAGCCAGAATCCAGAGAGAAGATTTATTTATTTTTTGATAAATGAGCAATTTTAAGAGAACAAAATATTTATGCAATAAAATCTAGATGACAAGTTGTTAAAGGTATGTAAAAAAATTATGTCAATTATGGGTTTAGATAACAAGTCAATTATAACTTGTCACTTAACCTTTATAGTAAAAATATTGTGAAAATAACACTAATATGATCACATTTGAAGTTTATTTCAATTGGGTTTAAACAAAATGTAGGGTTAGGGTGTTCAAAATTTTATTTAAGGGTCAAAACAAAAAAATATTAAAAATTTTAAATATAAATTTTTTCTTTTTGGGGCAAAGCCAGGGGGTTCATTTGAACCCCCTGGGCTGGCTTCATTTGAACCCCCTGGGCTGGCTGTAGAGCCGCCCCTGTAAGCACTAGTAGTAGTGGTTACCTGATTACAAACAGTGAGAAGACCTGAGATAAGTTTAGGAGGAGGAGAGAAACTCTCTAATATCTCTAAACTAGCTCTAGGGAATTCTCTTGAAAACTTACTAAAGGAAGTTCTTGAGAAACTAAGTTCTGAGTCAACAATAAGGGACATCCCCCTTTATATAAGTAAAAAAAGTAAAAGTTTAACAGTGAATAGTAAAATAAACAGTGACTTTTTTACTATTCATATCAGGACCCGTGAGGGACAGTAGGAGCTTTATCAAAAGCCGAGAGATAATGTTTTGGTGTCTTGTACCGAAAGTAATCAACAAGGCAGTCAATAGATTCCCATGGGGGACAGTCAGAGCAATAGGTGGTGCTTTAACCAAGGGTAAATATTGCAGCAGAAAGTGTACAGATATCTCCTTTGTCGGGAGAATCTTCATCATGCCCAAACAACCTTTGATCATAAGGGAAATAAGGATTATTAGCAACAGATTCTTCAGAAGAAGCACCTGACTTTTCTTCTTTAGTAGTTCGGTTGGCAACTAGACCTTCAGCACACTTGAGAAGAGCAAAAAGAGCATCAGGATCCCTTCGGAGATCATCAAGAGGGGAGCTCTTCTTTTTTGGTTTAACATTGGGTTTGACATTTTTGATTGATGATGGGGATGGTATCTTAGTCTGAACGGGGGCCTGTAGTAGTGAATGTCTACTAGCATTGGGAGTAGCATAAACTGAGCATTCCCTGGTAACAATGTTAATAATATTTTGGATATAAGGAAACCTATCCCACCATTTAACATACCAGTGGCGGGCAAGAACACCATCATCATGTTTCTCATATTGCCATTTTAAAATCCATGGGATCTTATTGCGTTTAACAAAATGGAGCAGAACAGAAAATTTAGCACCATGGGAGTCAACTCTATAGCTTTTTGAGAATAGTTGGAAAACATCCATTAATGGTTCAGGAAGGATGTCAGGAACAAGACCAAATTGGGACCACCAACGAATAAACCAAAGAGGTAAATAGCCAGTGAATTGTTTATCAAAATTAACAAACCAGGAATGAGTCATGTTATCATTCTGGTGAAGCATGAATCGGAACCAGGCAGTGATATAATCATGATAAGAATAGGGGATGAGGGATTTTGGCATTGATTTGGTATCATTAGGGGAGGAGCCCCATTTTGATTCAGCAATAACTTTAACAATGTAAACACTATGGTAAATAATTTTCAAAGAATCTTCCTTATCTTGGATGGTTTTGATAACAATGGAATTTTCATGCTGCAGGAGGTCAGAATAAAACTGTAAATTCTTTTCCCCATGCTCAAGGATCCAGTGAAATCTTGGAGGAAAATAGCTTTTAGCAAGCTGCAAAGGGTCAACAATTGAGGCTCTGTTGGGTTCAACATAAAACAAGCTTTGGTAAAATTGTTTTTTGATATATTGAGAAGGATTGAATTTCTTAGGAAAAGCAGTCCTAACGGGTTGGTGAACAGGTGTCACATCATAAGGGTCATATGATGAGGCCAAAACAGAAGAATAGTTATGTTTAGGTATGGTGCCTAAAGTAGTGAAATGGTTAACAGTTTGCAGGGAAGAGGTAGATTCACGTTTAATAATTTGGTTTTCATTAGCAGGGCCTTTGTCTTTCAACCGCCTACTTGCCATTGGTGAATTCTGCAGAAATTCACGAGTAAGGAAATTAGGGATGGTGTTTTGGGAACCTTTAATCTAATCAATATTAAAATAAAAAACACTTAAAATAGCTTGCCATCTGGCAAAAATATGTTTAGAAGCAATATTTTCAACATCTTTTTCAATAACATATTTAGCACTTTTACGGTCAATACGAAGTAAGAATTTTTGGTTTAACAGATCACTTTGGAATTTTGAAATACATAGTACTATAGATAAAATTTCCTTTTTGATAGTACTATAGTTTAGCTGTGCAGCATTTCAGATTCCAGAATAGAAGTGAACAATTTGTTCAGATGAATCTGGTGAAACTCTTTGTTTCAGAATACCTCCATAATCTATGTCAGAGGCGTCAGTTTCAACAATTTTAAAAGCATTAATAGTAGGAATACCAAGGCAGGGCAGTGTCTTGATGTGAGTTTTAATTTGTTTAACAAAAGTAGTATGGACATCAGACCAAGGTGGAGGATTACTTTGTAGCCGATCAAAAAGAGGCTTACATTGCTTCCTCAAGTCTTTGTAGAAATTAGCAACATAATTCAGGGATCCAAGAAATCTCTAGAGTTGTGTTTTATCAATGATGACATCAGGGAATTTATCAGCAAACTGAATGGCTCTATCAATAGGACGAATTTGTCCTTCAGCAATATCATAACCAAGAAAACGAATTTTTGTTTGAAACAATTTGATTTTCTTAGCAGAAACAACCAGACCATTTCTTTTGATGGTATCTAGAAACGAATGCAAATGTTTCCAGTGTTCATCAATAGAATTAGAGTAAACAAAGACATCATCAATGTAAACAATAGTGAAATGGCTGAATAAAATGAAAATGTCATTCATAATGTTTTGGAACTTACTGGGGGCATTCTTGAGACCAAAAGGCATAACATTCCACTCATAATGACCAAAAGGAGTGGTGAAAGCAGTTTTGTATCTATCATCCTCTCTTATCTGGATTTGCCAAAAACTAGACTTCATATCAAATTTGGAGAAAACCACCGCATCACTCAATCTATGAACTAAGTCATTTTTGTTTGGAATAGGATACCTAATCCATTCTAAAACTTTGTTCAAAGGCTTGTAGTTGATCACTAGGCGAGGAGTTTCTCTCTCAATCTCAGCATTTTTTTGAACATAGAAAGCAGCACGTGACCAGGGAGACTTGCTGTTTCTAATCAATTTCTTATAAAGTAAATCTTGGATTTCTTTTTTACAAAACTTTACCATTTTAGCATTCATCTGTATGGGGCGAGCTTTAGTAGGAATATTTTTTTCATTAAAATCTTTAATATAAGGCAAGTCAACAATGTGTTTCTTCCTATGCCAGAAGGCATTAGGAAAATCAGAACAAACATTATCAGTCAATATTTTCTGAAAATTATTATATTTTTATTGTAATAATTTATCAGAAAGATGTTCAGCAATTTTTTTATATTTAACTTCTTGCTTGAGGAAGTTAAGATGATTAGTTTTAGCATGAATCAGATTCAAAGTATGGTCAATATCAATTTCAGATTTTAAAGCAAATTTGAATTTTACTTTCTGTCTAAAAGGATCAGCAGTAATACCATCATATTCAACAAGAAAGGGATACAAAGCATTGATAAATGGTAGTCCAAGAATCACTTTATCATGCATATTTTTAACAAGGACAGAAGGAATCTTGAAACAAATATTATCATGGCAAACATGAGCATTGTTTAATTCATAATTGATTCTCATCTGAGAACTATTAGCAGAAACAAGTTTTTCAGTAGACTTTTCGAAATATTTGGAAGGAATCAGTCCTTCCTAGATACAGTTCATATCAGCATCACTGCATCAGAATCAATCATGGCAATAATAGTAAAATGGTAGATATGGGAAACAACAATTTTGACTTTAGTAAACCATTTTGGAGGAAGTGTTTTGTTAACAAGAGTAATGTGAAAATCAACAATATCAGCACCATTTTGTTTGTGATTGGTATTATCATTTTTGTACTTATTTTTTAGTTCAGTAATCTCATGGTTAACAATAGCGATTTCATGTTGGAGATCATTAACAGTTAGGGCTTTGGATTTCTTTTTATCAGATTTTTCCACAGCCTTAGTGAGGACACTAATATTTTCAGAGCAACAGGAATCAAGTTTAATAAAGGAATCTTTAAAAATATTTTTTGCATTATTAGAAGAAGATGATTCAGAATCTGTGTTTTCTTCGAAAACAGTTTCTTTGCCATTTCTTGAAATGACAGCAGCAGCATTAGAAGAAGTGCCTTCAGTTTTAACTTTTAAATTAGAAAGCATTTTTTCAACAATGTCAAGGGTTTTTAACTGAGAAGTTTTAAAAGCAATTTTTTCTCTTTCACTGGGTAAATCAATCAAAGGTTTCTCAGGCTTTGTAGAAACAGTTTGTTCAACAATTTTTTCTTCAATACGGTCAAAGTGTTGGCCAATAATATGCAAAGATTTATTAGCAAAATTACATTGTTCAATAATACCAGAAACAGGAGTATCGGCATCAGTAATTTTGAAAGGAGAAGCCTTTACTTTCGTCTTTTGACAGGTTACAAGAACTGTCTCAAGAGGTCGATGGCTAGACCTAATAATAGTTTTGTCTTCTTTAACAAAATTTGATTTTTTTATTACGTTCAAATGATTTGGTGAAACAGGATCTTTTAAAACATAATAATTTTCAAGGAAATCAAAAAACAGATAATTTCTTTTTAAATTATTCATTTTTTCTTTCCATTTTCTTTTAACCCGTTCTTTTTCAAAATGGGAAAAAGTACTCTAGTAATATTTTCTTTTATCTCTATTTTTTGTAGAAATAAATTCGTTAAATAGGGAAACCATATCAATTTCAAAACTTTTGTTTAGAGCAGTCAAAACTCTCAATTGGTTTTGAAAAATAGGAGGTTCAACAGTTTGAAAATCAGAACCAGAAGGAGACACAGACTTGGTCTCTTCTTCTTCTTCATCAGCAACTTTGTTGTATGGAAAAGAAGGTTTTGCTTTAGTAGAGTAAAAAGCAGTGCTAACTTGGGAGTTATTACTTGAGACTCCTTTTAGCTTCAAATCAGATTTAAAATCAGGTTTAACAAGATTTAGATCTGGTTTAACAAAACTCTTTTGTAAATAGTCAGTAAGATCTAGGTCTCTTTTTGAAATACTTTCAGATCCAGCAAAGGAATGTCTTCCTTCGTTGATCTTCAAAGGTTTATCATCATGAAAACTTATTTTAACAGTTCCATTAAGATATTGTTGAATAAGAGCAAGATCAGTATCATGATAAACAGGTTTAGCAGGTGGTGATTCACGTTCCAACAACCATTCTTTAGGAAGATTAACATCTTCCCATTGGATCATTTTTGGAACTTCAACCTTAGCTTTAGAAGTTGAACATTGAATTTACAAAGTTTTACTAACAGGATCTTTAATGTGAGCAGCTCGAGGATTCAATTGAGAACCCACAAGTCTGTAATAGATGCGGTAAATAAGAGCAAAAAGTTTACTACCTTCATCCATATCATAACCAGAGGTTAACACATTCAATGTCAAAGCTTTAATAATATTAGAATCATCTAAAGCAAGACAAATATCAGGGTAAATATCAAAGTAAGTAGGATCATCATACAAAGAAGCAGTAATCATACTAAGAATGCTATCTTTAAATTTTTAAATCTAGCATCTCGTAAGCACATTAGAACAGAAGCATTAATACATTTTCTAGTAAGTGGTTTAACAACAACTTGAACAAGACCAATATGCAAATATTTTAACTTAGTAGCAAGAAATTCGTTAATATTCTTTTTGGAAAACAAACAACATTTTTCATGATGTCTGAAAATAGAAAATATTTGTTCAACAGTTCTTACTCTGTACTGAGAAAGTCTAGCAGTCTCAGACCAGGTAGTATCGTAAATTGTTTTAACATTAACTTTGGGGATATTCCATCTTCGAAAATTCGTAATTTCTTTCTCTTCAACCACTTGATCTTCTTCATTAATGATGTCAGGAGGACAGTTAGTCCTGGAGCTAACAGAGGAGTTTGATCTCCACATCTTATCCATACTATCCTAGTTTTAACACTCAATTATCATGTTTTTCTCACAGCCGTTGCATTTCGTAACAACGTGAATCACCACCTGCTAAACTTGTTTATCATGATACTGATCTTGCTCTTATTTAACAATATCTTGATGGAACTATTAAAATAAGTTTTCATGATGATAAACCTTTGAAGATCAACGAAGGAGGACATTCCTTTGCTGGATTTGAAAGTATTTCAAAAAGAGACCTAGATCTTACTGACTATTTACAAAAGAGTTTTGTTAAACCAGATCTGAATCTTGTTAAACCTGATTTGAAGCTAAAAGGAGTCTCAAGTAATAACTCTCAAGTTAGCACTGCTTTTTACTCTACTAAAGCAAAACCTTCTTTTCGATACAGCAAAGTTGCTGATGAAGAAGAAGAAGAGACCAAGTTTGTGTCTCCTTCCAGTTCTGATTTTCAAACTGTTAAACCTCCTATTTTTCAAAGCCAATTGAGAGGTTTGACTGCTCTAAACAAAAGTTTTGAAATTGATATGGTTTCCCTGTTTAACGAATTTATTTCTGCAAAAAATAGAGATAAAAGAAAATATTACCAGAGTACTTTTTCCTATTCTGAAAAAGAACGGGTTAAAAGAAAATGAAAAGAAAAAATGAATAATTTAAAAAGACATATTCTGTTTTTTGATTTCCTTGAAAATTATTATGTTTCAAAAGATCCTGTTTCACCAAATCATTTGAACGTAATAAAGAAATCAAATTTTGTTAAAGAAGACAAAACTATTATTAGGTCTAGCCATCGACATCTTGAGACATTCTTGTAACCTGTCAAAAGACGGAAGTAAAGGCTTCTCCTTTCAAAATTGATGATGCTGATACTCCTGTTTCTGGTATTATTGAACAATGTAATTTTGCTAATAAGTCTTTGCATATTATTGGTCAACAGCTTGACCGTATTGAAGAAAAAATTGTTGAACAAACTATTTCTACAAAGCATGAGAAACCTTTGATTGATTTATCCAGTCAAAAAGAAAAAATTGCTTTTAAAACTTCTCAGTAAAAAACCCTTGACATTGTTGAAAAAATGCTTTCTGATTTAAAAGTTAAAACTGAAGGCACCTCTTCTAATGTTGCTGCTGTCATTTCAAGAAATGGTAAAGAAACTGTTTTTGAAGAAAACACAGATTCTGAATCATCTTCTGTTGTTGACACAAAAAACGTTTTTGAAAAATTGTCTACAAAAAATTAAAAGATTTGTTGGAACCAATCCCATGTCTTTTACAAAAAACTGGTATTCTAAACCTACTCCTCCTGATATGCAATTTAAAGAAAGGATTTTTCAATCCCAATTTTACAGTGTCTGCAAATAAACTTTATGAATGGAATATTGATGGTCTTTCTGAACAAGAAATTATTAACAAAATGGGTCACATGTCCATGGTTGCTACTACCTATATGAACAACCATAGTCTTAATCACCCTAAAATTGTTGAACTCCTTGTAACCGGTTTTTCTGGTACTTTTCACGGATGGTGGGATTCATATCTCACAGAAGTATCCAGAGAATTTTTTAAACATGCTGTCAAAAAAAAAAATGATGATGGTTTACCCATTTTTGATGAAAAACGTGGTTCTGGCATCCCTGATGGTGTCAACACTTATACTATTCTCAAACACTTTGTTGGTACCCTTACTAATGTTTCATCTCGAGTTTCTGACTATTTGAATAATTTGAGATGTCCTACCATGTCAGATTACAGGTGGTACCAAGATGTTTTTCTTTCTAGGGTTATGCTAAACAAGAATTAATTGATAAAAATGATTCTATTGATTATGATAATTTTACTTATGGTGATATCTTAAGCACTATTAAAAGACTTGGAATTAACATATGAAATGATGAAAAATTGTTAAAACACCAACTAAAAAATAAGAAAAAAGCTAAATATAAAATGGATAATTTTTGTGAACAATATGGTTTACCTTCTATTTCTCCCTCTAGGCAAAAAGGAGAAAAACATGATAAGCCTCACAGAAATGTTAAACATAAAAGATATAAAACCAATCCTGTTAAACCAGATAATTTTTATGATAAAAAGAGAAATATTTCTAAAAAATATTTTAAACAAAACTCCAATAAAGGAAACTATTTTAATTGCGGAAAACCTGGCCATTATAGTAAAGACTGTAAGCAAAAGCCTGGTAAATTGAAAAATAAATTGAACATGTTAAACATTAATGATAAAAATCAAGAAGATTTATTCCGAATCCTTGAGTCATACGATACATCTGACTCTTTGGAAGATGATTTATCTTCCTCATCTGATTGTTGCTATCACTCTGCCGATGAATCTTCTAGCTCACCTAATATTAAACTTGGTTGCAGAGATTCGTGTTGCAATGTTATCAAAACTATTAACACCCTCACAAAACATGAAGAAAATGAAAATTTATTAATCATTTTGATAAGTCAGATTCAAAACCCTGAACTGCAAAAAGAATATCTTGATAAATTCAAGAAAAATTTCACAAAAGAAGAAAACTTTAAAAAACTTAAATCAACAATAAGTTTTGAAGAAACTTTGGAAAGATTCAATAAGAAGAAATCCAAAGAACCAACTGTTAACAATCTTCAAAATGAAATCTCTCTGGTTAAACAAGAAATTATTGAACTTAAAACTGAATTCAAAACCATTAAAAGTGATAATGTTAACCTTAAACAAGAACTGTTATTATTAAAAATAGATAAAAATCTTAACAAAAACCGGTCTGATGATAAACAAGATGAGCATGGCAATGGAGATGAATCCAGTCAAAAGACTCTTCTTTCTGATATAGGTATAACTGAGGATATTGATTCTCACATCAATCTTGTTAACAAAATATTTCCTCCGAAATGGTTTACAAAAGTTAGAATTGTTATTTCCCATGATTACCATTTTGATGTTATTGCCATGGTTGATTCTGGTGCTGATATGAATTACATCCAGGAAGGATTAATCCTTTCCAAATATTTTGAAAAGTCTACTGAAAGGCTTGTTTCTGCTAATGGTTCCCAAATGAGAATTAATCATGAATTGAGCAATGTTCATATTAACCATAATAATGTTTGTTTCAAGATTCTTTTTGTTCTTGTTAAAAATATTCTTGGACTTCCATTTATTAATACTCTGTATCCTTTTCTTGTTGAACATGATGGAATTACTACTGATCCTTTGGGACAGAAAGTAAAATTCAAATTTGTTTCAAAGCTTGAAATTGATATTGACTATGCTATTAACCTGGTTCATAATGCAGATTCCCCTTTATAGCTAAGAAGTCTTACTAAACCTTTCACAAGTGTTTTTGAAAACACTAATATTCTTGATCTTTCTTGGCAGGAATACAACTTTGTTCCAAAGCAGCATATTATTGATACAAATACCACTAATAAGTGGATTAAAGATATCTGTACCGCTAGCAAGTGGAATATTATGTCTTCCTCAGCAGTGAGGAGAAACAAGGGGAAAGCACCTGCACAGGACCATCCTCAAGACAAAAGAATCCCAGCAGGACAACCTTTTGTAATGCATGAAGGTGCATCTTCTAGGAGAAATCCTAGTAGATCAACATCCCTTCAGGAATCTGTCCCAGCAGAGGTGACATTTTCCAGTGGTGATATGATAATTGCTTTACAGGAAGTTTTATCTAAAACACTGCTGTTCCACAATAGAGCTTTCAGTGAATTACCCACTCCTGTTAAAATTCTTCTTGATAACCTCCAAGCTGCTTTCACTATTAACCATCACAAAATTTTCAAAAAAATCCTCCAGGCTCTTGAAATCCACCTTGTTAATCTTACTGCTCAAAATGAGGTTTATGAAGGCCTACTTGTTGACCTTACTTCAGATGACCATCAAACCAAACCTGTTAGCCAACCTTTTTTATATATGAGGCTTTTGCAAGCCATTCTGTTAACCATGATCTCTACACTAGTCAACTTTTTGGCAAAGAGGAAATCCATTCAATGGATAAATTAACTATAATGGGTACTGATTATGCCAGATTAAGTCTTAAGACTCAATCTGAATTAAGATGTGCTGTTGCCAACTTACCATCTAAAATACAACTTAGTATTTTAGAAAGTAAGGCTATGTTCAAGTCTTTTGACCTTTGGTACAAATATTTTAAAAAACTTGTTACTACTACTATTCCTGAGCCTGATGATCTAGATATTAACGATAATGTTTTTGTTCAACTTAGTTGGGAAGAACACTTTGGAAGTAGCTCCAGAGTGTATGAAAGAAGGCATCCTTTTTTGGCCTCTTGATCAA
The DNA here is from genome assembly GCA_033629205.1 of Lithocarpus polystachyus. NCBI lineage: Eukaryota > Viridiplantae > Streptophyta > Magnoliopsida > Fagales > Fagaceae > Lithocarpus > Lithocarpus polystachyus. The sequence continues at coordinate 80,748,213 of CM066166.1, forward strand.
TTATGAGGATAATGAATTGGATGAAGAAGATATGGACCTTGATTGGTTGTCCCAGATGTTTGAGTTTGGCTTTATTAGATTTATCAGATTTTCAAATCGAGATCAGATTAACCAACTCCCGAAGATTATTTAAAAAGCTGTTCTATAAACCAGTAGCCTTGCTGTTACTATTAGATGTTGGAGCACTCTTCCAAAATGGGAAAAAGACAATTGGATGAATGTGCAGCCTTCTAAACATCCTATTCTTGTTAACGGATACACCCACCAAGGACAATGGTATAAAGGAGAATCTCACCTATCCTTCAGAGACCCCTATGCTCTTGCTGAAAATTGGGGAAATTATTTCAACAACCAAATCCTTGAAGTCATCCAGAACCTATGGAAAGACTACCACTTCATAGGAAATACAGACAGAATTTCTGTGTTTGGAAATAGACCCTATGGTAATGCTATTCGGCATCTTTTAATAGCCGATTATGTTAATCCAAAAAGTCTTGTTGAACCAAAGAAGAGTCCTGTTTATGAACCCCTGCTATATTGTGGTTTTTGCAATCAGTATGCCACTTACCATGATCATGGATGCAATTGTGACCCCCCGTGGGATCCAACTGATAATTGTCCATCCGAATATTATGATACTGATTAGAAAGCCTGCTACAATATTTACCCTTGGCTAAAGCACCACCTATTGCTCTGACTGTCCCCGATGGGAATCTATTGACTGCTTTGTTGATTACTTTCGGCACAAGACGCCAAAACATTATCTCTCGGCTTTTGATAAAGCTCCTGTTGTCCCTCACTAGGCCTGATATGAATAGTAAAAAAGTCACTGTTCATTTTACTATTCACTGTTAAACTTTTGCTTTTTTTACCTATATAAGGAGGGATGTCCCTTATTGTTGACTCAGAATTTAGTTTCTCGAGAACTTCCTTTAGTAAATTTTCAAGAGAATTCCCTAGAGCTAGTTTAGAGATATTAGAGAGTTTCTCTCCTCCTCCTAAACTTATCTCAGGTCTTCTCACTGTTTGTAATCAGGTAAACACTACTACTAGTGCTTACCATTATTGTATATGTTTAACTATTTTCAGTATTAATTCAGTACTTTCATATTCACTTATTGTTTAAATGTTATATTGCTTGGCTGGTTCTACCGCCTTAATACTTGTTCAAATTATTTTGATTATTTGTTGTGTTACCGTATCCTTGCCTGGTTTTACTTTGTTAATCTTATTTTCAATATACTATCTTTGTGCTTCCGGTGCTTCCGCCCCTTTGCGCTTGGAATCCCTCCCTTTTTGGTATCAGAGCCATTCCTTCCTTGGCCACCGATAGTGTTGTTGTGTCTTTGCTAATCTTATTTGTTTCTTTCTCTTCAACCACTTGATCTTCTTCATTAATGATGTCAGGAGGACAGTCAGTACTGGAGCTAACAGAGGAGTTGGGTCTCCACATCTTATCCATACTATCCTAGTTTTAACACTCAATTATCAATTTTTTCACACAACCATTGCGTTTCGTAACACAGACCCTAGATAACCACGACAACCTCTCATGCCCTACACGCCTTCACTGGCTCAAACAGGCCTTACTGTTCGGTCTTTTGGGGATTCACTTTAAGTCTAAGGTGGCGCCAACGACAGCAAAAAGGGGACGCAACAACAGAGTACCAAAGGTTCGGGTAGACACAGACAAGGGAGCAAAGACACAACTTAAAAAGTTTAAAGATAGCATTCTTGGTATGATTATTGCTTCTTTGTATGATGGTCCTATTTACTCTGATGTTTACCCTGATATTTGTCTTGCTTTGGATGATCCTAATTTTTAAATTAAAGGTTTTTATCTTTAAACATGCATAAACTAATTATACACAGCCTTGCACTTTATACTAAACACTTTTTCTTACGAAAAAGGCATAAGAAAAAATAGTGAAAACACAAAATTTAATCACACACTCTTAAGTTTGAAAACACTTAGAAAAATTCAGATTTTCCTTCTTTCGATCGATCGAATGTGCCCCTCGATCAGTCGAAAAAATTAAACAATTCAAACTTGATCTTCTGTCTTGTTCGATTGATACTCGATCGCCTCTCGATCGATCGAAAAGAAAATTCGATCGATCGACTAGCAATTGAATATCAATCGATCCAAAAAGATTGGTCACTGTCTTACTCGATCGATCAAAAATAAATTTCGATCGATCGAAACTCGTAAAACTTGAATTTTCAGAAATTCTTCTAAGGCAGTTTTCAACGGTTTTGCATGAATTAACAACCTTCATACGAAAATGATAGACAGATATTGATATCAAAACTGAAATCTATTGATGCTATAGCCTTAAAGATCAATTTAACATTCTTAAATTCATATTTAAATAACATCATAACATCAATATCAGTTTTTATCAAATCATAGTTTCAACAACCATGTAGAAAATTAAATGTATAATCCTCTATCAACTTGAAACTATTATCTCTAATTCCAAAACGAACAAAACATGTTATACAGATTCGAAATGAAGACCGCTCTGATACCAATGTTAGGTAATATATATGTTTGCATCGCCTACAAAACATACGCAGCGGAAAATAAACGGATCTACTTCACTCGCAATTGATAACATGCACTATGTAGGTTTCAGAATATAATAACAAGAGAGTGTACCTTGATGCGGTGAAATTCAAAACCGAATGAAGAAGTACTCGGGAACACTTTCAATCTTCACTCCAATTTCACTTGATGCCCAAGATGTGTGGTCTCTCAATCAGTTCTATGTTTTCTAGAGAGAATATGCAAGAGTGTCTTTCTTCCTTATATTTATCTTATTTTTTTTATTAAACATACAAACCATTTCATTCTATATAAAATTCTGTATGTTTCTTTCCACATAACTGATTATCTAATTGGGCTAGCCTTTTGGGCCTTCCCAATTGGGCTTTAGTGTGTGGCTTGGAGTGGGACCAAAAGGAAACAAATAAGACACTAGCTCCAATGGGTTTCGGTCTTTTCTGTCAACTCTTGACAAGTCCAAAGTTACCAGTTTTTATATTTAATACCACTATATAAATATAATTGCACTCTAGGCCTCATTAATAAATTATATCCCAAGACTTTATTATACATGCAACCCCTTTATAAAATATTCGTAGTAATACAAAGTCATGAATATATAGACTACCACTTTGTAAATTACTACATCTTAATCCTTGAGTACCCGGTTTAATCCTTTTGAGTTATTCACCATATATTTATAAAATCCAATTTCATAAATATATACTTTAGTTTTACTAAAGTGGTTAGGCCTAACTCTCTGAATAACTGTACTCATTAAACTTATCTCAAGGGAATATTTTATATCTCCGTTAAGAGACTATGAATTCCATCTTGAGAATATATGTTCCATCAACACTAAATGTGGCTGCCCAACATACTGAGGTTTTGACCGTTACTTTAGATCTCACTCCTGATATATCAAAGCAACCTACATTTGATGATCAGGTCCATTATTCTCTCAGGATTAAGAGTTCATGTGAATACAAGTCGTGAGATTTATTATTCAATTGACAGTCGTTAGGAGAATAATAAATCTCACAGCAGTCTAGTTCAATATGTCTTAACTCTTAAAACATATCAACATATTAACTAGAAGTCACCACTTCCATGATCAAGACAAATCATCGTAGTTAATATGTTATAGTCTTTGCAGATGAAATGCCCAATTTCATCACCAACTACGAACCAAAATTCTGAGTTTACAAAGAACTTGTGATCTATATCTTCTGTGACTAAATCACATAAATCACATACTATGCATCTCATGGACTATTTGATAATGTCCGAATATTCATGTTACCATTATTTTAGATAAGAATAAAACAATTTTATTAAACACAATATTAAGTCATACATCATTTCTCACATAATGTCATACATAATATCATACATAGCATCATACAATAGAATTTAAGGGCACATATCCTAACAGAGAGGTATAGGGTTGCTTAGGGTATGTTTTACGAAATGCAACGGTGTTAAGAAAAACATGATAATTGAGTATTAAACCAAGGATAGTATGGATAAGTTGTGGAGATCCAACTCATCTGTCAGCTCCAGGACGACTGGTTGTCGTCCTGATATTGTAAATGAAGAAGATCACACTATTGAAGAAAAGTAGATTCCAGATTTCCGAAATTGGAATATTCCAAAGGTTTCTAGTAAGTCCATCTATAAGCTTAGTTGAGCTGAAAATACTGTTTTTTCTGAATATAGAGTTAGAACTGTTGAACAAACATTCTCTATCTCTAGAACTCATGAAAAATGTTGCTTGTTTTCTAGAAGAAATCTTAATGATTTGCATATTGGTCTTGTTCAAGTTGCTGTTAAACCACTTACAAGAAAATGTATTAATGCTTCTATTTTGATGTGTTTAAGAGATGCTAGATTTAAAAGATTTAATGATAGCATTCTTGGTATGATTACTGCTTCTTTGTATGATGGTCCTGTTTATTTTGACTGTTATCCTGCTTGCTTTGGATGATGTTAATATTGTTAAAGTCTTAACATTAAATATTTTAACATTTGGTTATGATATGGAAGAAGGTAGTAAGCCTTATGCTCTTATCTATCGTATTTATTACAGACTTTTGGGTTCTCAATTGAATCCTCATTCTGCTCACATAAGAGATCCTGCTGGTAAAACCATGTTAATTCAATGTTCAACTTCAGATGCTAAGATTCAAGTCCCAAAAATGATTCAATGGCAAGATATATTATATATATATATATATATACATATACGTATATAAAGATGTTTTTTTTCCCATTTTTATTAGGAGAGTCTTGATTTAAGAGTCCTGAATAGAAAAGATTTGGATTTATTTTTTCTATTTATCCTTTTGTGATTGTTTGAATTTATTAAAATTATTTTGTTGCTTACTTTGGAGGAGCTATAGGTCAACAACTCAAATGAATGGCCAAATTTTGGCATTGTTTGGTTTTTTTTTTTTTTTCATCACTTATCACTCCTCACTCAATTTTCGTCACTCATTACTCATCACTCGTCACTCATTACTCATCATTCATTACTCATCACTTAAAATACTCCAATTTCCCCAAACCCACCCAAACGCACTCATCACTCAATTATTTTGTTTCAAAAAAAAAAAAAAAAAAAAAGAAGGAAAAGTCAAAGATTGCGACAACAGAGTTGTTTCAAAATAATAATAATAATAATAATAATAATAATAATAATAATAATAATAATAAAAAAAAAAGTCAAAGATTGCGGCTAAAAAGTTAAAAATTGTGAGTTTACTTACGAAAATGTCATTGAAAACTGAGTTATAGAAACTGAAAACACTTAAAATGTGTTTTCAGTTTCCATAACTCATCACTAAAAAATCAGAGAATTGAGTGATGGAAATAATAACTGAGTTATGATGCCAAACAGACTTCTCATCACTAGATCCCACCATTTTTGAGTTATGGGTTATAGAAACAACAAATCCAAACAACCTTTTTATTTTTGATTCTAGGTTATTTATATCAAAATTTTCTCTTTGGGTTGAAAGTGTGAAACTATTTGAGGCCTAAAGTTATTTTTTCCCAAAACTCTTGGGGGGCAAGTGAGTACATCACTCTTAAATTTTAAGAAAATTTTTGGGCTTATACCACCTACTAGGTTTGTCCCTGCTAAAAATTGATTGATGTCTTGATTTGATGATAAAGAACTATTATCAAGAGTAGACATCATAGGTTAAAACTCTCTCAACAAAAAAAAAAAAAAAAAAAAAAAAACTTTCCACCACAAAACAACAACTTCCCTCATCAACTTTCGTCTCTCTCCCTCCCTCCTATTCAAAAGTGAGAAAACTTTTTCTGCCATAGTTATGTTAATTTTCTCCTATACAGTTTATGGGCTATTTTGTTTCTTCTAGCGTCAAAAAAAAAAAAAAAAAAAAAAATACTGTGTATAACCTTGGGTTTCTCCTCTCAAAAAGGTATTTAAGTTTCCTTTAATGTGTTTTATGTTTTTTTTTTTATGGAACAAATGAAATTACATAAATATTACTCAATGTAAATGTTTTTTATAATTATATTGTTCTTCTCTTCCTTTGCTCGATTAAATTTACTTTGGGTTAGGTTTGTGGTCGATATTTTGATTTCTTTTTATTACTTTTAAGATAATAATCTTAATTTTTTCCAAGACAAGAACTCATGCTATGGAATTTTGACAAACCAAAACAACTAAAGAAGTATGGAGTCAACTATCAAATAGATGAAGTGTATATAGGTTTTTGACATGGCTATAATTGAATAGAAAATTATAACATTAAACCAAAAAATAAAATAAAAAAGGGAGTCCCCCCCCCCCCCCCCCCCCCCAATTTCAAAAATATTTGAATTAGTCCAATAATATACTTAAAAAATTGTCCAATTGATCTAGTAGTTCTTGAGAATGTATTGTTTCTCAAAATTGTAAAATATGTTCTTGTATCTCTTAAAGTTTTCGATTATTCATGTTTTTGAACACTTCATTAGTTCAAATTGAAATTTTTTTACTCGCAATGGTAGTCAATTTGGTAATTTATATTGAAAATGAAATTTGAAAGAATTTCATTAAAGAAGATGGTAAAAGATGAATTTAATTCTATGAATCATTTAATTTTAAGGATATCACTTTGAAAGGTAACTTCCGTGTGTGTACATATATAGATGTATGTGTAGGTGTATGGAAATTTTTATAAACTAATAAATTAGTAACTTGAATCGCCCCCCCCCCCCCCCCCCCCTCCCCCTAAAACAAAAATTTCTAGCTCCATCCCTAACCACAAGCCTTGATTTGAAACCCATAGCCATAACCACAACTCATATCTGAAACCCATAACCCAAAGAGAGGAAGATCTAAGAGATAGAGATATGAAAAATTGGAAAAATAGGTTGAGATGATGGCGTTCAATGGTGCAGTGTCGTTGTTGGAATTTTGAAATGGTAACCGCCCACCGTATTGGCTGAAGTTGAAAATCTGTGAAGCCCTCCTTTCGAAGCTGCAATCACCAGTGGAATTTTTCTACAACAGTTTGATCAATGCGAAATCGTCTCAATGGGTTGGCCTCGAATCGTTCATAAACACAACACCTCTAGATTTCATTACTTCAAATTTGAATTTCTAAGCCTTTGACAAAGTAATAAGTCTAGACTCTAAATTATAAAAAATTTCACAAGTTGAGATGGTAAGTTGTTAAAATTAAATAATAGAGTGATGTTAATAGTTTTGATGCATGCCAGTTTTTTGCTTGGTCATCACTAAAATGACATAGTCTTGAGGTTGATTTGTCAAAAATAAACCTCATTAGTATGTTGATGTGTTACTTAACAGTAAAAATTAATTATGGAGGTGAATTGTTAACAGAATCAAATTATAAGGTGTAAAATCAAGTTTTCGAAATTTCAAAGTGTAAAATTTAATCAACCCCAAACTTTATGAGTGTAATTTACAAATTATTTAAAACTTAACAATTTAGCAGTTATGAAAAACAAATTTTATATATATATATATATATATAAAATTATATTTATGAATTTGTGTCATGTTTAGAGAAAATATCTTGCATTAATTGGTGTGGAGTACCACGTCAGGGGATACAGTAAGTATTTAATAATTTTTTTTTTTTTTGCTAAACAGTAAGTATCTAATAATTTCCTTTATTTCTTGCGGTGGATTTTGATGTCTTCCCTGTATTGACGTCAACATCAACATCAACATCAAATCATACGTACGTTCAAATTGAATTTTGTAGGTCCTTTGATAGAGCAATCAGTCTAGAGCCATAGGCTATTTCACAATTTTTATTATTTTTTTAATTTTTTTTTTTTGGTTTTTGATTTTTCTTAATTGTTAGTAGTAAATTTTAGAGTTTAACTTGGTAAGGATAAGGTGTAAAACTTACACTATTTGAGTTTTACACCATCTAATAAGAGATTATCTCATCAATATTTTATTTAAAATTTAATTTGGTTGAATTTATATATGAGTATTAAAATTGTTTGGTTATGATTGTGTTTATTCTTAAATATGTGATAAGATAATGTGGCATGTTAAGATTGGAAGAGTAAAACATAAATTTTACACCAAATCATTATAAAATTTAATCTCTAAATTTTAGTGCCAGGTGCCCTTTTTGTGGTGAGATTTACCATTTATGCGAGATTAGAGAGTATAACATTTTTGTACTCTCGAAGTATTGCATAATTTTACTCATATTATATAAATTGACTTGTTTTATAAAAAGAGAAAAGAAAAAAACGTTAATGATAAAAAATAAAGTGATGTCACAAACGAATTTATATAAAGAGAAATGTTATGTTTATCATATTTTCACAACAAATCTTAAGTGGTAGATTGTTATAGGTTGTTATTGGTAAAGCTAAAAAGTAATTTCAGTGCTAAATTTAAATTAGAACCAATAATAACAAACCACTTATAATTTGTTGTGAAAATATTGTGGACGTATCACTTTTCCATGTGTAAAAATGAAGTAGCATTACAAAACTATCCAATAGATTGAGTTACCTATGCTTGTTCTTGTACCATGAAAAATATCTTTTGAATTTTTAAGTAAAATCTTGTTATTATATAACATAAAAAATAAAAGAAGAGGGAGAGAGAAAAGATGACTCACAAAGACTGACGTTTCGCTATCAAGCATCCTTGTGAAAGCTCCATTTAGAAATAAAAATGGGAAGCCAAGTGAAATTTTTTTTTTTAGCAATCTGAATAGCAAAGCCCTCTGAAGAGGTTCATGTTGAACTGATTTCATTTTATTAACCATATAAGAAGCGGCATATTTTTGTGATTTGCGCTACTAAATTTTGAGTAATTATTTGATATATAGAAGGACATTTATATTTTCTGCTCATAATAAATCTTACTAAGTAAATTTATCACAGAACTTATCCTTATACAAAAGAATGAAGTACCATATTGTTATACTTAATTAGTGTGTAACCTCGTGCATATGCACGGGTACATTTAAAAACAATCACAATCACATATTATATATATGATTATGTTTTTTATAGTTTATTATATTGGACTCTTCGTTTTTTACATTAAATTAACTAATTTGGCACAAAAACTTAAACTCTAATTGAAATTCAATTTTTACATAAATTAATTCATTTAGCACAAAATTCTAAAATTTAGATTAGATGAGACATGTGGCGTAAAATTAGACACTAATTGAATTCCAATTGAAAATTTAATTGGATTTTCTCTTTACTTTATCTATTATTATATATATAGATTTGAAGGTACTTAATAATGTTTCCTAAATTTTTATATCACAAAATTACAGACTAATAATGGAATAAAAGACTTGTTATACCTGCCAATCATGAAACCCAAAAATCTTCTAAATTTCTTAATTAATACACAAACTGATATGAACCAATTTCACACACTAAATTTTTTTTTTTTTAACAATTATTTAAACGAACTACAATAATCAAGGCTAGCCTTGTCTTGTAATTTAACAAAACATCTCAATACACATAAAACACACAGATATCTATATAATTGGATTCAAAGTACACCTTATATAATTTTTGACAATATTACACAACTCAATACTTTTTATTTGATGTGTATCTTGATTGTTGGATTATATTTTTCTTTTCCTCTTTTATCCTCCACCTTTATAAATTTCAAGATAATTAAAGATTAATAATTACATAGACTTTTAATTTTATTTTAAAAGAGAAAATCATTTTTCCTCCTAAAAAAGAAAAGAAATTATAAATTATGTTTTCTATGAGAAAGAAAGAGGAACGTATCAAGCATCCTTGGCATTGAATAAAAAATGATTAACTGTAGAAAACAACCTAAAATTGTGGTTGTACTTGCACTTTGCACTCCAAATTATGAAAACTTACGTACAATTAATCACCACCCAATTGTAAAAAACTTTGCAAATTGCACCATATAGCTTGTGAAAATTGCAATCACCACCCCAATTGTTAAAATAATTAAACTTACAAATTGCATCCCATAACATAATTCACTGTTAAAATTGACAATCACATGCAAGTCAGATGACCATAAAAAATTGAATTTCTCATTTTTTTTTCCTTGTAACTAGTTAATGTATTAAAGTTTTATGGTCGATTTTAGAGTTATAATATTCTAGGTTGGATTAAAGATTTCTCAACCCAATGAGATTGGGTTCGTTTGAAAAATACTAAAAACCCAATCCAACCCGACCATATACACTCATTAGGTCAATTATTGGTGAGGTTTTAGATAACTATGCTCCAAATCTAAAGTATCAACTTTCTTTTTGTAAATTTCTCCACTTTTAGAGTGACATATATTTTTTTGCCTGCTTCAATTTTTACTTGTGCTCTTATTGAAACCCAATAACTTCGTGCAGAGTTGTCTGCTTGTTCTTCTTGAAACAATTGTACAAAGATGTCATACTTTGATTCATTTAGGAATGAAGTATAGAACATGCTAACATTTAATGCTTGCTAAGGAATTGAAATAGCACTCTTCATCCGATGACTCCAATTAAATGTGATAAAGGAAGTCAGGACCTAATAATATATAATTGGGGCCCTATATGCAGCAATATGCAACATCTCGTCATTGTAGTAAATTTACATTTGACTGCTGTCAATGGATATATCATCTATATATATGTATTGGTTACAAATGTGAAAGATAAAGTTGACCATCAAATTAAGGCATATATGCACCATTCAATGATTCAAAGCTACAGAAATATAATCTCAGCGAAAAAATCCTAGTAGGGCCTCATAAGATATGTAGGGTTTTAGACTTTTAGTACGAAGGCTACAATGTTTATTTTCTCTTTCTCTAAAGCTTTTGGATGTACGGTTGTACCGACATATTGAGTGACAAATATCTTCTTTTCATCTCTCTTAATTTCTAGTACTTGTAGTAAAAGTTGAGAGAAGAAATTCAGCCACAAGTCCACAGCCAAATCTCACAAACTCTCAATAAATGAGCATATCTTTCCAGATTTTTGTACATCCAAACTACCAAGGAAATGAAATCTAGGTGTTGGTACTGTCCATTATTACAGTTGGGCAGGGGCCCGTACCAAAATGAAATCTACCAAACTGCTTAGCTGTGACAAAGAATGCAGCACCTTTCATTTACTTCTATTGGGTCGGCGGATATCCCAAGTACACGTGAGATAATAAAGGATAAGTGCAAATTGGTTTCATTCTAGCTTAAGTTCTGGGAAGAATAGGTTTTAGACCTTTGAAAAAGAGAACAATCCAAAAGCTATGCCTATATGGGGGCAAAAGAAAAGACGTGAGTGACTGAGATTATAAGGTGGAAATATTGCATGTTCTTCCTTTTCCTTGAATGTTTGAATCCCAAGATGGGTTTGGGCGGCAATCAAGTTTGTCATTAAGCCAATTGACCATTAATGATTTTGTAAGTTAAAGGCATTAGCGTGGTTCAACATTAATGATTTTGAAGCCTTTATTCAGTAAATTCAACTTTGTTAGAGACATGTTTATCTTTATTGTTGCAAAAGGGAAAAAGAAATGTTTAGCTTCTGTCTACTGCAAACACGGATGCATGCAACACGCGTTTAGAATTGATATTGTGCGAGTCCTGTGTCTTGTTTGGTTCATGAGCACCGAATAAAAGTCTTACTCGAAAAAAACCTCATAAATATTACTAAGGATTGGGTTAATGAGTGCCACAAACTGTTTTGGGAAAGGTAGAGCGTTTTTAATTAGGTTCCGGTTAACGTTTATATCATCCATTTTAAGAAATTTTTTATAAAAAATTAAAAAAATTGTTAAAAAAATTAATTATTTTTTTATTTTTTCATAAATTTTTTTTCTAAAATAATTTATTAATGTATGTTTTAAGGTATATGTTTTTTTTTTTTTTTGGTTAACCATGAAAGTATTATAAACTAAGGCACCACAAGTCTGTTACAACAAAAGCCAGCTTTATCACTAGCGAGGAGGACTTCCACCACAGGCGATGAGTTATACAAAATAAGGTGATCTGAATGAAGATCAGCCCCCAACCTTGCTAATCTATCAGCACACCTATTCGCCTCCCTATACACATGTGCCACAGTACAGTTAAGGAACGTCTTCATCAGGATCCTGCAATCGGATAATGTACGTCTCAAGGTATACATTAGTAGAACCTTTTTAATTATAATCATTTTTTTTTTTTTTGTGTGTGGAGTCATTGACCTTATGTTAAGTAACAATAATTGATAATATCACATATACCGCTGAGGCTTTAACGAGATTATGCACAACACATTTATTATAGTACTACTCTTCAAACCACTTAATTCTTATCAAATATCATGCGTGGCGATACCACCATGCTATATTACATTATTACCACTGCAGTGGTTTAACAAGTGCATCGATCTGTTCACCCCTAAGCATATTCCTGTCGCTAAATAGTATTATAATTTATCTTATTACAAATTTCCAAGAAATGGGGCCCCAAATACATTATCTACAGTCTAGCTATAAACAATAGCAAATCCTCGTCTCAGCATGAATGAATGTCTGTGCCGGTCATAAAGATAAAAATGTATGCATGTATCCACTATTCAGGTACGAACGCTCAGAATTTGAAGTTTCGCCACAGTTTCCTTTCAAATCACCGACGCCCAAGTTCATGCTCCTAACAATTATAAAAAAACGATGAAACAAACAACCTTAATTAAATAAATAAATCGAATCAGCAGCCAAATATTTTGTCAGCCGTTGCTTTTGTTGGGTCCTGTAGGGACACCGCCAAAAATTTCAGCGGTTGGTAGAGATAGATTTAGCATATAAATATATATATTTCTGCACCAGCACTACACTCATCTCAATTACTATAACATTGTCACCACGACTTGTTGTCGGAAACCCTTAAAATAAAATAAAAATTAAACTAATTATTGATTATCGTTTAGCATGCATTTTTTTTTCAACCCGACAATTGAATGGGTTCTTCATTATGTGGCTACACCTTTAATCATATTTGTTTACTAAATTAGTTGTTAGTAACTTTGATCATTGCGTTAGTTAAATATGGTTGGTTGAAAATGGGGTTTAATTATGATTTAAAATAAGTACATGTGTCTGATGGTATGGTAATGTGGATAGATAGAGAGGAATAATGTTAAAGCTAAGTTATAATATTTTATCATATGGTATATTTATTTTATGGATTTTACTAACGTGTGCCCTTAGGGCACACGTTAGTAAACCATTTTAGGAAAAAGTTTTATCGGGAATTGAAAAAGTTGTAAAACTTTTTCAATTTTCGATAAAACTTTTCCAAAAATGGATGGTCTAATGTGTGCCCTTAGGGCACACATTAACCGGACTCTTATTTTATTTAATTATGTCGTAGTATAAGGCATACTTTTGATGGATGGTGACAAAGGCAAATTACTAAATAATAAATAAAAAAAGGAGCAACACGAGTGAGAAAGAAGAGTACAAACGAGTCAAAAAGAAATAGCTAAGGGAGGAAGGTACGGATGGCCATTTCTTGAGAGTCACCACCCGAACAATTGTGCTATGTGATTGCTAGCCGACAGTCTTGCTGAATCATATTTTCAGTAAATGTTGGTATGGTGGTACGTACGTGCAAGCAATTTTTTATTTTTATTTTTTTTATGGAGAAATATAGAATAGGATGAAATTTGGCTTCTAGCAAGACTATATTATTGTGCTATATGATTGATTTTAATTTAGATCTCCATAGCCCATAGTTTCAGGCTTTCCGCCTTCAAGGACTAGATATGAAAGATTGTGTTCCTAATTAGGGGAAAAAATGTGTTTTCTTTTTCTTTTTTTTAAAACCTTGTTGCATGGGAAATTCATAAAATTCAAAACTCTCTTACTTTCCAAGCAATTTCTCTGTAACAGATTTAATTTTAATGTTTCAATGCACATAGAGATGTGATTATTGGTGTATTGAGAATCTTAGAGGCGCCTATGAATCTTCTTAAGATCTTTCTCCTACTGCCTCATTGAAGATGACTTTTAATCTATTGATGCCAAATCTACTAAGTTTTGTAACTTTTGTTACGTGGATGTTCAAAGAAAATGCAAAGTAACAATTATTGAGTAAATTGCAATTTGAGAGTTTTTTTTTATAGTTGTTCTAGATCTTCAAAACTACAAATATATATAATATATACATAACATTTATTGGGCCACATCAGCGTAGCATGTAGAACCACTTTGGTTCACTACGGTCCAGTGCGGTCCATTTTGGTCCATTCAGTCTAGTATTGTCTATTTCGGTCCAATTTGGTCTAATTCGGTTAACTTCAATCCATTTGGTCCATTTCAGTCCATTATTTCCACTTTAGTCTTTTCGCTCCATATTGTTCTATTTCAGTCTGGTTGGTTGACTTCAGTCCAATTTAGTACACTTCGATGATGTTTTGAAATGAGAGGTTTGTGTAGAAAGAAGACCCGCTTCATTGACAATTATGCCATGCCATCTTCTCCACATAATGTTAATATATTCTTGATAAAGTTCTATATATATAAATATATAAATATATATATATATATATATATACATATATATATATATGCTCCCTCTCTTTACCTATAAAGGATGAACCGTTTGTAAGGAGTACTAGAAACAAAATTTCAACTGCATATTACAATTTTCATAAAATCTCTCACTTGTATAGTAATAGAATGTAAAATCATTATGTTTCCTTGGAAAAAAAACTTATAAACAAATAACAAATATAAATAGCTTAATTTAGAAAATTTAATATATTGTATCAACTATATTTTGTTAGAAAATAATCACATAATTTTAAAAAATGGTTTATGACTAGCACTTATAAATCTCATTTACTATTTTCATTTTTTATTTCACCAAAAAAAAAAAAAACAAATCGTCAGTTTTTTTTTTTTTTTTTTGTGCATCGTGCGGCTCTGCAACTAGTTTGCTAAAAAGTTAAATGATTCCAAGATTTACCAAACTATGAAACTAGCAGTCTATATGTCGATGGGAAACGGCGAATAGTAATTAAACTAAGGGTTCTAAAGTTTACCAAATTACCAACTATGAACTTGTTATAAATCTAACCCTGCTATTTACTTGCATTAACAGTGGTAATAATGACAAGCAAACTATTTAATTACTTGCATTAATGCCTTAAAATGATCCTGAATTATGAGCAAAATACACAACAAATGAGAGATAAGTTATCAATGGTATGTTGTTTGCAATTATTGATGGTCTCTATGCCTTGTTGATGCTAGAAGAACTGGTTTTGCATCTCATTCAAAACGTGCAGCGGAAGCAATACAAGGACTTACTTAATTTATGAGAGATAACATATAATCTTGAATTCTAGAACAAAGAACAGAAAACATACCTTGATGTAGTAAAATTAAAAAACAAGACTTGAGAATACCTTTAATCTTTATTTTAATTCCACATGATGCCCAAGATGAGTGGTCTCTCAATCAGTTCTTAAGTACGTTGATTCTCCTTTTTGCAAAAGTGTATTCAAAAGATGCTATTGAGAAAACTGTTTTCTCTTCTTTTAATCATACTTACATATTAACTACTTAGGCTTTCCTCAAAAAAAAAAAAAAAAAAAAAACTACTTAGGCAGTTACTTTATTTAATAACTCTTATTAAACAAAAACTTATTATCTAATTGGGTTAGTTTTCTAGGCCAACCCAATTGAGCTTTAGTGTGTGGCTTGGGATGTGACCAAAGGGAACAAATAAGGCTCTAGCTCCAATGGGCCTCGGGCTTATTTGTCAACTCTTGACAAACCCAAAGTTACCATTAATTATATAACAAGTATCACTATGGAAATATAATTGTATTCTAAGCCTTATTAATAAATTATATCTCAAGACTCTAATATGATATCATTTGACCCCTCCATGAAATATCCATAGTGAACAAAGTCATAATAAATTGTCACTTTGTAAACAACTATTTTATTATTTGAGTTCTTGGTTTAATCTTTTAGTTATTCATATTTATGAAATATAATTTTATAAAATATGAACTTTAGTAATTCTTTACTAACGTGGTCAGCCCTGAATAACCAGTTCCCATTAAATGTATTTCAAAGAGATATTTCTTGTCTCTATGAAAGAGATTATGGATTCTATATTGAGAATATGTGTTCTCTCAATACTACGTGTGGTTACCCAACATACTGAAGTTTTGACCGTTAAATTAAATCTCAATCCTGATATATCAAAATAACCTACATTTCATGATTGAGTTCACTATCCTCTCAAGATTAAGAGTTTAAAGAATTTGAAGTCGTGAGATTTATTATTTAGGTGACAGTTGTTAATTGAATAATTAATCTCATAGCGGTCCAATTCAATATGTCTTACACACTTAAGACACATCAACACATCAATTAGAAGTCTTCACTTCCATGATTAAGACAAATCATCTTAATTGATATGTTATAGTTTTCACAAATGAAACGCCCAATTTTATCACTGACCACAAATTACATTTTAAGTTTACAAGGAACTTGTGATTTATATCTTCTTCAATTGAATCACATACAATACAATGCATCTTAAGGACAATGATAATGTCCAATTATTTCATTTACAAACAGTGTCATATAATTAAACAATTTAACTATTCATAACATGCCAATAAATTAGATTTTAGGGCACAAATCCTAACAGTTGAGTCTATTCCATGCACTCCAATGACACTAGTTGTCAATTCCAAGCGTTAATTGGTTTTCAGTAAGTGCTATCTCCTTCATCTCATGTTTAAATTGTGTTAAGAATGTTCGATTCATTTGCACGTACGTGTTATTCCCCTAAGACATCTCAGTTGTGTAAAACTGACGATAGTCAGGTGATTTAAATTTGTTTAGTGCTCAAGCTTCATAGGACCGCTACCTTGTCCATATACAATGGCATTTACTAAGATGCAGTAGGTTCCGATCAATACTGATTGAAGTTGCAAATATTTAGTTAGAGAGATATTTAATTACTAGTCATAAAACCAGGAATAAATGTCATATGCTTGCGTTTGATTTGGTATGGTATGCCTTCGTTATGGCTTACAGGCATTTCCACTTTCCAGTCGAGGTGCTAAATCTTCTCTTTTAATTTGGTGACGACATCATTTTTGACTAAATCATCCCATTCATCACATGCTAGACTACAATTATAACATATTAATCACATGCTCTATTTAATAAAATGCCAAGCTTTTACTTTGAACAACTTTCTAAAATCTAGCATGTACTGGTGTCTCTCTAACTAAATTTCCTTCCAATTTTCAAATTCATTAGGAAACTTTGCAAACGTGGATATAATTACAATAGTTATATGAGATGAGACATGTGAAATACAGCAGGCTTACCTGGCCCTGTGCCATGTCAACATCTTCCATTTATTGCACTAGACTCTTGTATCAATAATCCAAGTTTTATCAGATACATAAACAATGATGGTTAAATTCATGCTTTTATTGGCTTCATTTCGTGATTACTATTTTTTTTTTTTTTTTTTTTGTATTTATTCTCTTACTCTAATGTATTTTTCTACGAAAAATTTGAATTTTGGTTAAAATGTAGTCTAGTCATACTTGGTCAAAGCTACTAAAAGTGCATTCTACGACTTATACGCAACCTGTACTTACAACACAACTCTGTATCAACGTTACGAGAAATTCTATATATACAACATTTTCAAAAGTTATTTCCCTCTCAAGTCTCACCCATTTCCTTTCTTTCTCTAAATCTTTCATCCATTCCATGTACTCACACAAACTCCTTCTCACACTATTTGGCATCCTTCTACTCCCTATCTTAGTTTTTGGGGACTGTGATACTGAGACTGAAGGACATGACTATAATCAAGCTCTCATATATAAACTTGCTGCTATAGGTTCTATACTCGTAGCGGGTGCAATTGGTGTTTGTATTCCAGTACTGGGAAAGAAGAGGACATCTTCTTCATTATCAAGGCCTTCGCTGCTGGTGTGATATTAGCAACTGGTTTCATCCATATATTTCCGGATGCTTTTGAGAACTTAGAGTTGCCATGTCTTAGTGAGAACCCGTGGGGGAATTTCCCATTCACGGGCTTCGTGGCAATGGTATCTCCGATTGGAACTTTGATGGTTAAAGCATTTGCAACTTCATATTACGAGAGGTCTCGCCTCAACAACACTAAAAATCAACATGGGATGGATTATTGGAGACGTAGAGACGTCTGGAACTCACGGTCATGCTCATGGATCCTCTTCTTTAATTGGTTGACAATTCAGCTTCACCGGACCTTATTTGGCATCATGTCATAACGTGTAAAGTTGTGATTTACAATTATGTTTCATGTTGGCTTTATTCTATGACAAAAAGTATTGTAATTGCTTTAATTTTGTTCCTTTTATTTTGTAGAATTTTATTGTATTGAGTTTAATATTAAATTAGTGAAAAATTGAGCATAAAATGAAGAATCAGTAGATTTCGTGAGTGTCTTGTTAGAAACTTACCCGCGAAATAGAAATGTGAAAAGCATATACTGGAAGCTAAAGAGTCATGCCAGCCTGGAGAATTTCGCGAGTGTCTTATGGGTAAGACCTTCTCGTGAGATACCCATGAAACTCTCTGCCTAAGTGTGACTTTCTTACCCTTCACCCAAACTATATATATCCTCATTACCCACAAAAGTATTAAGTGAGGCCATTCAGAAAGAAAAACCCTAGATGAGTTTTCTACAATACACACACCCATCTTTTAGAGAGAGAGAGTTACTCATCATTAGTAAGAAATCATTCTAGCTTCTTCTCATTCCTTCTCCAATTATCATACCTTGATAGGAGATTTGTACCCAAACACAACTCACACATTTTCAGAGTGTAGAGAGTGTTTTGGAGCTTGAAAAGCTTTGGAGATTTGCCAAAGAAGCTAGTGAGGCTTGGTGGATACAATCGAGCGCATTGCGGGATTAGTAAAGCTAGAGAAGACATGACTAGAGAAGTCCGTTGGTAAGACCTTCTCGCGAGATACCTGCGAAACTCTCTGCCTGGTAGATTTTAAGTGTGACTTTTTTACCCTTTACCCAAACTATATATACCCTCATTACCCATAAAAGTATTAAGGGAGGTCATTTAGAGAGAAAAACCCTCGATGAGTTTTCTACGACACACACACTCATCTTTTAGAGAGAGAGTTACTCATCCTTAGTGAGAAATCATTCTAGTCTTTTCTCTTTCCTTCTCCAATTGTCATACCTTGAGAGGAAATTTGTACCCAAACACAACCAACACATTTTCAGATTGTAGAGAGTGTTTTGAAACTTGGGAAGTTTTGGAGATTTGCCAAAAGAAGCCGGTGAGGCTTGGTGGATGCAATCGAGCGCATTGCGGGATCTGGAAAGTTAGAAAAAATATGACTGGAGAAGTTCGTTGGTAGCAGGAGCTTGGAAGGCTCAAGTACATTGGGTGGACTAGGCTTGAAAGATCTTTTGTTATTCGTGTATTCCAACTTTATTCTCTAGTGGATCGATTTACTGCTTGGAGAGCGGCAGAGAGGTTTTTCGCCAAGTTTTTCAATTTTCTCTTCGATAACATGTCTTGGTTTTATCTTGTAGTTGCATCTCTCTTCTCTTACTCTTGTGATTTACTTTTATTGTCTGTTGTTCATGTTTATGCACTAGAGTAGTTATCGGTTTATTGCCTTCATTTACTCTTATTCTGCACTTAGATAAGTTAGAGTAAAAGCAATCTAGCTGTTATTTTAACTTGGGGGTCTAAACAGTTTTTGTGTTTTCACACATATTCAAGCTTTCATAATGCAGGTAATTTTAATCTTTGGAATTCTTATTTTTTGTTTTAAATTATCGTTTGACATAATATTTTCAGACTTAGTTGGATGGATTCAAAATTTTATAAAAAAATGTTTCTAAAGGGAAGTTTGAATTTCCCATTCATTTATTTAGCTTGTTAATTTCTATATTTCTTATATATTTGTGTATATTCTATTTTCACCAACCTTTGAACCATCTAGTCATGTTTATTATTTTACTCTATGAAGTGGTAATGGTGAATTATTGAGTCTTATAACACTTAAGGTTTTGGAGTTGGGAATTGTGGTACATTCCGTCATAATTGGAGTTTCTCTTGGGTGCTTCTGAGAGTCCCAAAACAATAAGGCCTCTTATAGCTGCATTGTCCTTCAATCAGTGTTTTGAGGGCATGGGACTCTTGGTGGAAGTATCTCTCAGGTAATTTCTTTCATATTTCTGCTTAACTTTCATCCAACTTTTGAATATCTTTAAAAAAGTTTGTCAAAAACTTTCAGCTCGTACGTATTTGGCAAGAAGAATTTTTCAAGTCTTGTGCAGCAAGCCTTTGTTTAACTTATTCCCAGGGCCGGCCCAATACATTGTGGGGCCTAAGGCAAAAATGTTATGTGGAGCCTTTTCTCATATTATAATGTTTAATTAATAAATTTTTATTTAACTTTTTATGTCAATTTTTATTTAAATATATTTTTCCTACTTTTTAAGGTACAAAGTTATTGAAAAAAAATTTGTATTTAGGTTTCCTTAATATTTTCTTCAATATAACTATTCCACTTATTTTTTTGTGGCATAATTGATTAGTTATACATTTTTTTTATTCGCAAAATTAATTTTTTTAGTTAATAATTAGAATATTATAATAAGAAACCGAAAAAATATATATAAATATTACATAGAAACAAAGAAGAAATTGAACATAAAATTTTATTTTTTAAAAAATCTTTTTTGACTAAAATAATAATTAAATAAAAAAAAACATTAAAGATAAGTGCGTAGTGTTGAATGGTTGGAGATTAGGATTACTATGCTACCACATGTCCCCAGGACCCTAGCCCAACCCAATTTGTAAATCAGTAAAATTTGACACGCCTATGCTTTGTCAGAAGGTTAAAGCTTCACAGTGAAGCAAGTATCAAATAGCCAAGTGAACACTCTAAAAAAGCAAAACAAAGTAGCAAGAACCAAAAAATGACATAAGTAAGCAAGAATAAGACATTTAAGAGTAGTGCAAAACTTGAAGGAGGGCAACGCTCAACGGAGAGGAGGGTCCAATGCATTGCTAAGAAACGTATGAAAAAGTCACTTCCCAACAATTCATTAAAAATATTTAAGGTTTGAGGTTTGAGATTGATTTTTATTTTTTTGTCTTTTGATTTATGTTTTGTCTTGTTGAGAGAGAGGGAGAGAATGAATTTTCAGATTCTAGGCGTGGGAGATTAATGACTCACATAGAGAATCGAACACTTTGGTTGTATATTAAATTTTTTTTTCTAATTTTTTTGTATAAAAATTAATAATACTTTCGATTTATTGGTTAATATTTGGGGCTTAATTAATACTCTCAATGGTAAAAAAATATCTCTATTACTTAAATTTGAGGGCTTTCTTTTACTTTTATTGGTCAATATTTGAGGTATTATTAATCTCACAATGACAAAGAGATATTTTTACTGCTTAAATTTGGCGCCTTAGGAACTTAGGGGCCTAAAGCAGTTGACTCAATTGCATTATGCATTGAGCCGGCCCTACTTATTCCAGAAGATTTTGTGTATTACGAGAAGTTCGTATTCAACCTGAACCCTGAAGGAAAATTGATCATACATAAATAGTTTCTTTGTTTCCTTTTTTTTTTTTTTTTTTTTTAATTTTGCTTTTCCTAATTACTATCCTTTTGGGTTCAAGTTTGATTAAGCTAAATATTTTACCCTTCTAATCAAACTCAATATGTTTAAAGCAGATAAGGACGTTAAAGCAGAAAAAATCGAGACTCGCGATGAAGTCTTGGCCTGATGGGATTCTCAGCTTGGGCGATAAGTGATGGAGATTTAGTTAAATTCCTTAGTTAGCGATAGAGTTCATCAAATAGAGACTCGCTAGCCTTTATTCTTTTCTTTCATTATTATGGGTTGGATTAGTTTTTATTAACTTATTATCCATTATCCGAGTCCTTTGAGGATGACTTGTAATTCAGGTTTTTGTTTATTATTATTATTATTATTATTATTATTATTATTATTTATTTTTTTATTTTTTTATATAGGAAATGCATTAACTTTTCGTTACTAAGAAAACATAAAATTTACATTATGGATGAGGGCTTGCTTGACAAAGCAAGGATTCTCTTCAACCCATACAATATCATTAACAATGCTATAAGCATTTTTTGCTACTAAGTGAGCTGGCATGTTCCCTTGCCTCTTGACATGGGAAAACTGGACTTGTCTAAACTCCATACATATCTCATAGACACCCTGAATAACAGAAGCCACAGCTGAGGGAGGAGATGAAGAACCTGCCAATGCATTTACCGTTACCTGTGAATTTCCCTCCCAACACCACATCAGTAAAACCACGGCTCAGAGCAAACAAAATTCCTGCTTCAAATGCCTTGGATTCAGCTTCAAATGGACCGAGAGGAGCTTCCGATTTTCAACATAAAGCCACTACAACCTACCCCATGCTGTCTCAAATTACAATCCCAATACTAGTTGATCTTATATCATTGAATGTGGCAGCATCAACATTTACTTTACACAACCTCGGTGGTGGTGGGGACCAATTCATCTTCTGGACCACAATACTCAAATGCTCATCACTATCATTAGCCGTAAGGAACTCAGCCTAGTAATGCATTGCACCATACACTAGCTCTTTCCCAGATTTCATCACATCATCAAGACGCCATTCATTTCGACTATGCCACAACTTCCATGCTATCATAACCAGCCGAGAAACAGAATCCAAATTCACATTTTCAGCCAACAGCGATTGCCACAAGATATCCATGAAAGAGATATCATCCCTTCTATCTAAGCTCAGGACCAACTTAGAACACTCCCACACCTCTTGTGCTCTCAGACAACTCCACAAAACATGACTAGCTGTTTTGGGCTTCTCTTTACACCACTCACATGAGTCATCTGTCAACACCTTCCTTCTCCTTAGATTTACTTTTGTAGGCAATGCTTCCCTACATGCTCTCCATGCAAAATGCCTAACCTTATGGGAATAGGGAGCCTCCAAAGACTTCTCTAAAACCTTCTCATCAAGCTACAATCCGAAGCACCCCTTCTATTTTCAGAAAATTAAATTTTCACAGCCAAATGGTAAGCACTTTTGACAATAAACTTACCATTAGCCGTTTCAGCCCACACCAATTTATCCAAAGGGAAACGGACTCTCAAAGGGATACTTATGATTGCTTCAGCCTCATGTGGCAGAAAAATAGAGTTCACAACCAAAAATTTCCAAAATAGGTGTGTCCTCGTGCAAGAACAACCGAGGAGAAATCACCACATGAGAGGATGAACTAGGCAGCCATCTATCTCTCCACACCTTCACATCCCTCCTATTTCCTACTCTCCACATCATTCCTTCCTTCACCAAATCTTGCGCCACCATGATACTCCTCCATGTACAAGATGGATTATGGCCTAGAGAAGCATGAATAAAGTCACATCTAGGAAAATATTTAGCTTTCAAAACCCGGAACACCAATGAATCTTGGGCTAATTGCAATCTCCACCCTTGTTTGGCAAGTAAAGCCAAGTTAAAACATTTCAAATTTTTAAACCCCATACCACCACAAGCTTTGGGTTCACACATCATTTTCCAAGACACCCATGGGATTTTCTTCTCCTCGGATTTTTGGCCCCACCAAAAGTTTCTAATCATACTTGTTAGATCATCACATAGTGAATCCAGGATTTTGAAGTAACTCATTGTGTATGTTGGGATTGCCAAAGCCACTGCTTTAATGAGGATTTCTTTGCTCGCTTTAGATAATAACTTCTCCTTCCATCCAGCCAAATTTTTACAAAGCTTCTCCTTGATGCCATTAAAAGTATTCCTCTTCTTTATCCCCACAAGTGATGGTAAACTAAGATAGTTCTCATGTTGTTTTATGACTTGAGCCCCAAACCTTCTTTGGATTTCCCCTTGAATATCTTTTGGAGTGTTTTTGCTAAAGAAGAGAGAAGTTTTTGCCCGGTTTAGCTGTTGACCCAAGGCTCTCTCATAGACTCCCAACACTCTTTGTAGTTTATCACAATCCTCTAACAAAGCTCTACAAAAGATTAGGCTATCATCTACAAAAAATAGATGGGAGAGTTCGGGCCCTTCTCTGGAAACTAAAATTCCCTTCATAACACCATTAGCCACTAAAGTCTTAATAAGAGATGATAAACCCTCTGCACATAGGAGGAATAAATAAGGCGATAATGGGTCCCCTTGGAAAATACCCCTAGTAGGAGTAATGCATCCCATAGGGCTCCCATTGACCCTAATTGCATAGGTAACAGAGGTAACATTCTTTATAACAAGGCATCTCCATCTTTCAGCAAAACCTAACTTTTACATAATTTTTTCCAAACAACACCACTCCACCCTATCATATGCTTTACTCATGTCAAGTTTTAGAGCCATCTTCCCAACTTTTCCCCCTTCTTTTTACTAATATGATGCATAGTTTCAAACGCTACCAACACATTATCAGTAATTAGTCTACCATGCACAAATGCACTTTGAGAATCACTAATAATTGATGGCAATATTCTTTTAACTCTATTAGCTATAGCCTTTGAAGCAATCTTATAGATTACATTGCATAAACTAATAGCCTAAAACCAGTCACATATTTTGGCTCTTTAACTTTAGGAACAAGCACCACATGAATTTGATTAAAATTAGGAAGAGAGATACCATGGTTCTGGAAATCCAAGACCGTTTTGCAAACCACACGCCCACATGTACTCCAAAAATATAGATAGAATAAAAATGGCATACCATTCGGACCTAGTGCCTTCAGAGGATACAATTTGCTTTAGAGCTTTATGGATCTCACCCTTATGAAACTCACGAGCCAAATCAGCATTCATCTCCCCTGAAACCTTCGGCTGAACTGCATGGATAAGCTCCTCAAACTCCAAGGGTTGGGAAGAAGAGAATAGACCCGTGTAGTACTCCACAAAAATGTCAGCTATCTTGGCCTCCTCCTCATGCCACACTCCATTCCCATCAAAAATACCATCAATATCATTCTTGCTTTGACGACCCAAAGCTTTTGCATGAAAATGCTTCGTGTTCCTATCACCACCTTGAAACCAATTTTGCCTAGCCCTTTGCCTCCACATCTCATGCTCCCTATCCAACTAACAATTAAGTTCAATCCCAATTGCAATTCAGTTGATGAGCGTACAATGATGAACCTCACATCATATACTATATGATATTATTAAAAAATTAGTTTGATTACTGAGAAAATATATAAAAAATTGAGCCTTCATGTCTCAAATTAACTAAGAAACTAAATTTTAGGTCTAAACACAATGAGAATTCAAGAAATATTGTCAATAATTTTTTTCCCTTCATAACTGTAATTATATACACAAAATCTCAAGTACATTCAAAATAATTTTGTAGGTAAAATTCTTTGTATTTAGATTATAATACAATAGAATAATCATCTAATTTGATTTCTTTGAAAAAGTATTTAGTTGATGTAGTCTTGACTTGAACACAAAATGTTTTACACTTGGATTGAAAAGTGGATCGAAAGATCTCTATAATAGAATTAGTAATTACGATAAATCTTTAACTGTGTGCTTGTTAAAGATTTCGCATTTTTCAAGTCAACATAACTATCCATCACTTGAGACATTGTACGCACATCATGTCCTTTATTCTTTTCTGTTTTTTTTTTTTTTTTAAATTTATTATTATTATTATTATTATTATCATTTTATTTATGTTATTCTTTCAGTAATGGATATGTGTTGTTTTAAATTTTTGCTTTTTTTAGTTCGGTAAGAAAACGAACGGGTCAAAAATAAAGAAATAAAATTTAAGGACTAGAGGATGTCAGTTATAGATTTGACTTCGTGTTAAAAGAGATGTGATTCAGTACTATCTCATTAAAGAATACTTTTAGTCTATTGGTGCTAAATTTACTAAGCTTTGCTACGTGGATTGTCAAAGAAAATACAAACTAACAATTATCGATGGAAGGTGCCAACACAACTCACCCCTTCTCTACCCATTTTTTGTCCATTAAAAAATAAAAACAACAACAACAACTATTGATAGAAAGTAGTAAGTTGCAATTTAAGACTTTGTTTTTTATTTTTATTTTTTGGATGTGAGAATACAAGAAACTATAAATCTATATAATATCTAAAAGTTGAAACGTAGTATTAATTGTTGTTATGGTCATGTTAAGTCACATTAGCATTGTATTTCAGTTTATTTTGCTCCACTACGGTTCAGTTTGGTCCATCCGATCCACTTCAAATCAACTCGGTCCATTCAATCTACTTTGGACACTTTCAGTTCACTTGGTCTATTGCGGTGCATTTCTATCCATTTCAATTTAGTGCGGTCTATTGTAACCCACTTCAGTCCACTACGGTCCATTTGAGTTCAATTCAGTCCATTATAGTCCACTATGGTCCATTTCAGTCTACTTTGATTCATTTTGGTCCATTTTGGTCACTTAGGTCGATTTTGGTTCATTTGGTGATGCTTTGGAAGGAAAGTTTTGTGGTGATGCTTTGGAAGGAAAGATTTTTATAGAAAGAAGAATTACTTCATTGACAATTATGTCACATTCTCAGTATAATTTTGCTAGGTGTGTGTCCTTTTTTTGGACGGTGCCCAGGCCCAAGTAGAAGCAAGGACCCCAAGCCTTTTAGTTGTTGTTTTAAAGGACTGAGCTTGGTTCATTGTAGCTAAAAGGGCTGATTACGAACCAGATGGTACACAGAGCACGAATCCTATAACACATACATGCTAGCAAACAAGAAATATATGAATCGAACAGTAAGAAACAATAAAGGGGCAATGTGATAGAGAAAGATACAAAATAAACGTTAAGGGTCCTTAAGATAATGTGAAATATTTCATTACTTTCCCAATTGTGTAATACATTATGTTCACTAGGACATGTTACAAGGTTCAATTAAGTTAAAAAATCACAGACTTAGATGGCTCTTCAGGCCTCTAAGGCTTGTAAAATTTGAATCCCTTTGAATCCAAGTGTGTTTTCTAGTGGCTTTTTGGAGATATCGAACGATATTTCCCTCTCTTTTATTACTTTCTTTGAGTTCTAATAGAGTTTTCTCAATGATTCTATTTTAATTTATTGTTGTTGAATGCCCTTTACTGTTGGCTGCTTCCCCTTTTTATAGTTTCATCCTAGGGTTTCCGAGGTGCCACTGATTCTCTCCATTTGCTCTCCTGGGTACCAGAACCAATTTTATATCAGCAACATTAGTGGCTAGCCCCTTCCTCATTCCTCATTATCTTCTTCTTTTGGAGCTTCTTCCTTAAAAGTCTCCTGCTACCTTTCCGTTCTGGTATGTCTAGAAGAGCTGGCCTTGGGTTTTTCTCCTTTTAAGGTTTTTAGTTCCCACATTTTCAGACTCAGCTTTTCGACTGCCTTTCCTTTTGTCATTTTTCCCAAGTGAGCTAATTCCTTCCTGCCAGGTTGAAAGTTTCTCAGCCACTTCCCTTCATGGTTCTTCTTTCTGGGTTTCTCGAGACACCAACCCCTTGTTCATGGATTGTTGGTTCCCCAGCTTTCTGATTTCTTTCTGCATCATTGGGTGGCTGATAGGGACATATCTGTTCTTGTTCCTTGTGTTTCTTGGCATCCCCTTTGAACTGTCTTAATCTAGCCCTAGCCTTACTGTACATCTCAAGGATCTCGAGCTCCTGGTAATCTCCAAGTATTCCGGCCCAGTTCTCACCTAGCGATTTTGTAACCTTGGTAGGCTGGGCTTTTCTTCTTCCCTCCGTTTTCATGAGTTCTGAAACTTACCCTTTCGTGGGTTTAGGTTCCTCCTTAAAACCCTTAATGGATTCGAGCTTACCATCTTTTTTTTTTTTATTGCAGGCTCAAGTATTTTATTTTTTTATGGAGTTCAATTCTCTGTGTCATTGTGGCCTTGGTGCAACATTGTGACTTTTTAGACCTCAACAGTAGGTTCTTGATAAAGTTACATCTTGCTTAAGTCATTAAAGTTTTGTATTTTTTTCTAAAATAAGTGATAGATTTACTTATATTTGCTTCATTTTTTAGACATTTAAAACTTATAAAGGATTAACCGTTTGAAAAGAGTATTAGAAAAAAATTTCAACCACACATTACTTATTTTACAAAAATATCTTTCCTTATATAATAATAGGGTGTAAAATGCATTGTATTTCCTTAAAAAAGAAAAAACTTACAAAATTTAAAATACTTTCAAATAAAAAATATGTATAGCTTGATCAAATAATTGTATCAACTATATTTTGTTAGAAAATAATCACATCATTTCAAGAAGGGTTTGAGACTAACACTTATAAGTTTCATTCATTCATTTTGATCCTCCAAGTTTCAAAACTCCTCAATTCAATCCTCCATTAAATTGTTATTCAGTGCTGAGGTTAAGCCCCTCAAAACAATGTCATTTTACCCTGATATTTAATATTTATTTCTTAATTTAAAAAAAAAAAACCTAGAAATGAAAAAAGGAAAACCCAAACTTAGTCGTCCCTCCCTCATCTGAAGAACACAAAAAAGAAAACTCACCCACCAAAATCCCTACCCTAACCCAATAACTGAGAGAAAGAGAAAGAGATTGAGAGACCGAGAGGGAGAGATAAATTGAGAGATAGAAAGAGATATTGAGATCAATAGAGGGCAAGAGGAGGTGTTTTCAGCGGCTCTAGCCAACACTCGGCTGCTCTAGACCAATACCCGGTTGCTCCAACCAATACTCATTTGGGTAAGTTCTCTCTCTCTCTCTCTCTCTCTCTCTCTCTGAGTTATCGGGTTAGGGATTTGGTGGGCGGGTTTTTTTTTTTTTTTTTTTTTTTTTGCATTCTTTAAATGAGGGACGACATTTTATTTGGGTATTAGCTTTTTTTAATTTCTGTGTTTTTTTAATCAGTAAATAAATAATAAATTAATTATTAAATATTAAAATTAGACCAAAATTGTGACTTTCTGGGGGCTTAACGGCACCACTAGACGGCACTTTAATGAATGATTGAATTAAGGAGTTTTGAAACTTAGAGAACTAAAAGGAATGAATGTAAACTTAGAGAATTGAAATGATAAATGATAAATTTTAGAGAACAAGTTTTGCATCTTAGCAAAAACTTAATTAGTAATTTTGTATCTTAAAAAGTAAAAAAAAAAAAATATATATATATATATATAAAGATTAAAAATAATATATTGTTTAACGAATATTTTAAAAATAAAAAAATAAAAAGTATGGTTTCAAGTTTGAGTCAACCCTGTATATAATGTTGTTTTGTGTGTTAGGGTTGCCGCAAGACATAGGCGGCTAATATAATGCTGTGCCGTGTGTGCAATTAATAACAAAATCCAAGTAAAGCTAAAACCAAGTATAAATTGGTGTACTACTACTCCTACAAACAAGGACATTGTGCATATATATATATATATATATATAAAGCCTTCTTTCATTCATATTTACAAAACATAACCTTCTTCAATCTTTTCCCAGATATATATTCAACCCGTAACCTTGTTCACACTTTACACACACTCTTCTAACTGGATTTTCAAGTCAAAAATCAAAAGCAATTGTTATGTCAACCTCTATGAAGCAGCTGAAGAAGCCCTTGCTTCTTAGCGAGGAGAAGGCCACCAACGATGAGTCATCTGCATTTTCTTGGTCTTATTGGAAAAATTTAGCTTACAAAGTTTGGATGGCTATTTGGGATACCGACACCACTGAGCTGGTGAATAATACCGGATATGTTATTAAGTTCTGGTACAATTTGGTTGATTATGGTCCACTAGAGTATTTAGGGCACACACTAGAGGTTGGTGCTAACGAGCTGATTGACAAGGAAAAATTCCAAGATTCTTTTTCTTCTATGCCCAGATTTGTGATCATCAAAGTAAATGGAAAGCCGCAAATAGGGTTTCATCCAGTAGATTTCGTTGAATACGAGAAGTTCGTCTTCAACCTGAACCGTGAAGGAAAATTGATCATTCATTTAACGGCAAGGAGTTATGGTAAATAGTTTCTTTGTTTCCTTTGTTTTGTTGTGTGTGTGTGTGTGTGTTTTTTTTTTTTTTTTTTATACAAGATATAAATTACACTCTGACCTAATCTAAGTGTATATGTGTGTGAAACTCCATCTTAAAGACTTAAACTCCGGTTCTTGCTTTTCCCACACCCCACTCTACAAGCATTTATACTTGTGGAATGACCATCATTCTAATGATGCGCGGTAGTAATTTTGTTTTTCCTAATTACTATCCTTTTGGGTTCGACTTTGTAGTTCATTAATGTTTACTTTGATTAAAGGCAATTATTTACCCTTCTAATGCAATCTCAATATGTGTAATGCAGATAAGGACGTGGTTAAAGCAGAAGAAATTGTGACTTGCGATGAAGTCTTGGCCTGATGGAATTCTCGGCTTGGGGGGATAAGTGATGGAGATTTAGTTAAATTCCTTAGTTAGCGATGGAGTTTATCAAATAGAGACTTGCTTGCCTTTAGGAAGACCTAGCTTTATTATTTTCTTTCATCTTTCATCATCATGGGTTGGATTAGTTATTATTATTACTTATTATCATTATCAGTTTCCTTTGACGAGGACTTGGAATTCAGGTTTCTGTTTATTTATATTTTTTTTGTTAAATTTTTTTTTTTTTAAGAATCCAGTTGTAATTCATTTTATGAGCATTCAATAAGGAATCTAACATCATGTACGTACAATATGATATCATTAAAAAATTAGTTTGATTGGTGAGAAAATATATAAGAAATTGGCCATTATGTCTCAAATTAACTAAAACTAAAAGAGAAATGCTATATCCACAACATTTTCACAATATTTTCATAACAAATCCTAAATGGCAGGTTGTTAGTGGTTATTATTGTTGAGGCAAAAAAGTAATTTTAGTAGTAGGTTCAAATTTGAACTAATAACAACTAATTACCTATGATTTGTTGTGAAAATGTTATGGACATAACGCTTCTCATACTAAATGGTGAAAATTCAATTAGACTGTAAGAAATATTGTCAATAAATTTTTTTTTTTTTGCCATTTTCAAGGATATTCTTTACTTTATAATTGTAAAAACAAAATTTCAAGTTTGAGAATCAAATAATCTACAATTATGTGTATTTAGA
Organism: Lithocarpus polystachyus; assembly: GCA_033629205.1. NCBI lineage: Eukaryota > Viridiplantae > Streptophyta > Magnoliopsida > Fagales > Fagaceae > Lithocarpus > Lithocarpus polystachyus. Next base: position 80,779,455 of record CM066166.1, read on the forward strand.
TTACAATACAATAAAATAATCCCCTAATTCAATTTTATTGGAAAAGTTTTCGATTTAAGTATTGTGTCAATGTAGTCTTAACTCAAAGACAAGGTCTTTGGAATGGAATTGCCAAATTGTTATGAATATTTGGTTGTGTGCTTGATATAGATTTCTCGTTATTCGTGTGTTCTTCGAATGTTATTGATCTAAGATTCAACCTTTGCTCTCCATCACCTGAGACATTGTACACGCACCATGTCCACAATTCCTTAATTTTTCTTTTTTATCTTACAAAACCCAAAAAGCAAAAATTTAAAATACATAGCAGAATGAAATTGAGATGACGTTGGACACCTCAAAACATTAAATTGTGACGGCTTATTGTACATTAAATTGAGAAGACAAAATAATTTTTAAATATGTGAATAGTATCGTGGAACTTATTTTTAATGAAAAAGTTGCTGAAAAGTGATGTTTGTAGGTCCCATGAACAGTGCACGAGTGCACTGTTCAAGGGAAAAGTCAATATTCACGGCTGAGAAAAAAAAAAAAGAAAAGAAAAAAAGAAAAAAAGAAGAAGAAGACGGAAACGCAGATGCAAAACGCGCTGCGTTTCAACTATCCAAACCACACCTAAGCTTTGAGATAGAAACCCAAAATCCTAAATCAAAACCAATATAACCAAAATACCCAAAACTAAATCCATTGATCAGATTGTTTTTTAGGTTGATTGTCACAGATTAAATATGTCACCAATAAAGCAATAAAACAATAAATCCAACAGAAATAATAGAATATAATAATATGTGACTTAGGAAAACTGATGAAAAATACCCGTTTCATAGTAAAAAAATCTTTTGGGGATTTAATCTAACAATCCTCAATACAACAAATCCACTAGAATAGAATTGAAGTTTATACAATAAAATTAATCTTAAATCTACTGTTACCTCATATAATACTTACTAGCATGATCACACGTAGTTCCGAGATCCACAGACTAGTCTATTCTAATTTGCTACACAGAAACTCCCTATTTGTGACTTCAAGAAATCACTTGAAGGTTTAGACCAACAACTTTGATGTAAACTGGATTGCTTTATGGATTCGTACAAGATCTACACTATGGCAATAGCACTATGTTGATTTTTCTTTATGTGCTCTTGAAGTATCATAGCTTGAATAAGTGGAGCCTCAAATCTATATTTTGAAAATTTTAGGGTTTCTACCTCTCTAACCTCTTAATAATTCATTCTTAATGGACTTTTATATAAGCTCTCCATTTGGGTTATAAAAACCCACATGTACAGCAAACTTAATCAATCATGTTAATCCTGAAAATTTGAATCTATAATTCTCAATTGGTCAAACTAGGAATCGAACTCATCTCGATCAGTTGAACTTCCACATTCTTGGGTTTTTTCAGCAAATCTTGAGCTTTCATCCCAGACTTTTTTTATTGGTTGCAAACACGTGTGATGCACGGGAAAGCTACTAAATTTGATTTGATGTAATAAATTTGATTGTAATTTCAAATATATATATATATATCTGTATATATTAAGAGGATTCAGAAAGTTAGTTATTGCTTTTTTCCAGTCAAAAATACCCTTAAATTAATTAACCAACGACTTCAAAATAGGGTTAAAATAGTAAATTGGCAAAAGAAAGTTAGTTATCATTTTTTTTTACTGTTAAAAATACTCCTACCTAAAACTTAAAAATGGGGTTAAAATAGTAAATTGACAAAAATAATAAATTCTTACTTCTACGTTGAAATGCTTTCATGCTTCTAAAAAACTCATACTTTTACGATGATTTAAATTTCTATTTCTACTCACTAACTCTCTACAAAATAGGATTACTCTTTTGTTAGTTTTAAAACTCCTCCAATCTACAAAATTCGCCCACAGATTCTTTTTTTTTTTTTTTATGATTGAAAAAAAATAAAAATCTCAAATTATAATAAATACAAATTATTAATTTTTACTCAAAAAATAAAAAAGCATCTGAGCACGCGCGTGAGCGCGCGCTCAGAGGCTAGTATATATTAATGAAATAATACAACGTTATAAAGCGCATGCAATTGCTTCCTCATACATAGTTCTTGAGAAACTAACTTCAACAACCAAAATAATAATAATAAAAATAAATAAATAAATCTTACACTAATGAAAACTCGCGATTAGTTTGATAAATTTTGAAGAAACCAAATTGATTCCAAGGCTTGTATTCTTTTTTCTTTTTCTTTTTTTGGGGGGGGGGGGGGATTTTGCATATTCTCTTATATTTATAAAATAAAATAAAAATTGTAACTATCGTAAAACAAAATAAGATATTTGGAACCACAAAATAAAATGTGTGCTTCCTCACAAAAAAGAAAAAGTGTGAAGTTTTTGTCGTTTTTCTCACCCAACAAAAAAAAAAAAAAAAATGTTTGAACTTTGAACCTTGAACTTTGAACTTTGAAGTATCTTTCCGGAATTCTGGTATGGAATCAATTTGATGAGAAGCATGATTTGAGGAGAAGCCCGAGCAACGTCGGCAGTTGAGAATGAGAGCATCAAAAGTGCGCTGGGTGAACAATTAACCAATAAGCCCAGTTCAATAAGCTTGCAAAATACCGAGCCCACTGAAAGCAGGGGCCAAACAGCCCTATTAATCCACAAATGCATAAATCCCTTTCAGCCTATTCCCAAGGATTCTAAAAATAAATAAATAAAAAGGCCTCGTGAAGAATGAAGGTCAAATTGCGAAAAGACCTCAAGGGTTTTTGTTCAATGGCAAACAGAATCTGTACTCTTAATTTGTGTTATTCACTTTTGAGACTTTAAAATGCCAAAATTGACCCAGCCATATAATTTTCGTCAATTGTAACTGATGGAAAGTGGTCTAATGCATTGCAAGTGAGATGTGACCATTTTAGTCTTTATTTTTAATTTTAATTATATATTTTTAAATAAAATTTTATAAAAATGAATTTATAGAGAAAATTCTATCAAAAAGTAAAAACCTCTCTCTCTCTCTCTCTCTCATCACAAAGAAATTACTCCCACATCAATCAAGTAAGGGTCGCAACCCATGCCACAAGACCTCCCATCGCTTCGTTGAAAAACTACGAACTAATGCCACCACCATACGACCAAGACCCATACCACATGGGGTCTTTTGGCAACTTGATCTTATTAATATGTAGATTTGAAATGATTAAATGTAAGAAGTAATTTCAATTCATAATATAAAACTATTTTTGCTTGAGCAAAAGCTTCAAACCTCAAATTATTATATGGTGTTAAATTTTATGTCAAATCATTTATCTTCAAACCACTTGATTTTAAAATGTCATATCCAAATGCTACCTAAAAAAATAGTTGTTCAACTAAATACTAGCGTTATCATTTGTTTTGGCAAGAATTTTTTTTTTTTTTGGGTAAAGAAAAAATGAGTTTGGAATGGGCCACCCGCTTGGCTAGCGTTACAATAACAACACCCAACTCGCCTCAGGGCACAAATGGATAGGGCACCACCAAAATGCTGATGGGTGTGCTCGAATTCTCAGTAATTATCACAAATTATTTACAACATTTTACAAATTAGTATTGTGACCAATTTTTATTGATTCTCATTTAAGTCTACTAATAGCATAATTTTTTTATTTATTAATAGCCACTCACACACATTAACATTTGTAAAATAATTTGTAACTATAGCATTTTACTTAGTTGGATTAGAATTGTCCCTTTGAAAAAGAAAAATTGTGGTAGTATTTTCAAATGGGAGAGGCGCTGCAATCTAATTGATACACACACAATTAACGTGCGGAAATCGCGGGAAGGAAATATTTGACTGAATTGAGTGGTGGCGACTGGTAAACACAAACAAAACAGACAATTTTGGGTGTTCCCAAGTTTGCCCTAACTTCCGAATAAATCACTGTCCTTTTCATTTCATGGCTGTAAAACACCATCAAAACTAAGCTACTACTCTGACTCTGACGCCCCCCAAAAAAAAATGTGCGGCATAGTGATTATTGATTAATACCTTCATCTTAGGAGAAAATTTATAAACAACCAATTTAAACACACTGCATATATACAGCTTGAAAAGAATCGTAACAAAAGTTCATACACAATAATGCCGAGTGTTTTCTTTTTCCTATTTACATTTTTGAGTGAAAAATGAGGATTTGTACTTAGAGTATGAATTTGTTAAGGATGGGGTTTAAAACTCATACTTTATACCATCTAATAAGAAATTGACACATCAGTTTTTTACTTAAAAAACAGTACATCATTATTACACATAATAACATTTTAATAACACTCTTGGTACGATGGTCACTCCACAGGTATAAGTGTTTGTAAGGTAAGACTCTAGAAGAGAGTTTCACACACATATACACTTAGATTATGTTAGAGTGGAATTTTTATCTTGTATCAAAAGTTGGATTTTCAAATGAGTATTATAATTGATTGAATGTGGTTATGTATGTTCTTTAATATGTAATATGATGATTTGGCATGTTGGGATTGAAGGGGTGAAACTTGGGTTTTACATCACATTTTTATAGAATTTAATTTCCTTTATTGTATACCTATGGCACTTTGTGCAATTGCTCTCAATGAAAGAGATTTACGGCACTTTGTGCAATTGCTCTCAATGGAAGAGGTTGGGAGTTACAAAAGTAACTTCCAATCTTAACCATTAAATAAACAAAGTTTAATGAGGTAAAAAGTTAAAAATTAAAGTAAAGAAGTTAATATTTTTTTTTTTGAGATGATCGAGGGTAATTGCTACCCATGCATGATGCAACGCCCTAACACCTAAGTATTGTACTTGATCCTAATCCCATATGACATATAAGTTATTGATCGATAATACTAAAGTTTTTTTTAAAAGAAGTAATAATAATTCCTGAGCTTGTATAACACAATAATAAGAATAAAATTCTTATTTATACGTGTGTGTGTGTGTGTGTCGCTAAATGTGTTTTGTACTTTTTTTTTTATAATACATTATTATACAATTTGTTATGAACTTTTTTCAAGATCCATTTGTCAAAAATGTATCTCATTAAATGAAGTTTACAAAAAAAAAAAAAAAAAAACCATATAAAAGTTGTAAAGTGATTGTATAAGATTTATGTCAGATTATGTATTCTTCTTCTTCATATGTAAAATCTATAATATATTAGAATCGATAATATATAATATAAAGAGGGGGGCCAGAGGGCCATCCCCAGCTGGGTTTTGAAAATCCTTTCCCACTCTCCAATATTTTTCATTAAAAAAAGGATTTATATATAATTTTAGCTAATGGCTTCCTATTTGTTTTAAAAAATTATACATTTAGGAAAATGATAACATCTTCTTAAAAAAAAAAAAAGTAAATAATTACATCATTATTTATAGGGTGCTGATTTAGCCAAAATAGATTCATGGAATGTGTTCTTTAAAATAGATAATATCTTATTATTCATTAATGTTATATAAAATTTATATATCTCACTAAATATATATCTATTATAGAAGTCTTCCTTATTTTCCATAATGAACCCTTATATATATATATATATATATAATATTTGGTGTTAGATACAGATCGATACTATTTTTTTAGAAGAAAAATTTTATCTTTTATTTTTAGAAGAAATAGGACAACTGCTAATTTTGTGATAGGAGTTAGAGATCCTTATTGAATATGTCATCTACGAAAATAAAGTTTTTATTTAATTTATACTATTTTATATTTTTCTTATTTAGAGTTGTAAAAAAAAATTTATTATTTAAAATTGATTAAATTTGTATATCTTCATAATTTTTAATACTCTAAGTATATGTGTACGTAATACAATTTGTTCAACTAAAAATATTGGTCTTCCGTCTGTTTTTTTAGGGGATCTTAAATGTATAAAGAATATAATTTTGATAAATATATTTTAAAAGAAAATTCGCGGTTTCAAATTGAGTAGATAAAAAAAAAAAAGTTTTTTAATCAATGTAAAAATTAACTTGGTTTAAATTTTTATATAATATAGAAAAAATAATATATGTTAAATCTTATTATAAGCATACTTATGCAAATAAATTATATATAATATATTATTCTTTGGATCTAATAATTTTTATATATTTTATTTTAGCTCGGAAAAAATTTCGGACATCGCCACTAAAAAATATCATTCTCCTAAAATGTCAAAAACGTACATGCAGTAATTAACCAATTACTAATAATAACAATAATTATGATAAAGATCAAGTATCTGTTCTTTCCTCACAAGGAAGGATGGTAAATTAATTATGGTTTACAATCAAATCTCGTCAACACCAGAAATAAACATACAATAAAAGAGCAATTTATTCATCATGAATAGTAAATTAGTTTTACAGACAAAAATACAGTCTAAGGGTAGTTTGGGAATAGCAATGTTGTTCTGTGTCTCTCTAAAATTAAGGCTTTTTGCAGTTTGACTCGAGCGAGATGGGAAACAAGAAGTGAATTTGTGATAATGGTATTAAGGAAGCTGATCGATGTCTTTGACATTCCTTGCAAATGGATTGCATAATTAACTCTTGAATATGTCCCTTTGATGCAGATTGAAGTTGTTGCAACCTGAAACACATTAAACACTAGTGCCTCCAAGCCTCCTTCCCAAGTAGAGTCACAAGAAAACCAGATTTCATAAATGGTAAAATCAAATCGGACATATATGTTATTACATTAAACAAGAAATACAAATTGTTAACGCAAAGTTGGAGAGCTAACAAAAATTTTGATTTACTGCTCATGATGAGTGTAAATCTTGAATGTGACTAGAGAAAGCTAGAGAACTAAAAATTAAGAAAATATGATTTTGAAAATTTACTTTTATTTGGATTTAAATGAAAAGGAAACAACAACCCCATCTCTGCTTGACTTACCATTCCTTGCTTAATCCAGCACCAACCCCATCTCTGTTTGAAACTTTTTTTGTTGGCTAAATCATGTGTTAGAGAAAGAAAAGGAGCCATGACTTTACGAGATTTATGGTCAACCACAAATATAGTTGGGCTGCACATGGTCTGAAATCTGAATGCATGTTTTCTTTTAGCCAAGATGATAAGGCAGAAAAGTAAACCCTTTAATGTGATTGTTGAAATATTCAAGATAGCAAAAAATTGAACAAACTTCATATTCATGAAAAGTACAGAGAGAGATAAACAAAATCTAAAGCAAAAAAAAATTGGAAACAATAAGGCAGCAAGGGAGAGAGGTATGGTATGCTTGGCTCCTCGCACGCCACCAGCATTAGTCAATCAACAAACAGATTGGTTCATGCTTGTGGCATACAGGGAGCCAGGCATAACCAGAATCACCTTTTCTTCTTCATCAGCATCCTCAAATCCTTCTTGAATGCATGGTAATCACCAAGAAAATGCAGAGAGAAAAAGAGAGAGAGAGAGAGAGAGAGAGAGAGAAGGGGGGGAGAGATCACACTATACGACCCTATAGAAGACTCATTATATATAGAGAGCTTTGGAGGGATTTCATTGTTTATTTTTTTATTTGTTTCTCTCTTTTTAGTGCAAGAAGAGAGAATTTTCTAACATATAAAAAGACCTCAAGGAGAGGAAGAAAGAGCTCATAGTCACAGATTGACGTGACCTTATTATGGTAATGGAATATTAGGAGGGGATTTCGGGGATTTTGCTTCCGTTATTCCTTCGGTGCAATGAGGAGATTTTCTTACCATAAAAAAAGACCCACATAATTCACTTTCATTATACAAAGTGATTTGTTTACGCATCTCAAATAAAAAAAAAAAAAAGTGATTTGTTTACAATCAGTCAAAAGTCATTTTATTCCAAAGTGATAATTTCCATTTGTTGATGCAATTCCTTATTGCAATATTCATGTAATCTTTTTTTTTTTTTTTTTTTGGGTAAATTTTAGGATTTTAATCCGACGAAGATAAAAACAATACATCTTCGGCCACTAAATACTAAATGTTCTTGTAATTGTAATAAACCTTCTAAGTATATAATTTATGTTTTACTTTTTGTGAAAAAATATAATATTCATTTTTCAAAATATACTTTTTATGATATAAGGACCTCGGCTAAATTGAAGGGTGATCATGTAAGGGGTTAGACTTGATTTGCGAATATATGTAAGATTAACAAAAACTTGTCAGGGTGTTGTTAGTGGGAGAGATCCTTCAATACTTAAGTTAGCAAATCAAAGCGAAAAGTGTGTCATCAAGAAATTGAGAATTTGTTTGTACCTTTTAGGGTTGTTGGTTGTTACCTTTTAGAGAAGAGAGATTACTTAGTAATTTTGAGATTTGATTTAACCCAATCTCCTCCCTTTAATTCCAGAGTTATCTCTTAATTAAGATTTTTGTAACGTAAAACTTAGAGGAAATAAAAATACATGTAAACCTTTCCTTCCAGGAAAATTTGACTTTGGCAATTCGGTGAGCTTTAGGATTATGGTCGAGCTCGGGGTTCATCATCCCGATCTGCCGCGTCAGTTCTCTATTTCAAAGCCGATGTAAAATTTAATGTCATAAATTATCTCCATCAAAGGGAATTATAAATTTTTTTTTCATCTCACTTAAAAAAAAAATGTTCATATTTATTTTTTACATTCTAAATTTTCATTGTTATTAAGAATATTATAACTCAATTGTCATTTTTTTGTGTTTTCAACGAAAACATTTGAAATTCAAAACTCCTCTCTTTTAATTATCAAATTATAAAATAAAATGACAACTTTTTTTAATTGTTTTTAACAAACATACATATAACCTTCCCATCCTTTTTACCAAACGCAGCCATTAAATTAAATATTCTAAGATGCAATCCACTAATCACTTGTAAGTTCTAACCGCCAAAGCAACCATCATTACATTACCCTTTTTATACTGATTTTTCTCCTTAATTAAGACATACAATTAATTCAAAATACATGTTAGGCATGCAATTCTTCTCTCAAAAAAGAAAAAAGAGTAAAGCATGTAATTGTTTAGTAATATCTCGAAATATTTGACTGAAGACTGGAGATAAAGGACGGTCATAAGTCATAAGTAATGATGGAAAGAATCCATAGGGCCCTGCTCTCTCATTCTTTCTCAAAGTGTGTCTGTGTATGATATACAAAGAAGAGTGTTTTCTTTTCCAATCTCTAACTTAGCAGCAGGGGGGGGTTTGAATGAGTGGAACGCTTTAAGGGCCTGTCTCTGCCTTTTTCTTTCACTATCTTAAAAAAGGGTTTGCTTTTCCGTTCTGGAGCCACGTTTGTCGGGTGCACTTGGAGGAATTCTGGATTCCTTTTGCCAACAGAAGCCACCAATACCCCCACTATTTGCCTTTCCTGTTCCTTCTGTTCCCTTTCTTTTCTTCTCTCTCTCTCTCTCTCTCTCTTACTTTTCTTTTTCTTTTTCTTTTAAGTTCTATCCATAATTAAATGAAATATCTGTGAATTTCATTTAGGGTTATTGATAATTGAAGTTTCATATCATCAAAAATAGGATTTACATTCGACTTCCTTGTGGTTGTGGCATTATGTTGCAATACTAATTAGTTAACAATATATGAGTTCCAATTAATTTAATTGGTAAAGTCTTTTATCATCGAATAAAAGATTTTGAGTTCAATTTTCGTCTATACCAAAAATCAATTAGTGTCTTAATCTGATAATAAATAGTAATCATTAAGAGTGGACATTATAATTTGAAACTATCTCTACAAAAAATAGTTAGAAATATATGTATATTTGTATTATGTATTTATGGTAACGTTGAAGTTTTATCACGTAGAGCACAACTTAAAAAGATAATCAAATGTGCAAAGTGTTTTCTTATTCAACATTTTTAATGAAAATGTTTAGGGTTTAAATCCCTCCAATTATCAAATTATTAAAAAAAATAATAAAACTTAGGTATAATACATTAGGTTACTCAATTGAATTCAAATTCTTAGCTGCATTAATCAATAAAATAAGAATACTATTATCTTTTCCAAATATAAATTAAATTCAAAACAACCAATTTTTTTATATATAACTAAATATAGCAAAACAACCAAGTATTTTTTTTTAATAACTAAATATAGTAGGGTGGGGGGGCTTGAACTCTACATAAATGTTTCCATTGGAAACATCAAGAGGTTCTAACTCATTGAGCTACAAAACTCTTAGAAAAACAACTAAGCATTTGAATTCAATTGAGGAATTTAATGTACAACACCTAAACTACTATATCTAAGTTTTACCCAAATAAGAAAAAATATAATTAAATTCTTTCTTGTTAAATTTTCATATTGGCATTCCATAAATTCATATCTTCCTTTATTATATTAAGAAATTTTATCTTCAAAGCAAAAATTTTTTCCAAATGGATCAATTTTGGATGCCAAAGAAAACAAGGGATCCTATGCCTGGAAAAGCATTCTAAAGGGGCGTGACATCATTAGGAGGGGAACAAGATGGAGGATTGGAGATGGCTCCTCTGTTGGAATTTATCAAGATAGCCGGCTGCCTAGACCGGGGAATGGCAGCATCATCTCCCCTATTTCAGAACTCACTCCGAATTCCACTGTCTCCATTCTAATTGATCAAGAGTCATGTTGTTGGAGAGAAGCAGAGATTGAAAGGCAACTTTTGCCGACTGAAGCCAGTATTATAAAAGTTATTCCACTTAGCTTTTCTAGTAGGAGTGATGTAATGTTTTGGCCGAGGAATCAAGATGGAGTATACTCTGTCAAATCCAGATATAAACTTCTAATGGAGATGGAGATTGAGAATCGAGATGGAGTATTCTCTGTCAAATTTGGATAAAACTTCTAATGGAGATGGAGATTGAGAATGGTAACTCACCTAGTGCGTCCAACTCTGAGGTGATGAAAAGTATATGGAATGGGATATGGAAACTCAAAGTGCCGAATTGAACTCGCATGTTCATGTGGCGTGCTGGATCTGATTCTCTGCCAACGAAAGTGAATCTGGCCAAGAGGAAGATGATGTCCGAGACTTTCTACACTCATTGCAAGCTAGGACTTGGAGACACTATCCATGCCCTTTGGTCATGCCCAATGCTATTAACGGTATGGCAAGTACTATTTGTTGAACTTTTGGTTGTTACTAACTCCTGCTCGAGTTTTTTAGATGTTTTTCAGCTTGCCCAACAAGATCAGACTTGCTTTACCCTATTTGCTTGGACAGCTTCATTGATATGGCAATGACGAAACAAGCTTAGACTAGGAGAGGACACCTTTCCTCTAGTGAAGATCAACTCCATCGCAGTTGATTCTCTGCAAGAATTCCATTAGATGCATTCCACCCACTCCGCGATACCACAAACAGCTAGATCAGTGAGATGGTGTCCTCCACTTGAAGATTTTCTCAAGGTGAACTTTGATGGGGCGGTTTTTGCTGCTAATAACATTGTTGGTCTCGGCATTATAATCAGTAATGACAGCGGATTGGTTATGGTTTCTTTATCACAACAAATTCCACTACCTACTTCGGTAGAGATGGTGGAAGTGATGGCAGCACGCTGAGCTCTATGGTTTGCTAAGGATCTAGGTTTCGAGAGTTTGATAGTTGAAAGAGATTCAGAAGTCATTATCAACACGATCAAGGGTGATAATATGTTCCATTTCGAGTTTGGGCATACATTGCAAGACATTATTATTATTATTATTATTATTTTTTTTTTTTTACTTCTGTTTCTTTTCGCCATGTTAAAAGGCAAGGTAATTGTATGGCTCATAGATTAGCTAGAAAAACTATTTTTAATCCTTTCACTGTTTGGATGGAGTCTGCTCCTCCCGACACCTTAGATGTTTACAACTTTGATCTTCGGCTAAATGCTTAATAATATTCCTTGTTCCTAGGGGGTTTCTCAAAAAAAAAAAAAATAATTTTATAAATTAATTATATTGAGGAAGCTTGATCTTGACATTAGTTAAAATCTGTTAGTTTGATTTAATTTAGTATTTTTAAACTTAATTTTGACAAGTTTACATTGGCATTAGTTTACAATTGAGTCAATTATAATACTTAAAACTCAATCATTTTCATTAGACTTGACAAAACAACCTAATGTGAAGAGAGTTTGCTTTTAGAGCTACTATGGGATGGGTTAGGTTGGAGATTTCTCCTCCCAAAGAGGTTTGTCTGGTTGGATTGAAAAATATCGCAAATTTAACTCAAACTGACACTTGAACATTCCTAATAGCATTTCGATTTATACCCAAAATCACATCATTTTATAACAAATTTTAGAGTAGATGCTGGTTGAACCCAATCCTATATGCTTTAGTACCGGTAGCTAGATTACATTTATGTTAAAAGAGAAAAGCATTCTTGAGAATCCAATAAATAAAAAAAACAAATAGTTACACATGAGATCAAGAATATTAAAGAGAAACATAGTATCTAGGCGACGCTTGTGGGGCCGGGTTGGGGGAGGGAGAAGGGTTTACTCTAATGGCTGCTCTTGAGAAATTTTTCTGACTTCACTACTAAATTCTTGATCTAATGATAAAAAATAATTACCATATAGTAAATAGTATAAATTAAAATTTTATTGTATCTAAAAAAAAAAAAAAAAAAAAAAAAAAAAAAAAAAAGGACACGAGATACCCCGATGATACATGACATTCCTTGTATTATACACATGGCAAAATGGGGATCTAACTTGTGTTTTAATTGGAGAAGGACAAAAAACATTTGTGGGTAATGGTTGGTGAACAATAACATTTGATGATGTTGAGGGTTTGCTGTTAAGTACAAAGAGTTTCACGTGGCAGACATGCCTCACGAGAAGAAGTGACTTTTCTTTCTAGGTCAAAGATCAACCCTAAGGTGATGATTATTGCTTCTTCCTCGCTGCATGGCACCATAATTATGCTAATTCTAAAAACACTTCTGAATATATCTTCTTCTTTTTTAGTAGGACCCATTTCAAATTGGTCGGTCAGTCCATCTAATTCTAATTTACACTACCGAATAAGCTCCATTCACGCCGATATTGTGCTCGACTTTTTGCTTTTTAATTTCGGTTTTCCCGTTTCAGTTTTTTCTTTATTATTCTTTTTTCTTCATGATGTGATGCTATCGTATTCATCTTTGAATTTTCCTCCTTTTAAAGTTGGACTACTACTTCTTCTGGTGCATTGGCTACGTCAATTTTGGGTTTGCCTTTTCACTCGATGGAACCTTTCCAGGTATTCTTTCTTTTCATGCAAAGTGTATATATATAAAATTTTCATTTCTTTTCTTTTCTTTTTTTCTTTTTTTTGGGTTCTCTTTTCCCTTTTTAATGTTTTTGAAATGAAAATAATCTCAAACCCCCCCCCCCCCTTTATGATGGTTTTTGTAGACCTATTTCTGTCGGGGATTGCTTTATTTTACCATTCGTCATCTTTTAGTTCAATAGTTTTAACAATGGAGGAAGGGAATTTGAACTTTGGTTCTCCTAATAAAACATAGCAAATAATCTCTTTGAATTATACAACTTTTGACAAATTGATCCCTTTGAATTATAAAACCTTTGACAAATGAGTATCTTTCTAAAACCAGTAAATTACACAATTTTCCTAAGTTGTTTTACATTTAAACCTTGGGTATTAAAAATTTTCAATTAAAAGCATGAGCAATTTTTATCAGCACCCTCGATAAGTTAGTAACATAAACTCACATGGGAGCGGATTACGTCCAGTGCATTTAGTGCACTAATGGACCTGAAAATGTGGTGACACGTGTCCAAAAATGGATGTGTCCAAAAATGTTTAATGTCTAACGTAATCCGCTCCCAACTCACATAAGTTGTGATTAAAGTCTATCAAAACACAAGAAGTCATTCCAATTGCAAATATAAACTCTAGGACACTATTTGAAAGTAACAAAATTATATAATAATTAGTCCCTTAATTATTGTTAGCAAAACATTCACAATAAAATTATATATTATATAAACTCATATTCAAATTAAATCATATCATATTATATTATAAATTATATAATAAAAGTTGATTCTTGCATGCTGTGATTACGTCAAATGAATATCCTTTTTTTGTCTTTATGTCTCGTAGCACATTATAAGTACATCCAAATAATTAACAAATTTGCTCTAAGTGAAATTTTATTGTCAAAATTTCAAAAATATTAAAAAATGTTCCTCTATTAAAATTCTACTACAAAGAGTTTTTAGAAATTTTTTTTAAAAATTTTATTATTTACTATATATTATTTTAATCATTTTCCAAATTTTTTTAATTATAAAAGTTAGATTTTATTTGTTGTGCTTGCACAATGTGACTTACTTTGTGTTTTTTTTTTTATGTAAATATTTTTCAGGAAAACATTTTACACATTTTATGTTGTTTATTTCACAATAAAATGGTTAGTTAACTGTAAAATATTTTAAGCAAAAGGAAATCCAAGGAAAAATTTTGTAAAATGATTTACCAATGCAAAAAAGGTAAAACATTTTCAAAAATTCTCACACAACTATACCCCTCTCTCTCTCTCAAGTTCCCTCTCTTACAAACAGACCAGCGAACCACTCATCATTCGCCACTAATCCAATTGTTCGCCCCACCCATCATTGGTTTCACCTCCACACACTGATTCCCAAGTTTGAACTTCCTGAGTTTTATATATATATATTTGCTTGATCACTCCCAAGTGCAGAAGATCATAGCAATATAATTCTCAGTGTACTAAGGTCGAACCACAAGGAGCAAGGTAAATTCAAAGACAATATAATTAAACAACAATTTAAATGAAAAAGAAAAGTACTTTTACTTGGTGATTGTTAACAATAATAATAATAGAAACTGATTTAAATCAATAATGTAAATACTAGGGCATCAGGGTGTTTTCCTATATCGATATGAAATTCTTTGTGATCTAAGAAAATATATATTTCATAATTGATTGTTCTTATACAATTAAAAACTTGTGATTCAGTTGAACTAAGACAATTCAAGAACGCATGATAACCTTAATTAATAATACGTTTAAAATAGTTTTTAGAAAAACTCATTCACTTTAAAACGTGATTTCTATTTGAAACTATTAGAAATTCATAAACAATAAGAAAACATGATTGAACTTATTGAATGCATAGAATAACTAATACATCAACAGAAATCTAATTGAACAATCAAATATGTTATTGTCTATAATCTTCAAAAGAATCACATTAAATATTAATACCATATAGAAGAAACATAACCCCTAGTCCTAGCAAAGAGTTTAGACTACCATTAGAGAAAAGAAAATACAAAGTTTTCTCTCTGTAAAATTCGTTCTCCGCGGCCTCTCTTTCAAACCCTAACATAAAATTATCCAAAAAAAATAAAACTTTTACTATTTAATTTTTGTCCAGATTTTCAGCAGAAACTTGTGAATTAATTTCAGCCTTCAAAAATTGTAAATTTCAAAAAAATAAGAATTGGAAAGTTGTAGATATTTAAGTCACAGTTTCAACCCATCCAACCTTGAGTCAATTGGATTTTTAAGGAGAAAGATATGTCCAAAATATTGATCAGTGCTCAAATCTGATTTTTCCTTTTCAAATTTTGCCTCTTTGATTTTTTTTCATTATTTGAAGCTTCCAAACATGGTAAACAACCCAAGCACTCCAACTACATCTCCTTAGACATTTAAGTATAGTCCTTTAGCTCCTTTTTTATTCTAATTTGGCTTCCATTCTCTCACAAATTCTTGTAAACTCATTTTTTCACATGATTTCCTAAAAGTAGAAAATTACACACAATAAATGATATCTTATTTAAGAAATTATGTAAAGATAAATTATAAGGATTAATGCAAATCATATTTTAATTATACAAATTAATCATAGTAATAAGGAGATAACACCCACATAAATATATAACAAGTATACATTTTAAGGTGTTATCAATTTTCCACCTCCATCGGCTCTACTTCCACCTTCATTAACTCACCCACCAGTTCTCAAATTAGTTTTTTTTTTTTTTTTTCTTCTTCTTACCACTACATTAATAATCTAGGTTTTTAGGCCTAGTTGTGGATTTTGTTGGGTGATTGGGATGGTTTGTGGGTCATGATAGTGGCTAGAAAGCTTGGGATTGTGGCATGTGATGGGTGGTTAGCCAGCCATTTTTTTTTTCTCTCTCCAATATGTGTACGTATTTGAGTGGTCGGTGGAGTGGTGGTGGTTGCTTGGATGTGTTGGGATGTGAGATTAGGAAAATTTTTCATTCTACTATGAAACAAACACTTGAAAATGGGTTCTTGTCATTTTCAATTACACATCAAATATTGTAAATGAAAATGTTTTCAGTAAAATATTTTACTTCGAAATAAACGAGCATTAATGTAAGTTTACAAATTGTATAGACATCGTGTTTCACCCTATGACTCATGATGAGTATGCTAAAATTATTTCTGCAATTTACTTTAAGTGAAACTTTGGTACTAAACTCTTTTTTCTTCTTTTCAAAAAATTAAAACACTGTTTTGATTAAAACTCAATTATCAAAAATTTCAAGATATATAAAACGAGTTTCATTACTTGTTTTACATGCCATTCATTTTTCATGTAATTTAAAGTAACTTTGTTCTTTTATGTTTACTATCTATTTTATTTTATTTTATTGAAATATTTGGTTTAGTTTAGATAAAATTATTGATTAAGTAATGCATTTCACAGATATGATAATAGATAATAAATGTTGTGTCCAACACATTATAGTTGTGTACTCGTATCAAATGTCTCAACACAAGTGTTTCATCACGTGGTACAACAACATATTTTCATCATGTAGTGTACACCATAAATATATATATATATATATATATATATTTTTTTTAAAGATTGAAATGAAACTTTTTCAGAATAATTTAAAGAAGTTTAGAAAAAATATTCCTGATAACCAAAATTTTAGAAAATTTTTATTATTTAATCATAAACCATAATTTATTAATAATAAATGAGAAGTGCTACTTAGCTTTTCTCATAATGAAAATTAGGTCTTGCGCGTTATGTTTACATTCGATATCATCGGTCAAGATACAAATTAATTTTTCGTATAGGCAAAGATAGAACCCCAAATTTCTTATTCGAGGATAAAAGACTTTACCAATTGAGCTTTTTTTGTTGAGAAAAACCAGTTGAGTTAATTGGAACCTACTTTTTTGAAAAATTTATTATAATAAGAAAGTCTTATACCTTTTAATTAATCCATCAAGTTGATGATAAATATATGGATGTATTTGTGGACATTATACACTTGTTGCTCTTATAAGTAAAACCTCATTACACAAGTTTCGCGAAATTTAGAATATTATTATGGTTAAAACTAAATACCAAAATTTTCAAGAAAAGTTAAAAGGAGTTTAGTTATTTATTTTAATAATAATATATTATAATTTTTAGATTTATTAAAATTTGGTTTTTTACGATATGCTTTTCACCACACTACTTAAAGTAAAGTCTATTCTTATATTTTTATTATGGATTTTATTAAATTACAATCATATTATTAAAATTTTTTCTTAATTTACATCTAATTATTTATTAATCCGTGATTCAAATTAATATAATACTAAGGCAAAAATGCAAAATTGACCCTCTAACTTTCACGCATTTTCATTTCAGTCCTCTAATTTTCAAGTTTGTCAATTCAGTCTTCTAATTTTCAATTTTTGTCAATGTAGGATTCCGTTAAATCCAAGTTAAAAGTTGCCATTAATGTCACTCATTTTCCTCTTTTTTTTTTTAATTTTAGAATTAAAAGAAAAAAAGAAAAATCTAAAAAAACAAAAAAAAAAAAAGTTCCTCAGCTTCATCGTCCGATGGATCGACGAAATCCCTCCATTCGCTCCCACAAACTCTCCGACCCTTGCCACCAATCCGATGGATCGATGAAATCCCTCCGGCTCAACAATCATCTCGCTACGACAACCTCTCGTACCGAACCTGACATAGCCGCCTCACCGAAACTAGCGATTCGCTGATGCTCCAATTCCTCCCGGCCGATCTCCAATTCACCACGATCGAGATCGTCCCTTACTTCGCCGATAGCTTCAGGAACTCGAACAGAATCGATTACGGTACTGGCCACGAGACTAACTTCGCAGTGTGGCTGTACTGCTTGGCTCAATTGGGAGTCATCAAGGAGGAGGATTACCATGCCGTGGTAGCTAGGGTTTTCGTGAAGTACCTGGAATTGATGAGGAAACTGCAATTGGTTTATTGCTTGGAGCCTACTGGTTCCCATGGCGTTTTGGGGCTCGATGACTATCATTTCTTGCCGTTTGTCTTCGGCTCGTCGCAGGGGAAAGGGAACGGTGGCAATGTTTTTTTTTAATTTAATTTAATTTTTCTTTTTTTTCTTTTAATTCTGAAAAAAAAAAAAAAAAAAAAAAAAAAAAAAAAAAAAAAAAAAAAAAAGGAAAATGAGTGACATTAACAGCAACTTTGAACTTGGATTTAACAGAATCCTACGTTGACAAAAATTGAAAGTTAGAGGACTGAATTGACAAACCTGAAAGTTAGAGGACTGAATTGACAAACCTGAAAGTTAGAGGACCGAAATAAAAAAGAGTGAAAGTTAGAAAGTCAGTTTTGCATTTTTGCCTAATACTAATTAGTTACCATTGCCAATTAATATGATTTTTGAGTGATCATGTGTTGGAGTTTTCTTGTTTCTATAATATGTGTCGTGTTTTGATACGTTAATAGGTAGATGTATAACCAAATTTGAAAGGGTAGTCAAGTTTAGAACAGGTTATCCATTGCTGGCTACCATTTTGTTTCCCCCTTTAACAATAAAATAATCTAATTAGTAAGTTAGATAAGGTAAAAGATGATGCAGAAATGGAGATTGACAATATAAGGAAGGAAATAGGTTTTGCTTCATGGATATGGTTAGATTATAAAAGCATCAAGCAACAGCAATAACAGTAAGAGATTCTATGGTGAAGAAAGACATCCGGCAACATTGATCTTAGTTACCATAAAAATTAAAAAATTAAAAAAAAAAAAAACATTGATCTTAGTTGTGACATGACATGTAGTGATATTGTCTAAATAAGTAACACGGCATCTAGTGGCAATGCAAGTACAAATGTGAGATATCCAGAAGTAATGAAAGAAAATTTAGCAATAATATTATGAGATATCCAGCAACAAAAGCATGGCAAAATGAGTGGAGAATCAAATGGATCTGACAATAATCTTATATGATGTGTGTGCGTATATATATATATATATATATATATATATATATATATGAGATGTCCAGCAAAGGCAGCAAGATCTCTGCTTTAGTAGAATCTCATGATTTATAGAATGACCTCATAACAGAAAATAAGATAACCATTCAGTTTCGTGGATTTCGCCATATTCTAGAACCAAGCAGTTAGTCCACACTACCTATTCTGTAGGATTTGGTTTTTGGTTAACACATAGGCCTATTCATGATGAAACTACTGGACTTCATTCTGTTCATAAAAAGCACTGCTAAAACCCAATGCCACATCCCATGATAAACAAATAAACGAACCCACCAACACTTATCTGTCATAGACTTACTTGTTGGAGCTCATTCTTGATCCTCAACAATGGAGGATCCATCAAAGACCATTCTTGAAGTGGGTGAAAGGCTCATGGTTTCACCAACTGGAAGAGAGCCATATTTAAGAATTGCCCATTTTCTCAGACCCTCCATAAACTCCATTAGAGGACCAAACTGTGAGCTCCCTCCATTCAGTCCTTGCTCCCTTCCATCAAGTCTTAAGCCACAAGATTGGCCTTTGAAGGTAACTTTCTCATGCTGGCGATACCGGCACAAGATTTGGATGACATGGGTGGATCAAATGGCTTCTTTGCACCAATCTACATGGAAGAAAGCTGGAATCTTTGAAGCTGTCATGAATTCCAAGTACCATATCCAAAAAGACCAAAGCTTGGTACTTGGGATTACAGAAAGGTGGTGTTCTGAGACCAAAACATTTGTGTTTCCTTGGGGTGAAGCAACAGTCACGTTGGAAGATGTAATAGTCTTGGGGGGTTACTCTGTTTTAGGGGACTCTGTTTTAAGCCGTGCTGAGTCAGAAGACCTACAGGAGATAGAAGAGAATTTGAAAGAAGCGCGAAGAAGAATCGTGGCTACAAAAGCTAAGAAGGCATGCCAAAGTTTATGGATAAAGACATTCATGAACAGTGGAAAAGAATTGGAGCACCATGCATTTCTTGCTTGTTGGTTGTCTAGGTATGTTTTTGCAGGTGTTCATGGTACAATCAGTGAGCATGTTTTTCCAGTTGCAATTCAACTAGCTAGAGGGACACAAATCGCTCTTGCACCAGCTGTTCTTGCAAGCATTTATAGAGACTTAAGTTTGTTGAAAGAGAAAATTGTTGTTGCAACTAATTCAAATAGTTGTAAGGATGTTAAAGATGGTGTTTTAGAGCTAACCCTTCGGTCACCATTTTATTTGATTCAAATTTGGGTTTGGGAGAGATTTTTAGAGTTGCAGCCAAAGCCAAATATATTAAATTATGGTGACCCGAGGATGGCTCGATGGGACAAAGTAAACGGTTTGAAGGTTGAGAATGTGAGGTTGAGTCTAGAATTGGCTGGAGAGGGATTTCTGTGGCGGCCTTATGCCATGGCAATGGGTGGCTGGAAGTTTCCCAAGTTTTATTCTGAAAAGGAAATTTGGGTACCTGTTGGTCCAGGTTTGGATGAAGAATTACTATCATTTGCTAGATGCATGAGGGTTTCTGAGCTAGTTGGATTTGGCTATATAGAACAGTACCTTCCACATCGAGTTGCAATGCAATTTGGTATGGATCAAGATCTTCCAGGTGTTGTTCCTCGGTTGAATGAATTCCTTGATATTGAGTGGAATGATTACAGTAAACCAATAAGTGATGAGAAATTATATATTCCACCTCGGCTCTTCAAGGCAGGTATTACTGCTAGGTACTTGGATTGGAAGCAATCAATGTTTGATCAGCAAGAAACAAGTAAAAGTATTGTGCCTGAGAAAAGGAGATTGAATGGTTCAAAAAAATCACGACAAAGTTTGACGAAAGAAAAGCAAGCTAAGGACATTGTTATTCCTGATCATATTCCTCCTAAGGGTTCAAAAAGTTTAGAACATAGTTCAATAGGTCAGTTGCAAACTCTTTCATGCTCTAGTTGCCAGGAATTGGAGATACCAGGATTAGCCCTTGAAAAAAGGATTATCAGACTAGAAAAGGTGATTGCAGAGCTCAAAGCAGCAAGATTCGGCAGCAAGTTCAGCAAAAAATCAAAGAAAGGTCATTCTAGCACATAACATCACAATGCATATACATAGCCTAAGCCTGCAGGTTTAAGTTAATGGATGAAGTAGATATGGTGTTAGTTCATTTCACTCATTATGTTCAACAAAAGGGCCTGCAAATCTGCCTTTTTCTTGGAGTTGATCTTAGTGACAAACACACTTGTGCTTACCAATAATATTCTCTTCCTCCGATTCAAGTACTTAATAAGCTTTGATTTAATTATTAGTTATTCATTTAATTTTTGTTAGAAACAAAGGTTCAATAGTTGATGAATCTGAATTTGTATTTGTGTGTTGTTTGCATGTATTTTTATTGTTATTATCACATTGGATGGGTAATGACTTCATGCCGGTGTAAGCTAATTTGATCACCATGATGCATAGTATTGTCTTTTTGCAATACTTGATGACCATCTTTATTGATTGTAGTATTAGTGTAGTGTGCTTGTTTTTTTGCAAATTTTGGATGCTTCATATTTGTTGTGTGTGGCAGTATTTTTAAACCTGGCTTCTCAAAAGAAGATATTGCTTAGCTCAGAATTTATTAGGTCAAGCTAAATTATGAGTCATAATTTATGGACTTAGCTTAGAATTGAGCAAGACTTAAGTACAGTACTTAGATGCTGTTCCTTAGGTTCCCCTTTTAAGATTCAGTCATGTGAATTTTTTCTTATAGGATAGAAGTGTATTTTTTAGTTAAGTAACCACATTACTAAATCTTAAGAACCTATTTATGGCCTGAGTCCAAACTAATAAATTTTAGGTTGTAGCAACACAATTTGACTTCCATTACTTATGGTGGTAAATGATCAAATGCCTTGAGTTGTGAACTTCTTGAGCAATGAACTTGCATGGGTGTGTGGGATAATTATGGCTTTTGCTAGATTTGGAGGTTTGGTTACGTTAATTGGTTCGGCTTCATTCTCAAGGAGAAAGGCTTAGGGCATTTAATAGCTCACATGTTGTGTTGGGAATTAAAGTAACTAGTCGCTACCCCGTGCAATGCACGAAAAATTTTGCATAAATGTATCATGTATAAGATTCAAAGCTGAAATTATTAAAGCATAATGAAAATATTTGATCACACAACATAGAAATATAAGTGAAAGAATCTGAATATTCTAAGCCTAAAAAAAACAAAACACACACACACACACACATATATATATATATATATATATATATGTGATTACACAACAAAGAAATATAGAGAAAGATGAGTTACCATCAAAAGAATAATTTGTAGATATAGTTGTCGAGATCTGTTAGACAATTTTAGATCTTGCAAAAAAAAAAAAAAAGTGAGAAATCAAAGAATCAAATGTTAAAATTTCCAAAAGTCCAAAAATAATAATAATAAATTAGATGATTTAGAGTCTAGAAATTATTGAAATAAAACAAAAGAATATATGACTTCACAATAGAGAAATATAAAAAAAGATTGGTTACCCCTGGTGAAAATAGCAATAGTAATAGTGGAGCTAGTGTATTGTGGCAGCAAGAGAACAATATCTAAGATGTGTTCGTTTTCTTGGTTGTTTAGAGACTTTTGCTTCATGTAGGATTTGAAGACTAAAAAAACATAACACTATTATAATAGAAATTTTTTTCTCCCAAAGCCAAAACTTATCAACAAAAATCAATGAAACCTGGCTATAATATAAAAATACAAATGCACACAAACAAAATCACATAATAATCCAATATCAGCTACTAGACTTTTTTCAAATCTTTAGATTGAACCCTAAAAAGAACTTTGTTTTTTTAAATACAGTAAAAATTTTGAGTGAATTGCAGTAGCAGAAAACCCAGAATTCAAACCAAATCCTATACCAACCAATACATTCACGCATACATACATACATACATACATATATATATATATATCATCATGTACATCCTAAATTCAAATTTATTAAACCCAAAAAAGACGATCCTAAACCAATAACCCAAATAGCACTATAATATTTAGAAATTAAATGTACATAGACAAACAATTAACCCTATACTAAAAAAAAAAATCAGAAATTTATTTCAGGGGCAAGCGGAAAAAAAATCTAAAAAAAATATTTGCCAAGCAAGAAAAAATTCTAACTAGAAAACAAAAATCTACAATCCAATCCCAAGAAATTGGAAAATTTTAATTGTAAATTAGCATACCTTTAACCTTGATTCAATTTATTTTTGGCAAGAGGTCCAATCTCTAGAACAAAAATAGAGAAGATTAAATCTAAACAAAACTGAATGGAAGAATAAAAATTAAGAATAGAACCTTTGATGTTGCAAGGAAGGATTAACACAAATATGGGAGGGAGAAGGAACTGTAGGTGTTACAATTTTAACTCAATATCAAAAGTAAATCAACAAACCAAATTTAAACACCTTAATACTTTTCAACTGGAGTGCTTAACAATTTTACTTGTGTCGAATTGCATAAGGAGAAGATTCTTGTGTTTCACTTTTTAATAGGATGAGTAGTGTTTTAGTAGGATAGGTAACAGAGTTGCAAAAAGGTTTAAACTTGTGATTAGTAGTGTTTTAGTAGGTTATGTATTTTTTTTATTGATTTTTTGTTTTTTATTTTTTAATTAAATAATGCTGATATGGAAAATTGTGGAGAGGTCAAAGGCTTTGGTTTTATATATATATATATATATATATATACACTAGTTATAGGCCCGTGCATTGCACGATTTTATGAAAAAGCTTATAAAATAAATGTATAAATAATTATATATTTTAATAGATTCAAAAAAGATAAAAAAAATAATTATCAAATGTAAATAATTATCTCACTAAAATAAGGGGTAAGATTTCTTTCTAAAACTAAATTAAATTGATAATTCCAAATTGAATTTTAAATTGATAATTATTTAAAAAAATGTACTAAACAATTGATAAATCTAAAATTAATATAATCTTGATAATATTATAAATTAAAATTAAAGTTGATAATTCAAGAATACACGTGTAGAACATCTTGATAATTTGATGTAACATAAAAATTAAATAAGAAAATTGTTAAAATTAATCTATTAATTCTAACCATATTTAATCACTAATTATAAAAATATAAAAGAAGGATCAAGGATTCAAATGCATTCCTACACATGTTATAAAATGGGAAATCGAAGTTTAAACTCTTAGGAAAGTAATGAAAAATAAAATCAGAAGTTTAAGTCACATCTTTCCATTCATAAAGATTGAAGTAAGCCTTATTTTCTTAGCCCGTGTATTGTCTATTTACCTTGGAAATTATACTAACAATATATGTGTTGCTACTCTGGTTGTTGCCAAAGCTATTAATCATTTGGCCAAACAATATTGTCATAAGGGGCATGCCTAACCCACTTGCAATGGCTCCAACGGTGCCAACAATCATCAATGCAACATCAGTGGAATCTGCAAATGAGAAAAGCTTGAGAAGTGGAATTGTCTGGGTTTTCTCCTCCCCATCAATGTTGGAGCTTTTCTCTGCTACTGCGTTTAAAAATTTAAAAAAAAAAGAAAAAAAGAAAAGAAAAAAAGAAAAGAAAAGAGAGAACGTGGTTGATAGCTATAAGGAATTTTGATATATATATATATATATATATTTATATGTCATCAACATAGAAATTATCAAATTAATGGAGGTATATATTGTTTCTTGGAATAGATTTATATTAATTACCTCTTGAAGAATTTGGATTGTGCTTATCCCTTAATAATCAAGTTTTGTAGTTTGATATTCTGATAAAATAATATTAATTTAATAATATTAAAATTTTGAAAATTTAGATGATATATTATCTAAATTAAATTTTTGTATGTTAAATATTATTCTCTAATTTAAGAAATATATCCTAACAAATAAAAAAATAATGTTAATATAATTTTATTTAATGATAAGAATGAATTAGAGTCCTGGTGGTATACTATTCTTTTTTAGCTCTTTAAAAATCTAAAAATTTAATAAAATTTCTGCAATTTGGTGAAACTACGTGGCGCAACCACGGCATCTAAATTTAACTTTTATTATATATAATATGATATATACATATATATATATATATATAGATTAAATTTGAATTGAGTTGCTGGAGGAGTGCGAGTTTATTTGGGTGTGATTTACTTTTCCTTTTTTTTCTCATTTTTTAATAAATAGATAGAATTTCAACCTACATAATTGTATTAGTGCGCATCCTTGGTGCGGTGGTCACTCCACAAGTATAAATGCTTATGGGGTATAGAAAGCAAGGTCCAGGGTTCAAGTCTTCAGGGGAGAGTTTCACACACATATACACTTAGATTATACTATAGTAGAAATTCTATCTTGTATAAAAAAAAATTACATAATTGTCTCGTATTATTAGGACATTAATTGATTTTTGGTGTGGATGTAATTTACTCTAAAGAGAAAGAAATAGCCAATGATAGTTTTTCTTCCTTTCTTTTTTTAAGAAGAATGAGAGATAGTTGGTTAGACCAAAAATCAAATGAGAGAGAGCGAGAGAGAGAGAGTATGGCTATTAATTGAAATGCAATAAATGACCAAAAATTATGCTTGAGAGAGAGAGAGAGTTGCATCATGATTTAAATGCTTGGCTGTCATGCGGCTTTTTATTCCCTTAGGCTTCGTTTGGGAGTTTATAAGGGAATGGAATAGAATGGAATGGAATGATCATAAGGGAATGGAAAGGAAAAGAATGAAACGGAATGGAATGTATTTAAGTAAGAAAAAGGAATGGAAAAGAATGGAATGAAATGGAATTAAGTAACCTTGATTGGATGTTTTAAAATGAAGGAATGAAAATGAATGAAAATGAATGGAATGTAAGTAATCTTGTTTGGGAGTGACATAGAGGGAATAGAATGGAATCATTTTATGATAATATTACTATTAGACACCTATTTTAAAATAAAAGGTTATATATATTAGGGTATTTTGGGAGTTTTAGTAAAAATTTCATTAAACCTAAACCCATTCTCTCCCATTCCTCCCAATTTTGAGGGGAACAAAAATTTGAGGTTTTGAGGGAAAAGGGAGGAATGAGTATTCCTTTCTAACCATTCAACTCCCTCCTACTTAAACTCCCAAATAAGGGAATGGACTTTCTATTTTCTCTGTTAAGACTCCCAAACAAGGAGAGGGAAAAATATTCTAAAAATATTACTTTTATTCCTTTCCATTCCATTCTATTTCCTCCTTCCAAATGGACCCTTAAAGCACAAATCCAAGTAGACATGTGTCTAGGCGTACGAGTGTCATATTAGCCATTTTCCAAATAGGGTCTGCCCTTAGGCAATACCATGTGGGCCATTATCTAGGGCCTCCCATTTAACAAATAATACTAAAAAAAAACCCAAATATTGAATTAGTAACCGAATAGTTTTTCTTCTTTGTTTTTCAAAAATATATATAGTTGAGTACCCGAAAATTGTAGGACAATAGAAGTCAATCTCAATTGAAATCCTAAACTGTTTCACCAAAAAAGAAATGTAAAAGTACCGAATTATCATTGATGTTCAATTTCCTATAATGACTTGAGATTTAAACTTTTATAAATCAGTCTCTCTCACATAGAAGATTACTAACAATAACATTAGCCATCCAACCTCTCACTTTGCCATGCACACAACAAATACTCTCTCTCTCTCTCTCTCTCTCTCTCTCTCTACACCAAAATTAGATTTCAAGTTTTCTTCACCATGTATCACTTTACTCAAGAAAAATTAAAACTTGTTTTTTTTTTTTTTTCAAATCTCTTTTTTGTTAAATTTTACATATGAACCATGAAATATGATTCCCTACATAAAATTATTCTTGGTTTGGATACTATTAATTAATTAAGTTATGTACGTATTAAATTCGTCTTTGTTTTAGCAAGTTAGAATAGTAAGGTTATTATGTTATTAAATGAATTTATAGTCGTGTCTTTGATAAATTAGATTACATTATTCAATGCTTTTATAATATTATGTTGTTGATATTTTTTTAAAAAAATAAATTTTTTGTAAAATTTTTTTGTTAGAAATATCTACTAGAAATATCATTCTAGATTAAAAAAAAAATAAGAAAAAAGGACAAAAGAATAGGAAAAAAAATTAAATCTCATCTAGGATCTCTTGATAAATCTATTATTAAGAATATAAAAATCGATAACTTTATACAAAACCTCACAATTCAACGAGAATTTATCATAAAAAGAGTGAGGACACCAATAAAATAATACAATGGAAAGATGATAATGAAAATGATCATAATCATGTTCAAACTTGTAATATAACTTGGGGTGGGCATGGGTTGAGTTGGGTTAAGTTGAGGAGATTTTTCGACCCAACACATCATGATGGGTTAAAAAAAATCCAACTCAACCTAACTCATCACAGGGGTTCAACCTAACCCAACCCAACCCAACCCACATGGATTAGGTTGGGTCAGGTTGAACCCATGGGTTGATCAATTTTTATTATTATTACTATTATTATTAAATTGAGAAAAAATTTATATTGCCACCTGAGTTTTTTTTTTTTTTTTTTTTTGAGAAACAAACACACATACACACACACACACACACAAGGGAGAGAGAAAAGGGTTCTATTGCCACCTGAGTTGATAAAAAAAAAAATATACATGAACTAATATTCCAATTCAATTATAAATAAAATATATCCAACTGAGTTAATAAACAAAATATACATGAACTAGTATCCCAACTTAGTTATAAAAAAATAAGAGTGGAGTGAGAGAGTAGGAGTACGAGTAGGAGGCGGTAGAGAGAGAAATAAGATTGTTAAGGTTTGTGAGGTAATTGGGTTTTATATAGGAAGAGCTGAATATGGGGAAAATTAAATAAAAAAATTATTAATTATATAATATAGTTTTAAATATATATATATATATATAATTTAAAATTTAAATATATAAATGAGTCAGATTGGGTTAGGCATGTTGTGGGATGTATTGATTTTGGCAGGTTGGTGGGTTGGCTGCACACCCCTTAATATAACAATTATTGACTATATGAAAAGACTAATTTTCTTTTCAAATGCAGGTATTACAGAATTTTTCTGAGAATACTTGTTATAATTTTTTTTGTATCAAAGTTTTTCAAAACTAAAATATATAAAATTTCAATTAAAATAATTATATCATAATAAGATTAAGTAAAGTAATCATTTTATCAATTGAAAAGTAGATATTAGCAAAGCCTAAATATAAAAGTGTAATTATTAATTTTGCATGCAAAAAAGCAAGAATAATGAATTTAAAAAAGAAAAAAAAATATAATATAAAAATCAAGTAAATTATATTTAAATATAAAATTGCTCATTTAAAATTGTTACCTTGGCCCCAACTATATTGGGTCACCCTAGTCCCAAATCTTATCCCCTTACTTGCCAAACAACTTCTGCTTACCTGTGTGATTTGTGGTCTTGGGGCATGATAGGAGTTGGTTGGTTTACAAGCTATTGGAATTTGGAAGCAATTGACGCTTCTATTAGGGGTGGCAAAATCTGACACAACCTGTGAACCCGAAACAAGTAATCCGTTTATAAATAGGTCATGGGTTGAGGCTGAATGGATTTGGGTCATATTCGGGTCAGTACGGCTGACTCATTTAATAAACAGGTCGTGTTCGTGTTCAACATGTGAACTTGTCTAACCTGTTTGACCCATTTAGCTTATAAAGGTATTAACTTTTGTCATTATTGCTTAATTTTTTTTTGTAATTATATGTTTATTATTATATTTATGATTGAAATTGTATTTTAATTTTAGATATATGGGAATTGATAATATGTTATTCAAGTTAGGTATGACCTATTAATCAAACAGATTATTAAACGGGTCATTTGTATTAATCTTTACATGACTTGTTAATTAAACAGATATAATGTGTCGTGTCGGGTCAATCTGTTTAATAAATAGGCTGAGTTAGAGTTAAGGATTCTTGACATGTTTGCTAAATAGGTTGGGTTCAAGTCAACCCATATAGCCGAATACTTATGACTCAACACGACACAAATTTGACCTGCGAACATGAATTGCCACCCTTTTTATCTCATGAATTCTAGGAGAATAAAGAGTCTAAGTTGTTCCATTGAAGTGAATGTTGTGCTTCCTTGAGAATCAAGTAGTTTTCTAGGAGTATCCTTTAGAGCTTTGTTGGTCTTTGACGTGAATGGAAATCTTATTAGACTGGGTTTTACAAAATGTGAGATTTGTTTCTATTTGACATGAAGGAGTTTATAAATACTAGGACTCCTTATTCATTTAATACATTGAAATTTTTCTCTCTTTGACAATGTTGGTGATTCCCACCCTAATTGGATAATCATCCACACTATAGGATCCAACAAGTTTAGCAAACTAAAAGTTTTCTTTGTGTTGTTTGTAGGTTCAACTCTTTGCTCCAGATGCTAGATGGAGAAGATGATGTTGAGCAGTCTATGATCGAAGTGATGGATAGTTGGTAATGGTGAATTTACAAGGTCATGGAAAGTGCTTAATTATGAGTTTTCAAGCACCTTGTGAGAGTTAATTGTATGTTTTCAAGAGCACTCCAGCATTGAGCTCATGTGGAGAGAGAAAATGTGGGCTACAAACCCACCCTTGCGGTCAGCAAAGAGTGTTCACTGTGGACCATGATGCTCAACCAGTGATATAAAGAAAGTTTGGGCCAAGCGACCATTTTGCATTAGCAAAGTAATGTGGGCCAAAAGCCGAATAGATTATGAAAAAAAAAACAAAGAAGTCAGCGCTTGTTTGGGCCGAAATTTTTTGCCCAATATTAAGAATTTATTATTTTTTTTTTTTGACAATCGATAATATAAGTATATAATCCCACTCTTTCCACCCTAGGACCACTCGAACTTAAGTCCATGAATCCTTCAAGACTTTAAAACTTGGGAAAGTACCAACTCGCCTGACGTGGGCGGTGGTGCACATTAAGAAATTGTTGCATGGCAAAAAAAAAAAAAAAAACAAGTAAATAAATAAAAGTAGTGCCACTAACATCATGTTTTGAATATTACATACAAATGACATTTTACCTCTTAAGTACAGAGCGCACCATTGTAAAAACCACACTTTACTCTTGAATATCATCATAAAGATAACCATATCAATATATTGTTGAATGATAGTCAAATTTTTGTTGCACCCACGTAACTCAAGGAAGGATAGAAACAGAATGGAGATTATGCATCTTATCATGCGACCAAGTTACTCCAAAATTAAACATAAAGATACACAGTGGTAATTTCTTATTAAAAATAAGGGGGAAATGCCTTTAACTCCACTTGAATTTTGATGTAGTGACCCTACACCTCCTAAACTTTATTTTAACCAATTTAATACTTGAATTTTACATGTGTGTCAAATAGCTACGTGTGTCAAATAGCTACTTATGTCAGACGACTATCGTTTAATAATCTAAAGTTTTATTCAGGTGGACAAAACAAAAAATTACCAAAGCCAATTGTTGCAACCGATTCAGTTTGGAGAAAGAACTAACAGAAAGAGGATTGAACCAAAGGCACAATTCGTTGTCTCACAAAAGTAGCTATTTGGCACACCTGTAAAGTTCATGTGTGTCAAATAATACATAAACTTCATTTTAACCAATTTAATACTTGAACTTTACATGTGTGTCAAATAGCTACTTATGTTAGACTATCGTTTAATAAACTAACGTTTTAGTCAGGTGGACAAAACAAATAATTGGCTCTAGAGCCAATTATTGCAACCGATTCAGTTTGGAGAAACAACTAACAGAGAGAGGATTGAACCAAAGGCACAATTCGTTGTCTCACAAAAGTAGCCATTTCGCACACCTGTAAACTTCAGGTACTAAATTGTCTATATTGACTAAAATAAAAGTTCAAGAGGTGTTAATGCATTTTTCCCTAAATATAACAACTACAATTCAAGCCTTCGCCTCAAAATTTGGAGTAAATTATAGATCCACAACAAAATAGTTAGCGTTAACCATAAGTTTTTTTCCTTTGTTATTATATTCTATACAAAGACATATCTTCTAATATTCCCTAAATTGATATATCTTTTTATTACTTCTATTAATATTATTTTTGGTGTTCTCGTTCATTAAATCAACTCACTCTTTGTCAATGGTTTACTAATCTCTCTCTTTTGAAGCATTAAGATTCAACCTTAAAAAAGGGTAGAGACTAAGGATTTCTTATGAGGGTCATATTAACGGATGTCCTTAGAGTAATTGTTAATAAACTATATTAGGAAGATTTTAACACCACTTTTATGAGAAATATAAAAGTTGTCAGAAAAATTAATTGTTTTATCATTTTCCCTTCTTATAATTGACACATATTGTGATAGATTGGATATGGGATTTATAAATTTGACACTAGAATTACATAAACTTTAGAAAATGTTTATGCGATGAGAACATTGATGGCATGACTTCTTTTTTTTTTTTTTTTTGTAACACATTATAAATTGTAAATATAATAATTCTAAGAGCTTTGTAACTCAAATAACATTTTTATTTTGTATTCTAAAGGAGACATTTAGGTTCAAATACCTCTTCCTCAAATATAAATCATTTATCTCATTTTTTTGAGTTTTTCTTTATGCTCCAACTCATGGTATAGCATGTGTCTCTTTTTTTTTTTTTTTTTTTTTTCACTTTGGGCATTTAATTATGAGTAAATTGCAAATTACACTTCTAAATTTTGGAAGTATTTGAATTTTACAATTGAAGTTTCAGAATTTAAATTTTACACTCTGACGTTTTAGAATTTGGATTTTACTCTCTAAAGTTTTGTGATATTTGGATTTTACATTCTCAAATTCTAAAACTTTATGATATCCAAATATTCCCAAAACTTTAAGGAATAAAATCCAAATACTCCTTAAATTTATGTAATAAAACTCAAATTTTGAAACACTAGAGTGTAAAATTCAAGCACCTTCAAACTTTTGGAGTGTAATTTGTAATTTACCATTTAATTATTTATAAGGAAAGTAGAAAAAATACGTGCCAAATTGTGATGAGCAGGGTATAAAGTGACACCCAAAAAGTGGACATATGATCTATATTCTTCCTCCCTAATTATGAACTAAAAAACCAAAATAAAAGACACATAAACATAACGGTGTGGGGGAAAAGAAAACGAAAAATGATCCCACGACCAAAATAATAATAATAATAATAATAATAATTTATTTTGGAAGAAAAAACACAAACAAAATTTAATTAAAAACCATTCCATAACACAAAGATTCGACATTCTTAGGCTAAGCACGTAAGATGATGAACAAGGAAGAAAACTCAGCGGGCATGGCGAAGCGTCATATGTGATATGTTCAATTTGTAAAGTACTAAAAAAAGAGAGCGTACGGTGACAATTTTCAAGAACGTCGGAGTTCCCAATGATTCCCATGCTGTCGTCTTTTCCAACTGTTTTTTCTCTTCGACTGTGCCGTCCCAATATGCTCTCAAAAGTCAAAACTAACAATGCCACACTCTCTCTATTTCCTCTTCTTCTTCACTTCAACATGAGGTCTCTCAACCCAGCTGCACCAGGCCACCAAGAACAGGTCACAACCCATTCATATTCTTTCTAACTTTTTTCTTTTTTTTCCATTGCTATGCGATTTTATGCTATGTTTATCTTTTCCTAAGTAATATTCATCATGGTTCATACTTGGAACCCAATATTACTGCTTTTGAAACCAAACTTTGCTTTGTTTTCGTTGTAGCTCTTAAAAGCAGGACGAGTACTTCAAAAAAGTGCTTAACTCTATAGAGAACTTTTTTTTTGGTTGTGTGGAGAAATTACATGATAAATAAAAGCTCACATCTTATATACCATGTTTCAAATCAGGTCCCTTTTTTCTTTTTTAAATAATTTATCAATTAGAGTCCAAAGTTTAAGAAATTGTTTCAATTTGAAACCTCTATTGGTCTATCCATCTCTGTTATTCATTTCTGTTATTGAGGATGATAAGGGAATAGAGAAAAGCGGGACATCATTGATTAAACTCTACGTTTCATCTAAGGCTTGTTCATTAATCAATTAGATGTTGAATAGTGGAGATAGAGAGAGAAAGATTCGCTTAGAGTGAGAAAGTGATTTCTAGGAAATTGAAGCTAGTGAATGTGGTAAAAGAAAAGGTTTTATCAACCGTTTCCCCCGTCTTCTCAGCTTTGTTACTGCTCAAATAACGAAAGTGAATAATGAAGATGGATAGGGGTTTCAAATTGAAACTGTTTCATAAATTTGGGACATTAATTGATAACATTAAAAACTTGGAACCTAGTATGAAATATGGTATAAACTCATTAGAACTTGCTATTGTTAACTTTGATGTTAGTCTGATACAATTTACGACTGCTTTATAGTATTTGAATCAAGTTCTAGAAATAGCAATGGAAGAGGTTGCCAATAAATAAGGCAAAGTGTAGTTTTTAAAAGTACAACCAAAAGAAAACATACAAAGTATTCTGATACAGGCTTTGTACCCCCAAAACTCCATCTAGGAAGCATTCCTTGTTTGAAGTTGCATCAATAATATTTGCATAGATTTGGCAAAGTTGATCACCACTTGTTTTGGCAGGCTAATGAGGCCTGTTAATAAGTTAACATGTTAGGGAACAAAAAAAGAAAAGAAATTGGTGACTAGAGGTGTTATTTTTGCACAATAATGTGAGCAATTTTTCAAGAGGACTCTTTTCCCAAGGTCTCATTGCTTACTGTGAAAACTCACTTGATGCCTGAAAATAGTCTTGTTAAGGGTATCAATATCTAGTTCCAATGTTTTGCAAAACAAAGTTTCGTCTGATGACAAAATTATGCTAATTATTTCTCAGTTTATCTGTACCTTGCTCAACGGCATACTTCCTGTTAATAACTTATCCCCATAATTACTTTGTTACGGGGAAACTGCTTCATATATTCTCTATTAGAACACCCCCCCCCCCCCCCCCCTTTTTCCCTTGAAACAAAAAAGAAAGTACTTGTTCTGCTGCCAAAATAAGGGAAGTTCTTTTGCAATGCTCAAATTTCACCTCCTTACTTCATAAGAACTAGGTGGAGGGTAAGGTTGCGTGCTCAAAACCCACCAGGTGTGTGTACTTACCAATCAAAAAGGGTGGAAAAGAACCATAATATCTTCACTTTCCTTATTATTCAATTGCCAATCCCCCTATTCCTCTTAATTGTATTCATGAAGAATAGAAACAAACAATGCAATCCATACATTTCTGTTGTTACTGTTAGGAAAAAAGTGTTTTATTTGTCTGTGACACAAGAATAATAATTACTATAAGTAACAATGGTTAAATATGAACACTTACCTCTAGGTTTTGATAAAAGCCTTTAGATCCACTCACGTTCAACGGAAGGATGTCAAACCACAGAGTATTTCCACTAGTTCCAACAATGAACATGACCAATACGGACTTTGAAAGAATTGTCAGTAAGTAGGAAACACGGAATATGAGTGCTTACTATGGTCATAGACCAAATCCCTAGAATGGAGGGAGAGTACCATGGAGAGAGAGGAGACTAGCCTAATTTCCAGTCAATACTACTCTACTCCCCTATACTCTCCCTCCCTCCAAACTGGCCATAGGGTTTCCTCACTTTGGGTGATTGGCTATGAGGGAGGCCACACTATCTCAGCACTTTTTCTTTGTAGAAAAATGTACTTAAATGGCCTCATGCACTAAACGCTAGAGCTATGGTTTTTCTGATACTGGCTGCCCACCTATTAAGCCCAAGCACATGACCCAATGCCAACAAATCCAAAGCCTAATAGCTTTTCCGTTTTTAATAGGTGGTTGCTATTATAAACCTCAGCTTCCCCTGATAAAATTTTTTAAGAATATTGGTGTTCAAATGCACCATGACTTACATTATATGTGCTTCTTCTCTCCTTTGGTACTTTGGAATGCAAATAATCCTTTGATTTCTGTCATCCTCATTTTGCATGATTCATATGTTTACTTTCATCCTTTCCTTCTTGTGTTGGTGCCCATATTGTCAGTCCCATCTCCATCCTCCTTGTCCCTACTTTCATTGCATTTGCGTTAAAGTTTGGAAGTAAGTAATAGCAGTGCGTTAATTAAGTGTAAAGTTTGGAAGAATGATGTCAGTTGAAATGGTTGATACCTTGCTTTTCCCTATTTACAACTATAACTTCTTGTTTCTCCTCTTTTGGGATACAGAGGGAAGGCTGTGATAGCTTCATGCCATTTCCTCTTTGGACCTGGTTAAGCCTCAAATTTTTGTCACCTCCTATCTTAAGTGCAAATATTAGCAATCACTTTAACAAGAAAATAATATTCTGATTATTAGTTAATTTGTTGGATGCATGTTTCTCATCACATTCAATAGAATCATAAGTGATAGTACTAGTGACTTATTTTATGTTATTTTCCCCTTCAGTTAGTCTAGTTTTCTTTTGATTTTCAGAAACCATACAGCCATACCTGAGAGAGCCCATACTTCAATGGTCTTTTAAAAGGCAATGATCTGGCTCCTATCTTTGACTTTCCACTTCATGGAAGAAATGGCAGCCAGAACCTTTCTCAGTCCACGGCAGATATTGGTGACAGAAAACTCCATTCAAATATGTCAGGAAAGGTCATGGGCTCACCCTCACCATTAGAAGATTCAGCCTCCCATAATAACATTCTCGAACCTTTTGATTTTGACTTTCAAGGAATTTTTGATAGCCAGAACATTTCTCGATCCACATCTGATATTGGTGACATGAGAAACACGAAAATTGTTTCAAAAATATCTGAAGTCATGGAATCACCACTGGAAGATTCGTTCTCAGATATTATTTTCGAACCTTTTGATGAGCAGCCTTCATATGGGAGATGGTCCAAGATTGTCCTGTCAAAATCATTTGCATTCTCAAGTAGTAAATCGGACTTAAACTTAGACCTGAGTTCTCAAAATGACGCAGTGTATGGCCCTAGTCTTACAACCTTTGAAGAAAATGATAAATATAATACTTCACATGATCTGGTGAGGCCGGCATTTGAAAAATCATACAGCATGGAAAAAAGGAAACAAAACCTATCAAATATTCCACTTTCTCAGTCTGCAGCAACATTTTATAATGGGATCTCACCAGAAATGGAAATTGTTGAATCATGTGAATGCATTAATAGGCTAAATAATTATTTGAGAGACAGAACGGATGATGTCAAAGCTGGTGTCACAGGAAAATTCTTGCACGCTGTGATAGGGCAAGATATCTCCAGTAAGCCCTCTTGTCAACTATTATATCCCCTTGTTATGGCATCTTATGATGCTTAACCCCCTTATTTTCTATTTTAAAAAATTATGTTTTTATGAAACTGAAATTTTACTTTTTGATTCAATTTTGAGTATGTGTGTGACTATTCTTCAGCATAGGGTTTGTGATCATGCAATACTTTATGTGTTAAGTTATACATATTGAAACTTCAGAATTTTAATGATACTTGCTAGGACATTTCATAAAGTTCAAGCCCAATAATTGGTTACCTTCTTGAAGTAACATCTGGCGAACAGATAAGTGCAATTAAATCAATCATATGGTTTGGATAATCAGATCTTGTTGATATGCCTATTACCTAGCATTACACAAATTTGGTTGGAATTTTAAGTTCTACTCTAGTATAATTTTTGTTTCTCCTCACTTCTAAAGCAATATTCTGTCCTTTGCAAATTTTGCAAAACTGTATAACTTCTTAAAGTTCACAATCAAGAAGGGCTGAGATATGCTCAAGACTTCAATTACAGTTCAAACCTTTGGGACTGCCAGACAATTTGACTGCCACTGACTTGTGTGATAAATTCCTTTGGACCAAATAGTTTTGGCCAGACAAATAGACCGCCACTGACCTTCTTGCCAATTTTGGATCAAATGTGATCTCTTCCTGCCTAAAGCAAAGGCTGAGTTCACAGGTTAAATCCCAGATGAATGCATGAATTGTATTTACCTATCAAAAAACTGCCACTTAACAGCTCATTCCATATGTGCTCTGAATATTCTGATAACATTTATAAAATAGTATTACATGCTGCATATTGTGTTCTAATTTTTTTGAGCTAACCTTTGTAACTTCTGTATGGAATTACATGATTGTCATTAATTTGATATTCAAATAAATCTTCAGCTTTACACAAAACCAAGTAAATTCATTGGAGAATAATTATAAATTATATTATGCAATTTTACTACATAAATACACAACTATAGTATATTATGCATTTCTTTTGTATCTGAGAATAGTAACCAAGTATAATACTTTTCTTAGATTTCTCTGCCACAAGGCAATTTAAGGTTCTTGATTCCATATATTGAAGTCAGACAAGTACAATCAATGTGGATCCTATTACTTCATAAAGAAAAGATCATGAGAAGGAAGAAAACAGAAACATTAAGAATATATGTGATAAAGGTCCTTATGAATAGATTGTTCTAGTTATACATTTAGAATAGTTTGTCCAAATTAACATAATCTGGTTATATACAGATGTTGGATTAGTTGCCTCAACCATCATGTACGCCTTCTACTTGAACGAAACATACCAGAGTGACCAGTTGTGCACTGTGCCTGTCATCAACATGAAGAGGGCAGACCTAAGTTGTCATGCTGAAATCAAATGGTTGATTGCATCTTGTCTAATTGATTAATCATCCTTAATTTTTATAGATGAGGTGTGTTGTTTATATTGAATACTTATTTATTATGGTATTGCATGAGTAACTCATGCTACATGTTTAATTGTGGAATAATGTGTGTGTGTGTGTATATATATATTATATCTATCTGCTTCCATTTTTCTTTTTACTATTATTGAATAAGACAAATCACATATTGTTATTCCATGGTAAATCAAACATATATATGGTAAGGTCCTGACCTTATTGTTTTCAAATCTAGTTTGAGTTTTTGTTATTCTTGAACATTGAAATATTGAGCAGATTGACCTGTCATATTATGACCTATTTGGGAGTCTTAAGCTGGTTCTACTAAATAGCCACAAGCTTCGGATTAAACAAGAGGTAATGATTTATTAGAAAATTTTAGCTATACTTTTACTCTGAACCATGAGATATGATGGAATTTTTTTGTGTATTCCTGAAACAGGCATTAAAGGAGGCAGTATTTGAAATCTTCTGTTGCAGAAAGGTGTAGTTAGTTGCTTCAGTGTGGTTGACTATCAACTTTAGCTTGATACCTCCAAACATCTTCAGAATGAGAATATGCCTTCATTGAATCTCTCTTTCTTTTGCAGGGTGAGTCTGCACATCCTTGGGTTGAGACTTATACTATAGGAGAGGTATGATAGTGTATTTAGAATGTGCTCTCTGTGTTTGGTCATTAATTATTTATTTGCAATTAGAAGTTATTCATGTCACCAATGAGAGGCCCTGATTTTCAGGGATGGTCCTTTGTCATTTTATGTGTTCTACCCATTCTCATAAGCCAAATATAGTCAAATCTCGTGATCTATGGGTTATCTCCTCAGCATAATTGAAAACCTTATCCATTTTTGGGTATAACGGATGATAAACACTGAAAAATATTGCATTGACTCCACCATTCTAAATAACTTACTGATTTTTGCTTATACTCAGAGTTATTAAACAATTAACTGCCTCATTGTTGCTTATACTCAAGAGTCAATAATTTAATAGAGAGCACAACCATAGTAATAGTCACCAGAATCAAAAGACAAATAAAACAAAAAAAAAATGCATGGGTTTTGGTAACAAAGTGGAAAGATTTTGAAGAAATCTTTAAAAGAAAAATCACTCTAGTAGTAACCAACCCCACAGGAAATTTCTACAATAGAAGAAATAACTACAATTAGTCTATACGCACTAAACATTTATGGATTAAACTCAACTTGTTACCTTAGCTAACAACTCATTTGCCTCCCACTGCAATGACTCCAAAACTCTGGGATTCTTCTTAAAATCTCCTCTACAAACAAACTCGTCCGCACCTACTTAGAACTTTTCTGGTCTAAATAATTCTCTGGAGGGTTTTACCAAACAGTTTGGGTTTAAAACTTTTGTGGTTTTGAATGGGAAAACAGTACAGTTGTTTCAACTTCAAAAGGCCATATCTCACTTTTTTCAAATACAAATTGGGTCAAATTTGTTTCTGCTTTGAAGCCTGATATGTCTACTTTTCAATGAAACAAGTGTTACTTAAAAATCTGCTACAGTTTAAAAGATATAATAAAAGTAAAAGATCATCAACTCATTATTTTGAGCATATCATAATAAGAAGCTACCACATCTATGAACTCTAACAAGCAGCATATATATATATATATATATATACACACAAAACTTTTGGTGGGTTCCAATTAGTGGAATTACTAGCAAGTTGTAGCCTAACATAAAGCCTTCCTAGTGACTTGAGGTTAATAGGATGAATGGTTAAATATATTTAAAATTTTTTAACAACTTTGAACCATCCAACAGCACTTGAAAAAAAGGGAATTAGGGAAAGTTTTAGAACCATAGCAATATGTTGTCTACATTCCTAAACTCTTTCTTAACTGTATATATATATACATATATATATATATATATATATAGAGAGAGAGAGAGAGAGAGAGAGAGAGAGAGAGAGAGAAGGCCATGCCTGTTTCCTGATGAACCCTCAACTCTTAAGGCTTCATTTGGTGCATTTACAATTTCAAATTGAACTACAAGCTTGTCTTGAAACATTTGCTTCATTTGGAAAACCAGTGGCCTTTCACAATCCTCATTGTTAGCAATTCATTAAAAGAGAAGTATAGGGAGTTCAATTCTGAAAGTGAGAATATATTACTTCTATATAGGATAGAAAATTGGAGTAGATAACAGTGGAGCCACGCAAAGTAGTTCAAGGGGAAGAATTACAACTCTTTTTCTTTGTACTTATTTCCTAATTTAAATTTTAAGGACAAGGTAAACGAGTTTGAGTGTGTAGATTTTATGTATTGGAAATCTTTTTGATGCTCTTCTCTTTCCAAAGGATTTCTTCCTTTGACATACAAATTCATGCAGACAAACTTTGTATTGATACATACACATAATAAATCAGGAATATTGAACTAAGGATGTTTTACACATAAATGCAGATATGTATGGATGCATACATGCTTGTTATCATTCATATAGTAACATCTTTATACTTTATTATAACCTAAAACCTAACCCTCTTGTTCTCACTATGACTCTATCTAGTGCCATTCCATTTATTTATATACAGGATTGTTCATGCTGTACACTTATTGCTGAGAGGTTTGCTCTGGCTTCACCTGAGATTTTGGCTGGGCAAGGATTCAGCAGACTTTTGGTACTTGGTGTCATTTAGATTTGATGTTTAAAAATATTCTCTTGTTCTCAGTATTCTTCATACCATACTTGCTAAATATACACGCTTGACATATATTATTTCAGTTAGGTACTCCTGTAGCAAGTACCCATGTTTGGTCTTCCCTTTACTCTCCTTGTGACATAGACTTTTTTCTTATGCAGCACCTTATAAAACCCTACCCAGAGTTTTTTAATGCACATAATTAACTCTTTCAGTTAATTTTATATGTGTAATTTAAGCAGTATTTTCCCTTATCAATTCCTTTGATTTTATTTTTATTTTCTACTTACCCAGTTGGCTAACTAGAGAAATGGTAGCTTGGAGCTAACTATGTCTTCCATTGCCTTAGATTTGATAGTTTTCTGGTTTTCCTCTTTGCTTGTAGTTAGCTGGCATTTTCATAGAAACAGGAAACCTAACTAATCCGCGCTGTACCTCGAAAGATAAGTATATGGCCACACTATTGATCAATGGTGCTGGTCGCTTTGGATCCAATGGTCTCTACCAGATATATATGTTTATTGTGCTCTACTGATTTGTATAAACTATTCTTTTTTTTTTTTTCCTTTCATCTTCTAGGGCTTATCTAAGATATGTAATGTATCGTATCATTTGCAGTAAAATACAAAATGCATGATGTGTCTGATCTCAAAATAGTCGACATTCTGCACAAGGATTTCAAAAAGTGGAGAAGATTAGGTCTGGACTTGTGCTAACCCTTTATTTTTCTTCCCAATTGCAACTTGGTTATTTTTAATTATTTAATATAATATGGAGTTTTACATATTTATAGGTGATCCTTAAGGTGACATCAAAGTATCAAACCTATTTACCAGTTACTAAGAAGATAAACTACAAACTAATTTAGGAAAAGTTAGAAGTGATGTGAGCTCTATCACTAAAACAGTTTGGTTTAAATGTGATGGAGATTTATTATGGCCAATAATATCAATCTTTTAATTTTTTAGCTTATAAGTAAATATTTAGATAGCTCCAGCAAGAAAACCTTTACTTTTAGAATAAGTAATTAAGGTCTAAAATGAAGTATGTACTATAATTTTACCTATATAAGGTAAATAATATAAAATTATGAAGCTTTAAAATCAGGAGTATCAAGAAAATATTTGGGATTAAGTGTTACACCATTGGAGCTATATTTTTCTAAAATTAAGTGACCAAAAGGGTTATAAAGCAGAAAAAAAATTATGGTGTTCAACTTTATTTAAAAATCTGTTTATGTTCCACGGTGGATATTTGACGTAGAACAACCACACAATTTCAATGGGAAAATTAAACAACAACAAAACAAAAGATAAACCATAAGAGTCAGTACCTAAGGGTTGCTTGGAGTCAACACCAAGCAAAATTAGAGTTTACACCAAACAAAATTGGAGTCGGCACCAGTGTAAAAGAAACGTACATTTATTATAATTCTCAAAACTGTCTTACAATAATCAAAAAAAGTGCTTAGATAGCAAACAACAAAATGCATAAAGAAACCCTAATTATTAAATGCTCGGTCTTGCTTAATCTTCAAGCCCAATTACTAGCAGGCTCCATCCATAAGGCCAGAGGTTGGGCCGTCTTCTGTTTGCTCTTCTACCCATACATGCATATAATTGGAGACTTGTCCTCGTGTCCGCACCAATATTATTCTAGGAAGCACGAATACTCCATTGATTAGAGGACCCTCAAAACAAACTAGACTCAAACAAATACATTGTACCAACATTGCCAATGTTGTTCCTTCACACCCGAGATGCTAACTTATAGAGTCAATGCTAAATGATTAATTCTCCCATTCCTATCAGATGTCAATCTTTTGGGATAAGTAAATTATCATTTTAAATTTGGTTGAGGATTTGTATATTTATCGAGCCACTCCACTTGATAGCTTAGACTTTTAGGTTGGACGCTTTAACAGGGTGTCTTGTTTGATTGTTTGTTTGTTTTTGGACTCTACTTGCTGAGCCCATTTGTCTCTATTTTAATTATAAAAAAAAAAATTCATTTGAGCCTAGATGTTAGAGGTGGTGTTAAGATAAAAATTTATACATCTTAAGATATGTCTTACTATCATCAACATATAAAAAGTAATATAGTTGGTCCACATTAGCTTGGAATTCCAAAATGTGGTCACATCTTTTAATATGTATAATTTGTTGTCAATTGCATGCCTGATTTTTGTGTTTCTTCATGCATGTATCTTGATATTCTCAATTGTTTGTGTGTTTTTGCTTGTTCAATTCAACCCCAAAAATATTTACAAGATCTTGACACAATGTAAAAATGTTCAGCTCTTCTAAAACAAATGCAGATTTGTCATACAAATAGTTTTCTTCACTTTTACTTGTAATGTACTTCACCTTGGCTCTTGATTATAACTGGTTGCATATATGCTGTATTTTCATGAAATCTTATTCATCCAAGATATGGGGTATTCTGCTCTTCAATTGCATTTGATTGACATGGAAATGGTTATTTCAGGAAAGCCAGATGCTGCTGGATCAAGATTGATGGCTTTACATGTTGGAATGAGTTCTATTGGAATTTCAATTGCACAACTTCTTGCTCATGAAGATGCTTCATCTCAAGGAATCAAAATTTCCAGAGTGAGTAGTTGATTACGTGTTCAGTAGACATATCATTAAAAAACAATCAATCAAACTGTGATAAAATCACTGTTATTAATGCCAGTGAACTAGAGCTCAAATGGCACTTCCTTCTCCCATAATAATGGGATGAAGGTCAAATTCATGGGTTTAAGACCCACTGGGTATAAGTGTAACTCGCCAATAAAAAAATCACAATTTTTATATTTGTCTCAGTTTTTCTGCATGGTAACTGTTAACTGGAAAAGCCTTTCTTTTGTTTTTTGTTTTTATAATTCAATAGTTGGGAATGGGGGAATTTGGGCTCTGGATATTTCTGTTGGAAACATTAGGAGGTGCTTACTAGTTAAGCTACAAAACTCTTGGTAGAAAAGCCTTTCTTTTGTTTCAAGAAACTTTTTTAATTGCTTTACTGAGCTTTTCTTATTCACTTAGTGGGGTTTCCTCTATAGTTTTATTTGTATCCTATATACATTTTCATGTGTTTGC
Source organism: Lithocarpus polystachyus (assembly GCA_033629205.1). Taxonomy (NCBI): domain Eukaryota; kingdom Viridiplantae; phylum Streptophyta; class Magnoliopsida; order Fagales; family Fagaceae; genus Lithocarpus; species Lithocarpus polystachyus. Next base: position 80,823,205 of record CM066166.1, read on the forward strand.
TGCTCATCAACCTAGCATTCTCAATTGAGAAAAATTAACGTTATCCTTGAAAATAATGTAAAGATTAATTTTCTATATAGAATTCATAAAGATCACTCTATAATAACATTTAAAAAAAAAAAAAAAAGCATTCATGTGCTCACTAGCATGCTCTCTGCTTTTTTTACTTTCTCCCTGCACATCTGCCTTCATCATGACCTGTGAATAATCTCTGACACAGAGATGGTCCGTATTCATGATCTGCAAGCCTTCAATTGATTGTAGAAGTTTAGTCATGACAATAAATCACATCATATTTTACTGAGGTGTGCTAAAGGTTTTATTTATTTATTTTTCAATCATGTTATATGCATCTCTACTTCTGGCTGAATGAATATTTGGAATCTAGTTTTAGAAATAACATTTATGAATGATCTTTTCGTCCTCTAAATTATAGGGTTGGAGAAACTTCGGCTACTTATGATTGTTTCTGGATATTATGATTCTCAGAAGAACTTCAAGGTTGGAGAAATTCTTGTTTTCTACTTTGTTTTTCTCTCTAATTGTTATGGTTTCCGGAATTTGGTTTACTTTTAATATGGGCTTAAGTAATTCCTGCAGATTTTAGGCTTAGGATGCAGTTTTGTAAAACATATAGTGCAGTATATATTCAAGTTAGAGCCCACTTTCCTGCCACCAAAAATGTAATTTTAGTGAACATAGTTTTATTTTGATACGGTGATAATCCAGGCCATGGTCTAATTTTGGGTCCCTCATTCTGCATACCTGCAAACAACTACTTTCACAGTTTAACAGTCTAATGGTTTGTGTAGCGTCCACTAAATGATCATGAAAATACTAACATCGCATGTAAATCTCTGGTGTAATTTAGAGAGAGATCCTGGTCTCTGCTGAATCTGCGGAGCTTACGAAGAACCTAATTTTCTTCTTCAACTCAAATGCCTCCCAACTTCCACTCAAAGTTCTCCATAAACAGGGTAACTTATGTGGGAAGTTATACATCTCATGGAATAAAGTTAATTGTTCACTTGTAATCAAGTAAACCTTGCTTTAGAATAACTGTGTATTAAAGTGACAAAATAGTATAATTGCACACTGAATCATGTGGAAAATGGCTGCATGTATTAGTATTATAAAGACGTAAGCCAGATGGAATGCATCAAGAAGGCAGAAGCCAGGGGGAAAGTTTTAAACACACACCTATACTAGATCACTGGCCAAATTTAGACTGACTAGGCAGTAGGCACCCCCATGTACGGACCATTGTAAGCCAAATTCTACCGTAGTAGGAGGAAACGCCATTTTGTGCAAGCAAGCATAAAATCTCTTTTTCAACTGTAATTTTACTTTTGTCTTAAGGAAGTCGCTTCACACAACTTAGTTTCATCTCTTGATCCTAACCATGATCTTGGTTTCACCAACCCCGGAGCAGTGAACTATTTCCAGGAGGTGTCCATAAAGTCTACTTTTCTACTATAATACCTCTATGGCTCCTCCTCTAAAGACCCAAGTACACGAATGTTTAATGCCTAAACAGGATTCAACTCAAACGACCATATGCAAGCACAAGGGCCCTGGACAAGCTTGGCTTGTAACACAGCAGGGCAAAAGCGCCTATTGTAAGGCCTTAATATGAAAAGCCAGTATTCATATCACTAATAGCATTCTGAAAATCCATTTTCTCCCTATGATAAGCTTTCCAGTTACACAGTCTAAGATTCTGTTTATACACAGCTTATGTATCACAATTACTGTGACATGATAAACTGTTTCTTATAAAGTGAAACTAATTTATGCTTTTTAAATTCTCAGCTCTAATTCCTAAATAATGATTATGAAATGACATGAGGCACGTTGAGGTTAGATAGGATTATTATCCTCAAATAAGGCTCAGTAATCATTGCCAAAGTAAAGGAATGATGGAGTTTTAGGTTTGTATTAGTCTATCCCCAAATGACACTATAATGAACAACATGCTCAAGCTGATTTAAGTTTATATCCTGGTATGGGCATGCCTGAAAATTCTCAGCTAGAGCATGTTTCTTGCCCTATCAATTGTTAGTATTTCTTATTCCCTTTTTAATAAAGAGCAATATGAAGTCCTTGATTTGGGGATTAACATGGCAATCCAAAAGGCAGTCTACCTAAAGCTCTGCTCGTTTGGAGTGAAAACAGGGAGGATGGAAAACAAAGAGAGGAAAATAGGATAGAAAATACTGTTTTCCACTGTTCGTTTGGAGAAGGAAAATAGGAAGGATGGAAAACTCGAGAGAAAGTTTTCTTTCCGGAGAAAAAAGTTCTATAGTAGTACTTTTACAAAAATACCCTCTTCCCATCTATTTTTTTTCAACATTCTCCTTTTTTTTTTTTTTTTTTTTTCTTTTTCAACGTTACTAAGTTCTGTTTTTTCTTTTTTCTTTTTTTTTTTTTCTTTCCAGCGTTACTGAACTCAGTAACGTTTTCTTTCTTTCTTTCTTTTTTCTTTTTTTTTTCCAACCAACGTTACCAGCAACGTTTTTTTTTTCTTTTTTTTTTTCTTTCCAATGTTACTAGTAACGTTTTCTTTCTTTTTTTTTTCTTTTTTTTTTTTTTCTTTCCAACGTTACCAGTAACGTTTTCTTTTTCTTTCTTTTTTTCTTTCCAACGTTACTAGTAACGTTTTTTTTTTAAACGTGATCTAATTTAATTTTTTATATTATAATAATATAAATTTATATATATGATGTGATAAATTTTATATTATTTAATGATTAGAAATAAATCTATTTCTTACGTATTATGTAACAAGAGTATAATAGTCAATTTATATAAATTACATTTTCCATCCTTCCTTTTTTCTTTCTAACCGAACACAAGAGTTTTCCATCCTCCCATTTTTCCACTCCCCCAACCGAACACACAAGAGGAAAAACTAAATATTTTCCATCCTACCACAATTTTTCATCTTCCCACTTTTCCACTCCTCCAACCGAACGGACCCTAAATGACATACTAAGTTTTGTAGCATAATAATATTAATATCCATTGTAATATTTTGCACCCAATTCCTCAATGCCAAAAATTGTTGAGACAGCTTACAAAGGCAAGTCTCACTAGCCTAGTTGCCAATGACACTCTGCATTCCCAAATAAAACATTGTCATATGCTGCTTGTTCAGGTCTTCGAGATGACATGAAAGTATTTGAGGTTGACAAGGTTACATCAAGGAAGACTATTAAACGCCTTTTAGAAGAGTTTGGTGTGATAACAAAAAGCTAGCTTGGGCCGTGGACCAAACACAATTAATGTTCTTAGACATTTTGTTTATTTAATCCTTTATCTATTTTAACAGATGGTGAAGCAGATGACATATGTAAATTAGTTCAGTTGTTTAAGCCCAAATGTGGGCAATGGGTTGATGAGATTGAATTATGGGGATTATTAGAGTCATTTGGTTAAAATTTGTGTTTTTAGAAAAAAAAAATAAAATTAAAACCGGTGTTTGTGAAACTAGTCTGATAGTTGTGGTACTTCAAAAACATAAGTTCAATTCATGATTTTAGAAGCCAAAATCTTGGATTTAACTTATGTTTCAAAGAAATTGCGATTTCAACTCACGCTTTTTGTGTCGTCATTGCAATGGTGACTTGGAGAAAGAGAGATGTCACATTTGACTTCACAATATTTGCACTAGAATTCATAGATTAACAAAAACTTGACCAATAATAGTAAGTTGATTTTTATTTATTTATTTATTTATTTGTTGTTATAGTAAGTTGATTTATTTGTGAATAATTTCACTCCGATGAGTCTTGGGATTTTTCATTGCATTTGAAAATTTGTAATTACGGTTGTGAATGGTGAAGAATGATTTCTATATTGAAGGCTCATAATTTAAAAACAGAGGAGGGTGATGGTTCGCATTCCATATCATCATTGGCAACCCAACCCAAACCCATCATCAGCAAAATGTGATCCTCTTTTTATTTCACTTGAAACAAAAGTCTATTTCATGCTTATTTCTTGTATTTAATAGTGTATCCGATGCTTGCCATTTGATATTTTAAATTATGTGACACTAGATTCACCTTTAAATTGGTAACATGCATGCATAAAGGTGCATATGCGTGCATAAAAGGTGCATACACATACTCTATCCATGTGGATGCATATTGAAAACTTGCATTTGCACTTTTATTTGAGATCGTATAAATGAAATCTTAATTGATTATTCTAGAACCACAATCTTTATCATATTATTTTTAACAATTATCCTATATAACAGACTGTAATTGGTTGCTTGTCATTTTCAAATTAACTTACAATTTTTTCTCCACTACCCACAGTTGACCACATATGATAGTTGTGATAAATGGTGTGGAAAAGAGTATGGTCCTAGAATATTTGATCTTAATTCTATATAAACCCTAAGATCCTGCTGCTTAATTGAATGATACTTTGCATGATGTGAGTGTATGCATATGAATGGAGTTTCCTTTTCTAGAGTAACTTAGAGCAAGACAATCCCTTTTAAAACTTGTGCATGTTTAGCTTATGGAACTTAGTGGGATCATTGATTGAATACGGCCTAGGAACATTAATGAAGGATGACCTAAATGATCAGGTGGGGTACTTGGTGTCTAACACCTTACTCTACTTTGGACCAAATAGCATCTATTTTAGCTACCCTAACGTCAGTAAATGGTATATTCTTGAACCTATGGTTAGGAACTTAAGACGGACCTACACTTGGCTACTCCTAAAAAGACTATTCATGCAATATATATATATATATATATATATATTTTTTATAATTTTAACTTATAGCTTTCGCTCTTAATAATAACTCTTTATTATTAGACCAAAATAACAATCAGTTTTTGGTATAAGCGAAAATTAAACCCCAAATCTTTTATACAACAATTAGAAACTTTATCAGTTGAGCTAATTAGAATTCACAAGTTGACATTTAAAAGTTATTATTTGGGATGCTCATTGCTCACACAAGTTCAACGAAATAATTTTACGATTTGACTCATTATTAATTACTCTTTCGATTAAAACTCAATCATAAAAATTTCAAGATATTAAATAGGAGTTTCTTTATTTATTTCATAATCTATTATAATGTTTAGTTTTAATAAAACTTAAAGTTACAACTGATGTGTAATTTGTTGTGCTAATTAAAGTAATCTTTGTTCATCTATTTTATTATTTCAGAATTATCTTTTACTATCTATTTTATTATTTCAGAATTATCTTTTACTATCTATTTTATTAGCCAATTGTTTTGTACCAAATACACAAATAAAGCAACTAAAATCCGAAACGCCCTCTTCAATGTTTGTTATGGAAGGATGCCTCCGGCTAAAAAAATGATAAAACAAGTACTCCTTTGTGTTTAGAGTAATGTATATTTCACATGCTCATTTACACTGATCACACACTCAGCACCTTTACACAAAAATGCGTGAATGTTTGTGTACTGTATCACTGTATGGTTTGTTTTTGTCAGAACCATGTACTCTATTAACAACTCAAACTCGGCTTAACAAAAAGTTTGTTTATGTTGCTTTGTTTAGAAAATTAACAAAGTTCAATTCTTAAGTTTAGGTTTAATTATTATAAGCTAAACTCAAACATAATAATATGTTTATAAACAAGGTTGTGAACATAAAACTTGATCTAACTCTATATATAATATTATCTTTGTATATATATACTTATCTAGAAATATCTTTATATAAATATGAAATTAGATTGTATAAGTTTTTCAATAGATTATGTGGGCGCTATTTTTGTCAGACCTCGGCAAGGCTCTGGGCGCAGTGCCGAGGAGACTCATTTTGCCGGTCTTTGGCAAAGCTTTGGGCGCAGAACCGAGGAGGCTCAGATGTCCCACATCGAAGAGAGCTTCCCCCACTTTCAACCTTATAAGCTGTGAAGCGAAGGAAGTAGTGTACCATCGTATTCTCGTATTCGAATACCGGAATACGATAGTACACTACTTCCTTCGCTTCACAGCTTATAAGGTTGAAAGTGGGGGAAGCTCTCTTCGATGTGGGACATCTGAGCCTCCTCGGTTCTGCGCCCAGAGCCTTGTCGAGGACCGGCAAAATGAGTCTCCTCGGCACTGCGCCCAGAGCCTTGCCGATGTCTGACAAAAATAGCGCCCACAGATTCATATGGTATTAATTATTAAATTATTATTTGTAACTTATTGATGATATAAACTGTTTATTTGTAGTAATAATTTGAAGAATTTTGAAGAGGTAAACCATTTTACTAATGGTTTTACAATATATTTTAAAAAAAGTTAATTAGGTAACTTGTGAAGTTAGGGTCTGTTTGGGATCTATTTATTTTTCTGAAACTGAAAACTTTTTGTTGAAAATACTGTAGATAAAGGTAAAAGTTAGTTAAAATAGTACAGTGAGACCCATAAATATTACCAAAATGTGCAGTGAAACTCATAAATAATAATAAAAATAAACTAAATAATAAAATAAGCTGAAAAAATTAAGGATTGCCAGACGGACAAACAACATAAAATCTTCATGATGAGTGTGAATAAGGTGTGTGTTAACCAAAAAAAAAAAAAAAAATTTAAACTTCTAGTATTAGGCTTTACTCGGCTCGGGCCCACTAGTAAGTGTATATTCTGGTTTAGCATGGGCCGAAAAGTAACTTAGTTTTGAACACAGTTGATGCATACTCCAGCCCGATTAGCAAACCCGAGTACACGATCCATTACCCATTGGTCTCTCTCTCTCTCTCGGTCTCTCTCTCTCTCCCCTCGCTGTCTTTCGTCTTCATTATTTCCTACCTTACTGTGCAAAAAAAAAAAAAAAAAAAAAAAAACTAGATGGATCCACCCATCATCCACTTCCGTCCCAAACGAAACGACCCCTGAAACAAATAAAATAAAATTCATTCACAACTACAATTAGATCCACATCTACTCAAACTCAAACTCCTAAACCAGATATTCATCACACACTAAACAATCGATCGCATTCCTTCAAACAACTTCAAATCTCTCTCTCTCTCTCTCGCACACAGTAAAATGCTCATTCTAACAAGATCTTGAAGAAGAAGAAGATCATGGAGTCGCAGCCTTCCCGTCAATCGGGAAGGTACACATTCGAAGAAGCAATCTCCAGAGAATCGCCCACCGCGTTAACCAAATCAAATTCCGATGCTGCCGCAGCTGCCAGTAGCCAGAGCTTATCGTCGATCCTCAACAACCCGCACGTGGCCAAATCTGATTGGTGGTGGTATTCTTCTTCGTCCTCGTCGCTCGCTCCTCCTGAATTCGCGCCCCTAGTCTCCAAGGCCTCTTCGGAGCTCACCCGATCCGATTTCTCCACCTACTTCAGCTCAATCTCCGACTCCTACCACCGGTTCGAGGACATTCGGAACCACTCCACCAAGGATTTGGAGTCCTCCGCTTCGGACTCTCATGGCCACGGCGGCGAAGCGCTCGTCGCGTGCTTGCGCGAGGTCCCGGCGCTTTACTTCAAGGAGGATTTCGCGCTGGAGGACGGCGCCACGTTCCGGGCGGCGTGTCCGTTCTCGACGGCGGCCGAAAACCTGGTCCTGCAGGAGAAGCTTTCGCAGTACTTGGACGTGGTGGAGTTGCATTTGGTGAAGGAGATTTCTTTGCGGTCCAACTCGTTCTTCGAGGCGCAGAGGCAGCTGCAAGACTTGAATGTCGAGATCGTTGAAGGATGCTCGAGGATCCGGGAGTTGAAGGAGACGATTCGGCTTTTGGATGTGGATCTGGTCGATTCGGCTCGACAAGTTCAGCACTTGAATGCTACTAGGACTAACTTGTTGGCTCTTCACCATAAATTCAATCTCATTTTATACGTCAAACAGTCTCTCTCAGCTCTCAAATTGGTACTTAATCTGCCGTTTATGCTTAAGATTATGAATTTGAAGCTCATTTTGTTTGAATTATATGCTATAAGTGATAGATTTTTTTTTTTTTTTTTTGTGTTACATAGCTTGTTGCATCTGGAGATTGTGCTGGAGCTTTGGACATCACTGATGATTTGCAGAATCTGGTGGTCAGTGGATCCTTTATCTTTCTTTCTATTTTTGGCTAAAATGTTATTTCCGTCCCTAAAATTTGTTTGTATGAAGTTCGTTTTTCATTCCTACAGTTAAGTACGAACCTTTTTCAATAGTTTAGGGATGAAAAAAGATCTTAAAGATTGAGGAGAGAGTGTAACGTTGTCAATAGTTTAGGGACGAAACAAAAAAGGACTTCTAGAGTTTAGGGATGAAAATTGAAATTCATGCAAACTTTAGAGACAAAAACAATATTTTAGCCTATTTTTTTCCCTCTTATTTTTCAAGATTTACAATTCTTCTAGCAATGATCCAATGTCTACCTCTTTTTACTTTCTCATTCTCATTGCGAGTTCAATTGATTTTAATATTTGACATGTTACTCAATAGAATTGTGACTCAGAAATGTAATCTTTGTACCGTTGACTTTATTTGAGGTTTTTGGCTATTAGCTATATCAATTAATTCTCAAGGGCTTTCTTATGATCCTCATTGTCGAGGATGTAATGATTTTTCTTGTGAATGAGTCCATAAGGTTTTAGATGCTCCTGATATTGAGGCATGTTAGGGAGCAGACTGATTTGAGGGCTGAAAATTTATTATGAGGATGTGATCATTTAGTATAGTACGTCAATTGTTTAGCAGTAGCCTGTGTTGTAACTTTAGAAGTGTAGTCAGTGTATTTGCTAATTGCCAAGGGTTATGTTCCTCCCTGTTGAATTAGGATTATATGTGAATCATTGACAATATCTTTATTTCCTAAATCATGCGTTCTTCTTATTCTGGTTTCCGGATTTGGTAGTGATGGAGGATGGAATCTGAGTTATTTAGAGTTGGCTACTGCATGTCATATAATGATATAAATGGGCTATAGGAATTATTTTGGCCTTAAGAGTCCTTAGGGGTGGAAGAGTGAATTTGGCATTTGTGGTTCAAATATAGATGGAAAATCTCTATTTTATCTGGGCAGCTATGTCACTGAAATTAAATATCTATATCACAGGAATATTTGGACTGTATTGGGGGTGATTGGAGTTGTTGAAGTGGGGTTTGAAATGATTTATTCACAAGGGCTGGGTGTAGTCTTAATAGGGGAAACGACATTGCAGAAATCAATGTGAAAAAGAAGAGGAGTGAGGAAGGAAATACTCTTGGTCTCTTATATTCCTTTAGGCATCAGTCTATAGGGTGATTGTTACATCAGGAAATTGTCCATTGGTTCACTATAGAAAGCTCCATTAAATTGCAAGAGTGGTGGTGGACATCTCCTAAATGTGACTATAGAGAAACTTTGCCCCTAAATGTCTTGGCTAATATTCTTCGATGTAGAGTGGGCAATTTGCCTATGAAATGTTTGGGGATGCCATTGGGAACTTTGTTTAAGACAACATTTATTTGGAACCCTATTTTGGAGAAGATGGAGAAGAAATTATCAGGATGGGAGCGTCTCTATTTATCTAAGGGTGGTAGGCTCACATTACTGAAGAGTACTCTCTCAAGCCTCTCAAGGTACTTTTTATCTCTGTTTACTATTCCTAAAGCTGTGGCTGCAAGATTGGAAAGTATCCAAATGAATTTTCTTTGGGGGTCTTCAAAGGGGTGTTTCAAATACCCTTTGGTGGCTTGGGAAAAGTTGTGTTCACCTGTTGAGGTGGTGGTTTGGGGATAAGAAATGTGGTGTCTTTTAATCAAGCCTTATTAGGGAAATAGCTGTGGAGGTCTAGACATGAAGTTACCCATCTCTGGCGGAGAGTTATCTCCGCTAAATATGGAGAGGATTAAGGGGAGTGGATTACTAAAGTTTGCAGGAGGGCTCATTGATGTGGTCTGTGGCGAAGTAATCTTGAAGGGCGGGAGAGCTTTTCTAAGCATTTGTCTTTTGTAGTGGGTGATGGCACTCGTATCTGCTTTTGGCATGATAAGTGGATTGGTGATAACACGCTTAAATTCCTCTATCCTGAGCTTTATGTGTGTTCAGTTGACAAGGTAGCTTGTATTTTTGAGGTTTTGCGGCTTTAGGATGGGGGAAAGTACTGTAGATAAAGGTAAAAGTTAGTTGAAATAGTACAGTGAGACCTATGAATAGTACTAAAAATAAGCTAAATAGTAAAATAAGTTGGCAAAAATAATCTTTGCCAAACGGACACTTTATAGAGATTTTCAAGATTGGGAGCTAGCTGAATCTTATTCTCTTCTTGAGTTTATCCAATCTCATATTCCCCAAGATTCAGGTAGTGATACTCTTTGTTGGTGTCCCAAGGGAAATGGTAGGTTTGACACCCGGTCTTTCTACCATGAGATTCAGGATGCTCAGAGTTCTTTGTTTCCCTGGAAGGGTGTTTGGAAATATAAGGTTCCTAAGCGAGTGGCTTTCTTTTTGTGGACAGCTGCGCATGGTCGGATTCTTACTTTGGATAATCTTATGCTTAGGGTTGTTCTTTGGAAAATCGGTGTTGTTTGTGTCATTGTAAAGGGGAATCAGTGGACCACTTACTTCTTCATTTTCCTATTACACACACCTTATGGATTTTTATGTTTCAGGCCTTCGGCATTCATTGGGTCATGCTAGGCTTGGTGGCAGGATTGTCGTTTTGCTGGCAATACTGACTTGGGAATCATACTTCGAATATTTGGAATTTGATTCTAGGTTGTTTGATGTGGATTGTATGGTTGGAACAAGCTTGCCGCTCTTTTGAGGACAATGAGAAGACGTTGGATGAGTTAAATGTTCTTTGGTGGTGTCTCATCTCCTCTTTGCGGATGACACTCTAATTGTTTGTGATGCTAATTTAGATCAGATTTTGATTCTTTGTATGGTCCTTATTTGGTTTGAGGTGGTTTCTTGTCTAAAAATAAATCCGGGCAAGTCAGAATTGGTTCTTGCTGGAGTGGTGCATAATTTTGAGTTATTGCTGAATGCTCTTGGCTGCAAGCATGTTACTCTTCCAATGAAATATTTGAGTCTTCGTTTGGGTGCTAAATTCAAGGATAAGACAATATGGAGCCCGATATTGGAGAAGATGGAAAGGAGATTAGCGGAATGGAATCGTTTGTACTTATCTAAGGGAGGTAGAGTCAATTTAATTAAAAGCACTCTATCTAATTGATCTACTTATTTTCTATCTTTATTCCCTATACCTGCTGCTGTAGCTAACCGAATTGAGAAACTTTAGTGGAATTTCTTATGGGGTGGGCTAGCTGATGAACCTAAATTTCACCTGGTTCGAAGGGCTAATGTTTGTACTCCTCTCTCTTTGGGTGGCTTGGGGATAAGGAAGGTAAAACTTTTTAATGAAGATTTGCTTGGGAAGTGGCTATGGAGATTTGGGATTGAAAAGGATGCCCTTTGGAGGCAAGTGATAGAGGTGAAATATGGATGTGTATGGGGTGGCTGGTGTACTAGATTTGTTTTTGGTCCATATGGTGTTGGTTTGTGGAAAAATATTAGTTAGGAATGACCTTTTTCATGTTATGTTCTGTATGATATTGGTGACGGGTCAAGGGTGAAGTTTTGGCATGACCGTTGGTGTGGGGAGACATCTCTTGTAGGCAGCTATCTTGAATTGTTTAGATTTTGCCGAGATAAGGAGGCAAGTGTGGCTGAGCTTATGAAGTTCACTAATGGGGTCATTTTTTGGGATGTAAGTTTCTTTAGGGGTGTTCATGCTCAGGAATTAGTGGCTGTGTCGAGTTTCATGGATACCATATATGGCTCTTCATTAAGGGGGTTTGGTAAGGATAAGATGTGTTGGAAACCAAATAGAAATAAGGGGTTCATGGTTAATGATTATTATAGATTTCTAGTGGGCTCTAATGATAGTTGTTTTCCATGGAAAAGTATTTGGAAGTGAAAGACCCCTTCTCGAGTGGCTTTCTTTGTTTGGACTGCTGCTTTAGGGAAATGCTTGACGATTGACAATTTACGAAAAAGGAAGGTCTGGATTTTGGATTGTTGTTATATATGCAAGTGTAATGGTGAATTAGTGGACCATCTCTTTCTTCATTGTCCAGTTGCTATGGATTTGTGGTCTATGGTCTTGGGTTTATTTGGAGTAAGCTGGGTTATGCCGCATTCTGTTGTGGGACTCCTAGCTTGCTGGCAAGGCAGGCTTGGTCGTCATCGAAATGGTCATATATGGTTAATTGTCTCCCATTGTTTTAATGTGGTGTCTTTGGAAGGAAAAATAGTAGGTATTTTGAAGATAATGAGAGATCCATATTAGACCTCAAGTTTTTTTTCTTTAAAACTTTATTGGATTGGTTGGTTGCTTTGCAAAACCAATCATTCACCTCTTTCCTTGATTTTCTTGATTCTTGAAATTTTTGTACTTGATTGTTGAACCCTGTACACTCCTTGTGTACTAGGGTGTCCCTTTTTGATATTAATAAAACTTATAACTTATCAAAAAAAATGTTCTTTTCCAGTGTAGTCTTTTTGATTGGTCTCGTTGTTGGGGTTTTTACTAACTATTCCTTTCTCTCTGAGTTATGATTTCCCTTAGAATAACTTCCTGATTTCTGTCTTTTTGTTTTTGTTTTTGTTTTGTTTTGGTTTGTTTTTTTTTTTTTTTTTTTTTTGTTTTGTTTGTTTGTTTTTTTGTTTTGTTTTGTTTTGTTTGTTTGTTTTTTGTTTGTTTGTTTTTTCTCGTTTCCTGTTGTTCATCATCATGAACAACTTGTATTTTTCCTTACTTTTTTCATTAACAATATTTCTCTGATTATCTATCAAAAAAAAAAAAAAAAAAATCCATTGGGGGTTCAAAGGATATCTCACTAGTTCCATTACCTCTCATGGTGCTTGGCATTGGGGTTCGAACCCCACCAGCCTCCTTCATTTTCCTGCTACACACACCTTTTGGATTTTTATGCTTTAGGCCTTTGGCATTCATTGGGTCATGCCAGGCTCGGTGGCGGGATTGTCATTGTGCAGGCATCAATGGCTTGGGAATCATACTTCAAATATTTGGAATTTGATTCCAGTTTGTTCGATGTGGATTGTATGGTTGGAACGGACTTACTGCTCTTTTGAGGACACTAAGAAGACGTTGGAAGAGTTAAATGTTTTTTGCCGGCGTAGTCTTTTTGATTGGTCTCATTGCTGGGGTTTTTACTGACTATTCCTCTCTCTCTGAGTTATGATTTCCCTTAGAATAACTTCCTAATTTTTTATTTTTTTATTTTTTTTCTATTTCCTATTATTCATTATCATGAACAACTTGTATTTTTCCTTACTTTTTTCATTAATAATATTTCTCTAATTACCTATTAAAAAAAAAAAAACATTGGGGGTTCAAAGGATATCCCACTGGTTCCATTACCTCTTGTGGTGCTAGGCACTGGGTTTTGAACCCCAGCAGCCTCCTTCCCCAATTTACCTAGCAAAAACTACTAACTATGCATTGCATAAAGGGCTGCTAACACAACTAATTCAAGATTTGTAAATATACTCAATGAAGCCAAAATCATCAACATAGTAACATGAATACAATTTAGACTTGAACATGGAGCCTCAGAATCAAACTTGAAGTATATTTCCAATTTTGTCAGGCCATGCTTTTTCTCAAGCCTTCTCTAATCCACATCAGGTTGAGAGTTAGTTGTGGTTAATGTTTCATATTACATGACTTCTTTCCTTTTATTTACTTTGTTGGCTTATGATGTGGTTGTTCTATATTGGAACATATGGGTATTCGACCAAATAGGATTTTCCAGTTCTTATAGAATCTATCACTAACATACACCTAGAGGGGGATAGGGCTTAGCGGAGTGAGAAGGATGACTAGTTCCATTTTTTCTTTCACTTGACCAAATAGGATTGTCCAGTTCCTATAGAACCTATCACTAAAATACCACTAGAGGGGATAGGGCTAAGCAGAGCGAAAAGGATGACTAGTTCCATTTATCTTTTCACTTGTCCAAGCATTAGGGCTAGGCAATTTGTTGCAAGTATAACTTGCTTGTTAGCATCTGAGTGTTATTTGCATCTTCACATATAATACTAGAAAGTCAGAAAAAATTATCAACTACCATTTTCATTTTTCTTACTGATTTTCTTTATGTTTGATAGGATGGGGATGAGCTTACAGGTTTACACTGTTTTCGCCACCTTCGAGATAATGTAGCAGCTTCAATTGAGTCCATTAACAGGTACATGCTTTTGGAAACGGTGAAAGTGGTTGCTACAAGGAAGATGTGCCACTGTTTGCATTACTTTGAAATTATGGCATGTTTTGTGATTTTCAAAAAGAACCAAAAAAGTGTACTTGAGGCACTCTTCATTAATGAGCTTGGCTTTGGCCAAGTGAAGTTCTTAGACCATGGGTCTTTTAAGTGTACCTAAATGTGCTTTTAACAATATTGCCTGCGGCAGTTGCATGCTGGTTCATCCAATTTTTTTATTTATTTTAGAAACTGATATTTTTATTTGTTATTTGTATATCATGTTACCTAAATTCCACCTTTTTGTGCTTGCCATAATTTTGTGAAATACATGTCCTTATATATTGCCTGTTACTGGACCTTTGTTGACAGTTTATAATTGTGGTTATGGCCCTTTTCCATTTCTCTATTTTGTGAAATTTTGAGTCAACTGATAACATATACTGCTTATTTTCTACCAAAATAAATACTAATCATTTCGTTACATAAAAATAAAATGAAGGCTAAACTAAAATTTTGGTCATTGTACATTTGCCACAGTTTCAATTTCTTCCCAACACATTTTATTGTGTTAATTTTGTCCTTCAACTTATAAAATCAATGTCCCTCAACTATTAATTGTGTCAATTTTGTCCCTACTTTAAAAAACTAGTCAATTTTCTCATGTGATTTTTTAAATCAAGTCAATTCTATCCTTTGAAGTTGACTTGATTGTTTATAAAATTGACTTGATTTTTAAAGTTGAGGGTTGGAATTGACACAATTATGTATAGGGATGAAATTGAAATTGCCCCCATTGTTCGAGGACCAAAGGCGTAATTTGGCCTAAAATGCAACATCGACTTGTAGATCAATAGTAACAAATTAATTTTATTCTTGTAGCATTCTTTCAGCAGAATTTATGCGTGCTGCAATACAAGATGCTGGAAATTCAGATGTAGTAATTTTGTCACAAGTGAAAGCAAGGGCTTCCATTCCAACTAATGGAAAAGATGATGATGTAAGTTTCGTGCATCACTTTTCTTTTTGCTTTGGTATGTACTAAATAAAGAAAACGTGTCTTTGTTATTGCATTAGTGTAAAGGAATCTTCAGTGTTTAGTGATTAGTAGTGCCCTGGGAAGCATTTTTACTTGTGTGCCCTTTAGGGCACTACCATATCAATGAGCAGTATATCCCTTTTCTATTACTAATATGATTTGAAATGATTTTTTTTCTTAAATTATAGTTTCATAAATAAAAAAAGTGTAATAGTTGCACAACCATAGTACACAGGAAGTTACAAAGGAAATGCTAAAAAAAGAAAAAGAAAAAAAATTACAAACAGCTATCCAAAAAATAACCAAGTTTGAGGTAGAGAATGAAGAAGCTGAAGTCCATTCATATAACATCTTCAAAAAAAGAACCGTTGCACCTTTGAAGGGGAGGAACTTTCCATTGTTGAGCTGAAAAGATTTCTTTTGCCTACTTTGTATGAGTGGATGTCGAATTTGAGTGACCTGTCTTTCTCTTCAATTGTAGAGTTTTAGATGTGTGCACTTTCTGTTGACTCGTTTTGCTTCTCTATAGTACACTTCCTGTGTACTTGGGATGTGGCTTGTATTTGTTTTTTTCCTTTCTTTTTAATGAAGTCACTCATTAATGATGAAAAAAAATAATATTTTCTAACAATGAACTATGCTAGGGAGTTGACTTAAAGAGTAAGATTCCATCCAAATTTTTACGTTGATTGCTAATCTTCATATGCAAAGACATACTTGGTTATAAGTGTTCTATCTTGCTCTACCGGTAGCTGTGGAACTGTCAATCACCCACATAGTGGTATTTTTTTTTGCGTGAATTTTTAACTTCTCCAACTTTACTTATGTTTCTAATGTTTTATGATTGATTCAGCATAACACCATACTTATTTTTAGCAGATCTACAGCTTAGAGCTTACCTTGATTTTTAATGCCCCCTATATGCCTGTTTCTGTCTACCATTGCTCTTAATATGCATGCCATGTTTCATGTAAATTTAACTATTACTATCGGAATCACAAACTCATGTTTTGTGTATAATTTTAAAGTAAAATAACATGAAAATTAAACATGTTATGATGAGATAGCTATTGATCTCTGATCATCTTGATAATTTGCAAGCATGGTTGGTATAGGAAGATAATGTAATGTAACAGTTGATTGGTTAAAATACTCTTTAAATGAGGAGTTATGGAGTGGTGTAATATTACATAGTGTTTTTGATAAGTAGGTAATATATTTATTGGAAAAGACTACTTCATATACACGGAAGCAAATGCAAAGGAGTCTAAGGAATTACAAAAGGATATGTACATAAAGACAGTGATCTAAACATTGGATAGTGTAACACTGTGTGTAACTTAAAACTTACCCTTTATTTATATAATACAAGATGATGTTACTGGTTTGGTTGAGCACCATGTTTTTTGTGTTCATTTCCTAGTTTTTGTGTGTATCTCCCATGTTTTAGAACTTCCCATGCAATTTTTTTTTAATAAGTAATTTTGCTTCGAATAATCATATGTGATTTTCAGGACTTATTTTGGATGTAATCTGTGAACTGATGACTGTGTTGACATATTAGCAGGTTAACTTGGATGAGGAAGAGACCACTAATTTTCGAGATTGTCTTCTTCCAATCATAATTGGATTGCTCAGAACTGTGAGTAATTTATGCAGTTGTCCATTGTGTTTAGACAAATGACTATATTACTAGGCATTTTTGTTGTGTTCTCCATATTATTGATCTGATAATAAATTAAGAGTGTTGAATCAGCTGTGAATGGGTAACATTGATACCTGACTCTCCTGAAGCATGCCTTTTGCTGTAATTAAGTCTTGATAATTCCATGACTCCTATATCCATATCAATGCTTCCTATATGTTGATGCTGGCTGACTATTAAGGTTTTTATTGTTGTTTTATTTTCTTTTCTTTACAAGAAGTTTTGTTTTCATTCTTGGATTATAAGGATGCTGTATTAATAATAATTTGTCTCCTCAAAGCTTGTTTTGAAAGATGCTGTATTAATTACCACACACCATAGTCTTAAAGGATGTATATAACATTATTAAAATGTAATTTAGAAATTGATATTTTTTTTAAAATTTTTTTTTGCTTTGATATTATTATGTACAGAAGATGGAGAATGTGGATAAGAAATATTTTTGCAATGTCAAGTGTTTTGGTTAATTATATTTATCCATCCTAAACTATGAGAACATTTTCATTATGCATCTTAAATCACAAAATATTACAAAATTTTGGCATTGCATAGTTTGGGAATCTTTTTCCAGGTACAATAAATTGGGTCAGTGACTGTAGTAGAGTGTATATTTTGGTTTGATGTATGGTAGTTAGATAAAACTTTAGCATCTTAATGCCCTGAGCAATTCCGGCTAATGGTAAATAAACATGCTAAAGTTTCTGATTATATGGAGGTTGTAAATGATGTAGTGTGATGGAGTCCAATCTTTGTGATGTCAACTCCAGTGCTTATTTTACCTGGATTCAGTAAGCGTAGGTGTTTTGTTTTTTTTTTGGGGGGGGGGGTGTGGAAGGTTAGCCTGCGCAATTAAACTTTACTGTTGTAAAATATTTTCCATTAAAGTAAATATTTTTACTTATAAAAAAAAATTTCCGCTGATTGCAAATTAATCTCATGTTAGAGTGTTGATTGTAAAATTTTGTAGTCTAGGGTGCATAATAGAAATGCCTCAATTGTTGGTTTGCTGCAGTTAACCCTTAATGTTTTCAAAATTGAGTTTTGCAGCAATGGGTTGTTTTTCTTTCTCATATCCATTGGATTTTTTTGAATTTTTATATTTTATATGTTAACTTGAATCTCTTTTTTATGTACTCCTTTTTTCTTCTTGTATATTAATGTGGCACACTTTTCTAATATAATTTTATTACATATTTTGTTAATCTTACCTATCAAAAAAATTTACTGCAGTCGTCATATCTAATATGTAAAAGGATTATCAGTTTGAGGCTTTGGTTATTGCAAAACTTGGATAAAAAATTCAAAATGTTGTTGCCATTGATGATTGGCAATTTAATTTTGAAAATTTTGATTTGAGCGATTCATGAGACAAAAACCTACTTTTATGTGTTTTATTTGATAAGTAAAATGTAATGTCATATACTTTTATATGTGTTTCAAGCATCTCTGATGAACACAATTATCTGGATTAAATGTAATGTCACATACTCTTATATGTGTTTCAAGTAATTTTACATGTAATAAATTGGCTGGTTTATGCTTTTAGCCACTGGTTCTACATGCTTTACATGTAATTGTATTATAGTCTGTTGTGACTATATTGTTATTTAATACATTTACCTTGATCCATTGAACACAATTATCTTCAATTTTTTCCTTGGATTTAATATCTACTTTTAAGTGGTTGAGCTAGACCTGGATTAAATCTGTAAAACATCTCATGGTATACCACTTAATTACAGGCTCAGCTTCCCTCTGTGTTGAGGATATACCGTGACACGCTTACTGCTGATATGAAAAATGCTATTAAGAATGCAGTCGCGGAGCTGCTTCCTGTCCTTCTTGCCAGGTCAGAGTCAGAGTTCTCCCCTGGAGAGCGAACAGTTGATGCAGATGGTGAGAAGTTTATTATATAATTAGTCCATGATGTATATCGCCAATGAGGCACTTAATAGAATGATTAGTTAATAATAAACATTTTTTCTATGATCAAATCTGTGCCCACTCTTCTTTACAGAAACAATAGTTTCTTTTGTGCTTTTGTGCCTGTGTGCTGTTTGTTTCAACCTTTTTGCACTTGTATGGTGACTCAGGTGGAGGTGCATCACTTGCAAGCAAGTTGAGGAGCCTGTCATCTGAAAGCTTTGTTCAACTTTTGAGTGCCATTTTCAAGATTGTACGGGTAATGTGCAAATGACTACACTTGTAAACTTCATATGCAATTAAGTTGTTAAATTGTTCCTGACCCAAACCAGAAAAAGAAAATTTTTTGAACTGATTTTTTGCTCTAGTTCCCAGACTAGAAACTGACCTCAACCCACAATTTTGCTACCCTCGAGTTTTGTCTGATGGACTGCATGAAGAGGCACAATAAATGGCCTTAAATAAGAGCTTCTATTTCATGGATTTGTTTTCCCCCTAATCAAACTCTCTGATTCCTTCATTTGAAACAGTAACTAGAAAGATAGTTCTTTTAATGCCATAATATATTCTTCTTTCTCCATAGTTCAATTGTTAGGTGCCAGTGAGTTAGCATTTAAAGATCCAAAACTGCCATTTATGAATAGGATGCCAGTTTGAAGCCCAATGGTTCTTATGTTCTGATTGCTTTGGTAAAACTTGACAATGACAAATTTGTAATTTCAAAAAAAGAAAAAGAAAGAGGAAAGGATATGTATAAGTTTTTCTTTGGATTCTTGTAATTCTTATTGAAAAAGCAGTAGTTTTTGTTTATTTACACATGATCACTGGTAATGATTATAAGCTTCGTGTGATGTAATATGATTCTTTTCTTCTAGTGAATGCAGGCACATGTAGTGCAGGCGGCTGAAGTGAAAAAGGCGATTGAGTGGATCATGAAGAACCTTGATGGTCACTACGCTGCTGAATCAGTTGCTACTGCTATTGCACTTGGTGCTGCAGCTGCAGAAACATCTGAGGACCATGATGATCAAAGTGGTTCGCTTCTGCCATTTTTATCTCAGAGAGCTGCCAGGGTTTCTTCATTTCAGGGAAAAGCAAATGATGCCACAAGTCCCTCAAATATGTCAATAAATTTCAGGTGAACCCCTTGTTCCTGGGTTGTTACTGTTTCATAATGTTGCTCAATTTTTCTTAAATACCCATTTTTAAGATTTGAAGGAGGTTAGCATGGTGGAGTGGGGGTTATGTAGTATGGCAAAACCCCCATATTTGTCCCCAAAAATCATGTGGCTCCTGTAAATTAAGGAGGTGATGGATATTATGACTTCAGATAGGATAGAATGGCGAAATAGAATTCACACGGCTGGCATAGTCAGTCTTTGGGGAATCCACAGTGGACCCCAATATTTTGGAACTAATGCTTGATTGTTCTTGGATTCATTTTTATGTTTTTGGGAACTTGGTGTGCTTAGACATGCTTATTTTATTGTATTAAACAAATTTTTTTACTAAGAAATTTTGTTATTACTTTTTTTTTCCTGGTCAGACTTACACTTTATTGGGCATATGAAAGTGTAATAGTATTGGCAATGTGTTGTAGTCATATTTAGTTGCGTTGATGCTTAAGTGTTTTCTGTCAAGAAAACTCTTCCTAGCCTAAAAGAAATTAAATTACTTGAAACTAGGGCTGTCCACGGTCAAGTCGGATTGGGTTTGGAGCTGACCCGTACTCGACCGAACAAACGGGTTGGACCTGGCTGGTTGAGCGGGTCGGAATCGTCTGTTTGGCGGGTATTGGCTACAGATTAGGCAAAAAGATGAATCAAACAAATTATCAATAAAATGAATCAAACAAATGATCAATAAAATACAAATTAGATAAACAAAATAAAAAAGTGTTAGGGTTTCAATTTTTTAAAGTTTGGATTTCAGTTTTTTAAGTTAATGTTTTGAGTTTGATAAGTGAAAACTCAAATTTATGACCAAACAAATTAAATCAATAACTATAAATCTTTTTTTAAGTGAATAAAAACGAGAGAGAGAGAGAGAGATCCGAAAATTTTAATTTTAATTTGAGTAGTTGTTTTTGATTTTGCATGTAAACTCAAAATAATAGTGCATTACAAGATATGTTTTCAGACTAGTCTCAGTAAGAGTGCAAGACAAGACAACTGTATACAACTTCCTAGAAACTAATGAGAGATGAATTTTTTTTTTTTTTTTGAAGATAGGTGGTAGATTTTCTATCAATGAGAGGAAGACGCGTGGGGATAAGAATCTTAACCTTATCACTATGCCTAAAAAGTGATGAGGGCTGAATAAAAAAGTAAATTTTGAAGATAAGGTGGTAGATTTTCTAACAATGAGAGGAAGACATGTGGGTGGGGGAGAGAGAAATTTAAAACATATTTCACTATATTTCGGTCGGTTTGGTTTATGCGGGTCTCTAATCCTTTAACCCGCCACCTGAACCGAAATTTTGGTTCTCAAAGGAAGATGACCTGTATGTGACCAACCAGGCTATTTGGATCTGCCCGCTGGGCTTCAGTTCGGTCGGATTCAGTCGGGTTGGTCAGGTCCTTGGCCCGCTGGACAGACCTACTTGAAACAACCCTTTTTGTGAGGTATATTGTCAACGACAATGTTGCATGTGGATTTTATTTATTTATTTATATTTTTAAATTTAATATGTTACAAGCCAAACGAAATGCTATAGGAATTACCTATGCAATTTTTTGGGAACTGAGTTGTGTCCTCAATTCCATTATGTGAAGGTATGAGATAGATGGTTGAAGAGGATCACACTCAGTGTGGTCAATGATGAGCCGGGCACTTGCCTAGGTGCTCGGTTGAGGTAAGGGCCCTCTGTGCCTCCATTCAGTTGCTCACTTTTGGAGCCTAGGCGAATGCCCAAGTGCCCCAAACAAATTGTAAGCCACTTGAGGCAAGTGTCTCAATATAGTTCACCCAAAAAACAGGGGCAACTTGTAATTTGGAAAAATTTCAATAATATAATCTTTTCATTTGATAATTCTCTGTTTGTTTATTTATTTTTATTTTATTGAAATAAGCTGTGGTCAAAGTCTATTATTAGATAAATTAATAGAACCTTCTACTAGTTTGAAGATTTTAAACTATGCTTAGTAAGCATTAGATGTATTTCACTTGAGTTCATAATTTGTCTGATAGCTATATTTAGAGTTTGTGGCCTTGCTTCACTAGGTTAAGCACTTTTTTGGTGCCTCACCCCTCAAGCAATGCAAGGAGTTGGTGCCTTAAGGTTGCCTTTTGCCCTTGACTAGACTGATCACAATTTATGTGAAATGCTCTAATTATTTATCCTAAAAGATCACAACCCGTTGCCTTGGTTTTTTTTTTTTTTTTTTTTTTGCCTCCCAATGCATTTTTGCAAGTACATTCCAACGTACTTCTCATTTCTAGCAAGCTAGCTTTTGTTAAGGGTATGAAGTAAACATTGTTGTCTCATCATGGTATCACCCACTACCAGGGCAGTAGTGGCAACCAATCTATCCCTTCCAAGTCAAGTTTGTCAGGGCCATCATGGCTCTGTACTTTATCGTTGCAGCATTTGCTTGAATAGAAATTGCAAGATAGGCTTTGATCCAAGTTCCCAAATCTTTCGCGAAACCCTCTCAGAACTTCCAGTTTAAATTGTTTATTATTTATGAATTTATCATCAGTGGCCTATTTATTAACATTACAGTTTTCATTTGTTGGATTCCACAACCTTGTACTAAAAACTTTGCTGCATAAATGTAACATTCTTAAAAAATTGGTCATCAAACAGCACTGATGTATTGCGAGAAAACACAGAAGCTGTTGTTGCAGCTTGTGATGCTGCTCACGGAAGATGGGCTAAGCTCCTAGGGGTCCGTGCTCTTCTTCATCCTAGGTTGAGATTGCAGGAGTTTTTATGCATATACAACATCACACAGGAGTTTATAACTGCTACAGAAAAGGTATTCATTTTCATCTTAGTATTTTAAACTTGAAGGATACAAATTCTGTCTGTATTTATGATGCTATTCTGTTCTCATCTTAGTATTTCAAACTTGAAGGATACAGATTCTGTCTGTATTTATGATGCTATTTTGTTCTAACATAAACAGATTGGTGGAAGGAGGGGATTCAGCATACGGGGAACACTGAACTCTCAGGCCAAAGCCTTTCTTGACTTCCAGCATGACTCTCGAGTTAGTTTCATAATTTTTTTATTAAATCTTTTCTGAACCTATATATGTATGCTGATATCAGGCTATTTTTTTTGTTGGTTATTTAGATGGCAAAAATAAGGGCGGTGCTTGACCAAGAAACATGGGTGGAAGTAGATGTTCCTGACGAATTTCAGGCCATCGTCATTTCACTTTGTAGTTCTGAAGCATTGATTTCTGAGAACCTTGATCATGTTCAAAATAATGTGGAAACAAACCATGGTGAAGTGATTGCATTCAATGATGACTCTCTTGTAGAAGATACTGCACAAGGGAAGCCTACTCCCTTGGCTGAGGCTGCTAATAAAAATAAAGCTTCTTTGGCTCATAGTAACGATAGTAAAATGAAGGAGCATGGAAAATCTACCTCTCAAACCCTTTCGTACAAAGGTGTTGGTTATCACATGGTAAACTGGTTAGTTATCTTGTTTTATTTTTATTTCTTGTTTATTCTCATCTTTTTCCTTCTTGGCTTTGTAAAAAGCACGCTGGTGCGGTTGATACTTCTAGTTCATGTTAAGCTTTTGGCATCTATTGGTCATTTTATGGAGTTATTCACCTGTACTCTGAGCAAGCTGTTTGCTTTGCTCTGTATTTTATGATACTTCACTTCCTGTGACATTGTTTATTGATTTATTGTATTGAGATTTGAGATTCTCATTGTGTCATATTATTTTCACATATAAACTTATACATTATCAGTGATCTTCCCTTTTTTGTTTTGTTTTGTTTTTTTTTTTTCCAGTGGCTTAATATTACTGAAGATGTTGTCAGAGTACATTGATATTGGCAACTTTTTGCCATTGCGGTCTTCAGAAGTTGTTCACCGAGTTGTCGAAATTCTTAAATTTTTTAATACAAGGACTTGTCAGCTTGTTCTTGGTGCTGGTGCCATGCAGGTACTAATTATTTTCCCTAATTAGCTGATGTGTATGTTCACAACTATTTTTCATAGAAATTCATGTACAGAAACTCTGAAGGGTTTAGAATACGTAACTGAAAAACTTTCAGTGTACTAGGGTTATGCTCTTTTTGATTTGGTTAACTTAGAAATTTCACCTTCTAACTTTTCCAAATTCATTTCAGTCCTTTAACTTTGACATTTTTTCAATGTAGTCCTTCTATCAGTGGTTGTCTAAGTTGTGTTATTAGTCGCCACAAAAACAATGTAGTTTTGTTTTTTTAGGTATTTTTGATACTGAAAATGGTTGAAATCCCTTTCATGCATTTCTTTTTGGTAATTGAGCCTTAAAAAGGCTAAAAATTTATTTTTCTTAAATGTTTGATTCAATAATATTAATTTTTTATTATAAAAAAGACCATAATCCTTTTTTTTTTTTCACCGGTTCTATACTCTGTGTGTGTGCGCACGCGCGCTATTCACTTCCTTCCTCAGTATGCATCCTTGGTCACTTCAATGGTACAACATTAGGGTCGCTCATCTGTCACCTCCAAGACCCTCACTATCCCCCAATAGGATGATTTTCTTGTAATTCGTTACCTGATTTTATGGATCATTTGAGTCTTCAATAATTTTTAGGCAGCTCTCCTTATGAAGCTTCCTTCTTAATAAAACTTTGTAGTGATTTTATTTTAAAAAATTATGAAATTTTTTTGGTGATTTACTTGCATTTATCTGGCATGTAAATGCCAAAAATCCTAAAACATATACTAAAAAATTTGCAGGTTTTTTTTTAAAGTAAAAAAGTTTTGATTTTTTAACTTAACCCTTATTGCTTGTTTTAGACCATTTAAAAAAAAAAAATATGTATAGTTCTTTCTTCTGTTCTTTTTACTTATCTTGGTTTCAATGAGAACCACATTTAGAGGGTGGTCATTGTTGTAACTTTTTAATTGAGTTGAAATGATGTTGCAGGTGTCTGGTTTGAAGTCTATCACTTCTAAACACTTGGCCCTGGCAAGTCAAGTGATCAGTTTTATATATGCTATTATCCCTGGTAGGTGATACTAAATTAAAATTCTTCTACCTTTGTGAATCTATTGACAAATTTTTTCTATATCAGTGCGCCCTTTTTGAACTCTATGCTGCTTCCTTTCCATTTTTGTTTAATTTTTGTCTAATTTTGTTTTGAGTATGCTTATATAAAAAATGGTTTCTAAGTATACTTGTTCTCTTCATTTGTTTTTTGGGATGGTGCTGAGGGAAGGAGGGAGAAAATATAACATGACACTTTTCATGGAAAAATTGTGGATCTACAGTTTTCGAATTTTTTTGCTTAATTGAATCTCTTTATTTTATTTTATTTATTTTTATAAGTAGGCTTATGAATTGAATATTACTGTTGGACTACAAATTATGTAACACACACAACTTTCAGTATGATTACTTTTAGGTTCTATAAGCCCTCTGAGGTTGTTATATTTCATATTTAACTCAGCATATATCTGTGAATATAACCATTTGTACATAATAAGATATAATTGGCTTTTAGGAGTGATGTGGTTAGAACTTAGGTCTAGTCTAGAAGGGTTTAGGAAGAAATTCCAGCAAGAAACATGATTAAGTCAAAGAAAAGGATAATAGGATTGAAGTTAGAACAATCAAATATCAATTTTTAGACTCAATGAGCTCAAGGAATATTCAATTATGATATTTCATGAAATAGATAAGAAAAGGCTGTCTACAATAACTCAAATAATGCTATTAATTATAGCCTTTAATAACCCTAGAATCCTAGTCCTTCATCTTATGTTTAACAATTAAAACCTAACTGTCCAATTTCGTTAGAATTCTAGTGTTAGTCACTTGACTTTTTAAAATACTAAAGACTAATGATAAATAAATCATAAAATAGAGAAATAAAATACAATGGACTAATGGATTCTTTTTTTGTTCATTGGGCTTAAATTCTCATGCATCATGCAGGGATTTGGGAGAGAACGTCAACCCACATGTCATTTTGGGAAAAGAAGGGTTTTAGTTGTTGGGCCAATGGCACAGGTACCCTCTACGATGCCTGGTGTCTGGGGTTCAAGCACCCCCTCCCAATTTCCTAGAAAAAAAAAATCATTTGCTGAAAGAAAAAAAGAAGACATAGAAAGGGCATTGGCATCACATTGTGAACGACTAGGCGTACCAATTCATGAGAATGAAATGTGTCCAATTTCTGTGTCTTCTTTGAAGCAATGGTATCTTGTGTATTTCCATATTAATCCTTGGGTATGGGATCACATTAGAGATTCAATTCAAATAACTGATGACATAGAGATCAAGAAAGCCACCATTAGGTTACATCTTATCTATGCAGTGCTGATAACCCCATCTTTTGGTTCAAATTACTTGGCAAAGATCTTATGAATCCAATAATTTTCATCCATTCTAGATTGCTGTCATTAACGTCATTAAAAGTTCATCAATGAGACATACAAGCATGTTTACATATGATATTAGCTTTTGCAAGATGTAATTTGAGTTATATGTCAAGTGAATCAAGATAAAGTTTGATATACTTGGAACAATTTGCTTAGTTTGTTTGGCATTTCTATCTCTTCTTCTTTTTTGTCTTTTAAGAATTATGTGCCCTTTGTTTGTATGCCAAATGTGCGATCTTTGATGATGATGTTTTGATGTATCTTTATATAATTTTGCATTGAAAAAAGAAATTGTTTGTTGTTGGGTCTTTTTTTCTACATGAGTTGGAAATTGAGAAATGTGTAGTAAGTGAAAATTTCATTTTCTGTGTACACTGTAGTGACAATTTTCTTGGGTAATTTATGACCCTTTTTTTGTGTGGACTAAGATATCAGGAGAATTCTTTTTCTGAAAGTACCTGAGACACAAAAAGAATTATTGCTGTCGGAGATTGACCGAGTGGCTCAAGATTTTAAGGTTCACCGAGATGAAATACATACAAAGCTTGTTCAGATAATGAGAGAAAGGTTATTAGTTCATGTGCGTGGCTTGCCCCAAATTGTTGAGGGCTGGAATAGACCTGAAGATGCTGATGCACAGCCCAGTCAGTTTGCTCGTTCCCTTACCAAGGTAACTTTCTCTATTGGGAATTGATCATGGACAATAGTTATTACTTGACCTTGAGTAACAGCATTTTCAACTCTGTTATTTACAGTTTGAAAAAATACTGCTTACTTTCTACTAGCTGTAGAGGAAGTGAAAAAAGAAATATGTATGAAGTTTTGAAGAAAACAAATTTTTTTTAGCAATATGGTCATGTTCTTTTTGGCTATACACATTTACACATACCCAAGATACTAAAGTTACTTGTTTTTACCACTTCATCATTCCTAACATGAAAGTATGAGATGACAATTTAATTAGTGTGGAAGCAATGTTATGCATTTGACAGTTACCATTGTTGTCAACACCTGTCAACGTTGGTCTATGAAAAGAGGGGGACAAAAGAGAGAGAAGTTACCTTTAATCTCAGGAAGTGTGCATAGGGTTAAGTAAATTACCCTAACACATAATTAGTATTTATACTAAATGCTTTAGTGCACTATAACGAATTTACCCCTAACATGTAAATACTAACAACACTCCCCTCAACCTAGGAAATATATAACATATAATCCCTGCTTGTTACATAGCAAATCAAATTTAGTTCTACATAAGGGTTTGCAAAACATATTTGGAAGTGAGCTCCTATTGAAACATATAGGGTAGCCATAACTCTGCTTCTACCTTTTCCTGAACAAGATGTCAATCCACCTCTAAAGGCCTAGTCCTGTCATGAAATAAAGGAATCGAAGCAATATGGGTTGTTTCCTGATTGTTACTATACATAGTCAAGGGTATACTTGTAAAGGTTTTACAGTCAAGAATGGAATCTCCAGTCTAAGAAGAAGGTGCAGTGGTAGGCGGTTGTCTATGATGATATACCTATACAGTTTTGCGGGAGCGGTAACAAAATTAGGGCTATCAAGATTAGAACAAGAAGAGATTGATAGCAATCAAGGAAGACATGGAAGGGGACTATCACTCCCAAAGGACAAGGAGGAATACTATGATGTGGTTTCAAGGAAGGTGACATAGTCACTAACAAACCTGCACGGAAGTGTTGGGGAATAACACTTATATCCAATCTGCGTATGCAAGTACCCAATTAATACATTTAAGAGAGGGAGGGTCTAGTTTACGGAATGTCGTGTTGGCGTATCCAGGCTCATAGGAGTATGGTATTTAGAGTCAGAATTTTGCACCCAGCTCCTATAAATAGAGTATGCGGTAATTGTAGCTGTTTTGAATCCTGTGAAAATATATTGCAAATTAGGCAGCCCAGTTTTATTGGTCTCTAAAGGATGGATGCGATTGTGTTATCCAGTTGTGGATCCAACCTAAAACCGAATTGCTTAGGGCTTGTTTGGTTAGTTTTTTTTTCATCACTCAGTTTTTGTCACTCAGTTTTCGTCACTCGTCACTCGTCACTCATTACCCGTCACTTATCACTCATAACTCAAAACACTCCAATTTTTACTATCCCACTGTTTGGACACTGTTTTCGCTTCACATTACTCAAACATTTCTACCTTTTTGTGGGTCCCATGCCTGAGCACTTGGTCAGAGACCCATACATGATTTCTGTTAGCCTACTCGCCTCACTCCGCCTCACTGGGTTTTGTGATCCAATCTCTAGCTCTCACTCCGCCTCTCATAAAATACCATACCAGCTTCAGCAAGGAAAAAAAAAAAAAAAAACCCAGGCACAGATGCGTGAAGAACAGAGCAGATGAAGCCCAGCAATACCCACAACGACGATCGGACCTGCAGCGAAGATCAGACCTGCACAAACGACGAACTGATGCAGCGACGATCTCCACAGTCACCACTGGCGGCGAACACCAAATGGGTTCTGTGATGAAGAACAAAAAAAAAAAAAAAAGAAAAAAAAAGAAAGAAAGAAAGAAAGAACTGCAGCGAAGAGCCGAAGAGCAAATGGGTTCTGTGATTAAGAAGAAAAAAAAAGCACCTGAGACCATCAAAAGAAAGAAAAAAGAATTGAAGGCAGCGAAGACCAGAGAAAGGAGAGAAAATAGAAAGAAAAGTGGAGAAGAAAGCAGCGTCTGAGACAGCGCTGTTGCTCTGACAGTGGGTCCCTTTATGTGTGTTTAATTACAAAAATGCCATTGAAAACTGAGTTTTGGAAATTGAAAACACCTAAAATGTGTTTTCAGTTTTCATAACTCATCACTCAAAAATCAGAGAATTGAGTGATGAAAACAATAACTGGAAACTAAACCAAACAACCATCCATCTGTGGGACCCACTTATTTTGGATGATGGATCATGAAAACTGAGTGATATCACTCAGTTTTCATGCAATCCAAACAAGCTCTTAATTGGGAAGTGTTGATTCAAAAGCCTTTTGCTGAGCTGCGTTTTTTAGCCCATCTAGATTTCTACCTTAGAGGGTTTCGCTTCTGTGAAACAATGTACCAAATATCTGAGCTTCCCTAAAGCATTTAGCTTGAAACAATGTACCAAATACCTGAGAGGGTTGGTTTCAATATTTATTTGAGCACTACCCCTCCTTTTTATTTTGAATCCCCGTGGTTTTCATGAAGTATTTAGCTTGATCTAAATTTTAGTGAAATGATTGGCTCTGATTATCTTTTCTTATCATTTCCAGGAAATTGGATTCCTTCAACGCGTTTTATCTCGAATTTTACATGACGTAGATGTTCAAGAAATTTTCAGGTAAGGCTCATCTATAGTATGCATTCAATTTATAAAATCTCAGTAAAATGATTGGAATGATTGGCTAATTATTTTCTTGGAAATGCATTTATTACACAGAAAATAAGTGTTTGAATATATTATTGAAATGATCATTAAATGACAATGTTAGGATTTCTCTCTCTCTCTCTCTCTCTCTCTCTCTTTTTCCTTTTATTTTTTTGCTGTGATGGATTGTTACCAAGAATAATTAAAAGGAAATCACTTGCAGTTCAATGGGCTGTTAGATTGCTTGTCAAATTCTCTTAACTTTAAATTATATATTTCAAATCATTGTGCCATGTTTGGAATGAAATAGGATTAAAAAAACAAAAAAAATTTCAAACTATAGGAATCTTCAGAGATGTTCAATGAAGGAGGGATTAAACGTGTCTACTAAATGCCCTGTATTTTGCTCAGAAATTTGGACACCATCTTAGGTAGAGCTAATAGAAAAGATGTCCTGCTTTTTAACTATCCCTTATTTCCTTTTTTAGGATAGGATTTTAGTTATCCCATATGCTTTACTTAAAAAATGAAACTTCCAAAACTATGTATTTATGAGAATAAATATTGTCTTTGAGAATGACTCTCCGTATTCACATAAGGTGGGATCTTAGATTACTGTCATTCAAAGCTGTAATCTGATTCTCATGAAACATAGGAATATTTTGCCTTCGGGAATGTGATTCTTGGAATATCAAGTTTAAATGGGGAACCAAATGAGGGAAGCTGACACAATTCCCTGGAAGGCATGGGAATGTTGTCAGGATTATGTGATCCATAGGGCTCCTTAGGGAAACATAATTGATTGTTAAATCTTTGTGACGAAGAATGAAGAGAAAAAGGATTACTTTGCTCAAATTGAAAAAAAATTCCTGCTACTTATGTTTTATTTTATATTCAGGCAAGTGGTTATTATTGTTCATTCACAAGTTTCAGAAGCATTTTCACGCTTAGAGATCAGCACTCCACAAGCAAAGGATAGGTACTACTTTTTAGGTTTTATGTGGACATTGAATACGATTCTGTTTATGTTTTTCCATGAGATATAAAAAGTTTTTCGTATCTTATGCACCAGGCTGTATCGAGATGTTAAGCACATTCTTGGATGTATCCGATCATTGCCTTCTGATGATTTGAGTAGATCTAGTACTCCAAACTGGGGGCAATTAGATGAATTTTTGGAGCAAAGATTCGGGACCAAAGCTGGTTAATAGTTTTATTGTAAAGTAGGAAATTGATTACTTCTCTGGTGAAGGCTACCAGATTTCAGTGAAGCTTTTGAGGATGTCGGAACCAATTATACGACTTCGTGTTTGCCGTGTACAATTTTGAGGTAATAAGGTGAGGAACACATTTATACTTTTTAGATTTTCAAACAATGTCTCTGTTGCAGGCATTTCTTTTTTTTTTTCATGAATATAAATGTGTAATGGAAAGAAAATAAAGTATACTAAAAAATGAAATTTATGGTCCGTTTGGATTGAGGGGGAGGGATGGGGAGTAGAGTAGAGTAGAATTAGCCCAAAATTAGCCTATTTTTAGCAACTCTACTCTACTCTACTCCCTCTCCCTCCCCCCTCAATCCAAATAGGCCATTAAAGTTTGGATCTTGCAAGTTTTGTTGTACTTTATGGGTGTTTATACTTGCAAATTGTTCATAGAAAGCTAAAAATCTTGAATTTTATGTGGATTTTTGTTTACGATGTTTAGTGCATGAGAGAAAATAATTTAGTCACATATTGACCTTAATCACTAATTAGTTTGTGAGTTTATTCCTTGTAAGCTTGAAAGGATTAGATAAAATTTGTATGATAGATTGTCTCCCCCCCCCCCCCCCCCCCAACCTCCTACTCTCTCTTCTCTTCTCTTCTTTCTTTCTTTCTTTGTGTGTGGATCCGGGGGAACTGAATTGATGGTACAACATACTTTTCTATAAACCAAATATGTTTAACAGTATTAATAACATGTCACTCACTTGCTGTACTTTTTTTTTTGATAAGTAATTAGTTTTATTGATATCAAAAAAGGATCACCCTAGTACACAGGGAGTGTACAAGGGGTCAACAACTCAAAGACAAAAATTACAAGAATCAAGGAAATCAAAATAAGAAGGGAATGATTGGTTTTGCATAGCAACCAACCAATCCAATAAAGTGTTAAAGAAAAAAGACTTTGAGGTCAAGTATGGATCTCTCAATATCCTCAAAACACCTACTATTTCTCTCCCTCTAAAGACACCACATTAAGCAATGGGGTATAATTAACCAAATAAAACCATTTTGATGACGACCAAACCTGCCTTGCCAACACTCTAAGAGCCCCAAAACGGATTGCGGCATAACCCAGCTTACTCCAAATAAACCCAAAACCATAGCCCACAGATCCATAGCAACCGGACGGTGGTCAACTGATTCACTATTACACTTGCACATGTAACACCAATCTAATGTCCAAACCTTCATTTTTCGTAAATTTTCAATTGTCAAGCATTTCCCTAAAGCAGCAGCCCAAACGAAGAAAGCTACTTGAGAAGGAATCTTTTGTTTCCAAATGCTTTTCCAAGGAAAATAGAAGTCAGTAGAGCCCACTAAAATTCTATAATAATCCTTAACCTTAAACCCCTTATCTTTACTAGGCTTCCAACACATCTTATCCTCACCAAACCCCCTTATTGAAGAACCATATATGGTATCCAAGAAGCCTGACATAGCCTCTAGTTCCCGAGCATGCACACCCCTAAAGAAACTGATATCCCAAACAAGGACACCATTGGTGTACTTCATTAGTGCAGCCACACTAGCCTCCTTATCCCTGCAAATTCTGAATAACTCAGGATAACTGACTGCAAGGGATGTCTCACCACACCAACGGTCTTGCCAAAACTTCATCCTAGACTCGTCACCAATATCATACAGAATATGACGTGAAAAAGAAGGCCATCCCCGACTGATATTTTTCCATAAACCAACACCATATGGACCATTAACAGATTTGGTAGACCAGCCCCCCCATACACATCCATATTTCACCTCTATCACTTGCCTCCAAAGGGCATCATTCTCAATCCCAAATCTCCATAGCCACTTCCCAAGCAAAGCTTCATTAAAAAGTCTTACATTCCTTATCCCTAAGCCACCCAAAGAAATGGGGGAACAAACACTAGCCCATTTAACCAGATGAAATTTAGGTTCATCACCAATGCCACCTCATAAAAAATTCCGCTGAAATTTCTCAATTTGGTTAGCCACAGCAGCAGGCATAGGAAAAAGAGATAGAAAATAAGTGGGTAAATTAGATAGAGTGCTTTTAATTAAAGTGACTCTACCTCCCTTGGATAAGTACAAACGTTTCCACCCCGCTAATTGCCTTTCCATCTTCTCTAGAATTGGATTCCATATGGTCTTATCCTTGAATTTAGCACCCAGAGGAAGACCCAAGTACTTCATTGGAAGAGTACCTTGCTTGCAGCCAAGTACAGTCATCAATAATTCAATGTTATGCACCGTTCCAACAGGACCAATTCTGACTTGCCCAAATTTATCTTTAAACTAGACACCACCTCAAACCAAATAAGAATCATACGTAGAATCAAAATCTGATCTAGATCAGCATCACAAAAAATTAGGGTGTCATCTTCAAAGAGGAGATGAGACACCGCCAAGGATCTTCCCTCTAAGTCACCCACCCTAAAGCCTGACATACGTCCCTCATGGACAGCTTTATTCAACATTTTTCCAAGGGCATCCATAACCAAAACAAATAATAAAGGAGATAATGGATCACCTTGTCTCAACCCTCTAGCACTCTCAAAAAATCCACAAGGAGAGCCATTAATCAGAATAGAGAAACGAACCATAGATAGGCAAAAGAAAATCCATTGCCTCCACTTAGCAGAGAACCCACTCCTTTCTAGCAGCTTCAAGAGAAAACCCCAGTTTACATGGTCAAAAGCCTTCTCAATATCTAGTTTGCAAAGTAAACCCGGCAAACCAGCCTTCAATCTACTATCAAGGCATTCATTAGCAACAAGTACAGGGTTAAGGATTTGTCGGTTCTTTACAAAAGCATTCTGTGATGATGAAATTATATCTTCCATAACCGTGCGAAGACGGTTAGACAAGACTTTAGCAATAATTTTATAAACCCCCCCAATAAGACTAATGGGACGGAAATCCTTAACTTCACTTGCTGCATTTTTTTTAGGGATGAAAGTAATGAATGTTGCATTTAAACTTTTCTCAAACTGACCTTTAGCAAAAAAATGATGGAATACAGCCATTAGATCAGGTTTGAGAACCCCGCAGCAAGCTTGGAAAAAAGCCACTGGGAAACCATCTGGTCCAGGAGCTTTATCACCATTAAAATTCTGTATAACATCAAATATTTCTCCCTCCTCAAAAGGTCTCTCTAGCCAAAGCACCTTGTCATTGGATATCATTGGAAAAACTAATACATCTGGAAATGGTCGATCAACTTGCTGCTCAGAATATAACTTCATGAAAAATTGAGTAAAACAATCTGCAATCTCACCCTGATCTGAGGACAAGTTGCCATTAACCATAAGGCTTTCAATATTGTATTTCTTCTGTTAGAATTAGCCATTCTATGAAAGAATTTGGTATTGGTGTCTCCCTCCTTCAAGTGCAACACCCTAGACTTTTGCCTCCAACTAATCTCTTCTAAAAGAGTCAACTTTTCAATATGTGTACGGAGATTAACTTTTTCTAACTTTTCCTCAGCTGATAATGGGTGAGTCTCCTCTTTAGTATCCAAATCATTCAACTTGCTCCAAAGTTGCTGTTTCTTGTATGTGACATTGCCAAACTCCGTTTCATTCCACCTTTTTAGATCCAACTTCAAAGCTGCCAATTTCTTAGCTAAGATAAAACTAGGAGTTCCTTGGAACAAATAGGATGCCCACCAAGCCTTCACTTTGTCAACAAAATTTTCCGCCCTCAACCACATTTTCAAAACGAAAAGGAATTCTACCTCTCCTCTGAATCCCGACCTCCATCAGAATTGGGAAGTGGTCTGAAAGTACTCTAGACATCCTTTTTTGGGAAAATTGTGTGAAATGATCTGCCAAGAGGGGAGAGACAAGAAACCGATCAATTCTAGATGCAGAAGATGTGTTGGACCAAGTGTAAAGGCCCCCTTCCAAAGGTACATCCATCAGCCCATGAAGAGAGATAAAGTCAGAAAATCTACACATAGCCCGAGTATAACTTGCAGCCCCTAATCTCTCTGATGGGAAACGGATAATATTAAAGTCACC
Source organism: Lithocarpus polystachyus (assembly GCA_033629205.1). Classification (NCBI taxonomy): domain Eukaryota; kingdom Viridiplantae; phylum Streptophyta; class Magnoliopsida; order Fagales; family Fagaceae; genus Lithocarpus; species Lithocarpus polystachyus. The sequence continues at coordinate 80,858,290 of CM066166.1, forward strand.
ACCTAGACACCAAGGCAAATCCCACCAACTAATCAGCCCAGTTAATTCCTCCCACATATTCCTACGCTTTTTGTTCAAATTTGGTCCATATACACCCGTAAATAGATGTTTCAGTGCCTGTTGATTATGTTCTTCTGTTTGTCTATCAACATTTCTGAGAAGATCCATTTTTCATGTTCCTGAAGACAAATTGCCCTCAGACTGTTATGGTATTTAAGAGCTTCATGTTTCTAACACAACTAAGATTTGAAAACATGTTCTGAATTTGCTCTAAAAAATTGATAATTAGATGCTGCATTAGGTGACTTCTGTACACAAATATTGCAACCATAATGATACGTTAAATTATGAAGGTTGTAAATTGAAACTCTAATTTCATTACAGTAAAATATATAACATTATGTTATGGCTTAAAAAATATACTTTTTTCTTTATAAAAGTAGTTTAGTTGTAATCATTTAATCATTTATTGTAATTGTTTTAATTTGATATCTAATATGGGTAGAATTATCTTAATCCTAAGCACGCAATGCATGTTTCTAGTCAAATTTGCGTTTGAGTACTGTCACATTCTCATGTATTATTACTATATATTTTTTCTATTCAAAGCAACCTTTACATAAATCACATTATTTTTTAAAATTCTTTTATTGAAAAGATTGCATATACATCTTTCTATGTATCAATAATAGGCAAAGAGTTTGCCAAACCATGTCAATTTGTACATTGTCTTGCTTGCCTTCTATTGTTTTGCATGAATTTCACAACATTTTCGTTTGTTCAAATGTTTCCATGATGTCTTGAATCATGAGATTTTTCAGTCAATTGATAATTGTTGTAGTAAGAATATCCACCCAATATTGAAATAAAATTAACCACTCATGCCTTTTCTTGTGGTTATCAATTAACGCAGCATGGAGGGCAGACCTCATTTATGTATTAACATTACCAAGATGATCTTGAATTCAACATAGTGGGTAAAGTCGTGGGTTCATGGCCTGCTAGTTGATTGCTTGAAGCATAATTTCTTATATTAGAGTCAAATTAAAAGGGAACAGTGTTTACTAGTTATTATTGCATGTCTAAAAGATGATGGAGAGACCTTTGGATCTCTTTTGCTGCTTTGGGGCGGTAGTTATGGAATTTTGCTCCATGGTTGTTTTTGATTTGGAGGGCTTGGTTTGTCTAAAAAGGCTTTTGTGCTTCACGTGGCCTTTGTAAGGGAAGCAATGGCCACAAATTTGAGGGTATCTGAGTACTTGGTCATAATTTTTGCAACTCTTAGTTCTGTAAGGTTTCTTTTTGCTTTTTGGTGTTGTATCTCTGTACTTGGTCATTGTGTTCCTTCGTACTATGTAGTTGTGCTTATTTCACTAACAAGAATGGTGAAACATGAAGGAATGTGAAGGAAACTCAATTTGGCTTGTTTGTGTGGTTGTACGCTTGATAGTAATTGATCTTGCAATGGCTGTGCTACGACTTATATTCTTGGCCAACATCGAAAGAAAATTTGTTTACTGATTAAGAGTTTTTTCCAGGTTTCAATTGCTTTAAGGTAGATGTATAAAACAGTCACATTCAAATGTTGCGGCAAGAAGGGACTTGTAAGCAGAATTTTTGTACCAGTCACACTTGATATACAGTTTGTAATGATAGCACCATGATGTTTTGTTCCCCTGATTGTAGTTTTGGGTTTAGATGGAACATATTGATTTGTTTGAGTTAGTGAACAAGAAATTGGCGTTGCCTCTTTTCTGTTCCAGGGGTTGAGCTATATCTTTGTAACTTTACGTGCTTAGCTTACAAATGCGTTCTCAAATCTTTGATTAGATTTTCCCTTCTCCCATGTTATACATCTATGTGTTATCTAGTCTGTAAATATTGTCGTTCACACTAATTAGTAAATTGAACTGGTAAGGTGGTTGAGCAACCGCAATTGGGAGTGAATTGGGCCGAGGCAGCCCTGCTCAAGTCATGGGGGAGATAGGAGCTGGCTTTGGGTGATATTCATGGGTATATGAATGAAATGCTTTAATTTTTGAGAGTTTCTTCTTGCTTGTCTTAGGGCTCTTCTACTACTTGTCTGCACGTATTGGAATTAATCAACTGTGCGAGAAAATGTTTGCAATGCTTAAACCCATTCCCCCAAACGAATCCCCCCTACAGAGTGAGCTGGATCATTTTAAATAGGTCCATGATTCAGATTTATATTTCGGCTAAACTCAAATAGATGTGTTCTGATATTTTTCTATTTCTAGAAATTACATATAAAAATATATAATTGATGACTTTGCAAAAAATGTTAAAAGACCTGTAATTCAAACATAGATACCATTACCATCTATTGCAGGCGGACAAGAGCTCTCTGGTAATTGTGAAGGGTTCAAAATGTTAGTTTAGTGAGCTCTAACGTCAATAAAAGAAATCATCTGTGACGTTCACATTATTAATTCATGCATTGCACATTCATAATAATTGTGAAAAAGAAGAAAAGAAACAGAAAAATAAAATTATTTTACTGTATATGCTGTGAGATATTATCATTACTAATGTTCCTTTTGTTTTAATTTTTTTAATGGAAGTAATATCTGACAATTCTCGATTTAATTTCTAAAACCAATCCATGTAGGATTCCAATTTTAAGAATTTTGGTGTATGCATGCTTGCAATGCTAGTTTTTTTAATTGCCACGTTATGAATTGGAGCAAGATAGATTTGAACATGTTTTAAACCAAACTTTCTTCAAGAAAGATAAAAGAGAGGCTCATTATTTGGTTTTATAACCGTTTTGACCAAATGCTCAGGGTGCGTTTGGGTACCGTTTATTTTGTTGAAAATTGAAAATAATAAAAAAATAATAAAAAAGTTATTGTTCACTTGTGGGTTACTGTTCATTTGTCTATTTGTACTGTTTGTCTCATAAACAGTGCAAGAGACAAGGGTCTTAACCAAAAAAAAAAAAAAAAAAAAAAAAAAAAAAAACGCAGACGTAGGAGCATTAGCTCTATTCAAACGTTGCTTTAGTGTTAACATAAACAACATAGATAACGAATTTACCAAACACTCAACAGATTGTTCAATTAATAATAAAATTTACTAAACGCTCAACAGATTTTTTCAATTAACACGTGAAAATTATTGTAATAGTGAGTTTTCCTAACGAACGCATTTTCAAATAGTTAAGATAATCAAGTGTTCTTTAGAGTTTGTCTAGCTATTTCACGAGTTTCAGCTCCAAAAAATTGGAATAATCATGTGCGGCTGATACTTATTCTCTATGAAGTTTCTTTATGATTGACCACCGAAGGGTGGCAGTCTAATGGTAGGAGAGGTAGGAGACCCTTGATCCATCACCCTTGCGAGTTTAAGGGTTATGGTTTGAGTCGTGGCACTTCAGTTTTAAATGCTGTGCCCACATAGATAGCCCCAAACAGTTTTGGTGGTCCCACGCCATAGAATTCGGGTTTAAATGGGCTAGGACAATGATATTGTGTCATATAAGCCCCTTTTCTTTTCATAAAAAAAGAAGTTTTTTTATAATTGAGTTTCTATCGAGTCTCCAACACTTATCTAATCTCATGAAAGTTACTGTATCGATCTATGATCAACTTTTGGCTTAAAAGCAAAATATCCATTCAAAACTTGTGAACTAGCCGATACTTCGTATATAGTTTACTGATTCTCCTACTATTCCACCATAAAATCTCCCTATACTCCATTTTCCACCCTCTCCATCCCATCTCCACTTCCTCTCCGTCATCCAAGAAAACGTTTCCGCTGCTATATTTCTGCCATTGTTGACAACCACCAAGACTTGGAATGCAGTCTTTCAAGCTGCTTGTGTAGTTATGGCCTCTCCTTGCGTGGCCAAAATATCTCCTTCCCGAACATGCTCAACGTTTATGTTGGTGGTGCATCAAGCTTTATATACTGTCCTAAAACAGTACTCAACGAATGGGGTGGTTGAAGAGATCAAAACCAGTTTCTTGCTGAGAAATACCCATCAACTGAAACCCGTATATAATAAATTTTTTTTAAACTCGGCCACCAACATCTGTGAGAACCTTCGATTGCGCAACCTTAAGAAATTGGTAAATCCTATTGATAGGAACGGAGATGGAATTAAATAAAAGACTTCCTTTGGGTGAAAGACAAACCACGGTACAATAGCAAGACCTAGCCTAATGCCATCAACAATATCCTAGATAAGATAATTAGATAACTATTCAAATATTCAAATATCAAATAGAAATAAGATAAGAAGATAACTATATATATATATATATATATATATTTTTTTTTTGTAGAAGAAGATAACTAGATAACTAGGACTACTCAAATAAAGATAAGATAACGGATAGAAATTATAAGAAGAAACAAGAAGAACTCCTAAAAGTTGGGCAATAGTTTATGTTCAGCAGGAAACTCTTGAGACATTCTAGAGCTCATACCAATTTATATAGCATATAATGTAAACTTTAGAGAATGCCTGAAAATAGTTTTATAGATTTTGCATAAACATTAGTAGTTGTTATTTTGTTTTAAGTTTTATTTTAATTTATTATAAAGTAATGATTATTACACACTTGTTATTACATACACTCTCAAAACCCAATTTCAAAGATAGTGTGCAATAATGAGTGTGATACAAGATTTAACTTTATGGTTTAACCTCAAGCCCCAAGGCATTAAAAAAAAAAAAAAAAAAAAACATCAACAACAAGAAGAAGGCAGTAAATTTTGCCAAGTGAAGAGAATATTTGCTAATTTTTCTCTTTACCTCAAAAAGAAAAAAGCTAATCTTACTATCTAAAAAAAACATTTGTAGTTTTATTACCAAAAGAGTACTAAGTTATAAGAAGTAGAGTGCTACACTAAATTACTCGTTTGGAATTTAACTTATATGATTTTACCTCCTTCTCACTCTGTGATACAGTGTTTTGCAAGCAAAAACTGTGGAGTAACGAAGAGACTATGGAGGACACGAATGGTGATGATGTGTTTCAGAAGGTATTTACGGTTGTAAAGCAGCTGTGAAATTTATTGACTTTGAATCCTAGGTTGTGAATTTCATTGGTTTTTACGATCTGGGCATGCTTGGTTTTGTGGAAAGTGGCTCAAATTCAGACGAAGGAGATCCTGTTCAAACAGGCTGTTCGATTCAATGATCTTACTATGTCTTACGTTTACTTCGTTAAATGGTGAATTGTTTTACACTTTTACCGGAGTTATTTTGTGTTAGGGTAAAATGCAAAACTGGTCCTCTAAGTTTCTTCAGATTTTATTTAAGTTCACTAACTTTATTTTTGTTCATTTCAGTTCTCTAACTTTCAAGTTTATTCAATTAATTAAAGCCTTTTCATCAACTTTTGTTATATGTTATGGTTAATTTTTCAATTTTATAATTTTTTCTTCAAATTTTTTAAATTAAAAAAATTCAATTAATGATTGAAAAATATTTTCTAGATTTTTTTTTTTCAAAAAATTTTAACAAAAGCTAACGGAAATGCTTTAATTGAATAAATCTAAAACTTAGAGGATTGAAATGAACGAAAGTAAAGTTAGAGAACTGAAATGAAATCTGAAGAAAGTTAGAGGGTCAGTTTTGCATTTAACCTTGTGTTATTATAAAAAAATTGTACAATGACTCGAAAGAGGCCATAGTAATAGTATTTGGAAAGGTTTAAAAGCTCTTCTTAAAGTAGTGTTTTTTCAGGAAAACATAATTGGTTAAGTCACTATTAAAATTTACTTTGCTCTCATTTAAATATTAAATTTCCTTAAGAAAACCTCCAAAAAAATAGAATAAAATAAAATCTAAAAAAATAGAATAAAATAAAATCCATTTTTTGATACAAAGACCCACAAAATAATGGCATCTATTGGCATCAATAGCTTCTCCTATATATATATATATATATATATATATTTTTTTTTTTTTTTGGGGATAAAATTCATAAGACTCTAACCGATTCAATGGAAAAGAGAAATAGTTCAAGAATTGAGAGAAGGAAGGCAAGGATGAAGAGAAGAGTAGAGAGAAAAAACTAGTGTATATTCTTATCTGAATGTCCTGTACAATATCTTCCTTTCCCATATAAGCACTCCATCCCAAACTAACTAACTACCTGACACTTTGGACTAACCAATTGATAGCCAACAATAACAGTCCAGCTTAGCTTAACTAATTGCCACTGCTTAACTGAGCACACACACACACACACACACACACACACACACACACACACACACCCTCTTGCATGCTCACACACATAGCCTTGCACACATACACGCATACCCCCTGCACAACACACACCTTTGCACAATTACATACACTTGTACACTTGACACCCAAAGATGCTCACATTACCCCTAAGCCTATCAACAATACAACACAAAGCCTAACAATACCCCACCCCCCCCCCCCCCCCCCCCCCAATCAAAGCCCTTTGCCCACAAGGTAAGGAAATTGATGCTGCAAGGCATAGAGAGACTCCCAGGTAGCATGTTCTTGATCTTGCCATTGCCATTGAACCAAGACTTCAGTAATTAACTTGGTCCGAAGTTGTTTAGTTCTGGTCTGCAGTATAGCAATAGGTTCAGGATGCAAAGAGCCGTCAGAATCAACAAGGGGTAGAGTGGGAATAGGAATGATTTGGGCCCCCAAATGCTTCTTAAGGAAAGAAACATGGAAGACTTGATGGAGGAGACAATCTGAGGGCAAGGGCAACTTGTAAGCAACATGCCCTAGCTTTTGCAAAACTTGAAATGGACCATAGTATCTCGGGGTAACTTGTTGAAACCTTTGGACCTCAAGGTAAGCTGTCTATAAGGCTAGAGCCTCAAATAAACCCATTCCCCAACATCAAAGGACTTATCAAGCCTATGCTGATCAACCTGGAGCTTCATTCTAGATTGAGCAGCAAACAGATTATGTTTAAGTAAGGACAAGACTTCAGGCCTAGTCCTAAGAAGGTGATCCACTGCATTAACCTTGGTGGTGCCAAGGACATAATCCATCTGCCTAGGTGGAGGGAAACCATACAAGGCTTCATAAGGAGTGAATTTGGTAGAAGTGTGGTAATTGGTGTTGAACCAAAACTCTGCCAAATGTAACCAATCAACCCAAGTGGGAGGCTTGTCACTGACAAAGGCTCGAAGGTAATGTTCTAAGCTCCTGTTAACCACCTCAGTCTGACCATCTGTCTGAGGATGGTAGGCTGAAGACATGGTTACGTTGCTGCCCTGAAGCCTGAAGATCTCCTGCCAAAACTTGGAAGTAAACACAACATCTCTGTCACTAACAATGGACTGAGGCATGCCATGAAGCCTAAAAATATCCTTCATGAACATAGCAGCCACCTTAGCAACTGTGTATGGATGAGAAAGAGGCATGAAGTGGACATATTTTGTCAACCTATCCACTACCACCATAATGACCTCAAAACCATGGGATTTAGGAAGACTATCTACAAATCCAAATTAATATCAGTCCAAGGCTTGGAAGGAATTGGCAAGGGTTGTAACAAACCCCCTGGTCTGGTAGTCTCTACCTTAATCCTTTGACACACCTCACAGTGCTTCACATGCCTCTTGACATCAGATTTCATTCCCTTCCAAAAGAAATCTTGCTTCACCCTATATAAAGTCTTCAAGTAACCAGAATGATCACCAACAGGACTGTCATGCACATGCTGAAGAACCAAGGACTTCAATGAAGAGGAGGAGCTTAAAAACACCTTATCTCTATAAAGAATAAGGCCATTTTGCAGAGAGAAGTTAGTGGGACTAAAAGGACTGCCAAAAAGGGAAGAAATAAACTGCCTATATTCATCACCCTCTTTATAGCTATCTTTCAAAATGGTTAACTAGGCAGGGCAAGGAAAGGAAATAAGAAATAAGGAACCATTCTGAGCAAGAACATCCCCTGAAGATTGAACAAGAGCAGCTCCTGCTTGCACATCAGAGCCTTCTCCCTTTCTAGATAAGGCATCAACTGCCTTATTCTCCTTGCCCTTATTGTGTTCAACTATGAAAGAGTAACCAAGAAATTTGGTGAACCATTTTTGCTGAGCAGGTGTCATAATCCATTGCTCCAAGAGAAATTTGAGACTTTGCTAATTAGTCTTGATCACAAAGGGCCTTCCCACCAAGTATGGCCTCCATTTCTTCACAGCTGTGACCAATGCCAGTAATTCCTTCTCATATGTTGACAAAAGCAAGCTCCTACCCTTAAGAGCTTGGCTGTGGAAAGCTAATGGCCTATGGTTCTGCATGAGGACAGCTCCCAAACCAGTACCTGAGGCATTACACTCAATAACAAAAGGCTTAGTAAAGTCAGGTAAGGTAAGCATTGGTGGTGTGACATAGCCTGCTTGAGAGTTTTGAAAGCCAAGTCAACTTGAGCAGACCAATGGAAAGAATCCTTCATAAGTAGGGCTGTAAATGGAGCTACAATCAACCCATAATCCTTTACAAATTTTCTATAGTAACCTGTCAGCCCCAAGAACCCTTTCAATGCTTTAACAGAGGTGGGAATAGGCCACTGCAACATAGCCTCAGTCTTCCTAGGGTTAGTTCTAACACCCTGACCAGAAATCAAATGCCCTAGGTGCTCCATTTCTACACATCCAAAAACACACTTGCTTCTTTTGGCATATAATTTGTTGTCAAGCAACAGAGTAAGCACCACCCTCAAATGACACAAGTGAGAAGACAAATCCTTACTAAACACTAAAATATCATCAAAGAAGACAAGAAAAAATTTCCTTAAATAAGGTTTAAAAATATGATTCATAAGGATTGGAAGGTTGAAGGAGCATTTGTCAAGCCAAATGGCATAACCAAAATTCATAATGCCCCTCATGGATTCTAAAGGCAGTTTTCTCTATGTCCTCCTCCTTTATTCTGATTTGGTAGTATCTTGATCTAAGGTCTAGCTTGGAAAAAATGGAAGAACCATGGAGTTCATCCAACAATTCATCCACCATAGGAATAGGGTACCTATCCTTGATTGTAGCCTTGTTAAGGGACCTATATTCTATACACATGCGCCAACTGCCATCTGCCTTTCTCACCAACAACACTGGTGAAGAGAAAGGACTTTGGCTAGCCCTAATGGAACCAACCTCTAGTAATTCATGAACAATTTTCTCAATTTCAGACTTTTGGTAATAGGGGTACCTTCCTTGAGCAAAATATGATGCTTATGACCTCTTAAGGGTGGCAAACTAGATGGAACAGCAAAGACTGAATTGAATTCAGTCAAAAGGTCTTCAATCTCTGGCTGAATCTGTTCTAAAACTGAGGAAGGGTTTGGGGAAAGAACTTGGAGACATAACACCCTTTTTTGCTGCAGGTTTAAAGAACTTCATAGAATCCTGGAAGTCATAGCTAGAAGGTTGTAATCCCTTGAGCAAAACTGGCTTACCATCCAAGACAAACTCCATAGTGAGGTGCTGAAAGTCCCGTTGTATCAGATCTAAGGTGTACAGCCACTGGGTTCCTAATACAACATCACAATTACCTAAAGGAAATACATTGAGGTCCATGATAAATGTCTACCCTTAAAGCTTAAGTTGGATTGCATGACAAGCTCCCTTGGTCTGCACCATTGGCAATCTTGACCTCAAAACTATCCTTAATAGATATAGGTAGTTTCAACAGCATCCAAATGGACGTGTCTAAGAAGTTATGAGTGCTACCTGTATCAATTAGGATCACCAACTCTTGATGATTTATCCTTCCAAGCAATCTCATTGTGCCTGGAGATGGACTGCCTAATAGGGCATACAAAAAGATTTCAGTAGCAGAATTGATCAAATCAGAAATTGACTCAGAGCTAATGCACTCATATACTTGAATCTCCTCAGAATTGACCTCTACCTCAAGCACAGAAGCTTGCACCCCTTCTATCAGAAAAAACTTGGGAGTCTTGCATTTATGCCCAGCAACCCACTTCTCAAAAAATTACTAAAAAAAACCAAAAGAAATGGGGGGAAAAAATGTTGGGGTCAATTGGAACCTTTTGAAATGGTGGTTTAGAAGACTTGAAGTCATTCTTGGTAGGTGGAGGACCAAGAATTGAAGGATTTGATATCTGAGCTTCACCCCATGACTTAGTATCTCTTGCTAGCACTGAGGTACTATTCTTGAATCTTAGCTAAGCCAAATGCAGCACCAAGATTTGGAGGTTTGAACATCTTCACAGGAAGCTTAATCTCCTCTTTCAAGCCACTTAAGAAGCAAGAAAGTTTATGCTTGTCTAGAAGTTCCTTGATGCGATTGGATAAAGCCTCAAATTTCCCTTTATACTAAGCCACTGAGCTGACCTACCTCAATTTTGACAAAGCTTACATGGGGTCATCATAGGATGAAGTGCCAAATCTGATATGCAAAGTCCTGACTAATGCTTCCTAGCTAGTGAATTGCTGTGCATCCTCAACATCCTGAAACCAGACCAAAGCTTCATCCTCCATATGATAAGAAGCCAACAAGACCCTCTGATTGAGTAGTACATTGTACAATTGGAAGAATTGTTGAGCTTTATACGCCTAACCCGAGGGATTCTCCCCTTTAAACCTTGGAAAATCCAGCTTCACAGTTTTAGTGGTTAAAACTGATTCTTGGTGTCCTTGTACCCTTGGAGATAAAGCCCTTGTAGGAGAATTGGGCCTGGATTGCCATCTATTCCCAGCTTTAGTGAGTTTTTGAGTTGTTTTAGATAAGGTCTGCAACATGGATGTCATGGCATCCATCTTCTAATGCAAAATTTGAAATTTAGTGTCATGTTGCTCTGTAGTCTTAGACAGAGTATTGTATTTTTCTGTGAGAGCAGCTATGGATCGAGTTTCTGTCATGGTTACAGAAATTGGCTCTGATACCAATTGATAAGACTCTAACTGATTCAATGGAAAAGAGAAATAGTTCAAGAATTGAGAGAAGGAAGGCAAGGATGAAGCGAAGAGTAGAGAGACAAAAGTAGTATATATTCTTATCTAAATGCCTTGTACAATATCTTCCTTTCCCATATAAGTACTCCATCCCTAACTAATTAACTAACTACTTGACACCCTGGCCTAACCAACTGACAGCCAAAATTAATAGTCTAGCTTAGACAACTAACTGCTATTGCTTAACTGAGCACACACACACACACACCCTCTTGCATGCTCACACGCACAGCCTTGCACACATACATGCATACCCCTTGCACAACACACACCTTGCACAATTACATACACTTGTACACGTGACACCCACAGATGCTCACATTACCCCCAAGCCTATCAACAATACAACACAAAGCCTAACAAAAATCCTCCAATTCCAAACACCAAAAAATCTATAACAAACTCCCAAATCAGCTAAACAAGGATAAAAAAAAATCAATCCCATGAAAAACAGGATTTTTTTAAATACAAAACGAAAAAAATTATCTGAATATAATGAAATCTTCCCTTATGTAGCATCTCTATCTCTCTCTTTGGTTTTTTTTTTTTTTTTTGGTTGGCTGATATCTCTCTTTGTTTTTAATATCTTTGATAAGGGAAATTCTTACCTAGTCCTGAACTACACCTTGCTAACCTTGTAGTCCCAACCAATAAGAACAAAACATGTAAGACAAAAATGCTGACATTATTTAAATGTTCCAACTCATCAACAATAGCTAAATGTTGGTCTTCCCGTTAACGTTCCCATTAACCAACTGTTTTCAACAGTTGCTGACCAGTTTCAAAAGTTTTCGAGCCTACCTCAATTTCAAATTTCAATCCACCCGCTTCTTTCTTATATTTCATTATAAAAATGAAAATCACTTTCTTTTAACTCTCTCCCTAGCCAACACAGCCATGGTCTCACTGGCTTTTTCACTTTCTTGTAGCTCTTTCCAAAATCAAATCAAAATCCTCCAAATAGGAACTGAAGAAATTGGAAATGGAGTTTCAGAGCGAAAAGGGGATGAACTTGAAAGTGAAAAAAAGGACTGAGAAGATGTCCTTGGAAAACTACCTTGATTTTGTTCTCTCCAACAAGCAAATTGATCTCACCATCAACTTCCTCAACCAAGTCATCTCTCAATTCGCTCTTTATTCTTCTTCAAATTTCATTATGCTTTTTTCATTTTTTGTTTACCATTGAAAACTTAGAAATTCATCTCATGTTTTGTGTTAAATTTTGCAGATCATCAGTGATTCAGCATGCACAGGTCCAAGAAAATTTTGGTATTCATAAGGCTTTTAGAAAATTTTGCTTGGTTACTTGGTTTGTTGGACTTTAGCTCTGAATTTATATGATGGGGAGTGGCATTCTGAAATTGCCAAATTGGTGCTCAATTGTTATTTGTGCTTCAATGAAGGGGAATGACATTTTGAAATTGGTGCTCAATTACTATTTTTGATTCAATGAAATAGATGCTCAGTTGCAAAACCTTGATGCCAAATTTAAGTTGTAATCACCATTTTCATGAAATTATAGGTGCTTAAGAGCAATCTCATCATAAGTCTTAAAAATTTTAGCATTTAACAACTCAAAAACTTACTTTATCTCTTTTAACACTTCACTTTACAATAAACCTTACATCAAAACTTCTATTTTTTTTTTACCACATTATTTGAATATTCTTTCTTTATCATTTTTTTATTCTCTCTCTCTCTCTCTCTCTCTCTCAACCCAACAATCTTGCTAGCCACCACCACCAGTATAACAAAACCCAACAGCCATCACACCCAACAACCAACAACCAACAACCACCACATTACCAATAGCTTCCATGCCTAGAACTCAAAAACTACAAACAACCACCACAAACCCACCACACAAACCCAACCACAAACCACCATAGCACAGCCATAGCCACCATCATTAGCGGCACCCACAACCTCTGCAAATCTGGACCCCCACCACCCACAACGAAATAAAAAACTCAACAAACCAACATCAAAACCCCCAATTAAACCCAGTACCACCACAAATCACAAACCCATGTTAGAAATCACAGATCCAAATCAAAAAGAGCATATTTTTTGAAATTTCTCACCCAAAATCAAATCACAAAACCCACCCAAACCCAGCCACGCTCACCGAACCACTGCAACCCAGCCACCTTGATTAACAACGGAGACCTTTGAACCATAAACTTGACCTCATCTTCTTCATCGATTTTGTCGAACCACTATCCACATTGGTTGCCAGAGTCAAACTGTAGCTCAGTGAGAAAGAGAGAGATGGAGAGAGACCGAAGTCAGATCCTAGCTCAGTGAGAAAGAGGGAGACGGGGAGGTAGAGAGGCAGAGAGAAAGAGAGAAAAGATAGAGAGAGTGAGAGTGAGAAAGAGGATAGATTGAGTCCGAGGAGAGAGAAAATTAAAAATACTAGTAAAAAATTATAACATCTTCCTACAATGTGCTCTAAAAAATGAGAGTTCACTATAGCAAGATGTTAAATTTTTTAGCATGACATCTTTGACGGAGTAGGTTTTGTGGTTATAAATGCTGAAATAGCATTTTAGCATTTATAACACTCTTGATAAGAATGCTCTAACAATATCAAACTTTGTTATTGGTGGAACTTAAGATGATATTATTATTTATGAAAGAATTATGCCTATATATTAGTACTAGCCTTTGTTTGATTGCAGAGAAATTGGATGTGAAATCAATTGTAAATGTATTGATTGCCTTTCATTGGTTGCTCTTTGGCTTTCTACTCTAGTGCTCCATGCTCATCTTATTCGTGATGAGAGGATCACAATTAGAACAAGAAGCACGTGTGCCAATGCATAAGCATCTCTTTTTAATTCCAGCAACCAAGTGCCATTTTTTTTAATTACTAATAATCATGAATTTTTACTTGCAGAGATAATTATCATTTAAGTCCAAATTAGCACATTTGTAGTTACACTATGAATGAAGGTTGAGGGCTCAAGGCTAAGTTGAAGCAATGGTGATAGAAAAAGTAAAGTTGTTGGAGTTGAAGCCCAAATTAGGACACTAAGATTTAATTATAGAAGACAATGATGAGGTCAATCTGAACCTTAGATTGGGGGGGGGGGGGGGGGCATGGGAAAATTTTTGTTTATTAGAAGTTGAACTCTCTTGTATTCTTTAATCATAGGCGTAAATGCACTTTTAGTCCCTACAGTTTGGCTTTTTTCCATTTTGGTCCCTACATTTTAATTTTACCACTTTTAGTCCTTAAACCAATTAACGCGTGTTATTTTCATCCTTTCCGCTAGTCAATCAACGGAAAGTGCTAAGGTGGCTGCTAGAGGAATTAAAATATTATAAAAAATGCCACATCAACATCTAATTAAAAAAAAAAATTATCAATTTTAAATAAAAAAAAAACAGAATTAAAAATAATAAGAACACAAAAACAAACCTAGAACCAACCAAAACCAAACACAAACCCAGAATATTGTAATACTATAATCAATTGCTCAACCACAAACCTAGCTCAATCCCTCTGTTTTTCCCTTTAACCTCGACATCTCATTTTTGTGGATCAAGCACCGTTCAAGATCTGAATACCCTGAAATTTGAACCCACAAACCCACTGATCTCCAACTCGAACACCCACTGATCTCCACCATCCTCTAGATCCCACCATTTCGCCACAAACCCATAAACCCACTAATCTCCAACTCAAAAACCCATTCAACGAAATCACAACCCACAAACTCACCAATCTGCCACAAATCTACAAACCCAGATTTCCAACTCGAAAACCCACTCATCGGAATCACAACCCACAAACCAAGATCAACAAAACTCATAACCCACAAACCCACCATCGGAATACACGACCATCTATCTCAACCTCAACTGTGATCTCCATCACTAAGCAGAGAGATAAAGAGATGAAAGAGAAAGACCCACCGATTTGACAGAGACCCACTGATCTGAGAGAGAAAAGCACCGATTTAAGAGAGAAAGACACCGATCTGTGAGATAGAATCTTGAGAGGATGAGCTTGAGCCATTTGGGTATGAGTTTGGGTGAATCAAGAGATATAGAGAAGAGGGTTGGTCAGAGAAAGAAAAGAAAAAATCACCGCTGATTGTGGTGGTGGCTGCAGTGATGAGTGAAGGAGGCTAGCCATGGAGTTTGAAATATATTTGTGAGAGTTTTGGAAGAGAGAGAGAGAGAGAGAGAGAGAGAGAGAGAGAGAGAGAGGAAGGTTTGAGAATGTTTTGGAAGGGTTGGTTCTGGGTTTGTGTTGAGCAATCAAGTTTTATTCTTTTATGATTTTTCTGTGTTTAATTTCTGGGTTTGTATGATTCTTTTGGGTCTGTGCTCTTGTGTGTTCTGCCATTTTGGATTTTGAATTCCTTTTTTTTTTTGGTTTGTTTCTGTGTTCTCTGTGTTTTTAAATTTGAGTTTGTGTTTGGTTCTGAGTTGGTTTTAGCTTTGTTTTTGTATTTTGTGTTCTTATTGTTTTTAATTTTGTTTTTTTTTTCTTTTTTTATTTATTTAAAAATGATAAATTTTTTTTTTTAAAATTAGATGCTGATGTGGCATTTTTTTTATAATATTTTAATTCATCTAGCAGCCACCTCAGCAATTTCCGTCGGTTAACTGACCGAAAGGACGAAAATAACACGCGTTAATTGGTTTAGGGACTAAAAGTGGTAAATTAAAATGTAAGGACCAAAATGAAAAAAAAAGGTCAAAATGTAGGGACTAAAAGTGCATTTACGCCTTAATCATATAAGTTCTTTTTTTTTTTTTGTATTTTTATTTTGTTTTTTGGGGCACTATTGTTTATATCAGCATAGTATTGGCAAATTTCTTTTCTTTAGTTGTACAAATTCATTTTATAAATAACTATAATAGAAAGGAGGCGCAAAAATGTTGTTGAACCTATTTTTCTCTTTACTTTTGCACTCCTGGTTTTAGAAATTGGTTTATTCAAATCAAGTTCTTGCAAATATTGAGAAATTTTTTTGTACATCTAATATATTTACGCCTCACATAAATTTGTGGATTCCATCTGTGGAGTCCCTTTTTATATAAGATAAAGTACACTACACCAAATGCAGTAAATAAGCGTAAGTTGGTTGATTTTGAGGTGATTAGCCTTTAAGAATTTGAGAAAGAAGAATTTTGAATTGTAGTACTCCATGATTCTTTTAGTTTGCATTGATTAAATAGTACTCCTAACTAAATACAATGTCTCCAATTGCACATAATCTGATATGCTGAACCACAAACAAATAATAAAGAATTACATTTGAAAAATAATCTACTAACAAGTAGATAACTCTTCCTAAATGACAGGAGACTGATCCACCCGCATCTCTTTCTTCAATCTGAAGACTGTTCTCCTTCAGCAGCATCACCTATTCTGCATTGGATTCCTTCAACAGCATTTGTTCTGCATTCCAAATATAAGACATTTTCAGTAAACAAAAAATTTAAGTCTACAAACACTCGTGACAACTATGTCTCAATATAACATTATATCCAAAAGAAATAAGATTTGAGCATTGGACTCTAAACAAAAAAGTTAAATCTACAAACACTCGTGACAACTATGTCTCGATATAACATTATATCCAAAAGAAACAAGATTTGACAAAGGCATAAAATGCACCTTTAATTGAAAGTATGTAAAGACATGTTCCAGTGAAAAAAAGATTGGTGCACCAAAGATCTTACTACAACTTGTATCCAAATAATTTCAATCATGTATTGTACTTCCAAAAGAAAAAATAATTTCAAGAATTTTACAGAAGAAGATGCAAAGCAATTAGACAATAAATATAATAATTATATAACCAAATCAAATATTCATTGCAAATATACTTGATTGTTGATATAGGTATTATCAAACTCCAATGAAATTTCTAAAAGTAGCCCTTGCACCTTCTATAGAAACAACATAGCAATTAATCAAGTAAACATCAAAATTCATTACCACCAACTATTGTACTATGCACCTCACTTTCAAACTACCTTCATCAATAAACTCAATAAAGGCGAATCAAACTATGGAATTACGGTCATCACATATACAACTGTCAACAGCCTTCACACAAAATGAACTTCTTCAAGGCCAAAATTTCAATTACCGTATCAGCAAAGCATTTATTTTAAAATTGACAAACATAGTAGCAAGTTGTTTGCCAAGCAACGAAAGAAGCTTTATGTTTCTACATGTGAAACTACAACAAAAATCAAACTGTAATCTAATCCAAAAGAACATTTAAAAAATAAAAAATAAAAAACCCTTTACAATGCATTATACATTTTGTTGATAGATAATAGTATGAGAACAAAGGAATCTCCATCTTCATTGAGACATTTCATCAAACATGTACAGGTTTCCTTTCTACATAACTTATGGGTTAGCGTTTTTCTTACAAATGAAATTTCGGGGAAAAATGGCACACAAAAGGAAACAGAAAAGGAGAGGAGATAAAAAAATCTTCTTGCAATGAGTGTTGGAAAGAGAAGATTTTGGGGTTTGAAAAAGAACAGATCAATACAACCCCTAAATCCGACAAATACTTTCCTTCGTTTTCCCAACCAAACTAGGCTTATTGGAAAAAAAAAAAAATCATTAAAATGACAGAAATAGATAAAAAAAAAAAAAAAAAACTTACCTGTTGTGCTAGCAATGTCAGGGAAGACGATGGAAATCCAATAGAGAGAGTTCCAAAATGATGAAATTGAAAATTGTAATAGATTTTGAAAGTGAAAATTTTTGCCGATCCCGCCACTTCTCAAATGAAATTTTTTAAATTCCCTCAAGATATGTTTAACGACGGGACTAATGGTGTTAAAATGGACAAGAGTGTTGGTATGATGTGGTAGTTAGGTTGATTTCAGCCATTTTTAATGATGTGGAGTTTTTCTATTGGCTGGGACTACAAGGTTAAGTAAGAATTTCCACTTTGATAAACTCTCAAGCTATCTCCGTTTTGGTGTAGTACTGTAGTATGAAGTAGTCTAGTATAGTATAAGATGTCAGGAAGTGTACCAAAGTAGTATAGGATGCTAGGAAGTGCACCATAGTACAACTACTACAGTAGATTAGTGACATATATTATATTTTAAATAAACTAGCTAAATTCTTGCACGATATGTGGTGCAACTTATTATTTGTTTTCTCTAATATTTCAATAAGTTTATCAAGAATCTTAAATATTAATTGGTTGTTACCTCAATTTCCAATAAAGATATTCATGATTCAGACTCCCCAACTGTTGATATATAAAAAAATTATGAAGAAATTTTCTTGTAAAAAATTGCAATATTTAGTTATTTTAGAGATAAAATAGAAATCACACTATATATATGTGTGTTCACAAATTGAAAATTGCATGATATAGTGGTTAATAAATAAGCATGTTTCATGCCTACTAAAAAAATGCATATATTCTTCAATTATTTTTTATTTTTTACATTCTTGATTATGTGTTACTAATTTTTTCCCCCTTCTGTTGGACATTACTTCAATTGTTGCATGATATAGTGTTTCAGTTGTTTCTCACATAAAATAAATTGTTTCTCATATAAATCTTAGAAATTTTTTATTAAAATCTCATTATGCTATAACAAAATAAATATATTTATTCTATTGCATGTGTGCGTTCGCGCGCGCACACACATACACAAATAAATTGTTTCTCATATAAATCTTGGAAAAATTATATTAAAATCTCATTATGCTATAACAAAATAAATATATTCATTCTATTGCACATGCACGCATTCACGCGCGTGCACACACACACACACATATATTACGTGTGATTGAAAGGAGTTAGGAAATTTAAAGAACTAAGATTTATGTTAGTGAATTCACAAATATTTAATTTTTTTTATGGCTTTTGTGTCAATTGTTGTCAAAGCAACTAAACATGAATAAGAATGTTATATTCTAAATTTATTATTACTATTCCAACTAAAAATTATCTTATATAGAGTTCATATAAATAATCATATAAATTCATTTGATATAAATTATTAATGCAAAACTATAGATAATTAATATATGCATTTACTCTCTTGGCTAATTTAATGAACTAATACTTTGATATGAATGCAAACTTAGTTGACTTAGAACCCTAAATAAAGAGAATTTCAAAAAATACGCCACATGTCACAACTTCATATTCTCTAATATGAGACTTCTGCTTTTATTTATATTGATGAATAGTGGTTCACAGTTGCACTTTTTATGTTTACTATTTTATGTCATATTTAAATTTTATAAACCTTTTTATGTTCTATTATTTTATGTCATATTTAAATTTAATAACAGTAGATGGAGAAATCATTCACATTTTAGGCATATTTTAAGAAATAAAATATTCAAAATTTGGAGGAAAAATACTTAAACTTAATATATATATGTAAGGAACAAAGATGTGAATTTAAAGAAATTGATATCACTTTCATTGAACGTGATCATAAATAATGATGATAGACATAAGAATGAGTTTTTGAGTAATTGTTTAACTATATATGTTGAAAAAATATATTACTAAAAAATTTAGTTGAAAATCTATATAGCCATGAAAAAAAGAAGAGCACAACCTTGTTGAGTTAACGTTAATTATATAATATTTTTTTTAATATATATAGATTTTTGTTGTTTTAGCTTGGCCCCTCTGAAAAACATTCCTGGCTCTGCCATTGGTTCTTTGCATGGACTGCCACATCTAGGGAAATCCTTAGACTAGAAAACCTGCGAAGGGTAATGTAGATTGGTGCTATATATGTGTAAGAAGGATGAAGGGAGTGTAAATCACTTATTGCTAGTTACATTGTGATTTGTAATTATGATAGAGAATTATGGTCTCTAGTGTTGAGTTTTTTTGGGCATGCAATGGATCATGCCTTGTCGAGTTGTTGGTTTGCTGGGATGTTGGACTGGGAGGTTTACAAAACACTGTAGTGGTGACAGTTGAAAAGTAGACCTTTGATGTCTTTTGTGGGTCATTTAGAGAGAGCATAATAATACAGCTTTTGAAGGAACCGAACGGTCTACAATGGAACTTTAGATGCTCTTCTTACAATCCTTGTACGAATCGATGACTATTTTACCATGCCACTTGTTTGTCCTAATCTGCTAAGTGTTTTGTTGTAATATTTAATGAGTTTTACCATGTAACTCATGTCCCAATCTGTTAAGAGTCAATTGATTGTTGTAATTTTTTTCTTGACTTTTCCATCTAAGTATACTGCTTGAGTGCTGGGTGGTGTTCTTTCTTTTCAATAAAATTTTCATTATAATAAAGGGTATTTTTTTAGCAACTCTAGAATCCCAGCCCTTCATCTTACATATAACATTTAAATCCTAATCATTCAAGTTCATTGAAAGTTGCATGCACTTTTGGTGTTGGCGTGTGAGTGTATTCCCTTTCTCCTATATGTGTGTGTGTGTTTCTCAAAAAAAAAAAAAAAAAAAAGTTCATTGAAAGTTATGCGCTATTCAAATGAGCTTTTAAAATACTAAAGACATAAAAATACATAAAACATTACATAGAGAAATAAAAAGACAATAGACTAACGGACCTTTCTAACCATTGGGCTTAATTTATCGTGCTGTTGGTCCAATGGGCATACTAATTCAAGAAGAATGACATATTAATCCTTGGGTATAGAATCAAATTAGGGACACAAAGGACTGGTGATATATAGATCAGGAAAGCAACCATTAGGTTACATCTTATTCCCGCACAGCTGATATCCCCATCCCTTAGTTCCAATTAGTTGGCAAACAGAGTCTAATTATAGTTTCCATCCTTCCTAGATTGCTATCATAGTATCATTAAAAGTTAATCAATGCATGACACATATAAGCATGTTTGCATAAGAAATTAGCTTTTCCAAAATGTACTCCAAGTTATAGGTCAAGTGAATCAAGATAAATTTTGATTTTGTATATCCTTGGAACAAATTGCTTAGGAATTTGGTATTCTCTGAGAATCATGGGCCTTTTTTTGTTTGCCAATGAGCTTTCTTTGACGATGATGTATTTTTATATAATTTTGCATTGAAATTGCTGTTTGTTTGTTGTTGGGCCTTTTTTTTCTTCATGTGTTAGAAATTGAGAAGTATATAGTTGGTGAAATTTTCATTATATGTGCACACAATGTAGAGTGGCAAATTTCTTGGATAAGTTATTATGACCCTTTTTTTTGTGTGGACTAAGATATCAGGAAAATTCTTTTTGTGAAAGCTTGTGAGACACAAAAATCATTATTGTTATCTGAGATTGATCTAGTGGCCGAGGATTTTAAGGTTCACCGAGATTAAATACATACAAAGCTTGTTCAGATAATAAGAGAAAGGTTATCAGTTCATGTGCGTGGCTTGCCCCAAATTGTTGAGGGGTGGAATAGACCTGAAGATGCTGACACACAGCCCAGACAGTTCGCTCGTTCCCTTACCAAGGTAACTTTCTCTATTGGGAATCGATTATGGATAATAGTTATTACTTGTCCTTGAGCATCAGCATTTTCAACTCTGTTATTTACAGTGTGAAAAATACTGCTTAATATGTATTGCTGTATCGAAAGCAAAAAAAGAACAGTTATGAAGTTTTGAAGAAAGCAAAAATCTTTAGCAATAATGCTGATGTTAGTTTTGGGTAATACACACATACGTATATAGGGGTAGCCTAACAAATTTTGAGGTCTAAGGCGAAATATTTAAGTGAGATCTTTTTGTTATTAATTAAATAATATTTAACTAGTTTTCAATATCATAATTTTTACATAAAAAAAATACATTCTTTTTATCTTGTAATATATATATATATATATATATATTGAAGAAATGCTAAAACTATAACAAATTTTACTAAAAAAAAGTATAAATGTTGTAGCAATGAATGTCATTAATGACACTTCAAGAAGATAATATACAAGTATTTGAATGAATGCAGACCTTTTTAGATATACACTACTATAAGTTTTTTTTTAAAAACATTCTACCTTCTCCCCGTGTGTGTGTTAAAAATACTTAATGTTCTAAAAAAAAAAAAAAGTATTTGAATGAATGATGTTAGGGATATTATAAATTTTACAATATGATGCTTATAAAGATATATCACTAAGTAATTTAAAAATGCATTTAATAAGTTGTTGATGTCTACAAATCATATTTATCATCACATCAATTTGTATAAAAGTTTTAAAGTAAAATTTATAGTATTTATAGTATTTTTCTATCTAAATTATTTCTTGTAATTAGTGACACATATTTGTAAGTCCTATGTATTTAAAATTGTAATATTTCTAGCATTACTCAATTCTTTGGTACTTCTTAAAAGTAGAAGAAAAATATAAAACTAATTTTTTTTCCTATATCTCAAAAAAAAAAAAAAAAATATTTAGAAAAAATATATATATATATATATATATATCTCAATTTATTCCCCAAAATTTGGGGGCCTTTCTCTAGTAGGGGGCACTAGGCGATTGCTGGCCTAAGCCTAGGGCCGGCCTTGTACGTATACTCAAGATACTAAAGTTACTAGTTTACCACTTTAGTAATTTCTAATGTGAAAGTATGTGATGGAAATTTAATTTTGTGTGGAAGCAGTGATTATGAATTTGTCATTACCATTGCCAGTCAACAACCAGTAAACAGTTGGTCTATAGAAAGAGGGGGCCGAAGCACCTAGAAGATATAATTGGGAGGATTGTTTTTTAAGAATTTTTTTGGTGGTGATCTATTGAAGGTTCAAGAAAGCATTTTTCACTCTTTAAAAGCAGAAAAATGCCAATGAGCTCTACCTCAACTAACACCTCTGCCTCTTATAAAAGTATTGGTGGAAGGTGCGGTCGTGCATTCAAAACCTATTAAATGCGTGTGTAACTTAAAGGGGTGATCAAATCATATTATTATGTGTAAAATATATAATTAAGGAGTCCTTTATCTTCATTGTCAAATTACTAATAATATTTGTACTTGATTTTTTATTTAAAGGGAAATGCAAAGAGACCCTATGCCGGATACATCCAAGAGTGTGCTTAATGTCTCGATACATCTTGGTGCATAAGATAGGATAAACAATTAACCATGGAGTTTAATAAGACTAAATTTAATTAATTACTTAAAACACTACATCCCAAGGGAACATAACACAATTGGCTATTTTCTTATATTTACTTCCGTCACTTTTATTGGATGCATATGCTTTGCATGGTTTTGAAACTCGGATCGGACTATACGGTTTGACTAGGAAAACCTTGAACCGGTTAGATTTAAGGTCTGTTTAAGGTGAAGAACCGTTCCATGCAAAAAAAGCAGGGACCCATATGGACTGCGGTCCGATTGCTCGGTTCTGTGAACCGTGCAATGTTCAGCCGGTTCACACGGTTCCTTTGTTTCAAGCCTTCAACGGCACCGTTGGACTTTCTTCTCTATTTTTTTTCCCTATATGGCGTTGTTTGGGCTTATGGGCATACGTGTGAAACAATTTTAGGTCACTCTCTCAAATCCTTGCCTCACTCTCTCAAATCTCAATCACTCTCTGAGCTCTTTGCCTCTCCCTCACTGCTCACTCTCTTAATTACATCTCTCATCTCTGCCTCTCTCCCTCATTGCCGTCGGCCACCACTGTCTGCCCAAATTGCAGCTCAGCCCAGATCGCAGCTCACTCTTTGCCTCTCTCTCACTCTGCCTTGTTGCAGTTGCTCCAAGTACTTTATCCTTTCTTTTATGTCAGTTTATATTTTTTGGCCAATTTTTCTCAAGTTATCAAGCAACATAGCATCTGGGTATTGTTACTAATGCAAATTTGAAATTTAACTTTTTTTTTTTTTTGGGTGTAATTACTGCCTAGATTGGATTGTTGGGTTTATTTTTATTGTGTAAAATAATCTGTGATCAATTATGTTATGTGATAATTGCATGTGAGAGTATATACATGTTTGTGTTTGTGAATATATATAGCTATATATGGACTGTCAACTGTGTATTTGGATATTTGGGATGATGGGTCTGTTGTAAAAAATTGGTGAATTTAAGAAATTGTATGAAGTTGTGAATTTGTGATTCTTTGACTCTATGACTCTGTGAATTAGACTATTTTAGTTAATTTTTCTATATTTTATTTATTTAATATTTTTATATATATTTAAAATAATTATTAAATTAATTATGACGTCATCATGGTTCGACTTCAAAAACCTTGAACCTCTCCCTTTTACGGTTCAATGAACGGTCCGGATTTCAAAACTTTGATGCTAAGTATAAATCAATTATTGTGCATGTGTTTCGGCTCATATAGTAGTCATTTTCCATCCAATAAAAGTGACAAGTCTTATATAAGGATCAATTAAGTTATTTTAAAAACCACAAAGGTTTAACAAGTCAATTTTGTAGCATAGAAGATGTGTTTAATTATAACGCATACCACATAGGGGGCAACTCGATGAATTCTTGGTGAAAAGAATCGGGGACCAAAGCTGATGCGGGAAGTACAAGAAAAAAATAAAATTTAAATTTAGTTTTGTTTTAAACCAATTGATAATGTTTATCAGTTAATTTTATTTATTTAAAGGCTAGGGTAGTTTTCCAATAAGAAAATTAGGATTTATCTATGACAGTTAGAATTAGGGGGAAGTACAAGATTTTTTTTTTTTAATTTATTTTTGTTTTAAACCAATAGATCATGTTTATCAGTTAATTTTATTTATTTAAAGGCTAGGGTATTTTTCCAATAAGACAATTAGGATTTATCTATGCCAGTTAGAATTAGGGGGAAGTACAAGAATTTTTTTTTTTAAATTTATTTTTGTTTTAAACCAATTGATCATGTTTATCAGTTAATTTTATTTATTTAAAGGCTAGGGTATTTTTCCAATAAGACAATTAGGATTTATCTATGCTAGTTAGAATTAGGGTTTAATACTTATATAAGCAAAGTATTGTACACCTATAAAGTGGGATTATTTCGATTAGTAAAATTTCTATTGCATTTGTCCCAATAGTCTGCTTCTTCCCCACCCCCCCACCCCCCCCCCCCCCCCCCCCCAAAAAAAAAAAAAAAAAAAAAAAACTTTGGGTGTGGGTTTCCATAGAACAAATGTGTATAACAGATTCAATAACGTGTCACTCGCCAACTATACATAAATAAATGTTTCAATACCTGTTGATTATGTTCTTTTGGTTGCTTGTTAATTTTAAGATCCATTTTGAATGTTCTTGATTTTGTAACAGAAGACAAACATTACCATGTTAGAGTGTCGTGGTAGTTATCATCAATTATAAGACGCAAGAGCTTTCTGTTTCTAACACAACTATCAAAATAGATAATTCGAAAACGTGTTTCGAATTTGCTATAACAAATTGATAACTAGGTGCTGCGTTAGGTGACTTCTGTACACAAATATTGCAACCACAATGATGCACAAAATTATGAATCTTGTAAATTGAAACTCCAACCTGTGTTTTCAAATTACGGGTCAATACAATCCAATATATGACATTTTTTTATGGCTTTAAAAATGTAATATTTTCTTTATAAAAAGTGTTTAGTTGTAATCATTTTATTTTTTGTAATTGTTTTAAATTGATTTCTAATAGGGATAAAATATGATTCCTAAACATGTTATGGAGATGGAGGATTCTAGTCATATTTGCGTTTGAGGACTGTCAGATTCACATTAACCTAACTATTTTTTTCCTATTTGAAGCAATTTTAACATCAATAACATTATTTCGTAAAATTCTTTATTGAAAAGATCTATACATGAATAGTCACTAATAAGTAACAACCACAACAAAAAGGTATGAGTGGTTAATTTCATAGTTTGCCAAACCACGTTAAATAGTTTTCAGTTTTTTATTTTATTTATTTATTTTTTTTACAACATTTCCTTTCTTGAAACGCTTCCATGATGTCAAACAATATTTACTTTTAGGAATCATGAGATTTGTTAGTCAACCAATAAATGCTGTAGTGTGTGTATGTGTGTGATATATATATATATATATATATATGAGATAGGTTCAAGTTACACCTGGTGTAACTCTAAAGAATTACACACTTTGTAAACCGTTGAATTTAAGTAGATCTAACAGTTAAAAATAAACTCTCATTATTACAAATATTTTAAATAAAATCTCATTAATTGCTCTCATTTATTACCTGCTAAACCTATCTCCAAATCCAAAAAAAAAAAAAAAATGTCTGACTCTCACTCTCTCTACGTTAGTCTCTCTCTCCGTTACTCTCTCTCTCTCTCTCTCTCTCTCTCTCTCTCTATTTTCTAAACCTGCGTTTCTCTCTCTCTATCTCCTCCTCCATTGCTCCTCCACCATTGTTCCACCTCCACAGGTTGCCAGCAGAAAAAGAGGAAAGAAAATAAAAAACCAAGCCTAACACTGTTGAGAGAAAATTCACAATTGTCTTCGATGGGTTGTGGGTCATTTTCCCCCAATGCCAAACAAGATGTTTTTCTGTCGAAGTTGGGTCATCATCTCCAACTTCCCACTCGGTAGCAATGGAGAGTTACGCACTTCCCACTCATCGCCGCACGAGGTGAGTCCACTTTCCCTTTCTTTTTGGCCAGATGAAATTCTAGGATTTTCTTGCCCCATAAAATAAAATGTTCTGCCATAGGTGTTCTTGATTTTTTAATTATTTGCTTTTCTGTGATTCCCTTTGATAATCATGTTGATCTATTTGATAATTACAGTTAAGTCCTTGATAAAATGGTGTATCTTGAGTGATTTTTGTATCGGGTA
This sequence comes from Lithocarpus polystachyus, assembly GCA_033629205.1. Lineage (NCBI taxonomy): Eukaryota > Viridiplantae > Streptophyta > Magnoliopsida > Fagales > Fagaceae > Lithocarpus > Lithocarpus polystachyus. The sequence goes on from CM066166.1 coordinate 80,885,004, forward strand.
ATTAGGAATTCATGGCCAATTGATTTCACAACTTGGGCTCATTCCATTTGTGCTCCAACCGTTTGATAAAATGCCCCAATGAAATTTTTTTTTCCCATTTTAAAAAATTTGGGTATGGTCTCTTCATGAAACTTCCCTATTTCCCTGAGAAAAGCTTGCTTTAATCATCAAGTCTCATTCTTGGACATGCGATTGTTATCATGTAAATTCTTAAGTATCAGGAACAAGGCATAAACATGTAACTTCGATTCGTAAGTTATTTTAGTTTCTAGATCATGCTAGAAGTTATATTTTTTGCTTAGATATTATCAAGATATGGATCCCTCTTGCTTAAGCAAGATATCAGAGACATTTAGCAGTCTTCACCAAACTATTCAGCATAATGGTCCTTGGGCTACTGCATGGGTTGGAGAATTTGGTGGTGCCTATAACAGTAGTGGTCGCCACGTGTCTGACTCATTCATGGACATCTTCTGGTAATCTTGGTCTCCTCATTACTTCCATCATTTTAAAAAATTAAAAAAAAACTTTAAGCATTTTATAGCCACTAAAAAGAAAAGTAAAAAGAATTTACTACTCTTCCATCTTATCTCTTTCATTAATTCTGTAATGACTTATTTATTTATGAATTTTTAGGTACTTAGATCAACTTGGAATGGCGTCCAAGTTCAATACTAAAGCATATTGCCGGCAAACTTTAGTTGGTGGGAATTATGGTCTCCTCAACACAGCCACATTTGTCCCCAGGCCTGATTACTATAGGCAAGATCATTGAAGTCTTATTTTTTGTGGGGGAAGGTCCTTGCAGGGCTTATCTAATTCATATCATTTCCTTTTGTTTGATGCTTTTTTTTTTTTTTTTTTTTTGAGTAGTGCACTTCTGTGGCATCGACTTATGGGAAAAGGTGTTCTTGCTGTTAATGCTGGTGATTCACCACACCTACGCTCTTATGCCCACTGTTCAAAAGGAAGAGTAAGGCTTTATTATACGTCTTTGTCTCCAATCAGAAGGAAATAATTTTGAGGCAATGTAGGAGTCTTAAGGCCATTTTGGACTAGGAGGTGTAGGTCTATCTTTATCATGGTCACATGTTTATAAGCATCATACTTTTGTCATCCTTATTCCTGTGCATGTTGATTACATAGGCTTCATAATTGTACTAACTAGGCTGATTTGTCAATACTTTAGCTTATTTTACTTGCATACGTATGGCTTGGTCTATTTTCAACAGATCTTTTTTAATCAACTAAAACAAAATTTGATCATTTTGGCACCTCCGTATACATGCACTACAATGTGCAAAGTGAATTTGAGATATATGTGGTGAGGACAACATTTGGTTAGATGATTTTGTGTTTGTTTTTTAGGCTTATTTTGATATTAAAGAGGTGGTAAATGTGTGATTGGTGGCTGTTTATTATTGTATTTCGAAGTGTTCTTTATATTTATAGATGTAGTATTTTCGCCCATCCCTGTTTTTTTTTTTCTTTTTTTCTTTCCGGTATCCTCCATCGTTGTCGGCCCCACTGTTTCTTGGCCACCTCCACCGTCGTTGAATCATTCTTTTAATCTCAGTTTTGGATTTTTTTTTTCCTTTATTGCTGTGTGGCTTTTTTATCCCAAAACCCAGAAGGAAAAAAGAAAAAAAAAAAAAAAAACCCAGACACCGAGAAGAGCTCAAAGGGCGAGGGCGAGACCAACCAAGAAGGAAAAAAGAAAAAAAAAAACCCTAACCAAACTTCAGATGTCGTAAGGTGCGTGCTGCGATGCCTGAGGCAGAGAGGGGTGCGTGCAGAAAACAGAGTAAGGCAGAGAGAGCTTAAGTTGAGTTGAGAGTCTTCTTGAGACTTGAGAGCTTGAGGTGAGTGAGAGAGTGAGGCAGGGAGTTTGAGAAGAGGCGTGATACTGAGACGAGAGAGTAAGGACTTTAGGGTTAGTTTTTAGGAGACTTTAGGTTTAATTTTGAGGACAAAAACGATGTAGTTTTCCCAGAAAAGTCAAAAAACCCCCAACTGGTCATTAACTTGTTTAACCACGCTGGTTTCCGGTTCTCAGGTTGAACCGGCCAGTTTTCACTATTTATCGGTTTTTAAGCTATTTTCGGTTTTTTACCATAACCAGACTGGATTGAAGGCCGATTCCCGGTTGAACCGGTCGGACTGGCCGGTTCGGTCCGATTTTTAAAACTATGGTTAGGACTCACTCTTCCAGTCACAGTCGCTTACCTTTGCTTCATGTGGGTTCTCATAAAAAAGGCTACAAAATACAACTTCAATTGGTATTTCAATTGGATACTTAAATTAAAATATTAAATAATTATACAATGGGATTGTATTGTTTTCATTATGCCTAACAACACATATCAAATTTCAGTGCCTTAAATATTCAGTGCCTTAAAGTGTAGTAAAGTGCAATAAAGTGCCTTGAATAAAATCACAATGCAGTAAATAAAACCACTCATGCAGTAATTTATGCAGTGTACAAACAAACGATGCACTGCAGTAAACAAACAGCTATACTAATGCAGTGTAGTAGAGTGAAGTAAACAGTGCAGTATATAGAACAGTGCAGTAAATAGAACAGTGCAGTAAACAGTGCAGTAAATAGAACAGTGCAGTAAACAGTGCTGTAAACAGTGCAGAACCACTAATGCAGTAACTTAAAGCAGCTATACTACCTGTTATTTAGAACCACAAACAAAGATAGATCATCCCTAAGAAACTGTTATTAAAAAAGAAAACACAAAGCTGCAGGTAACCCTTCAAAACAAGAGGTGAGTAGTAGAAAATCTGAAAAAATGAGACATATGTCCTTAAATAACAGTATTCCAACATAGGTCCTTAAAACAACAAACAAAAAACCAAATAAAATTATTTCATCATGATTAACAACATAGGTCCTTAAACATAGTTCCTTCAGCTACTTGGACTCAATATATATACATATATATATATATATAAATTCCACCAAGAAATGCTTATTTTGTGATTCTCTTCAGCCACATGTACCTAAAGTAGAAAAAAAAAAGGTATAAGTAAATTTGAAACATGAGATATATATTATTACAATCAAAATTCTTTTTTTTATTTTAAAAGACTCGAAAAATGTAATGAAAAAACTCACTTTATGTTAAATCATCAATATCATTGTCATCAACCTCTGTCATGTTTTCTTCATCTTGGTAATCACTTCCTTCACCATTATATTGTTTACAAGTACGACGATTATGACCATAACCCCCACAAAGGTCACAAGATCGTCTTTTTGTCGTTGCACGAGCTAAGGATATTTCAAGCCCACCTTTAATTCTCCCACCAAGACCCTGTTTCTCGGTACTTTTCTTTCTACCTTTGGTTTGTGATACATGTGGATCTTTTATATTCAAAGGAACAATGACAGAGCAGTTTTCTACTTCAACAATGTCAGCTGATTCACCACTCTTGTGATGCATATCCATTTCATCATCTTCCTTATCTTCAAGCAATTCATTTTCCATTCCAAAAGCTTTCTTAAGGGTGTGGTCTAAGTCTGAGATTATCATTTTATATATATCTTCAGATTTTTCAGCAAAGTAAGACAATTGACTTACACGTTGACAAACATGGATGCTTCGTAAGGCTCTTGACATATGATGCTCATCCTCAAAGCTTGATCTATATTCTACACTTTTGAGTTCTTTATTTGCTTCTTTTGTCCAACGTTGTAGGATGTAGTGGCTAGGAATCTAAAAAATATTTTTAACCTGGAAGATTAATAACATGTGCCTACAAACAATTCCCATAAACTCAAAAAGTTGGCAGTCACATTCACAAACTTTTGATTCCAAGTTCAGCTTCACAATAAATGCATCATCTGGATCAAAGGAACTTGTTACTTTGTACCTATAAAAAGTTCCATTTTTCTCAACCTTTTCCTTTGTAAAGTGATTTGATGGGAAAGACAAGTGTATCTCGTCCTTGTGATTATCGTCCATAAGAAGTGAACTCGTCCTGGAAGAACATAGCTTCAAGAGATGTGAAACGCGATGTACCCTCTGAATAATTCATCTCCACACCCTTAGGCATGGATCTAGAGATGCAATAGGCATGGAGAGGTCGTCGAGGTATAGACGGCCTTCAATGGTCGTCCAAGCATGGATGAGCCTCAGTAAATCCTGTTCTCACGGATAGGAAAATCAAACTATGTGTAAAGATCCTAAGACATCGTTGTAACCTCTTGACAAATACTTAACTTCCTATACCAGTTACCTTCTGTTCTCCACAAATGAGGGGGAAGTTACAAGACAATAACCGCTCCCATAGCCCTATATAAACAGACATCTCTGACAAAAAAAAGGTAAGTCGGGATCCCTTTTTACACTCTTGATAAAATTTGAATTCCTGATTGGAAGAGAAAAACTAACTTCATCATCGGAGAGTCTAAGACCGGCCAACCTCGGTGTCCTTTGATTCCTTTCATTTTTCTTTACAGGTCTTCGAGATCATTCAAGTCCAAAACGTTTAGCCTACTAATTTTTCAGTGCATCATCAATTGGCGCCGTCTGTGGGAAAGTAAGCTTTAGTGTTTGTATTTTCTTTTCACGCTTTCTCCGACTAAAAGGCTGTATGGTTCGGACAAGATCGAGGGCCACTAGCCTCAAGCAAACGGTCAAGTAGATATAGCAAACCAATCCTTGTTGAAAATCATCAAGACTCGGCTTGCAGGGGCGAAGGGGGTATGGCCAGAAGAGCTACCTGGTGTTCTGTGGGTGTACAGAACTACTGTGAGAACACCTACGGGGGAAACTCTTTTTAAACTAGCCTATGGAAGTGAAGCAATGATACTTGCAGAAATTCACATGGCTAGTCACAGGATGATGAGGTACCAAGGCGAGGATAACGAAGATCAATTGCGCCTTAACCTTGACCTTGATCTTATAGATGAGGTAAGGATGGATGCGCGGAGCAGAGGACATCAAGGTATAAAAACCTCATGTCTAGACAATGTGATGCAATGGTGAAGCTTAGACGTTTTAACATAGGGGACCTCGTCTTGAAAAGGATTTCCCTGGCAACTAAGAACCCAGCTCATGGGAAATTAAGGCCCAATTGGAAAGGGTCCTACATGGTTATCAATTGTAAAAGAAAAGGGTCATATTACTTAGAAGCCCTGGACGGGAGAAAGTTGGAACACCCTTGGAATGTTGAGCATTTAAGGAGGTATTATCAGTAATAACCTAGACGAGCATTGTCTTGGACGAGACCCTTCATCCTGGACGAGTCAAAGCCCAGTACTTTTTGTTTCGTGTGTTGATTAGTATTATATGTTATGTTTTAATTCCTTAAGAGAATACTAGTTTTAAATTAGCTATGGACAAAGTCATGAACTTGGAATGTTTGTATAAATAAGGCACTAGTCTTTAAAAGTATGTGCTGTGTTTATTGACGCTGTTTATATATTATGAGAATGGTTTGAATTTTCAAATACATATGATGTAAAAGTCTTCTCCATAACTTCATCTGCCAAAAAGGCCAAGGTCTAAAGACGAATACAAACCTCTGGACAAAGGGATGTAACGTCTAAACTTTCCTCGAAATAAGGATAAAGCAAAAACAGGGCGTGTTCATTCAAACGAGAAACGAGCGGAAGCCTTAAAACGTGTAAACCTAGCTATGGACGAGGGATGCTCGGTCCAGCCATGGACGAGGAAAACACGCATAAATGTCCCAAAGTCAGGATGCCAACTAAACCAGTCCAATCTTGCCATGGACGAGGAAAACACATGCATAAATGTCCCTAGGTCAGGACGCCAACTAAAACAGTCTAATCTTTGGACAAGTAAAAAGTTGAATTTTAAAGAATTTGCAACCTACCTAAAGACGAGCATAGGATCGTCCAACTAATGGACGAGGAGGATGCCGAGTTAAGTCTACATAAAAAATGTCCATAGACAGCTGTACTACAAATTTAAAGAATAAAACTTAACATGGAAAAATACAAATCATGGACAAGTCAAGGTTAAACAATCTGGGATATGAAATGGGTTCGTCCATACAACATTTTACTAAATAAAAAAAAAGTAAGAGAAAAGATAAAGGAAAACAAACGCATATTCATTAATTAAAAAGGGGGACGACCTACGTCCAAAAACCCTTGTATAAAGTAAAAACCAATACTTTGTTCATGAGCTCGTCCTAAAACTCTGGACGAGATAAATGTACTTAGGTTACATTTAGTGGTCCAAAACAACGGACCAGAAAAAAAAAAAAAAGAGAGAGAAAATAATACAAGGGTAAATGAGCAGGTAAAAGCTTCGTCTTCACTGGGGAGGATCAACATTAGGGTTGTCTTGATTTAGCTGGGTGGTAGCGTCATCTTCAATGTTGACGTCTTCTGAGCTCGTTTGGAGGAGGGAACTTGTAGTGGCACCACCAAGATTAAGTTTGATGGAACTGAAGTCGAGCTCAGGGAAATTCTCTATGGCGTCCATTCTAAAATCTTTAAACCTAGCTGCATAGTTGGCGTCCAACAAATCGGTATATTTTTTAGACTCGAACTCTGTAACTGCGTCTTCCCTAAGTTTTTCGAGAAAGGTACTCAGCTCGTCGTTCCTCTTTTGGAGGTGATCAAGACGAGTATCCTTCTCGACGATGTCAGCTTTCAGTTCCTCAACATGGTTTTGCAGCTCCCTAACCTCGTCCTTAGACTTGGCCGCCACCTCAGCCCACTTTTTGCACTCGTCCTTCACCTCCTAAACCCTGGTCTCCAACAAAATCCTCGTCTTGTCCAATTCAGTGGCCTGCCTGGACGCCACAATGAATTTGGACATTGCCTACAATAGGAAAGGACCAAATTAGGGCTAGACGAGGAAAAGCAAAGAAGTGAAGACGACACGAAAAATAAAATTACGTACCTTAAAAAGATCATGGACGCTAGAGTGTTCAAAGTCCTTTAAGGACATGTCGTAGCATGCAGCTATGTCCTCGTCCAACACAGCCTTCTCAAAATGTCCCCAAACTAAGTCTTCATTTTCAATGAGATTCGTAGGAACTCTTTGAGGCTGGGACGAGGCAGGCACAGTTGACTTGGATGGAGGAGTTTTGGACGGGGTAATCTCAGTTGGAGACGCATCTATATTAAGTATTTGGACAAGAGTTTAGGACGGAACAGGTGAAGGCTTGATAATCTGAGACGAACCGTGCTTAGGTTTCTTGCCTCGACGACTGGGCAGATTTCCCAAGTCAAGAGTTTTAGACACTGATTTCCTCTTATCCCCTGTGGAAGGACGAGCTTAGGATTGGATCTCAGGACGGTTCCCCTCATCCATAGGTTCCTTTCCCCTGTTCTCTTTCATGGTTGTCATTCCTACAAAGTAACGAAACACAAATTAAAACTAAAACAGAAAATATAACATATATAGTGTTAAGTCCAAAACTTACGTCTACGAACTGTAACCTCGTGTGCGATGGCTTCGTTGGACGGTTCCGGACCAAGCCCCCACTTAGCTAAGCGTCTAAGGGTAACCAAGGAATGGAAATCCCTTTCGATGTGCAATCGAGCCCTAAGGACGCGGTCATGGTAAAACTTACTCAACGAAGGTTGTCCAACAGCTGTAAAGTAACAAGTGAATAGAGGTTAGACAACTAATAAAAATAACAAAAAGAAAAGAAGAGGGGAAGGGGCATACCTTCAGGACGAAGGTTACCTAATTCCCTAGTGTAAGGGGCAAAAGTGTCCCTGCTAACGTCTACAGAGTTCCCAGCCCAGAAACCAGAGGCGAAGAAAAATTTCGTCTTCCAATTTCTATCAGACAAGGCTAGGGACTTGATCAACCTACAATTAGAACCCCTGGCTATGAATTGGTAAAAGCCAAGAGACTGATTTATTTCTGAGGGTTTGTAACAGAAGAGGAACTCGTCCACTGTAAGAGGACGACCCCCTCCAAACACCTCCCTCCACAAAATTTGCATGGAGACAATCAATCTCCATGCGTTAGGGATAAACTGACAAATACCTAAACCTAATCTAACAAGCAGCTCTCTTGTAAAAGCATTCAAGGGTAACCTAAGACCCCCCAGAAAATAAGCGTCATAAACCCCTATTTCAAAATGGGGGTTACAACACCATTCCCCACGGACGGACAACCTAGGGTTAAGATTATCAGGTATTTGGTACTATAGCTTAAGGTTACTAAGCCTTTGTTCGTTTGTTTTGGAAGGAATACCAACAGCGCAACTATAGACGGTCTCCACCTCATCCAAAGGACTAGATGGAGGAGCATTGGACGAAGTACCAGCTTGGGACCCAGAAATTTTCCTAAGTTGTTCTTGTAGAACCTCTATTGGGACTCCAGGGACACCAGAAGTGTATCCCTCGTCCGTGGAACTTCCCTCACGACCACTGTGGCTAGTGCTATTGCCATAATTACTATAGTTAGTATTGCCATGATACTTATCTATAGCTTTTTCTATACTATTGCTAGACGAAGAAATAATAATTTTGGACATCTCAAAAGCTAAGGAAAGCCTAAAGACGAGAGAGGAAAAAATACCTGGCTCTAGATGGAAGAGGACTATAGACGAGGAGAGACTTCTAGACGAGGCTTTAGATGACAAAGATCAGGGAGGAAAATTTTCTGAAATGAGGAGGGTAGGAGAGGAATTCTACTATTTATAAGCAATAAGGTTCAACACCCGAAGCAACAGGTCTAATCAGGATAGGCCATGTGGCATCTTCTCGAAAAATGAGAAGTCCTGATTGCAATGTGTTCAACTAGACAAAAAAAAGGGGGGAAAAGGAGAGAGAGTAAAATAACATAAAAGCATTCTAGGACAGACAACACAAGGGCAAAGGGGCAACTGAAGGGAAAGACAAGTGTATCTCATCCTTGTGATTATCGTCCATAAGAAGTGAACTCGTCCTGGAAGAACATAGCTTCAAGAGACGTGAAACGCGATGCACCCTCTGAATAATTCATCTCCACACCCTTAGGCATGGATCTAGAGATGCAATAGGCCTGGAGAGGTCGTCCAGGTATAGACGGCCTTCAATGGTCGTCCAAGCATGGACGAGCCTCAGTAAATCCTGTTCTCACGGATAGGGAAATCAAACTATGTGTAAAGATCCTAAGACATCGTTGTAACCTCTTGACAAATACTTAATTTCCTATAGCAGTTACCTTCTGACCTCCACAAATAAGGGGGAAGTTACAAGACAATAACCGCTCCCATAGCCCTATATAAACAGACATCTCTGACAAAAAAAAGGTAAGTCGGGATCCCTTTTTACACTCTTGATAAAATTTGAATTCCTGATTTGGAAGAGAAAAACTAACTTTATCATTGGAGGGTCTAAGACCGGCCAACCCCGGTCTCCTTTGATTCCTTTCATTTTTCTTTACAGGCCTTCGAGATCATTCAAGTCCAAAACGTTCAGCCTACTGATTTTTCAATGCATCATCAATTACTACTCACCAATTCTTTTTGGAACTTGCTAAATATGGTTCTTGTCTATATAGAAGCAGATTGATGCTCTATTTTTGAGCCAATTACCAAAGAAGGTGTTTTATGTCTCGAATCAAAGTCTTCCTTCCTTTCTTTCTTATAACGACTGTCCACTGCCTTTGCGAATTTGACCACAAAATCCTTTAATGTAGTTCTCGAGTTGACAAAGGAGTCAAAGGATGCATTGATGCTTTCACTTCTTTGGGTAGTGTTCATTCCTGCAAAGAAAGTATTTCTATTGTAAACCAGTTCCCATGACTCTCGAATGTTATATAATCCTTCAAGCCATTCATTTCTCTCCAAGCCATAAGTCAATATTAGGCTCTTCCGCCTCCTCAAATTTTTCCACACTAGGTGACTCACGTATGCATTTCTTCAACTCACGTTTGAATATTGACTTCTTATGATATATATGGGAAAGTTTCTCTGGAAATTTCTTCTTAATATGCCAAAGACAAAGACGATGACGAGTTCTTGCGAATACCTTTGCAACAGCTGCACCCATGGCTAACTCTTGATCCGTAATAATAGATTTTGGTTCCTTCCCCCACATTGCTTGAAGCCAAGTTTCAAATAGCCACACAAAAGTTTGTTTTGTCTCATCTTGCAACAATGCACAACCAAATAAAATTGATTGACAATGATGGTTTAACCCCGTAAAAGGAGCACATGGCATATCATACTTGTTTGTTTTGTAAGTTGTGTCAAATGTAACTACATCCCCAAAGTATTGATAAGCCATTCTTGATCGCGCATCCACCCAAAAAAAATTAACCATATGGCCAACATCATCACATTGAATTGCATAAAGGAAATTGGAGTTTTGAGCTTGTTGTTTTTGGCAATAATTAAGGACAGCTGAGGCATCTCCAGCATCTAGATTTTTTCTCCTAACGTCTCTCAAGTGATTCCAACAATCTCTACTTGTAAATGTCTGGTCACCTACATTGAACTTCATGGCAACTTTTCCTGTTGGAAGACCTTCTTCACCAAATTTTTCAACTAGACTCTTAGCAGCGGTAGACATTTTTTTGTGGCATCGGAGCTATGACACACTTTTTGGACTAATAATACCATGATTGTGGTTGTTGTCAAATCCCTTCACAACCCATTTCTGCAACATCTTATTCTTCATGACCCTAAGCATTGCTTCACATCCAGTTCTAAGACTTAAGCAACTTCTACGGGCCTTGTTTTCATCATCTCTGCTTAAACCACTGTCTAATGCATTTTTTGTTTTGCGCTGCCCTTCACTACAACATACACAAATACAACTTGTTACATTATCAATTCTGGGTGCTTTTTTACTCGTACGGATACGGATTCCAAAACCTTCTTTTTTGGCAAATTCTTTGTAAAAAGCTTCAACATCATCAAGGGAGTCAAATTGCATTTCAACATATGGCTTGGATTTCAACTCACAATCACCAAAATCTTCATGTGGTAACTATTGCTCTGATGGTCCTAAATTGTTTGGGGCATCATAACTCTTCACGTTCCATTTGCGATTTAGTAACTATAAGAACCAATACAAATAATGAACACAAATAAAAAAAATATGCAAACATTTTACCAATATTAGGCTCCAAATTGAAACCATAAAGAAAAAAAAAACGTAACTCAATTCTCTAATAAATAAGACTTCAAACATAATGTCCAATTCACCAATACCCAAGAACATCTGATCAATGGTATCTAAAGTATTTGGATAAATAGAAAATCAGGGATAGACATCTGTCCCTATGCCAAGTCTGTGAACAAGATTCTTCATATAATAGGCACTAAAGTTTTCAATCTATGTATCAGCTTTGATGGGTTTGGTGTAGAAGAATCAGGGATAAGCCTGATCATTTTTGGTGAGATTCTCCATATTAGATGGAAACTACTTAAGCTGCAACAGCTTAGAAAAGATTTAAGGATCAATGAAAGCGGCAATAGGTTTAACATGAATGGTCAGGTAGTATTGATATGTAGAATAACCTCACCTAAGTAAATCATATGTCAAATGACAACTACTACGATAAAAATGGACTATAAAGTCTAGGCAGGAATATTATTTCATGCCTATATAAAAATAAACATAATTCAGAAGTTTAAATTTGAAAGTAGAGAACAGATAGAGTACTTCATTCTATTAAGTACAGAACTTAAGGCCACGTAATTTAAAAGAAGAAACAAAGTATTGTTTTGATGTGATTGTCGCTTTTCACTACTACAAGTGATACTTAAACTAGCATATTACCATGAGCATCTTGCATTTAATTTACGCAGGTAGAGGTACCTTTATTACAGGTACTTAGTATTTAATTAGTGGAGGGGAAAAAATCATGTCCCACTATATATGATAGCACTAATTCACTGTTCATCCAATCTCAATAAAAATTGAAATCTATGCCAAGAACTACTAATCAGAACAAATTGTTTAGGCTCAATATCATCTTGTCGGTAGCCTGTGCAACTGTACTATTCTCAAACCATATATATAATTAAATGCAAGACTTCAGTATTGCTAAATCTAATACTAAGAACCTTAAAGCTCCAAAAAGTATAAAATCACTCATAGCTGTTTGATGATTTTGTGACTGAGATAAAAGAATGGCATATTCTTCTCTAAATAGAAAATGTTAGGGAAAAAGGAGGGGTGAGGGGATTAAGCTAATTCAAAAAGTAGGACTTACTAACTTAGCATGGCTAGTAGCATAAAAGACTGCAAGGACTTACCTACAGTACCATGCCACTAATCACAACTAGCCTTAGGGTGTTAAAATCATTCTCTCAAAGTTCTCATAGTAAATGTGTTTCAAAATTAATCATTCTAAAAGTATTCCAGTACTATCTTTGCAAAATATATACTTTAAAATCATGATACCTTCCAATTACTACAAAATAATATAAACATCAAATTCCATGTAAAACATCATGAGTACTTAAATAGTAATTTCTCAAATGGCATTCATCTCAATATACCAATGTCACAAAGTATTCATCATCACCTACTATGCTAATTTCTCAGTGTACCCATACATATAAGTTCTAGTTTGTCCCATAAGAATTACTTCTATAAATGAATGTGTGATCTGATTTTCTATAACTCAGTTGCCAGCTTCTTTTTTAAAATTTAAAAGGGTTAATTTTTTAAATGTGTGATTTGATTTTCTTCTATAAATGAATGTAAAAAAAAATTCCATCCTAAAAATCCACAAACAATTGACTGAAGTAGTGCTTGCTCACAGAAATAAAAAGTATACCTTTACTGCACAATGCTTACAGAAATAGTGCTTGGACTTGGTTGCAACAGCATCGACAAAAGGCTGCCTGCAAATGAAACAAAGCACTCACAAACCAGAAAAGAAACAGAAACAGAGCACTCACAATAGAAAAGAAAGGGGGAAAAAAAAAACAGAGCACTCACAACAGTTCGGCTTCACATAGAATACATAGAGTCAAAACTTCTAAACGCATTCACATAAAGCACATAGTGTCAGACTAGAAAAGAAAAAGAAAGAAAGAAAAAAAAAAGAGCAGAAAAGAAAGGAAAAATAGAAATAGAGTACTCACAAATAGAAATAGTTCGGCGTGGTTTTTTTTTTTTTTTTTCCTGCTGGCAACTTGTGGAGGTGGAACAATGGTGGAGGAGCAATAAAGGAGGAGATAGAGAGAGAGAAACACAGGTTTAGAAAATAGAGAGAGACTAACGTAGAGAGAGAGAGAGAGTAACAGAGAGAGAGACTAACATAGAGAGAGAGAGAGAGAGTCAGACGTGTATTTTTTTTTTTTTTTTTGGGTTTAGAGATAGGTTTAGCAGGTAATAAATGAAAGCAATTAATGAGATTTTATTAAAAATATTTGTAAAAATGATTTTTAACCGTTGGATCTACTTAAATCCAACGGTTTAAAAAAGGTGTAACTTGAATCCATCTCTCTCTCTCTCTCTCTCTCTCTATATATATATATATATATATATATATCCACGAACTAGATTGCAAATAAAATAAGAAATTAACCATTTCGTACCTTTGGTTGTGGTTGTTAGTGACTAAACATGTAATGCAAGCATGGAGGGGCAGGCCTCATTTCACCTAGATAATATTGAATTTAAGATAGGGGGTAAAGGCATAGGTTCATGACATGCTGTGTGTGTGTGTCTATATATATATATATATATATATATATACACACACACACACCACGAACTAGATTGCAAATAAAATAAGAAATTAACCATTTCTTACCTTTGGTTGTGATTGTTAGTGACTAAACATGTAATGCAAGCATGTCTATGTTCAATGCCTTATTCATTTGTGTGATTGTACTTGATTAAATGTGATGTACACACTCAAGCATCTGTTGATCAAACCCAAAAATAGTTTTGAGTATTTTATTTGTTTTTGGAAAGTATTTTGATTTGAAAAATTTCACAAAAATCCAAAAATTTGCAACTTTACATTTTGGCGACTCACTCGCGAGTCCCAAGTTTTCATGCTCTAGTCGCGATTTCAACCTGAGGGTTTCGCGACTCATTAGCAAGTGAAAGTCGTAGTTGCGAAAAAGACTTAGAAACCTTTTTCAAAGAATTTTTTTTTTCAAAATCCGGGTTTAAGGATTTTTGGCGACTCATTCGCAAGTAGCGAGTTCATCTAGAGGCTTTCGCGACTCACTGGCGAGTGTAAGTCCCAGTCGCGAAAAAGGCTCAGAGAAATTTTTCAAAATCTGGGTTTAAGGTTTTTTAGTGACTCATTTTGGTGACTCACTCGCGAGTCAGTTGAGTTGCAAAAAACGCGTGTTTTGCAAAAATAGGGTTAAAAATCAGACAGTTTTTCAAAACTTTCCAGTTTCCCTCGCATCACGTGCTTGTCTCTTTGTCTTCTCCGCCTCTCCCTCTCTCAAAACTGCTATTTTCACTCCAAAAACCTCCATTTTTCTCTTCAATCTTCACTCCAAATCCAAGAAAAAGTATGGGTTTTCACTCCTTTTTAATTTATTTCAAGTTTAAAGTATTATATTTCATGGATTTGTTGTTTTTGTTGAGATATTGAAATATTGTTGATGAACGTGGGTTTTTGTAGTTTTTGATGAAATTGATATATGAGTTTTGTTGAGAATGATGGTATAATGCTTGTTTCACATGTTTCTACTACATGCTCATGCATTATACAATGTTTTGTGTTGTGGTGTGCATACCATTTTGTTGATAAAGTGTCTATTTATATGTTTTTGTGAGTAATTTTGGACTCTGTTAAGTACAAAATTTGGGGATAATCATGTTTCCATGTTTGGAACAACTAATGGTTATGTGTTTCACACTTTGCCCCTTGCATGATTTCATGCCTCTTATATGCACACTTTTTTCATATGATGCACACACACACACACACACACACACACACACAATCTTTGGCATGTTGAGTGACCAATGCCACGATTATATCATGCTTTGATGTTTAGCATCTTCGCATGTCAAAATTTTTTTTGAATAGCTCTTTAAATTTCAATTTTTAGGGTATAATTCGTAGTTTGTGTTTTTGGTACTAACTTTTGTCTAACCAAGTTTGTTGTCGTTCATTGTGTTCTGTTTTTATGGTATTTGCTACTCTGTTTTGTAGATGGCTACACGAAAAACTGTTGCTCAACGTGGTGATAAGAGAAAGCGCCATGATAACAGCCTGTTTCGCTCCCCTCAACACTTTGAGAGATATGTCCTTCAATTCGAAACAACTCCAATCGTTCAGGAGAGACATGTGCATCTTCAACAAACAACTCCTTTCCCTCGGATTTGAGATGCCTAGTATATATCATGATGTTCAACCTATATCCGGTTAAGAAGTTGTCAACCATCAACAATGCTAGAGCTATATTCCTCATGGAGCTTTGTGAGAACACCTACATTGACATTAGTGCACACTTGTACCATATCATTGCAAAGTCCACAAAGACAACCTCAAGATCATAGCTTGTTGTCCCAAGTCTTATAATGAGGATTCTTTATGAAAATGGTGTGGAGACTCCACAACACATAACCCTAATGATTCCATCTCCTTCCATAAACTCTCAAACAATCCTAAGAAGTAAGGTTCGACTTCCTAGAGATGAACAAGCTGAAGAGACTGAAGAAGCACCTCCTGTTGATACAGAGACTGAAGTAGAAGGACAACAACCTCTTCCAAGACATGGTGGTGGTTGAGGTAGGAGTGGAGCATCATCATCGTCATCAATTCCTCCAGATGCTTTTCAGATCATACTTGACAAGATTGATAGTCTTCGGGATGTAACAAATGAGCATTCCAACAACCTTGTAGCTATCCAGGACCAAATCAACATGTTGGCAGCCAAGTTTGACAGCTTTAATCACCAGCCTTTACCGTTTGGTCATTTCAGTCAAAAAGGGGGAGTAGAATGGTAGCTCTTGAGGGGGAGCTTATATTGAAGGGGAGAACATAACATTGGTTTTAGACTATGGTTTATGGTTTTATTATGGTTGTCATAGCACTTTATTTTAGTACTCTATGGTTTTAGTATTTTGTTTTTAAAATACTTGAATACTTTGTGTTATGGATACTTGAATTTTTAGTTATTTAGACTATAGTTTTTATGTACCCTTGCTTATGTAGCTTAGTACTTTCAGTAAATGTTTTGTATTTTCTTTAGTACTCTTGTGCCCTTGTTGGATCTTGTATCCTTGATGCAATTTAAACCTAATGCTTCTTGTTTTAGTGTTCTTGCATCGGTTGAGTGTTGGACATGCAAATGATACTTTGCTTTGAGCTTATTTGCTTGCATGTACGGATGTTCATTCACCGTGTGAATGTTCATTGTAGTCCCTATTTATAGTGATTGTTCTTGTATGATCAAGTTATGCTTCATTATTACATTCATACTTGCTTGATCGTATTGTGGTTGCTCCATATGCTTTCTAACTTTTTTTGCTTACAATGAACTTAATGAGTGCATTTTGTGATATTGTTTTCAAGAGACTTGTTCGTATGGTTCAAGAGCTTCACATATCTAGAATTAGGTATGAGTGAGTTTTGGCAACTGTTCCTAACTCACATTTTTAAGTCTAGAGTCTGTTTTATGGTTTTGCCACGGAATAGCTAAAGGGGGAGATTGTAATGTTGAATTTATTCAACTATGTGCTGGCTTTATTCCGTGCCAAATTTACTTGTAATTCATCATTTAGAAACCCTGTATTTAGGTGGGAATAATGTAAGGGGGTGTGTGTGAGAGAGTGTGAAATTTTGATCAAGAGTGTGCAACAAAAAGGTGACTCACGACTGGAACTCGTGATTGCCTCGCGAGTGGTGACTCGCCAAAATGAAGCACACATGTGAAGCATGCAGGAAGATGAAAAGTCAGGACAGCTGGATCACTACAGGATAACAAGAACAGTCTAGCCTAGTCTGGTAACTGGCAACTAGAACTTGTGACTCATCCTAGTCGCGAGTGACACGCTAGTGCACCCTATTTTGTTGAAAAGTGAATTTTCACATTCCATCTCTTACCCTACTACAATTACCCTTATACCCACAAAATATAGTGTAGATGAAGAGAGAATTTTGAGAGAAGATCCTTAGAGAAAAACAAGATTGATTCATCCACAATGTTATACATTTGATTCTCCAAATTCTTCTACTCTCACCCTCTCCATTGTCATACCCTTGAGAGGAATATAAACCAAATCCTTACCTCACCAAATTCAGAATAGTGAGAAGGCTCTTGGTGTTTGGGAAGTAGTTCAAGAGAGAACCAATTCATATTGGTTGATGCAATTGGCTGATTGTAGGATCCGGTAAGCTAGAGAAGACACGATTCGGTGTAACCTTGTTGGAGCAAGAAGCTTGGAGGACTTAGGTGCATAGGGTAGACATCCGACTAAATCACTTGGCTAAATAACTAGGTTACAACTTGTGTTAAGGGGTCTAAAAATGTACAAGTGGTATTAGAGCAGGTTAGCTCGTGTGTTAAGATCTTTTGATCAAAGAGTTGATCCTTGACCCCTGTTGTCATAGAACATGGTCACTCTCTTGTGATTCCTCCCCACTTTGATGGAAACAATTATGCCTACTGAAAAGTAAGGATGAAAGCCCTAAAACCTATTGATGAGAGAGTGTGGAACTCTGTTGAATACAGATGGGAGAAATCGACTACTCCTGTTAATGAGTGGTTAACATCTCAAAAAGAGGCAGTTGCTTTTAACAGCAAAGCCATGAATGCTATTTTTAATGCTATTTCTATGGAGGAATTCAAGAGAATCTCAAATGTTGAGGTTGCTTATACTGCATGGAATATTCTCCAAACTGTGCATGAAAGCATAAAGGCAATTAAAATTAATAAGTTGCAGCAGTTAACTACTAGATTTGAAAGCGTTAGGATATCTGATGATGAGTGTATTGATGAATTCTATGCTAAGCTTATTGATATTGTTAATTTTGCTTATAATTTGGGTGAAATTTATGATTAACCTAAGATTTTTAGGAAGATTCTTAAATACTTAACTAAGGACTTTAGACCTAAAGTGACTGTCATTACTGAAAGTAAGGATATGGACTCCATCCCTATTGATGAGCTTATGGGATATCTCCAGTCCTATGAGCTAGACCTACCCAAAACAAACAAATCCAAATCAATGGTTCTTAAGTCAGTTGATAATGTTGATGAGAATGGATTTGATGATGAACTTTTCTACAAAGATTGCTTATCTTGCCAAGAACTTTAGAAACATTCTTAGGAACAACAATAGAAGGGAAATAGGTAAAAACAATGTTGAACCTAGGAATTTTAAGAAAAATGAACCAATTAAACTTAATAATGCTGATAAATCAAAAGAAAAAGTTGCTCAGACTTCTAGTAATTCACTAGGTCAACAAGGTTTTGGTTGTCAAGGATATGGTCATGTAAAATCTGAATGTCCTACATTCTTGAGGTCAAAGGGTAAAGCTATGGCTGTAACCCATAGTAACGATGAAGTTTCTGATCACGAGTCTGGTAGTGATGAAGATGGAAACTTCTTTGCTTTCACAGTTATTGCTGTAGTTGATAAAAGTGTTGTGGTTGAAGAGAACCCTTCTGATGGGGAACTCTCTGAGTGTACTGATTTGCAAGAAACTTTTCATAAGTTGTGCAAGATTGTTGCAAAGGATGCAATGAGTGTAGACTTAGGTCTAAAGAAGATTGCTACTCTTAAACTTGAAAAGAAAAACTTGTTCTGAATTTGCTTAATGTTAATGAATTGGTTAATAAGGTAAAGACTGAAAATATGATGTTGCTTGATAAGATTAAGAACCTGGAACTAGAATTATCTGTTGCTAAAGAAAAAACAAATAGGTCTGCTAGTTCTAAACTTGATCACATGCTGAGTGTTCAGAAGTCTCCCTTAGACAAAACGGGTTTAGGTTTTGTTGATAGCATCTCTATGTCTGAATCACATTCCACAAATTTTGTTTCTTCTTTTGAGCCTTCTAAGATTGAGATTGTCAAACTAGTAGAAGTTACTCCTGCTCCTACGAAGATTAGGGTTGATCTTAAAGAGTCTAAGCCTAAGAATCCTAACCTCCCTAAGGACAAGAAGCATGATAGACCTTTGTGGGTTTGTCATTTTTGTGGAAAGGCTGGGCATACTAGCCTAAACTGTTTCAAGTTGCAAGCTGCAAAGCGAGCAAATAAGCCAAAAGTACTTGTGCCTCAAGCACAAGATCCTATGGTGCTTATTGGTGAATTGGTAAAGGCTTTAAACTTTTATACCAATCTTGAAGTTGCTCATCATTCTAATATGAATAATAACTCCAAAACCAGAGTTGCATCTAAGAAGTTTTGGATGCAAAAGGCTCAATCTAATTGAGTCTTTTTGTCATGGTCCTTGTGCTTCATCTCAAAATCCTTTGTAACCATTCTTTTCTTGAAGTTTTGTTTCTTTTTGTTTTTATGATTTGCATTGCATTACATTCATGCATTCCATATTAGGTTGTTTTTTGTTTGTTTTTTTCAAAATAATAATAATAATAATAATAATAATAATAATAATAATAATAATAATAATAATAATAATAATAAAAACAAAAAAATGGAAAGAGGGATGTGGAATGATGTGTTTTGTATTACATATCTTGGATTTATAGTTGAGGTTGGCCATATTAATTTTGACATAACATGTATGTGTACCTTGTTTAGCTTGAATGAGCTTATTTTTTTGCACTTTGCTAGTTTTAGCTATGTAGTGCGTGTTGTGTGGGAGTTGTTTATAGTTTTTGATCGCATGATCTTGATTTTGAAGTCACATACTTTTGATTGTAAGGACTAAAAACCTAAGAGAAAGGCATAAATAACCATCTCACCACTGTTTACTAGGGTTGGAAAGGCATAATTTGATCAATTTGATGTTTTGAGAACAATTGGAAATTCTAGGGTTTGGTATTTTAAGAAAATTGGGGATTTTGTTCAATTGGGCTTAAATTAATGAAATTGCCTTGTGAAATTGATAAATTATATCATTATATGATGTTTCCTAACTAGTGTAATGGTTAATTGATCAATTTGATTTGGTTTTGAAATTGGGTTTTTCAAAATTTGGGGTTTTTGGACTAAAATCAAGAATTAAGCAGTTACAAGTATAAAGAATCTTACCACTACCCTAGCCTATCCCAAAATACCAACCTACAGTTGAACCTTTGCTCCAATACCTAATTGGACTTGATCTTGTAGTAGCCTTCTTTCCTTTATTGCACAAATCTCCAATCTGTGACTAACTTCTTTGCACAGATCCAAGTGCATGACTAACTCTAGCAACTTGAATGATTATTGTTGGCTGCAAGGTGCTTCACTTCAACAATAATGAAGATTATGAAGCACTTAGTTACAAAACTTGACAGTGTACAGATGCAGTTGTTTCACATATAGAGTATATGAGTTCTAGGTCTTTCTTTCCGTACATAATGACTTTTAAAATAAGCCATATATATGACTAGGGTTGTGAGAAAAGAAATCCTAATCAAACAAATCATCATGGGCCAAAATTTAGATCTGGAAATTCTGAAATCCTAGATCTCGATAGATCAAGCTTATGTTGAGCTTCTCCATTAAACTTTGTTAGGTTCTAAAGATTTATGATTAAATGTTTAGATTCGTATTTTGTATATGTTGGAAAATCGAGAACAAAAACATGTCTAGATTAGGTGTTAGACACTGCTCAAGATTGTAGAAATCAAGATTTAAGAACATTCAAGCTACAGAAAGGAGAGTTCAAGTTCTGTGAAGCTCGACCGATCGAATATTAGATCTGATCGATCGAAAATCATAGTAAAACAAATTATGTAGAATTTAAATCAGACCCAAGCCCGCAAAAATGTCTAGAGTTTCAGTCCAACACTTCAAGGTATAAAAGGAAAACTCTAATCATGTTTTAGAAACCCTTGGACGTCTTGTGAGTTACTCTTGTGAGATCTGAGAGGTTCTGTACCTTCTAACTTAACAAGGATCTGCCGAATCAAGAGATCTACAATCAAGAACTGGTGGAAATAAGTTTCTACTAAAGATCAACTACTGATGGTAATTTAAAACCTTTGAGTGAGCTCTCAGAGTCATAAGCGTGGAGCTTGTGTTCAACAAATCCAAGAAAGAAGAGTCTGTGGAGTTAGAGCTGCATGTGATCGTGTTAGTAAGTTCTACATGAGGTAGCAATAGATTTACGGTTTAAATCTTTTGTAAACTTCCAATTTTTTCTAGTAGATTTGTTTTACCATGAGGATAGCTAGGTCAAATCCTCCTCAGGATTTTACCTTGAAACTGTTGATTTTATTGGTTTTCCTAGGTAATCATATTGTTGTCTTCTTTATGTTTCCGCACTACATGATATGATATTTCACTGTTTAATCTAGATCTGATAATTAACCTAAGTTACTACTTGGCTAATTTACTAGGGTTAAACAATCTGTTTTAAGGGGTCTAAACAAACAAACAAACAAACTTTGATACTGGCATCTATCGAGCTTCTCTCAAGACTTAATGAGACAGTTTTTCTTCACTTATTTCTTGGATCAATCTTCATGTCTTTGACAATACCACTTGCTATGTTTAAACAACATACTCCCTGATATATTAAACCTAACTTAGATCTACTCAATTATAAATAAAGTGTGTTTTGTCAAAAGGATTAGTCAATTACATAGAAAATATGACCCTAACATGTCTTCTAGCTCTTTTCAGAGCTTTTCTTTCTCCACATTTGTAGGCAAGGTAATGCTTTAGCTAATGGCTTTGCCAAGAGAGCAAAGTTTCTTTATAATTATTATTAGTTGGATTTTTCAGCTATTGAATAAATTGGCCTCTTTGGCCTGTTTCTAAATATATATATATATATATATATACATATATATATATATATATAAATTCTTTCTCAAAGAAAAAAAGACAATCCAATATTCAATTCTGAGATCAAAACATATATAGTTTCTTTCTTCTGTCTATGTTGACCGGGGAGTTCACAATTTACATTATAGACGTTTAAATGCTAATTGCTATATAATAAATATAAAGAAGGTCTTCTAAAGGTTTGGTTTCCGCGTTACAGGGTTTTCTAAAGGTTTGGTTTTCGCAAGGCACTAGTTGAAAGTGACCTTTGTTGAACTTTCCGAGCAAAGCCAAATAATAAAGCTTTTTCTTTGCTTTAATTTCGGAAAATTGGAACAATTTATTGTTTCATACTCTTTAAGGTACATATAATGCCCACATGTTCAGTTGTTCACATGTGTCTACGCTTTTTTATAAAAGAAAAATATCATCTTACACATTTATTTTACATAAATATCCATGATTTATGATATAGAAACATTCACATTTTAACACATGAAATTTATAAAAAAAACGAATTTGAAAAAATCCTTGTGAGAATCTCATCAAGGTTTTCAGACCCGGACCGTTTATTGAACCGTAAAAGAGAGAGGTTCAAGGTTTTTGAGGTCGAACCGAGGTCGAACCGGGGTCGAACCGTGATGACGTCATAATTAATTTAATAATTATTTTAAATATATATAAAAACATTAAATTAATAAAAAATAGAAAAATTAACTAAAATAGTCAAAAACAAATATAGATAGTATTTTTTATAACATAACTTTCATAATACAAATAAAATTATTAAATTCTAAAAAAAACAATAGCTATTGAGTTTCTAAATTATTTTTAAATCACGACAAAACACACTTTAGTACCCAATAATTTTTATTTTATGAAACCCAATAAAATAGTGAAGAGACAAATGAGTTTATTTGCTCATGGCCAAGCCCATTTGATTGCCGATCTTTTTTTCCCAAGCCCATTTGAATAGTCACTATTCACCATTTATTATGAATTAAAAAAAAAAAGTCAAAAGCTAGGTCTGAATGTGTCAATGCATTTAAAAATTGTTAAAGTTAAATAAATAATAAAACTCAAGAAGGAAGTGCTTGACAGCAAGCAAGCATTATATAATTTATATGTTAGTTGTTGACAGCAAAGCACGGCAGCAGAAAAGAAGAATTCTCCGGAAGCAGCAAGGAAGTTTACAACATTTTTAGCAATACTTTCACAATAAAATTTATGTGAAAAATTGTTAATAGTTTTAATTTAAACTTACTATTGAAATTATTTTTTTACTCACCAATATTAACTAATAACAATCAACTAATAACAATCTGTTATTTAAAATTTATTGTGAAACATTGTGAAAATATTGTAGTAATATTTAATTGTGATTTTTTTATTCTTTTATTTTTTTTTTATCTTTCCTTGCATCCGTACGTTTCTTTTCCTTTTTTTTTTTTTTTTTTTTTTTTCTCTTGTGTTTTATCCACCACACGCGTGTCCCCATCCCCACTTCTCTCATCTAGGCCTGTCCAACAACAACCGAAACCCGACCCACCAGACCCGGACCGAAAACCGGCCGACCCGACGTCGATGACGGTTGGCCGGCGGGTCTCCACCTCCAGAATCCGAAAACCGCGGGTCGGCCGGCGGTTGTTCTCCCCAAAACTCGAAGAAACCCGACCGACTGATCAAAAGAGAAATTTCCGGCGAAAGTTTTTTAGATCCGGCGAGATCTCAGCCATTTCCGGCGAGATCTCAGCTAGATCCATGAAATCTCCACCGGATTTGGTGAGATCTCACTAGATCTGGCGAGATCTCGCCGAATCTGGTGAGATTGCATCAAAACCAGCGATAATCCGGCGACAATCCGGCGAAAATATCACGGAAATTTTGCAGATTTTGCCGTTTAGTTGCCGGTTTTTGGACGATTTTGAGCTCCTCAACTCCGCCCGAACTGACCGCCATCCGTTGAAGGTCGGATCAGCCCGATCCGGTGAGCCATCCGGTCGGCGGCGGGTTCATTTTCTGGCCACCCGATCTGGTCGGGTCGGTTCCGGGTTGGGCACAAACCCGACCCGGACCGACTCGTGGACAGCCCTACTCTCATCTAGATTTTATATTTCTACATTCTTCCTCCACAGTCCGCACAGCTCCAGTCCTCTCTGCTTTTATTTTTCTTTCTTTATCTCTAGCTCTCTCTTCCTCATCTCGTTCTCTCATACTCTCACGCCCTGTCATACACACATTACCAGCAGAGAACAAAGCCAGAATTTAAAGCTTGCTTCGCCCAAGAAAAGAGTTTCTGAAGAGAGGGAGCTGCGTGATGTACTCTGAAGAGAGAAAGAAGAAGAAACATAAAGAGATGCTGTATTTTTGCTTTTTTCCTTCTCCGTTGTCTTGTTCTTCCTCTGCTTCTTCTTCTTCTCTGTTTTTTTTTTCTCCCTTTCATTTGGTTCCAGATCTGAAAAAACCCAAAGCACTGCTGAAGTATTTGCCCAAAAAAAGGAACCGTCCGAACCTCAAAAACCGGTCACGGTTCTCAGAACCGTATGGTCCGACCACGGTTCGGACGGGTCCTTGCTTTTTGCCCATAGAACGGTTCTTGATGCTAAAAAAACCGTAAAACTCAGAGGTTCCCGGTTTTCCCGGTCGGACCGTACGGTCCGGCCCGGGTTTCAAAACTATGAATCTCATTGCCCTTTTAAGAATGTGTAAATTTAAGAGATAATGGAACATGATGTGTACAAAGAAATATAGAGTGTGAGACATTCAAAGCATCTGATGCCACGAATATGGCCACATTCAAACTAATCAACATATTCATGCTAATCAATGGGTCGCACCATTAATTTAATTAGTAAAACACACTATTATATGAGATAGAGACTAATGATTGATAAATAGGGATTGTGTATATGAGGCAATTAAAAGGTGGTTTAACCATGTTATTAAGAACATTATTATATGTAATGAAAACCATATTTAGACCCATTGGTTTTAAATGGAGTTTAATAAACATTGACATATTAACTAATTATAGAATACCAATTGTTACCAAAGCTATGTTCTAAGAAGTTATAGTATTATTTAAATTAAAACTTTATTACAAAATTTTCAAGAAAAAAAAAAACACTAGTTATTCATTTTAATAATCTAATTTTTCTTTTTATGATATACTGCCATGTTATTTAAAATATTTTGTATTTAAATTTAACCTATTTATGGTTCAATTTTAATAATGCTAATGACATCTTTTCTTAATTAGTTTTACATTATTTATTGTTTCAACGTTGATAAGAGAGAGAGAGAGTTGCTATCAAAAAAAAAAAAAAACGTTGATAAGAGAGTTCACAATTCACACTGTTTACTTTTGAACGCTAAATACTAGTCTGAGTCTCTGACTTTTAACGTACGTAAAAAGGATGAATGGGTAATTAAGACGTGAGTGCCCAAGAACAGGCCACGAAACTAAGAATGTCTTTGACAACACCACATAATCTATATATTCTATATATAAAACCGAAGCTTTTGCATCTCCCACAATTTTCCACGTCAGCAACACGTATATAAATAATAATAAATCTTTTTTTTATCCACCAAATATAATTTACAAACCCGATTAAAAAAAAATTTACAAACCCTATTCTTATTAAACCCAACTACAAAAGGAGCCTAAATGTAGAAATCAGCCGCAACTATCTCAAGCCTATCTCTCAAACGCAAACTTAGCACAAAACCCTTGATCAGCCGCAACTATCACTCCCATCTCTCTTTTGATTATTTTTTGGTCCCCTTTCTGGGCATTTAATCTCCCTGTTCAATTTCTCAAGAACTCCTTGGTAAGATCACCTTGAATCCTCAATCTTCCTTATCTTCTTCCTTTTTTGTTGCTGTTGTCCTAATTTATTTGCTTATAATTAATTTTTGGTTTTTTTTTTCCATAGTTTCTGAACATTCTTGAATGAGGACGAAATCAAGATGACTTTGCGGCTGAAGGATTGATTTGGGGTTTTTATTAGTTTTGGGATTTTGGGTTTCCTAATTAGGGTTTTTTGCAATTATAGATTCTAATTGCTAATATGTTTCATCTCTGTTCTTTTTTGTTTTTCCCAGGGAAATACAATAGAAGATAGAATTCTACCAAGGCTTTGTCTCTTGGCGTTTTGAGGAATGGTTAGTGATGTTTTTAATTCAATTTAGGATTTCCTCCCTAACCTGTGCTCTTTATTTATTTGTTAGAGGTAGTTTTAAATATATTTTGGGTTCTATTTGTTGTTATCCATATATTTTGGGTTTTCAGTGATATGTATGGGCTGTGTGTTGCAGATAGTTATGGGTTGCTGCTGGGGTTTTTTTAATTAATTTATTTTGGGTTTGTTTCATTCTCAGGTTGCTGGAGTTTTTAATATCGTTTTTTAGCTGAATTTATTTTAATTTAGGCATATGTTTGGATTTATCAAAAATTTAGGCTTATGTTTGGGCATATGATTTTTTGAAAGAAAAATTCTTTATGTTAACAGAAAATGTTCGTAATATATGATTGTTTAAGGTCCTCAGATATTGTCGAGAACTGTTTTTTTCTTTTTTGTTTCTCTAAAACTACACAATAAATTAAAACATGCAGTTCTCTTTACAAAAACAGTCCTATGGATAGTGAGATTGACATGTCTTTCCATTTGATTTTTGAATTTGATTGTGATTATCAATTTTTCATATACTTACTAATATATTTATTGTTTCTATGTCTTATTGTGGTACAAATCGAATACTTTAGTGGGGTTTTTCAAACTGGGGCTTCTTCCCAGTTAAGTGATGGTATTATGATTTCTTTTGATTTCATTTTTGTTTTTGGTATCTTAATTTCTAATGTTGTTTCCACTTTGCAATTTTTATTTCATGTTAAATTATGCTTGATATGACTTTTGATTTTAGTTCTAATATCACATTAGCTACTGAGCATGTGAATCTATTTCCAACTCCTAAAGCTTAGAATGACCTGTTTTTGATGCTGTCTTCCAGATCTTGCACATTTGTTTGCTACCTCCTAAAGATTGCAATCTCTGTAGTTCTGCACCTCTATAATCATAATACACCTGAAAAAGAAAAAAAAATTCACTGTAGTTTGACAAATGTTTTTTCGAAATGTTAAATGCTTTTTTTTAGTTAAAACTCTTCCTATATATATATATATATATATGATAGTACAAAACTGATCTCTAATCTAAATGATTTACTAAAACTTTTGGGTTTAATTTACAGTTAGTTGAGAAGGATCCAAAAGCAGCTATAGTTTTGACAGAGATACATTGATCCATGTCTAGGTATAGAAATATATATTATGTTACTTTCTTTTTTGCGTGCTTGGAGTTGCAAAGGATGTAGGAGTTAATTCTCTCGCTGTTGTTTTTGTGAGTTTGATTTAGGTGGTCATTTATTGCACTATTATTGATCTTTGTTATTTTGTTTTTTACAAATTATTTTAATTAAAAAATACTTATTTTGCAGGTTCTACTTTCATTTTTGGATAAAGAGCTACATACTTAACTGCATTGGTAAAATATGGAAGGTAAAATATTTGTTTTCAATCATACAACCTGCCCTTGAATATTTTGTATCTATAGAAATTCTTCTCTTGGCTTCAACTCAAACTTTTCTCATAAAGAATACTACTTTGGTTAGTGGGAAAGAAAGGTAAAACAGCTACTGTCATAATCTGTAAAGGAAAAACCAAACAGCTCGGCAACCCAATCTGTTCTGTGTTAGACAGCACCTATAAGATAATATACCTAACTGTTTTGTTCTTATTACATAATCTGAATCTAAATTCCCAAATTTTTGAATGTTTACATAAATTTATGATCTTTTTCACTCATTTTTATTGTGTCCATGCTTTAATTTAACAGATATTGCATTAAACGACATCGTTGGGTTATTTTGGCATTTTAAAAGGTGCAGGAGTGGTGGAGAAAGTAGTGTTAGAGGTAGAGATAAAGGAATATAAGTATGAGGAATTAGTTAAAGCCCTTGAAAACTTTGAAAACAGGTATTATATCTTTCTATTCTTTTTGTTTGTTTATCTTATTCTTTGACTGGATTGAAAAGAATTAGATTCCCATAGGTGTATAAAATTTGTTAACCCCAACAAACTTTAGTAGTTTTGGAAATCCTTAAACATTTTTGGCAGTTATAAATAAACAGTTAAGTTCTTTCTCAATCTAACATTTTAATCTATTTAGATTTTTATAATTTTGGGTGTGTTATTGATGGTTGATATACGTGCCGATTTGTTTGGTCTGTTATCCGCTCACCCTGTTACTCCCTTGATATCCTTGCTCCAGGAGGTATAAAACAACGCAAGAAAGCTCGGTGAGCTAAAACTTTTAGAGTTACTTTCTTTCCAATTGAGTCTAAAATCTTAACAATTTATGCTAGGTTTGTTAATTCTGCTTCCAACAATCTTCCTCTATGTTCTTGATATTTGGTTCTTCATTTTGTGAATTTTAATTATTTTTATTTTGCTTCATTCATCTCTCTTCAAATATTACGATTATTTGTTGGTGATATTTCTGCATTATGGTGTTTTTAAAACAAGGTTGCTTTTGAATCAATTTATTTCTATGCTAATGGTGTATATATTGAGAATTTTAATAATAAAGGCATGGAAGATTTTGATAAAATCATGAATCTTAACTTTTGTTGAGGGTTGCAAAAGTCGGAAATGAAAATTCAGGAATTCTACTTTTGTCTGCACAGTTTTGCAAGGCAGGAAGCTTATGATGGGGGAGCTTTAGTTGTAGAGCATAGAGAAGAATGAAGCAATCCAAGAGAGACTCTTTGTGATACGGTGTCGAGTCAACAACAATATGCTTGCAACAATATGATAACTTAAACAAGTCTTAAGAAGAAGGTTATTTTTATTGATAAAATATAGTTAGTGAAGCTGCCCTCAGCAATTTAATAAGATTTTGTTGTTGATTTACAAAACTATTTGAATATTATGATTATTTGTTATTAGTGCATGTCATATATTTTACTTTCTGTTAGTGTTTCTTCAAATGAGCAATAATTTGCTTTGTTGGCAGATTAAGAAATATTTGACAAGGTCACTATATATATATATATATATATATAGACACACACGCACCTACCTTGGTTGACCAGCTCAAATCCTAAAGAAATTTGTACATTCCCTTTGTGTGAGTTATTCCTTAAAATCCAAAGCGAAAAGGTTTATTTAAGTTGACTAATTTCTCTCAACCTAACAAAAAATGCATTTAATTTGATTAAAAAAAATATTAAGCATTTCTAAGAACTTTCCCGTGCATCGCATGGGTTAGCGACTAGTGTCTTTGTAGTCAGCACACCAAAGACTCATATTTTCTGATGAGTCCAGAAAAATCATTAAGGTCATCCATTAATATGGACGACCTTGCATCATTAGTAGACAATCAAAGATAAATGCTCAACACATTTAATAACGACCATCAAATGTCTTAAACTCTCATCAAGACAAAGAATGTTACAATCAAGGTAATAATCACTTTAATTTATGCACAACAGCTACCTAAGTCACCTATAAAAGAGACAATTTGTATCACTAGCTAAGGTATGTCAAAAACCACTACAAAATGCTATCTATATATAAAAGATATGGGCTAATACTAACTGAAGCATCAGAGGCTCCTCCACTGGGCATAATCCGGTGGTCTCTTCGATCAACTCTCTTTATCTTGTAGGTCCTACAAGATCGTCTAAAGCTTCGGATTGGATGAATGATCCAACTGGCGATTTGGGCATCATCAGTTTGGCGCCGTCTGTGGGGAGAAGATTTGCCATTAAGCTCTTCCTGTAACAAAGGGTTAATCTATTCATTTTGGAGTAATGGAAACTAAAGTGCAGGACCAAATAACCCAAAATATCACTCCAATCAAGGAATCCTCCCATCTGAATCTCTAATACACTACTGGAGCACCTTCGTCATTTTGCTGGTAAAGGACAAATGTAAAGAAAAAACCCCTTCTCACAAGTGGGTGTTAAATATTGGATGCATTCCATGGGCTAAACCCACTAATCCATCCATTGAGTATAATTGTTTAGGTACGTTTGATAGCTTGATTCTCCCTATACTAATATTTTTATTTGGTAGAATTACGTTTTGCCTAAGATCTTAAAGTCTTACCTCTCAGGTGACTCCAAATAAGGCATAAACAATTTTCAGAAACAATTACGTTAGCTATCAGATAGTGTATTTACAATTTGGCATTGCATACTTAATTTTAGGCTAGTATTCTAGAAAATTTGCTTAAAAAGGAATAGTCCCAATTAAGCAAAGCACCTATTAAAAAGGTCAACTATGGAGATAATGGATGCATGCATAACAATTCAAAATCTTTTAGAAATTTACCATAATCGTCACTACACCAAAAATAGTGAATTATTTCACAAGAATAGTGCAAATCTCATATTACTTGTTTCAATTAGTCACAAAAATCACAAGAGATACACTTATCCAAAAGAGGGTTTAAATATTTGTACAGCTATGAAGTTTAAAAATCTACAGCCTATACAATATACACGAAACACACTATAAATATATAGTAAAAGAAAGAGAAATAAAAAATATTCATGGTCAAATACCGGCAAAGTATTATGATCGAATCCAATTTATGGCCATTAGAAAGGGTTTTATAACATTTCCTAATATGGTAACAGACTGTTTGTGTCTTCAATTGATATTTTGATAACATCCTAGTTGATATTCAAGCATTATGGCTTTTTATATCACTACTTTTCTTTCCTAATACATCTTGCTAAGATAGGAAATATGGAAGTCAAGGATTCTTGCTTTGCCAAAGATAATAAATCTTAACTTTCTGCATTTGAAAAAAGTTAATCCAAAATTTATTATCTTAATAGAATTATAGTGCGTCATTTCTGAGCACTAAAAAGGTGTATTGAAATCTTATTGCCTGTCTAAATTATTTAAAAAAAAAAAAACTGCTTTAGACATTAAACTTGAAGTTATTCAGTTTCGATTTTTGAAGTTAAAGAATTTTTGGATAAAGAAAGTTAGTGAATACTCCTATATGTTTTTACTTTCTATAGTTAGTTTCCTAATGGAAATTAATTTTATAAATGCTCCTTAGAGCAGCCAATTAAATGTATTAAATGTTTTATGTTTTTGCTTTTAGAGTGGTCAATATCATTAGATATAAGATGGTTTAAAAAATATGATAATGACATTATTTTTGGGTAAAAGGATCCAGTAATTCAAGGAATGCAAGTTTAATTGTAAAATTTCATAATTAAAAAATCATTAGAATTTATGCCAATATACATAAAGATATTTAGTATCAGTACATTTCTTCTTGAAATAAATTCCATCATCGTTGCTAAGATATGAAATTTTGTATCTTGAAATGTTCCACCATAGAATGAACAAAGTTTACTATTCAAACTTTTCCATGTATAATTACATGTTACTTTGACTTTGGGAATGGAGAATTTAAATTTTTCCATTTATAGATCCCACCATTTATACGGTTTCATGAAAACTTTAGTGGTATCTATATGTCTGTGCATCATAATTTCATAAATTGAGCCATTATTTTAGTGCTCAATATGTACTAAATTATGCTTACTTTGTTTTATACACTTACATATTTGTGTTACATAGTCAATTGAAGGGATATTGTGCTAAAGACTATGTCATGAACGCATTAAAATATACCGTCCTTAAAAATAAATAAATAATTCAGACATTTGTGGTTAATATTATTTATGAGTGACAATATAGCTCTAAATCTAACACTTTGTGCAGTAAGAGTACATTATAGTACAACAACTAGACTAGCTACTGCACATATATTCTTTAAGTCCATAGGAATAAGAATGAGAACTCATTAAGAGAGCCTGCCAAGAAGAAGATCAAAGTTTTGTCCCTCAATACTTTAAAGAAGCATATAGTCAGTAGCTTTAGTGTTCATATATCATAGTATACATATCTATGATTCACATTTAGTTCACTTCGTCAAAAGATATCTATTATAGTTCAACATGCAATTTGCCTATTTGGATATTGTCATTCCTAACAAAATGCAGCAAGCATTATTGAGGTGACTCATTTTGAGTACACAATTAAAGCTAAGATTAAGCCCCATGAAAGAAATATATGGGTTCAAACCATGAAAGATTATTCATTTGGTTATCATCAAACAAAAGACTGCACCCTTCATGTTTGAACGGGGACAAACCCTTTGGTCGTCTTCAGATACTATGGACAACAACGATAAAAGAACTCAGGATGACCTTCGTCCTTTGATAAATGAAATATAGCCTTGGAACGACCTCGACGAATTACCACAATGTGGCTTAGTTCTCATCCCTTCAAATGAACGAAGCAAGAGAGATCTAGGCCCTCAACATGAAATATCATGTTAGGCTTAACAAAAAAGATCTCAAAGGAGGAGAACTTAGCAAGGAGACTCCAATAGTAAAAAGAACAATGTACGTGTCAAAATAACTCATCAAGAAGACTACAACAATGAAAAGATCGAAGTACGTACACAATAGTATTGTGATTTAAGGTCTCTTGTCTAGGTAACTCATTTATTTCTTTCTTTTTAATTAGCCATGCCATATATTAGCTTATTATAACTAAGTGCAAATCAAACTTGCATGATTATCTACAAATATGTATATATAGAACATGTTGAAAATATTGCTATAAAATTATTACAAATATCACAATTAATATGGCTTTATATATTCTTAGTAGCAAATGTTTCATCGTCACGAATTTGAGAGGTTCTATTAGGTCTCCTAAACTTAAAATGCTAGATGATCATGTTCACAATATGGTCATGATTTTAAATCTCAATAAATTTCCGCTATCTCCATCAACTCACCAAAATCTTTTTAAATTGCTTTAAAAATTATATATGGTGCAAGCAATTAACAAAGACCAGCTTAAAGAAGCATATAGTCAAATAGCTTCATTTTTTTTTTAATCTTGTAGAATACTTCTCTATGATTCATATAGAATGCACTTTGTCAAATGACATCCATAATTGTATAGCATGCAAGTGCATATTCGTACACTGTAATTCCTAACAAAATGCAGCTAGCACTTTTGAAGTGACTTAACCGTACAATTAAAGAAGAAGGAAGAGGAAATTGCAATTATAAACAGCAGTGGCCATAGTTGTAAAAGCACCCAAAAAAAAAAAAAAAATTGAAGCAAAAGAGATCTAGGCCTTAGACATGAAGTATCATGTTGAGCTTAAAAAACCTTGAAAAGAGAAGAGCTCGTAATCTTAAAAAGGGAAGAGCTCGTAATCTTAAAAAGGGAAGAGCTAGTCAAAGATCCTATCAATAAAAAGATCGGGGTATGTGACAAAATAATATCGTCATTTAAGGTAACACATTTATCTCTATATCTTTTATATTCGTCTACAAAAATTTACACCTAGTAAGGTTTCATGCAAAAATGTATGCATTACTAGACAGATCACGAAAGAGGTAAAACTCTAGGATTACAAGGAAATCAGAAAAAGGTCCACCTAGGCTATTGGTAACTTATTATTTATATATGAATTGTTTTAAAATTCTTGTTTTACCAGTCTTGGCAAGTGCATGTGCTACTTAATGCAGACATCAACATGGCCTCAAGAAGGTCCAAAACGACATAGCATCAAGGAATCCTTCCAGCAACAAGTGACAAGATTCCTTAAATAGATGTTAGTCACCAAAAAATGGCCAAGTGATAAGATTCCATCAGGACGGATGTAAATCACTAACAAAGCCTAAGTGATAAGATTCCTTAAATGGATGTAAGTCACCAAAAAATGGCTAAGTGATAAGATTCCGCCAAGACAGATGTAAATCACTGACAAAGCCTAAGTGACAAGATTTCTTAAAAGGATGTAAGTCACCAAAAAATGGCCAAGTGATAAGATTTTACCAAGGCAGATGTAAATCACTGACGAAGCCTAAGTGATAAGATTCCTTAAATGGATGTAAGTCACCAAAAAATGGCTAAGTGATAAGATTCCGCCAAGACGGATGTAAATCACTGATGAAGCCTAAGTGACAAGATTCCTTAAATGGATGTAAGTCACCAAAAAATGGCTAAGTGATAAGATTTCGCCAAGACGGATGTAAATCACTGACGAAGCCTAAGTGACAAGATTCCTTAAATGGATGTAAGTCAACAAAAAATGGCTAAGTGATAAGATTTTGCCAAGACGGATGTAAATCACTGACAAAGCCTAAGAAATAAGATTCCTTAAATAGATGTATGACACCAAAAAAAAAAAAAAAAGGAAAATATTTTTCTAGACCGATGTAAATCGCTGACGAAGTCTAAATGGCAAAGCTCAATAATTGGATACAAGTCACCTAAAAGTGGCTAAGTGACTAATACCCTTAGATGAGTGTAAGCAGACAAGGCTTCTCATACAAACGCGACAACTAGAAAATGAATGAAAGAAGCAACATCAAAGTGATCAAAAATGGTCATCCAAAGAAATCACCTCGCTCTTCAGCAGTGATAAAAAATGGTCGTCCAAAGAAATCACTTTACCCTTCAGCGGTGATAGAAAATGGTCGTCCAAAGAAATTAGCTTGTTCTTCAGCAGTGATAAAAAATAATCGTCCAAAGAAATTAGCTCACTTTCAAGATCAAGCTATGATCGCTCAAACGTCCAAAAAGACCTTCAAAAGGCAGATACTAAGAAGTCGTCGCAAAAATACTACCATTCTTGAAGAAGAAAGTAGTTGAAGATAAAGAAGCTTGAATCTAAACAAGTCAAGAATATTCCCTAAGCTTGACAAGCTTAAAGCAAAATCAGACTTGGGAATGGGGGGCAACAAATATGGATGACCTTAATGATTTTTCTGGACTCATCAAAGATAACTACTTAACACATTCAATAACAACCGTCAAAGGTCTTAAACTCTCATCAAGACAAAGAACAGTACAATCAAGGTAATGATCACCCTAATTTATGTACAACAGCTACCTAAGTCACCTATAAAAGAGACAATCTGTCTCACTAGCTAAGGTATGTCAAAAACCAATACAAAATGCTATCTATATATAAAAGATATGGGCTGATACTAACTTAAGCATTGGAGGCTTCCCCACCGAGCATAATCTAGTGATCTCTTCGATCAACTGACTTTATCTTGTAGGTCGTACAAGATCGTCTAAAGCTCCGGA
The DNA here is from genome assembly GCA_033629205.1 of Lithocarpus polystachyus. NCBI lineage: Eukaryota > Viridiplantae > Streptophyta > Magnoliopsida > Fagales > Fagaceae > Lithocarpus > Lithocarpus polystachyus. The sequence goes on from CM066166.1 coordinate 80,920,042, forward strand.
TTGGACGAGTGATCCAACTGACGATTTTGGCATCATCATTTTCTAACACATTAGATCATTTACATTAGTTTGTGTAAAAATTTATATTTGTTTTAATATAAGAGCTTAAATACCAATATGAAAACCAAGGACTTCTTTTCTTGTGTGGTCTAAAACTAAAAGTAGGCAACTCAAAAACTGTGCTCAAAATATAATTAATATGGCGTTTCATGATTTTGTTCCTCTTTACAATGAAAACTGGAAGCAGAATTTTTAGGAAATATATTATTTTAATGTCTTGTGAAAATATATATATCTTGTTTTTAATAAAGTTTAGGAATACAATTTTGAGTTATTATTTGTCTCTACATTATTAAAAAAAGGGGTAAATTACAACATTGGTCCCTATTCTTTATACCATATTTCAATTGTGTCGATTTAGTCCCTAATCTTTTTAGTGTCGTGTCAATTTGATCCCTACCGTTAAGTGTTGGATAAAAATGCTAATGTGGCTAACGGCCCAAATAATCTTTTTTTTTTTTTTGGTTAACTAACACTTGTATCGCCAAGTCATATTACATTTATTAAATAAAATAAAAAAAGTAATTTTCCCTGCTATTAGGATGGCATTAATCAATTTTGCCTTTTTCTTTTTTATATTACAAACAAAGTTTATCATAGAAGCCCTTCAAAAATGCTGGGCTAACCCATTGATTTTTCTTTTTTATTTTTAAGAATTTTTTAAATGTAGAAGGAATAATTGAAATACATACTAAGTGCACTGTTTCCTCTCAAAAGTAACAAATTATAAAGACAAACGAGTACAAAATTTTCACAAGGAAGAAGGTATACTGTCATTTGCAAATGTCCGCTGAACTAAAGAACTAAAAGACTAGTTATCTTTTTCCATCAAGAGGAAGCTCAACCCCATCAAATTTCCTTTGACACCAAATCATCTATGAGAGACAGCATTACATTCCAAACCCATTTGCTATTCAATCGCCCAAAAACCCATATCAAACAAAGAAGCAACTCAAACTTAAGCTGCCATGCCACCACCATCTCAAAGTCCAACCTTCAATAGATCTCATTTAAGCCCCAAAACACTACTGGAAATGAACAAATCCAATGACCCATTTCAATTGAGAGAGACACAGGGCAAATGAGAGAGAGAGAGAGAGAGAGAGAGAGAGAGAGAGAGAGAGAGAGAGAGAGAGAGAGAGAGAGAGAGAGAGAGTATATCATCGGGCCAGTAGAGGAACCAGAACAAGTTTTGGGAAAAACAGTTTTGGAGAAAATTTAGGAGATGGGGATATATAAAAACACATAAACCAAAAAAAATTGAGTTGAGGATACACATGAAGAAAAATATTCTCTCTTTCAATAAATGCAAACTTGACACTATGTGACCCATAAACAGTTACATGAGTAGAGAAAATATTTGCACATTAATTATCCATCATATCTCTTAAGAAAAATATTTTTTGCAATTCACACATCAAGAAAAATAGCATATACTAAAATGTACAAAGGACTCAAAAATTAATCAATCAATTTTTAATTCAAGTTGAGTACCCAATTTAGCAAAGTGTATGCGTGTTATGTGTGAAAACAATGAAAGATATGACTGCAAAACTACAAGATGGATACAGAAAAACAATGTAACTCATGTGAATCCTAACCATAAATGATGCATGAAAAAAAAAAAATTTGGTCAAAAATCTAAAAACTGAAAATTTTTCAATTTTGATCGATCGAGCATCGATCGAATACCAATCGAGTCAGACAAATTCAAACCAAAATTTTAATCGCAATTTTGATCGGTCGAGAAATAGATTCGATCGATCGAAAATCTGAAAAAATTAAATTTTTGAAAAACAGAGCAATTTTATGCAGAAATTCCTCAAAGCACAATGTTTCATGAATGAAATGCATGAGTATGAGATTAAAAGTTTTTTAAAAACACATGAATTCAACCCAGATCTTTCATAAACAAGTTTATCAATCAATTTGTCCTCAAAACTCAAATTTTGCATCAGAATCAAGGAACATATAATCTTGGATGGCCACAACAAAATCACACACAATAACATGTACAAAGTTTAGTAAAGAGTAACTTGTGTAGTGTGTGCAACTAGCAAATGCTTGAGATACATGTGGGGTGATATGTGAATAGTAAGCAATCACAATTTCTACACAATTCATCACATACAATTGAAAGAGACTATCACCTAAAGAGTTACATCATATAACTCTCACATCTCCTAGAATAAAAGCTTGCAATCACGTAAGTTTCTTGATTTGCCTCATAATATACACACCAATTTTAATTGATTAGAAACTTATTAAAATAGCCGGGATAATGTACACACCAATTTTAATTGAATTGTGAAATTATTATAGCCCAATAATGTACACACCAATTTTAAACAATTTAACCGAGGATATACCTTATTTTCTTTTTGTGCAATTGCTACACTTTTTTGAGCACAAAATCTTACGATATGCACTAAGGTGTTCATGATTGGCTAGTAAACAGTGGTGAGATGGTTATTTATGCCTTTCTCATTAAGTTCAAGTCCAACAATCAAAGACATGTGACTTCAAGATCAAGATCATGTGATCAGAAACTATAAACAATTCCCACACAACATGCACTACAAAGCTCAAACTAGTAAAGTGCAATAAAATAAGCTCATCCAAGCTAAACAAAGTACATAAACATGTTATGTAAAGATAATATGGCCAACCTCAACTATAAATCCAAGATATATAATACAAAGCACAAAAAAAATCTTTTTGGTTTAAAAAAAATTTTATGACCAAAACTAAAAGCACACATTATGCTAAATGATTAAAAATGCAAATGCAATGCATGACAATGCTTAACTAAGCTATAGAGGGTACACAAACAAGAAATATCAATTTCTTAATTAACCCTTGAGTACGTGTACAAACTAGTACATACTTACACAAAATCAGAAAAAGCTTAGCACTTATATAACACATACTATTCAAGTTTCTCCATAATATCAAGCATGTTCTAAATCAAGAGAAAGATATTATAATTCATGTAATCCTCAAGAAAAATAAAACTAGACACAAAATAAATTATTTTTGTCTTTTTGAAAATTTTCAACGTTTTTGGATTTTTTTTTAAACAAAAAACAACCTAAAAAACAAAACAACCAAAAACAGAAACAAAACATGTCCACAAATAATTGAAAGAATTAAATTAGGGACAAGTCAGCAACACTCACCTTAGAGAATCTTTTCTCACCCATATAGCTCAAGTCTTCAGCTTTGTAGGTGAAAATCCATGTGAAGCAGAGTGTATCTGAGGGATTACACCAATCTTCTGAGAAAGACTGAAATCCTGCAAATTCCTTTCACAAGCCAACAAGCTTAAATTTTTCAAAAGCATATGAAACAATTTATTTGGACTCATGGCAGGAAAAATATCGTCACATATCCTAGACTGAAACACAGAATGCTTAAACACCTATAGTTTCAGGTGCTTGTTTCTTCTTTTTCAAAAGGTCACCAAGCTATCCTATTCTTCCCTTGTTTCAAGTGCACTCAATTTAAATACTTCCAAAAACAAAAGTCTCCAAATCTAAAAGAAATAAGTAAAACAAATTGATATCATCTATAAAAACTACCAAGTTCATTCATTTTTGAAGGATAAACAACCTTTTGATACTAAACATTTCATAAACTCTAAGCCATTCATTCTTTTAAAAAACTCCCAAACATAGTATGAGAGTCAAAGAGGAAAAAGAAAAGAAATATGGAACTCATAGTTTTGCACACAGACATACACAAGATTGTACCTGCACCTACAACTAGATGTATATAGTGTTTTACAAACAGAGTTTTTGAGTACACAAACAATAAACAAAACAGTTTGTTATGGATGCCCAAGAAAAATGGAAAATCTCTATCAAACAATAAGCTATATAAAAGTAGCAACTGGTAATTTAAGGAAGACAATGCTTGAATCATAATTTCTTAGGACATATGTGTTTCACTTGTTAGGAACATATGTCATTATTTTGTGTAATTGGCTATCCTTTGACAAAACGCACTTTACTTGTATTTAGGTAGATCTAGGTGTTTTTAATACTTCAAGAAACCTTGTTTCAAGTTCAAGTGTTGAATCCATGCAAGTCTGTCCAAGATTCAAGTGAAGAAGTGTTGATTTTTAAGGCTCGATAGCTACTCGACACCTCTCGACAACTAGGCTATCCGTCGAGCTCTTCAGTTGCTTTTTATCGCAATCTCGACACCTCTCGATAGCTAGGTCGATCGATCGAGCAAAGTTCTGTCCCCTTGATAGCTCCTCGATAGCTCTCGATAGCTCGCAACAGATAGGCTCTACACCTCCCCGACACCTCCTCGATCAATCGAGAATTAATGAGCTTTACAAAATTCAGATTTCCAAATTTGATTTTCGGCCCATGCTGACATGAATGTGTAGGGTTTCTTTTCGTAGAACCCTAGACCTATATAAGGCTTATTTTAGAGGCCGTCACATAAGAGAATACAAGGAGAACATATGTAAAAGGTGATCGATGCCTTATTCTCTCTAAAAGAAGCTACTGTGTCTTTGCACCTTAGGGTTTTGTAACCAAGTGCTTCTTTATCTTCATTATTGATGAAGTGAAGAACTTTGCAGCTAACAATCTTCTTCTAGTTGGTGATTAAGCCGCGTTCTAGGATCTACGCAATTGGTGAGTCACATACTGGGATTCGTGCAACAAAAAGGGTGGCATTCATTTATTGAAGAGTTCAGAGGTTCTAAAGCAGTAGAAGGTTTTTGCTATAAGTTCATCTACAGGGATTGTAGAGTCTAGGGACAAAGATTTTGTACTATATCTGAAACTTCTCTTTACTATAGTGGATTGCTCTTTGGGAAGGTTTCCCCCCAGGTTTTTTACTGTAAAACTGGTTGGTTTCATTGGTTTTCTTGGGTCATCATATCTTGTCTTATTTATTTTTTCCGCTGCATGATTTTGACACGATATTGATGTTTATTTGTTTTAACAATTTTTATTCATAATAACTCTAATTAACAACTTGGGTTTAAAACTTGTTAATTCTATCAACCGGGGTCTAAATTTCCCATCATAATTTAAGCAAGACAATGCTTAATTTTAACAAGGCCATTCCTATGTACCTGCCGGGGGAAACAAGCCTAATTTACAAATTGAGATAAAGCAAGAAGTAAAACACATTACTATTGCTCACTAACTGACTATTACCAATTCAATCAATCAAATCATGGCCTAAAGATCAAAACTTTGTACAAAGAAATCAAATGAACCATTAACAAGAACGGAAATTCTAGCAAATGAATAGAGAGGACTAAACTTGCACTCTATCAAATCAAATGAAGTAAATTCCAGCAAATGAAAAGAAACCCATTAGCAAGAACTAAAATTCGAACAAGACAAGATAGAAAATAGTGAAAATTTTTTGAGAACACTCACCTTAGGGAAGTGGGATTCGTTTGTGTTTTCTTCTGGTTTTCGAGCTCAGGCTAATTCAGCTTCAAGTTTCAAGGAGTACTATCATGGGTGGGAGAGGAGTGAAATTGGGGAAGAGGATGCAATGGGTTTATGAAAGGACTGGGTTGTCTTCGTCGGCGTAGGACTGGGTGACGTTCCTCGTGGATTTCTCTTCTGAGCTCTTCGCCGACGTCGGACCTCGTCGACTTCTTTGGTGGGCGCAGAACTCTCTTCTCTGGTGCGTGAGGAGAGAATAGAAGAAAAAAAAGAAAAAAAGAAAAGAAAAGAAAAGGTGTTTTCAACTGAGCTACAGTAAAACGCGACCCTTTTATATTTTCAGCTACGCTATAGTATACGCGTTTTGCTACAGTATTTTTCAGTTTTCAGTTTCAGCAAAATCAGCGTGATCCAAACGGACCTTTAGTACTGCCCTCTGGGTCTTTTCCACCAAACAGATGTCAAGCTAATATTAATGATAAGAGTTTTAGTCACGTATGCTCTTAGAGCATAGATTGGTAAATTATATTTAAAAATTATTAATTTTTATGACAATTTTCTTAATTTTTTATAAAATATTTTTAAAAATGAATGATTAATCTATGCCCTAAAAGCATACATTAAACAGACCTAATAATTAATCCTTAGCTTATCTGGGACAAACCCAATCCACCAGGGGTGGCACCACTCCATACTTTTTCAACAATGCTTGCAAATAACGGTTACAAAAATGGCTACCATTATCACTAATTATAGCCTTTGGCATTCCAAATCGTGAGAGAATGTGTTCTCTCAAAAATTTCAAAACCGCTTTATGGTCATTAACCTTGCATGCTATGACCTCAACTCATCTAGATACATAATCTACTGCCAAGAGAATATATAGATTACCAAAAGATTGGGGAAAAGGTCCCATGAAGTTAATTCCCCAACAATCAAAAACTTCTATCTCAAGGATAGGGGATATCATGTTCCTACGTGTGATACGCCCTAACTTTTGGCACTCTATACACCTCTTACAGAAGTTGTAATTGTCCTTAAACATAGTAGGCCAGTAAAATCCACACTGCAAGATTTTTGCAGCGGTTTTTCTCACAGAAAAGTGGCCACCACAAGCTTCTGAATGACAAAATTTTATAACATTGTGGGTCTCATTATTAGGAATGCATCTTCTTAAGATTTGATCAGGGTAATATTTAAACAAATAAGGATCATCCCAATAAAAGTTTCTTACCTCAACAAAGAATTTTCGCCTATCTTGTGTAGTCTAGTGCTCAGGAATGGCACTTATGACTAGGTAATTCACTATATGTGCATACCATGGCTGCTCAGTAACAGCATAAAGTTGCTCACCTGGGAATGAGTCCTGAATAGCCATTTCTTTTAGACCCTCATCAAAAGTGAGTTGGGATAAATGATCTGCCACTACGTTCTCCACTCCTTTCTTATCTTTAATCTCAATGTTAAATTCCTGCAAGAGTAAAATCCAACGTATTAATCGCGCCTTAGCATCCTTCTTAGAAAGAAGGTATTTAAGGGCGGCATGATTTGTAAAATAACAATGGGAGCACCAATCAAATATGAGCGAAATTTATCTAGAGCAAATACTACAGCTAGTAACTCTTTTTCTGTGGTGGTGTAGTTCATTTGTGCACTATTTAGAGTTCGACTAGCATAGTATATGACATAAGGCTTTTTATCTTTTCTCTGTCCAAGGACTGTCCCTATTGCATAATCACTAGCATCACACATGATTTCAAATGGTAGAAACCAATCTGGGGCTTGCATTATAGGGGTAGACGTAAGCATGTAGACTAGCTTTTTGAAGGCTACTTCACACTATTCCGTCCACTAAAAATTGGACTCCTTAAGTAAGAGATTACAAAGAGGTCTAGATATAGAACTAAAATTCTTTATAAAGCTCCTATAGAAGCTAGCATGCCCTAAAAGGGATCTAACATCTTTTACTGTCTTAGGGGTTGGTAGATTAAGAATTAAGTCTATTTTAGCTTTGTCCGCCTCTATGCCTCTAGAAGACACTACATGTCTAAGAACAATTCCTGAAGTGACCATAAAATGACACTTTTCCCAATTAAGAACTAAGCCTTTTTCTTCACAACGGGCTAAAACCAATTTTAAGTTATTAAGACAGTCATCAAAAGAGTCACCAAAGATAGACAAGTCATCCATAAACACTTCCAAAAATTTCCCAACCATGTCACTAAAAATACTAACCATGCATCTTTGAAAAGTGGCTAGTGCATTACATAGCCCAAATGGCATTCTTCGAAAGGCGAAGGTACCAAAAGGGCAAGTGAAAGTGGTCTTTCCCTGATCTTCTAAGGCAATCTCTATCTGGTAATAGCCTGAATAACCATCTAGGAAGCAATAGAACATATGACCAGCTACCCTTTCCAATATTTGGTCAATGAAAGGTAAGGGGAAGTGGTCTTTCCTAGTTACAGCATTAAGCTTCCTATAGTCTACACATATTCTCCGACCTGTAACTAATCGAGTTGGGATCATCTCATTGTTTTCATTCTTGACCACAGTCATTCTAGACTTCTTAGGAACCACCTGCGTCGAGCTTACCCACTTACTATCAGAAATAGGGTATATGATACCTGCATCCAAGAATTTAATTACCTTATTTTTAATAACATTTTTCATTGTTGGGTTAAGCCGACGTTGGGGTTCTCTCTAGAAGTCTTACAATCATCTTCTAGGTAAATTTTATGTGTGCAAATCAATGGGCTAATGCCCTTGATATCAGCTATGGTCCATCCTAGGGCAGATTTGTGGTCTCTTAAAACATTCAACAACTTACCTTCCTGTTCCTCATTTAATGCAGAAGAAATAACTACAGGAAAAGTTTCACCTGGACCCAAATATGCATACTTAAGACCATTGGGCAGCGGCTTAAGTTCTAGCTGTGGTGCCTCTTTACTTGAAGGCACAAGCTTTTTGTCACTCTTTGGTAGCTCCTCAAAGCGAGGTCTTCATCCTTCATTAATTGCCTTCACTTGTTGTCCTTTCAAAACCTGTGAGGAATCCAACAAAGAACAAATTTCAGATAAATGAATATCACTTTTTAAATCATAAGAATTAGCATAATTATTAAGAAGAGCTTCAAGAGGATCAGAAAAACAATTTTTATTAAACTCTTCTTGAACCACTGCCTCAATAAGGTTCACATAGGCACAGTCATCATCCTCATGTGGTTGTTTAGCTACATGAAATATGTTTAGCTCCAAGGTCATGGAGCCAAAAGTGAGTTGCATCCTTCCATTCCTGCAATTAATTAAAGCATTAGCTGTGGCAAGGAAAGGTCTACCCAAAATAATAGGCATATGAGCACTAGGATGTAAAACAGGTTGGTAATCTAGAACAATAAAATCAACTGGATAATAAAAGTGTTCAATTTTTACTAACACATCCTCAACCGTCCCCCTCGGCTCCCTTACAGAGCGATCAGCCAATTGTAAAGTTACTGAAGTAGGTTTTAACTCACCAAGTCCAAGTTTTTGATATACACTGAATGAGATCAAATTAACACTTGCCCCAAGATCTAGCAATGCATGCTCCATGATGTAATCTCCATTAGTACAAGAGATTGTAGGACAACCTGGATCCTTATACTTTGGTGGGGTCTTCTGTTGAATAACTGCACTTACCTATTCTGTTAGGAATGCGGTCTTCTTCACATGATGCTTTCTCTTCATGGTGCATAAGTCCTTAATTACCTTGGCATATGCAGGCACTTGCTTGATAACATGCAATAATGGCAAATTTATCTTGACTTGATGCAAATGCTCTAATATCTCAAATGCGGTGTCCAATTTCCTAAGTAATTTTAAGGCTTGTGGAAATGGTAGAGGGATTGGGCATTGTTCAATGTCATCAAGCCCAAGTGACTCAGTTTCATCCTTCTCTTCTTCAACTGGGGTCTCCTTAGGTTTCTTAGTTATTAAAGGAGCACTTTTATCAATCTCTTTACCACTCCTCAAAGTGGTTACAGCTTTTACTTCCTCATGTTTATCCTTAGAGCCAATTTTTAGATTTTGATTGATGGGATTAGGTTGAGTTTGGGAAGGAAGCTTCCCTCTCTCTATCCCACTCAATGAATTTGTAAGCCTAGTTATATGACTCTTGTTCTCTCTTACCTCTTCATCTAGCCTAGTGAGCATGGATTCAAACTTTTTATTTTGCTCACTTTGCCTTTGAATGAAAGTACTAAGTGCATCCTCTAAGGAAGGTCTAGATGACGATGATGATGATGATGATGCATGTAGTGAATTAAAATTCCTTGGAGCAGGAGGATTCAACACATTGTCACTCTTATAACTCAAATACGGATGGTTTCGCATTTTTGGGTTATAATTGTTAGAACATGAAGAATTATTTGGCCAATATGAATTAAATGCATGTACTTGTTCTTCTGGCACATTTAAGAATGATGAAAGTGATGCACATTCATTTGTAGCATGGTTTATCTCATGGCAGATTTTATACACCTCTATTGGGTCCTCTCTAAAAGTAGCACTAACACTCTTACTTCCTTTCATTTTGAGTGCCTCAATTTCTTTAGTTAACATACTGATTTTTGCACTCATGTTATCATCTTCCCTCAACTTGAAAACACTTCCACTAGAAGTGGTAGTGTTAGTTCTAGTCCTATCAGTGGAGTCCATAGGGCTAGGTCCAGTCCATGTGTTAGAGTTTTTAGCTATCTTATCAAGATAATCCATTGCATCTTCGGGTTCTTTTTGTAAAAAGTCCCCTCCGTATGAGAGTTGAACAAACTGTCGGTCCCTAGGTGTAAGTCCTTCATAAAAATAGCTAACCAACCTCCAATCTTCATGCCCATGAGTTGGTCAGAAACTGAAAAGATCTTTGTACCTTTCCCAAGCTTGGTACAAGGTATCATTTTCTCCTTGGAAAAAACTAGATATCCTTCTTTTTACTTGCTGGACTTTGTGGGGAGGAAAATGTTTCTTAAAAAACTTTTGGGCCATCTCCCCCCAACTACCTATAGACCTAGCTTTCAAGGTGTAAAGCCAACTTCTTGCCTTATCCTTAAGTGAAAAAGGAAAGAAACATAACTTAGCAGTCTTAATAACATTTTGTGCATAGAAACTACTAATTACCTCTTCAAAAGCTCTGACATGGACATAAGGATTTTCATTTTCTTGTCCCCTAAAGTCAGGAAGTATTGCTAATAAACCTTGTTTCAGTTCTACATGTGGTGTATTAGGTGGAAACATGATGCATGAAGGAACAAAATTTTGTGTGGGATGCAACAATTCATACATAGTTCTTCTATTCTCCTCATGATTATTATGTGTTTCATCACCCATGATTGATGAAGAAGGTGAAGGTGAAGGTGTGTCAAAAAGATTACCAAAGTAAGTTTCAAAAATTTCTAATCTGCCTCTCTTATTTCTAACCCAAATGCTCATGCAAAAAAATAAAAACAAAACAAAATAAATTAAAAACAAACAGAAAAATAAAAACAAAATAAAGAGAGAAAAAAATGGAATGAAGTTACCAATAGAAGAATTTCCACCGGTTGTGCTTTGCTCCCAAAAATTGTCTCTGAACACACAGCAGCTCCCCGGCAACGGCGCCAAAATTGCTTGCTCACTCCCAAGTGTAGGAGATCGTAGCAATATAATTCTCAGAGTACCGAGGTCAAACCACAAGAAGCGGGGCAAATTCAAAGACAATATAATTAAACAAAAACTTTTGGTGAAGATGAAGAATAATTTTTGGCTGGTGATTGTTAACAAGAATAATAAAAACTTATTTAAATCAATAATGTAAATACCAGGGCATCGGGGTGTTTCCCTATATCGATATGAGATTCTTTATGATCTAAGAAAATATATATTTCATAATTGATTGTTCTTATACAATTAAAAACTTATATTTGGTTGAACTGAGACAATTCAAGAACGTATTATAACCTCGATTAATAATGCGGTTAGAAAAGTTTTCAGAAAAACCCATTCACTTTAAAACCTGATTTCTATTTGAAACTATTAGAAATTCATCTAAACAATAAGAAAAACATGATTGAACTTATTGAAAGCATGGCAGAACTAATACATCAAAAGAAATCTAATTGAACAATCAAATATGTTGTTAATAAAATCCTAGGAAGAATCACATTGAATATTCATACCGTATAGAAGAAATATAACCCCTAGCCCTAGCAAAGAGTTTAGGCTGCCATTAGAGAAAGGAAAATACAAGGTTTTCTCTGCCCAAAATTCATTCTCACAGCCTCCCTTCCAAACCCTAATGTCCAAGTGTCCAAAGAAATAAAACTTTTACTATTTTAATTTCCATCCAGTTTTACAGCAGTAACATGTGAGTTAATTTCGACCTTCAAAAATTGAGAATTTCCAAAAACTCAAAACTAGAAAGTTGTAGATATTTAAGTCACGGTTCCAACCCATCTAGTTTTGTGTCAATTAGATTTTTGAGGAGAGAGATACACCCAAAATACGGATCAGTGCTCAAATCAGATTTTTCCTTTTAAGATTCTGCCTCTTTGATTTCTTTCCTTATTTGAAGTTACCAATCATGGTAGACGATCCAAGCACTCCAGCTATACCTCCTTAGACATTTAAGCATGGTCCTTTAGCTCCACTTTAATTCTAGTTTGGCCTCCATTCTCTCACAAATTCCCGTAAACTCATCTTTCTCACATGATTTCTTGAAAGTAGAAAATTACACACAATAAATGACATCTTATTCAAGAAATTTTGTAAAGATTAATAATAGGGACTAATGCAAATTATGGCTTAATTATACGAATTAAGCATAGTAATAAGAAGATAACACCCACATAAATATATAACAAGTATACATTTTAAGGCGTTATCATGGAGTCCCCAAACACTTCGGTGCATTCCTTTGGTATTTCACCACTCGTGCAGAATGCATTTTTCCCCGTTGCAACCGTGCCTTTAAACATGATTTCCATGGACTTAACATTCGGCAAAGGTTTGTTTTTATAAGTTAATGCCTTGGGACATGCCTACATGTGGACAACCGGTAGTTAGAACACAATATAGTTGTAGACAGCTGAGTTTTTCACAATTAGCAAAGTGAATTAACCTGAACCTTTCGGGTCCACCACTCATCACTGGCCTCAATAATCCCAGTTACAAGATCATAACCCAACCTAGTCTCACCAAAACACTCCTTCCAAGCCTTCTACTGTTGTCTCAAATGATCCCATTTGTTTTTAAACTGTGTGAGTCACCACTTTTCCCATTTCACCCAATTGCTCAATCACTGCATCAACCCCTTCCCTTCTCAAAAATCCTCCATGCCTCTTGCCATCTAGGACTTGAGCAGCACACAAATCACAAAAAGCTTTTAGTTCCTTAAGTTCTTTCCATCTAGTTCTCACTTCATTACCATCAGCCTTCGAGTTCCCCTTACTCATTTTTGCTACAACTTCCTTCTATACTCATTGAGGCATTTCAACAAACAGTTTGTATGCATATCATAATCGGTTACACATGCCCACATGAAAAATGCAAAGTAAACTCACATAGTCCAAATACAACATAGGCAAGAAGAGAAACACACAAAATTACACGAAGGAGAGAAACCCACATACTAGTGTCATGGAAAACACAAAAACCACACACAAACGTTTGAACACAAAACCACAGATTGAAGCCTCATGGAAAAAAATATAACCACACACCAACAGATCAAAGAGTATAAAAAGTTAGACACAACTTACCCGTGAATGCAAAGTCCCACAGTGGCGGCAAAGACGTCCTAAGCGGGGAGAAAGTGAGCTCGAGCGAAGCATGAAGGGTGAGTTCATTTGTTCCGTGTGGGTTTGCAATTATCGTGTTTCAGCTCTTGTTTTGATGGTTTATTGGTTGGTGGGTAGGTGCATTTCATTGAAGAGGAAGAGGAAGAGGACGGAGCATTGATGAAAATTGAAGACATCTCTGCACGGTAGTTGAGAGGAAGAAAGGGTAGCCGTTGGAGAGAACAGAGCGTTTTGTGATTCTGCTTCGTGGGTCAGAGGTTTGTGAACAGTGAAGTACACAGTGCAACGCGTTTTGTGTTTATGCTGAAGTCCATATGGAAGAGTACCTGCACACGCACATACGTTTTAATGAAATGGTGCGTATCTCCTTTCATTTTGTGTTTCAGCTGAGATTGTTTGTGCGTTTACTTCCAGACACTGTAGCCGCCGGGTCCCACGCCCATCAAAACGCAAACGTGAAATGTTGATTGAAACGCCGGATCCAAATTCTAATTCCATGGTGGAGCGAATTCATGTATCTAAAATTTGAATCACTTTTCTCAATCTTTGGAGGATCCGTGTAAACATGTATGGCCATCCCATGGAGTCTAGTGAGTAGTGACACCATCGTCAACCTTTTCTTTTATCTTTATTCAACAGAGCACCTTTGATAATTGTACAGATTCTACTTTTATGACCTTTTAAAAAAAATCATCAATGTAGAATCTGTACAATTATCAAAGATGCTCTGTTGAATAAAGAAAAAAAGAAAAGGTTGACAATGTCACACATTTTATTTATTAAAAATTGAATGATGTTAGGTATGTTACAAATTGATGTGTGTTCAGTCATAGAAAAAAAGTAATTCAAAATTTTATTTATTTAGATTTAAAATCAACCAATCACATTAATTATCTCTAAGATTATGTAGTAAAATTTGTAATAAATCTAACATTTTGTTTTAAAACATTATAAACTAGCTTTATATAATATGCTCATATAAGTTAGTTACTGTCAAGAGCTTGTAACTTAACTGATTGATACATTTTAAGAATTTTTGAAATATTAATCTAATAATATATATATATATATATATAAATCTTTATAAATGTTGGGAAATTTAGACCCCGGTTGATAGAATTAACAAGTTTTAAACCCAAGTTGTTAATTAGATTTATTATGAATAAAACTTGTTAAAATAATTAAACATCAATATCATGTCAGAAATAAATGCAGCGGAAAAGTAAATAAGACAAGATATGATGACCCAAGAAAACCAATGAAACAAACTAGTTTCACAATAAAAACCTGGGGGGAAACCTTCCCAAGAGGCAATCCACTATAGTAAATAGAAATTTCAAATCTAGTACAAAACCTTTGTCCCTAGACTCTAAAATCTCCGTAGATGAACTTACAGTAGAAACCTTCTACCGCTTCAGAACCTTAGAACTCTTCAATTTATGAACGCCACCCTTTTTGACGCAGTAGCTTCTTTCAGAGAGAATAAGGCATCGGTCACCTTTTGTATGAGTTCTCCTTGTATTCTCTTATGTGACAGCCTCAAAAATAAGTCTTATATATGTCTAGGTTGTGAGAAAAGAAACCCTACACAAATACATAAGTAGGGGCCGAAAATCAGATTTGAAAATTCTGATTTTCGTAACCTTAATAGAAGTATCTATCGAGCCTCATTAAACCTCGATAGTTAGCTATCTATCGAACAGCTGTCGAGCTATTTGTTCACAGGTGTTGAGCTATTTGTCCAGCTTTAGCGAATAGCTTTTCTTCACCTGTTTCTTTGTCCAATCTTCATGGCTTTAATACTAGACTTGAACAACATGTTCTTTGAAGTATTAAACACATCCTAGATCTACCCAAATACAAATAAAGTGTGTTTTGTCAAAGGATTAGCCAATCATATAAAATAATAACATATATTCCTAAAAAGTGAAACACATATGTCCTAACAATCTCCCCCTTTGGCAATTCGTAACAAAACCACAACAAATAAATGAACATATGAGAGAAGTCATAAATCACTCAACTCATACTCACTTGTTGAATACAATAAAATCTATCCTAACACAAACTCTTGAAAATTTTTGCAAGAAGAGAGTTTATGGCAAGTAGACTTTGACAACCTGTATTTCTGAAACACTTTAAACAAAACACATCAAGGCATCTTTGTGTGAAGCAGAAATAATAGATTGCATACAAGTAATAAGAAACATGTGTATAAAGATAAAAAAAGAAACAACACATGTAAAGGAAGGTGAAGAAGACATACATTATCATATATATATATATATATATCAAGGATAAGCACAATGTATGTAAACATGGTCACAAGACCGGTGTACAAGAAGAAAGAGTTAAACACTCCCCCTAACAAGATGAAACACAACAACTCCTTACAAGGGCATGTATTTCTCTCCCTAACATGTTGAATCTTAAAAAGAAATCACATATTCTCCATAATTTCTCCCCATTTTTGTCATGATTGACAAAGGGTACAAGAAGCTAGAAAGCCTCACCTGAGAAACATAAAGATGATCAAGGAGGTACAAAGAATCCATATAAATGCATGAATGTAAGGAAACAAGATGCTATGGATGACAAGATAATAGAAAGATGCAAAACATGTGAAAAACTGCAAAAGGATCTCGATGGATCGAGAGGTGTCGAGAAGCTATCGAGCAGACCTTGATGGATCGAATAGCTAACTAGGATACAGAAAGTTTCTTGATCAATCGACCGACCTAGCTATCGAGAAGTGTCTAGATTTCGATAAAAAGCAACTGAAGAGCTCGATAGATAAGGTAGGTGTCGAGAGGTGTCAAGGAGGTGTCGAGATTGCTTAAAAATAGTTTTTCAAGAAGAGAAAAACATAGACATGAATGCAATCAAGCATGCAACTCAACCAAGGATCCAAGACACACACACTAAACAAGTCTAACCAATTTTATATTTTAAAAACAAGTTAAGATAGTTTAGTAAGCATGCACATGTATATCTTGTGATGGCCAAATCACATTGTACCTGCACATGTATCAAAAGTAGTAAAGAATATTGTGTGTTATGTGTGAAAAACATCACAAGATTGCAAATATGTATACATATTATGATGATTTGAGATATGAGAAAATCACTTTAACTCACACATAATCATAACTGTTTGATGGGACTATCACCTTTGAGGTACATCCTATAACTTCCACATCTCCTAGAGTACACGCTTGCAGTCAAATCTAAATGCATTTTTGATCTTTTTGCTTTTGATTTTTCTTTGCATATTTTTTTTTTCATAAGCATATCATGCATGGGCATATAAGAGAGAGAAAAGAAATATTCATTTATGTTAAGCTTTTGACATTGCACTTTTGCTATGCCAAAGCATACAGATGTCATGGACATTGCACTTTTGCTATGCCGAAGCATACAGATGTCATTTTATGATTGGCAGACAACAGTGGTGAGATGGTTATTTATGCATTTCTCTTAGGATTTTCTAGTTTTACTCGTCAAAAAGAGTGACATGAGTGTTAAGTACAAAAGACTACTTAATCTTACTCATCACAAACACGAGCCATAAAGTTCACTTGCTTAGTTGTGCATAAAGATGCTCATCTGAGCTACAAAAGATACAAAGTTTAGAAAATTTTGTTTCAATGAAAACTTTGTTTCAATGGCCATCCAAGGTACATAAGTACCAATGTACACAAACACTCACTGTTTTTGTATTTTTCTTATTTTTTTTTCTTGTTTTTTATTTATTTTGAAAACAAAACAAAATAAAAAGTAAACAACCAAACAAAAATAGATAGACAACATGAAAGCATGAAAGAAAGATGCATATGCATGAAGGCATGATAGAAAGGTGTAGATGCATGAAAGCATGATTCCCAAAGCAGATAAGAAATCAAGCAAAGAGAGTCCTACTTTAGATAGAAAGAATTAAAGTAGAGGACAAACAGAAAAGACAATTAAGTCTTAGGCTCCTTTCTCACCCACACAGCATGAGTCTTTGGCCGTGAAGATGAAAGGGCACATGTCCTAGTATGTCTATTAAAGGACATAGAAGAATTTGAATTCTCCTGAAATTGAGTTAAAAAGCTCAAAGCTCTTAATAACTCTCCAAACAAAAGTGTAGGTCCTTGAGAGGAAACTTGTGATCGTTTGGATAGTTGCTTATGAGGATACAACTTAAAGCAATTAGGACGAATGTGTCCAGGAACACCACAATGGTGACAAACATGAGGTCTAACAAAGGATTTAGAATTAGACAAATCAATTTTGGATTTCATACCTTTATCACCTTTCTCAGATTGGGGCACAAAGACAGAGCCGTGGAAAAGGAGGTGCCAGAAGAAACAACATATCCTAAGCTAGTCTTATCAGAACTATGCTTTTGAGCACTCAATACCTCATCAAGCTTTGCACTAGACATCCTCTTTATTTGAGTTCTAGCTTGACTAACCTCAACCTCCAAATTCTTGACTCTCTCTCCTAATGAGGTGTTCTCCACAACAAGAGTCTCAACTAATCTTGTTGTCTAATCTAGCTTGACTAACAGATCAGCTTTTTCAGTTTTTACCTCATTAAGCTCTTTTCTACAAAGATGAGAAGTCTTTTCAGATTTTATAAATTTAGTGCATGGCTTATCATAGGCTTCCTGAAGGGTCAACTTCTTGGGTACTTCATCATTAGAAGAATCCTCACTGTCACTAGCACTCTCCACAAACACTTTATTAGTTGAGGCAGCAAAAGCCATAAAGTGACCACATTCATCCACAAACTCATCAGAAGAGTCATCCTCAGTATCAATTTAGGTAGCAACCAACCATTTATCTTCTGAATTCTTGGTATTTTCCTTCATGAGATAATTTGGGCACTTTATCCTCATATGACCAAATATTTGCACTCATGGCATTTGATAGGGTGTTTCTCATTCTTGCCCTTCCTTGAGGATTTAGATTTCCTAGGAGGTTTGCCCTTAACCTTTTTCCTAAATTGAAGAAGCCTGATAATCTTATTAGTTATGAAGGTTAGATCCTCATCCTCATCTTCACTTTCATCTTCATCTTCAAAGTCATCAATCTCTTCCTCTATACCCGTAAGAGCCAGGTTTCTACTCTTTCTACCTGTTCCCATTAAATCTAATCACATCTCATAGGTTTGAAGGTTCCCTACAAGCTCAGTCAAGGGAATTTGATCAATGTCCTTGACTTCTTCAATGGCAGTGATCTTGGCATGAAATCTTTTAGGTAAGGACATAAGGATTTTCCTAACAATATTGGATTCCACAATAGATTCTCCAAGATTGAAAGTAGAATTCACAATATCCTTGAGTTTAGCATAGAACTCATCAAAGGTCTCACCTTCCTCCATCCTTATTTCTTCAAAACTACTAGTGAGTCGTTGAAGCTTCACTGTCTTTACTGCCTTGGTACCTTCATAGGTGGTCTTAAGAATGGTCCATGCTTCCTTGGCAACTCCTGTGGATGATATTCTTTTAAATTCCTCATTGGTCAACCCACAAAACAAAGCATTCAAGGCCTTACTATTGAAATTTGCCGCTTTGATTGTTTCTTCATCCCAATCCATCGGCGCTTCCTTTGGCTTAATCTAACCAACTTCAATAGCTTGCCATACCTGTTCACCTAGAGCCTGCAAAAAAACTTTCATACGAACTTTCCAGTACGCATAATTAGTTCCATCAAATAAAGGAGGAATTAAAAGAGATTGTCCACGATCCATGACAACAAGGGTCAAGAATCACACTTAGGAAATTAATCCAATCAGAGTGTATCTGCTCTGATACCATTTGTTGGGAAATTTAGACCCCGGTTGATAGAGTTAATAAGTTTTAAACCCAAGTTGTTAATTAGATTTATTACGAATAAAACTTGTTAAAACAAATAAATATCAATATCATGTCAGAAATAAATGTAGTGGAAAAGTAAATAAGACAAGATATGATGACCCAGGAAAATCAATGAAACAAACAAGTTTCACAGTAAAAATCTGGGGGGAAACCTTCCCAAGAGGCAATCCACTATAGTAAAGAGAAGTTTCAGATCTAGTACAAAACCTTTGTCCCTAGACTCTACAATCTCCGTATATGAACTTACAGCAGAAACCTTCTTCCGGTTCAGAACCTCTGAACTCTTCAATATATGAACGCTACCCTTTTTGATGCACGAATCCCAGTACGTGACTAACCAATTGCGTGGATACCAGTATGCGACTTAATTCACCAACTTGAAGAAGATGTTGGTTGCAAAGTTCTTCACTTCATTAACAATGAAGATTAAGAAGCACTTGGTTACAAAACCCTGAGGTGCAAAAGACGCAGTAGCTTCTTTCAGAGAGAATAAGGCATCGATCATCTTTTGCATGAGTTCTCCTTGTATTCTCTTATGCGACGGTCTCAAAAATAAGCCTTATATTTGTCTAGGGTTGTGAGAAAAGAAACCCTACACAAATACATGAGCATGGGCCGAAAATCAGATCTGAAAATTCTGATTTTCATAACCTCGATAGATAGTATCTATCGAGCCTCATTAAACCTCGATAGATAGCTATCTGTCGAGCAGCTGTTGAGCTATCTGTCCACAGGTGTCGAGCTATCTGTCCAGCTTTAGTGAACAGCTTTTCTTCATTTGTTTCTTGGTCCAATCCTCATGGCTTTAATACTAGACTTGAACAACATGTTCTTTGAAGTATTAAACACATCCTAGATCTACCCAAATACAAGTAAGTGTGTTTTGTCAAAGGATTAGCCAATTAGATAAAATAATGACATATGTTCCTAACAAGTGAAACACATATGTCCTAACAATAAATAAGCGAGAGTGAGAAAGGATATTACAAAGCTATACAGTTGTGTAAATGTATTGTTCTTTATTCTAGGATGCAATTCAAAGTATGATGGATTGATGAAGATAGAAGAAAACTTATTTCAAGCACACACTTAAATGATTTTTTTATAGACTATTTTTTTAAGAGATTAAATTTGGTAAGGACGTCGTGTAAAACGCATATTTTACTCCTCTAATCCCAATATGCCACATCATCTTATCACATATTTAAGAATAACCGCAACCACACCCAATCAATTCTAATACCCATATATAAATTCAACTAAATTGGGAGTTGATTGAGATATTATTAGGTGTGGTAGGATATATTGAATTTTAAATAAAATGTTGATGTGACAATCTCATATTGGATGGTGTAAAACATGAGTTTTACACCCCATCATTACCAAATTCAGACTCTTTTTTTAATACAATATAAAAAGGTTATGGACTAAATTAAAACATTTAAAATATTATGGGCCATTTTGAAACATGAGACAAATGTTAGAGACTAAAATATTATCAAAGATATATATTTCTAATTTATTTATAAATAATTGATATCAAATACATCATTCATGATAAAATTTTAATTTTTAAAAAGGCTAAAGAGCATAGATCTTGTCACATCATTTTCATTTATTATTATTTTTTATTTGGTAAATTGAAATTTTAAATGACAATAGCATGACATTATATATGTTTAGATTCTTGAAAAATTGAAGTAAATGAAGAGCTGTTGATCAAGGATATTAACTAGAATTCGGTGGAGTGCCAATGAAATAGCATGGATCATAATTCTTTTGTTTGAAAAATAGAAGGAAAATGGTATATATGTGGTCCCTGAAATTTAAGTCCATTTCTATTTTAATACGGAAAATTTGGAAAGTTCCTAATTAGTTCTTAGAGAATGATATTATCCCTGAAAATGATGACATATATTTTTATTAAATTTTTTTTTTTGGGTCAACATGGACTAGTAATAACAGATAGACTTTGTAAAATGGAACTTAGACCCAAACTTGTGAATTTGTAGCCCGAATAAAAAACGGGTTAAACATTTCCCCATCCTTTTTTTTTTTTGGGGGGGGGGGGGGGGGAGGGGGGGGGGAAGATACAGAGTTCCTCGAGCAATGCCTCTTAAGATTTGTAACGCCTTTCCCAATTCATATGTGCACGCTTCATTGGATCTACATATTCAAGAATATATACTATTTAGTCATATATCATGAAATTCAAAAGAACTTATTATAATAAAACTAAATAAATTGAAGAATGTAATAGTACCAAACATGTAGTAATCAAGGCTTTTGTTAGACACAAATTCATATATAAGAAGTCTCTTTTTCCCTTCCAAGCAAAATCCAAGAACTCTAACTAGATTCTAGTGTTGAAGTTTGGCCAATAATAGTACCTCATTCTTAAACTCCATATCTCCTTATTGAGAGTTTCTTGACAGCCTTTTTACAGCAACTTCTTGGCATTTAAAAGTCTACCCTGAACTTATATAAATAATGAGTAAATTAAACAATTTAAATCTCTATGATTTAATTAAGACCATTTGTTTAACACATTTTGATAGACAATTGATAATCTTTCCCCATCATAATGTTTTCCTATCTTGTAAGCTATCCCAAATCCACCTTTCCCAAGTTTATTTGCATCAGAAAAGTTGTTCGTGGCAGCTCTAATAGTGCTAAAGTCAAATTGCAAGGATTCCACACTTGTTATTTCATCCACAGCTTCATAGAAGAAACAAGTTATAAACAATCAAATTAGTTAAGGAAAAAGTCATATAAAGTGAGCATAAATCATTTTTATAGGGCATGATAGAGGTGATTGGTTGTTATAGACTGTAAGGTTGAAATTTATCAACCATTTTGTTGGCTTTATTCCGTGCCAATTTTCTTGTATTTCCAGCATTTAGAAACCATGTATTTTGGTGGGAATCATGTAAGGGTAGTGTGTGAGAGAGTGTGAAGAATTGCTCAAGACTGTGCTGTAGAACAAGGACTTAGGACTGAGCAATGGACCCGGCCCACCTGAAAACCCGACCGACCCGACCCGACAGGTTTTGGGCTGGTCTAAAAATATTCGGGTCGGGTTTCAGATGTTTTTTTTTTCGGGTTTGGATCGGTATCGGGTCGGCGTCAGGTCATATTTATCTCCTGTCTGAACCCATTTTTTATTTTGAAAAAAACCTTACTCCAACCCGCCTCCCTCAGCTTTCTGCCTCCCTTGCCAAAAAGGTCTTCAACTAGGTTTAGGTTCTTCTCTTCTGTCAACAAAACATCACTGCCGACTCGTTGTTCTATCTTAACCAAGGTTTGCTTTCTTTTTCAATTCTTTTGGGTTCTTGGGTTTGTTTTGGTTAGTGGGTTTTTATTTGTTTTACTGATTCTAAGCTTGGGGGGTTGTGGTTTGTGTGTGTGTTAATTTTTTTTTCACATTGCTTTGTTTCTCGTTATCTCTGTTTCTTGTTAATTTAGTTGGGTTTTTAATACTTTCAGATTTTGGGGTTTTTTTCTATGTGAATATCCTGTTTGGGTTTGATTTTCTTGCATTTTGTGATGTGGGTTTGGCTTGAATCGTTTTTTTAAGGACCCATTTCGATTTTTTTTTTTTCAGGTTTTTAACTAAAGAGCTATGCTCCTCTGCCTCTCTCACTGAGTTCTCTCTACGTGTGTAAGAGTGTAAGTCATCCACTCTTTGTTGGGTTTTTTTTTTCTTCTTAAATTCCTTGTCTTAGTCTCTGATTTGGGAGTTTTTACATCTTTTAGGAACAACCCTTTTCATATTGATGAAAAAGAATTACTTGGATCTGATGGGTTGGTGGGGTTTTGTGTTTTCTGTGATGTTATGTTGTTTTATTGTGTTATTTTTCTTAGCAAACATTCCTGTGATTTAGAAATTTGTAGTGAGATTAAAATTATTTAGCATTAATGTCTAGACAAATTTATTGCCGTGGGCAGATGTAGTGTAAAGTTGTTTAAGTTTATAAATCCTATTACATCTGATAAATCCTATTGCCATGGGTAGATGCCGGTCTTCTTTGTTTACCAGTGGGGTCTGTTGTTTGAGGTAGCTCTGCTTTTCTCTATGAATTTATGTTTAAAAAATAGGGAGAAAAATTGAAAACTGAGATGTCAAAGTTTCATCAAGTAGAGTCCAGGTAGTTAGTCACTGGGCCTTGTAGCCCAGTGGCATCCGGTGTCCCTGTATACCTGGAGCTCGGGGGTTCGAGCCCCCGCATATTTACCTAGCAAAAAAAAAAAAAAAAAGTAGAGTCCAGGTTGATAGTATTTGGGAAAACCCAGATATAAATTATTGTCAATATAGTCAATAAATTTATTATTGTTATTTGCTGGGCTTATTGAGTTGTTGCTTCTGTTTTTGTCTCTTAATGTAATATATATTTTGTGGTCTTTGGTGAACTGCATTGGATTAGTGATGTGAAAAGTAGTTATAATTAATACCCATTTTGGTGTCAAAGCATATGAGAAAGTGATTATTGGTATATGGGTTGGATGTATTATAGGATATCTGAAATTTTTATTTGCTAGGCTTGCATTAGATTGGAAGTTTTAGGACAGTGCTTTGAGATTCTTTTATGTAGTAGTGGTGAGCTTCCACAACTTATAAGGTAGTGGAAGTGCTAATTCAGCTACAAGACTTTTGGCTTCCTTTGTATTTTAAAATGCTTCATGTTTTCTAGACCTTTTTATCTTCCTTTTCTAATTATCAAGTGCCTGTATAAGCCTTAGGCTAGAGAGAGAGAGAGAGAGAAAGAAAAGAAAAAGAAAAGAAAGAGAATAGGAGGCTATGGGTTATTATCAACAAATAACACTGAAGTTATGCTTGAATTTGTATGCTGGGACTTTTACTCTGTTTAGATGGAGCACGTTCAAGTGAGTTATCAATCATAATGGCCATTCTCTTCTGTTTTTATTTATTTATTTTTTAATGTACCTATATGAATTAATGATATTGTTCTACCCGTTTGTAAGTAATTAGCCATTTGTACTAAATTTGGAATGATGTCCAGGGGCTATCCAGGCTATTGGAGCATTTAAAGCCAACTACAGTGGCTGATGCAGATGTGATTTTCAGTGTGGAAAGTAAAATACTGGCGAGTTTCATTTCTTTTATAATGTATAAATTGTGTTTAACATTCATGAGCTTATAACATGGTGAATAGTGCTTTTGAACTATTAGTTAAGGTGCCTTGCAAATAGCTTGACTAATTGATCAGTGGGACCAAATTGATCATAACAGAACAATCACCCGGCATCTGTTTTCACAGTTTCCGAAGTGTCTAGTATTGACTGTTGGTTTGATCATTTATATTGCTAATGGCTACGTCATTTGAGGAAGCAACACACACACACACACACACACACACACACACACACACACATATATATATTCTTTACACTGTTGCATTTATATGTGAATAAAAAAATCACAAAAAAGAAAAGATGTGGTGTGTGTGTGTGTGTATCTGGTATCATTGTAAGGCATAGGTATTTCACAGCCCAATGATGTGGTATAGAAATTTTGATGAATAACTAACATTGTGGTATATTGGAAACAAGTCATAGGCCTTTACTTACAGAAATCTCAAGCCTCCTTTGTGGCATACAAAATGTAAATTACTTGGAAAATGGGAATCTTATGTGCTTTCGGTTGATAATTTTCTCATAGGTGCCGTTTTCATGGTATGCAGGATTTGTAATACGAAAGGTGTTCACTAGACAGCAAAGTGCCCTGACCGGTATATATAATTTATATATATATATATATATATATGTGGATGGAGCCATAACTTATATACTAAAACCTGCATTTCACTTGAACATTTTAGCCATAACTGCAAAACCAAAAGTTCATATACATTATTATGGTTTCGATTAGCTGTTTTTCTGTGTTCATGTTGTGTTTTGCCTTGAGTCCATGCTTCCATAAGAGAAATTGACTAATGTTTTGGAAAGACTAGTATCCATTAGGGGCAAATGAGAACATTATTTGGATAAGAAATAAGCTTTAATTGCTGTAGACTGTTTGAGAAACTTACACTGTTAGTAAGCTCTTCAAGTAAAACACTTAATCTTATCCCATAATGTGACATGCTTGTGCAAATGGATGTGATCCTCATCTATACTAAGATTTAAAAGTTGATTTTAAATAAAATTCCTAGGTAAGCTTGGGCTCTTTAAAGCATATAATATTAAATAGATATCATTTACTCTTCATTCTAATTTTCAAGAGCCTATTGTTAATAAATAATTATGGTTTTGAATTTTTTGCATGTTTGTACTTGCTTTCTTGTATTTGATGAAAATGGATATGTAGTATTGTATGTTTTGCTGAATGTAGTACTAGCATAAATTTGATCGTGCATTGGACAGAGCTATAATCTAATATAGTCCACACTTCTGTCTTCTTTTCTTCCCCCTTTGTGATGAAGTTGTTTCGTATTATCTGGAAAATGTCTTTACTGGTTAGTTATTGTGCTTGGTCTTGCCACTGAACATTTTCTGAGAGTTCTTTTTTCTGATCTCATAATTTGTATGTATCTTCCAATTTTGACTTTAAGTTGCTCCTACCAAATTCTTGTGATTCTAATCTATTATTACTTACTAGAAACAACAGATAATTCAAGCCCATCTAGAATTGAAACTCTATTTTGGCATGGATGTTGATCCTGTGGCTTATGAGAAGGCTAGAGCTTGAATTAATGCCATCTTGAATGGTGATTCTTGTCATCCAACTTCTGACCTGAAAACACATTTCGTTTTGAAGAATTTTCGGCATATCAAATCTGTGCTTATATACTTTGTAATGATTTGAGTTTTTATGTTTGTGGATGGAGCCATAACTTATATACTTTGTAATGATTTGGGTTTTTCTTTTGCTTCTTAGAATCCAGGTTTTTATTATTGATTTTCTTGACAATATTGAATGATTTGGGTAGATGAATTCAGGTTGTTTTATTATTGATTTTTTTTTTTTGAAAATATTGGATGATTGTCAACTTATATAGTTTGGCACTCTCTGGCACGCCAACTACTTTGACTGATAGGTTAGCTTCAATTCCTTGTTTTATGAGCTTGTCCATATAAGCATTTGCTCAAGCAAAATAAAGGGTTTGTCTCATTTTTTTTTTTTTTCATTGGACCAATATGGTTTAACAATATGATCAGGCCCAACAAAGATCAGCTCAATTTTTCAAGGACCTAGTTGATAAATTTGCATTATTTGATCTGTGGAGGCATAACCATAAAAAAAAATAAATAATAAATAAAAAATCTAACTCGAGACACGACCTGAGACCCGAAAAACCGACCCAATTAAAGAACCGTTTTTCGGGTCGGGTCGGGCTTCAGACAGCCAAACTCGATTTATATCGGGTCGAGTTTCGGGTCACAGTAAACTCGACCCGACCCAACCCAAAGTCACTCCTACAAGGACTCGCGACTGGACTTCGCTGATGTCTCGTGACTGGCAAGCCGCCAGATGTTGCACACGAGAGAAGCGTGCAGAGGAGAACTTGCGACTGGATCTCGCGGGTGGCTCACGACTGGAAAGCTGCCAGAATATGAACCGTCGTGCCAGCTGTTGTACTACAGGACAAAAATTCCAAACTGGACTTTCAGTTTGTTCGCGGCTTGAACTCGCGGCTCAGTCAAGCTGTGAGGCCAAGCCGCGAGGCAACTCTGTTATGTAAAATCTGTCTCTTCGCATTCCAAACACTCACCAGTATATATACCCCTTATACCCACGAAATGTAGAGAGTTTCCAGAGAGAATTTTGAGAGAGAAACCCTAGAGAAAAACAAGATTGACTCATCCACAATCTTTGTCTTGTGACTCTTCAAATTCCTCTACTCTCTTCCTCTCCATTATAGATCCTTGAGAGGTACTTTAGCCAAAACCTTTTCTCACTACACCCATATCAGTGAGAAGGCTCTTTGGTGTTTTGGGAAGTAGTTAGGAAGGGACCAATTCTTATTGGTTGATGCTATGGACTAGTAGCAGATTCGGGAAGCTAAAGAAGAAATAGGTTCGGCGTAACCTCGTTAGAGCAAGAAGCTTGGAGAGCTTAGGTACACTGGGTAGATTAGGCTTGGAGGGTCTATTGCTGTCCTTGTATCCCAACTACATTCTTTAGTGGATCATTTGACCGCTTGGTGGGCGGCAGAAAGGTTTTTCGCCGAGATCTTCGGTGTCCTCTTCGATAACACATCGAGTGTTGTCCTTGTGTTTGCATCTCTCTTCCCTTTTATCTTTATCATTTAATTTCTGTTATGGATGTGGTTTTATTTGACTTAGATTGTTTATCAATTCTATTTTAAGTTTTAGTTCATCTTCCGCACGTTTATCGTTTGTTTTAAAGCTTGAATTGATAATTTGTAAATTGGGGGTCTAAACATTCATAGTGTTTTACACGCTATTTGAACTTTCATAGACGATCAAATGATTTAAGTACCTTCATTTTCCTTTTTTTTTTTAATAATAATTATATAGTTGGAATATGAAAATTTGAATCCTAAATGTCTTCGTTGGTTAACATCAAGAAATGTCTATTTAGTTATAAGGTTTTTGGCACTACATTATGGATTTAATTTGCTTTGAGCATGAGATGTGTTTTGTTGAGTGGAGAATGTCCAAGCTCGATTTGATAACAAAATTAATTAAAATATTCTAGCTTGGCTCAAACTCGAAGAAAGCCTATAAACAATGTTCATGCTCGAGCTCATAAAAAAAAAAGTATATATAAAAGCTTGAGTTTGTCTTGGCTAGGCTTGATTCCCTAGTCAAGCCAAGCTCGAGCTCAAATTCAAGCTCAATATCAAGCTTTTGAGCTCAAGATCAATCCATTCAATATCATTAGTAATAAAGTTATGCTAACATTTCTTTTTCAATTAATAATATAGTTAATTCACTTAGTTTTTCTTCTGATTCTATTAATCTTATATGTAATTTTATCAATTTTAATTTTGAAAAACCTTTTTGTACAGATACAAAACAAGTATTGTTTGTATAATTCT
Source organism: Lithocarpus polystachyus (assembly GCA_033629205.1). NCBI lineage: Eukaryota > Viridiplantae > Streptophyta > Magnoliopsida > Fagales > Fagaceae > Lithocarpus > Lithocarpus polystachyus. The sequence continues at coordinate 80,948,221 of CM066166.1, forward strand.
ATAAACAATACACGTGTTTTAAAATAAAATTTAACCTTTTGATTATTAGTTTATTTAAGAATAATTAGTTATATATTTATGTGAAGTCTTCTTTGTACAAAAACAAAATGACTGAACGTGGAGCACTATATTAAGAAGTTGAAATTTAATTTTAAAAAATAAAAATAAAATAGACTAACAAAGAAAGAGGTATGGATTTGGACCTCTCTCTCTCTCTCTCTCTCTCTCTCTCTCTCTCCAAAGTAAATTTGGAATCTTAGTTATTTTTTAAGATCAACTAAAAAAAAACTAAGATTTTGAATTTTACAATGGACCACCATATTAGTATATTACTCATTTAATTTTTTTAATAATCATATACTACTCCACTAGCCTGTGAATGATAGAGGGTTACATAAAAAATTAATTTTTTTATAGATTTTTCTTTTAAATGTAGTAATGCAGAAAGTGTAATTATGTGAATGTGAAGCGTGTAAATTTTTTTTTTTTTCATTATAAAGTTTCAACTTATGGTTTAATTCCACTTTCTTTTTCTCTTCACACACAACCACAAGAATTCTAGCGCTTAAAAAGATATTCCTTATTGTAGCATTTTAATAGAGGCTTATAAAGCCGCTTCAAAATCCAAATAAATTAGCAGCATTCACCCTACTTACCACTGCGTTATTCCTCTTTTAGTAGTGTTTTATGAAAATGTTACAAGATCAGTATCTGTTGAAGCGTTTTTCATAAACGTTGCAAGCCAAGCACTGCAAAAGTCCACTTTTAATTTAGGGAATAACAATACATATAAGAAGCTCAAATTGTGGTATTTGACTTGTACTTGAATAATTTAAATTTATCATTTCAAGTGGAATTCTTAAACAAATATACTTATTGTGGCCCTAATTTACAAACCATTATCTTGGACATAACTCAGTTATTGAAGCCTCATTGTTAGTTACGCTGGAACTATTGTCATTCTGTACTGATGTTGATGATACAATATTGCTTTGCATAAAACTTGCAGGCTGTGTCGGTGTTGGGATTGGATCCAAATTGCCGTTAAGCATGAGAACAACAGAAGTCATACTTGGTCTATCACTTACATTTTCTTGAACACATAGTAGCCCAATTTTGATACATCTCAACATTTCAGTTATTGGACCACCACTCAATGTGGGATCTATGAGATTTGAAGTTGTCTCCTCCCTCCAATTTTTCCATGCCTGCCGAAGTATAGTTCATTATGCACATACAAACTTAAGGTAAACTTTCAATTTTGTACTTTCCAATTCATTATTTTCTGTTTATAAAATGGATATGTCTACTCTATACTTTGTAGTCATACTCACATAGCTTAGAAGATACTCTGAGTTTTCTCCATCATGGAAATGAGTGATTTTTTGTCCACTTAGAACCTCCAAAATTAGCACACCGAAACTAAAGACATCTGACTTTATTGAAAATTGTCCAAGCATTGCATACTCTGGTGCCATATATCCACTGCATTTCAATATCAAGAAATCCATTTTCAATTATTTGAATTGTAATAAACCAATGATTCTGTTAAAACTTTTTAGTTTCAACTTTGTTATGGCAATAAAATGGTTTTATCGCGAGAAAAGAAAACTACTAAAATCTAGTATATAAGACATGCATAAATATTAAGTGTCATCAACTATTGCATCTTATTATACTTACTAGGTTCCAACAATTCTATTTGTATTGCCTTCAATTTGATCTAGTACAAACATTCTTGCCATTCCAAAATCTGAAATTTTAGGGTTCATTTCTGCATCTAAAAGAATATTACTAGCTTTGAGATCACGATGAATAATCCGAAGTCTTGAGTCCTCATGAAGATAGAGAAGTCCTCGAGCAATGCCTCTTATGATTTTGTAACGCCATTCCCAATTGATATGTGCACGCTTCATTGGATCTATATATTCAAGAAATTATATCCTTTAGTCATGTACCATGAAATTCAAAAGAATTTATTACAATCACGTAATATAAATTGAAGTAAGAATGTAGCAATACCAAAAATGTAGTAATCAAGGCTTCTATTAGGCACAAATTCATATATAAGAAGTCTCTCATTCCCTTCCAAGCAAAATCCAAGGAGTCTAACTAAATTCCGGTGTTGAAGCTTGGCCACTAATAGAACCTCATTCTTAAACTCCAAATCTCCTTGTTGAGAGTTTTTTGATAATCTTTTCACAGCTATCTTTTGTTCATTTAAAAGATTTCCCTGAAATTATTTGTATAATGTGTAAATTAAAAGATTCAAGTCGATCACTTTGATTGAATTTAAAACATTGGTTTAACACAGTTTGACAGAAATTTAACATCTTTCCATATCATAATGTTTTCCTACCTTGTAAACTATCCCAAATCCACCTTTCCCAAGTTTATTTGCATCAGAAAAGTTGTTTGTTGCAGTTCTAATGGTGCTAAAGTCGTATCGGAGGGATTCCACACTTTTTATTCCTTCCACAGCTTCAAATCAATAGGAAACAAGTTATAAACAATCAAACGATTTTAGTAACATTTCTTCAGACTAACTAGGGTAAATGTGTCTCCCCTGTGCAAAATATCTTTGCCAAATATATATGTTAGTGCCAGGGGGGCCATGTTCCCCCCTAACTTTTGAAAAATTTATTAGAAAAACCCTATTCAAATTACAAATTAAATAAAAATTTGTTCATCTGCCCTCTACCCCCTCAAATATTTTTGAGATTTTCATTAGAGTGAGAAGCAAGATAGAACAAATTCAACGCTCTCTCAAATTTTAAAATTGACCCTCAAATTGTTGAACTAATTAAACAAAACCGTGAAAGTAAGATCCAACAAAATCAGTTGGTACCAAAAAAATAAACATTTCCCAGTTGGTCCAATTCTCAACCCAATTGGGAAAGCACAGTGATTGATTAGGAAACTGAGTGCAAATCTGAGAAAAAAATCTGGGTTTGACGCATAGAGGGAGGAGTTTAAATAGAAATGAAAGATGAAGATAAGAAGAAACTAGAAAGTGAGGTTGTGGAAGTGGAGAGTCAGAACTCAGAAGACGTGTGGAGGAGAAAAAACAAGCTAAAAAAAGGATTAAAAAAAAAAATGGGCTTGAACTAGTATGTTATCTTGTGGACTTGTAGGTATGGATATATATATATATATATATATATATATTAACTCTTTGATTTTGTTTTAAAATAGAGCTACGGACTAATAGTTACTAAAAGATAGAATTAGCCTTGTGAAAAATTTTATTTCTTTAGTGATTCATTTTATTAAATTTTTTTTTACATGTCAATGAAAATAACTAATATTATATATTTAATTATACATATATATATATAGAGAGAGAGAGAGAGAGAGAGAGAGAGAGAGAGAAATAGCTATAATTCCAAAAGAGTATATCTGTATTAACAAGTTTTGAAATATTCTACTTCCCTAATCAAACAAGTTTTTGAGTTAAAAGTATTGCCTTTGTAAAAATAAAGAATTTGTGTTGAAAAAAAAAATTGTATTTAAGATTTTTTTTTCATACTTAGCTTGGCCCATAACTTAATTTCCTAGATCCGCCATCTATATATAAATATATATATATATATATATATTCGAATTCTTACCATAAAAAGTTTGTTATTATCTCATCAAAGAAAAAGTATGTTATTATGTTTATTAAAAAAAATCATTTTAGAAACAAGCACGTTAATTCAGTGATTTTGCGATAAGTGGATATAGGAAAACACCTCTCAGAAGTCGATAACAAGCTAGCAACATTGAAACTAATTGATTGTAATTAAGTGACTTACTTTCAAAGTTATCCTTTGACTTCTTGATTCTAACAAATATGCAAATGCTAATGGTAAGCATCATAGCAATAACAGATGGAACAACAATGACGATGGCAGTTCGAGTTTTCTTTCTCTCCTTTCCTGCGAAAACCAAAAGCGTCACGTCAAATATATTTAAACAAAGAAAAAAAAATCATGTCTCAATTGTTGAATTTCAGCTATTCATCCGTCGGTAGACTGGTCCTGCTCTACAAAATCACAGCACACAAATACGAAATAAAGAAGGGAAAAAAGGAGAGAGAGTATTGTTAAACATATAATTTGATTTGCCACAAAAAGATCAAATCATTACACAAAATGACAATTCTTATGGGAATCTTTATGAATTTGATATGAGTTCATATTCAATAAAAAAATTATTGTGACTACTTATTTGTATTTTTTAATCTCAGGGAGGAGGCTTTTGATCTGATGCAATAAATATGGCTATTGCATTGCATAATTGCACTTTTAATGTTAGAGAAATAAGCTTAAAAGTTAATAAGTTATTTTTCAAGAAAACAAAAAATTGATACAATTAATAGTTGAAATTAAAAGTAAACTTTTTTAGTTATTGCAGCGGATCTCAGCTCGGGAGCAGCCTACATGAGAATTATTATACCTGCTATAGCTATAGGAACTGGCGGCGGAGGAAGAGAAGATGCCAAAAATGGAGGCGGCGATGTCGCGTAAGTAACGTTAAAGAAAGGGTAGGTCTGAAACCTGTAATTACAGCTGGGTGTATAAGTAATCCCACCGTCTTTTCCAACAAATTGTGGAGTACGTGAGTAAATAATTGTTAAACAATTACTGCAGTCTACATCAGACAGTTCTGGAGTGCACTGAACAAGCACATATAATGTGCTCAAGTCCGGGGCGATTGAAGTTCTCGCCGCAAACTTGTGAGAACCACCAGAAGCAGCTTCACTTTTCATGCTATCAAACAGTGTCTGAAGTATCCTTTTGTAACCATCTTGGTCTGATACGTTATGACCGTCCCAGATGTAGAATTGGGGAAAAGTTTCCGCGATGCCAAATATGGAGCGGTTAGAGAAGCGTAACATGCAAGAGTCGTACCATACTATTGCCTCCTTCCGATTTGGGCAGAGTTGTGGGAGAAGACTCGAAGAGTTCTTGAGGCAACCAAGACAATCATCTTGCTTAACATCTACTCTACAAAGACCAATTGCATAAACTTTGTCAGGGTCTTGGCCCTTAGAGTTAGCGTAAAAGCCAATTTCAGCTAGTGAGTTGGAGGAGATGGAGGAAAGGACAACCTTGAGGTTTGTCTCGTAGGTACTGTTGGTGGTGTAGTTACCCAGACTGTCTGAACAGGAAGAGGATAGGAACATTTGCTGGGCGGTGGCTTGAGCAATGAGTGTGAACATGGGATACAGGACGGCAAGTAGTGTCGAAGAAATCATTGCCAAGTAGTAACATGGATCGATTAATGCCTAGAAGCTTTATCAAGGAGGGCTGAACTAGTTTCAAACAATCAATTTCTGTGTTGGTGCCTCGCTCAAAGCATTGATATGAAGTCAAAGTAATCTACAAAGTATTAGTATTTGTAAAATTGATATTTTTTTCATTGCAGCAGTCATGGCCAGCCAGCCAGGACTTGTTAAACTAACATATTGAAGGTCCGTATATTGATTTGGTCATGGATGATGACTCAATCTATTTGATATTTTCTGTATTTTTTTATTCGTTTTCTTAATTGTTTGGTTACCTACCAAAAAAAAAAGGAAAAAAAAAATAAAGGTCAATGGTTACCATGGAAGTGGAATTGAGGCAAGAAGAAAAGAGAAAAAAGGAAATAAAAAGAAAAAGGTCTGGTGCCATGGCTATGTTGACTAGTTAAACCTACGACCCTATACATGTTATTTTATTTTATTTTATTTTATAAAAATATAGTGTTCATAATAATTTCATAACAAATTTAAAGTAATAAGTTATTAATGGTTGTTATTAATATGTAAAAATGTAATTTCAATGATGAATTCATATTAGAATATGTAATAATTTTCTATCCTGATACTAGAAATTCAATTTTTTTTTTTTGTCAAACAAAAAAAGTGCTCATTTTATTTTATATTATTTAAATAATTTATTGTGTGTAGACTAGGCCCAAAGGATTGGGCCGACCATATAAGTAAGGCTTGGTATGACGCCCAGGGCCCATTGAGTGTGATGGGCTTGGGGTACAACAGAAGGACTGTCTCGGAGTTCTTCACTTTGGACCTGACCATTAGTCAAGCATTGGGAGTGCTGCCCCATCCCTCTCGAGGGGAATCTGGAATAATCATAAAAAACTTATATTCAGACCGAATGGGGTCGGTAACCAAGAGCTAAAGATTGTGAAAAGAATCCACTACCGAGTCTTAACCGGCGTCTAGAACAAGTTCCAAGGGAATCCTCTAATTTGGTGAAGATCCCTTGGGATTCTGGGAGATGTGGGAATACGTGAGTGAGTGGGAATAAAAATGATGGCCACCCCACTCACTCATGGATATAAAAGGGGAACTAGGCTATTGTTGGGTTGGTTGGAAAATGGGGAGTAAGATGAGTGATTAAGGAAAAACTGGGAAAAGAGGGAAGAAGTAAGTGAATTTGTGAGAGATCAGTACTTAAGAGGGTATAACTAGGCCTGAGTTGGAGCCCCATAAGTAAGATTGAGAGTAAAGCCCACCAACAAATTAGTTGAGGGTCCAAGTACTTGCTCCCTCAAGCAGTTCTTGCTGCCCATAATTGGTGCCATCTATGGGAATCTTACTCGTATTGGAGGTTTCGAGTTGGGCTGGTGTTAGTAAATTATGGAAGGCCCATAGGCTAGAGAAGGTTCTGTCGCGAGAAATCGTTCTAGGGCCTCATCTTGGGGCCAACGGAGGTAGGAGAGGGAGAGGAGAAGGGAGCAGCAGCACATGCAAGATGGGCATGAGATGAGGATAGATTCTCACAATGGGTCTTCGCAAAGGAAGAGATCAGTATCATACATTCTCGAGCGCTCTCGTCGGAGTGATCGCGAAAAGGAGCCAAAGAACCTGCGAAAGCAGGTGAATGACTTGGAAATCGAGCTGAGGGGCCGGCACTGAAGAAGGGAACGGGACGAATCATCCTTTGACCTTAATTACATTTTGGGGGCATCATCCCGAGGAAGCGGGTCATACCGATCAAGGGAAAGGTCCTACGAGACAGAAGAGCGACATATTGAGTCTCCCCGGTATGGGTGGCATCATTATCATAATGCGGCCCTCGATGCAATGAGCTGAGCGCTGAGCAGGGTAGCCCGATCACCTTTCTCAGAGGAAATAGAACGCACTAAGATGCCAAGGCGGTTTACTTGCCCTCCGTTCACCATTTATGATGGAAAGACTGACCCGATTGAGCATGTAAGTCACTATATACATATGATATCGTTTTATTCTCATAATGATGGGTTGATGTGCAAGGTTTTCCTGTTGAGTCTTGGTCTGCTCACTATGAGATGATTTAACGGTTTGAGGAAGGGTTCCATCAGGAGTTTCAAGGAGCTGATCTAAGAGTTTGGCGCTAGATTCATCACATGCAGCAAAGTACCATAACCCATAGATGCCTTACTGTCCATGAGGATGAGAAGTGGGGAGACCCTTCGATATACACGAACAAGTATTGGGAACTCTATAATGAGATAGGCAGTGGTAATGAGCAGGTTGCTGCCAGTACTTTCCAGATAGATCTTCCCGAGGATTTAGAGTTGAGGGACTCTTTGACAATGCGGCCGCCCAAGGGAATTCATCAACTGATCAGAAGGATTGAAGAGTATAAAAGGTTGGAGGACGATCGCCTGCAGGGCAAGGGTAAGGCCCCGGTTACCTCACAGTATCACAAGGAGTACCGCCCCGAAAGGATTCAATTGAGGGCTACGAGGAAGATGAAAGCCCTTGTAGAGGACTAGGGCCGACGTGTCGAAGGAGTTAATCTGGCTTTCAACGAGCCATACAAGTTCCTTGAACGAATTAAGAATGAGCCATACTTTGGGTGGTGACCTCGCGAGAAGGAACTAGAGTTTATATTGCATGTATCATTGAGAGAAGGGCCACACAACCGAACAATGCCATGTATTCAAGGATCATTTGGAATAGCTAACGAAGGCAAGACATCTCAAGGAGTTTTTAGTTCAACAAAGGGGGGAGGATGTAGGCCAAGGCTCTGAAAGTCGAGGCGATCGGGCATGCCACCCTCGGTTAGGAATTATTGAGGTGATCCATGCTGTATCAAGGGGCGTGGGCTTTAGCGAGCGGAAGGGAGTTTTGAGTGTGACATCCACATTAGAAGTGGATTCAGGGAACCGACCTGAGAAGAAGCTGAGGAGAACCTTGGTCCTAATCACTTTTGATGAAGTGGATTTAGAGGGGACATCCTAGCCACATGATGACGTGTTGGTGATAACTTGCATGATAGGTGGATTTTTAGTAAAAAGGGTCATGGTGGACCAAAGGTTGAGATTATGTACCCCGATCTCTATAAAGGGCTAGGATTGAAGCCGAAGGATTTGAGCGAGTATGACACCCCTTTGTTGGATTTTGATGGAAAGGTGGTAACACTTGAGGGGCAAATTAAGCTCAGGGTAGTGACCAATGGTAGGGAAGTGGAGGTGAACTTCATAGTGGTTAACGCGTATTCACCCTACATGGTGATTCTTAGGCGTCCCTGGATCCATAGCATGGGGGCGGTGCCTTCGACATTGCACCAAAAGATAAAGTTCCCGACCAAGGATGGGGTCGCAGTAGTCTGGGCCGACCAGAAGGCTGCTAGGCAGTGTTTGGTGGCCGCGATAAATCATGAGATTAAGCAGAAGGGGCAGGTTAATTGGGAGCTGTTATAGAAATTATAGATGTCCGAGAGTTCGGTAGGCATGGACAGTGCGGAAGAGTTAGTTCACATTAGAATTCTACCACACGCTGACAGGTACTTTAGGGTTGGGAAGAACTTGCAGACAGAAGATCGAATAGAAGTTTTGTTGACATTGGCATGGAATCTGGATGTATTTTCCTGGAGCCCATATGATGTACCTGGGGTAGACTTAGCTTTTATTATGCACCGGCTGAATGTGGACCCCTTAGTCCCACCAAAGAAGCAGAGGCCGAGGAGAGCTGCGAAACCACATGTTAAGGCTGTCAAGGAGGAGGTGGAGAAGTTAATACAAGCAGGGGCTATAAAAGAGGTTTACTTTCCTGATTAGTTAGTTAATATAATGGTCGTGAAGAAGAAGAATGGCAAGTAGAGGGTCTGTGTAACCTTAATCGAGCATGTCCAAAGGAGCCTTTCCCAGTGCTTAAGACAGATCAGTTGGTGGACACAATAGTCGGGCACCAGAGAATGAGTTTTTTGGATGCCTTCCAGGGATATCATCAAATAGCTCTAGCTCCCGAGGATCAAGAGAAAACTTCCTTCATTACACCTGAGGGGAACTATCATTACACGGTGATGCCTTTCGGATTGAAGAATGATGAGGCTACTTATCAACGAATAGTTACCCGAAAGTTTAAAGACCAGATCGGCAAATCTGTTGAAGTGTATAAAGATGACATGGTGATTAAAACTAAGGAAAGTGCAGGGCACACAGAGGACTTGGAGGAAGTGTTCGGGATACTAAGGCAGCACAAGTTGCGTTTGAACACTGAAAAGTGTTCCTTTGGGGTAGAATCGGATAAATTTCTAGGATATATGATAACCACTCGGGGTATAGAGGCAAACCCCGACTAGATCACTACGATTCAGCAACTTCAGCCTCCTAGCAACCCCAAGGAAGTACAGAAGCTCACCAATATGATTGTTGCCCTAGTACACACTAGGTACATGAGACACCTAATTTCATTAGCATATGGTACTTTAGACATACACTTTGAATCCTCATCTAATATTAATTTTGGATGCAAGTGTGAGGACAATTTGAAACTAGCAACAAGTAGTACACTAACCGTTTTTGAATCAAGCATTCTAAACAACTCTAATACCATTTTAAAGATATTCCTTATGAGATAACTGTAATTACAAACCCGTCTATCATGGTGAATTTCTATCCCAGGAATCTTCTTAGTAGCTCCAACATTTTTTTTTATGTGAAATTTGCATCTCAAAAAATACTTCAATTTGACAATTCAAAATGCACAATTAACTCCCTCAAGTAATTTGATAATTTTTTTTTTTTTTGCTATGTACCGCCTAGCTTCTAATCTTGGCTAGTGGTTTATCCAACTGTGGTTTGAAATGCTGTTGCTTTGTTTGCTTCTTGACATGAACTTGATGTTGTTTTGCTTGTTGGTGTAATTTGCAATTTGCCGCGCTCATTTATTCCTTTTGTTAAAAAAAATTAATTATTTATTTATTCCAAGAAGAAAAAGTATTTTAGTAATTTCATATACTAAAAAATTACCAAAATACTCCTCAATTTTTTAGATTACTTAAACTGCACTTGTAACTTTTTCGTTGTTGACCCCAAATTAGACCATATAAGCGAGGTTTGTTATTTGTGACAAAAAAAAAAAAAATCCAAAATTAGGTTTCTAATCTTGCACTCAAAATTTTTGGGAACATTATAAATCAATTAAAGATTGGAGTGAAAAAACTATAATTTTCCCTAAAATTTACTTACCAATAGCATGTGATGATGTCAAGAATCAACTCAGTAAGTTACAGGGCCTTCACGCGCATCGGATGAACCTGCACAAGTAAAAAGAACCTCAAAGGGGAGTATCGGCTTGGTACCGGCCAACGACCCTCCAATGGTTGAGTTAGTATTGCTCACAACTCTAGAGTGCCAGAGTCGGGGAGAATGATGCGTACCTCGATTCGTAAGGGCTTGGGGTATTTATAGTAGCGTAGGGCCTTAGCCAAGGCGTACTTGGGAAGATACCCCATTACTGGAATTGCCCTTGATTAGCGTGGAGCGCAAGATACTTCTTGGGCAGCAAGCGTGTTGGGCAAGACATCCCTTTGGGAGCAATCGTGCTGTGCAAGATATCTGTTCAAGCATAAGCGTACGCGACAAGATTCTTCCCCTTGTGGAAGCGTATGCGACAAGATACGCGTTGGTGCCTTCATCTTTGCCCCGTCATTTATTCATCCCGTCGATTTGCGTAGGCTACATCGGGACGCGCTGGGGGCGTCAGCTTTGGATGATGGGAGCGAAGGTCCGTCAACCTTTATCATGTCGTCGGTGTGATAAAGGCTGACGGCACCCTCCAGACGATTCGTCCCTATCAGTTGTCCCCTACTCCTCAATCCCATCAGTTTTAGCTGACGGTTTGGGGAGTACATCTCCGCGTGGCAGACAAGGCATTAATGGCTAGTCCCCTTGAGCAGCCCTGGTGTCGGAACACGTGTCCTGGATCAACTGGCCTGTGCCCAGACGGGGATGTCGCTTCGTCTTCTGCGCCCATATCCTTACCTATATATATGTTCCATTTTTCCTCATTTCTCTTCCTTATTTCATTTCTGCTGATTAGAGAGAAGTCGTCAGCTTAAAGAGTAAGATTACAATCGCGCTCTCGTCTCCGTTCGCTAGTTGATACCGTCAGCTTCATCAAAGCCGTTTCTACAACTTGGTGAGTTATTTTTTACTCTTATTTTTTTTTTGTCTAATTGCATACTGAACTTTGCGAGAAGTTTTACTGGAAAGGTCGTCACTTGGGTTCTTAGACCACCCCCGTCGCTTATAGGTAGTCAGATGCCTAGGGAGACGTCGAGTGAGCAGTCGTCAGTCCGCGATGGAGTGGGCTACGACGAGGTCTTCCAAACAGGCCATGAGCCCGGGGAGGACTCTTCTTGGTCGTCAGATGATGGATCGTCAGTCCAGTTTTCTGACCGGGATGTGGAGAATCATGGTGAAGGTAGAGTAGTAAGAGATGGTGAAGTTGATGACGACTGGATGGGGGAGAGCGGGAGTGATGGGAGCTCAACTGGAGGCGACGACGTCTTGGAAAGTACATCCGGAGGCTCCGGGGACGACCGTCCATTCATCCTCCCCAATGAGTGGACAGTTAACTACTTTATGCCGACGAAGACGGATAAAGTGTTTAATTTTCTCAGAGCCCGTTACCAGATCCTCGACGACATTCCGATCCGTCTACCTCTAGAAAAGGAGAAGTGCTACTCCGGGAGGACTGCGGACGTTGGCATGTATGATGCCATGTTCGCGGCGGGGTTGAGGTTGCCTCTGACGGCACTCCATCGTCAGTTGGCCAACTACCTCGGGCTTTCCGTCAGCCAGATTGCCCCCAATGCCTGGAGGGTATTCATCGGGGCTGAGATTCTATGGGGTAGCTTAAGTGGGGGGCACCGTCAACTGACCCTTGATGAATTTTTCTGGTGCTACCGTCCATACCACATCGCCCCGTCCTAGGGGATTTATCACTTCTCCGCGAGGAAGAAGGAGCTGAGGCTGGTGTCGGACATGCCTGACTCCAATAGAAACGTATCAAGAATCTGATTGACGAGCTGGAACAATACAAGGACGCTTGCCGTACCTTGAACAGAAAGGTGAGGGAGCGGAAAGGAAAGCTCGAGGAGGGGACCCGTCAGCTGGAGAAGGAGCAGGAGGCGAAGGCGACGGTGGAGAAAGAGCTAACGTCTCTTTTGGGCCAAGTTGAGACGGCTAAAGCTGATGCCGTGGTGGGGTTCAAGACATCTCAGACGTTCATTGATTCTTACGCCGAGTATTATGGTGACGGGTTCGATGACTGTCTTAGGCAGATAAAGTCCCTCTACCCTCACCTTGACTTGTCGAAGGTTTCAATGGATGATCCTGTGCTGTCAACGCCTGTGGCCGACGCCGTCTTGGTGGACGATGACAGCCTCAGCGAGTTTAGGATGCATCCGAAGAATGACGGTTTCGTCCTGGCGCAACCTGCCCTTGAGAAGTCCGTCGCTCCGATAATCCCGTCAACTGATCCTCCCGATTTTGAAGGTTTCCCTGCCGGCGAGGCTCGAGATCCCAAAGATGACGAGGCTGTTCTAGACGCTCCTGCCCTTTGAGTTTTTAGCTTTTTTGTAAAATTTTTCTTTTCTTCTTTTTGTACATGGTGCCCTGTTGTTTTGAGGGTTTTTTGTAAAAACAATATTCTTGTGATATAACACTTTATTTCCGTCACTTGTAGTGTACTGCTTTTTTTTACTTTGAGCCTTGTGGATGATTTCCTCTGCTTTTTATCTCTTCATGGTAATCCAATTCTGGACTTTTGATGCTTTTTATGATGAAGTCATGTCCTTCTGATGGGGTCGTCAGCTTTGGATTATCCCTTGATGAGTTTTAAAGTTACAATCTTTAGGGCGTGGCCGTCAGTTTTTATGTTTAACGGGCTAGTGCCTTTTTTATCCAATTAGGATAGAACCGTTAGCTTGTAAGCTGTCAGCTTGCATACTTAACGGGTTTTTGTGCCTTATACACTTCCTTAGGATAGTGTCGTTGGCTTTGGACCGTCAGTTTTTTAAGCCGTCAGCTTTTAAACTTAACAAGCTTATGTACTTTGGCTTTTATGCCTTATATCCTTTTTAGGATGGAGTCGTCAGCTTTTAAACCGCCAGCTTTTATACTTGACCGGTTTTTATGCTTATCCTTAGGACTGAGTCGTCAGCTTTTATGCTTGACTGGCTTTTATGCTTCGTATCCTTTTAGGATAAGATTATTGGCTTTTTGAGCCGTCAGCTTCTAAACCGTCAGCTTTTATGCTTGACTGGCTTTTATGCTTCATATCCTTTTAGGATAGGATTATTAGCTTTTTGAGCTGTCAGCTTCTAAACTGTCAGCTTTTATGCTTGACCGGGTTTTATGTTATCCTTTGGATAGCGTCGTCGGCTTTGGGCCATCAGCTTTTATGCTTAACTGGCCTTTGTATTCAACACTTAGTATAGAAAGACTTTGAATAAATTTCTGAATCTTGTATAATTTCAAAAAAAGGGGGGAAACATGCCCATTGGGTTCCCCAAAATACATCAAACTAGAAGTAAGGAGTCGTTGCCATTCTTTTCTACTGGTAGTACCTTCGTAGGTGCTCAGCATTCTATGGATGGTGTAGCTTTCGTCCTTCCAGCGTTTCCAAGTGGTAGGTGCCTTTTCGATGCCATGACGTGACTCGGTAAGGTCCTTCCCAATTGGGGCCGAGCTTCCCCTAGGCGGGGTCTCGGGTGGCACCCATGACTTTTCTTAGAACAAGGTCTCCGACCTGAAAGTCCCTGTGTTTGACTCGAGAGTTGTAGTGTTTAGCCATGCGATCTTGATACTGCGCAAGCCTTTGTTTTGCTACTGCTATAATTTCGTCGATTAGGTCGAGCTGTAGGCGCAAGGCATCATCGTTCCTTCCTTCATTGTGAGCGTTCACCCTATAGCTTGCGAGTCCTACTTCGGCCGGGATGACTGCTTCGCTTCCGTCGGTTAGCCGGAATGGTGTTTCTCCTGTAAGGGTCCTTGTTGTTGTCCTGTATACCCATAGTATGCCAGGTAGTTCCTCAGGCCATATCCCCTTTGCCCCCTCAAGCCGAGTCTTGATAATCTTAAGCAAGGATTGGTTCGTTACTTCTACTTAGCTGTTGGCCTGGGGGTGGGCGGGGGAGGAGTAATGATTCTTTATTCCCAGCTGTGAACAGAACTCTCGGAAGGGGCCATTGTCGAATTGTTTCCCATTGTCTGAGACTAGGACTCTAGGGATTCCAAACCTGCATATAATGGATTTCCAGAAAAAGCTTCGCACATTCTTCTCCGTGATAGTTGCCAGAGCTTCAGCTTCTACCCATTTTGTGAAGTAGTCTATGCCTACCACCAGAAACTTCAGTTGCCGCATAGCTATTGGGAATGGCCCCATAATGTTTAGTCCTCATTGAGCGAACAGCCATGGGGCTGTCATGGGGGTTAACTCTTCGAACGGCTGTCTGATGATGTTGCTAAACCTTTGGCATTTGTCGCAGGCTTTGACGTAGGCTTGGGCGTCTTTTTGCATCGTGGGCCAGTAGTATCCCACTCGGATCAGCTTGTGCGCTAATGACCGCGACCCCGAATGATTTCCGCATATTCCCTCGTGTACTTCCCTCATGACATAGTCCGCTTCTTCGGGACCCAAGCACCTTAGGTATAGGCGAGAGAAACTCCTTTTGTACAGGACGTCCTTCATCGATACGAACCTCGCTGCTTGGACCTTCAGCCTTCTGGCGGCCTCTTTCTCATCCGGTAGGGCGCCATCTCTCAAGTAAGAGACTAATGGCGTGATCCAATTACTTTCGGAACCTATTTCCTGCATATTGACAGAGTCTATTAGCGGCAAAATCTGTACAAAAGAGAGCACATTGTCATGGGGGTCATGGGGGTGAGCTCTTCGAACGGCTGTCTGATGATGTTGCTGAACCTTTGGCATTTGTCGCAGGCTTTGACGTAGGCTTAGACGTCTTTTTGCATCGTGGGCCAGTAGTATCCCACTCGGATCAACTTGTGCGCCAATTACTGCGACCTCGAATGATTTCTGCATATTCCCTCGTGTACTTCCCTCATGACATAGTCCGCTTCTTCGGAACCCAAGCACCTTAGGTATGGGCGAGAGAAACTCCTTTTGTACAAGACGTCCTTCATCAATACGAACCTCGCCGCTTGGACCTTCAGCCTTCTGGCGGCCTCTTTCTCATCCGACAGGGCGCCATCTCTCAAGTAAGAGACTAATGGCGTGGTCCAATTACTTTCGGAACCTATTTCCTGCACATTGACAGAGTCTATTAGTGGCGAAATCTGTACAAAAGAGAGCACATTGTTAGGGACGGTCACGTGTTCCGACGAAGTGGCTTTGGCGAGGCAGTCGGCTCTCTCATTTTCTTCTCTGGGGATTTGGATTATTTCTGCCTTCAGCTCGTCTACCCTTCGCTTCTCTTGATCGAGATATCTTTTTATTTTGTCGCCTCTACACTCGTAGTCTCCATTTACTTGGTTGATGACGACCTGGGAGTCGCAGTAGGGCTGCTCCCGCTGCTTTGGCGAGGTCAATTCCGATTATCAAAGCTTCATACTCTGCTTCGTTGTTGGTAGTGGGGAAGTCGAGGCGGACCATGCAATCGATCCGATCTCCCTCGGGGGATCGAAGTATGACACCTATTCCTCCGGCCCGCTTATTTGACGATCCGTCGGTATGTATACTCCACAGAGGGCGTTCGTCTGCCCCCTGGTCTTCCTCGCCGGTGAACTCAGCGATAAAGTCAGTGACGGCCTACCCCTTGATGGCGGTGCATGGGTTGTACCGGATGTCGAACTCAGTCAACTCGATCGCCCACAGGGCCAGGCGTCCGACGGCTTCTGGGTTATGCATCGCCCACCGCAAGGGCTTGTCGGTCAGGACAACTATAGTATGAGCTTGGAAATACGATTTGAGCTTGCGGGTCGCCGTAATCAAGGCGAAGGAGAGCTTTTCCATGGGCGGATATCTTTCCTCCGCACTGCGAAATGCCCAGCTGACGTAGTACACGGGTTTCTGGACCTTGTCTTCCTCTCTGACCAGGGCGGCGCTGACGGCTGCTGGGGACATGGCCAGATAGAGAAAAAGCTCTTCCCCCGGTTGCGAGGGACTTAGTAATGGAGGCAAAGAGAGATAGGCCTTCAGCTCCTCGAACGCCCTTTGGCATTCGTCTGTCCACTCGAAAG
The DNA here is from genome assembly GCA_033629205.1 of Lithocarpus polystachyus. Classification (NCBI taxonomy): domain Eukaryota; kingdom Viridiplantae; phylum Streptophyta; class Magnoliopsida; order Fagales; family Fagaceae; genus Lithocarpus; species Lithocarpus polystachyus. Next base: position 80,964,691 of record CM066166.1, read on the forward strand.
TTCTCTTCAGTGTTCGAAAGAAGGGTAGGCACTTGTCTGTCGCCCTTGACATGAACCTGTTCAGGGCGGCCACCTTCCCATTTAAGCTTTGTACCTCCTTTATGTTTTTTTTGGGGGGGGGGGGGGGGGGCATCTCCATTATGGCTCGGATCCTGTCTGGGTTGGCCTCGATGCCTCTTTGAGACACCATAAAGCCTAGAAATTTTCCCGCCGTCACTCTGAACGCACACTTCGTTGGGTTGAGCTTCATGTTGTAGGAGCGGAGGGTGTCGAATATTTCTTCGAGGTCCTTCAAATGGTCCTCCTTCCTCCTGCTTTTTACTAGCATGTTGTCGACGTATACCTGAACATTCCTTACTATTTGGTTGGCGAGCATTTTGTTCATGAGTCTTTGATATGTGGCGCCCGCATTCTTCAGTCTGAATGGCATCACCTTGTTACAGTAAAGACCCTGGCTGGTAACGAACGAGGTCTTCTCTTGATTTGCCACGTCCATCTGGATCTAATTGTACCCTGAAAAGGCATACATGAAGCTCAATAGCTGGTGCCGGGTCGTAGAGTCTACTAACGTATCAACTTGTGGAAGGGGGTAGCTATCTTTGGGGCACGCCTTGTTTAGGTCTGTGAAGTCAACACACATGCGTCACTTCCCGCTAGCTTTTTTGACCATCACCACATTGGCTAGCCAGTCGGGATAGTATACCTCCCGAATGAAACTCGCCTGTAGTAGTTTACCGACCTCCTCTGCTACCGCTTGGTCTCGCTTCGGGGCAAACACTCGCTTCTTCTGCCGGACGGGCCGGAAGGTGGGTGATACGTTCAGCTTATGTACCATGACTGAAGGGTCAATTCCCGGCATGTCTTCGTGACTCCAGGCGAATACATCTTGTTTTCCTTGAGGAAAGCCACGAGCGCTTGGTGAGCCGTGGGGCTGGTGAGAGCGGCGATCCTGGTGGTCCTGTCCAGCCTGGACTCGTCGAGGGCTATTTCTTCGAGCTCCTTCACGGGTTTTGCCCCCACTCGCTGTTCTATGTTCAATGCTTGTAAGTGGCCGTTCATTTCTACCATCGCAACGTAGCATTCTCACACGGCCACCTGGTCTCCCCGTAGCTCCCCCACACCGTGCTCAGTGGGAAACTTGACCATCAAGTGGTAGGTCGAGGTCACAGCCTTCCATGCATTGAGGGTGGGTTGCCCTATGATGGCGTTGTAGGCGGAGAAGCAGTCGACGATGAAGAAAGTAACATTCCTGGTGACTTGCCGGGGATATTCCCCAATTGTGACTGGCAAGGTGATGGAGCCGAGGGGGTATACTCTCGTTCCTCCGAACCCGATGAACGGAGCGTTGGTAGGCACCAGGCGTTCTCTGTCGATTCGCATCTGTTGGAACGCCGGGTAGTAGAGAATGTCTGCGGAGCTTCCGTTGTCGATCAAGACCCGGTACGTGTTATAGTCCCCTAGCCAGACGTTGACGACAAGGGCGTCGTCGTGCGGATGATGAAGACGTTGGGCATCTTCTTCTGTGAACTCGATAGCGGGACTGTTGACTCGTGGCTTCTTCTAGACCATGCCTGCAATTTGGACATTCTGAACTGCTCTGAGGTAGGCTTTCCGAGCCTTCTTCGTTGAGCCAACGGCTGCCGCGCTCCCAATGATCATCCTTATCTCATTATCCTGACGGGGGACTTGTTCCTGTCGAGGTGCTTCTGTTCTTTCTCGGCTGACGAACCTCTGCAACTTTCCTTGCCTAATCAGGGCTTCGATCTGGTGCTTCAAATCGTAACAGTCGGCGGTGTCGTGGCCGTGGTCTCAGTGGAAGCAGCAGTACCTGTCTTTGGGCCGTTTGTTGGGGTCTTCCTTTAGTTTTCCTGGAAACGTCAGGGACCCTTCGTCCTTGATCTGCATCAGGACTTGGTCGATCGGAGCCGTCAACGGGGTGAAACTTGTGAATTTCCCAGCTGGGGGCTTTGGGAGTCTGTTGTCTCGGCCTTCTCCTATTCGAGGCATCTTTCACCCCTTGTCTTGTCGTGCGTCCTCTTGCCTTTCCCTCTTCTTGGGAGGCTTCTCTTCTCGGGCCAACAATGCGTCTTCCGCATTCATGTAATTAGTCACCCTGTACAGCACATCTGACATAGTTTTCGGGTCATTCTTGTAAATGAAAAATAAAAACTTACCCTTCCGCAGTCCGTTTGTGAATGCGACAACCAATATTTTGTTGTCAACCTCGTCGATCGAGAGTGCCTCTTTGTTGAAATGGAATATGTAGGCCCTCAGTGTCTCGTTTTTCCGCTGCCTAATGTTCATCAAGCACGCGGTGGATTTTTTGTATCGATGTCCCCCGATGAAGTGAGAGGCGAACTGAGCGCTTAGCTCTCTGAAGGTACCTATAGAGCCGAGCGTCAGTCTGCTGAACCAAATCCTTGCGGGGCCCCTCAACGTCGTCGGGAAAGCTCGGCACATAATCTCGTCTGGTACACCTTGTAGGTGCATCAAGGTCTTGAAGGACTCCAAATGGTCCAGCGGATCTTTGGACCCGTCATAGCTTTCCACCTGGAGCATACAGAACTTTGGTGGTAGAGGGAACAAAATGACAGGTGTAGTAAAGGGGGATTCCATACGTTGGACGAGGTCGTCGAAGTCGTTGGATACTCGTCCCTTGAGGGCGTTCATCATGAGATCCATGCGCTTCCTCATTAATTGCATTTCCGCGGCCACGTGGGACAGGACATAGCCAGTTGCCGACAGACTGTTTGTCTCCTGTCCTTCGGGTCGTCTCAAGGCATTGCTTCCCTCGGGGCCTCCATGACTCCTCTCCTCGGCACTGTTTGCCTTATTTTCTCCTTGGTTGTCGTTTGTCGCGTTTCTCCATCGCAGCTGCTCTTCCAAGTCGTGGTTATGTTTTGTGAGGCGTTCCACCGTGGCCGCTAGAGTTTGGACCTGTCTCTCGAGAGCCATGGTGCGCTGTTCATTACTTTGATCATTCATGGTGGTTGCCCTTGAACGCGTGAGTACCATGCAACTTTTTGTCCGGAAAGCATGAAACACAGTTTACGTACTTTCCCACAGATGGCGCCAATTGATGATGTCAAGAATCAACTCAGTAAGCTACAGGGCCTTCACGCGCTCCAGATGAACCTGCACAAGTAAAAAGAACCTCAAAGGGGAGTACCGGCGTGGTACCGGCCAATGACCCTCCGATGATTGAGTTAGTATTGCTCACAACTCTAAAGTGCCAAAGTCGGGGAGAATGATGCATACCTCGATTCATAAGAGCTTGGGGTATTTATAGTAGCGTAGGGCCTTAGCCAAGGCGTACTTGGGAAGATATCCCTTTACCGGAATTGCCCTTGATTAGCGTGGAGCGCAAGATACTTCTTGGGCAACAAGCGTGTTGGGCAAGACATCCCTTTAGGAGCAATCGTGCTGCGCAAGATATCTGTTCAAGCATAAGCGTACGCGACAAGATTCTTCCCCTTGTGGAAGCGTATGCGACAAGATACGCGTTGGTGCCTTCATCTTTGCCCCGTCACTTATTCATCCTGTCGGTTTGCGTAGGCTATATCGAGACGCGCTGGGGGCGTCAGCTTTGGATGATGGGAGCGAAGGTCCGTCAGCCTTTATCATGCCGTCGGTGTGATAGAGGCTGACGGCACTCTCCAGACGATTTGTCCCTATCAGTCCTCAACTAAATTGGTGATCTTAACTTTCCATGCAAGAGGCTTGCTTAGTGAATTCTAGGTACTACCTGATCCCCACAGTAGATGATTTCATTGTTGTGAGGAACTGTCTCACAATATGCTTTGTCCTACTACTCTTTTGAGTTATGAAACATATTCTTTCCACAATTAACAAATGATTTAGTCAATACCATTGGTTGGGTTTCTTGAACCACACATCTGACTAGTAGTCTCAACCAGTATAGATCTGCATTGCCCTTAAAAGACATTGAGTAATTCATTGATAACGAGTGTGAGGTATAATTCAAAAAAAAAAAAAAAAAAAACTTTCAATTTTTTACATCTAGAGAAAAAGAAAAAATAAAATCTAGTCATCAGTAATTCAAATTTGTAAGGTAATAATATCATATCATAGCATAACCACATAACCACACAAAAAATGAATGAGTCCCAATCTTCCATGAATTGAAATATTAATGAGTGTTTACAAATAGTTGTAATCCTCATCAAGACAAAAAAATTATGATCCGGTAAGTAGAAACAAAAAAATTAGTCATTATCTTCATCAAGACTCCAAGTTAAATAGGTTTGAATCTCTTGCCAAAAAGTAAGATGATTAGAGAGCGAAGCTGCCATCTTTCGAAAAAGCACAGGCTAACGAATCCTTTGAAAGTTGGTCACAAGAGAAATGGGTGGCATGAATTGAATTAATAATATGATCTGGTAAGTAGAAAGAAATGTTTTGTAAATTCTAACCAATGCTCATATCAAAGCATTGTTGCACTGTGAGTTGTCCCTCATCTCTTGAGAGAGGACCTTCAGTAAGGTTTCTCATATGTCCCAAGGAAAGCCAAAAATCTTGCCAAAATTTGATAGAACTACCATTGTTCACAGACCATCAACCCTTTAACATACACTGGACCACCTTTCTTGCAAGCAGCCCAAATCCTTGAGCATGGGCGCTTTTTTCCTTCTTTAGTCAATCTCGAAGCGGAGAGACCTTTCTTAGCCAGCATATTAGCCCAAGAAGCATCTTGTTCATCAGCCAGCCTCCAGCACAACTTAGCTAGAATAGCTTGATTCTTGAATTTCATTTGGGCTAGACCCAGTCCTCCCTTGTTTTTGGGAAGCATCACAGTATGCCAATTGACCATATGGAGCCTTCTTTTTTCATCAGAGGATCGATCCCCAAAGGAAGTACTTAATCAGCTTATCCACTGCATTGCAAACTTTAATAGGGGAGAGCATGGCACTGCATGAGGTACGCAGCTAACTTTTTTTTTGTTTGTTTAAATTAAGAAGGAAAAAAAAAAAAAAAAAACAAGGCCAAAGAAAAATAGCAAAAGATCTCTTTTTTAGGAATGACAACATTATCAACTTCAAATAATTGGAAGAAGAAACCTTCATTGGCATTGTTTCCTTCCCATCACAAAACCCTGCAAGATTTCATTTTTTGTATAGTACATGAATGAGCTCATGTTGATCTGAAATTTTCTCGTATCAAAATCTAATTATTTAAAGTGGCGAAAGGATCAGAATTGCCAGTGATTAATAAAAATAAGTTTTATATCCAAAATCAAGGCTCACCAATATTGATACAAATGACAAGACAAGTAATTGATGAGGCCTTTGCAAACAAGTTCACATAAACCCCAACCCCCAAAAATTAAACCAACCAAGAAATTTCAATAGAAACTCGCATATAGAGGATTGAAAAACAGATTAAAGCACTGGCAATCTCTCTCTCAGGCATTTCATCAAACAACGTACAGCATACTCAAAACCAATTTTGATCAAATGGAAATTTTACCACAACCAACTCTACCCAATCCACCATAGAACTTGAAATACTTAGGTAAGTGTCTATTAGGGTTTATACATTGGTTAAGCCCGAAAAGTAAATCAAAACCAAAAAATTGCAGTAGAAACTTGCACATGGAGAATTGGAAAAATAGAGAGCAAGAAAAAAAGAAAAGAAAAGAAAAAAAAAAAGAATACTAGCGGCAAGACGACGGCGGGACAAAGACTCCGGCACCGAAGAGAAGGTTGACAATGGTGGTTCTGGAATTCTTGTTTGATGGGCTCTCTCTCTCTCTAAAGCTAGCTTTCTCTCTCCTTGAACGTTTGCTAATTTTTATTCTCACGTGGTCTCTCACATGAGTTACCCGTTAGTTTTCTAACACCAAAGTAACAGATGGTTTGATTTAGCAGTTGTGCACAATTTATGAAGTGAATTGGCCGATATAAAAGTTCAAGGGGGTGTTTTGGCCGGTAGTTAAAAAGTTTAGGGATATGTTTGAGTATTTTTCTGTTATTTTTATAATATAAACATATGAACTAACCATCTCTCGCACATATAGTTTTAAATCAATTTATATACTAAAAATAGTCTAATAAATTCACTAATTGACATAAATTTTTTTCATATATATTTTTCTTTGTGTTTGAATAAAAAAATAACTTATTATGTTAATGCTTATGTTTATGTTTATGTCTATATCTATGTTAGTTGATTGCAATATTCTAAAATTTTATTATTATTTTTGTGATGTTTTATAGTGATGAGTGTATGTTGTAGGAGTGTGTCTTATGTCCCACATGGCCATACGCTTGGGTGATTTGTACTAATTTTTTAAAAATTATATGACAAATAAATATTAAGTTAGCTCTACCTAGAGTCAATTACAAAAACCATTGAATTACAAATGAAAAATTAATTCCTAAAATGCCCAATTGAAGATAGTTTCCATTAGTCCCACATGGATTTTATAATATATATATATATCTAGAAACTGTCATTACAAATCAGTCAGCCAATTGATTTCATATGCTTAAATGATTTAGACACTGGTGACTCATATTATGGCAATAGCAATCGGGGGACTACAATGAATATGGCAGTTCGAGTTGTGTTTCTTTCCTTTCTTGAGAAAACCCAAAGCACATTGTTATTGTAAGCCATAAATTTGCTAAACTTGAATTAATAATTTACGATAAGACACCCAAAGAGTGGAAAGAATTCTTGAATTATATTAATTGACACATGTCATTCACAACTCACCAGCACATAATTAAGAAATAAATATTTCCTCAAAAAAATTAAGAAATAAATAGACTGGGAAAAAAATAAACATATATCTTGGTGTGCTGCAGCAACAGAAATTTGTAAGAAAAAAAATTTGATAATGCATGGTTTTGTTGTGGTCTATATTCAATTGAAAACCAAGAATGAAAATTGTAAACTAGTCCAATGGTGTAAGTCGCACTCAACGGATATGATTGACAACAAAAATAATAAAAATTGAGATTTATGTCATTCACACGACAAGAAAACCTATCTAATTAATAGAATGCTACCTAGCGGTTTGGAGGAATTGTTTCTCATAACCGGTTTATGCATAAACTTTGTCTTTCTGTTATTGTTCTTGTTTATAGCATTTTTTTTCTTTTTAATTGAATGTGTATATTTGTTTACATAATCACAAAAGTAAATTAAATTTTGTAATATGTCATACACATCCACTATTAGTGTACTTAAATGTTTTTATTTTTTTTCTAATATGAATCGTTTTTGTATAAATAGCCTATAAATTGTTTTTTGAACTGACAGCCTAATAAATTCCATTGGTTTTTTTTTTTTTTTTTATGCACAATTAAGAAATATATAAGGATTATGAATATATGATAAGAATTTGTATATATCAATATAACAAGAATAAAACATTATAAACATAACATTAGCAAGAACAATAATGTTTTTGTTGCCATGTTTTGAAGGAAAGCTTCAAAAAATAATTATTAGTGTCGAGGATTTTGTTGTGCGCATTGTGAGCTCACATTAGTGGTACTTTGTGCGTATCTTGCACCAATTTAGTTAGTTAGTTGTCTCATAGATCTTAGTTTACACATTTGGTTGACTTATCGCTAAATGTAAAAGGAGGGCATTACACTTTGGCTAATAATCTAATCTTACAACTGACTAACTAAATTGATGTAAAGTTTAAGTGTACATATTCAAATTTAAGATTCAACATGTAGTTTAAGAGGTTTTTTTTTTTTTTTTTTTTTTTTTTTTGAAATTAATTAATGTTTGAATATTGCACTATGATTGGGGGTGTCATGTAAGTTTTAACATTATTGTTGATTTTTGTCTTTTAGCATATGATCTGTATATGTCCTTAATTCTGTAATGACCTTCCATCCAATTAACTAACCATCAAAGGTGGTTGCAGGTGATAGAAAGGCACGTAAATACATTGTTCTTGTCCTCAACGGTATGATATAAGATTGCATGCATTAAAGATTACTTAGCTTTCATGCTTCCATTTCTTTATTCAGGGATTGTTCTACAAGTCCTTTTTATCAGTCAGTCTCTCCCTCCTGATAAAAATGCTTCATGTCATGTTGCATATATACTCAAACATATCATGTTCTGTAGAATCCTATTCACAGTTTGGTTTGTAAGATCTTAACGTCCTGCTATTAAGATGAGATTAGTGAGATGCACATTTAAACTTGCGAGGTCTGAGTTACAGTGGGTTCAATTTCATGTTCATGGCCTAATGATTAGAGTTTTTTTTTTTCCAGGTTTCAATTGCTTTAAGGTAGATGTATAAAACATTGTCACATTCAAATGCTGCGGCAAGAAGAGTTTCTTCTAAGCAGAATTTTTGCACAAGTCACACCTGATATACTGTTTGCAATGATAGAGCAATGAGGTTTTGTTCCCCTGATTGTAGTTTTGGGTTTAGATTGATTGATTTAGTAGTGAACAAGCAATTGGCGTTGCCTTTTTTACGTTTGCCTCTTCCAGGGTCTGAATTATATTTTTGTATCTCTATCTGCTTGTCTTACAAATGCTTTCTCAAATCGTTGATTGCCATTTTCACTATAAGTAAATTGAACCGGTAGTTATTTTTGAGGCACGTAAAAATTCATTGAAAAAAAATCAACAAATGCCTTTTGCTGTTTATATTGTGGTGGGACACAAGTGAGTTGAATGGTAAAGGAGGTGATTTTTTTTTTTTTTTTGGGTGTTGTTTCGATACCTCTTGGCTATAGCAAGGTCCAAAAAGCAAAGTGAGCTTGAATATTTTTTGAAATTACATAGAAGAATATAATTGACAAGAAAACGTTTTAGACGTCCAAAATATTTTCACATCATATATTAAGTGACAAGTTATTTGCTATTATTGATGGGCAAAAAAGTAATTTAAACCCACCATTGAAATTACTTTTGTAATTTTAATGGTGGGTTTAAATTAAAACTAATAACAATTTACCATCGAAAATTTGTTGTAAAAGTGTTTTGAAAATATTGTGAATGTAGTATTTCTCTCGATAACTTTTGTAATTTAATTATAGCTCCTTTCCATTGCAAAAGCATACAAGACCTCTCTAGTAATTGTTACGGATTTAAAATGTTGCAGTTTAGTGAGATATAATGCCACTTGAATAAATCGTCACGTATATACATGACATTCGCGTTATTAATACTAGTTTACATATGCTTGTAAAATGGAAGTAAAGATGGTAAAATTGCCCTATCTAATTGTATAATGACTAATTTAATCTCCAAAGAAAATTTGAGAGACTTTCAATTTAATATAGAACTAGTTAATGTACCAGGCGAGAGTATATTATAAGTTTATTATATGAAAAAAACTGTACAAAATTATCTTTATAGTCCATTTATAATACTCCTTAGATAATGTTATATTTGATAATTAGTTATTCAAGTTTGAGATCTATATTTTTTAATAAATTCAAATATTAATATAGGTTTAATCTCAGCCCAAAGTTATCTTCTTGCATCCTTAAATAACTACATTGAACTAGACCAAATAGACCAAATGGACTAAAAAGCTATGCCGATGTAACTCAATAGCCAAAATGAGTGTCAACAATAATAAATGCAAAGATTCAATTTTTAGATGTTATATAGATAGATGACTGCACAATGATAAATTGAAACTCAATTAGCTATGAGTTCTGGTAATTGTAGAATTAGTTGGCAATTTGCCTATGATATAGTGAATTATTTTCCTTATGTATGAACATATTTATTTGATTATTTTTTCTTGTGAGTGACATTCATTAATTAATTAGATAATGGCATCACTCTAAAAAAGAAGAAAAAGAGACCCATTATTTTTATTTTATATCCTTTTTACTTTTGGTAATTTGCTCTCAACTTCAACCAAATGCTCATTTGACGTAAACAATACATGTTAATAGAATTTACCAACACTCAAACAAATTATTCAATTATTACTTAGAAATTTATTAAAATAGCGATTTTTTCCAGCAACACAATTTCAAACAGTTATGACTGTTGAGTGCAACTGATACTTACTCTCTTACGAGTTGTCTCACTATTTCAGAAGTTCAGCTCCAACTTGAACTCCTTCCCTATAAGAAGTGACAATTTTGAGACCTCTACAGTAAGAAATCCCAAGCTGTCGAAGCTTTCCTTTATAACTGAGTTTCCGTTCAAGTTTGTTCCATTTGTAGTTTCTAGTTCATATCTCTTCAATCTCTTACCCTTCTTTAATCCTATGAAAATCACTTTATCTATGATCCAATTTTGGCTTAAAGCAAAACCTCCATCCACAACTTGTGATTTAACTGATACTTTATTCCCTATTATTCCACCATAAAATCTCACTAGACTCCATTTCCCATCCGCTCCTCCCATCTCCACTTCCTCACCATCATCCAAGAAAACTTCTCCACTGCTATTTCCACTGTTGCTGACAACCACCAAGAGTTGGAATGCAGTCTTCCGAGCTGCTTGTGTTGTCATGGCCTCTCCTTGCATAGCCAGAATATTACCTTCCCGAACATGCACGTTTATATGATCGAGTGGTGCATCAAGCTTGATATACTTTCCTGATTCAACACTCAACGAATGGGAGTAGTTAAAGAGGTCAAACCAGTTTCCTGCAGGGAAGTATGCATCAACTGAAACAGCTCCAGACTTCAATACTGGTGAGACCATTATGGCTTTACCAATCAGAAATTGTGTACTGATTTCATAAGTGTTGATATCTTGAGGGAAAGAGAAAAAAAGGGGTCGTGCAATGGGGGTTCCTCTTTGGTGTGCTTCATACATTAATGTGTAAAAGTAGGGGAGAAGCTGATAGCGAAGCCCAAGCACCTTCCTAGCTGTTGCAGCAACTGAATCCCAAAGGTAGAGTTCTTGACGAATAGTATACTTCTCAGAGTGATCTCTTGCGAAGGGATAAAAGGCCCCTAGCTGCATTTGGACCAAATACAGATATTAGGTGCATAAATATATTCAATCAAATAATAAGCACAACTTGCAAAGATATTCAATATATTTCTACAAAATGACATTAAAAAACCAGAAAGATAAACATGCATAGAGAGAGAGAGAGAGAGAGAGAGAGAGAGAGAGAGAGAGAGAAAGACAGTTAACCACCAATGTTATACAAACTTTGGAAGCATCACTTCTTATAAAATAGTAAACAAACAATAAAATTAAAACAGCTATAATACATTTTGGTTTCTCATCAAAATTAACAAACAATCAATTTGGTCCCTAACTCCCTATAGTTAATTTATATCATATTATCATTAAAGCTTTGGATTATTGTCAATATAGTCCTTCAGCCTAACTCTATTCACAAAATGCCATTAAGTGTCACATGATTACATAGGAAATCAAAATTATATCAATTTGGTGAAAATGTTTTAAGCAAAAAAGGGTAAATATAATTTGTAATATTGTGAGAAAAAATCATGTAATTTTTTTGTTTTTCAAGAGAGCAGAGGAATTCCTCTTCTTATCATCATCGCCATCTGCTTCATAGGGAAGTTCATTGGGATCCCTAGATTCGAGCAACATGATATTCCAGAAAGGACACACCAAGATCAGGTGCTCAACCCTCAGCCACCAACCACCAACCTCACTCACATACACCCTTACTATCCAAACTGTCCTACGAAGATATATGTTTCACAATTCACTACCCACCAACAGTAACCTTTAGATCAATAAAATATTGCATGACTATAATGAAAAGATCCATAGCTAGTATTCAGAGTTTCTTCATCCCAATTGAGTATGAATAGAAAAGGCGCCATAGTAAGAACACCCTCACCACTCATGTCAAGGCCTACATTGACCACATCAAAAGAACAGCACCAACCCCTTCCTCCTCCACTAAGTCTGTCATGCAAGTGCCCTCTAACCCTTCTTCACTACCTTTGTTAATGACAGGTGAATGTTCAGACTTGTGCACTCGATATGGGGGTATACAGAGCGTATGACACTTAATGGCACTTAATTAACAGAGCTGACCAGTAGGACTAGATTGACAACAATTTAAATTTGTAGGGATTGAATTACTCAAATTAGAACTATATGGTTCAAAGAGCAACAAGTCTAAAGTTAGTGGGAACAAAACATATATATATATATATATATATATTTTTATAGAAAAAACAAAATATATTGGACTTAATAAAGAAATAAGATGCTGGGGGGGGAAAATGCTTCGCAAAATCAGGTCATACACTCCCTTTATCTACAACTAGTCCACAAAACAGTAAAATATCATATCAAAAGCTAAGTAAGAGCTTGAGAGAGAAAAATAAAAGTACAACATCAATTAATCATTTTGACATCTATCACTTTTTACCTGAATCCAACGCCCACAAAGTTCTTCAGTTGTATTTCTTGAAAAACCACATATATCTGCTCCAACCATTGGGATGCCAAAAAGTCCAAAATTCAAAATTCCTGGAATTGAATATGCCAAATCATTCCATGTAGCAGCATTGTCTCCAGTCCAGTGTGCCGTGTACTTGCCAGAGGTTACAAAAGTTGACCTGGCAAGTATAAATGGCCTTTTACCAGTCACATTGATTAAGGCAGCATTAGTGGATTTGGACTCTAGGAGTCCATATAGGTTGTGGGCATTATATTCCGTAATGTTACCCCAGTGTAAGGATGTTGCAGGGACAGTACTATTATTAATAGGCCGTGAAACTCCAGCATTGTTAATTTTGTAGGGAGGGTAATCAAGAGTAGAATTTGGAGTAGGAGGAGAAGTTATAAAGTTAGAAATCTCATTCATGTCAAGCCAAAGACCATCAAAGGGAAGAATATCTTGAAATCTTTTTATCTCACCACCCCAAAATACTTCACTAACTGGATTTAAAAAATCAGGAAAGTAGACTAGGCCAGGCCAAACTTGACCCAAGTAAGGGACACCATCACGTTTTATAAACACATCAGCTTGCATCCCCCTAATGTAGGTTCCATATGTCTTATTCACACTGATACCTGTAAAATAACACATTTTTACATCAAATAAGAGAGTGAGAATAGTTACAGCAGAAGAAACCAATTTCATGTCAAGTAAAACATACCAGGATCCAAGATGAGCACATATTTCTGACCATTTTGATGAAGAGTATCAACAAATTTTTGCATTTTGTCCAATGGGAAGTTGATGGGATCAAGGGTAAAATCCTTGTAGCCATCCATGTAATCAATATCTGTCCACATAACTTCAAGAGGTATACCAGCTTTTGCATAGCCAGCAACCACGCCTTCAAGGTCAGCCACATTCTTGTAACCATATCGACACTGATGAAATCCTTTACACAAAGTTAACAATAACCACTTGTGTTAGCATTTCCTATAAAGTACGTCATGATAAAATCATTGCAGGTCAAATCCTAATTTGGAGTGAGGATTATATTGGCATACAGTTGAGCCTGAATATAAGGGAATGTCTTAAAAGTAACTTTAGAAAAGAACAACTCATTACAGAAATTAATTTTTCAATTGGTCCATCAAAATGTTTTCTTTCAAATTCACATAACATCTTCTAATGTCACACTTTTATTTTTCTTTATAATTACTCTGTAACCCACTATGTTCCCAGTAGGATTACATATGGTGTCTTTCTATAAAGGTAATTATTACTGGTAGTATTCATTAAACTTCAATTTGGTCAGGATTTGTATTGCCCTATGTGATGGCCCAACATATATTTTATTATTCTAGAAATTCTTCTTCATTCTAAAGAAGTAGTAGATTTAAATTCAGAATGGAGTGTCACACTTGTCAGTTTCGACCATGTCTTTCAAAATCAATTTTACTATAATTGAAAAGAAAAAATCCTAAAAGAAGTCAAAAGGCCATTAAAAAGTAAAGAGTTAGAACAACTTGAAAATGAGATTTGTGAACCCCTTGATGCTAACTTGAAAGTTGACTTTAATTACCTAGATCTAGATGGTGAGGTTATGATAGGTGTCATTCATCTACTTTTTACAGTCACCAAACAAGATTTTCAATTGAATTACTACCTAACTTCGGAATTGACATTGGGAATTATAATAATGCAGTATCTAAGAAAGCGGTGTAGAAATTGAGAATAGAAGTAGATTAACATCTGGATCCTTATCATATGATATGGATCACTAATATAATATTAAATGTTGATAAATTGTGCCTTCACATTTGAAAGAAGCAAGCTTAAAGAAACGTACGATGTATTGCCTCTTAAGCTTTGGCACTTTTATTTTTTGGGTCACACATGGATATGGGATCATGATGCACACCTTGCCAAGTATGCTACTCCTTTGTTGATCGCAAAAAGAAGTTCATTATCACATTTGCTAAACACATCTAATGTTGAAGTGTACTTATCAAAAAAACAAAAAAGCATCTAATGTTGAAGTGTGTCAAATGACATTCATATTTTAGCTCTTAACTCGATGGAATTGAGTTCTTTTGGAGCCAGAAGTGATGGCACTATGGGTTGCATGTATAATTTAGCAATATTTAGAAATAAAATAAAATGTTAAAGAAAGTATTACATGTGGCATGATATATGAAGGTGATGTTGTAAATTCATAATTCCAATCATAGGAATCACAAATTAAGATTCACTAGAGTTTTATGAATAACTCCACTAATGTAGAGTTCTTAATATGTTATGCATTCATTCTTAAAACAATTTATTAGATTTGAGTCATTTGACCATACATCAAAATTAAAAAGAATGTTGACTATTACAATCCAATCTACTCATTTGAAATTGAATTGATAAGATTTTAAGAACTCTATCGCGGAGTTATCTAAGAACTTCAGTTGTGAAGGCTAGTCTTCAGCATTTTTCTGTTCACAATATATGAAAAGGTAAACAAGACAAGAGCGGAGAGAAGAGAGAAGTTACCAAAGGACCAATAAGGCATAGGCGTAGGGCGGCCGATGAGTTCCGTGTACTGCTCCATCACCAACTCCGGCAACGGCCCAGCTAAAAAGTACAAGTCAATAACCCCACCAATCACCTTATACGTAATCCTATCACCACTGTATATCACATCCATCCCATTACTATTCAGCAGCAAAACTCCATGACTTTGAATGGGCGGTGATGATGATGATGATGACGATCTAGCGTCCATGTAAAACGGGTGTGACCCATAAAGATTGACATCGAGATTAGCACTGGCGATATCGGCGTTCCACAAAGTGAGCGTCCGAGTGTCATCGGGAACAAGCTTAAAGGACCCCTTGGTGTGCTCGCCAAGGCCATAGAGTGAGGACTTGGTTTTGGGGAGCGAGGAAGAGAGCTCGATGTACTGGTTTTTGAAGATGAAGGGAGTGGAGGCGGTGTCGAAGATCGTGTCGTTTGTGGATTTGCGGGTGATGGAGAAGGTGAAGGGAGAGGTGGTGTGGAGAGTGAGGGTGAGGTCGGAGTTGGGATCGGAGAGGAAGTAGGAGGTGGTGGAAAGGGAATGGGGTGGAGATGACGGAGTTTCGGGGAGAGAACGGTGTAGTGGGGAGTGGGTTTGGCGGGGAATGATGTCTTGTGGGATCTCCCATCTGCGGTGGTCGGAGTCTGTTATTTGAATTCTCAGCCGATCCTTGGTTTCGAAGCTGTGGACAGACAGCTACCGATCAGCCAAAATTATTGTCTTAATTATCAGGCGGTGCAAAAAAAAAACCCGCTGACCCGAACTGACGCCACCCAATTTGTGCCAATCCATTAAGTGAGGTGTGGGCTGGTTAGACAACTAATTTAGTGCTACACCCGTCCACTTATATTATAATTATAAAATTGACTTGGGTGTAGTATTTTTGTGCACAAGATCTGTTGAAATTTGACCACGTGTTAAATAATAGGTGCCTTTTACGTATCAATTGTAAATATAATTTTAGTTATAATTATAAAATAATTTTACAATTATAATTGAAATCATGTTTTGATTATTAAAATACTATTTAAATTGGATTGTGTATCATAATGTATAACTTAATATGCAAACAATAATTAGCAAATAATTTTTTTTTAAGATTTCAATTTTAATTACATAAAACTACTTTTAACTTACAAAGTTTTTTTTTTTTTTTTTTTTTTTTGTCCATAAAGGTTCAACTATCAAAAAATAATTTATTGTCCAGTGACCTGACTGGCCGATTGAACTGAGAACTGAACACTAATCCAATCATGATGTTATTAATAACTGAAAATGAAAGAAAAAAGCAACTTTAACTGAAAATTGCCAATTCGATCACTAAAATCGAGAACTGTTCCGATTTGACCAATTTTTGAAAGGTCAGGCAAAGTTCTTGTGCACAAGACAAAACAAAGCATAAAAGTAGAACACTAGATACACCATGGAACCGTTTTTCCCAAACAAAATGCAAAACTTTTTTTTTTCCATGGAACAAAATGCAAGACTTGATCTATGTTACAGAGGATGAAGTAGTCTCTGGAAATGGAAGAGCCAATGTATGCACCAGCAACATTTTTATATATATATATATATATATTTTTTTTATACAAGATAGAAATTTTATTCTAGTCTTTTTTAAGTTTATAAGTATGTGAAACTTCTTTATGAATACTTGAATTTTAGCTTTCACTCTGCATACTTCACAAGCACTTATACATATAGAATGACCATTAC
This sequence comes from Lithocarpus polystachyus, assembly GCA_033629205.1. Classification (NCBI taxonomy): domain Eukaryota; kingdom Viridiplantae; phylum Streptophyta; class Magnoliopsida; order Fagales; family Fagaceae; genus Lithocarpus; species Lithocarpus polystachyus. The sequence goes on from CM066166.1 coordinate 80,981,325, forward strand.
GCCCAGGATGCGTGGTGTAGCAACACTTCTTAAATGATCTGGCTTTTGAGACTTTAGTAGATAGGTGGAAGATGCTCTAATAAATGGTGAAAATGTAATTTGGCATTAGCCACAGTGGCACTAAAGTGTGGCTTTTGTTTTTATTTTTGTTTTTAATTAATTTATTTATTTATATGAACAAAAGTGTGGCTTTTTTAGTCATAAATCAAGCCCTAGCAATATCACATGATATAATCCTCACCGTTCAATCGTTAAATGATACACCTGTCAATATGCCTCCTATGCCTCCTAGTTTAAAATATTCTTAGACGCCTGATGCACTAGTAGATCCCAATAATAAAGTAAAAATATCAAGTTGCACATGCTACAATATTCAGATATCGTTTGGATATGATTTATTTTATTGAAAACTGAAAATAATAAAAATAATAATAAAAAAATTACTGTTCACTCACGTTGCACTGTTCACATGCCTAAATGCACTGTTCATGCCCCAAGAACAGTGCAAGAAGTGCTCAGCTGAAAAAAAAAAAATGCAAAACATGGCCACCAACGCACTACCCAAACACATAAGTGCAGGAGAATTATCATTACATGTAAATTACTTTTAATATTTAAATAATGTTTAATAGACAAGTTGTGCGTAAAATTATCAGCATTGTTAAAATTATGAAAACTTGTTAACTTTTTCAAAGTACACAACTTTTTTTGAGAATGATAAATATACACATAACTAAATTGGCAACACTTTATATTTTTATAACTTAAAAATTATTAATTAAAGTTTGTAGCATAACTTTAGCATTTTTCATAATTCAAACGTTTGTTTTTAAGCAGTTGAACAGTTGAAATTCAATAATCACATTCAACAATCACATCAGTTTATAAGTTTTAAGGAATATAGTTAGTAATATTTTAGTATTTCATGAATATTATAAATTTTATTATATAAAGCTTACAAATTGATGTGTCATTAGTTGAAAAAAAAATTCAATCATACATTTATTTAGTGGCCTTGGTGTTTAAATTCCATCAATTATATTCATTGACACATCAATTTAAGCTTTATGTACTAAAATTTGTGGTAGTTTCCAAAATTTTCTTTTAAATATAGGGTTTAATTGATCAAATAATAAATTATGTGTAAAATTGACTTATAAGACCATAAGTAAAGTATATTATATTTCTCAAGTAGAATACCTAACTTTTTAGTCAAAAATGAGATGCTATACCTAACTTTTTAGTCAAAAATGAGATACCACACCTAACTATTGCCTTTCAAATTATAAATATTAAGTAAAACTACCGTGCACTTTTGGTGCGATAGTTACTCCACTCTTCAATAGAGAGCTTCATACAGATAATCTAAGATAAAATTTTTTAAAAAAAATTATAAATATTAGATGTCATCATTTATGATATATATACCTCGTCCTCCACTATTTACTTGAGTGTTTTCATCCACTAGTTATTTGACTATTTATTGCATGTGACTAGGGGTGGCAAAATTGGACACGACCCGCGAACCCGACACGACACGACACGAAATTAGTAGGTTATGGGTTGAGGCTTAATGGGTTCGTGTCATATTCGGGTTGACACGACGGACCCGTTTGATAAACGGGTTAGGTTAGGGTTTAACCTATGGAACCCGTTTAACCCGTCTGACTTGTTTAATTAAGTGAAATTTTACCAATATACCATTCAAACCCTAGGTATATAAACTTATTAGTTGTTGTAGTTTATTTTCTTTGACATATTGTGATTGATTATTTATGATATTGAGATATGCTTTAGTTTTGAATGATTATTTGTGATGCAGTTACTCATTAATTCTGAATTTTATATTTAAAATATTTATTTGTTTGTTTTTTCATAAATTTTTTTCTTTATTTTGATAAAATTAGATAAACAGGTCGACACGACTGACCCGTTTAATAAATGGGTCGTGTTAGGGTTGAGGAATCTTGACCCGTTTAATAAACATGTCGGGTTAGTGTTGACCCACATAGTTGGATACGTATGAGTTGACACGACACGAACCCGACACGCGAACACGAATTGCCACCCCTACATGTGACTAACACTCTAGTCTTTAGAGCACTAGCATTTGGGGATTTAAAAAAAAAAAAAGACCTATTTTGCATCTTTAAACACCACTTTATTTATTTTACAAACTCATTTTACAATTCTCTAAACATCTCAGTTTATTGCACACAACCCAATAGCTCTCTTTTACTCTTCACATACAAATACAAGATAATTTTTTTTTTTTTATTCTTTACGACCCATGAACAGTAAGATTGCAAATTTTTTTAAGTTTACATACTTAAATGGAGTAAGTTTTGAGTGTCTTGAATTGTAAAATAGTAATTGGGGAGTATTTAAACCCCAATGCTACGGGCTCTTAGTGAGGCGGCTCTGAAAATAAGAGTTTAGAACTTTCGTGTAGGAGGATTATCGTTATTCAGTTTCACAAGCTTATGTGGCTTCACAGCATTGGTAACTCCCAAAAAAGTTAACAGTGATAATATGAATCTAAATATGATGAGGCGATTTTTGGAGATAATGCACAGAGAGCAATAGCATTAGCATATAAGCAAGCATACCTGGCAATGAAGTTGAGATTCTGAATGTCAGGCCCAAAAATGGAGGAGCTATTAATGAGGCCAAGATATGCGGTCAATGATTTGCCGGAGGGATCAATAACCACGGATCGAATTTTGTATCCATGCCCAACTGGGACTGCATCTTTTTCTTCTAATCTGCCGTTTGAGCGGGGCAAGTAACAAACCAAGATACAGAAGAAGAAGAAGAAGAAAAGTAGAGTGTGGTTTTGTTGATGATGATTTTGAGGATAAGATAAAGCTATGGCTTTATTTTTTTTCTTCATTGTTTCCTATTTCTACGATGAGAGAAATGATCCACTTGGGTCTTGGAGCCTTTTGCAATTTGTAGTTTTATAGTGGATGTACTCATGGGACCGACCTTTTAAGCTAAGCTTCTTTTTTTTTTTTTTTTTTTTTTTTGAGAAGGACCTTTTAAGCTAAGCTGACAAACAAGTGTTGTTTTTTTATATTGATTAATTAACAGTGAAATACCATGATAATGAAATTTATGACTTCAAAAAAAAAAATACCATGATAATGATATCAATAATTTTATAAACAATTTAAAGTATGTATAAATAAATATTATAAATTTTAAAAAGGATATTAAAAAATTTTAAATTATAAATAAATTAAATAAATTAAAAAAAAGTTATCAAAAATAATTATAACATTAGAAAAAATAGAATTTTATTTCATGAATGGTTTTGATTAATACAATTGGATTTTACAATTTTTAATATCTTTATTCCAACCAAATAAAACATTTTCTTAAAACAAAACAATAACATAAATTTATAAAACTAATGATATATGAGTTAAAAAGTCTTTTTCCACTGCCATTTTTTCTCTCTTTGTCATGTCATTTATTAAATCTTTATGAAAAATTTTGGTACCTTTGAATTTGTTGATTAGTTGGGAGGGGGAGAGAAAACTAGAGTGGCCCAAATATTTTTTTTTCTGAGACAACCAAATTATAATCTCTCCAAAATGGAGAAAAACAAGAGAGAAAACTTGTGTGCATGTAAAAATACTATTTGGTCCTTGCTTCTTGGTGCTTCTTTGTTCGTTCTTCCTTTTTTTTTTTTCTTTTTTTTTTTGGGTAAATTCAGGTTTGGGCAAATACTAATTAGGTTCAAGACATTTCAAAATTGACCAATTTAATCCTTAACCAGGTTACCCTCTGTTAATTTCTCTCTCTTCTCACTATGACTCTCTCCTCTTGCATTCCCTTTCTCTCCTCTCTTTAGTCATTCCAATCTCTCTAACCTCAGATCAACCACAACTACGGCCACAGCAAACTAACAACCTAATTTTACCCACCCAAATCCTTAAACAAAAACTTAAATCTAAAAAACTCATAGCAAACCCACCACCACATCACAACCCACCACTAACCCCACTGCAAATTCACCCTATATCAAAACCCACTACTGCTACCACCGCCTCCAAAAACCACCACCAAACAAAACCCAACCAAACCCATATCCAAAAAATCCATAACAAACTCACTAGCTCCCCCACTGCAAATCCACCCTAGATCGAAACCCACCAACCGGCCATAAACCCCAACCAAACCTATAGCAACTGAACCCAAGTCCTCTAATAAAACCCAAATCCAAAAACTCATAACAAACCAACCCATAACATTGGAACACACAACCACCCCACTACAAATCTACCCTAGATTGGAACCCCCCACCACCGTTGGCCACAAAACCCAAATAAAAAAACTCAAAAACCAACAACAAACCCACCACTATTGTTACTTGAGAGCACACCTCTGTTGTTGCCTAAGAGAAGAAAGAGACAATGAAAGGGTGAGTCATAGAGAAGGGTCGGCTTGGAAAGAAAGGGATGAGAGAGAAGAGATGCCTGAGAGAAACAGAGTGTAGGAATAGAGAGTGTAGGGAGAGAGAGAGAAAAGAGACATTTGAGAAAGAAAAGGAAAACTAAGTAATGGAGGGTAACTAGGATAGGGATTAAATTGTCTTTAGGGATCAAATTGGTCAATTTTGAAATGTGTTTGACCTAATTGGTATTTGCACAAACCATAGGGTATGTTAGTGGAATCTACCATTTTTTTTCGGCTCCTCCTACTTTCTTTATTCACTTTCGACTTTTTTCATTTATCTTTTACTTTTTGTTTTTTAGTCAGCTATTGCTTTACTTTCTACGAATCTCTCTCTCTCTCTCTCTCTCTCTTTCTCTCTCTCTTTTCTTCTCTTCATTTCTTCACTTCTAAGAACTCCTAACTCTTTTCATTTCTATATTTTTTTTACTCACTTCTGCCTTCTGCTTCCTCTGTTTTTGTTTTTCTTTTTAATATGGATGCCTCTCTTTTTTTTTTTTTTTTTAATTGAAATGAATTGAAGAATATTTTTAATTTTTTGGGATATGGTTGTATATTTGATAGTCATACTTATATATTTTATTCTTCTTCATTGAATTGTTTTTTTTTATTGACATTGTAATTTTTTTGTTTACCCGAAAATTTTATAATAAAGTTTGTATTTATTGTATATACATTAAAAATAATTAATGTTAGCTAAAAAAAATGTAATAGGGATATAAGTGTAAATATATACAAACTCGATTTTCTATCCTCCCATTTTTCTTCTCAACCAAACAAAAAAGTTTTCTATCTTTCCACTTTACTTGCCCCCATCGTCTGTTTTTTTTTTTTTTTTTTTTTTCGATAGGGCCAATGGCATCCAAATTTTCTTATATAAAATCGTGTACACACTATCTTTTCTTTGTGTTTTAGTGGATGTGAGCACCATAATGCATGATCAATTGAAATCACGTTCATCTTAAACATAGCTAGGCTTGAGAGTATGCTATCAGTCAAGTGGGCAGGGACAGAGCCTGGAGTTTGATTGAGTCGAGGCTAGAGGATTAAAAAAGAAAAAGAAAAAACCCACTTAACATAAACTTTTTAAAATTTTGCATAAGAATTTTTGGAAAGTGGGATATCAACATTTTATGGAATTGAAATATCAACAATTTTTGTAATTTTTTTTTTTTTTTTGGTGAAAAGAAGCTTCATTAAAAACTAAGAAGTAGCAACAGTCTCAGTACAAATCTTGTTAAAATACACCCCATTGAGGTCATCCTCAAAAACATCAACTAGGTCCACAGGCGGACTATCAAAGGTAGAAAAATCAGCATCTATACAATAGCTCATCCTAGCAAGACTATCCGCACATCTGTTTGCCTGGCGGAAGCAATGCTTAATACAATTCTGTGGTATGCGAGAGATCAAGAGCCTGCAATCATCCAATAAAGGTGAATGATGTTATTTACATATGAAGGATTTCCTAAGGCATCCACAATAGACTTGGCATCAAGCTCAATTTCAAGAGAAGTAATGTTTAGGTTGCTGCATAGAAGGAGCCCCTCCCTTAATCCCCATAGCTCAGCAGCAAAGCTACTTGTCATGCCAATACGCCTACTAAAACCAATAACCCACCTACCTACATCATTCCTAACTACCCCTCCACAACCTGCCAAGCTGGTGTTGCCACAGTAAGAGCCATTTGTGTTAAGTTTCCACTAGCCTTGGATTGGCTTCTCCCATCTAATCCTCATCATGACATTTCAGTTCAGCAACCTTGGAGAGGAAAGGCAATGAAAGAACTCTAAGGCTTGATTAACAATCACCAAAGCTAGCTTCGGGTTCCTGCTCTTACCATTGAACACCAAATTGTTTCTACTCTTCCAAACATTCCACACAGCAAAGGGAAATACAACTTTCCAAGGCGGTTGAGTGGCACCTAAACTGTACTTAAATTTATTATGTAACATCAGCCAATCCTGAAGGTTGCTCCTCCAAAATGCTTGATTAAAGGATAAAACCCCCAACTGGTTCCACAGGCATCTTAACAGCGAGTAGTTTCTAAAAGCTTGCAAAATGCTTTTTGCTCCTTCTTGGCATAATGGACATGTAGTATCATGACTAACACCCCTCCTTTCAAGGAAAACCTTAACTCCAATGCTATTATGGGCGCATTTCCAAAGAAAAGTTCTAATCCTAAGAAGAGTATTCAATTTCCATATCCAATTACCTGAGAAAGGTTCTGTGCATTTAGCCCCATGGCAATCCCATAAGCACTTTTCAAATGAAAAGTGCCTTGAGGAGATCCCGACCAAGCCAAACCAAGCCAACTTATCAACATCTCTACTCAAAAGCATCACGGGGGTAGCTTGAATCAACCTTTAAATTTCTAAGGGAAGCTTAAAGGGGATCTTCCACAATCCAAACCTGTGTTCATCATAGAGTCTTTAACTTCTAAAAGGCTAACCTCCCTTGTGATAGGACCCTAAATCAGCCCTCTAAGAGAACCTCCATTTGTCTAATTATTTTGCCACACATTCAGCCCACTATCCCCACCTGCTACCCTTATTGAAAGTATCCACACCTTTTTTTTTATTGCAACCCATATGTGAGAACAAGGAAGTCTATTGGCATTGGCAGCAACTCTTCTTCTCTGATTACAATATTTCAGCTTCAACGCTCTAACCCAAAAGGCCTTCTTTTCAGTGTAGAACCTCCAATTAAGCTTAAAGAGGAGAGCTATATTCTTGCCCTAAGCTGATTGCAGCCCAAGCCTTCCTTCCTCCTTAGACTTTATCACCTTATCCCATCCAACTTAATGAATCTTCTTGGCTGACTCTGACAATCCCCAAAGGAAATTTCGGTTAACTCTATCTAACCCATCCAAATTTTTGCCAGGCGGATGGGTACATTGCATGACATACGAAGGTATAGCAACCAAGTAAGCTTGTATGAGAACAGACTACCCCACCAAAGAGAGCATATTAGCCTTCCAACCCGAGAGTTTTGTTTCACTCTATCAAGGATGAAATTGTAATCCTGAGATGAAGAGCCACGATGCTTTAGAGGAAAACCAAGATACTTCCCCAAAGAAGGAGTGGAAGCAAAACCAAGAATGTCACATAGTGATCCCCTTGTGTCTCTATCCACATTTGGAGAGAAATAATGGCGGAACAATTCTCCCAATCCGCTTTGGCAAAGAAGATGAGGTCATCCACAAAGAGAAGGTGAAAGAATGCAGGACCACTTTGAGAGGCTTTGACTGGCTGCCATGTTTTCATATTGCACTTCTCTTTTATTAGCTGACCAAGAAAGTCCATGCAAATGATGAAAAGGTATGCGGAAAGTGGGTCACCTTGCCTTATCCCTTTAGAAGGCAAAATCGGGTCTAAGGCTTCCCCATTAAACAGGATGGAAATGGAGACCGTCGACACATAACTCATTATGACATCTATGAGCTTTGTGGGAATATTGATCCTAACAAGCATGTTTCGAATAAAACCCCACTCAAGCTTGTCATAAGCCTTCTCCAAATCTATCTTCAAAACCATGTACCCCGTCTTCCCTTTCTTTTTCCCAATGGAATGAATTATCTCTTGAGCAATGATGACATTGTCAATACCTTTTCTACCCGGGACAAACGCCTTCTATAAGAGAGATATAAGCTTATCCAAAAAAGGTCTTAATCTTGCCATAATAATCTTGGTCACCATTTTATACACCATGTTACATAGCCTAATAGGTCTGTAATTACCTAATGTCTCATGACCTTGGATTTTAGGAATCAAGGAAATAAGAGTTCTATTCAATTGCTCAGGCATTTTCCCACTCCTAAAAATCTGCTTGACTTCATCAATCACTGAGCCTCCCACTACCGGCCAAAATTTTTAGGAAAAACCCGCATTAAGCCCATTCGAGCCTAGGACTTTAAATGGTTTTAAGGACCAAAAGGCAGCCTTAATTTCTTCTTCAGTTACCTCCCCATTGATGCTCTCTCTATCCCCATCCAAGAGTCTAATCTGACAATGCAATATGATAGGATCTTCCCTAAAAGCAATCTTATGAGATGTCGAGTATATCCCATTGAAACCACTTCTAATAAACTCTTTAATGTCACTTTTCTCATGAATCCACACTCCCACTGCATTTTTGATTGCCATGATCTAATTCCTTTTCCTCTTAACCAACGTCGAAACATGATAAAAGGTTGTATTGTGATCACCTTGGACTATCCAATTCACCCGAGACTTTAAAGCCCATAACTCCTCTTGATTGAGTACAAGATCTAGATCCCTAAGGAAATCCTCTTCCAACTTATGAAGAAAACTTGAAGGTTTGATAGCAATAGCCCTCTAAATACCATTAATCTTAGCCATCAGATTTTTCTTCCTTGTAAAAATATTCCCGGATTGATTTTTATTCCAAACCATAACATTCCTGGTGAAGCTATCAACGACCTCTACAAGATTATTAGCACCTCCCCACACTTGAGAAACAACGTCAGGGAAAGTAGGTTCTAAAAGCCAGCATGTTTGGAACCTAAAAGGCCTCTTCTTACCACTGCTTAACCCTGGTTGCATCTCTAACAAAACAAGGCAATGATCAAAATGATACCTTGGGTGATGGGTAATTTTTGCATCCGGGTATAACAAGCACCAATTAAGATTCACAAAGAACCTTTCTATTATCTCCTGAATCAAAGCTTGAATTTCCCTTCTGTTAGTCCATGTGTACCGAGGCCTCACAAACCCGATACCTATCATATTGCATTTATCTAAACACTCCTTAAACAAAAGAGACCTGCTCACACTCACCGCTCTACCCCCAAATTTATCATCATTTACCAAAGGTTCATTAAAGTCCCCTGCTATAACCTATGGCATATTTTGAAGGTCTGCTATTTTCATGAGATTATTCCACAAAATGTGCCTTTTGGCACTCCTAAGACTAGCATACATAGTAGAGAAAAGCCAAATTACATTAGAAATTCATACCTTAACCGTGATGTGAATTTCTTGTTCAGTGTTGGACAGATGGGAAACATCAACTCTGTCTGAATTCCATAGCACCCATAATCCACCAACATACCCAATTGTGTCAGTGTGGATAGCTCCATCAAAAGGAAGCCTCTCAGTGATTTCCCTGGCTCTGTTACCCCCAACTCGGGTTTCCATTACCACCAGGATAGCTGGATTATGATTTTGAACCAACTCCCTAACACGATTCTGAAAGGAGGGCTTCAACGTACCCCTACAATTCCAAATGATGATATTCATGAGGAATTTATGGTCTGGAGTCGGACATTCATCAAAAGGAAGCCCTAACATCGCCTCCTCCTTCAAATTCCATCCGGTCTGCTTCAGGACCTCCTTCATCTGACCCTTCCCTGGAAACAATGTGACCATGTGCTGCAAGACTCCCATTTCCATCTTTTGAAGAGCAGTAAGCAAATTGAAGACCAGTGTTTGTTAGAAGACCTGTATCAGCTTTGTAATTGGCTTGTTCCCCATTATAAAAGTCGCTATTGGTTGCCTCTCCAACATTCGTCGTTCTGACAAACACTCTGTTGGCTTCACACTACATAGCACAGGAATTTTGGATATCTGAGGAATGGACTCCGAGCTCAACCTGTGTTCCTCCTCCGATGTTGGAACATCCACCAGAAAAACCCACCAAGGATTTGTCGCTACTCTCCATGCTGGGTCAGACAGAGGAAGCCAACCCTCTTTCACACTCTTCTCTATCAGTGGGAAGATATCCTTCCAAGCCTTCTTGAACTTTATTCTGAACCAACCCAAAATCCGAGTTGAGTTTGCTTGAATCTCGGCTAGCATGATCTCCGAAATTACCACCACTGCTCCTTCTATGTTTATGGCCCATCTTTGACATGGTGGTGGCAGCGAATTGAAACTCTCCTACAGCTTTCGTCTTTGCATCTCCATTGCCAAATTCACCACCTTTCAAATTTTGTGCATTCAGCTCCTTACTTTGCTTTGCAGCAAACACCTTCGTGTTGCCTTTCCCAGCAGCGCTAGTTAGTTGAGTTTGTAAAACCCTTGCACGCACAATATCCTTCATGCCTTTTACTGAGTTAGTCTTCCTTTGATTGTGAGCTAAAACATTTCGGGCTGTATCAATTTTTGGCTATATTAGCTTTAGACTTTGGGCCGAAATTGGTTGGGCTTGGTTCACACCTTCCTTTCCTATTCTTTGGACCGCCTGCTTCACTTAGGCTTTATCCAAAATCCTCAAGGGAGACAATTTTCTCTTAGTCTCCCTGTTTGGCCTATTGGGACTAGCAGCCGTCTCCACACCAGCCCATTCCTTCTTGTTTGCTCCCTTGTATCCGTTGTTCCTCAGCTCAAAAGCCGACCCTTGGTCAGGTAAGGACCCACCACTTCTCTGAGCTTTTGTCCCATTCTTCTTGGGAGCCACTACCACCCATGGCCCATACGATTCTTCATGCACGTCCTCACATACAACATTATGCTCCTTACTATATGGCCCCACCTCTACTTCAGTGTTGTCAGCAGCACGCACAACATGTGAGCTTGCTCCTCTATCGCTTGCACCTCCCATCTCTGCTTCCTCACACAGTGACACCGGCTTAACAATATATGGACAGATCTCTCTTCTATGGCCCATTCTGCTACACTTAAAACATAATTTATGAATACCTTCGTATGTAACTGATTGCTGAAGTTTTCCTATCATCACCGTAGTGATAAGCGGCTTATCCACATCAATATGGATACACAATCTTGCAAACTTACCTCTAGTTTCAGTCGTAGTAAACATGTCAATCCTTAACACATTGCCAATAGCCTTCCCGATATGTTTGAGTGCCTTAGCATTATAATATTCAATAGGTAAACCACTGAGTCTTATCCAAATTGCAATGGAAGACACATTGGTTGAAGCAGGCTTGAAGTCTGGTTCCCATGGTCTGAGCGAGAGGAAATGATCTCCCATAAACCAAGGACCTTTCTTTAGAACATTTTCAAAATCTTCTCTCAATGACAACCTTGTGAGGAAGAACCCATGTTCTAAGTCTACAACATCCAAACACCCTGCTGGCTTCCATATAGACAATAGTTTAGCTTGAAGGAAATTTAATTCAACAACTCTGCCGTACACTTTCACAATCAAAGCCCTCGCCCATGGTCTTCGAATCTTCTGTTTGAACTCCTTTGAAAACTTCACAGCAACCATACCTTGCCTGAGTGTTTCCACTTCGTCATCCGACATGGCATCATCATCCATGAGTTCCTCAAAACTAAATGCCTGCGTGTATGCACCTGGTATTTCACCCATAAGTTTTTCCTTGAAGGAAGCATTTTGGTTGCCAGACCCCCTAGCGAAGCTAGGAGATGAAGAACCCGAGCTTTGGCCTTCACAGAAGCCAACGTGGTTAACATTTTTAACTTTCTTATTACTGCGGGCAAGTTCCTCTTGTTCTTCACAGGAGAGAGCGTGTTCCATGCTAGAGAGCCCTTTGGTACAATATTTGTAATTGAGATCAAGATTTTTAATTTCATTTCGGATTGACTATTGGAATGAAATATTTTGGTATATGTGTGGACTAATACAGCTGAAGAAAATAATTGCATGTCATGTAAAACATGCCAGGATCCAAGATGAGCATATATTTCTAACCATTTTGGTGAAGACCAAAGAGTATCAACAATTTTCGCATTTGGACCAACGGGAAGTTGATTTTGATCAAGAGTAAAGTCCTTATAGCCATCCATGTAATCTATATCTATCCACATAACTTCAAGAGGTATACCAGCTTTTGCATAGCCAGCAACCACGCCTTCAAGGTCAGCCACGTACCTGTAACCATATCAACACTGATGCAATCCTTTATATAAAGTTAACAACAACCACTTGTGTTAGCATTTCTTATAAAGTTTGTCATGATAAAAAATATTGCAGGTCAAATCTTAATTTGGAGTGAAGATGATGTTGGCATATGATTGATGTAACGTCCTAGCTTAAAAAATAAAAAAGAGATTTTATTTGGACCTCACGTGTCCCGCCTACCACATCACTTTCCCACCACTCATTTTCAATCTACCATATTCTCTCTTGGCCTGCTCATTCATTCCTTACCCTTCTCTCTCTCTCTCTCTCTCTCTCTCTTAAACACTCTTCTTTTCACTCTCCCACTGGTACCTCCATACCACCATCTCTACCATCATTTTTCCAGCAATATCACTGAAAAGTCCTTAGGAACCACTAAGCATCTTCATCCCTTTTATTTGAGGTAAAAGTTTCTAATCTTTTTGGTAGGTTTTACACTTTTACTTGAGGTTATTTTTATCTAAACTTTAATAATGATACCCATGTAATTTATGAGCATTGGAAGTGATATTTATGTGTTTTTATGTATGGGTTTTGCATGGGTGGACTTATTTGATGAGTAAGCTTATGGTTTGTGCTAATGATGACTACTTAAGGTTTATTTATGGCAAAAAATTTAGGAGTTTTGAGTTATAACATGCAATGGTTGGTAAATCTAATTTTTCCATTGCCATTGGGTTTATTTGGAGTTAGTTGAAGTTCTAAATTTCTTGTCATGGAGGATATTTTGATTTTGCTTTCATGGGTCTCTTAATGATGGTGTAAATTTTATGGAAGTTAGTCATAATATTGGAGATGATATTAAATGGGTTAACTTTATAAATTGGAGTTTATGCCTTGTGAATCAATTTGTTGAGAAACTTTGGAAGTAGAATATATTATTATTGATGATGTTAAATACTAGGCTTGCCTAATTAAGTGCTTATTTGGCAATTCCTAGATTGTAGCTAAAGACAATCTCAAGCTCTATGCTTATTGTGATAGGTTTACTTGATATTATTTAGATTCTAACTAATCTCCTTGGAGCTTGGAGAATTAGGCTTTTGTGGTTGCAAGGTAAGTAGCTTTTAATTGAATTTTTGAGTTATAACATGCGATGGTTGGTAAATCTAATTGCCATTAGATTTATTTGGAGTTAGTTGAAGTTCTAAATTTCTTATTTTGGAGGATATTTTGATTTTGCTTTCATGGGTCTCTTAATGATGGTGTAAATTTTATGGAAGTTAGTCATAATGTTAAAGATGATATTAAATGGGTTAACTTTATAAATTGGAGTTTATGCCTTATGAGTCAATTTATTGAGAAACTTTGAAAGTGAAATATATTATTATTGATGATGTTAAATACTAGGCTTGCCTAATTAAGTGTTTATTTGGCAATTCCTAAATTTTAGCTAAATACAATTTCAAGCTCTATGTTTATTGTGATAAGTTTACTTGATATTATTTAGGTTCTAACTAATCTCCTTGGAGCTTAGAGAATTAGTCTTTTGTGGTTGCAAGGTAAGTAGCTTTTAATGGGATTTTTGAGTTATAACATGCGATGGTTGGTAAATCTAATTTTCCATTGCCATTGGGTTTATTTGGAGTTAGTTGAAGTTTTAAATTTCTTGTCTTGGAGAATATTTTGATTTTGCTTTCATGGGTCTCTTAATGATAGTGTAAATTTTATGGAAGTTAGTCATAATGTTGGAGATGATATTAAATGGGTTAACTTTATAAATTGGAGTTTATGTCTTGTGAATCAATTTGTTGAGAAATTTTGGAAGTGGAATATATTATTATTGATGATGTTAAATACTAGGCTTGCCTAATTAAGTGCTTATTTGGCAATTCCTAGATTGTAGCTAAATACAATCTCAAGCTCTATGCTTATTGTGATAGGTTTACTTGATTTTATTTAAGTTCTAGCTAATCTCCTTGGAGCTTGGAGAATTAGGCTTTTGTGGTTGCAAGGTAAGTAGCTTTTAATGAGATTTTTGAAAAATAACCACGTTGCATAAATGTTGTTTTTGGGTTAGACACGCTTTTGGAAACTACCTATGGAAACTATATTTTCCTAAAAACTATTGTGTCGTAACCGTAATATATATATGTGTGTGTGTGTGTGTGTGTGTGTGTGTGTGTGTGTGTGTGTGATTACATATGAAAATGCATCATATTTGGTATTGCATTTGGGGAAATGCATAAATTGTTGTCATGAAAAAATGAGCATCTTTTATTTAATCTTTGATAGGGAAATCATGAATTTTATAGTATATTAGAAAATTTAAAAATGCTTATCTTGTCTTGCTATGTGAGAAATTGATAGAAAATCTTTTTGACAAGAATGAAGTTGAAAACCTTACAAACTTTGTGGAAGTTAGATTATTTAAAAATTTTCTGAAACTACCTGGATATAAACTGTGTTTCAAAGTACATTTAACCTGTGAGCATGTGATTTCTTGGTGATCACTCGATTTGGTTTTTGTAGTCTTTACAAGAGAATTTACATCAATATATAGCTATACAAGAAGATGAACTATAGGAGTGGTTAATTACAGAATAGAGAGATTTTAGGGAGAGAGATTATAGGAGTAATTACATATTCAAATTCAAATTTGAATTGAAGAGAGATTTGAGGGAGAGATTTGTGGAACTGTTACTATTACAGCTTAAGTATGTGAGCTAGACTTGTGAGCTATGATAGTTAATGCCTTTTCACTTTGGATGACGCATTCTTCTCTACTACCCATGGGGTTAAGAGGTTCCTTGATTGTGTGTGGGTGAAGCTGCTGCCCATGGGGCCAAAAGACCACATACAAAAGAGGTCCTATTTGATGCGCTCTCCCTGTTGCCCACAGGGGGAGAGAAAAACCTTTAGGGTATGGGTGAGGCTGTTGTCCATGGTACTAAGAGTTTGCATACTAGAAAGGACAATATCATGTCAGTTATGAATGGGTGGATCCCCTAATCGGTCTATGTGACAGTGTGGTAAATTTTTGATAATTTACCTTATGTTAGATATTATGGCTTTGAAAATTATATTGTTGGTGCTCACAGATTATAGTATATAGTTTCAAGATATTTACTTTGAGAAACTTTGTATTTCTTTATTTAATCATTCTTGTCATATTATTTTTATTGAAGATAAAACTTGCATTTCCCCCATCTCCATTAATTATGCTACTTACTGGGCGTTAGCTTATCCCACCCTCTAACAGTTTTTCAGATTTATTAGCTTTACCTTGGGTATGGAGCTTACTTCTTTGGTGGTGATTAGAGTGCTATGTTAAATTTGAAGAATTTTATTGTAAATGGTTGGTGACTAGATCTTGCTATGTTCAACGAGACCTTAATTAATTCTATTAGAGGTGGGTCGCTTGAGGTTTGTTAGCCTTTCCCGTGGTAGGCCTAGACTCGATGTTAAGGTCCTTATTCTTGATAAGATTGTGACTTTGTGTAATTTAATTAGAGTTTTGTAATATATTCATGTATTATGTAGATGCACATGATTTTTAGTTATTATTCGTAAATGTGTTATAGAGTTCTGACTTGTAATATGGAGATTTTAGTATGGTTATATATTCTTATCTTGTGGAAAATAAAGGAAAATAAAGATCTCCTATAGTTTGATTTGCAAAAAATGAAAAATCCACGGGTACTCTTGGGATGCATTTCTCATGCTTTGGACCCTTTTGGGTTTGGGGTGTGACAATTGAAGCCTGAATATATGTTGACAATACAGTCATAAATCTTCTTTAAAAATCCACATAACATCTCCTACTGTCTTTTTTTTTTCTTCATAAGTAACCTATAACCCACTGTCGTCTTTCTATAAAGGTCACTATTACTGATAGTATTCATTAAACTTCATTTAGGTCAGGATTTGTATTGCCCTAAGTGATGGCCCAACATATTGCTTGCTCTATTAGTTGATCTAATCTTAATAAGAATGAAGTGTCATACTATTGTCATGGTTTTCACAATGGCTTTCAAAATCAATTACTATAATTGAAAAGGAAAATCCCAAAAGAAGTCAAAGGCACTTAAAGAGTAAAGAGTCAGAACAACTTGAACTTGAAATCTATAAACCTTATCAAAAGGATCATATTAAAGGTGAGCCAAGGACTTGAATTGGAGCTGATCAAAGAACCTAAGCTGGAGCTTCTGCAAAAAACAGAGCACTGGAACAATTACTTCTACATAAACCGCGTTAGCTTAGCTCATATCTTTGTAATACTGCTTGTAGTTTAGGCTTTGTAATAGTTAGTTGTAATTATTGGCACTTGTCTTTAGCTGATTAGGATATATAGTTCATAACAGATTTTGGAGGGAAGATCCATATAGTTTGGAGTTAGTTTTAGGGATTTGGTTATTTTCTTCTTGTATGAATACCTCGATGTACATTCAGTTTCTAATTAATGCAAAATATTCAATTATAAAAATCTTATAAACCCCTTGATTCTATTTTGAAAGTTAACTTGGATTACCTAGGTCAGGATGATGAGATTTTGATAAGAAAGCTGAGTAGAAATTAAAAATAAATGAAATAAAAGTAAAGTCACATCCGGATGCTTATCATATGACATGGATCACTAATACAGTATTAAATGTTGAAAAATTGTGCTGTCACATTTGAAGTAGGCAAGCTTAAATAGACTTGGAAATGGGATCATGATGGACATGTTGAGGATTATGAATATATGATAAGAATTTGTATATATCAATATAACACGAATAGAGCATTATAAATATAAACATAAACATTAGCAAGAACAATAATGTTTTTGTTGCCATGTTTTGAATGGAAGCTTCAAAAAATAATTATGAGTGTGGAGGATTTTGTTGTGCGCATTGTGAGCTCACGTTAGTGGTGCTTTGTGTGTATCTTGCCCCAATTTAGTTAGTTGTCTCATAGATCTTAGTTCACATATTTGGTTGACTTATCACTGGATGTAAAAGGAGGGCATTACACTTTGGCTAATAATCTAATCTTACAACTAACTAATTAAATTGAGATAAAGTGTAAGTATACATAGTCAAATTTAAGATTCAACATGTAGTACAAGAGTTTCTTTTGTTTTTTTTTTTTGGAAATTAATGTTTGAATATTGCACTATGATTGGGGGTGTCATGTAAGTTTTAACATTATTGTTGAATTTTGTTTTTTAGCGTATGATCTATGTATGTCCTTAATTCTGTAATGACCTTCCATGCAATTAACTAACCATCAAAAGTGGTTGCATGTGATAGAAAGGCACGTAAATACATTGTTCATGCCCTTAACGGTACGGTATAAGATTGCATGCATTAAAGATTACTTAGCTTTCATGCTTCCATTTCTTTCTTCAGGGATTGTTCTACAAGTCCTTTTTATCAGTCAGTCTCTCCCTCCTGATAAAGAGTAGTGAGATGCACATTTAAACTTGCGAGGTCTGAGTTAAGGTGGGTTCAATTTCATGTTCACGGCTTAATGATTAGAGTGTTTTTTCCAGGTTTCAATTGCTTTAAGGTAGAGATAGAGCAATGAGGTTTTGTTCCTCTGATTGTAGTTTTGGGTTTAGATTGATTGATTTAGGAGTGAACAGGCAATTGGCGTTGCCTTTTTTAGGTTTGCCTCTTCCAGGGTCTGAATTATATCTTTGTATCTCTATCTGCTTGTCTTACAAATGCTTTCTCAAATCATTGATTGCCATTTTCACTGTAAGAAAATTGAATTGGCTAATATTTTAGAGGCACGTAAAAATTCACTGAAAAAAAAATCACTAAATGCCTTTTGCTATTTATTTTGCGGTGGGACACAACTGAGTTGAATGGAAAAGGTGGTGATTTTTTTTTTTTTTTGGGGTGTTTTTTCAATGCCTCTAGGCTATAGCAAGGTGGAAAAAACAAAGTGAGCTTTAATATTTTTGGATGGGTACATGATTCATAAATTGGATGTGTTCTAATCATTTATTTTTTGAAATTAAATAGGAGAATTTGATTGATAAGAAAAAGTTTTAGATGACTTGAGAAATGTTGAGCCTGCAATATTTTTACAACAAATTTTAAGTGGCAATTTGTTACTTGCTGTTATTGGGGAGGGCGGGTAAAAAAGTAATTTGGTTCAAATTAAAATTAATAATAACTTACTACCGAAAATTTGTTGTGAAAGTGTTGTGAACATTCGATTATTTTTGTAATTCAATTATAGATCCTTTCCATTGCAAAAGCGTACAAGACCTCTCTAGTATTTGTTAAGGATTTAAAATGTTGCAGTCTAGTGAAATCTAATGCCAATTGAATAAATCGTCACGTATATCCATGACATTCACGTTATTAATACTAGTTAACATATGTTTTCATAAAGGAAGTAAAGATGGTAAAATTGCCCTACCTAATTGTATAATGACTAATCTAATCTCCAAAGAAAATTTGAGAGACTTTCAATTTAGGGTAAATTGCAAACTACAATCCTTAAGTTTGGGGGTGATTGAATTTTACACCCTGAAGTTTCAGAATTTGAATTTTACCTCCTAAAGTTTGGGACGTTTAGATTTTACAACCTGACGTTTCAGAAACCCCAAACTTTGCAACTTTAGGTTGTGAAATCCAAACACCCTAAAACTTTAGAAGGTAAAATCCAAACACTTCAAAAATATAGATGATAAAATCTAAATTCTGAAACATCAGGGTGTAAAATCCAAACATCACCAAACTTTAGAAGGTAAAATCCAAATTCTAAAATTTCATAGTGTAAAATTCAATTATGCCCAAACTTTAAGAGTGTAGTTTGCAATTGAAAAAAAAAAAAAAACTGTAAAAAATTATCTTTATAGTCCGTTTATAATACTCCTTAGATAATGTTATATTTGATAATTAGTTATTGAAGTTTGAGTTCTATATTTTTTTAATGAATTCAAATATTAAATTAGGTCTAACCTCAGTCTAAACTTATCTTTTCGCATCCTTAAAGAACTACATTAAACTTATCTTTTCGCATCCTTAAAGAACTACGTTAAAATAAACTAAATAGATCGAAGTAGATTGAAATTGACTAAAAAGTTGTGCTGATGTAACTCAATAGCCAACAAAAGTGTCAAAATAATAAATGCAAAAGATTCAATTTTCAGATGTTATATAGATAGATGACTACGCAATGATAAATTGAAACTCAGTTATCTATGAGTTCTGGTAATTCTAGTCGGCAATTTGCCCATGATATAGTGTATTATTTTCCTTATGAATGGACATATTTATTCGATTATTTTTTCTTGTGAGTGACATTCATTAATTAATTAGATAATGGCATCACTCTAAAAAACAGAAGAAAGAGAGACCCATTATTTTTATTTTATATCCTTTTTGCTTTTGGTAATTTGCTCTCAACTTCAACCAAATGCTCATTTGACGTAAACAATACATGTTAACAGAATTTACCAAGACTAGAACAAATTCTTCAATTATTACTAAGAAATTTATTAAAATAGCGATTTTTTCCAGCAATACAATTTCAAAGAGTTATGACAGCTGAGTGCAACTGATACTCATTCTCCTCCGAGTTGTCTCATTATTTCAGAAGTTTAGCTCCAACTTGAACTCCTTTCCTATAAGAAGTGACAATTTTGAGACCTCTACAATAAGAAATCCCAAGCTGTCGAAGCTTTCCTTTATAACTGAGTTTCCATTCAAGTTTGTTCCATTTATAGTTTCTAGTTCATATCTCTTCAATCTCTTACCCTTCTGTAATCCTATGAAAATCACTTTATCTATGATCCACTTTTGGCTTAAAGCAAAACCTCCATTCACAACTTGTGATTTAACTGATACTTTATTTCCTATTATTCCACCATAAAATCTCACTAAACTCCATTTCCCATCCGCTCCTCCCATCTCCACTTCCTCACCATCATCCAAGAAAACTTCTCCACTGCTATTTCCACTGTTGCTGACAACCACCAAGAGTTGGAATGCAGTCTTCCGAGCTGCTTGTGTTGTCATGGCCTCTCCTTGCATAGCCAGAATATTACCTTCCCGAACATGCACGTTTATATGATCGAGTGGTGCATCAAGCTTGATATACTTTCCTGATTCAACACTCAACGAATGGGAGTAGTTAAAGAGGTCAAACCAGTTTCCTGCAGGGAAGTATGCATCAACTGAAACAGCTCCTGACTTCAATACTGGTGAGACCATTACAGCTTTACCAATCAGAAATTGTGTACTGATTTCGTAAGTGTTGATATCTTGAGGGAAAGAGAAAAAAAGGGGTCGTGCAATGGGGGTTCCTCTTTGGTGTGCTTCATACATTAATGTGTAAAAGTAGGGGAGAAGCTGATAGCGAAGCCCAAGCACCTTCCTAGCTATTGCAGCGACTGAATCCCAAAGGTAGAGTTCTTGACGAATAGTATACTTAGCAGAGTGATCTCTTGCGAAGGGATAAAACGCCCCTAGCTGCATTTGGACCAAATACAGATATTAGGTGCATAAATATACTCAATCAAATAACAAGCACAACTTGCAACGATATTCAATATATTTCTACAACATGACATTAAAAAACCAGAAAGATAAACATGCATAGAGAGAGAGAGAGAGAGAGAGAGTTAACCACCAATGTTATACAAACTTTGGAAGCATCACTTTTTATAAAATAACAAACAAACAATAAAATTAAAACAGCTATAATACATTTTGGTTTCTCATCAAAATTAACAAACAATCAATTTAATCCCCAACTCCCTATAGTTAATTTATATCATATTATCATTAAAGCTTTGGATTATTGTCAATAGAGTCCTTCAGCCTAACTCTATTCACTAAATGCAATCAAGTGTCACATGACTACATAAGAAATCAAAATCATATCAATTTGGTGAAAATGTTTTAAGCAAAAAAGGGTAAATAAAATGGTAATATTGTGAGAAAAAATCATGTAAATTTTTTGTTTTTCAAGAGAGCAGAGGAATTCCTCTTCTTCATCATCATCCCCATCTGCTTCATAGGGAAGTTCATTCGGATCCCCAGATTCAAGCAAAATGATATTCCAGAAAGGACACACCAAGATCAGGTGCTCAACTCTCAGCCACCAACCATCAACGTCACTCACATACACCCTTACTATCCAAACTGTCCTACAAAGATATATGTTTCACAATTCACTACCCACCAACAGTAACCTTTAGATCAATAAATATTGCATGACCATAATGAAAAGATCCATAGCTAGTATTCAGAGTTCTTCATCCCAATTGAGTATGAACAGAAGAGGCACCATTGTAAGTCCAACACCCTCACCACTCATGTCAAGGCCTACTTTGACCACGAAAAAGAACGGTACCAACCCCTTCCTCCTCCACTAAGTCTGTCATGCAAGTGCCCTCTAACCCTTCTTCACTACCTTTGTTAATGACAGGTGAATGTTGAGACTTGTGCACTCGATATGGGTGTATACAGATCATATGACACTTAATGGCACTTAATTAACAGAGCTGAACAGTAGGAATAGATTGACAACAATTTAAATTCGCAGGGATCAAAATTACTCAAATTAGAACTATGTAATTCAAAGAGCAACAAGTCTAAAGTTAGTGGGAAAATATATATATATATATATATTTTTTGATAGGAAAAACAAAATATATTTTACTTAATATAGAAAGCAGAAGCTGGGGGGGGGGGGGGGGGGGGGGGGTGGGGGGGGAATCCTTCACAAAATCAGGTCATACACTCCCCTTACCTACAACAAGTCTACAAAACAGTAAAATATCATATCAAAAGCTAAGTAAAAGCTCGAGAGAAAAAAAAAAGTACAACATCAATTAATCATTTTGACATCTATCAATTTTTACCTGAATCCAACGCCCACAAAGTTCTTCAGTTGTATTTCTTGAAAAACCACATATATCTGCTCCAACCATTGGGATACCAAAAAGTCCAAAATTCAAAATTCCTGGAATTGAATATGCCAAATCATTCCATGTAGCAGCATTGTCTCCAGTCCAGTGTGCCGTGAACTTGCCAGAGGTTATAAAAGTTGACCGGGCAAGTATAAATGGCCTTTTACCAGTCACATTGATTAAAGCTGCATTAGTGGATTTGGACTCTAGGAGTCCGTATAGGTTGTGGGCATTATACTCCGTAATGTTACCCCAGTGTAAGGATGTTGCAGGGACAGTACTATTATTAATGGGCCGTGAAACTCCAGCATTGTTAATTTTGTAGGGAGGGTCATCAAGAGTAGAATTTGGAGTAGGAGGGGAAGTTATAAAGTTAGAAATCTCATTCATGTCAAGCCAAAGACCATCGAAGGGAAGAATATCTTGAAATCTTTTTATCTCATCACCCCAAAATACTTCACTAACCGGATTTAAAAAATCAGGAAAGTAGACTAGGCCAGGCCAAACTTGACCCAAGTAAGGGACACCATCACGTTTTATGAACACATCAGCTTGCATCCCCCTAATGTAGGTTCCATATGTCTTATTCACACTGATACCTGTAAAATAACACATTTTTACATCAAATAAGAGAGTGAGAATAGTTACAGCTGAAGAAACCAATTTCATGTCAAGTAAAACATACCAGGATCCAAGATAAGCACATATTTCTGACCATATTGATGAAGAGTATCAACAAATTTTTGCATTTTGTCCAACGGGAAGTTGATGGGATCAAGGGTAAAATCCTTATAGCCATCCATGTAATCAATATCTGTCCACATAACTTCAAGAGGTATACCAGCTTTTGCATAGCCAGCAACCACGCCTTCAAGGTCAGCCACATTCTTGTAACCATATCGACACTGATGAAATCCTTAACACAAATTTAACAATAACCACTCGGGTTAGCATTTCTTATAAAGTACATCATGATAAAAACATTGCAGGTCAAATCCTAATTTAGAGTGAGGATTATATTGGCATACAGTTGAGCCTGAATATAAGGGAATGTCTTAAAAGTAACTTTAGAAAAGAACAACTCATTACAGAAATTAATTTTTTCAATTGGCCCATCAAAAAGTTTTCTTTCAAATACACATAACA
The DNA here is from genome assembly GCA_033629205.1 of Lithocarpus polystachyus. Classification (NCBI taxonomy): domain Eukaryota; kingdom Viridiplantae; phylum Streptophyta; class Magnoliopsida; order Fagales; family Fagaceae; genus Lithocarpus; species Lithocarpus polystachyus. The sequence continues at coordinate 81,004,642 of CM066166.1, forward strand.
TCTTCTAATGTCACACTTTTATTTTTCTTTATAAGTACTCCGTAACCCACTATGTTCCCAATAGAATTACATATGGTGTCTTTCTATAAAGGTGACTATTACTGGTGGTATTCATTTATCTTCAACTTGGTCAGGATTTGTATTGCCCTATGTGATGGCCCAACATATATTTTATTGTTCTAGAAATTCTTCTTCATTCTAGAGAAGTAGTAGATTTAAATTCAGAATGAAGTGTCACACTTGTCAGTTTTGACCATGTCTTTCAAAATCAATTTTACTATAATTGAAAAGAAAAAAATCCAAAAAGAAGTCAAAAGGCAATTAAAAAGTAAAGAGTTAGAACAACTTGAAAATGAGATTTGTGAACCCCCTGATGCTAACTTGAAAGTTAACTTTAATTACCTAGATCTAGATGGTGAGGGTATGATAGGTGTCATTTATCTACTTTTTACAGTCACCAAACAAGATGTTCAATTGAACCACTACCTAACTTCAGAATTGACATTGGGAATTATAAGAATGCAGTATCTAAGAAAGCAGTGTAGATATTGAGAATAGAAGTAGATTAACATCTCGATCCTTATCATATGATATGGATCACTAATATAATAGTAAATGTTGATAAATTGTGCCTTCACTTTTGAAAGAAGCAAGCTTAAAGAAACACTTATGTACAATTTACTGTCACTTAAGCTTTGTCACTTTTATTTTTTGGGTCACACATGGATATGGGATCATGATGCACACCTTGCCAGGCATGCTACTCCATTGTTGATCGCAAAAAGAAGTTCATTATCACATATGCTTAACACATCTAATGTTGAAGAGTACTTATCCCCAAAAAAAAAAAAAAAATCTAATGTTGAAGTGTGTCAATCGGCATTCTTATTTTAGCTCTTAACTCGATGGAATTGAGTTCTTTTGGAGTCAGAAGTGATGGCACTATGGGTTGCATGTATAATTTACCAATATATAGAAATAAGATAAGATGTTAAAGTAAGTATTACATATGACATGATATATGAAGGTGATGTTGTAAATTCATAATTCCAATCATAAGAATCACAAATTAAGATTCTCTAGAGTTTTTAAAGTAACTCCACTACTGTAGAGTTCTTAATATGTTATGCATTCATTCTTAAAACAATTTATTAGATTTGAGTCATTTGACCATACATCAATATTAAAAAGAATGTTGACAATTACAATCCAGTCTACTCATTTCAAACTAAATTGAAAAGATTTTAAGATCTCTATCGCGGAGTTATCTAAGAACTTCAGTTGTAAAGGCCAATCTTCAGCATTTTTCTATTCACAATATATGAAGAGGCAAACAAGACAAGAGCAGAGAGAAGAGAATAGTTACCAAAGGACCAATAAGGCATAGTCGTAGGGCGGCCGATGAGTTCCGTGTACTGCTCCATCACCAACTCCGGCAACGGCCCAGCAAAAAAGTACAAGTCAATAACCCCACCAATCACCTTATACGTAATCCTATCACCACTGTATATCACATCCATCCCATTACTATTCAGCAGCAAAACACCATGACTTTGAATGGCCGGTGATGATGATGATGATCTAGCGTCCATGTAAAACGGGTGCGACCCATAAAGATTGACATCAAGATTAGCACTGCCGATATCGGCGTTCCACAAAGTGAGCGTCCGAGTGTCATCGGGAACAAGCTTGAAGGACCGCTTGGTGTGCTCGCCAAGGCCATAGAGTGAGGACTTGGTTTTGGGGAGCGAAGAAGAGAGCTCGATGTACTGGTTTTTGAAGACGAAGGGAATGGGGGCGGTGTCGAAGATTGTGTCGTTTGTGGATTTGCGGGTGATGGAGAAGGTGAAGGGAGCGGTGGAGTGGAGAGTGAGGATGAGGTCCGAGTTGGGGTCGGAGAGGAAGTAGGAGGTGGTGGAATGGGGTGGAGATGACGGAGTTTCGCGGAGAGAGCGGTGTACTGGGGAGCGAGTTTGGCGTGGGATAATGTCTTGTGGGATCTCCCATCTGCGGTGGTCGGAGTCCGTTATTTGAATTCTCAGCCGATCCTTGGTTTCAAAGCTGTGGACAGACAGAAACCGATCAGCCAAAATTATTGTGATATTAGAGCGTCCACTACAGTGGAGTTAAATTTTTAGTAATTTAACATCACCGAAAATTACTTTATTTATTTTAACTACACATTCACTACAGCAGTAGATCTATTTTAACTTTTAACACAATAAAATAATATAAATATTACAATAAAATAATATATTTTTACAATAAAATAATATATCTTACTACCTAAAAAATATACACCACACCAGCACAACCACCTCTATCATCAACCACAATCACAACTACCACCACCAGTAGTTCACAGCAAAAAAAAAAAAAAAAAGAAGAAGAGAGAACTGATCGAAAAATGCACATCTACAGATCGGCGACCACAGCAGAAAAAAAAAAAAAAAAAAAAAAGAACAGACCGGCGACCATAGAAGGAATAAAAAAGAAAAAAAAAAAGAAAAAAGAAAGAAAGAAAGAACAGACCAGCTTGAGCCTGTGACGATGAGGCCGGCGACGGTAATCCACGGTAGAAAAAAAAAAAAAAAAAAAAAAAAGAAGAAGAAGAAGAAGAAGAGAGAACTGATCAGCGACCACAGCAGAAAAAAAAAAAAAAAAGAAGAAAGAACAGGCCGGCGACCATAACAGAGAAAAAAAAAAAAAGAACAAACCGGCTTGGGTCGGTGACGATGAGGCCGGCGGAGGCGTGGGACGGCGGCTTGAGACGTCGACGTGGGACGGCGGCGAAGCAGAGAGTAGATGAGGGAGAGAAAAAAAAGAGAGGAAGAAGGAAGAAGAAGAAAAGCCGGAGAGAGAGAGAGAGAGAGAGAGAGAGAGAGAGAGAGAGAGAGAGAGAGAGAGAAAAATGTTTTTTAAATGAAATAGGAGAGAGAGAGAGAGTCAATAAAATAGTAATTTTTTTTTTTAGCTTTGATGAACAGTGCACATCTATAGATAGATGTGCATTGTTCATGAGGAGCTATATTATAAGAATATAGCTCCACTGTTGGAGCTATATTTTTATGTTTGAAGAGCTATATCTATATTGCTATATATTATAGCAATATAGCTCCTCTACTATGATTGCTCTTATACTGTCTATAGATCAGGCTATGAAAAAAACAAAAGAAAAAGAAAAAGAAAAAGAAAAAGAAAAGAAGAAGCCCTAACTCGGTAGCCCACCCGACTCGAACCGATGCAACCCAATTTGTGCCAATCCATTAATTGAGGTGTGTTCGGGTGGGCTGGTTAGACAATTAATTTAGCACCACAGCTCGACCTGTCCACTTGCATTATATTATATTTATGGAACTGACTTGAGTTCAATGCTTTTATGTTTAGACTCATGTCAAATAATAGATACACTCTATAGGATATTAAGTTGAAATCGTGTTTTGACAACACAATTTTAGTTATAATTGTGAAAAAATTTCACAATTATAATTGAAATCATGTTTTGATTATCAAAACATGATTTCAATTGGATTGTGTACGACAACGTATAACCTAGCATGCAAACAATAATTAGCAAATAATTTTTTAAAAAGCTTACAACTTTAATTACATAAAACTACTGTAACTTACAATTTTTCTTTCTTTTTTTTTTTTTTTTTTTTTTTTTTTTTTTTGTCCATAAAGGTTCACCCATCAAAAAATAATATATTGTCAAATGATTGGACTGGTTGGTTGAACTGGGAACTGAACACTAATATAACCGAAAATAAAGGAAAAAGCAGCTTTAACCAAAAAAAACTCCGATTCGATTGCTAAAATTGAGAACTGTTCTGGTTTGACAAGTTTTGGAAAGGTCGGGCAAAGTTCTTGTGCACAACATAAAACAAAGCATAAAAGTAGAACACCAGTTACACCATGACAGAGATAGATGGCAAACCAATATTCCCAAACAAAATGCAAGACTTAATCTCTATTACAGAGGATGAAGTAGCCTTTGGAAATGGAAGAGCCAATATATGCATCGGCAACATTTTTTTTTTTAATTTCTTAATTTTTTTATACAAAATAGAAATTCTACTCTATTATAATTTAAGTGTATAAGTGTGTGAAGTTCCTTCCTAGAGACTTGAATTCCAGTTATTACCTCCTACACACCTTACAAACACTTATACTTGTAGAATAACTATCGTGGGAAAGGTCTTCTTAACAGAGAACTGATTTGGCTTTTGCAAGTTTAGTCGATAATTGGAAGATGCTCTAATAAATGGTGAAAATGTAATTCGGCAGTGGCACTAAAGCGTGGCTTTTATATTCATGAATATCAAACCCTAGCAATATCAGATGATTAATCCTCATCGTTCAATCATTAAATGTTCCACCTGTCAATATGCCTCTTTATTTAAAATATTCTTAGACACATGATTCACTAAAAATCCCAAAAAAGTATTATAACGCGATGCACTATTATCATTATTCTGATTTCATATGCTACAATATTCTGTAATAAGAAGCCTCTTTGGTAACATTGTGTGAACAACAGTTTTCATTGTTTAAACAACACAACATGTATTTTTATAATACTTTTTCATCCACACGTATTTACACAATACTTAAACAACGTTACTAGAACAACATTACCAAACGGGCCAATAATCTAATAGTGCAGGAGAATTATCATTATATGTAAATTACTTTTAATATTTAAATAATATTTATTAGACAAGTTGTGTGTAAAATTATCATCATTATTAAAATTATAAAAACTTGTTAACATTATCAAAGTTAAATATAGATATAACTAATTGGCAACAATTTATTTTTTATAATTTAAAAATTATTAATTAAAGTTTTTAGTATAACTTTAGCATTTCACAAATACTATAAATTTTATCATATAGAGCTTACAAATTGTTGTGTCATTAATAGAAATAATAAAAAAACAATTCAATCATACATTTATTTGGTGGGCTTGGTGTTTATATTCCATCAATCATATTCATTCACACATCAATTTGTAAGCTTTATATACCAAAATTTGTTGTAGTTTCCAAAATTTTCTTTAAAATATAAGGTTTAATTTATCAAAATAATAAATTATGTGTAAAATTGATTTACAAGACCATAAGTGGAGTATATTATATTTTCTAGGTATTATACCTAACATTTTAGTCAAAAATGAGATACTTTACCTAACTCTTGCCTTTCAATTATAAATATTAGATAAAACCACCATGCACATTTGGCGTGATGGTCACTCCACTCTCCAAGAAGGAAAAGAGGAAGCTTCACATACATAATCTAAGATAAAAAAAAAATTATAAATATTAGATGTCATCATTTGTGATATATATATATATATATATATATATATCATCCTTCACTATTTCCTTGAGTGTTTTCATTCACTAGTTATTGCATGTGACTATTTGGTGGGCTTGGTATTTAAATTCCAACAATCATATTCATTGACACATCAATTTGTAAGTTTTATGTACTAAAATTTGTGGTAGTTTCCAAAATTCTCTTTAAAATATAGGGTTTAAATTATCAAAATAATAAATTATGTGTAAAATTGATTTATTAGACCATAAATGGAGTATATTATATTTCCTAGGTAGTATACCTAACATTTTAGGCAAAAATAAGATACTATACTTAACTCTTGCCTTTCAATTATAAATATTAGATAAAACCACTACGCACTTTTGGTGCAATAGTCAATCCACTATTTAGGAGAGGGCTTCACAAACATAATCTAAAATAAATTAAAAAAATTATAAATATTAGATGTCATCATTTATGATATATATATATATATATATATATCTCATCGTCCACTATTTCCTTGAATGTTTTTATCCACTAGTTATTTGACTATTTATTGAATGTGACTATTTGGTGCACTTGGTGTTTAAATTCCATTAATCATATTCATTGACACATTAATTCGTAAGCTTCATGCACTAAAATTTGTGGTAGTTTCCAAAATTTTCTTTAAAATATAGGATTTAATTTATCAAAATAATAAATTATATGCAAAATTGATTTATAAGACCATAAGTGGAGTATATTATATTTCCAGGTAGTATACCTAACATTTTAGTAAAAAATGAGATACTATACTCCACTTTTATCTTTCAATTATAAATATTAAATAAAACCATCATGCATCTTTGACGCGATGATCACTCCACTTTTCAAGAAAAAATTTCATATATATAATCAAAGATAAAAGAAATATAAATATGTCACCACTTATGATATATATACCTCATCCTCCACTATTTACTTGAGTGTTTTCACTTTTCATCCACCGGTTATTTGACCATCTATTGCGTGTGACTATTGACTAACACTCGAGTCTTTAGTGAGCCCAAAAAAGTCAACGGTGATAAGATAATATGAATATGAATATGATGAGCAGATTTTTGGAGATAATTCACAGAGAGCAATAGCATATAAGCAAGCATACCTGGCAATAAAGTTGAGATTCTGAATGTCAGGCCCAAAAATGGAGGAGCTGTTAATGAGGCCAAGATATGCGGTCAATGATTTGCCGGATGGATCAATAGACACGGATCGAATTCTGTATCCATGCCCAACTGGGACTGCATCTTTTTCTTCTGATCTGCCGTTTGAGCGGGGCAAGTAACAAACCAGGATACAGAAGAAGAAGAAGAAGAAGAAGAAGAAGAAGAAAAGTGGAGTGTGGTTTTGTGGATGATTATTTTTTTTCTTCATTGTTTCCTATTTCAATGATGAGAGAAATGGTCCACTTGGGTCCAGGTGCCTTTTGCAATTTGTAGTTTTATGCTGGATGTACTCATGGACCCGACCTTTTAAGCTAAGCTAAACAATTTAAAGTATAATTAAATATTATAAATTTTAAAAAGGATATTAAAAATTTTTTAAGTTATATAAAAAATAAAATAAAATTTTAAAATTTTAAAAAAGTTATCAAAAATAATTATAACATTAGAAAATATAGAATTTTATTTCATAAATGGTTTTGATTAATACAATTGGATTTCACAATTTTTAATATCTTTATTCCAACCAAATAAAACATTTTCTAAAAAAAAAACAATAACATAAATTTATAAAAGGATAAAATGCAAAACTGATCCTCTAAGTTTCTTTAGATTTCATTTTAGTCCTCTAACTTTGCTTTTGTTCATTTTAGTCCTCTAACTTTCAAGTTTATTTCATTAAGGCTTTTCCATCAACTTTTGTTATATGTTATGGTTAATTTTTCAATTTTATAAATTTTTCTTCAAAATTTTCAAATTAAAAAAAAAATTCAATCAATGATTGAAAAATATTTTCTAGATTTTTTTTTCAAAAAATTTTAACAAAAGCAAACAGAAAAGCCTTAATTGAATAAATCTAAAACTTAGAGGAAAGAAATGAATGAAAGTAAAGTTAAAGGACTGAAATGAAATTTGAAGAAAGTTAGAGGGTCAGTTTTGCATTTTAGCCTGTATAAAAATAATGATATATGAGTTAAAAAGTTTTTTTCCACTGTTATTTTTTTCGCTCTTTTTCATGTCATTTATTATTTTTTTTTTTTTGAAAAATTTTGGTACATGTGGATTTGTTGATTGGTTGGGAGGGTGAGAGAAAACTGGTGGGACTCAAATATTTTCTTTTCGAGACAACTAAATTACAATATCTCTAAAATGGAGGGAAAAAAAAGGAGAGGAAACTTGTGTGCATGTAAAAGTACTATTTGGTCCTTGCTTCTTGGTGCTTATTTGTTTGTTCTTCCTTTTTTCTTTTTTTGGGTCAAATTCCATCAACATACCCTAAGGTTTGGGCAAATACTAACCAAGTCCAAGACATGTCAAAATTGACCAATTTGATCCTTAAAGGTAATTTAATCCCTAACCATGTTACTCTCTATTAATTTCTCTCTCTTCTCACTATGACTCACTCCTCCTACATTCCTCTTCTCTGTTCTCTTTAGTCATCCCAATCTCTCTAACCTTAGATCTACCACAACCACAAGCATAGCTAACTAACAACCCAATTTTCCCCACCCTAATCCTCAAACAAAAAACCAATAGCAAATCCACCACCACATCACAACCCACCACCAACCCTACTGTAAATTGATCCACCCCATATCAAAACCCCATACCTCTGCCACCAAAAACCACCATCAGCCACAAAACCCAGCCAAAACCACCGCAACAAAAACCAAATCATCCAACAAAAATCAAATCCAAAAAATCCATAACAAACCCACCACCACTCCTACTACAAATACACCCTAGATTGGAACCCACCACCATTGACCATAAACCCCAGCCAAACCCATAGCAATAAAACCCAAATCCAAAAAATAATAATAATAATAATAATAACAAATCAACCCACCACATTGGAACCCACAACCACTCCATTGTAAGTCTACCCCATATTGGAACCCACCACCAACAATGGCCACAAAACCCAAATAAAAAAACTCAAAAACTCACAACAAACCCACCGCTACTGTTACCAAAGCACACCATTGTTGTTGCCTAAGAGCAGGAAGAGACAATGAAAGGGTGGGTCATAGAGAAGGGACGGCTTGGAGAGAGGGATGAGAGAGAAGAGAGGCTTGAGAGAACAGAGAGTGTAGGAATAGAGAGTCTAGGGGGAGAGAGAGAAAAGAGACATTTGAGAAAGAAAAGGAAAGCTGAGTAACGGAAGGTAACGGGGATAGGGATTAAATTGTCTTTAGGAACCAAATTGGTTAATTTTGAAATGTCTTTGACCCCTTCCTTTATTCACTTTCGACTTCTTTCATTTTTCTTTCATTTTTTGTTTTTTAGTCAGCTTACGCTTTCCTCTCTATGATTCTTTTTTTTTCTTTGCTTCATTTCTTCACTTCCAATAACTTCTAACTCTTTTTCATTTCTTCATTTTTTTTTACTCGCTACTGCCTTGTGCTTCCTCTTCCTCTTCCTCTTCCTCTTCGCTTCTATCTTTTGTTTTGTTTGTTTTTTATATTTTATAATATGGATGCCTCTATTTTTTTGAATTGAATTGAAGAATATTTTAAATTTTTTGGGACATGGTTGTCATTAATTTATATTTGATAGTCATACTTATCTTTTTATTCTTCTTCATTAAATTGTTTTTTTATTGACATTGTAATTTTTTTGTTTATCCGGAAATTTTATTATAAAGTGTGTATTTATTTTATATACATTAGAAAAATTAATGCTAGCTAAAAAAATGCAATAGGGATATAAGTGTAAATATATACAAACTGAATTTTCTATCCTTCAATTTTTCTTCTCAACCAAACAAAAAAGTTTTCTATCCTTCCACTTTTCTACTCCCAATCAAACAAAAATGGGAGAAACTAAAATTTTTTCTATCCCCCAATCCAAAAGGATAAACTGTCTATCCTTGTCCCCCTTCCTCTCATTTGTTTTCTTCAAGTCTAAAGGCATCCAAATTTTCTCATATAAAGTCAATTACACACTATCTTTTCTTCGTGTTTTATCGGATGTGAGCACCATAATGTATGATTAGTTGTAGTCACGTCCATCTTAAACATAGGCTTGAGAGTATGCTATTGGTCAAGTGGGTAGGGACAAAGCCAGGAGTTTGATTGACTGGGGGCTGAAGTATTAAAAAAAAAACCCACTTAACATGAACTTTGTAAAATTTTACATAAGAATTTTTGGAAAGTGGAATATCAACATTTTATGGAATTGAAATATCAATAATTTTTGGAATTGAGACCAAGATTTTTAATTCCATTTCAGATTGACTATTGGAATAAAATATTTTGGTATTTGAGTGTATTGATATATTGTTTTGCAATTAACATCGAATATATATATATATATATATATATTGACACACACAAACCCACACAACACATACCATTATTAAACTAAATGAAAGTATAATTATAATGAACTTAATATATTTTTTTACAAAAATCAAATAAAATTGTTAGATTGTTATTAAAAATAAAGCAATTATGGTGTTTTTGTATATAAAAAAACATGTAGGATATTTTGTAAACTATGACTAAATCACTTTTTTTTTATTCCCAATCCCACCCATCCGTGTTTTTACTCTTTATCTCACATCTAGCCTTTAAACAGGTGTTACCTACTTTTCTCATCTCTGCCTGCTTTTCTTCGACAGTGTGCCTCTAAATCTGCCTTCTAATAATCTTCTTCTTTGTCTTTATTTTTTTTTTTTTCAATGTGTCTCTTTTAAGTTTTTTTTATGAATGTTTTTGTTACATCATGTTCTTCATTTTTCTTTCACTTTCCTTCTCCCACTGTGCCTTTAAATTACTTTAGTTAGACTCAAATCCAGCATCTAATTTTCTCCTCTGTTTTAAACAGAGATGAAGAGTAACCTGGGTAGTGGTTCACAGAGTGGCCAGCTGGCCATAAATTTATTTGGGTCCAAAATGCTAAGCGTGAGTTGAAAATAAGCAAGAAGAGACAAATGATGACCAAGTTTTTTTTTTTAGGCTAATTGAACATTAAACATGCCTATAGAAAATTTTTTCCCCAAAATCCAGGAGGGCCCAGACAAAGAGTTATCTCCGTCCCTGCAACTGGGCTAAGTAAGAGAAATGAGTGTAGTCATCTGGTTTAGCACATTAAACTAACTTCGGACCTCCATGTAGAGGTCTAATGAACTAAACTATGAGTCTAAAATTTGAGTACGAACTTGGGAATGTATTAGGCACCTAAGATCGTCTGACCAAGTGAACTAGCCTCCACTTTGTGTTGTTAGAGGATTTTTAAATAATGAGACAATTAAGGGAGCCTTATCCTAATCATTTGTTTATTGCATTAAATAAAATACACTCATTTGACACATTTTTAAGGATCACATCAAGCAAGGAAGGAAACATACTTGAAATCAATGAAATTTTATTATGTGAGAGAGCTGGCAATCAGTTAAACATTTACCAACAATGGAAGATTTCATCATCTCTAAACATATTCATATCATATCCAACTTACTGTGCTAGTATTGACTAAACAAATCATAGAAAACTATTGCCACTGCAGTGCATTTCTCTGTGCGATCTATTGTTCGAAGTGCCAACTATTTGCTCTTAAAAATACTATTGTTTTGAATGTTTATATGTTTACATTAAAAGGACAGGATGTCCCTTGTTTTAAACACCTGTACAACAACTATTATACACTCGGCCTGCCCAACTCCTACAGTCAGCAATTTATGTTTCTATCAAGCAATTCTTACATGGATAACATCATAACAAAACCTTGTAACCAAACAACCCACAACCCAACTCTAGATTTCTTCACGTAAAGTCACCATCAATGTCAAGCTCATAATATTAACTTAGATAGAGTTGATTAGGCAAGATGATGAAAAAATTTATTATTTTTGCTACTATATTATGTATTATCACTTCTAAGTTTAATCAATTTGAATGTGTATGTTATAAATATATGTTAATTTAATTTATTTAATTAGCTCTGTTAAATATTATTACCCTAGTATCAATTAGATTGGTTATTAGATGAATATATTCTGAACTTATAATGAATATGCTTTTTAGATATGTATATTTATGATTTTTTTAAATAATTTTTTTAGGTGTTTGTGTATCTTATGATATATGATAGGATATGATACATGATACAAAAAAAAAGAAAAAAAAAAAAAGAAAAAAAAAAAGAAAACAAAAACAAAAACAAAACAAAAAAAAAATTGATTCACAATACAGTTTCCATTTTGATAGCTATGGTTACATCCATCTTAAACATGGACTCAAGAATAAGATACCAAATCAAGTGGGGCAAGGTAAAAAAAATGGGAGTAGCCTCCCTGTTTAGGTTATGAGCCAACTTTGTACCTCTATGCAAAGTCTAATGAGCTAAATTATGAGTTTAGAATTGGGGTACGAGCTTGGGAATGTGTTAGGCATCTAAGCTCGTGCAATAAAGTGGGCCAGCCTTCACTTAGTGTTGTTAAGGAATTTTTAAATAAGGGGACAATTAAGGGAGCTCTACCCTAATCATGTGTTTATTGCATTAAATAAAATACACATATTTGGCACATTTTCGAAGATCACCAAGCAGGGAAGGAAACATACTTGTAATCAAATCAAATTTTACTAAGCAAGAAAGCTGGCAATCAAGCAAAACATTTACTAAAAATTGAAGATTTCATCATATCTAACTTACTGTGCTAGTGTTGACCAAACAAATCATGGAAAAGCATCTATTATGAGTGCAATTTCTATCTATAGTTGGTGTTACCCTCTAATCCCAGTGTGCCCCGCCAGCTTCTTACAATCTAAAGACTAAAACTTACCACACACAATCATACCCTCATCAAATTCAATTCCCATCTACTCGGCCTTATGATCGAACTATCAACCATGGCTGATCTTCTTAAGCTCCGTCCATCTCTAGTTGACCAACTTTTATTTTTATCAAATTTTCCGAAAATCACGTTAGAGTCATACATCATATTAAACAATATATATATATATATATATATATATATATCACAAAAGAATTTTTTTTATTTATATTTAGGTTTTGTTATTTTGTGGGGTTGGTAGCTAGGTTGTAAATTACCAAATCTTAGTTTGTAGATTCTTGGGGAACAAAGGAGTAAAAAGAAGATTGAAAGGGAGAAAATGGGCTTTTGCCCTTTTTTTTTTTTTTAAAAAAATCCAGCATTTTGCTCCCTTTTCCAAACTAATTAGAGAAATGTCCCTCTTTTGAAACTCGATTTTCTCAAAATTGAATTTCAATTTAAAACTTGATTTTTTGACAATCGAGTTATAACAAACTGAAAGAAAAAAAAAAAAAATTTCTAGAGCTCTATAGTGGCGTTTTGGAACTCGAGCTCCACGAACTCGAGTTCCATGCAAGTTTATTTATTTATTTATTAATTATTTTTTTAAGTTTGATTGCCACATACCTATAATGGCGTTTTAAGAAGCCTGTAGGGACGTTGAAAATCAATTATGATAATGTTGAGTTATAAAAGAGGGACATTCCCCTAATTAGTTTGAGAAATGGGGCAAAATGTTGATTTTTTTATTTTTTTTTTAAAAGGGCATAGGCCAATTTTGTCCAGACTGAAAGAGAGCTTACACTCTGTTCGAATGAGAAAATGTTTTTCTCTCCAAACTAGATTGGAGAGGAACCTTTAAAATTCCTCTTATATCTTTTTTATTGAATCTAAAATATGAAAATCCAACTGTTGGATTGCATGTTTTTTATGTTCTTAACACGTGTGTCAAATTTCGTTCAAATGGGATGTTATTTACTATTCGATCAATAAAATTATTTTTTATGCATAATTTTAGATTCCAAAAACTTGAAATTTAAATATTTGGTGGATAACAAAACTATTGATATTTGATATTCTTAAAATTTTGCAAACATAAAGGATATAACAAGAACATATAATTTAACGGGTAGATTTTCAAAATTCACATCCAATAAAAATATATATAAGGGAATTGAATGGAATGAAAAGAATAATTTTAGAATATTCATTCCATTCAATTATTTTGGAGTTATAATACAGGAAATAGAAAGACCATTTCCTTGTTTGGAAGTTGAAATAGGAGTGAATGGGATGAGTAGGAGGGAACACTCATTTCTCTCTTTTCCAATAAAATATCAAATTTTCATTCTTTTAAAAAATGGGAGGAATTTGAGGGAATGAAATTAAGGGAGTTAATTTTGTACTGTACCGACTAATACGGCCGGAATTTTTTGTGCCGGTGGTTGGACTGGTACATAAATTGGGCTGATTCGTACCGTCTTAAATACCGGGGTGTTTTGGCCATTTCAGTGTATTCTGGTACTTTTCGGTGGTAACTTCATTCCGAACCGGTACAAACTGAAATGGGTTTGTAGAAAATTTTTGCTACTTTCTGCACCTTTTCGCCACAATTAAGCCTTCATCCACTAGAAAGATATTTCCAGACGTTGAGACTTGAGTTTGTAGTCCTTGCATCATCGCTGCTTTAGTTTTCTTCTCTCTGTCTCTCTTTTTTCTTTCTTTCAATGTTTCTTTTAGTTTGGATTCATAAAGAAAAAGTTCACAAAGAAACCCAAGAATGATGACTTCTCCACAGTTTCACACCTACCCACTTTTTATTTAACCAAGGTTATTAAAAGGGTGGACAAACTGAAGTGGTAAGGGAATTTGCAAACCAGCAGAGTAAGAAGAAAGAATATCATAAGTTAACAAGCAGTTGGAAGAAAATTACAAACTAGTATCTCGAGTTTTATAGACTCAATTTCAGTCTAAAACTCGAGGATTAAAGACTCGATTCTCACTTGGTGAATTGGAAAAATGATGCTAGATAGATCTCGAGTCTTATAGAGTCGAGTTCTAAAATGACGTGGGAGAATAATGGCATGTAGTATATTCTAAAATGACATGTACAATATAATGATATATAAATGAATGGGATACAAAAAACAATTTAAATTAAAAGATAAAAAGCATACTGCACGCCTTTATACTAAACCATTTAATCAACAAGACTATTCTCATGTAGAAATAGCAAGGAAAAGCATTAGTTTAAAAAGGAGGGGATATGTTTGGCTTTTAAGGTGCCCATGAATTTAATGGACTTAAGCCATGGGCAAAGCATCATGTTTTAAACCCAAAATAAAATTCCTATAAGTTTTTAATCTGTAAAAATATCTTTTAAAAGGTTTTTTATTTGTGAAAAGCTCATAGGATTTTTGTTTTAGAAAAAGTATTCAATATGAAAAAGGGTTGAAGAAAAACCCATAGATTTTACATCCTTTTGAAAAGATTTCCAAAAAGGGGGAGAATAAAAATCCCATGGTTTTTAATTTTAAAAGAATCCCCTAAAGGGATAGATTAAAAATCTCCATTCGCTTTGCATATTTTAAATTCCTAGTAGTAAAATGATAAAAAATCAAATGGGTTTTGTATTTTAAAAAGACTCCCTAAAAGGGAAGAGATTAAAAATTCCATGGGTTTTACTCTTTAAGAATTTTCCAAAGAGGAGGATTAAAAAGGTTCCTATGGTCTTTTTATTTTTGAAAGCTTAAGAAAATTTATTGGCGAAAATCTCAAGTTTAAAACAAGTTTTGTAAAAGATTCTATTATTCTTATTTTTATGCATTCATATTTAGGAAAACCTTCTTAAAACACACACACACACACACACACACACACAGACACATGTGTGTGTGTGTGTGTGTGTGTGTGATGCCTTTTCCTTTTGTCATTTTAATCACTATGGGTTTACAACCTTAACTAGAGAGTTAAGGGTGTGAATCACATACATGTCCAAAAGGGGGAGATACAAGTTTATGTATGAGCAAATATAAAAAGACTACATGATCAAAGAAGTATAACATATAAAAGACTATATCACCAGGCTAACTCATCAAACTCTTAATTATAGATATGCAAGCATCACCAAAATTTTAGGAAAGAAAAGCAAGCATGCCAAAGGGAAATAGCCATAGCAAAAGGAATGAAATCAATGTGTGACATAGCCATTATTATATGGAAGCTAGGGTTTTTGTAAAAACACAAGAGCTTGTTCAGACCCCCAATTAAAAGTTACGGCTGGATAGCTTTTACTTTAACTTATACTAAGTGTGGAAAAAGAGTAAATGAGAGCAAATAACCGATATCACTACCCTAAGCCATATTAATCCATTATCAACAATAAAAGGTAAGCTTAAGAGTAGGGAAGAGAGATGCAAATACAAGATAACATCAACACATGTTATCGAAGAGGAAACTAAAGAACGTAGTGAAAAACCTCTCCGCGACCCTCTAAGTCGAAATTGATCCACTAAAGAATAAAGTTGGAGTATATGAATAACAAAAGACCCTCCAAGCCTAGTCTACCAATTGGCTTCTTGGAACCTTGTCTTCTCTAGCTTTAAGGATCTCGCAATTCAGCTCGATTGCATTCACCAATAAATGGCTCATTTTAATGCTTCCTAGCAGCACCAAATTCTCACTTCACACTCTAAATGGGTGTGGTAAGTGTTTGGGTTATCAAACTTTCAAGGAAGTAGAGATGGAGAGGTAGGAGTTGAGAAAAACCATAAAGAAATGTGTAGATGATTGTGGGTATAACAATCTTTAACTCTCAAGTGTATATTCTAGGGTTTTCTCTTTAAAAATCACTCCTTACAATTTGTGGGTGATGAGAGTATATATATAGTGCGGGTAAAGACTTGGGAAAGCAAACATAACATTTTGCCAAACAAAGTGGTTCGCGAGTACTTCGCAGGATGGCTTTTCCCACGAGTACTTCGCAGGATGGCTTTTCCCGTAAGACACTCGCAAAAACCTCTAGACTGGTATGACTCTTCATCTTCCAGTCACATGCTCTACATGTGGCTCTTTCGCGGGTAAGTTTCTCTCAAGACACTTGCAGAATCCACTTGTTCATCCTTTTAAGCTTGAGTCTTCACACTCTCTCACACTCATCCCTTACAATTAAAACCCACATACATACAAGGAAAAATGATTGAAGAAATTACAATCAAATTTGGTGCAGAATTAAAGCTAATACAAAATAGTTGTAAATTACAACTTTACATTATAAAAGGAAACCTTAAACATGGAACTAAAATGGAAAGGAGGAAAGTTTAATATAAAGTTTTAACCTTTAAGTCATAAAGATTGCAACTTTTCAAGAAAGATGCAATCTTTCTTGAAACTTTACTCTAAGGATTAAACTCACCTAACAAAACACAGGCATAACAACACAAAGGTTGACATATGATATTTTAAACATAAATCAAAGGGAAAGTAACAAATTTCCATGCCAAGATTCAAGCCTTAGCAAGAGAGCATGCATTAAATCCTTAAAAATTCATGCTTTGGTTTAAAGGTACAACTTTTCATGCATATAAGGCAAGAACATGCCAAAGGTGCAAGTGTGCAACCTTTTATGGACATGGAAGAATAAAAACATAAGGAGAGAAATAAAAATGAAAGCTTTAAACAAAAATGTAAACTTCCCATGCTATAACACGATTTCCAATCATTCAAGAACAAAGACTGAAGCTTTTAAATCAAAGGGGAATTTTTAATGGAAAAAGGCTTAAACTTTCATGAATTTTAATGCTTATTGACATAAAAAATGCACCTTTGATATCCAAATTATTAATAAAACATAGAGCTAGAAACTTATAAACAAAGGATTGAATTTTGCCAATCAAATGGAAAGTTTTAATTTCAAAAAGCATTTTTCATCCAAAGTTTCAAGCTTTGTCCTTGGAGGAACTTGGTATCTAGGCATAGGAAGCTTAACATAGCACGGACTCAACATGGAACATAGCAAACAATATCAAAATAGCAAAGTCATGTAGCAGACACATAAATATTAAACTAAACGTATCATAAAAACAAGGTTCAATGTCCAAGAGCATAAAAGATGGTATCTTTCTTACAAATAAGTAAACTTTTCAATCAAAGGTTCCATTTTTATTAGCCAACATCCAAAAGATCAAAGATTTAACCTCATGAGTCATGATAACATTTTTGATGAAAAAGGATCAAGCTTTATGGTGAAGATTGATATCTTCAGCCCAAAATGAAGTTTCAACATCAAAGATGCAGACTTTCATGTAAAGCTAGAAGCTTTCTATCCCAAAATGTAAACTTTGATAATAAAAATTGAAACCTTCATGTCAAAACAAGGTTTTAAAGACCAAGGGTCAAGCTTTCAACACAAAGGCATGGCATCTACGCATAGAAGCTTCAAACAACATGTAATTGGCATGGATAACAAAATGGGTATGGCTCTTGAGAAAAGAAAATATGCATATACACATCATGGAAACACATAAATATTAGCTAGTTATGGTGGAAATCAAAACTCAATCTAATAGATATAAAATATGAAGTTTTGAAACAATTGACATGCCAACATACCCATTCAAACTAAACAAACATGCTAGACAAACAAAAACAAAGTATGGAACCTAATAAAGATTAAGAAAGTTCAGAGATTTTACCCCTAGAAGCTTTGATTTAAGGGGGAATGGAGGGACAGAATTTTTTAGGAGTTTGGAGGCTGTCCTGAAGAGAGTTTTTGAGGCTTGCAACGTTTTTTTTTTTTTTTTGTGATCTGAAAAGAAGGGGAAGCTGTCCTTTTAAAACAGCTTTGCTGGAACTCAGGCGCAGTTTAAAGCATAGCCTGGCTGGAGGGCCAGGCGTAGCTTTGGCTGCTCCTTGGTTCCAGCTTTCCCTATTTTGCTGTACTGAATTTGCACGCTGATTTGAAGGCCTTTCCAAACTCCGATTCGGATGATCTTGGAGGCCACGGAAAGATCTCACAACCTACTTTCCATAGGTTCTGGCCTCAAATCCTTTGAAACTCCGTGCTGAAAGTTATTGATCTCCAAATTTCGCTGCCAGAATTAATTTCCATGTGTTTCGTCAATTTACCCGACTTGATTTCTCTCAATCCAGACATCCTTTTGACGAACCATTTATGCCGGGATGTTGAGGAATACTTCTAGTTTAGGAAAGTGAGTGCTTTTTGTGTCCAAGATCTATAAGCAATTAAGAATCTGCATGCAAATTCAGTGCCAGAAATGCAATCTTATCGGTCTTTCCCAACTTTGGCCTATCTTCCAAAAAATCTTTTTGGACTTTCCGATCTCTGTTTTCATCAAACGAGGTGTCTTTGGAAAGCTTATAATGCCTACTTCCTAAAGGAACTTGCTTTTTATCTCCAAGTTTCAAATTGAGTGAGCTTAAATCAAGTGAAAAAGGGGTGAAAACAAGGTTGGAATAAATAACAATAGTAAAGTAGCTTTTTTATTTTTATTTTTTGGCTTTTGATAAATTGACTTTTATTAAACGGAATTAAGCGCACCAAAATGAAATTCATCATGATACCTTTCCAACAACATCTTGTTTGGGCCTTTCTGAGGTTGTTTGCTTATAATTCAATAAATTGAACTACAATTAAACTTAAATGACACATTCTCAATTTTAATCAACAAACATTCTTCTCCTCTTTTTTGTTTTTTGTTTTTTTATTTTTTTGTTTTTTGTTTTGTTTTTTTTTGTTTTGTTTTTGTTTTTGTATTTTTGTATTTTTTTTTCGCGATATCTTACTCATTTTATGTCTAATTTGGGCCCGTGAACTTTTAAACTGAGGGGAATCAATTATCTAAGACAAGGACCATGAATTTTTCCAATCGGATGACCAAATCTTTTTTAGGCAAAACTGGGTCAAAGTGTGGATAGATTGTAGTTAAACTTGGTCAAACTTTTGAACAATAGTTAGAAAAATTAATGGAAGTATGAAAATTATCACTTGGGATTTTTTTTTTTTTTTTTTACTTAGTTTGACTAATAATCAACTTGGTCAAATATTGGTCAACAATGATATTTTGGTCATTTTGACATTGGACACCGTCCAATCGGGATAAATTCCATTGTTTTAAACATTTCCATAGTCCCATGATTAAGAAGGTAATTTTTGTGAAGAATAAGATTCTGGCACGCAATTGAGGTGGACAAAATACGGTATCAACACATGCACCAATTATTTAAATGCATGTTTTAAGTCATCTCTGTTGAAAACTATAATCCAGATATCCCCGTGAGAATTTCCCCACCAAACAACTAACTTAAAAATGGGGCCCACGTTGCACATTTAAATTACATAAGCACTCTTTAAATGCCCTTATCAAATTGACCCTTAATGTATAATTAATACTTCACACAAGATTCTAAAAAAAAATCACACACACGAATACTTCACACAAAACTCACAATGCAAAGGTGGCCTTAGCAACACAATTGCCACAGCCTTTTTTGGCTAAAAAATCCCATCACTTTATCACATGCACCAATAAGGGTCCGGTCGCACCAAAAGCAATTACAAGTAGCATACCCTTTCTTTGTTTCTTCAACAATTTATAAAATATTTTAGTAGATGTTAAATTTTATGAATATTTTTTTCAGCTAAATAATCCCAATTCAAAATGATTATCGACCATATTAATCAAAAGAAAAATAATAATTAGGTGAGTATGTGGAATGATGTTTAATAGGTATAAGAGACCCACACATATTGTGGGAGAGAAGTTTCATGAAAACTCTTCATAATATAATTTTTCTTTTTCTTTTTGCATCTACCCATAACATATAATCCCATAAAATTCATCAATACAAGTTGAATAAAATAAATAAATAAATAAATAAAGAAGCCTTTGAACATGCATAGCATGTGTTTAGAGTAGCGTTCAAAGGCTAGTATATATTTATGGGCGCTGGTTCATGTGGGCTATCTAGTATTAATTTTTTTTTTCAAGTTTTTTTTTTTATTGTTTTTTTTTATAAGGTCACCCAAAAACTAAGTCATGACAGGCCTAATCAGCCAATTAGAAATGCAACTCGTATTTTACAAGTAAATAAAAAGACACCAAAATTGGGACTCCTGGTCTAACGGATATGACTAACAACAAAAATGGATAAGAAATTTATAGAAAAATTGACATAGGTGACATTCACATGACAATATAGAAGTGTAGTTTAGAAATGAAGAAGAATTATGTATATATGACAAGAATCATTATTTTTTATTATAACATGAAAAATATTATAAACATAAACATAAACATAAACAATAAATACTTTTGTTGGAATTTTTAGAGCATATGAATGTCTGTCCAAGGTTGTTGTTTACTTAGTTCACCATAGATTGCTCTTTAATTATTCATCTAAAATAAACAAAAATATGAATTTATTTTTTAGAGGAAAAAAAACCATTGGAATATTTTTGGTAAATTTATTTACTTCTTTTCAGTTTTCATTTTCTTATTTGTTTTCTCATCTACTCTCTTTCTAAGAGTGTTGGCATATATATGTTAACATTCTGAGTTGGTGAAGACAGATATATGGTGGCAAACTATTATCTTATTTTTTTAGGCAAGAGTTGCAGCCATTTTTGGGGTAGGATTGAGCTGGCTTGTTTCAGATAATCTGGCTAATATGGTTTTCTTCAATATATATGCTAACATTATGAGTTGGTGATGAAAGATATATGGTGGCAAACTATTATTTTGTGTTTTTGGGGCTAGAGTAGGAGACATTCTTGAGGCAGGATTGAGTTGGTTTGCTTCAAAATCTGGCCATCTGGTTTGTTTTTCAACGGTGAATAAGCGTCCATTGACAACTTTGAGTTTTTAATTGCTTGTTGGATAATTCTTAGCCCTTTTTTTTTTTTTTTCTTGTCCAATCAGAATTTTGGAATTTGTACTTGAAAAATTGGGGGGAAGGGGCGGGGGGTTATAATAAGCTTGAATAATGTTTTCTTGTATTTGGTCCATATATGCTCATAAATCTTCAATCAGGAGGTCTTCAAGTTAAATCAGTGTATAATATAAATTGCTAAAAGTTGACCTTATTTTCAATGATATTGACCGGTACTGAGTTGATTTGAAAGGAAGGGTAGAGTGTTTTGTCAATGATTGTGACGTAAAAGGGAATGTGAAGGAAGCTGGTTTAGTGCTGCATAACAATGGATAAAAAAAAACATGGGGAATATTCCCTTGACATTTAAATTTTCATGTTTTTCTATTCTTAAATTTAAATAATGACAAATCTATATATTGGCTTAAAAAGCATATGTTTATGTTTACGTTTATTTTTTTTTTAGTGTTATGTTGAAAGATAATAAATCTTATTATTTTAATAATACTTATTCAGTTTTGAACTATGTATAAGAACAACCTCTAACTTAGAATTTATTAGGTGATTTATATATAAAAAATATTATATATTAGAAAAATTAAAAAAAAAATCAAGAATAGTAGGAGTGGATGTGTATGTTGTTTTTGTATGTTTTTAGACCCCTTAAAACACAACCAGATTAACCTAGTTAATTAGCTAAGTTATTGCAAAGTGCGAAAAATAAAGAACACAACAATATGATAACCTAGGAAAATCAAACGGTAAAAAACTTGGGGAAGTTTTAACCTAGCTATACTCAAGGTAAAACGAATCTACTATGAAAGAATTGAAATTTACAGAATAGTGACTTAGACCACTAACATCCTATTGCTACATCGAGTATGAAACTTACTACCACGACCACATGACAGCTCCGAGTCCACATACTACTTTTTTCTTGGATTCCCAATATGCACAAGCACTCCCGCTTGTATATCTTTAAGCTCTTGAAACAGCAACTGAATTGATCACCAAGTTCTTGACATCAATCTCGAGATTGGAAACCTTACGTGTATGTGAAGGCAAACACCTCTAGATCTCACATAAGATTCACACACACAGCATAAAAGAGCAACCTAAAAATGTGGCTAAGGTTTTCCCTTTTATACTTAGGACAAAACATAAACCCTACATGTCAAACGGGCTTGGGTTGAGTTGGAAAATTCTGCAGAAAAACAATCTACATGACTTTCGATCGATCAAGTCTAATTTTCGATCAATCAAGTCAGGCAGATTTACACAGTAAATCCTGCAGTACACTCGATTCCAACTTTATACTTAAACATACTTTGAGCAAGTCTAAACAAGACTAAAACGTTTTGGTCATGGTTTGCCAATATTACAAATTGAAGTTCTAATATATTTTACCTAAAGTCTTAGAACCTAACATTTTTTGTTGGATATATTAGAGAAATTAATCTACTTTTATGAGTATGTTAATGAGAATACAAATAGATTCAATTATAAATGACAAAAGCATATGCTATAAATAAGAACAAAAACATAATCTATAAAAAATAGAAATTTGCAAAATAAATAAAATTACTCACAGAACAGATGCATAAATAATGAATTATACAAATTTTGATTAAAGCTTGTGTTTGACACAATCTTCTTAAGACAAATTTTGCCTCTCACAATTTTTTTTTTAAGACTCTTGGATGTCTGTCACGTAGGATATAATGCTCAAAACAAAAAACAAAAAACAAAAGAGATACAATATTCTGAATGCTACAATGAACAAAATTGTCTCTTTCTCTCACTTTGACTATTAGTGTGAAACACAAAAACAAAATATATATCATAAATTTCTGAGGGACTCACTATTTATAATGATACCACATGAACATACATATTGTTCTAGAATAAAACTAAATACAATTTTAGAATAAAAAATACTACACAATAACATGCTTTAAGAATCCCAAGGACGTGAATCCATAGTGGGCTTCTAAAATTGAAAGCTGTTGGCATAAATGTTCATAAATAATATCTTGAGCAATAAATAAACTTTAATTATATGCAATAGTATCCTTCAAAAGAATAACTTGGTTTAATTTGACATTTCAACCAATGTCTGAATAGTTTCTTGTGCATACATTTATGTAAACTATTTGACACTTCCTTTAGCTTCTAAACATGCCACTCTATCCATTGCCTTAACATTATACAATAATTTCATGCTGATATTTGCCACATAGCCTCTAAATTTGCTCATGTATGGCAAGAAGCTATGGCCCTTAGAGCTAAATAAATGATTCATCTAGCTGGGGCACAAAGTATTAGGGATTGGGTTACTACTAGTGATTTTAATCTTATTTGTCCTATAAAACTTTGAAAGGTTAGTTGCTTGGTTTATTTTAGCCTGAAATTATTCCCTTAAATAGATAGCTAGAGTTTGATGACTCTGATTTTGTGGATGTGCATCATTTATTTATAAGAAAAGATCTTGTAAAAGTCTATCATCTTCAATGGTGAAGTTTTTTTTTTTTTTTTTTTTTTTTTTTTTTTTTTCCGAGAAAAATCTTCAACGGTTAAGTAATTTGGCACATTTCGGTTAGATTGGTACGGATTATGATAGGAACATAATTGCGACAATGATCAAATCAGTTATTTCCTTCTTTCACCTCATTTTTCTGTAGTTTTTAGTTTTAGATGAAGAGTGACAACAAAAGAAGACTGATTGTCATCCATGTGAGCTACCTAATTTTGGTGGTGATATGGGTTGGTTTTGTGATGCTTGTTTGTTTACTTAACAT
This sequence comes from Lithocarpus polystachyus, assembly GCA_033629205.1. Taxonomy (NCBI): domain Eukaryota; kingdom Viridiplantae; phylum Streptophyta; class Magnoliopsida; order Fagales; family Fagaceae; genus Lithocarpus; species Lithocarpus polystachyus. The sequence continues at coordinate 81,028,638 of CM066166.1, forward strand.
TATAAAGAAATGGTATTATATGTCACCCAACTTCTGGTTTTGTATGGAGAAGTGTCAGGACTACTTAACCAAAAGTTTTACAAAAGAAACACAAATTTACATTTGAGTAAATAGAGTGCCATCAATCACTTTCTCCAATTGTATGATTACTAGTTTAGATCTTGTCGAGTGGCTTATTTTCTAAGTGGCATGAAACGGTGAATTCCATGGAAGGGGAGGGGGATAATTGCTGAAAAATCTTAGTAAATCCCTAAAAACCAATTGATGTTTCAAATTTTGATATAATAATAAAGAATAATTATCATAGAGTGTATTCTATAGGTTGCACTATTATTGTTTTTATCAAAAAACAATAAATACATGCTTAAAAATTGAAAAAGAGAAAAAGAGAAAAAGAAAAAGAAAAGAAAAGAAAAAGAATATTATCAATTATGCTATGGAGACAACCTTTATTCTCTCAACAAATTTGATGATTGAGTGGATGCTATAGCTTGAAATATTGTCGTATCTAAAAAAAAAAAAAAAAAACAATAAATGCTCGCTTAAAAACTGAAAAAGAAAAGAAAAAGAATTATTAATAATGCTAACGAGGCAATCTTTTTCCCAAAATAATTCATGATTGTTGAAGTGGTTTACTGTAAGTGGTAAAAAAAAAAAAAAAAAGTAGCACGTGGGTTCATGAGTGTCAGTTTGTCTACCACACAAAGTCACAACTTTAATAATCATGAAGTTAGTTGTGAAAAGAGTTTTCGGAATTTTGACTTCTAATTTGGTATTCAGTAAAACAAGTGTAAAGTTGAATTTATGCTATCATGTGTTGGCTTTATTCTATGCTAAATTTGCTTACATTTTAGCAATTAGATACCAAGTATTTAGGTGGGAATTATGTAAGGGTAGTGTGTGAGAGAGTGTGAAGAATACTTAAGATGTGTGCTTTTAAAGGAGTCTCGCGACTAGATCTCGCGACGTAACTGGCAAGTCGCCAAAGTGGCACACGTGTGAAGCATACAGGGAATTGAAGGGTCACGACAGCTAGAGCACTACATGACAAAATGTACAGTCTGGCCAGATAGTTAGCTCGTGACTCGTTCCAATTGTGAGGCCAAGTCACCAAAATGCCTTGTTTGGATGAAAACTGACTTTTCACATTCCTCATGTACCCTACTATAAATACATTTATACCCACGAAACATGGAGAGCTTTTGGAGAGAATTTTGTAAGAGAAATCCTAGAGAAAAACAAGATTGACTCGTCTACAATTTTTATCATTTTGATTCTCCAAATTCCTCTACTCTCACCCTTTCCATTGACATATCTTTGAAAGGTACATTTGCCAAATCCTAATCTCACCAAACCCATATTAGTGAGGAGCTATTTTGGTACTTGGGAAGCAGTTCGGAGATGACCAATTTACTTGGTTGATGTAATAGGCTTATTGCGGGATCCGAGAAGCTAAAGAAGATAAGGTTAGGTGTAACCCTGTTGGAACAAGAAGCTTGGAGGCCTTAGGTGCATTGGGTAGAGTAGGCTTGGAGGGTCTTCAGCTATTCATGTATCCCAACTTTATTCTTTAGTGGATCATTTGACCGCTTGGAGGGCGGCGGAGAGGTTTTTCGCCGAGTACTTCAGTTTCCTCTTCGATAACACATCGTCGTGTTATCTTTTTGTTTGCATCTCTCTTCCCTTACTCTTTACCTTTTAATTGTTGCTGTGTTTGTGATTAATTTTGGTTTAGAGTGTTTTACCAATTTGGGTTTAGCTTATATTCACCATTCCGCATATATATTGTTTGTGTATAAGCTTGTGTTGATAACTTTAATATTGGGGGCTTAAACGTTCGTTGGTGTTTTATACGCTAATTGAACTTTCAACAAGATTCATCAGTACCAAAACAAATTCGAATCAATATATATATATATATATATATTTGGATAAAAAATCTGAATCAATTGGCACGATTCATTACACAAAAACATAGTTTTAGATGCTTCGACTGACAAAATAATCTAGCTATAAGCACTAACCATTCATATTGCAAAAGCATGAAAATGTTTCCAGCAGAATTTGAAATCCAAACTCTTGCAAAAATTCTCCAATGGCTTTCTATTGAAGCAAATGTCGAATGGGTTTAGAGTGTTTTACCAATTTGGGTTTAGCTTATATTCACCATTCCGCATATATATTGTTTGTGTATAGGCTTGTGTTGATAACTTTAATATTGGGGGCTTAAACGTTCGTTGGTGTTTTATACGCTAATTGAACTTTCAACAAGATTCATCAGTACCAAAACAAATTCGAATCAATATATATATATATATATATATATATATTTGGATAAAAAATCTGAATCAATTGGCACGATTCATTACACAAAAACATAGTTTTAGATGCTTCGACTGACAAAATAATCTAGCTATAAGCACTAACCATTCATATTGCAAAAGCATGAAAATGTTTCCAGCAGAATTTGAAATCCAAACTCTTGCAAAAATTCTCCAATGGCTTTCTATTGAAGCAAATGTCAAATGGGTTTAGAGTGTTTTACCAATTTGGGTTTAGCTTATATTCACCATTCCGAATATATATTGTTTGTGTATAAGCTTGTGTTGATAACTTTAATATTGGGGGCTTAAACGTTCGTTGGTGTTTTATACGCTAATTGAACTTTCAACAAGATTCATCAGTACCAAAACAAATTCGAATCAATATATATATATATATATATATATATGGATAAAAAATCTGAATCAATTGGCACGATTCATTACACAAAAACATAGTTTTAGATGCTTCGACTGACAAAATAATCTAGCTATAAGCACTAACCATTCATATTGCAAAAGCATGAAAATGTTTCCAGCAGAATTTGAAATCCAAACTCTTGCAAAAATTCTCCAATGGCTTTCTATTGAAGCAAATGTCGAATGGCAGCAACAACATCACCTTATTGCTTGATGATGTCAAGAATCTGCTTAGTAAGCTACAGGGCTTTCACGAACTCCGGGCAAACTTGCACAAGTGAAAAGGACCTCAAAGGGGAGTACCGGCGTGGTACCGGCCAACGACCCTCCGATGGTTAAGTTAGTATTGTTCATAACTCTAGAGTGCCAGAGTTTGGTAGAATAATGCGTACCTCGATTTGTGAGGGCTTGGGGGTATTTATAGTAGCATAGGGCCTTAGCCAAAGCGTGTTTGGGAAGATACTTCTTTACCGGAACTGTCCTTGATTAGCATGGAGCGCAAGATACCTCTTGGGCAACGAGCGTGTTGGGCAAGACATCCCTTTGGGAGCAATCGTGCTGCGCAAGATATCTGTCCAAGCGTAAGCATACATGGCAAGACTCATTCTCTCATGGAAGCGTATATGGCAAGACCCGCCTTGGTGCCTCCAGCCTCAACCCGTCAGTTTGCTTAAGCCTCGTCCCATCAAGGTGACGCGTCCGTCGTCTACCTCCATCAGCCTACATCGACCCGTCAACTTGCGCAGGTTGTCGGCGTCCAGCAGGTGTTTTATCTCTATCAGGTGCCCCCTCAGCCCATCAGTCTGTGACCCCATAGGAGACGGACTAATGGGATGATGGTTTCATTTCACGATGAGAGAGACCTGACTAGATACACTGCCATACGGTAATTAATGCTGAGTAAATCATGTAGGACACGTGTCGTTAACTTAATGGTTGTGTGTCAAGAACGAGGTGTCCCCTCGCCTTCTGCGCTACTCCTCATATATAAACCTCCATTTTCCTCCCTCATTTTTCACTTTTCATTGAAATCAAACTATCAGAGCACATTCGTTCACCTAGCCAAAAACGTGTGATCTGTCAACTGGCTCATCCGTCATGTTCGTATATCTGTCGATTACATTCTCCAACAACAAACGCAACCGGTAAGTATTTATTATTGATTCATTCATCTTTATCACCATCAAATATCTTTAGACTAGTTAAACTTAGGGTTTTCCGTCACGTGTAGGTGACAGATGTCTAGCTCGTCCAGTAACTAGTCGTTCGTCCGCGACGGAGTAGGCTACGATGAAGTTTACCTATCAGGTCTAAGAGATCCTAACAATTCAAGTGAAGAGAGTTCATCTACCACCTCTTCTTTCTCAAGTAGTGATAGGACAGAAGGTAACCTTAGAGACGGTCTAGGGGAAAACGAACTACAAATTCAATCCGTCATAGACTCTAATGGGATGAGGAAGTTTATAATGCTTTCACTATAGACGGTAAATGATTTTTCGTCCACCATTAAAGAGTCTCACTTCAAAACACTTAGGAACAAGTACCAGATACCCGTCAACATACCTCTCCGTCTACCCAATAAATCAGAGAAGTGTTATTACTACGGTGTCAAGGGTGTCGGGATCTATGAGCAAATGCTCAAGGCTGGGTTGAGGTTTCCCTTGAGTCAACTACACCGTCAACTCCTCCATTATCTAGGATTGTTCGTCAACCAAGTTTCCCCAAATGCTTGGAGGGTTTTCTTGGGGGTAGAGGTCTTGTACGGAGTAATGTCCAAAGGGGAGAAAAGACTAACAGTGGAAGAGTTCTTCCACTGTTACCGTCCAGTTGAAATTACAAAATCAAAAGGAATGTATAGTTTTGTAGCGAGGAGTTCATTATTAAGACTAGTGAGTGACACTCTAGATTCCAATAGGGATTGGAAGTCTAGGTACTTTTTTATGGACGGTAGTGAATGGATGTGCCGTCCTAGTGAGACTGAATTCATGCCAGTTGATACAACATGGGGTGTATTACCCCCGTCTGGTATGCATCCGTTCCTCTTCTTTCTTTTAAATTCTAAGCACCGTTGATTTCTAACCGTCTTCTTTCTGCAGCTCAAGACCGTCCACAAGTTACTCTTGAGTAGTGGAGTTTTTTGGAGAAAATTTTTCAAAAAACTAAATTGGAAGACAGATCTTGGGCTAAATTGGTGTGCCTTAAAACCATCAATTGGCACTGTGACGGACCTGAGCCATCTGAGGAAGCATTACGATACGAGACACAAGTTCGAGCACGTAAGTCCATTCACTTGAATATTACACTTCCGTTTTTAAAGTCATTAACTTATATACCGTCTTCCTTTGCAGAAATGGACGATGCTAAGAGGAGGGCAATTATCAAATAGCAAGCAGCTGCCAGGAAGAAGGATGCCCAGACGGGTGGAACCGACGACCCCAAGCCGCTCGTCATCAAAAGGAAACCCGGCCAGGAGACAGACTGTCATGCTAAGAAGCCAAGGGTCATGACTAAGACTTTCGTTGGTCTCGAGGCGGAGGCAAAGAAAACAGTCCCCGTCAAACACGGTAAAGGAAAGGGCCTAATAACGGGTGGCCCAATCCCCAATGTAGAGAAGCCACCCGTCCTCCTTCGCGAAGATTCCAAGTACGCCTTGGAGAAGCTGTCTTCAATCATAACGTCAGAAGACTATGAAGACCTTGGAAACCATGTGACGGAGGCAATGGGTGAGACGGGCCTCTTCAACCTTGCCCAAGTAAATCCACTATCCGTCGATCTTTTTTTTTTTTTTTTTTTTTTTGTTACCATCTTGTCTGACTTAACATTTTCCCATTCTAGGCCGTGGTTATGATGAAGGGCCTTATGGACCGTTGTGTTCACAATGAGACAGCTCTGGGCCGTGTACGGGCTAAGGCGGCTGAGACGGAGGACGAGCTAGCTCAATTCAAAGCCTGGAAGGTGGTTATTGAAGAGAAGCTGGCTTTGTCGGAGCAAGAAAGGGGTGAACTGGAGAAGCAGACGGAGGTGCTGCAAAGAGTCCTTGGAGACAAAGAGAAAGAGATTACATTCGTCAAGGACTAACTCCGTCAAGCCAAGGAGGACGCCATTAAAGAGTATCGTGATTCTGAAGTTTATTTGATGGAGTTGGGCAGCACGTTCGCAGACGGTTTTGACGATGCTCTCCGTCAAGTGAAGGCCTCTCACCCAGAGCTAGATCTCTCCCATGTGAACATTGATGAGGCTCAAGCTCAGACATCCGTCCTCCCTACTGCTTTTGACAGCACAGATCGTTTATTTGATGAAGATCAAAATGTTAAGGGTGACGGGAACAGAGATGACGAAGCAGAGACAGCCGTCCAGGTTCACGCTCAAGACATGGATGTTGAAGTAAAAAATGTTGATTCCCCCGTCGAGTAACCTTGTACTTTTTGTAGAAAGTTTAATTTTTTAATCGTCATGAACAATTTTGCCTTTAGAGGCATTTTTATTAATGTACTTTCTATTTCAAACTCGTCCTTGTATGTATTGCTTGCTTTTACTTGAGCTTTGTAAAATGATTTCCTCTTCTTTTTTGTCACTTCCAATAAGGTCGTCAGTTTCCATGTTTAACAGGCTTTTGTGCCTTTTTATACATTTATGGTAGAGCCGTCAGCTTTTATACTTAACAGACTTTTGTGCCCTTTTATACATTTAGGATAGAGCCGTCATCTTGTAAGCCGTCAGCTTTTATACTTAACAGGCTTTTGTGCCCTTTTATACATTTAGGATAGAGCCGTCAACTTTAGGATCGTCGGCTCTTATACTTAGGCTTTTTATGCCTTGCATATCTAGTTAGGATAGTATCGTTGGCTTTGGGTTGTCATCATTTTAGACCGTCAGCTTTTATACTCTGGCTTTTTGCCTCTTATCCTTTTTGGGATAATGTCGTTGGCTTTGGGCCGTCGTCTTTTTATGCCGTCGGCTTTTATACTTGGGCTTTTTTGCCTCTTATCTTTTTTGGGATAATGTTGTCGGCTTTTAAGCCGTCAGCTTTTATGCTTAACAGGCTTTTATGCCTTGCATCCATTTAGGATAGTGTCGTTGGCTTTTAAGCCGTCAACTTTTATGCTTAATAGGCTTTTATGCCTTGCATCCATTTAGGATAGTGTCGTTGGCTTTTAAGCCGTCAGCTTTTATGCTTAACAGGCTTTTATGCCGTGTATCCTCTTAGGATAGCGTCGCTTTGGGCCGTCAGCTTTTTAGACCGTCGACTTTTGTACTTCACAAGTTTTCGTGTTCAACGCTCAGCAAAGTATAGGAGAGACTTTGAATAAACTTCTGAATCTTGCATAATTTTTAAGAAAGGGGGAAACATGCCCTTTAGGTTCCCAAAATACATTAAAGCAGACTACAAGTAGGGGGTTGCCATTCTTTCTTACTGGTAGTACTTTCGTAGGTGCTCGGCATTCCATGGATGGTGCAGTTTTTGTCCTTCCAGGGTTTCTAAGTGGTAGGTGCCCTTTCTTCGCCATGACGTGACCCGATAAGGTCCTTCCCAGTTGGGGCAGAGCTTTCCTTGGGCGGGGTCTCTGGTGGCGGCCATGATCTTTCTTAGAACAAGGTCTCTAACCTGGAAGTCCCTGTGTTTGACTCGAGAGTTGTAGTGTTTAGCCATGCAATCTTGATACTGCGCGAGCCTTTGTTCTGCTACTACTCTGGTTTTGTCGATCAGGTCGAGCTGCAAGCGCATGGCATCATCGTTCCTACCTTCATTGTGAGTGCTCACCCTGTAGCTTGTGAGTCTTATTTCGGCCGGGATGACTGCTTTACTTCCGTATGTTAGTCGGAATGGTGTTTCTCCTGTGGGGGTCCTTGCTGTTGTCTTGTATGCCCATAGTATGCTGGGTAGTTCTTCAAGCCATATCCCCTTTGCCCCCTCGAGCCGAGTCTTGATAATCTTAAGCAAGGATCGGTTCGTTACTTCTACTTGGCCGTTGGCCTGGGGGTGGGCGGGGGAGGAGTAATGGTTCTTTATTCCCAGCTGTGAGCAGAACTCTCGGAAGGGGCTGGTGTCGAATTGCTTCCCGTTGTTTGAGACTAAGACTCTGGGAATCCCAAACCTGCATATGATGGACCTCCAGACAAAGCTTCGTATGTTTTTTTTTCTGTGTTAGTGGCCAGAGTTTCAACTTCTACCCATTTCGTGAAGTAGTCTATGCCTACCACCAGGAACTTCAGCTGTCGCATAGCTGTTGGGAACGGGCCTATAATGTCCAGTCCCCATTGAGCGAACGGCCATGGGGGTTAGCTCTTCGGATGGCTGTCGATGATGTTGCTGAACCTCTGGCACTTGTCGTAGGCTTTGACATAAGCTTGGGTATCTTTTTGCATCGTGGGCCAGTAGTATCCCGCTCAAATCAGCTTGTGCGCCAATGACCGCGCCCTTGAATGATTTTCGCATATTCCCTCGTGTACTTCCCTCATGACATAGTCCGCTTCCTCAGGACCCAAGCATCTTAGGTATGGGCGAGAGAAACTCCTTTTGTACAAGACGTCCTTTATCAGTACGAACCTCGCTGCTTGGACCTTCAGCCTTCTGGCGGCCTCTTTTTCGTCTGGTAGGGCACCATCTTTTAAGAAAGAGACTAATGGCGTGGTCCAATTACTTTCGAAACCTATTTCCTGCACATTGACAGAGTCTATTGGCGGCGAAATCTGCACAAAAGAGAGCACATTGTCAGGGGCAGTCTTGTGCTCCGATGAAGCGGCTTTGGCGAGGCAGTCGGCTCGCTCATTCTCTTCTCTAGGGATTTGGATTATTTCTGCCTTCAACTCGTCTACCCTTCGCTTCGCTTGCTCGAGATATCTTTTCATTTTGTCGCCTCTATATTCATAGTCTCCGTTTACTTGGTTGACGACGACCTGGGAGTCGTAGAATACTACCACTCGGGCTGCTCCTGCCGCTTTGACGAGGTCGATCCCAGTTATCAAAACTTCATACTCCGCTTCGTTGTTGGTGGTGGGGAAGTCGAGGCGAACCATGCAATCGATTTGATCTCCCTCAGGGGATTGAAGTACGACACCTACTCCTTTGGCCCGCCTATTTGACAATCCGTCTATATGTATAATCCATAGAGGGCATTCGCCTGCACCCTGGTCCTCCTCGCTGGTGAACTCAATGATAAAGTCAGTGATGGCCTATCCCTTGACGGCGGTGCGTGGGCTGTACCGAATGTCAAACTCAGTCAACTCGATCGCCCACATGGCCAAACGACCAGCGGCTTCTGGGTTGTGCATCGCCGCCGCAAGGGCTTGTCGGTTAGGACAACTATTGTATGAGCTTGGAAGTATGGCTTAAGCTTTTGAGCCGCTGTGACCAAGGCGAAGGCGAGCTTCTCCATGGGTGGATACCTTTCCTCCACTCCGTGAAATGCCCGGCTGGTGTAGTACACAGGTTTCTGGACCTTGTCTTCCTCTCTGATTAAGGCCGCGCTAACGGCTGTTGGGGACACGGCCAGATAGAGAAAAAGCTCTTCCCCCGGTTGCGAGGGGCTCAATAATGGCGGTGAAGAGAGGTAGTCCTTTAGTTCCTCGAACGCCTTTTGGCATTCTTCTGTCCACTCAAAAGTTCTCTTCAGCATGTGAAAAAAGGGCAGGCATCTGTCTGTCGCCCTTGATATGAACCTGTTTAGGGCGGCCACCCTTTCGTTTAGGCTTTGTACCTCCTTTGTGCTTTTCGGGGGGGCCATCTCCACTATGGCTCGGATCTTGTTTGGGTTGGCCTCAATGCTTCTTTGAGATACCATAAAACCGAGAAATTTTTCTGCCGTTACTCCGAATACACACTTCGTCGGGTTGAGCTTTATGTTGTAGGAGCGTAGGGTGCCGAATGTTTCTTCGAGATCCTTCAAATGGTCCGCCTCCTTTCGGCTTTTTACTAACATGTCATCGACGTATACTTGAACGTTCCTCCCTATTTGGTTGGCGAACATCTTGTTTATGAGCCTTTGATACGTGGCGCCTGCATTCTTCAGTCCGAATGGCATCACCTTGTAGCAGAAAAGACCCTGGCTGGTGACGAATGAGGTCTTCTCTTGATCTGCCTCGTCCATCTGGATCTGATTGTACCCTGAGAAGGCGTCCATAAAGCTTAGTAGCTGGTGCCGAGCCATAGAGTTTACTAGCGTATCGACTTGAGGGAGGGGGTAGCTATCCTTGGGACAGGCCTTGTTCAGGTTCGTGAAGTTTGCACACATTCTCCACTTTCCGCTAGCTTTCCTGACCATCACCACATTGGCTAGCCAGTCGAGATAGTATACTTCCCTAATGAAACCTGCTTCCTGTAATTTTTCGACTTCTTCTGCTACTGCCCGGTCTCGTTCTGGGGTGAACACTCGCTTCTTCTGTCGAATAGGCCGGAATGTGGGCGACACATTCAGCTTGTGTACTATGATTGAAGGGTCGATTCCTGGCATGTCCTCATGACTCCACGCGAACACATCTTGATTCTTCGTAAGGAAGGCCACGAGTGCTCGGCGAGTCGTAGGACTGGTGAGAGTGCCGATCCTGGTGGTCTTGCCTGGCCTGGACTCGTCGAGGGATATCTCTTCGAGCTCCTCTACGAGTTCTACCCCCGCTCGTTGTTCTATGTTCGTTGCTTGTTAGTGGCTGTTCATTTCTACCATTGCGACGTAGCATTCTCAGGCGGCCACCTGGTCTCCCCGTAGCTCCCCCACTCCGTACTCGGTGGGGAACTTGATCATCAAGTGGTAGGTCAAAGTCACAGCCTTCCATGCATTGAGAGTGGGTCACCCTATGATGGCATTGTAGGCGGAGGCGCAATCGACGACGAGGAAAGTAACATCCCTAGTGGCTTGCTGGGGGTACTCCCCAATTATGACAGGCAATGTGATTGCGCCGAGGAGGTATACTCTCGTTCCTCCAAACCCGACCAGCGGAGCGTTGGCCAGGACTAGGCGTTCTTTGTCGATCCGCATCTGTTGGAACGCCGGGTAGTAGAGGATATCTGCGGAGCTTCCGTTGTCGATTAGGACCCGATACGTGTTATAGTCCCCTAGTCGGACGCTGACGACAAGGACGTCGTCTTGGGGGTGATGAAGACGTTGGACATCTTCTTCGGTGAACTCAATAGTGGGGCTGTTGACTTGCGACTTCTTCTGGACAACGCCCGTAGTCTGGACGTTTTGAACCGCTCTGAGGTAAGACTTTCGAGCCTTCTTAGTTGAGCCGACGGCTGCCGCACCCCCTACGATCATTCTTATATCCCCTACAAGCGGTCTGGGACGCTCATTATCCTGACGGGGGTGATCATGTTAGGCATCTGCTCTCTCTCGACTGACGAACTTCTGCAGCTTTCCTTGCCTAATCAAGGCTTCTATCTGTTGCTTCAAGACGTAACAGTCGGCGATGTCGTGGTCGTGGTCTTGGTGGAAGCGGCAGTACTTGTCCTTGGGTCGTCTATTGGGATCCCTCTTCAGCTTTCCTGGAAACGTCAAGGACCCTTCGTCTTTGATCTGCAACAAGACTTGGTTGATCGGAGCCATCAACGGAGTGAAGCTTGTGAACTTCCCAGTAGGGGGTTTCGGGCGTCTGTTGTCTCGACTTTCTCCTGTCCGAGCTACCTTTCGCCTCTTGTCTTGCCGTACGTCCTCCCGCCTTTCCCTCTTCTTGGGAGGCTTCTTTTCCCGGGCCAGTAGTGCATCTTCCACATTCATGTATTTAGTTACCCTGTAAAACACATCCGACATAGTTTTCGAGTCATTTTTGTATAGAGAGAACAAGAATTTACCCTTCCGTAGTCCGTTTGTGAATGCGGCGACCTGTATCTTATCGCCCGCCTCATCGATCGAAAGTGCTTTTTTGTTGAAACGGGCTATGTAGGACCTTAGTGTCTCATCCTCCCGCTGCCTAATGCTTATCAGGCACGCGGTGGATTTTTTGTACTTATGTCCCCCGATGAAATGCGAGGCGAACTGAGCACTTAGCTCTTTGAAGGTACTGGTAGAGCCGGGCCTCAGTCTGCTGAACCAGATCCTTGTGGAGCCTTTTAGTGTCGTCGAGAAGGCTCGGCACATGATTTCATCTAGTACGTCTTGTAAGTGCATCAATGTCTTGAAGGACTCCAAATGGTTTAGTGGGTCCTTGGACCCGTCGTAGCTTTCCACCTGGGGCATACGAAACTTCGGTGGAAGGGGGAATGAATTGACAGGTGTGGTGAAGGGGGAGTCCGTACGGTGGACGAGGTCGTCGAGGTTGTTGGATACTCGTCCCTTGAGGGCGTTCATTATGAAATCCATGCGCTCCCTCATCATCTGCATCTCCGCGACAACGTGGGACGGGACGTAGTCAGTGGCCGACGGACGGCTCGTCTCCTGCCCTTCGGGTCGGCTCAAGGCGTTGCTGCCCTCTGGACCCCCAGGATTCCCTTTCTCGGCGCTGCTTGCCTCATGATTTTCTCCCTGATTGTCGAATGTCGCGTTTTTCTGTCGTAGTTGTTCTTCCAAGTCGTGGTTATGTTTTGTGAGGCGTTCTATCGCGGCTGCTAGAGTTTGGACCTGTCTCTCGAGAGCCGTGGTGCGTTGTTCATTACCTTGATCGTTTATGGTGGTTGCCTTTGAACGCGTGAGTACCATGCAACTTTTTGTCCGGAAAGCACGGAGCACAGTTTACATACTTTCCCACAGACGGCGCCAACTGATGTTGTCAAGAATCGGCTCAGTAAGCTACAGGGCTTTCGTGTACTCTGGGCAAACCTGCATAAGTGAAAAGGACCTCAAAGGGGAGTATTGGTGTGGTACTGGCCAATGACCCTCCGATGGTTAAGTTAGTATTGTTCACAACTCTAGAGTGCTAGATTCTGGTAGAATAATTCGTACCTCGATTTGTGAGGGCTTGGGGGGTATTTATAGTAGCATAGGGCCTTAGCCAAGGCGTGCTTGGGAAGATACTTCTTTATCGGAATTGCCCTTGATTAGCGTGGAGCGCAAGATACCTCTTAGGTAACGAGTGTGTTGGGCAAGACATCCCTTTGGGAGCAATCGTGCTGCGTAAGATATCTGTCTAAGCGTAAGCGTATGTGGCAAGACTCATTCTCTCATGGAAGCGTATATGGCAAGACACGCCTTGGTGCCTCTAGCCTCAACCCGTCATTCATTACTCCCGTCAGTTTGCTTAAGTCTCGTCTCGTCAAGGTGACGCGTCCGTCGTCTACCTCCGTCAGCCTACATCGACCCGTCAGCTTGCGCAGGCTGTCGGCGTCCAGCAGGTGTTTTATTCCTATCATTGCTCATAGGTCCTCTCAGCTACCCATGGATCTAAAAACTGTTGTCAATATTGAAAAGAAACATATTGTAAGGCTTCGGAGTTTGGAGGCCAAATACATGTGTTAAGAAAAATGAAGTCAACATCAGCTGCCTTGATCTAAACAGCAGCGAGTTCTTTCTTCCTACAACCAAAAAAAAAAAAAAAAAAAAACATAGTGGCCTTGCTGATTCTTAAAAGACATTAAAGAAAAGATAATATGTAAGATAGAGCAAATTTTGGAGATGATGCTTAGGAAAAGCAATAGCAGTACGTAGCATAAGCATACCAGGCAATGAAGTTGAAATACTGCTTTTTCTTCGGGCAAGTAACAAATTAACGAAGATGCAGAAGAAGAAGAAAAATAGAGTATGGTTTTCACTACTAAAAAAACGACCTATTGCGGCGGGCCTATTGCGGCGGGTGCGAAAGCTGCCACTACAAGTCACCTGTTGTGGCGCGTTTTTGGCCGGCCACAATAGACCACTGAACATAAGATCTATTGCGGCGGGACATTGGCCCGCCGCAATAGGTCTTGTATGTTGCGGCGTACTATTGCGGCGGGCCAATTACCCGCCGCAATAGACTTATTATAACGGCGGGAAATGGGCCTATTGCGGCGGGCCACACTGACCTGCCGCAATAGGCCCTCAAATTGCCCGCACCTCACCAAAATTTTCCCTCTTTTTTTTTTTTGCCCTTTTCATTTTTTTCGCCTTTTCGTTATTCTCCCACGCACACACTCTCTCACACACAGGCTCTCTCTCTCTCTCTCTCTCGCAGACACTTCTTCCTTTCCTCATCACCAAGACCCATCTCACCCAGTCCCCCACGCCGCCGACCCACCACCCCACGCCGCCGGCACATCTCGTCCAGTCCTCCACACACTCTCTCTCTCTCTCTCTCTCTCTCTCTCTCTCTCTCAGACACTTTCTTCCCTTCCTCATCGCCGAGACCCATCTCACCCAGTCCTTCACGCTGCCGACCCACCACCCCACGCCACCGACCCATCTCGCCCAGTCCTCCACACACTCTCTCTCTCTCTCGCAGACACTTTCTTCCCTTCCTCATCGCCGAGACCCATCTCACCCAGTCCACGCCGCCGACCCATCTCACCCCGTCCTCCATCTCACCGCTCACCCAACGCCGATCCAAGCTCCATTGCCGATCCAAGCTCATCAAGGCCTCTTCTTCAGCGTCCGATCGGTTTTCCAAGGTATTTTTTCAATTTACTTTACTGCATCACCATTTTTGTTTTTGTTTTTTATTTTTTTTGAGGTGAGGTGTGGGTCACGGTGGTTGTTGGCTGATGTTGCTTTCATTACCTCTTCGTTCTGCCTCTTTGGTCTTTATAATTTGTCTTTGTAAAATGCAATTCCATGTGATTTTGTTTCTGGGTTAGTTTGACTCAGTTTCAAAGGTTGATGATTTTGTCTTTGTAAATGCAATTCTGGGTTGTATTGTTTCTGGGTTTTTGACTTCGGGGCTTGCTTGATTGGATTTCATTGGAAGTAATTATTAGTAGTACTTATTGGTTTTTGATGTTTCTGTTTTTAATTGTATTTGTTTTCTATTTCTAATTAGCTGTCTGTGTTTAGTACATAATTTGGCTGGTTGAAGTTTGGGGAAATTGTTGAAAGTTTTGACATTGGTGTGCGGTGTTTATGTGTGCGTGAATTGAGTTTTCAGGAGTAAACCCTTATAGTTTCGATGTCTAATTTTTGTTGCTGGCAAGTTTCTTAAAGTGGTATTACTTAGAAGCACTTTGAGATACATGTGTCAGGTGCTTTCCATCTAAGATGGAGAAAGATTATAAAGAACATATCATTTTGTATTGCTTTTCAATTCAGTCACACATAAGCTTGTTTGTGGTTGATGGAAAGGCCTTCATTCAAGATGGACATGCTTTCTCTAAAATCTAGATCTTTTTAAAATAAAAATTGGATTCTTCTACATCGATCTTTATTATTATTTTTGATGCTTTTGATAGTCAAACAAATTTAGCTCTAATGACCAGTATATTTGAATTTTATTTATTAATCATTTAGATTTGCATCAAGGATTAACTTTAAATCCATATCTCTTTGCAATAGTTATGGATGAACTACTAGACCAACTCAATATGAAGGCCCTTGGTGTATCAATGTATGCCTTTTCTAAACGATACAGTTTTAGCAGATGAAAATAAGTTATCTACACACTTGGACTCCCTTGGCACTCTCATGCTCCCCTCTGTCCTTTCTCTTTAATGTCTATCTCATCAATCCCAAAACGACCTGATTAGGAATGACATACTTCCAACCCACCCTGCCTCGACTTACCCTGCTTACATGTTCCCTGTCCAAAAAAAAAAAGATATGATGGGAACGAGGCACCCATGATTTGACTCTAAATAGAAGTAGTGAAATCTGTTTATGCCAAGTTAAGATATGGAGCTTATTTAATGGTTTCTATTTTTCGATGCAATGAACAAAAAGAAAGTACTCTTTAGTTTTTAAGCTCAAGGGTCAAACTTTCTGTATTTATGAAGAGAAAGAGCAATAGAGTTGAACCAATGACATAAATCATTTTTCATAGTAGTGCCTCAGGTGGCCTGCGTGAAATGAAAGCAACTTTTGATTTTTAGAATTTAGTGTGGAAGGCAAGAGTCAAGAGAGGAGAATAATTTTTAACACATTCATTTTGGATAGGTTTATGGTTCATTCAAGTCAAGTTTTCACAATTTGGAAATCAATACTGTGTTTAAAACTTATTCTAAATTTTATGCTTTTATTTGTTCTTCAGCTAATAACTTGATTCTTTAGTAAGAAAGTGACTTTCTTTGTGTGGACAACTGCTTATGAAGAGGAATATACTGTTGGTTGATTGGTGTTGCATGTGTAAGGGAAGTGGTGAATTTGTGGACCATCTATTATACCGTTATTCAGTTGCTTATGATTTGTGGTCCTTTGGTTTTTCTACTTTTGAAGTGCTTTGAGTAATGCCACAGAGGATGTTAGATGTCTAGTTTGCTGGAAAGGGTTGTATAGGAAGCATAGTAATAGCATCATGTGGTTTGTTTTATGTGGGTGATTTGTAAGGAGCAGAACAATCAAACTTTGGAAGGCGTGGAGAGTTTTATCATAGAGCTTAAGTTTAGTCTGTTTTTTGTGTCTTTTATCTGAACTTTGCATGGGTTGGGGGTTCCTGTAACTCGTTAGTTGATTTCAATGGTAATTTGAACTTAAGTGTGCAATTCTTTATGAAGCTCTCCCATTTAAGCTTTCCTTTCATTAAATAAAATTTTTATAGTAAAAAAAAAGAGAGAGATTCTTTGTTAAATGTTATAGCTTGATGGTTTGCAATTAAACCTTGACATTGTACTGCCCAGGTTTTGCTGATGTGGAGTATGGGTTTTGGAGGGTCATTAACTGGTGGAGTCCGGTCTATGTGGTGGTAGGTTTGGCTGTGATGGTTGCTGTATTTTTTGTGGTTGGTAGTTGTAATTTGGTTTTTGTTTTGTTTTTTTTATTTGGGTTTGTGGGTATAGATTTGGTAGTGGTGGTGGTTGTGGTGGTGTTGTTGGATTTTAAGTGGTGGTGGTGAGTGGTGGCTGCTGTGCTGTGGTTTAGCTTAGTTTTTTCTTTTTCCTAATTTTTTTTTTTTTGGCTATGGGATTGATTTTTTTGGATGGATACTGATTGTGGTGGCTGTGGAGGTTGGTTTTGGTTGTGGTGGAGGCTGCTGGTTTTTATCGTGGTTGTGGTGGTTGGTTATATTTGTGGTCGTGGTTTGGTGTTTGTTGATGAAGAGAAAAAGAGACTACAGAGGAGAGAGAGAGAGAGAGGGAGAGAGAGAGGAATAATTTTTATTATTTTATTATTAAGTAGTTTATACTGTTTTATTGGTTTGTATGTAAAAAAAAAAAAAAAATTGTAGAGTACAAATATGGCTTATTGAGTTTTAAATTGTTTTTTCAAATGTGGGTTTTGCGACTCTAATTTGAATCTGCCTCTTAACTGGCTGTATTGGTCTCTGTGGTCTCAAATTTGCACAAAAATGAAGACGAGGCTCGGTTAGCATGAGTATTAATGTTTGGTATATTAATTAGGAAAAGAAAAAGGTTTGGTTCCTGTATAATTGGTACTATGTAATTTACTCTCTCTCCCTCTCTTTTTACTTTAAAAAAAAAATTTTTTTGTGTTAATAGTCTAATGAACTGTATTTTTCGATGTTATAGGTCCAAAAGGCTGAGCTTAGGAAGAAGGAATGGAGATACTGTGTTAATAGTCTAATGAACTGTAAGTTTGGCCTTTTTCTTCTCTTTCAATCTTTCCTGATTTCTTTGTGGTTGCCTGATCTCTTACAAAACAAAAAATACTATCTCAAGACAACTTAAAAATTTTTTTATGAAATAGTTTATATCTCTAGCACTATTCTGGCGAAGACAACAAAAGTTTGAAAAGGAGAAAAAGGAGGAAATCTAATTGTACCATCTGAAAATTTAGACAAAAATGAGGAGAATTCATGAGAAATGAAAGGTTCATAAAGAAATTGTGGCGATTCTCTCACAAATAATTAAGATCACCATATAACTAGATCAAGGTTGAGATTAGAGAGCCACTCAGAACCATGTACAACTGAAAATTAAGCAACTTTTTTTTTTGTTTCCCTTGGATTAATCAAAATGAATTTACTTACACAGATTCTTTTTCCCTTTTTACTTTTTCCTTCCCAAACAATCAAAAAGAATCATAAGAAGTTTTTGGATACCCAGTACATAATTGCACTTGAATTTCATTCCTAAACAAACACATTATTACGTTGGAGCTTGGTTCGTTTAACAATTGAGCCAAAACTTAGGTTTGAGCTTGGCTTGTTTGTTAAACAAATGAACATAAACAAATTTTTTTCCAAGCTAGCCTTGAGTTATTTATAAACAACTTGACTCAATTACCGCCCTAGTTCTTATTGATCTTGACTTAACACATCCTTTAATCACATCATGATCAATACACTGAGATTGACCCACTAGAAAGTAAATGTCTTGAGAACTGGTGATCTTTGTTATATTGATGAGGAAGGTTTCCTATTTGTTGTATATAGGCTTAAAGAATTGATCAAATACAAAGGATATCAGGTATATATAATGTCACTCATCCTTTGCATTCTTATTTTTCTTCTTATAACGAGCATATGTTATTCTTAAAAGAACACAACTAGGAGCTCATGCATTGGTATATACATACTTTCTGCAGGTAGCCCCTGCAGAGCTAGAACATTTGCTTCAGTCCCACCCGGAGATAGTTGATGCTGCTGTTATACCGTAAGTTAAAATAACTTACTCATGGTTTATGGATGTCCCCTTGCCCTTGGAATGATAGAGTAGCATTTTTCGATCTTTAATGTTACAGCATGCCATATATAAGAGCTATATTTTGCTTGTTTGTAGAACTAATGTGGCATTAGCTATAAGTTCCTATTGACGATTGTCAAAATTGGCAGATACCCTGATGAAGAAGCTGGTCAGGTCCCAATAGCTTTTGTGGTAAGACAGCCTCAAAGCTCCCTTGGAGAAGCAGAGATAATAGATTTTGTCGCAAAACAGGTGCCTTCAAGTTCTCTGAGCTGTAGTAATCTTTATAACTTAAAATTTGTAAAAATCATGGAACGTAGAGAAAAGATGGGGTTAATAGTTGTACCTACTTTTTATGATGTGGATCCATCTATGGTATGAAAGCAGAGTAGAACTTATGCAAAAGCATTTGATGAACATGAAAAGCGTTTTCAAGAAAATATAAAGAGAGTTCACACATGGAGAGATGCTTTGAAAGACTTCACCAATCTCTCTGGATGGTCCTTACAAAATAGATAATTCCTGTTAACAACATAATTTCGATTGAATATATTAAATAATCTTTTGTATGGACATATATGAGATTCATTTTGTATATAGTAATTAGGATATGATTCTAGTGCATTTAACATGACAAATGCATACATTTATGTTTGTGTACTCGTCCTTTTGACAGTGCTATTACTTTTTCAATGCTATTACATTTAACATGACAGTGCTATTACATTTCAGTAATATAACTTTTTCAGTAAAACCAATTAAGTATCACACAATTTGAGGCCTCTCTCTTATAGGGCCTTTAGGGGGCCTAATTAGCGTAGCCTAAGAGGTGACCCAACCCTTTGACATGTGAACATAATATAATAATACAAGCAAATGGGAGCAACTCATTTAACCTTAATATGTAGGACCGTAATTAAAAACACAGTTGTTTATGTTTATTTATTTTGGGTATTGCAAGTAGTTGGAGCTATTGTATTTGCAATTACTTGTACCATTACTAATCATTGTGCTTATATACTTGTTTATTTTAGACTTTAACACTTGAAATGGGAAGGCGAAAGGCAAAGCTGCGCACTCGTTCCAAGAGTGTAATAGTGGAAAGAGCTTCTTCACAAGATGTGGATGAAGTGGATCAAGAAACGCATGAAGCTTCTACACAAGGTGGTTACTGATTGGATGATTACTGTTGGTTTTTATGAATCATATTGAATGGCTTTATACTGTGATCACCTTGTAGGGAAATGATCATGATGCTAATAAGTGTCCTTTAGGTTGATTTGATCCATTCCATGCTTGCTGTTGCTAAAAGTAACCATGCTGTTTCTTGTAGTAGTAAACGTAGGAAAAGACCCTTAAATTCTAAATATTATATAATTTTTTTATGTCGTAAATATATATAATATAATAATAATGACCCTCACAAGCGCTATGTCATAAATTACTATTTATTTAAAAAATAATAGCAAAGGTTTTAGGTAAATTTTACTTGTACTAGGGTTAAGATATATAATTATTTTGTGGAGACGTATGATAGTGATACTCATTTTATTCAAATAAAAATTATTAATTCTTCAAAAAAAGAAAAGAAAAGACAATTAGCTAGAAAGGTAGGTTTTATTTGAAGGGTAGGTACGTGCTACCAAACTAGGCAACTAACTATCACTACTACCAAACAAACATCTTGGGATTTTAGCTGGTTTAAGCTATAGGTAAATTAAATGTTAACATGGCAACAAGTAATTTTCCATTTATTAGAAAATATAATTCTAGTTCAAGAAAGAAAGTCTTTTCATTTCATCAAGTTCGTACTAATTTTTTATTATCTAAAGGAGTTGGTATTGTTGATTAAGAATCAACCTATCATACTTGGTTTAGGTGTGAACCGCTTTACTAGAAGCTAGTTAAATTTCAAAATATTGACATTAAGGACCCAAAAAAAAAACAAAAAATAGTGCTTGGCTTAGCTGTCCAGTGCATTTAGTTACTGGTATTAAACAGCTTGTTACCACCAAAATATATATATATATATATATATATGTGTGTGTGTGTGTGTGTGTGTGTGTGCTAAGTTGCCAAAAGTTTGAAACAGTCCAAGCCAATTGGAGTGGCATCCAATACCATATTCACAGTGAGAGAGAATCAAGAAAAATTCCAAATGCCAATTGAGGAATAAAACCTAGGTCACGCATTAAACCATAGCTTAAAGTAAAAGTAAAATATTAAGATAGTGTTCATTAACAATAAAAAGATCAAAAAATCAAATTTAATACTAAACTTGTTAATGTCCAGATAAACCAAGAAACACAACATTTCGTCATTTCCCAAGCCATACACACACACAACAAAACAAAACAAACAAACACAAACTTGAAAGGGTGACAATAGCTACAATATAAGTAAGGTCCAAACCTAAGAAGCAAAAGAGAAAGAGAAAGAGAAAGAGAGTAGAAAAACCTACATTGAAGATGAGGCTCTTGTCGGGAGCTTCCCATGCTAAACCACCTCTGAAATGTAAGGTCCAAACCAACACAAAAACCAGACCCAAAATTGCCACCACGTGTGCCACAAACGTGAAAGGAATAGCCCTTACACCAAGTACCATGTTTCTCTGAACCAAAAAACTCTATCCCCTCTACCTTGATCTTTGTAAAATAGCTATATCCGGAAGTGAAAGCAATCTCTTATGGCTAAATATATTCTGGTGGTAACGTCTTTTAATTGCTTGCCTTTTCTTGCTATAGTTATTTTTAGCTGATTTGACCGTTTGATGAAAATCTTTTTATCATTATTGGATGGTTGCTGCCACGTTGGTTTCTCTGATTGGAGAGTACTGTTGGTGTTTGGGGTCTAGGGTGTACCCGACAACTTCGTGTCTTTTCGTCTACCCCTTGTTGTTTACTTACCTTTCAACATTTTGCATATATTTCACTTGAGATATTATTGTGCTATAATTATTGTTGGCTTTCTGATGTATGGGAGAAACTATATTGTGTTTCCACTCATACCTAAGACTTCAATACTTCTTCTAACAAACTTTTTTTTTTTTTTGGTCGTTTCCTCTACTTTGGTAAACATCCTCACGTTTGGTAAACATTCTCATGCATTGTGATTAATAATTTATTTATTCATATCTATTTATAAAAACTTCAAAGTTTAAGGTACAAGTATTGTAATATGCATTAATACAAGTAATGTTAGTATAAAACCGATATTACTTTAATTAATTATAAAAATTGTTATACTTAGCATTGAAAAACTTTCTGCCACCTTGAAATTGCAATTCTTGAGAACTGATCGGTATCTTGTATCAGATATCAATGCATGGCTCCACCAATATTCTATTTGTATTGTATGCCGTCTTTATCACTTACATTGGTTGATATCTCTTTCAAAATTCAGATGTGCAGCCAGTTGTACGTGTCACTCGCGGGCCAAGCAAGTACTTGGATATTTGGGATCTTCCCGATGAAAAAGAAATAGAGCTGGAGCTAAATAGTGAGCATCAGCCGGTTGATGATGGGGCGAGGACTTTCACTGGTTTCTTGGGTACGATTGCACGGAAACCCCACATGTGCCCGATTAGATATCTTAATTGGAAGGTCATGCCAGAAGAAAATAAAGAAGAGTGTTGGCGTCTTGTAGAGGTATTAAAGAAGTTATAATACTTGTAATTATGACATTTTGTACTAGGTTTTACATAAGTATTTTAGCATGAAAACATTTATAATTTGATAACTCAACTATTTGGTTGTAGTGAAAATATTGTGTCCCTGTTGATCCTATTGCATATGCGGCTCTGAAGAGATTTTCCTTACAAAAAATTGGGAAGGCTTGGAGGGATCATAAGTCTAGGTTGAAGAAACAACATTACATACCTGATTCAAGAAACAAAGCACGGGTAAAGAGCAACGTACCCACGAGATGCATATCACAAGATTGGGATATACTTGTTGAGCATTGGTATACTGATGATGCAGTGGTATGTTTGTTTTTTCTCTCTTTTCCATCATGGATCATACCAAAAGGAGAATGATTATTGAGAAATTGAGAGAATACCAAAATGGCTTGTAGTGACCTTTATGCTAAACTCCTTTTGTGGCTTTACCATTGTTATATTTTCGAAGATTTGCAATTTGGTTTTAGTGTATTTATAGAAATGATTAAGCATTTAATTGTTTGTCATGCTTGCATTGTGATGAAGATGCTTGCAAATGTAGTGTGTGAAGATCATATTTTATGCACGTGAAAAGCAAACTATTTTATAGTGATGGTAATTTTATAGTGACCTTTTTGTGTAGCTTGTGTCCAATACATTGCAGTTTTTTGTGTGCAACTTTGATAAATTAGTAAAATATTGTAAATATTGTTTGCATTTTGAGTTTAGCTAAAAGTGGCTTTAGATACTTAAAGTATACTGTATATAAACATGTAATTTTGTTGAATGTAGATAGAGTCAGAGAAGAATAAGGAGCGTCGTTCTAAACAGGATGACGTACATACTGCTGGTTCTTGTAGCTTTGCGGTGCACGCTGCAAAAAAGGTAATAAGTATTATGGCTATTTTTTAAATGATTTTAACTTCTCCTAAAGTTTTTGTCAAACCAATATTCATCACTATATGAATTTGCTGTTCATAATGTAGGCAAAAACGGATGGATGTCCTGTAGAGCGTTCAGTATTATATCCAATACTACATACTCGTAAAGATGGATCTATAGTTAATCCTGTAGTGGCTGCAAAAATTGTAAGTGATTTCTTCATTATAGATGGGGGTAACAAAATAGGAATTCAATGATATTTCTACATCAAGTGTTTTATTTTTATAAATTTCATTTTATTTTCTAATGGGCAGAATCTTGTGAGCTTTTGTTGAGGCTGTGTAATTAATGCCATGGCATAGTGAAGTGAACTATAAGTAGGAAAAAGAGAAGGAGAAGGGAATGAAAGAGAGAAAGCTTCCCAGTAGGGCACACATGCCTTCCATAAATTAAAAAAAAAAAAATTATATATACTTTGTATCTGCACTTCTCTTAGTACGACTACAACTCTACTTTGAATAGTAACCAAACTCCTAATTGGATTGGACCAAAGTCTACACAAATATAGAAATCGTAACACATAATATCTTGTTGGCTGATTAGGACATTATGTGTTCCAATTGAATGATAAACTTATATTGATGCTTGTGTTATCTATTTATTTGATGATTCTGTTTCAATAGAAAAATGCTCTTACATGTATCTAGTAACTATGACTATGAGCTTGGTGAAACGCCCCATCTAGGTGCCAACTGTCCAGCCATAAGAATATGCTCTTCCCATCACGTACTTCATGCCTTACAAGCTACTTGGCTTTAGTTATGAGCTTCAATAGATTCCTCCAATTCCAAGTGCAATTCTGAGGAATTTTGACAGCTCAGAAGCTTAATTTTATTTAAAATAAAATATTTATCCATACCCGTCTTTATTTTGTTCCTTTGTTGATATTTTTGTGCAATGTATATAATCTGCCCGTTACGTTGTAGATAAACTAGCCTGAAAGGGTGCTGATGACATGGGCAGATGTACAGTATTACAGTTGGTGAAAAGTATATTTTAGTGTGTAATTTAGAAAAAATAAAATAAAATAATTGTGGTAATGGTTTGATTAGAGGTCTATAGTGACCAACAGCCTTTCAAGCGGTAGTTTGTGTTGGTTATGGTGTGAAAAGTGATGAACCTGAGGTGCTCAATGTTGTTAAAATAGTATAATGCTCCTTCTTATACCTGTTGCAGAACTGAGGGTGGATTGGAAAATTCGGTTCATTTTTGTGTTGATAAGAAGACCAAACGAACCTACCAAATTCATGATTTCAAAAGTATATCTAAT
Organism: Lithocarpus polystachyus; assembly: GCA_033629205.1. NCBI lineage: Eukaryota > Viridiplantae > Streptophyta > Magnoliopsida > Fagales > Fagaceae > Lithocarpus > Lithocarpus polystachyus. Next base: position 81,052,880 of record CM066166.1, read on the forward strand.
TTTGTGATATTGGATCTTGCCCAACATACTTGGATCAAGTATTTCTGCATAATCTATGATGTTTGAAGTTGAAATGGTTCTTGTATTGGCTACTAAAGAATATCTTTTTTTTTTTTTTTTGTATACATAAATGGTTCCTGGTGTTATTTATTTATTTTTTTTTGTATATATACATAAATGGTTCCTGTAGGATTAACCTTTTACCATATGTTTGAAGTTGAAATGGTTCCTGTATACATAATCTATGATGTTTAAAATTTATATTTCTTTTTGTCCCATCCTATATATATGTATATATATGTTGGGGTAATTTTAACTATATGATTTCTAACTTTTTTTGTTTTGTTCAAACCCAAATATCAGGACAAAATGAAGGAATTGATGGTTGATCCTACAAATCATTTGCAGTCATCTGACACAACTGGTAGTATTGTATGGGCACCAGATGACGTGTTTGCCAAAGTGATGGGTAAGGAGCGCAAAGGTCGTATTCGTGGGGTAGGATTTGGTCCAAGCCCAAGTGGTCGAAGTAGCAAGAATGCCTTCACTGATATTGAAACACCCTCAAGGCAAGCAAGAGACAATGAAGTTGCTCAACTGAAGGCTACCTTGGCTACCATGGAGGAGAAACTTGCAGATTTTGATGAGATGAAGGAAAAACTTGCAGGTTTTGATGAGATGAAGGAAAAGCTTAGTCAGTTTGAAGAAATGGAGCAAAGAATGGCTCGGATGCTTCACCAAATGCAACACATTTCTTCCCAATGTAATCAGGTATATTAACAAAGACTTAGTCAATGTTTTTCCTCTTTGTAAGCATTTGGTTTAGTTGTTGTGAGTGCGTATAAATGTCTTCATTTAGCTTATTTCAATTTTTTGCCTTGGTAATATTTTGAGCAGAAACACATACAGCTTTAAATCACTATGCTCGCTGTCGCTGCTCTGTGGTCTACTCTATTGAGCAGAAACACATACAGCTTTACCAAGTGGGTGGCATGTCTGAATTGGGTCCCCCTATATCCATATTTGTTTCTCTGCATTGCCGTCTCTGTGTATCATAAATTTTACCGTTAAGTAATTTGGTAGTGTAGGTATCAATAGGGTTGGTAAAAAATCCAAACTGTCATACTGTAAAACATCTTTAGCAACTAGTGCATTTACTTATTAGGGGAGGGCAGCCACTGGCAATGTGGCACAGCTCGTGAAAATAACCACTCAAAGAAAACATAAATGCTATTTGACTCACGCTCATTTTGTGTCTCTTTCTTGTAATTATTTTGAACGTACAGGGTCATGCATTTAATATACTTCATAAATCATACATCATTAATTACTTTCACCATGTGGAATCTATATATTGTGAGGGCTAGGCATTTACTTTGGGATAAGACTTCCGTACATGCACCTAGGATATGAGACTACTTATGATTATGAATGGCGTTTTTTTTTTTTTGAGCCGAAGAAAGGCTCTCCAAGGTGATGAAAATGCGGTAGGTGTACGTACTGTTAATATATATATATATATATATATAATCAATGTCTCTATCACAATTCCATTATGTCCTTTTGCATCTTGTGGGGTTGCTCTTGTGTCCCTCCTTCGATCTTTCCTTCTACTTCTCTATTAAGTTTAAGTGTCCCAAGAACGACAACAACCTTTGGGGGTCCATAATAATAACTCCGGTGTCTATTTAGCTTATTTCAATTTTTTTCCTTGGTAATATTTTCTTATCAATTTATTCCATTTATAAATTCTTATTGAGTAATCCTATTTTGTATGTAGGACATTCCTTTGGCTCAACAATCTCCAGCTCTCCAAAAATCATCAGCCGCATCCTATCAACCAAGCAGCTTATAAGCTTGATGTTTGAGGACTTTCTTGTGTACAAAGAACTACAAAAGAACAACTGCCTTTTTTGCAAGTGTTGAAGGATATTTTTAAACACTTAGAAACTTTGATTATTGTATTAGCTTAATTTGAACAGTTGTTTTATTCAGAGGACCACATCTTTTTTGTTAATCTTATGATGGTGGTTATAGACAACGTTATGTATTTGATAATATATTTATGTTAATATTATGGTAGTTTGGAGACATTTGTAGTATTGTTAATTAAATACGTTTGTGGTATTGTGTATGTAAAACTGAAATTATTACAGGTTTTAAGCAGGTTTAAAAATATTTGATGCAAATAGTGATTTTAAAGCCTCCTGGAAAGAAAAAAAAAAAAAAAAAGGACCTATAGCGGCGGTCAAAAGCGCCGCTATAGGTTCAAATTTTATGTATTAAATCGAACCCTATGGCGGCGCTACGACCCGCCGCTATAGGTACAACCCTATAACGGCGGGCAAATTGAACTTTTAACCGCCGCTGAAAATACAATTTACCCGGTTTGGTTGATAACCTATAGCGGCGCACCCTGCCCGCCGCAAAAGGTACACACATATAGCGGCGGGCAAATTGAACTTTTAACCGCCGCTGAAAATACAATTTACCCGGTTTGGTTGATAACCTATAGCGGCGCACCCTACCCGCCGCTAAAGGTGCACACATATAGCGGCGGGCAAATTGAACTTTTAACCGCCGCTAAAAGTACAATATATCCGTTTTGGTTGATTACCTATAGCAGCGCCCTGTGCCCGCCGCTATAGGTAGACACCAATAGCGGCGCTCTGTGCCTGCCGCTAAAAGTAAATTTTTTTTGAATTTAAACGTTGTATAGCGGCGGTTTTATACCCGCCGCAATAAGCGAAAACCGCCACAAAAAGGTGTATCTATAGCGGCGGGTTTTTCGACCGCCGCAATAGAGCTATTGCGGCACCGCAACGGTGGCGGGATTGACCGCCGCAATAGCACCCGCCGCTAAAGGGTCAAATGTACCTATAGCGGCGGTTTTGGGTCTTTAGCGGCGGTTTTTGGCTCGCCGCAATAGGTCGTTTTTTTAGTAGTGTTTGATGATGATATTATGGAAAATATATTGCTTAATTTTTGTTCTTCATTGGTATTATCTCTCTAATGAGAGATATGATACACTTGGGTCTTGGAGCCTTTTGCAATTTGTAGTTTAACAATGAATGTTACCTTACCTTTTAAGCGAAGCTGACAAACAAGCAACAATAACGATATAAATAATTTTACAACCAATTTAAAGTATAAATAAATAAAATAATTTTATAAAGGTTATTAAAAATAAATTTAAAGTATATATAAGCAAAATAAATTTATAAAAATTAAAAAGTTTATAAAAAATAATTATAACATTAGAAAATATAGAATTTTATCTCTTGAATAGTTATTGGGATTAATAATAATAATTTGATAATTAAATACAATTGGATTTTACAATTTTTTTTTTATTTTGAATCAAATAAAACATTTCTTTAGAAAAAAAATAACAAAAATTTATAAAACTAATAATACATGAGTAAAATACGCTACTTGGAATTGAATGGCATTCTTTTTGAGGTGATAAACATCTTAGAGAGTTTTCTGAAACAATTAATATAATGTATAGATATACACTTTAACTCACAATTAAAGTCTATGTACAATGAGTATATGCTCAATTATGTTATATTAACGATCTCACCTACTTGCATGGACGGAGCCATGGTTGGGCTGGGGATAGTAGCCACCCCCCTCACCCAAAATTTTTTTTTAAATGTTATTATATATATAGGTATTAATTTTAGCAATTTTTTAATAAAATTACACTTTTGCCCCCCTTAGCAATACCATTGATTTCTTTTTTAGAATATTGTTATAGTCACATTTTTCTACAACATTTTTACAAACTGTTAAGGTAAAAAATTCTTATTGGTTTGCATTTGGACCTATCACTTATATTATTTTTTTACTTATTAAGAACCGCTCATTACAACAGCAATTGTAAAAAAATTTGTAGCTCTTGCACTTTCCTCATTTTAAAGACCATTAAAAAATTTTATAGGTCTAAAATCTAAAACAAAATACACAAGCCCAAAAAATTTAGTTCAACAACAAAAATTACCAATAGTATAACTAAAAAAAAAAAGGAAAATTAAACCTAACTAACCAATTTTACCAAAAACAAACAATCTGACCCTTTAAAAAATTTTAAACAGAATAATGTTTTTCTTACCCAGCAACGCACATATCGAAAAGAAAAAAAGATCCATAGCGGCTAAGTAGCAGTATAGTTGGAGGCCAATGTCACTTTACACAACCAGCAACAAAGCTGCTCTCTAATTCTAAGTACTGGCTCCGCCCTTACGTGTTTACTCGGGCAAGTTAGTAATTAATTTTTTTAAAATTAATTTAATGCTGATGTGGCAGTACAGGTGTCATCACAAGCACAAGCATTTCTACGTCCTTCCATGTAGACTGGTGTCCGCATAAGCACAAACAATTGAGGAATTTAAATTAAAAAAAAAAATTTATTTTCCTGAATGAGAGATTGGCGAAGGACATAAAGATGCTTGTGTTATTGCTTTCGCTGATGTGGTAGTGCAAGCGTCAGCACAAGCACAATCAATGGAAAATATTTTTTAATTAGTCAACTTTTTCATCTAATACATAAATTTAGTGACTAAATTGATGATAAGATTATAGACAAAATTAACACAATTAAAACGTTAGAAACCAAATTAAAATATGATGTAAAAGATAAAGATTGACACAATTAAAATGTTGGGATTAAATTAATTGTTACCTCTTAATTTTTTTTTTTTTAAATTCCTAATATGTCAACTGACATGTGTACTCGACCAACAAAACTGTCATTAGGAAACCAAAGCAAAAGTGTTATGGACATTGGCTATTTTTTGGAGGACAAACTTAGATTTGTATTTTAGGTTTTTTTTTAAAGATTTAGTTATGTGGCTTAATAATTAAAGAATACGTTTTCATCTCATGACAAAAAAATCTTAATAACAGAATTTTAAGAAGGGAACTTAAAGAATAAAACCTGTATCTAAGTCTTGCCATATTGCAAAATTTAATACTGCTCAAGATTATCATCATGCTTTAGAAGATGGACCTTGGTTTGTGGGTGAACAATATCTTCATGTCCAGCCTTGGGAAACAAACTTCCACCCTGTGGTGGCAAAAATTACTTCCATGGCGGTTTGGATCCGTCTTGAGAACTTAGCAATTGAATATTATCATCCTGAATTTTTAAGCAAATTTGGTAATAATTTAGGACGTCTCCTCCGTATAGATAATATCACACAAACAGTGAGTAGAGGTAAGTTTGCAAGGATTTGTGTCCAGTTAGGCATCCATAAACTGTTACCAAACGAATTAAAGTTGAAAGCTTTTGGCAAGAATTAGAATGTGAAAATATATCAATTTTTTGCTTCTCCGGTGGACGTTTGGGCCACATGGGAACTGCGTGCACTGAATTACCATCACAAAGGAACATGACCGAACGAACTTGTCTAGCCAACCAAGAACCACAAAACATGAACTCCACCGAGTCGGAGTGGAAAGTTGTCAACACTAAAAGAAACCGTACACGTGGACAGTATAGGGATCCGGAGGGACCAACGAGACATGGATTAGTCAGTAGAAAGTAGAAACAACACACCGAAACGGACTTGGACCTGCACAGAAAATCCAAAAGCTTCGGCTGGACCCCATACAAAACCCATCAATCACAAAACTAGTGGGTTTTTAAGCCCCATATCGGTGCCAGACTCGAACGAAGCCACGACATTACATAGGGAAAATAGGAAATCATTACCTAGTAGTAGTACTAAAAGCGCTGAAAAACTCTTAATCCCACTCCCTTATCTGATCACCACTAGGCACCCATGCAAAGCCAAAAGAGTGACAGTTGGCTTTCTTCTACTATTACATGTATTCAAAATTTGGCTTCAAATATCTCTACTGACCTTCACGCAAAACCCTCGCCACCTTCTGATAATCATACATCATCTTCACCTCATGAACTCCCCAAATTATTGGCACCATCTCTTCTCGGAGGTGAATGTTTCTCTTCCACTCGATCTTCTCGTGAACGCAGTCCTGATGCGGCTGTTTGAAAATGGCTTGAACTTATGGTAGCCACTTTATATGACTATGGAATTGCTGATTAGAAAAGTACTACAAGCCAAATAGCACTTGCAGGTCAACACAAGTTAATATAGGGGTGGCTTTAGGTGCATGCTAAGATCATCTTTTGTCTCCTAAAGTATGTGAACTTGTTGCATGGTAAAGCAAGTGAATCACACCTACATTAAATGTGTTAGATTTGCTTCCTGGTCTTTGCCGAAATTGACTTCTTTGTTGCATAGCTTTCTTGCTTGCTTGCCGACACTTTGCCACTTTGGTATTTTTTTGCTCTATATATATGGAGTTTGTTATTCAGAAGTGGTGTGGCAGAGCAGCAAAATGTGAGCCAGTGGTGTGGCAAAATGAAGGGGCTTATTGGGAGTTGTGCAGAGAAGAGAAAACCTCTCTTTGCATTAGGTAGGTGCAACCCCAAACTTTGTATTGAGTCCCAAACCTTTGTATTGAGAGAGGAGATCGAGGATTGGGTAATGCTGAGTGGAAATTATTATGTCCTAGGTCAGAAATTTATCATCTCACACGTACCAAATCAGATCGTTACCCTATTCTTCTTAGTCTTGAACCTTCTCCTCAGCGAACTAGTAAACCTTTTAAGATTGAACATATGTGGCTTTCTGACCCTTCCTTTTATGATCTGATATATGAACAATGGAATTCTTCTGCTTTAATTTACTTCCTTCTTCATCTGATCCCCATTTGTATTTCTAGAGCCACCTTCAATATCTCACAAATAAAATTCAAAGATGGAATAAGGATATATTTGGCCACATTATCCAACCTAAAAACCAGGTGTTAGCAAGATTACGGGGTACTCAGATAGCTCTCGCAACCAACCCTAACCCGTTTTTGTTCAACCTTGAATCTGAACTCTTAAAAGAATATAACTCTATTCTGTCCCAAGAATTTCTTTTCTGGCAACTAAAATCTAGACTCACTTGGCTCACTCAAGGTGATGCTACATTGCTACTACAAAATATTTTCACTTATCCACTCTTCGACGTTGACAGCAAACTCATATCACCACTCTAAAAAATTATGACGGTTTATGGTTATGAATACGTCTCTGTCTGATCACATTAGATCTTTCTTTTGTTCCATTTTTTCCACATCTTTTTCTCGTGACCCTTCGGTTCTTCATCCTTCTATTTCGTTTTTTTCCCAATAATCCTCTTTCCCAAAATAATAATAAGTTAATAAATATCCCTTCACATGAAGAAATTTCCAAGGCTTTACTCACTATGCCTCCTTCGAAAGCACCTGGATCAGATGGCTTTCATGCTCTCTTTTTCCAAAAACATTGGGACATTCTGCATGCTAGTATTACTCCTTTTATACAAGATATATTTTCTCCTGGGCATTTTCCCTTATGAGTGGGGTAAAACTAACTAGTGTTAATTCCAGAAGTTGAGCATCCTGAGATGATTACACAACATAGACCTATTAGCTTGGGTAATACACTTTGTAAATTAGTCTCGCACAATTACTCAATGTTTAAAACCTTTCCTTTCGGAAATTGTAAATCCCTATCAGGCAAGATTTGCTCTGGGTAGACGGACGAGTGATAATATAATTTTAGTTCAAGAAATAATCCGGTCCATAAAGAAGAAAAAAAGAAAAAGAAAAAAAAGAAGGCATATATCAAAGGTTTTTTAGCTATGAAGCTAGACTTGAAAAAAGCTTATGATAGATTAGAATGGTCTTTTATCCAAGATTCCCTTCAATTTTTCGAATGTCCCTCCTTGTTTGTTACTCTTATTATGGATATGATTACTTCAACCATATTTAATGTCATTTGGAATGGTAATAGTCTTCCTAAGATAACACCTTCATGAGGTATCAGACAGAGTGATCCCTTAATACCATTTGTTTTTCTCTTTCTGGAATGGCTTTCCATTATGTGGACGACTATATTTCTAGTTTGAAATAAAGTCAAACAAGTAAAATAATTTCACAAATGCAAATTTGTATTGATGAATATGTGGTACAATTTTCTGTAATTACAAAAAAGTAATCCTCTGATTCGATCTTCTTGAAAGATTTGTTTTGTGGTAATATGATTTTGATTCGAACACTAGATATACTTCAATTTGGCTGAAGAATGGATCGAAGATCTTTGAAACAGAATTACAATGAATCTCTAGCTGTGAGTTTGTTAGAAATCTTTTGTTCTTCACATTCTTCGTGTTCTTCGTGTGTTCTTCGTTTTCGAAGGTTTGTGGTGGAAGTTTTTCGAGACTTTAGAGGCTTGAATCCGTAGAGCTTCACTGATTTGTAGTTTTTTGAAGTTTCTGGAAGCTTTTAAGCTTGATTCCAGTGAACTTTAAGATCTAGGAAGATGATTTGGATGATTTACCTTTGAATGTTCTTCATATTCAAAGGTTTGTAGCAGAAGTTCTTTAGGGCTTTGGAGGCTTGAATCCGTAGAGCTTCACCAATTTGTACTTTCTTGAAGTTTCTAAAGACTTTTGAGCTTGATTCTAGTGACCTTTGAGATCTAGGAAGATGATTTGGATGATTTCTCTGCGAATGTTCTTCGTATTCGAAGTTGAAGTTATTGAAGTTCCTGAAGGCTTTAGGGCTTGATTCCAGTAGAGCTTTTATGCTTCTGAATCTTCTTTGATGCTGCTTGTACTCTAGATGTCTTGGTGTGTGTTCCAAGATGTGTTGGTGTCTTGGTGTGTTCCAAGAAGTGTTGGTGTCTTGGAAATGCCTTAGGAGGATTTCTATTTATAGGAGTTTAGGGTGGGTGAGCAACACATGGTGAAGTTTGATTGGTGACATATGTCACAATCTGATTGAAGGAGCTTTAAGACTTTTTCTCCAAGACACGTGGCATCTTTTGATTGGCCGAAATGTTTTAATTTTCAAGGTGACACATGTCAGTACCCAATTGGATTACTTATATCATTGCTTACATGCATCGGGCTGCTTATGTCATTGCTTACACGCGCTGATGTGTGCTTAGTTTTTTGCACCTTATTTCAATGACACTTGACAAATTTCTGTTGGTTTCTGAATAGTGATAGCAAAACCTAGTAACAATATGTGGCACTTTGTAATTGGCCATACTTCGTGGACTTTGTAATATTATGTGTCAGCTTATAATAAGTCGAAAATTTTCCCTCTCTACACACTATGTTGGAGGAATTGGTTCGTACTAAAAGGGTTACACCTATTTTGTTTAGAGGACAACTCTGCCCATCTCGATCACCTCTTTTTTGCAGATGACATTTTTTTGTTCACTAAAGCTTCCTGTGGCTGTTGTAGAAATCTAAAATATATTGTTGATAAATTTTGTAAATGCTTGGAGCAACTCATTAGTACATCTAAATCAAAGATTTTCTTCTCTCCAAATGTTAGTCATTGCCGAAAAGATGATTTAGCTGCAGTTTTGACATCTTGCCTTCCTCTCATATAGGAATGTATTTGGGGAGCCCGATATTTACAACTAGGAGGACTGTCCAATCTTATCAATTTATCATTGATAAAATTCGTAGAAAAATTGAAAATTGGCAGTCAAAATTTCTTTCAGCAGCTGGGCGTCACCCTCATAAAAGTCACATCAAATACCATTCCTATTAATTTATTCCATGCGAACAGCTCTCCTCCCACACGCACACAAAAAAAAAAAAAAAAAATGCTATGAGACTGATCGCCTTAACAAAATTTTTTTGTGGGGAGATACTGTTCATCACCGAACATGTTACACTATTTCTTGGGACACCATTACTAAACCGAAAGCGGCTGGTGGTTTAAGAATTGTCCCTACTCGACATAGAAATGTAGCTATTCTCATGAATCGAGCTTGGCAACTTTGGGAAAATCCTAAGACATTTTGGGCAAAAGTTATAAAAGCTATACATTTTCCCAATTCATCTTACCTATCTTGTGAATCTCCTAGAAATATTTCCCACATTTGGAAAGCTATTCAACATGGAAAATGGCATTTAATCCAAGGTATGAGATGGGTTATAGGTAATCTATATTTATATATATCTAAAAGCTGAAATGTAGTATTTATTGTTGCTATGCTTTTATTGAGCCATATCAGCAGCCATATTATCCACTTATTTCCAATGTTCTCTCTCTACTTCTTCTTTTTTAACTCATTTTTTATTCTTATTAATTTTTCAACTTAATGTTATACTTTCACCAACTTTTCTCCTCTCTTCTATCTTTTCAACTCCCCACTACTATCTATCTTAATATTACTTTTCCTCAATCTCTTTATCTTCCTTTATTTTTGGCTTTTCTTATTCCCCCTCTTATTATAAATTTACAATTCTCAATTTCATTATATACATAGTTTTCCTACACATATAAGGTTATCTCTCTCTCTCTCTCTCTCTCTCTCTCTCTCTCTCTCTCTCTCTCTCTCTCTCTCTCTCTCATTTTTTTTTTTAATTTGGTGGATTTTTTTTATTATTTTCTTGCATCTCTGCTTTAAGTTGATAAGTTTTTGTATTATTTGAAACTTTACTTTAGGTTGATGTGATTACATTATGTTTTTCAATTGTTATCATTTTTCTTCTCTTTGATTTCATAGATATTGTCCTATTGTACTATATATGATAGTATATAAGAATATAATACTCTACCCTTTCAGTCAAAAAAAAAAAATATATATATATATATATAATGCTGTTTTATTACATAACATAATATGACTTGGATAATTTGGTGTTATTACAATATTTTTAATTTTTACTTTTTTTTTCTCATATTATTTTCTATAAATTTCTTATTATTCTCTCACATTCTCTCTTGAAAAGTGGTTATTCTCTCTCTCTCTCTCTCTCTCTCTCTCTCTCTCTCTCTCTCTCTCTCTCTTCATTTTTTTAATTCTTTCCTACAACTCTTCTTTATATTGACGGATCATTGTAATTTTTAAAACTCTGTTTTAGGTTCATATGTTTTGGTGTTGTATTTTTTAGTTTCCCATTACAAGTAGCATATTTTTCTCTCTTATAGTTTTGGTTTGATTTTTGTTTGAGTTAATACTTGATTTTTTTGGAAGTACGAATTTGAATTTATATCAAAACACAATCTTGGTTATGCTAATAACAAATGGGCATTTGGTCCGATTCGGTCTATGTTAGTGCACTTTGCTCAATTTTGGTCCAATGACATCTACTTCAGTCCACTTTAATTCAATTAGGTCCATTTGGTCTACTTCGGTCAATTCAGTCCTATTCGGTCTATTCAGTCCAGTTTGGTCCATTCGGTCTACTTTGGTCAATTCGGTCCTGTTTAGTCCAATCCGGTCCATATGGTCCATTCAGTGCACTTCGATCTATTCGGTCCAATTTGATCCATAAGGTCAACCTAGGTCTATTCGGTCCAATTTGGCCATTTCAGTCCAGTTAGGTCTAATTTGGTCCATACGGTCCACTTAGGTTTATCCGGTCCACAATTTAGTCCATTCTGTCTATTTAGGTCTATTTAGTCCAATATGGTCCACCTAGGTCTATTTGGTCCAATTTGGCCAATTCGGTTCAGTTAGGTCTATTTCATCCAATTTGGTCCATACGGTTCACTTGGCCAATTCAGTCCAGTTCGGACCTTTCGGTCTACTCTGCTCAATTTGATCTTGTTCGGTCCATTCGATCTAATTCAGTCCATTCTATCCACTTCTATCTATTCGGTCCAATTTGGTCCATACAGTCCACCTAGGTCTATTTGATCCAATTTGGACAATTCAGTCCAATTAGGTCCATTCGGTCCAGTTTGGTCCATACGATCCACTAAGGTCTATTCGGTCCAGTTTGGTCCATACAATCCACTAAGGTCTATTCAGTCAACAAAAGTGTAGCAACAATAAATGTTATACTTAAGATTTTAGATATTATGAGTTTGAGATATATATATATGTATGTATATATATATATATATATGGATTTAGAATAGGTACTCTCAACCTAAACATGTCTTTTCCCTATTTGCAAGTGTACAAAAATGAACTAAAGTGGAACAAAATGAATTGAGGTGGTCTAAATGGATTGAAGTGAACACAAATGGACCAAATGGAACAAAGTGGACTAAATGGACAAAATAGGACCAAATGGGAACACGAAGGACCAAAGTGAATTGAAAAGTACAAAATGGACCAATGTAGACCAAGTATGAACAAATAGGACCGATAGGACCATAATGGACCAAATAGACCAATGTCAACTAAATAGGACCAAGTGAACAAATTGGACCCAATTGGACCAATATGTACCAAATAGGACCAAAGTAGGCAAAATGGACCAACGTGGACCAAATAGGATTGATGTGGACCAAATAATACTTTTGAATATTTATCATTTTTATAGCATTTTTAGGGCTCATATTTCTAATTTCTAAAGTTTATTTTGTTTGTATTTTTTAATTCAAAACTAAAGAGTTTACCCAGATATAATAAAATCAAATTAAGAAAAAAATGTATTTTTGAGTTAAACTTGAAGAGGCAGCCTACAAAAGAATCAATTTAAGTCCCAATTTGTCCAAAATGGACCAAAAGGGACTGAAATTGACCAAGTGGACCAAATTGGACTGAATAAGACCAGAGTGGGCTGAAGTAGACCTAATTGGACCAAATAGTAATTGCTTAATTTTTAGGGAGTGCAAATTATACATTATATTATAATTACAAAATAATTATTTATTCCCACGCATTGCGTGGGTCTGCAACTAATGGTAATAATATCCAAGTATGGGAGGATAAATGGCTTCCTAATGGCACATCAAGAGCTCAAGTGGAGGGACCATTACCAATTACTGAATTTTCTCAAAACATAGACTCCTTATATCATCACGGTAAGCACTACAAGAAAATCGAGCTATTGCGACGGGTTTTTTGCGGCGATTACGAAAAGTGTCGCTATATGTCATGTATTGTGACGCTTTTTTGGCCTATCACTATAGATGAGATATATTGCGGTGTTTCACTGGACCGCTGCAATAGATGTAGCATTTTGCGGCATACTATAGCAGCACTATATAAACCACCGCAAAATACGTGTTTTAGCGGCATTAGACTTGGCTATAGTGGCACTCCATAAACCCACCGCTATAAATATATCCTTTTTGCAGATTCTACAATGGCGGTATATAAAAACTGCCGCAATATATAAGCTTTAGCGGCATTTCTATTACTTATAGCAGTAGGTTAGATGATCGCCGCAATCGATACTTTTTTGCGGCGCTATTTCGTAGTTATAGAGGCAGTTTGGACCGCTGCAATAGACCTTTTAATTGCCTGCACCTGGTCCAATATATCCCTCTATTGTTTTGGTCTAAACGCCATTTTGCCTTTTCATTTCCCTCTTTTTTCATTTTCCAATACTCTCTCTCTCTCTCTCTCTCTCTCTCTCTCTCTCTCTCTCTCTCTCTCTCTCTCTACTGTTAGCTTTAAGAAAAAACCCATACAATAACGTCCTTCATCGGCTATCATCAGCTATCATCACCACCGTCGTAGTAACCAAAAATATAAATTGCCAAAAAACCCAACAAATTTGATGGATTTGTGAAACCCACCACCGGCGGGTACCAAATTTTGAACCAACAAGGTGCAATTATGGTTGTTGTTCAAAGATACTTTACAAGACAAGTTAAAAGGGTAAGTTACAGTATTTCTATTTTCTATTTATTAATATCTTGCCAAGTTTAAAATTTTCCCACTAGCCAAACAGGGAAATAGAGAACACAAACATTAAAATTTTCCCACATTTTCTCACTAACCAAACATTTTCTCACTTGTATTTTCGGTCCCATTTTTCCCTCTGTTTTTTTCCATTTCCTCACCTAAACCTATCACTTTAGTGCCCAACCTTGTCATTTCTCATCCGTTTGTCTCCCTCTCTAAAAAAAAAAAAAAAAAAAAACCACTCTTTCTCACTCTCAAAATCTCTCATCACTCTCAAAACCTAGCAATCGATCTTCCCACCATTGCCATGCAACCTCACCGCCATGCATCCTCACTCTCAAAACCCAGCTTGGGTCTCTCTCTATTAGTACTCACCGCCACCGCTCACCAAGTGAAGCCCCAAGAAGCCATCAAGGCTTGGACAAAGCCAAATGCTTGGCTTTTGCCATTGACAACACCGACAAAGCGAGGTAAAAATTAGTTTTTTCTATTCTTTTTTAATCTCAATGATATCAAATTTTCTTTTTTGGGTAATTAGTATTTTTTTTTAATTGTATTGGTAATACTCGAATTGGGTCTAAGAGAATTTTGCTAATAAATTGTAAATTTGTTTGTGCTTTGCAAAATTTACAAATCTATTTAGGTGTTCTTTGTTTTAATTTCTCAAAAGATTAAAAAAAAAATTAGCAGTAGTAGAAAATAATATAAAATTAGAATTTCTTTTAGGGTATAAAATTGGATTAGTCAATTTGAAATGTATGATATCAGCAAAATAGAGAGGAAAAAAAAAAAAGGTTTAAAATCAATGTCTTTTTGGTGAAAAATCTTTTTTTTTTCTTTTTTTTTTTGAGATGTTGAGATGGTTGATTGGGAATATAGGAGTGACTTTCAACAACAATTAAGTGCATTTGTTGTCTCAGATTAGTCAACATAAAATGGTTGTTTATGATTATGGATATAACCAATTTATGGTCACAATCTTCTTGAAGCAGTTGGATATAAGACTTCGTGGAGTTTAATTGAGTATGAATTATGTACACAAATATCAAATCCAAAACACCAAAACCCATTGAGACTAAAACCAAAAAATTAATAAACCCACCCCACGACTCACCCCGAACCCAACTAAGCACCACTTCCGCAACCACCAACCACCACCACCATGGAGGGACAAGGCAGAAAGAGAGAGACCCACTAAAATAGAGACATTGATTTGAGTGAAAGAGAGAATGGAGCACCAATCTTTGAGAGAGAGACATTGATCTGAGCGAGAGAGAGAGAGACCCACCAATTTGAGAGAGAGAGAGAAACCGATTTGAGAAAGGAGGAGTTTGAGATATTTGGGTCTGATTTTGAGCAAGATTAAGAGATAGAGAGAGTGGATCGATGAGCGATGAACAAAGAGCAAAGATGGCAGTGCTCGATCATGGAGTTAGAGAGAGATTTGGTGGTGGTAGTGTGATGAACTAAGATGGCAATGCTTGGTCATGAAGTTAGAGAGAGATCTGATAGTTTTGGAAGAGAGAGAGAGAGAGAGAGAGAGAGAGAGAGAGAGAGAGAGAATGTCTTAGAAGAGTTGGAGAACCGGTTTGAGAATGAGGTTTTGGGGCTAAAGTTTTTCTTTTGAGTGTGTCATTATGTGAGAACATGCTTAATAGAATGTTATTTTGATTAATTGTTATTTATCTAAGAATATGAGTTATATTTTGGGAAGAACACAGAGAACATAAACATGTTCTTCCAAAAAATTAATAGTAATGAAAGGAATAAAAAATTTTATTTAATTATCTTATTTTATTTAAAAAAATTAGAAATTCAAAAAAAAAATATGTGATTTATTATTTATTTAAATACTGACGTGGAATTTTTAATATGTTAAATTATTTTTTAAAATAATTTTTTAATGGTCATGTCAGTATTTAGTATGCAAACAATGCACTCTGTTTGTCGTGTAAGCAATTTCCATCAGTGAGGTGACAGTAAGAACCAAAGTGGAACGCATTTTTCATTTTAGGGACTAAAAGTGATATAATAGAAAAGTAGAGACCAAAATAGAAATGACCCCATAATGTAGGGAATTTATGCATTTTTTTAATCCTTCCTAGGCAAAATTTCCCACACCTAACTATTTTTTCACTCTTTCGCCCCAAATTTTTTTTTCCTTTCCCGCACAAAATTTCTCCAAAAATTTTTTCCCACTTACATCTTTTATTTCCCACACAAATGTTTCATTTCTCACACAAAATTTTACTCACATTTCAGCTAAAATTTTTTACTTTTTACTTACCCACTTAAAATTTTTCATTTCCCACTCCACAAAACTCTCTCATTTTCTCTCTATCTCTCACACGGCCTCTCCCACACACACACACACACACACACACACACACACACAACCCCGCTAGCATCGGCAAGTAGAGCCGAGCCTGGCGCTGACGTACTAAGCTGAGTTGAGCCCAATGCCGACGAAGATGAGCCTAACCCAGCCCAGTGACGACGCCGATGAGGCTGAGCCTAGCCATCGACTCCTCTCCTCCTCAATCTCTCTACCGTCAACCCATACCCATCGACTCTCTCTCCCTCGCCACAAGATCCTTTCTCCCTCTCTCCCCTTACCACCCCCATACTTATTCATTTTTCCTCACCATACCCATTCCTATACCCAATCCGATTTTGCTTGGTAAGTTATTTATTTGATTTTTTTTTTAATTATTATTGTGAAACTTTGGGTTTGGATTTGGATACTTAACATTTAGGTTATTTATTCAATTTTCAGTTTTGATTATTGTTAAATTTGGGTTTGGATTTTGTGGTGTAACATGTAGATACTTTATTTAATTTTTTTTTTTTTATGATTTTTTTGAAATTTGGATTTGGTAAAGAAATTAATTTTGTGATACTTATTTTAATTTTTGTGTTTAGGTGGCATTTTGGTATGATTTGCTCGTGTACTCTTGCTTTTTGTTCATGTTTATATCACTGCACTTGGCTAGCGTGGTTTCTGTGTTGGAACCCATTTATGGGTTTTCTGCTATGAAAAAGAGCTATGAGTTGTTGAAGGGAAAGACCCTTTATGCCTTTGGACTTGTTTTTGTGTACTTGGCGATCTATGGTGTTATTGGTGGGGTATTTGGGTCAGTAGTTGTGCATGGAGTTAAAACCTCTTTTAGTTGGCTAAAGTAGGTTCTTAAAGTTGATATATATATATATATATATAGCTCCAATATATCTGCTTTGAGTTTTCACTAGAAAAAATTTAGAAGAAAAAAAAAAGTTGAATTCAGCCACATATACATTTGAAACAATTGTTTGGCCAATATGAGAAAGTGTCTTATTGGTGGAGATTTGTGAAGTAATCTGTTTAAATGGTTGGTCTTCATGCTTTTGTTGGTAGTATCATTATATATATATATATATATATATAATGAAAGCAAGATAAAGTAAATGTCAGCAAAATAATAAAGCACAGTAGAACCGTCCAAGATGGCGGTAGCAGTTAAGATAAACAAGATAATTGAGAGCAATAATAAGGCGGTAGAACCAGCCAAGTAGTATAACAAATTAATATAGCAAAATAATTATGAGGCGGTAGAACTAGCCAAGCAATATAATATAGCAATGTAATAAAGAAATTAGGAGGCAGTAGAACCAGCCAATCAAAGTAATAAACAGTTGAAATATAATAAACACAAGCCGAAAGTAGTTATTACTGAAACGGTTCTGTTAACGGGTGCTGTACAGCACTTGTTAATAATTTATTTAAAGAAAGTTTTTATGGGAAATGAAAAAAAAGTAATTAATATTTTGACAACTTTTTTCATTTTCCATAAAAGTGATATCAAAGCTTTCCTAAAATGGATTATTAACAAGTGCTATACAGCACTTGTTAACATTCTCCTTACTGAAAATAGATTACAACACTTACAGCAGTAGTAGTCACTGGTTTACAACAACAGTTTAACAGTACAAGGCTTGGGGACTAGTTCTAGTTACAAGCTTTGCAAACAGGGTAGCAGTAGGGAAATAGGAATCCTAAAGAGGAATAGAGTTCTAAGGAGAGTCTGAAGTTCTCTCTTCTAAGCCTCCATGGGTTCTGTGTTCAACATAAGGGACAGCCCCCCTTAAATAGGCAAAAATTTTTGGAATGAACAGTAACCATGAATAGTGAATAGTGAACAGTAACAGTGAACAGTACCATGAACAGTAATTTTTTACTTTTGTCATTTTTGTAGTAGAATCCGTAGGAGCATGTGCTGACCAAATTTATCAGTTTGTGCTTGAACAAATCTTCAAAAATCCAAAGCAGTATCAATTGGGAAACAGGCAGCATCTTTGGTGGGGAACAAGCAGCGCAATTTTTAAGGAAAACATTGTATCATTTTGGCCATTGTGCAGGCCAGACACAAAGGAGAATCACATGAGAAACAGGCAGAATACCTCATCGGAATCATCAAGGATCTCAACTTTATCGTTTTGGCCGTTGTGCAAGCCAGACAAATAAGGGAATCACGAGGGAAACAGGTCGCTCAATTATCAAGAGAATATCATGTGGGAAACAGGCAGCGCATTTGTCGGAAGAATATCACAGCATTTTGGCCATTTGTGCAGGCCAAACAAACAGGGGAATTCGAATCATAACCAATTTTCTAAGGAACCAAGCAAACTTATAGTTGCCTTTCATTTTTCGAACCATTGGCAACTTCTTAAAAGAGAACAGGGGCTTAAACAGCAATGATAGTAATCAAGAATCATAGCAGCAATGATAGTAACCAAGAATCATAGCAACAATGATAGTAACCAAGAATCATTAATTAGGGAACAGGGGTTTAAACAGTAATGGTAGTAACCAAGAATCATTAGTCGGTATCAGGTGCATCTGATGGATAACCATCATAAGGATCTCCTGGGGAATCATCATCGCAACCATGCTCATGGTAGGTTGCATACTGGTTGCAGAGTCCGCAATATAAAATTGGTTCATACCTTGGGTTTTCACCTGTAAGGAATTCCCTGGGATCTGTATGTCCAATTCTCCTTAAATTACGGATAGCAGTGTCATAAGGCCGTCGACCAAATACAAAAATCCTGTCAGTGCTTCCTATGAAATGGTAATCTTTCCATAGGTCATGAGTGACTTCCAGGATATGATTATTGAAATATTTTCTCCAGCATTCAGCAAGAGCGTAAGGATCTCTGAAGGAAAGGCAGGAATCTCCTTCAAACCATTGCCCTTGATGAGTGTACCCATTAATAAGTACAAGGTGTCTAGACGGCTGAACATTCATCCAATTATCTTTTTCCCATTTCGGCAGGGTGCTCCAGCATCTGATAGAAACATTAGGACTATTGATCTGTGAAACAGCATTTTGAATAATCTGTGGCAACTGGCTAATCTGGTTATGGCTTGTTAGCTTAAGGAACCTGACAAAGCCATATTCAAACATCTGGGACAACCAATCAGGGTCCCTGTCATCCTCATCTTCTCCATCTTCATAATTGATCAGGAGACCTGGAAAAGGATGCTTCTTTTCATACACTCTGAGACTGCTCCCAAAGTGCTCTTCCCAGTCTAATTGGACAAAAACATTATCACCATCATCTAATTCATCAGGATCAGGAATAGTAGCTGTAACAAGTTTCTTGAAATATTTGTACCATAGGTCAAAAGACCCAAACATAGCCTTGCTTTCCAAAATACTATATTGTATTTCAGTTGGCAAGTTGGCAACAGCACTTCTTAATAAAGATTGAGTCTTAAGACTTAATCTAGCATAATCAGTGCCCATCATAGTCTTTTTATCCATCGAATGGATTTCCTCTTTGCTAAAGAGTTGACTAGTGTAGGGTTCATTGGGTTCATTTGTAACATTTTAGTAATCAAGAAGGTGGCTTTTGAGGGCCTCATTTTTTGAAACAAGGTTGGCATAGTGGTCAGAATAAACTTCATTTTGAGCAGTAAGGTTAACAAGATGGATTTCAAGTGCCTGGAGGGTTTTCTTGAACAAGTTTTTGTGTTTTTGAATAAAGGCAGCTTGAAGGTTGTCAAGAATAAATTTAACAGAGTTTGGTAGTTCAATGTAAACTCCGTTGTGAAACTGCAAAGTTCTGGACAAAACTTCTTGTAAAGCAATAACCATATCATCACTGGAATATGTCACCTCTGCCGGGACAAATTCCTGAAGGGATGTTGATCTGCTAGGTTTTACCCTAGAAGATACGCCTTCATGCATTACAAAAGGTTGTCCCGCTGGGAGCCTTTTGTCTTGAGGATAGCCCTGTGCAGGTGCTTTCCCCTTGTTCTTCCTCTCTGCCGAAGAAGTCATGAGATTCCACTGAATAGTGGCACAAGTATCTATAATCCACTTATTAGTGGTTTCTATATTAACACAGGTTTTTCCCTGCCAAGAAAGATTGAGAACATTAGAACAAACGGTAACATTAATTGGACAAATTATGACATCTAATGTAAGAACATTTGTGAACGGTTTAATGAAATTGATTAGCATTTCTTGAAAGAGCAATTGTTTCTTCATGTATCCTAAAGTGTTAGGAAATCCAGAGTAATTGTCAGTGATCAGAATATTCTGAAAATTGTCAGAATACTGTGAATGCATCAACTTACCAAAGAGTTGTTCAACAATTGTCTTGCATCTAACTTCTTGTTCATGGAAGTTGAGGTGATTAGTTTTAGCATGAATCAAAGTTAAAACATTATCAGTATCAATTTCATATTTTGAAGCAAATTTGAACTTTACTTTCTGTCCAAAAGGATCAGTAGTAATTCCATCATGTTCAACAAGAAAGGGATACAAAGCATTAATGAAAGGGAGACCAAGTATCACTTTATTAGTCATGTTTTTAACAAGAACAGAAGGAGTTTTGAAACAAACATTATCATGGCAAACATGAGCATTATTCAATTCATATTTGATCTTCATTTGAGAACCATTAGCAGAAACCAATCTTTCAGTTGACTTTTCAAAATATTTTGAAGGAATTAATCCTTCTTGGATACAGTTCATATCCGCACCAGAATCAATCATAGCAAAAACATTGAAATGATAATCATGAGAAACAACAATTTTAACTTTTGTAAACCATTTTGGAGGAAGCAATTTGTTAACAAGATTAAGTTGAGAATCAGTGAGAACATCAGCAATACCTTTATCAGAAGGAAGAGCCTGTTGACTGGATTCATCTCCATCTTTGAGCTCATTTTGTTCATTATCAGATTGGTGTTTATCAAGATTTTTATCAATTTTTAGCAAAAGCAATTCTTGTTTAAGATCATTGTTATCACTTTTAATGCTTTTAAATTCATTTTTCAAATCAATTATCTCTTGTTTAACAACATTGATCTCATGTTGAAGTTCATTAATAGTTAATTCTTTGGATTTCTTTTTGTTAAATCTTTCCAAAGTTTCTTCAAAACTTATTGTTGGTTTCAATTTTTTATCATTTTCATTTCTTGTCACATTTTTCTTAAACTTATCAAGGTATTCTTTTTGCAACTCAGGATTTTGAATCTGACTTATCAATTGGATTAGCAAGCTTTCATTTTCTTCGCTCTTGGTGAGAACATTAACAGTTTTAATAACATTGCAACATGAATCTCTACAACCAAGTTTAACAGTAGGTGAGCCAGAGGAATCATCATCAGATTGGTAACAAGAATCAGACGAAGAAGAAAAATCGTCTTCCAAAGAATCAGACGAGACGTTTGATTCAAGAATTCGGAATAGTTCTTCTTGATCATTATCATTAATGTTTAACATATTGAACTTATTTTTCAGTTTACCAGGTTTTTGCTTACAGTCTTTACTGAAATGACCAGGTTTTCCACAGTTGAAACATTTACCTTTACTAGA
The DNA here is from genome assembly GCA_033629205.1 of Lithocarpus polystachyus. Taxonomy (NCBI): domain Eukaryota; kingdom Viridiplantae; phylum Streptophyta; class Magnoliopsida; order Fagales; family Fagaceae; genus Lithocarpus; species Lithocarpus polystachyus. Next base: position 81,074,426 of record CM066166.1, read on the forward strand.
TTTCTGTTTATCATATTTTTTAGAAACATTTTTCTTTTTAGCATAAAAATCATTAGGTTTAACAAAGTTTGTTCTGTATCTTTTATATTTTTTATGGTTATAATTTTTGTGAGCTTTATCATGTTTTTTCCCTTTTTGCCTGGAAGGAGCAATAGGGGGCAAACCATATTGTTCACAGAAATTACCCATTTCATATTTAACTTTTCTCTTATTCTTTAACTGGTGTTTTAACAGTTTTTCATCATTACACATGTTGATACCAAGTCTTTTAATAGTGCTTAAAATATCACCATAAGTTAAACTATCATAATCAATGGAATCATTTTTACCAATTAACTCTTGTTTTACCTTATGAGCAAAGATAGGAGGCAGACCGTCAATAAACTTTTCTTTCCAATAAGGCTTGTAACAATCTTTCCGGAGCATGACTCTGGAAAGGAAAACACCTTCATACCATCTGTAATCAGACATAGTAGGACATCTCAAATTATTTAGATAATCAGAAATTCGAGATGAAACATTGGATGGAGTACCAACAAAATGTTTGAAAATAGTATAGATCAAAGTATTAACACCATCAGGAATACCACGATTTTGATTTTCATCAAAAATAGGGAAACCTTCATCATTCTTTTTAACAGCAGATTTAATAGAATCTCTGGATTCTTCTGTGAGATACGAATCCCACCATCCACGAAGAGCACCAGAAAAACCAGTAGCAAGCAGTTCAACAATTTCAGAGTGACTATAATTATGATTATTCAAGTAAGCAGTTCCAACCATAGACATGTGAGCCATTTTATTAATTATTTCTTGTTCAGACAAACCATCAATATTCCATTCATAAAGTTTATCAGCAGAGACAGAAAACTGAGTTTGAAAAGACCTTTCTTCAAACTGCATATCAGGAGGAGTAGGTTTTGAATACCAGTTTTTTGTAAAAGACACAGGAATGGGCTTTCCAACAAATCTTTTAATTTCTGGTAAATCATCATCAAAAATCTTTTTAGCTGAAACAGAAGACAATGAATCAGAATCTGTGTTTTCTTTAAAAACATTTTCTTTTTCATTTCTCGAAATAGTTCGAGCAGCACTTGTGGAAGTACCTTCAGTTTTCACCTTTAAATCAGAAAGCATTTTGTCAATAATTTCAAGAGTTTTTGCCTGAGAAGTTTTAAAATTCAATTCTCTTTGACTGGGCAAATCAATCAAAGGTTTCTCAGGTTTCGAAACAGCAGACTTTTCAACAACTTCCGGTTTTGGAAGAACAGGTTTTTCAGCAATTTTTTCTTCAATGCGATCAAGCTGTTGACCAATAACATGCAAGGATTCATTAGTAAAATTGTTCTGTTCAATAATACTAGAAACAGGAGTATTAGCATCAGCAATTTTGAATGGAGAGGCCTTCACATCAGTCCCTTTACAGTTTACGAGAACTATCTCAAGAGGCGGATGGCTAGACCTAACAACAGTTTTATCTTCTTTAACAAAATTTGATTTCTTTATTACGTTCAAATGTTTTTGGGAAGCTTCATCTTTTGAAACATATTAATTTTCAAGGAAATCAAAGAACAAAATATGTTTTTTCAACTGGTTCATTTTTTCTTTCCATTTCCTTTTGACACGATCCATTTCAGACTAAGCAAAAGTACTTTGGTAATATTTTCTCTTATCTCTGTTTTTAGCAGAAATAAATTCATTAAACAAGGAAACCATATCAATTTCAAAACTTTCGTTCAAAGCTTTCAAAACTCTTAATTGACTTTGTAAAACAGGGTTATCAACAGTTTGAAAATCAGAACCAGATGGAGACACAGATCTGGTGTCTTCTTCTTCTTCTTCTTCTTCTTCTTCATTAGCAGTTCTGCTATATGGAGAGGAAGCTTCTGGGTTAGTGGAATAAAAAGCAGTGCTAACTTGGGAGTTACCACTTGAAACTCCTTTTAGCTTTAAATCAGGTTTTTCAAAATTCTTTTTCAAATATTCATTAAGATCAAGATCTCTTCTTGAAGCACTTCTTGAAACACTATCAGATCCAACAAAGGAATGCCTTCCTTCGTTGATCCTCAAGGGTCTGTCATCATGAAAACTTATTTTAACAGTTCCATCAAGATATTGTTGAATATTAGCAAGATTTAATTCATCAAAAACAGGTTTAGCAGGAGGAGATTCAAGTTCCAACAACCATTCTTTGGGAAGATTGATATCTACCCATTGAGTCATTTTTGGGATTTGAATCTTAGCATCAGAAGTTGAACATTGAATTAACATGGTTTTACAAGCAGGATCTCTTATATGAACAGAACGAGGATTCAATTGAGAACCTAAAAGTCCGTAATAAATTCTGTAAATAAGAGCAAAAGGCTTACCACCTTCTTCCATGTCATAACCAGATGTCAAAACATTTAATGTCAAGGCTTTAACAATATTAACATCATCCAAAGCAAGAGTGATATCAGGATAACAATCAAAATAAACAGGACCATCATACAGAGAAGCAGTGATCATACCAAGAATGCTATCATTAAATCTTTTAAATCTAGCATCTCTTAAACACATCAGAATAGAAGCATTAATACCTTTTCTTGTGAGTGGTTTAACAGCAACTTGAACAAGACCAATATGCAAATAACTGAGTTTTTTAGCAAGAAATTCATTAACATTTTTTTTGGAAAACAAGCAACATTTTTCATGTGTTCTAGAGATAGAAAATGTTTTTTCAACAGTTCTAACTCTATATTAAAAAAAAAAACAGTATTTTCAGCCTAACTAAGCTTATAGATGGACTTAGTGGAAACCTTTGGAATATTCCAGTTTTTGAAATCTGGGATCTCATTTTCTTCAACAGTGTGATCTTCTTCATTTACAATATCAGGAGGACAACCAGTCGTCCTGGAGCTGACAGAGGAGTTGGATCTCCACAACTTATCCATACTATCCTAGGTTTAACACTTAATTATCATGTTTTTCTTAACACCGTTGCATTTCGTAACACATACCCTAAGCAACCCTATACCTCTCATGCCCTACACGCTCTCCTAGCTCAAACGAGCCTTACTGTTCGGTTCTGGGAATTGGACCCTGATTGGTTGTCCCAGATGTTTGAATATGGCTTTGTTAGCTTCCTTAAGCTAACAAGCCATAACCAGATTAGCCAGTTGCCACAGATTATTCAATATATATATATATATATATGTGTGTGTGTGTGTGTGTGAGTGGATGGCTGCCTTAAGTGGCCACTCTTTCCTCGGAGTAATTTCTTATGTGTGAGTGGATGGTTGCCTATATTAGATGACAAGCAAGCCTTTGAAAGGTATAATTGGACCCATGTCATTTTGACTTTTGAGTTCCTTAACTTTTGTCTATATTTTTCATGTGCAAAGGATAAATTTTTGCAAAGAGCTTGTTAAATTTCGTGTTATAATTATAGCCATTAGGTGGTTCTTCAAAAGCTTGGCCTGCAAAATTGCCTAGTTGGCAATCTAATAATAGTTGGATCCTATTACCAATAAAAAAGAATTATTTTAATTGTGGAGTATCAAATGACAAATTGAGAATCCTAGTACTCTAAAGATGTTGGATGTATATTTGGGTTTATAGTATTGTAGATTGGGATTGATTACTTTTACTTTGCCAAGGCTGATGTGCTTTGTCCAGTGTGTAGAAGCATGATTATGAAGGTTGCATCTTGGCTTATACTATATTGTAAGGAAGTCTAGGGCTTCCTTACCTTTTTTTTTTTTTTTTGCTTTTTTTAATAATATATATCTTAGATGAAAGATTGAGAATGTGATCATGCATAGACGTCATATAACACTTTGTAGGGTCCAAGTGAAGTAGGTAGGCTCTCTATATTATGTGGTTTGGTTTACACACACACAAAAACAAGTAATTGACAAAGTGGGTGTCAAATTACCCCCATAAGCATCTCAATGAACGTTCCATTGACTTGAACCAATCATGTTGAATTTGCTGCCCATTACATATGTAATATATTAGAAAGATTAGAAAGAATTAGTGTCATACTTTATTTTCATTTTTTAACTCAGATTTCTTTGTTTGTATAAAGTTGAGGCTTTGATGTTTTGTTATCTAAACAGTGCATGGGCTTGAATAAATTGATTTGTTATTTCTTCTTGTAGTTTTTCTAGTTGTGTTTGAGTATTATTAGATTGTAAATAGTGCAAGCTCTAAGCTTCAGTTTTCTCTACTTTTTATTCTTTTGGATTATAGCTATTTTGGTTGTAAATAGTGCAATATTGTCATCTTATTATCTTTATTTGTAAAAATTATTTGTAGGGTCCTAGTGCACTAAAGCATGAAGAGAAGGGCAAATAGATTAAGACAAAATCTTGTGCAACTTGCTTTAGTATAGTAAGTATTCTATATTGAATATTTGTAAACTTGTTTAACCAAAAAGTTGGCATCATACAATTTTTGAGGAGCAAAGGTTTCGATGATATTTGTGGTAGTGGGGGGAGCTCATCTACTAACTAGAACACACTTTGGTTAGTGTTTTATTTTCCTACCTAGTAAGCAAGGTTTATTAACCTCTCATTGTCTTGGATATTTGTGAAATTTTGAGGTCTTACAAACATTTTTTTGGTTGCAAATGGTTTAGGTACTCTTGGATATTCTCTTGACATTTTAGAGATCTATGACATTCAATATTTTGTTTTCATTTTAAGGATCTATTACATTCTTTTTTTACTTTCAAACTTACATTAATTGAAGACATTTGTGGTGTTGTTAACTAGTTACATTTGTAGTATTGTCTTAGTAGAGGTAAAATTATTGTAGGTTCTTTGTAATAGGTCTGGGGTTGTAAAACCCAGGGGGGAAAAAAAAAAAAACAATTTAACCTATAGCGGTGGGCAACAAGCGCCGCTAAAGGTCTAAAATTATGTTTTAAATGATTCCCTACAACAGCGTTTATAGCCCACTGCTAAAAGGTGCATATGTTCTGTTTTACATGAAGCCCTATAGTGGCGCTTATTGCCAGCCGCTAAAGGTTGTCACCTATAGCAGCGCACATAACCTGCCGCTAAAGGTCAATTGACCTGAATTCTAACCTCATGTGGCGGCGGTTTTCTACCCGCTGCAATAAACCAAAACCGCCACTAAAAGGTGCATCTACAACAGCGCTTTTTGTTACTGCCGCAATAGATTTACAGCTGCATCGCAACGGTGATGGGAAGGACTGCCACAATAGCACCAGCCACTAAAGGTCAAATGTACCTTTAGTGGCAGTTTTAGCCCACCACAATAGCCCGTTTTTCTTATAGTGAAGTGGCATTTAGAAGATCTCCCTATACCCATCCCACATGATTTTGAAGAACTTATTCAAGGTTTACCAACTTCATGGTGTCTTCTCAATAGGATCAATTAATATGGCCTACTATTGTGGGTGAGTGTATTGTGAAAGAAGCAACTAGATATCTATACGAAATCAACGTTTCAACAGCTGGTCCTAGTGTTTCTCAAAAAAAAAAAAAAAACAAAAAAAAACAAAAAAAACAAAAAAAAACAGCTGGTCCTAGTGATTGGAATTGGATATGGAAAATTCCATGTTTATATAAAATTCAAGTTTTCATATGGAAATGTTGCCATAATCATCCCCACTAGATATTTTTAGCAGATATCCACCATGATATTGACCCTACTTGTCCTCGATGCAGTCATGTTGAAACAACCTCACATGTTATTAGAAATTGTCCTTGGACTAAAGAATTCTAGATAAATTTACCAGGACAAAGAGAAATTTCCTTTTTTCACTCTCCTACGAGTAATTGGTTAAAAGCAAATCTCACCAATACAAACCTTGTTGGGTCCTCTTTTACACCTTGGAACATTATATTTGCTAATGGTCTTTGGCACCTTTGGCTTGCTCGTAATGATAGGATATTTCGTCCCTCTTCAGCTTCTCTCCATCAATGCATTTACAAGACACAACAACTAGCCTCAAAATTTTACTATTTAGGACACTTCTCTGTTCTTACAAAAACTAAAATCACCACACATATTCCATGGCAGCCCCCACAAAATCCTTTTATAGCTTTGAATATTGATGGTAGTGTACAAAGTAACTCAAGATTTGTAGGGGGAGGGGGAGTCCTTAGGGATAGCCAAGGGAACTGGATTGATGGCTTTTCAATGCATTTTGGTTTTGTCACAAATAATGTTGCAAAACTATAGGTAGTTAGACAAGGTTTATTAATTGCCTAGGAATTTGGTTACAAATTTATAGACCTGCAAATTGATTATGAAATTGTGATATGATGGTTAACATCAAATGGGACCACAACTCCAATTATGGCTCCATTAATTTATGATTGCAGGGCTCTATTAAGTATAGTGTGGACCATCCTACCACGTCACATCTTCCATAAAGCTAAAAGCATCGCAGATAGTCTAGCCAAGAAAGGAGTAATGCAAAGAAGCAGTCTAGTGAAATATGCATAATGTCCTATTTTGTAACTAATCCCTGTAGTGTCCCTTAACATTCTTGAACGCTCGACTCTATCTAAGGATGACTAATGGACCAACTTTTGTAACTAGTACTTAATCAAATAAGACAACCTGTCTTTCTACCCCCAAAAAAAAAAAAAAAAAAAATTGTCCCCAAAAATCTAAATGATAATTGCAGCCCACAAGTGTTTTGGCGCAACAATTGAAGTGCATTCAATCCAAAATACATAAAATTTGGATCATCATCAAGCAACAATTCCGGAATCTTCGCAACCGCAAGCTTCACCGCTTGTTCATATTCACTCAAACTGCTCACCACAATCCTAACAGACTCAAACATCAACGACTAAGCTCCTCCTCATATGCTCACAAATCGGCTCAATAATCCATCTTCACCAAACTCAGCTCTAACGGCCTCAACTTGACAAAAATCTTCAACACCACAATTGTTCTTATAATCAACCAATATCCTATAAAACTATGGTACCAAAGGAAGATACAAACTGGGGTCATTAGAAGTAAGCTCACAAAAGACCCCAACAACCAATTGATTACTATTTAGATTTTTGTATATTACTCTGCCCTTTTTTGTGAGTTATTAAGTTGGAGATTTTGAATTTAGGAGGAGTCGTGTTGAAGGAACAAGAGACTTTACGCGGTTACACGAGTCAGTGAGAACTGAGTAATCAGTTTTTTTTCTTTCTTTTTTTTCTTTTTTCAAATTTTAAAGCAATGCTGATGTGACAATACAAGTGTCCAATAAATAACATTTTATTTGAGTCATTGCCATGTTAGTATTTTTTTATCATTCACTTAAAAGTAGAGACTATTTTAACACATTATCAAAAAGTTAGAGACTAAATTGTTAATAACATTTTATTTTCCTAAAAATTAACGCACCTCTTGGATTAAATTAACTTCCACCATTCAAAATGCCATTTTTATTTTTAAATTAAAATTTAAACAAATCACAACTTATCAAAGATAACTTCCACCGTCCAAAATAGTTATAAATACACACAATTTCACTGTTTCTTATGCAACGGTTCCAATTATATGCTTCCAGTTTCTGAAAGTTATACTGTCCTTCACTTACGAGCATGGAAAATGCTTAGGAGATTTCTTATTCCTCTCTTTTGTTTTTGTTTTTGTTTTGTTTTTTTTTTTTTTTTTTTTCACTCAGTTTATATATATATATATATATATATATTTGATAACTGATATGACATTAAAATGCATATTGCATGATTATTGACTTGATATTGATCGGCGTTGCATCTTGGTGTTTCAAGTTTCAAGTTTCGTAGATGCTTTTGTGTGTCTAAGAAAGAAAAAGCATTATGAGAGAAAAATTTACTTGGCCTGTATGTGGAAGTAATAGTCCTACATGTACAAAATTCATTCTTTCACCCATTTACTTGGTTAGAACACTACTAATTTTTTATTTTTTTCCCATTACTTAAAAAGAAATTTAGATTAATTCCTCAATTCCAAATGAATTCTAATGCTTTAATCTATCAATTATTGACCAATCCCATATATAATCTTATCATTCGGTTAAATTTAAATTTTGAAAGATGGATTTTGATAGGCCAAGAATGTATTGACCCCTTGTGATGAATTAACCAATTAATTAGCCAAGTTGATTAATTAATCAAATTAGCATACAATATGCGTTGCAGCACAAACAAATCACCAACTAAGTAAATATGCAGCGGAAAATAAACTGACACGGTGATTTGTTTACGAATGGGAAAAACCTACACTGCAAAAACCCCACCGGGTGATTTTAAGGTCACCACTCCTGAGAATCTACTATTATCATAACAAGCGATTACAAGTAAAGGAATCACAATACCTTATATCAACCTACAGTTGAAGCCTTACCCCCAATACCCAATTGGACTTGTTCTGTAGTGACAATCTCTCCTTTTAATGCACGGCTTCCAATACGTGACTAACTAATAGATGCGCGAATCCTAGTACGCAACTTAATCACCAACTTGAGAAAGAATGTTGGTTGCAAAGTCCATCAGTTCATCACACGATGAAGATCATGAAGCTCCTTGGTTAGAAAATCTACGGTGTACAAACACAGCAGCTTCTTCAAGAGAAAGATGAATTTGGGCAAATTCTATCTCCGGTCACAATTTGCATGAACACAACTTTGCTTCACACTTGCGCAACCTTTGACGGCCCTTAAAACAATCCTTATATATGTTTAGGGTTGTTAGAAAAGAAAGCTCAAACATCTATTCACGAATTAGAGTGAAATCAAATCTGAAAAACTAATTTTCATAAATCTCGACAGATACCTTATCAATCGAGCAGCTACCAAGCCTCGGGCTAGAACAGCATTTTAAACCTTAATAAATACTAGCTGTCAAGCTAGCTGTCGAACTTTAAAATCCAGCACTTCTTCACTTGATTCTTGGACAAACTTGCATGGCTTTAATACTTGAACTTGAAACCTTGTTCCTTGAAGTATTAAACACATCCTAAATAAGTAAAGTGTGTTTTGTCAAAGGATTAGCCAATTTTATAATGACATATGTTCCTAACATAATTCACATATGTCCTAACAATCTCCCCCTTTGGCAATCCGTGACAAAACCACAACAAACAAATAAACATATGAGAGAAGTCATAAATCACTCAACTCATACTCACTTGTTGAATACAATAAAATCTATCCTAACACAAACTCTTGAAAACTTTTGCAAGAAGAGAGTTCATGGCTAGAAGACTTTGACAACCTATATTTCTGAAACACTTTAAACAAAACTCATCACAACATCTCAGTGTGAAACAGAAATAAAAGATTGCATACAATATATAAGAAGCATGTGCATAAAGAAAGAAAAAAAACAACACATGTAAAGATGGGTGAATAACATACATCAACATATATATATATATATATATATACCCAAATATAAGTCAAATGGTCAAAGGCCAATATACGTGAGATAAATGTAAAAGAAAGAAAAGAAAAATACCTAAAAACCTCACTACATCCCTCAAAATATAGACACTTCCCCCAACAAAAAAATATCCTATGCTAACTCTCCCCTATGTGTATGACTACTCTCATATCAAAACTACTCCCCTTTTTTGTCACGAGTAACAAAAGGTAAGTACATCAAGTAGACATCTCATCATCACTGGGCGAGCTAGCATCATCGTCCTTATCAGCATCATCACTATCGAAGCATTCATCACTCTCATCCTTTGAAGCCAGTGGAGATGGAGATGTATAAGCGGTGAAACCAACCATGGCAGCCCGTTGTCGTGCAATACGACCAACACCGGTATTCACTTGACACAACTCATCACTGAGAGTGTCAAGGCGAGCATCCATTCGCACAAGCTGTGCCATGATGGCCTCAAGAGTCACCCACCCGTAGAAGAAGAAGAGCGGAGGTGGATGGAGCTGAAGAAGCCGGAGGAATTGTCGTCTTAGTCTGTGTCCGCCTTAGGCAAAGCTAAGCATCACTCCGTCTAACGGTAGCAGCATCGATGGCACCCATGACAAAAAAGTGATCAGACGTGGGAAAGGAGACTAAAAAATGACGAAGGATCCTCATGATAGCCGAAGGAAAAATGAGCTTATCACGGGTCGTCGTATCCCTATAGACATCTTTAAGGGATAGAATGAAGTGAGAAAGAAGTTAATAGAAATGTCCTTTAAGAGGGATAACAAAAATCGAGCATAAGGCATTATGATAGAGTTATAGTGAGACAAACGATGGAGAACGAATGTCATCACCATGTTAAGAAATCTTGGACCTTTAGCAAAGGTCGAGCATCGGGTGTTTTAACGATCACCCTATAAAGATGATGTCTCATAGAATAAAAACCTGAGTTCGTCTTTGGACACAATCCTTAAACGATCACAACCAGGGTAGTCAGGATGCGCTACACTAAGAATGTGTAGCACCTCAGATTTAAGATCCAGAGTAACTACAATGCGCGCATACCCCGAACGCGAGTGACAAACTGGGGTATAGAAGTATCAAATCCATGCATGTTGGAGTAAAACTCCTATATGATCACGGAGGGACAAGTGATTGGGATGCCACACAGTGACTCCCAACCCCGACTGTAGATGGTAGTTGCAAGGTCAGTATCGAAAAAATCCGATATGATGACTTGGTGTTCCGAATGAATACCTCGTCTAGAAAAGTTCTCCGAAAAGTCCTTTTGGGCTTTATCATCACAGAACTGTATGTAAAAAAGAGTAGGATCAGAAGAAGAAGAAGAAGAAGAAGAAGAAGAAGAAGAAGGAAGAAGAAGAAGAAGAAAAAGGAGATGCCCCAAAACGAAGAGGGTTCTGGGACGAGTGGATTTGCATTTAGGTGCCATAACGCAGACTAACGCAAGAAAGAAAGAGGGAGAGAGAGAGACAAGCAAAAGAGCACCAACAATATCAATATAAGAATATATAAAATTGAAGGTACGTATGCGTGAAAATGCATGAGTATGTGATATGCAACATATAAAGCAACATGGGCTCAGCCCAATCCAAACTTACCAGCACACAATAATTTTAACATAGTAATCACACATCTAAAATGCATGAACATATAGTTAAAATGCAAATGTGATGCAATGTATGAACGTTTAGGATCATTTACACAAAACCCATCCCAAAAATTTCACCAAAATTTCATCAATTTTGAAAAAACCCAAATAAATTTTCAAAAACCTAAAAACCTAGGTCTAATGTGTGAAATGCATGAAGAATGAAGGATTACTTACCAGTGAAGAAGAACAAGATCTAGGTCAAAAATCCCTTGGGAATGAAGTTTAGAGTGAGAGAGAAAGGTTTTGGGAGGTGAAGAGACAAGATTTGTCAAGAGAGATTGGGAAGGAATGAGAGAAAATCGCATTGAAAGGTATATATAGAAAATCATAAAGCTCGACAAATCGAGAGGTGTCGAGATTTAAAACACGTGAAATAGCTGTTAAAGAGCTGTTGAGGATCTGTTGAAAGGTGTCCACAGCAAAAGGGGCTCGATGGATCGAGAAGCCATCGATAATCTATCGAGCATCCAGAAACTTCCTCGATGGATTGAGAATCTATCGAGAAGCTATCGAGAATGCGATAAAAAGAAGCTGAAAGGTCTCGATAGATAGCCTAGCTGTCGAGAGATGTCCAGCAGCTGTCAAGATTGCATAAAAATAGTTTTTCAAAGAAGAGAAAAACACAGTCATGAATGCAATCAAGCATGTTACACAACCAAAGATCCAAAAAAAATTTTATACTATTTTTGTATTTTCTGATTTTTCAATTTTATTTTTTATTTTTATGAAAAACAAAATTAAGCAAAACTAAAAAATAACCAAACAAAAACATGTTAATCAAAGCATAGCATAAAAACTAAACTGACTAAAAAAAAAAGAAAGCGAAACACACAAGTAATGTAAAAACAAAAACAAGAAGGGGTGAGAGAGAAAAAGTGACTAAATCACTCGGAGCCTTTTTCCTTCCACACCTTGGAGGAACATTTCCTTTGTGCGAACCCTTGAACCCGCAGTGAGGGCGAAGAATTGAAACTGTTCAAGTTCGAAAGGAACATGAAGGCTTTGAGTAGATCTCTAAAAGGAGCAAAGGAGGATGGGAACTGATTCTAATTTCCCGATGAGTGGCTAACCACTTATAGCAATTGGGTCGAGTATGTCCAGCTGCTCCACAGTAATGACAAAGATGCTGCTTCTTCTATTTAGACTGTTGAGTATTATCCTTCTTAGTCCTAGGATTTTTAGTCTCTTTTTTAGCAATTTTAGGGGGTGCTCCTAAGATAGACTTACCATTGTCTATGTTCTCACTAGCTAACACATTTTTCACGTCATTGTTCTTAGATTCAACATTATTAGTAGGAGAAACAAAAAAAGGAGTACTAGAGGAAGCAATATTAGGAGAAGAGAAATCATACCCTAAACCTGTTCGATCAGAAGCAGATTTTTGAAGACTGAGCATCTCATCAAGCTTTGCACTTGAAGTCCTTTCCAACTGAGCTCTGACTCAGAACAGCTTGGCCTTAAGCTTCTTAGTCTTCTCAGCCAAAAAGTTGTTCTCAAATTGCAATTCTCCAATGGTTTGATTTGCTTCATCAAAATTTGTGGAGAGCTCTTCTCGATCAAGCTCCAAATCACTTAGCTTCTTGATGGCCAGCCTATATAGTTTCTCATGCTTCTCAAAAACTTTATACAACTTTTCATAGGTTGTATGGATATCATCTTGATCTTCCATTTTCTCGAACTTAGAGTCCACCAAGTCCTTTTCATCATCCACATCTTCAACAATCCCCTCAGTAGGATTTATAGTGGCAGTGAAGGCATTTAGGATCCCATCATCCTCATTGTCGAAGTCATCCTCAGGAACGGTGTCGCTCAATGTAGCAGCAAGTGCCTTACTTTTCCCAATGGTCTTGAGATATGTAGGGCACTCTTGTTTCATGTGACTGAAACCTTGACACCCAAAGCACTTTGGTCCTAAGGGAATAGTGTACTGGCCGTCATTCCTAGCATCCTTCTTCCCTTTGTCTTGGCTCTTAAACTGAGAAGAACTAGATTGCCTACGGTCCTTATCAAAGCCCTTTTCATTAGCATTCTTCATGAACTTCTTAATTTGCCCCGTGATGTAGGACTTCATTTTAGAATCTTCATCGTTTGAAGACTCATCTATGTCACTGCTCTTGGCCTTCACTGCTATGCTCTTGCTTTTGCTCAATTTCCCAATCCTAGACAAACCCAACTCATAGGTCTACAGATTGCCAACCAGCTCTGTTAAAGGAATTTTGTCAATCTCCTTTGATTCTTCAATGGTGGTGATCTTGGCATAAAATCTCTCAGGTAGAGATCGAAACACCTTTCTAACAATCTTGGGTTCAGGAATGGTTTCCCCAAGATTAAAGGCTGAGTTCACTATGTCCTTGAGCTTGGCATAGAACTCATCAAATGACTCATCCTCCTCCATCTTGATTTCTTCAAAGCTTGTAGTGAGTCTCTGAAGCTTCAAATCCTTGACATCCTTGATTCCCTCATAAGTTGTCTGGATAATGGTCCACACTTCCTTAGCAGTTTTAATGGAAGATATCTTCTTGAACTCCTTATTCGTGACCGCACTGAATAAAGCATTCAATGCACTGTTGTTAAAGTTTGCCACCTTGATCTTAGCATCATCCCAATCGGCCGGCGCTACCTTAGGCTTGGTCCAGCCTATCTCCACAGCTTGCCACACTTTCTCATCTAAAGACTATAAGAAAGCTTTCATGCGTACTTTCCAGTATGCATAGTTAATACCATCAAATAAAGGAGATATTATAAGAGATTGTCCTCTATCCATGACAAACAGGGGTCAATGGATCACACAACAAAGATAAAAACCTAATCAGAGTGTGTCTGCTCTGATATTACTTGATAGGCCAAGAATGTATTGACCCCTTGTGATAAATTAACTAATTAATTAGTCAAGTTGATTAATTAATCAGATTAACATACAATATGCATGGCAGCACAAACAAATCACCAACTAAGTAAATATTCAGTGAAAAATAAATTGACAGGGTGATTTGTTTACGAATGGGAAAAACCTACACGGCAAAAATCTCATCGGGTGATTTTAAGGTCACCACTCCCGAGAATCCACTATTATCACAACAAGCGGTTACAAGTAAAGGAATCCCAAAACCCTATACCAACCTACAATTGAACCCATACCCCAATACCCAATTAGACTTGTTCTGTAGTGACAATCTCTCCTTTTAATGCATGGCTCCTAGTACGTGACTAACCAATAGATGCGTGGATCCCAGTACGCGACTCAATCACCAACTTGAGAAAGAATGTTGGTTGCAAAGTTCTTCAGTTCATCACATGATGAAGATCACGAAGCTCCTTGGTTACAAAACCCTACGGTGTACAAACGCAACAGCTTCTTTAAGAGAAAGATGAAATAGGACAAATTCTATCTCCGGTCACAATTTGCATGAACACAACTTTGCTTCACACTTGCACAACCTTTGATGTCCCTTAAAACAATTCTTATATATGTTTAGGGTTGTGAGAAAAGAAAGCTCAAACATCTATTCACGGATTGGAGTGAAATCAGATCTAAAAAATTGATTTTCATAAACCTTAACAGATACCCAATCTATTGAGCAGCTGTCGAGCCTTGAGCTAGAACAACATTTTAAGCCTCGATAGATACTAGCTTTCAAGCTAGCTGTCGAGCTTTAAAATCCATCACTTCTTCACTTGATTCTTGGATAGACTTGCATGGCTTTAACACTTGAACTTGTAACATTTTTCTTTGAAGTATTAAACACATCCTAGATCTACCCAATTACAAGTAAAGTGCGTTTTGTCAAAAGATTATCCAATTCTATAATGACATATGTTCCTAACATGATTCACATATGTCCTAACACAAATGAAGAGTGAAACAAAAGCAGAAATAGTGGCTGTCATCCATGTGAAATACCTAATTTTGGTGGTGATATGGGTCCATTGGTTCATGGTTGGTATCAACTGTCATCCAACTTGTGCTTTTATATGGAGAACAGGACCACTTAAATAGAAGAAACACAATTTTACATTTGAGTAAATAGTGCCATCAATCACTGTCTTCACTTGTATGATTACTAATTAGATCTTGTTGGGTGGCTTTTCTAAGTGGAATGTAACAACAAGTTTCCTGCAATAGGGGATAATTGCTCTTTATGCGTATTTAATTTGCTTTTTATACATTTTTCGAAAATTGTTTTACATATCCAAATCATCAAAAAACAGTTGGTGTCTTGACTTGATATAAGAAGAAATTTTCATAGAGCATGCTAAAAAAAAAAAAAAAAAAAGAACAATTGGTGTCTATTTGAAAACAAAGCATGCCAAAAAAACCAAAAAAAAGAAAAAAGAAAAAGAAAAAGAAAAGGATTATCACTAATGCTACAAAGACATTGCAACACATTTCATGATTATTGAAGTGGTTACTTGTGAGTAGTGGAGAAAAAGTAGTGAGGTCAAGAGTTTCAGTCTCTACCACTCACAATCACTACTTTAACAATTATGGAATTTGTTGTGAAAAGAGTTGTCCATAACATATTGAGGAACTATAGTTATGTTAAGGGACAATCGCATGGTAGACTGTTAACGGTGTCTTGTTCCAATCTTGTCTCCTTTTTGGGTTAGAGAAAACTTGTGCACGGTGAGCACTAGCTAGGTCGAGTTAGCATTGACAAAGGCATTTGGCCACCTCTAATGAGATGGGGGAACGATTGAAATAGTATTAAGAAAGAAAGACTGAAGTGTTTAGGGTAGATAGTTACTTATTCAATTGCTAATTTGATAATAAATTAGATGTTGGAGTAACATTGCAAATTGATTTAGGATGTTGATTTCAAAATTTTGATATATATATATATATATAGGGTGTACATTGCCAATACTATAGTTTGGGGCGAATGGTTGCAATTAACTGAGAGATCGAGGTGAATAGGATGGACAAAATTGGTTCCCATTAACAATGAAGAACGCTATGTTGTCATTGATTGCAATGGTTGCTCCTGGAGTACTGTGACGTAATGCTTCCTCCTCACATATTTCATGGTAAATCTCTGATTTAATTAGTAAAATTCAACATTAATGTGAGAAGACACCATATCGCCATATACCTAATAATTATTCTTTAAACGAAAATAGCAAATCTTGATACCCACTGTCCTAAAGTTTTGATTGGGTCTTCAATTTTAAACCATGTGAGAAGATATTTATGGTACAATGGGGGTTCAATCTCAAATCCATAATGGGGACTGGAGTAGACCAGGTTATACCTTTAAAAATTCGAAGTAGGCCCAATATTTTCCTGCCATTAGCAAAATTAAATTACGCAATGCTTACAAGATAAACATGGTTACCACTACGAAATTTTGTACCAAAGCCACTCAAGTCATGGGGCCTGAAATGATACATCCTCTTCAAAGTTTTGACTTCTTTTTTGGTATTGAGTATAACAGATTCATCAGTACCAAAAAAAATCTGAATCAATTGGCATGGTGACTAATACATCTCTCTAAAGCAAACACGATTTATTACACGGAACATGGTTCTAGACACTTCCACTGGCAAAATAATCCAACTGTAAGCAATAACCATTTATATTGCAAAAGCATGCAAATGATTCCAGCAGAATTTGAAAACCAAACTCTTATAAAATCTCATCATCCTCTTCCTCCTCTGAAGAGGATCAACTACTATTATAATTTGATTCAACATTCATCCTGGGCAATTAAACAGCAAATTTTAACTCAAATAGTACAAATTAGACAAAAATACCCAACAATAACAGATTAGACCAAACACAAATCAGCTCACATGAAACACAAAAATACCCATTTGATAATAACCATTAACCTCTAACAATTGACACTCAACAATAACAAATTAGACCAAACACAAATCAGCTCTAGTAATTTCGTAATAATACATCATCAAAGAAAAAAGGAAAAGAGCCCAAAAAACAAAAACAAGAAAGCAAAAATAAGAAAAATGTATGTACCCAATACCTTTGAGTGATTGGGTCCCTAAAATTATGAACCTCTTTCAAAAACTGTGAAAGACCCGCATAGACTTGCTAAATCACGCACACACACACAAAAAAATCTAAAATTAGAAAAGGAGTGTGAGAAAAGGACAAGAAAAAGAAGAGTAGAATCCGATGAAGAACAAAAAGCAACCATGAAGGAATGGGTTATTTGGAGACACTACAAAACACGTGGCTATAGGACTTTTTTTTTATTTTTTATTTTTTTTGTAATGAGCAGAGCCTTTGCACTACAATCCCTCGAGACCCAAATTCTTCTTCAATCTCTAACAAGTAACAGAGAAGCCCATCACCAAGCCTATAAGTAAAACTCACCAAAAGTACTTGATTTCTTCAATCTCTCTCTCTCTCTCTCTCTATCACTTTCTCGTTTCTCATTTTTTTTGCCTCTCTCAACACTTTGCCTGCAAAAGCCTAAAGAAGATCACCATGCTCTCACAACTTCACCTCAATGGCTTGGCCCAAGATTTAAGCTATCAAATACTCAACCAAATCGATTAAATGAAATGATAATCATTTGATTATGCTAGTAGGAATCCATGTTTGAATTATTGTTTGAAGGGGCCGGGGCTAAAATTCCCATGGCAGCTTATTGTTTTTATTCTATAAAATTTTAAGTTGTCTTGTTCTAATGGAGGGAAACAGTTATTACACAATCATTTCTTTTCTTTTCTTTCCTATCATTCTTGGTCACCAAACAGATTAAGGAGTGGAAAAAAAAATAGTGGTTGGGGTTAATGTTCAACAATTAAGCAAATGGGTATTTGAAAAAGTGTAGGGAAAGAGTGAAATAGACAAGATGGAAACAATTCCAAGGAAAAAAAAAAAAAAAAAAAAAAAAAAAAAAAAAAAAGGAAATAGTGAAGAGAGCACAAGAGAAAAAAGATGAGGAAGAAGAAAATTGGACCCCACCAACAAATATCATGATTATGGTGCAAAACTTCTTATTGTTCTTATAGAAATACAAGACGTAATTTTCTAAGTTGGGAATGGGATGGCGAATTGGGAGGGGTTGAAGAGAAGACATGATGATGAAAGAGAGAATGAGACAAACAGAGAAAATCTGAAAATTTGTGTTCCAGTTGGATTGCCTATATGCTTTGTGTCAGTCATCATATTTAAAATAGGAGATAACTAGAGGTGCTAAACGAGAGGGGAGCGCCAGGAAATTTTTTTCTTTTAACGCTGTTTAACTCATCTATATATATAAAATGGGAGATAACTGGAGGCTACTAAATAGGGCTATATAGAAACCCAATCAACCCGACCCACCCACCGCTGCTGACCGGACTCGACCTGCTGCCGATCAAACCGACTTCTCCGACAATCGGCGACGGGTATATTCCTCCAAAACCCGAGTTTTTTGGGTCGGTTGTCAGTTTTTCTTCCTCCAAAATCGGATCAACCCGATCCGACCAACCCACAACATTTCTAGTGATATTTGATCATTCCAGAAAGTTTTGAGATGTTTTTTAGCTAGATTTTGGCTAGATCTGGCGAGATTTCGCTAGATCTATTTGAGTTCTTGGTTAGATCTGGCGAGATTTCGCCAGATCTGGTCGAGATCTTGGCTATATCCGACGAAATCTCAAAGGATTTTGGCCGATTTTCATGGTTTTCTCGCCGGTTTTTCTCTATTTTCCAAATCTTGATTACAATCGAACCCAACCGCCGTTCGCTGATGTTCCAGCCCATCCAAACCGATCATCCTCTCGGTCGGTGGCGGGTTGAAAGTTTGTCCATTCGATCTGGTTGGGTCAGTTCCGGGTTGGGCACAAACCCGACCCAAACCGACCCGTGGATAGGCCTACTGCTAAACGAGAGGGGAGGGCTAGGGAATTTTGCCTTTTAACGGTGTTTAACTGATCTATATATATATATATATATATATAACTGAAACCTTTGAAATTTTCACAATTTTCTACATCAACACAATATTAAAATAAAATTATTTTTGTTTAGTCCAAATTTAACAAGGAGTGAAACTCTATCTCTCTAACAAGTCCAACTTAAACTCAAACTCATCATTATCATTTTTTTCAAACAAAATTATTTTTGTTTGATCCAAACTTAACAAAAAGTGAAACTCTAACCGAGACTTTAGACTTTTTGTTGACCTCTCCAGAGCTTGCCACATTATTATTATTTTTCTAAAACAAAATTATTTAACTTTTTTTTTTTAACTACATAATGCATGTTATTTCACTCACATTAAGATTAAAAAGAAAAAAGAAAGAGACTCATGTTAGGACTTTTCTCTTCCCATCTCAAAACCCTAGCCTAACTTGGTCACGCTAGAACTTAACCCATCTTGGTCTTCTCGCTCACATATCTTTGCCTTTTGAGAAGCTAAGAATTGAACAAATACCTTGAATTAGTGGCGACGCCACGTTATACTCAGGGTGTTCCTAGGAACACCCTGACTTGAAAAAAAAAATAGGAACACCCTCAATCAAAATTAAGAACACTCTCAAATTTTTTAAAAAAATTTATTTGTTCTACTTTCAAGCCAAACAAAAAAAAAAAAGCCCAAAAAAAATTTCAACTAAAATCTGAAAAAAAAAAATTGTAACAGAGCAAAACAACAGACGACAAGCCCAACTCAAGCCCACAGCAAGCCTAACAACTTCTCCAAAAAAAAAAAAAAAAAAAAAAAAAAAAAAAAAAAAAACCAAACCGTAAATCACTAAATCAGAAACCTCAAATCAGTAAATCAGAAATCACTAAAGCTAAAGAAACCTAAAAAAGAGCAACAAAGCAAGAGCAACGCCTCCCCTTAGGCCTTAGAAGTTAGATCAGTCTAGTCACAAACTCGCAGTCCAAACTCCAGAGCACATCGTTGCCCTTCATCAGCGATCGATCTAGTCACAGTCCAGAGCATGTCGCACTGATCGGAGTTCGCTCATCGGAGATTGCTTGCACATGGCACATCGCGTCAGTGCATTGCACATTGTCGCTCGACGTCGGTCACTTCCTCAGCCTTCAGTCTTCAGGCCTCCCTGCTCGGCCGGCGGCTGCTCCGATGCTCCCTCAAGGTATTTCTCTCTCTTTTTCTCTCTGACTCTCTTTATCTCTCACTCACTCTCTCTCTCTCTCTCTTTCTCCCTCTCTCTCTCTCTCTCTATCTGAAATGAAATGAAATAACGAATGAGTCTCTGTCTCTCTCTCTCTCTCTTTTTATTCTTTTAGAGTAAGTTTATGATCTGAAATCTGATTGGGCCAGATTGGCTGAAGCATTAAAGCTTTAACTTTATTAGTATATTGCCTATATTTTGACTTTTTGAATTTGGCATTATATGAGGTTTTTTTTTTTTTTTTTTTTTAGTTTAATTATCTGAGGATTCTTATCCGTTGGTTGGTGTGTGTTGGTGACTTGGTGTTGGAGTTGGTCAGTTAGTGAGATACTAATAGATATTGTCTTTTGGTGTAATGTTATTGTGATGTGTGATTGTGACATTTTCTGATTGGCAGTTGGCCTGATGGGCACATGGGGCCGGGTAATTAAGTAAAGCAATGTAATGTGCACAACAACATATGGGATGTGTAATGTGCACATGGGATGCCGGATGTGTGTTAGTGCAACTAATAAATAATAATTCAATTAACTAATAATTAATTGGAGAAAAACAACTAATAAATAATCATTAATAATTTAATTAACCAATACATTATAAAAGACAAACAATTTAAATTATGTTAGGCTAAACAACAATTAATAATTTTATAATTAATGAAACAGCAATATAACAAATTATAGTTTATAAAAGACAAACAAATTAATGAAACAACTAAACAACAATAATTAATAATTTTATTAATATTTCAAATGAACTTATAGTTTATTGTTTATTCTTTTGGGAGATCAATAGATGAATACATTATAATAATTAACATATTTCAAATGAACTTAATATTTCCAATACATTATAATAATTAAGTTAACTGTACAATCGAATGGGAGATCAGTGGATGAATGATTGCTTGATTGTGTATATTGAAAAAGATGTAGCTTGTAGCATTGATAATGAAACTATCATGCAACGACTTCAAAATATGAAAACTCGTAGAAGGAAATTATAAACTTTATGTATTTCCGTATTTTTTGATTGTTGTTGTTGTCAATATATAAATTTTTTTTTTTTATTAGATCGTGTAATTTATGTTTGTTGAGGAACACCTTGGAAAAAATTCATAGAGTCACCACTGCCTTGAATAATGGGACAATGGATTTATGCTCTTCAGATATTAGTGATATGCCTAATCATGGGTGTACTCCAGATTTGTATACATATGGTACTCTAATTCATGTGTTATGTGGATTTGGGATGATTGGCGAATCAAAGGATAGATGTTCAAACAAATGGAAACAAAAGGTTGTTTGCTTAATTAGACATATCATCAATTTTTAGGGGATGAGCTTAATTATTTATTCTTTTTAATAATAAATATTTTTAGTGCAATAGTATTGATAAGTATAGAAAATTCAAAAGGTTGTTTGCTCGAATTTGAAGCTCTATGTGTCCTCCTCATATCATGGTCTTTGTTTATATCTTTGTCATTTATGTTTTCAAAGGCTGTTGATGGGAAAATTAAGACTTGGTTGTGTAATATGTATTTGTTCAAAAGGTATTAGTTTTGTATAGCTTTTTGAAGTTTTGCTTTATTAATTTAAGAGTTGTGAATTGCTTTGTTGATCTTAGTAATTTATATTTTCAAAGGTTGTTGATGGGAAAATTAAGACTTGGTTGTATAATATGTATGTGTTCAAAACTAATACCTTTTGAGAATTGTGAATTATTGACAGCATAAGCACGTGTTAGGTAGGCTTTGAGAATTGTGAATTACTTTGTAGGTTTCAGTAACTATGTACCTGCAGTGAATTATTGACAGCATAAGCACATATGTCAGGTATTTTATTTTATTATGATCGTTCATTTTTTAAAATGCTACCTTGCAAAATGTCTATAATATGCATATTATTAACTCAATTTTCTATTTCTAAATTTTAACAGCTTTCCCGTGCACTGCATGGGTTTGCAACTAGTTTGATTAAATAATTATGTGTTTAACACGTGAGAATTTAAGAAACAACACAGGTAGGTTTTGTATTTAAGTTTTGTCTTTACTGAATTGTTTCAATAACTTCTAATAATCTCTAAATCTTTTGATCTTTAACTCTTTTTTTTTTTTTTTGTGTGGTATTTTGGATGTTTTAACATCTAAATTTTTGCTTTAGTTTTTACAATATTTAAACCTATATATATATACATATATATATACACACACACACACACATATATATTGTTTCAATAATTTATATGAAGTGAATCTTTTGATTCTTTAATATTTTTGGTCTTTCAGAAGTTTTAACATCTGAATTTTTGAGTTATTTTTTTGCAATATCTAAAACAATCTGGCAAATTCCAATGACTATAGATATGAATTATTCTTTTGAGGGTAACACATTTATCTCTTATTTTTATATTTCTTTGCCGAACGGTCACATATATTTTGCTTTTACTATAATTTGTAGGCTTAGAATTTTTTGATTCTTTAATTTTTTTTTTTTTTTTTTACCTTTTGGAATTTCTAACTTATGTATTTTTGAGTTCATTTTTTACAATATAATGAAAAAAAAAAAAAAACACATAAACCTAAATATAAACATAACATAAACATGATCGGTTCCCAATCACCTTTTTACTAGTGTTTAAATGTGTTCCAAAATTTAGCTAAATTTTTCATTTTCTTCATTTTATCATTGTTTTTATTTTCTATTGTGTGTGAGTGTGTGTGCGCTCGCACGTATTGGTATAAATAGCCTAATAATGTTTTTTTTTTTTTTTTTTTCATGAAGCTGGAATTGATAGTAATCATGGATCAGCATGCTGCGGTGAATTTGTACGCACTGGTAACCAAATAAATTCCAACTTACTAGTTGTATTTATACAAAAGTATTATAAATGTATGATAAGAATTATTATTTTCAATAAAACTAAAATAGAAACATAACAGAAACATAAACATAAACATTAATATGAACAATAATGTTTTTTTTTTTTTTTTGAAAAACAACAATAATGTTTTTGTTGGTATTTTTAAATGGATGCTGCAAAAAATAATTTTGGGCTGTCAATAAGCTTTTACTAGTGTCTCTTGGTTTTTTTTCCCTATATTTATTCAAGGTCTTATTTATGACTTGAGAGAGAAGTGGTGGCATTGTGTTGTCTCATAGTTCATACTTCACACGCTTGGTTGACTTTCCATTGGAAGTAAAAAGAGGGAATTACAATTTCACAAATAATATAATCATACAACTAATTAACCAAATTGATGTAAAGTTTAAGTCTCATATTCAAATATAAGATTCAAGATGTAGTTTAAGAATTTTTTTTTTTTGAAATTATTGTTTAAATATTACACAATCATTTTTGGGGGTGTTATGTAAGTTTTAACTCTACCATTGATTTTATTTTGGGCAAATGAATGTTTATCCGTAATTCTGTAAGACTTCATTTCTTTAATCTTCAATGATGAATCCACTCTACATTGCAGAGTTTGTATTCTGCTGAAAGTTACATTAATTTGCATGGCATGAGAAGTGGATTAGCTGCATTAATACTTTGGTGTCTTTAGACAATAATAACCATAAGGTGAGAAGTGGTAGTTTAGATAGAGGCAAGGCATAGACAAAAATATAGTCAAAAAAATTTTGTATTTTAAAAAGCAGAGGGAGGGAGAAGTATAATAAGCTAACTAAGTTTAGATGTTGACATTTGGAATTTTGACATTTTCCAATTCTTAAATTTAAATAATAACAAATCTATTTGTTGGCTCAAAATAAAAATATATATTCATATTTATGTTTATGTTTGTGTGTAAAAATAACAATTCTTATTATATATTCATAATCCTTCAATTTTTCTAAATTGTGCATATAAACAACCAGAAATAGAATTTATTAGGCTATTTATTAAAAAAAATACATATTAGAAAATAAAAAACATTTAAGCACAATATTAGTTGATTTGTACATTGTTTTTGTTGGATTTAATACACAAAATAATTTAGGCCTTTTGTGATTATGTAAATAAGAATACAAATAGATTCAATTATGAAGAACAAAAACATATGTTAGAACAAGAACAATAATAGAATCTATAACCAATATAAAAATAGAAATTTATAAAATAATTCACAACCCAAATGCATAAATACTGAATTATATAAATTTTGATTAAGACTTGTGTTTGACGTGATCTCCCTAAGACCAATTTTACCTTACACAATCGACGCTTTAAACTCTTGGGTGTTTATCTTCTAATAAACAATAATCATAGCAAATAAAAGAATCACAAAAATTTGAATGCTATAGCAAACAAAACTGTCCCTTTTTCGCTCTTTAACTATTAATGTGGGACTCCCTATTTATAATGTTGTCACATGAATGGACATATTGTTCCATAATAATAATAAATACTGCTTTAGAATAAAAAATACTTTAAAGTAACATGCATTGAGATTCCTAAGGACATGAATCCATAGTCGGCTTCTAAAATTGAAAGTTGCTCACATTGGTGTTCACTCTCTTTATGCTTGTCAATTTGTATGATTTTCATTACCAAGAGCCACAAAAAAGGTCATACTCAATGCATAAGCTCCCTACTTCTTTTTCTAAAAACAAATCTCCCTAGTTATTGTGAGTTCTTGGAGGGATAATTGGCAGGCAGCCTTATCCCTAATTGTGGAGAGGTCCATTCTTGTATCTAAAGCCATAAATAAAATTTAATTATAAGCAGTAGTACCCTCCAAAAAAATGAATTGGATAAATTTTACATTTCGACCAATGTCTGAATAGAGGCTTGGGCATACATAAATGTCATCTGTTTGACATCTACTCTGACTTCTGACCATGCCACTCTATCTATTGCCTTTCAGCGATCCCACCAGTACCTAAAAGCTGGAATATTTGTTTGAAAAGAAGCGACTTTTATGGACCATAGCTTCTCAATAGAACCAGTTATTTTACCAATTCCTTTTGCATGTCTCTACATCAAGCACCAATCATTTCATTGTGTTCAGGAATTGTATTTTATGGATTTCTTGTCAAGTTGCTGTCTCCAAATCAAACACAATTCTTCTTTTAATGGCTTATTCACACCTTTCGCCAAGTCACCAAAATCCCGTCTCTCAATGACTCGTTGGTGGTGTCTCTAAAAGCTCCAGCACCATTTTAATGGCTCTTTGCTGTTTGAGGGTGTTGGTGTGAACAATGGGATTGCTTGCCCAAGGGGTTGGGTTTGGGAAATAGAATAATAAATTATTGTGAGTATAAATTGAGGTGGATTATTTTGGCCTTCATCCGGATAAAAAACGAGAGAGAAAGCGACGATTTTTAATGAGAGGGGAGCCAGTCCCATTTGATTATTGATCGGTAACTATAACGTGCTATGTTTTGTTTTGATAAGTTTTTCTAATTGATAAATTATGCACGTTTATATGGTCCTAAAACTAAAGTGAACTCTCCCTGGACTGTTCGTTCAACTCATACATGCTACCATATAATTCCATGTTTAATAAAATTGGTGTACTGTAGTGAGTTGTGGACCCACAGAAAGTGTAGATTGATTTTGAAAGGCCAAGATGGTTAGAATGAAAGCCAACATCTGCCGCTTATTTTCATATTAAATGGATTACTTTAATTGTCCCTTCGGACCCTAAATCTGTCAGGCCGATTGTCTCATTTTTCCTGCTCTATAATCCTTCAATAAAAATTTATCACATATTATCGTATTTAATTCGTTTATAATTTTCAGCACTTTTTTTACTTCAGCTTTCTAAAGCAAATAAAAAAATCAAATAACCCAAGCCATCCCACCACTGGTCCTGAAGTTGAGACTTGAGATACTGCTTCTTTTTCTTTTCTGCTGTTGGAGGGAGGCAAAGAAACAAATTGACGAAGATACATGAAGAAGAATTAAAGTAGAGTATCGTTTTGATGATTATGATGTTGAGGAAAGGATATTGCTTTATTTTTGTTTCGTTGTTCCTATCTCTCTAATGAGAGATATGATCCACTTGGATCTTGGAGCCTTTTGCAATTCGTAGTTTTATAATGAATATTACCTGACCTTTTAAAAGAAGCTAACAAACAAGTTGTTGCTTTTTATTTAATATGATTAATCTATACTATTAATACAAGAATTCCCCTGTTTCGTCTCCAATTTTTGACATATCAAAATATCTCCATACAAATTCTAACATAATATACTCTTTAATTTAAATTTTTTTCCAACAAAAAAACAAAAAATGTTAAAATAGTAATACTATCTCACGTACAAACTACTTATTCTTATTCTAATATTTCTATAGTTTCATTTTTAATTCTTTAAAACATTCCAAAATTTTTGTTATCTAAATTCTATACTTTTATCACAAATCCCTATTCATCCACACTAATTTATATCATTTTTCTTTTGCTCAATTCTCAATTTTTTTTTTTTTTTTACTTATCACAATTAATAAATTCAAATGTCTTATTGGTTTCAACTTCTTACAATTCTCTTTCTCATTTTTAAACAATATCTTATGTTACCTTACCTCATTCTTAAAAAAAAAAAAAAAAAAAAAACAGTTATTTATATATCACTTTTAAGCATTATAACATTAAACCAAAAAAATAAATAAATAAAAAAGAGTATTATTGCACATGCAAAGCGCATGTATAAGTCTAGTTTACAGTATAAGACCATAATAACATGATAAATCATTTTACAACCAATTAAAGTACAAATAAATAATAATAAGTTTATAAATTTTATAAAGGTTATAAAAAATAAAATTGATTTATTAAAAATAAAATTGAAGTATAAATAAATAAAATAAATTTATAAAAATTAAAAATTTTATAAAAAATAATTAACATTAGAAAATATAGAATTTTATTTCATGAATACACTACCAAAAAAAACTGGGCTATTGCTGCGGGCCAAAACCACCACAAAAGCCCAAAAAACCGCCGTTGAAGGCCCATTTAGTCTATTGCGGCAGTTCCTCCCGCCAGCCTTGCATTACTGCAATAGTTCTATTGCGGCGGTAACAAAAAACGCCACAATAAATACACCTTTTAGTGGCGTTTTTGGTTTTTTGCGGCGGGCAGAAAACCACGGCCATATGTTCTCAAAAATCGTGTAAATAGATTTTTAGTGGCAGGTTATGCCCGTCGCTATTGTATACACCTTTAGTGGCGAGCAAAAGGCGACGCTATAGAGAACCAATTAAAATGGACTCATTGCACTTTTAGCAGTGGGGTAGAAACACCGCTATATGTGTAAACCTTTTAGTGGCGTTTTTTGACCGACGCTATAGGTTTTTTTTTTTTTTTTTTTTTTAACCAGCAAGTATTAAAACCACTATTTTTTTTTTTTTTTTTTTTTACAAACCTGTTATGAAGAACCTGCAATAGTTTTAGCTCTACTAACACAATACCACAAATGCAACTAATTAACAACACCACAAATGGATCCAAACTAACGTATTAACATAAAAATATATTATCAAATACATATAACATTGTCTATAACCGTTATCAAAGTTCCAAAGTATTTAAACAAATCATTCAACACTTTTGCAAGAAGAACCATTATCGAAGTTCCAAAGTATTTAACCAACTCCTTTTTTTTATATATATTCATTTTAACTAGGAAATGCCATTTAACCTAGAGGTCATTGGTCACCAACACCTGAATTTGAAACATGTCTTTTCTGCAATCCTCTTGTTCAAGAAACAATATTACACCAGGTCTTTAAGTAGAGTTTTAAAAAAATTGACAACAGACCCAAACAATGAACACGACAATATATCAAAATGACATTGACTCACTTGCATGTAACAAGACTGTTTTACTCTTAGCAACAGGTATCAGCATCAGCAAAAGGTCACTGTTAGGACATATGTGATTCATTTGTTAGGAACATATGTCACTATTTTTATGTAATTGGCTAATCCTCTGACAAAACGCACTTTACTTGTATTTGGGTAGATTTAGGATGTGTTCAATACTTCAAGAAACTTTGTTTCAAGATCAAGTGTTAAAGCCATGCAAGTCTGTCCAAGATTCAAGTCTAAAAAGTGCCTGTCATTAAAGCTCGATAGCTAGTCATCTACCGAGCTTAAAGAGCTATTCGAGCCCCATGGCTCGACAGCTAGCTCGACAGATAGGCATTTGTCGAGGTTTATGAAAAACAGAATTTTAGTTCTGTTTTGACTCCAATCCGTGATTATGTGTTTGGGCCTTCTTTCCTCACAACCCTAGACATATAAAATGATTATTTTAAGGGCTGTCAAAGTGGACACAAGTTGCACAAGTGTTGAGAAAAGTTTGTTCAAGCAAATTGTGACCAGAGACAAAATTTGCCCTAGTTCATCTTTCTTGTGAAGAAGTTGCTGTGTTTGTACACTGTAGGGTTTTGTGACCAAGCATCTTCTGGATGTTCATCGTGTGACAAACTGAAGAACTTTGCAGCCAACATCTTTCTCTAGTTGGTGAATCAAGTTGCGTACTGAGATCCGCGCAATTAGTTAGTCACGTACTGGGAGCCATGCAATACAAGGAGAGATTGTCACTACTGAACAAGTCCAATTGGATATTGGGTAAGGGTTCAGCTGTAAGTTGGTATAAGGTACTGGGATTCCTTTACTTGTAACCGCTTGTTGTGATAATAGTGGATTCTCGAGAGTGGTGACCTTAAAATCACCCAGTGAAGTTTTTGCCGTGTAGGTTTTCCTCATTCGTATACAAATCACCCGTGTCAATTTATTTTCCACTGCATACTTAGTTTAATTGGTGATTTGTTTATGCTACCATGCGTTTGCATGTTAATTTGATTAATTAATAAATTTGGCTAATTAATCAATTAATTCATCATAAGGGGTCAACACGTTTTTGGCCTATTAAGTGGTATCAGAGCAGGCACACTCTGATTAGGTTTAATCTTTGTTGTCTTGATCCATTGACCCCTGTTGTCATGGCTAAAATTGGCTTAAAGAGATCTTTATTTTCAAATACATCTTGTTTTTCTAATCTCCGCTTGTTTTAGTGTATCAAAAATTACAAGTCTAAAAGTTATTTGAATTCTATTATGATGACTATTGGAAAAGATCTTAGATTAACCAAGTAGAAACTAGACTGTCTTAGGATGAAAATGCGCAAAGGAATTCATCTGAGAAGAGTGAAAATTCAAGGTTTAGCTCGTAAAAGGCAGATAAGAGAAGTCACCATTCCCACTGATCTATCATCTTGTTAGGAAATATACATGTTTGCATCGCATACAAAATATACGTAGCGGAAAATAAACGGATCTACTTCATTCGCAATTGATAACATCGCATACAAAATATACGTAGCGGAAAATAAACGGATCTACTTCATTCGCAATTGATAACATGCACTATGTAAGTTTCAGAATATAAGAACAAGAGAGTGTACCTTGATGCGGTGAAATTCAAAACCAAATGAAGAAGTACTCAGGAACACTTTCAATCTTCACTCCAATTTCACTTGATGCCCAAGATGTGTGGTCTCTCAATTAGTTCTATGTTTTCTAGAGAGAATATATGAAAGAGTGTCTCTCTTCCTTATATCATATCATCTTATTCATTAAACATACAAACCATTTTATTCTATATAAAATTATGTATGTTTCTCTCTACATAACTGATTATCTAATTGGGCTAGCCTTTTGGGCCTTCCCAATTTGGCTTTAGTGTGTGGCTTGGAGTGGGACCAAAAAGGAACAAATAAAACACTAGCTCCAATGGGCCTTGGGCTTTTCTGTCAACTCTTGACAAGTCCAAAGTTACCATTAATTATATTTAATACAACTATATAAATATAATTGCACTCTAGGCCTCATTAATAAATTATATCCCAAGACTTTATTATACATGCAACCCCTTCATAAAATATTCGTAGTAATAAAAAGCCATGAATATAGACTGCCACTTTGTAAATTACTACATCTTAATCCTTGAGTACTCGGTTTAATCCTTTTAAGTTATTCACCATATATTTATAAAATCCAATTTCATAAATATATACTTTAGTCTTACTAAAGTGGTTAGGCCTAGCTCTCTGAATAACTGAACCCATTAAACTTATCTCAAGAGAATATTTTATATCTCCGTTAAGAGACTATGAATTCCATCTTGAGAATATATGTTCTATCAATACTAAATGTGACTGCCCAACATACTGAGGTTTTGACCATTACTTTAAATCTCACTCCTGATATATCAAACCAACCTACATTTCATGATCAGGTCCATTATTCTCTCAAGATTGAGAGTTCATGTGAATACAAGTCGTGAGATTTATTATTCAATTGACAGTCGTTAGGAGAATAATAAATCTCACAGTGGTCCAGTTCAATATGTCTTAACTCTTAAAACATATCAACATATTAACTAGAAGTCACCACTTCCATGATCAAGACAAATCATCGTAGTTAATATGTTATAGTCTTCGCGGATGAAATGCCCAATTTCATCACCGACTACGAACCAAAATTCTGAGTTTACAAAAAACTTGTGATCTATATCTTCTGTGACAAAATCACATAAATCACATACTATGCATCTCATGGACTATTTGATAATGTCCGAATATTCATGTTACCATTATTTTAGATAAGAATAAAACAACTTTATTAAACACAATATTAAGTCATCCATCATTTCTCACATAATGTCATACATAATATCATACATAGCATCATACAATAGGATTTAAGGGCACTTATCCCAACACATCTAAGCATGAAGTGTGTTTTATGATGAAGTTCGCATTTAAGATTATGGACACGTGTTTGTGGTACCTTGACAGCAGTTACTCAAAACACATGACTGGAGACCGATCTCTCTTCAAGGTTTTCAAGTCCAAGAAAGGCGGCAATGTCATTTTTGGTGATGGGAGAAAATCATAGATTAAAGGAAAGGGAGTCATCTCTCTACCTGGACTGCCGAACATTGCAAATGTTCTATATGTAGAAGGTCTGAGAGTGAACCTATTGAGCGTAAGTTAGATATGTGATCAAGACTTCATGGTGCTATTTTCAAAAGGAAAGTGTCTTGTCATGGATGAGTCAGGAAAGAAACTCATAAGAAGTGGTGTTCGCAAACTAGACAATTGTTATGGATTGGTTCCTGATGCTGACATTATGTGCAATAGCATTCGTTTACCAAATGAAGATCTATGGCACCAACGAATGGGACATGCTAGTTACAAACATCTCTCCATTGTATCTAAGCATGAATCAGTCTTGGGGATGCCAAAGCTTAGTAGAGTGAGCAATGTGGTGTGCGGACCATGTTAGCTTGGAAAACAGATGAAAGCTAAGTATCTAGGCACTCAGACATCTGCTACATCTAGACCATTGGAGCTTCTACATCTAGATATTATGGGTCCAACTAGAACCAAGTCTCTTGGCGGTAAGAGATACATCATGGTCGTGGTAGATGACTTCACTAGGTACACTTGGGTTATCCTCCTACAATCCAAATTAGATGCTCCTGAGCACATTGAAGCATTGTCCACGAGATTGCAAAATGAAAATAGCCTAAAGATTGATCGGATTCGAAGTGATCATGGTAAAGAATTCGAGAACTCATATATGAAGTCCTTTTGCACAAGATCAAGTATATCTCAAGAATCCTCTGCCCCTATTACTCCTCAACAGAACGGTGTAGTAGAAAGAAAGAACAGGGTTATTCAGGAGATGGCTTGAGCCATGTTGCACAATAAGGATATGGCTAGAAACTTGTGAGGAGAAGCTGCTAACACTGCATGTCATACGGTTAATAGAGTGTGGGAAAGTTTGATTCCCAGAGCGATGAAGGAATATTTCTAGGATACTCCTCCGCAAGCAAGGCTTATAGGGTATACAACAAAAGAACCATGAAGGTAATGGAAACAGTGAATGTTGTTATTGATGAGTCTTCAAATTCTTGCTTTGAGAAGGTTAGTGAGGAATTCCCCAAAGAAATTATTCCTCCTGAGCCAAAGGAAAGTCCAGAAATTGTTGAACAAGAGCCCGAATCCCCATGTACTCCTGGTACTCCTAGTGTTAAGGAAGATTCTACAGATATACCCACATCACCAGATTCTGAATCCCATGAAGAGAAAAGACCTTCTTCCAAGATTAAATTAAATCATCCTCCTGAAGTTATCATGGGAAACATGAATGAACTCACATTAAGAAAACAGACAGTTGTTAAATGTGTTGCTAACTTTGTGTCTTATTCTTGTTATTTGTCACAGGTTGAACCCACTAAAGCCCCTTCAGGATGAAAACTGGGTTGAGGCAATGCCCGATGAACTTCTTCAATTTCAGAGGAATGATGTCTGGACTCTAGTACCTAGACCGGCGGGTGAGCACATCATCGGCACAAAATGGATATTCCGTAATAAGACTGATGAGGAGGGTAATGTGATTTGCAACAAGGCTCATCTTGTAGCTCAAGGATACTCACAAATGGAAGGAGTAGACTATGATGAAACATTTTCCCCAATTGCCTGTATGGAGTCCATCAAAATTCTCCTTGCTCTAGCATGTCACTTAAAGTTCAAGCTTTATCAAATGAATGTAAAGATTGTCTTCTTAAATGGGCTACTTAAAGAAGACATCTATGTGGCTCAACCAAAAAGATTCATTGATCTACACTTTCCAGATCACATGTTATACCTTAAAAAGGCACTTTATGGATTAAAGTAAGCCCCTAGAGCGTGGTATGATCGACTCATACTATACTTGGTGTCACATAGGTTCATAAGAGGAAAAGCTGATCATACTCTTTTCATAAAAAGGGAAGATGGCGAGTTGATAGTTGCTCAAGTCTATGTTGATGATATCATCTTTGGGTTGACTAAGGAAGAACTTGCTCATGGCTTCTCAAAACTCATGCAAGCCGAGTTTGAAATGAGCATGATTGGAGAGCTGACTCGCTTCCTTAGACTGCAGATTCGTCAACAAGATTCAGGTATATTCCTTTCACAATCTAAATATGCTAAAAATCTTGTGACAAAATTTGGTTTAGAATCTGCTAGTTCTGTTAGAACCCCTATAAATCCAAATGTTAAACTCACTGCTGACTTGTTAGGTAAAACTGTTGATTCATCTCTTTATAGAAGCGTGATAGGTAGCCTTCTTTACCTTACTGCTAGTAGACCTAACATTAGTTACAATGTGGGAGTATGTGCTAGATATCAAGTTAATTCCAAAGAGTCTCATCAGATTGCTTTGAAAAGAATCGTAAAGTATGTCAAAACCACTGTTAACTTTGGTGTGTGGTTTAGCAAGGACACAAATGATGTCTTAGCTAGATAATCTAACACTGATTGGGCTGGGAATGCTGATGATATAAAGAGCGCATCAGGGGGTTGTTTTTATGTGGGTAATAATCTTGTCTCCTGGATAAGCAAAAAGCAAAGTCCATCTCATTATCCACTACAGAGGCTGAGTACATCGTTGTCGGTAACTATTGCACCGAACTCCTATGGATGCAAAAACTCTTCCATGATTATGGTATTTGTCAAGAGCATCTTACCATCTGCTGTGACAATACCAATGCCATCAACCTCTCTAAGAATCCTATTCAACATTCTCGAACTAAACACATAGAGATTCGACACCACTTCATTAGGGAGCTTGTCGAAGATGGTACTCTTACTCTTGAGTTTATTCACACTGATGATCAGAAGGCTGATTTGTTCACCAAACCTCTGGACAGCAAACGTTTTGAATTTCGTCGTCACAACATCGGTGTCATCTCCATGGATTGATCTCTCTCTTTCTTTTCCTTCCTTCTCATGCATTTGCATCTAGTTTTATGCATTGTTTTGTTTTATTTAACATGTTTTTGTTTGGTTATTTTTCTATTTTGTTTTGTTTTGTTTTCATTTAAAAAAATTTTGAAAAATCAGAAAAAAAATACAAATACAATGTGTGTTTGTGTACATTGGTACTTGTGTACCTTGGATGCCCATTGAAACAAAGTTTTCTAAACTTTGTATCTTTTGTAGCTTAGATGAGCATCTCTATACAAAACTAAGCAAGTGAGCTTTATGGCTCGTATTTGTGATGAGTAAGATTATGTAGTCTCTTGTACTTAACACTTATATCACTCTTTTTGATAGGTAGGATTAGAAAATCTTAAGAGAAATGCATATATAACCATCTCACCACTGTTGCCCACCAATCATAAAATGACATCTGTATACTTCAGCATAGCAAAAGTGCAATGTCAAAAGCTTAACATAATTGGGTAATTCTTTTCTATCTCTTACATGCCCATGCATGGTTTGCTTAATAAAAGAAAATATGCAAAGATTAATTAAAAGCAAAAAGATTAAAATGCTTTATATATGATTGTAAGCATGTGTTCTAGGAGATGTGAGAGTTATAAGATGTACCTCGAAGGTGATAGTCCCTTTCAAACAGTTATGATTGTGTGTGAGTTAAAGTGATTTTCTCATGTCTTAAATCGTCATAACATTTATACACTTATGCAATCTTGCGATGATTTTCACACACAACATGCAATATTCTTTACTACTCTTGATACATGTGCAGGAGCAATGTGATTTGGCCATCACAAGATTCACATGTGTTAATGTATGCTCACTAAACTGTCTTGACTTATTTTTGAAATATAAAATCGGTTAGACTTGTTTAGTATGTGTGTGTGTGTGTGTGTGTGTGTTTTTGGGATCAATGTGGTTAAAATTTTTGTTGAGAGATGATTTTGAGAACTTAAAATATTTTTTGGATCATTGGTTGAGTTGCATGCTTGATTGCATTCATATCTGTGTTTTTTCCATTCTTGAAAAACTATTTTTCAGCAATCTCGACAGCTCCTCGACACCTGGTTATTTGTCGAACTCTTAAGCTGATACTTATCGCAATCTCGACACTTCTGGACAGCCGATCGAGATTCCTTCTGTCTCCTCGATATCTTCTCGACAGCTATGTGGATCGATTGAGAAATCTACTGTCTCCTCGATAGCTGGTGGATCGATCGAGCTTCTTTAATCATGTCTGATAAATTGTTCCTCGACACCTTCTCAACAGCTACATCTGTCGAAGCCTGTTTTCTCGACACCTCCCTCAACACCTCTCGACACCTCTATTTGTCGAGAATTACTGAACTTCTATATAAGGGTCAAACGCAATTCGGACTTCATTTCCTCGATCTCTCTCGATTTGTCCGTGTCTCTCTCACTCCCTAAACCTCTCTCACTCACTCCAAATTTCTTCTCAAGGATTCTTCAAGCTTATTCAAGTTTTTCTTCACTTGGTAAGTCTCTAATCCCTCATTTTCATGCATTTCATGCTTTGAAACCTAAGTTTTTGAGATTTCTGCAAAATTTGGGGTTTTTCAAAATCAAAGAGGTTTTTGTGAAATTTTTGGGATGAGTTTTGAAGATTTGATCTTAAAAATTTCATGCATTGCATCACATTTGCATTATAACAGTATTATTATGCATTTTAGATGTGTGCAATTGATTATGTGCTGGTAGGATTGGATTGGGCTGAGCCCATGATGCCTTTTATATTGCATGTCACATGTTCATGCATTCCCATACATACGTTCTTACTCTTCAATATATCTTGATATATTTGAATTGTATTTGGGACTTTTCTGATTGTCTCTCTCTCTCTCTCTCTCTCTCTCTCTCTCTCTCTCTCTCTCTTCTGTTTACATTAGTGCATCAAAGGCACCAAAACATAAGTCTGCTCCGTCCCAGAACCCTCTTCTTTCCGGGGCATCCACTTCCACCGATCCTACTCTTTCTACTGTTCGGTTCCGTGATGAGCAACCCCAAAAGGACTTCTCAAAGAACTTTTCTCAACGAGGTGTTCATTCAAAACGCCGAGTCATTTTGTCAGACTTTTTCGACACTGACCTTCCCACTGTCATTCGCAGTAGGGGATGAGAGTCACTGTGTGACGTCTCAGTCACATGTCCATCCGTGCTGATCTAGAAGTTTTACTCCAACATGCATGGATTCGATTATTCAATACCTCTCTTTCATACTCACGTTCAAGGTACGCGCATAGTGGTCACACCGGAGTTGGTATTCGATGTGCTAATCGAATCCATCTAAGGACGCCGATGATGAGGATGATGATGATAGAGATGCTAGCTCTTCTGGTTCAGATAAGATGTCTTCTTGACACTCTTACCCTTTGTCACTCATGACAAAAAGGGGGAGTAGTTTTGATATATGAGAGTAGTCATACTTAGGGGAAGAGTTAGTATAAGACCTTTTTGTTAGGGGGAGTGTTGTTAGAGGATATTATGTATCTATTCTTTTCTTTCTATTTTAGATACGTTGTTCATGTACCTAAGATCTTGTGATCATATTGTGATAGCAAACCTTGTACTTGTTTATATATATATATATATATATATGCATTTGCGATTGCTATTATACTTCTTTCACTTATTTCTTCATGTGTTGTTTCTTTTCTCTTTTTATGCACATGCTTCTTATTTCTTGTATGTCATCTATTATTTCTGTTTCACACTAAGATGCCATGATGAGTTTTGTTTAAAGTGTTTCAGAAATACAAGTTGTCAAAGTCTTTCTTGCCATAGACTCTCTTCTTGCAAAGTTTTTCAAGAGTTTGTATTAGGATAGATTTTATTGTATTCAACAAATGAATATGAGTTGAGTGATTTATGAGTTTTCTCATATGTTTATTTGTTTGTTGTGGTTTTGTCATGGATTGCCAAAGGGGAGATTATTTCTAAATATGTGATTCACTTGTTAGGAACATATGTCACTATTTTTATGTAATTGGCTAATCGTCTGACAAAACGCACTTTACTTGTATTTGGTTAGATCTAAGGTGTGTTTAATACTTCAAG
The DNA here is from genome assembly GCA_033629205.1 of Lithocarpus polystachyus. Lineage (NCBI taxonomy): Eukaryota > Viridiplantae > Streptophyta > Magnoliopsida > Fagales > Fagaceae > Lithocarpus > Lithocarpus polystachyus. The sequence goes on from CM066166.1 coordinate 81,111,430, forward strand.
AAACTTAGTTTGAAGATTAAGTGTTAAAGCCATGCAAGTTTGTTCAAGTTTCAAGTCTGAAAAGTGTTTGTCATTAAAGCTCGACAGCTAGCCATCTATCGAGCTTGAAGAGCTGTTCCAGCTCCGTGGCTTGACAGCTAGCTCGACAGATAGGCATCTGTCAAGGTTTATGAAAAATAAAATTTTAGTTCTGTTTTGACTCCAATCCGTGATTATGTGTTTGGGTCTTCTTTTCTCACAACCCTAGACATATAAAAGGATTATTTTAAAGGTTGTCACAGTGGACATAAGTTGCACATGTGTTGAGAAAATTTTGTTCAAGCAAATTGTGACCAGAGACAAAATTTGCCCTAGTTCATCTTTCTTGTGAAAAAATTACTGTGTTTGTACACCATATGGTTTTGTGACCAAGCATCTTCTGGATCTTTATCATGTGATGAACTGAAGAACTTTGCAGTCAACATCTATCTCTAGTTGGTGAATCAAGTCGCGTACTGATATCCGCACAATTGGTAAGTCACGTATTGGGAGCCGTGCAATACAAGGAGAGATTTTCACTACAGAACAAATCCAATTGGGTATTGGGGTAAGGGTTCAAATGAAGGTTAGTATAAGGTACTGGGATTCCTTTACTTGTAACCGCTTGTTGTGATAATAGTGGATTCTCGGGAGTGGTGACCTTAAAATCACCCGGATTCTCATAAAAAAATCACCCGTGTCAATTTATTTTCTGCTGCATACTTAGTTTAATTGGCGATTTGTTTATGCTACCACGCATTTGCATGTTAATTTGATTAATTAATAAACTTAGCTAATTAATCAATTAATTCATCACAAGAGACTAATATGTTTTTGGCCTATCAGTCACTTTCTCAAAGCAAAGAAACAAATTTGAAAACAGAAAACCTCAGTAGTTTAATTAGTCTATTGGTGTTGGCTTACTAATGTTGGATTCCCATTCTTATCACAATCTCATACAACCAATTTTTGTCATTGTGACAACCATATAGCATTTCTCACAGCCATCATATCTAAAACATCCCATAAAAAAATTGTAACATCATCATAAACCTCAACATTAAAGCATTAAAAAATTTTCAAAAAAAGAAGCAAGAGTGAAAACCTTAACAACTGGGGACCTCTGTTGGACAAGAGTCAGTGCATTGGAAGAGGAATCATAAGCTGAAACAAAACCAAAAAAAAAAAATGTTACATAACAAGCAAGTAATAGGAACTTACTGGGTACTGAAAATTTTATATATATATATATATATATTTAGTTTTGAAATGCTAACCTTCAAGAGGAAGAGCTAGTTGGCCTTGAGGTTGAAGACCATAGGCATTGTTTCCTACACAAGGAAGAAGAAAATGGTCAAAATTAGAATAGTATCTCATAAGAAACTAATGGCTAGCTTCAAAAGTTTGGTACTAGGGAGATAATTTCAAACAATTTCAAACAAGTTTAAGGAGAAGAAATTAACCAGAGAGAGGTTTTGAAACTTTAAGACTCATCATCACTAAACTCATCATCATTAGACTCATAAACATCATCGCTAAGCTCTTCATTATCGATAAAGTCTTGTTCAAGCAATTCATCCTCACTGATCAACGATGTATCATAAATGGTTCATTCTTCATTAACTCGAGCCCAAGCATGGTTGTCATTTGCATCATCACATGCATCATCAGTAGTTATATTGTAAGGGACATTCTCAATATAGGTACCCACTTCATCTTTATCATCATCATCATCATCATGTGAAGCATTGATACCAACATCAAACACCTCCCCCTAGGTTTTGTTTTGGCCACCACCGCCCAATCTTTATGTCTCACATCTTCCACGTAAAACACTTACGAAGCTTGACATGCTAATACGTAAGGATCGTCAATCAATTAACCACCCATGTGTATCAATCGTGAAAAATTGACAGGAGGAAATCCAAACTCATCTTTTTTGCATCCTCTCCCACTAATAAAGTCAACCCATTGACATTTGAATAGTACATATTGATACTTGCCAGAGTAGTTCAACTCAATAATATCGATTAGTATACCATAATAAGTAGCACCACCTTCAGTAACAACACAAACTCCACTGTTTTGAGTTTTCTTAGTTACCTCAGAGTCATTGGTGCGAAACTTCACACCATTTATAACATAATGCTTGAACTATTTTGCTTCATTAACTAGATATCGAGCAAGCCATATGACTTTATCAGAGAGTTTCTTTTTCTCATATGCATCCATTGACATCACCTAATATAGACAATGACGTTTATTATAAGTATGCTATCTGAAGTATTACAACCAAGTTTTATATATATAGACATTGACATCACCTATTATAAACAACCAAGTTTTATATATATGCTTTACTTACATAGTTCCTAAACCAGCCGCAGAATTTCTCCATGTGATGCTTTTGAAAAACATCATCAATTACATGAAAAAGGAAATCAGCCTTGATCTCCGCTATGTGTACACTATGTAGACAAACGTGTTAGTGTTAAGTTAGAATATTGTACTTGGATGCTATGAAAGGATATGCAATTACATATTACTTACTCGTGAAATGGGGTGATTTCTTCACAATTGAATAGCACATAACGATGTGCTTAGATCCATGAATTTGAATCTAGTGTAATGCTCACCACCGCACCCATGGATTCCTTGACATTCCTTACAGGGCGATTGAATGCATTTTCAACAGATTTAAAATAGCACAAGCAGAGTGCTAAGCATTCCTCTGCTATATACCTTTCTACAATGAAGCCTTCTAGATAAGTTACATTATGCACATAAGACTTAAGTCTTGACAAGTACCTATTGGAAAACTCAAGATCAACAATGGAAAATTGGTGTGAAAAACAATTAATTAGATAGACAAAGTTAATATACATGTTACCTCTCTGTGGGATACATCCAACGATAATGAACTGAGTCAGCAACTTTGGCTTCGCTAGCCAAATGCATAACTAGATGTACCATCACTGTAAAGAAAGAGGGAGGGAATATCCTTTCCAACTCACACAATGTCACTACAATTCTCTTCTCAAGAGCCCCAAGTTCATCCACATTTAGTACTTTGGAACATTTCTCCCTAAAGAAACAAGATAAGCCAATTAAAGGCCTACTCACTTCAAGGGGCAATGATCCGCGTATTGCTATCAGAAAAAGTTGCTGCATTAAGATGTGATTATCATGGCTCTTCATTCCTCTACTTTTATGTTCTTTAAGTTTGACGCAACATGAGATGTTTAAAGAATATCCATCTGGCACTCTTACATCCTTCAAAACTTGCAAAAAGCCATCATTTTCACTAGCATTCATATGGTAGCAGGCATGTGGCATACATGTCTTATCATTCACAACATTTTCCAAGTGAAGTTCACTTCTTATACTCATATACTTTAAGTCTTGACGTACCTTCAAGTTATCCTTTGTCTTGCCATCCAAGTTCAACAATGTGCTGATTATATTGTCGACTACATTCTTTTCAATATGCATCATGTCAAGATTGTGACGCAACACATGGTCCTCCCAATAAGGCAAGATGAAAAATATACTTCTCTTCTTCCACACAGTTAAAGCTTCTTCCCCTCTTTTTCTTTTATTGGGCAAATTAACTGTTTTCTTCTCGAACACATGATCGACTACAGCATCTATTTGTAACATAATTTCCCCTTCGGATACTGTAATAGGAGCTGATCTCCTATCAACATGCCCATCAAATTATTGTTGTTGCTTACAGAATTTATGATCACTATCCAAGAATCGCCTATGTCCAATGTAACTAAATTTCCTTCCATATTTCAACCAACGAGACTGACTATCATAGTTACAAGGGGGACATGCAAGAGCACCTTTGGTACTCCAACTTGAGATATCGCCATATGCAAGAAAATCATTTATGGTCCACAATAATGCAACATGCATTTAGAATGATTTTTTGGAACACACATCAAACATTTTTACTCCAACATCCCATAACTCCTTTAGTTCTTCTACTAGGGGTTGTAAGTACACATCTATATAGTTCCCAGGCGAGGTTGGACCAGAAATCAATAATGATAGCATGAAAGAAGACCTTTTCATGCACATCCATGGAGGGAGGTTGTATGGGATCAAAATGACAGGCCATGTACTATGAGTCCTACTCATATTTTCATACGGGTTAAACCCATTGACTACTAATCCAAGCCTCACATTACGAGGCTCAGATGAGAACTCTATGTACTTAGAGTCAAATGATTTCCAAGCTTCAGAACCAATAGGATGCCTCAGTAATCCATCATTCACACAACCTTCAGCATGCTACTTCATATGATTGGCTGTTTTCGGAGACATAAATAGTCATTGCAATCTTGGCTTTAAGGGGAACCACCATAGGATCTTTGCAAGTTTCTTCTTTTTTTTTTTTTTTCTTGGAGGAAGCATTAGTACTTTGTTGACCTTTAGACTCATTACTTTCCCATCTTGAATGGTTACAGTTCAGACAAGCTTCAAGATTGGCATTCTCCTTCCAATATAAAATACAATCTTTAGGACAAGCATGAATCTTCTCATAACTCAAGCCCAAATCCTTAATAATCTTCCTAGCCTCATAACAATCTTTTGGAAACTTGGCATTTGAAGGAAGAAAATCAAACAAAAATTGCAGCAACAAGGTAAATGATTTGTTGGTCCAACCATTAAGACACCTCATGTGGTACAAATGCACAATGGCTGAAAATTTTCTAAAATGCTTACAACCTTCATAACAAGGTTGATTAGCATCTTCAAGAAATTTCATAAACCAAAGTGCATCTTCATTAGGACCTTTTGTGGGTTGTTGCACAATAGGGATGATAGGCCAAAAACGAATTGGCCCCTTGTAATAAATTAACCAATTAATTTAGCCAAGTGAATTAATTAAGTTAATTAACATGCAAAGCGCATGGTAGCACAAACAAACCACCAATTAACTAAAGTATGCAGCGGAAAATAAATTGATGCGATGATTTGTTTACGAATGGGGAAAACCTACACAGCAAAAATCCCACCAGGTGATTTTAAGGTCACCACTCTCGAGAATCCACTATTATCACAACAAGTGGTTACAAGTAAAAGAATCCCAGTACCTTATACTAACCTACAGTTGAACCCTTACCCTAATACCCAATTGGACTTGTTATGTAGTGACAATCTTTTCTTTTCAATGCACGGCTCCCAGTACGTGACTAACCAATTGCACGAATCCCAATACATGACTTAATTCACCAACTAGAGAAAGTTGTTGGCTGCAAAGTTCTTCAGTTCATCACATAATGTGAAGATCCAAAAGATGCTTGGTCATGTACAAACACAGCAACTTCTTCACAAGAAAGATGAACTAGGGCAAACTAGGTTTTTGGTCACACTTGAGGAATTATGCTCTTGTGCAATTTTTCTCTTAATTGTGCAACCTAATACAGCCCTTAAAATAATCCTTACATATGTTTAGGGTTGTGAGAAAAGAAAGCCCAAACATACTATCACGGATTGAATGAAAAACAATCCTAAAAAATTGAAATTCATAAACCTCGACAAATACCCTATTTGTCAAGCTGCTGTCGAGCCACAGGCTTCAACAGCTCTGTAGGTCTCGATAGATAGATAGCTGTCGAGATTTAATGAACAGCACTTTCTACACTTGAATCTTGAACAGACTTGCATGGCTTTAACACTGATCTCGAAACAAAGTTTCTTAACGCATTAAACACATCCTAGATCTACCCAATTACAAGTAAAGTGCGTTTTGTCAAAGGATTAGCCAATTACATAAAATAATGACATATGTTCCTAACACATATGTCCTAACAAGTGAAACACATATGTCCTAAGAAGGGACTTCTTCCATTTGCCGCCATATCTTGTATGGGAAACATGTCATGCAACATGTCACGAAGATCGGCATACTCTATCGGGTTTTCTTGGACGTGACTATTAGGAATTTTAGAAGAAGTCTGTGCAAATGATGATTCCCCATTAAAAACCCAAGGGTTATAACCCCTACAAAACCCTTTTGACACTAAGTGAGCCCGTACGACATCTATAGGCCACAAATTTGTATGCACACATTGTTTACACGGACATAAAATCGTTCCATCCGGGTGTGCATGGTTAGATGCAAAATTCAAAAAATGTTGGACTCCATCTAAATATTCTCGCGACCTTCTATTCGTTAGTTTCATCCAACTCCTATCCATTGCTATAAAGTGGTTTACAAGAAATACCTATAATGTCATTTCATGAAAGCACAAAGCAAAAGTTAACACATATTTCATTTACACAATTTCACTTTAATTTAAGAAACAAATCATCTTTAATCATTCACTTTCAGCTATGTTCCTAACAAAACAATGAATTTGAATGAATAAAGAAGTTATCAATACATTTGTTAACTATAACATCATTATTAGCAATAGCCTAAAATGAATTAGTAAATTAAAAACAACTCAATAAAAATCATCCAATATTACACAAAACAGTCAACACTCCCAATATCAAATAAAACCACCTTATTACTTCATGCAAGCCACCTGCTTGCCCCAATTCAATAACCCACCACAACGAGAGAGAGAGAGAGAAAGAGAGAGAGAGAGAGAGAGAGATTACCTTAATTATTTCACCAACTTCACTTACTTTGCCAGCAATTAGTTGTATCTATGCAAGATCAACGATCCAAATGCTGCAAAGTGTCAATAACAGGATTGGACTAGCAATATTAGAAGGTATAGTATCACAAATCTGTAAGATAATCCACTTCATATATTAAGTTACTACTAATTACAGTATTAAAGTTTGGACTAGCAATATAGTGTTTTGGAAAGAAAGTGAGCATTGTATAAAGAAGGGGATCCTTGTCATGGTTCACCAAGTTAATAATGAATTATAATAATGTGCATTGAGAATAATAAGATAGTCACTTGTCTTCTTCTTCTTTTTTTAATTATGCTAATAAGATTAGTTTGGAAGTCCAGGACAAGGCTTAGGCCTATATGTCTCTTGACTTATGTGATTGAAATTAATTTCCAAATGAGGGCACATAAACAAACTCCTAAATGGGTTTGAAAGTACTGATGAGAATACTTATGTAACATTTTCTTCGTAAAATGTAACATTATGTTAGGTAACATGATAGAATACAATAAGGTTCACATGACAGAGGACAACTTTTGACATTCATAAGCAACAAACTTTCATTGAGATACTTAATCTACCTCTACCTGACTAACCTAAAATGATCTAGCACCATACACCAGAGCTCAAAACCAAATCACATTGGAAAATCTTTGTAGTTATATAATCAAATAGGGAAACTTCTACTCTGCCACATTGCCATCTCAAGGAATAAGCATCACTAGCTGCGATCTATGAATCTTTATATAACTATTTTCACACCTTTTTCCTCACTTTTCTCTTTAAGGAAAAAAATATCTTGACAATACAAAGACTATAGTAGGAATCTAGAGATGCCAAATCACATTAAAAAAATTTCATGACTCTAGGTATTGTCAAAAATTCCCACAATGCACAGACTGCACATATATACAACTATAGTGTGCATGTGTACCAGTTGGATTTTATAGTATTTCATCTCTGGATTAATCAGATATAATTTATAGCAAATAAGAGCCCTCAATCATCGATACCAGACAAACAACAAATGGCCATGCAAACACTTGTGAATCAAATCCATCAACTCTACATGACTGACACAGTAAGTGATAGAATCACAATAAAAAGTTCTTATAGATACTAAAATAATTAAATAAATGTATGTAGTTTTTCCGCTAAATTATGCAGTCCATCAAAATAAACTCAATCTGGCTTCCATGTAAAACTAACATAAAACCCATTTCAAACACAAGCACAAAGCCGAATGAGCACAAGCAACATCAACACCTTCTCTAAAATACAAATTGTTGTGTAACTGTTAACAAGGCAATATTCGAGTCAACATTAATGAATTCTTGTAAAAGAATTTATTTTTTCATTCCATAATCTTTACTAGAAAACTTTAATTATGAAGAAAATACTTTCTTTTTTTCTCTGAACCCCAAAAACAAAAACAAAAACTCCAATTTTTTTGAACCCCAACCCCACAGCCAAACATCCATATTAAAGCACTAACCATAAAGGGAAGAGAAGTAGGGCGGTGGCAGCGGTGGCTGGCGGCAGAGTAGCAAGGGCAAGGGAGAGAGAGAGAGAGGCGAGGATGAGGGAGAGAAAGTGAGAGAGAGAGTCGAGAATAAGGGGAAAATAGGTGGGGGCATGACGGTGGCTAGGGTGGAAAGTGGTGGCGGCAGCAAAAAGGCCATGTGAGGGAGGCAGGGATGGAGAGAGAGAGGCGAAGGTGGTAAGGGTGAGGGAGAAAGAGAGTGACGGCTGGTGTAATGGGTAAGAAGAGAAAAAATTAGAACCCTAATTAAAGCTTATTTTTTATTTTTTTTATTTTATTTTTTTTTTATTTGCTCTGGGTGAAACTTTATTATCAAATTTCATATTTAATTTAAATAGTTATTGTAAGGGCACGATTTTGGTGCAATAGCCCAAAAGTGGATGGACCAACCCAAAAGGCCCAACAACAATGAATTTGTAGAGAGTAGAGAAAGAAAGCTGGGCTAGCTTAGATCAAACAAACAATGAAACGGGTTTGGATCGCCATGAGAAAGAAATATAGGGGTTTAACTTTAAGAAATGGTCCTCAGCATATATCTGAGGAGATCAATTTGATATATATTTGTTCTAAATTTGGATACAAGATTAATTCTTTATGTCTACAGTATTTCTTCTCTTTTTCTCCTCCTTCTCTTCGTTAGATCTCCCTTTCTTTTATACTTCTTCTCCTCCTTATCTTTGCCCTCCACGTGCACATTTGATGACTCTTGTTGATACCTGTCACATCCCAACTTTTCCAGAAGTCCTTCGGTGATAGCTGGAAGACTAGAAATCACTGTTTAGAGGTCTTCTCCACACAAATGCGGTCAGAGGATTAGCTGCAAAGCATTTAATGCGGGGGTGGCAGCCTTTTTCCTTGATATTTTTGGGATCTCTTCTTGCCACATTCTTCCGCAGTACTCGCCCAGTCCGACAGAGTCCTCGGGGGGTGTCTTCCTGAATGGCAGACTCCAAGACTCACCCTGGCTTCAATAATCTGAGGTGACCTTTATTCTCGACACAACTTCCAGGGTCATTAAGTTCTCACTTAACCCCTTCACCTTCAATGCATACTTTCTAGGCTAAATTAAACCATCCTCGGACTAGCATTAGTCCTCGGCCTGGGTTTTGGGTACAACATGTATGAGGATAAAGAATTCTCAGCCCACTGGACTAAGACGGCCTAACATACACAGGGATTAGGAATTTTTGGCCCATTGACCCTACAATAACCCATCAAGATACTTCTTTTTGGATCTTCAGATGGAAAGAAGGATTTCGACATTGCGACACTTGCTATGTGCCCACTTCAGCTCGCTTTTGCTTATAGAAACGCCTTTTTAACTACTCGAGACACGTTCCTTGCGTTGCGGCTCTCAAGACACGCCCTCATTTAATTCTTACAGCTCCGTGTCTCGCACGTTCTATGGCTTGATGCGAATCGTACGGCTAGGGATTTCTGTGGGGGCATAGGCGGGATTTTTCCCACTTTTGATTGTCTTTTCGATATAGTATCTTCCTCAGTTAGTCTCCTGTCTCACTTTAACATTCATTTAGCTCTAGCGCACATACACAGAATCTATCAACAATCTTTTCACTCGTGTCCTTACAAATACCAAAGCTTGTCCGAGGAGATTTCTTTACCTCTGTAAGTCTTCAAAGGTCTTTAAATTTTTCTCTTTTCATATTATTTCTTGTTCTTTGTATTTCTTCTCTCCTAGGCTTCATTTTTTCTTTCCTCAACCTTTTTTAAATCTTTTCAAACCCTTCTAAAAATGGGTAAATTTAAACATTTGGTAGATTCGGGGGATGCCATAGAAAGCTTTAGAGTCCGGTATGGGATTCCTCCTGGGGTAAGAATTAAGTACTGTTAAAGAGAGTGAATGGCACAAGAAGAGGCAGGAGGGAGAAGTTGTTATTCCAATGATCGCCTTTATAGAGGGAGGAATGAGGATTCCTATGGGCACGGTTATGAAGGATTACCTTATAGCTCATAGGCTGACACCCACTCAGTGCACGCCTAATGTGTTTAGGATTCTAGGCTGCGTGGATGCCCTAAATGAAAAACTAGGTCTAGGATTAACCCACCATGATTTCAATTGGGTCTACAACCTCCACCACCTCAAGGGTCAAGGGTATTATCTAAAATCTAGATACCCTGAGGTTAGGCTTATCCAGTGTATTCCCAAGTCAAATAAGGGTTTAAACAAGGATTTCTTGACCATGTCGGGTGATTGGCACGATGGCCTCCACTGCCCAACGAGGGAGGGGAAACCAAGTGGGGTTTATAAGTCTAGGTTTATGGTTATCAAGCTGGTTACGCCTATTTACTTGTTATTATCTTTTTTTTTTTTTTTACCAGGACTTGACAATATTTTCGATTCAATATGCTCCTGGCTGATGAGTTGTTTCTCTTTGTTGATTTGGCAGATAAAAACTCAACCATCCCCCACCTTAGTCTTGTAAATCAAAAAAGTTTGGATAAGATCCTAAGGTCTGAGGTGTTTGCACATTCGGACAGCCAATTGAGAGCGGCCCACATCATCTTGAACTACACACCCATCTCCACCGCATTCCAAGCGTCAAAGTGCGTAATCAAGGCTCAAGATCCGCGCTTGCAATAGATAAGCGTAGCGGCTCCAGGCTTTCTGCTTCCTGGCCCTGTCCCAGGAAAGGTTCTCACTACAGGTCTGATCTTAGAAGCCATTCCTAAAGTAAAGGTATCCTTCCAACAAGACGCCGAGGAAGCTACACCAGCAGCCCAACCAACCCCCAGAGAAGAGGAAGGCACAGTGGACATCTCTGAGTCTGAAGACGAATTTGAAGTCTTCAATCAAAGTTTGTCTTCAGAGGTTCCAACTTTTAACTCTACCTCTTCATTCACGTTTGCATCCGACGAGATGGGCATTCAGTGTAAACCGAGGTCAACTCTAATGGACTTAATAAAGTCCTAGCCTGGAAAGGATGCCCAGACTAAGACGTCCCAAATGAAGCCTCCTTCTATGCCTCCCACCGCTCCTCCACCTACTCAATCCTTGGACTCCAGCCAGCCGAACTGAAGAGAAAAAGGGAGGCAAAGGGCAAGGAGCTAATGGATGTGGGAAAAACCCATTTCACCCAAGAGGACGAGGCACTAAGGGTAGCCAAGCAGCCCAAAATAGGGCAAAGGGACATCGAGAGGAGGAGCAGCCCTTCAACTACTCCAGAGGCATGGCTATCAGCCCCTATGCTCGATGGTGCCCCTCTACTAGCTAGTGCCTCCATTAGGGATTACCAAGGGGGTAGAGGAGGTTATGTAGCCGACGCAGTGGAGCAAGCTCTTTTGCTTCCCGGAGACATGGCTGAGCTCCGGTCCCTGAGGAAGCACGAAGTCTTCCTCAGCTTGAAGAGATATCTCGACATGGTGCACTTTCTTTTGGCCTTTTCATTTCCCCTTGTTTTTCTGCCATTGTTTATTTGCTTTTTTCGTTGTTGGTTTTTTTCTTTTTCTTTTTTTTTTTTAAACTGTACTTCCTTTCTTGCCAGGCTGTTTAAGCCTCCTTCCGGGCGGAAGAGATAATCAACTACTGCCACATGCAAATGAAGGAGGAAGAAGCAAGGCGCAACGACGCCGTGGATTCCTTGAAACGGCCGAGAAGAGCGCGCAAGAGTTGAAAAGGAAGCTCCTGAAAAAGGAAAGAGAGAGAAAAAGTGCAGCCGCTGTACTTGACAATGCTGAGAAACAGGCAGAAGGCCAGAGAGTGCTTCTCTGAAACGCTGAGGATCAACTGGTTGCCTCCAAGGCCCAAATTGTCGCCCTCAAGAAGAAATTAGAGGAAGCCGAGGTGGCCAAGGTGAAAGCCGAGAAGGCTCGTGATCAAGCAGAGCAAGAAGGATACGATGTAGGGGTGGCGGAAACTGAGGAAGCCCTGAAGGCTGAAGTGTCCGGGGTATGCAGAACTTAATGCCGACAAGTATGGAATAAGGCTCTCAACCAAGCCGGGGTTGAAGCCTCATCTGTACTTAGGAGGGCAGAGAGTGTGTATTACCCCCCTGCCATCTAACCATCCCTTCTTTCTTTCCCACAGCTTAATCCCGTTCCTGAGAAGGCAGAGGTAGGCAATGGTAATGCAGTCAAGACTTCTGCACCATCTGATAAGAGGTCCGAGGTGATGGAGCATCCCGAGAACGCAAAAAAAGATATTATTAGTCAAGAAGTGATTTCGGATGTCCTGAACCTTCCAATCATTATCCAAGACAATCCCCCTGAGAAAGGAGCCAACAAGGGGATGGAGATTGTTTTGGCTACCCTTCCTCTGCCTGTCTCTGCTGATCCGTCAGGCAGACCCTCAGAGGCTGCAGCTACTCAAACTAACCAGCCTCCTCCCAAGGAAAAGATTGTACTTAAGAAGAAATAGGTTTTTGTTTAATTTACTTTACATTTTTTGTAATTCAGACTTCTTTTCTTGTACTTAAATTGCCTTATTTAAAGGTTCACTTTAATGAAAAGTATGTTTAAATTTCTCTCTATTGTGGCTTTCATATTTGTGCTAGTATAGTATGTATTTTCAATGACTAACTAACGTGAGTAATATTGGAGCAAAACCTTTACTGCCAATCCACATATGATAAAAATCCTTTCACTTGAGATGAATCATAAAAAGTTGAACTAAATCTATTTGAAACTTCATCTTAGCAACACATAGTTTGAACTTTAAAAGTTGTGTGACAAAGACAATCAATCCATAGATAGAAATAAATATATTATTAAATGCTTTAAGTGATGCTCATGAGCATCTGTTTAAATTTGCTCATCACGATAGAGCTGCTACTTAGAACAATAAACTATTTTTGACATTCAAGTAATTGACAAGAAATTCTTGATTACCTTAGGTTTGGGGAGAATACCAAAAAGGGATGAACTTGTGTATTGTAGATGATTTGCAGAGCCAGCCATGACTGAAATGCTGTTTTAATACTTGGCTTGATGTTTGGGGTCTTAATTTCCACCAAACATGTGATCTGAGGAGCCAGGCGTTGCTCTGTTTTTATTTAGCACTTAGAGTAATGACAGAAAGATGTCAATTTTCCTAAGGTATGTGGTCCAAGGACCAGGCATGACCGAGAATCTATTTGACACTTAGACAGATTTCAGACAGTATTAATTTTTCCAAAGCAGATGGTCCGAGGAACCAGACGTAGCTAAGGATCTGTTTAACACTTAGAAACATGGTAAGAAGATATTAATTTTTCTGAGGTACGTGGTCCGAGGACCAGACATGACCAAAGATCTATTTGATACTTAGATAGGTTTCATTCAGTATTAATTTTTCTAAAGCAGATGGTCCGAGGAACTAGACGTAACTAAGGATCTGTTTAACACTTAGAAACGTGGTAAGAAGGTATCAATTTTTCTAAGGTATGTGATTCGAGGATCAGGCATGATACTTAGATTTCATTCAATATTAATTTTTCCAAAGCAGATGGTCTAAGGAACCAGACGTAGCTAAGGATCTATTTAACACTTAGAAACGTGGTAAGAAGATATCAATTTTTCTGAGGTATGTGGTCTGAGGACCAGGCATGACCAAAGATCTATTTGATACTTAGATAGATTTCATTCAGTATTAATTTTTCCAAAGCAGATGGTCTGAGGAACCAGACGTAGCTAAGGATCTGTTTAACACCCAGAAACGTAGTAGGAAGATATCAATTTTTCTGAGGTATGTGGTCCGAGGACCAGGCATGACCAGAGATCTGTTTCATACGTAGATAGATTTCATTCAGTATTAATTTTTTCAAAGCAAATTATCTGAGGAACTAGAAGTAGCTAAGGATCTATTTAACACTTTGAATTTGAGGTAATTGCACATCACCCGCAATGTAACAAACACAAATATGATAATGTACATTCTCATTAGTAATAATACCTTTTCAGGTTGTTTACATTCCAAGGATGCGGTACAGCTTTGTCCTCTAAATCTTCCAGGTAGTATGCACCTATTCCTGCCATAGATGTGATACGATATGGTCCCTCCCAATTGGGTCCCAATTTTCCCCAGGTTGGATTCTTTGCAGAACCAACCACCTTTCTTAGTACCAAATCTCCAGGCGCCAGAGGCCTTTACTTCACATTGGCATCATATCCTTACTTCAATTTATGCTAGTAGTGTGTTAATTGGACCATGGCATTTTCTCTCCGTTCATCAATTAGGTCCAAACTTTGCTACAGTAAATCATCGTTGCTACTTGCAGTGAAGGAGCCCGTTCTTAATGTAGAGAAACTAGTTTCCAATGGAATAACAGCCTCAGCCCCATAAGTTAATGAAAAAGGAGTTTCTCCAATTGACCTCCGAGGTGTTGTCCGGTACGTCCAAAGAACGTGTGGCAGTTCCTCTACCCATCTTCCCTTGGAATCATCCAACCTCTTCTTGAGTCCGCTCACTATGACCTTATTTACAGCCTCGGCTTACCCATTCCCTTGTGGATAAGCTAGAGTGGAATACCTGTTGGTTATTCCCAGCCCACAATAATACCTCCTAAAAGATTTACTGTCGAATTGAAGTCCATTATCCGAAACCAGAGTGTGAGGGACTCCGAATCGTGTGACAATGTTTTTCGAAATAAATTTCTTTACATCCACGTCCCTGATGTTGGCCAGGGGATCTGCTTCAACCCATTTAGTGAAATAATCAGTGCCGACCAATAAATACTTCCTGTTTCCTGCCGCTCTAGGGAAAGGTCCTACAATGTCCAAACCCCACTGAGCAAAAGGCCAAGGGCTAGACAGAGGATTAAGGACCCCACCAGGCTGATGGATATTTAGGGCAAATCTCTGGCACTAATTACACTTCTTCACATACTCCTGAGCCTCCCTCAGCATGTTGGGCCACCAATACCCTTAAGTGAAAGCCCTATGGGATAAAGATCTTCCTCCTGTGTGGCTTCCACAAATTCCCTCATGTGATTCTTCCAAGAGTATTTCTACTACTTCAGGATGTATGCACAGTAGATATGGTCCAGAATAAGATCTTTTATACAATTTCTGGTCCTCGGATATCCAGAACCGAGGGGCTTTCCTTCGTATCTTGTCCGCCTCCAATTTGTTCTCAGGTAGGATATCATCTTTGAGGAATAGTAGGATAGGATCCATCCAGTTAGGACCTACCTTCACCTGATGAACGGGTAACACATCTTTTCCCAACCCAAATGGCTTAATGAGATCCTCGACAAGAATTACTCTCGGCAGACTCTGTGCCGAGGAGGTTGCTAACGTCACAAGTGATTCTGCATGCATATTTCTACTCCTAGGAATTTGCAGCAAATTAAATGATTCAAACCCAGATTGTAAATGTCTAACCTAGCTTAAATACTCATGCATTCTAGGATCCCGAGCTTCTAACTCCCCTCGTACTTGACCCACCTCTAGCCTTGAATCTGAAAATATTTCCACAATTTTTCCACCCATCTTTTGAACCATGGTCATCCCCACTAGCAGAGCTTCATATTCCAATTCATTATTTGTGGCCGAGAACCCAAGTCTTAACGATTTTTCGATTGTAATTTTCTCGGGGGAGATTAGGACTAGCCCCATTTCATATCCTTTGACGTTTGAAGCGCCATCAACATAAACCTTCCATGGCAATGATCCTTGTATGGAGATTACTCCAACTGAATTTTCATCCATACTGCATTTTTTCACATCTTCTTTTATTGGGGTCTCAGCGAACTCGGCCACAAGGTCGACCAGAATTTGACCCTTTACAGAGGTACGAGGCATATACTTGATGTCATAAGCCCCCAGCTTCGTCCCCCATTTTGCAATTCTCCCATTATAATCAATGCTTCAGAGGAGAGCCCTAAGTGGCAATTGAGTCAGGACAACAACAGTGTATGACTGGAAATAATGGGGAAGCTTGCGTGTGGTATGTACCACAGCCAAAATAGCCTTCTCCAGTAGCAGATATCGGATCTCAATCTCATGCAAGGACTTGCTCATATAATACACAAGCTTTTGTACCCCACTATCAACTCTTATCAGCACCAAGCTTACTGCATAGGCGGCCACTGCAACATAAGCAAATAAGACCTAATCTGCCTCAGGTCTGGACATGATCGACGGCCGAGAGAGATATTCCTTCAACTGCTGTGATGCCAAGGCACATTCTTCGATCCATTAAAAACTCTTCCATTTGTTCAATAACTGGTAGAAAGGCCTGCACCTATCCGCCAACCGGGATATAAATCGGTTCAAGACAACGGTCATCCCTGTCAATCTTTGTACTTCCTTGGGATTCCGAGGTGGTTGCAAATTATTAATTGCCTTAACCTAGTCTGGATTGACCCCAATTCTACGGTGAGTAACCATATAACCTAGAAACTTTCCGACCCTACACCAAAGGAACACTTGGAAGCATTGAGTCGTAACTTGTGCCCTCTCAAAATTTCAAAGATGTTCCCGAGGTCACCAATGTGTTCGGCCTCCTTCTTGCTCTTGACCACCATATCATCAATATAGATTTTGATATTCTTTCCAAGCTGCGGCTCAAACATTCGTGTCATCATCTTTTGGTAAGTAGACCCCGCATTCTTGAGCCCAAACGGTATAACCTTGTAATGATAGTTCCCAATAGGGATGACAAAAGCTGTTTTTTATTGGTCTTCCAAGGCCAGAGGTATCTGGTGGTAACCCTGGAAAGCATCCAGAAAGCTCCGACGATGTCCCACGGTTGCATCTACCAACTGATCGATCCAAGGAAAGGATCCTTTGGGCAGGCTTTGTTCAAGTCCGTGTAGTCCACGCATACTCGCCACTTGCCATTCTTTTTCTTCACCACCACAGTATTAGCCAGCCATTCAAGATAAAACACCTCCTTAATAGCCCCGGCTCGCTTAAGTTTTACCACCTCTTCCTTCACAGCATCGGAATGATCTTTTGAGGAGCGTCGGGGTTGCTGCTTTCTAGGGATAACGGACGGGTTGACGTTTAATTGGTGGCAAATAAAGCTCGGGTCTATCCCAGGAGCTTCGTAGGCATTCCAAGCAAAAACATTGGTGTTCTCTCCAAGAAACTTCACCAATTCTTTCCTATCTCGAGGAGGCAGTTGAGTTTTGATTTGGAAGAACTTCTCTGGGTCAATGCCTATAACTACCTTCTCCAAATCCTCACACTTCTCATCCTCAGACACGATACCACGCTGTAGGGCCTCAGATTGCTATAAACCTCCATTCCCTTGAGCCGAGGATTCAGTCCCAGGCCGGTGGTTGATGGCAGCCACCAGGCACTGTCTAGCCATGGATTGGCTCCCAACGAGCTCCTTAACCCGATCCCCGGGTGAAAATTTTACCTTGAGGTGAAGAGTGGATGAAACGGCCCCAAGGGCATGGAGCCAGGGGCGTGCCAGAATGGCAGTGTATGGAGAGAAAGCATTCACAACTATAAAATCTACCTCCACCACCTCCGAGCCGGCCTGAACTAGCAGTCTGATGTGTTCCTCCAGGATAACAACCTTCCCGTCAAAGCCTACCAGAGGTGAATCATGGCTGGCTAAATCTTCCGGTCTGAGATTGAGGCCTCTGTCAAGATCTGGATACATGATCTCTGCTCCACTACCCTGGTCCACCATTACTCTCTTCACGCCAAACCTGCCAATCCTAAGGGTTATCACTAACGCATCGTCATGTGGCTGTATGGTCTCGAGTTTATCCTCGTCCGAGAAGCTCAAAGTCGGTGGTACGCTTATCGTAGCCCTCTTCGGACCATTTTCAGAATCCTCGGCAGATGACCCGGATATCGTCATCACTCTGGATGGACAAGATCCTGTCCTTCCTGGCGCGGCAAGGATAACGTGAATGGTGCCTAAAAGGGGCCTCGAACATGTACTACCTTGAACCCCTAACCCTGCCTGACTTTCCTGCCCACCGGGTTAATTCAAAAACTGCTTCAATTTGCCATCTCGGATCAATTGCTGAAGATGACTCCACAAGGTTCTACAATCCTCAATTGTATGCCCTCTCTCTTGGTGGTACTGACAATGGAGACTTTGGTTGCGCTTCGAGGGATCCCCAATCATCTTGCTCGACCACCTAAAGTATGGCTCATTCTTTATTTTTTCCAAGACTTGATGGACTAATTCCCGGAACAAAGTGTTGATGGCTTGGGCAGCTGGGGATCCGGATTGCCCTCCAAAATCTCTTCGGGCTCGATTATTGTTATACCGATCCGACCTTAAATCCCTCCTCTCCTGAGGGATAACCTTACCTTTGCCCTTTCCCTGCTGTTGGTCTTCTTCAACCCTTTTGTATTTGTCAATCCTATCCATAAGCTGACGCATACTAGTAATAGGTTTCCCTATTAGAGACCTCCTTAGGCCATGCTCGATAGGCAAGCCGACCTTGAATGTCCTGACAGCTACGTCGTCAAAATCACCGTCAATCTCATTAAACATTTCCCAATATCTGTTCGAGTATGTTTTTAGCGTTTCACCTTCTCTCATGGATAGAGATAACAAAGAATCCAAAGGTCGAGGGACTCGGCTGTACGTGATGAAACGGGACCCAAACGCCTGTATGAGCTCCTTAAAAGAGTCAACAGAGCTTGCCCCTAGACCGTTGAACCATCTCATCACCACAGGCCCTAAACTGGACGAAAACACATTACAGAATTAGAGTCTTGTTCTTAGAATGTACAGCCATTCTCTGATTGAAATGGCCAACATGTTCAATAGGGTCGGTCTAGCCATTATAAATGGTGAATGTGGGTTTGGTAAACCGCCATGGAAGTGTCACATTCTCAATTCTGCGTGTAAAGGGAGACATGGAGATTCTATTGAATGCCTCACTCATCGCGTCATTACCTAGGCCCTTCGAAGATGAATCTCTGCCCCTATGTTCTCGGCGATAGTCCTCCTCACACGATTCACTGGGTGGTGTTCTAGATCTGCGTCTATAATCTCCATCCCTCTCATAGTCAGAAGAGAGGTCGGAAACTGAGGGACTTTGTCTCCTCTGCTCGTGACGCAACTTTTTCTTCAGATAATTGATCTCTTTCTGCATGGCCTCAGCATGCTCCTCATGAGAGACGTGGCTATCCCCCCTAGACTGGTTCTCACCAGTATGGGAGGTATGCACACTTCCCTCTTGACCCTCTCGAAGATGGTCTTCCCATTGAGATCCCGTAGACTCCAGTTGGTGTGGACCCAAACCCACCTTGGTTGAAGATTTGACACACTAGTCACTCAGCTTTCTCACAGACGACGCCAATTATAAGAACATGATTTTGGTGTAATAGCCCAAAAGGCCCAACAACAATGAATTTGTAGAGAGTAAGGAATGAAAGCTAGGCTAGCTTAGATCAAATAAACAGTGAAGCGGGTTTGGATTGCCATGAGAAAGAAATAGAGAGGTTTAACTTTAAGAAATGGTCCTCGGCATATATCCGAGGAGATCAGTTTGATATATATTTGTTCTAAATTTGGATACAAGATTAATTCTTTGTGTCTACAAAATTTCTTCTCTTTTTCTCCTCCTTCTCTTCGTTAGATCTCCCTTTCTTTTATACTCCTTCTCCTCCTTCTCTTTGCCCTCCACGTGCACAATTGATGACTCTTGTTGATACCTGTCCCATCCCAACTTTTTCAGAAGTCCTGCGGTGATAGCTAGAAGGCTGAAAATCACTGTTCAGAGGTCTTCTCCACATAAATACGGTCAGAGGATTAGCTACAGAGCATTCAATGCAGTGGTGGTAGCCTTTTTCCTTGATATTTTTGGGATCTCTTCTTGCCACATTCTTCCGCAATACTAGCCCAGTCCGACAGAGTCCTCGGGAGGTTTCTTCCTGAACGGCAGACTCTAAGACTCACCATGGCTTCAGTAATCTGAGGTGATGTTTATCCTCGGCACAACTTCCAGGGTCGTTAAGTTCTCACTTAACCCCTTCACCTTCAATGCATATTTTCTAGGCTAAATTAAACCATCCTTGGATTAGCCTTAGTGCTCGGCCTGGGTTTTGGGTACAACATGTACGAGGATAAAGAATTCTCAACCCACTGGATTAAGACGGCTCAACATACACAAGGGTCAGGAATTTTTGGCCCATTAACCCTACAGTTATAACTCTAGTACCAAATTAAAAGTTTTTAAGAAATTCAAAAGAAGTTTTACTGTATATTTTAATTGAAGTTTCACTATTTATTTTAAAAGAATTTAGTTATTTATAGCTTTACACAATTTGTTTGTTGAACAAAACTTTTTTAATTTTTTCACATTACGGTCTTTCTATTTAATCAATTTTGAAAACATTATGAAAGTTTTTCTGATTATGCTTTTTAATTAACTTATTCAAAAAGCTATTCTAAAAGAATAATCATTCTCAATAAAAGTAGTATGTCTTTTTCTTTTTTTTTCTTTTTTATAACATAATAAAAGTAGTAGCTATTTTTGTGAAATAACCATTGTATTATAATTTTATAGGGACTATTCAACAAGTTACATGTGTCTTCGATCGTGCCCTGCTTTACCTCTCCATTCAACCTTAATCAAAACCAATAACCCAAATACCTAAATAAAAACAATCAACCCCCCCCCCCAAAAAAAAAAAAAAAACCTAAATCATATTTAAAACCAATTTTTGTTATTTAAAATACCTGATATGCTTCCTTTGTTCTTTTTTTTTTTTTTTTTTTTTGTCTTTGTTTTTTCTTTATAGTTAATAAGCCCTTTGTCTTTTCTTTATTGTTAATAAGCCCTTTTTGTTAAGTTTTCTTTTTACATTTTTTTTCCTTTATCTTTTTACAAAAAACAATCACATATACTCAATAAAATTCACCACACAACTTTCTCAATTATATATATATATATATATATACACACACACACACCACACTACAAAAATTATCAAATGTTCTATCTTATTAAAAATTTTAAAAAAAAAAGATCATAGCTATTATTAAATTTATGTCAGAATTTTAATATGTGACTAACTACGTTTACTTTAAAAAAATAATAATAATATGACTAATTGGATGGTCAAATTGAGAGAACATAATCATACAAGTACACAGCACATGTCCATCACGTGCCATTCTTAGATTTGAAATTTAACCGTTAGACTTGAAGAGTGTAATGAAAGGTTAATTCTAGTAAATTATGGTCATAATCAAACGATTGGATTTAAAGAAATGTAATCTAACGATAGATTTGTCAAAATTCACATTGAAATAAGAAATATAGGATTGGGTTCAAATTACACCTAATGTAACTCTAAAAAATGTTACACCAACCAATAACTTATTTTTGAATTCATATTTTGAAAATCTAACCGTTGGATTAAATGTTCTACATGTTCTTAACTTGCATGCCAATTTTCATGCCAATCAGATGTAATTTACCATTTGATTTTTAAACTCATCTTTTATGCATTATTTTAAACTACAAAAACTTGAATTTAAATAATTTATTGAAGTTATGGCTATTAATCTTTGATCGCCTTAAAATCTTGTAAGCATGAAAAATATATGAAGATAATGTAATCTAACGGTAGATTTGTCAAAATTCACATTGAATTAAGAAATATAGGGTTGGGTTTAAGTTACACCAAATGTAACTCTAAAAAATGTTACACCAACGAATAACTTATTATTGAATTCATATTTTGAAAATCCAACCGTTGGATTAAATTTTCTACATGTTCTTAACTTGCATGCCAATTTTCATGCCAATCAGATATAATTTACCATTTGATCTTTTAACTCATCTTTTATGCATTATTTTAAACTACAAAAACTTGAATTTAAACAATTTATTGATGTCATGGCTATTAATCTTTGATCGCCTTGAAATTTTGTAAGCATGAAAAATATATAAAGATAATGTAATCTAACAGTAGATTTGTCAAAATTCACATTGAATTAAGAAATATAGGGTTGGGTTTAAGTTACACCTAATGGAACTCTAAAAAATGTTACACCAACCAATAACTTATTATTGAATTCATATTTTGAAAATCCAACTGTTGGATTATATGTTCTATATGTTCTTAACGTGCATGCCAATTTTCATGCCATTCGGGTGCAATTTACCATTTGATCTTTAAGTGGGAAGGTGAAAAAAACAGAGGGAAAGTGAAAAAAACAGAGGGAAATTTTGGGGCTGGGAAATTCAAAGGTCTATAGTGGCAGTCTAACCCGCCGCTATAACTAAGGAAAAATACTGCAAAAAGGAGTCTCTATTGCAGCAGTCAAACAAAATGCCGCTACAACTCAAATATTGCGGCATTTTTCTCTACTGCCACTATAGCATCTATGCAAGATGATGTATTTATTGCGGCAGGTTTTAGGAGCGCCACTATATCTACGTTACCGCTGCTAAAACATATATATGGCTGCGGTTTTATGTCCTGTCGCTGTAGAACGCTGCAAAAGACTATACCTATAGTAGTGGTCCCAAAAAACGCCGCAATAGGCGACTATTGCGGCGTTTTTTGCACCTCCTGCAAAAAAACCACCGCAATAGTACAGATTTCTTGTGGTGATAGTTATTAGGATTATTAATAATAATTTGATTTATACAATTGGATTTTACAATTTTCAATATCTTTATTTCAACCAAATAAAACAATTTCCTTAGAAAAAACAATAACAAAAATTTATGAAACTAATTATATATGAGTTTAAAAGTCTTTTTTCCACCACTCTTTGTTGTTTTTTTTTTTTTTTTTCTCTCTCTCTCTTATGTAAAAAGCCTTGCCCCCCGCCCCCCTCCTCTAATAAGTAAGTCTAAAGGTACCGAAATGTTTTTTTAAATTGAGATATAAATTTTCACTAAAAAATTCTACTAAGAATGATAACGTTGTTATAATATTTATATTTTCGCAATGATTGATGATATATGCTACAATTGAAGCTCTTCATCAAATTAAATACCTACAACCATCTTTAATGAAGATTTTTGTATCGTACTTCCTTCTTTATCATCTTATTTTATGATCCTAACTACTATGTTTAGCTTACTCAATTTTTGATGAACACCCTTTTAAGCAAGAAAACAAATAAAGAAAAAACAAGGTAACAAATTGTTGCGGATATTTTTTTTTTTTTTTTTGCTACATGGCATTGTTTTACTAGCAACCTGCATCACTTCAAATTATTATGGATTTTTGGGTTAAATTTATTTAAAGCCGAAAAGAGTGTATATTTTATTCAACTATGTGGTTCAGGCTCAATCAAAGATTCAAAGGTCACGACCCATATTATCTCTCATACTCATAAAAAGCAGCTTCTCCAAAAAACATTTTACCATTCATGTCCTTACTATTCCAAAAATTTTTTTTTTTATATAAGAAATTTGGAATTGTCATGTTCACCAATGCTAAATATTTTAGCATTTAGAACATGTGATGTGAGAGGTTTTTTGGTGTGCCAAATGCTAAAAATTATTTGGCACATCTGATGTTAATGCTCTAATATTTTCACACCAAATTCTAAATGACAAGTTATTACCAATTTTAAACTAGGCACACCACTGATATCACTTTTTATCCACTAATAGTAACTTGCCACTTAAGAATTGTTGTGATATTAATGTGAGATCTTCACAATTGTGAAAATATTGTGACAATAACAAGATGTTACAATATTTTCTCAATACATTTATTTTCAGTTGTAGTTTGTCATAATCTTATATTTATTTTTTTAATTTGACCAATAAGAATTTTTTATTTCAATAATTGTGAAAATTGTTGTATTAGTACAAAATTATTGTGCCAACATATATAAATATTTAAAAGAAAAAACTAAAGAGCACAAACCGAAATGGACTTAAAAAAAAAAAAAAAAAAAAAAAAAAAAAAAAAAAACCAGCTCAAGCAAAATACAAAATAGTGATCTTTGCCTCACCAAATTCACTAAAACCAAATGTTAAGGTAGAAAGAGCTCCTTGCTCTTTTTTATGTAGTTAGTAGAAGTCTAAAGGCACATAAATTTTCTCAAATAAAGTCAACCACTATCTTTTCTTGGTTTTGGTGAGCGTGCGCTCCAAAATGCATGATCAGTTGAAGCCACGTACATTTTAGACATAGGCTTAAGAGTATGCTACCAGTCAAGTGAGCCAAGGTAGAAAAATGAGAGTGGCCACCTTGTTTAGATCAAGGAACCGACTTTGAACTTCTATACAGGAGTGTATTAAACTAAATTATGAAACCTAAATTGGGACACATGCTTGGAAATGTGTTAGGCACCTAAGCTTGTATTGCCAAGTGGGCTAGCCTCCACTTAGTAGTGTTATTATGTTAAGCCATTTTAAAATAAGGAGACAATTAAGGGAACCTATTATACTCATGTGTTTATTGCTTTAAATAAAATATATGCATATACTATGCTAGTTTTGACTAAACATATGATGTCACAGAAGTCTGAAAAAAGTACACATAATGCTCTCTTTGATGGAAAAGAAATTAAACTGTTAGGCTTTGGTAATAAATCAGATTAAATCCACAAGATAATAGGTCTAAAATCCATCCAAGAAAATAGTAGACAAAGTCTGAATTTTTATTAATCTAAAAACTGAATTACCTTTGGAGGCTACAATACATTTAAATAGTTAAAAGAAAACCTAAGGCGGCTAGGAAACCCTAAGACGGCTACGAAAGTGTAACATAGAAATTAGGTCTAGGGAGAGTAGATGTTTGTGTATTCTAACTCCTAACAATACATTTGAGTTTCATTCTTTCGATGAGCTAAATTGACGTTTTAATAGTCAAAACAAAAAAGGGAAACAGCAAAATGAAACAAGCAAAGAGAGACAAAGCATTTACATGGAAAACCCAATGAATATGGATGAAATTCCACAACAGGATGAAGGACTTGTTGTCCTTATCCCTCAGAAATTATGTAATATTACTCGGAATAACAAGATGTTAGACAGTGTTCTTGTACAACCTCTCTTTCTACACTTTTCTGCCTTCTTTTCCTACCCAGATTTTCTGATCTCCTTTATGCTCATTCCCCCAACACAAACCCTAGGACAGCTAGTGTCTTGTACTATCCTCCAGCTATATGAGAGAGAAAACCATGCCTGTCATGGAAGTGGGCTGAAGGACGGCTCTTTACTCTGTAAAGGACAACCAGTGGGGAAGAGAGAGAAGCCGAGAAGGTGGAGAAGGTGACATGCGTCCTGAGCAGTGGCCCAAACTTGTACTATGAGAGGTGTTGTGCAGCACTTGGCCAAAGGGAGCTAGGTCCTCTCTCACGGTAATGCTCGGTGTCCATGCTAGACTGTGCTCTCCTCTGCTCCTCCTCTAATGACACCCACACTGTTGGCACAAGCCAAAGGCGTGGCTTCGCCTACTGAAGTCTGCTCTTTCGTAACTCAATGACATCCACGTGTAGGGCCAATATGCCTTCCTCTGTTGGTGAATCCTTGTGCTTGTTCTCACCAATTTATGTACTGTACACCTTTAATCAGTGTTTGAGCACATTTCACTACAAAAAACGGGGCCTTTAGGCCCTGTTTTTTTGGGCCGCGTTTGCAAAAACGGGGCCCAAAACGGACTAAAGCCGCGTTTTTAAAAACGTGGCTTAAGTCCGTTCAATGGGCCGCGCGGCCCAAAACTGAGTGTGAGGCCGCGTTTTTTCAAACGCGGCCCAAAAAATTGAGTGTGAGG
The DNA here is from genome assembly GCA_033629205.1 of Lithocarpus polystachyus. NCBI lineage: Eukaryota > Viridiplantae > Streptophyta > Magnoliopsida > Fagales > Fagaceae > Lithocarpus > Lithocarpus polystachyus. Next base: position 81,137,252 of record CM066166.1, read on the forward strand.
CCGCGTTTTTAGACGCGGCCTCATGCGTTTTTCTGAAGCCGAGTTAATGAAACGCGGCTTCAGTTTGCTCACCCCTCAGCCGAACTCATTTTTTGCTAAACCTAGTCTTATTTTTTCCTCAACCCTCAGTCTCCATTTTGCTCTTCACGCCTCCAACCCTCAGTCTTTTTTTTGCTCATCTCCATCTCCGATTTCCAATCTCGGATCGAGGCTCGGAGATGGAGGCTTGGAGCTCCAAGCCTCCATCTCCGATCTCCGACCGAGATCAAGGCTCGGAGATGGAGATGACGGCGCTCCGCGCCTCGATCTCCGATCCGATCGGAGATGTAGGCTTGGAGCTCCAAGCCTCAATCTCCGTTCCGATCGAAGATGGAGGCGCGGAGCTCCAAGCCTCCATCTCCGATCGGATCGGAGATCTAGGCGCTCCAGAGCTCCATCTCCGATCGGATCGAAGATCGAGGCGCTCCAGAGCTCCATCTCCGAGCCACGAAGGGTGGGTTTGTTCGGATCGGAGATCGAGGCGCTCCAGAGCTCCATCTCCGAGGCACGAAGGGTGGGTTTGTTCCGATTTGTTGGGTTTTAATTCTGGGTTTGCTTATTTGATGTGTTTGTTTGTTTCAATGTGTTCTGGGTTTTAATTTTTTGTTGGGTTTTAATTCTGGGTTTGCTTATTTGATGTGTTTGTTTGTTTCAATGTGTTTTGGGTTTGCTTATTTGATGTGTTTGTTTGTTTCAATGTGTTCTGGGTTTTAATTCTGGGTTTGCTTATTAATTTGATGTGTTTGTTTTAATTTGTTTCAATGTGTTCTTGTTTAAATTTGTTTGTTTCAAAATTCTTTCCAGAAAAATATTGCATTTATATTTATGGTTTTTTTAGAATTTTTTTTTTTTTTTTGAATATTTTTGAATATTTTCAGATTTATTTTTTTTTGAATGAAACTTGGTCTTAGGCCGCGTTTTTAGACGCGGCCATAGACCTTGGTTTTAGGCCGCGTTTCTAAAAGTGCAGCCATAGACCCCGGACGGCTATAGTCGCGGGGTTTAGGCCGCATTCGAAAACGCGGCCTAAAAAACCGCGGCCATAGCCTATGGCCGCGGTTTAAGGACCTTAGGCTGCGTTTTATAAACGCGGCCTAAACCCTGTTTTTTAGTAGTGTTTCAAAATTGATCCACTTTGAAAAGTGTGGTGTTCTTCTTTACTCCCCAGTACAACTAAACTACTTCAGACCATTGAAAAAATGGTTTCTACATATTTTAATTTTGAGCCCACAAATAGATTAGTTGTTATTTAAATATTAGAATAGGAAAGCATGAAAATTCAAATGTCAACAACTAAACTTATTAGGCTGATTATACTTCCTTCTCCTTTGTTTTAAAATATAAATCAATTTTTGACTACATAATTTTGTATGCCTCTACTCATTGTCTCATGGATACCAATACAAGAATACACCAAAGTATTGATTCGACCAATCCAATTGTTGTATAGGCTTTCCTTGAGAAGAATATGCATTGTTGTGCAAGAATCATTGTCAAGATGAGAGTATTTAAATAAAATCCAACATGGATTTTTGTGTTTTGCATGTTTTCCTATGTGTTTACACTTCACCCACAAATTTTCAAATTTAGGTATCTATAGTACTATTTAAGGAGCGTCTCCATTTTGAGATTCTCAACTTTTTGATTCAAAAATGCCACTATACCCCTATATTTAAGTAAAGACAAAATTAAAAGACAATCCGGTAAAAATACAATTCTAACTTCTGCTAAAACATTGCCTAAAAAATAGGGTTGCTTTCTTATTGATTTTCAAATTGATTTATCCACTTATAAATTAGATTTTCAAAATAAAAATTATATATAAAAAATAAAGACACGTGTTTTTTTTTTTTTTTTGGCTATAAAATAGGACCACTAAGCCCAATGTTTTCACTTTTTTTTTTTCTTCTCCTTTATTTCCCCTTTGTCAGGACTTAATCTCTTTTTTTTTTTTGGGTTTTTTTTTCAAATATCTTCTTCTTTATTTTTGAATTATTAAAAAATCAGGTGGTTTTTTTAATGTACTCCCTTTTTTTTTTCTTTTTAATGATTTATTTAGTTATTTATGTTGGTGTTTGAATTGTTTTCTCTTCACACCTGTTTGTACTATCTTTTTTTTTTCATTTTAATGAATGTATTTTCTATATCCATAATAAAAATCACTATATGTGTGGTTTAATTGGATAGAAAAGAGAAACGTCTCAAATTAAAATGAAGGGAAAATTATAACACTAAACCCAAAAAAAAAACTCATCACACGCACAAAGTGCGTGTGATGAGGCTAGTCACAATAGTTATGCTCTTCTCTGTGTGATCTATTATTCAAAGTGACAATTATATACTCTAATCAATATTATTATTTTTATAGTATAAAAATATGAATTAACCATCTCTTGCATATATAGTTCTAAATCAATTTATACATTCAAAAAAAAAAAAAGAAATAAAACATGTAAACAGTCTTATAAATTTAGTAATTGACATAACAATTTTTTGTAAACATTTTTTGTTTATATTAGAATAAAAATAACATATTTATGTCAATTCTTCTGTTTATGTTTGTCTATGAAATTTTTAGTTAAATGCTATATTCTAAATTTTATTATTAATTTTGTGTTGTACCATATTAATTTGATTATGATTAATATAGGTTGCTTGAGTATGTCTATTTTATAGCTCATGTTTTTGTTATTTATAATTGAATGTGTTTGTATTATTATTTACATAATCACGGAAATAAATTAATTTATGCAATACATCCAACAAAAACATTAAACACATCTACTATTGGTGTACTTGAATGTTTTTATTTTCTAATATGTGTGTGTATATAAGTATAAATACTAGCCTAATAATGTTTTTTTTTTGGCACTGGTAACCTAATAAATTCCACCTTACTAGTTTTTTTTTTTTTTTTTTTACATTGTTTTGAAATATAGAAGTATTATAGATATATGATAAGAATTATTGTTTTCAATAAAACCAAAAAAAAAAAAAATGTAACATGAACGTAAACATAAACATTAATAAGAACAATAATGTGTTTATTGGTATTTTGAATGGATGCTACCAAAAAAAAAAAAAAAATTTGGATTGTCGTTAAGTTTTTTCAATAGTTTCTTGGCTTTTTCTTCCCCTATTTTTAGTCAAGGTCTTATTTATGACTTAGTTAGAAGCGGTGGCAATGTACACATTGTCTCATAGTTCATACTTCACACACATGGTTGACTTATCATCGGTAGTAATCATGTTCAAATTTAAGATTCAACATATAGTTTAAGAATAGTTTTTTTTTTTTTTGAAATTATTGTTTGAATATTGCATTATCGATTGGGAGGGAGGGGTGACATGTAAGTTTTAACTCTACTATTGATTTTTTTTTGGGACATATGAATGTTTGTCCTTAATTTTGTAAGAAAGCTTGTTATATGAGCCTTCCTTTCACTTTATAGAATATCTCTTATAGATATTACAAAACTCATGCCAAGGTTGTTGTTCACTTAGTTCACCATTGATTGCTCTATTTATTCATTTAAAAAATAAACAAAAAAAAAACTTGAATTTATTTTGCATTTCCTCGTTTCGTTTCCTTAACTCTCTTAAACTTTTTTCATTATTTAGTCAGCTACGGTTACATGCCCAATTTATATTTCTGAGATCGTACCTCCTATGATAGATTGAGCTATACTTTGCTAAATTGCTGCTTTCATTAATTTGGGCCATTTCTAGGCATACAACATCAATCAGAAGGTATTCATGTAAATCACTATAGTTTAGGATTAAATTTAGCAAAAATTTAGGAGTTTTTAAATTACTAATTTTACATGTCTAACCCTATAGTTTAGGTTCAGTGGATGTGAAGTTATTCTATGGTGGGTTGTTTAGAAGTTAGAAATGCAATTTTACTGGATTGTCCTCCAAATTTGTCCAGGTGTAGGGGTATTTTGGAACTAAAAAAAATCCGGTCCAAACAGATGTAGCCTCTTAAATAGTAGTTTAGATATAAATTTTTGAAAGTTGCATTAATTTGCATGGCATGAGAAGAAGATTAGCTACATTAAGACTTTAGTGTCTTCGGACTGTAATAACCATAAGGCAAGAAGTGGTAGTTCAAATAGAGTTGAGGCATAGACAAATATATAGTCAAAAAAAATTTGTACGTGAAAAACAGAGGAAGAAGTATAATTAGCCAAATAAGTTTGGATGTTGACATTTGGAATTTTCACATTTTCCTATTATTAAATTTTTTTTATAACAAAAAATCTATTTGTAGCTCAAAATAAAAACATATATTCATGTTTACGTTTATGTTTAGGTTTATATCTTTTTTATTTGCATTATATTGGAAAATAACAATTCTTATTATATATTCATAATCCTTCAATATTTCTAAACTATGTATAAAAACAACCAGAAAGTTGGAATTTATTAGGTCATTTATACCCCCAAAAAAATTACATATTAGAAAATAAAAAACATTTAAGTACAACAATAGTGGATTTGTATGTTGTTTTTGTTGAATATAAACAGAAATTAACTTACTTTTTTTATTATGTAAATAAGAATACAAATAGATTCAATTATAAAGAAGAAAAAAAAAGCATATGCTATAAACAAGAACAATAATAGAATCTATAGGGGTGATAGGCCCAATAGTATATATCTATGTATTTGTTGAGCCAGGAGCCTAATCTGAGGACACTATGTAGTTCGAGGACGAATAAACACTATCATTAGAGTCCGTATTAGGAGTGAAGAGGTGAGGTTCGGTCATAAAAGTCCAAGATGGTGATAATGTCTTCTCGGCTAGTCGAAGCCAAAGTCCAAGCATATGGTCTGCCCTCTAGAGCAACATTCTAGGAGATTTATGGTAAGCATACACATCCTGAAGGTACAAGACAAAGGGAGACTAGGAAATATCTAAGAGAAAGCTGCTACCACCGCATTGAATGCTCTGCAACTAATTCTCTGGCCGCATTAATGTGAAAGTGATACTTGAACAGTAAATCTCAGCCTTACAGCTACTCTCAAAGGCTTCAGGAAGGTGCTGATGGAACAAGGATCTACAATAGTAACCTAATCTACACGCAGAAGGTGGAGATGGAGGAAGGAAGAGAGTATAAAACAGAAAGGAGACCCTGAGAGATATGGCTGGGAGATTTGAGAGAAAAATACTGTAGTAATCAAGGGCTGAACTTGTAATCAAATTCTAAAGAGCAGTATACTAGAATCAATCACCTCGGACTATGCTGAGGACAATTTTCTTTGTGTAAAACTATTTTATATTTGTTTCCTTGTCATCTAGATCCACTTTAATTGTTGGTTCAACTCATCAGGACCTAGTTTTCCAATCCACTCTCTACAAATTCATTATATGGGCTTTTTGGGCCTAAGTTTATACATCCTATGGGCTTGGGAATCAAATTGTGTCTTTACAGAATCGATAACCAATATAAAAAATAGAAATTTGTAAAATAAATCACAAATCAAATGCATAAAGAATGAATTATATAAATTTTGATTAAGGCTTGTGTTTGATGGAATCTCCTTAAGATAAATCTTACCTTTCACAATCTATGCTTTAAAATCTTAGATGTTTATCTCCTAATATACAATTATCATAGAAAATAAAAGAAGCACTAAAATTTGAATGCTATAGCGAACAAAACTATCTCTTTCTCTCTCTTTAACTATGAATGTGATATACAAAACAAACAAAACAAAAATGTCATAAATTAATGAAGGACTCCCTGTTTATAATGGTGTCACATGAACAGATATGTTGTCCCATAATATAATTAAAAACTGCTTTAGAATAAAAATACTCTACAGCGACATGCATTGAGATTCTTAAGGACATGAATCTATAGTGGGTTTCAATAATTGAAGCTAGCACAGGTGTTCACACTCTTTATGCTTGTCAATTGTCTGATTTTCATTACCAAGAGTCACAAAAAAACTGATTTACATGAATCATTTATTCCAGGATTTTGACACATCAATTTGTCTGATCACACTGATTTTGTTGGCGTGTATCATTTACTTCCCAGAAAAGATCATTTAAAAGTCTATCATTTTCAGTGGTGAAGTAGTTTGGCACGTTTAAGTTAGGTGGGTGTAGATTATATGATAGGAACATCATTGCAACAATGATCAAATCAAATAGTTTTCTTCTTAAGCTCATTTTTCTAGTAGTTTTAAGTTATTATAACATTTTCTATCATGGATCAACACGTAAATTTGGGTAATATATATGTTGATCTACAACTTTGTCAAAATCTATGATCCAGCATGCCAACCAACATTCCAGGATCTGTTGGAATGGCTTAGAGAATGACAGAGACTGAATTCCCTTCAATTCCAAGTAACCCGTCCTATAATTGAAAATGGCGCTTGGAAAGAACTGTAGACCCAGTTCAATTGTAGCTTTGGATTTCATGTGCAACATTGTACCAATGACATTTTTTCCAGATATTTGCATCCACTTTTGAATAGGGGAAAATATCCTTTTACACTCATTTATATCCACTATTTCACATCAATATCCACTATAGGTTGAACAATGTCCACATTCTAACACATGAAAGGGGATACGGAAGGATGTGAAAAAACGGATGTAAGAGCATAGTTTAGAAACCCGGACCGGACCGGGCGGTCCGACTGGGAAAACCGGGAACCGGTGGAAATTCCGGTTTTTTAACACCCCAGAACCGGGTATGAGTGTTTTGTGAGAGAACCGGACGAACCGGGGTTGGACCGGGAAAACCGGCCGAACCGTAGACCGGTCCAACCCCGGTTCAAACAGTACAGCTAAATCAGAAAAATTGAGGAAATGCGGATGCCAGGATTTGAACCCTGGCCGGTCAGGAATTTGCCTAAAACTTAACCACTCAGCCAAGCTAGTAGCTGGTGCTCAATGATAACAAAAAAAATACTTGAAGTAAACTTAATGCAATTTTTTTTTTTTTTTTTATAAAAACAACTTAACACAATTCTATTCTACTTAATTAAATTATCCATCTCTTATAAGGAATATCAAAAAATTATAATTAAAATCCTTTAAAAATATTCAACTTTACTTCAAAAATTAATCATAAATTTTAATGTTTTCATGGTTATTATTTTATTTTATTAACTTTCTTATTTAATTATTAAATACATGCTTGAAAATCATTAAATTTCCCTCACATATATAGATATGTTAGTCAATTTTGCTAGTTTTATAAATTTAATATTTATATTTAGGCTTTATTTAATTATTAAATTAATTATGACATCATCACGATTCGACCCCGGTTCGACCTCGGTTGAACCTCAAAAACCTTGAACCTCTCCCTTTTACGGTTCAATTAACGGTCCGGGTTTGAAAACCTTGTGTAAGAGTATAAAAGCCCTTTTGCCCAACATTTAGTGACCGCAGACTGCCTTGATCAAACTGCAACTTTCAAAACATAGAAGTTGAAAATCAAAACCTTCCTCACCACTAGATCATATGAAGAGTGAATCAACAGCAGAAATAGTGGTTGTCATCCATGTGAACTACCTAATTTTGGTTGTGATATGGGTCCGTTGTGCGATGCTTGTTTATTTATTTACATCATAAAGAAATCTTCATAATGCTCTTTACTGGGATTCATGTTGGTTCATGGTTGGTATCATCTGTCACCCAACTTGTGGTTTTATATGGAGAACAGAACCACTTAAACAAAAGAAACACAACTTTACATTTGAGTAAATAAAGTGTCATCAATCACTTTCTTCACTTGTATGATTACTAATTTAGATCTTGTTGGGTGGGCTATTCTAAGTGGATTGTAACGGCCAATTTCCTGCAATGAGGGATAATTGCTCTTTATGCATATTTAATTGGCTCTTTATACATTTTTTAGAAATTCTTTTACATATGCAAATCGCCAAAAACCAATTAGAGTCTTAACTTGATAATAAAAAGAAATTTTCATGGAGCATGCTAAAGAAAAGGCCAATTGGTGTCTATTAAAGAACAAAGCACACTAAAACAAACCGAAAAAAGAAAAAGAAAAGAATTATCAATAATACTATAGAGACATTACAACACATTTCATGATTGTTGAAGTGGTTGATTGTGAGTGGGGGAGAAAAAGTAATGAGGTCATGATTGTGAACACTCTACCACTCACAATCACCACACTAACAACTATGAAATCTGTTGTGAAAAGAGTTGTCCATAACGTTCATGTTAAGGGATAATCACATGGTGCACCATTATCGGTGTCTCATTCCAATCTCATCTTCTTTTTGGGATAGAGAAAACCTATGCATGCTGAGCAAAAGTTATATCAAGTTGGCACTCACAAAGGCATTTGGTCATCTCTAATGAGAAGGGGGTGGTTGGAATGGTATTAAAAAAGAAAGACTGAGTGTTTCCATTAGATAAGTTGCTTATTCAATTGATAATTTGATAATAAATTAGATGTTGGAGTAACATTACAAATTGATTTAGGATGTTGATTCCAAAAATTTGATATTTAGGGTGTGTTGAGGTACAAATTTTCGGGCCCTACTCTTATTAGCCCACTCACTAAAAAAATACCCACACAAGCCCATAAACTATTTCAAACCCACATAAATATTTCCACATGTTACCCAAATATTCTCCATATTATTGCCCAACTTGGGCTCCCACAAATATTCCCTATATAAGCCTCATAAATTACCTTAGGCCCTCTGACAAATACTACCCATTAAATCATTCATTTTATCCAACTTAGGTTTTCCACAAAAACACTTATCGCATTACTACCAAAATTGGGCCACAAAATTACACTATCTCTACAAAAAAGCCCAAAATCATTTAACTTGTGGGCAAAACCCAAAATGCCCAACAAAACTCCCCTATAAAGCCCGTTGTTACACGGTACTTCTAAAGCTCGTTGCTACATGACACCTATAAAAGCCAATTGCTACATGGCACCTTAAAGTCCGTTGCTACATGGCACATCTAAAGCCCGTTGCTACAAAGCACCCTAAAGCCCGTTGCAACACAACAATATTTTTGCAAAATCTTACAAAGCCCAAATATTATTTTGGCACCTATCTTACAAAACCCAAATATTATTTTGGCACCTCTCTTACAAAGCCTAATATTATTTTGGCACCTATCTTACAAAGCTCAAATACTATTTTGACACCTATCTTACAAAGCCCAACTATTATTTTGGCACCTATTTTAAAAAACTCAAAAAACTATTTCAGCACTTATTTTACAAAACCCAAATATTACTTTGGCACCTATTTTACAAAGCCCAAATACTATTTTGGCACCTACCTTACAAAACCCAATATTATTTTGGCACCTATTTTATATATACTAAAGTCCCTAACTCATGGGAAATATAATTACTCATCTCTCAAAAATACTTCTTTTGCAAAATGGGAACTATGCTTATTTTCCCATAATCAACTAACTCCAAAAGCCCATATATATAACCCATGGCAAAAATATTCATTTTGTAGGAATGACCAAGCCCAAAGAAGCTCAACTACAAGGCCCAGCTGAGCCAGCCCAGCTCACATACAGATCCTAGCAGTTAAGGCTCACGTGAGCTGACCAGTCAAATCTCAGCACAACTTGATAGCTGGAGCCCATTGCCATCAGTTCCAGCTTGTCCAATCAAATCAAAAGAGGACACGTGTCCAGCAGGGGTTAAACCCTTCCTTGCCAAGTTCATTTTCATCATTTCTCATGTGACATAAAGCTAGGATAGCATGACATAAAGCTGGGAAGCTTCAACCAGCTGTCTTATCTTTCTTCTCCAACCCATTCGTTCAAAAGGCTAAGGGCAGCCATAACCAGGCCATGAAAGCCTCTGGAACAACTTGAAATCAGTTCATTATCATGCCAAAAACGTGTACTCTCTAATTCATGGACCAAACACATGAACCTCAAATGGGGAAACTTAGGAAAATGTGGTTTGGAGGGCACCAAAGGGATCTCCAGCAAAGTTCCCAACAAAGGGCTCTAAGATTGACACCTAGCTTGGGGTGATGAAATCTGCCCTAGGAAGCTCTGATTCTAGCAGCAACAAAAGCAAGATCATTAGCCTAATACATGCTTTAATCCCATCAGCTAAGGACAATCAGCATTTAATGCTAAGTTAGAACTCTAGCTGCCATTACCCAAAACAACAAAGAATACTCTAAAGCTGAACTTACCACTCTTGGCCAAGTCTTAGGAATGATTCTCTAAGGATTTTCTGAAGATTGAGGAAGATTTAGCAGAGATTATTTGCTAATTACCCCCTCAAACTCAACTATAAATGAAACTCTCTACTAATACTACAGCAGCAGCCCAATAGAGACCAATACACACTAAGAAATACACTAATAGAGTATAACTCTTCCTTAACTTCTCTATTTAGCCTTCTTTAAGCTCTAGCAAAGTTCTAAGTCACTAAGTTCTTAGCTTCAAGCTTAGAAACTAAGTTCTCCGGCTCCTAGCTCACAAATGTCCCTCATACTTCTCCTTATAAACACTCACCTATCCCCAGCAGAAAGCTCCAGCAGCTTTACTAAACACTCTCACTCACTACTCATACTACTCAAAATGACCCTCTCTACTAACTACATATACTATATCCATGAGCATGCCATCATAATGATCTTGCTATGCTAGCTAGAATCTCTCTCTCTCCCTTCATCTCACACTAAGTTTTCCTCATTACTTGCTATAATGGAACCTATGATATTTGTTTATTCATTTACTATTGAAGGTTATGATGTAACTATTACTATAGAGTTTTTCCCTCATATTATTGTATTAGAAGACTCTTCTTCAAAGCCAATGGACGATGAGTTTGAAGACGTAGATACTTTCCTTAATCTATGAAATAGTTAATGGCTGGAAGTTTATTCTGTTCTGTCTCATTTTACTGCTGGAATATTTTATCGCTGGAATACTTTACCATTGGGATACTTTACTGCTGAAATATTTTACTGCTAGGTTATTTCTTTATTGCACTATACTTTTTATTATGCTGACGTGTCTACTGTAGGAAGTGTTTTTGGGCCATCTCACAACCCTTGTCAGTCTCATCCTAGGCCCAAGGTATATAAAAGGGCGAACGCTTCAAAAACTTCACCAATAACCTTTGGACTATACTTCAAGCCCATCGTTGAGTTTCGGTTTAGGCCTCCAACCCAACACAAATCTCATTTGTCGGAAGGAAAACTTTTCCGCCCCTGACATTTTGGCAACTCCACTGGGTAGTCTGCTAAAGCCAAGAGTTCACCAGGCCTCCTAGGTTGCAGAATAACCGGCAAGAAGGGTCTCAAAACACCAACCCTCTAGCAACACAAAGCCATCACAGTCCATCTCCACAAGGAGAACAAGCTGACCAACATGAAGTTAACCAAGAGGGTTCTGACCATCGATTCTTTTTCCTCTTAGAGACGTTACAAGGAGTGCAACAAGCTCAGTTCGAACTTGCTGAATCTTTAAGAGTCTTGAGAGAGACTCAAGGGCCAACACCTCAGCCGTTACATGAAGGTCCAAATCCTAGAATACAACAAGATAGGGGATCAACCGCTAGAAATTCTCAATCTAGTGAGCAGAATGCCTTTCTTCCTCAGTTTGTTACATTATCTGATGTCACTGCTTTGCTAGAAAGGGAAAGGGTTAGCCAACCAAGGGAACCAAGGCACTTTGTTCGTAGGCCACCATACCCAGCTGAGTTACTAAGCAAGCCACATCCGGAGAAATATGAGACTCCCACCTTTACTATTTATGATGGGAGGAAAGGGAATGCAATTGAGCATGTCAACAAGTTTCTTAATTCTATGGGTCCTTTTGCGAGAAATGGTGATCTTTGCCTAAGGGAATTCTCAAAATCTCTTACTGATTATGCTTACACATGGTATTCCACTCTCCAGCCAGGTTCCATTACCACATGGGATGACATGGTTGAAAGTTTATGCTCAAAGTATTTTCATAGGGAAGAAAAAGTTACTATCCTCACTCTCCACAACACCAAGCAAAAGTCCTCTGAAGGACTCCTTGACTTCATTCAACGATTTAGAGATGCGGCTCTTGATTGTTATGGGCAGTTCAAAGAACAAGAGCTTGATGAAATTTGCATTGATAACATGTCTCATGAGTACCGGGACCATTTGGAGAATCTTGATATTATTCGGTTTGCCCAACTGCTCTAGAAAGCTCGCAAGACAATGGTATCAATCAAACCTTCCATCGCTGAAAAACCCAAGCCAGAAAAGAAAAGTGTTCCTCAGGTTCTCACAGTCTCCAGCAGTGAACTAATGGCTGGAGAGAAGCGAAAAAGAGAAGAGGAAGAAGAGTATCCTTCTAGACCATGCATCGATGAAGAAACAAATGCTATCATTGACATATGGATGGCTAATGGAATACTTAGGCCCTTCAAGCATAGCCAAGAGCCTACTCCTGAAGATATACGAAAGCCCTTTTATTGTTGATATCATCGATATGTAAGTCATGGAACTAAAGATTGTAGAGCAATCCGGAGAACATTTCATAAGAAAATTTCAGATGGCACCTTAAACCTCACTCAGGAGTAGGAGGCCCAACGAAACCCACTGCCTCAGCATCACAGAGGGAAAGCCACAACAACTGTACTCTTTCATTATGGGGCTGATGAAGATGAAATGGCCAGCGGTACAAGTATGCCTCTAGTAGCTATCTCTACTCTTCAAAGAAGCCCTACCTTTCGGACTTTGTTCAAACAGTTGGGGCTTAAAGAGGAGTCGAAGAGAATAGCGACCGAAGCTTTTTTATCCTTTGTTGCCAACTCTGGGACACACTGCTTCACAGCTGAAGCTCATGCCAACCAAAGCTCATGCCAGCTAAGCTTTCCTAGGGACTACCAATGTCATTACCTTCACCGACGAGGACATGGAGGTACAACACCTTGATCATAGTAGACCATTATATATTGCTGCTCAGATTAATGATATTCACATAAGAAGGGCACTAGTAGACACTGGTGCATCACTTAACCTTATCCCAACCAGCATGCTCTAAGCAACTGGAATCCCACTCAGTAGAATAGTTGGGGCTCCTATTGAAGTTTTTGGTTTTGCTGGAATTCATGAATGCACTATTAGGAGTATGCAGTTAGTTCTCAAAGTGAGCCCATTGTTGTTCTCACCAGATTTCATGTAATCGACTCACCCATCTCTTATCATGCTCTACTAGGGAGGCCATAGCTCCACACACACAAGCTTGTGCCATCTACTTACCACCAATATGTCAAAGGAAGATTTAATGATAAGCCCATACGCATCCCTGCTAATCCTACACCATTTGATCTATCTGAAGCACACTACTTTGGGGCTACTTTCTATGATGAGCTCACCCCAAGTAGGGAAGGTTCTACTTCAAGGCCTGTAGGGATCCCATTACCTAACTGGCAAGACATTGAGAATGATCTAGAAATAGACATGAGGTCACTCCTTGATCAAAAGAGAAAGAAAAGAAAACGTAGGGAAACCTCCAACAGTGTCTCACAGCCACGATGTGTGCAAGTCTAGTTGCCAAATGGTCGTTTAGGGTATCGTTTATAACGGTGCTAGGGCCTAGCTGTCTCAAGCAGAAAGGTCCCGGACTGAATGAAGCAAGCACTGCACCAACATGCTGCTATTCTCAAGAGATAGAATCCCTAGCGGTAGAAAAAAATCTGCACAACAGTCTGGCAGAACTATTTGAAGAGCCTCCAGTAGTGACCAAATTTTAACCTAATGTGGAGTTGAAAACCATTAATCTCAGTAATGATCCTAGTGTCCAGTGACCAACTTCAGTTAATGCAACTTTGCCACCACTGGAAGAAGCTCAACTCATTTCATTATTAAAGGAGTACATTGATGTCTTTGCTTGGGAGTACCATGAGATGCCCGATTTGGATCCTAACCTAGTAGCACATGCTCTAAACGTGGAACCAGGGGCAAAGCCAGTAGTACAGCCCATGCGCACCTTCCATCCTAATGTTGAAGCTCAGATTATTCAAGAAGTTCATAAGCTCCTCACAGCTGGGTTTATCAAGCCTATCACGCACCCAAAGTGGCTTTCAAACATTGTACCGGTCAAGAAAAAGAACAGACAAATACGATGTAGTGTCGACTTCCAGAATCTTAATAAAGCATGTCCCAAAAATGAATTTCCACTTCCAAATATGGATATGCTTATTGATTCAGTTGCTGGACATGCTATGTTTTCATTCATGGATGGCTTCAGCGGTTATAATCAAATCAAAATGTCATTCAAAGATGCATCCAAAACAGCCTTTCGAACTCCTATTGGCAACTTTTACTACACTGTCATGCCATTCGGTCTCAAAAATGCCAGAGCCACATATCAAAGGGCTATGACCGCAATCTTTCATGACATGATGCATAAAGAAATCAAAGACTATGTGGACGACATTGTTGTGAAGTCAAAGACAAGAGAAGATCATCTTGCTATCTTGCGAAAAGTCTTTGAAAGGTGTCAGCTCTACAAGCTTCGCATGAATCCACTCAAATGTGCCTTTGGAGTTACGATTGGAAAATTTTGGGATTTCTTGTCCACCAAGGAGGCATAAATGTTGACCCTAGCAAAGTGCAAGCCATTACTACTATGAAGCCACCTACTTCGCTCACACAGCTTAAAATTCCAAATGCCAGCAGACATTCCTCTAGCTACAGCAACTCATGACCAAACTGCCAACCGTACATGCACCTATACTAAGGAAACCACTCAAGTTGTATTTGGCTACCAATGATGAGGCAATTGGGGCAATTATAGCCAGAAGGGCTTGAGTGACTGATTTATTATATCAACAGAAAGTTAAAAGATTCTGAAACCCACTACCCAAGGGCTGAATGGACTTGTCTTGCTCTAATATACGCTGCCCAGTGGCTGCATCATTATTTGCTAGCTTACACGGTACAGTTATTAACAAAATCTCATCCAATCCACTCACTCTTGAGGCGACTAGTTCTTTTTGGAAGGCTAGCATAATGGCTCTTGCAATTATCTGAGTTTAAGATCATAGTGATCACCCCAACAGCTATAAGGGGTCAAGCCATCGCTAATTTGCTGTCAAATTTTTTTGGTAAAGACAGTGGGAACATTATTGATGATGTACCTGGAGAGCTGCCAGAGATTGCACTGATGGAAATAGCTAGAGCTGTTTGAGCTTTACGCTTTGATGGATCCTCTACCACTTCTGAACGAGGGGCAGGAATAGTCCTATCCAAAAGTACCAGTGAGATAGTCGATATGTCATTCAAGCTTGATTTTTCGTGCACCAACAATATGGCTGAATATGAAGCATATCTTACGGGCCTAACGGTGGCTTGTGAAATAGGTATCAAACATCTTCAAGTAATTGGGGACTTAAATCTAGTTGTTTGCCAAACTAGATGATACTTTGCACTCAAGGAACCATCTTTAGCTCCTGATAGAGCTATGGCTCAAAGGTTGGAGGACTCTTTTGAAAAATTCAGGATTGAACACTCTCTAAGGTCCGACAATCACTTTGCCGATGCTCTAGCTACCTTAGGATCAAAAGTTCGCTTTGAAGGTGCAACTACAGATGTTACTATTGTGAAAAGGCCTATTCTAGTCATACAAATGCTAAAAGAAGAGTTCTTTAATCAACTGCTAGAACAAACAGACTGGCGGTCTTCCCTTAAAGAAGCACTATTATCACCGGATGAGAAGGATCATTTGAAGGTGCTTAAAGATTATGCTCTGATGGTAAGAGAGCTATACAAAAAAACTTTTTGGAGGAGTTCTAGCTAGATGCTTAAGCCCTAGTGAGTCCACTAAGCGATTGAAAGAAGTTCATGAAAAATCTTGTGGCTCTAATGGTTCTGTCAGTGTCTACAGGTGCCTCTAGCAGTTAGGGTATTACTTGCCAAAAATGAGCAAACAAGCTACCACTGTCCATGAACAATGCACTAACTACCAATATACTTTTGATAAGACGGAGTCATGTGTAGTCTTTACCACCAGTGATTGGCGTATACCATTCCTTGAGTATCTCATAGATCTTGCCCGACAATCATAAGAAGGCCTACCGCTTGAAAAAATTGGCTACTCATTATTTTATGGAAGGAGGTATTCTTTTCAATCGGGAGCCTTTGAGATGCCTAGGGACCCCCGAAGCACAATCAGTCGTGTAAGAGGTGCATGCGGGAGAGTGTAGTAATCATCAAGGCAAAAAGCGACTTCTCCAACAGCTAATCAATCTTGGGTATTTCTGGCCCACCATGAAACAAGATGCGGCTGAATGTGTGAAGACATGCCATACTTGCCAAGTCCATGGGAATCTCATACACACTCACTCCACCAACCTCCAAAACATGATGACTCTTTGGCCATTCCATACTTGAGGGCTTGATCTAATAGGCTCAATCAATCCACCATCCAAGGGTCATATTTGGATACTAGTGGCTACCGGATACTTTACGAAGTAGGTTGAGGTCGTTCCCCTAAAGAAGGCTACAGGCCCAGTTGTTGCAAACTTTATCAAAAAGCATATAATCTGCAGATTTGGCATCCCTCACAAGATTGTTATTGATAATGGCACTCCTTTTGTCAACAAAGATGTCTAAAAGTTACTTGACCATCGCCACATCAAGCACCACAAGTCCACTCCCTATTATCCACAAGGTAATGGTCAAGTGGAAGCTACTAACTGAGTGGTATTGAGAATTCTCAGTAAGATGGTACATGAATATGAGGGTGGCTGGACAGAACACCTGCTAGAAAACCTATGGGCATACCGAAGCTCAAGCAAAACAGCAAGCAGAAAATCACCATTCTCTCTTGTATAAGGTACCAAGGCTATATCTTCGGTTGAGCTATTGGTTCCCACCCCAAGGGTTGTTCATGGACAAGAAACAAACATGGATGCAGCCACTTATGCAGAAATCAAAACTATGGACATTGAAACCTTGGAGGAGACACGAAACCTTGCCTATAATCGTACCCAGCGGTATCAGCAACAGATGGCCAATGCTTACAACAAGGCCATGATATCCAGGGTTATTGTTAAGGGACAAATGGTTCTAAAAGTAGTAGATCATATAAGGAGGAATCTCTCAACACCCTCTAAGTTTGCCCCAAGTTGGGAGGGGCCCTATCTTATAAGGGAAGCCAGTTACAGCGATTGCTATCGTCTAGCTACAGCATAAGGTGAAAGTCTCATGGAACCTATCAATGGCAAATGGCTTAAGTTGTACTATGCTTAACTCGACTTTCAAGTATGTACCTAGGAACTCTCTTTTGTATGATCTTAAACTACTACTCTGTGAATAATAAGTAAGCATTGCCTTTTGCCTCAAATATGAATTTCTTATACTCAAACAGTACTTTCCATACATAAACATGCATACTCTAAACCATGAATAAAGTTACAGCCTTAACAGATAGGTATTTTCAACTGAAATAGCCATAAGCATAATGAATATCTTCAAAAACATGTATATGACTTCCATGACCATACTTTAGCTTGAACATACTATTCTTTGATAAATAAAGCATTTTTTTTTACAAAAGAAGTTCATATACCTGCACATAAACAACTCACAGCTTGCACAGCTTGAAAAATATCAAACTACCACCTAAAGTTCACATGGCTGGTGCACCTTTGCACAAAACACAGCCTACATAAACCCAAAATACATAACATGTTTGATTACAACATAACTTAAGGAAAGATTGATCAAAATACTAAGCTACTAATATAAATAAAAAAAGCTAGTCAAATAAGCCATTGCCGAAGGTTTTCGCTGAGGAAGAAGCACCTCCAACTGACGAAGACCACATCATTTCATCCCTCTGACTTAACAAAAGTGAAAGCTCAACTATCTTTGCTGCAATTTCTTTCTGAAGATCAGCTATCTTCACTGCAAGCTCATTCAACATAATCTCATTATCTCGGGTAATACAAGCCTCAGCAGTAGCCCGAATCTTATCAAAAATGAATTGAACTCCAAGCTTCATGAATAGTAAATCCTTGAGAGCATTCTTCCACTCAAGTGCTTTCTTCAATTTTGTACTCTCAAGCCTTGTACGTTGCATATCCAGCAGTATTGCAACAAGCAACTGAAGTCTAGATTTCCTCAAAAAAGCACCTAGCTTGCATCCAGTCATGAAGTGACGATGTTTCCTTACAATTGCTTCCAGTAGTGCCTGACCCTCTATAGGAATCTCGGACCGTTGGAACATGATAGTACCACTTGAAAGGGGGAAGAAGTCAGCTGCTACTCTCCCATTCTCCTCATCCTCATCAAATTTCTCCAAGAATTCTTCAAGGCTCATTCTCTGGATAGCAACACTAGAAGATTCACTTCGCAACTTTGCAAAAAGAAACATGATATCTCCAGCAGTAATAGAAAGCACTCATACAGCCAAGCTTTAAGAAACTTGCTTTACTAAGTGTGAATGATTCAAAGTTATCATACCTAGAGGTTCTTTGCTTTGGTGTACATCATGAACAGTCGAGGAAGCAATGTCTCTTTGGCTGGGCATTATAGTAACAGCTTTTCCAACAGTGATAGTGACATCAGGACTTTTGCCAGCATGTTCTTTGCTAGGCATTACAGCAGCAGCTTCCCCAGCAGAAACAGTGACAATAAGATCCTTGCTAACATGTTCTTGGCTAAGAATTTCAGCAACAATTTCTCTAGCAGTGACAACAACAGAAGGACCCTCATCAGCCATCTCTATGTCTTCATCAGCTGGACCTAGAGAACAAAGGACGGCAGCAGAGGAAACGCGAGAAGAAACCGAAGTGAGGAACAGTAGTTTACCAAAGTCAGCAGCTGTATGCTCAAAATCATACTCCCTCGATTGTTTCTCTTCACTATTACTAGACTATTTCAGCCATAAAAACATATGGATAACACCAAAAATGAAGGGAAAAAAAAAGGATGTAAGAAGATAAAGGCTTTATGAGAATACCTCTTCTGAAGATTCAAGAATCTGTACTCTGCCTGCATTAGTCTTCCTTCTGTATCGCTACAACGGTGAGGGTGTACTAGCAGATGTAGCAGCTAGAACACTGGACTTAGTGGCTGGAGCTGCACCAGAACCAGATTGGACAACAACCGAGGTCTTAGGACTGCCAACCTTGGGCTTCTTGGCACTTGCTCTCCTACATCTCACCTTTTTGGGCTTGTCTTCAGAAGAGGGTGATTTGCCACGAGATCTCTTGGGTGCACTAGTGGCTGTATTAGACTTGAGGGCTCTCACTTTGACATTTTTCTCACTCCATTCTAGGGGAACATTGCCCCCATGAACCACCCAGCCATTAAGGTTAGCCCACCACTCAGAAAATCCCAAATTCTGTCTAGTAGCCCATGCTGAAGCTATTCTTGTATTTGGAATAAGTCGAGCATTGGTAAAAGGCTCTCTCAAAGGAGGATTTATCACTACTTGCTCAACCTCTTGGCTACTTACATAATCAACAAAGGTGCTCATCACCTTCCTCCAATACAACTTCATGTTTGGAGTAGCATACCCCTCATGGTGCCTACTCAGAACCAAGACTCTCTCCACTTTGCTAGCCCAATACTCCTATGCTATACTATGAACCAATGGCTTCATTGCATCACTCAAAGAACATCCTGTGGCATTAATGTCTAGAACATCTTGATCAAACCTAAATTGCCTCAAAACTCTATGGGGATTGTATTGTATTAGGTCAAACCCAGCACCATTTGGATATAGGATGTACGAAGGGGATATGATAAGCAAGAAGTTAGGGATCTTCTCATGATCATTCAGTCCAAACTTTGGGATCTAGGCCTAGTATTTGGAAAAGGGTTCGGACAGCAAAACCCAGCAACAACATAAGAGTAGGGCTTCCAAGCAAAGTGAGCCCCATTATCCAGCAATGTGATTGAAGGAGGATTCCAAACCTTCAACCCCATCCACTTCATAAGCAAGGGAAGACCATCTTTAAAACCAAAAAACTGAAGCTCACTATTAGGTCCAATAGCTCGGACCACCTAATTGGCCATCTTCACATCGCTAACATCTTTACCAACATCAACATAATCTTTCGAATGCTCCGATATGAAAGTTTGCAACAACACTACATTGACACTAGATTCAATAATGTGGTATGGAGATCCTTCATGCTCATCACTACGCAATCTATCAAGCTCAGAATAAAGGATACCTAAACACAAAGTACCTAAAGGCAAGGACACACCTCTGCTTAATACTACGGCTAAAGGAAATGTGAAAGGCTTCATGAACTATACCGGGTCAAAATTAAACACACATTTGCTCAACCACAAAGCTAAGAATGCAGCCCTTCTTGTATCAACATTCTCAGATTCTCTAAACTCAAAAATCCAAAAGAGAACCTGGCTCTATTACCTATCAAAGACGCAGAAGTACCTCCAAAGGTCTCCAATAGCTTTCTAGCAATTACAGACTCCTCATCAGACAGCCCTAGCTCCAGCAGATTCACATCTCCCATGCTAGGCAACAAGCAAATCCTTTCCACATCTTCATGGGTGACTGTAGTTTCATCGCAAGGAAAAAAGAAAGAGTGGGTATCAGGATTCCAACAACGTACTAGAAATTGAAGTGTTCTCATATCTCCATACATGTTCCACCCACGGGACACAACTATGGCTTCAAAAATCTTGGCATTCCTCAAAATTTGGCAGAATTCTTTATCAGCAACCTCTTGCTCCACCCAATCGAACCAACCAACGGTTGTGCCACAAGGACACAAAAATTGAATAGGTACTGGCAGAAGCTCTTTCCACTGGAACCGTAGGTCCATTATACCAGAAGCAGCAGGAACCAATGCTGTCTCATGACTGGGGGCTTCACCCTTCAAAATCGACTTCCTTGGCACAGCGGGAGGGCTAACCTCAAAAGCCCCAACTGTTGAAAACAGAGAAGATGAGCAATACCATGGGTCTTGCAGCGGTAACAAAGGCTCACCTAGCCTAACCTCCGCACCAACACCCACACCAACTGCCTCAGCTACACCCCCAGTCGTAGCCTCACTTCCTGGCATAACCACCCCAGCAGTACCAACATCACCAGAACCTAGCTGTTCTTCTCTCTCAGCCATAACTCACAGAAGCAGAAATATTTTTCTCAAAAGCAAAAAAGAGGCAGAAAAATACTTATTGCCACTACGGGAAGCAAAAGAGGTTATGGGTCTTTCTCTCACTTAGCTGAAATCAACAAGGGAAGAAAGAAAAACTCAGTTTCCCTCCTAACCCTGGCCACAAATCTCTACCTCTCTCACTCTTAGCCGAACACAAGGAAAATGAGGAAGAAGAGGCTCTGTTTCTATCTCTACTTTGCCAAAAATCTCATTCACTCTCTCTGCCTTGGTTGAAGTTGGCACAACTCTCTCACCCTTGGCCGAAAATAAGAAGAAGAAGAAGAAGAAAAGGCTCTCTCTCTCTCTCTCTCTCTCTCTCTCTCTCTCTCTCTCTCTCTCTGCCTTAATCTCTCTATTTTTCAGTGCAAGGAAAAATAAAAGAAGTAACCAAGGCCAGCCTTTTACTAGTAAACGTGAAGGTTGCAAGTGACAAGACATGGGGAAGAGACTAGCATTTAATGCAAGAAACCTGGGGAATAACTAAAAACCACCAAGTGCTGAACGTGGGAAAGATACAGAAGCCCAACTGCCACTAAAATTTTAAACTCGCATGTGTGGCCAAACAGAAACTGCTCACATGTGACCCAGGGGGCTAAATGTTGAGGTATAAATTTTCAGGTCCTACTCTTATTAGCCCACTCACTAAAACGATACCCACACAAGCCCATAAACTATTTCGAGCCCACATAAATATTTCTCACATATTATCCAAATATTCTTAATATTATTGTCCAACTTGGGCTCCCACAAATATTCCCTATATAAGCCCCATAAATGACCTTGGGCCCTTTCACAAATACTACCCATTAAATCTTACATATTATCCAACTTGGGTTTTTCACAAAAATACTTATCACATTACTACCAAAATTAGGCCACAAAATTACACTATCTCCACAAAAAAGCTCAAAATCATTTAACATATGGGCAAAACCCAAAAAGCCCAACAAAACTCCCTTATAAAGCCCGTTGCTATACAGCACCTCTAAAGCCCGTTGCTATACAGTACCTCTAAAGCCCGTTGCTACACGGCACTCTAAAACTCGTTACTACATGGCACCTCTAAAAGCTCGTTGCTACACGGCACCTCTAAAAGTCCGTTACTACACGACACCCTAAAGCCCATTGCTACACGGCAATATTTTTGCAAAATCTTACAAAGCCCAAATATTATTTTGGCACCTATCTTACAAAGCTCAAGTATTATTTTGACACCTATTTTACAAAGCCCAAATATTATTTTGGCACCTATTTTACAAAGCTCAAATACTATTTTACAAAGCCCAATACTATTTTAGCACCTTTCTTACAAAGCCCAAATATTATTTTGGCACCTATTTTACAAAGCCCAAATGCTATTTTGGCACTTATCTTAAAAAGCCCAATATTATTTTGACACTTATTTTACATTTACTAAAGTCCCTAACTCATGGGAAATATAATTACTCATCTCTCAAAAATACTTCTTTTATAAAGTGGGAACTATGTTTATTTTTCCATAATCAACTAACTCCAAAAACCCATGTATATCACCTATGGCAAAAATATTCATTTTGTACGGATGACCAAGCCCAAACAAGCTCAAGTACAAGGCCCAGCTAAGCCGGCCCAGCTCACATACAGATCCCAGCAACTAAAGCTCACGTGAGCTGACTAGTCAAATCTCAACACAACTTGACAGTTAGAGTCCATTGCCATTAGTTCCAACTTTTCCAATCAAATCAGAAGAGGACACGTGTCCAGCAAGGGTTAAACCCTTCCTTGTCCAAGTTCATTGTCATCATTTCTCATGTGACATAAAGTTAAGATGACATGACATAAAGATGGGAAGCTTCAGCCAGCTGTCTTCTCTTTCTTCTCCAACCCATTCGATCAAAAGACTAAGGGCAGCCATAACCAAACCATGAAAGCTTCTGGAACAACTTGAAATCAATTCATTATCATGCCAAAAACGTGTACTCTTTGGTTCATGGACCAAGCACATGAACCCCAAATGGGGAAACTTAAGGAAATGTGGTTTGGAGGGCACCAAAGGGATCTCTAACAGAGTTCCCAACAAAGGGCTTTAAGATTGACACCTAGCTTAGGGTGATGCAATCTGCCCTAGGGAACTCTGATTCTAGCAGCAGCAAAACCAAGATCATTAGCCTAATACATGCTTTAATCCCATCAGTTGAGAACAATCAGCATTTAATGCTAAGTCAGAACTCCAGTTTCCATTACCCAAAACAACAAAGAATACTCTAAAGCTAAAGTTACCACTCTTGGCCAAGTCCTAAGAACGATTCTCCAAGAATTTTTTGAAGATTGAGAAAGATTTAGCAGAGATTATTTGCTAATTACCCCCTCAAACTCAACTATAAATGGAACTCTCCACTAATACTACAGCAACAACCCAATAAAGACCAATACACACTAAGAAATACTCTAATAAAGTATAACTCTTCCTTAACTTCTCTGTTTAGCCTTCTTTAAGCTCTAGCAATGTTCTGAGTCACTAAGTTCTTAGCTTCAAGCTTAGAAATTAAGTTCTCCGACTCCTAACTCACAAATATCCCTCATACTTCTACCTATAAACACTCACCTATCCCCAGCAAAAAGCTCCAGCTTATAAGGCATGGGTGGGAGGCGTCTCTCCTCGATGTGGGATTGAGCAAATTCGTGCGGGTGGGACGTAGGTCGATCCTTACCCATCCTAAAGCGAACAATACCTGATTGGGTGCCGAGACGAAAGTCCTCCCACAAGTTAATTGTGTGATGTTTTTTTATTTACTTGAGATCATAAAAGAATCTTTATAATGTTGTTTAGTGCAAATCATGTTGGTTGGTATCAGATGTCACCTAACATTAAGGTTTGATATGGAGAACAGGACCACTTAAACAAAAGTGGTACAAAAGAAACACAGTTTTACATATGAATAAATAGAGCGTCATCAATCACTTTCTTCACTTGTATGATCACTAGTTTAAATCTTGTTGGGTGGTTTAGTGGAATGTAGTGATAAGTTTCTAGCCCCCGCAGGGGGTGCTCTTTATGCATTTTTAATTTTCTCTTTATGATTTTTTTAGGAATTCTTTTATCTATTATGCAAATCACCAAAAATCAATTGGTGTCTTCACTTAATAAAAAAGAGCAATTGTCATAAAGTGGATGCCAAAAGTTAAAATATTATTGTATCTTAAAAAAATTATCAATCATGCTACGAAAACCTTACAACAAATTTCATGATGTTGAAGTGGTTTATTATGAGTAATGGAGAAAAAGTATTAGCTTCATAGGTGTCAGTTGTCTACCTCTCACAGTCACCACTTTAGCAATTATGAAATTTGTTGTGAAAAGACTTATGTCCATAAAATACTGAGGAACCATATTCATATTTAAGGACAATTGCATGATGCACCGTTATCAGGGGTGCTTGTGACTAGGGATGGCAATGGGATGTTGCGAGATTGGTTATAGGTGTCTCATTCCCATCCCGTCTCTTCTTTGGGTTGGAGAAAACTTGTGCATGGTGAGCACAACCTAGGTCAACTTGGTACTAATGAAGGCATTTATCCATCTCTAATGAGAAAGGGGGAATAGAGGTTACAATAGTATTAAGAAAGTAAGACCGAGTGTTTAAGGTAAATAGTCACTTATTCAATTGCTAATTCGATAATAAATTAGATGTTGAAGTAACATTACAAATTGATTTAAGATGTTGATTTCGAAATTTTGATATTTTGGGTGTACATTGCAATTACTATAGTTTAGGAAAGAGGGGAATGGAATGGGTAAAATTGGTTCCCACCGCCTCTTTGCGTGGTTGGGTCAAACAAGATTGCAATGGTTCTCACAAGAGTTCCCCTATCGTGGCCCAACTCATTGGATCTATATACATGGTTTAGCTTGATGAACATAGAATAGTTGAACCCATTAAGTGTAATGACACCACAAAAAAC
Organism: Lithocarpus polystachyus; assembly: GCA_033629205.1. Classification (NCBI taxonomy): domain Eukaryota; kingdom Viridiplantae; phylum Streptophyta; class Magnoliopsida; order Fagales; family Fagaceae; genus Lithocarpus; species Lithocarpus polystachyus. The sequence goes on from CM066166.1 coordinate 81,162,370, forward strand.
ACTAGTCACATTTGCACTATAACTCAAAAACACTAGTCACTATTTAGACTCCTTGTAGTTTAACATAAAGCTCAGATCGACCCAATAAATACCTAATGTGAGACTCATCACACACCTTTACAACATAATCAATTAAATTGGAGCATCACTTTAGGTGCTCCGGGAGTATAGTTCTGCCCCCTCTCATATTTCATAATAAATCTTACCGTAAATTTAACTAGTAGAATACACCATTAATTTGAGACACCATGTCACCATACTCTAAGAGTGCCTAGTCTTAGAGTAGACCAGGTCCTGAAGTTTTCAGTGGGTCTTCCATTTTAATTCATATGAGAAGACATACATGGTGTAGTGGGGGTTGAATCTCAATTCCATAATTGAGACTAGAGTAGACCAGGTCATGCCTTCAAAAATTTAAAGCAGGCCCATTACTTTGCTGACCATTAGCAAATTTAAACTAAGCAATGCATACAAGATAAGGATGGTTACCACTACGAGATTTTGTACCAAAGCCACTCAAGCCATGGGACCTGAAATGATGTATCGTCTTCAGAATTTTGACTCTTTTGGTATTGAGTAAAACAAGATTCATCAGCACCAAAACAAATCTGAATCAATTGGCCTGGTGATTGATACATCTCGCTGAAGCAAACACTATTCATTACACTGAACATGGTTTTAGACGCTTCCATTGACAAATAATCTAGCTGTAAGTATTAACAATTCATATTGCAAAAGCATGCAAATGATTCCAGCAAAATTTGAAAACCAAACTCTTGTAAGATCCACCAGCGACTTTTTATCGAAGCAAATGTCGAATGGCAGCAACAGCATCACCTTTGTGCTCACGTAAGGTCCTCTCAGCCACCTTTGGGTCTAACTGCTCTCAATATTGAAAGAAACATATTGTAAGCCTTTTTAATTTTGGAAGCCAAAATACATACATGTTAAGAGAGCATTGATTAAAATAGGAGGCACTAACCTCTAGCTCATTTGCAATTATGTCAACATCAGCTGCCTTGATCGTAACAGCAGCGAGTTCTTTCTCCCTGCAACAAAGAAAATAGCATCTTTGCTTAAAATGCAGCCACACATAATAGATAAAACAAAAGAAGTGAAATAATATTTTAATTAGAACTTCATGCCACAAGTCCAGACTAACAAAGTCAAAAAATAAAATTTCTCTAGTAAAACTGTATCAAGTAGCGACTGCAAGTTTGAAAATAAATAACACTTAATTTAAATTCATATATGATATAACCAACAAGCCCAAGATCTCAAGATGTTACTCTTCAAGCTATTATAACTTGGAAAACACATAATGGATGTAGATAAATATCCCATCCCCAGGCAAGAAAAATAAAAGTCCTGCATTAGAATGGGAAAACTATGGTTTGAATGTATCAAAATGAGATGGCCAAAAATAAGATCATCCATTTAAATTGTAGACTGTAGTATGTGAACACAAGTTATTTATGCAGTTATGCCATCAGAGATGGTGGTCTCAATTGAAAATGGCTATGTCAAGAGTTAAAAGTTTATCTAGTCTTACCATCTGGGAATTGGCTTGCGCATATGCTTATACTTATGAGAAGAGTCAAATATTGCACTCTTGTTTGGCCCAGATGTAACGATAGCCAAACTTATAAGTTTACCCTGTTAATTGACATGTTCTTTTTTACTACTTCTATGAATGATAATTTTTTGTCTTCCGATACGTTTTTTTGTTCCATCAACTTGAATCAACTCACTCCTTTTCTTGGTGCATTGATTGTTCTCCTTTGAACATGACCAAACCATCTTAAATGTCATTCATTAATATATATATATATATATACTTTTTGATATAAGGCAAAAACGCCATTTTGGTCTCTACATTTTGATAACAGTCAATTTAGTCTCTGTTATTTTGAACTTGCAGTTAATTAGTTCCTACCGTTAACTCACTAACGGAAATGCCTACATGGCAAACTGTGTGCATTGTTAGCACACTTGGAGCCTATGTGGCAACTAAAATAATAATAAAATTTTTTATTAACTTCAAACAATACCACATCATTAATTAATTTATCAATTTAAAAAAAAAAAAATTTTGAATTCAAATCTATAACTCGCTAATCTTAAACTGAACCCAGAAAATCAAACTCATATCAGCTTTCACAAATCTCAGTTCTTCACTTTGGGAATCTAGGCCGACCAACCCAGTTGAAACTTTATTATATAAATAGAAGAAGGTGCGTGGGAAATGAAGTGGATTCCACGTGGAGACTCGTTTGGCAGTGTTGTGTTGGGTTTCAGATCTATGCCTTGAACCATCCTAGTCCACTCATCCAACAACTTAAAGAAAGAGTAGTGGATAAGTTTAGATTTCAACATCTTTGGCCTTTTGTAATTGTGGAGAAGAAGTTAGTGGGTAACGGGCATATGCTACTTTCTCTCTCCCCACACCTTTGGATTGATTACTTGATTGAATATTTTTGGATTTGGGGTTTTTTTGGTTGTGGATTATAGATGATTGACTTTGGACTGTGGATAGCTACAGGGGGATGGGAAAGAGAGATTGGTACCATTGAGGGAAAGAGAAATTGTAGATGGTTGAGCCACACGATGGTGTGTATAGGTGAGAATTGAAGAACTGAGATCTGTGAAAATTGATTTGGGTTTGATTTTCTGGGTTCAGTTTAAAATCAGCATGTTTCAGATTTGATTTTTATTTTTTTTAATTTCTTTAAAATTGGTAAATTAATTTTTCAGAAATGTTTAACACGTAATCTTGTAAAGAAAGACATTGGGATCAAAGAACACTACTTGCACAGTAAGCATAAAAATGAGCATGCAGCGCAAAGCAAAGACTCCAAAAGTACTCAGAGAAGAAAGTCCATGAACATAAAAGAAAGGATTCACTTTCATCCACGCCTGATAACTTATGACCTACTCGAGATATCTTAACCATCATGTATACAAAAATGCAGTTCAAGAGCAACAAAAAAACAAAATCACAGAACCCGCTTAACATCTGTCATGAAATTACATATGGGGTTGATCTTGATTAATCCAATAAGGATTCAAAGTCGACCCCCCAAAAGTTTTGGAACTAAAGCTTAGTTTTTGTTGCCGTTGTAATTAAGGTTTATTGATTGACAGGTATGCAAATTATCATATAAATTAGACACGGTTCACACTATCTATATATAGAGAGAGAGTTTTGAAAATCAACTCGAATTGTTTGTATGTACCTCATTTTCATAGCATTCCAATCCGCTTCAGACGAGGCAGCAATCGAGGCCATAGCCTGCCACGTCATCAATTACAACCATAAGAAACCAAAACAAATAAAAAACACAAACAGAGCTCAATTAAGGTTAAAAAATGCAGAGAGAGAGAGAGGACCTCTTGGACACGAGTGGAATCGAGCTGGCGGTCTTCGACGCGGTCGGTGAGCTTGTCGAAGGCTTTGCTCTGTTGCTGTAAGTCCTTCGAGTCCACCACTCTCTCGATCAATCCTTCATCTCCGCCAGTTTCCATTTCCTTTCTTCGATCGATTCTATTCGATTCGCTTTCTCTGTGAAAGTGTCTGTGTGAACAAGGAAAAGGAAAACCTTCGCGATCGATTTAAAACCCTAATCTTCTTTCTTTCTTTCTTTGTTGTTCTGAATAAATCATAGCAGGCTCAGAGAATTGTTTGACCCGACCCACATTTCGACCCGGAAAAGCTCCGTACGTAAGAATAATAGCCCAAGCCCATGAAAAGTGAACAATATTACAAACAGGTTTCAGGAAGGTTGGGATGGGTTTTCGGAATTCGGAGAATTTTTAAATGGGCCTGCGTCAGCCCAAGTTTACGCTTGCTGGGGAATAAAAGTTTAGGCTTAAGTCAACTTGTCCTCACCTAGGTACAAATTCATATAACTTATCCTTTTTCTTTTCTTTTTTCTTTTTTTAGAGAAAACCCAAACTGATCTGTTTGGATTCAACCTAGTCAATCGATAGTGGGTCCACGCATTTTAAAACTTATCTCTTAAGATTTGAGTGTTTGACTTGACTTTACTCATCTAACCCAACCACCCTGGGGCTTCGTTTTTGGCATAGATCTTGAGATATTTGCATCTCCTCGTTGCCACTAGCCTTAAGCCATGTCATTTTCCTTGAAAAAAGTATTTTGTGTTAAATGATATCACCTTATTCATATCAGAATTCAATAAAAAAATTATAAGTGTAAAAATAACTACCTACTAACATATGTATTTCATTTATTAGTAAGGTAGTTATTTTTTGCAGACGTGTCACATACTTATTGAATTTCGATTCCGTTAATATAGTATCATTTAACATTAAATACCTTCTCTTGTCATTGGATTAGTGGTAGATGTTGCCCTACCCCACTTGATGTGGTTGGATTGAACCTAAAATCAACGCCACTTCACATGTAGATTACCCTTATATTATACTATATTTTAGACTAAGTCAGAGTTTTTACTTTTTTTCCAATTAAAGCTCTAAACTTTTGAAACTATTTCAATTTGAATCCTCCACCTGTCTTTGTTATTCTAGAAACTAGATAGTAATAAAGTAGGAAATAAATAAATAAAGGGACCCATTGATAAGCTTTGTATTTCACTTGGGTAACCAACTTCAAACATGTCAACATGGACACACTATAGTATTTGGAGTGTCCGTACTTCTTAGATAACAAATTAATTATAGGGTACATACGTATAGCACATTGGCATGCTTACAGATGTCATGCACGTATATGTTATTGCCTACCTTGAGTTTCTTATCCTATTCCTTGGAATTATTGTCTAAGAAAAATTTTGTTCTTATGAGAATGATTTTGAAATTTGGAGGTGCACATACCTAGGGCCCCTAGGCTAGGGGTAACACATTGTGTAAGCATTCTGAATCATTTGTACAAACCTGTAGTTGACAAGGCTTAAGAAATGGAACTTAGGTTTGAAGCATTCTTGAGGTTAAATTGTCCTATATGGTCTTCAATCTCAAACTTAATTTTTGTTCTTAATGATCCTACTACATTTATATTTGATAACATGTATTACATGAATGCAATGGGAGGGCGTGGTGTACTGAGAAATGATGTTGAAAAGGTATTGGATCCTTGAACGACTAAAAATTGTGAAGCATTTTGCCACTGATCATGGTCATTTCCTTCGTGCATTTTCAACTGCATTTGTTATGCTCTCTGCTCTAGGCATTCTAACTGGAAATAAAGGATTTAATGTAATTAGAAAGCACTGAATGTATTAATTAAGTGACAGGATTTGTCGTTTTGAACTACAAGAGATGGCAATTTACTATCTGCTTATTTTATGAGTCTCCTGTCATTAATTGATGTAGTGAAACATGGTCCTTATATTTTAAAGTTCAAGCCTATGTTTCAAGAAGCTAACAATTTATTTTGTCATGCCTACCTCATTATAATGTTGTCACAACACCTTGGATTACAACAAGTAATGCTAAAGACACAATTTTTTTCACAATTTTTTCTTTAACTACTATTATGTTTTGTTGTGATTAGATAGAGTAACACCAAAAAAAAATTATAGGTCCGTTTGGTAACAGTATTTAAACAACGAAAACTCTTGTTTAAACACTATAACATGTATATTTATACACTTTTCAGCCACACGTATTTCTACAAAACTTAAACAACGTCACTAGAAACTTTTTACCATACTAGCTTCATTAGCAACTTACTTTTTCTCAAAACAAAATTACCAAAAGAAAAGGTGAAAAGAAGAGAAACTAGCAAAACTCGCTAGCACTTTGAGGTTATATATGTACCATTGAAATAGTAAGATTTCAAAGCAGCAATGAAACAAGAAGCAAATATCTATCTTAGAATTTTAAATTGTATGCAATAGTTACAATATATGACTCACTCGCATTGGACACATTCGTAATATCCATACTATATTGGTAACCAAACGATGCACCTAAATTCACCCTAATAGCCTAAAGTTATAGGCCAAAAGTGTGAACTGATTTTAAACAAACATTGTTTGAGAACACTATTACATCGCATAATACATCATATGAATTATATAAATAAACTCATGAGACTTTCAGGGTCGTTGTGCTACATGCATGCATGTCATTTGCAAAGCACACTGCCAACAGTTTCTTCTACTTGCTACTGATCAACTTCATAGCCACACAGGTAGCCAATGGGTGCCATCAATGTAATCTATGGATAGGAAGGGAGCAACTTCTTCTTCAGTGAGTTCTCTTGACCAAGCAGCACGCTCTTTTGATTCAGATCCTGGTCCATGGCACTTGTACTCCGCATGGAATAGATTTCTGTTAAATTTACAATATTTTCGATGTTAGAACCAAATAAAAGTTTGTAGCATAGAAAAGAAAATAGAGAAGATTAGCCCTTGAAATTGTGTGACCTCAGAGCACACTATCTATGAGTTTATGATTTCATTTTAATATCCTATGTACTTGTTTATAAATCAAGTATGATTGCAGAATGAGTAAGGGCAAGTTAGAGCTTGAGCATTCTTACTCGGTGGAGCCATCATAACTCCAATTGGTCCAGCCTTGTGGTGCAATGGTCTTTGAGAGGTATGTCTTTGCAAAAAGCACTCTGGAATGGGGTCCTTTAGCTCTACCCAAGTACACACTACCAACACCATAGACCTTGCCTTTGACAAAAACAAACCCACTATAGTCATTTTCACTTTCCCTGTTTTGAGCTGTGACAGATCCACGAATCTTCACCCTCTTGTCTCCAATCACAAAGATCTCACAGCTCTGCATCCAAAGTTGCACCAACATTACTATATTAGACATAGATAATCTAGATGACAGAAAAAAGGTATAGATCAATTCCAGGAATTAGATTAAATATTACAGATTAAAAATGTGTTAAGAGTCTCGTCTCGTGCGATCATGTATATTGTTAGATACAAGATATAAAATTTTAACAGTAGAATTGATTTTTTTATAAGTCTAGCATCTAGGTACATAGCCAAAATTTTAGAATATATATATATATATAAAGAAATAAAAGAGAATGAGTTTTGTATAATTACATGGAAGACGGATCTGCCACGGCCAAAGATGAAGTCAACTGAACCTTGGATGTAACAATTGTCATAGTAATGCCTGCCTTTGTAATCAAAGAGAGTGTTATGTGTACTATAGAATCCGCAATGGTAAAATGCAATTTGGTCTGCGCCAACAAATGCAGCCACCGATTGATTTTGTGAGGTAGAAGCGATCCCAGTGGGAGCGTCATTCTGCATTGTTGAAGACCAAAAATAAATAAATAAATAAAATTAATACTGAGCATTGAATGGCAAATCATTACTGGAAAAAAAGAGACAAATTTTAAGTTTGATGTTGAATTATCATATATATATATATATTGTTTTCTCCAATTAATGCCTTATAAATGGGTTATGAAAATATGACTAATTAATTTTTCTTTCTAAAATATTAGTGTTTTATGTGAATCAAACGTCAGAAACCATCAACTTCCATTCCATATGTTGTTTTACAGCAATAGAAAGCAATTTGCCCCCCTTTTTGTGTCAAAACAAATTAACTGTTATTTTGAAAATACAAAAATGCAGATCAAATGGTTGAGATCATTTGGTTTTACGTAGGTTTCTTGATAATTTCAAACCATATCATATTCATAATTCAGTTTTATCGTGTATCTTAAAAACGAAATAAGGATATGAGAATAAGAAATAATGGACCTTGAAGCTAACGCCAAAGGCAATGAAGTGAGGGGCTTCAGCCCTTAAAACTGCAGACTCCACATTATTTATAGAGCTTTCAGACCATACAATGGCTGTTTTTCCTTTTCCATTACCCCTCAAGAATATATAGGGCTTGTTTACTGGTATGTGTACCTTTTCTCTGCAATTCAAAATAAACAAAACTAGAGGTTAATATATAAGATCCTTTAGGTCACGTACGTGCATGGTATGACAAATTTATTACACATCAACATAGGTGGATTAATTACCTGTAAACCCCTTTCCTAACATGGATGATAGTCCACTGAGAATTGCCTTCAGGAACAGAATTAATGGCAGCCTGAACAGATCTGAAGTCCCCATCGCCATTGATATCAACCTTAATAGTGCGGTTGGTGCCAATTTTTTGTGTCAATAAAGGAGAGTCTATGACTGTTTGAGCATCCAAGCCATGGGCAGGATTTGAAAAGTAGATAGAGATGACACAAGTGATTGCAAAGGCAATAGGGAGAGCTGAAGAAGGCCAAGAAGAGGGAGGCATGTTTTTCTTGGGTGGGTTATTTGCTTTGTTGAATTTAGAGTATTTGGAGAAGTAATGGTGTGAAATAGAATTTTGATAAGGCCAAAGGGAGGTCCTTAAGTGAAGAAATTTTTGTTCATTTTTGGGGTGTGGTTGTTCGGAAGGTAGAATTGGGTGTTATTGAATTAAAGCGAAAGAGTTGGTTAGGAAGGTCCTCTCTATTTTGAAGGCCCTCCAATGGATTCTTGTGTGGTTCATATGCATGATTTGGTTTAGCAAATTTTATAAATAAATAAAAATGCTAAAGCCACAAACTATTTTACAAACGGATAATTGGTGAATAATTATTGGTAGGTAAAAATATAATATTAGTAGTGAGCACAGCTGAGAACCAGTAAGAATTTGTCACAATAATAGTTTATAAAAACTAATTAAAATAGTTTGTGCATATATATCGCATTGCTTCTATAAAAATATTATCAATTACTATTTTTTATTATGAAAAATATTGGACTCGTAGAATTAGGATAAGCTTGGACATAAACTCTCAATTTTTTTTTTTTTTTTTTTTTTTGGTGAAAAATAAACTCTCAATTTTGAAACATATCCCGGACAAGAAAAAAAAGTGGTAAGGATTTGAATGTTCGGTCAAACTCAAACTTAGGGAAAAGGGATAATGCTAAAAATACTAAAAATTAACTACATAAAGCTTAGAAATTAATATAATAATAAATGTAATTGACGAGTTTCAACCACTCGTAATTGAATTTTAAATTGTCTATTTCTAATTGGTGACACATCAATTTATAAGACTAATATTGTAAAACTTGTAGTACCTATAGTAGCAATATTTGGGGAAAATATATTTTGAATTAAAAAAATACTATATATTAGGGGGTATGATTATCATTGGATGGTACACGTGGAAAACCAGCACGCTTCCAAAACCAAAATCAAACGGCTACTCTCTTTGTCTACTCTTTCTAAATCAAACCTTATATATTTTAGCTTCTTTTTTTCTCCAAAAAAAAATTGTTGCGATGTTTCCCAAGAAAAATCGAATCTTGGGATTTTAGGACAAATTTTTTCTAAATAGGATTCGAATCTGGTGCAAAAGTTAATAGCATGTAATAATGAACCGATGAATGTGATTGAAAGTTGAAAATTCATTTTTAATCTAAATCTTTAAATTTTTAACTTCTTTTTTATCTTTTAAACTTTTACATCTCGCGTCACCAGTTGGTTCTAGTTAGTTTAACTAATAAGATCACTGATGGTTGAATAATAGATTTATAGTTCAATCTCTACCTACACCAAAGATCGATTGATGTTTTGATTTGATGATAAAGAGCTATCATTAAAAGCAGACGTCATAAGTTAAAACTCTCGAAGAAAAAAAAAAATCTCACGTCGCCAGGGTAATTGCGTCATGCAATAATTGCATGAGATCCAAAATAATTCTTCACAAACCTTGATAATTTGCAACTTCAAAATTGTCTTGTATAATGTTTAAAAGTGTGTTTCTGTTTTGACAGATTGTTGTTGCCACGAGGGGTATGTATATATGTAAGCTTTTCTTGCCCTTACTAATGAAATCTTCTTCTATCTATATCGTATAATTAGAGGCTGTAATTTACAGTCACAGAATCCATATAGTTCTTTCTTTGTATCTTTATTATTGTGTTGATTTTGGTAAAAATAGTGCATTTGGATGTAACTTTCTGCAGAAAATTTATTTGTTTTATTTGTTCAAAGTTGGTTAAAATATAGTTCTAATTAGGAAAAAAAAAAAAAAAACTAGGCTTTAAAAATCCATAAACAAGCAAATAGGCTAAACATGTGAAAGAAAGGCTATTGACAAACAGACATTTAGAGCATTAGCATCCGGGAGGCTAAGTTATATGTCTCATTTTTCACATCTATAATGGGGACCTATCAATGCTTCAGTATGGTACAACTGTACAAGTATTAAGTGAGAATAAGGTTATTGAAGCAGATCCATAAACCCGACCCCAATTAATTAAATTCGGATTAAGGTTTCGTTGAGTAAGATACACATGCCCATATTTTGTGCCAATTTGTAAAAGCAACAGTTAATTAAGTGGTAATTACTAATTAGAGGTTTCTCCACACAAAAAAAAAAAAAAAAAACAATTGGATGGTTCATATACTAAGGAAAACTGCAAAATGTAAATTTCTATCTTACTGCAATTTTTCTCTGTGGAACGCAATTTCATGAGAAGAAATTGGTGGCAGAAATTAAGAGAACAGCTAAAAGAAATGAGGCAAGTTTTTTGTTCCTGCTTTAATAATTTTCATATTTTCATACACCAAAGAACGTAAGTTGTTACCTTATGGTAAATTGGGATGAAACAGCTAAATTTGTCTATCTAAATGTCAATGTTAGTGGATTCTCAAAATAAGCAAACGAATAATAAATAAAAAGTGAATGTTAGTGAATTTAACCTTGTATAAATGCTTTTCTCAAAAAAAAAAAAAAAAAAAAAAAAAAAAAAAAAAAAAAAAAAAAACCTTGTATCAATATAATACCGCTTTATGAGGTGTTTTGGATGTATCCTTGATGAATGATGATCACTTTATGTTGAAGTAAAGCAAAAGGCAAGTAGCAGCGGCGGAGCTAGAGGGGGTCAAGGAGGCCATGGCCCCCTGACTTTTTGATATTCCTATCAACAGTGCTATTAGATTTTAAAATTATCTTAAATTCTCTCTAATTTTACTTATTGGCCTCCCCTGGATTTTAAATAAAAAATAGGACTGGTTTTACTTACTCATTTGCAGAGATTTAGGGGCTGTCTGGTACACCATTTAAAAAAAAAAAAAAAAACACACACACACACATGTTTTTAAACAACATTATATGTATTTTCACTCAATTTTTTACCCACATGTATTTTCACATATATTTTCAAACAACAAAACACATATTTTTAAGTGCATGTACCAAACACCCCTTACTCTTCCCTTAAATCCATTTGGGCCTCCTCAAATTTTAAAATTGTTGAGAAAAACTATTTTAGAAAAAGAAAATAATAAGAGGAACCCAAAAAATATCCAGCCCATTCATTGCCCATAGCCGTCCAAATTTGATAATATAAAAAATAATAATAAATATATAAATAACTCCAACAAATCTCAAACCAGCAATATTATCCACCAAAAAGGAAAATATTTTTTGTAAATCAAATCTGGTATAAAAATTCAAATATTTTTCTTTTACGGAAAAAAAACTCATATTTGTTTAAGGACAAAATTTAATTACAAAATTAGTTGTAACCTAAGACTATAACCTTACTCAATCAAATAAACATTATTACAAATTTTGAAAATCTAATAGTTAAATTGCATGTTCTTTATGCTCTTAATACACTTGTTAATTTTTTTTTCAATCGGATATTATTATCTATATGATCTATAAGCTTATATTTTGTGCATAATTTTAAACTACAAAACCTTAAAATTTAAAAAAATTATTGATGACATAGCTTTAATTCTTTAATTTTCTAAAAATTTTGAAAACATGGAGGATAAAAAAATAAACTGTAATCCAATAATGTGTTTGTCAAAATTCACCTCTAATAAAAAGATATTGAGTAAGGTTGTAGTCTAAGACTACAATCAATTTTGTAGCTAAACTTTGTCCTTTATTTAAATATAATTAGGACAAAACTTAACTACAAAATTAACTGTAACCTTAAGCTACAACCTTACTCAATATCTTTTTATTGGAGATGAATTTTGACACAAATCTAACGTTGAATTACATTTTCTTCTTATATCCTCCATGCTTATAAGATTTCTAGAAAATTAAATATCAATAGCTATGTCATCAATAAATTATTTAAATTGTAATTTTTTGTAATTTAAAATTATGCATAAAATATAAACTTGTATATCATATAGTAAATAATATCTGATTGACACAAAATTTGACATGTACATTAAGAACGTAAAGAGTATGCAATTTGATATGGTCATGGCTCACCTAAGTACTTGTCCATAGAACCCAAGCTCGTCCATGGGTGGTCTTCCCAAGCTCGTCCATAGACTTTCCTCCAGGAGAAAAGTTAGACGAATCCTGAAGGAATCAACCCCAAGGCAGAGTCGTCTATACATGGGCGACTGAAAATAACCCTTCCACAGCCAAGAAAGGTCGTGCAAAAATTGACCTCCATTACTCGTCCAAACATGGACGAACCCCACTTGAAGTACCATGGATAGAAAAGTACGGACATGGAGAGGTCCTTGAACCTCGGTGTAACTTGTCGACAAAGACTTAACTGCCTATAGCAGTTGTCTTCTGACCTCCACAAATGAAGGGGGAAGTTATTACAAGGTAACCGCTCCCATAGCCTTATATAAACACCTATCTCCGACAAAACGAGTAAGTGAATCTCTTTAAAAATAACTTCTTACAAAATTGAGAGTTTATCAATTTAGAGGAGGAAAACTGACTTCATCATCGGAGGGTCTTAGGCCGGCCAACCCCGGTCTCCTTTGATTCATTATTTTCCTTACAGGCCTTTCAGATCATCAAAGTCCAAGCATCTAGCCTACTGATTCGAAAGAGCATCATCACAATTTAACTGTTAAATTTTCAAAATATGTAATAATTTTTATTTTATTAAGTAAGGTTATAACCTTATACTACAACTAATTTTGTAATTAAACTTTGTCCACATATTTATATAGGAGAAAATGGGCTTTTGCCTCTCTTTTTTTTTTTTTTTTTTTAAATCTAGCATTTTACCCCCTTTTTCATACTAATTAGAGAAATGCCCCTCTTTTGAAACTCAATTTTCTCAAAATCGAGTTTCAATTTAAAACTCGATTTTTGGACAATCGAGTTATAACAAACTCAAAATTTAAAATAAAAAAAAAAATCTGGAGACCTATAGTAGCGTTTTAAGGAGCCTTATAGTTGTGTTTTAAGAATTTTATAGTGGCATTTTAGAACTCGAGCTCCATGAACTCAAGTTCCATGCAAGTTTTTTTTTTTTTTTTTTTTTTTTTTTTTTTTTTTTTTTTTTTTTTTTTTTAAGTTTGATTGCCACATACCTATAGTGGCGTTTTAAGGACCCTATAGTGACGTTGAAACTCGATAATGATAATGCCAACTGAAGTACTAGAGAATGTTTCCGTAGACGAGGATAAACCCGAAAAGCAGACAAGGGTTGGAGCAGGAATGGAAAATAAGGTAAAAGAGGACCTCATCCTGTTCTTGAGGAAGACTGCTGATGTATTTGCATGGACGCATGAAGATACGCCGGGGATAGACTCTAGTGTTATCACCCACCGTCTTAACGTACATCCTTCCTCAAAGCCTGTACGACAGAAGAAAAGAGTATTCGCCCCTGACAGAGATAATGCCATCAAGGAAGAGGTCCAAAAGTTAACTACAGCAAACTTCATTCGAGAGGTTTACTATCCGGATTGGTTGGCCAACGTAGTGAAGGTCAAGAAGGCTAATGGCAAATGGAGAATGTGTGTGGATTTCACCGATTTAAACAAAGCCTGCCCCAAAGATAGTTACCCGTTACCGCGTATTGATCAATTGGTGGATTCGACTGCGGGTCATAAATTGCTGAGTTTCATGGACGCCTTTTCCGGGTATAACCAGATAAGAATGGAAGAAAAAGATCGAGAGAAAACATCATTCATCACTAGTCAAGGCCTGTTTTGCTATAAGGTGATGCCTTTTGGTTTGAAGAACGCAGGGGCAACATACCAAAGGTTGGTAAACCACATGTTTCGACCCCAGATTGGAAAAAATGTGGAAGTCTATGTGGATGATATGCTAGTAAAAAGCCCGGACGAGATGAAACATTTGGACGATCTACAGGAAACCTTCGACACGCTCAGGCGGTACAACATGAAGCTAAACCCCAGCAAGTGTGCCTTCGGAGTTTCATCAGGAAAATTTCTCGGGTACATGGTGTCACAGAGAGGAATTGAAGCGAACCCTGACAAGATTAAAGCAATACTGGATATGAAACCCCCGCACAACACCAAGGACGTCCAATCTCTTGCCGGACGAGTGGCTGCCCTTAACAAGTTTATTTCTAGAGCCACTGACAAGTGTTTGCCATTTTTCAGGATTCTTAGGAAAGCGTTCGAATGGACGGACGAATGTCAGGAAGCTTTCGAAGCCCTGAAGGCATATCTTACCACAGCTCCTTTGTTGAGCCCATCGATCCCTGGTGAAGAATTGTACCTGTACTTGGCAGTGTCCCCTCATGCAGTGAGCTCGGCTCTAATCAGAGAAGACGCAAAAGTTCAGAAACCAGTTTATTACACTAGCCGAGCACTCAAAGGGGCGGAAGGACGGTATCCTATAATGGAAAAGTTGGCTTTTGCGTTGATTACAGCCTCAAGGAAACTAAGGCACTACTTCCAAGCCCATGTCATCAACGTCCAGACGGACCATCCATTAAAAAAGGTGATGAACAAGGTGGAAGCAGCCGGACGGATCGTCCAATGGGCTCAGGGAAAATTGGGACCCAATTGGGAAGGACCCTACAGGGTTGTCAACTATAAAAGACAAGGGTCATATTACTTAGAAGCATTGGATGGGAGGAAATTGTAACACCCTTGGAACGTTGAGCACCTGAGAAGGTATTACCAGTAATAATCAAGCACCAGCTTGGACGAGACCCTCTTGGACGAATCCAAAATGAGTACTTGCCGTTATTATTCAGCATTATGTAATGTTTTTATCCCAAAATGTTTAGTTATTAAACTAGCTATGGACGAAGTAACGTTTGGATGTCTGTATAAATAAGGCACTACTTTCTAAAAAGAACGTGCCATACTTATCGACGTAGCTATGGACGAAGTAATGTTTGGATGTCTGTATAAATAAGGCACTACTTTCTAAAAAGAACGTGCCATACTTATCAACGTTGTATTTGGTAATGAGTGGTTTGGATGTTTAAATACATGTAATATAGCCAACTCCATGACTCTGTCTACAAAACAGACCAAGGCTTAAAGACGAGCGCAAACCCTTAGACAAAGGGGCATATCGTCTATAAACTTTCCTTAAACAAGGAAACAAGGCAACGTTTAAATAAAAGACGAGCCTAAGCTAAACAAACTCGACCGTGGACGAGGAATACTCGGACTAGACATCGACGAAGAATGCATACTATCCTTAAAAACTTCAACTAAAGCAATCCAATCCCTGAACGAGCAAAGTCAAAAGTTGAAACTTAAAGGAAAGAACCTGCATCAAAGATGAGCAAAGAGCCGTCCAAATGGGTAAAGGAATGGGTTAATTCCATGACGTTTGAAAAAGTAACCCATGGACGAGTGTTATAAAATCAAATGATATTCAATATGAACGATCTCAAATCGCGGATAAGTTCAAAATTGAGAATAAATGCAAGTAACTTCGTCCATACAACATTCTAACGAATGAAAAGGATAAAGGAAAATAAGCATCCATTCATTAATAAAGGACGACCAAAGTCCAAAAAGCTCACGAGTAAAATTAGAAAGCTTGTGTTTTAGCTTGTCTTAAAGCTTTGGACGAGAGAATTGTACTTCAATTACATAGTGGTCTAAAAACAGCAGACCATGTTAAATAGAAAAGAAAAATAGAAAACACAGGATAAACTGAACGGTTAAAGCCTTCGTCTTCACTGGAGAGGAGGGTCAGCGTTGTCCTGATTAGGCTGGGTAGTAGCATCGTCCTCAACATTGACATCCTCAGAGCTTGTCTGGACGAGGGAGCTTGAGGTAGCGCCGCCAAGATTTAGTTTGATAAGGCTGAAATCAAGCCCAGGGAATCTCTCTATTGCGTCCATCCTAAAATCTTCAAACCCAGCCGCGTAGTTAGCATCCAACAAGTCAGTATACTCCTTGGACGCCTTAAATTCAGCAACTGCATCTCCCTTGGCTTTTTGGAGAAGGGTACTCAACTCGTCGTTCCTCTTGTGAAGGTGATCAAGACGAGTATCCTTCTCTATGATATCAGCCTTCAACTCTTCAATGTGGTCCTGCATCTCCTTGGCCTCGTCCCTAGCTTTTGCTGCCACTTCAGCCCATTTCTTGGATTCGTCCTTAACCTCTTGTACCCTTGTCTCTAGCAAAATCCTTGTCTTGTCCAATTCAGTAGCCTACCTGGACGTTGCCATGAACTTCGACATAGCCTACAAAAGGATAAAGACGGTACAATGGTTGGACGAGAAAAATATAAAGTATTAAATAATAAAAATAAATTAATAAAATAATAATTAATAAAATAAAATACCTTAAAGAGGTCGTGAACACCAAAATGTTCAAAGTCCTTTAAGGACATGTCGTAGCACGCAGCTATGTCCTCGTCAAGCACAGCCTTCTCGAAACGGCCCCAAGCCAAATCCTCGCTTTCAAGAAGGCTCGTAGGAACCCTTTGAGAAGGCTAGGACGAGACAGGCCCGGCAATTCTGGACGAAGGAGTCTTGGACGGGGTAACCTCAGGAGTTGAAGAATCATCCAAAACCTGGACAGGTGCGTGAGACGAGGGAAGAGAGGACTTAGCTACCGTCTGAGACGACCCATGTTTGGGTTTCTTCCCTCGACGGCTGGGCAAGTTTCCTAAGTCAAGAGTTTTTGATAGGGATTTCCTCTTGTCCCCAGTGGAAGGACGAGTCTGGGTCTGGGTCTCTGAATGGCTCCCTTGGTCAGCGGGTTCCTTTCCCCTGTTCTCCTTCATGGTTGTCATTCCTACAAAATAAAAGACATTAAAACTAAAACCAAAAATAGTGATTAGATAACAAAATGGTTATGAACTTACGTCTACGGATCGTAACGTCGTGTGCGATGACTTCGTTGGACGGATCTGGACCAAGCCCCCACTTAGCTAAGCGCCTAAGAGTAACCAAGGAGTGGAAGTCCCTATCAGCGTATAGACGAGCTCTATGGACGCGGTCACGATAAAATTTACTCAATGCAGGTCGTCCAACAGCTGCAAAGCATCAAGTAAATAGAAGTTAGACAATTAACAAAAACGCAAAAGGACAAACAAGGTAGGGGACATACCTTCAGGACGAAGGTTACCTAATTCCCCTGTATAAGGGGCAAAGGTATCCCTGCCAACGTCTACAGAATTCCTGGCCCAAAAACCAGAGACGAAGAAAAATTCCGTCTTCCAATTTCTGTCAGACGAGGGCAGGGACTTGATCAATCTACAGTTTGAACCCATGGCTACAAACTGGTAAAAGCCAAGGGATTGGTTAATTTCTGTGGGCTTGTAGCAGAAAAGGAACTCGTCCACTGTAATAGGACGGTCCCTACTGAATACCTCCCTCCACAAAACTTGCATGGAGACAATTAGCCTCCATGCGTTGAGGTTAAACTGACAAATGCCTAAACCTAACCTAACAAGCAGTTCTCTAGTAAAAGCATTCAAGGGTAATCTAAGACCCCCTAAGAAATAAGCCTCATAAACCCCTACTCCAAAATGGGGGTTGCAACACCATTCCCCACGGACGGGCAACCTAGGGTTGAGACCCTCAGGAATTTGGTACCACAGCTTAAGGTTGTTAAGCCTTTGTTCGTTTGTTTTGGACGAAATACCTACAGCACAGCTGTAAACAGTCTCCTCCTCGTCCAAGGGGCTAGGTGGAAGAGCACTAGACGAGGTACCAGCCTGGGACCTTGAAGTTTTTCTAAGTTGTTTTTGAAGGACTTCTAAGGGGACCCCTGGGACGCCAGAAACATAACCTTCGTCCGTGCTACTTCCCCCACTACCACTACCACTATCACTAGTACTATTGTTGAGGCTACTATAGCTACTGGTGTCACAATATTCATCTATGGCTTTTTCCGTACTATTGCTAGACGAGGATATAACAGTTGACATCTTTGAAAACTTAAAAACCTAGAGACGAGAAAGGAAAAGTACCTGGCTCTAGACGGAGGGAGACTATGGACGAGAAGGAGGTTCTAGACGAGGCTCTAGACGATAGATCAAGGAGGAAAATCTTTGGAAATGAGAGGGGCAGGAGAGGAATTCCACTATTTATAGGCAACGGGGTTCAAGATTCGAAGGGACGTGAGTAACCACGACATGCCACGTGGCATCCGACCCGAAGAACGAAAAGCCTTGACCAAAACCTATCAAATTGAACCACGTGTCAAACAAAATTAAAAAAAAAAGAGAAAAAAAGAAGAGAAAGAGAGAAAAAGAGAAGACGAAGAAAGTGGACACGATGACCACCACAAGGACGAAGGGGCAACTGATATGGTCATGGCTCACCTAAGTACTTGTCCATAGAACCCAAGCTCGTCCATGGGTGGTCTTCCCAAGCTCGTCCACAGACTTTCCTCCAGGAGAAAAGTTAGACGAATCTTGAAGGAATCAACCCCAAGGCAGAGTCGTCTATACATGGGCGACTGAAAATAACCCTTCCACAACCAAGAAAGGTCGTGCAAAAATTGACCTCCATTACTCGTCCAAACATGGACGAACCCCACTTGAAGTACCATGGATAGAAAAGTACAGACGTGGAGAGGTCCTTGAACCTCGGTGTAACTTCTTGACAAAGACTTAACTGCCTATAGCAGTTGTCTTCTGACCTCCACAAATGAAGGGGGAAGTTATTACAAGGTAACCACTCCCATAGCCTTATATAAACACCTATCTCCGACAAAACGAGTAAGTGAATCTCTTTAAAAATAACTTCTTACAAAATTGAGAGTTTATCAATTTAGAGGAGGAAAACTGACTTCATCATCGGAGGGTCTTAGGCCGGCCAACCCCGGTCTCCTTTGATTCATTATTTTCCTTGTAGGCCTTTCAGATCATCAAAGTCCAAGCATCCAGCCTACTGATTCGAAAGAGCATCATCACAATTTAACTGTTAAATTTTCAAAATATGTAATAATTTTTATTTTATTAAGTAAGGTTATAACTTTATACTACAACTAATTTTGTAATTAAACTTTGTCCACATATTTATATAGGAGAAAATGGGCTTTTGCCTCTTTTTTTTTTTTTTTTTAAATCTAGCATTTTACCCCCTTTTTCATACTAATTAGAGAAATGCCTCTCTTTTGAAACTCAATTTTCTCAAAATCGAGTTTCAATTTAAAACTCGATTTTTGGACAATCGAGTTATAACAAACTCAAAATTTAAAATAATAAAAAAAATCCGGAGACCTATAGTAGCGTTTTAAGGAGCCTTATAGTTGCGTTTTAAGGATTCTATAGTGGCGTTTTAGAACTCGAGCTCCATGAACTCAAGTTCCATGCAAGTTTTTTTTTTTTTTTTTAAGTTTGATTGCCACATATATAGTGGCGTTTTAAGGACCCTATAGTGACGTTGAAACTCGATAATGATAATGCCAAGTTACAAAAGAGGGACACTTTTTAAATTAGTTTGAAAAATAAGACAAAATGTTAAATATTTTTTTTTAAAAGGGTATAGGCCAATTTTGTCCTATTTATAGATTTACGCTGCCACCGTTGTCTTCAACTTGAATCGTCTGTTTGCCTCCAACACTTGCCGGCCTGCCACTCCCAATCGCTACTTTGCCATAGCGAAACTCCACTTTTCACTTCTAGGTTCCAGCCTTACTCATTGTGCAGAGATATTTCTCTATTTGTGTTTATGCTTTTGAATTTGAGTCTCCTACAACTTTCTATATGTCTTGATGTGCTTTACAACTTGCATATGTTAAAATATTATATTATTTTATACTGTTTTGAGTCTTTTGACACTTCACAGCCGTGTATGTGTTTTGTGTTTAATTGGGTATATGTTTTTGGGTTTGGTGTTTACATCTTCCACCTTGACTAGGGATCTTTATCATCATTAACCATAAGTTTTTCTTATTTATTTTAACTACATTTAGACCTGATTCTCCCCTAAAAAAGTATGCAGGCAATCTGCCAAATGTCTGGTGCTAATTATGCACATCACCTTAGATTAGAATTAACAATAGGCTTACAATAGAAATATTTGACTTTTTAATCAATCAAAAGATCTCATAGCCATAATTAAAAGTCACAAAACATCGTGAAAACATAGAAACATTCACTCGTCTAGTTTTAAACATATCCACACTAGAGGCATTCTCTCATTTGTTCTATCTACAAGCACAAATCCCATGCCACATACAAAAATTCAACATGAACAATATTCATAACACACAAAATTGTGCACAAACAAAAATTCGTGTACATTCAAGGATAAGACACTTCAATCAATGATCAAAGCCTACCCTCAAAAATAATAATCAAATAAAATTTTGGACCCAAAGCCTACCTTCCCCAAAGATAAAAATACAGAAATTCAACATAAAAAAAATTCAAAACACACAAAATTGTGCATAAACAAAATTTCTATGCAAACAAAAATTTTTGCACATTCAAAGATAAGACCTTTTTCAAATAATATATTCTATTAAAGATTGATCTAAAAAGTCCACAAACCTTTTTTGAGTGATAGGTCCTTTTTGAAATTAAGGCCTGAAAGCCCAAAATCATTTACAAATAAAGAAGTCCTTCAAAATTTCTAGTCTAAAAACTAAACGTTTTATAAGATATCAAAATTTTCCGAATCTGGCCAAAAGCAAAAGGTATTTCCAAAAAATGCCCTAAAGGCAAGATTTTCAAAAATACCTCACAACAAAATTTTGAGAGAAAGACATATCCCTTTCACAATCATACAATTTCAAATGCCCCAATTTCAAAATTCCTCACAATCAAATCAAGTGCCATCACGAGCCATACAAAGGTTTTTAAAAGAAAACCTCCAAGGTTGGTTATTCCATTTCAAAATGAAATTGAGAAAATACCATAAATCATCATAAAATCTCATTCTCACTTTCAATTCATATCATACTCATTTTCAAAATCTGTCCCCAAAATTCATTTACTTCAAGAGGTAAAATTTACCTTAAGTGGTTGTAAAACCTCATTCTCATTTCAATCTCACCTTCAAGTAGATCCAACTTATATGAAATTCAATTGCCATCATTTCACACATGACACCTTCTACCAAGATCATACACCACCATGCCTATGGAGCTTGTAAAAGAATCAAAAAGTCAATTTTTTTAACATGTCAAAACATATGAAATAAGATAACATTAGATAGGACACAAATAAGCAAAAGCTAAACTTCAAATATAGATATTTGTTTAGATCTCAAACACTCAAAATGAACGACAAAGAAAAACTTAACTCACACCACAGGTATATATGCGCTTAATGACTTTTTTTATTTCAATATTTTGTTAATTTATATTTTTACTTAAGATATCTAATCAATTCAAACATATCACGTTTACTTTTCAAATATTGTTTTAAAAATCCTAAAAAGATAGGATAAAATTAGTAACTATTTTTATATACAATATTTAATAAAAACTTCATAAACATATATATAAATATAAACATATACATATACATTAAATTTTTATAGGCTAAATTAAAATTATACCCTCTAAACTGCCCAAAATTCAATTCATTTATGTAACTTTGATTTTGTTCAATTTAATCCTTTAACTTTTACTTTTATTCAATTTCATTAGATGATCACCATTAAGCAACTAAGATTTTTTCTTTTTTTCTTTTTTTGAAAAAAGAATATTACACTATAAAAATTCATAAAATTAATTTAATTTTTTTTAAATATAAGAAAAGTTTTACTGTGTGTTGATATCCTGTTCTTTGTGTCTCAAGTTGGTGCATTTTCCAAATATGAAGAAGTTGGGAAAGGTGTGTTAAGCATTGCCATTGGAATATCAAGGACAGCAACTCCTCTCTTTATATCAGAGAGGACGCCGAGAAAGTTCAAATATGTATGCATGCTCATTTATGATTTATCCTTAACATTGAGGGCCTTCTTGAGTTACTTGTTAATCCTCTTTCTGAACAAGATGCAGCATTTTATTTTAAGGTTTGAATTCATCGTTTTGCATTTTGTGATTGCAAACCACCTGAAGGAAACTATACCGGTCCTTCTGGAAAAGGGAAAGATGATATCAAATCCTCAAAGAGGCAAAAATCTTTCTCAAAAATGATGATATAGAAAAAATACACACACACACACACACACACACACACACACACACACACATATAGCTCATAATTAAGCAAAATATGATCTTCAAATTTAGAAATTTTTTTTAATATAATATTTAAGAAAAACTTCTTAAATAGAAATATAAATATATCCATATACATTAAATATTTTAGGCTAAATTAAAATTACTCCCTCTAAATTTGCCCAAGATTCAATCCATTTCTGTAAATTCAATTTCGTTTAATTTAGTCCTTTAACTTTTATCTTCATTCAATGCCATTAAATGATCATCATTAAGCGCCCAAAACAACGTATTTTTGTTTTACTTTTCTTTTTTAATTTCCTACACTATAAAAATTCCTAAAATTTTTAATGCATAAAGAAATTCATAAAACATAAGAAAATAATATGAAATATAACTTAAGAAAAAACATATACAAGGGTTTTGAGCTAGTGACTATTTGAAATTAAATATTGAAATGTATGAATTTTAAATTATACTCCATAAATGGAAATTAATATGGTGAAATATAAACAAATAAATTAGCAACTCACACACTTAATTATTTGTAAATCTCTATTGAATTTAATACATAATTTCTAACATATATAAACATATATTTCAACATATCAATATATATATATATATATATATAGAGTTGGCTCTATACTCAAGTGAGGAGGTTCAAAAATCAATTATTTGTAACTCTCTATAGAATTTAAAACATAATTTCTAACATAAACATATATTTATACAAATACTTAAATGAATCATATTCTCATTTGAAAATAAATTTTATGATGTTGAATATTGTTGAGGCTCATTTTATTTGAGAGCCCAGCAGAAAAAAAGAAGCCCATCAGCATGGGCAGAAAAGAGTTAAAAAGAGGATAAAAAGGTCATTAAGCCCAAGCGGCAAGAACAATGCATTATAGGTCCATAAGGCAAACAAATGGATCTTGAAATAGCAAATGGGCCTCAAAGGCCTAGAAAAAGAGAAATAGCAAACCCATGGGCAGAATGAATGTAGAAAAAGTGAGAATGGGCTATGCCTGCCTTGGCAGGCCCAAGGTAGTGTAAATAAAGAAAGTAAGGAACAATAGAGGATCTATTAGCCTCATGAATGAAGTATGAAGTAGTTGAGCCGAGGAAGCCCGACAAAATGGTAAAAGCCCATGGGAAGCACGGAATTCGCAAAGGCCAAGGACGTCCCAAGAAAGTAAATGGGCCAAGGCAGCCCAAAAGGAAGTAGATAGGACAGTGAGCCCGCAAAGGATACCCTGAGAAAGCTCAATGGATTTATTGGGCCGTCAGAAAAGAAATAAACAGCAAACCCAAAAGAGCCTAGCGTTGGCCAAATAACATTGGGGCAGGAATGGTGGCGTGATATGGCAAGAAATAAATAGCAAAGCCCAGTCCCGGGTTAGAAAAACACAAAGAAAGCAAAGTCTGAAGAAACAGCCCACGTCACGAAAAGATAGGAACGAACGGTAAAATGGACAGAAGGACCTTCAAATCACAGCGAACGCGTGAGCAGTAGGCAGATTTTGGACGAATGTGGAAGTAAGGCACGCGCAAGGCCAGACACCACCAGCCTGTACCCAGCCAATACAGGAAGGGGTGAGTCATGGGTCAGAGGTAAGACGGCATGGTCTGGCGGTAGAGAGAGGGGAAATCCTATTTTTTGGGTTCTTACTCAGGCTCTTTTGGAGAAATGTCCTGCTGGGATGACATACCACCCAAAAGAGGCAAGGCTGAGTTGGAACCACTAGGTGCATACCATGAGGAACGAAGAGAGAGAAAGCACTCACGCTATGGCAAGCAAGGATGTCACGGCAAACAAACAAACAAAATAATCTGTCTTCGCCTAGTGATGTGGAGTGGCGCGGCTAGCGTAGGCAAGTGGCGCTGGCTGAGCACCTGACCAATCAGTAATGGTCAGCAAGGACACACACCAGACAAAAACGGTTAAAGGCTAAAATGGTTAAAGTCAGCAACGGCAAGCACTATATAAGAATACCCACTGTGCACGCATTGGAGGGGGGGAAGATTGGCCTAAGAAAGAGTCACACAAACAAAAAATGAAAAGAAGAGAAAGAAAAAGAAAACAACGGGGAGAAAAAAAAAAAAAAAAAAAAAAAGAACAGAGAGAACAAAAATGGTAGGCATGCACCAAATAGGATCATTCCCTCTCAAACCGATGTTCTTGATTAACAATAGGAGGACCTTTGTGGGTACAAGTCATTTAGGCTCACTCCCTCAAAGCAATTAATCTCTTCCCTAAGAGATTACTCGCATTGAGGAAACGTTTTTGTCCTTCTTGGCTTAGATCCCATAACACGCTACGGCATACTAATATTCATTTTTAGCTTAATAAGCTTACTCCCAGCTTTCTTTCTTTTTTAGTTGTCGTTTTACTAGAATATGTATTTTTCTGCAATTTATAAGTGAATCAATCTCTTTATCATCTTTGTTATATCTGTCTACCGTAATCGTTTTAAATAGCTCTGCCTGCTGTAGGCACGTAATCTAAGTTGCTGTAGGACAAGGCGTGGCTTGCGAACAAGGCGTGGCTTGTGCACAAGCCGGACCAAGGTGGATTGTAATTGGACTGGTCCCAACTCCCTGATCCAAAATACTTTGGGCTTAGCACGGCAAGAAGCAATCCAGCCCAACACTGTGCAAAAAAAGCCCACCACAAATATCAATAAGAGATTTTAAACAAAATGTTTTACATTTGTACTCGTTATTGTTACATATATGTGTAGAAATATATTTTAGATAATTTTCAAAATATGTTTGTACTCGTTATTATTGTATTTATGATAATTATTGGTGGAAGTTATTGTTGCTTATATGATGATTATAGAAGGAAGTGGTGCCATTGACAAAACCTCTTGTTTATATCTTAAAAAAGATTTCAAGACAAAGATATGGTTGTTAATTTTCCCCATGATTATTTCTTGGCATAAAGCCACATGTAGTACTAAAGAAATGATACACATGACTTGGTAGGCATCACATGAGTATGTTCGGTAATCATGACATGTGTTTTGGCAAAAAGTGCCATTGAAAGACACTTGTCACATTGAATGGAAGATGAAGTAGTTAATCCCCACCAATAAACATCCCCTCCCTAGTTTTGTGGGGTAGTTATGGGTTGGAAAAAACTTTCATCCATGCCTTCTAAAGGAGGCTTTGGCAAGATGAAGACACAGCTAAACACATCAAAGAGATGAGAACTTCTTCAGGGCAACATCCCTTCTTAGACATAGGGTAGTCTTCTAGTTAGATTATTTCTTATAGGAAATTTAGTGATCTTCAATCAATTTCAAGTAAGCCTTCATAAATTAGTAATTTTCAATTCAGTTCAAGTAGAAAATATAGTTCAATTTGTTTTATTTATTCAAAGTTGGTTAAAATGTAGTTCTAATTAGAAAAAATGGGTTTTTAAAAATTCATACACAACACAATCAAATAGGCTAAATAATTGAAAGAAAGGTTTTTCCAAACAGACATTTAGTTAGTTAGGGAGGCTCTAGGAATAAGCAATCTCTCTCATTTTTCCCATCTATAATGGGGACTGATCAATGCTTCTCTATGGTACAACTGCACAAGTATTAAACAAAAACAAGGATAGGGTTATTGAAGGGGATCCATAAAGCCTACCCCATTTTAATTCTGGAGATCCATTCCCATATATAGTTTCAATTTGTAAAAGCAATTGCTAAGTGGTAATTAGAAGATTCTCCACCCCAAAAAAAAAAGTGTGGTAATTAGAATAGCCTCTAGATTTTCCTTAAAACTTAGATGTTCCATATACAAAGGAAAATAGCAAAATGTAAAGTTCTATCTTACTGCAATTTTTTCTCTATGGAACGCAATTTTAGAAGAAGGAATTGGTGAAAAATGTTAGAGATATATTAATTTAATAGAATAGGTCCAAACTCAATTCTACTTGTACTGTAAGTCTATTAACTATATATGATTAGTGTGTGTGTGTGTACTTATGTTGGGTTTATTCACTACAAAAATATTGACCTATAGTAGAGTTTTAAAAACGCCACTATAGTGCTAAAAAGTGCCAATATAGGCTCAATTGACTTATCCTAGCGTTTTTAATGCCAGTGCTTTTAACTGCTGGCTAGTAAGTATGACAATAGCCCCAAGTGAGCTACACCGGCAGTTGTAATACAAAATTTGTACTACACTTATCTAATAAAGATATAGTCTTTATAGATTTCCTCCATAGACGTAGGTCATTTGATGTACCATGTAATACTTGTGTTAGCTTTTTTTTTTTTTTTTTTTTTTTTTATAGATAATACTAAGTAACACACACACACACACAGGGGAGTGGGGAGAGGGAAATAAGACTTACAATACTAACAACTTCAAAAAGGTACTCTTGAAAGGACTAACAGGGCTTATAAACCCAAGACTCGGAACACTCACGACCGATGTGGGACAATGTACCTTGGCTTTTTCTTTTAATAGATAATACTAAGTAACACACACACACACAGGGAAGTGGGGAGAGGGAAATAAGACTTACAATACTAGCAACTTCAAAAGGGCCTAATTCTTGAAGGGACTAACAAGACTTATAAACCCAAAACTCGAAACATTCACGAATAGCTGTAATTTGTCAATCTAAATGTCAATGTCAGTGGATTCTCAAAATAAATAAATTAATAAAAGTGAATGTCAGCAAATTTAACCTTGTATCAATATAATACCGTTTTTTTTTTTTTTTTTCTGAATAATAAAAAGGGGGTCTCCGGTGGGAATATAATACCGTTTTAGATGTATATCCTTGTATAGTCTTGATGATCACTTTATGTTGAAGTAATGCAAAAAACACAGGTGCATGCATGGGAAGATGTGCTTTCTTGTTTTGGTTTTGACTTTTGAGACGTGACAGAGCTGCATGCTCTATAGGACAGCACAAGAGGAAAAATGACACAGCTGATGATAAAACGGAACTCTCAGGAAATCCCATATTATGACTGATTTTCCAAATGGTTCTTTGTAGTTCAATATCACGTACATTAGGTGATGAAATGTTTACCTCTTGATGTGCTTCTTAGGCCTAGTATAATTGAAAGTTACAGAATCATATGAATAGCATAATGCACCACCAAATTAAGAGCCAAGGGGAACAATCTTAAACCTGTAAATTGTTTTTTCTTTTGGAAAAACTTGATGAAAGAGTTCATGTTTTGAGTCCTTTTATATTTTTAAATTTCAATACTTGGATCAAACTATATGTAAGGATGGAATGACATTAGATACAAAAATAGAGTTTTTTTAAAATTTAAAGACATTTGACATCCAATAATAGGACAGCTAGACCAACACTAGTCATAAAATTTAAGTGCAATTAGAATCTAATTGAATTCTGTCTCAACTTCAACTTTAATATAAGCATCTTGCATTTAATTCAAAATAGTACTAATTAATTGATCAAACATTAGACTATGGATTACCATAAAAATAAAAAGATAAATTAATAATCTAGAAAGAAAAAACAAAACAAAAAAGGAAGAAAAACAAAAGCCTCAAACCTTTGCTCCTAACTGAAACCTAGAAATTAATAGTAGACTACATGCCTAGGCCTGTTCAGCCACTACCCAATACCGACAAAACCGACCTTCACCGCACCGACCCGCCCATCTCATTACTCAACAACAGGTTTCAGGCGCGATGGTCGGTAGAATTTTTCGAGTACCGACGTTGGCCGGTGCAGCGAGCGGTGGTGAGTTTTGCACACCAACGAGAATCGCACCGCACTAATATATGTATATATAAACATAAATTAATATGTGTGTTTGTGTTTGTGTTTTAGTATAACAAAATACTGAGAAAGAGGTGATTTTCCAAGAGAGAGAGAGAGGAAATTAGCGTACCACACTAGTAGCAGAGAGAGATAGAGAGCGGTGGATGAAGCTTGAAGGAAGAAGACAATAGGTTTAAGTTGATACATGCTAAAACGATATCGTTTAGCTTCTTTGTAAGTAAAAAAAATTGATGCTAAACGGCGCCGTTTTGTATCCAAAATTAATATTAATATTAACTTCAAAACTACATTGTTTTTAGTATCATATTTATATTATATAAAATAGTTAAACGATGCCATTTTAACTCGTTATGTTTAGGTTAAAAAATTTTCAATTCTCATTCATTTAGATCAGTCACTCTCTCTCTCTCTTCCGCCACTCCCACTCTCCTCTCTCAAGTCTCATATGAAACTGAAAACCTGTCTCACCTTTCCCTCTCATCCTCCACCTGTTCCTCTGCCTCCGCATCCTCCTCCACCTGATCCGCCCTTGAAGTCTTCATTCTCCAAGGCCTACCAAATTTGTATGTGCATTTGGTTCTTCCTTTTCAAATCTATTATGGGTTGTGTTTTTTTTTTTTTTTATTATTTAAGTCTTTGTGATTTGAATGAGATAGTTGACGGAAAGATAATGAAATTGTTTATTTGTTTGTTTGTTTTTGAATATTTTTATGTTGGGAATATTTGGTGTATTTTAATGATCAATATGTAGTTTGGGGTGTTAATTTTATTGTGTTTGATTACTGAGAAAATGAATAAATAACTGAACTAACTGCACTGAACCGATATGGTGCACCGCACCTTCCATGAGCTGGTTTCCACCCTCTATATTTGAGGTGCGGCCAAACATGCAGAGAAACCGCCTCTTGCAAGTGTGATGCAAAATAGCCCCCCAAAACCGGCCGCACCGTACCATGTACAGCCTTATACATACCCATGTAAAATAAGACTTCCATGTTACAACCGAACCTTGGAATATGAATGTTCCTTAGCACACCATTCTTTACATTGCAGGAAAGAAAATTTGCATTTTGCCTCAATAGTATTTCACCAAGTTCGCATACACTACAAGAAAGTTGGTAATTTTTAACGGTTGAAACCATCGAAAAAAGTTTTTTCGACGGTTAACATGACCATCGAGGTTTGTCACTAAAAAGTAAAAACTATGTCGAGAATACTTTTCTATGGCTTATGCAACCGTTGAAAAAAATGTTACACATTTATCAATGGTTAATAAACATCGAAGTGATATTGTTTATTACTTTTATTCACATACACTCAACCGTTGATAAATGGTATCTTGAGATTAGTTTCAACGGTTTGTAAACGTTGAAATAAGTTTTTTTTTTAACAAAATAAATAAATTTGGATGCACTCTTTCACATCAATCAAAATTTAATAACTTGATGCAAAATATAAACACATACACAATTGCATTAATACCATCAATATAATTTTCCAAATGATTTTCACATGTTCTAATATATTTTTCTAAATGCTTTTACAACATGTATAGCTAAAAAATTTTTTAAGTTGCAAATCCAACCCAGAGGGTTCACTCAAACAAAAGTTAAAGTAACACAATAACATTCAAAATGACAAAAGAGAAATGTCAAAAGAGATTTGATCTGTATAAGGGTGGGGCCATTGATCCTAAGCCAAACATCTGAGATTGCAATTACTAGTCTTAACAAAGTTAGCAGTTTCCCAATTTTCAAGAATATCCAACTTTATCCTTTTACCATCAAATAAGGCCTTGAGCTTCTCATCACAGTAGATCTCTATCTTATCTGTAAGATTCTGCAGCCAAGAAGCACGCAAATATTTCATCAAAACATTAATTAACTAAAATTCAAATCAACAAAAGATGAAGGAATTAATGTCTACCTTGTCTAGAAAAGAGGTAAACAAAGCAATAACAACTACGTTAAGTATTACCAAAGAAATAGAGTTTTATATATGAATGTAATTCCTTCAAATATCTATAAAACAACAACTCTATTCACCTTTTCTCTTCCTTTTTTTTTTTTTTTTTTTTTTTTTTTAGATATGTTGGTAAAGACTGAACATATAAACCCTCCCCTGGTTTCCCATTAATCTCAAAACATCAGCCCTAAAACGTAACTTCTTTGATATAATTTACATAGAAGATAAGGGCCTGCACAACACCAAGAAAACAGAGACAAAATAGATCAAGTACAAAAGAACTTAAGGGCCCGTTTGGTTTAGTCATCACTCAATTTTCTTATCCCTGTTTTCAAAACTCATAACTCAAACTCAAATCCTATAACTCATAACTCAAAACCCACTATCACTCAAAAACTCAAAAAATTTTGTTTGATAACAAAACTCAGTCATATATCACAACTTTTAAGTCCACCTTTTACCAAAATGGTAGAGCCCACTGATCAGTCTTTTTCGCCTGTCTTCTTCCCTTACCCGCGTGACTCTGAAGAACATGAATTCCACACCCAAACCCAGTTTCATCACCAACGACAAACCCAGATTCGACTACCATCAACACCACCAACAGCCACACAAAACTCCCAAAAAAATGCACAGGAAACCCACAACCAAATCCCACATCGCCGAAGAAGAAGAAGAAGAACATAGAGCAAAAGGCAAACCAAAGCCAAAAAATGGAGCTCCGACCCAAAACAATGAAATGACGGCAAAGTACAAGCTGATGTCGCCAGCGACGCTTCTGATCTCGAGGTCCATATGTCTCAAATCCCACCTGGGCTCAATCCGACGTCATTTCTCGAATCCCCTGTTCTCCTCTCCAACATGAAGGTCCGGTCTTGCTCTCTCTCTCTGATGCCACACAAAAAATCCAAAAGAGTGAACCGATCGGAGAAAAAAAAAATGAAAGGTCTGGGCTGAGCTTGGATCGGAGACCCAAATCACGACTTGTGGTTGATCGGAGACCCAAATCACAAGCTTGGATCAAAATCCTTAGATCGGAGATGAATCGATCTGGGCTGAGCTTGATGGTGACGACTTGAGTTGCTCGTGATGGTGACGACTGGCGTGGTGGCGATGACGGCTTGTGGAGGAGCACTGAAGGTTCAGTGAGAAGAGAGAGTTCTGGGTAAAAGAAAAAAAAATGAAAAAGGAGAAGTGACAGAGAAGAATCGGCTGGGGAGAGACGTTACTTGATGGGACAAGTCATCTAGGTGGGTCCCATTATTTGCTCAATTTTACAAAAATACCACTGAAACTCAATTCTCAAAAACTGAAAACACCTATTTTTTGTTTTGTGTTTCCATCACTCTTAACTCAGAATTTGTGAGTTTTGAGTGATGGAAATCCAATATGAAAATCAAGCCAAACAAAAAAATTTGTGTGGGTCTCACATTTTTTCATAACTCAGTTATGAGTTTCCAGTCTTATCACTCAAAACAGGCCTAAACCAAACAGGCTCTAAACTTCCTAAGTCCTAACTAATCTATTCTAGAAGTCACGGGCCCAGCTGCACCTGTCAAAAATCAATAAATTACTGCAACAGTAAAAGGTGGTCCAATTTAATAGATTGATATTACTTGCTGACCAACCACTTGCATCTGAGCCACAAACACTGAAAAATAAGACTCCTGGGGGAAGGCTTGCTACATAATCCATTTGGACCTAATGTCCATAAACTTTGTTGTTCTCCTTCCAATTTTTCCATTTCACATCTATTGATTAACTAATCTTTCAGCACCTATCCACATTTGCCTTTTGCATTTGCGTTTGCGTTTGTTTGTTTGTTTGTTTGTTTTTTTTTTTTTTTTTTTTTTTTTTTTTTTTTTTTTTTCAGCAGCAGTTGTTGACCATTTCTCCCGTGAACAGTGCACATGTGCACGGTTCACAGCCTCACAAATTTCACTTTTCAACCA
Source organism: Lithocarpus polystachyus (assembly GCA_033629205.1). Lineage (NCBI taxonomy): Eukaryota > Viridiplantae > Streptophyta > Magnoliopsida > Fagales > Fagaceae > Lithocarpus > Lithocarpus polystachyus. The sequence continues at coordinate 81,194,377 of CM066166.1, forward strand.
CTTTTTCATTAAAAATAAGTCCCACAGCACTATTCACATATTTAAAAATTATTTTGCTACAGTGTTTTCAGTTTCAGCAAAATAAATTATATCCAAACGGACCCAAAACGCACAGAATTTTCCATTAGGCATCCTTCATCAAATATAAATAAATAAATGAGGCATTGAGTTACTGTTACAGGTATGGCAATGAGCCAATAAAGTACAAATAATTAACAAACAAGAAAATTTTAACTGAACATAAATATAATATTGACTAACTCTTACAACCAGGTGTGTGCAAGTCCAACGCATGGGCACAACTAACAACAACTACAAGGCCAAGACACACATGCAAAATGGCTGCAATAGATCCTTTTTTTATTCCTTCCCTCTCTAAAAGTGCCTTGATAGCAGCCTAAAGCAAACTCAGGCTCTTCACAGTTTGCAATGCCCACTATTTTATCCATGCTTTTTCTTTAATATTTATTCACTAATTATAAATCATTCAAACTAGAGGCTGTATTGGACACATAAACTTCCACTATTTTTTAGCTTATTTTCTAAAATTTGACCACATTATCAGCCTCATTCACAATCCACATTTTATAAAATTATTGCAGACCAATCCAAACCAAAATTAGATGAGCTTTCTTTTCAAAACAATTAGATGATTTTTTATTTTTTTTTACAGAAATATATAGTGTTAAAACAAAATCATCACATATGGATCATGCTTACTTTGTTTTCAGAGAAACCTATTACTATAAGCCTCAAAGCTATATAGCCTTTACATATGGATCGTGATTTTTTATGTCTAGACTGGTACAGACCAGGTTGAAGGATGGTAAATGTTTTCCACTTCCAGTCAAGGAGTCTAGCAATGAGAAATGCATCAACTTAATGCAGCAGCTAGGAAATATCAATTTAAAAACATATGGCTTTATCAAAAGTTATTCTATAGTTGAGGAAGTGTTATCATTGACTTCATCATCACATCATGATGGGTAAGTTAACTAAATCAGAGTTGCCTAATGCCTAACACTACTCCTCCTATGAGTAGTCTGCAATTAAAGGAGATATTTGAAGCCAAAATAGACAAATTGAAAAACAAACCTAAACTCAAAAGCATTTTGCATTTACATGAAGGAACATCAATGTTTACCTCAAGGAGTAAAAGTCCTATGACACCAAGTACAAGCCCTGCACCTCCAACAAACCCAATGGACTCACCAAATTACAAAGATGCAAGTATAGCCACTGTTAAAGATTGAGAGTCAATTATCTGATCATCAAGACTCAATTTCATGTTTAAACTAGCATTTCCATTGGTCAAGAAAGTCAACTTCAATGGCAGTAAATAACAATTCAACTTTTTTTGTAATAAGTAAGAGTAATTATATTAATAAACAAATTAGGTTCCTATACTCAGAAAATACAAACAATGCACTAATATATTAGGTTCCTATACTCAGACAATACAAACAAGAAACCATGACCATAATAACAACAATGCATTAATATATTATCACATCCACCACAACACAAGTTACAGATCCACAAATAGCAAAATTACAATCACAAATTATAACTACAGATCAATAAAACATTTAGCAAAAAGACCTAATACACCAAAACACAAATAATAGATACTACATACTCCTTGCATTCTCTTGCTAGTGACAGGGCACTTGGGTCCACTTGCCCTCTTCTTAGTGGTCTGATACACCAACTTCCCACCTTAAAAATCCACACCAAAACACAACCCCATATCAAAAAAACAAACTCAAACCTCAAAAATCCACGAACAAAAAAAAAAACCTATATCAAAAAAATCAAACTAAAACACCATTTTCAGAACAAAAACAAAAATCCAATATAAAAATTTGGAATTTTTAATCAAAGTTCAATGGTTTATACCAGGGGCCTTGACGACCCCTAGTAAGTGCAGTACAAACTATTAAGTTCATTTTTCACCTTGATGATGTTTCCCCACCCTTAGTTTTTCTAATGAGTAAGTGATATTATTGATCAACAAATGAAACTAGAAATATAAACACCAATTCTCAGTAGGGGAAACCTGAGACTCCAACAGCACAGGGTCAGAAGTCAGACACCAAACCTTAACCTGGTCTAGCACTCAAAACAGAGAAAGAAATGTTCCGCTTACTACATAAGACCCTATAACAATGTAAATTGGTCACTGCTTTGCAACTACCTGCACACAACCTCACATAATCTTTGATCTGTTGCATTAAAGCCTCCTCTAACAAGATTCTTTCATTAAACACTGTAGCATTTCTCTGAATCCAAACATGATACATTGATGCAGCCCAAACTAGTTTACAAAGGGAGGATTTGAACCCTCTTTTCTGCAGATTAGTTAAGGGGAATTATTAAGAACTTCAGCCCAGGTGCACGTAACTTGGTTCACACCACACAGATGCAGTAGCTAAGACCAAATTCTGCATGCAAATGAACATTCAAAAAACAAATGTTCACGGCATGCTTAGTGTCTTTCTACCCTATTATTTACTTTATTTTGGGCCAGTGGTGAAAAGTTTAATCACTTGTCTTTCTACCCTATTATTTACCATGATATTTTACATTCTTTAAGGGGATGGAATATGCTATTACATCAAAAAAAGGCATGCTTAGTGTCCATTGCAAAGAACTTATTTGAAAACCATACGCAAGACAATAATAATTCATAGTGGTGAGGTCACAGCTACTCCAATTCATCACAAATTTGATTCAAAAAAAAAAAAAACTGACAAATTAAAAATTAGAACCACATTAAGCATGAAGCTCAGCTAAATAACTTACCAAGCACTCGTAATTTGAACTCACAAACGTTCAAATTACGAGTGCTTTCAATCCCACAAATAGTGAAATTTGAACTCTCCTTGACCATCCATTGAGCTGAACTCCCAATGCACCTGCAATCACATTGAAAGCACGCAATACACAAAACCACAAATTCAATTTTGACATAGCATTTCAAATTCAAGAACAAAAACCACGGAAGTTCAAAATCTTCCCAGCGAATAACAGAGTATGGCCAAAATTCGGGTCTAAGAAAAAACAAACTGATCAGAAATAAGTTTTTAAAACAACGAAATGAGAAATAGAAAAAATACCTAATCGGAGGGAGAATAATAGAAAAATTGAGTCGAAAATCTGTTTGGTTGCCTAGAAAATATCAGGAAAATCGACCGCCAAGACTTATGAGAGAGCGAGAGCAAGAGAGAGGGAGCAATTGAATTCTGTTTGGTTGCCTAGAAAATAACAGGAAAATCAACCGCCAAGACCAAGACCTATGAGAGAACAAGAGCGAGAGCGAGATATAGAGCGAGAGAGAGGGAGCGATTGGATTCTGTTTGGTTGCCTAGAAAATAACAGGAAAATTAACCGCCAAGACCTATGAGAGATTGAGAGAGTGAGAGTGACAGAGCGAGAGTGGGTAACAACTTACATTTTTTAGTGTATGAAAATATGAAAATTATTAAAGCAAGAACAAAAAACTTGCCTCATTTCTTTTAGCTGTTCCCTTGATTTCTGCCACCAATTTCTTCTCATGAAATTGCGTTCCACAGAGAAAAAATTGCAGTAAGATAGAAATTTACATTTTGCAGTTTTCCTTAGAATATGAACCATCCAATTTTTTTTTTTTTTTTTTTTTTTTTTGTGGAGAAACCTCTAATTAGTAATTACCTCTTAATTAACTGTTGATTTTACAGAGAAAGAATGAATCAAAGAAAGAATTAATGAAGGAATATGAAAAGAAAGAATGGATCCAAAAACACAAAATTGATCTAATTGCCCCAATTTTATATGGGATGCACTCTAATTTATCGGTTGATGTTATAGGGCTATCACAACAACAAATATTGGCTTTTTTCAACATATTTGTATCTACCGTCGTTAAAAAATGTTGATAAAAGCTTTTAATTTTTATATTTGCATTTAATGGTTGAAAATTCGTATATGTATTTTCATTTTTCATAGTTGTCATAATTATTAAAATAAGGAGTGAGAAATTCTCATATGTATTTTCACAGTTGACATAAAGGTGAAAATAAGTGGCAAGAAATTTACATCCCAAGTGATTAAATAGGGATAATTTTTACCAAGAGTTGGATGAATGTTGAAAAAAGAAATTAAATATATAACGGGTTATAAATGTTGAAAATATAAACACAGAGCTTATATAGGTATTTTACTATTAAATATTTTTATCCTACAATTACTCCCTCTCTCTCTGGTAAATTGGGATGAAACCGCTAGAATTTGTCAATCTATATGTCAATGTCAGTGGATTCTCAAAATAAACAAATGAATAATAAATAAAAATTGAATGTTAGTGAATTTAACCTTGTATCAATGCTTTTCCCAAAAAAAATTTTTTTAATTTAAAAAAAATAATAATAATAAAAAAAAACCCTAGTATCTATATAATACCGCTTTATGAGGTGTTTTAGAAGTACCCTTGATGATTACTTTATGTTGAAGTAAAGCAAAAGGCAAGTAGTGGCGAAGCTGGAGGGGGACAAGGGTGCTATAAACCCTCGACTTTTTTTTGTTCCTATCAACAGTGCTATTAGATTTTAAATTATATTAAACTAGAATCATGCTCGCGATGCACGGCTTAATCAATAGTAATGTTTAAACTGAAGAAATTTTTTATTAATTTAATTAAAATTAAATAATAAAAATAAAGTAATCTTTTACGCTAGGTTATATAATAAATGCATATTATGTATGACTAAGGATTTTATATAATAATAAAAAAAATCAAATACAAGCCTATTAATTGAAGATGATAGATAATTATATAACTCTTTTTCTTTTCTTTTCTTAATGAATGCATATTGTGTAAGACTAAGGGTTTTATATAATAATAAAAAAATTAAATATAAGTCTAGTAATGGTAGATGATAGATAACTATATAACTATTTTTCTTTTCTTTTCTTTTCTTTTTTGAGAAAAAAAAAAAGTATTCAAGGGGTTTGCATAATATATATTAAGCGTTAAAGCTTAAGTACTCACCATTGCATATATAAATGCAAAACCTTGAATTCAATAATTATAAACAATCCAAAAATAATAATAATTGAAAGCATATTTAGGTGGTAACCTTAATTCAATAGTCAAGAACAATCTGAATTACTAAACTTAAAAAAATGAAAGTGGAGAAACTCACATGATAATTTAATTTTTGTCTTTGAAAGATGGGGAGGAGACACCAAAACTTGGGTGAGTTTCACCCTACAAAAGAAGAGGATTTATATATACACAAAAACTTCAATATTTTTTTTAATAAAAAAAAAAAACTAAAAGTTAAAACCTTGGCAATAAGTTGCATTGATAATTGAAAATAACTTTTAAGATATGAGGAGAATTGAGAAGTAAATAACTTCATTAGCATTGAGATATGATGAGAATTGAGAAGCAAAACATGTTATAATAATTAAACAAAAACCTATTCAATTTATTATAATAATAAAAAAATCATAGTATATAAATACATACCTTTGTAGGTGCTGTAGATAGAAGAATGGAAGGCTAAACCAAAAAATCGTACAATAGGTTGGAGAATTAAAAAAACACCTAATGGTATATATATACACTCCACCTAATAGGAAACCAAGTAAAAATCAAATACCCTAAACTTATTGAAGTCTACATTAATATAGAGTTTTTAAGAAACCAAATTGCAAAAAAATTTAGATAACAACAAAAAATTAAATATTACACTCAAAATATATCACCATATGCTACATACCATTATGTGTGCTTTTCAAACTCATTAATTCACGTGGTTTCAAAAAAAAATTATTAATTTATGTGGGACTCTAATTCTATCGTTTAAACTTTTTTTTTATCGGACATTTAAAATTTTTATAAGAAAAAAGAAACCTAATTTTATATCAGATGTATCAAACTTTTCTTCTACATGTCAAATTTGTATCTTCACCAACAATTTTTTTTGTTTGGGAGGGGGGGGGGGGGAATATACGGTTTTTTGGAGAAAAAAAAAGTTTGATGCCGATTAAGATAATTTACAATGATTAGGTCTCCCTTAAGTATAGTGGTTGTGTGACGCCAACCAACTAAATTATTTTTTTTTTTAAAGAAATTTAATGAATTTTCTACAATTTGGATAAAATTTTGAACATCAATTAAAGCATATCATATCATAATGGTGTCCTAATAAAAAATTTTACATAAAAAAAAAAAAAAAAAAAAAAAAAAAAAACAGAAAATGTTTAAAATTTTCTATCTAGGAATTTTAGAGAATGGTAATTAATGGTGGAGAGAAAGAGTTGATATGAAGATACAAAGGTAGAGTTTAAAGTTTATATATATTAAAAAAAAAAACTGAAGTAGCCGTGTATCTATCCAAAATTTTTTTTTTCCCCTTAAGAGAAGTCTATATTTATCCAAAGAAGAGATTGATATATTATTAAATTATTAAGTTTTTGTGTTCATCAAAATCTTTCCTTCTTTTGAGCCCTATGTGTCCAATACTATTGAATTTACTTGAGTGTCCAATATCTATAGAAGAAGAAAAAAAATTTTTTTTTTTAAATCTAAAAATATAAGAAAAATTCTGTAATTTGGCGAAGCCACTTGGCGCAACCACAGCTTTTAAGTTCAACTTTTATTATATAGTATGTGATTCTCTCTAATTTTACTTATTTGCCCCTAGGATTTTAAAGAAAAAACAGAACTTGTTTTACTTACTCACTAGTTATAAGCCCGTGCGTTGCACGATTTTATGAAAAAACTTATAAAATGAATGTATAAATAATTATATATTTTTATAGATTCAATAAAGATAAAAGAAAAAAAATGATCAAGTGTAAATAATTATCTCACTAAAATAAGGGGTAGGATTTCTTTTTAAAACTAAATTAAATTGATAATTTCAAATTTAATTTTAAATTGATAATTATTTAAAAAAAATGTACTAAAAATTTGATAAATCTAAAATTAATATAATCTTGATAATATTATAAATTTAAATTAAAGTTGATAATTCAAGAATACACATGTAGAACATCTTGATAATTTGATGTAACATAAAAATCAAATAAGAAAATTGTTAAAATTAATCTATTAATTCTAACCATATTTAATCATTAATTCTAAGACCCTGACCCTAACCCTAAGCATATAAATTAGATCAAATCTAAGAAAATTAGTTTAAACAAAAGGCAACCAATACACAAAACCTAATCAATTTAATAAAAACAAAATACAAAAACAAAGAAGGAGCCTTTAGAAACTTGACAGTATTTTCGAATGTTTTGAATTCATTAATTAAAATCATATGAAGACAAAAAACCAATAATAACACTAAAGAAAATAAACAAAATGAAATAATAATAATAATAATAATAATAATAGAAGAAGAAAGAATGTATGCCTGCATTGTTATGGAATTTAAGCATTCACATATTGAAATAAACTTCACTCTAAAAAGGATATATAGAGTTATATATATTGGCAGAGTTCCATTTGAAATAAATTCATTTAAATCTTATTGAAATTAAAGATATCTAATCAATGTGTTTGTTTTTATCCCATAAAAATTGGAATTAAAAACCTTGAACTCAATAATTAGAAATGATTAAACAAGTTATAATTGAAAGTATATTTAAGTGGTAACCATCTCAATGATGCATTTGGATTATAGACAAATTGGAAAAATCTTTTTTTTTTTTCCGTTAACCATCGCTATTTGAATTATGAATTAATGAGAGTATATAAAACATATTATAAGAATTAAACAAAAACTGTAAGTAAAAAGTTGAAAAGAAGAATTCAATAAAGAAATTTATACGGATAAATGATCTCATAGGCAAGTAAAAGTAAAACATGTTTATAAGAACAATTCAATAAAAAAATTTGATATGAAACTCTTACCCTTATGCTTCAAATTGATTCGATGAAGATTTAACAAATTTAGGATATAATCAAATATTGGACAACCGTTATAAAAAAAATTTTTGGACAATAAAATAATTAAATTGGATCAAACTATAAACATATAAATTAGATCAAACTTAAGGAAATTAACTTAAACAAAAAGCAAGAAATACATATTCAATTTGATTATAATAAAAATTTAGAGTAAATAAATACATACCTACATGATTGGAGGTGGGAAAATTGAAGACTATACCATAAAACTGTACAATAGGTTGGAGAATTGAAAAAAATACACTAATTAATCATATAATAGCATCTGTGTGGACTGTGCACTCAGGATAACATGTTGAAGGGTAAAGTTTTAAGATCTTGAAACTTCTAAAATTGGACTTCAAAGCTTCAGGATAGTCTATAACATAAAAATAATTTTAATTAAAGTGAATATCATAACATGATTGAAGGTAGAACATATAATTTGTTTATCAAAAGAAGGGGTAGAACATATAATTGATAGAAATTTAATGTGATAAATATTCTCAATAAAAAGAATAAAAAAAAAGTGAAAGAAGCCACCAAAACTGATGGAGCTAATGTGTTATGAAGAAATATAAGTACGATTTGTTTAAGTGAAATTGTAAAAGTTTTATTTGCCTGGAACCATAAAACTGGAAAAATTAATTGTTGAACAAATGTAGGAGTCTCCTTTATCCAAATTAAATCCATATCAATTTCTTTTGCTCATTTGGCTAACTCCAATGCAGCAAATATTTAGCAAATATACACGACAACAATAATCGTAGTTTTAGTTGAAATAGAGTTTTATATTTTTTTTAATTTTTTTATATACAGAAAAAATAATAATAGTTTAAGTTGAAATAGAAATTTTATATTTATTTAAAAAAATATTTTTTTGAGAAAGTATTTTTTAAAACTTAATCACGTGTCTATTGAAGATTTTAAAAGTAGGTAAATTAACACTTAAAAGTGTTGATGAAAATCAAGTATTAAAAAATTGTAGACAATTCATAAAGTGAAGAGGAAAAATAAAAAAGAAAGAGAAGTTGATATTAAAAATTAAAGGAAAACAATAATATGTAAAACTTAATAAATTAGAAATAATATGAGAAGAAGATAAGAACAAAAAAATTATATCTATTTTTTTTTAAATCTAAAAATATTTCTACATTTTGGTGAAGTCATTTGGCGCAACCACGACTTTTAAGCCCAACTTTTAAGCCCAACTTTTATTATGTAGTATAGTACAGTATATGGTTTAATATAATTGTAACATATATGCAATCAAAACTATCTTTAAGAGACAGCAAATTAAAAAAAAAAAAAACTATCTTTAAGATTTTTTTGACAATAATAAAAATAATGAATAACAAAACTTCCTTTTAATGCTTTAAAACTTTTTTTAATTGAATTATATTCTTTATTTCTTGTAAATTGAAAGAAGCTTTAAAGGTAATGTATATATACGATTGCATTACTAATAGCAGAAATAAAAATAAGGAATAGTTGAATTAAAATTATACTATTTAGAAAAATAAATTTAATCTAATTATGCACCTATAAATATAGCACTTTTTTTAGAAGAATCTAACACAACTAAAAACCTATAAAAAATAATTTAAATTTAATATTAGGAATATAATCAAATTTATCCATACTCTAAAATTAAGAAACTAACACAAATTATAAATTATATTAAGATATGAATGTAGAAAATTAACAAAGAATATACCTCTTTGTTTCTTCAATCACTTTGAGAGATGAAAGGTAACAAAAAGTCGAAAACCCATGAGAGAAATTTTTATTAAGAATAGCTTAAACAAAATGAAAAAATAATAATGTAAAAAGAATGCATACCTACATTATCATGATGAGATTTAAGAATTCATATATTGGAGTAAACTTCACTATATACATACATATATATATATATATGTGTGTGTGTGTGTGTGTGTGTGTGTGTGTGTGTGTGTGTGTAGAGTTCCATTTGATATAGAATTTTAATCCTATTGAAATTAAGATTTTTAATCAATGCGTTTTGTTGCTATCCCATAAAAAGTGGAATAAAAAAATAGTTCAAACCAAAAAAATAAATAAATAAAAGGAAAAGGAAACGTTGGTATACACATATAGTGTTTACTTTAAACTCTCACTATTATGTTATTTACAATTTTTTGTTTTCACTTTATCCAAAAAACAATTTGGTAAATTGGTAGGAATAATTACCAGACTTGGGTTGTTTTTTTTTTTTTTTTTTTTTTTGCTGGGATATATACTGTTTTTGGAAATAGGATAGAATTGTTGTTTAAAAAAAAATCTAATTATCAATGTAGAAATTAAATAATAATAATAAAAAACACAAAGAAGAAGTTGTTATCAACATAACTTTATCCATCTGATAAGCCAATAGAAGAAAATAAGTGATAAACCAAAAAAAAAAAAAAATCAGATTTTTAACATTTTAGATAAACACAACTATTATGGTTGTAAATAAAATATAACTTTCTTTCATTACTTGATTTGTTATATTTATCCAAAAAATATGTATATATCTATTCTTAAAATCTAAAAATTTATTAAAATTTCTGCAATTTGGTGAAGTCACATGGCGCAACCACGTCGTCTAAGCCCAATTTTATTATATATAATATGATTTGCAGAGACTTTACTCTTCCCTTAAATCCATTTGGGCCTCCTCAAATTTTAAATTGTTGAAAAAAAAACTTTTTTAGAGAAATAAAATGATAAGAGGAACCCAAAAAGAAAAAAAATCCAGCCCATTCATTGCCCATAGCCCGTCCAAATTTGATAATATAAAAAATAACAAAAATAATTAATAAATAAAACAAACTCCAACAAATCTCAAATCAGCAATATTATCCACCAAAATGGAAAATATTTTTTGTAAATCAAATCTAATATAAAAATTCAAATATTTTGCTTTTACTAAAAAAACTCATATTTGTTTAAAGATAAAGTTTAGCTACAAAATCAGTTTTAACCTAAGACTATAACCTTACTCAATAAAATAAATATTATTACATATTTTAAAAATCTATCCGTTAAATTGCATGTTTTTTATACTCTTAATACACATGTCAAATTTTTTGTCAATTGCATATTATTTAGTATATAATCTATAAGCTTATATTTTATGCATAATGTTAAATTATAAAACCGTGCCATTTTAAAAATTTATTGATGACATAATTATTATTCTTTAATTTTCTAGAAATTTTGCAAGCATAGAAGATATAAAAAGAAACTGTAATCCAATGGAGAATTTTTCAAAACTCACCTCCAATAAAAAGATATTAAGGTTGTAGCTAATTTTTTTTTTCTTTCTCAAAAAAAAAAAAAACTTTGTCCTTTGTTTAAATATAATTAGGATAAAGTTTAGTTACAAAATTGGATGCAACCTTAGGCTACAACCTTATTCAATATCTTTTTATTGGAGGTAAATTTTAACACAAATCCACCGTTGAATTACATATTCTTCTTATATACTTCATGCTTGTAAAATTTTTAGTAAATTAAAAATCAATAGCTATGTCATCAATAAATTATTTAAATTGTAATTTTTTGTAATTTAAAATTATGCATAAAATATGAGCTTGTAGATTATATAGTAAATAATATTTGATTGATACAAAATTTGACATGTATATTGAGAGCGTAAAGAACATACAATTCAACTATTAGATTTTCAAAATATATAATTATGTTTATTTTATTGAGTAAAGTTATAACCTTAGACTACAACTAATTTTGTAACTAAATTTTACTTATATTTATATCTTTACGCAGCCGTGATCATCTCCAACCTGAATTGTCTATTGGCCTCCAAAACTTGCTGGCCTGCCACTCCCAATCGCTACCTAAGCCATAGCGAAACTCCACTTTTCACTTCTAGGTTCCAATCTTACTCATTGTGCAGAGATATTTCTCTATTTGTGTTTATGCTTTTGAATTTGAGTCTTCTACCACTTTCTATATGTCTGCTTTACAACTTGCACATGTTAGAATATTATATTATTTTATACTGTTTTGAGTCTTTTGACACTTGACAGCCGTGCATGTGTTTCATGTTTAATTAGTTATATGTTTTTGGGTTTAGTGTTTACATCTTCCACCTTGACTAGGGATCTTTATCATCATTAACCATAAGTTTTTCTTATTCATTTTAACTACATTTGGACCTGATTCTCCCCTAAAAAAGTATGCAGGCAATCTGCCAAATGTCTGGTGCTAATTATGCACATCACCTTAGGTTAGAATTAACCATAGGCTTAAAATAGAAATATTTGACTTTTTAATCAATCAAAAGATCTCATAGCCATAATTAAAAGTCACAAAACTTCGTGAAAACATAGAAACATTCACTCGTCTAGTTTTAAACATATCCACACTAGAGGCATTCTCCCATTTGTTCTATCTACAAGCACAAATCCCATGCCACATACAAAAATTCAACATGAACAAAATTCATAACACACAAATTTGTGCACGAACAAAAATTCTTGTACATTCATGGATAAGACAATTCATTCAAAGCCTACCCTCAAAAATAACTATCAAATAAAATTTTGGACCCAAAGCCCACCTTCCCCAAAGATTGGTCCAAAAAGTCCCAAAACCTTTTTCAAGTGATAGGTCATCTTTGAAATTGAGGCCTGAAAGCCCAAAATCATTCACAAATAAAGAAGTCTTTAAAAATTTATAATCTAAAAAATCGAAGTTTTATAAAATATCAAAATTTTCCGAATCAAGCGAAAAGCCCAAAAAGTATTTCCAAAAAATTCCCTAAAGGCAAGTTTTTCAAAAATACCCCACAACCAAATTTTGAGAGGAAGATATATTCCTTTCACAATCATACAATTTCAAATGCCCCAATTTTAAAATTCCCCACAGTCAAATCAAATGTCATCACAAGCCAGACAAAAGTTTTTAAAAGAAAACCTCCAATGTTGGTTATTCCATTTGAAAATGAAATAGAGAAAATACCTTAAATCATCATAAAATCTCTGTTAGAAATTTAGAACCCTGTAATACTAGATTGTTTAACTTAATTAATTAACTAAGTGAATAGTTAGGTTTATTATTCAGATCTAGGTTAAAACAATAACAATCATATCATACAAAGCAGCGGAAATATAAAGAACACAATGATATGATGACCCAAGAAACCAAACCGGTAAAAACCTGAGGAGGATTTAACATAGCTATCTTTAAGGTAAAACGAATTTACTATGAAAGAATCGAAGTTTACACAATAAAGACTTAGACCACTAACATCCTATTGCTACCTGCCTGTAGGAAACTTACTACCACGACCACGTGACAGCTCCGAGACCATGGACTCCTTCTTTCCTTGAATTCTTCAGCAAAGCACAAGCAACACCTGCTTGTATATCTTGAAACTCTTTTGTTGTTCTGCAACTGTATGATTTACCAATTTCTTGACATAAATCTTGAGTTTGGAAATCCTAAGTGTATGTGAAGGTAAACACCTCTAGATCTAATAATTAGATTCACAAACACAGCATTCAGAACACTAAAAACGTGGCTAGGCATTTCCCTTATATACTTAGGGCAAAACATAAAACTCTATACATTAAATGGGTTAGGGCTAAGTTGGAAAATTCTGCAGAAAAACGTTTTGCATGACTTTGGATCGGTCGAGTCTAATTCTCAATTGATCGAGTCAGGCAGAAGAGCACAGTAAATTCTGCAGTTAACTTGATTCCAACTTTACATAAAAAGCCATATTTTGAGCAAGTCTAACACAAGACTAAAGATTGTTTTGATCATAGTTTGCCAACATTACAAATTGAAGTTCTAATATATTAGTTCCTAATTCCTTAGAACCTAACAAACTCCCCCTTTGGCAATCCGTGACAAAACACAAACTTAACAAAAAGTTCAAAGTTTACAAAATAAAACAGCCCATTACAAAATAAAAAGCCACCAAACAAATTCAACCTAACTACTATCTAACAGTTGCAAAAGTAGACAGCAGCATAACTGAATCAACCTGTATATTTCTGTAACACTTAACAAACACATAAACGCATGTGTGAAAAATACAAGTAATAATAAAAAAAAACTTCTTGATTTCACATAACACAAAAGAAAGACATATATCATGAATAACATCATAAATATAAATCAATAAGCAATGTAGCATAGTGAAACAAGAAACAAATACATAAAAAAAAGTATCTCAAATATATATCTCCACTATCATGAGCCAAAAAAGTAAATACACAGTGAAGCACCTAGATACAATCTAAAAGACTCCACAAGCTCCTCAGTATCACAAAGAGATCCAAAAACTCCCCCTAAAACAAAAATCTCCTCTACAAGTTATGAACTCCTCAATAGAATGTACTCCCCATTTTTGTGACGAATTGCCAAAGAACACTCACTCATCATCAAAAGGAGGCGGCGGAAGAGAACGACGAAAACTCGCCAAATCCGCTCTCAAAGCACGAAGCTCATCAAGTACATGGACTAAAAGCTGACCATGAGCTGCCTGAACGGTCATGACAGTGTCCAAAGTCCGACGAATATCAGAAACATCCGAAGGAAAAGGTGGAGGAACAGCAGCAGCATCAGCAGCCTCAGCAAACGTCTCAGCTGCAGGAGCATCTGTAGAAAAAAAAAGAGGTGGAGTGACACCGGAAGGCTCTACCTTAGGACGCTTAGAGCTAGCTCGGAGTTGAGCAGCCTTTTGCCTCAGAAAGGTAGCACCTATAGGAGCAATAATGTGTACGGGCTCAAAAGCAAGAAAATCACCTAAACCGAGATGAAGGAGAATCCTATGAATAAAAACAGGAAAGAATAAAGCATGAGCCGTAGAACTACTCCGATGCACCTTGTTCAAAGAACGAAGAAACAGATGTGGAAAACTGATAGGAGCATCAGTAACAAGAGCATAGAAAAAGACACACCGCTCAATAGGAATAGTATGAAGATGAGAAATAGGCCACAAGGAATGACAGACAATCCTAAAGAAAAGATAGTGAAGCGCAGAGAGCTCAGCAGACGTGATCCGAGGATCAGAACCCCACTGGATAGAAGATCCAGTGATGTATGACATCACGTTATCAAGAGGCGGAAACTCATCATACGGAAAGACGGGATGATCAACAATAGGCACCCCAAGAGCATCAGACACACCAAAGGAGTAATGCGATACTCCACACCTCGTAACCAAACCTTAACTAAGGTGTTAGTATCATAGACATGGATAGAGAGGTTCGAATAGAACTCTTTAATCAAGGTAGCCGAAGACGGATGCTCAATATCTAACAAAGGTAACCAAACTTGACGCTCAAAATTACGTCTCACCTCAGGATCAACCTCATCTAGAATGACCCTACGCTCACCCCAAATATGACGACTAAGATTAAGGGTCTCATAAGTCTCCTTGTTCTTCTCACTAGGAAACCGATCACAATCAAAGGAAGGTGAAGGGTCAGAAGTCCTATGGGTTCTAGTTTTCCTAAGCATGGTGCTAAGGACAGAAAAAAAAGACACAGAGAGAGGAGAGCAAAAACAAAAACTAAGGGCAGACTGCAAGTTAGTACAAAAAAAAAAATAGAAATACCAATTCTATATGATGCATGAACAAAATATGCAAATGATGCATGAACTAATGTAGTGACACAGTTCAAATAGAATCTAAATTCACAAAATTGGCTTGAGCATGCAATTTTTATCAAAAATTCCCAATTTTCAAAAACCCAATTTTACAAAACACAACAAATTCATAAATTGATCAACACAACAGTTAAATAACACAATATAATGATCAAATTAATCAATCTAACAAGCCAATTTCATCAATTTATATTAATTTGAACAAAATCCCCAATTCATCAAATTCAAGCCCTAGATTTTCAAATTTTCCACAAAACACCAATTTAATCAAATTAAACCACTTGTTGTACTTGTATATGGTGTCCCCACAAAAATCCATAATTAATTTGAAAGAAAAACACCCAAAATCAATACCAAAAATACCAAAACTTTAAATGCCGAAAATACCCAAAAATGCATGAAAAAGATGCATAAAACATGAAAATAAAATCAAAAGTAGAGGCAAAAGAGTCTTACTGGCCTTGGGAGAGAGAATTGATGCAAAAATAACGGAGGAAAACGACAAAAATAGCAAAAAATGGCTTGACCGGTTGGTGAGAGAAGAAAAAAAGATTTGAATAGTGTTTGAAAAGTAAAGAACACGTGAGAAAAATTCCTTTTTAAAAACACTCAGCCCAATTTTCGATCGATCGAAAAACAGATTCGATCGGTCGAAAATACCTCGATTGATCCAGCACCAATCGAATACCGATCGAAACAACCCGAGACTTTCTAGGAATTTTGAAAACATTTTCGATCGGTCGAAAAATATGTTCGATCAATCGAAATTCTGGAAAAAACACATTTTTGAAAAACAAACCAATTTTAGTGTAGAAACTCCTCAAAGCATTAGTTTTTATGAATAAAATGCATGAGTATGAGATGAAATGTTTTTCAAAAACATATGAATTTATCCCAGATCTCCCAAAACAAGATTTTCTTATAGATTCCCTCAAGAATTCAAACAGCAAACATGTTCTGCATCAATTTCAAGAAATTTTCAAATTTGGTTGATCAGACCAAAAAACACACAATAACATGTACACAGTTTAGCAGAGAATAACTTGTGTAGTGTGTGTAACTAGCAGAAGCTTGAGAAACATGTGAGGTGATATGCTCATAATAATCAATCACAATAGAAACTTAGTAACAAAGCCGGGATAATGTACACACCAATTTTATTTGAATTGTGAATTTATTATAGCCCAATAATGTACAAACCTATTTTAGCATTTTAATAGAGGCTACACCTTATGTTCTTTTTGTGCATATGCTACACTTTCTCGAGCACAAAATCATATGATATGCACTAAGGTGTTCATGATTGGCTAATAAACAGTGGTGAGATGGTTATTTATGCCTTTCTCAAAAAGTTTAAGTCTGACAATCAAAAGCATGTGACTTCAAGATCAAGATCATGTGATCAAAAACTATAAACATCTTTCCCACACAACATGTACTACAAAAATTTCAGCTAGTAAAGTGCAGTAAAAATAAGTGCATCCAAGCTAAACAAGGTACATAAACATGTTATGCAAAAGAGATTGACCAACCTTGTCTCCCAAATAAAGAAAAGTATAGCAAAAACACATTTTGCACAAATTTTTTTTTTTTTTTAATAAAGGAAATAAACAACTTAGAATGAGATGCATGAATGTTATGCAATGCAAACCCTAAAAAAAATGGTCACAAAAGATAGAACAATGAAGCACAAGGACCATAAAAGTCAAGAATGACTAAGGACAAAGAATCACACCAATAACTTGACGAAGAGTCTCAAACTTCCCTCTATCAAGTGGTTTGGTGAAAATATCAGCATTCTGACGTTTAGTTGGAATATACTCAAGAGCAACAATTTTCCTTTCAACTAGATCTCTAATGAAATGATATCTAATCTCAATGTGCTTAGTCTTAGAATGTTGAACAAAATTCTTAGAGATATCTATAGCACTAGAATTATCACAATAAACAACAATGGTATCCTGTGATATTCCATAATCACTCAAGAGTTTTTTCATCCAAAGAAGCTGTGAGCAACAACTTCCAGCAGCAATATATTCTGCCTTTGCAGTAGATAAAGAAACAGAATTTGCTTCTTACTCATCCAAGCAACAAGATTTGCACCAACATAAAAACATCCACCAGTGGTACTTTTTCTATCATCAGCATTACCAGCCCAATCAGAATCAGAAAAACCAACAAGAGAAAGATTTGACTCTTTGTTGTAAAACAAACCATAATCACAAGTTCCAACAACATATTTTATAATTCTTTTAACAACATTTAAATGAGAAACTTTAGGATTAGATTGAAATCTAGAACACACACCCACGCTAAAGGCAATATCAGGTCGGTTAGCAGTTAAATACAAAAGACAACCAATCATGCTTATGGATAATGTAACATCAACAGACTCACCTGATGGATCATTTGTTAATTTTGCATTAGCAGACATTGATGTCTTAGCATGTGCAGCCTTGTCAAGACCAAATCTCTTGACCAAATTTCGCGCATACTTAGCTTGGTTGATGTAAATTCCAGCATCCGTCTGCTTTACCTGCAATCCCAAGAAATAAGTTAGTTCACCAACCATACTCATTTCAAACATGGCCTTCATTTCATCTGCAAAAGATTGAGCAAGAGAATCATTAGTAGCACCAAAAACAATATCATCAACATAAATTTGAGCAACTACAAAATGATTCTTATCCTTTCGTATGAAGAGAGTGATGTCAGCAAAACCTCTTTTAAAACCATGGTCTGTGAGATATGTAGTTAGTCTATCATACCAAGCCCGTGGAGCTTGTTTCAACCCGTAGATGGCTCTCTTCAACTTGTAAACATCATCTGGCTTGTGAGGATCAACAAAACCTTTCGGCTGTTCTACATATACTTCTTCTTGCAACATGCCATTTAAGAAAGCGCTCTTGACATCCATTTGATACAGCTTAAAGCTCATATGACTTGCTATGGCCAAGAGAATTCGAATAGATTCCAATCTTGCTACAGGTGCAAAAGTCTCATCAAAATCAATCCCTTCTACCTGTGTGTACCCTTAAGCAACAAGCCTAGATTTATTTCTGACAACAGTACCATGTTCATCAAACTTGTTCTTGAAAATCCACTTGGTTCCAATAATATTGACTCCCTTTGGTCTAGAAACCAGTTCCTACACATCATTCTGAACAAACTGATGAAGTTCTTCATGCATAGAGTTCACCCAATCAGCATCTTGTAGAGCTTCATCCACCTTTTTCGGTTCAAATTGGGATAAATAGCATGAGTGAGTAATCACATTTAAAGCTTTGGATCTCAATCTCATGTTATCATTCAAACTCCCCAAGATATTAGTAGCAGGATGATTCAGCTTAACTCTAGAGGATGAACCTTTGACTAATAATGTAGAAGTACCTTTCTGTTCTAATGAACCTTGAAACTCTCTCTGTTCTTGTTGAGTTTCATGAACTGATATAGATGGTTCTGAACTTGATGATGGCACAGAGGCTGTATCATTTAATAACATCAACTCTTCCTCAGTGTGCTTTCCCACATAATTTTCAGGTAGAGAGTCATCAATTTCCATAACCTGTTCTTGAACTGGAGATGCATTTTTTGAATGACCATCTGAATTTAACTCATCATTGATCACAACATTTGAAGATTCCATGACTGTTTTAGTTCTTAGATTGTACACTCTGTATGCTCTACTGGTAGAGGAGTATCCCAGAAAATAACCTTTGTCACTCTTAGTATCAAACTTTTTCAAGTTCTCTCTATCACGCAAAATGTAACAGTCACTGCCAAATATTCTGAAGTATTTGACTACAGGCTTCTTTCCTCTCTAGAGTTCATAGTTTGCTTGGAGTTAGGTCTGAAATATACCCGATTGAGAGTGTGACATGCAGTATTAAGAGCTTCTCCCCAGAAGGATTTAGGCATCTTCTTATTATAGAGCATGACACGGGCCATTTCTTGTACAACCCTATTCTTCCTTTCTACTATTCCATTTTGTTGTGGTGTCTTGGGTGAAGAGAATTCCTGATGTGTGCCTTGATTATTGCAAAAAGTAGCCAGTTTTGTGTTCTCAAACTCTCTTCCATAGTCACTTCTAATTCTGGCTATCACAGTTCCTTTTTCTACTTGCAATTTTTTACACAAATGAATCATCTTTTCAGAAGCCTCAGCTTTATCTTTCAAAAGTACAACCCATGTAAATCTGGTAAAATCATCCACAACAACAAGAATATACTTCTTTCCACCTAAACTCTGAACTCTAGCAGGACCCATGAGATCAATGTGCAGCAGCTCCAAAGGTCTTGTGGTTTGAACATCAGTTACAGACGGATGTTTGGACTTCACTTGTTTACTCATCTGACATGGTCCACAGATGCATTTTTCAATCTTCTCAAACTTGGGCAACCCAATAACAGCATCACACTTTGAAATCTTCTCTAATTGTTTAAGACTGGCATGTCCCAACCTTTGATGCCATAAGTCCACTTGATTGATTTTAGCACTGAAGCATTTGTTACTTATACTTGGAGTAATACCATAATAGTTGTCAGCTGTCCTCACACCAACACACATACAATCACCTTCTCCATCAAGTATTTCACATTCATGTTTAGTAAAAACCACATTCAGTCCATTGTCACAAATCTAACTTATGTTGAGTAAGTTAGCTTTCAACCCATCAACATACCAAACATCTTCAAAGACAGGTAATCCTGGAATATCCACAGTGTCAATGCCTCTGATCACAGATTTGCTCCATCTTCAAATGTGACTGTTCCAATCTTCCCTTCGAAGAGTGTCTTGAACAAAGTTTTGTTTCCTGTCATGTGCCTAGAACAACCACTATCCAAATACCAAAGACAAGAATCACGTGCCTTTAAGGCGGTTAAAGCAGTATAGCACATGTAATTATTATCATATCTGGTTATACCAAGACACTCAAGAAAACTTTTAACACAAATGGTAAAAGACAGGCATATCAAGTAGATAATGTAGCAACCTAATGAGAAGATTTTAAGAAAATCCATAACAACAGGGGTCAAGGATCAGCTCAAAGATCAAAGGATCAAAAACAAAAGCTACCCGCTCTGATACCACTTTTTAGAAATTTAAACCCCTGTAATACTAGATTGTTTAACCTAATTAATTAACCAAGTGAATACTTAGGTTTATTATTCAGATCTAGGTTAAAACAATAACAATCATATCATATAAAGCAGCAGAAATATAAAGAACACAATGATATGATGACCCAGGAAACCAAATCGGTAAAAACTTGGGGAGGATTTAACCTAGCTATCCTCAAGGTAAAACGAATTCACTATGAAAGAATCGAAGTTTACACAATAGAAACTTAGACCACTAACATCCTATTTCTACCTGCCTGTAGGAAACTTACTACCACGACCACGTGACAGCTCCGAGACCACGGACTCCTTCTTTCCTTGAATTCTTCAGCAAAGCACAAGCAACACCTGCTTGTATATCTTGAAGCTCTTTTGTTGTTCTGCAACTGTATGATTTACCAATCTCTTAACATGAATCTTGAGTTTGGAAACCCTAAGTGTATGTGAAGGTAAACACCTCTAGATCTAACAATTAGATTCACAAACACAGCATTCAGAACACTAAAAACGTGGTTAGGCTTTTCCCTTATATACTTAGGGCAAAACATAAAACCCTATACATTAAATGGGCTAGGGCTGAGTTGGGAAATTCTGCAGAAAAACATTCTGCACTACTTTCGATCGGTCGAGTCTAATTCTCGATCGATCGAGTCAGGCAGAAAAACACAGTAAATTCTGCAGTTAACTCGATTCCAACTTTACATAAAAAGCCATACTTTTAGCAAGTCTAACACAAGACTAAAGATTATTTTGATCATGGTTTGCCAACATTACAAATTGAAGTTCTAATACATTAGTTCCTAATTCCTTAGAACCTAACAATCTCATTCTCACTTTCAATTCATATCACACTCTTTATAAAAAAAAAAATCATGTCACACTCATTTTCAAAATTTGTCTCCAAAATTCATTTACTTCAAGAGGTAAAAATTACCTTTAAGTGGTTATAAAACCTCATTCTCACTTTCAATCTCACCTTCAAGTCGATCCAACATATATGAAATTCAACTTCCATCATTTCACACATGACACCTTCTACCAAGATCATACACCACCATGCCTACGGTGCCTATAAAAGAATCAAAAAGTCAATTTTTTTAACATGTCAAAACATATGAAATAAGATAACATTAGATAGGACACAAATAAGCAGAAGCTGAACTTCAAATACAAAAATTTGTTTAAAACTCAAATACTCAAAATGAATGGCAAAGAAAAACTTAACTTACACAATAGGTATATATGAGCTCAATGACTTTTTTATATTTCAATATTTTTTAATTTTTAATTTTACATAAGATATTCAATCAATTCAAACATATCACGTTTAATTTTCATATATTATTTTAAAAATCCTAAAGGGATAGGATAAAATTAATAACCATTTTTATATACAATATTTAATAAAAACTTCATAAACATAAATATAAACATATGCATATATATTAAATTTTTATAGGCTAAATTAAAATTATACCCTTTATTAATCTGCCCAAAATTCAGTTCATTTCTGTAACTTTGATTTTGTTCAATTTTATACTTTAACTTTTAATTTTATTCAATTTCATTATATGATCACCATTAAGCAACTAAGATGTTTTTTTTTTTTTAAATTACACTATAAAAATTCATAAAATTAATTTATTTTTTAAAATATAAGAAAATTATTAAATTCAAAAATTCATAAAATTAATATATATATATATATATATAGATTGAAAAAGAAAACTCAATCCCAATTCCAAAATCCATACACAGATTTTAATTGCAACTATGATGACATATTTCAATTGTTGGACCACTTGTAATACTATTATTACTACATTGTACAGGTGTATATTAATTGTTAGACACTTGTAATACAATAAATTCAGCTTTGCACACTTGGATGGAGACCAATTGAAGTTAGCTCCTATGAGGCCATGACACTGTAATGTTGGTTTCTATTTTTTGAGCTCTATATATTATATGCATTAATATTCTCCATAATGTGGCTGTGATATGCCAAAGAGAAAATAAAAACTGTGGAGGAAGAACCTCAACCACAATTTCCATCCCTTCACACGTGATGGCACTTTTTGCTATGACCGCCATGCATATGTTTTCTATAAAATATAAAATCAAAATATGAACTGTATAATATGTCAAAACAAGTGCAACATTATATATAATTGCTAATCTTTTGTCTGAAACCAGGTTCTTAAAGAAAATTTGTCAAAAATGAATGCAAGAGTTTTCAGAATAGCCGCATCATCGGGACTCACTAGCATTATAACTTCTTTTTTCTTACGTTTATTCTCTAGTGCTAATCCTACAGGCAAAAACTCAAATTACAATGAAATCATAAAAACAAATCCTTTTTGGCGTTTTGGGTTGCGCTATAGCGCCGTTCATTTTGGACAGGACTGGCCGTGAAAAAGCTTTACTCGGGGGCGATGTTATCTACATTGTGTCCCTGGTTGGTGTATTTCCAATTACAAAGAACTTGGGAAAGCCACGTTAAGCAATTCCGTTGGAATATCAATGACAGCGACTCCTCTCTTTATATCAAAGGGGACGTCAAGGAAGTTCGAATTTACTTGCATGCTCATTTAAGATTTATCCATAATGCTGGGGGCCTTCTTGAATTACCTGATCATCCTCTTTTTGAACAGGATGCAGCATTTTTTTTAAAGTTTGCATTTTTTAATTGCAATTTACATGAGCGAGACAATTCCTTTCCTTTTGAAAAAGGGAAAGATGATACAGGTCCGAAAAGAGGCAAAAATCATTTTCGAAAATAATGATATAGGGAATATATATATATATATATATATATAACATAAATAAGCGAAATATGATCTTCAAATTTAGAAATTTTTTCTGAATATAATAATTAATAAAAACCTCTTAAACATAACTATATACATTAAATATTTTAGGCTAAATAATTTTACTCCCTCAAAATTTGCCCAAGATTCAATCCATTTTTGTAAATTCGATTTCGTTTAATTTAGTCCTTTAACTTTTTATTCAATGTCATTACATGATCATCATTAAGCGCTTAAAAAAATGTATTTTTGTTTTATTTTTCTTTTTTAATTTCCCACACTATAAAAATTCATAAAAGTTTTAATGCATAAAGAAATTCTTAGAACATAACCCAAAAACAAAAAATATGTATATATATAACTTCTTTTTTCTTACTTTTATTTTCTAGTGCTAATGCAACAAACGAAAACCCAAATTACAATGAAATCATAAAAAAAATCTTTTTTAACATTTTGGGTTGTGCTATGGCACCATCCATTCTGGACAGGATTGGCTGTAAAAAAGATTTACTGGGTTTTGATATCTTGTTTTTTGTGTCTCTGGTTAGTGAATTTCTAAAACATGAAGAAGTTAGGAAAGGTGAGTTGAGCGTTGCCATTGGAATATCAAGGACGATAATTCCTCTATATATTAAAGGGGACGCTAAGGAAGTAATGCAAATTCCTGTTCCTGCTTATATATGAGTTATCTAGAGCGCTGGGGTGAATTACCTGATTATCCTCTCTTTGAACAAGGCGCAACATTTCGTTTTCAGGTTTGGATTCATCGTTTTGCATTTGTGATTGCAATTTACATGAGCGAGACAATTCCTTTCCTTTTGAAAAAGGGAAAGATGATATAGGCCCGAAAAGAGGCAAAAATCTTTTTCAAAAAGGACGATATAGGAAAAAATATTATATATATATATATACATATATATACATATAGAACATAAATAAGCAAAATATGATCTTCAAATTTAGAATTTGTTTGAATATAATATTTAATAAAAACTTCTTAAACATAATATAAACATATCCATATACATTAAATAATTTAGGCTAAATTAAAATTACTCCCTCAAAATTTGCCCAAGATTCAATCCATTTCTGTAAATTCAATTTCGTTTAATTTAGTCCTTTAGTCCTAAAACAACGTATTTTTGTTTTATTTTTCATTTCTAATTTCCTACACTGTAAAAATTCATAAAATTTTTAATGCATAAAGAAATTCATAAATAACAAAAAAATGAAATATAAGTTAAGAAAAAACATATACTCCATATATGGAAACTAATATGGATAAATATAAACAAATAAAGTAACAACTCACACACTTAATCATTTGTAAATCTCTATTGAACTTAATACATAATTTCTAACATATATAAACATATATACTTGAACATTTCAATATATATATATATATATATAAGTTTCAAAAAAAAAAAATATATATATATATATATAAGTTGGCTCTATACACAAGTGAGGAGGTTCAAAAATCAATTAATTACAATTTTTTAAGATTTATTATAATAAACAATGAATTACTAATTTTTTTTATCAAGAAAACTAAAAGGATGAAATAAGGAACCTATAAAATACTCTCATAAATACCACTAATCTTTAAGTATGAATTTAAATTACAATCCATAATTGGAAAGTTATATGGATAAAAATAAAAGTATCAACTTTTATTATTTGTAAATCTCAAATGAATTCAAAATATAATTTCTAACATAAACATATATTTATACATATATTTAAATGAATCATATTCTCATTTGAAAATAAATTTTATGATGTTGAATATCAATTAGAAATTTAAAACAAAATGTTTTACGTTTGTACTCGTTATTGTTGCATGTATGTGTGTAAATATAGGGGGTATTTGGTAGGGGTATTTGAACAACATTTCTCGTTGTTTAAACAACACAGTACGTATTTTCACAACACTTTTTTACCCACATGTATTTTCACAATACTTAAACAACATTACTAGAACAATATTACCAAATATATTTTAGATAGTTTTGAAAATATGTTTGTACTCGTTATTATTGTATTATGATGATTATTGGTGGAAGTTATTGTTGTGTATATGATGATTATAGAAGGAAGTGACGCCATTGACAAAAACGTCATATTTATATCTTAAAAAGGATTTCAAGACAAAGATATGGTTGTTAATTTTCCCTGTGATTATTTCTTGGCATAAAGCCACATGTAGTATTACACAAATGACTTGGTAGGCATCACATGAGTAAGTTTGGTAATCATGACATGTGTTTTGGCAAAAATGCCATTGATAGACACTTTTCACATTGCATGGAAGATGGAGTAGTTACTTCCCACCAATAAACATCCCCTCCCAAGTTTTGTGGGGTAGTTATGGATTTTTTTTCAAAATAACAATAAAACCCCAACTATATAGTTAGTAAATTAAGGTTTGAAACAATTTTGGTTTATAACAATTCGAGTTCAGAGGACTCGATTTTGGGGTCAGAAAGTTAGCTGAGCTGGACAAGCTGTTGTCCACGTGGGCTGGCTGGAAATCGAGTCCAAAGGACTCGTTTTCTATTCATAAAAATCTAGCACGTTGGACTCGTTTTCCATGAATAAAAATCGCCTGTTCATCATCTTCACCCTTCCTTTTTTTTTTCCCCGTAATCTACCGTCCCACAACCTTCTTCCCAGCCCCCAAAATCAAATCCACAGATTTCCATTCCCGTCTCTAAACCTAGTGAACCTCAACCTGTCTTCGATCGCGGAGAGACCGAAATGAACCAAGACGACGAGGACTACGACGAAGAGGAAATGGATCCAGAGCAAAAGAGAGCCTTCGGTGATGTGGTTGATCGTCGTTTTGAAGAACTGGTCGTCGTTCAGAGAAGCAGTGCCGGCGTAGAGGTTGATAAGGAGAATCAGGAAGATCGAGAGAAGAGCGATGGAGTAGAGTATGGCAAAGCTTCCGCCTTCGATCAGGAGGAACTGAGCAGCGTCGGCACCGCAGTGGCGGGCGATCTCGCGACACGTGGCGTGCCAGACGGCGAGGAGCTTGGTGAAGAGGGCAGTGGGACTGGGGATCCGACGATGGTCGCTGTGGAGCTTGATGGAGAGGAAGATGACAACGCAGCAAATGACGATGCAGCAGATGACGATGGCGGAGATGTTGAGAAGGTACTGGAAAAAAAATAGAGAAGGCATGAAAATGATGAACAAAAACTGAGCTCCTTGCACTGATTTTTATTCATGGAAAACGAGCCTAATGTACTCGATTTTTATGAATGGAAAACGAGTCCTTTGGACTCGATTTCCATCCATAAAAATCAAGCTCATTGGACTCGATTTCCAACCAGTCCACATGGACAACAACTTGTCCAACTCAGCTAACTTTTTGACCTCAAAATCGAGTCCTCTAGACTCGAATTGTTATAAACCAAAATTGTTTCAAACCTTAGTTTACTAACTATATAGATGGGGTTATATTGTTATTTTGAAAAAAAATCTGGTAGTTATGGGTTGGAAAAAACTTTCATCCATGCCTTCTAAAGGAGGCTTTGGCAAGAAGAAGACAACTAAACATGTCAAAGAGACGAGAACTTCTTCAAGGGAACATCCCTTCTTAAATATTGGGTAGTCTTCCAGTTAGATTATTTCTTATAGGAAATTTAGTGATCTTCAATCAATTTCAAGTACGCCTTCATAAATTAGTAATCTTCAATTTAGTTCAAGTAGAAAATATAGTTCAATTTGTTTTATTTATTCAAAGTTGGTTAAAATGCAGTTCTAATTAGAAAAAAATGAGGTTTTAAAAATTCATACAAAACACAAGTAAATAGACTAAACAATTGAAAGAAAGGTTGTTGCCAAACAGACATTTAGTTAGTTAGGGAGGCTCTAGGAATAAGCAATCTCTCTCATTTTTCCCATCTATAATGGAGACTGATCAATGCTTCTTTATGGTAAAACTGTACAAGTATTAAACAAAAACAGGGATAGAGTTATTGAAGGGGATACATAAAGCCTACACCATTTTAATTCAGGAGATCCATTCCCATATATAGTGCCAATTTGTTAAAGCAATTGCTAAGTGGTAATTAGAAGATTCTCCAAAAAAAAAAAAAATTTGTGGAAATTAGAACAGCCTCTAGATGTTCCTTAAAAATTAGATGGTCCATATACAAAGGAAAACAGCAAAATGTAAAGTTCTATATTACTGCAATTTTTTCTCTATGGAACGCAATTTCGGAAGAAGGAATTGATGATAGATGTTAGAGATATATTAGTCTAATAGCATAGGTCCAAGCTCAATTCTAATTTATGTGCAAACCAAGTATCCTACTTGTACTATAAGTCTATTAACTATATATGATTAGTGTGTATGTGTGTATATATATACATACCTATGTTGGGTTCATTCACTAAAAAAATATTGACCCATGGCAGAGTTTTGAAAGCGCCGCTATAGTGCTAAAAAGCGCCTATATAGGCTCAATTGACCTATCCTAGCACTTTTAATGCTGGTGCTTTTAACCACTAGCTAATATGTATGGCAATAGACCCGGGTGAGTTACAACGACAGTTGTAACGCAAAATTTGTACTACGCTCATTTAATAAAAATGTAATCCTTATGAGTTTTCTCTATGGACATAAGTCATTTGATAAACCACATCACACGTGTTATTATATTACTCTATTTTATGTTTCTGTTCCTGTATCTATTTTAGCTTTAATAATTTTCACATTCTCATGCACCATAACCTTAGTGTAAATTGAGCTGAAAGAGCTGTATTTTGTGTCAATGTTAGTGGATTCTCAAAGTAAACAAATAAATGTGAATGCCAGCAAATTTAACCTTGTATCAATATAATACCGTTTTAGATGTATATCCTTGATGATCACTTTATGTTGAAGTAATGCAAAAAACAAGGGTCCATGCATGGGAAGATGTGCTTTTTTTGTTTTGGTTTTGACTTTTGAGACGTGACAAAGTTGCATGCTCTATAGGAGAGCACTTGAGGAAAAATGACACAGCTGATGATAAAGCGGAACTCCCATATTCTGACTGATTTTCCAAATGGTTCTTTGTAGTTCAATATCACGTACATTAGGTGATACAATGTTTACCTCTTGATGTGGTTCTTAGGCCTAGTATAATTGACTTTTCTTTTGGAAAAACTTGATGAAAGAGTTCATGTTTTGAGTCCTTTTATATTTTTTAAATTTAAATTCATGGCAAAACTATATTTAAGGATGGAATGACATTAGATACAAAAATAGGGTTTATCTATATTATTATTTAAGGGACTTTATTTGTTTGGATCAGATTTTTTTGGTTCTAAAATACCCCTACAGTCTACGTTGAAGTAGGAGCAAAGCTTGGTAAAAAAGTTTCTTCAATTCCCTCTAAAATATTGCCTACAGAATAAGACCACTCTCCTAATAATTTTCAAATTACTTTATCCATTTATAAATATATATATATATATATATATTAAAATTAAAACAAACACACATTTCTTTATAAAAACACATATGCCATACTAATTAAAAAAAAAACAAAACAAAATTTCCTCATTATCATTAAGCACTTTTTTTTTTTTTTTTTTTTTTTGAGAAGCATTATCATTAAGCAGTTATGATCACGTTGCTTTTTTTTTTTCTTTTTTTTTTTGTTAAACATATATTTCAAGTTTCTAAGTTATCCTCCAAATTAAAAACTCCTCAATTTTAGCTACAACTTTTTCTTTTCTCTCATTCTCTCACGTTTTTTTTTTTCCTCTCCACGTTTAAAAAATATATACAATAGCTTCTTCTTTTTAATTAGAGAAAATAATGATAAAGATAATTAGTCAAAAAAAATTGCTCCAAAATATCCCTACAACCTACATTTGAGTAGAAACAAAACTTTGTAAAAATACTTTTTTAACTCCCACGTAAAACACTATCTACAAAATAAGACCACACTCCCATGTACCCTCAAATTTTATTTGCTTAGGAATTTTAAATAATAGGGTGAGATAAGGAAATTTTATTTTGATACTTTACTTCCCCTTATTAAAGACTCTATTGTCGTTTCCTCTAGCCTCTTGAGATTTCCTCCAAGTGAAATTTCCATATGAGATCTCCAACCTTTTTGTTTTCCTTCC
Source organism: Lithocarpus polystachyus (assembly GCA_033629205.1). Lineage (NCBI taxonomy): Eukaryota > Viridiplantae > Streptophyta > Magnoliopsida > Fagales > Fagaceae > Lithocarpus > Lithocarpus polystachyus. The sequence continues at coordinate 81,224,040 of CM066166.1, forward strand.
AACCTTCGCCTCCCACTCCAGGTTCAATTTTTATGGTTTTATTACATCCACATTTTTTTCAACCAAATTACATATTTTAAAAGGTTCTTGGTGTCAAAGTGCAAGTGGCCATTGAATTGCGTGATGATCCCTTTTAAAAAATTGTATATATGTTATAAAATGAATTTTGTTCATGAAGGTTTTAAAGTTTTAACAAGGAAATTTTAATATCATGTGCTCAATTTTTTTTAATGTTTGCATAATATTTTGTCTTAATTTTTGCAGGTTTTACATGTTTCCTTCTAAGTTATGGCGAAAAGTTCAAGATGAACAATTAGAAGTCACTCTTCCAACCGTCAATAAAAGTTTTAATAAAGAAATTTTTCATATCATGTGCTCAATTTTTCTAATTGTTTGCGTAATTAATATTTTGTCTTAATTTTGCAGGTTTTACATGTTTCCTTCCAAGTTATGATGAAAAGTTCAAAATGAACAATTGGAAGTCACTTTTCCAACCATTAGTAAAAGTTTGAATGAGGAAATTTTCATATCATGTGCTCAATATTTTTCAATTGTTTGCATAATATTTTGTTTTAATTTTTGTAGGTTTTACATGTTTCCTTCCAAGTTATGGTGAAAATTTCAAAATGAACAATTGGAAGTCACTTTTCCAACCAGATAACGTACATTAAAAGGCTCTTGCTTCTCAAAATGGCCACTGAAGGCGCATAATTCTCTTGCTTGATGATTTTATGTTAACAACAAGGTGATAAATTAAACTATGATATGTTTTGATCGTAAAAATTGGATCATGGTGTGTGCCCAAATTATTGAGGTTAGCTTTTTGTTTGGCTTCCGAGAAAGTTAAGGCAAAGCATAAACTGTTTCCAACATGAAATATAATACTTTTTTTTTCTTCTGGCAATTACTACATTTAGTAGAATATGGTGAAATACACTTTCTTATAAAATTTGTAGCAAATGGTGTTTGCTTGGCCTTCTAAGTATTTGTATGATGTTCTCTATAAATTTTGTTTACATACTTTCTATCTATGAATTACCTAATCATTCTCTTTTTGAACAAAATGCATCATTTTTTTTTCCAGGTTTGGATTCATCGTTTTGCATTTTGTGATTGCAATTTACATGAGTGAGACAATTCCCTTCCTTTTGAAAAGGGAAAGATGATACAGGCCGAGAAGAGGCAAAAATCTTTTTCGAAAAGGATGATATAGATATATATATATATATATATATGTGTATAGAACATAAATAAGCAAAACATGATCTTCAAATTTAGAAAAATTTATAAGACTAATCTGTTTTTCATAAAACAAGAAAATCTTGGGCCCAAGAACCCAAACACCGTTTTCAAATAATATATGACCTTCAAATATAGAAATTTGTCTAAAACCCAAACACTCAAAAAAAAAAATGGATAAGAAAAACTTAACATATACACCTCAAGTATATATGTGCCTAATGGCTTTTAATTTTTCAATAATAATTTTAAATTTTTACATTTTATATCATGCTTAATTAATTCCAACATATCATGTTACTTTTTACATACCATTTATCATGTTTACTTTTCACATATCATGTTTACTTTTCATATACATATACATGTACATATACGTATATGTATAAGTATATGTATAAATATACATATACATAAACATTTTATAGGCTTAATTAAAATTACACCCACTAAATTTTCCTAAAATTCAATTCAATTCAATTCTATCATTTTAATTTTGTTCAGTTATCCAATGTATTTTTTTTTTATTTGGTTATTTTTTTATTTTTTACATTGAAAATTCATAAATTTAATAAAAACTATTTTTTTGAAATAATTTAAAAATATAAGAAAAGATATTTAAATGTAAAATTTTATAAAAATATTTTAATTTCTTTTTTAATAAAAAATTCAATACCAATTTAAAACTCCAATGACAAAATTGTATCCCAATTCAAAAATCCATCCATAGACTTTTTGGAACTTCCAAAGATTGTAAATAATCTTGAATTCCAACAATCAAAAAGTTGATAAATTGTATTTGATGGTATTTGAATGACTCGTCCTTGTGTTGTCCTCCACAAGGACGAGCCCGTCCCAAAAATTCACACAGCTCGTCCTTGCGTTGTCGTCTGCAAAAGGCAAGCTCATCCATGAGACCAGCTTGATAACGTTACACTGCAACCATACATATAAACCGTTCCCTCTCATTTGGATCTAAGGATTTAAAGACCTCGTCTAAAGTACTTACAGCAACATCCGTCCAAGCATGGACGAGTCTCAACAGAAATCCTGCTACGCAGTAAAGAAATACACGCTACGTGGAAGGATTATAAGACATTATTGTAACCTCTACAAATATTTTAACTTCCTATAGCAGTTATCTCCTGGCTTCCACAAATGAGGGAGCAGTTGCAGGATAGTAACCGTCACTTTAGCCCTATATAAACACCCTTTCTCCGACACAGGAAAGTAAGTGAATCTCTTTATAATAACTTCTTACAAAATTGAGAATTTATCAATCTAAAGGAGAAAAACTGACTTTATAATCGGAGGGTCTTAGACCGGCCAACCCCGGTCTCCCTTGATTTTTCATCTTTCTTTACAGGTCTACAGGATCGTTAAGTCCAGAGGGTTCAACCTACTGATCTTAAGAAGCATCATCAGTATTGATTGCAACTACGATCATAGATTCTGATGAGTGAACCATACTTTTAACAAAAGTAGTTGGTAGATTGTACTGGAGAATGGAGCTCAACGGAAAACGCAATTAATATGGTTAGGTATGAGAGATTAGACTTGATTAGACATCCTATGCAGGTATAGGTCAAACTCAAAATCAAACTTAAAACAATAGCTAATAAGGATCAAGAAAATTCATTTTCCATTCATTTTCCTCTCAGTTTTTGTCTCAATGCATTGTTGTTAAATCATACTAGGTTGAACATAGTTTACCCTTTTTCTTTTGGTTCCCATGCATCTTTGTAGTATATTCAGCTTTCAATAACAACACTGAAGTTTATTTTGGCTTACAAATGTATATGAAAAAGTAAACATTATATTTTAGAAATAATCAAGCATCCTATAAAAAAAACATCACAAAAAATTTAAATACATCTAAAGAAAAAACAAATACAAGGGTTTTAAACTAGTGACTATTTAAACTTAAATACTTTGAATGTATGAATTTTAAATTACACTATAAATGGAAACTTATATAAAAAATATTAAAAATTAGAAACTCACACTTTATTATTTGTAAATCTCTATTGAGTTTAAAACATAAGTTATAACATAAATATATATTTAAATATAATCATGAGTTTTTAATATATAAAAGTAGGCTCTATACACAAGTGAGGAGGTTCAAAAATCATATAATTACAATTTTTTTAAAAAAAATTATTCCAATAAACAATTAATGAGTTACTAATTATTTTATCCAAAAAACTGAAGGGAAGATATCAAAACATATAAATATTCTCATGAATACCACTAATACTTGGAGTATGAATTTAAATTATACTTCACAAATGGAAAATTATACGGATAAATTTAAATAGATAAAGTAGCAACTCACTTTACTATTTGTAAATGTCTATTAAATTTAGAACATAATTTCTAATGTTAAAATATATTTAGGCATGATATTAAAATGACTAGTATTATCATTTGAAAATAAATTTGATGATGTTCGATACTTATTTGTTGGCATAAAGCTAAATGTACTACTTGAAAATAAATACTCATGCGACTTGGTGGGCGTAACATGTGGGAGTATAGTAACAATGACATGTGCCTTTTGGCAAAAATGCTATGTGGAAAACACTTGTCACATTGCATGGAAGAGTGAGTAGTTAATTCCTACCAATAACCACCCCTCCCCTGTTTTGTGGGGGTAGTTTTGGGCTGAAAAAAACTTCCCTCCATGCCTACTAAATGAGGCTTTGGCAAGAAGAAGAAGACAACCAAACACATCAAAGAGAAAAAGAGAACTTCTTCAAGGCAACATGTCTTCTTAGACATAGGGTAGTCCTCTAGTTAAATTAGTTCTTATGGGAAATTAGTGATCTTCAATGAACTTCAAGTAATCTTTCATCAAGTAGTGATCTTCAATTTAGCTCAAGTACATTCAGTCAAACTCTTAGTTGATAGTCACAAATGCTTAGTCTTCAATCCAGTTTACTTTATGCTAGTCATTTCAATTATGTTTATTGCAATCTCTCCATACTAAAAGGTCCTCTCATCAACCAAGAATTTATTTTTAATAAATCAGTACAAAATAAAGTGTCCACAATCCACGCTAGCGAAAAGAGTAATATCACTACTTAAAAATAAATAAAAAAATAATAAAAAGAAGAAGAAGACGATACACGGGAAAATTAATGAAAGAAGGTCATTGGGATTCTATTTAAATTGTTGTTGGTTGCGGAGAACTTCAAAGAAAGGGAGAAATGATATGAAAACAATGCATAGAGGAGAGAAAAAAAAAAAAAACAAAAAAAAATCCAAACATGAGAGAGAACTCATTGATGAGAAAAAGACAGCATCAACGTCGGCAGCAATGACAACTCTACTATAACTAGAAAGTAGTACTAGGTTAACAAACTTGTTTGGATAGAAGCTTAGGTATAATAGGTTTTGTTGGATCAAATTTACAATTTAACCCTTATAAAATTTTTAATTACACATTTTTCTTTTTTAAAATTTAAATGTAGGTTTAGATTAAAAAAAAATATATTTAATTAATCACGTTAATTCAAGTTGATTATGGGTTAAGAATGTCAACCTACAATTGATCAATTTCTTATTCAAAGCAAGACCATGAATGGCACGACCAGTGGCAATTGGCAAGGCCACAAAATTTGCTTCAACATGATCACCAATGGCATTGTCTAATTCAACTCTCTCTCTCTCTCTCTCTCTCTCTTCCTAGACCCTAAGTTTGTCTCATCTTCTCAATCGGTTTGCAACAATTGGCTTTGTTTTTATTTTTTGTCCACGTTGTGCATGTCACATGACTAGAAAATTAGTTTATTAAACGATACACTAATATAAATAAGGTGAAAATGCACTTTTGTTTCTTACATTTTGGGTCAATTCTTATTTTGGTTTTAAAATTGATTTCGTTACTAATGCCATTTCTAAAAAAAGAAAATCATTTTTAAAATAGTCCTTGCCGTCAGCCAATCAACGAAAAAATCCTACATGTCTAATGGAATGCCCTGTTTGCTGACATGGCATTGACGTGGTCATTAAAATATTATTAAAAAAGATTATTTGGAATTTTTAAATACCACCTCAGTATTTTAATTTTTTTTAAAAGCCATGTCAAAAAATTTAAACAAAAAATAAATTAAATTTTTTAAAAAAGCCTTAAATCTAATTTAATTATTTTTTTTTTTACTTTTCATTATTTTTTTCGTAAGATCATAACAATTTGTTCTTCATGTTTTTCCCAAATCCAAGAAACAAACCCAGGAACCAAATCCAATCTCCATCAATGCCAGGAAAACAAGAAATAAATCCAACAAACCAACCAATCTCCAACAAACCCATAAACTCATAAATTTCATATTCAAATTATAAAATTCCTATTCCAAATTCATATTGATCATGAACACACAAGAATAAAAAACCTAGAATATTCAACCCCAAGAACAAAAGAATAGAAACCCAAAATATTCCAAAATTTGTACACAAATTCTTCCACAAAAATCAATTATGCATTCAACCAAAAATTATTATCCTAATACAATAATTCTCATGGTGGTAGTGTTGCAGTGGAGCCAATGGCATCATCATCCAAGATCCCAGATCTACCATCTCCCTCGTCAACCCAATCATATGGGTTTGAGAGCCATTGCCTGGGGTGGCGACATTGGTGAACAGTAGAGGTGGAGGTAAGGGTTTTGGTCATGGTTGGGATCAGGCCTGAGAGAGGAAAAGAGAGGGTGAGGTAGAGAGAGGTTTTGCCATTCATGGTGGCTTACCTAGCACACGAAGAAGTATAGAAGCCGAAGTCGAAGAGGGGTTCAGAGGTTCCTTCCCTCATGATCTGCTCCAGACCACTGCAGGCCTAATCTCTCTCTCTCTCTCTCTCTCTCTCTCTCTCTCTCTCTCTCTCTCTCTCTCTCTCTCTAAATCCAGATCACGGGCTCAAAATGGGCTAATGAAAAAAATGGTCTAATGAAAAGAAATCATTTAAATTAAAGAGAAATTAAAAAGAAATCGTGAGAGGCAAAGCTTGGGGTCTTGGGCCATGGGTGTTTGGGTATGGAGTAGATCAAAGAGAAATCAAAGAGACAGAGAGTGAGAGAACAATGGGTAGAGAAAGGGATTAAATTGATGCTTTGATGTTGGTGACTAAGAAAATTTGATGTTGGGTTGGGTAACTTGGGTTCGTGGGGTTGGGATTGGGGTTTGGTGCAGAGGATTGTGATAGAAAATTTTAAAATTGAGAATTGAGAAATTAAAATTTTAGTTTAAATCAAATTTGTATTTTCAATTTAAATTAAAATTAAGAAATTAAAGGTTTGTTTTTTAATTTGATTTAAGGTTTGTTTTTTATTTATTTTTTAACTTAGTTAAAATACTCTAATCTGGCTTTTTTTAATTAATTTAAATGCTGACATGGCACTTAAAAATGTCAAATAATCTTTTTTTAATAATATTTTAATGGTCACGTCACCGCTATGTCAGCAAGCTGGGCATTTCATTAGACACATAGGATTTCTCCGTTGGTTGGCTGACAACAATGACCATTTTAAAAACAATTTTCTTTTTTTAAGGATGACATTAGTAACGAAATCAATTTTAAGACCAAAATAGAAATTAACTCAAAATATAGAGATTAAAAGTGCAATTTCGCCTCTAAATAACTATTTGATACACGTATGAAGTTTAGGTATTAATGCTAATATATATATATATATATATTTATATCAAGTGGTGTAAGTGCCACTATTCCTAAAGTTGAGAGTTGTTACAGGACATTCTTTCCAATTTTTTTTTCCCTAAGGAAAATGCATCTAGAGAAAAAGAATTAATGAAATTTTAGCACAAAAGTACACTACATGCTAATTTTTTTTTTTTTTAAATCCCAAAACCATTTAACAAATTATCGAAGAAAAAAAAAAAGGGGGGGGGCGGGGGGGGGGGAGGGGAGACACCTGGACGAGAAAAGAAATGAGTTGTGGTGTGGGGTAAAGTATTTGAAAAAATGGACAGTCAAACGTGGGGATAAGAGGGATTGTGAATAAAAAAATAGTAGGGACATTTTAGTAAAAGAGCAGCTGTAACGGCTACTTGGTTGATTACCGTTGGATGGTACACGTGGAGAAAACGGCACGCTCCCTTCCCCTGAGAAAAGTCTTCAAACAGTAGCATCACCTACAGCATTAGCACTAATCATTTTTTTGCTTTTCCTCTTGGTTTCCACTCTCTCTCTCTCACTGGAGACTGAAAAGTAGAGACTATGAACATCTTCAAGAAGAAAACCTCGCCCAAAGGTCCAATTTTTTCTCTATCTAAACTATTTTAGCTTCAATCTTTTTTCCTTTTTTTTTAGGGTGTGTTTGGTTCCCAAGAAATTGTTGCAAATTGAAACGAAGTAAAAAAAAAAAAAAAAAAATCGAAATTTGGGTTTTTTAGGACAGGAAATTTCTAAGTGTCTAGGCAAGATATTGATAAATTGTTGCTAAATTTTCTTGTATAACGTTTTTAAAAAAGTGGGTTTGTGTTCTGTTTCTGACAGATGCTCTGCGAACGAGCAAGAGAGAAATGGCTGTTGCCACAAGAGGTATGTATGTATGTAATGAACGTTTGTCTTTCCCTTTTACTAATTTTACTGATGAAAATGAAGTCTTTTTTTTTTTTTTTCTATTCAATGCACAGAATCCCTAAAGTCCATTCTTTGTATCTATATTTATTATTATGCTGATTTTGGCAATGATAGTGCGTTTAAATTTAGCTTTTGCAGAAATTTTTATTTGTTGATTTGCTCAAATTTTGTTAAAGTCTAGTCGTACCCAGAAAAACAAATCCAGATTTAACATAAGCGAATATGCTAAACAGCCAAAAGAAAAGCTGTTTCCAAACAGACAATTAGTTAGTTAGGGGGCTCAAATGGCATCTACTATTACCTAGGAATGAGCTATATATCTCTCATTTTTCACATCTATAATGGGTTAGAGGGAAGAGAAATTATGATTTTTTTTTATAGGAGAAAGTATGATTTTTGATAGGGTTAAAATGGAGTAGTTAGTTGAATCTGAATAATTGAAGGGGATACACAAAGCCAACCCCAATTTAATTCAGATTAAAGTTTAGTTGAGTAAGAGCTCCATGACCATAGTGCCAATTTGTAAAAGCTTAAATAGAGCAGCTTCCATATACTAAGGAAAATTGTAACATGTAAAGTTCTATCTTACTGCAACTATTACTTGATGCTGCACCATTCTTTTGTGTAGGTATTGAGCGGGAGATTTCGTCTCTTCAGATGGAGGTATGAAATTGTTCATGGGTGTTTTTTCCTTTTAAAAAATCTTCACTTATATTTCTTTCTCCAATTTTTGCTCTGTGGAATGCAATTTCAGGAGAAGAAATTGGTGGCAGAAATCAAGAAAACAGCTAAAACTGGAAATGAGGCAAGTTTTTTGTTCCTGCTTTAATAATTTTCACATTTTCATATGCCATAGAATGTAAGCTGCTACGTTATGGTAAATTGACGGCCGAAACAGCTAGGATTTGTCAATCTAAATGTGACTGTTAGTGAATTGAACCTTGTATCAATATGATACCTCTTAATGAAGTGTTTTAAATGTATCCCTGGTTATCGCTTTATGTTGAAGTAAAGCATCATAAAGACAAGGGTGCATGCATTAGATGAGCTTTTTTGTTTTGGTTTTAAGACATGAAAAAATTGCATGCTCTATAGGAGAGAACCTGAGAAAAAATGACATAGCTGATGATAAAACGGAACTCTAAGGAATTCCTATATTATGACCGATTTCCAAGCGGTTCATTTTAGGTCAATCTCATGTACATTAGGTGATAAACTGTTACAACCCCACTAGTAGATCCAACATATCTAAAATTGTCACTCTTTGGTATCTCTTAATGATTGAATCCTATTGCTACTTTTACTTACATTCCATTTACTCGATCTTGATCATCACTGAGTCTTACAACCCCCTCATTTTTACTGCTACTTTTACTTACATTTCATGTACTCTATTTTAGTGCTACCCAGCTGAAAGCTTTAGGTTATAAAGACTCAAAATTCCCTAACTTGACATTAGTTCCATATCTAGTTTCATCCACTAAAAATATATCATATGGAAAAAGTGTATACCAAGGGGACTTTATCTTGAATTGATGTAGTGAGCTCATCCATCACTAGTGTAAAGAGATATGGATTTTGTGCTGATTCCTGATGCATACCTATGATAGGAAGCTTACTTGTGATGCCTCCTCCACTAGTGCTCATAATAGTTACAAACTTGTTATACATATTGAGAATTTCATCAAGTTCCAACATTTTTTCTGTTTTCATTGTCAACACGTATTTTACCTCAATCATCCTAATTCTTTCAACAAACTTACAGTTTTTTTACCTTAATCAGGTTACACAATTCACTCCAGTCTTTATGTCACTTCCACTAAAATTTTTATTAAACTAATTTTTCCATTTCTCAACACGTAATTTTATGTTATGATTTTCATTTTACCAGTTTTTTTTTATAAATATCCTCAACATGTGTTTTACCTCAACCATCCAGGCTGCCACCAGAATCTTAGCTCGTCAGCTCGTTCGGCTACGTCAACAGATAACTAATTTACAAGGGAGTCGTGCCCAAATCAGAGGCGTTGCAACTCATACACAGGTCACCATTTTTCCTGGAAAAACCTTGTGTTTAAAATGATAGGAATTTGTACATTTTCTTTCATTTTGCTAAACATTGATCTCTGTTCTGCAGGCACTGTATGCCAGCACTTCAATTTCTACTGGAATGAAGGGTGCAACTAAAGCAATGGTGGCAATGAACAAGGTATGTGTCAAAGGTCATCATACGCAGGAGATATGTCATTCATCAAAATTGATATTTCCATGGTTTGCTGTCCACTGTCCAGTCAAGCTTCTATTATGGATAGACAAGTATATGAAATGATCCACAGAAAGAGATTTGTTCAGTCTGAATAATTTATTCAGTTGTACTTCTTTGGCATAGACACTTATAAACTGAAACCCAGTGTAGTACTCAACACCTGAATATGTTTGCCATAAGGAGGTTGCTTTGTCTAGCATCTAGTGTTAATGTTAGAAAGGCCAACCTGAGGTATTTTTTGTTTATATTTTGGGAGTAATATCATCACTTTCTGCTTCTCTTTTTCAGCAAATGGCACCAGCAAAACAAGCTAAGGTGATTAAAGAATTTCAGATGCAGTCAGCACAAATGGACATGACGGTAACACTCATTTCTTTCTTTCGTTCTTTTTTCCCCACTTTCCTTTGAATGAATAACAAAGGATGGTAGTGATACTTTCAGCTTCTTCAGAAGACTCTTTATAGTTTCACCATTTTACTTCTTGCCACAATTCTTGTCTTAAGACATCAAATTAGTGTCCCCAGACAAAGGAAAGCATTATGTGCTGCAGCTTAAGTTGTGGGTTGGTTGAATTTTGGACCCAGTTCATACTGCGCAAGAGGGATTCCTACCCATTTTCTCTGCAAAAAAAGCTTTACATAGGGTCATTGAATTGAGTTTTGAGAACATCATTGGAGAGCATTTTTTCTTCCCTCGTTGGTATTGTGCTTTCATTCTATAATGCAGGTGGTTATAATATATGCTTTTCATGTTCTATTATCCAATTTCCAGATAGAGATGATGTCAGAGTCTATTGATGAAACTTTAGATAAAGATGAGGCTGAGGAGGAAACAGAGGAGCTGACTAACCAGGTGCAATTGACAGCCTGAATTTTTTTTCTTCTTATTGGGGCCATTGCATTCCCTTTCCCCTTGTGTATCTAATTTTATGGTTTTCTGCAGGTGCTTGATGAGATTGGTGTGGATATTGCATCCCAGGTTGGTTGCTTTGAGATCTTGAATTACCTTGCATGTTCTTTTTTTTTTTTTTTTTTTTTTTTTTTTTTTTTTTTTTGTGGACAATGTAATCTTAACAACTGTTTGGTTCTGGCATGAATTAACAGTTATCTTCAGCTCCAAAAGGCCGGATTGCATCAAGGAATGTTGAAAATGTTGCTACTAGGTATGCATGTGTGAATAAATAAATAAATAAATGTTTGAACGTTGATTCACTGCCAAAGATATGTTACTGTGTGATTGCTTATATCATCAAATTTCAGTGTTTGAATGACAAAATTTTGAGTTTAAAATACTGTTATGAGGATATCTTAGATGGACTGGTTGAGTGGCTCAAGTGACTTGAAGCTGTTTTTGAGGACTTAAATCATTTGATTTTGGGGGAGAGACAGTGGTTGGGTTGTGGTTGGAGGATATGATTGACAAGTTATGGAAATTATTGAGTGATGGTTTTGTATAGGGATCAACTTTATTGAACCCTATACAGCCCCATTTTCCTGTATAGTCTGGGGAAGGTATGGTGTACTTTGACAAATAGTTGTGAAAATTGCAACTTTGTTTTTTACCAAAAGAAATTTAAGATCCATCAACATAGATGGAATAATCAAGTCATGGGTTGGTGGAAGCTGGTTTTGTCTCTTATACTACATGTTATACTGATTTATATTAGTCAATTTTTTTTTGTTGTGGACAATGTATCCTAACTATCATCTATATCTTCTATATGCAGGCCCCCCGAATCTCTTGATGTTGAGAATCTTGAGAAGAGATTAGCCTCTCTTCGACGCATCTGATCTTGGAAAGCGCTGTGATATTCATGGTGACATTAAAGTAAATAAAAACATGCCAGAGGATTCATATATATGTATTTTAGCCTTTTTTTTTTTTTTTTTTGGTTGGGATCTTAGAGAACTGATAAATGACTTTTCAATTTAAAACAATTATAAGACACCTCTTCTCCTTTACACTACGCTAAATTTCCAATGTATAATGACAATTATAAGACACCTCTTCACCTCTCCATCAAATTGTAGTTTGAGAAATGATTCTTAAGAACGGCCATCTGTTGGTAGGGGGCAGCTACCTCCTTGCTTGAAACGTAGATCAAAAAGAGGGAAAGACTTGGATCAGTGCCTTGAGAGATATAGTAAGAAGAGGAGGGACTTGAGGAGGACGAGGGGGTGAGAACTTCAGTTCTTGGAAATGAACCAGATGAACGAATTTGGGCTTGGGGATGTAGAGAGATAGAAACAATCAACAAGTGAGCCTTGTGAAAGTGAAGATGAAGTGGCAAAGACCAGATTTGTGCAAGTGAAGATGAAGCAACGAGTATTGTCACGTGGCATGGGGTCGATAAGTCCAACCAAAGACTCCCTTTTCATTTTAGCAAAAAACAGTGATTACTATTGTTTCTTGTACCACCTTATCCAAAAAAACAACTTCCACAAAATTCTAGAGGAAATCAGGTTAAATTAAGAGGAAAATCAATGTTTGGTTCCAAACATGTTTAGGGCTATAGATTTTCCAACTCATTGAATAGCGATTATAGAACTATTAATGCATATTATTTAAACAAGTTATTAGTCATAACTCATTAGAAAAGCCATGTTAATAAAACTTCACATAGATGGTCTTCCTAATTGCTATATAATGGGTGGAGCAAGACCTCTGTGGAGCCAAAACTTTTTCAGTAGAGGAATATGTGTTATTTGACAAGAAGCACACACATGGCATGTGCCACTATCCTATCATAATGAAAATTGAAAAGGCACGATAAAGAAGCTAAGAGGCGGTGTCTATTTCACACACCGAAATACACACACCTATTAGTAGAAATGCCACAAGGCTAAATAGAACGATAAAATATAATACATTCAACTATCCTAATTCCAAGTAAGCATTCTTCATATTATCCAAGAATAAGCCAATCAAATGACCAAACACTTAACTGATATAAAACTTTTCACGCTTTCTCCCAAGTTCCTAACTGATATTAGACTCCAATGCCAATGGAAGAGGTTTGGCATAGCCGAAGACACAACCCTCTCTTTCCTCCAACTGTCCAGTTGAGCTCTTAAAAAGATGGGCTATTATGGACCAGCTAAGCTTTTAGCTTGAGGGATGCAATTGGGAAATCAAATATAGACATTTGAGTTTTGGGTTTTCTTGGTTTTTTGAAAGGGAAATCAAAAGAGGAAAATCTATACTAATGTGACGAAACAATCTTCTAACTTCACCCTCACTTTCCCCCCAGCATCCATCATGTATGCTATTTAGGTTTTGAATAAAGAGGAAAGGGAGGAGGGAAAGGGAGTTTACAAGAGTTGGACATACTTCCACAGTTCATGATGCTGGTTCTCTGTTTCAAGCTCGGCCATCTCCTACGTTGTCACAAATTCTATTATCTTCCTGAAGCCAGTGTCTCTCTTCACTCAGTCAGGGTTCAGTCTCTCACCTGTATGCACTCAGTACCTTTAACTTGGATGTGTGTGAGTGCACACGCATGATGCCTCGTACTGACAGCTTAATCAAACCCCGAACCATGCACAAAACTCATGAAACAATACTACAATAGACTTCTCCTAAAATAGCAAGGCCAGATAAAACTTGGGGCCTAATTGTCTCTTCAGTGACATGACCTCACGAACAGCAAGCTCTAGCCCAAGTTGTTCAGAGCCATGCTCAATCAGTCAGTCAACCTAGTCAACAATCCAGATTCTCGACACAATTTTCTATTAAGGTTTATTACTTCAGAAAATCAAGGTACTATTTGGGCCACCTATTTTTACGGTTCTAAGAGCCAAGCCCATGGACTAGTGCTAGAATGCGAATTGCTGAAAAGTTTTGGAGTTCTGGAATGATTATTGGGACTTTCACTTCTTGCAATTATACATGGGAAAAAAATGAAAGCCAACCTTTGGAATATGCATATACATGTATCACAATGTTTTCAACAGAGTTATCCATCCCAATCTCAGTATGGTCAAATTCAAGATCAAAAAGATAGTATGGGGCAATGGAGTAGACAACCAATTGCACACTTTGAAGAAAATAAGATGAATGCTTGTACAATTTCTTTTCCTTAACTCACTCCTGAACTAATGAAGGCGACTCAAGACCATTCTGTCAGGTTCCAAGAAGAGCTTGATTAGATCCATATACTTACCTTAATACATTGAAGGCCTCATTTTACAATGAGATTCCTACTTCCCACATAGACGACAATATTGGTTATGAGATTTTGGTCTCTGGGGAACATTAAGTACCACCAAAACCTGATGTTGACAAAGAAGTACAAGTCAATATGCATGCATGTAGAAAATATACTTTAGAGCCTCAACAAGACTCCACTATACTTGATGAACACAAGATTCAACAAGAAGGTAAAGTCTTAGATGGTGCACATGATGTAACAGTTGAATGTGATAAATGTGTTACTGATTAGCCCTCGATGGTGCGTAAATATAAACTACTTAATTGAAGTGGAACATGTGAATACCATGGTACTTCCTATGGTTCATATGTCAAGATGATATTGTGTTGATTCTATACATTAATTTGTACTTCCCTATGAGTTTAATAAGGTGGAATACAAGGCTATTCTATTCTCATTGATGTGGCCAAATCAATTGCAAAGTCATTCAATATACATTGCAACTATATTCTAAAGGAAATGCATCACTAGTATCTTTTAATCAAAAGTGGAAGAAGCAAAAGAAAAACAAACATACCACCATCTTGTCAAACTTCCAAACATACCAGGTTGTTATGTTGTAGATTTTTTTTTTTTTTTTAATATCTTATTCTGTTTGTTTCGACGATAATATTTTCTAAAAAATAAGTCATTTTTCAGAAATTTTTTTATTATAAAATTATCTCATTTTCCTATGTTTGGTAGCAATCTTAAATAAATTGAAAAAGAATCTTATAATTTCACTTATTTAGCTTGCAGTGAGATAGAGTTGCTTTCCAAAAAAATTTAGTAGAAAACAATTTCTAAAAATAAATCATGCTTTTTCAATTCTCTTTGTGCTTTGTGTTAACATCTTAATATGAGATATGGAATGAGTTTGAATATTCCTACTTAGGTTATGTTTAATTTAAACCCTAGCCAGCACAAACAATAATAAACAAAATAATTCTTTAATACCAATTTTTTCTTAGTGATAGTCTGATTGAAAAAATCAATACACTCACAAATTAAATACAATAACCAAAACTGAAAATCAAAGCATACTCAAAAGGGTTCAAAACTTGAAAATTAAAAAAAAAACAAACAAAAAACTTACATAAGAGAACCAAGAACTTAAATGGGTGTCAGTTATTTTACTTCTTGATAGTAAACTTCCTTTAGCATAATATCTTTCATGCAATTTTGAGAAGCAAAAAACAACAATAAGATGAATTTATTATATCAAAACATAAGCGTAAGTTGCATTTTGAAAAAAAAAAAAAAAAACTATTAAACTATAAGTTCTAAAAATTTTGATAATAGACTTTTAGTTGGAGTAGAATTTAGATTTCTAAAACTTAGATGATAAAGTTTAATCTAAATCAAATTATTATTAAATCTTATGACTTAGAGTAGACACCCTATTTTGTTCCTCAATTATAATGCATACCTTTAACGCATGCGTCTGCCCAATGATGAACTAATTGAATGATGTGCATAACTCTCTGATCTCTCTCTCATTTGACATGTTTTTATTTTTCAACTCCTTTATTTATTTATAGTTTTAACTGTCAATCTTCATTTTAAGTGCATTTGAAGCAACAATTTTTAATCCATGCACAATTGTCTTTTTTCCTTTTTTCACAAAATCCTCAAATTTTGAAAGTTATATCCAAAAAGATCAAGTTTTGTCTCTCAAGCTCCTCCTGTTAATTTAACTTAAAAACAATTGCTTTTTGTCTCAAATATATTGGTAAACCCAGCTTTAGTGGTTAAAAAGAAAAAGATAAAAACAAAACAGAACGGTGAGACGTACATTTTGGGTACAGTGGACGAACACCTCCAACACTAAGCAGGCCCGGCGTGCCCTCCTCTACACGATTTTTGTCTTGGTTGTCATTCCATTGTTCCAGTGGGTGCAGTAGGGTGTGTACAAACAAAAACGGATAGTGGATGCGTGGATTTTGAATTTGAAAAACAGAGAAGGGAAACCATATAAGGAGAGAGAACAGAGTTATAAATAAATAAATAAATAACAGGGAGACACAATTTTTCCACTGGATTCCACAACTAGGATGGACCCGTCTTTTTCTCATCTCCAAAAATCATTTTCATTACACCTCTTTGCATTCTAATTTTCAAGAAACACAAAAAAAAAAAAAAAAAAAAAAAAAAAAAAAAAAAAAAAAAAACATTGAGAGATTGAAATTTCTTGGGAGAAATCCCGGTCCTGAGGGGGGACAAATATGGCCCTAAACTAACAAGACCAACATCCAAGTTCCTACTGTTAGCCCAACCCACACTGTACAAAGCTAGTTCAATACCTCTCCGTCAACCATTACCGGTGGAGCGTCGCATGGTGGGAGGACCATCCTTCAAAGAACGCTGTTGTCATTGCCATTTGTCTCACTGGAGTCATCATCAAACTCGTCCAAGGAATTACTAGGTATGTTTTCAACATTTCCACTCTTTATTCTTGCGTGATTTAGTCGTTTGAAGCATGGTTGCCTTGCTAGGTATGTTGTTTTCAATCTGAATGTTAAAGCTTGAAGCTTGGGCTGTCTTGTGACCAAAGAACTAAGCTTGGTTGTAATAAAAGAAAGTTAAAAGTCAAAAGTGGGGTTAAATCATGTCAGCATGTGACTTCTTAAAAAGGCTGGTTTTAAAAATTGGTACGGTGAAAGAATCGGAAAAAGGACTGGTTATCGATTTTTTGGTCAGACCGGGGTTCGACCAGTGGTCAAACCGGTGACGTAATAAATAATTTAATTAATAATTTTAAAATAATAAAAATTAAAAAATATATATTAAGTTTTTTAACTAGGAATATTCAAGTTAAACATATATATAAAATTAAAAAAATAATGTGAGTTTAGTTTTCGTGTATTAAATTTAGGAAATAAAAATAACAAAATCCACAACCCATATATAAAATTTTATAACCCTGAAGAATCAAATTAACAAATTATAATATATATTTATTATTATTATTATATATTTAATACTTATATATATATATATATATACACACTAAGTACTGACATGACATGACCCTTCTTTCTATTTTCTATTTTCTTTTTTTACCTTACCCTTACCTTTATTGAATTATTTTTGTAAAAGTTTGCTGCTTTTTAGAAGTTGTAACGTGGCTTTAGGTGTGAGTCAGATAAGACATAGAAAAAAACAAAAGCAATAAAAGTGATTCATCTACCCCTTCTTTTTATTAATACTTCACCTACCTATTCTTTAAAACTTCCACTTCTCCTTTCAAACTTAGTCCCAACTGAAAGCTAAAGCCATTCTTCTCTTTTGTTTTAACTTTGAAGACTCTTATATTATAGTCTAACACTCTTGCTCTCTCAGTCTCAAAGTATTTTTGCTGCAAAATAAAAAATTTCAGAAAGTTGATGCTGCCAAGGTAATTCATATTTACCTTAAAAAAAATAAAAAATCACATTTTAATCTTTAGTTCTTTACTTCTCTCTTTTCATTGAGTTTTTCTTCCTTCCCACAGTTTTGGATCATCATTCTTATGAGTAGTTTTAGTTTTTGAAGGAGAAAAAAATGCAACTTTTTGAAAAAAAAAAAATGTGTAGTTTTAGTTTTCAACAGAACCAATCAATAACCGGTTCAACCATACCGGTTCTCGGTTTTACGGTTAAACCAGCCGATTCTTAATTATTTTTGATTTTTTGGTGCTTTTCGGTTTTTAGTCATAACCAGATCGAATTAATGGCTGGTTCCCGGTTGGACCAGTCGGTCTAGTCTAATTTTTAAAACCATGTAAAAAGGTAGACCCATGCATTGAAAGCTTTCGATGAAGACCTAGTTTTTTACACCGTAGCTAATCTACAAGTTGGAGTCTTTTGGCTAAATATTGCAAAAAAATAAGTTTATTTGTGATATAGGTATTGTTCAAACTTATTTGGCAAAATGAGGAGAAAAGCAAATTTCGGCAATACCGTTGCCAAAATTCTGAGAAAAAAAGAGAAGAGATGAGAGAGAAATGATGGGATGGGAGGAAAGAGAAAAAAAGAATTTCGGTGATGTAGCTGCCGAAATAGGAGGGAAAAAAAAAAGAATATCAAAGAGAAAAAAATGAAGAATTTCGGTAATAGGATTACCGAAATTCATTTGCCCTTAGCCCACAAAAACTGCCCAACCAGTTAGCTTCAATTTTGCTGTTCTGTTAGTTTCATTTAAAAAAAAATTAAAACAAATGGTTGGATGCCTCTAGGAATCAAACCCTTAAGGAAAATCTCTTCTTTTTAAAAACCAATCAGTAGACTGACGCATTACATGCTTACTATAATTGGAAACTAAATTTATTTATTTTGAAACTAGTAGGTATTTCAAGAAAAAAAAAAAAGAGCATACATTTTTTTCCCAATACTTTCCAAAAATTGATAGATATGACCAAGGTTGTCAAAATCGAGATTTTACGTAGGATCGTTGAAGGTAGATGGAATTGTAGATTGTAGGATCGGATAATAAATCGTATGATTCTATATATTTTTAGATTTAAAGCAAAAAACACATTAATAATGGTTTTGTATGTTGAATAATTACGTAAATTATAAATTCATCCATAAAAAAAACTTAGATTTGCATCATATGATGTAATTTGTTTGTTATACATCGCTAAGTCTATACTAACAAAACAAATATGTTTAAGTTTTGAACCAATGTATCTAAAAAGTTCAATAAATGTTTAATTAGCAATCAAATACTAAAATATTTATTAAAACATATGGAAAATATTTTCCAAGTTCTAAGTTCTAAGTTTGAAATCCAAAATAAGTTAGCAAATGGAAACTAGCTAACTACAATATGAAATCCAAAAGCAAGATGAATATTAAGGCAAAATGAACATTTAATTATTCTCATTTTAAGGTTCTTACAACCACCGTTCTAAATTCCTAATTATCATTATCTATTTCATCATCTATGTAGACATTATATATTTGTATACTAGAGCTGCAAAAAACACCAAGATACAATTTCACACTCAACTATTCAAGTTATACCACTCAGCAACAATTAAAGAGCATGCTCAAAAAAAATCAATCAATCAATATATAAATACAAGCATAACTGATAAAATTATATATAAAAAAATATTTAGTAATATTAGAACATAAATTAGTATATTGATTAAACAAATTTAACAACATTATAGCTTAAAAGGCAACAAAGCCAACATCAAATTCTTCATTTAAAAATGATGAACATTCCTTCATTCATTTTAATTACAAGTGAACTAGAAATTAGAAAACATTTACTTAAGTTAACATAATTTTATAAAATAAAAAATAAAAAGTCATACCATCACAACATGAAAAAATAAAAACCCTTAAAGTTTCATCAAAACAAAAAATTTATTCCATAAAAAAGACAAAAATTTATGTTTTTGGTAGGATCGGTAAGATCCCATACAATCCTACGTACGATCCTACCATTTTTACGATCCTAGTGTGATCCTAAACTTTTTGGTGAAGTGAGAACGTAAAATTGTGCGATTCTACGATCTAGATTATGATTTTGACAACCATGGCTATGACTAAGGGTCTGCACGGGTCGATTAGGCGGGTAAAGGCTAATATTTCTATCCAATCCGCCACAAGCGAGTTGGGAAAATTTTAATCCACCACCGAGCCACCAAAATCTAAATTTGGCGGATTCAGCGGGTTAGCATTAACAATGTTATTTAAAAAAAATTATCACAAACTACAATTTGTTATTGAATAATCTCAAAATATAACTAATGCATACAAAAAATTAAAGGAAGATTTCATTGAATAATCTCAATTCCAACACAAACATAGGGTCAATGAAAAAGGGATATATCATCTCTAACAAACCTTGTCTCCACAAAAAAAGAAAAAAAGAAAAAAAAAAAGTAGGTTGGTGCCTTACAACTAAGGGAAATTAAATCAACATACCCAAAGTCTTAACATTCTCAAAGTCGCATCAATGATTCAAAATAATAACGTATTAACATAACAAATAAACTTCAAAATGGTAGGCATGTTCTTAAAAACAATTATCACAAACTACAATTAGTTGCTAAATACAGAGTATATAGATACTTTTGATAAACTATAGAGTATATATAACCAACCTTGGTGCCTAAACTAATCATATTACAAACTATAAGAACCATTAAGAGTAGTATACATGCACAACAGAATAACTAACTCTATTATTAGAAACTAAATGACCTCCAGCTTTTCAAAAGGTCAAGGAAGAAAAAGACAAAAAAAAAAAAAAAAAAAAGGGAGGGAGAAGAATCAGTTGAAGGTTAAGGATAAATACATAGTGTAGTATATGGCTGAAGTGAGTTTAGGGTTTCAATGTTAACTTTTTATATTTCGTTTAAGGAATTGATTACTGATTAGCTATAAAAATTGGTTAGATGAATTGATTAACTTTAAATACAAAATATACAGTTGGACAATTTGAACTACAAGTAATACTACAGTCACAAACTATTTTACAATATTGTTATAAAATGTTGATGTGGCCAACTTTTTATTGGTTTTCATTTAGGTCCACCATTAAAATCATTTTTTCATTTATCAATAATTACTCACCACATCAGTAGTTTGTAAAATTTTTTGTAAAAGAATTTGTATCTCTAGCATTATTCTTGAACTAATATATATATATATATATATATATAATTAAGCAGGCGAGTTGAGTTGTAGTGGTTTGGCAATTTTTCAATCCGTTACCCAACCCAATCCGCTATTTTAGAGGGTCTAACCCACCCAACCCAAACCCAATCTAGATATTTTGCACACCCCTAGCTATGACAAGGTGGATTTGAACATTAAACATCTTCTTTAGAAACATCAAAACGTGTAGCATAATTCAATAAAATAAAAAAAAAATATTTTTTAAAATTTGTATTACAACTATAATTGTGAGTACACGAGTGTAGACTCATTAAGATTTATCCTCTTTGGGGAGCCAGGCCCGCAAGGATTATCCCGTGTACCCAATGGAAGGAAGGAGGGAGCAAGGGCTGGCCTTGGACTCGCGCTCGCAGTCCCACATCGGGTAGTTAGGCGCTCCCACTCATGTTTATAAGGTTCTGGACCACGCATGAGTGTACGCTTACTCACGTATGCGATCGCATACGCGGGTAAGCGTACACTCATGCGTGGTCCAGAACCTTATAAACATGAGTGGGAGCGCCTAACTACCCGATGTGGGACTGCGAGCGCGAGTCCAAGGCCAGCCCTTGCTCCCTCCTTCCTTCCATTGGGTACACGGGATAATCCTTGCGGGCCTGGCTCCCCAAAGAGGATAAATCTTAATGAGTCTACACTCGTGTACTCACATTAAAACGCTTTTTGGTTGTATGGCTTGATGTGAGCCCTTCCCCAAGAAGTTTATCCTCTTTGGGGAGCCAGGCCCTCAAGGATTATCCCTCAGCCAATGGAAGGAAGGAGTGAGCAAGGGCTGACCTTGGACTCAGACTCGCAGTCCCACATCGGGCAGAGGGCGTTCCCACACACGCTTCATAAGCCTCTGGAGCTCACGTGTGTGTACGCTTACCCGCGTATGCGATCGCATACGTGAGTAAGCGTACACTCATGCGTGGTCCAGAACCTTATAAACATGAGTGGGAGCGCCTAACTACCCGATGTGGGACTGCGAGCGCGAGTCCAAGGCCAGCCCTTGCTCCCTCCTTCCTTCCATTGGGTACACGGGATAATCCTTGCGGGCCTGGCTCCCCAAAGAGGATAAATCTTAATGAGTCTACACTCGTGTACTCACAATAATTAATATATTTATTTATTTTATTGTAATTAGTCCACTCTCAATATTTAAGAAAATAAATTATTGAAAGATTTGTATAAAAAAAAAATTCAAGGTTTTGATGTCTCTAAGAAGATGTTCAATGTTCGAATCCACCATCCTAGTTGTTATAGCTATCAATTTACTTGAAATACCTACTAATTTTAGAATAAATAAGTTTAGTTTCCAATTAAAGTTAGGTATAACATGCAAATGTACTGGTAGGGTTTTGAAAGGAAGAGCTTTACATCAATGGTTTGACTCCTGATGGCATCCAACCAATTTTATTTTTTAAATGAAACTAACAGTACTAACGGCAAAACTGATGCTAACGGGTTGGGCAATTTTTGTGGGCAAATGAATTTCGGTAATCTATTACCGAAATTCTTCATTTTTTTTTCTCTTTGATATTCCTTTTGTTTTTCCCTTCTATTTCGGCAACCACATCATCGAAATTTTTTTTTTTTCTCTTTCCTCTCATCCCATCATTTCTCTCTCCTCTCTTCTCTTTTTTCTCCGAATTTCGACAACGGTATTGCCGAAATTTGCTTCTCTCTTCTTTTTCCCAAATAGGATTGAACCGTACCTATATAACAAATAAGCTTACTTATTATTATTATTATTTTTTTTTGTATTATTCAATCAAAAGACTCCTACAAGTTGCCTAGACCCATTTTGCTTCCAACAACCTCTATATTTTCGGTTTCCACAAACAAAAATAAAAATATACTTTATTTTTTATTTCAAATCAAAACCAAGTCTATGTTTTCAGTTTCCACAAACAAAAATAAAAATATACTTTATTTTTTTACTTCGAATCAAAACCAAGTCTATGTTTTTGGTTTCCACAAACAAAAATAAAAATATACTTTATTTTTTACTTTAAATCAAAACCAAGTCACAAGCTAATCTGATTAAACCCCACTCTTTTCTTTAAAAAAAAAGTATAATCCCACTACTTCCCTTAAAAGGAAATCTTCTCATGTTGCTCAGATCATGACTTGGAAGAGTTTAAGTTTACACATACTTTTTATAGTAGTTGTTATATCAATTACTTGACCTGCTTGTTAATTTCTTTGTCATCGTTTTGTTTTGTTATTAACTTGCTGCTTCTTTTTATTATCGTTATCTTGTCTTATGATCTAGCTTTAGGCAACCATGCCATAAAATCAACTACTTACTTGATTTGGTGTAATGAATTTGATTAATAATATTGTGCCCATTGAACGATTAATTGAACATCAAATAGTCTTTACTTATTTAGTAGAGACCGGTACACATATCGGGCATACGTGGGTGCCTCATACATTCCCACGGTGTAATTTGACTCCCGAACTTGTTCTTGGTGGACGTAGACCATTTTCCTTAACCATTGAGTCAATCAGATAAGAAAGAAGGGTTTTTATTTCTTGTCTTGTTTGCCTTAAAAAAAAAATAAAATAAAATAAGTGGCGACTCCTCAACTTTTTTTAAGACTCATGATTTTTCTAATAAAAAAAATACTCCCAAAGTCAAACCTTTCTTTTTCTTAAAAACCATTCCCGAGAGGCGTCACGTGGCCACGTCCACACTTAGTTAAGAGCTTTGTAGCTTAATATCCTAATAAAATATTAACTTAATAAGATGCAATTTGAGGAAAAAAAGTGTGGGTTATGCGGAGTTTAAGTTTAGAATTTTTTTACAATAGACTTTTAGTTTGAATAGAATTTAAATTTGTTTTAAATTATTTTTAAATCATGCAACTTGAGGAAAAAAGCAAAAATAAAAACGTGGGTTATGTGGGATTTGAGTTAAAAAAATTTTGGTAATAGACTTTTAGTTTGAATAGAATTTAAATTTATTTTAAGTTATAGTTAAATCTTTATTTTTTAGTCAAAATGTGGGTTGTTGTGTGAGATTTAAGTTTAGAAAATTTTTGTAATAGACTTTTTGTTTGAATATAATTTAAATTTTTTGAAATTTAAATGATAAAGTTTTACCTAAATTAAATAGTTGTTAAATATTAAACCTTAATTGAGAAAATATATCATAACAAAAAATATATAATTAATTTATTAATTAGTTAGAGTAGTCACTTGACACAATTATGACATCTAAGCCCAAATTTTATTATATAATATTTGATATGATATGATATGATATGATGTTTGATTGTAAATCACACAAGAGAATTCACATGTTTATGGGCATCTAGATATTCACTCAATCCTAATTTTGTAGGAATGTCAATTCCCATGTCAAAAGATAGTTATCCACATTCTCATCCTTGTAAAATGTTATATTTATATAAACTAACAATTTTACTCAATTCCTCCACGCCCTTTAACCAATAGATTATAGTTATTCTTACATAGGAAAAAAAACAAAATTTGAAATGTGATATTTTCATTATTTGTATCTCTTCTTTAGGATGAGTTAGATGCTAAAAGAAAATAAATTACTTTTATTGACAAGACATGATGTTGTGATATGTCATGAAGAAAAACAATTTAAATTATTATTATTTTGTTTTATGCAAAAGATATAAATGTAGACTACCCACCATGAGGTTAGGACTAAATTCATTTTGTTTACTTGTGGTTTAAAAGTGTAATTTTACTCACCTAAGATTAGCTCTATTATACAACCATTACTCACCTTATCACTTTAATTGTTAAAAATATAACAAAAACATAGAATTAAAGATCTAGAAAAGAATATTTGTAAAAATGTCTTTATAAATCTAATGATATATTGGGTGTAATAAACAATTCCTATAATATTTTTAGAAATAAACCAAAAATAGGATTCTCATATACCTTAAAATCTTAATAGATTCCTAGTCAAATTAAATTTAGGAATAGTTATATTCCAAGCATCCACATTTTCAAGCATCACATTTTTAGAATTTTAAATGGCAAAGGTAATATAGATTCACAAACCAAACATCCACTTAAAAGAAGCGTGAGGTATTCCAATTAACAGTATAATGTATTGACTCAACATTTAACATGAAAACAAAATTGAAAAGTATATTTTAGCTTTCTTTTACCATATATATATTTTGAAAGTTTCAAATTATAGAGTCCACTCCAAATGATAACTCTACATTTAACATGAAAAACAAAATTAAAAAGTATATTTTAGTTTTCTTTTACCATATATTATTTTTTAGAAAGTTTCAAATTATAGAGTGTTTTTAGTGTAAGTGGAGATTGAACCCTAGATCTTTTATTCAATTATCAGAAATTTTACAAGTTGTGCTAATTAAAACCCATTATATCTTCTTACATTAAGCAAATTAAAACTTAAAAAAAAAATTTATGCCTTGTATATGATTTTCTAATAAAATAAAATTTAATTAGTATTAATTTATCGAGTTATATGTTAAATTATTCTTTGTTTGGATAAGTTGTTGTTGTTGTTTTTATTTTTTGGATGATTTGTTGGGTAATTTTATTGTTAATTGAAGTCACCACCAAAAAAAAAAAAAAAAAAAAAACTTTAACAATAATGTAAATAAATGAATATATTGAAATATGTCGATTAATTATTATTATATATATAATATATATTAAAGTTCAAATAAACAATCACGTATCCTTCCTTCATTCATTTTTTTGTTAGAATCTCTTTTCTCTCTTGCGTATGTTTGTTAAAAAAAAAAAGAAGAAGAAGAAGAAGAAGAAGAAGAAGAATAGTATCCTTCATTATTTTGGCCAAAATTTTCCTTAATAAATGATCAACGCTCCCACAATCCAGGAGAAACTACAACGAAGACAAATTTAGGTTAATTTTTAATTCACCTTAAAAATAAACATAAATAAAGGTAAGGTTGTAAAGCCGAAAAAAATAGTAAAAAGAACAAGTCATAAAAAAGTGAATCGTGTGTTGTGCGTCTTCCTTCTCGATTTCTGACCGACGACACCCCAAAAAAGTCAAAAAATTACAATACTTTTCAAAAACTTAACTAAATTCTCATAATAACAAATCAAAGATTTAGGTATTAATTAAAAAAAAAAAAAAAGGCTGGAAATTTATTTACATATCAAATTAGCCCCCCAAAAAACAGTCCGTACTGAGCCAAAAAAAAAAAAAAAAAAACAGAGAGACTTTGGGGGGGCGTCATTTCCAATCGGCACTCTCTAGAGGAGAGAGAGGAACAAAAAATGGGCATATCGGATGAAATATCACCGGCGGATGCGCACGGCGGCAGCAGCCCTGGAAAGGAGCAGCAGGCGGCGGGAGTGGGCATACTTCTACAGATCATGATGCTTGTTCTCTCCTTCGTCCTCGGCCATGTCCTCCGTCGTCACAAATTCTATTATCTTCCTGAAGCCAGTGCCTCTCTTCTCATAGGTATACATGTATTTTGCTTCATTCAATGCAATTTGAAAAAAAAAAAAAAAAATTTAAAATACCCCCAAAATTTACTGTCTTTGTTTCCATTTTGGTCAGGTTTAATTGTGGGTGGTCTTGCTAATATATCTAACACAGAAACTAGCATCAGGTTAGTTAGTTAGTTCATTGTCTTCCCCCAAAAAAAAAGGAGTTAGAGTTGTTTGGTTGATAATCCTTTGGGTTCATTTCTGCAGGTCTTGGTTCAATTTTCATGAAGAATTTTTCTTCCTCTTCCTGTTACCTCCCATCATATTATATCCTTTTATGATTTTAATATTTATGTTTATGGCCAAAAATTCGTGAGCGATTTTAGTCCTTGAAGTTTAACATTATTGCATTTAGTTCCTAAAAAGCTTAAAGTGATCGCCTATTGTCCATATGGAGTGATGGGGCGCCAGTTTTTAGTTTGGTAACGTCATCTACAGGACTAAAAATGATAGCTTTAAACTTCAGGGACCAAAATTGCTGACTAAAAATATATTTAGGGCTGTGTGTGTGTGTTTTTTTTTTAAATTTTTTTTGATGTTTGTGAATTAGCTTCTACATAAGGTTTTCCTTGACACTTGTGTTCTTACTCAGTCGGGGTTCAGTCTCTCTCCCGTATGTACTCGGTGCCTTTAACTTGGATGTGTGCGTGCGTGCACGCATGTTTTGCTTTCCAATTTGGATTAGTGGCAACTAATGTACTGCGAATGTGATGTACACTATCATTGTGCCTTTTGCAGAAACCATTCTTTTCAAACTTTGGAGCCATCGTGACATTTGCTATCCTTGGCACATTTATAGCTTCAATGGTTACTGGTGTTCTAGTGTAAGTTTTTATTGGCTCCCTATAAGCATGCTTTCATGCCAAGAGCGTTGTAGCTCAGTGGCGCCGTATGTACTCCTTTATGAGGAGAACTGGGATTCAAATTCCTCCTCCCCACTTGTTGTAACTACTGAATTATCAAAAATAGAAAATAGAAATCATGCTTTCATGATATTAGAGTTTCCATCATCCTCATTTTTACTTTTTTATTGGGGTTTTGTTGCAGATACCTTGGTGGTCTTACGTACCTCATGTACAGACTTCCATTTGTTGAGTGTCTGATGTTTGGTGCTCTTATATCAGCAACAGATCCGGTCACTGTTTTGTCCATCTTTCAGGTGATTTCATGCTCTGCTTCTGTGTCATATTATCCATTAAACATGTATCTATTGTAAGACATTGTATACTGTTTGGTGAAACCAAATTGCCTAACTGGTTTTCCTATAACCTTGTACCTCTCTGCTTATGTCATGAGTTTTTGACACAAGCATTCTACAATTTCTGAAGTATCTGGTAGATGATACCAATTCTAATGTTAATGGGGTATGTAAGTTTAAAGCCATGAAAAAAAAATTTGTTTTTGTCATTTAACACAAAACAACTTTTATCCCAAACAGCTTTTAACTTTTACCTTAGCTTTACTCCATTGAGATGGCATCAATATTATGTGTGGAGGACCATAGTAATCAATTGATGCAGGGCCTTCAGTTATATGCACTATATCATGGTTTATTTGGGTATGATTTGATGTGAATAGTGTTAGGGAGTGGCTAGGTTTAAGGTTCAAAGGTGTAAGGTGATGAAATTATTTGGTTTAATTGCATGAGTAGCAAAGATAAAACCAAGGTATTTTTATGCTTCCCTGTGGCTGAGATCTGTACTTGATTGCAGAAATGGGTCATTTATGGAAGTTAAGGTTCTACTAATTGGAGAAATGGATTCGGGCTTAGTTTGACTTTTAGGATTAAATTGCAGGATTTTAATATATATACACACACACACATGTTATCAGCTCTAGTCCTTTAAGCATAAATTTGGTTATAAGATTAAGAAGATAAAAATCCAGGCAACCTCACCAAAGTTTCCTTTGTAATTGCACCAAGAAAAAGAAGGCAATCTCATGCTCAAATGCTTTTAAAGTTGCTGGAGATATTTTCCTGCTAGAACTAAGGCTCCTAATGTGAAAATGAAGAATATTTAATAAGTTTAATTAATTGTGTAGATTGGTGTTATTTGTGCAAGAAAAATGGGGAGACAACTGATCATTTACTTCTTCATTGTGATATCATTGACTATAGTTTTTAGTCTCTTTAGGATTCAGTTAAAACAAGGAAATATAAGGAAATATAGGAGGCGTTGAGAGTTGCTAGGGCTAGGGATAGGGTTGTGAGGAGGCATTGAGAGTTGAGACCTAAGAAGAAGAAGAAGAAGAAGAAGAAGAAGAAGAAGAGAGATGAAGACAATTGTATCTTCAGATACAATGGAGATCCCCAATGGGGTGAAGATAAAGGTGCACACGAAGGTGATAGAGGTGGAGGGCTAGTGCCGCACCGGAGTCCGACGCGGGGTGCAGCGTCCGACGCAGCTTCCCACGTTTCGGTGCCGCGTCTGAGCTTTTTTTTTTTTTTTCACGAATTCACATTGATTCGTGCCGAACCGGGCCAATGTTGGCCAAAATCAGGCCATATCGGCCGAATCGGGTCATATCGGCCGAATCGGGTTGTATCGGCCGGCTACCGAAACGGCTGAAATCGGCCTTTAATCATGCTGGCACAGTTGAAATCGGCTTTGAATGAGGCCTAAACATCCTAAATCTGTCATTCCTTAATTTTATTTTGAATATTTGTTGCTTCTTTTGTGTTTTCTTTTTTGTTTTGTGTTTCTTGCCTTCTTTCTTTGTTTTGTGAATCAAGGAATAGTTATGTGTTTTTCAAGAATATTTTAATAGTAAAAATATATAGAAAATATAAATAAAAATATTTTTAATAATTTTTTAATCGCCGCACCCCGCTGCACCTGCACCCTACTTTTTCAAAAATTGCCGAGTCCCGCACCCGCACTCGCACCTGCACATGAATCCGAAAATGCACCTGTGCTTCATAGGTGGAGGGCCCACGTGGAAAAGTCACCCGCAATTTCAAGCACCTCAACCTCGATTTCCAACTTCTAAAGGATGAGACCACAGGGAAGAGAACGTTGAAGATCGAGGCGTGGTTTGGGTCTAGGAAAACCTTTGCGGCGATTTGGACCGCACTAAGCCATGTGGAGAACCTAATCACCGGTGTGACCAAAGGGTATCGATACAAAATGAGGTTTGTATCTGCCCATTTCCCCATTAACGCCTCCATCACCAACTCCAACCGCTCCATCAAGGTCCGAATCTTTCTCAGCGAGAAAAAGGTTCAAAAAGTGGATATGCTTGAAGGTGTGACAATTCTTTGATCTGAGAAGGTGAAGGATGAGCTTGTTTTGGGTGGAAATGATATTGAGCTTGTTTCATGCTCAGCTGCTCTTATCAACCAAAAAAAAAAAAAAAAAGGAAATATAGTATTTAAAATGAGGAAATTTGCTTAAAGATAAGAGTGGCCCTCATTGATGAAAGATGAGAAAAGTTGCTTGGAATTTTTGGTCAGCAATTAATGCACTATTGAGAAAGATTGTGTTAATTTAAGTCATGTGAATGAAATAAGATAGAGGAAGACTTAAAATTATATGCATAAGTAATAAAAAAAGGAGACTAACATATCGCTCAAAGCCTCCATGACAATATCAAATAGAGAAGGAGATAAAGGATCACCTTGCCGAAGTTCTTTGGAACTCCCAAAAAAATCAGATGGGGAACGATTGATCTAAATGGAGTATTTAACAGTTGAAATACAACACCTAATCCACCTTCTCCACTTTTCAGAAAATCCACAACGCTGCAACAGAAACATGAGAAACTCCTATAGCATATGAGATGTGGAGTATGGTCTTTTGCTCGTTTGATATTTGTTGGGTGATGCCGCGAAGGGTAGTGGATTTGTTGGATTCTTGGTCATGCAATTTCAGGTGACATCACAATATAGATATATGGAGGATTGTGCCGCATTGTTTGATGTGGTGTATATGGCGGGAATAGAATGTTAGAAGCTTTGAGGGTTGTGAATGATCCAATCTTGAGTTTAAGTCTTTTGTCTTTTTTACTCTTCTTGAATGGTGTTTAGTTTTACCATCTTTTTCTTGTTTTTCCCTTCCTGTTTTGCTTGATTTATGTAACTTGTTTTCTTGATGTTTTTGCCTCTTTAGTACATTTCCTATATACTGGGCTGTGTTATTTTTTTAATAAAATCTTTATGTTACTTATCAAAAAAAAAAAAAAAAAAAAAAATAAAAAAGGACATGTCAATTAAGGGGGTAATAGAGAGTGTGACTTTAGATAAAATAGAATGGTGGAAAACAATATATGTAGCCAACCCTGATTAGTCTATTGAAGATCCATAGCTGACTTCAAAATTTTGGGACTAAGGCTTGTTTTTTGTTGTTTTTGCGGTAATATATATTTGTGATGGCTTTATGCAGGAACTTGGCACAGACACGAACCTATATGCCTTGGTATTTGGAGAATCTGTTTTGAATGATGCAGTAAGTTTTTGCCATTATGTCATCAATATCCCATATTCTTGTAGAGTACATGTCCTGGTTAAAGGAAAATCATGTTTATTGGGTGACTTTTTTTTTGTATGTTGCACCATTGGTAGATGGCAATTTCTTTGTACAGGTACGTAAAGTGAATTACACTCTTCTGCGGCAATTAGAATATTAGTGGAGTTCTGTTCTAAGTGAACCAGTGTTTTGCTATGCAGGACAATGTCACTGGTCAGAAGTCATGCCTCCTCTGGAGAAAACTTCTTCATGGTGATTGTCAGGTTTCTTGAGACTTTTGTTGGCTCATTGTCTGCAGGTCAAGATTTGCTTTGTCATACAATATTATAGATTTAAAAGAAATATCATTATCTCTTTGGCATTTGTTTGAAGATGCATGTGGAGTGCATGCATTGAATTTTTTTGAAAATTTTTTACTAATTGTGGTAGTTTCATATGTTAATGTTTCTCTTGGATTGGAAAATAAAATCTTATGCAGTTTTATACCAGAACTGAAGCATGCAGCTGCTGTGATTAAATTTGAAGCAGGATTCATTGAAATTCTGCATTATATGAAAACTTAGGTTAAAAGAAGACTAAAAAGGGTCAAATAATGAGAAAGAAAAACTAAAGAAGACAATTGGATTAAGAAATAGGAAAAGGAAGAGCGGAGGACCAAGATGTTAGACCTAGATTTCTTAGACAATGACAATCACACAAGCTTCTTGAGCATTGCACCAGAGTATGCATCATGCATCAGTAATAATATTTGTTTTAAAATTTTTATCAAGTGAACCTAGGGAGCCATTGAATTTGGTGAGACAGGTGGTGCAGGCTTGAAAATTATATGGACCTTTTATTTTGTTTTTCTCAATTGTGGCAATTTCAAGTTCTATCATCTAGGGCCATGTTCAACACCTGATGGAGATACGTCCTACAATTTTGAATGGTAGTATTACATTGAGTCTGAATCAGTTTATGTCTTTGGTGACAGCACTTTCTTATGGGCAGCACCAGAACATTAAGTTATAAGACATTTTGGGTTTCCATAAGTATTTATTTTTTGTCGATTGAAGTTATTTCCATAATGAAACTTAATTAGGGTAATCTAAAATTTCTAAGATATTATTATATTTTAGGGTTTATGGTAGTCAATTTTATTACATTAAGGTTGTGGGAGCCAATCCAATTGCAATAGAGAAGAGCCTGATAGTCTTTAAAGTTTTAATGAATGGGACACTGAGTGTTTTGGTTAGAGTTTGATGGGATGGATGCCTAGATTTTTTTTTTTTTAAATATTTTACCACTCCCTCTTTTCTTCTTCCTCATCAAGTGTGCAGATGCCTTTGCTGATGGATTGTTAGTTGAGTTCCCACTCCCAACTTGATGGGCTGGTGAGCAGGGGAATTGTTGCTTTTGAGCAGTTATAGGCTGGTCAGTTACTAAGTATACTTTATGGTAGCCCAAAACTAGGCCTATGGGTCCAACAATTTTGGTCTGAAAAGTGTGTCCCTGGTAGTCATTTTGGTCTTTTGATAGATCTATTTACCATTTTTACTTCTATATAAGCTCATTCATTTGGTATTTTTCCCCTGTACATGAGTCTGCACATTCAAATTTTTTTTTATTTGTTTAATAAGTGATTGTAGCCATGCTGCATCAACATTTCCTTGTCATCTTAATTTTAAAAAATAAAATAAAAGAATAGGCTATTTCTCCAAATTTTGTGTGAGTTTCATAATTGTAAGAATTGGTTTTCTGAAAAATATTTTCTCAATGTCTTTCAAATTGGAGTCACAGCTAAATTGTAAATTCTGGTCGAGGGCATGTTTCTTCATACATCATCATAGTCAAAGCAATGAAAATTTTAAAATGCTTACTAAAATGAGTATAAGATTTTTTTTGGAATTCTAACTCAGGTGATAAAATATTTCCCAATATATTATGACTTATCAAAAAACATTCTCAATATATCTTGTAGCCAGTACTAAATTGTGAAATACTGAGGATGCTCACCTTTTATACTTGCACAATGCACATGTAAGAAGAGGGGGGGTGGGGGGGGAGGGGAGAAAGAAAGAGAGCTACTCAAGAATGACATGAAGTTTCAATTGATTTAATTGCTTGCTCTTTAAAAACTTCATTTTTCTTATTTTCTAACTTTCTCACTAGCTGCATGTTTTTACCAGATTGCTAACAGGTGCATTTCATATGGCTCTGCAGGTGTTGGAGTTGGATTTACTTCTGCTTTGATATCCTTTTTGACAAAATTTTCTCATATGCTGTCTATCATTTTACTCTTAGTGAACATTTAGCTACTATGAAATTGTGAGACCTTTTTTTTTGAAGTAATAAATTGTGAGACCTTAATTATCAGAACCTTTTCAAGTATGCAGGATTGGATATTGACAAGTGAGTTTGTGTCATTCTTCTTTTATTTCTAATAAAATTATATATATATATATATATATATTAACAAGTGAGTCCAGCATATAAATATCTCGTGATGTATATGAAAATGTTTGATACACATTTTACTTGTCTTGTTTTCTGTTCAGTCTTCAAAACTTGGAGTGCTGTCTCTTTGTGCTATTTCCATATTTCTCGTAAGAAATCTTTTTGCCAATTATTTTGGGAATTGTTTGTTCTTCTGTTCTGGACTTAATCGTACAATCTAATTTAAACTTCAATCTCTCTAGGTACATGCTTGCAGAAGGTGTTGGACTGTCTGGTATTGTATCGATATTGTTCACAGGAATTGTAAGTGGATTTATATTCTTTTGCTGGAGCACAACCAACTATATTATAACAACCTGCTACATGTTGAAGCTATGTGATGAATTGCTTTTCTGTTTTAGGTCATGAAGCATTACACATTTTCAAATTTGTCAGAAAAGTCTCAACAATTTGTGCAAGCGTTTTTTCATTTGCTTTCATCATTAGCAGAGACATTTGTGTAAGGGAGCTTTTCATTATCCATATTTTAAATCAAGTGATTGAACTTTTATGTCTACATGATACTGACTTGTTTTTCAATTTGCAGATTCATATATATGGGCTTTGATATTGCCATGGAACAGCATAGTTGGTCACATGTTGGATTCATTTTTTTCTCAATTGTATCCTTGCATCATTTGTCAGAAAAATGATAGTTTACTGATAATTTCATTAAGTGAAAATTGCCGTTGCTCCTTAACTTGCTATTATCTCAGTTATTTATTGTAATTGCCAGGTAAGCATGCTGTATTTTTAAATATGAAAATCCTTTGATCTCGAAATAAACATTTTTTTGTTATATTATTTAAGTTGTATTGCATGGAAATTTATTTGTCCTTTTGATGTAGGGCTGCAAATGTTTTTTCCTGTGGATATTTGGTCAATTTGGTCCGACCTGCACATCGACAGATACCTGCAAAGCATCAAAAAGCACTTTGGTATAGCGGTAAGAATAGTAGAAAATGCTAATTGCTTGATTTTCTTAATATGATATTGCCAACTTATAATGAATTATGGATGAGTAGGACTTCGAGGAGCTATGGCTTTTGCCCTTGCTCTGCAATCAGTTCATGATCTTCCAGAAGGACACGGCCAGACAATATTCACTGCAACCACTGCAATTGTTGTTTTGACGGTAGGCAAGCTGACCTTTATTTTAACTTAAAGCAATTAAATCCTTTCATTGTCTGGTATCTGACTACCGCAATTGAATAGGGTTTATGTACGTTCAGGTAAAAAGAAGATTGGATATATATATATATATATATATATAATATGGTAGTTTGGTATTAAAATAGTGAATAGAACTAGTCAAAGCTTAAAAATAAGCTGTTGGAATTTCACTAAAATCAATATCACTGTGAATGCTATTGGCTACAATAAAGCCTATATATAGGCTATTGTTAAATCCTTTCCTAGAAGGACTAGGACTCTAAATAGCCTATTCCTAGAAAGATTAGGACTACTAATAGTAATAACAAAGAAAAAAAAACCTTATGCACTTTTAACCAAATAGTCAAAGGAATCAAAACACAAAATAACACTTATGGGTCTTTGGTTTAACCTATTCATAAGATTCAATTTAACTTAAGACTAACTAAGGTCCCAAGTAAGCTCTCCATCATCCGAAACATCCCAAATTAATGCTTAAGCACTAGAATTAGTTTTCCCTTGCCTCATAGATGTTCAAAGGGGGATGCCAGTTATGTTCCATATCCGCATCAAACTTCTTTAAAAAAGAAAAAAAAAAGAAAAAAAAAAAAACAATGCTGTGGTGATATATGTACAATTTAAGATATATTATTGCTGGCCACCACAGCCCAAACAACCCTAATGGCTTGTTTGGAAGTTTAGAAAGGGAGGAGAGTAGAGGGGAGTAGAGGGAAGGAGAGTAGTGGGGAGGAGAGTAGAGGAGAATGATTCCCTTCTACATTGTTTGGATGTTTTTAAAATTAGGGAGGAGAAGGGGGTAATTAGCCCTTTAGAAAGGGTAATTTTGTTAATTTAGAAAGGGTAAATTAGGGAATTCATTTGGCCAATAACTTAACTATTCTACTCTCCCTCCAAATCTCTCCAATTTGGAGGAATTAAAAATGAGGGGTTAGAGGGAGTTGAAACCCCTCCAAATCCCTCTCCCTCCTTCCTTAAAAAACTTCTAAACAAGGTAATTGAATTACTCTCCCTCCCTCTACTTTACTCCCCCTCTTTTTTTTAACTCCCAAACATGCTATAAAAGACATCACCAAGGTACTGCCACATATTGTCGTTGCCACCCAAAACTCCCAAACTCCATTATTGCCATCTATCCACAGCATAAAAACACCACCACACCCTATAAACTAATAGTGCCCACTGAGACTCCATATTTATAGTTCACAATCTTTCTCTATAAGCTATCCTGTTCCCCCATATTCCTCCAAACTCCAAAGGCACTCCCCAATCTTGATTGTCAAGTCACCTAATGAATAGACTTACAAATCAGATTCCAATTAAACAAATAAAATTTCTGCTCCTCCCCTAAACCACCCCAAGAAAATCACATTGGAATTTTTCCATTTAATTTGCCACTCCAACTGGAAAATGGAACAAAGTAAGTGGGAAGACTAAAAAGCGTACCATTTATGAGAGTTAAGTAACCTCCCTTTGACGAAAAAAACTTTCTTCCAAGCTGCTTTTTTTCCCCTCTAGAACACCGTTCCAGATATTCATTAACCTGAAATAAACATCCCATCACCACCATCAAACAGCTACAAATTCACAACCAGGCCACCACAAATCAACACCAACATCCCAAATTACTCAACAATTATAAAAGAATCCAAAGGAAAAAAAGAAGAGAGAGAGAGAAGCAAATGTTTAAAGTGTGACAAGCCTCTGGAATTACAAAATATATAATGAGAAATATATGTTCTATATATCACCATTTTGGAATTTTTATAAAGATATCATTATAATTTACCCTCTTGTGGTTTGGTCTATCTCAATCTCGTTCACAAATTTTCAATTGCTACATTTGAATCCCTAAAGTTTGAATTAAAATGAAATCATTAATGTTATATCCAAATTAACAAATTTTGCATTTTGTGGACAATCTTTCAATTAGAACTTACCCCCTTATGGTTTTGCCTTAGTGCAATTTAGCTTCATAAAATTTTAAATTGCTACATTTTACCTCTTAATGCTTGGATTAAAATAAAATTGTTAACACTACTTTGGATAAAACTACAATTTTATTTTTCTTTGAAACCTTAGGGATCAAGTGTAGCAATTAGAGGTTTGTGGATTTAAATTGTGATAAGGCCAAACTAAGGGAAGTGAATTGTAATTTCATCTTTCAAAAGATATGAATTTTTTAGTTATTATAGATTTCAAAAAACTGAGAATTGAAAACATGGACGAAAATCATTTTTTTAACAGAAAATTGTTCTTTGAGAACCCTTCCAATCTTTTTAAATTTTAGTGAAGCCCCTGCATATCCCATGACTGGTAAACTAATGACTCAAAATAAAATCTCTTTTAACCTTAGAGTGGATGGCTGTGATTTGTGTACTGATTTCATTCATAACTCTTTTAACCCTAGACTCCTTATTTTAATAAGCTATAAATTTTATTGAAGACAAGGAACATACCCCTTCTTAAGGAGATAGTCCGAAAGAATTAAAAGGAAAGAGAGTCAATAAAGTCAATAACAAAATGGATCTTGCTATGACCCATTATATGAGCCCATTCAAACAAAGTTCTTTCCAAAGGCAATTTTAATTAAGCAACCAAAGTCCCACATCTTCAAAGGTACAATGGTTCCTCTAACCATTCTCTCCACATATACCATAAGGGGCTGAAATTCCAAACACCAATGAAGTGTTCACAAAACCAATCCCTCCATCTACTTAGGAATCAAACATGGTTTTAGGCATTACCCAATGTATCCCAATTACAGAGAAAGTAAAACTCCATAATATGTTGTGTCACAAGGCTACAACAAATGATCCACAGATTCATCACTACCCCCAATCCTCCATTAAGAATAGGAAAGCACCTAGTTTCATATTCACAATAGGGTGTTCAAAATTTATCACTGCCTCTGCTGAGAAAATTTCTCTGCGAACTCTCCAATCTATTAGCTACAACCATGGGAATAGTGAACAAAGAGACGAAATCAGTTGGTAAATTGGAAAGTGTACTCTTTAGTAATGTCAATCTTCCCCCTTTTGACTCGTACAACTGCTTCCACCCCAATAAGCTACACAGTTTTCTCCAATATGGGATTCCACACAGAATTCATATGAGACTTGTCTTGATCCAATGTTGCATGTGGGTCCCATATGAAATAACCCAAATATAACAATTGAAAAATACCACTAAACCCATCTTTTCTTGCTGCATTAGTTTACTGAATCAGGATGTATTTGAGTTAAGATTATGTTGTGAGTTGCATATAAGACATCTTGTTCTCACAATTTATCTATAGTGCTTTACATGATTTTTCAGGTGTTGTTGATTGGAGGTTCAACTGGTACCATGCTGGAAGCATTACACGTTGTAGGTGATGGCCATGATGGCCATGATGGCTCCTTAGGTGAAGTAAGTTTTGCAGAGAATAACTTAGTTATCAGTTCTGCATACTTTTATTTCAGATAGTATGACTATGCTGCTACCAGCGTGATGATTGGTGAACTTGTGACTTTTTAAATTCTTACTTCTATGTTTATTCTTTGTTTTCCACCTCCCACCAAGGGTTTTGAAGAGAACAATGGCTACATTGCTCCCTCATATGATGAGGAATTATCATCAGGGAACAAGATCAAGATGAAACTTAAAGAGTTCCACAAAAGGTAATATCTGTGAAAATGCCTTTGAATATGAGACTACAAAGCTTTTATTTAATTCTTATGTTAAGAAACTAATATAACAACCCCTCCTACCCCTCTGTTGTTCTTGTCAGCACGGCATCGTTCACAGCTTTAGATAGGAACTACCTCACCCCATTCTTTACAAGTCACAATGGAGATGATGAAGAAGATGAAGAAGAGCAAGGTAAGACAAGGCTTGGCTTGACTCTTTTTGGCTTGACTCTTTTTATTTGAATGGTATGCTGCCTAAGAAATTGCAAATCTTTTTACTTACAGAGAATTTCTCATTTCTCAACATGCATCAGATGTATTTCTTAAGGGATTAATTCTAATGAAAAATTCCTTATGTCTTATCATTTAGTAAAATCAGAATTAAACAGCATAATCCCAATTTGATCCCTGTAGTCTGCATTGATCACACCTGCACCAATTGCACGCTTTCATGGAAGACTGATCATGGTGCTAAAGATTCAAATAGTCCTGTTTCAATAAGCAAAATCATAATAAAAATTGACCTCTGGTTTCTCTTTTCAACCCTTGACATGATGGTCTTGCCAAATTCACTTGAAGCCAACAAGAAAAATAAATTGACCTGCTGACCTTTTTCAATGTATGTAATGTTATATTGGAAAGTGGACTTGGATGGTTTTTAGTTGTGAAAGATAGAACCATAGAGTAAACTATGTTGTGCAATCACACTTGCAAGAGAGATGTACTTATTCAATATTTAGTGCATTATATCACTTCCAGTTGGACTGGTTCAATAATTTGATTTTGGGATTGAAAGATGGTTTTGTGGTAGGTGGAGATGTATTTTATACTATGCTCTCATTCATGTTAGCAGTTGATCCTCTTTACCATCTTTCAATTTCAAAATGGATCACTCGTTGTCATTTATATGATAGAAGGGTGCAAACAGAGGGGTCATTTTTTGTTGTTAGTGGACAGCATTGTATTAGCAAAAATACAAGGGTTCTCTTTTTTGTCATTGTGGATTACTTTGATCAGCCATTTGCACGACCACCTATAGAAATTTTGTCATTAGCTTTTTATATAAATTTATTTGCTGCTTTCTCTTGCTATTCTTTGGAATTCTTTTTGCATAATGGTTTTGTTTGAAATATCAAAATAAAAAGAGCATGTTCCTGTGATGAACGGGAAGTGCAACATTTCATTCCAATATTTACCTTTTTAATTGCGTTCTATTTTCATCACATTGGAGTTTTTTTTTTTTTTTTTTTTGGTGCTCAACAGATGTGCCAATGACTAGTTCTAGAAGAGCGGGTTTCCGTGGCCGTGGCCGTGTCTAAGAGCAGTGACAATTTCTTCAGAAGCATGTGAAAGGAGTTATATTGTAGATAATTACCAAAATGCATACTAGAGATAGCTGAGTAGGTTAACTGCCGAAATGGACGGATGCATCATTATCAACTTTGTGCATTCCTACTTACTAAAACACAGCTGTAAAATTGTGAAGGTCGTATGAGGGAGACGTTGTGGCCTAGTACTAGTAACAGTTGGGCACCTATTGTTGAATGTCATTGTGGCCTGTACCATTAAATGGATTTGTAAATACTGGATTCAACAAGTTTTACCACATGCAAATTTAAATTTTATATACACATTTGGATCACGGCATTCCAAGTTTGCATTACTTCTACCTTGATATTTTAATTGTAAAAATGTCTCCTGTATAAAACTGATCTAGCTTGCCAGGGAAAACTTGGGAGCACAATTTTATTATAACCCCAAGTTTTGAATCGATTGATCAAAAAATATTTTTTATGACTCAAAGTCACATGTGGGGCGAGAAATTATTCACTCCCACAGAAGTCCTCCCTTCTCTCACAACAAATGTGGACTCGCACCTCCTATGAGAGGAGGGCGGACTACTCTCGTAGGAGTCAACAATTTCACGATGACTCTTTACAAAGTAAATTTGAATAGCATGGATGTGTGGAGAGCAAGGAGTAATTAGTATCAGATGTAATGATGAGGGAACTTGTCATGGGATGAATGGAATAATAAAGTAGTTACTTCCTTGACTCCATTGAAGGAATAAATGGGGGAGGGAATCAGTTACTTTAGTTCCTTGCTTTTAGGAGGAGGTTTAGGTTGTTCTGATCATGTTATTATCTGGGCATCAATTTTAGTACGCTTCATAAAATAATATGCTATTTATGTTACTAGTTGTAAACCTGTGCAATGTACGGAAAAATTACTAAATTTGAGATTTAAAGAAAGAGTAGTTTTAGGACCACAAAGACTAGTTTTATCACTTTGTTTCTCCTTCTTCTTCCCTTGTGTGTGTGTGATGGTCTTATATTTTCAGATTCAACTGTTACCATATCTATAATTTGCTCCATTCTTTGATTTTGCCATTGCAAAGCATATGTTGCACATGAGCGCTGACCCTTTCTCTACATTGGAAATAGAGAAAAAGAAAACTTTAATTTATTGCGTGAACCTCCTCCAAATTCTAAATCGTTTAGCCTATAGGGTATGTGAATTCTTGATTTTCAGGCAATTGGGTGAATTTAGTTATTCTATTTTATTTTTTGTTGGGAAGTGAATTGGGTTTCAGATGAGTTTAGAAAATAGAACAAAATTGAAGGTAGCATAGAATTATTTCGGTGCTAATCGTTATTAAACAAAATTTAAATATTATGTCTACAATATTTTCACAACATTTTTACAACAAATCCTATATGACAGGTTGTTATGGGTTGTTAATGGTGGGGTTGAAAAGTAATTTTAGTGATAATTTCAAATTTGAACTAATAACAACTAACCACCTCTGATTTGTTGTGAAAATATTGTAAATATGTTGTGGACGTAACAGCTCTCATTAATCTTGATATCATTCATCTAAGACATACTACAAAATCATTTGAAGCATAAGATTTAAATCATAATTCTATCAACTAATCCTATTAGCAATTTAGGATTCAATTAGCAATTTATTGTATTTCGCATTTTATTGACAACATATTGTACTTACGGCTGAAAATAGCTCATTCACCTCTATTGAACTGGCTTGATTGAAGGTGAGAATGAGGTTTTATAACCACTTAA
Organism: Lithocarpus polystachyus; assembly: GCA_033629205.1. NCBI lineage: Eukaryota > Viridiplantae > Streptophyta > Magnoliopsida > Fagales > Fagaceae > Lithocarpus > Lithocarpus polystachyus. Next base: position 81,265,353 of record CM066166.1, read on the forward strand.
GGTATTTTTCCTCTTTGATTTGAAATGGAATAGGTGAATAACCACCTACCTCATAGGTTTTCTTTCTAAAAATTTTTGTTTGGTTCATGAAAAAACTTGATTTGATTATGAGGAATTTTTAAATTGGGGCATTTGAAATTGTATGATTGTGGATGGCAAAGGTCTTTGCCTCAAAATTTGGTTGTGGGGTATTTTTGAAAATCTTTCCTTCGGGCCATTGTTGAAAAGACTTTTTGGGTTTTGGACCCAATTTTGAAAATTTTGGTATTTTAGAAAACTTTGGGCTTCGGGCCAAAATAAAGTCCAAATGACTTTTTTATTTATGATTGACTTTGGGCTTTCAAGCCTAAATTTTGAGAATGACATATCACTTGAAGAAGGTTCTCGTATTTTTAGGACCAATCTTCAAAGGAATATATTATTTGGAAATGAATATATTATTGAAAAAGTCTTTGGGCTCTTAATCCAAGGTTTTGCTTCCTTCTTTTTTTTGTTGTGTGAAAAATTTTCAGTTTTGGAGCTTAGTATTTAGTGATTTAAACCAAGATTTTTTTGTTTGAAAAAACTTTGGGCCTTTAGGCCCAATAATTGATGTTTCTTGAAAAATTGTTTGTTTTGAAGTTAGGTTTTTGGGCCCAAAATTTTGTTTGATGTTATTTTCGAGGGTTGGCTTTGATTGGAGTGTTTTATCATTGAATGTATTCTTAAATGTGTAGGAATTCTTGTTCGAGTATGTAAAGTTGTGATTTACAATTATATTTTATGTTAGCTTTATTTTATGACAAAAAATGTTTTAATTATTTAAATTATTTTCTTGTATTTTGTGGGATTTTATTGTATTGGGTTTAGTATTAAGTTGGTGAAGAATCGAGCATGAAATGAAAATCAATGCAGTTTCGCAACTAACTCACAAGAAGTTTGCAAAAAAGGTTCCCACTAAAAGGGCACGTAAGAAACATATGCTGAAAGTTGAAGAGTCAAGTGCCAGATTGTATTTCATAGTACTTCGCGAGACAAACCATCTCGCGAGGTACCCATGAAACTCTCTGTCTAGAGGATTTTAAGTGTGACTTTCTTACCCTTCATCCATACTATATATACTTTCATTACCCACAAAAGTAAAAGAGACTATTATTTAGAGAGAAAATCCTAGGTAGGTTTCTACAACATAACACACTCATCTTTTAGAAGGAGAGCTACTTATCCTTTAGAGAGATTGTAGCCTCTTCTCTTTCCCTCTCCCATTGTCATACTTTGAGAGGAGATTTGTATCCAAACACAACTCACACCTATTTAGAGTGTAGAGAGTGTTTTGGAGCTTGAGAAGTTTTGGAGATCTGCCAAAAGAAGATGGTGAGGCTTGGCTGATGCAATCAGGCAGTATTGCGGGATCTGGAAAGCTAGTGAAGACAAGACTCTGAGAAGTCCGTTGGTAGCTTAGAGAGCTCAAGTACATTGGGTAGACTAGGCTTGGAGGGTTTTTTGTTATTCGTGTACTTTAACTTATTCACTAATGGATTGATTTCAACTTGGAGGGTCTCGAGAGGTTTTTCGTCGAGTTCTTCAGTTTCCTCTTTGATAACATGTCTTGGTGTTATTTTGTATTTATATCTGTAAAGTTGTGATTTACAACTATGTTTTATGTTGGCTTTATTCCATGACAAAAAGTGTTATAATTGCTTTAATTTTATTCCTTGTATTCTGTGGGATTTTATTGTATTGAGTTTAGTATCAAGTTGGTGAAGACTCAAGCTTAATTGAAGATCAGTGCATTTCGCAACTAACTCGCGAGAAGTTAACGAGAATGGTTCTTACAAAAAGGGCATGTGAGAAGCATATGATTAGAAGCTGAAGAGTTGTACTAGGCTGTCAATTTCACGAGTATTTTGCGGGTAAGGGCTTCCCGCGAAATACTCGCAAGACTCTCTGCCTGGAGGATTTTTAAGTGTGACTTTTTTACCTTTCACCCATACTATATATACCCTCATTTTTCACAAATTGTAAGGAGGCTATTTAGAGAGAAAAACCCTAGATAGGTTTTCTACAATACACATACCCATCCTTTTGAGAGAGAGAGAGAGAGCTACTCATCCTTTGTGAGAAATCATTTTAGCCTTTTCTCCTTTCCTTTCCCATTGTCATACCTTGAGAGGAGATTTGTATCCAAACACAACCCACACCTTTTCAGAGTGTAGAGAGTGTTTTGGAGTTGAGAAGCATTGGAGATTTGCCAAAAGAAACTGGTGAGGCTTGGTGGATGCAATCAGACGTATTGCGAGATCCAGAGAGCTAGAGAAGACAAGGCTTGGCGAAGTTAGTTGGTAGCAGGACTTTGGAGGGTTCAAGTACGTTGGGTAGACTAGGCTTGGAGGGTCTTTTGTTATTCGTGTACTCCAACTTTATTCTCTAGTGGATCGATTTACCGTTTGGAGGGTGGCGGAAAGGTTTTCAACTTGGACAGCAACTTTCGCGAGTAAGACTTACCCGCAAAAAGTTTCGCGAGTAATTTCGCAAGTAAGCTTCCCGCAAAAATTCCCAGATCAATTTTTTAAGGGCATTTCGTGGGACATTTGTATTAAACTTCTTCCAAACTCCTGTTTTAATGCTTCAACATCAAAACCCAACTAATTTCAAGTGTTTTACATTCCATAAACATCTCTAAGGTAATCTTTAACTCTTTTCATTGATTTTGATCTTTAGATTATGTTTTTGGGGGTTTTATGTTCATAGTTGAGATTTTCTCAAATGGGAGTTGGAAAACTTAATTTTTGTTAATCTTTTTGATTTGGTTTTGTTTTAAATGATGATTTGCTTTGGATATTGGCCCCTTGTGGCAAAAATAATATGTATTTAGGCAAGATTTTCATATGTTCATGCATTGTTTAACATACATGTGTAGTGTGTGCACTCTAAGTGTTTGATAGAATGCCCAAATGACATTTTCTTGTTGTTTTGGACTCCAATGAGTACCAAAGTTTGCGGATTACCATGATTATGCATGTTTATCATGTTTTGATCATTAGTTGTGTTTTTTATACACTTTGCCCCTTGAGTGCTTATTCATGCATTGGTCATGCATCTCATATGCACACTAAATGCACCTTTGCTGCACACACTTGATCACTTGACATGTTTTGCATTTCACTCATGCTAGTTAAATCTTTTTAGACCTTTAAGCACATATAACATGTTCTTGTGTCTATGTCATGTCTAGATCTATATCATATTCCATTATCCTTAGCATGTAATGTTTACTTTATGCTTTGTAGCATTTTTTAGATGTTTTTGTCTTCCATTTGAGCTTTATTTTTCTCATTCATCTTGCACCCCTCATGCATCATATTTTACCCTTATTCATATCTTCTTTTCTTTCCCTCTTTTCTCTTAATTCATTTGTCTATTCGTGACAAAAATGGGAAGAGCATACCAGAGAGTATATCTGTGTGTTTCGTCATTTCTATATGACTTGTATGCACATTCTTAAGAGGAGAAATTATATCTCATGCACATTCGTAGGGGGAGAAAACCATAGGGGAGATACATATACTAAGGGGGAGAAGACATTCTTTTTTGAGAAAACCTTGTTTTGTTTTGTTTTATATTATGCTTGTTTTCTCATTGTTTTATGGTGCTTTGAGTTACATTTAGCTTCTATGCTTTATTGCTCTCATCGCATCATGTTTATGTGTTGGACATGTATACATCCTTATGTTATTGTGTTTTATTGGTTACATGTTCGGATGATCATTTGTTTTGCTATATGATCATTGTAGTCATTTCTATATGACTGTTTTGGTGTATGATCAAGTTGCTCACATGTTTCACATCATGTTTCACATCATGTTTACTTGATTGCAATTTACTTGTTACAATATACTTGTCCTTTTATTATTTGCTTTACCTTGAAGGTTTAATGTATTTTGTGTAAGTGTTTCAGGTTATAGGTATATATGTTCCAAGTTCATCATAACTTCTAGATTTAGGTGTGAGTGAGTTTTGCCATTGTTTCTAAACTTACGTTTAAGTTTAGAGTCTGTTATATGGTGTTTAGTCATGGAATAGCCAAAGGGGAGATTGTAAAGTTGTGATTTACAACTATATTTTATGTTGGCTTTATTTCATGACAAAAAATTTTATAATTGCTTTAATTTTGTTCCTTGTATTTTGTGAGATTTTATTGTATTGAGTTTAGTATTAAGTTGGTGAAAACCCAAGCTTAATTGAAGATCAGTGCATTTCGTGACTAGCTCGCAAGAAGTTCGAGAGAAGAGTTCCCGCGAAAAGGGCATGTGAGAAGTACATGACTGGAAGCTGAAGAATCGTGCCAGACTATCAATTTCGTGAGTATTTCGCAAGTAAGGCATTCTCGTGAGATATTTGCGAGACTTTTTACTTGGAGAATTTTTAAGTGTGACTTTCTTATCTTTCACCTATACTATATATACCCTCATCTTCCACAAATTGTAAGGAGGCCATTCAGAGAGAAAAACCCTAGATAGGTTTTCTACAATACACACACCCATCGAGAGAGCTATTTATCCTTAGTGAGAAATCATTCTAGTCTCTTCTCCTTCCCTCTCCTATTGTCATACCTTAAGAGGAGATTTGTATCTAAACACAACCCACACCTTTTCAGAGTGTAGAAAGTGTTTTGGAGTTGGGAAACATTGGAGATTTGCCAAAAGAAGCCGGTGAGGCTTGATAGATGCAATCAGGCGTATTGCGAGATTTGGAGAGCTAGAGAAGACAAGGCTTGGCGAAGTCAGTTGGTAGCAGGACCTTGGAGGGCTCAAGTATATTGGGTAGACTAGGCTTGGAGGGTCTTTTGTTATTTGTGTACTCTAATTTTATTCTCTAATGGATCAATTTACCGCTTGGAGGGCGGCGAAGAGGTTTTACGCCGAGTACTTCGGTTTCCTCTTCGATAACACATCGGCGTGTTATCTTGTGTTTGCAATCTTCTTCCCTTACTCTTATGTTTTACTTTTATTGTTTGTTGTTCATGTTTATGCACTAGAGTAGTATCAGTTGATTGCGTTTCATTTACTCTTGTTTTCGCACTCAGTTAAGTTAGAGTAAAAGCAATCTAGCCGTAATCTTTTAAATTGGGGTCTAAACAGCTCTTGTGTTTTTAACACATTTTCGAACTGTCAATTGGTATTAGAGCGGGTATACTTGTTTTGGTTTCATTACCTAAGTGTGATCCTTGACCCCTTATGTGTTTTGCCATGGATAGTGTTTTATATGCTTCTATGGATGTTTATGAGTGTAACATGCCATGTATTTGTGAAAATGTCTCTATGAGTGTTAATCCTCATAATTGTGATGACATGTTACTTGAATCTATGGGTGTTGTTGACAAACTCTTGAAGAAAGGAGCCAAGAAGTTTCATAAGAATTTGAGCAAGTATCATTGTGAAAAGGATGATTTGATTGTTAAGTTCAATGAATCTAATAAATTGGTTGAAAAGTATAAGAAGCTTATGGAAAATTCTCTTGAAAAGCTGAAAGAATTTGAATGTTTGAATATAGATTTAGATGCTAAACTTGTTTTGTCTAACAAACTTGTTGATGAGCTAAAATGTGAAAATGAATCTCTTAAGATGCATGCCAAGTGTTTGATTGCTGAACTGAGTGTTAAAAATGATGAAAACATTTGTTGTAATCATGCTGTGGTACCCGATTTTGTGCCTATTGTGTGTTCTACCTCAAAAGACAAATCGGTGTACATTCCTCCACACAAAAGAAATTAAAAGGTGGAGAGAATGACTCTCAAGCCAAAGTCTCCGTTTAGGTCTCAACCTAAAGTTTTGGATGGATCTAAGTTTATTCCAACTTGCCACCATTGTGGTGTGATTGGTCATATAAGACCTCAATGTCCAAAGTTGAAGAGAGAATAAAACCATGTTGTTAGATCTCTTTTCAAAAAGCCTAGTGGACCTAAACACATTGTTTGTCACTATTGTAGTGCCTTTGGTCATCTAAGACCTCATTGCTCTAAGTTTTATGCTCTTAAAAGAATCAAAAGAAAAAAGAAACTTGAGCTTCTTAGAAGTTGTGCTAAAAAGGGTAAACCAGATTTGAGTGAAAATAATATGTTGTTAAAGAAAGTGTTTAATGCTCTTAACTCTTTGTCTATGTGCATCTCCGGTTTTCATTCTTCCAACCCTTGTCTTACTTCTCATGAGACACTCATTCCAAACAATCATTTCTTTTGGATGAGGAAGGGATCCTATGGTTGAGCTTTTGCTCTTTTGGTCCTTGATCTAATTCTTTCGATCTTTGTAGAACCCCTCATGCATTGAATGTCATATCTTCATGCATTTTTTTTTTTTTGTATCTTGCATTTATTTGTATGCATTGCTTTTGTTTTTTTATCTTACTTTTATGTTTTAGTTTTGTGTGTATAAAATTCCAAAACCACATACAAAAAAAATGAGAAATTCAAAAAGTTTTATTGTATATGTTTGAGCACATATCTCATTTGAGTTTGGCCTAGTATCTTCGTACTAATGGCGTAGTGCACTTACGAGCTTAACTTGTTATGTATGCACATTTATCTTTGTGGGAGAAATCTTGAAAACTATGTGTGTTTGTTGTAAATTGATCTTCAAGCTTGTCACGAATGATTGGTCAATAATCTTGATGGTCTTAATACTTGTATAGACTTATGCATATATATTTTCTCACTATTTTTATGTTTTTGCTTAAAGAGCTCAATAAATGTAAATCTCAAAATGAAAAGAGATAATGAGCTGTAAAAGCCGTTGCACATATTAGTATTTGACTAGGAAAAAGGGAAAGCAAGATTTTAAATTGAAATGTATGGTGCTCAAAAAGCCAAAGATTTATTCTCAAAATTGAAATATTAAAAATTTCATGCACCGATTTCAAAATGAGGTGTATTGTTCAAAAATGATCAAATGTTCTTAATTGTAAAGAAGCCAAATAAAAAGCTTCAAAGATATGTAATCATTTTTGTGGGAGGTCACATATGTTAATTTCTGTAATTAAGATAGACCACTTGACTTAGTATTAGTTGTGTATGACTTCATTGAATTGATCACTGAAACTTCACTTTAGACTATGGACTATTCCACATTTGATACTCATATACAATACACAAGTCTATTGTTCAATGAATGCCTATTTCATTTGTGTGTTTGTACATGTTCAAATGTGATGTGTGTGTGCTCAACCTTATATGGATCAAACCAAAAAGATTTTTATTCTTTTTGTTTGCTTTTGGAAGTGATTTGTATCGCCCATGTTTTTCAAAGTTTTTCAAGTTGTTTTTGTGTGAAGTTGATGACTTGGCTGCGAGTCTTGAAGTTGAAAAATGCATTTTTGGCATTCAGGCAGAAACTTTCGTGAGTAGCTTTTGATTTTGCAACTCGCGAAAATCCCTGATCAGCTGTTTTATGGGTTTCTCGTGAGTTTTTGGTCCAAAACTCCTCATTTGATTCTCTTATGACTCCATCTTCTCCAAACCCTCTTTTTCAAAGCTTCTACATTAAAACCCAATTAATTTCAAGTGTTTTACATTCCATAAACATTTCTTTGGTAATCTTTAACACTTTTAATTGATTTTGGTCCTTATATTATGTTTTTGGGGGTTTTATGTTCATAGTTGGGATTTTCTTAAATGAGGGGGGGGGGGGGTTAGAAAACTTAATTTTTGTCAATCTTTTTATTGAGTTTTGTTTTAAATGTCTTTTTGTTTTGGATGTTGGCCTCTTATGGAAAAAATAATATGTATTTAAGGATAGATTTTTATATGTTCATGCATTGTTTAACATACATGTGTAGTGTGTGCACTCTAAGTGTTTGATAAAATGCCTCTATGGTATTTTTTTCACTTTTTTGGACTCCGATGAGTACCAATTTTTGGGATTATCATGTTTATGGATGTTTATCATGTTTTGATCATTGTATGTGTGTTTTACACACTTTCCGCCGTGAGTGCTTGTTCATGTATTGATTATGCATCACACATGTACACTAGATGCACACACTCTAACACTTGATATGTTTTGTATTCACTCGATTTGTTTTGTATTCACTCATGCTAGTTATGTCTTTTTAGACCTTTTAGCACATATAACATGTTCTTGTGTCTATGTCATGCCGTAGTCTATATCTTGTTCCATCATCCTTAGCATAACATGTTTACTTTATACTTTATAGCATTGTGTTTTTAAGATGTTTTGTCTTTTGTTTGAGCTTCATTTTCTAATTCATCTTGCACCCCTCGTGCATCAATTCCCTTGTTCATATCTTCTTTTTTCCCCTTCTTTCTTTTGATTCATTTATCTATTCGTGACAAAAAGGGGGAGAGTATATCGGAGTGTATCGTCATTTCTATATGACTCATGTGCACATTCTTAGAGGGAGAAATTCTATCTCGTGCACATTTGTAGGGGGAGAAATTCCATAGGGGAGGTGCATATATCAAAGGGGAGAAGACATCCTTTTAATGAGAAAACCTTGTTTTTGTTTGTTTTACTTTATGCTTGTTTTCTTGTTGCTATATGGTGCATTGAGTTACTTTTAGTATCTTTGCTTTGTTGCTCTCATCGCATCGTGTTTTTGTGTTGGACATGCATACAACCTTATGCCATTGTGCTTTGTTGATTGCATGTTCGGGTGATCATTTTCTTTGCTATGTGATCATTGTAGTCATCTTTATATGACTGTCATGTGTTTGATCAAGTTGCTCATATGTTTCACATCATGTTTACTGGATTGCAATTTTACTTGTTTCATTATACTTGTCCTTTTATTACTTGCTTTACCTTGAGGGTCTAATGTGTTTTGTACAAGTGTTTCAGGACATAAGTATTTTGTTCTAGGTTCATCACAAGTTTTAGATTTAGGTGTGAGTGAGTTTTGTCATTTTTCCCAAACTCACGTTTAAGCTTAGAGTTTGTTATAGGGTGTTCCGTCACGGAATAGCCAAAGGAGGAGTTTGTAAAGTTGTGATTTACAACTATGTTTTATGTTGGCTTTATTCAATGGCAAAAGTGTTGTAATTGCTTAAATTATTTTTTTGTATTTTGTGGGATTTTATTGTATTGGGTTTAGTATTAAGTTCGTAAAGAATCGAGCATGAAATGAAGATCAGTATAGTTTCACGACTAGCTCACAAGAAATTCACAAGAAAGGTTCCCGCGAAAAGGGCATGTGAGAAGCACATGCTGGAAGTTGAAGAGTCAAGTGCCAGACTGAATTTTATGAGTACTTTGTGAGACAGGCCATCTTGCAAGGTACCTGTGAAACTCTTTGTTTGGAGGAATTTAAGTGTGACTTTCTTACCCTTCACCCATACTAAATATACCTTCATTACCCATAAAAGTAAAAAAAGGCTATTATTTAGAGAGAAAACCCTAGATAGGTTTTTACAACACAGTACACCCATCTATTAGAGGGAGAGCCACTTATCCTTTAGAGAGAAATCATTGTAGCCTTTTCTCATTCTCTCTTCCATTGTCATACCTTGAGAGGAGATTTGTACCCAAACACAACACCCACCTATTCAGAGTGTAGAGAGTGTTTTGGAACTTAGGAAGCTTTGGGGATTTGCAAAAGAAGCCGGTGAGGCTTGGTGGATGCAATCGGGAGATATTGCAGGATTCAGAAAGCTAGTAAAGACAAGACTCTGAGAAGTCCGTTGGTAGCGGGAGCTTAGATGGCTCAAGTACATTGGGTAGACTAGGCTTGGAGGGTTTTTTGTTATTCGTGTACTCCAACTTTTTCTCTAGTGGATGGATTTCGACTTGGAGGGTTGCGGAGAGGTTTTTCGCCAAGTTTTTCGGTTTCCTCTTTGATAACACATCTTGGTCTTATCTTGTGTTTGCATCTCTCTTCCCTTACTCTTTAAGCTTTATTGTTTATTGTTGTTTGCTTGCTTGCTTATGGCTTAGAGAGTAGATCCGGTGATTGCGCTTTATTTACTCTTGTTTCGCATTTAGATAAGTTAGAATAAAAACAATTAAGTCGTAATTTTTAATTGGGGGTCTAAACAAGCTCGTGTTTTTCACACAAATCCGAGCTTTCAGAGTAGATTTTTGTTTGTGCACAATTTTGTGCATAGCTCCCTGTTGATTGTCAACACTTTTCAAATAAACTTCTGATGTTAAGCTTGACATCATTCTATCTAAGACATACTTACCACAAACTCATTTGAAGCATAAGATTTAAATCGCGAAAGTAATTCTATCAACTCGTATGGTTCAAATTAGCAATTTTGGATTCAATTCCTATTATTGTATTTCGCAATTAATTGACAACATATTATACTTGCTCTTGGAAATAGCTCATTCATCTCTATTGACGCACTTTATTTTAAGCTTACTATAGCATCTATATGGGTAATTCGTGTAGTTTTATGTTTGTTATTTGATTTAAGGAGAAGTGAGAAGTCAAAAGTTTGTGTGATTATTTAAACTAGTCGCGAACCTGCGCGTTGCGCATGAAAATTATTTTTATGGTGGTTTTATTAATTTTTTTTATACAATTTAAACTAATTTAATAAAGAGTAATGTATATTTATTATAAGAATAATCATAAATATAGTATAGGAATAATCATAAATCATAAATCTAATAATTTTTGTCGTACTAAAATGAAAAAATATAATTTTTCTTAGAAATTCAAAAGGCAAGTTAACGAAAATATTTATTTTTTAATAAAAGTTATTTATAACATTTTGTGAATTATTAAAAAGAATATAAAATTTGAAAATTATTCTTTTAGTTTTAAACAAACTTTCTCGAACTTATTTTTACTGCCTACAATCTAAAACGTTGAAAAAAGTAACTAAAAAAATTAATAAAACTTAACTATGATTAATTGGGCCAATTAGGAAAACAATTTATTGTTTATAATCTACTAAGGTTATTTTCTTTGTAGAAATTGTAATTTCCTCCACCCAAAACATATTATCAAATAAACAATTATTAGCAAATTCTAAGAATTAAATTTCCATATATGCATTGTTATATAATAATAATAATAATAATAATAATTAAAGAAAAATTGTGAAAGATAAAATTCTTCTCTGATCTAATAATTTTTGTTTAGTCAACCTTTACTTTTCTCTAAATAAATGGCATTATAGAGTACTTCTAATACAATTATTAAGAGTACTTTGTCTACCACAAAGAATTAAAAAATAAACAAAAATAATTAAAATCTCATAGTTTAACATCTAAATTGAGCACTATTAAAATCATGCTATCAAATTACAATAACTACCAAATTAAATTATCCAAATCATGCTATGTAGTAGAATAATATTATATTTTTATATTTAATCCTTTATAACGCAATATAGGATAACATTTAACAACCAAAGAGAGAAAAAAAAAAACTAAAAAAAAAATAAAATTGAATTGCATTAACCTAAAGTAGATTAAAGAATATAAAAAAATTATCAACCTAAAGCGAAGATGCACGAAAAATAAAAAATAAAAATCCACCCAAAAATTTTGTGTGTGTGTGTGAGAGAGAGAAAGAAAGATAGAACCTTTTTTTCATAAGGGAAAACTATGCATAGATTGAAAGAGATAGTGACAAATTTATAGTAAGAGTGTGTGAATAAGAAGAGACAAAAGCAGAGGAAGATGAAGGGAAAGATGAATAATATTAATGTAAAGGGTAGTGGGGAGATGAGAAGGTGAGGGAAAGAGAAAGGTTGGAGAAGTAGTGGGGAAATGAAAAGGTAAGGAATGGAGAAAGGTTGGAGAAGTGTAAATATGAAATAAAAAATATTAAAAATAATTATAAGAAAATGGAAAGAAAAAAGATAATGACGTGGACGCTGACGTAGATCAACGTGAGCGCAGTAGCATTAAACACAATATTATATTTTTATATTTAATATTTTATAACGCAATATAGGATAACATTTAACAATCAAAGAGAGAAAAAAAAAAAAACACAACAGTTAAAAAAAAAAAAAGAATCGCATTAACCTGAAGCAGATTTAAGAATACAAAAAATTATTAACCTAAAGTGAAGATGCAAGAAAAATAAAAAATAAAAATCAACCCAAAAATTGTGTGTGTGTGTGAGAGAGAGAGAGAGAGAGGGAGAGAGAGAACCTTTTTTTCGTAAGAGAAAACTATGCATAGAATGAAAGAGATAGTGACAAATTTATAGTAAGAGTGTATGAATAAGAAGAGACAAAAATAAATGAAGATGAAGAGAAAGATGAAGTATGATATTAATGTAGAAAGTAGTGGAGAGATGAAAATGTGAGAGAAGGAGAAAGGTTGGAAAAGTAGTGGGGAAATGAAAAGGTAAGAAAGGGAGAAAGGTTAGAGATGTGTAAATATGAAATAAAAAAAATTAAAAAAATTATAAGAAAATGGAAAAAAATGACGTGGAAGCTAACGTGGATCAAAGTGAGCGCAGCAGCATTAAACGCTACGCTTCAGCTTTTAGTAATATATAGAATATAGATTATAACGCAATATAGGATAACATTTAACAATCAAAGATAGAAAAAAAAAAAACACAACAATTAAAAAAAAAAAAAACTGAATCGCATTAACTTAAAGCAGATTAAAGAATACAAAAAATTATTAACCTAAAGTGAAGATGCAAGAAAAATAAAAAATAAAAATTAACCCAAAAATTGTGTGTGTGTGTGTGTGTGTGTGAGAGAGAGAGAGAGAGAGAGAACCTTTTTTTCGTAAGGGAAAACTATGCATAGAATGAAAGAGATAGTGACAAATTTATAGTAAGAGTGTATGAATAAGAAGAGACAAAAATAAATGAAGATGAAGAGAAAGATGAAGTATGATATTAATGTAGAAAGTAGTGGGGAGATGAGAAGGTGAGGGAAGGAGAAAGGTTGGAGAAGTAGTAGGGAAATGAAAAGGTAAGGAAGGGAGAAAGATTAGAGAAGTGTAAATATGAAATAAAAAAATATTAAAAATAATTATAAAAAAATGGAAAGAAAAAAGATAATGATGTGGACGCTGACGTGGATCAACGTGAGCGCAGCAGCATTAAACGCTATGCTTTAGCTTTTAGTAATATATAAATGATAATATTATTGGTTTTGGTATACTGAACTTTGGCTTAAACAAAAATACTATAGTTATGCAGCACAACAAGGATTCACTATAATATGATTGAAAATATTTGATGATAATTGAATTTGTTTTATGGGTGATTATTAAAGCTTAATTTTGCTCACCAAATGGCTTATATGTAGTCAACTAATTGTAATCATATTATTTTTCTAACTTTTTGTATATATTTTTTACTTACTGATTGTAAGTGATAGAAATAAGGGATAAAGAAATCCTATATAGCACCTCCTCGGAAATACATACATGCTGAAAAGATTATTACCACTACCATAGGTCCATTTATAATGAAATTATTTTCATAGTTCCATATGTATACAGTGAATAAACAAATTGCAATAAAGATCACAACCTTGTTTCAAATAAATAAATAGAATACAGTGATCAATGTCAAATTCTTTTGCTATGACTCAAAAGAGTAGAGAAAATATTACAACACATCTGCAATATGTATCAGAGTACAATATTCAATGTAAAACATAGAGTTACAAAAAATATTTCAAACCTCTTGTTAAATAAATTAAAGATACAACCATTAAGTTCATCAACACATATTTGGCAGCCAATGTAAATGCAATACCAAAACTCAAAACAATAGAAGAGACACATCAAGAGCAATGTCCTACACAGCCTCATTAAGTGCATTTCTTTTCAAAGGATCCAAATGTCCCTTTCTTATAGTGTAATAATTGGCATATGGCCAATGAGTGTCTCTGCATTTCCCTCTTGAACTTCACACCTGATATTCCCACTGCATATTCAATCAACCTCGAAGCTCTTGTAAAATTAAAGAATAATTGGTACTATGATTTTTTATAAATTATAATTTCAAGTGACAATATGCCAAGCACATCCATCTATAAGACTATATCCACATATCCAACTAACTTTCAAAATCTAAGCCAAATAATTAGGTCAAAAGCTAAGTGTCTTATATTAGATTATTAGAGCTATTTATGTCAAATCAATTTCCATTCTCAAATAGAAGACAAAGCATTGTCTAATTCCTGTTTTGATAATATTGAAATCAAGTTAGAGCATAAAAATGGGATTCTGCACACAAACTTCGACTAAATCACAAAGAAATAACTGGAGTTATTAAACAAACTAATTTTTGCGACTCCTTTCGTATATTTATTTCTTTTCACTCGTTGCGTGTCTCTTACAATTTTCTCTTATTCCTTATATTTTTCTCTTTCTCTTTTGCTTGCTCTCACCCACGCAGTTTTCTAAGACTGCACTGTCCTCCGTGAGTCACTGGTACTTCTCTTCACTCTTCTGCTCCAATGGCCGAATGGCGTTTCCTTCTATTTCTTCACTTTTTTCTTCTTTTCTTCTTTTCACACTCTTCAAATCAAGTCACTTTAGAGACAAGCTCATTAAATGAGCTATTCCATCAAGTGTGGGCTGAAACGTGTGGGACACACCCAACAAATTGTAGTTATACATTGATAATAATTTGTATTGTAAATTAAAATCTAATTGTATTGCTTTCACCAAGAATGATGACTATTTGCTGGTTTAATATATATATATATATATATATATTTTGTTAGGACAAATGTAAAACTTGTTAGAACATATATTATTGTAAATTGATTAATTTTTTGACAAAACATACTTGTAATTGGAGAGATTTAGGATAGGTTTTGTACTTCAAGGAACAAGAGTTCAAGTTTAGAATTAAAGCCATGTAAATCTGTTCAAGAAACAATTGAAGAAATGTTGTTCATTGAATCTCAACAAATAGCTTGACAGATAAATCTATCAAGATTTAATGAAGATAGCTCAACAGAAGCTCGACAGCTGTATTTATTGAGATCTACTAAATCAGAATTTCCAGATCTGATTATCAGTCCAAGCTGATATGTATGGGTAGGGTTTCTTTTCTCACAACCCTAAACATATATAAGGCTTATTTTAAAGGTCGTCACATAGGGGAATAGAAGGAGAACATAAACAAAAGTGACCGAGTGCCTTATTCTCTCCGAAAGAAGCTACTGCATCTTTGTGCCTTAGGATTTTGTAACCAAATGCTTCTTGATTTTCATTATTAATGAAGTGAAGAACTTTGCAGCCAACAATCTTCTTCAAGTTGGTGAATTAGTCACGTACTGGAAATCGTGCATCATTGGTTAGTCACGTACTGAAATCCGTGCAAAAGGGTGACGTTCATATATTGAAGAGTTCAGGGGTTTTGAAGTGATAGAAGGTTTCTACAGTAATTCATCTACGAGGATTGTAGAGTCTAGGGACAAAAGTTTTCTACTAGATCAGAAACTTCTTTTTATTATAGTGAATTGCTTTTCAGGAAGGTTTCTCCCCAGGTTTTATACTGTGAAACTAGTTTGTTTCATTGGTTTTCTTAGGTCATCATATCTTGTCTTATTTACTTTTCCGCTGTACATGATATTGATGTTAGTTTGTTTTAATAATGTTTATTCATATATAATAAATTTAATTAACAACTTGAATTTAAAACTTGTTAATTTTATCAACTGGTGTCTAAATTTCCCAACATATATATATATATATATATATATCATATACTATATACAAAAGCAAAAGCTGAGAGAAAGTAAGTTCCTACAATTGAGGAGGTACTGACAAATAGGATAAAAGGCCCCTTTAAATGCTGCCACGTGCAAAGTTTTAAAGTAAAACAGCAGCACGTCACAACGTTTGACTTCCAAAACTTTGCCACGCTTGCAATTAAAAAAAAGTATATCAATTAAATAACTGGCTAAAAGAAAACGTTGCAATAAAAAAAAACCTACCGATTTCTTTTCATCAGGCTGCATAACATTCTCTCATTAAACAAAAAAAAAAAAAAAAAACAAGCGATATTGCGATATAAAGAAAGGGAAGGAGAAAAAAAAAAGTTTGCAATCCAGTGGAGAATTGTGCGATCAAATGTTCGTCCCAGAGGTATTGAGATACGGAGATAGGGATCGGCCGTTAGGGTCGCCGCCCACCGTGTCGGACCACTTGAGGATGAAACCCTTACTGTCGCTGCCTTATTTGGAAGTCCACCACATGGCGCATCTTCCGACTACCACGACAGCCAGATCCGATCACAACAACAACAACGGCGAGCGTGGGGTACGGCTGAGTCAGGCGCGTGAGCCGGTGGAAATGAAGATAAACGACATAGTAGGGAACGGGGTCTCCGGAATACTGTACAAGTGGGTGAATTACGGCAAAGGATGGAGGCCGCGGTGGTTTGTTTTACAGGACGGCGTTTTGTCTTACTTCAAGATTCTCAGACTCGATAAGATTGTCATTAACCAAGGAACAGAGAAAGGGTCCAAAGTCATCGGCGAAGAGTCATCTCAAGGTCCTTTTTTCTCAACCATATTGTTGCTATTTTTTTGGTTAATCTCTTTTTTTGAATTTGCTGGCTAAAATATATGTATATTTTAGGAATTTTTTGGTTTCAATAATTCATATTCAATTTCTGTTTGAATTTCATTCATTTTTTCTTTTTAACTTGCTAATTTAAGTTTGTTTGATTTGAATCCCTTACAATTCTTCCTTTGTGATAGCTTCAATGTGATTGTGTATATTTTACGAATTCTTTGGTTTCAATATTCTGATTTAGTATTTGTTTCCATATATAATTTTTATATTATTTTTATCCATTTAGTGGTCAATATTGATTGTGAGAAAAATGGCCAAAGACCACACAGAGAGACTAAGAGCAAGAGCGAGAGATCCGAAAAACATAAAAACCCAAAATACGGTTTAGAGAGAGATACAATGCAGAGAGACAGGGAGAAAGAGAACATGGAGAGAGAGATTCGGTCTGTCGTAGAGGGGGGAGAGAGACAAATTTGAGAAGACAGTCAGGCCTTTGCCACCATCAGACCATTGTACCCTCCACCGGTATAGTCTCTATTTTTTGTACTGAAGGTTAGCATACTCCTTTCCTCTTCAAATACTGTTTTGTTGTTTAGAAGACAGACTGAAACTCCTCATCATTTCCTTTTCTATTCAAATTAGAATCTTAAATCTTCAATATATCTATGATTTTGAATTCCAATCCGGCGGTTCCCCTTGCATAATTTTCTTGGGTTGTTCTTTTACCCCTTTAAAAAAAATAGATGGGTTGATCCTTTTTCTTTGGATGCTTTGGTTTCAAATTATCCCTATGTCTTCTTTTATTTTTGCTGTATATGTTTGTATTTTAACAGAGAGTGCTTATTACGTTGTGTTGTTTTATGTTAGACACTGTTTAACTAAACAAAAAAGGATTCATTGAGAAAAACAGAGATCAATGGAGAGAGAGAGAGAGAGAGAGAGAGAGAGAGAGAGAGAGAGAGAGAGAGAGAGCAATTTGCGGGCATGCACTACTGTTGCTCTCCATACACCAAAAAAATGGCCTTCCTCCACTGTTTAACTGCTACAGGTAAAGGTTTTTTTTATTCGTTTTTATATTACATCATAACTTGATTTTTATGTTTAGTCGTTTGGTTGGACAAGTTTGGATTTATGTATTTGAGTTAGATTTGGATTTGGCTATGGTAATTGGGTTATAATTTTTTTCTACTTAACGTAATTTTTTTAGATTGATTTTGTTAATTTTTTGCTGGGAGTACTTTTGAATTCTTGCCTTTTGGAAATATGAATTCTAATTTTTGATTTCTTTTATTGATTTTTTTTTTTGTAATGAGCATTTTCAAACTCGTGTCTTTGGTTTTTTTGTTATATCCTGATTCGAAATCTTAGTTTCTCTATTTGTGTTTGTTTTTTGTTGGAGCCTTCGAACTTTGTGGAATTATAAGGGTGTAACGTGCCTTAAGATTTTTTTTTTCTTTTCTGATACCTCATTAGTTCTTTCTTTGTTTTAGAGTTATGATTGAATTTCAACCGATGGTGTCTACTATTTATGTGTTATTAGACAACAAACTTGTTGTTTGTGTTATTAATATGTCATTCTATGCAGAGAGCAATGAGTAGGGAGGTGATGAGACATGAGAAAATCAGAAGCATTATCAACAAAGGATGCAATTTCAACATGATTGGTAGACCCGATGCTGTTGGCTAACATTCTTTGTGGGATAACGTTTACTGTCTTCAACAATCTATCACTAACACAAGTTTTAAACTTTTAATTTTTCTTCACCTTTCTTATATGACACACTTTGTACTTCTTTCTTTGTTTATAGGACTTCTATTATTTCTTTTAATTGTTTCTTCAAACATATTTAAACATATGGACATCCTCATAAATTCCTTAATGTATGCATGTACCACTCTACTCTGGTTTAAAATTCACAAAATTATAGAGGACAAGACAGGAGTATATTAATGCTTACATTATTTTTGTGAGACTGTTGAATTACCTTTGAATCTTTGATATGGGAACAATCTTTCACAATTTTACAATTCAAACCATATTATAAAGTTCGCTTTAACTTCTTTGGCAGTCTCTCTTTCATCTTTTTCTTCTATAATTTAAAAAATTTTCTTACCCTATCATTTTACTGAAATGCAAATTTACTAAGTTCTATGTCAAGTATGACACTTGGGTATTTTGCAATAAGATTTGTTGGATCAAACTGACAGTTTAGGATGGCCTGATTTTCATTCTGTTTATCTCCTACTTTGTATTAAATTTTGTCCACTGATGTATTTGGGTTTGAATTGGCTCTATTTTGAATATTTTAGTCAGCTTTTTCTTCAATTTTTTTTTAAAATTTTCCGTAGCATAGCATTTTTTTTAAAGTTTTTTTTTTTCTGTAATATTCCACAATTGCTTTTCCATAGCATCTGAATTTTTCAATATCTATATTTTGTAATTTTGTAAACGAAAGCTTTTCCTATTCGAATTAGCATCTGCCTTTTCCCTACTTAATAGGCTAGGGTTCTTCTTTGATTGTTTTGTTAATTGATGACTTTATTCTATTTCTTTGGATTCTTTTGTTTCAATTTATCATTTATGGCTTTTGTTTTGGTACCATTAGTGGATTTTTCCCTTGAAATTTTGTGTTTAAAAGTCAATTTCTCCTTGGAAGGTTTTATATTTGAATTTTAGTGTGTTATGATTTTATCTAAGTTATGGTTTTTTTAAATAAATTAAAATGTTTGGTTTTGATTTATGATTAATAAAAAAAAAAAGTAGCCAACTGAATGTTAAAATTGTGTTATCTTTGTTTACTAAACATGGTTGTATTGTTTACACATTAATTTTTAAATTATTATGTGGAACTTGAAAATTATCTTTGTTTTAAAAAAAATGTAATATGGGAAAAATCTTCCATTTTTTTGCAAGATAACTATGTTTGCTTTAGCTTCTTCTGTAGTCTCTCTTTCATCCTTTTCCCTGTAAATTAAAAATCCTTATTACTCCACCATTTTGTTGAAACACAGATTTACAACGTTTTCTGTCAAATATGACACTTGGGTATTCTGCAAGAAGAGTTGATTGATTGAACTGACTGGTTAGGATGCCCTAATTTCCCCTATGTTTATTTCATATTTTGGATTAGAATTTGTCCATTAATATGTTTGGATTTGACTTGGTTTTGCTTTGCAAATTTTAGTCAGCTATTTTGTTTTAAGTTGATTCAATAATTTTTAGTTATAGCTTTACAGCGTTCTTTGCCATATAAGACACTTGGGTGTTATGTAAGAAGAGTTGCTAGATCAAACTGACAGGTTAGAATGGCTTGACTTTCCCTGTATTTATCTCATATTTCAAATTAAATTTTGTTGATTGCTGTATTTGGGTTTGTATTGGCTTTGTTCTGCGTATTTTTGTCATCTTTTTAAAAGTATTTAGATTCAATTAGTTTTTGTTTTGGACTGAACTAAGCTGAACTGTAAAACTATTATGATTCCTTTAGGTTTTTCCCATCATTTTCCAGTAGCAAAATATAATGTTAGAATTCTCTTTTGCCTTTTTTTTTTGCTATGCTTTCTAATCAATTTGCCTAATTTGTATTTTTGTGGTTTTTAATTCAGTCTACCTCGAAGATTACATTGTTGTGATTTTGAGGGATTTGAATTTCAAATTGTGATGATTTTGAAATTATTCATTGCAATTTCAAACTGATTTTTTATTTATGGTTTTGATCTCCATCATTTTTCCCTACTGGTGTTTGCGGGTTTTGGTGTAATAATTGATAGTAGATAATATTGAAGTATGTATCTTAATTCTTGAAATTATAGGTGACATCTTGATTTCGGTGTTACTCAACCTTAAATGTTTTTATTTTTTATGGTTCATTTATTTAAACCTGCTATATTTTATAGATTTCAGATAATTATACTTGATTAGAGCTATTGTGTTAAATTGAAAGGTCAGGATAACCTAATTTCCCCTTTGTTACTTTTATTTTAGTATGAAACTATCTTATTTGTTGATGTTTAAAAAAAATTAGCACAAAAACTATATAAGAAGATTTTCAAATATGTACTCTTTGATTCAAAAAAAAAAAAAAAAAACGTTAAAATTACTTTTGGTCCTTTACCATTTTATAATAGAAACAAAAAAGGATAATGTAACAGCAGTGCAACAAAAAAGATGGATGATAATGTTTGAGCCTTTTTTATATTTTTTTAAGTCCTTACTAATTGCTTGATTCTGCACATTACTTTTTATTATTCATGAATAAGATTTTTGATTATGTACATCCGACTTATATATAATAAGTTGTCATTAGAATTAGGAAAATATTATAATAATTTTTCTAATAGCTTCAAAGTCAATATATAGTACAAAGAATGCAATCTAAATTTGAACTTGATTTAATGTTAACCATTTCTTGATACACCATTTAATTAAAGTGTCAATCATTGCAGGGCACAAAATATGATCTTGTATGAGAACTAAACAACGACAACTCCTTGAAACATAGTGTACAAACCTATTTTATAGATAGCATACCTACAAGTAGGACAAGGACAAATGAGTAGCTGTACAACTTGAACCAAACAAATTTTATTGTATTTTATTTATTGTATTGGTATGTTAAGTTATTGTCTTCTAATACGTAAAATGTTCCCGCGTATTGCGCGGGTTAAACGCTAGTAATAATAACTAATAGCCGAAACGTTTAACTTTTTGTTAAATATTTCTCATTGTGCCACTTGGCTACATAACTTGCTGCCACATTCTCTTTAAAACACTAAACAATCGTGTCTTTTCGGTGGTTTGCTTATTTAGTTTCACTAACTCTTCATGTTTGGCATAAGGTATATATTGAAACAAACAAAGAAAAAACTGCCAAAGGAAGAGATTTTTTTTTTTTAAGAAACAACCAGAGAAAGAGATATTAAAAACTATTAGACCCTCTATCCAAAAAAAAAAAAAAAAAAAAAAAACGAAACTATTAGACCCAGCGTTTTGGCTTAAGGGTGATTATAATAAATTTTGACTTTCCGAGTGTTTCATCACTCCTTCCCACAAACCACTATTTTTTGTTCTTATCTTACACAACCACAGCCTCTCTCCAAAACATATTCAAAATCTCACACAACCCCCAAGTCTCTCTCAACTTTCAATGTCTCTGTAATTTAAGGTCAGATAAGTAACAATTTGAAGTTAGAGTTCCAAATTTCATCAAAGTAAAGATTCTAATTTGTTTATAAATTTTCTAAGATTAGGGTTTGCTATCAACTACGGATTTAAACGATGTTGGCTTCGTTGAACCTGGGGAAACCCTATAGAAGATCAAATTCTACGTGGGCTTCATCTCTTGGCGTTTTAAAGATGATTAGTGATGTTTTTATTTTAATTTTAGGTTTTCCCCATTACCTGTTCTTTTTATTTGGAGTAAATTTGTGGCTTTTTTTGAAAAACCAAAAGAGCCTACATTATTATTGTTCATTGAGAACGTCAATTAGGGGCAGAGAGAGTCAGAGAGGGAGAGAAGAATTTGGTGAACATTATAATCAGACCAGAACTACTCTGAAAACATTACAGGTACGTTCTATAGTTTTGGCTGTTATATATGATTTGGGGTTACCTTTGGGAGTGTTTCTTTTGAACAATTAGCATAGATTGATGGGTAGTAGAGTGTGCTAATTTCAATTATTGGCTGCATTGCTCTCTCTTTCATATATTACCAAATTCAATCAAAACTACGTTTCCTAATTGTATCCTCTGGCGAGAATGTAACCAAGTTTGTCGTTCATAAATCACTGTTGTTTCTTTATCGTATTTATTTATTTTATTTAAAAAAAAAAGTTAAGATAGCTTTTCGTTTGTGGAACTTTCTTCTTCTTCTATTTTGTGTGGGAGTATCCTTGAGGGAGATTTCTGTGTAGAAGATGAAGAGTTTACTGTGAGGTGACACCATTTCAATCTCTTCTACTAAAACAAAATCAATTCTAACCCAAAGACCTTAGTTAAAAAAAAAAAAAAATCTAACCCAAGTATAGTTTTTTTTTTGTTTTTTTTTAATTACTAGATTTATTTTAAAAAAATTACTGGTAGCGGTTTAGGCAGTCTGATGTTGGTAAGAGACTGCCTTGCCGATGGATGGTAGTCTGACACCTTGACGATTTCTCTCTCAGTCTATCTTTGTATGTCTCTTTACAGTTACTATGCTCTCTATGTGTCTATTTTTGTGACTAATGATTCGTTTGTTTTCTATACATATAAAAGAAGTTTATTTTTATATAGATGGTGAAACTGTCATTCATTGAGTATAAAGTTTAGTGTTTGTCTAATACACTTAGCACATTTCTTGGTCAGTGGCAGTTAATTACTGCTCTCTTATGGGTTAGATTTGGTCTAGAAAGCACGGACGCGACTGGGAGGGTGCTGCATTGGAGTCCGACGCGGGGTGCGGCGTCCGACGCGGCTGCTCGTGCGTCGGTGCCGCGTCTGAGTTTTTTTTTTTTTTTTTTTTTTTCTCGGACTCACGCCGACTCGGCTCGATTCATGCCGAATCGGCTTAGATTCGTGCCGAACAGGGCCAATTTCGGCCAGAAAAGGGTCATATCGGCCGTATCGGTCCGTATCGGCCGGCGACCAAAACGGCCGAAACATGCCAAAATTTTCAACTAAAATCGCCGGAATAGCTGAAATCTACTTTTAATGAGGCCCAAACATCCTAAATCTGTCATTCCTTAATTTTTTTAGAATATTTTAGTAGTAAAAATATATAGAAAATATAAATAAAAATATTTTTAATAATTTTTTAATTGCCGAGTCCCGCCGCACCCGCACCCACCTTTTTCAAAAATTGCTGAGTCCCGCACCCGCTCCCGCACCCGCACCCGAGTCCCAAAACGCACCCGTGCTTCATAGGATTTGGTTTTAATTAAGGTTTTGATTTATAATTAGTTTCCAAAAGGATTTTCTGTTACTTCTTCTTCGTTTACTGCATTTCCAAAGGGGCTGTTTATTCAGTTTGAAAGAAATTGTTTTCCTTTTTGGTTGTTTAATTGTTTTGATAATTATTGGTTTTTTGTTGTTGTTGTTGTTGTTGTTCTTAGGTACACAAAACAGTTTGTTTAGGCTATTATCAGATTGGCGTTGAAAACAGACTCATGATTTGAGTTTTTCACAAGGATAGTGCTTAGTGATGGCGTTACACACTAAGCCGAAACAAAACAATTTAATTGTGCCTCTTATTGCAACTATGGTTGCCCCTGGTGAGTGAGACTCTACGTCTGAATTTCCAAATGTTTGAATTTCATCACAAAGTTATGATATTTTTCATCATTTTTTATTATGTCAATTATTTAATTTAAAAGAGGTTGCATTAAATGTTGTCATTGAGTTATTTTGGTTTTTTAGAAGGTGTAGGAGTGGTGGAAAAAGTAGAGGTAGAGTTGGAGATGAAAGAGTTTAAGTATGAGAAATTAGCTAAAACCCTTAAAATGTTTGGAATGTGAATTTTTGTATCATAATTGTTTTTATAGATTGGTAGAATTACGGGCCAATTTGTAAAACCAAGATTAGTGCTGTAGTAAGGCCTTTGCTACCTAGCCTATGCTGCTATGCAGAAGGTTGGATTTCATGGAGCACAGGATTGCCATTTCATATTCAGATTCACTTTGGTTTTCTTTATTTTACTTTATGTTTGCTAGCCTGCCAATGAGCTTAAATATAATTTCAATCCATTGATATCGAACCATGCTATTATATTGCTGTTTTGTTATGAAAGTTTAATATGTAGCAACAAGCTTCTTTTTTTTTTTTTTTTTCCCTATTATCCCATCCAATACTATATATAAAAGCAGAAGCCTTTAACAAGGTGCTACCACGTTAGGAAAACTGGGCCCTTAAAATGCTGCCACGTATACAATTTATTCTTTAAAAAAACCGTACGTTGCACCGTTTGACTAGGATAGTGTTCTTATCATCAAACTTCAAACATCTTAGAAACTTGCCGCGTTTGGAAACATATTAAGGCTCTGTTGCCACGTTTGGAAAAAAGCACCCTTAAAAACTTGCCACGTTGACGATTAAAATTCCAAAAGTAACAATGTTTCACCAAAACATGTCTTAAAAAGTAAAAACTGAAACATAAAACACTACATTAGAATAAAAAGAAGAGTAAAAACTGAAACAACATCCTTATTTTTCTCTCTCCCAAAACAGAAAGGAAAAAAAAAATCTCTCCCTCATCGTCGATGAAGAGGAAGTTGAGGCAGAAGTAGAAGCGGTGCAAGCAGTGTACGGAGACGATTGTGTGGTTCTCTAATCCTACCCTCCCCACCTCCACCTCCTCCTCAAGCCTCACACCACCGATGTCACCTCCCAACAGGTCTCTCTCTCTCTCTCTCTCTCTCTCTCTCTCTCTACTATTTTCTAAATCTGTTTGGTTGCCCAGAAAACGATGGAAAGTAAAATTAAAACACAGAAAAGATAAAAGAAAAACCTTCGAAACCGAATTACAAGACCACACCTTTTGCTTTACCCAAATAAGTTGTGCTAATTTCTTCCCTTTGCAATCACTTATCACATATCTCTTTAATTAAGATTTTAATGTGTTTTGAAGTCATACCCTACGACACAATCACATCGCTTAAAAAGAAAAACCTACGTTCAAATTCCTTGCAATATCTTTCACTCTACTTTGTGATTAAGGGAAAAAAAAACTTCGATTGATGTATATCCATAGTTTGCAATTAGACTTCACCATCTTGATTCTACCAAAAATTCAGAAGAAGGAAGATGAGTCTCCTCTACCTATTACCAACGCCTCCGACTGGGTTCCTATTCATTCTCCGAATTTTCCCCCACAAATTAGATCTGTTATATGTTTCAAACTTTTACAATTATAGGTGGGTTTGGTTCCAGAAATTAGGGTTAAGGAATTCGAAATTCTGAAATGTGAGTATTAATTTAGATATTTTCAGTAATGGGTTGGTTTAAATTAGTCTCTTTTGGATTTAAAACATTCAATTTCTTTCTCTGCAGAGATGAAGTGGAACTTTTCTTCGATCTAGAGTCTCTAATTTCATCAAAGCAAAGGTAACAATTTCTTTGCCTAATATTCTCATAACTTAAACTTAATCCTTTAAACTTAATCATTTCACTTTAATTTTAAATTCTGTTTTCTCTCTTACATGTTCTGTTATTTGTAAGGGGGATTGAAATTGTGGGGTTTTGAAATCTGAAAATATTTTGTTATTTTGTTTATACATTGTAGATTTTAGACGATAGTTTTTTAAAAGATACTTTTAAGTCATGATTTTGTTATTTTTGATGTTGGGTTTTTCTGGGTTTTGCATGTTTTAAATTGTTAAATCTGAAAGTATAATGTTCTTTGTACAAAATTGATTACTTTGTATGTTATGGTAGAGAATAATTTTCTCAGAGATTACTTTGGTGTGTAATATTTGGTTTGTTGGGTTTTTCATGTTGTATGCCATTCTTGAAAATTCATTGAGAACCTTTTTAGTAGTAAGAAACAAAAGTGAAACAATAGTAAAAGGAATTGTTACCAAT
Organism: Lithocarpus polystachyus; assembly: GCA_033629205.1. NCBI lineage: Eukaryota > Viridiplantae > Streptophyta > Magnoliopsida > Fagales > Fagaceae > Lithocarpus > Lithocarpus polystachyus. Next base: position 81,291,366 of record CM066166.1, read on the forward strand.
TTTGAAGGTTTTAAATTGTTTTGTTGAAATTACATTTGTTAGTTTACTTTGCTTATCTGTGAATTGTGGTGATAAGTAGAGAATTGCAACTAGTTATGATATTTAAATACCATGAAATTTCAGCAAGTTGAGATGATTAGTAGAGAATCTGTCATGCAGTCACATGAGAAAATTCAATAATTCAAGGCTTTATACAGTACTTAACTCAATTGAGATGATTTCTTTTCAATTTGTGAATGATGGATGTATTTGTTTTGCCTAATTTATAGTGTAATGTACCAAGTTTCTTCGATCAGTTTTCTTAATCCTCTTATACTTTTAAGGTCTATTTTGGAAGAGAATTATGGGTGGAAAAAGCTTATAAATAAAGGAGTTCACACATTGAAGAAGCCGCACTATTGGTTTATGTTTTTAGTAAACTATGGCATTTGGGCTTGCTACATTTTGAAAGTACTACAATTTGACAGTGGGCATGATATTCTGTTTTTGTTTCAGACTTTCAGTTGTGTTATATTGATCCTGGAGTTACCAGTGGGGAGGAAATGAAACCACTGAAGAGAATATATAGTGCATAATTGCAATGTATTGTGTTCTCTGTTAATGCTTCTTTTAGGTACTATTTATCTATTTCATTATGTTATTTACCTCATTCGATCCCTTTTCTATTGCACTGTATGAAAAAATATATATTTAAAGGTTATTACTTGAACACCAAATGAAAAAAATTACAGCTGTATGTTTGTCTTGTAATTTTGTTTAGCAAATCAATATATTGAAGTTTTGTGAAAGTTAATCTGCAAGATTAGCAATCTCACAATCCGATTATGTAATTCTCAACTTAAATTACAAAAGGTCATGATTAGAGTAACCAACTAAAGCACAATTGCAATTTAATTCCGCTCACAAACTTGAGTTGCATTGAGTATCCCATTTAGAGCCTATAGTTTATCATTATAGCATTACAAAAAATGTATAGAACTTATTAAAAAAAAATGTATAGACATACACGCTCTTAGAGGAAGAACATCATTATCAGAAACATCAGAACATTTCTCCTTGCATTCTCTCAATTTTGTTTTGTTTTGTTTTGTTTTTTTTTTATTTTTTTTCCAGGTCCAAGAAAATCCTCTCAGCTCCAAAAACTTTTTGCAGATTATACCCATTAGTCAAGAAAAGTAATTCTTATCTAAGTTTTGAAGAATAAATTCATTGAAATGGTTCATGGTTATCATGGACAGATTTTTTTAGAAAATTTTATTCATAATTGAGAAGTTTCTAATGCATATTTATACAGTGCAATTGGTTAGGTAGATTAGGTAATGTTAATCATGAATTAACTAAAAATTTCCATGATGATTATTATTGCTTAAAAGCTAATCCATACTTAATATACATTTCAGTTGATTTAAAAATCATCTACATCTATTATTGCTTAAATTCTATGAAATTTTTGTGCTTTTAGATAGTGCAATTGGTATTGATGCTTGACTTTTATACCCAACTTTAATGGCTACATTATAGTGATTTTTAGTTATTTAAGTTGAATACCTCAATTTATCCTAGCCAGGGACAAATGATTTATTATTTGGATAGAGAATAAAAGGATGATTCAAAGAGCTACAAAGATAGGATAGCAACAGATTGGCTATTGTATTAAAAGTTGGCATGCATAGTTATATTAGAAATGCGTTTGAATTAATATATGGCTTGGTCAATTAGGAATCACACCAAAGCTCTAAATGGAGTTAGATATGTGTGTGTGTGTGTGTGTGTGTGTGTGTGTGTGTGTGTGTGTGTGTGTGTGTGTTACATTTGTGTTTTAACATTTGATAGCAGTACAATGCTTACAGCAGAGCTGTTTTTGGGTTTGATTAACTCAAAGACATGTAACTATAAATATCTTTCTTAATAGTTCAATTATTGATGTCCAAATTAATTGAAAACAATTATAAAGAATTAGGTAGATGGTAAAGAGTAAAGCACCCTGTAGTCTGAATTGCTCTATACTAGGAAAGGGATTTCAATTGGAATAATATGCATGTTGCAGGAAGTGCAAGGATACAAAGAGGAAAGCTTTAAGACAAATAGCTTAAACTCAACAACAAAAGTAAGATGGAATATTGTATGCAATAATTATGTTGTACATTGAGGATATTTTTATTGAATTATGAAGTAACTATTCAATTTATTTATTTTTATTTTCAGCAAAAAAAATTGTCTAACAGTATATGGAGTCATGGTATTTTTTGTGGTGTTAAAGTGATAGAATGACTTTGTATATTTTGTGGTGTTAAAGTGATAGAATGACTTTGTATATAGAAAGTAGACACCTCTCTCTACATGGTCTAAAATTTCGCCAGTTGGTGCAGTCCTTGCAATATTCTTTTGTTTTTAATCAATTTTTTAAAGTTTCTATGAGACTACTTACTACTATAGTCTGATGTAATTCATTACTACTATAGGATTTGAATTTCATAATATTTTAATTATTAATTATTGTTAGTTGAAGACACTGATACTTGCTTCTAGCAAAAACAAATACACCTATTACATGCTTGAGTGCATGTGTGATGAAGAAAGACGATTTTTTTTTGGTCTATTTCAAATTTTCTTGAATGAACAAGTAATTTCAAGATTAGATTTCATAGTTTTCTTTCTTGCAAGTTTTTTTTTTAAATACTTTTTTTGGTATTATCTAACTATAAAATGTTTAAATTTTCACCTACAATTTGTCTTTTGTAATAAATAAGAGTGTCCCGCACATTGTGTGGGTTATAAGCTAGTTCGGTTATAAAAGTAAAACATATTTGTACTTTATATACATCATAAAGGTACATATCAATGGAGATAAAAGATGATATTGTATCATTTTTATGTTTAATTGATACAATGCATGCACATCCTTTAAAAAAAATTAGGTTTGAGCATTATCTTAGCAGGCTAAGACCTGCCAATGTAAAGTCTATTTGTATTATTCTGATTAGCTCATTAGCTCAAGTGAACAATGATGAACACGAACACATTATGGTTGTTGATTGTAATATATATTTATTTTCCTTTCGACATTGTGGTTGTTGATTGTAATATTTTTTTTTATTTTCCTTTTCAAGTGTTAGGAAACTGTGAATTAATTTTGCCAAGTGAAGCATACAATTTCTTTACCATAAACAGTCCATCTTGGCAAAACTAATAACTCCCAAGGCGAAAAGTTTAGCTTTGAATGGTATTGGATTAAATTGAAATTCTCTCTCAACCTGTTCTTTTTAATTTTGTGGAGTCAAAGAATCAGTAGAGCTGATACATTGCTTTTTGGCCTTTATATGCGTGACTTCCACATTCTTCCTTTAGACTAGATTTTAGTCTGAGTTTTAGAGTCCTAGAAAAAAAAGATGTGTCTCATGAAAAAACATGTCATTGATGATGGAATTTATATAACTATTGATATCTATTGTAGGCATATATTGCAATATTTATGGTTTGAATTTATACAATACCTGTGGTTGCTCATTTCCATTATTGTTGCAACCCAAGATAGATTTCTACTTGTACTTTCTTCTTTTTCTTTTCACATTCATATATGTGGTGTTTACAATTACTTGATTCCAAATAAATTTGTCCTTTTCAAATTTCATCCAATCTTAATAATTAGTAGTTAATGATTGTTAGTTTATTAGATTATTTGCTTATGTATAGTTCTAAAAACATCACTTACGACTGCACTTATGTCAACTTTCAACAATAACTTTTTCTTAATTAATTCATAAAAATTATTGTTGGTTTTGTTTTTATATGTTTGTATAATGTTCTCAATCAGTTTATAAAGTTTGTTCATAAAAATTTTCTACAAATGAATTATTAGGGAGATTAGAGAATGAGTTGAAGCTTATGCAAGCACATGACCAAAAAGTTAGCTTTTGTTAAATTTATCTATTTTACTTATATGTAAGAAAACAGAGGATTATGAGAATTAGAGATCTAATAGGATTATCAAATAGTCATAATATAATTGTAGGATAGCTTGTGTACCTGAAATTTGGTTCTCTACAATCCATCTATTTAGTTTGGTATTGATCTTTATGACATTCGGAGAATCTTGATACCAAAATTTGTGCTAAGTTTAATTTTATGTGGAAGGTGAGCCTAACTTGATGCAAAATATGTATTCTTGCATGATCAATTTCCTTTGTACTTATTGTTGTGTGCATATATTGTACTTTTTGATATGAAATTGTTGTTCATTTTTAGACAGGTTTATTTTTGGCTCAATTTCAAGAATTATGTGTCATTCCTATTTGGTGATCCTTTATTGAGCAAATTCAGCATATTGAGAATTTTAATCACTTCAAAAGGGTTAACATGTCATTGAAGTGAATATTATGTTCTTTCAACATTTTGAGAGTATTTCCAAGCGTGAAGATAATTTACAAAATGTTATTTTTAATGAAATCAACGATTTAGTAATCTTTCTCTAATTGTATTTATTACATTATTTATGATGAGAAAAGTGTATTTTTAAGTGGCACTACAAGATAGAGTTTGTACTTTTGACCAAACTCATTATTATTATTATTATTATTATTATTATTATTATTATTATTATTAGATTGGAGAGCAAAGCGTATTTTTAATTTCTCATATTTAATAGTTTATCCGTGCGTCACACGAGTTAGCGACTAGTAATAATTAATAGCCGAAACATTTGACTTTTTGTTGACCGCGACTCATTACGCCACGTGGCTACATAAATTACTGACACATCTATGATTAAAATCACAAACAATTGTATCTTTTCAATTAAACGTTCACCTTAAATAATAATAATAATAATAATAATAATAATAATAATAATAATAATAATAATAATAATAATAATAATAAATGCCTATTATTACAACTAACTAGAGATACAACTCTTAGGGGTAGTAGTTATAAATAAAAATCACTTCATTTTTATATGGAGAAAGTTTCTCTCCAATCTGAGTTGGAGGAAGACCCTCCAAACTATGACATGTCAATATTAGGGAGTGACATCTGCCATCCACTAAAACTCAAACTCAAGTTAATGGACTGTGATAACGCGAGAAACTCAAACTCAAGTTAACGAGAGTTATCTCAAAGTCTCAAACGCTAGCCACTCTCCCCTGATGGACATAAGTATATTTCCCTCTCTTTTTTATCAAAAGAACAATTATTTCCCATCGAAAATGCTTAGTCCCTAAACCACACCAGTCACTCACAATCTCTCTATCTTCTTCCTTCAGTCTTATACAGCTCAAATCCCTTCTCCATCTTCATTCTTTTCCCTTTCTTTCTTCAAATCCCTTCTCCATCTTCATTCTCAACCACACTCAACCAATGCTCCCTCCGCCTGTCCCCCCTGATCTTTCCATTGTTTCCGATTCCGATAGTCCCACCCATCCACCACTCTTCGCCATTCCACCCATCCAATCCCTTCCCTCTTAGTTGCCGCCACTCCCACCAAACCTCTCTCATTCTACCGTTCCCACTCCCTTCCCCCTTCTCTCTCTCTGCCTTCCCCATCCCCCGCCCAACTTGTCGCCGCCGAGAACCACCTCTCCATGCCCTTCTTTTTGTGGCAATCTCAGTGATGAAGACGATTATTTTTGCGGTTATCTCTGTGATGAAGACAAAGATGATTCTTTTGGTGGTAATCTCTATGACGAACACAAAGACGATTCCTTTCGCAATAATCTCTATGATGAAAACAGAGACGACTGCTCAACCGTTTGCAAGGTTTGTTTTCCATTAGCAGATTTGAGATTTTTATGCATTGGTTTGTTATTTCTATTGTTGTTCATTGTTTGTGATTGATTTTCAAAGTTTGAATATTGGAGCTTGCCTGATCTTAGTTGAGTTTTGTAGCTTCGAATTCTGGTGGATTTTCAAAGTTTGCTCTTGAGTTTTTTCTTGATTCTTGTGGATTTTCTTTTAAAAGAATTTTTTGGAGGAAAATGTTTAAATGGGAAATTTTTTTGAGGTTTTGTTTGTTTGGATTGGAAATCTTTGTAACAGTATAAGGAAAATTGAGACTTTTTTTGGGTTGAAAAAACTTAGCTACAGTTTTACTTAGGTTCATGTAAAAATTGAGAAATCTAAATAGAATTTAGAGGATTTCATTAATTGAGAGAGAATTACAAGAATTGGGAAAAGAATGAATGAAATCAATACATAAGGTGCTCTGTTTTATATACACAGAAAAATATAACTAACTCCCCAAAGGCGCCAAAAAAAAAAAAAAAAACAGTTATTTGAAACTTCTAGAAACTGTATACGTGTCAGTCTTTGAGTAACAACCTCCATGATTCATGGAACTAACTCCATTCATGATGTGGCACTGCCTCAATCAGTTCCAAGACTTATGTGCTAATCAAGGCATCTGATGCAAGCTTTGTGGTCTGAGCAATGCACTCCTCATCAGCAAATGCTGCACTACTTGCTGCCCTCGCGGCTTGACCAGTGCATCTAGCATCAGCAACTGCTGCACTGCATGCTACTCTTGTGGCTTGGCTAGTGCATCTCTCATCAGCAACTGCTGCACCACTTGCTACCTCTGTGGCTTGGGTTTTGCAACTCTACTGTGGGATGTTGCTTGCACTTTTAAAAGTTCACTAATTAAATTCAACTATTTAGGGGCAAATACATAGTTAAATTTAATTGGAGAACATAAGGTACAACATTGAACCAAGTGTATCTATGTTTTGTTCTTTTTTGTAATTGGGTATCTAGAAAAAAAAAGTATATACTTACTAAAACAGGTAATGTTTTCAGCTTAGATTTGAGGCTTTCTTTGTTATTTGGAGTTATGTTAACTATATGAAAATGTTAGTTTTGTATCTTTGTTGAAGTATTTGTTTCCTTTACTTAATTTGCTAGGAAATTAACCTGTTTTAGGTGGGACATGATAATTTCTTCCCAACCATCATTGTCAAATTTTGAGTAAAATTTATATGAGGTTGATAGAAAAGAAAACCATATCAACAAATGAACTTTGATATTTACTAGTCACACTATTTTGCAATTTAAATCATGTTGTTGTGTATCTACAGCCTTTTCCTCTACTAAATTGGTTTGTGTTGGCTAAATGGGTATGCTAGGTAGCTTGTGCCTTTTTTCTAAGTTGGTTTACATGTTTTTTTTTTCTTTTTCATATGCAAATTTATTTTCCTAATCTGCTTACTTTTTTTTTTTTTTTAATTCAAAAGGAGGCTCAAGTAGTACCTACTCATGGAAGCCCAAAAAAATCAAGCATTGCAATAGATGCTCCAAAAATTGGCATGAAATTTGATTGTGATGATGGTGCATATGAATTTTACAAAGATTATGCCCACCAAATTGGCTTCAGTGTACGGAAACAATTTATAAAGAGGGGAAATATGGGCCAAGTCATAAGGAGAACATTTTGTTGCTCAAAAGAGGGTGAACGAGGTGTTGACAAACGCCAAGAACAGGTACATTTTCATCGCCCAATCTCACGAGTAGGTTGTTTAGCACAAATGACATGTCAACTTCAAAAAGATGGTATGTTAGAAGTTGTTTCTTTTCATGAACAACATAATCATGAGTTTGCCCCTTCACCAATGAAACATATGTTAAGATCAAAAAGAAAAATTGCACCTGCTCAAAAAGCTATTTCAAATGATGCAGAGAAGTCTGGAATATCAATAAAACAAACTATAGATTTATTGAGCATGCAAGTTGGTGGTCATGAAAATCTTGGTTTTTTTGGATTATGACTATAAAAATCATGTACATCGTGAGAGGAGATAGGCTTTGAAGAAAGGTGATGCTCGTGCTATGATGGAATACTTTCATAATATGCAATTAGAAGATCCATCTTACTTTTATTCAGTACAAATTGATGATGATGGTCTAATATTGAACATATTTTGGGCTGATGCTAGATCAATAGTTGATTATGGCCACTTTGGAGATGTTTTGTGTTTTGATACAACTTATAGGACAAATCAATATGATCGACCCTTTGCTCCATTCATCGGGGTTAATCATCACAAACAAACAATCATTTTTGGTGAAGCTTTACTTTATGATGAAACCATAGAGTCATTTGAGTGGTTGTTTAAAACTTTTTTGAGGCAATGTCAGGGAACCAGCCAAAAAATATACTTACAGATCAGTCTCTGCAATGGCTAGGGCAATAGCAGAGGTATTTGTTGAATCGAATCATCGTTTATGTGTATGGCATATTTATCAAAATGCTGCTAAGAAACTAAGTCATGTATTTAATTCATCAAAGCAATTTGCAATTGATTTGGGCCATTGTATGTATGATTATGAAGATGAAGATGAATGGCTAGTTGCATGGAATAATATGCTTGAGAAATATAATCTTACTAATAATAAATGGTTGTGTGGGATATTTGATTTAAAAGAAAAATGGGCCATGGTATATGGTCGACATATGTTTACTGCTGATATGAAAACCACCCAACGTAGTGAGTCAATGAACAATGTGTTGAAGAAATACTTGAAATCGAAATATAATCTTTTGCTTTTATTGGAACATTATTCTAGAGTCTTGGCTGATAGGAGACGTCAAGAACTACAAGCTGATTTCAAAATGAGGCAGACAACACTAGTTTTACAGCTTGATGTAGAGATATTGAGACATGCTGTAAAGTTGTACACCCCAAAAATGTTCAAAATGTTTCAAGATGAATATACGAAGATGGGGGATTGTACAATTTTCAAGGTTAGTAAATCTGATACTATCATTGAATACAAAGTTAAATATTGGAAAAAAACTCAAGAGCACCTGGTTAAATATGAAGCCTCAACAACTAATGTTCAGTGTAGTTGCATGAAGTTCAGCTTTGTAGGAATTCTTTGTGTCCATGCTTTAAAGGTTCTTGACAAAAAAAAAACATTAAAATACTTCCAACTCATTATATATTGAAAAGATGGACACAATATGCAAAGGTTGGTTCTATCAAGAATTATCATGGTGTTGATATTAAAAGTAATGCTCAAGAGTTATTGGGAAAGCGTTACTCTCATTTATGTCACAATTTTCGTGAAGTTTTCATACTTGCAGCAGAGTCTGAGATAATGTATGATTATGCCAAAAGATGTTCTGACACATTATTGAAGGATTTGCAAGAAATGAGGAAAAAATGTTATTCCTTTAGCCTGGGGGATCAGACAGAGGTCCATGATGAAGTTGTTCTTAGGGATGTTTTACAAGTTGATAATGGATGCCAATCCCATGAGGGCATAACTTTTCAAAATATACATGGGATTAAAACAAAACCTACTGTTGGACGTCCAAAATCAAGGTTGAAAGGCGTGTTAGAATGGCCAAGAAATCCTAAATCTCAAAGAAAAAAGGCATGTGAGTCAAGACAAATTCAATCACTTGGATGCCGAAATAAAGTAAGATATGCTACATTGCACTATAATATATGAATCTATATGTTTATAAATTTTTTTTTAAGTTTATGTGACAATTATTCTTTGCACATGTTATAGGCCAATTCCTCAGTTGACATTAATTCTCTTGAAGAACATAGTAATTTTGAACAAGTTTCACAATTGGTGGATAATTTCACTCAGGTATGAATCTTTGGGTTTGAGTTTCAAGTTTCACAGTAAATGGAATTAGATTTATTTGAATTTTGAAATTGTTTGGGAGTCGATTGTGTTTTGGATTGTGAATAAACAAGGCTTAGATAGAGCTACTTATACTTAAGTCTAGATTTCATCTCCTAAAATCTATTATTCCTTTTATTATCTTTATCCTTTTATTTCAACTTGGTAACACTACTTAAATCCTAGTTCTATCTACATTTTCCTTTTAATGAAGTGCTGTCAAAATGCCAACTTATGAAAAGCCCACTGCCCACTTGTAATTTTTTGCTTGTTGCATTTTTTTTGTTTGGCTGAGTGGTTGGCATATGTGATAGGCCACAAATCAATAAATAGCAGTAGATGGGGTAGTTCTTTGATCACCACAACATTGGTTTGATTATCTTGATAGCTTTTATGGAATGCATGCTGATGGTCATAAAATGAAAACTCAAATTTCCAATTTCAGTAATTTAAGAAGTTTCACAATTTCAGTAAGGTTTGGTTTTCTTTTTCATAGGAAATCTGGTCATGCCTTATCCATCTCTTGTGCTTGAAGGAAGCAATTAATGTGTGTTAGAATTGTAATTTGAATTTATAAGCTAATCTTGCATCACCCCCCCCCCCCTCCCCCCCCTTTTAAGAAGGGAAAAAAGAAGGAAATGTTTCCTTCTCATAACAAAGCCTAATTGACTATGTGGGAGAATTAGTTATAAGAATTAGTTCATATATATATATATGTGTGTGTGTATATATATATATATATATATATTGAATGAACACCTCACTACTTGAAATAATAAGATAAACATGTCATTGACGTAAATTTGTTAAAATGTAAAATGTAGGAATCTATCTTTTGTAGTCATTTGGTTGGACAAGACTATGTTGTTGGACAAATTGTTGAGACAAATCAGGTATGCATATTCCTTGTGATTTTTGCTACAAATTGAACCTATATTTTTCTTAAGTTTTTTTTTTCATCCATATATTTATATTTGGTGGCATATTTGCAGGTTTCAGTAGCTCCTGATAATAATTTATAATCCTTGGAGAGTACCATATTGGAGACTTTTTGAACCATATTTTTGTAGAGCATGTCTTACTTGGCAAGCTAGTCAATATTTTTGGACAATTTTTTGCACAATTAATGGACAATATATGGCACATACAAATGACAGCTAGTGGACAACAACATATTAGACAATTTGTTGGAAATAATATCTAACAATTTTTGTAACTAATGAAGCTACTCAAACATGTTAGGTTCTATATTTGCATGTTTGAGTAGCTTCTAGTTAGGCACTAATGATATATGTAAAATGACAAATATTTTTAAATGCAATGGAAATGTACATTTCTATATGTTAAGATCCATATGTGCATAACTGCATATTATGTAATGAAAAGTTTTGTATATGCCTTTTTTGTTTCATTGTTAGGAGGTGTTCATTTTTGGATTTTATGTTTCAAGAGCATATCAAAATAATTTACTCATTAGCATAAATGTGACAAACCATAAAGCAATTCTGGTGAAGGGGAAGCCTCATATTTTATAATGTATACTAATATTTACTCTTAATTTAGCAAATATAATATACATTCACTACAAGTATATTCTAATGAATGTTTTAGACCAACACATGATTTTAATACTACGAGGAATCCAAGCACGAAGGAAATGAGTGAATTTATCAACCATATTCATATTCTATTATTCTGTCTACTTTTGAAAGGCACGGTAGGATGTAAGACATAATTTTCCTTTCAGTAACTTTTCATTTTTATTAATTGAAAAAGTAAAAATGATACATGCATCTTAGCGTTATAGTAAAGTAATTCATAATCGTTTCATAAGATAATTCATAATTGTTATCATTATGAACTTAAGTTTATATATAAATAGCAATAAAAGATTTCTAATTCTTGCACAATCATGTTTCTGCATATATTGCTTTTTTGTTACAAAGTCCAATGAAATTTTTTTTTGGGTTAAAAGACGATAACATTAAACTATAAAGCTACATCCAATTCAGTACAAAGTCTGTTAAAAAATACACCATTATAGTCATCCTCCAAAGCTTTAGCTAAGTCCACAGGCAGACTTGTAAACAAAGTGAAATCTAGTTCTTGGTCAGCACCTATTCTAGCCATCAGATTAGCGCCTATTCTAACTTAACAATAAGGCAGGGTATATTCAAGCTACAACACAACATAAGACCATCCCTAAGCCCCCAAAGTTCAGTAGCAAAGCTGTTAGTTGCTCCAATTGTCTAGTTTTGCGGACTGGATTTTGTGGTGAAGCCACACAATACATAAACTCCAATGTTTGGTTGTAGATCTCCATAGGCAAATTTGGATTTGGATTTTTCCTGTTGAAGACATATGAATTTCTGCTCTTCCATATACTCCACACAGCAAAGTTGATATAACTTTTGTCTTCTACTTCATTTTCAGTTCTTGGTTTTCTTATCATTTTCTTGCTTACCGTTGCTAACATCCATCCTCCCATTCCCTATTTGTTGAAATAATCATGAAAAAAAAAAAATTAAACATCTTATAGATGCAAACATTACATGATATGACATATATGATAAAAAAGAAAAAATATAATAAGGCCAATGGTGAATATAGTTTTCAAACATAACTTATTGAGGGATAAAAGCAATGTGAGAGCTTCTAAACCATAGTATAGAAGCTTGTATTAGCTAGTCACTTTCTACAAAAATACAGTACTCAAACCATATGTACATGTCAAATAGCCCATGGTTTTTTTTTTTTTTTTTTGGATAATGGGAATTATATATAAATGAACCAGTAGCACTCAAATTTGTAACATTACAAAGTCCATTACAAAGTTTAGTGCAAAATTTCACAAAGGAAAATCCAACAATGCCATTTTATACATTATGGTTCTTGATTAGTGTTTTTCTCCGGTTTGATTTAAACTTTAATCTATTCAAAGAAACTTATTTTAACATTTACAAAGCAAAAAATAAAGTTTGAACTTGAAACAAAGAAGGTATGAGCATAAAAAACCTTAAACTGGCCCATAAAGGATAAACAGGAGTAGCAATGAACAACTACATGTAATATAAAACACTCATACCAATTGTTGTTCCTAACAAAAAATGGTGCCTGCATTTTCAACAAGTTGTTTAGGCCTGATTGACTGATGGAAAAAATTGATTAGCCCTCAAGAATCACATGAACTGGATGTTGGAGCGGAATTCCAAAATCTTGCCGACAATGTTATCACTAGAACAGCCTTTGGGAGCAACTATGAAGAGGGAAAAAGGATATTTGAATTTCAGAAAGAGCAAGCTAAATTGGTGCTCAAAGCCTATTGGAACATATACATCCCAGGTTCAGGTACAATATTATATAGGGACAAATTTATAGGCCCAAATCAGGTGTGTCACAAATAGTTACTAAAACCTTAAATTGGGGAAATTTGTAGTTGACAGAAATACTTGCTTAACAACTTGTGAAAGTGATTTGTGATGTTTAAATAATTCCAATTGGGGGGTTTTAGTCAACAATTCAGGGGATTACACATAAGCATCAAAATAGGACATTTTCTTTTTCCTTATTATTCTTTTGGAGTGAGTATTGAATAAGCAGTGAAAGGCACTTGATGCACCAAAAAATAGCAGATGATTTTTTTTTTGTTAATAAGAGCTTTCTATCAGTATTTGTTTATTTAATTTTAATATCAACTTAATTACAGCTTAACTGCCTATTTGTACAGATTCATACCCACTACTGAAACCTGCAAATATGCCACCAAATATAAAGGATAAACAAGAGGGGGCAAAAAACCTTAGACTGGCCCATAAAGGATAAACAGCAGCAGCAATGAAATATAAAAACACACACCCACACTGCCAATAGATAAAAATGGGTACCTTCAATAAGGGAAATTTCATTGACATTAAGTTATTCATTGTCTTCGTCACTTCTGTATCTGGTGCAAAAGCCAAATACTCTCCCTTTGCCAACAATAATTCTAAAACTTGTTGGAAATGAGGGGATTTTCCTTTGCCCACTTCCGCAAGCATTCCTTCCTGGATATACCTGTTCCAGTTCCATAGAAACATAACGGCATTACTTCCAAACAAAAAACCATTTTGTCTCGTCCTTTACTTTCCTTTCATCAAAATAAATATAAAAATTCAGCAACTAAGATCCCTTTTTCGCCTAATTTTGAAAGGAAAACAACTACCCTAAATCCATTTTGTCTCGTCCTTTAATTTCCTTTCATCAAAATAAATATAAAAATTCAGCAACTAATATCCCTTTTACGCCTAATTTAGAAAGGAAAACAACTACCCCTAAATTTCTTTACTTTCTTGAGCAACCAATATGAAGGATAAAGAAACAGTAACAATCAAGATGAAAAGGGTTGATGGAAACTCACGGCTGTGCAGGGTGAATCTACGTATCGACTTGCGTCCTAGCTGCTATTAACAACAATATCGCAACTGTAGGAAGCAATATCTGCCAGAAAAGAGAGGGATGGGGAACTGATTTACTTGCGTTGAAGGAGAGAGAGAGGATTGAGAGAGGGTCTGGAACAAAAGAGAGGGATGGGGAACCGATTTGATTGCGTTGAAGGAGAGAGAGAGAGAGGACTGAGAGTCTGGAACAAAAGAGAAGGATTGGGAACCCATTCGCTTGCGTTGAAGGAGAGAGAGAGAGAGAGAGAGAGAGAGAGGACTGAGCGTTTACGGAGGCTAACGTTTGAGTTAACTCCCGTGTCTGTTTGCATTGGGCGGAAACGCGTTTGCGTTTCCGCGTTTCCAGCTTATTTTTTTTTTAAGCCTACATGTGTCACTGTTCATTGGCCATGAACAGTGATTCTAGGCTAATGAACAGTGACATTTACTGTAGCAAACAGGAAAAAAAAAAAATAATTTTTTTTTTTCAGTTTTCAGTTTTCAGCAAAATAAGCGATATCCAAACGCATACTTAGTGGGATGGCAGATGTCACTCCCTAATATTGACATGTCATAGTTTGGAGGGTCTTCCTCCAACTCAGATTGGAGAGAAACTTTCTCCTAAGGTGAGATAACTCTCCTCAAATGTATGGTAAATAGAAAGTGGAGTCTCCTTTCAAAAAAAAAAAAAAAAAAAGAAAGTGGAGTATAGATTAACGTAGCACAGAATTTGTATCATAAACTCAAAGGAGTAGGTAAAAATCACTTACAAAAATCAGTTGATTCTATTTTCTAGAGTAAGGAAAAACTCAACTAAAAGAAATAGTCAAATTATGCCCATCTTAAACCCAAAACAACAGATACATTGACATATTTTTTAAAGACCTGAAAGATTGTTTCTGGCCTGAAATGCCTACTAAGTTGATACTTAGATCATTGTAGAAAAGAGCAGTTCTATAAGAGAAGGATGACAAAGGATTTGATGGTGGGAAAAATAAAAAGCAAAAAAGAAAAAGCCGTTCTATGAAAAAAAAAAATAGGGAGGAGTTTTATTTTATTAAAAAGAAGTATTTTACAGGCTCATAGCACCTTATCACCATTACGAAAGCTTCAACCTCCATGAAAATGATGAAATCTGTCAAATGTTGAGAAGAATGCTTCTGCAAAATCTTTTGACAAAAAAAAAAAAGGAAAGATAGAAGCACAATACTGGCACAGTGCTTCTGCAAGATTTTTTTGTTGCACAAAACATATCATTTTTATTGTTTCTGTGAGTGAGACTAAGAAGAGGAAGAGAAATAGATTTATGAGGAAGAGAGAGAAGGGAGAAGATATTGTTGTGTAGGATTGGGAAAATAAAAGATAAGGCATTGGGAAAGCAAAAAACGTTAAATGTGTGGATGGGGAACAATTCAAAATAGGAGTTAAAAAAGAAAAAGAAAAAGAAAAAAAAGAGAGATAAAGATTAGAGAATTAATAAACCGGGGAGAAGGGAAAAAAAAAATAGAAGAAAAAGGAAAATACGGAATCAACTTGGGAAATTTGATAAGTATAGGAATTTAAAAACCTTTTCACAACAGAACACCTGAATTCGGCCAAACCAAGTTTTTTCGAAAAAAAAAAAAAAAAAAAAAAAAACTTTCGGCTTGACGTGGGTTCTTTTGTTTTCGATGTTGGTAGCCTTACCCCTGTTTTGGGCTGTGGCTGAACAGGGTATACTTTTTTTTCTATTTTTTGACCGAAAATGATAGAAGTATATTTGATGAAAAGAGGAATACAAAAGTGTGTCTGAAGAGCTAGGACAGGAAATGGACCAGCGTAGGCTGGTACCTAGCTACATCAGATGGAAAGGTAAAATAATAAAATAAAATAATACAATGTATTAGTTACTTGTAAATTGTTTGGTTATTTTCAATAAAGTTCTATCTCTTATTTGAGAGAAAAAAAAAATCCTTTTTTTTAACCAACTGGGGATGTTTAGTGAAGTAGTTTAAAAATTGTTGTTTGTAGTCTTTTAAAATATGTGTGGGTGAAAAAGTGTGTGAAAATAGGTGAAATGTTGTTTAAAAATTGAAAATTGTTGTTTGAAAATACAAACCAAACAACCCCATTCGAACCTACTCTTTGGTGTCTCTGATTTTTTTTAAGTATTATTATAAAATAGGTTGAGCCATATTCGATGTTCTACATTATTTTCTTTTCATATCCAGTTTACATTAAAAAAAAAAAAAAATAGGTTGAGCCATATCCAGTTTACATTTAAAAAAAAAAAATCTAAGCTTTTCTTCATTTGGATCCTTAAAACTTTTGAATAATTAAATAGTTTCACTACTAGTCAAAATATCCACCTAAAAAATACTCTAATTTCAAATAAAACTTAGATTTAACAAGAAAGAGATTCTTAAACTCATACCTCAATTGTGCAGTCAAACCTTCTTATTTTAGTAATTTGGGTAGGCTCCTCTCTCAAAATATCTGTCACTATACACTGACTTAAATTAGACTACATATAGTTAGGGTTTCAACCTTATTTTCTAAAAAAACTCCTTAGAAATATTAATTATAAAATTGAACCCATAAACAAATTTACTTAAATAACCTTCCTTTTGATCTTTTTTTTTTTTTCTCCAGGTACTACATTACCAAATACACATAAATCACTAATTATACCCAAAAGATTATGACCGTTCAACAAACACATTTTCGGTCAATAGACACATTTTCATTCAATATGCACCTTTTCATTTAATATGCACATTTTCGGTCAATAGACATTTTTTCATTCAATATGCACCTGTAATATATATCCAATATAAAGGGTTATGACTTTTCGATAAGTACCTTTTGGTATATCCAATTTGAATGGTTATAACCTTTCAATAAACATCTTTTGGTATATATATTGCAACATATCTTGTATATAACTCTCTCTCTCTCTCTCTCTCTCTCTCTCTCTCTCTATATATATATATATATATATATAACACAAATTAAACTAGAGACGCAACATTATGTCTTTTATCCCTTCCCACAAAAAATTAATAAATAAAACAACAATGTGTTTTTTTATCCCGCTTCTAAAACTCATTCAGTAATTATTCCTTTGCATTGCACGGGTTAGCGACTAGTATATATATATATATATATATGTTTATATAACTTACTTAGCAATAGACCGTACATAGTCATGGTCTATTAAATAAATGACTTATATTTTTAGTTATATGATTAGGTTTTTTATGGTTATTCTTATTAGATTTCTCATTTTTTACACTAAATTAACTCATTTGGCACAAAAATTAGAAACCTTAGATTAGATGGGACATGTGCAAAAAAATAAACTCTAATTGAAATCCAATTTTTACATTGAATTAACTCACTTGGCATGAAAATTTAAAATTTAAATTAGATAGGTCATGTCGTGCAAAATCAGACTCTAATTGAATTCCAATTTAAAATATTATATGCATGGATACATTTAAAAACAATTATAATTTTATATATACATGATTTAGAATATAATTAGATCTAAACTTTTTGATTTTTGCACCAAACAATTTACTTGCCAGAAAAATTAAAAAATTATATGGGACACATGATGCAAAACTGAATTTTAATTAAAATTCAATTTAGAATCTAATTGAGTTTAGACTTTTTGACTTTTGCTCCTAATAATTCACTTGACATACAAATTTTTAAATTAGATGTGACATGTGATGCAAAATTAGACTTCAATTTAGAATTTAATTGGATTTTCTCTTAGTTTTATCTATATATATTCTAAACTTTTTGATTTTTGCACCAAACAATTTACTTGCCAGAAAAATTAAAAAATTATATGGGACACATGATGCAAAACTGAATTTTAATTAAAATTCAATTTAGAATCTAATTGAGTTTAGACTTTTTGACTTTTGCTCCTAATAATTCACTTGACATACAAATTTTTAAATTAGATGTGACATGTGATGCAAAATTAGACTTCAATTTAGAATTTAATTGGATTTTCTCTTAGCTTTATCTATATATATATATATATATATATATAGACTAGTACTAGTATGTAAAGAGAGAGAATAGAATGAGAGAGGACAAAGAAAAATAACTAAAAAAATCAAATAGAAAGCTATAGTAACCATGTAGATATACATGGTTATTGTAGCAATTTTGAAAATGCACAATTTTATATAAGGACTGATGTGGGTAAATTTTGAGTAAAAATATGTAAAATAATACACTTCTTGTATTATAGAGAAACGGATGAAAGTGCGCTAATGATCTGGGGGCTACTGCATTTATGCATTGTATAAATGTAATAAGAGGGAAAAATATAATGCACTAATTATTTACATAAATATAATACCTTTTTTAAAAGAAAATATTATGGGGAGCCATTTTCCTCTTTCTCTCATTTTATTTTATTTTAAGTAATGGGGGCTATTTAGCTCTTTCCTTCCTCCCTCTTGCACTTATACGGTTATATCTATATGTATAGGCAACATTAATTCTTGATTTGAAAGTTCAAGTAAAAAAAAAATCAAACATATGTATAGGTAGTATCAATTCTTGATTTGAAAGTAGGTAGTATTAATTCTTGATTTGAAAGTTCAAGTAAGAAAAAAATCAAACATATGTATAGGTAGTATTAATTCTTGATTTGAAAGGTCAGGGAAGAAAAAAAAAACTTATGTATAGTTAATTAGTACTACTTCCGTCCCACTTTAAGGGAACATCATTTATTATCTTGTCTACATTTTAAAAATGTATAAGTTTCCAAAACTACCCTTAAAAAAATTTATCAAAAAATTGAATTAGTAAATTAATAGGGGTATAATAGGAACATTAGTAAATTGATGACTTTTATTTTTAGAAACAGGATAATATTTTGGGATATCTTAAAATGAAATAAAGGACAAAAAAAGTGGGACGGAGGGATAGCAATTGTCCTGTTTCTAAAAAAAGTCAGACGGAGGAATAGGTATCTCCATTCAATTTAGATATTGAATGTAACAAATTGCAATTGAGTATTAATTCTTGATTTGAAAGTTCAAGGAAGAAAAAAAAATCAAATAGAGTACTCTCTCTAAGTACTCTCTCTAATTAATATTCTTTCTCCCGTTTAATGTATACACCTATATCTTCACTTTGTTAACAACCTAAGGAAGAAAAAAAATTAAATAGAGTAGTCTCTCTAATTAATATTATTTCTCCCATTAAATGTATACACCTATATCTCCCAACTGTCAAAAGATCAAAGACAAAAGGTCAAAGAGGAGGTTGGGGGGTTAACCCCAACCTATATCTTCCATTAAATGTATATCTTCCATTAATTAGAGTAGTCTCTCTAATTAATATTATTTCTCCCATTAAATGTATACACCTATATCTTCCAATTGTCAAAAGATCGAAGACAAAACGTCAAAGAGGAGGTTGGGGGGTTAACCGTTAAGGACAAAAGGTCAAAGAGGAGGTTGGGGGGCCAACCTCCTCTTTGACCTTTTGTCCTTAAGGCAAATACTAACGGTTAACCCCCCAACCTCCTCTTTGACCTTTTGTCTTTAAGGCAAATACTAACGGTTATTTTAGCACCATTATTGTTTTTTTTGGGTCACCACTTAAGGAAGTCATAAGTTAGAAGCATACTTATGCACAATAATGATAAATTTTAGTGATACTTTTGAAGTTAGCTTGGATTATTAATTAAACATATAGGATATAGTTTGATCAGGATATTTAGAAGTATTTAAATAGTTTTTCTTTGCAATTTTCATAATATTGGTTACGCCAATTTTCTCATTACATTGCTATTACGTATATAATTTTAAAAATCATTATTAGATACTACATATACAATATCAATTTACAACTATTGTCTGTGAAATTCTACTAAAAACAACACAAAATAAAATAATAAATAGGTCAAAATCATTTAGTATTTCCTAAATTGAATGGGGATAGGTGTATGAGATTGTTTACCTCAATTGCAATTTGTTACATTCAATATCTTCGCATACAAAATATCTTAATAGAAATTGTATAAAAATTATGCTTATTAGTTTAGAGAAAAAATAACAACAAAAATCTAAACAATTTAATTTGTATGGAAAGCTAACAAAAGTAAAATCCAATTTTGATTATAGTAGAATTTTCTTTAAACATTGGTTTAATATATTCTAAAGATGAGTTCAAGTTACACCTAGTGTAACTTTATAAGAGCTACACTTTTTATGAATCATTGATTATTATTAGGTCTAAGGGACAAAAAACACCCATAGTAATGTCATTATTACTCCCTAGAAATTAGTAATTTAGGCATTAACTCTTATTATTAAAAAAAAAAAAAACACAGCATTAACTCTCTTTTGTTTTTTCTTCCCCATGGTCAGAGTTAAATGGGCTTCAATCAGAGACACGAATCATAAATGAGCAGCTGGGGAAGATTATTACAAAGGGATTCATCACTTTCAATAGCCCACCAGCAATCAATGGGGAAAAATCTGATTCCCCTATCTGTTGGTGAGTAAAAACTGTCATATGCATTGCATGTGCGGGTTTGTCGTCCTAAAAATTATGAAATAACTCCATATCTTATGTCTATGTAAGCGTCTCTAGCACAAGTTAGTTGTTAGTATTGATTTAATTTTCTTTTGATTCCTGCTGTTGAGAATCTTACTTTGATGTGTTTAAATTGCTGAAGAATCAAAAGTATATAGAGAACTCTATTGTGCTATAAGCTGATATTGAACTTTGATTCCTGGGATATTATAAAAAAGATTTTGTTTCTATTCCCATTAATGAAGATTAAAATAGTACTTTTTTTTGTTAGGGGTTCCATAATATTTAGTTCCAAGAGTGAACGTATGACTCTAAATTTAAGCATGTGTCCTTTTGCCAAGAGTATTCCCTTTTACTGAATAAATTAGTTATTAAATAAAGACATATGTATATATGAATTGCCGCTGTAGGCTTTTTTTTTTTTTTTTTTTAATAAGAAGAGTTAATGCCTAAATCATTAATTTCTAGAAAGTAATAATGACATTATTATAAGTGTTTTTTGACCTTTAGATCTAATAGTAATCAATGGTCTAAAAAAAGTTACACCTTTTGTGAACCAATAATTACTATTAGATCTAAGGATAAAAAAAACACTCATAGTAATATCATTATTACTCCCAAAAAATTAGTGATTTAAACATTAACTCTTTTTAAAATAATGGCTTGCACATCTTGCTGGGATGGTCAGGTCAGATGGGCGTCAATTCGTGTCACATTTGGGCGGCTCCCTTGTTCAATGCTAGGGGAAAAGAATGAATAAAATAAAATAAAATCAAAGGAAGGAAGGTACAAGGAAAAAAAGCATCTAGAAGTGTGATATCCAGCTTATCTTCCTCTTAATTGAATATATAAATTAAAAGTTTTTTCTATAAATAATAATTATGAATAAAGAATTCCTTTGATTATGGTGTTGCCAAAGCTGACCACATGGGACGAAAGGTAGAACTGGGTAGACAGGCACATCCATGTTTGAGAATGGCCAAAAATGACAAAGGCAAAAAGTCTAAATATTTCTTATTCCAATTCGGTAGTATTGTCATGTAGTTACAATCCAAACCAAATAACATCAATCTTGCAAAATATTGTGACATAGTCAGTACACCAACAGTACTAATAAAATATATCAATACAAGAAAAAGAAAATTAAAGCAAAAACATCATATTTCTCAAGCAAACCAAACCAACCCAAAAACCCATTTTCAATTTCAAACTCATTATTCAACCAAGACCTCAAACCTCACAATAAAAGAAAAAGAGAAAAAGAGACAAGAATAGCAATACCCAAACAACCATAAACACACGCACACACGCGACACAACCGAGAGAGAGATCGCAAGAGCAAAACAGAGGTTCTGACCTATGAAGGCTGAGACCGAGGTTCTCGGCGGCGGCGCTGGCGTCGATTAGAAGCGGCGACGGCAGCGTGGTGTTGAGAGTGATAGAGAGCGAGCTCGAGGGTTCCGCGTTTGAGAGTGAGAGTGAGAGTGATAGCTATAGGTATCTGGGTGTTGGAACATTTAGGGATTTTTTTATATATATACCAACGCCCTAAAGCTGCGTTTTTGCCTATAAAGGCGGCTATAGGGTTCTATGGCCGTGTTTGGCAAACACGGCTTTAGGCACCTCTCTGAACCCCTCTAGCCATGTTTTCCAAATGCGGCTTTAGGCAGAAGTCCTGGAGCTGCGTTTTATTGATGTAAACGGAGCTCTAGGATCTATATGGCCGAGTTTTTCAAACGCGGCTTTAGGACTTATTTTTAAAAAATATTTAAATGTCTGAAATGGGCCTAGAGCTGCGTTTTTACATTGACAAACACAGCTTTCACGTTGATCTAGAGCCGCGTGTAGAAAACGCAGCTCAAAGCACTTTGGAGCTGCGTTTTTTAAAACGCAGCTTAAAAAAACGCAGCTTAAAACTGAGTTTTTTGTAGTGATTAACTCTTTATATAGTTTATATAAACCATACGATTGCCACCAATGTTAGCCAAACAAAGAGAAGTACATAGGGTGATAATTTTAGAGTACTCATTGCAGAAATAGAACCGACTATCATCAAAAGTTTAAACAAAATGTTAACGATATAAAACTATCAAATCATACAGGTCCTAAATTGACAATTACTACTGAATAACCCATTAATCTAAGCACTTATGACCCACCCAAACCCCCCAGAAAATGTACACATATAAAAAACAATTACTAAATGAACTTCAATTGGTTTGGGTTATAAAAAAGCTCTATGCTTCAAGTACATCACAAAAAACAAAAAAATTACAATGACATTAAATTAGGGAAATCTTACTAATATACATCCATTGAGGTAGTTGACAGTGCATCTCTCTATTCTTCAAAGCCACAGCTAACCAAAACTGCACATGCCATGGAAGAGTTGCAAAAAAGAGAAAGAAAAAAAAGTGTAGAATGTGTTTAATTTTTAGTTTCCTTTTCTTTTTTTCATATTTTTTTTTTAATAATTTTGTAGAATGTGTTTTGAGATTTTGGTCAATGTAATTGTCGGTTTGGGAGGTCTGATGGTGGTTAAAAGGCTGGGTACAACAGCTATCACACAATGAAGAAAGTAAGAGAAAATTAAAATGAAAAAAAAAAAAAAAAAGCATGGTCACAACGTTTTCACGACAAATCTTAGGTGATAAGTTATTATTTGCTATTATAGGTAGGCAAAAAAATAATTTAAGTTGTAAATTTAAGTTAGAACCAATAACCCTTACTATTATGAAAATGTTGTACAAAAATTATGGATGTAATCCTTTTCATTTTAATTATAAAAATTATCATATTAACTGACTTATTGACTTAAGATCTATCTTCTTAATAGAGATAGATGAGAATAACATTTTGAAAATGATTTCAAATGTCAAAAATTAAAATAAATTTTTTTGAACATTATAGAGAAGAATTAAACCCTATGTATAAGGGATTTTTTTTTAAAGAAGAAAATTAATTAAATAAAAAGGGCTAATTGAAGGTAAGATTTAGTAAAGTTTTATTATTTATGAAAATCCTATAAGGATTATTTTTATTTTGCGTTACATTTGACTTCGCATAAGAGATCTGGGATTCAACTTTTACCTACACTAAAAATTGATTGGTGTTTTGATCTGATGATAAAGAAATATCATTAGAAGCAGATGCCATAGGTTATAAAACTCTCTAAAAAAATAAAAAATAAACATGGGTTTAAATCACACTAAATAATTAATATTTTAATTTTAATTGCTTAGCTAGAGAGATAGACAATGAATCTTTATATTACTAAAAGCTGAAGCGTAGAGTTTAATGCTGCTGCACTCACGTTGATCCACGTCAGCATCCACGTCATTATCTTTTTTCTTTCCATTTTTTTATAATTATTTTTAATATTCTTTTTATTTCATATTTACATTTCTCCAACCTTTCTCCCTTCTTTACCTTTTCATCTCCCCACAATTTCTCCAACTTTTCTCCTTCCCTCACCTTCTCATCTCCCCACTACCTTCTACATTAATATCATTCTTCATCTTTCTCTTCATCTTCATTTATTTTTGTTTCTTCTTATTCACACACTCTTACTATAAATTTGTCACTATTTCTTTCATTTTATGCATAGTTTTCCCTTACGAAAATAATGTTTTCTCTCTCTCTCTCTCTCTCTTTCTCTCTCTCTCTCTCTCACACACACACATACACACACAGACACACACACACACAAACTTTTTGGGTGGATTTTTATTTTTTATTTTTCTTGCATCTTTACTTTATGTTGATAATTTTTTGTATTCTTTAATCTGCTTTAGGTTAATGCGATTTAGTTTTTATTTTTTTTAATTGTTGTGTTTTTATTTTTTCTCTGTAATTGTTAAATGTTATCTTCTATTGCGTTATAAAGGATTAAATATAAAATATAATATTGCATTTAATGCTGCTGTGTTCACGTTGAGCCACGTCAGCGTCCACGTCATTATCTTCTTTCTTTCTATTTCTTATAATTACTTTCAATATATATATATATATATATATATTTTTTTTTTTTTCATATTTTCACTCCTCCAACCCTTCTCCCTCCCTTACATTTTCATCTCCCCACTACTTCTCCAACCTTTCTCCTTCCCTCACCTTCTCATCTCCCCACTACCCTCTACATTAATATTATTCATTTTTCTCTTCATTTTCCTCTACTTTTGTCTCTTCTTATTCACACCCTTTTACTATAAATTTGTCAATATCTCTTTCATTCTATGTATAGTTTTCTCTTATAAAAAAAAGTTCTCTCTCTCTCTCTCTCTCTCTCTCTCTTTCACACACACACACACACAAAAAATTTTTGGGTGGATTTTTATTTTTTATTTTTCGTGCATCTTCGCTTTGGGTTGATAATTTTTTATATTCTTTAATCTACTTTAGGTTAATGCGATTCAATTTTATTTTTTTTTAATTGTTTTTTTTTTCTCTCTTTGGTTGTTAAATGTTATCCTACATTGCATTATAAAGGATTAAATATAAAAATATAATATTATTCTACTACATAGCATGATTTGGATAATTTAATTTGGTAGTTATTGTAATTTGATAACCTGATTTTAATAGTGCTCAATTTAGATGTTAAACTATGAGACTTTAATCATTTTTGTTTATTTTTTAATCTATCCTTTGTGGTGGACAAAGTATTCTTAATAATTGTATTAGAAGTACTCTATAATGCCATTTATTTAGAGAAAAGCAAAGGTTGGCTAAACAAAAATTATTGGATGAGAGAAAAATTTTATCTTTCACAATTTTTCTTTAATTATTATTATTATTATTATTATTATTATTATTATTATTATTATTATTATTATTATTATTATATAACAATGCATATTGTCGGCACAGGGGCCCAAGATCATGTACCAGGCCACGCGACACTTGGAATCCTAAGATCACACGTTGGGCCTTGTAGGGGTAAAGGCCCAAAGACGCCCACCAGGCCCAATTATGTCCGAGGACGACGCCAGCTCCGAGGAGATGAGGAGCAAATGCACGGACTCCTAGAACCTATTATCGCGTTCTGGAACAAATAAAGGCGGTCGAGGAGTAGACCTAACCCCTAATGAGTGGAACTCCCTAAAAATATCTAAGGAAAGGCTGCCACCACCACATTAAATGTGCTGCACCTACTCTTCTGATCGTATTAATGTGGAGAAGACCCCTAAACAGTGCAGCCTTGGTTACCGCAGCTCACAGAAGGCCACAAAGTTTGCAGGATGGGACATGCACTTATGAAAAGACTCAGATAATCAACAAGTGGAGGGCAGAGATAATCCAAAAATCACTATATAATATAAAGGAATCCTACTAGAAAAAGGAGAGAGAAAAAGGAGAAGAAAAGGACAAGAGAGCTTGTGAACTAGATATAGCCAAACTGAACCTAATCTCCTCGGACCATAGCCGAGGGCAGTTTATTGTATAAAATCTTGCATTCTATCATTTCTGGGCTAAAAGTCTATCCAGTTGATTGTTGAGTCCATTCTAGCCCAGCTTTCGCTTCCCATTTCTCTACAAATTCATTATTGTTGGGCTTTTGGGCTGGTTCATTCTCATTTGGGCTAGTACGCCAGAAACGTGTCCTTACACATATATAGAAATTTAATTCTTAGAATTTGCTAATAATTGTTTATTTGATAATATGTTTTGGGTGGACGAAATTACAATTTCTACAAAGAAAATAACCTTAGTAGATTATAAACAATAAATTGTTTTCCTAATTGGCCCAATTAATCATAGTTAAGTTTTATTAATTTTTTTAATTACTTTTTCAGTGTTTTGGATTTTAGGCAGTAAAATAAGTTTGAGAAAGTTTGTTTAAAACTAAAAGAATAATTTTCAAATTTTATATTCTTTTTAATAATTCACAAAATGTTATAAATAACTTTTATTAAAAAATAAATATTTTCGTTAACTTGCCTTTTGAATTTCTGAGAAAAATTATATTTTTTTTCATTTTAGTACGACAAAAATTATTAGATTTATGATTTATGATTATTTCTATATTATATTTAGGATTATTCTCATAATAAATATACATTACTCTTTATTAAATTAGTTTAAATTTTATAAATAAAATAAATAAAACCACCATAAAAATAATTTTCATGCGCAACGCGCAAATTCGCGGCTAGTTAATGTTAATATTTAAGCCGAGGGAGAGAGAGTAACAAATGCGTATAGGTTTCTCTATATAAAGGGGGCTTTCAACATGTCGATCGAAGACCACAAAACTAGGCAGGTCTACTTTTGTTCGTCTTGTCTTGTGGGCCAAATCCACATTGGTCTGAAGTTCCAGACACACAACACCAGCCTTGAGTGCTACAGCATTGGGAAGTGCAAGACCACAATATCTTGAGGTAGCCCCATATGTATATAATGTAAATGGTCATTTAGAAGTTCTTTTTGAAGGGTTATAATTATTTTGTACAATCCTAACTTTGATGTTAAAATTATGAGTGCTCAAAGATTGGTCATAATCACTGGCAGCCGTGCAGTTCTATTGAAGCAAAAACAGAATGTGGAGGCTGAAGATAGGAGAGGGTAGCAATGATCCTTACCTCTTTAGCACAAATAACTTTGCTGGAAGACAAACATGGGTGTTTGACCCTGAAGCTGGTACCCCAGAAGAGCGAGCTGAGGTTGAAGAGGCTCGCCAAAATTTCTACAAGAATAGACGTCAAGTCAGGGCCAGCAGTGATCTTATATGGCGAATGCAGGTACCCTTCGAGCCTCCTGTCCTCCTAGCTCTCCTCTCTCCAATTTATACTGATATGGTTTTCTCCACAGTCCAAGTAGTGATTTTTGCTTTTTTAGCTATGAGTTTTTAATTTTGTGTTTTGTATAGTCAAATCCTATACATCCTATATATAGAAGTTCAACCGTTGTATTATTATTATTATTATTATTATTATTTAGTAATAATCGCATCTTTATAGTTATAGATATTCTCTTCCTCCATTTGTTTTTGAAAGTAAGCTAGATCATTTACGATTCAAATTTTGTTTTTCTGAATCAAGGTTAATTTACTTGATATATAATTATTACTTTCTTCTTCTTTCATGTTTTCCTTCGTTAATATGAAACGAGGGAAAGCCAGAATTTTAATTGATTGAGGTGAGTCAAAGTTTGAAAATACTCTTTTCCATAAAAATCTAATCTAATATCCATTTTGTATTAACAAAATAATAAATACAATAATTG
Source organism: Lithocarpus polystachyus (assembly GCA_033629205.1). Classification (NCBI taxonomy): domain Eukaryota; kingdom Viridiplantae; phylum Streptophyta; class Magnoliopsida; order Fagales; family Fagaceae; genus Lithocarpus; species Lithocarpus polystachyus. Next base: position 81,319,187 of record CM066166.1, read on the forward strand.
TTTTTGAATACATTGCAACACAATTTTCTATCATAGTGGAACTTGACTTCTTTTAAAATAAATTAATGAGAGAAGTAGATTGTGGATATAGTCATACATAACCGCACTAGTAAAAAAATTATATTAAGTAGATAAAAAAAATGAACAAAATTTAGTTACAAAATTGATCGTAGCTTAAGGCTACAACATTACTCAACATTGTTAACATTTTTACATATTTCGAAAATCTAACTGTTGGATTGTATGTTCTTTGCGCTCTTAATATGCATGTCAAATTTTGTGCCAATAGGAAATTATTTACTATATAATCTATATGATTATATTTTATACATAATTTTAAATTCCAAAACTTATAATTTAAATAATTTCTTGATGACCTTGCTATTGATCTTTAATTTTTTAGAAATTTTATAAGCATAGAGGATATATGAAGAAAATGTAATTCAACAGTGGATTTGTCAAAACTCACCTCTAATGAAAAGATATTGAATAAGGTTGTGGTCTTAAGTTACAATGAATTTTATAACTAAACTTTGTCCAAAAAAATAAAATAAATAAATAATGAATTAATGAGAGAAGTAGGCCAAAAGAATAAATAAGTATTAAGTTTAGAATAAAGTTCAGTTACAAAATTAGTTGTAGCCTAAAACTATAACCTTATTCAATAAAATAAACATTATTACATATTTTGAAAATCTAATAACTAAATTAAAGATTATTTACACTCTTAATACACATGTCAAATTTTGTGTCAATCGGATATTATTTACTATATGATTTATAAGTTTATATTTTATGCATAATTTTAAATTAAAAATTTTTCAATTTAAACAATTTATTAATGATATATCTATTGATCTTTAATTTTTTGAAAATTTTGCAAGTATAGAGAATATAAGAAGAAGATGTAATATAATGGTAAATTTATCAAAATTTCACCTCCAAAATATATTAAGTAAGGTTGTAATTTAAGGTTGTACGTGATAGTGGCTAAAGGGGAGGTTTTCCTGCCTCTTTAATTGAAGAAATAAGGAGCATAGGATGAGAATCTGACCACATAACGGAGGGGATATGGATGCAATTTTAACGTGTTCAAATGAGGGCAATTTTGTACCGTAAGAAGTTGAAAACCGATTGGACATTTGAATTTATCGATTGTGATAAGTAAAAAATTGAGATTTAAACAAAAGAAAGATGATAAACATTAGTGTGGATGGATGAAGATTTGTGATAACTGATACAATTTGGATTAAAAAAATTTTGGAATATTTTAAAGAATTATTAAAAAAAAAACATAAAAATTTTGGGATAAGACTGAAAAACGTTTTAGTATTATTATTATCATTATTATTTTGATAAAACATAATTGAAACAAAAAAAAAAAACATTTGTTTTTAGCTAATTAATACGTTTTAGTATTTTTTTTTTACTTTGTACCTGAGAGGTAGTGGATTCTATTTTTTGAAGAAGTAAATTTTTATTTTTCTTTTTGATAAACATAATCAAAGTATTTGAATTTTAATAGATAATAGATATAGATAGAAATCAGACATTTGAATACAAATTGATGGTGAGAATAAGGTTTTTTTTTTTTTTTTCTTTGATAAACATAATTGAAGTATTTGAATTATTATTTTTTTGATAAACATAGTTGACATAAAAAAAAACATTTTTTTTTAGCTAAATACGTTTTGGTTTTTTTTTTTTTTTTTTTGGAATGCATTTATTTATTTATTTTGTACATGAGAGGTAGTGGGTTCTTTTTTTTTGTAGAAGTAAATTTGTATTTTTCTTTTTGATAAACATAATTAAAGTATTTTAATTCAAATAGATAACAAATATAGATAGGAATAAAACATTTGAATATAAATGAATGGTGAGAATAAGATTTTTTTTTTCTCCTTTTGTACGTGAGAGGTAGTGGTTTTTTTTTTTTTTTGTATTTTTTTTCTCTTTGATAAACATAATTAAAGTATTTGAATTCAAATAGATAACAAATACATATAGAAATAAGACATTTGAATACAAATGAATGGTGAGAATAAGGTTTTTTTTTTTGTTTTTTTTTTTCCTTTTGTACGTGAGAGGTAGGGGTGTTTTTTTTGTATTTATTTTTCTCTTTGATAAACATAATTAAAATATTTGAATTCAAATAGATAACAAATACAGATAGGGATTAGGCATTTGAATACAAATGGTTAAAGAGAAAAACCTTTTTTTTTCCTTGTATATGTACATAATTGAATTTTTTTCCCCTTTTGTACGTGAGAGGTAGTGGTTTTTTTTTTTTTTTTTTTTTCTCTTTGATAAACATAATTGAATTATTTGAATTTAAAAAAATACAGATAGGGATTGGACATGTGAATACAAATGGGTGGAGAGAGAAAAAAAATTTTCCTTGTGTATGTACATAATTGAGTTTTTATTTTTATTTTTATAAAACATAATTTAAGTATTTGAATTCAAATAAATAACAAACACAAATAAGAATCCGATATTTGAATTTTTTTGGTATGTGAGACAGAATTACTCTTTCAACCTTTTTGCTTTTTTGTAGGAGAGAAAAAATGTTTTTTATTTCTTGTGTACGTACATAATTGAATTTTTTTTTTTATAAAACATATTTGAAGTATTTTTTTATAAAACATAATTGAAGTATTTAAATTGAAATAGATAACAAATACAGATAAGAATCAAACATTTGAAAAAAAAAAATTGTACGTGAGATAGAATTACTCGTTTAGCCTTTTTTGCTTTTTTGTAGGAAATAAAATTAAACTAAAGAATATGTTATTTCAAAATTTGTATAAGGATATTTTGGTACGCCAAAAGTTAAAGACGAAACAATGAAATCCTCTTATTAATAATATAGATTAATCCTAACATAAATTTAGTTAGCCATAGCTGAACATGCGTCAACTCCACTAGGACCTTTAATTCCATATAGATATTGTTCATTTTGAAAAATCAAGAATAAATAAATTAAAATCAATTTAAGATAAAACCCCCTATTGATTACCCCTAAAACTTAAGTGATCGTAATCATTTGATCACATCATGAAATTAAAACTTTGAACCTGCAACTGGAAACCTTAATTTCATATGTGAACCTTAAATTTGAGATCAAAGTACTTAGATCATTGGAAGCCACAAATTACTCTAATTCCTAATCATAAATTCAAAATGTTTTCAATTCATTGATTACTCTCAAATGAGTCAAATCTATATTAATTTTACCCAATTAAAGTTAGAAAACCCCTTTTTTTTTTTAGAAAACAAAATAGAAAAACCTAATTAGATGTACTGGTTACATATTATGGATCCAATTGTATTTAAAAATTACAAGAACGAAAATCCCTAATTTAATGTAATAAATATAACACCTAAAGATACAATTCATTAGACCGACTTAACCCAAACATAATCTAACCTAAGAGTTATGAATTTTAATTAGGATCCTTAGTTTTTCTTCTTAAGCATTCAATTTAATGGTTTAACGTCCAGAACACAAAAATCCCCTATTTATGCATAAAACTTAAAATTTTATAGCCGAAACATAAAAAATACAGTCTAGCCCTAGAGTTGAAATCTCTCAAGAATTCCTATCAAAGCACTAAGAAAAAGTGAATTGGATTCGTTAAAAGGGAAAAAAAAACTAACAAACCTTGGTATCTTTTAGTGTTCAAGTGAATTGGTTAAAAAGTGTCATTGCTCAATGAAATTCTATGGTATTAGTCAGTTTTGCTACTGCTCATACTTCTAGAGCCTCGGATATTGTTGACACTGACACCATCCTTTCTTTAATTTACAAATTATTGCAGTTCTTGAGGGAGAAAAACTTCAAACAAACAATTCCACCAATAAAGATTGAGGATGGAGAAGAAATCACAGATGAAAAGGCCACAAATGCATTGAGGAGGGCTGTCCATTTCTTTGCGGCCTTGCAGTCTAGTGATGGTCACTGGCCCGCTGAAAATGCTGGCCCAATGTTTTTCATTCCACCCATTGTGAGTTATGTTGTTGTCATTATTGTTCTATATTGTGATCATCATAGACTAGTTAATGACATGCCTGCCACTGAATTATTTTGCTGTTCATCTTCATCTAACTGCTAATTGTCTATACTAAATCCAAAAATATGCAGGTAATATGTTTCTACATTACAGGACATCTTAATACTATGTTTCCTGCTGAATATCAAAAAGAAATCCTTCGTTACGTATACAATCATCAGGTACATATTCTTTGATGTTTTATTGAATAAGTAATTAGAGTTTTTGTGGAATTTGTTACTTTGGTCTTTCATTTCTTCCTCTTTTTAAATTTTTTTTTTTTAAGTTCAAACTTCATGTATAGCAACTATGCTAAAAAATATTAAGCAAAAAGCTAAGTTATAAATTTATCATTATTAATTAGAATGAAGATGGTGGCTGGGGATTACACTTAGAAGGTCACAGCATCATGTTTTGCACAGTTCTCAATTACATCTGTATGCGTATACTTGGGGAAGGACCTGACGGTGGTCAGGACAATGCTTGTGCAAGAGCACGGAAGTGGATCCTTGATCGTGGTGGTGTTACACTCATACCCTCTTGGGGAAAGATTTGGCTTTCGGTATGTCCTTTCCTACAAATTTTCACATCAAATTATGTTGGGAAAAATTCAATATAGCTATGAATAAATTTCAGTAAGCACAATAAAAGAACAACTACACAAAAATACAAAAATTTATATGAAAATTCTTTCTCTTAAAAGAAAAATTTACGGGAGAAATTCTGAATAATTTTACTATATTAAATAGAGATTATAACGCTCAGAGATATAACTTAAATAAAGAAAAAACTTTCTTTTTCTTTTCACTCGTAGTATATCTCTCACAATTTTCTCTTGCCCTCTATATTTTTCTCTTCTCTTTTGCTTGCTCCCACTCACGCAGTTCTCCAAGACTGCACTGTCCTCAGTGAGTCACTGGTTCTTCTCTTCACTCTTCTGGCTTTTCCTTTTATTTCTTCACCTTTTTCTTCTTTTCTTCCTTCCACACTCTTCAAATCAAGTCACAATAAATGCTAGCACACAAGCCTTGTCTTTTGTACATTATATTAGACAAAAACGATGAATTGAATTCTTCTCTTCACTTGGCCGAATGTCCTTGCGTTTTCTTCGGCCAATTTTTCTTCTTCCTTCAGCGTGTCCCACACGCTTAATGTCAAGTCTCATTAAGAGACACGGTTGGCATGAACACTTTAGAGACAAGCTCATTAAATGAGCTATTCCATCAAGTGTGGGCTGGAACCCACGTGTGCCACACACCCAACAAATTATAGTTATACATTGATAATAATTTGTATTGTAAATTAAAATCTAATTGTATTGCTTTCACCTAGAATGATGACTATTTGCTAGTAATTAACTCTATTATGCAATGTTGTAGATATTTGGCTTGTTTGAATGGACTGGATGCAATCCAATGCCCCCGGAATTTTGGCTCCTTCCTTCTTTTCTTCCCATTCATCCAGGTTCATACAATATGTACTTATTGCTTCATTAAATATATCATATTTTACAATTCTATTTAATTTAGATCCTTATTACATAGTGGAATATTTTTTGACACAGTTAGGATAATGTAGAAATAAGCCTTTGCCCCTCTATCAGATGCCTCTGCCACTGTTGAGGATTTACTCTTCTTCGACAATAGAACTTTCTATATTTTTATTTTAGTTAAAACTATATCAAGGATTTTTGTGCCTAAACTGTAGCCAAAATGTGGATCTATTGCCGGTTGGTGTACATGCCTTTTTCGTACTTATACGGGAAAAGATTTGTTGGTCCAATTACACCTCTAATTCTTCAATTAAGAGAGGAGCTCTATACTCAGCCTTACAATGAAATTAAATGGATGAAAGTGCGGCATCTATGCGCGAAGGTGAGTGTACCTAATTTTATCCACATGGTCAATACATGTGCACTCACATATAGGCTCTTAATAATTTCTTCATATGCATTGGTTCTTCAAAACTATTCTTACAGGAGGATCTCTACTTTCCCCATCCTTGGATACAAGATCTGCTTTGGGATAGCTTATACATATTAACTGAGCCTCTTCTTACATGTTGGCCCTTAAATAAGTTGGTCAGAGAGAAGGCTCTTCATGTAACAATGAAGCATATTCATTATGAAGATGAGATTAGTCGATACATTACTGTCGGAGTTGTGGAAAAGGTAATTCGATTCTGTAGTCAAGAATAGTGATTAACATGGCTAACTTAGGCTTTATAACATCAATACTAATGCCATTTGCACTTAACAGGCAATATGTATGCTTGCTTGTTGGGTTGAAGATCCAAATGGGGATTATTTCAAGAAACATCTTGCTAGGATGAAAGAATTCATATGGATTGCTGAAGATGGAATGAAGATGCATGTTAGTGCACATGTTTCTGTAAAACAATTGTGGAACATTTTACCTATTTCTTGAAGACTTAAATTTGAGTTTATATTGAACAATCAATGATGATATTCATTAAAATAATTCTTTTATAGAGTTGGTTATGTAATCAGTATATACATTTATATAGATTAATTTATCTCAATTTGAGTATAAGCCCAATTTCAGTATACAGAGCTTCGCTTTATATTTTTCTGTTAAAGGACATTGCAAGAAATATAGGAATTGTTGACCTTGATTTATGTCATCTATATGCAGAGTTTTGGTAGTCAATTGTGGGATGCGAGCTTGACCATTCAAGCTCTTCTTGCTAGTGATCTCACTAGTGAAATTGGACCTGTATTGGCAAGAGGGCACAACTTCTTAAAAATATCTCAGGTATGATTTTCAATTCTTAAAAAATGTCATTACCCAGTATTGATTCAAATATTTCAGATATGATTTTCAATTCTTAAACATTGCAAAGGTCAGGGACAATCCTTCTGGAGACTTTAAAAGAATGTATCATCACATTTCTAAAGGATCATGGACTTTCTCTGATCAAGATCACGGATTACAAGTTTCAGATTGCACTGCAGAAGCTTTGAAGGTAACCAACTTTGTTTAATACTTGATTGAAATCTAGTGTTTCCGTTACCCATAATCAATTGATTTGTCACCAATTCTCCTTTCTTTACAGTGCTGCTTGCTTTTCTCAATGATGCCACCAGAGGTTGTTGGTGAGAAAATGGAACCTGAGTGGTTGTTTGATGCTGTGAATATCCTGCTTTCCTTACAGGTGAAGATTAACTTTCCCTAGTGGTGTATCTTCATGCATACTTATTTTGAATTTGTAGGCATGTATAGTTCATTTATGTTACATTATTACAATAATTCTGCAACTATACATTTTCCCACAACTATTCTATGTGATTAAGTGTGAGTGGTGGAAAAAAAGTAATGGATCAATGTAAATGTGATAGGTAGTCAACCACCGTTTACCACATAAGATAGTTGTGTTCATGAATGGTGTGGTAAATGTTGTGGTTCTAGAATAACTAACATTATTATGGATCAACAATTTTTAACAAGAAGAAAATTAATTAACCAAATTGAGAGAGACTTTTATTTCTAAAGCTTCTTCCCCAAAATTATCTTTAGTTTTTAGTATTTTCTATTGTTATTAAAAAAAAAATCAACTCTTTATGCATAATGAAATTCACTTTGAAGGAATTTTGTTAATTTTTATTAATTAGTTGTTTGTTTATTTCCTTGTTATTTTACTATGTTTATGTCGACAATGCAGAGTAAAAATGGTGGTTTAGCAGCTTGGGAGCTTGCTGGAGCTGGGCATTGGATGAATGTTAGTACCTTAACCATATTGGAATGATGTTGAAAAAGTCTTTTGGAAATACATTAAATTATCTATGTCAATAAATTAATGCTTAATTATCTTTTCGTCAATAAGAGTGGCCCCTATGGATAAATATCACCCAATTTATTTAAAGATGAGAGATAGACACTTTAGATTATTTGGTCATGTTTATAGGAAAGCGATTAGTGCACTAATGAGAAAAAAATGAGTTGATTCAAGTTGAGAGAATAAAAAAAGAGAGAGCAATAAAATAATATTAATAGAATTAAGAAAAAATAAGACATGCCAATTAAGAAAGTAAAACAACATATGAGTCATATGGCTTCAGATAAAATATATTTATTGAAAAAAAAAAATACATGTGGCTGTCAAAACTTACTAGTCTATTGAGGATCCATTGTTGATCCTCACAAATTTTGGAGCTAAGTCTTGATTATTGTATCACATATTTATGAAAAATTAATCATGTATTTCTTTTTCCCTCTCAGTTGCTTAATCCCATAGAATTCTTGGAGGATATTGTTGAGTATGAGTATGTTGAGTGCACTGCATCGACAATCCAAGCTTTTGTTTTGTTTAAGAAGCTGCACCCAAAGCATAGGAAGAGAGAGATTGACAGCTCCATTAGAAATGCGGTTAGATACCTTGAAGACACACAAATGCCTAATGGTTCATGGTATGGTTCACTAAATATGTATTATTATAATAATTATTTTGGCTCTATATAGATGTATTTACTACAGAATAATTTACGTGATGAATCTTCCCTACAGGTATGGATTTTGGGGAATTTGTTTTATATATGGTACATGGTTTGCACTAGGTGGATTGGCTGCGGCTGGCAAGACTTACCACAATTGTCCTACTATTCGCAAAGCTGTTGATTTTCTACTTAGAACACAAAAAGATGATGGTGGTTGGGGTGAAAGCTATCTTTCGTGCCCAAACAAGGTAGGGTTTCACCAATCTATAAGCCTTCTGATTTTTTATCTTTTCATTATGTATGTTAAAATATAAATAATATATATATATATATATATATATGTAGAAGGGAAAAAAAAAGTAAGAAAAGTATTGTGATCCCTCTGAATGAAGTAAGTCATAGAGAAAAGCTTTTAGATGTTACACCATTAATGTGAAAAATATTAGAAAATAAAATATATTTTAGAAAATAAAAATAAGATACCATCATTAGGACATGAGAAAAATATTTTGTTACAAATGATTAGTGCTAATATATTATCTTACAAATATTTTAGAAAACAAATAACATATTATATCCCATTAAAAAATAGTTACGTGTTCTCGTGAATCTCATGGATATGTGACTAGTTCTATATAAAATCTTTGACAAAAAGTTAAATAACAAACTCTTTATGCTTAATTATATAGGAATATGTACCTTTAGAAGGAAATCGATCAAATTTGGTACAAACTGCATGGGCAATGATGGGACTTATTCATGCTGGACAGGTTAGTCTAGTCCAAAAATGATTTATTACATTTTGTGGTATCATATGCTTTTCTTGAATAATTCTAATAGATACAATTTTACTTGTAATAGGCTAAAATAGACCCGAAACCTCTACATCGCGCAGCAAAGTTGATAATCAATTCTCAAATGGAAGATGGTGATTTCCCTCAACAGGTATCTTCTTATTTGGCATTGCTTCAAATAACATAAAGAAAGAAAAATATATTAACAAGAAAAATTGCACTAAGGAAAATAATTTTGCCCTTGTCTAGTAAATTTTGCAATAGTTTGCACAAAGATCCAACTTATTGAAGCATGACTTTCTATTTCAAAATTCAGATAGAAAGGGGAGAAAGGAAAAAATTAAAACATGCAGTATATTATGCTTTAGTTTTACTTACAATAATTGTAGTAAGAAAAATTGTTGAAGCTTGACTTTCTATTTCAGAATTCATTTTGAAAGGGTAGAAAGGAAAATTAAAATATGTAGTATATTTTGCTTACAATACTTTCTGACCACTTATCACATGTTGTGATAGGAAACCACTGGAGTCTTCTTCAAGAACTGCATGTTACACTATGCAGCATATAGAAACATTTTTCCATTGTGGGCACTTGCAGAATACCGCAAGAGTGTTCCATTACCATCCATAACTATGTAACTCAAAGATGCATGGCGAATTGTTAGTTCTGTTGGAACCATTTAGTTTTCTGTGTCTTATCCATCAATAACTTCTCTCTCTCTCTCTCTCTCTTTCGCCGCAATTGATGACTATATAGAAGTTTATTAAATGCAGCTGAATAAATGGGAGTAAGATGTACAATATTATATGAAAGATTGCTATTTGTGATTAAACTTTTTTTACGACAACAAAAAACCTTCGTAAAAATTAGCTTTTTCGACGGCAAGTCTCTTTTGTCAATAATTACTCATCAAATGTTAAAACATTTTTTGTGGCAAAATGAGTTTGTCTAAAATGCCTATTATTTTTGCCAAAAATATGATTTGTTTTGGAGTGAAGTGTTCCTGCCTTACTTTTAACGACAACATAAAAATGTTCGTCACTAATAAAGTATTATTTATGACGACCAAAGAAAACCATCGGAATTATTAACACTTGTGATGGCTTTTGTGCGTCAAAAATACAAAATATATATTTTTTATGGTGTTTAATGATGCTGAAAATCGTCAGCGAGTTACATGGCCCTTACGTACTTAAGACCACACTTGCACAACACGAAACAAGAAGACCTTAGGAGAGTATCGGTGTGGTACCAGCCAAAAACCCTCCGAAGGTTAAGTTAGAGAATGCTCACAGCTCTAGAGTGCCAAAATTGGGGTAAATTATACGTACCTTGGTTTGTGAGGGTTTTGGAGTTTTTATAGTAGCATAAGGTTGACACTCGTTCCTTGGCCAAGAAGATGTTTCCTTGTGGGAGAGATTCTCTTTAACTCGCGTATTTTACAAAATCCTTTCCTTATAGGAGTCTTCTTGATTAGGGTTTATTGTAGGGCACAAGGTATACACACACGTGGAGCCCAAGCAAAAGACATGCTGGACCCGTGAAGAATTCCTTTTCCCCCGTTAGCTTCATCCCGTTAACTTCTCATTCCGTCCATGCCCTCTAGTCGTCTCGTCTATGCGTAGATAATCTTGAGGCGCACTTATCACCCTTAAGATGGACCATCAGGTTTGTGGAGTCATTTATGGGTTCATTAGCAAAGTTGTAGGTCCATCTCCTTTGACTTAGACTTTAAGAATTACCCTTATCAACTGCCTCCTACTCCACAACCACTTCAGCTCTAGCTGACAGGTTGTGGAGTTTGATTTGTAGCTTTTATAAACATTTTTTGAGAAACGAGACATTTATTGATTGATTCCTCGAGCAGCTATTATTAAATGTCAGAACATGTGGCTCAAGACAGTTGGCCTCGTTTCTGGACGAGGGTGTCATTTCGTCTTCCGTGCCCCTTTCATCTTATATATACCTCACCTCCTCCCTTTATTCTTCTCATTTCATCATTGCTGATCTTAGAGAAATCTAGTTGCTTTGTGAACACCTTGCTTTCGTCAACCTGCTAATCTCGTCTACTTTGCTACCACCGCCTCATCGTTTTTCAAAGAATTGCTTATTTCATAATTCCTTTTCTTTACTCTATCCCTTGTTTTCATTTTCCTAGTTAGTCATTAATTTTGTGGTGAAGCCATCAACTTAGGTTCTTCGAATACATCCGTCACTTGTAGGTAGAAAGATGTTTAGAGAAGCGACGAGTGAACAATTGTCAGTCCGTAAAGAAGCGGGCTACAACGAGGTCTTCCACTCAGGACATGAGCCCGAGGAAGGCTTTTTCTAGTCATCAAAAAGGGGAAACATCTGCTCGTTCTTTTGATGACGAGGCGGAGAGTCATGATAGGGAAGTTGGTGAGGAAGAAGGAAATGGTGGTGAGGTGGAGGGTGACGACGTAGAGGATGATAGGGACAAGGGTGTAGCCTCTGAAGAAGGGAGTTTTGGAAGTGACGGGGGTGGCCACACCCATCCATTTATTCTTCCTAAAATTTGGACCGTCAATGACTTTATACCAACGATGACGGCCGAAGCTTTTAAGGATTTACGGGACCGTTACCAAATCCCTAATCATATCTCAATCCGTCTACCCAGGAAGTTTGAAAAATGCTACTCAGGAAAGACTGCAAACGTTGGCATGTATGATGCCATGTTCGCGCCAGGGCTGAGATTGCCACTAACGTCACTACATTGTCAATTGGCTAACTTTTTAAGACTATCCATCAGCCAAATAGCCCCTAACACATGGAGAATATGTATCGGAGCTAAGATCCTATGGGGTCGTCTTAGTGGCAGGAATCGTCAGCTTTCTCTGAACGAGTTTTCTGGTGCTACAAGCCTCAGCACATCATCTCTTCCTAAGGGATATATAATTTCTTGGTGAGAAAGAAAGATCTTAAGCTAGTGTCCAACATGCCTGACTCCAACAGGAATTAGAAAGGTAGATATTTTTTTATTCAAGGGACAGACTGGGTGTGTCGTCAAGAAGAGTGGGTGACGATGCCTCATGGTTTTGACAATACTTAGGGCATCGTCAAAGATTCAGGTTTAGTACCATCTTCTCATTTGCTTTTTCCTTGTTTATTTTCCCTTAAGTTTTTAATGTCATCCACTTTCCTCATTTTTCAACTAGCGTTCGTCCTCTCATAACAGACGAGCAAGAAGCCTTCATCCGTCGAGTTCTAGAGATCCCTTTTGGCGAGCGGAGGTGTAGGGATCTAATCACCCTTAACACGTTGCACGCTTATTGTGGAGGTCCTAAGCCAACGCTAGCAGCCCATCGACTCAACACTTATTCCCATCGACGTAAGTTCGTACACCCTAGCTTCTTTTTATTGTCTTTTCTCGCGTCAGCTTATCTAAATCCGTCGCTTTTCCTTCGCAAAAATGGAGGCAGCCAGGCAAAGAGCCTTGGTGCGAGCAGCTGCTGCCAACAAGAAGAAGGAGAAGGAAGGGGCCTCCTTGTCAGCCCCCAAGAACATCACCAAGGTGCTGTCCAAGAGGAAAGGTGAGGCGAAGGATGACCATCCACTTAAAAAAGGACCGATCATCCATGAAGGCAACAAGCAGAAGAAGTCGTCTCCTGCCAAGCCCAAACACAGAGTGGGCAAAGGACTGATGACGGGGAAAGGTCCCATCACTGAGGCAAACGTCCGCCGTCTGCTTAATCACAAGGACCATGCTGTTCAGGTAATTAAGTCAATCATCGAGGACACGAAAATGGACCCTTGCGCTGAGTAGTCAATGGAGGAGCTAGGGGCATCAGGCCTTTTTGACCTCGCTCGAGTATGTGCTTTTTCTTTCTTTCTTATTTTTTATGCTCAATGGCTGACAGTTGTTCTGTCTTATCGGCGCTAGTCCGTATGAAGGCAATGCAGGATAGAGGGGTCGCCAAAGAAAGGGTGATTACTCGTCTACACAAGCGCATCAAGAACCTGACTGACGAGCAAGAGCAATACAAAGGTGCCCTTCGTACTCTCAATCGGGAGGTGAAGGAGCTAAGGGAAAAGCTAGAAGAGAAGGGTTATCAAAGGAAAAAAGAACAGTAGGCTAAGGCGGTGGTGGAAAAGGAGTTGACGGCTCTTCTTGGTTAGGTGGAGATGGCCAGGGCTGACGTTGTGGCAGAGTTTAAGGCTTCCCAGCCTTTTATAGACTCTTGTACCTTCTACTATGGTGAAGGATTTGAGGATTGCCTAAAACTAGTCAAGTCTGTCTACCCCAACTTGGATTTATCCAAGATCACCGTGGACGTTCCCCTGCCATCGACTCCAACATGCAACACCGTTTTTGAGGAAACTGACGACTCCACCCAGTCGGAGCAAGACCCAACGAATGATGATGTCGTCCTTGTGCAACCTGCCGTGGAGAAGCCCGTCACTATGCTGATTTCGTCCACCGAGGCTACTTAAGATGTTGAAAATCAGGACGCCCAGGATCCCCCTCCTTAAGATGACGGGAATCCTGCAGCTCAGGACATCAGGGACCCCTTAGCCTGGCTTTTTCTTTTATTTGTGATGATAATTTTGTTTATGTAGTTTATCCAATTTCCAGGCGATTCTTAGCGCCCCTTGGTGTTTTGGGCTTTATTTGTAAAAACTAAACTTTGATTATTATATTCGTCGTTTTCAGTATGTATGTAGATTTCCTTTTGTTGATGTGCATGTCCATCCTTCCTCATATGTTATGATTTATTCGTCCTTAAAAGGTTTTGGTAAACCGGGATGAACCCAATTGCTTATATGGACTCGTCCCCTTTTGGAAGGCACTTATATTAATAAATTCGTCAGGTCGTGAATAAACCCATCCACTTAAGGACTTGAATAATTTTAATTCGTCCATTTTTTGGATTTCCCCCCTTGCAGACTTGGCAATAAACTTGTCCACTTGTGGACTCAAATAATGTTTACTTGGACTTAAATAAATTTAGTTCGTCCCCTTCATGGATTTGTCCACTTGGTCTTAATTCCCTCTGCTTGTGGACTTAATAATATTAACTCGTCCACTTGCGAACTTTATGATATTAAGGCATCCTCATGGGATGAACTCGTCCATTGGTGGACTTTGTAACTCTAAGGCATCTTTATAGGATGAACTCGTCCATTTATGAACTTAATAATGAATTCGTCCACTTGTGAACTTAGTAAATAAACTCGTCCACTTGTGGACTTCGTGATGAGCTTGTCCATTTAAGAACTTAATAATGACCTTGTCCATTTTTGGACTTAGTAACTTTAAGGCATCCTTATAGGATGAACTCGTCCTTTTATGTACTTAGTAATGAATTCGTCCACTTGTGGACTTAGGAATCCTTATAGGATAAACTCGTCCACTTGTGGACTTAGTAATGAACTCATTCACTTATGGACTTAGTGATATTAAGGCATCCTCATAGGATGGACTTGTCCATTTGTGAACTTAATATTAAGGCATCCATAGGGGATGAATTTGTCCACCTGTGGACATAGTAATGAACTCGTCTACTTGTGGACTTTGTAATGAAAGAAGTTTTGTAGAAATAGATAAATAGCTGAATAAACTCCTCTTATTATGATAAACGCATGCATAAGTAGAAAATTTTTCTTTAAAGAAAAAGACCTGTCCTTTGGGCTTAATAAGTACTGTAGAAAAATTAATCATGTATTTCTTTTTCCCTCTCAGTTGCTTAATCCCAT
Organism: Lithocarpus polystachyus; assembly: GCA_033629205.1. NCBI lineage: Eukaryota > Viridiplantae > Streptophyta > Magnoliopsida > Fagales > Fagaceae > Lithocarpus > Lithocarpus polystachyus. The sequence goes on from CM066166.1 coordinate 81,334,202, forward strand.
AGAATTCTTGGAGGATATTGTTGTTGAGCATGAGTATGTTGAGTGCACTGCATCGACAATCCAAGCTTTTGTTTTGTTTAAGAAGCTGCACCCAAAGCACAGGAAGAGAGAGATTGACAACTCCATTAGTAATGCGGTTAGATACCTTGAAGACACACAAAATGGTTCGTGGTATGGTTCACTAAATATGTATTATTATAATTATTATTTTGGCTCTATATAGATGTATTTACAACAGAATAATTTACGTGATGAATCTTCCCTACAGGTATGGATTTTGGGGAATTTGTTTTATATATGGTACATGGTTTGCACTAGGTGGATTGGCTGCGGCTGGCAAGACTTACCACAATTGTCCTACTATTCGCAAAGCTGTTGATTTTCTACTTAGAACACAAAAAGATGATGGTGGTTGGGGTGAAAGCTATCTTTCATGCCCAAACAAGGTAGGGTTTCACCAATCTATAAGCCTTCTGATTTTATATGTTTTCATTATGTATGTTAAAATATAAATAATATATATATATATATATATGTAGAAGGAAAAAAAAAAGAGTAAGAAAAGTATTATCGTGATCCCTCTAGATGAACTAAGTTCATAGAGAAAAGCTTTTAGATGTTACACCATTAATGTGAAAAATATTAGAAAAAAAAATATTTTAGAAAATAAAAATAAGATACCATCATTAGGACATGAGAAAAATATTTTGTTACAAATGATTAGTGCTAATATATTATCTTACAAATATTTTAGAAAACAAATAACATATTATATCCCATTAAAAAATAGTTACATGTTCTCGTGAATCTCGTGGATACGTGACTAGTTCTACCTAAAATCTTTGACAAAAAGTTAAATAACAAACTCTTTATGCTTAATTATATAGGAATATGTACCTTTAGAAGGAAATCGATCAAATTTGGTACAAACTGCATGGGCAATGATGGGACTTATTCATGCTGGACAGGTTAGTCTAGTTCAAAAATGATTTATTACATTTTGTGGTATCATATGCTTTTCTTGAATAATTCTAATAGATACAATTTTACTTGTAATAGGCTAAAATAGACCCGAAACCTCTACATCGCGCAGCAAAGTTGATAATCAATTCTCAAATGGAAGATGGTGATTTCCCTCAACAGGTATCTTCTTATTTGGCATTGCTTCAAATAACATAAAGAAAGAAAAAGATATTAACAAGAAAAATTGCACTAAGGAAAATAGTTTTGCCCTTGTCTAGTAAATTTTGCAATAGTTTGCACGAAGATCCAACTTATTGAAGCATGACTTTCTATTTCAAAATTCAGATAGAAAGGGGAGAAAGGAAAATTAAAACATGCAGTATATTATGCTTTAGTTTTACTTACAATAATTGTAGTAAGAAAAATTGTTGAAGCTTGACTTTCTATTTCAGAATTCATTTTGAAAGGGAAGAAAGGAAAATTAAAATATGTAGTATATTTTTCTTACAATACTTTCTAACCACTTATCATATGTTGTGATAGGAAACAACTGGAGTCTTCTTCAAGAACTGCATGTTACACTATGCAGCATATAGAAACATTTTTCCATTGTGGGCACTTGCAGAATACCGCAAGAGTGTTTCATTACCATCCATAACTATGTAACTCAAAGATGCATAGCGAATTGTTAGTTCTGTTGGAACCATTTAGTTTTCTGTCTTTTATCCATCAATAACTTCTCTCTCTCTCTCTTTCGCCGCAATTGATGACTATATAGAAGTTTATTAAATGCACCTGAATAAATGGGAGTAAGATGTACAATATTATATGAAAGATTGCTATTTGCGACGAAACTTTTTTGACGAAAACAAAAAACCGTTGTAAAAATTAGCTCTTTCTTCAGCAAGTCTCTTTCGTCGATAATTACTCATCAAATGTTAAAACATTTTTTACGGCAAAATGAGTCTGTCTAAAATGCTTATTATTTTTGTCGAAAATATGATTTGTTTTGGAGTGAAGTGTTCCTACCTTATATTTTGCGACAACATAAAAATGTTCGTCACTAATAAAGTATTATTTACGATGACCAAAGAAATACCATCAGAATTATTAACACTTGTGATGGCTTTTGTGCATCAAAAATACAAAAATATATATTTTTTATGGTGTTTGATGATACCGAAAATCGTCAGTGAACTACATGGCCCTTACGTACTCAAGACCACACCTATACAACATGAAACAAGAAGATCTTAGGAGAGTACCGGTGTAGTACCGGCCAAAAACCCTCCAAAGATTAAGTTAGAGAATGTTCACAACTCTAGAGTACCAGAACTGGCCCTTACATACTCAAGACCACACCTATACAACACGAAACAAGAAGACCTTAGGAGAGTACCTTAGGAGAGTACCGGTGTGGTACCGGCCAAAAACGTTCCGAAGGTTAAGTTAGAAAATGCTCACAACTCTAGAGTACCAGAATTAGGTTAAATTATGCGTACCTTGGTTTGTGAGGGTTTTGAGGTTTTTATAGTAGCATAGGGTTGACACTCGTTCCTTGGCCAAGAAGATGTTTCCATGTGGGAAAGATTCTCTTTAACTCGTGTATTTTACAGAATCCTTTCCTTATAAGAGTCTTCTTGATTAGGGTTTATCGTGGGGCGCAAGGTATACTCACACGTGGAGCCCAAGCAAAAGACGTGCTAGACCCGTCAAGAATTCCTTTGTCCCCTGTTAGCTTCATCCCGTTAACTTCTCATTCCGTCCATGCCTTTTGGTCATCTTATCTATGCGTAGATGATCTTGAGGCGCACTCGTCAGCCTTGAGATGGACCATCAACTTTGTGGAGTCATTTATGGGCTCATTAGCAAAGTTGTAGGTCCATCTCCTTTGACTTATACTTTAAGAATTACCCTTATCAACTACCCCCTACTCCACAACCTCGTCAGCACTAGCTGACGGGTTGTGGAGTTTGATTTGTAGCTCTTATAAACATTTTTTGAGAAACGAGACATTTATTGATTGATTCCTCGAGCAGCTATTATTAAATGTCAGAACACGTGGCTCAAGCTAGTTGGCCTCGTTTCTGGACGAGGGTGTCGTTTCATCTTCTATGCCCTTTTCATCTTATACCTCACCTCCTCCCCTTATTCTTCTTATTTCATCCTTGCTGATCTTAGAGAAAGCTAGTTGCTTTGTGAACACCTTGCTTTCATCAGCCTGCTGATCTCGTCTAATTTGCTACCACCGTCTCATCGTTTTTCAAGGAACTTCTTACTTCGTAAGTCCTTTTCTTTACTCTATCCCTTGTTTTCATTTTCCTAGTTAGTCATTAATTTTGTGGTGAAGCCGTCAACTTAGGTTCTTAGAATACATCCGTCGCTTGTAGGAAGAAAGATGTCTAGAGAAGCGACGAGTGAACAGTCGTCAGTCCGTGAAGGAGCGAGCTATAACGAGGTCTTCCAGTCAGGACATGAGCTCGAGGAGGGATTTTCCTGGTCATCAGAGAGGGGAAACATCAGCTCGTTCTTTTGATGACGAGGCGGAGAGTCATGATAGGGAAGTTGATGAGGAAGAAGGAAACGATGGTGAGGTGGAGGGTGACATCGTAGAGGATAACAGGGACAAGGGTGTAGCCTCTGAAGAAGGGAGTTCTAGAAGTGATGGGAGTGGCAACACCCATCCATTATTCTTCCCAAAATTTGGACCTTCAATGACTTTATGCCAACGATGACGGCCAAAGTTTTTAAGGATTTACGGGACCGTTACCAAATCCCTGATCATATCCCAATCTGTTTACCTGGGAAGTTTGAAAAATGCTACTCGGGAAAGACTGCCGACGTTGGCATGTATGATGCCATGTTTGCGGTAGGGCTGAGGTTGCCACTAACGTCACTACACCGTCAGTTGGCTAACTTTTTAAGACTATCCGTCAGCCAAATAGCCCCTAACACATGGAGAATATTTATCGAAGCTGAGATCCTATGGGGTCGTCTTAGCGGCGAGAATCGTCAGCTTTCTCTAGACGAGTTTTTCTGGTGCTATAAGCCTCAGAACATCATCTCGTCCCAAGAAATATATCATTTCTTGGCGAGAAAGAAAGATCTTAGGCTAGTGTCTGCCATGCTTGACTCCAACAGGAATTTGAAAGGTAGATATTTTTTTGTTCAAGGGACGGATTGGGTGTGTCGTCAAGAAGAGTAGGTGACGATGCCGCATGGTTTTGACAATACTTGGGGCATCGTCAAAGATTCAGGTTTAGTATTGTCTTCTCATCTGCTTTTTCCTTGTTTATTTTCCTTCAAGTTTTTAATGTCGTCCATTTTCCTCATTTTTTAACTAGCGTTCGTCCTCTCATAACAGACGAGCAAGAAGCCTTCATCCATCGGGTTCTAGAGATCCCCTTTGGTGAGCGGAGGTGTCGGGATCTAATCACCCTTGACACCTTGCACACTTATGGTGGAGGTCCTAAGCCAACACCAGCGGCCCATCTACTCAACGCTTATTTCCAACGGCGTAAGTTCGTACACCATAGCTTCTTTTTATCGTCTTTTCTCGCGTCAGCTTATCTAAATTCGTCACTTTTCCTTCACAGAAATGGAGGCAGCCAGGAAAAGAGCCTTGGCGCGGGCAGTTGTTGCCAGCAAAAAAAGAGAAGGGGGGGCTTCCTCGTCAGCCCCCAAGAACATCACCAAGGTGCTGTCCAAGAGGAAAGGTGAAGGGAAGGATGACCATCGGCTTAAAAAAGAACCAGTCATCCATGAAGGCAACAAGCAAAAGAAGTCGTCTCCTGCCAAGCCCAAACACAGAGTAGGCAAAGGGCTGATGAAGGGGAAAGGTCCCATCACCGAGGCGGATGTCCGCCGTCTGCTTACTCACAAGGACCATGCCGTTGAGGTGATTGAGTCAATCATCGAGGACACGAAAATGGACCCTTGTGCTAAGCAATCGACGGAGGAGCTAGGGGTGTCAGGCCTTTTTGACCTCGCTGAAGTATGTGCTTTTTCTTTCTTTCTTATTTTTTATGCTCAATGGCTGACAGTTGTTCTATCTTATAGGCGCTGGTCCGTATAAAGGCAATGTAGGATAGAGGCGTTGCTAAAGAAGAGGTGATTACTCATCTACACAAATGCGTCAAGAACCTGACCGACAAGCAAGAGCAATACAAGGGTGCCCTTCATACTCTCAATCAGGAGGTGAAGGAGCTAAGGGAAAAGCTGGAGGAGGAGGGTCGTTAAAGGAAAAAAGAGTAGAAGGCTAAGGCAGCAGTGGAAAAGGAGCCGACAGCTCTTCTTGGTCAGGTGGAGACGACCAAGGCTGACGTTGTGGTAGAGTTTAAGGCTTCATAGCCTTTTATAGACTCTTGCACTGTCTATTATGGTGAAAGGTTTGAGGATTGCCAAAAACTAGTCAAGTCCATCTACCCCAACTTGGATTTATCCAAGGTCACCATGGACGATCCCCTACCGTCGACTCCAGCAGATGACACCGTTCTTGAGGAAACTGACGACTCCACCCAGTCAAAGTAGGACCCATCGAATGACGATGTCGTCCTTGCGTAGCCTACCATGGAAAAGCCCGTCACTATGCTGATTCTGTCCACCGAGGCTACTTAAGATGTTGAAAATCAGGACGCCCAGGATCCCCTTCCCCAAGATGACGGGAATCCTTCAGCTCAGGACATCAGGGACCCCTTAGCCTAGGTTTTTCTTTTATTTGTGATGATAATTCTGTTCATGTAGTTTATCCAATTTCCAGACGATTCTTAGCACCCCTTGGTGTTTTGGGCTTTATTTGTAAAAACTAAACTTCGATTATTATATCCGTCGCTTTCAGTATGTATGTAGATTTTCTTTTGTTGATGTGCATGTCCATCCTTCCCATATGTAATGATGTATTTGTCCTTAAAAGGTTTTGGTGAATCGGGAAAAACCTGTTTGCTTATATGGACTCGTCCCCTTTTGGACGGCGCTTCTATTAATAAATTTGTCAGGTCGTGGATAAAGTCATCCATTTAAGCACTTGAATAATTTTAATTCGTCCATTTTTTGGATTTCCCCCCTTGCAGACTTGGCAATAAACCTGTCCACTTTTGGACTTAAATAATGTTTACTTGGACTTAAATAAATTTAGTTCATCCCCATCGTGGACTTGTCCACTTGGTCTTAATTCCGTCCGCTTATGAACTTAATAATATTAACTTGTCCACTTGCGGACTTTATGATATTAAGGCATCCTCATGGGATGAACTCGTCCATTGGTGGACTTTGTAACTCTAAGGCATCCTTATAGGATGAACTCGTCCATTTATAGACTTAATAATGAATTCGTCCACTTGTGGACTTAGTAAATGAACTCGTCCACTTGTGGACTTCGTGATGAGCTCGTCCATTTAAGAACTTAATAATGACCTTGTCCATTTGCGGACTTAGTAACTTTAAGCCATCATTATAGGATGAACTCGTCCTTTTATGGACTTAGTAATGAATTCATCCACTTGTGGACTTAGGCATCCTTATAGGATAAACTCGTCCACTTGTGGACTTAGTAATGAACACGTTCACTTGTTGACTTGGTGATATTAAGGCACCCTAATTGGATGGACTTGTCCATTTGTGAACTTAATATTGAGGCATCCTTAGGGGATGAATTCATCCACCTGTGGACATAGTAATGAATTCGTCCACTTGTGGACTTTGTAATGAAAGAAGTTTTGCAAAGACAGATAAATAGCTTAATAAACTCCTCTTATTATGATAAACGCATGCATAAGTAGAAAAATTGTTCTTTAAAGAAAAAGACCTGCCCTTTGGGCTTAATAAGTACTGTAGAAAAATTAACTAAATAAACTGGAAAATGAGTAGTGTCGCTCCTCATGCTGTCATTTACTGGTAGTACTTCCGGAAATGCTCGGTGTTCCATGGATGGTGTAACTTCTGTCCGTCCAGTGTCTCTAAGTGGTAGGTTCCTTTCCTCTGCCATGAAGTGATTCTATAGAGTCCTTCCAAGTTAGGACCGAGCTTTCCTTGGGTGGGATCTCTTGTAGCACCTGTCACCTTCCTTAAAACGAGGTCTCTTACCTTGAAGTCCATGTGTCTGACTCTAGAGTTGTAGTGTTTGGCCATGAGTTCCTGGTATCGTGCGAGCCTATGTTCAGCTGCTGGCCTGACTTCATCCATTAAATCAAGCTATAGACGCATGGCTTCATCGTTTTTTCTTTCATCATGATTGTCCATCCTGTAGCTTGTAAGTCCGACTTTAGCTGGGATGACTTCCTTGTTCCCGTATGCTAGTTGAAACGGTGTCTTTCCTATAGGTATTCTGGTTGTTGTCTGGTATGCCCATAGTACGCTTGGCAGCTCTTCCGGCCATATATCTTTTGCCCCCTCGAGTCGAGTCTTGATGATTTTAAGCAAGGATCGGTTCGTGACTTTGACCTGCTCGTTGGCCTGAGGGTGGGCGGGGAAGGAGTAGTGGTTCTTGATTCCCAACTGTGAGCAAAAATCCCTAAAGGAGTCATTATCGAACTGTTTCCCGTTATCCATGACCAAGACTTTAGGGATCCTATACCTGCAGAAAATGTTTCTCCATACGAAGCTTCTCATGTTCTTCTCTATGATGGTGGCCAAGGCTTTTGCTTCTACCCATTTGGTGAAATAATCTATACTAACTATAAGGAACTTTAGCTACCACATTGCTATCGGGAAAGGGCCCATGATGTCCAGTCCCCACTGAGCAAATGGTTACGGGGCTGTCATTGGGGTTAGTTCTTCTGCCGGCTGTTTGATAATGTTGCTAAACCTTTGGCATTTGTCGCAGGCTTTGACATAAGCCTGGGCATCCTTCTGTATAGTAAGCCAGTAGTATCCAACTCGAATCATTTTATGTACCAATGACCGCGACCCTGAATGGTTCCCCCAAATTCCTTCATGGACTTCCCTCATGACATCGTCCGCTTCTTCAGGGCTTAAACACCATAGGTATAGGCCGAGGAAGCTTTTCTTGTACAAGACGTCCTTTATTAGAACGAATCGTGCTGCTTGGACCTTCAACTTTTTTGTGGCTTCCTTACCGTCCGATAATGCGCTGTTTTTTAAGTAGGAAACTAATGGTGTGGTCTAGTTGCTTTCAGAACCTATCTCCTGTACAACGACGGGATCTATTAATGGTGAAAATTGAACAAAGGAAAGTACCTTCTCGGGGATGATCATGTGTTCTGCTGATGCGGCCTTGGTAAGGCGGTCAGCTTGTTCATTTTCTTCTTTGGGGATCTAAATAATCTTAGCCTGTAAGTCGTCTACCTTTCTTTTTACTTGCTCTAAGGACCTCTTCATCCTTCTGCCCTTACATTCATAATCACCGTTTACTCGATTGGTGATGACCTAAGAGCCATAATGAATAACCACACTTGTGGCTCTTACTACTTTGGTAAGGTCTAGTCCTGCCACTAGAGCTTTGTACTCCACTTCATTGTTGGTTATAGGGAAGTCGAGGCGAATCATGCATTCAATCTCATTTCCTTCGGGAGAACAAAGTACAACTCCCGCTTTGCCAGCCTGTCTGTTAGACGATCCATCCGTGTATATACTTCATTAAGGATACTCTTCTGCCCCCTGGCTTTCTGTGTTAGTGAACTCCGCAATGAAGTCAGCGACCACCTGTCCTTTAACGGCAACACGTAGGTGGTACTGTACGTCAAATTCGCTTAATTCTATTACCCATACTATCATTCTTCCGGTGGCTTCAGGATTGTTTATTGCTCGCTGTAGGGGCTTGTCGATCAGGATGACCATTGTGTGGGCCTGGAAGTACGGCTTAAACTTGCGAGCTGCTATAATTAGAGTGAAGGCTAGCTTTTCCATCGGTGGGTATCTCTCTTCTGCACCACGAAGTGCCTGGCTGATGTAGTATACGGGCTTTTGGACCCTGTCTTCTTCTCTGATTAAGGCCGCACTGATGGCAGCTAGGGATACAGCCAAGTAGAGGAACAATTCTTCCCTGAGCTTAGGTGGACTCAGCAATTGGGGGGGGGGGGGGAAGAGAGGTAGGCCTTTAAATCCTCAAACGCCTGCTTACACTCAGCTATCCATTCAAAGGATTTCTTTAGCGTACGAAAGAAAGGTAGGCATTTATCTGTTGCCCTTGACACGAACCTATTCAGCGCGTCTATTTTGCCATTAAGGCTTTGCACTTCTTTTACATTCTTTGGTGGTGCCATCTCCATTATGGCTTGGATCTTGTCTAGATTGGCCTTGATACCTCTCTGAGACACCTTAAATCCTAGGAACTTTCCTGCCGTCACCCCGAAGGCACATTTTCCTAGATTAAGCTTCATGTTATAAGAGCGAAGGGTGTAGAAGGTTTCACTAAGATCATCCATATGATTGTCCTCCTTTCGGCTTTTTACTAGCATGTTGTCAATGTAGACTTGGACATTTCTTCCCATCTGATGTGTGAACATCTTGTTCATAAGCCGCAAATATGTCGCGCCCGCATTCTTGAGGCCAAATAGCATCACTTTATAGCAGAAGAGGTCTTGGCTGGTAACGAACGAAGTCTTTTCCTTGTCTGCTTCGTCCATGAAGCTTAGTAACTAGTGTTGAGCCATAGAGTCTACTAGGATGTCAACCCACAAAAAGGGGTAGCTATCCTTGGGGCATACTTTGTTCAGGTCTGTAAAGTCTACTCACATCCTCCATTTCCCATTGGCTTTTTTTACCATCACCACATTCGCCAACCAATCGCGGTGGTATACTTCCCTGATGAAGCTTGCCTCTTGTAACTTGCGGACTTCTTCTGCTATAGCTTGGTCTCGTTCTTGGGTGAACACCCGTTTCTTCTAACGGATGGGTGGAAAGGAAGGCATCACATTCAACCTATGCACCATGACCGAAGGGTCGATCCCTGGTATGTCTTCATGGCTCCAGGCAAACACATCCTAGTTCTCTCTAAGAAAGGTCACGAGTGCTTGGTGGACAGTCGGGTTGGCAAGGGTGCCGATCCTCATTGTTCAGTTTGGCTTGGAGTCGTCGAGAAGTATCTTCTCAAGTCTTTCAACGGGTTCTGCCACCGTCCGCTGCTCTTCTATGTTTATCGTCTGTAGGTGATCGTCCATCTCGAGCATTGCAATATAACATTTGCATGCTGCCACTTGATCTTCACAAACTTCTCCTACTCTGTATTCGGTGGGGATTTGATCATTAGGTGGTAGGTTGAAGTTACGGCCTTCCATGAGTTGAGAGTAGGTCTTTCGAGGATGGCATTATAAGCGGATGAATAGTCAATAACAAGGAAGATAACATCTTTGGTGATTTGCAGTGGGTAATCTCCAACCATAACAGGTAGCGTGACTGCACCAAGGGGGTATATTTTAGTCCCTCCGAAACCAACGAGTGGGGCATTGGTTAGGACCAACAGTTCTTTGTCAATCCTCATCTACTGGAATGTAGGGTAGTAGAGGATGTCAACGGAGCTTCCGTTGTCGACCGGGACCTGATGTGTATTGTAGTCTCTAACCTAAATGCTAACGACAAGTGCATTGTTATGCGGGTGGTAGAGACGCCATGCGTCTTCTTCTGAGAATTCGATGACAGGGTTGTCGATCCACGCCCTTTAGCTGGACGTTCTGAACCATCCTGAGTAAGTCTTTTAGGCCTTTTTGGACAAACCAGAGGCCGCAGTGCTCCCCACAATCATTCTTTTGTCTCCTATTGGCGGCCTTGGACGTTCGTTCTCCTGTCGGGGAACCTGCTCTTGTGTTGGGTCCGTTCTCTCTTTACTGATGAACCTTTGCAACGTCCCTTGTCTGATGAGAGCTTCTATCTGTTGCTACAAGTCGTAGCAGTTGGCCATGTCGTGACCGTGGACTCGGTGGAAGCGGCAGTACTTGTTCCTAGACCTTTTATTGGGGTCTCCCTTCAGCTTGCCTAGAAATGTTTGGGCTCCTTCTTCTTTGATCTGCATCAAGACTTGGTCGATCGGGGCAATCAGTGGGGTGAAGCTCCATCTTCCTGTCTTTCCCTTTTCTTGGGGGGCTTCTCCTCTTGGGCCAATAGTGCATCCTCCGCATTCATGTACTTTGTTGCCCTGTAAAGCACATCCGACATAGTCTTTGGGTCGTTCTTATACAGAGAAAATAGGAACTTTCCTTTCCGTAACCCATTCGTGAATGCAGCCACAAGTATCTTGTCATCAACTTCATCGATCGAGAAGGCCTCTTTAATGAAACGAGTTATGTAAGACCTCAGTGTTTCGTCCTCCCATTGCTTAATGTTCATCAGGCACACAGTAGACTTTTTGTACCTATGTCCCCCAATAAAATGTGAAGCAAACTGAGCGCTTAATTCCTTGAAGGTACTAATGGAGTTGAGCATCAACCTGCTGAGCCAAATCCTTGCGGGTCCCTTCAGCATAGTGGGGAAGGCCCTGCACATTATCTCGTCTGCCACTCCTTGCAGGTGTATCAGGGTCATGAAAGACTCTAGGTGATCCAATTGATCCTTAGATCCATCGTAGCTCTCCACCTGCAGCATACGGAACTTCTGTGGATGTGGGAATGAATTGACAGATGCAGTGAATGGTGAATCAATTCGATGGACCAAGTTGTCAAGGTCACTAGACACCTGTCTTCTAAGGCCGTTCATCATGAAATCCATCCGTTCATTTATCATCTGCATCTCTACAACCACATGGGATGGAACCGAGTCTGCAGCGGATAGACGGCTCGTGTCCTGTCGCTCTGGTCTGCTCGGGGCGTTCCTACCTTCCAGCCCCTCTCGATCCCTTCTCTCAGCGCTGCTAGCCTCTTGGTCCTCCTCTTGAGTGTTCAGTCCCGCGTTCTTTTGGCGTAGCTGTTCCTCTAGACCATGGGTTTTCTTGGTGAGGCGTTCCACTGCTGCAGCGAGGGTTTGCACCTGTCTTTCAAAGGCAGTAATGCGTGGCTCTTCGTTGTTGTTCGTTGCCATTGAGTGAGTAAGTAATATGTAACTCTTTGACTGGGAAGCGATTGTATGACTTTCAGGTCGCAAAAGCTTCGGTTTCCCACAGACGGCGCCAACTGATGATGCCGAAAATTGCCAGTGAGCTACACAGCCCTTACGTACTCAAGACAACACCTGCACAACATGAAACAAGAAGACTTTAGGAGAGTATCAGTGTGGTACCAGCCAAAATCCCTCTAAAGGTTAACTTAGAGAATGCTCACAACTTTAGAGTGCCAGAGTTAGGGTAAATTATGCGTACCTTAGTTTGTGAGGGTTTTGGGGTTTTTATAGTAGTATAGGGTTGACATTCGTTCCTTGGCCAAGAAGATGTTTCCTTGTGGGAGAGATTCTCTTTAACTCGCATATTTTACAGAGTTCTTTCCTTATAGGAGTCTTCTTGATTAGGGTTTATCATGGGGCGCAAGGTATACTCACACGTGGAGCCCAAGCAAAAGACATGCTAGACCCGTCAAGAATTCCTTTTACCCCCGTCAGCTTAATCTCGTTAACTTCTCATTTTGTCTATGCCTTCTAGTCGTCTCATCTATGCATAGATGATCTTAAGGCGCACTCGTCAGCCTTGAGATGGACCGTCAGCTTTGTGGAGTCATTTACGGGTTCATTAGCAAAGTTGTAGGTCCATCTCCTTTGACTTAGACTTTAAGAATTACCTTTATCAGTGTTAATATTTGCGACAAACATTCTTCCATCATAAATATAAAAGAAGGTATTAGCGATAAACATGAAGCCATCGAGAATGATAAAATTTTTTGAAAGGAAAATTCCCCCCTTACTTTCCACATTTGTGACAACATTTATCCATCACAATTAATTTTTTTATTTTTCTAACTGAGTTTGTATTTGCCACAAACATGTTGACCGTCATATATAGTTAATTTGATTTAAAAGAAAGAATGAATTAGTGATGGAATTGGATCCCTCCCAATAAATAATATTTGCGATAGACCTAAACCGTCAACACCGGTAATTTTTTTAAAAGAGGGAATTCATGCCCTTATTCTTCATGTGTTTGACTTTTTTTTCCATCACTATATATTGCATTGTCATTTGTGATGAATGTTTTAGTCATTGTTAATATTTAAAATTTTCTTAAGAAAAGAAGGTATTAGTGACGGTAAGGTATTAGTGGTTAAATTGAAGACATGAAGATTACTCAAGAACTGCTCAAGAAAAGTGCAATCTGCAAGTCTCAATACCTCCTCGACAGAAGCTCGATCTGTCGAGGCTCATTAAAGCTCGACACATGTCTCGATCTATCGAGCTTACGGGATTCAGACTATAGCCAGCAATGTTTTTATTCTAAAAGGCTATTTGTTTATGGGTTTGTATAATCCTTATTGGACTAGGAAAGCCCAAGGTTTGTGTAAACCTATTTGATATAGGAGAGCCCAGTATGCTCTTATTTAAAGGAGGTGGAAAAAGAAAAAACCTAACTCTAGAGAGCTTCATAAGGTTTTCTTTTTGAAACCCTAGCCTCCTCCTATAGAACTAGTCCAATTAGGTATTAAGGTAAGGGTTCAACTGTAGGTTAGTATAAGGTACTGGGATTCCTTTACTTGTAACCGCTTGTTTTGATAATAGTGGATTCTCGGGAGTGGTGACCTTAAAATCACTTGGTGGGGTTTTTGCCGTGTAGGTTTTCCCCATTCGTAATCAAATCGCCGTGTTAATTTATTTTCCGCTACATACTTAGTTACTTTGTGATTTTTTTTGTACTACCACGTGCTTTGCATGGTAATTAACTTAATTAATTCACTTGGCTAAATTAATTGGTTAATTTATCACAAGGGTTCAATACATTTTTGGCCTATCAAGTTGTATCAAAGCAAGCACACTCTGATTAGGGTTAATCTTTGCTGTGTGATCCATTGACCCCTGTTGTCATGGAAACTCCTGATTGTTTTGATTTGCATGATCTTATGTTGAATGATGATCATGATATTCAAGATGCCTATTGCAAACTTTATAATTTTTGTATGAAATCTCTTGAATATTCTACAAAATTAAAAGCTAAATTTAAAAAGGTCAAGCTTGAAAAAGATGATTTAATTGAAAAATTGGATGAAGCCAATAATTTGAATGAGAATTTTAAAAATCAAATTTCATCTCAGGTGGACAAAATTAAAATTTTGGAAAAGCAACTAGTTGAATCTAAAACTGAAGTTGAAAAATTAACTAGTGTCAAACTTGTTGTTAAGCTTGGCTTAAAAGAAAAATATTTTTATATTCCTCCATTTAAAAGAAAAAATGAAGAGTTGAAGGTTAATATTGTTAAGATAGACAAAGGTAAAAATTATGATGTTAACGTTGAAATTTCTAAACCTATGTCTAAAACTCCTCCTAGGTTGAATAAAAAATTTTGAATTTGTCCCCACTTGTCATCATTGTCATATTGTTGGTCATACTAGGCCAAATTGTCCTAAGTTAAGGTCTCAGTCAACCCCCAAGGTTAGATCTCCTTTTAGGAAACCGAGTAGTTCTAAAACTACTCATGTTTGTCACTATTGTGGTGCTTCTGGTCACACTCATCATAATTGTTTCAAGTTGTTTCCTCATAAGCAAGTGTCAAATAGGTCTCATCCTTTGTCTAAAGGCTCTGTACCTATTCTAGTGAGTTATTAAAAGTTTTGAGCTTTTTGACTTAATTTCAGGGGAATTCAAATTCCTCTATGTCCTTTAGTAGTCATACTAGGACACGTGTCTTTTTATTTTCATGGGCAAAGACTCGTGTTATGTGGGTGAAAAGGATCCTAAGACTTAATGGTCTTTTTGTTTTTCCTCTGCTTTAATTCTTTCTATCTAAAGTTGGACTTTCTTTCTTAATTTCTTATCCTTTTGGTATCATACTTTCATGCATATGCATCTTGTTTTATGCTTTGTTTTGTTTAAACATGTTTTTGTTTATTTGTTTTAGTTTTGCTTTATTTTGTTTTTCATAAAATAAAATAAAAAAATTGAAAAATCAGTAAAATACAAAAATAGTGCGTGTTTTGTGTACATTGGTACTTATGTACCGTGGATGGTATTGAAACAAAACTTTCTAAACTTTGTATCTTTTGTAGCTTAGATGAGCATCTCTATGCACAACTAAGCAAGTGAACTTTGTGGCTCACGTTTGTGATGAGTAAGGTTAAGTAATCTCTTGTACATAACACTCATATCACTCCTTTTGACGGGAAAGACTAGAAAATCCTAAGAGAAAGGCATAAATAACCATCTCACCACTGTTGCCTGCCAATCATAAAATGACATCTATATGCTTCGGCATAGCAAAGTTGCAATGTCAGAAGCTTAACATAATTAGGTATTTCTTTTCTCTCTTTTATATGCTCATGTATGGTTTGCTTAAAAGAAAAATATGCAAAGAATAATACAAGGCAAAAAGAATCAATTTGCTTTATATATGATTGCAAGCGTATATTCTAGGAAACGTGGGAGTTATAGGATGTACCTCAAAGGTGATAGTCCCAATCAAACAGTTATGATTGTGTGTGATTTAAAGTGATTTCTCATATCTCAAATCGTCATAACATATTGACACTTATGCAATCTTACGATGTTCTCACACACAACACGCAATATTCTTTGCTACTTTTGATACATGTACAGGTACAATGTGATTTAGCCATCACAAGGAATACATATGTTAATGTATGATCACTACACTGTCTTAACTTATTTTTGAAATATAAAATTGGTTAGACTTGTTTAATGTGTGTGTGTGTGTGTGTGTGTGTGTGTGTGTGTGTGTGTGTGTTTGGGATCCACGTGCTTGACATTTTTGTTGTTAAGAGATGTTTTTGAAAGTTTAAAATGTTGGTTGGATCTTTGGCTGAGTAGCATGTTTGATTGCATTCTTATTTGTTTTTTTTTCTCTTCTTGAAAAACTGTTTTTAAGCAATCTCGACAGCTGCTGGACACCTCTCGACAGCTAAGCTATCTATCAAGCCCTTTCAGCTTCTTTTTATCGCATTCTCAATAACTTCTTGATGGATTCTCGATCCATCGAGGAAGTTTTTGTATGCTCAATAGCTTCTCGATCCATCGAGGTTGGCTTCTTCTCGATAGATTCTCGACACCTCCTCGATTGATCGTGATACCCTTGCATGCATTTCTTTTTCTTTGTCTTGCATTTTTTTTCCTTTGTGTCCATAGCATCTTGTTTTTCTTTTCTTGTAGGTCAATGGCTCCTTGTTCTCCTCGTTCCCTCTATGTCAGTTTTTTGTCTGTCTCCTGTTAAGTCTTTCGGTTTTTTATGCCTTTTGACAATTGTGTCAAAAAGGGGGAGAAATTTAAGAATTGAATGTCTTTCCTCAAGGGTAGTCATAGACTTAGGGGGAGAACTTCATGTTAAAGGAAAGAAAGTTTTTGATGTAACTAATTTAGGGGGAGAGTTAGTTTGATACACTTTGATATTGATATATATATATATATATATATTATGTTGTGTATCTTTTGGTTTTGTAACCATTTACATACATTATGTGTTGTTTCTATATTTGATGATGATGTATGTGTTTCACTCTTTATCTCACATGTGTTGTTTCTTTTTTCTCTTTATACACATGTTTCTTGTTTATTTAACTTATCATTATTTTTCACATGGTACCTTGATGTGTTTTGTTTTCACATGTCAACAATTTTATTAGTTGACATATTTTGGCTATTGGTCAGTGTTTTAAGGTTTTCTCTGTTTTCATGCTTTATCAGTTTCAAGTTTTAAAATGGAAAAACAAAGTAATCAAAAGTCACATGCAAATCCATTGGGGTCATTTTGTAGGTTTTGGGTTGTATTTTGTAGGTCATTTTCTCAATTCTTAGAAATGTTTATATAGTGCATAACTCTCTTGGAAGAGTATTGAATATTTCAAGTGATTGAAGTTTCATGATAAGTGGATACAAGAACAGGTGTCCATCTTGTGCCAGTGTAAGATTTAAAATTTGACCATTTGATTGAAAGAGTGGGATAAAATATTAGTTTTGATGTATTTTGAGCTCAATCTAACGGTTGGATTGGGAGAATGTGACCAATCAAATATTCTTGGTACTCTGGTACAATGACACATGTCCATAATGCTCTAGACTCAAATCCAAAATCCAACCGTTGGATTGGAAGACTGTGGTGAGATATTGGTGTTGGTGAAGTATGACAACTGTAAAGTTGTTATTTATAACTATTTTGTGTTGGCTTTAATTCCGTGCCAAATTTAATTATAATTTTGTTCAATCATGTTTACCCTGTATTTCATGTGGGATTTTATTGTAAAGGTTGTGTGTGTGAGATAGTATGAAGACTCAAGATCTCATTGAAGACCAAGTGGTTTTTGCGAGAAGATTCACGAGAAGCTATCCTGCGAAGTAAGCCACGTGCAGAGCATATGACTGGAATACGAAGAGTTATGACAGCTATTTTTTGTGAGTAATTCGTAGGTAAGGCCTTCTTGCGAAATACCCATGAAACATTTTCTTTTGCTATTTTGGCATATCTGCTCCACCATGTCTTCACCCACTCTATTTACACCCTTATTACCTATTGTAAGTAGTGCTTTTCAGATAGAAAACCCTAGCATACACACTTGAGAGTTAGAGATTGTCATACCCACAATCATCTACACATTCTCTTGTGGATTTCCTCTACTCCTACATCTCTATCTCTAAATCCGTGAGAGGTTGATAGCCTAAACCCTTACCACACCCAATCTGAGTGTCATGTAAGGTTTTGGTGCTGCTGGAAAGTATTGGAAGAAGCCAATCATTGGCGGATGCAATCGGACTGAATTGCGTGATCCGAGAGAGCTAGAGAAGACAAGGCTTCGTCAAGTCAGTTGGTAGCAGGAGCTTGGAGGGCTCAAGTACACGGTGTGGACTAGGCTTGGAGGGTCTTTTGTTATTGGTATACTCCAACTTATTCTCTAGTGGATCGATTTACCGCTTAGAGGGCGGCGGAGAGGTTTTTTTGCTGAGTTCTTCAGTTTCCTCTTCGATAACACATCGCGGTGTTATCTTATGTTTGCAGCCTTCTTCCCTACTCTTTTAGCTTTTATTTTACTGCTGTTATTTGTTGAATATGGCTTAGAGTAGTTTTATTGTTTGTTCACTCGCACTTACTCTTATTCTGCACTTAGTTTAAGTTAGAGTAAAAACAATCGAGCCGTAACTTTTAATTGGGGGTCTAAACAAGCTCTTGTGTTTTTACACAAATTCAGATTTTCAACAACAATCAAACGATTAGATTGTGAGAAATGAGTAGTCAAAGTTTGCAAAACTCGGTCAAAATTGGTGAATATTGGGTTAAACATGGTCAACCATCGAAGTTGTGTCTATGACCACTCGTTAGGATAGCAGTAGGTTGAGTATGGAGATTTTAAGTAGGTTTTTTCTCAATTTTGCTGAAGAGCTCATCGGTGTTGTTGCATGCTTCTCTTGGGAGATTTTGAGTCTAGGCCAAATCTCTTGACAAGATTATTGGCATACTTCTCTTGGGAGATGAAAATACCATCTTTTCTTTATTTCACTTGTAGACCGAGAAAATAATTCAGCTCACCCACCATGCTTATTTCAAATTCTTTCTTCATTTCTTTTGAAAATTCATGAGCAAGTGAGTCAATTAATGAGCCAAACACAATGTCATCAACATACACTTGGGCTACTAGAAGATATTTTTCATCTCGTTTCACAAAGAGAGTGATTGGTGTGGCCTCTTTTAAAACACGATCTAAAAGATATGTTGTGAGACGATCATACCAATCCCTTGGAGCTTGCTGCAAGCCATACAACGCCTTTTTTGGCCGAAGAACATGATCTAGAATGTGAGGATCTTGAAATCCTTTTGGTTGCTCAACAAACACTTCTTCTTGAAGGAACCCATTAAGGAATGCACTTTTGACATCCATTTGATAGAGCTTGAACTTCATGATACAAGCAATCGATAATAGAATGCGAATGGACTCTAGTCTTGCTATCAGGGCGAAAGATTCATCAAAATCAATGCCTTCAACTTGAGTATATCCTTGGGCCATCAATTGAGATTTTTTTCTCTTGACTTCACCATCCTCATCAGTATTGTTTTTAAAGATCCATTTTGTACCAATCATATGAGTATCATTAGGAAGAGGGATAAGCTCCCACACATCATATCTCAAAAATTGATGTAGTTCTTGGTACATGAAGTCTACCCAATTTTTATCTTGTAAAACTTCTTCTACCTTCTTAGTTTCAAATTGAGCAAGATAGAAATGATTAGTCACATGATTTACAGTACCTCTTCTTAGGCACTGTCTTCTATATCCCCAATTATGTTGCTTTTGGGGTGATTCAAATTCACTCTTGATGATGGTCTCTTTGAAGTGGATAGAATTAAGAGTGCATCATCATCACGAGATATAGGAGGTTGAAACTCTAATGGAGTGAAGGGACTTGATGGCACATGGGATGACCTCATTTCTCTTCTAGAAGGACTAGGAGAAGATTCCTTTTCCAGTGATTCTTTTTTAGCACCACTATCTTGAGAAGAATTACCATCCTCATTATTCTTCTTAGGATTTGTAACATCACCACCTTCATCAACAATGATCTCGGGAATAGCGCCATCTATAACAACATATATTGATTCCATGACTGTTTTGGTTCTTTTTTTGAACACTTTATATGCTTGGCTATTCACATGAAAAATTCCTTCATTACTTTTGGCATCAAATTCTCCAAGATTTTCTCGATCATTGAGAATAAAGCACTTGCTACCAAACACCCAGAAATATTTGACTTTGGGCTTCTTTTCTTTCCATATTTCATATGAGGTCTTCTTGGTACCCATTCGAAAGAAGATTCAATTCCCAATATGGCAAGATGTATTCACGACTTCCCCCCAAAACTTTTGAGGTATATCCTGATACACTAATGCTAGCCTCCTATTTTGCCACCTCATCAGCCTTTCTTTGTCTTTTTTTAATTTCTGGCCCGATATTCATGCTGCTGTTTTAAGGCCTTTATGAGCTTTGTTTTCTTCAAATTTTATATGCACAGAAATCTCTGGATGTCTAGTTTCCAGCGGTCTTGGCCTCATTTGATTTGGAGTTATTTTCGTCAAGATATCGTGCTCAGAAGGAAGGTGACGCAGTGCTGAAAAATTCTACGATGTTTTTCCTTTTAAAATTCACATCTTCCAATCCAAAGCAGATATCATTGAGCCCTTTTGCTGAAAATTAGCTAAGATCTTTTTCTTAAAGATGGTCCATCCTGCTCATTCCAGTTCTTGCCCAATCGGTACAGTTTATTGTGCAAAGTTGAGTAAAAAACTGCCAATTTTTCTTGGAAAAAAAAAAAAGTGAAGGTTTTACTTAGAGTTTTCGGTATTTTGGTGATATCTCATCCTTTTTAACTCCGATTTTGGCCCGTAAACTATTGTTTCAAAGGGAAAAATATGCCCTATGAGACAGTCTAAAATTCAACATGATCCAACGGTCGAATAAAAAAGTTAACTTTTGACTATACCTAGTTAGGGTTTTGGCCTTATTCACTATAAAATTACTTTTTCAAATGGTGTGACTCTTTGATCCACCGCCCAATCATATTGTATTTATTTTTACTCTTTTTGGTCTTGAAATTCATGATTTTGCATCTCTTTCAAATTTTTTTTTTTTTTTTGGTTTTTATTTTGACGCATGAATCGGGGCCAGACAGAATACGGTATCGACAAGGCCCAAGGTTTTTCTTTTCTTTTCTTTTGTTTTTGTGTGAAAACTTTTGAGGTTTGGAGCCCAAGATTTGATTTAAAAAAAAAAAAAACTTTGGGGCTTCGGGCCTAAGAATTAATGTTTATTGAGAATTGCTTTGCTTTGATCTTAGGCATTTGGTGCCAAAAATTTGTAGATAATTACGAAAATGCATACTAGAAGGAGCTGAGTAGGTTAACTGCCAAAATGGACGGACGCATCATTATCAACTTTGTGCATTCCTACTTACTAAAACACAGCTGTAAAATTGTGACGGTCATATGAGGGAGACGTTTTACTAGTAGTACAGTTGGGCGTTTGTTGCTTAATGTCATTGTGGCCGTACCATTAAATGGATTTGTAAATACTGGATTCATCAACTTTTACCACATATGCAAGTTTAAATCTTACGTACATACACATTTGGATCACTTGCATTTCAAGTTCGCATTACTTCTCATCACAAAAAAAAAAAAAAAGTTCGTATTACTTCTACATCTATCTTTTAATTGTAAAAATGTCACCCATATAAAACTGATCTAGCTTGTGGGAAAACATGGGAGTACAATTTTAGTATAAAGTAGCCCCAAGTTTTGAAATCAATTGAACATAAAATATGTTAAGACTAAAAGTCACATGGGACACAAGAAATTATTTACTCCTACTGAAGGAAACCTCTCTCCTCTTATAGGAGGTGTGAGTCCCACATAAGGGTTCATATTTGTTATGAAAGGAGGGAGGACTCCTTTCGTAGAAATGAATAATTTCAAAATTTATTGATTCCATGCAAAGTAAATTTGAATAGAATGAACATGTGGAGAGCAAGGAGCAATTGGTATCAGCTGCAATGATGAGGGAATTTGTCATGGGATGAATGGAGTGAAAAGGAGTAGTTAGTTTCTTAATTTTATTGAAAGAATAAACAGATAAGGGAATCCGCTACTTAGTTCCTTGGTTTTAGGCGGATGTTTTAGGTTATTTTGATCATGTTATTATCTAGGGGTCAATTTTAGTGGGCTTTGTAAAACAAGGAAAATGTTATGTCTACAATATTTTCACGACAAATCTTATGTGGTAGGTTGTTATGGGTAATTTCAGTGATAGGTTCAAATTTGAACCAATAACAATTAAAATTACCAACAAAATTTCAGTGATAGGTTCAAATTTCACTTTTATGAGAAGTATTAAAAACTACCAACAAAATTAATTGTTTTATCATTTTCTCATAAAATATTTTCAAAAATAGTTTCTAGACCAATATCCTTAGGTATTCATTAACATATCCATTTATAATTTGCTCCATTCTTTGATTTTGTCATTGCAATTTGCAAAGCATAAGTTGCACATGAGCGCTGACTTTTTCTCTACATTGGAAATAGAGAAAAAGAAAACTTTAATTTATTGCCTGAACATCCTCCAAATTCTAAAATCGTTTGGTCTAAGATATGTGTGATTTTAAGGCAATTGGGTGAATTTGGTTATTTTATTTTATTTTTTTTGTTTGGAAGTGAATTGGGTTGCAGATGAGTTTACAAAATAGAACAAAATTGAAGGTAGCATAGAATAATTTCGGTGCTAATATTTATTAAACAAAATTTAAATGAAAGAACAATTAGGCAAAAAAAAGAAGAAGAAGATTACGCCTTTGCAGATTTCTTTTAGCTAATATGTAAATCGATCATATAACAATCTGCTCCACCTGGCCTCAAATTGCCTATATTTTTGTAAAAACTCCAACAAATTAACTTAACCATAAAAAAAAAAAAAAAAAGCTAAATTGAACACACCACAAAATATGTGCACATATGCATACAGAAAAACAAAAGAGGTTACTGAAACCAGTTTTTCTTCACTCTCAGTTTCATTTTCTACATTTATGTTATTTACATGGCAAACATTGAGCTTCCAGTTAGAATCAAGTACATATTAGCTTTCTTTCTAGACAGTGGCCACGTTTAACTTACGGTCAAGTTCAGTGCCGCGGCCTACAGGCCGTACTCCACACCCTTACAATAAAAGGCTAATGATAAGCTTACAATAAAAGTCCGTACTCCACACCCTTACATTAGCAACGTAAGTTCCCTGTTTATTGTCAACATTCTTGCAATAAACTTCTAATGTTAAGCTTGACATCATTCATTTAAGACATACTACAAACTCATTTGAAGCATAAGATTTAAATTATAATTCTATCAACTAATGTCATTAGCAATTTAGGATTCAATTCCTATTATTGTACTGCTGGAAATAGCTCATTCTTCTATTGAACTACTTTATTCAAAGCTTACTATAGCATCAATATAGGTATTTCATGTAGTATAAGACTATAACATATTACTAGCCTCATCTCACATGTTTCGCATGTGCGATGAGGCTCTCTGTTTTTTTTTTTTTTTTGGTTTAATATCATAATTTTCAATTCATAATCAAATTTTCTATGACACATTTTCATATAGTTCAAGCATAGAATTTCATAGAGTTACAAATTTAAAATATATGTAGTTGCGGAAGTACGATACAAATATAGTTAAAATGAGAAAGTAGTATATAACTTTTGTTCAAAGGCTTACCAATTTTGACAGAAAAATACCTGACCATTGAGAAGAATTCAGTATGTGATACAATGAGTGGCGAAGAAAATAGTGTCGGTTAGAAATAGGATGAAAGGAATAACATATTTAATATACCATTATATTATCAGTTTGATAGTATTGAAATCAAGTTAGAGCATGAACATGGCATTTTGCACGCAAACTTCAACCAAATCACAAAGAATTGAAAGAAATGACTGGAGTTATAAAATAAACTAATTTTTGCAACTCCAGTTATTTATTTATTTATTTCTTATCTATTCATTTAGCAGTTCATCTATTTTAAATTGGGAGCAAAGGGGGGCAGAGAGTGCAAATTTTCGAAGCAACACCTTGAAGAACTACCTTTCCATTGCTCAATTTCACAATGGAAGGCCCTGCTTGCCTTTCATTTCTAAGTTGGACAATGACTCCACTTGAATATGATATCTTCTTCAAAAGTAACTGTTAAGAAACGTGAGCACTTAATAGTGCTTCATCAATCTCACATTATAAGTATATCCAACATGACCACAATCATCAATTTGCATATTTTAAAAATTAACATGCAGCATAAACTTCCCATGATACATAATGTTCATAAATCACTGTTTAGGCAACCTATAATGGGTAGGGGGCCACGCAAGCAAATCCATCTGACAAGGAATTCATTACATTATGAGAAACAAAAATGTTACATCCTTCATAACAAAAAAGCAATTTTTTAGCTATGAGGAATACTACATTTTTTTTTCTGAATTAATAAAATTCTAGTGTTGGCGGTAAGGATGCAAGTGAGCAGAGCATGTACTTACTTACAAAGATGCCCTTAAATCAATGTGATAGAAGCATATGAGGTAGATACTAGATACTTATCTTCTTAGACATTTTTATGGCATTGGTACTAGAGGGAAGAAGAAGAAGAAGCAAACAATCAAAGTCTTAAGAGAACAAAACCCACCTAGAGATCAACATCAACTTCACACAATCTCATCTCCTTATAAGCCAATGCCGCTATCTCTGCAATTGGGTTCTCTTTCTCAAGAGTGTGACTGTGTGAGCTTTATTACAGCGAAGAGCCGCGAGACTGACCAGAAAACAAAGTGGTGCCCCAAAGCAAAAGGGCAAAATTGACACTATCCAACTCGAACGAAGCTTTTCCATTTTTTTTCCAAAAATTCCTATTAGTTTTAAAGCAATATAGGGATGGTTTTTAATAAGTGTCATAATTTTTTTGTTCTTGCTTCCAACTAGGCCTGTCTACAAGTCGATCTAGGTCGGGTTTATGCCCAACCCAAAACCAACCCGACCAGATCGGATGGCTAGAAATTCAACCTGCCGCCAACCGAAGTGGCTCACCGGATCGGGCTGATCCAACCTTCAATGGATGGCGGTTAGTTTGGTCGAAGTTGGGGAGCTCAAAATCGTTCAAAAACCAGCGAGTTAACGGTGAAATCGACAAAATATCCGTGATAATTTCGTCGGATTTGATGAAATCTCACCAGATTCGGCGAGATCTCGCCAGATCTAGTGAGATCTCGCCAAATCCGGTGGAGATTCCATGGATCTAGCTTAGATCTCGCCGGAAATGGCTGAGATCTAGCCGGATCTAAAAAATTTTGTCGGAAATTGCTCTTTTGATTGGTTCAGTCAGGTTTCTTCGGGTTTTGGGGAGAACACCTGCCTCCCGACCCGTGATTTTCGGATTCTGGAGGCAGAGACCCGCTGTCGACCGTCACCGGCATCGGGTCGGTTGGTTCTCGAGTCGGGTCAGGTGGGTTGGCCGGGTGGGTCGAGTCTCGGTTGCTATTGGACAGGCCTACTTCTAACTCTTCTTAAAATTAAATCCAAAAAATAAATTAAAAAATTAAAAATTAAAAGCTCCCAAGAATCAAGAGAAACTACAAACATGAATCTGAATAAGGATAAAACATACTTTCATGTCAATTATCGTTATCTCTTTTCCTTCATAGTGTTAGGAAAACTGTTTGAATGTCCTTTTCAAATTCATAAAATATCATCAATATGGCACTGAAACTAAAAGAAAATAGGATAAGAACAATAATGATTACCTTGGGCAAATTCTGGTTTTGATTTCTTCTAGTTCTATGTAACTCCCAAATGCATCTATGAAAATCCTATTAGGATTGGTGAAATTTTTTGTTCATTTTGAAGAAGATAGAGAGCTATAATAGATGAGGATGGTGAGAATAGATGTTTTATTTTCTGTATAACATTGAAAGTTTGAATAAAAAACATTTTGACATTTGAACAAAAAAAAAAAAAGATGATATACACTGCTGTGGATGGTGAGAGATTTGTGATAGCTATATGAACTAGGATAACAAAATTTTCAAAAAATTTTTAAAGAAATTAAAAAAAAAGTAGGTATGGATAGGGGGATTTTTTTTTTTTTTTTTTTTTTTGGGCCATTTGGCCTGATTTTGCGAAAAATTTTGTTAATTGACAAGAAAACCAACATATTTGGTAAATAACATCTCAAGTCTGTGGCTCTCAAGATCAAAGAGGGAACTCTACTATTAAAGACTCAAGTTCCACAGAAACCACATGGAAGATGAAGAAACAGAAGAAGCACATGGAAGAAGAAGAAACAGAAGAAATAAAAGTACCACAGAGGAAAAAGAAACTACACAAAGGAAGAAGAAACAGAAGAAGCAACTTTAGCCTCCTTCAGCCTTCACAGAAGCCACACGGTCAGATCTATAGATTTGTTGGGCTTGATCTAAAAGAAGAAGAAGGATCTGAAGAAGGATTAGATCTGGAGAGACTTTTTTGATCGGTGATTTTTTTTTTTTTTTTTTTGAGACTTGAGTTCCTTAATTGATCTTGACTCGCTTAGACTTGAGATGCTACTTAGCAAATTTGTTTGCAAAATATGTCAACTAATAAAATTGTTTTCAAATTCAGGCTAAATGCCAAAAATCCTTGTATAGGTAGTGGATTTTGTTATTACATTTTTGGAAAAATTACACTTTACTCACCTGTGGTTTGCCTGAAAAACACTTTTTTTACCCGTGGTTTAAAAATTGGCACTTTACCCACCCCTGTTAAAAACAGGGGTAAATTTGTATTTTTGCTAACTTTTATATCTCTCTCCTCTCAAAACATAAAAAACTAAAAAAATCAAGAGGAAAGAAGATCTAAAAGCTAGGTTTTGTAAAAATTAAAACCTAACTTTTAATTTAGATCAGAAAAGATTGTCCATAATTACAAGAATTTTGAAGCTAATGAAGACCTTGTTGTGAGGAGCAGCACTAAATCGTTGCCTAGACGTCTTGAATATTCAAGACTTGTAGATGCCAATGGAGAGGATTCTTCAAATGGTCTAATAAATTCAGTTCAGTTCCATCGAAATGCACTTTTTGTCGGTTTCAGAAATATCTTGCAGGTTGTAGAGAATCTAGAGATGTTTATGCTAATGTCCATTGGATTTTGCAACAAGAAAATGGTCGTGATATGGAGCTTGCTTTCCTGTTGAGAGTGAAAATATTCGTGGTGGTTCCGTTGGTATTGGAGGTGATGGTAACAGACATGACATTTATGTTTGTTTGATGAAGGTCTATAGTTAGGTGGTGGAAAATAGCAAACGCTGTCGGCACCTCAGTTCCAATTTTCCTCAAAAAAAAAAAAAAAAAAGGAATTTCAATTAAAGTCTTTTTATGAGAGAGACTGAACCGTACGTAGCAAGCCACAAGTCCTTCAAAGTGAAATTGCTAATTACTATGAAGTTACCATAACCTGGGATTGTGAATGTTTACAACAGACAGGAGTTCTTAGGGGGCAAGAGAAAGCCTATCAAGACCGTAGAAAATCTAACCACCAAAAGTGGATTTTCTAAAATTTAACAATGATGCTCAAATATTAGCTGTTTCATCTAGCATGAAGAAGAACAGTTTAAAGTTGATATATGAAAAGATCTAAAAGTTAGGTTTTAATTTTTGCAAAACCTAGCTTTTAGATCTTCTTTTCCATTGATTTTTTTTTTTTTATATGTTTTGAGATGAGAGAGACATAAAAGGGTAGCAAAAATACAAATTTACCTCTGTTTTTTACAGAGGTGGGTAACGGGAGACAAACAAAGCTTACCTCAAGTGAGTAAAGTCCCAATTTTTAAACCACAAGTAGGCAAAATGTTTTTCAGGCAAACCATAGGTAGGTAAAGTATAATTCCCCCTACAGTTTTTTTTAAACGTGGGTAGTGGGTTTTGGCATGTTTGAGATGACTATTTTTACCTTTTTGGTCTTTTGTAGGGAATAAAATTAAACTAAATGCTATGGAATTTTAGAATTTGTGTAAGGATATTTTGGTACGTAAAATGATGAAACTTAAATAGGGGAATTCTGTTATTAGTAGTGTGGACACCCCCCAACCCCCAAAAAAAAAAATTTCCCCTTTTTACGGGTGTTTGGGTCATTGCACATTAGGTCCTTGGCGGCGTGACTCTTGTGTGCTTGTGTATCTAGAGTGGGGTGTGTGTGTGTGAGTCCCTTTTTCTTATTTTTGTTTTAAGAGTCACCATCAACCATTGATTTTGTATTAGGTGTGATTGGTCACCTAGATGTCTAGTTTATTTTATGTTACCTAATTAACTAAACCAAAT
This sequence comes from Lithocarpus polystachyus, assembly GCA_033629205.1. NCBI lineage: Eukaryota > Viridiplantae > Streptophyta > Magnoliopsida > Fagales > Fagaceae > Lithocarpus > Lithocarpus polystachyus. The sequence continues at coordinate 81,362,072 of CM066166.1, forward strand.
TTTAAAGGTTCATTAATTAAGGTAAACCAAAAGTCTTTGAACCAAAGATCTTGGACTCGGAAGTTTGGTTGCTTGTGGAGAAGGTGTTAGGCACCCCACAATGTCTACCCGAAGATCGTACCTCATTTTAATTTATTCCAAACGTTAACTTTTTATAATTAAAAAAAAAAATACTTGGCATGAAAAGATTTTTGCAAGCAATACACACACATACATGTGAGTAAATATTTGCGTATAGCTAACATGTGAATATTAACTCCAACAAAATATATACAATCAAGGCATGTGAGATATATATACATAAGTAGCATGTGGAAGGGAGCATACAAGCATACTATACAATAACATGTGAGTATTTATTTATTATGGCTATCATAACCTGCATCATTTCTATTTCTAAATGCACGTAAGAATTAATTTTTTAGGAGGAGATGAGGTAGAAGGTCAAATGCAATAATTACCCTAATACAGCTTTAATAAAGTGCCATATGGCAGGACCTCATGTACTCCCGCGTAAGGTCTCTGTTTATATATATATATATATATATATTGATAAAAAAAAATTTCAAAATCCAAGAAGAATCAAATTAAACAAATAATTTTTTTAAAAAAATTATTAAGTATTGATAGCGTGAGTTGGGTCAAGTTGAAAATCTTGTCACTGAACCCAATTCATCAACTTATAAACACCAATACAAGATGTCAAGGGGAGTTGAGTCTAGTTAAGTTGAGTGTGCATTTGGGATTTGCTTTAAAAAATTTCACCTCTTGTTTTTTCATTTTTTTCAACTTTTTTTTGCAAATAATATAACTTTTAATTTCTTTTTTAAAATAAACCTGCTTTTATTCTTTTGTAACATATTTATCATAAAAATTACCAAAAATCATATCTTTCAATAAACACTACAAATATACTAATTAAAATAAACAAAAGCCTAACACACTTTGAGTCAGGTCAGTCAATTAATGAGTGTATGAGAGGAGGTACCTAGACCTAGAGAGAGAACCCAAGATTTTTCATTTGTGGTTCATACAAGAAATGGTTAGAATGTGTTAGACAGATAGATTGGTGTAATACATATCCCTCTCAATTTGAAAAATAGAACCGCTAGGACTTGATCCTCACAGCCAATGGCTAGTTTTTTTTTTTTTTTTTTTTTTTTTTTTTTTTTTTTTTTTTTTTTTTAGAACACCCCTATAAAGTTCTCGTTCTTTTATTCAAAACTCGGAGTTGGACCCTCAGTACAAAGCAACTCAGAGGAAACTACAGCGTTCTGTAGTGAAGCTTTTCAAAGAAAACAGAGGAAGAAACAGAGCCAAGCAGCCTTCGAAAACCTGCTCTGGAAAATTCAACACGCCTACTGTCTCTACAAGTGGTACAACCACAACATCGAGGCTCTTTGAAATTACTCAATGGAAGCAGTGATTCTTTGAAATTCTCTGCTCCTATCGCCTTGTTCTGTTTCTCTGAATTTGTGCTCATATCAAGTGGTGGTGAAAAACCATCAAACTTTGCTCTCCCCAAACCATACACAAACTCTGTGAAGACGAGTGGAGGCCTCTCTCTGCCTCCAATCATCAAAGAAGGAAAACAGACACTCAACCACAAAATCTGGATTATTCTCATCTTGCAGCTGTTTCTGAAGTTGTTCAAACTGGTCATTTAAATATCCCATTTTTTTATCACCAAAGCCCATAAAATAATCTCTACCAATCCAAATATAAACAAATAAGTAAATAGACCAGAGAAACAAATAGACACTATCTCTGTAATTGGGGGTGGGGTCCAGACTGACGCCATTAACACTGAGAGTCATTCCATTCCACTGGATCAAATGCCTTGTTTTTTTTTTTGTTTCATGAACAAAAGAAATGTTTATTTTATTTCAAAGATAGAATATCACAAATAAAATCAAAAATATTCAGCCAAATGTTTCCGCTGTGTTTTTTTTTTCACTTCCCCAGTTCCCCCCTCCAAGCCCTTAATAAAATGAAAATCTCCAAAAACCGTCTCTGTTTCTCATCGCTCTCTCTTTTTGTTCAATTATATATATATATATATATATATATGTGTGTGTGTGTGTGTGTGTGTGTGTGTGTGTGTGTGTGTGTGTGTGTGTGTGTGTGTGTGTGTGTGTGTGTGTGAGAGAGAGAGAGAGATTAGCCCATTAGCATAAGCCCAAGCCTAATTTTGCTTTTCATGCAAGTCAAGTCATCTACTTGTATTGGAAGTCTATTAGTTTAGAGTTTATTCTACTATATATACTTACAGTTCATTGTAACCAGTGTTATTAAACCTGGCCTAGCCTGGCCGGTCAGATCGGTGACCCGATGCATTAATTGGGCCAAGTGATCAATTGGATCGGAAAAGTATGTGACCCAATCAAATCGGTGCAACCCGATGGGCTTTAAGCAACCCATGTGACCTAGTTGGGTTTAATTAACCTGACCGCGTTTGTGAATTGTGTAAAATTACATTAATAGATCAACTTTATTAATTCTTTTATTATTTAAATGTGTGATAATATGGTAATTTAAACAAGAGAAAACCTATAAATAAAAAATAAAAAAAAAACATTGTTCCCTGCGCCATGCCCTATGGATTCACACTCTGTACTTTGTAGTTTGTACATGTACCATCACTTTTCAGTTTTCACAATTCTCAAAACCTACTGCTACGGGCTGCTACTGTGCATAAATATTTTTATTCTTTGAAGTCTCAATAAATGTACTTAGCCAACAATTAGCATGTAATAATGACCATATAACTCTATGCCACCAACTATCTTCTTTTGTTTAGGTTTTTTTTTTATACTTTATTTCTTGATTGCTTTTTAGTTAAAGCATCTTTGGTTTTTTTTTTTTTTTTTTTTTCGTGTATAGTGTGAGTGTGTTTTAGCTAACCTTAACTTTACTGACATATATAAATTAATTTTTGTGTTTCTTCTAGTGCTATTGCTTATGAAATAATTGATTTTGAATTATAATGGTGAGTTTAATTTAGGCATATGCCTATTTTTATGTTTTTTTTTTTAATTTGCATATTCAGGTTATGATTTCTCAAACTTAATTTTATATATATTTAATTTTTTAAATTCTTTTATTTCACCATGCGGTTCGACCAATAACCCACTAGTTGAAGCAGTGACCCAGCTCATAGATCAGGTTAACGTCCGGTCTGAGTTTAATAACTATGATTGCAACAAAGGTTTTGTACTGCACTTTTATATAATAAAGATGTAGCCCTTTAGAGTTTTCTCTGTGGATATAGGCCTTAAGGCTGAACCACATAATCCTTATGTTATTGTGTTCCTATTTTATGCTTTCCTCTTCTGCATATATTTAAGCATATTCAACATGGAATGTGTCATAACTAATTGCATCAACAAAAAAAATACAATAAAAAAAAAAAAAAAAAAAACACACTCTTTGGTGTTCGTCTATGAACTATGATGTCGAAGAAAATGTAACAACGATACTGTTTTTAAATTAATGAAAATTGATTTTATATATGTGAAATATGCACCTTTTAAATTTCTAGAAATTAAATATTTGTTGAAAAATAACTCCTATTACTTTTTTACCAAAAATTCCAATTAATTTTAAAACAATATAGGGAGCGTTTTTAACTGGTGATTAAATTCAATAAGGAGTTCAATATATATTAATCCCAAATTTCCAATTAATATTTTTGTCCCTCGTATTTATTTCAAGCTACAATTAAAAAAATATAGAACATTACTATTCAGCTAGGTTAGTTAAAAATTACATGTTTGTGAGTTTATAAATTTTTTGTATCTATAATAAATAAGTTTTTTCTTAAAAGAATTTCATAAGGTAAAATAAAATGTCACTCCTATTTTAATCTTGTGATTACATGAAAAATTCTCTTCCAACTTTGTCAAAAATGGCATATCAAAACAAGGTTGTCAAAAAATGAGGTTTCAAAATAAGGCATACAATTAAATTACCCCACCCAAACTATCAAATTGTTGTTGTTGTTGTTAACTTTGGATACTTATGTTCGTTCGTTATTGGGTGGTGGGCTTAGATTGAAAGTTAAAACAATTGGTGACTTTAATTAATTAAGAAAAGTAGAATAGAAAAAGAGCAAGACTTAAGTACAGTATTTAGGTACTGTTCCTTAGGTTCCTTCTTAAGATTTTGCCATGTGGCTTTTTTTTAATAAATGAAAGTGTATTTTTTAACTTAAGTAGCCACACGGCAGAATTTTAAGAGGGGAATCTAAAGAACAGCACCTAAAGTATTGTATATAAGTTTTGTCCATACAAAAATATCAAAACTAAATTAAAATAAAGAAAACCATGTTAAACATAAAATTGAGATTGCAAATTTTTTTCAAAAGAAAAAGACAAATTTAGGAACCCATTGCGTATAACATCAAAATTATCAAATGTAAATAAATAGTCATAGCCATTTCAACTCAATTATTAATTTTGACACCATTACGGTTTGAACTTGGTCCGTTAAAAAACTTTAACAAAGTTGTCAAAAATGATTTTTCAAGATTCTTTGAATAGTTCAGGTTTCAAAACTATAATTAAAACAAAGTTGTCAAAAATGATTTTTTAAAAATAAGGCGTGCTATTAAATCCCTCCTCCCTAGACTATCAAATTTTTTTTAAAGGCACACTTGTAGAGAGGAAAGAACAATAAATAAAATAAAATAAAATAGATAGAATTTAAGGAAATTAAGGTTACAAAATTAAATTGAATTTTGGGAAAAATAGAGTATGTAATTTTAATTTAGCCTATAAAAAATTGTAATGCATATGTATATGAGTATATAGATGTGAGGTTTAATTCCCTTCTATACCAAAAACTGATTAGTGTCTTAGTCTAATGATAAAAAGTTATAATCAGGAATAGACTTCATTTGTTAAACCTCTTAAAAAAAAAGAAAAAAAAAAAGAAGATGTTTATGTTTATATTAATGTTTATGAAATATTTATTTTAATATTGTATTAAAATTTTGGTCTATCTCTTTTATTTTGTATATAAATATGAAACTTGATAATTATGATATTTATTAATCAACATTTATCTAGATTGTCTTTTTTATATGAAATAGTAAAAATAAAATTTTGTAAATATGGAATTTATTGTCGACGTGTTTTTATGTAAAGCTAATAAATATATATATTTATGACAATTATTCATAAATATATATATATATATATATTACGATAGTGTTTGTATAACAAAATGCATTACTTACAATTTGCTATATCAGTCGCAATTTGAGTGATTTAAACTCATGGTTTTAAAAACCGGACCAACAAAAAACTAAATTAGCTTCTAGTTCTCAATTTTTGACCGATTTTGGGCATTTATACTGGACTAAACTGGTACCCAATTCTCAGTGGAATCGGTTGGACCAACTAGTCTAGTCTGGTGTTTGAAAAAGTTTTCAATCTTGTTCAATGGCTAACCACAACTCTTTTACAGTTTTTAATTATCTACCCTTATTGTTTATTTGTTACATTTTCATAGTACAAAAAACTCCATATTTTATTGGGCCATCTGCAGTCTGTAATTGTCCAACTCCACCCATTCTTTGTTAGGTTCATCTGCAATTTTTAATTGTCCAATTATGTCCATTCTTTACTAGGTTCAAGATTACTTATTTGGCTTGATAACTATGGTTAACATCGCGATAGTTTTGAAGGAAAAAACTCTTCTAGGTTATATTATTGTGTTTATCTAATATATAAGGGTAGAAGAAATGTTATATTTTTTTCAATTTATTACTATACATAATCTTGGAACTAGGCTGGCTAGTGATATTATTGCTTGAATCAGGAGTGATAGAGTTCTCTTGTCACTTTATTTTTCATAATGACATTAAATAAAATTAAAAAAAAAAGACAAATTGAGTGAAATTAAAGTTACAAATCTAAATTAAATTTTAGACAAAATTAGAGGGTATAATTTTTAATTTAGCCGATCAAAAATTTTATGTATATGTATATGTATATGTGTGTATATATATATATATATATATATTTATGTTTATATTAATTTATATGAAATTTCTATTAAAAAACAAACGGTTCTGTTTTTTTTTTTTTATATGTAGAATTCAAACTATGGCATCCATTCCATAAAGATTTTTTTATCATCAGACCAATAAACCAATCTATTTTTGGTGTAGGCAGGATTTAGGATTTTAAATTTGGTAAATTAAAAGTAAACATGATATGTTAAAATATATTAAGGATATAGGAAAGTAAAGTTTGGGAGAGTGTCATTCCATGAAACTTAAATAGAGATTTTTGTAATTTACCCAATCATTTATCATACTTTGTCATCATTAATTTGGAAAGATTGAGATATAAAAAGGTAGTAGTATGCATAGGTCAAGTTAGGTTAGGTTTTTCCTTCTCAAAAAAAAAAAAAAAAGTTGGGTTAGGTTTGGAGTATTTTTCAACTTGGTCGATTTGGATTGAGAAATTTCTAGCCCAACCCAACCTTTAAGGATTAGGTTGTAGCGATTTTGTTAGGCCTTTTAAAACCAAAACAAGAAAAAAAAAATTAATTTACATTAACCATCATTGAGGTTTGAAAAAATAATCAGAAACCCCTTCCAATTCTCAATAATGACACTTAGCCCCCTAAAGTTATTATTAATTTTTATTATATAAAAAAATTAGTTTGTAAGCATTAATGTTATTCTAAATGAGAATTTAATATAAAAAAAATATGTATGTGGACTCAATTGTATTTGATATAAAAGATAATAGAGGGTTAGTTGTTATATGAACCAAAACCTTTAGGGATGTCATGTTGTTTATACATTGGTTTTTGACATTTTTCTAAATCTCGAAGTTAAAATACCCTAAAAATTAGGCTTTCATTTAATTATATAAGTTCATTGTTCTATAAATAATTACAAACTACATGATTGATCCTGATATTCCAACTTCATCTAAAATAATTTACAAAATATGAAAATTGTTAAGTTATGGTTTTTTACATAACATTTATATTGGCTTTATTCCTTGACAAAAAGCATTGTAATTTCATTAATTTATTTCCTTGTATTTGTGGGATTTAATTGTAATGGATTTAGTCTTAAGTGGTGAAAATTTGATTAAAACAGTTGAAGGTCACATGAAGAGCACATACCGGAAGCTGAAGAGTCAGAGTGTTTCACCACTCATCTCGCAACTAGGCCAACTCGCAAGATGACCCGCGAGATGCACTAATAGCTGGGATTTTAAGTGACTCTTATACCCTTCACCTATACTATATATACCATTATTACCTACAAAATTGTAAGGAGAATAGAAAACCCTAGAGAGGTTTCTACAACACCCACCATTTTAGAGAGAGCTACTCATTCTTAAGTGAGAATTCCTTTGTAGTCTCTTCTCCTTCATCTCCCCTATTGTCATACCTTGAGAGGAGGTTTGTACCCAAACACAACTCACACTCATTCAGAAACATTGGATCTTTGCCAAAATAAACCGATGGGGCTTAGCGGTGTAATCAGGCGGTATTGCAAGATTCGGGAAACTAGTAAAGACAAGACTCCGAAAAGTCCGTTGATAACTAGAGTATGGAGGGCTAAAGTACTTTAGGTAGATTAGGCTTGGAGGGTCTTTTTGGTATCCTTGTACTCCAACTTATTCACTAGTGGATCGTTTTGGAGGGCCGCGGAGAGGTTTTTATGTTGAGTTCTTCAGTTTTCCTCTTCAATAACACATTGTTGTGTTATCTTGGATTTGCTATTCTTTTACCCACTGGCCTTTCCATTTTAGCATTGCACTTATTTGTTCATCAATGCAATTGTTGAATGCTTCGATTGATTAGTTTGCTAATCATGTATAGTCCACAGTAAATGTGTTAAGCATAAAATTAATCAAGCCGTAATTAAAATTGGGGGTCTAAATAAGCTCTAGTCATTAGATTATTGTGATTTCAAAAATAAACCAAACAATAAATATAAACTAAATATCAAAATCTAAGTTTCTATTATTTAATAATAATAAATAAATAAAATCTCAAAATTCAAGAATAATTAAATTAACCAATTTAAAATATATATTTTTATAAACTATTGAATATTTGATAGCGTGGGTTGGGACAAGTTGTAAATCTTGTCACTGAATGCAATTTATCAAACTCATAAAACCAATTCAAGGTGTCAGGTGGAATTGGAATGGGTTAAATTGAGTGAGCATTTGGGATTTGCTTAAACCTTCATTGTGGTTTGAGGAAAAAATCAAAAAACCCTTCCCATTTTCATTAATGACACTTAGCACCCTAAAATTATTATTATTTTTTGTCATATAAAAAATCTAGTTAGTAAGCATTAATGTTATTCTAAATAAGCATTTAATATGAAAAAATATGTATGTTGACTCAATTGTAACTGATATAAATGGTTATAGAGAGTTATTTGTTATATGAATCAAAACCTTTAGAGATGTCATTTTGTTTATAAGAACTAGCATGTAACCTGTGCTTAGGCACGTGAATGCTGAATTGTAGTGGTGCTATTGATGTTAGTTTGGATTATTGAACATACAAGACATAGTTCAACCAGAACATTTGGAAGTACTAAAATAGTTTTTCCTTGCAATTTTCATTTACGCTAAGTTTCTCATTACATTGTTATTACGTATATAATTTTGAAAATCATTATTATATACTACATATACGATATCAATTCATAGTTATTGTCAGTGCAATTCTACTAAATATAACACAAATTAAGATAATAAATTGCTCAAATAGTATCTCCTAAATTGAATAGGAATAGGTTCATGAGATTGTTCAGCTCAATTACAGTTTGTTACGTGCAATATTTTCGCATACAAAATATTTTAATAGAAACAGTATAAAAAATATGTTCATTAGTTTAGAGAAAAAAATTACAACAAAAATCTAAATAATTTAATTTGTATGGAAAGCTAACAAAAGCAAAATCTAATTTTGACTCTAATTGAATATTATATCTAAACTTAGGTTTAAAAAAAAGAAAAATAAAAAGTATATATATATATATATTACCTAGTTAGTAATGGACCGTACATGGTATATTAAATAAATAACTTATAAACTTGAATTATTTTTAGTTATACAAAAAAAAAAGGCTCATAAATATAAAATCATTCAAAAATTATGTTTTTGTATGGTTTATTTATGTTTAACTCTTCGTTTTTTACACTAAATTAACTCATTCGGAGCAAAATTTTAAAAACTTAAATTAGATGGGACATATGGCACAAAATTAAACTTTAATTGAAATCAAATTTTTACACTGAGTTAACCCACTTGACACAAAAATTAAAAAACTTAGATTAGATGGGACACATAGCGCAAAATTAGACTCTAATTGAATTTCAATTTGAAATCTAATTGGATTTTCTCTCAGTTTTACTTATTAATATATATTTATGGTGTGGTTCTCACATAAATTTAGATACATGGATTAAAATTGGATTTCAATTTCAGATTTTAATTGAACACCTGAAAAGATAATTATGTTGTGATCTCCATATAAATCTAGACACAAGCTACAAAATTGGAACTCTAATTTGGAATTCTAATTTAATTTTCTCTCAGCTTCATCTATTATTATATAGATATAGATATGATTGGTCTTTCACATTTTCCTAAATCTTGAGGTAGACTGTTTTAATTTACCCTAAAAAACTTGGCCTTCATTTAATTATTTAAGTTCATTACTCTATAAATAATTTCAAATTACATGATTGATCTTGATATTTAAACTTCATCAAAATGTCAAAATTAACCAAACAACAAATATAAACTAAATCTCAAAATTTCCCTAAAAAAAAAACTAAATCTCAAAAACCAGGGTTGTTTGGTTTGTGTTTTCAAACAACAATTTTCAGTTTTTAAACAGTATTTCACGTATTTTCACACTTTTTCACCCATTCGTATTTCAAAAAATTACAAATAACAATTTTCAAACCACTTCACCAAACACCCCCTTTAATAATAAATAAATAAATAAATAAAATTTCAAAATCCAAGAAGAATCAAATTAACCAATTTAAAAAATATATTTTCATAAACTATTGAAAATTAATAGCGTGGGTTGGGTCAAGTTGTAAATCTTGTCACCGAACCCAATTCATCAAATCATAAAAACCAATACAGGGTGTTAGGCGGAGGTGGAACAAGTTGAAAATCTTGTCACCTGCATCAACTCATAAAAGCTCAAGGTGTTGGGTGGAGTTGGAACGAGTTAAATTGAGTGAGCATTTGAGATTTGCTTTAAAAAATTTCACCTTTTGTTTGTTTTACTTGCTTTGGTGTCTTTTTTGAAATAAACCAGTTTTTAGTCTTTTATAACATATTTACTACAAAAATTACCAATTTGAGTAGGGTCAGTCAATTCATGAGTAGAATGTACACCATATGAGAGGAGTTACCTAGAGAAATACCCCCCTCTAGGTACCCAAAGATTTCTTATTTGTGGGACATGTGGGTATTACAAGAACGGTGGAGTCGCCTCTTCTTCCTCCACCTCCGCCGCCAACTCAACGGCGGCCGAGGGTGAGAGAGGTCAGCTCTAGGTTCATGTCTTCTCTCATTACATCGCCCAATTCTAAACACCAACAGCAGTAGAATCTGCATCACCATCATCAGCCGCAGCAGTCAACCTCGGCATGGTCATGGAGCCACTACACAGTTCTGTCACTGAGTCGATTCAGATTCAAAAATCAATCTCATCTTGTGCATCGTAGGTTTGCTGTTATAGCTCACTATAGACTCGAGTTCAAGTCGATCTCCTCGTGTCGTGTGCTTCGCTCATTTGCTGTCATAGGGCTCACCATAGACTGAAAGTCTAAGATCTTGATGTCGGCGGCAGAGGAACCAAAAACAAAACACCCATGGAACAAGACTCAGAGAGGCTTCTGCGAGAGAGAGAGAGGCTTTTGTGAAACCAGAGAGGCTTCTGCGAAAGTGGGTTAGGCCAAAGGTTATGCTGCCTTTTTCAGTTTTTAACAAGAGCACACAACCGCAATGTGTTTTTTTTTTTTATATATATATATCCAACACGGTCATCGACTATTAGTCAATTATTTTTGTCTTTCTGTATAACCCAGTAAACCCACTGTCCCATTGTCAAATTGGTAAGGACATTTTTAGTTTCTTTTCAAAAAATGTTAAGGAAAATTCAATTTAATTGCACATTTTTAGAGAATAAATTCAAATGATTTAGGGGGTGTTTGGTAAGCATTTTTAAACAGCAATTTTCAGTTTTTAAACAGCATTTTACGTATTTCTATGGTTTTATTTAGCAATTTTTAGGGGGTGTACATGCCTTTATTCATATGGTTTCTATGTGTTCAAAAAAAGAGTATTAATAGGTTTAAATTATTTTAGTTGCATAAATATTTTGGATTTTTAAAAGATATTGTCATGTTGTACAAACTTGTTTAAATAATTTAAGAAAATATTTTTAAAATTTTCAGTCAAGAATATTTTATTTCATTTATTTTCATATTAATTAATGATTAAATTTAATTTTGACATCATTCTAAAAAAAATTAATTTTTACATCATTATAGTTTGACCTTGGTCAATCAAAAACCTTGAACAAAGTTGTCAAAAATGATTTTTCAAGATTCATTGAATAGTCTAGGTTTCAAAACCATGGTCAAAACAAAGTTGTAAAAAATTAGTTTTTAAAATAAGGCATGGTACTAAACTCCTCCTCCCCAAACTATCCAAAAAAAATTAAGGCACACTATGTAGAGAGGAAAGAACATTAAATAAAATAAACTAAAATAAAATAGATAGAATTTAAGGAAATTAAGGTTAAAAATTGAATTGAATTTTTGAAAAATTAGAGTATGTAATTTTAATTTAGCCTATAAAAAATTGCAATGTATATGTATATGAATATATAGATGTGGGATTTGATCCCCTGCTACACCAAAAATCGATTGGCGTATTAGTCTAATAATAAAAAGTTATCATCAAGAATGGACATCTTAAGTTGAAACTCTCTAAAAAAAAGATGTTGATGTTTATGTTTATGTTTATAAAATTTTTATTTTAATATTGTATTAAAATTTTGGTTCTATCTCTTTTAATTTGTATATTAATATGAAACTTGATAATTATGATATTTATTAATCGGCACTTATCTAGATTGTGTTTTTTTTTTTTTTGTATGAAATAGTAAAAATAAAATTTTGTAAATATGGAATTTATTAATATTGTGTTTTAATATAAAGCTATTAAATATATATTTATGATAATTATGCACATATATATAATTATTATGATAGCGTTTGTATAACAAAATGCACTACTTTCAATTGGTTAAATCACTCTCAATTTATATGATTTAAACTAGCTCACTTGCAAACCATAACTCGTCTGTAGTCTTTAGTTGACCGACCCTTCTTTCTTGTTGTTACATTTTCATAAAACAGATGACTAAAATCTTTTTCAGCACATCTACAATCTGTAATTGTCCAACTTTACCTATTTTTTATTAGGCTCATCTGCAATTTTTAATTGTCCATTTCAGTCCACTCTTTGTTGAGTTCAAGATTATTTATTTGGCTCAATAACTATGGATAACATTGCGATAGTTTTGAAGGAAAAACCTCTTTTAGGTTATATTATTAGTGTTTATCTAATCTATAAGGGTAGAAGAAAGGTTATATTATTCAATTTATTACCATACATAATCTTGGAATCAGGTTGGCTAGTGATATTATTGCTTGAATCAAGAGTGATAGAGTTTTTTGTTACTTTATTTTTTGTAATGACATTGAATAAATTTAAAAAGTTAAAAGACTAAATTGAATGAAATTAAAGTTACAAAATCGAATTAAATTTTAGACAAAATTAGAGGGTGTGATTGTTAATTTAGCCGATCAAAAATTTAATGTATATGTATATGTATATGTATATGTATATGTATATGTATATGTATATTTTTATTAAAGAACAAACGGTTCTCTTTTTTTTTTTTTTTTTATATGAAGAATCTTAACATATGGCATCCAGTTCATGAAGATTTTTTTTCATCATTAGCTAAGATACCAATATGTTTTTGGTGTGGCAGGATTTAGGAATTTAAATTTGGTAAATTAAAAGTAAACATGATCTGCTAAAATTGATTAAGGATCATATGAAAAGTAAATTTTGGGAGAGTCATTCTGTGAAACTTAAATAGAAATTTTTGTAATTTACCCAATCATTTATCATACTTTCTTGTCATTTTTTTTTTTTTTTTTGTTTGAAAACCATACTTTGTCATCATTAATAAGGAAAGATAGAGATATAAAGAGGTAGTAGTATGCATAGGTCAAGTTGGGTTAGGTTTTTTCTTCCCAAAAAAAAAATAAAGTTGGGTTAGGTTTGGAGTATTTTTCAACTCGGTCAATTTGGATTGAGAAATTTCTAGCCCAACCCAACCTTTAAAGATTAGGTTGTGGCAATTTTGTTAGGCATTATAAAACCAAACAAGAAAAAAAAAAAAAGTCAGAAAAAAATTAGAAACCCCTTCCAATTTTCAATAATGACACTTAGCCTCCTAAAGTTATTATTATTTTTTATTTTGTAAAAATTTATTTGTAGACATTAATGTTATTCTAAATCAGAATTTAATATGAAAAAATGGGTCATTCTACCGTACCCCCCAAAAAAAAGGGGGGTACGATACCCCCTAAATCTGAACCCTTCAATCAGTTCTGTTTTAATCTTGATCGTTAATGTAATTTTAATGGTTTTGGTTACCGGTTAAACAAATTTTATATATATATACCAAAAACTATAACATTCATCAAACTTTTCTCTCTCACGTTTGCTTCTCTTACCTCTGCTTGCTCTGTCTCAGTTTGCCTCTCTAAACAAAACCCTCAAATCATAGCTAAAACCATACAAGAACCAGACAGCCGCAACCGCACACCCATAAGGCGCTTCTTCTCATCCAATCCAACTTGTCGGCGCTGCTCTCTAGTTTCGTCTCATCCAATCCATCCTCAAATCGGCGGCGCACTCATATCCAATCCAACTCGGCGGCGCTTCAACTCTTCCCGTATGACTCGATGGCACTTCTTTTCTGCCATTCTAAATCGGCGAAACCACCCACAATCTTCAGGTTCTCTCTTTACATATGATTAACGCTGATATGGGTTTATATTATTTCTCTAAACTTTGTGGGTTTATGATATTATTGTTTTGTTTGAGTTTCGGTTCTTATATATTTGAAAAATTAATCTTTACACCGAAGGGCTTGACAGTCCACCATTAATTTCCTGGATCACTACTGCCATGTGAAACGAAATTGTAATAAGGTTGCCGATGTTTTGGCAAAGAAATCTCGGGTTGGGCTAGAACTTTAGGTTTGGGTTGAAGACCTACCTAGGGACATTATGCCCCTTACTTTGTTTGATGTTCATAGTTTTCTTATGTTTTAATTAGAAAACTATATAAATTATTGTAGAGATAAATTATTGTAAAATTCTCAACAATATAAATTTATTATGTTTGGTAACTTAATTTTGCAAGTAACTTGTTCCTCAAAAAGATGCTCAAATTATTTTGTTTCTTGTAGCTTGATGTAAAAACTTTATCCGTTGCAATCCGTTTCTTATGGACCAAATCTCCTGAGCAACGGGCAGCTGTTGACTTGGACACCCATTACTCAGAGGTAAAAGATGCTCTCAGTTCTTCCAGAGTTTTGCTATTTATGTATTTGGATGTTCAACTGGTGAAAAAACCTGTTTTATTTGAACATTTAGTGGAAGATAATCTTGATGTTCGTTTTACAATTTTTTTTGCATTGGTTTATTTTCACTTATTCTAAACTAGAAATACACTTCCATTCTTTTTGTGGTTAACTCGTACAATTTCGCTTTATCTACAATTTGCAGGAATATCTTGAAGAATATATTGGACCTAACACAAGAAGAGCAACCTTATATCAAGTAAGAAATGTTAAAAGCTTATCACTTCTCAATTGCGTTCCTTTAACTATTTGTTGTAATTTTTTGAAAACATCACCTAGAAGTATTGAGGTTAAACATAGAATTGGATTTTCTATTAACAGAAAATCATTCTCAATTAATTGTTCATAGACTTTACATTAAGATGTCCCTAACTTGACCTACAACTTGTGTGCAGCAGGAATATGTAAAAGGTATATCAGCAACTGGAATGTAGTTTAACTATGGTTTTGAGGGTCAACTTAATGCTTGCTGGACCCATAAAATGACACGAAAAGAAATTGAATTGATCCGTTCAGCTGGATTTCTTGTTTTAGTCATTCATGGCAGGTGTGTAGGCATATTTTCTATATTAATTAAACAGTGCTTGGTCACAAAATCTTTTCTGAACTCTATTTCTTATTGCACTTGACCATAGTTGTTATGTTCTGTGATATGTATCAAATAATATTCTTTTGTACAATGAGTAATAAGCATATCTTGCAAACTCAATTTTTAAAGCTTCAGAAAGGATAAATTTTAGAACTTTTTACCATTTAATTTCATTGATTCAGGATTTCCACTTAAGACTTTGTTTGTGAATGTGTGGGCATGATATAATTGCTTAAATATATTATGCAAGGAGACTTGCAGAGAAGCTGCATCCTGTTGCTAGAATGATAGAACTTCATGGAGGTCATCTAGTGAGCCATGAGAGGACCAAAGAGGTACATTTTTCATCTATAATTGATTTGATTACAAATTTACAATAAAGCAGCTCATTGGATTATGGCATGGTGAAAATCTAAGACGAAATGATTTAAATAATCAGTGCTTAATAATAATAAAAATTATTATTATTATTATTATTATTATTATTATTATTATTATTATTAGTGCTTCTTGAAATCTATGACCGTGACTTGATTGGACCATAGTTTACAAGGAGAACAGGATCTAAAAACTTTTCTTTTCCCTTAAATTTCAGGTCAATCAAGAAATTATTGAATTAATCAAGGCATCAGAAGTGAGTATCAATCCTAATGAATGGACTAATTTGCCAAAGAAAAAGTCTGGCAAGTATTCCACATTGAAGACAAAAGCCTCTCTTTCTTCCTTTGATTGGATTGACATCATGACCTTTAGCTGTAGCTTAGGAGTCATTATCCAATACTATCAAAGCACCACAATCCGTACTTACATAAAATAGGGCCTTTCATGTGAGTTCACAAATAGGAGTAGGGCAGATATGCATGTAAATAGGAAGTATAGTGCTGTAGGAGTGCCCAATAATTCCTTATAGCACTTAGAAAGTTAGAAGTACATTCTAGTTTTAGCCCTACAGCCATTGCATATCAATATTGTGGATAAAGTGATCTAGAAATATAAGCTAATGTCAAGAAATTCACTCCACTGGAATTTCTTAACTATAACTATAATTCTAGATTTCAGTATGCTGTGATAAAACTAGCTCAACTACTAACCAAGGTTATTGCTCAGAGTATACCATAATAAGAGCTTATCCATCATAGCTTCAGGGTGTAACCAAATTGAACTAAGACGAGCTATGTTTTATGATATTGAATGTTGGGCTATTTATAAGTAACATTTTCATAAAATGACTTTTTGTTGTTGTATCTCATAAAATTAACCTCAATAGACTAGTTGAACAACATTTGATGAATCTAACTACTAACCAAAACGTTGCTGTTACTTAAATCATTAGTAACAAACTAACAATAACCAAATCATATATGCAGTACAAAATTCTACATTCTATTTTGAAATCATGTGTTGATACATGTTTTTTTTTCCCCTGCAGGGTGGATAGGGCCAAGGGTGACATTAATCAGAATAAACACAGAGGGAGGAAGCAATATCTCTATCGTGCTTTATGTTCTATCAAGACTGAATATTTTCCTGTTATACCTTTTTGGTCTCATTGTTTTGGCATTTGAGTATGAATGACGAGTTCTAAAAAGTTTAAAACCAGTTAAAGTTGGACCTTCCCTTGCATTAGATGATAGTTAATGAACCCATTTTTTACTGGTAATCCTCCACTCCAAGATTTTTTTTTTTTTTTTTTGGTCATTCTCTGTATTCTTGATTAAGAGCATAAATAAGAGAAGCTAAACATTTCTTTTCCTTTTTTGCAGTGGCTTATTGATATGTCACCCTTCCATTACCTCATATACCATAACAAGTGATGAATGCTGAATACACAGGATTCATAAAACGATTTTGTTAGGTTCTAAGGATTAGAATCTAATGTATCTAGAACTTCAATTTGTATGTTGGCAAACCATGATCAAAACAATGTTTAGTCGTGTGTTAGACTTGCTCAAAGTATGGGATTTAATGTAAAGTTGGAATCGAGTTTTTATGCAGAATTACTATTAACTTTCTGTCAGACTCGATCGATCAAAAATTAGGCTCGATCAATCGAAAATCGGGCAGATCGTTTTTCTGCAGAATTTTCCAACTCAGCCCTAGTCCATTTAATGTATAGGGTTTTATGTTTTGCCCTAAGTATATAAGGGAAAACCCTAGCCACGTTTTTAGTGTTCCGAATGCTGTGTTTGTGAATCTCATTGTGAGATCTAGAGGTGTTTGCCTTCACATACACTTAGGGTTTACAAACTTGAGATTCATGTCAAGAGTTGTGTAAATCAATACAGTTGCAGAATCAAAAGAGCACAAAGATATACAAGCAGGTGCGCTTGTAGATTTGCTGAAGAATTCAAGAAAGAAGGAGTCCGTGGTCTCGGAGCTATCATGGGGTCATGGTAGTAAGTTTCCTACACTTGGGTAGCAATAAGATGTTAGTGGTCTAAGTCTTGTTATGTAAACTTCGATTCTTTCATAGTGGATTCAGTTTACCTTGAGGATAGCTAGGTCAAATCCTCCCCAGGTTTTTACCGGTGTGGTTTCCTGAGTCATCATATCTTTGTGTTATTTATTTTTCCGCTGCTTTGTTGTTTTTGCTTATTTGTGTTAACCTAGATTTAATTAAATTACCTAAGTTAATCACTTGGCTAATTCTCTAGGTTAATCTGTTGGGTTTAAGGGGTTTAAACGAACTGACAAGTGGTATCAGAGCGGGTAGCTTTTGTTTTGATCTGTTAATCTTTTAGCTGATCTTTGACCCCTGTTGTCATGGAACACGGACACTCTCTTGTTGTTCCACCTCACTTTGATGGAAACAACTATGCTTATTGGAAAGTAAGGATGAAAGCTTTCCTAAAATCCATTGATGAGAGAGTTTGGAATTCCGTTAAATACGGATGGGAGAAGCCCACTACTCCTGTGAGTGAGTGGCAAACTTCTCAAAAGGAGGCAGCCGCTTTTAATAGCAAAGTTATGAATGCTATTTTTAATGCTGTTTCCATGGAGGAATTTAAGAGAATCTCTAATGTTGAGGTTGCTCATACTGCTTGGAAAATCCTCCAGACTGTACATGAAGGCACGAAGGCAGTTAAAATTAATAAGTTGCAGCAATTAACCTCTAGATTTGAAAGCATTAGAATGAATGATGATGAATCCTTTGATGAATTCTATGCTAAATTGAATGATATTGTTAATTCTGCTTATAATTTGGGTGAAATCTATGATCAACCTAAAATTGTTAGGAAGATTCTTAGATCTTTGACTAAGGATTTTAGACCCAAAGTGACTGTCATCACTGAGAGCAAGGATGTGGACTCCATCCCTGTTGATGAACTTGTAGGATCTCTTCAGTCCTATGAGTTAGACCTCCCTAAGACCAACAAATCCAAATCAATGGCTCTTAAGTCTGTTGATGATGTTGAGGACGGTGGATTTGATGATGAACTCTCTGCTACAGAGATTGCCTATCTTGCCAAGAACTTTAGAAACTTTCTTAGGAACAATAACAGAAGGGCAAGAGGCAAGAACACTGTTGAACCTAGAAATTTTAGGAAGAATGATCCCATTAAAGTCAATAACACTGAAAAACCTAAGGAGAAAGTGGGACAGCCTTCTAATAATTTTTTGGGACAACAATGTTATGGTTGTCAAGGGTATGGTCATTTAAAATCTGAATGTCCTACATACTTGAGGTCTAAGGGTAAAGCTATGGCTGTAACCCTTAGTGATGATGAAGTTTCTGACAATGAATCCGCTAGTGATGATGACGGAAACTTCATTGCTTTCACTGCTACTACGGTAGTTAATGAAAGCATGTCTGTTGAAGAGAACCCTTCTGATGGGGAACTCTCTGAGGATGCAGATTTACAGGAAGCCTACAATAAACTTTGCAAAGTTGCTGCAAAGGATGTCATGAATGTTGAGTTAGGCTTGAAGAAAATTGCATCTTTGGAACTTGAAAAGAAAAATTTACTTGTTAAATTGTTTGATGCAAATGAGCTTTTGAATAATGTGAAAACTGAGAACATGCTCTTACTTGATAAAGTTAAATGTTTGGAACTTGATTTATCTGTTGCTAGAGAACAAACTAATAGGACTGCAAGCTCCAAACTTGATCACATGCTGAGTATTCAAAAGTCTCCTTCTGATAAAACTGGTTTAGGTTATGAGGAAAGTATTTATGTGCTTGAACCTTCTTCCACTAAATTTGTTCCTTCTTCTGAACCTCCTAAGAGTGAGATTGTCAAACCCTTAGTGAGTGAACCTGTCAAACCTATAAATGTTACTCCACCTAGGAAGATTAAGGTTGATCTTCAAGCTTATCATTCTAGAGCTTCTACTTCTACTAAGGGCAAATTGCATGATAAGCCTGCATGGGTTTGTCATTTTTGTGGAAAACCTGGACACATTCGTCCAAATTGTTTTAAATTGCAAGCTGCGAAGCGAGCAAATAAAACTAAAGTACCTGTGCCCCAAGCACATGATCCTATGGTACTTATTGGTGAATTGGTAAAGGCATTGAACCTTTATTCCAATCCTGGAGTTGCTCAGAATTATAATATGAATCATAACTCCAATGCAAGAGTTGCATCTAAAAAGTTTTGGATGCAAAAGGCTCAATCTAATTGAGTCTGTTTGACATGGTCCTTGTGCTTCATTGCTCAATCTTTTGTGACCTTTGTTTCTAGGATTTGCATTGCATTACATTCATGCATTTCATTCTAGGATGTTTGTTTCTTTGTTTATAAAATAAAAAAAAAAAATTTTGCAAATTGTGTTTTTGCTATTTTTTCTTGAATTTAAAAACAAGGTTGGTCAATCAAATTTTACATGTCATATGTATGTACCTTGTTTAGCTTTGATGCACTTATTTCTATTGCACTTTACTAGCTAAAGTCTTGTTGTGCATGTTGTGTGGGAAGATGCTATATTTGTTAATCACATGATCTTGATCTTGAAGTCTTATGTCTTTGATTGTTGGACTTGAACTTATTGAGAAAGGCATAAATAACCATCTCACCGCTGTTTATTAGCCAATCATGAACACCTTAGTGCATATCATAAGATTTTGTGCTCGAGAAAGTGTAGCACATGCACAAAAAGAAAATAAGGTGTTGCCTTTATTAAAACTGGTGTGTACATTATTGGGCTATAATAATCTCACAAATTCAAATAAAATTAGTGTGTACATTATCCCGGCTTTTATTAAGTTTCTAATCATTTAATTTGAATATTAATTATGAGGCAAATCAAAAAACTTACATGATTGCAAGCTTTTATTCTAGGAGATGTGGGAGTTATAGGATGTAACTCTTTAAGTCATAGTCTCTTTCAAATTCATGTGATGGATTTTGTAGAAATTGTGATTGATCTCTATGTGTATATCACCTCACATGTTTCTCAAACTTATGCTAGTTGCACACACTACACAAGTTATTCCTTGCTAAAATGTGTACATGTCTGTGTGTGTTATTTGGCCTGACCAACCAAGTTTGAAAATTTTGGGAAATTGATGCAGAACATGTTTGCTTGTTTGTTTTTTTGGGTATATTGAAAGAAATTTTTGATTTGAAAAAATCTGGGTTGAATACATGTGTTTTTGGAAAACATCTCATCTCATACTCATGCATTTTATTTATAAAATCTAAGGCTTTGAGGAGTTATTGATCTAAAATGTTTGGTTTTTCAAAACTGTGATTTTTCCAGAATTTCGATCGATCGAAACTGATTTTCGACAGATCGAAAATGTTTTAAAAATACTCAGAAAACTCTCTGGTTGGCTCGATCGGTCCAAGCTTATTTTGGATCAATCGACGGTATTTTCGATCGATCGAATGTAATTTTCGATCAATCGAAAATCAGGACGACTGTTTAAAAAGGTCCTTTTTCACGTGATTTCTTTATCTTTTCAAAAACTTTTTCAAACTTTTTGTCTCCCTACCAACCGGTCAAGCTATTTTTTGGTGGATTTGTCGTTTTCTTCCAAAATTTTTGCCTAATCTCTCTCTCCCAAGGCCGGTAAGTCCTTTTTGCCCCTCTTGAATTTATTTTCATATTTCATGCATTGTTTTCATGCATTTTTGGGTATTTTCGACATTTAGGATTTTTGTCTTTTTGGGAATGTTTTTGAGTGTTTCTTTCTCAAATTTTTCATGGGTTTTTGTGGGGACACCTTACCTAAGCTCTACATGTGGTTTAATTTGATTATTTTGGTGTTTTGAGGAAAATTTGAAATTCTAGGGCTTGAATTTGAGAAAATTGGGGTTTTTGTTCAATTTGAGTTAAATTGATGAAATTGGCTTGTTGGATTGATAAATTTGATCATTATATTGTGTCAATTAACTATTGTGTTGATCAATTTATCAATTTGTTGTATTTTGAAAAATTAGGGTTTTCAAATTGGGTATTTTTAAATATTGCTTGCTCAAGCCAATTTTGTTTATTTGGATCACAATTGAACTTGACACTGCATTAGTACATGCATCATTTGAAGTTCATGCTCATGCATCATATAGATTTGCTATTTTTTTTCTATATTTTTATGCTGTGCTAACTTGCAGTCTGCCCTTGATTTTTGGTTTTTGCTCTTCTCTTTCTGTGTCTATCTCTTTTCCTTAGCACTATGCCTAGGAAAACTAGAGCCCATAGGACTTCTGATCCTTCTCCTTCTTTTGACACCGAGCGGTTCCCTAGTGAGTCAAACCAAGTCACCTATGAGACTTTGAACCTTAGGCGTCATATTTGGGCTGAGCGTAGGGTCTTATTAGATGAGTTAGATCCTGAGGTGCAACGTAACTTTGAGCATCGGGGTTGGTTACCTTTGCTCGAGTATGAGCATTCTCCTCCTCCTGCCACCTTGATTAGAGAGTTCTATTCGAACCTCTCTATTCATGTCTACGATAACGACACCTTGGTAAAGGTGTGGTTACGTGGTATGGAGTATCGCATTACCCCTTCGGTAGTGTCTGATGCTCTTGGGGTGCCCATAGTTGACCATCCCGTTTTTCCTTACGAGGAGTCTCCACCCCTTGATGACGTCCTGTCCTACATCACTGGGTCTTCTATCCAGTGGGGTTCTGATCCTCGGATCACTTCAGCTGAGCTTTCCGAGCTCCACTATCTTTTCTTTAGGATAGCGTGTCATTCTTTGTGGCCGATTTCGCATGTCCACACCATCCCACTTGAGCGATGTGTGTTTTTTATGCTCTTGTCACTGATGCGCCTATCAGTTTTCCGCATTTGTTCCTTCGTTCTTTGAACGAGGTTCATCGGTCTAGTTCTACGGCTCATGCTTTGTTTTTTCCTGTTTTTATTCATAGGATTCTCCTTTTTCTTGGTTTTGGTGAGTATCCCGCTTCTGAGCCTGTACATGTCATTGCTCCTATCGGTGCTACCTTTTTGAGGCCGATTTCGCATGTCCACACCATCCCACTTGAGCGATGTGTGTTTTTTATGCTCTTGTCACTGATGCGCCTATCAGTTTTCCGCATTTGTTCCTTCGTTCTTTGAACGAGGTTCATCGGTCTAGTTCTACGGCTCATGCTTTGTTTTTTCCTGTTTTTATTCATAGGATTCTCCTTTTTCTTGGTTTTGGTGAGTATCCCGCTTCTGAGCCTGTACATGTCATTGCTCCTATCGGTGCTACCTTTTTGAGGCAAAGGGCTGCTCAACTTCGAGCTAGCTCTAAGCATCCTAGGGTAGAGCCTTCCGGTGTCACTCCACCCCTTTCTTCTTCTACAGATACTCATGCAGCTGGGACGTCTTCTGATCCTGCTGTTGCTGCTGCTGCTGCTGATGTTCCTCCACCGTTTGATGAGGTTTCTGACCTTCGTCGGACGCTTGATACTGTCGTGACCGTTCAGGCGGCTCATGGTCAGCTTTTGGTGGACATCCTTGATGAGCTACGTGCGTTACGACCAGATTTGGCGAGCTCTCGTCATTCTCCTCCGCCTCCTTTTGATGATGAGTGAGTGCCCTTTGGCGATTCGTCACAAAAAGGGGGAGTGCATAGTTCATTTGTATCTAGGAGATTTTGTTGTAGTGATTTACATTTTAGGGGGAGTTTTGTTTAATTGGTAGTGATACTGCGGAGCTTGTAGAGTTATTAGATTGTATCTAGGCACTTCACTGTGTATTCTCTTTTTTAGCTCTTTTTTAGCACTTCACTATACTTCATTGCTTATTGATCTATATTGTTGATGTTATTCATGATATATGTCTTTATTTTGTGTCATGTGAAATCAAGAAATTTTTATTTATATATTTCCTGTTTTTGTTCCACACATGCGTTTATGTGTTTGTTAAGTATTACAGGAATATACAGGTTGCTTTCAGTCGAGCTGCTGTCTACTTTGCAACTGTTAGATAGTAGTCTAGGTTGAATTGTTAAGTGGCTTTTTATTGTAATGGGCTATTTTAATTTGTAACTTTGAGCTTTTTGTTAAGTCTGTGTTTTGTCACGGATTGCCAAAGGGGGAGTTTGTTAGGTTCTAAGGATTAGGATCTAATGTATCTAGAACTTCAATTTGTATGTTGGCAAACCATGATCAAAACAATGTTTAGTCGTGTGTTAGACTTGCTCAAAGTATGGGATTTAATGTAAAGTTGGAATCGAGTTTTTATGCAGAATTACTATTAACTTTCTGTCAGACTCGATCGATCGAAAATTAGGCTCGATCGATCGAAAATCGGGCAGATCGTTTTTCTGCAGAATTTTTCAACTCAGCCCTAGTCCATTTAATGTATAGGGTTTTATGTTTTGCCCTAAGTATATAAGGGAAAACCCTAGCCACGTTTTTAGTGTTCTGAATGCTGTGTTTGTGAATCTCATTGTGAGATCTAGAGGTGTTTGCCTTCACATACACTTAGGGTTTACAAACTTGAGATTCATGTCAAGAGTTGTATAAATCAATACAGTTGCAGAATCAAAAGAGCACAAAGATATACAAGCAGGTGCGCTTGTGGATTTGCTGAAGAATTCAAGAAAGAAGGAGTCCGTGGTCTCGGAGCTATCATGGGGTCATGGTAGTAAGTTTCCTACACTTGGGTAGCAATAAGATGTTAGTGGTCTAAGTCTTGTTGTGTAAACTTCGATTCTTTCATAGTGGATTCAGTTTACCTTGAGGATAGCTAGGTCAAATCCTCCCCAGGTTTTTACCGGTGTGGTTTCCTGGGTCATCATATCTTTGTGTTATTTATTTTTCCGCTGCTTTGTTGTTTTTGCTTATTTGTGTTAACCTAGATTTAATTAAATTACCTAAGTTAATCACTTGGCTAATTCTCTAGGTTAATCTGTTGGGTTTAAGGGGTCTAAACGAACTGACAGATTTTTTAACAAAAGATGAGAGGCTGACAATCCGGCCATTCAGATTTTCAAAGTGATTGGAGGCAAAAAAGGTGGGAGATTGGGGCAGCCAATATTTAGGCAGATACCTCTCCTCTTGCTATCGGTTCATGTTTAATTTTTTATACTTGCAAAAGATGATGTAACAAATCCCCTTGTGCCTAATCTTTAACAAACTCAATACCCTTTTGAGTGGCAATTTATAAGAAAAAAAAAAAAGGCTTCTTGACTCCTTTGTTTAAAAATCCCTCTGCTTCTTGACTCTTGAGATACAGAATAATCATGGTTTTGGAATCTCAAAGGCATAGGTGCAACTATAAGTAAATTACAAAGAAAGCTTCACAAGGTTTCTGGAACAAGATAATCGTGGGAAAAGGGAATTAAACCATGTATGTTCTAGTGGAAACACCATGAAATGCTAGTTAAACTAACAGTC
This sequence comes from Lithocarpus polystachyus, assembly GCA_033629205.1. Taxonomy (NCBI): domain Eukaryota; kingdom Viridiplantae; phylum Streptophyta; class Magnoliopsida; order Fagales; family Fagaceae; genus Lithocarpus; species Lithocarpus polystachyus. Next base: position 81,387,189 of record CM066166.1, read on the forward strand.
ATGTTAGAACTTTGAAATGGATGAGTACCAAACCTACATATTGAAATGCAGCTGTCCCTTGTCACAGAAAATAATGAAATTTCAAATAGCTCTAAAGTGCCCAGCAGGGGCTGTACTAGATGGAACCCAAACATAAAAAGAAAGATCTTCTAATCAAAATTTAATAACATTTTGGGATTTGACCCCAAAGATTATAAGCTTCCCTTTAAAATAAAAAATTTGGGGGAAAAGTTTAGATCACCAACTTTCTCTGGAGTATTATGAAATGTGATATTGATTTATGACCTATCAGATGCATGTATATAATAATAGCTTACCCATAAATAAATAAAAAAAGAAAAAAAGAAGAAGAAAAGTTCAAAATTCAAGAGCTGGAACTTCTGAAGAATTTTGCTCCTACTTTAGAATAGTAGAACGTGGTTCGAATCATAAGTTTTTGGATTTAGATTTACTATGAAAATTTCTAAGTGTTTGGCGGTCGTCCAGGTGACTCCATACTAGACGGCCTTTCTGGTCTTGGACGACACTATGGACGAATTGGAGATAGTCTAATTTTTTATCCAAAATTCAAGCTGATTTTTTTTTTTTTTTTTTTTTTGGTGAACAGGAGTAATTATTGTGGTTGGGCTAATTTCATGGGATGTTTTTTTTTTTTTTGGTTTTCAATTTTAGATCTAAATTTTTTTAATAACTTTAAAAAATTACTATTGTGATATGTGGTTATTAATAAGTAAAAAAGTGACCTCAGTTATAAGCCCAAACGAAAAATTATGGTCAGATGTGATATTGGTAGTGCTTACTGTGACGATTGAACTGTCAATTGTAAGGAAAAAAAAATAGGGTATCGTCGAATGTGACAAAAGTACAGTTAGAAGTAATGTTGGTACTGCCCAATGTAATAATAGAACGGTCAAATTTGAGAATAAAAAAATATGGTACCACTGAATGTGACAAAAATAGAGTCAGATATGATGTTGGTACTGCTTAATGTGATAATGGAACCATCAAATGTGAGAAAAAAGTAAGGGAACTACCAAATGTGAAAAAAGAACTGTCACATGTGACAAAAATAAAACATATGCGATGTTAATACTGCTTAATATAACAATGGAACCATCAAATTTGAGAAAAATAAATAAATAAAGGAACCACTATATGCCACAAAAGAACTGTCAAATGTGATATTGGAACTACACAATGTGATAATAGAACCATCGAATGTGAGAAAAAAATAAGAGAACCACCAAATGTGAGAAAAGAACTGTCAAATGTGATGTTGGAACTGCATAATGTGAGGATGGAACCATCAAGTGTGAAAAAAAAAAGTAAAGGAACCACCCAATGTGACAAAAGAACTGTCAAATGTGATGTTAAAATTGCACAATGTGAGGATGAAACCGTTAAATGTGAGAAACAAAAGTAAAGGGAACCACCAAATGTGAGAAAAAGAACTGTCACATGTGATGTTAGAACAGCACAATGTGAGGATGAAATCGTCAAATGTGAGAAAAAAAGTAAGGGATCCACCAAATGTGAAAAAAGAACTGTCACATGTGATGTTGGAACTACACAATGTAAGGATGAAAATGTTAAAAATGAAAAAAAAAAAAGTAAGGGAACCACCAAATGTGACAAAAGAACTGTCACATGTAATATTGAAACTGCACAATGTGAGGATGGAACCGTCAAATGTAAAAAAAAAAAAAGTAAGAGAACCACCAAATGTGAGAAAAGAATTGTCACATGTGATGTTGGAACTGCACAATGTAAGGATAGAACCGTCAAGTTTGAGAAAAAAATAAGGAAACCATCTAACGTGACAAAAGAACAGTCATATGTGATGTTGGAACCGCACAATGTAAGGATGAAACCGTCAAATGTGAGAAAAAAAAAAGTAAGTGAACCATCAAATGTGAGGATGAAACCATCAAATGTAAGAAAAAAAGTAAGGGAACCACCAAATGTAAGAAAAGAACTATCATATATGATATAGGGACTACACAATGTGAGGATGGGATCGTCAAGTTTGAAAAAAAAAGTAAGGGAACCATCCAATGTGACAAAAGAACTGTCATATGTAATGTTGGAACTGCACAATGTAAGGATGAAACCGTCAAATGTGAGAAAAAAATAAAGTAAGGGAACCACCAAATGTAATAAAAAAAACTATCACATGTGATATTGGAACTGCACAATGTGAGGATGAAACCATCAAATGTGAGAAAAAAATAAGAGAACTACCAAATGTGAGAAAAGAACTATCACATGTGATGTTGGAACTGCACAATGTGAGGATGGAATCGTCAAATGTGAGAAAAAAGTAAGGGAACCATCCAATGTGACAAAAGAACTGTCATATGTGATATTAGAATCGCACAATGTGAGAATGAAACTGTCAAATGTAAGAAAAAAAAAAATAAGGGAACCACCAAATGTGAGGAAAAAACTATCACATGTAATGTTGGAACTACACAATGTGAGGATGGAATCGTCAAATGTGAGAAAAAAGTAAGAAAACCACCAAATGTGACAAAAGAACTGTCATATGTGATGTTGGCACTGCACAATGTGAGGATAGAACCATCAAATGTGAGAAAAAAAAGTAAGGGAACTACCAAATGTGAGGAAAGAACTGTCATATGTGATGTTGGAACTGCACAATGTGAGGATGGAACCTCCAAATGTGAGAAAAACGTAAGAGAACCACCAAATGTTAGAAAAGAACTGTCACATGTGATATTGGAACTGCACAATGTGAGGATGAGACCGTCAAATGTGAGAAAAAAGTAAGGGAACCACCAAATGTGACAAAAGAACTATCATATGTGATGTTGGAACTACACAATGTGAGGATGGATCTATCAAATGTGAGGAAAAAAAGTAAGAGAACCACCAAATGTGAGAAAAGAACTGTCACATGTGATGTTGGAACTGCATAATGTGAGGATGGAACCGTCAAATGTGAAGAAAAAGTAAGGGAACTACCAAATGTGAGAAAAGAACTGTCACATGTGATGTATGAACTACATAATGTGAGGATGGAACTGTCAAATGTGAGAAAAAAGTAACCTGGTGTAGTAGGTTACCTACTAGTGGGTACCGTACCCCCCCCCCCCTTTTTTTGGAGGGGTACCGTAGAATTACTCTGAAAAAATATGTATGTTGACTCAATTGTAATTGATATAAATGGTTATAGAGGGTTAGTTGTTATATGAATCAAAACCTTTAGGGATGTCATGTTGTTTATAAATATATAATTAGTTCTTGACATTTTTTCCAAATCTTGAAGTTAATTTACCCTAAAAATTAGGTTTTTACTTAATTATTTAAGTTCATTGTTCTGTAAATAATTACAAACTACATGATTGATCCTGATATTCCAACTTCATCTAAAATAATTTACAAAATATGAAAATAAACCAAACAACAAATATAATCTAAGTATCAAAATCCAAGTAGAATTAAATTAACCAATTTAAAAAATATATTTTTATAAACTATTGAATATTGATAGCGTGGGTTGGGTCAAGTTGTAAATCTTGTCACCGAACACAATTTATCAACTCATAAAAACCAATACAAGGTGCTAGGTGGAGTTGGAACAGGTAAAATTGAGTGAGCATTTGGGATTCACTTAAACCTTCATTGAGGTTTGAGAAAAAAAAATCAGAAACCCCTTCCAATTTTCATTAATGACACTTAGCACCCTAAAGTTATTATTATTTTTTATCATATAAAAAATCTAGTTAGTAAGCATTAATATTATTCTAAATAAGAATTTAATACGAAAAAATATGTATGTTGACTCAATTGTAACTGTAGGGACACGATATTCAGACCAATCCCAAAATGTATGGAATCTTGGCCCAGTGAGCCCAATACAATAAATTTGTAGAGAGTGGGATAAAGATTTAGGCTTTAATGCATGGATAATAGTTAATATAGATTTCGTGACAATCAAACAGAGAGGAACCGAGTTTACCAAAGAAAGTTTGTCCTCGGTACAATCCAAGGAGCTTTGTTCTAGTAAATGTTGAATAAGAACGGTTACAGGAGTTCTTAAGATTGTTACCGTGCTTCCTCCTCCTTCTCCATGGTGGATTTCTCCTATTATATAGTCCCTTTCAAACAATCTGGGTCTTCCCCTTGTTGATCATCCAAGCCTATACTTGAGTGTCTGTCCCATCAGACACCCTCTCTAGTGTTTAGTGAGTTGCGGTAACCGATGTAGTAAATGTTGAATAAGAACGGTTACAGGAGTTCTTAAGATTGTTATCGTGCTTCCTCCTCCTTCTCCATGGTGGATTTCTCCTATTATATAGTCCCTTTCAAACAATCTGGGTCTTCCCCTTGTTGATCATCCAAGCTTATACTTGAGTGTCTGTCCCATCAGACACCCTCTCTAGTATTCTGTGAGTTGCGGTAACCGATGTAGCACTGTTCAGGGGTCTTGTCCACATAAATGTGGTATCAGCAGCTTTCCCCTAGATATTTTTGAGTTCCTATCCTTCTTGTATGTTTGTGGCACACGTCCTTATCACTAGAGCTTCCTAGAAGGTCACTTTGATCACTGAGATCCATAGCTGATCTGTGTTTAGCTTATCCGAGGAGATATTCTTCCTCGGACTCGGACTACTCACGATTTCGGCTAAAGCTCCACGCTCTCGGCCAAAGCCCAAGACCCAATTGCATAATTTAGGCCCATGACCCCACAGTAACTGATATAAATGGTTATAGAGGGTTATTTGTTATATCAATCAAAACATTTAGGGATGTCATTTTATTTATAAAAATATGATTGGTTTTTGACATTTTGCCAAATCTTAAGGTAGAATGTTTTAATTTACTTTAAAAAATTATGCCTTCATTTAATTATTTAAGCTCATTATTTTATAAATAATTGCAAATTTCATGATTGATCTTGATATTTCAACTTCATCAAAAATAATTTTCAAAATATCAAAATAAACCAAACAACAAATAAACTAAATCTCAAAATTTCCCTAAAAAAATACTAAATCTCAAAATTCAAGTTTCTATCTTTTAATAATAAATAAATAAATAAAATCTCAATATCCAAGAAGAATCAAATTAACCAATTTAAAAAATATATTTTTATAAACTATCGAAAATTGATAGCGTGGGTTGGGTCAAGTTGTAAATCTTGTCACCAAACCCAAAAGAAACCAGTAGTACAAGGTGACAGGTGGAGTTGGAACAAGTTGAAAATCCTGTCATTGCATCAACTCATGAAAATGAGTTAAAGGTGTTGGGTGGAGTTGGAAGATGTTAAATTTAGTGAGCATTTGAGATTTACTTGAAAAAATTTCACCTCTTTTTTTAACGTATTTTTGAGATAAACAAGCTTTTAGTCTTTTATAACATATTTACTATAAAAATGATCAAAAATTATATCTATTCAATAAGTACTATACAAATACACTACCAAAAATAAACAACAGGTGAAACACACTTTGAGTAGGGTCAGTCAATTCATGAGTAGAAGGCACACCATATGAAAGGAGTTACCTAGAGAAATACCCCTCTCTAGTGACCGGGGGTGGAAAGATTTCTCATTTATGGGACGTGGGTATTACAGGAAATGGTTAGAAGAATTTAGAATATTTTAGACAGATAGATTGGTGTAATACATACCCCCTCTCAATTTGAAAAATAGAATCGTTAGGACTTGATCCTCACAGCCAACGGCTAGTTTTTTTATGTTCCTTTTGAGGACACCGCTACACAGTTCTCTCTCTCTTATCTCTCTCTCTCTCTCTCTCTCTCTCTCTCTCTCTCTCTCTCTCTCTCTCTCTCTCTCTCTCTTTGATATCCCTAATCCGATGAACACCTCAGACGCCAACTCAGTCGTCGCTGAATTGAATCAAATCTCATTTCAAGTTTACTTTGCCTTTCCGATCCAATCCGATCTGATCCGATTCGATTATTCAATTTATTCACAAGTATATGCCAGTGTGATTTTTGGAGTTTGGATTCTATTCAATTTCACCCAAACCCTAAACCCTAAACCTGAAAAAATATGAATAAATTGATGCAAGACCAACATCAGGCAGAAGTCACCATAACAACGGTGGAGTCGCCTCTTCTTCCTCCACCTCGCCTCCTTCGCCGCCAACTCAACGGCAGCTGAGGTGAGAGAGGTCAGCTCTAGGTTCATGTCTCCTCTCATTACATCAGCCATTTCTAAACACCAACAACAGTAGAATCTACATCATCATCATCATCAGCCACAGCGGTCAACCTCGGCACATAGGCAACAGCGGCAGCATCTGAACATGGAGCCATTATACAGTTCTATCACCGAGTCAATTCAGATTCAAAAATCAATCTCATCTTGTGCTTTGTTGGTGGGAGAGGAACTGTAACACCCGCCTCACTTAAATTTAATTTAATTGCTTCTAGAGTGAAATTGATGAATTATTTAATTTATTTTGAAGACGATATTATTTCATATTATGCTATCTAAAAAGAAAATAAATAAAAGAAGATGTAACGTGAATAGTTATTTTGTGGATTATTCATATTTAATTTTTAGCCTCCTTATTGTTTAAGGAAAATGATAAGAGATTAAAATCTATTTGAATTAAGAGTTTAAGTGTTATTAGAATTCTTTAGAGTTTTAGCCTATCTAAACAACCTTGATTATAGTTTACACTACAAAAAATTCAGTTTTAAGCTGCGTTTTTTTAATCTCTAGCCCAAGTAGGAGTGTTATTTAAGAGTACTAATTGGAGTCGGATTGATCTTCCTAGACTGAATTAGAGTGTTATCTTAAAGGCATACATATAGGGTCTTTTAAGTCAATCACATGACAGCTAGAGAAAGACTGCAAGATTTAAAAAAAATCAGTGGTTAGCATATAAAAGATTAAGAGTAGAGCATTAGGGTTTCTCAAATTGAAAGGATAGAAGACTGTGGCATTGCTAGCGGCAGCCAGCAAATTTGTTGTATTGAGGTAAACATCTATATATGCATGCCTTATTGATATCTTTGAACATGTATTTGATTAAGGAACCTTCGTCTCTAGGCTGCTTGAAAATATTAGAATTATACTAACAGTTGCATAAGAATAAATGTTATCATGGAAGTGTTATTATAGACATGCATTATTTTATTTGATTTTGAAATAGATCCTCATATATGTACGTGGAGTAGCATCACATCCTATATAGGTTAAGCACTTGTAGATGTCCTAGGGTGGTGTTCAGATGGTCTACGTGTACTTATATATAGGTTTAACAGATTTTAGTTTTAGGGAATACATTACAATTATATATAAAATCTAGAATAGGTATGATGTATATTTTAGAAAGATGTGTTAAGTTTTATATTGCCAAATCTTCATAGTAGCTAAAATAAAGTTTTATCAGAGGACTTTTTGGTTATTCGAATCCTATCCTTATTGAGTTATTTAATCCTAAATTAGGTTCTAGTTGACATCATTTCGGACAATTGAAGTTATGTTTGGTTTAGCAACTAGAGGTAATTGGACTTCATAACATGACGTCTCTCAAGACATATATACTTATATATATTTTTGGTAAAAATATATTTATATATATATATATATATATATACATAATTGCAAAAGTGAAGTTTCAAAAACTTATACCATTTTCAATGCTTTATACATACATGAATTTTATTATTTCTTGTATATTACTTTGAAACTGTATATGTTAAGAATGACTCAAAACTATACTTTTGAGAAAGTATTTGTTATATGATATATGATTGGTATTGACAATATTGTAATAAAATAAGAATGTTTACAAACAGTCAACTAGACAGTTTGCAACCTTTGCCAACACAGGGTTAAGTGTTGGTCTTTGGCCGATGTAGTGTTATTGTGGAATGGTGCAGTATTATCGTTTGCTCTTCGGAACCAGTGTTGCCTCTTTGAGGTTAGTGTTATTGTTCCCCATGGGAATCACCCACAAAGTATTTAGCAGCTTATGTCTTTGTCTGACTAATGTTTAATGTTTTCCATATTAAACTATTGTTTTATTGGTATCGACCTTTATAAGTGGAAAAATTGTTTATTTCTATAATATATTGTTTCTACCTATTTAGTGTATTTTGGCTAACTAAAGTGGTTATTATTTTATTTAATAATTACAGCGTTATAGTTAAATGTTTTATTCTTGTCAGTTTTATAGAATATATTACATTACTGTTAAAACTATATGCAAGTGTTTTGTAAAGACTATATTTTGTCAATGATACTAATGTTTTGTTTTGAAAGATATTCTCATGTTATGTAGTCTCTAATTGGGCTTCTAGCTCACCCTCCTTTCTCCACCCTTTCAGATTAAAGCAATGAAATATCTTTTGGTGGTAGATCATTGAAGCCACGGATTGAAGACTTCTTTTGGAGCTATGTTAGTTGATGAATTGTTTTAGTATATTTTCTTACGATAATGAGTTTAGCATTTGTGGAACTCTTTGAGATTGTATTTGGAGACTTTATTGTTAAACTTTTTGTTTTTATGGATTTCATTGGAAAGATTTTGATGGTTTGAAGTTGGTTTGTGGATATTTAATTACGCTGTATTCCATTGTATTATTGTTGGTTATTTATAAGACAGGTTGTGTATCTAAATCCTTGATATGGGTTTGGGGTGTTACAGGAACGAAAAACAAAACGCCCGTGAAACAACATTTATAGCCTGTTTGGGAGTTAAAAAAAAGGAGAGGGAGTAGAGTAAAGGGAGGGAAAGTAATTTAATTATTTTGTTTGGAAGTTTTTTGAGGAAGGAGGAGGAGGGATTTGGAGGAGTTTGGAGGGGTTTCAACTCCCTCTAATCTCTCATTTTTAATTCCTCCAAATTGGAGAGATTTGGAGGGAGAGTAGAGTAGATAAGTTATAAGCCAAATGAAATCCCTAATTTACCCTTTCTAAATTAACAAAATTACCATTTCTAAAGAGCTAATTACCCCATTTCCCCTCCCTAATTTTAAAAACATCCAAACAATGTAGAGGGGAATCATTCCCCTTTACTCTCCTTCCTACTACTCTCCTTCCCTCTTCTCCACTCTACTCTCCTCCCTCTCTAAACTTCCAAACAAGCCATTAGAGGAGAGAGAGAGAGAGAGAGAGAGAGAGAGAGAGAGAGAGAGAGGCTTCTGTGAAACCAGAGATGCTTTTGCGAAAGTGAGGAAGGCCAAAGTTGTTAATGTGTTACGCTGCCTTTTTCGGTTTTTAATCAAAGCACACAAACCACAGTACCACACACATGCCTTGCACGGACCTACAATGTGTTTTTTTTTTTTTTTATCCAACACGATCATCGACTCTTTAGTCAATTGTTTTTATCTTTTTGTATAACCCAATAAACCCACTGTCCCATAGTCCTTTTTTTTTTTTTTTTTTTTTTTTGAGAAAGTGTCCCATTGTCAAATTGATAAAAAAAAAATTTAGTTTCTTTTTAAAAAATGTTAAGGAAAATTCAATTTAATGAATGTATGTTATTAGAGAATAAATGCAAATAATTTTTTTTAATCGTACCTGCCTTTATTCATTCTATGTGTACAAAAAAAAAAGTATTAATAGGTTTAAATTATTTTAGTTTCATAAACATTTTAGATTTTTAAAGATATTGTCATGTTGTACAAATTTGTTTAAATAATTTAAGAAAGTTTTTAAAAAATTTTAGTCAAGAATATTTTATTTCATATTAATTAATGATTAAATTATTAATTTTGACACCATTACAGTTTGAACTTGGTCCGTTAAAAACCTTGAACAAAGTTGTCAAAAATGATTTTTCAAGATTTTTTGAATAGTTTAGGTTTCAAAACTATGATCAAAACAAAGTTGTCAAAAATGATTTTTCAAAATAAGGCATGCTATTAAATCCCTCTTCCCCAAACTATTAATTTTTAATAATAAAAAAGACACACTTGTAGAGAGGAAAGAACAATAAATAAAATAAAATAAAATAGATAGAATTTAAGGAAATTAAGGTTACAAAATTAAATTGAATTTCAGGAAAAATAGAGTATGTAATTTTAATTTAGCCTATAAAAAATTGTATTGCATATGTATATGAATATATAGATGTGAGGTTGAATATATAGATATGATATTTATTAATCAGCATTTATCTAGATTGTCTTTTTTATATGAAATAGTAAAAATAAAATTTTGTAAATATGGAATTTATCATTATTGTGTTTTTATGTAAAGCTAATAAATATATATATTTATGACAATTATTCATAAATATATATATATATATATATATATATAACGATAGTGTTTGTATAACAAAATGCATTACTTACAATTTGTTAAATCAGTCACAATTTGAATGATTTAAACTCATGGTTTTAAAAACCGGACCGACGGCAAAACCAAATTAGCTTTTAGTTCCCGATTTTTGACCGATTTTGGGCATTTATACTAAACTAGATTGGTACTCAATTCCCACTAGAATCGGTTGGACCAACTAGTCTAGTCCAGTGTTTGAAACAGTTTTCAAACTTGTTCAATGGCAAACCATAACTCTTCTACAGTTTTGAATTATCTACCCCTATTGTTTATTGGTTACATTTTCATAGTACAAAAAACTTTATATTTTATTGGACCATCTGTAGTCTATAATTGTCCAGCTCTACCCATTCTTTGTTAGGCTCATCTGCAATTTTTAATTGTCCAATTCTATCCATTCTTTACTAGGTTCAAGATTACATATTTGGCTCGATAACTATGGATAACATCGCGATAGTTTTGAAGGAAAAAACTCTTTTAGGTTATATTATTGTGTTTATCTGATCTATAAGGGTAGAAGAAATGTTATATTTTTTTCAATATATTACTATACATAATCTTGGAACCAGGTGGGCAGGTGATATTATTGCTTGAATCAGGAGTGATAGAGTTCTCTTGTTACTTTTTTTTTTCATAATGACATTAAATAAAGTTTAAAAAAAATATACAAATTGAGTGAAATTAAAGTTACAAAACTGAATTAAATTTTTGACAAAATTAGAGGGTGTAATTTTTAATTTAGCTAATCAAAAATTTAATGTATATGTATATGTATATGTATATGTATATGTATATGTATATGAAATTTCTATTAAAAACAAAATTTTCTGTTCTTTTTTTATATGTAGAATTCAAACTATGGCATCCATTCCATAAATATTTTTTTATCATCAAACCAAGATTCCAATCTGTTTTTAGTGTAGGCAGGATTTAGGATTTTAAATTTGGTAAATTAAAAATAAACATGATATGTTAAAATATATTAAGGATCATAGAAAAGTAAAGTTTGGGAGAGTGTCATTCCATGAAACTTAAATAGAGATTTTTCTAATTTACCCAATCATTTTTCAAACTTTGTCATCATATTTTTTTTTTGAAAACCATACTTTGTCATCATTAATTAGGAAAGATAAAGATATAAAAACGTAGTAGTATGCATAGGTCAAGTTAGGTTAGGTTTTTTCTTCTGAAAAAATAAATTTGGGTTAGGTTTGGAGTATTTTTCAACTAGGTCGATTTGGACTGAGAAATTTCTAACCCAACATAACCTTTAAGGATTTGGTTGTAGCGATTTTGTTAGGCCTTATAAAACCAAAACAAGAAAAAATAAATAAATTACATTAACCATCATTGAGGTTTGAGAAAATAATCAGAATCCCCTTCCAATTCTCAATAATGACACTTAGCCCCCTAAGGTTATTATTAATTTTTATTATAAAAAAAAATTAGTTTGTAAGGATTAATGTTATTCTAAATGAGAATTTAATATACAAAAAAATATGTATGTTGACTCAATTGTAATTGATATAAATGATTATAGAGGGTTAGTTGTTATATGGATCAAAACCTTTAGGGATGTCATGTTGTTTATACGTATATAATTGGTTTTTGACATTTTTCTAAATCTCGAAGTTAATTTAGCCTAAAAATTAGGCTTTCATTTAATTATATAAGTTCATTGTTCTATAAATTATTACAAACTACATGATTGATCCTGATATTCCAACTTCATCTAAAATAATTTACAAAATATGAAAATTGCTAAGTTATGGTTTTTCACATAATATTTATGTTGGCTTTATTCCATGACAAAAAGCATTGTAATTTCGTTAATTTATTTCCTTATATTTGTGGGATTTAATTGTAATGGGTTTAGTCTTAAGTAGTGAAGATTTGATCAAGACAGTTGAAGGTCACATGAAGAGCACATACCGGAAGCTGAAGAGTCAGAGTGTTTCGCAACTCATCTCGCAACTAGGCCAACTCAGGAGAAGACCCGCGAGATGCACTAACAGCTGGGATTTTAAGTGTGACTCTTATACCCTTCACCTATATTATATATACCATTATTACCTACAAAATTGTAAGGAGAATAGAAAACAATAGAGAGGTTTCTACAACACCCACCATTTTAGAGAGAGCTACTCTTTCTTAAGTGAGAATTCTTTTGTAGTCTCCTCTCCCATTGCCATACTTTGAGAGGAGATTTGTACCCAAACACAACTCATACTCATTCGGAGTGTAGAGAATATTTTAGAACTTGGGAAACATTGGGTCTTTGCCAAAATAAACTGGTGGGCCTTGGCGGCGCAATCAGGCGGTATTGCAAGATCCAAGAAACTAGTAAAGACAAGACTCTGAGAAGTCCGTTGGTAACTGGAGTATGGAGGGCTAAAGTACTTTGAGTAGATTAGGCTTGAAGGGTCTTTTTGATATCCTTGTACTCCAACTTATTTACTAGTGGATCATTTCGGCTTTGAGGGCTGTGGAGAGGTTTTTACACCGAGTTCTTCAATTTTCCTCTTCGATAACACATTGTTGTGTTATCTTGGATTTGCTATTCTTTTACCCATTGCCCTTTCCATTTTAGCATTGCACTTATTTGTTCATCTATGCAATTGTTGGATGCTTCGATTGATTAGTTTGCTAATCACGTATAGTCCACATTAAATGTGTTAAGTATTACCGTAATTAAAATTGGGGGTCTAAATAAGCTCTAGTCATTAGATTATTGAGATTTCAAAAATAAACCAAACAACAAATATAAACTAAATATCAAAATCCAAGTTTCTATCATTTAATAATAAAAATAAAATAAAATCTCAAAATTCAAGAAGAATTAAATTAACCAATTTAAAATATATATTTTTATAAACTATTGAATATTTGATAGAGTGGGTTGGGGCACGTTGTAAATCTTATCACTGAATGCAATTTATCTACTCATAAAACCAATACAAGGTGTCAGACGGAATTGGAATGGGTTAAATTGAGTGAGCATTTGGGATTTCCTTAAACCTTCATCGAGGTTTGAGAAAAAAAATCAAAAAACCCTTCCACTTTTCATTAATGACACTTAGCACCCTAAAGTTATTATTATTTTTTGTCATATAAAAAATCTAGTTAGTAAGCATTATTGTTATTCTAAATAAGAATTTAATATGAAAAAATATGTATGTTGACTCAATTGTAACTGATATAAATGGTTATAGAGAGTTATTTGTTATATGAATCAAAACCTTCAGGGATGTCATTTTGTTTATAAGAATGTGATTGGTTTTTGACATTTTCCCAAATCTTGAGGTAGACTGTTTTAATTTACCCTAAAAAATTTGGCCTTCATTTAATCATTTAAGTTCATTACTCTATAAATAATTGCAAATTACATGATTGATCTTGATATTTCAACTTCATCAAAATAATTTTCAAAATATCAAAATAAACCAAACAACAAATATAAACTAAATCTCAAAATTTCCCTAAAAAAATAACTAAATCTCAAAATCCAAGTTTCTATCTTTTAATAATAAATAAATAAATAAAATTTCAAAATCCAAGAAGAATCAAATTAACCAATTTAAAATATATATTTTCATAAACAATTGAAAATTAATAGCATGGGTTGGGTCAAGTTGTAAATCTTGTCACCGAACCCAATTCATCAAATCATAAAAACCAATACAAGGTGTCAAGTGGAGTTGGAACAAGTTGAAAATCTTGTCACCCGCATCAACTCATAAAAGCCAGTTCAAGGTGTTGGGTGGAGTTGGAACGAGTTAAATTGAGTGAGCATTTGAGATTTGCTTTAAAAATTTTCACCTTTTGTTTGTTTTATTTGTTTTAGTGTCTTTTTTGAAATAAACCAGTTTTTAGTCTTTTATAATGTTAGGACATATGTGTTTCACTTGTTAAAAACATATGTCATTCTTTTATGTAATTGGCTAATCCTTTGACAAAATGCACTTTACTTGTATTTGGGTAGATCTAGGTGTTTTTAATACTTCAAGAAACAAGGTTTAAGATTAAGTGTTAAAACGTTCAAGTCTGTCCAAGAAACAAGCTGAATAGTGCAAATTCATTAAAGCTCGACAGCTACATCTATCGAGCTTAAGAAAGTTGTTTCAGCCCGTGTGCTCGACACCTGCTCGACAGCTTCTATCTGTCGAGGTTTAAGATTATAGAAGTCAATTAACCTAATCATGTCATAATTTTTTTGCTGAATTTTTCTTAGAGATTATTGATTTTGGAGAGTTGTTAGTGAATAGTCCATGCAAAGTCTGTTGCTTGAGTCTAGGGAAATTGTTTGATATGTGACTTGTGTATGATAGTTTTTCGCTGTTTGTGTAGGCCCGGTGTACTATTAGTGTTAACTGTATAGCTGTTCCAAGTAGCTTGACGTTGGTTTTATTGACTTGAGTTGGGTTGTGGCTTAATTTGTTGATTTGATTTTTGAAAAATGAAAAATTCTATTTAAATAACCAAACTAGCTGTAGTGCTGTGTTTTTGTACTTGGGTCCTAGATATAATGTTTGTTTTTTGTTTTCTTAACCAAAGGTTTTCTTGTGGATTATTGATATGTGGATTGTAATAGTTTTAGGATGCATTAAGAAAGAGTTTGGTGGAATTGTTAACTAAGAGGGGTAAAAAGAACAACCTTTAATTGAGTTCATGTTTTAGTGTTTTAAATCATTGGTTTTTACCTTATTTTTTAAATTTGATATTGCCCTCACATTGGACTTTCAGTTGGTTAACTTTTTGTTATACCATCATAAAACCAACTATGATTTTGATTGTTGTGTTCATTTCAGGTGGCATGACAATATCACTTGGTAAGATAAGAGATTTATGGTGGTGACAAGTTTTTTGCTGAACTTCAAGATCAAACATTCAAAATTAATCCCTTTAAGAAGAAAAGATTGGATCAACTTTAGAGTGCAAGGACAACCTAGAGAGAACTATAGTGCTTTGTTGTTATGGTGCTACTGCAACAATACAAAAAGAGATATTCATTGTTGTTCTTAGAAAAGCTCTTAGGGAAGGTTTTTTTTTTTTTTAATAACTTTTGAAAGTTTTTGGAGAGTGATTAATGATGAGGTTATACTTTTACATTTGTTTAGCTCTAAAAAGATAACTTAATTATATAGATAAATCTGTATCTTATATGCAATTATTCTAATCATGTAGAAAAATTTGTTAAGATTAAAAAATTAGTATTATCTATGCATTTTTTTAGTACAAAACCTTGTGGTTTTGTGTTATCTAATGAAAATATAATTTTTTTAGTAAAACAGAGGAGCGACACGTGCTGCCCTAACTAGTGATAGTTATAAAAAAAATTATATAAAATAATTTAAAATAAATAAATAATAAAATATTTCAAAAATTATATAAAATATTATCACTGATGACATAAAAATTTGGTCATAAATAATTTTATAGTGACGATAAAGTCCCTCACAATTTATAGAATAGCGATGCCACTTAACCCCTTGCAAAAACATTTTAAGCAACAGCTTAATGTCGTCACTATTATTCCTAACTAATTGCGAGGGGTTAAAAGCCCTCATAAATAAATTTTAGCGACGGCATTATTTGTCTTTAAAAAGTATGTCGTTAATTTGAAATTTACAAATAACTAATTACAAGGATATAAAGGTACTCACAAACAGTTGTTAACAATGATTACTCCCTCTCACTAAAAATAAGTGGCCGACTTTTCTCATCGTTTCGTTATACATTTGTGAAGGCGGATTTGTTCAGTTGCGATAGTAAATTGCCCTCGTAAATTATCTATTTACGAAGGTATGGTCGCAAAATTTCTTTTAGCAACAAGAGCAAATACGGCGGCCTTCGAGGGCCACATGCCCTCGCTAATAGCCTTTTACGATGATATTTGAATTTTTATGAGGGCATTTTACCTTCGCTAGTAGACTCTTTTCTTATAATGTGCAATGTATATTTATGTATATAAAAAGTTACTGTAATTTCGCTATAGTAGTTTTGGCTTATTTAACTTTTACTGTTTTGCTAGCCTTTTTTTTTTTTTTTTTTTTTGTGAATGCATAAAGTTGTAGTATATTTGCTATATTATTTTTGGTTTGTCCACAATAATTTTCACTACAGTTTCATAACAAATCAAATATGGTAAATTGTTATTAATTCTAATTTAAACTTACCAATGAAACTATTTTTTGCCCACCAATAACAATTTGTAGTAACCTACTACTTATGATTTGTTGTGAAAATGTCATGAACGTAACATATTTTTGTATGAAAAATGTTAAGCCATCTTGATGTTGTCACAATATTTTCAAAACTGCTGACTTATCAATTCTTTACTAGTTAAAATAAAATATAACAAAATTATAAAGGTATTATGAAAATGTTACATCATTTTGTTGTGTTTTTAGAAAGTTTTCGTTGGTTTAATCAATTTTGTTAAGCCAAAATTAACTATTCCACATAAAATTTTCTTGGGTTGACTTTTTGCATATTTTTTTCTTTACACATTATTTTAAGTAAAAACACATAGTTTTGTACACAAAACAAAAACAAAAACTTAGGAAAAAACATTTTTCATCCTTTATGTTTGGGGTAGTTTACAATTCTTTCTTAACTTTAAAATCAAAAAAAATTTTCCTTAATTTTTTGGAAAAGAGCAAATATGTAATATTGTTATTCTCTCAGTTAAACCCTAATGAAAGCTTATGATTCTTAAAATATTTTATTGTGTAATATCTAAATTATTTCTGCTAAATTTTGACATCCTAAAAATTTTCTTTACGTATTTTGAGTTTTAAATGATAAAAATTCTTAGAAAGTTAGTTAGAATGATGATATTAGGTGTTTTATTTGTTATCTAAAGAATATTGATTTTTTAGATTTAAATTTTCAAAATTTATAATTTATCTAATGAAAAATTCGATGACACATGCCTTTTGTTATCTTTTTTTTTTTTAATTTCTTAGCAAAACTCAGTTGTTTATTATTAGAAAATGATGATATTCATTATCTTTCTTAGAAGTTTTTAGAGAATAAATATATTGTTTTTAGCAAGTAGGTACTAAAAAACTATTATAGTTAAATAAATATTTATATGTTAAATAGCGACCCTAACTTTGTAGTTGATCAAAATTCTTAAACGAATAAAATTAATTTTTTACGACATAATTATCAAAATTCTTAAAATTAATGTCTCTTTTAATTAATGTAAATCTTTATATACTTTAAAAATTAAATTATTCATATTTTTATTTTGTAGTACAAATAAAATCTAAAATTATCCTTAATTGTAAATGTTTTTTCCACGGCAAGCCGTACACATGCTGCCATAACTAATACTATAAAAATTACTAATTAGAGTTGGGTCAGTCAATTCATGAGTAGAATGTTACCCCATATGAGAGGAGTTACCTAGAGAAATACCCCTCTCTCAGGACCCAAAGATTTCTCAATTGTGGGACATGTGGTATTACAAGAACGGTGGAGTCGCCTCTTCTTCCTCCACCTCCGCCTCCTCTGCCGCCAACTCAATGGCGGCCGAGGGTGAGAGAGGTCAGCTCTAGGATCATGTCTCCTCTCACGACATCGCCCATTTCTAAACACCAACAACAGTAGAATCTGCATCACCATCATCAGCCGCAGCGGTCAACCTCGGCATGGACATGGAGCCACTACACAGTTCTGTCACTGAATCGATGAGATTCAAAAATCAATCTCATCTTGTGCTTCGTTGGTTTGCTGTTATAGCTCACTATAGACTCGAGTTCAAGGTGATCTCCTCGTGTCGTGTGCTTCACTCATTTGCTGTCATAGGGCTCACTATAGACACAGTCTAAGATCTTGATTTCGGCGGGAGAGGAACCAAAAACAAAACACCCATGGAACAAGATTCAGAGGATAGAGAGAGACAGAGGCTTTTGTGAAACCAAAGATGCTTCAGCGAAAGTGGGGAAGGCCAAAGGTGTTAAATGAGTTATGCTGCCTTTTTCAGTTTTTAACCAGAGCACACATCGTGTTTTTTTTTTTTTTTTTTTTTCAAACACTGTCATCGACTATTAGTCAATTGTTTTTGTCTTTTTGTATAACCCAGTAAACCCACTGTCCCATTGTCAAATTGATAAGGACATTTTTAATTTCTTTCTAAAAAATGTTAAGGAAAATTCAATTTAATTGTACATTTTTAGAGAATAAATTCAAATGATTTTTTTTTTAATTGTGCATGCCCTTATTCATATGGTTTCTATGTGTTCAAAAAAAGAGTATTGACAGGTTTAAATTATTTTAGTTGTAAAAATATTTTGGATTTTTAAAAGATATTGTCATATTGTACAAACTTGTTTAAATAATTTAAGAAAATATTTTTAAAACTTTTAGTCAAGAATATTTTATTTCATTTATTTTCATATTAATTAATGATTAAATTTAATTTTGACATTGTTCTCAAAAAAAAATTTAATTTTTACATCATTATAGTTTGACCTTGGTCAATTAAAAATCTTGAACAAAGTTGTCAAAAATGAATTTTCAAGATTCATTGAATAATCCAAGTTTCAAAACCATGATCAAAACAAAGTTTTCAAAAATTATTTTTTAAAATAAGGCATGCTACTAAACCCCTCCTCCCCAATCTATCCAAAAAAAAAAAAATTTAAAGGCACCCTATATACAAAGGGAAGAACAATAAATAAAATAAAATAGATATAATTTAAGGAACTTAAGGTTAAAAAATTGAATTGAATTTTGGAAAAATTAGAGTATGTAATTTTAATTTAGCCTATAAAAAATTGTAATGTACCGCCTACACCAAAAACTAATTGGGGTATTGATTTAATGATAAATATTATCATCAAAAGTACAGACATTATAGGTTGAAACTCTCTAAATATATATATATATATATATATGTTGATGTTTATATTTATGTTTATGAAATATTTATTTTAATATTGTATAAAAATTTTGGTTCTATCTCTTTTATTTTGTATATAAATATGAAATTTAATAATTATGATATTTATTAATTGACACTTATCTAGATTGTGTTTTTTTTATATAAAATAGTAAAAATAAAATTTTGTAAATATGGAATTTATTATTATTGTGTTTTTATATATTTATGATAATTATGCATATATATATATATATATAATGATAGTGTTTGTATAACAATATGCATTACTTACAATTTGTCAAATCACTCTCAGTTTGAATGATTTAAACTAGCTCACTTGCAAACCATAGCTCGTCAGTAGTCTTAATTGACCAACCTCATTAACTCTAGCATCTATTTTCATAACACAGAAAACACAATCTGCTTTAGCACATATACAATTTGTCCAACTCTACCCATTGTTTATTAGGTTCATCCACAATTTTTAATTGTCCACTTCTATCTATTCTTTGTTGAGTTCAAGATTACTTATTTGACTCAATAACTATGGATAACATTGCGATAGTTTTGAAGGAAAAAACTCATTTAGGTTATATTATTAGTGTTTATCTAATCAATAAGGGTTGAAGAATGGTTATATTATTCAATTTATTACCATACATAATCTTGGAATCAGGTTGGCTAGTGATATTATTGCTTGAATCGGGAGTGATAGAGTTTTTCTGTCACTTTATTTTTGGTAATGACATTGAATAAATTTAAAAAGTTAAAGGAATAAATTGAATGGAATTAAAGTTACAAAACTGAATTAAATTTTTGACAAAATTATAGGGTGTAATTTTTAATTAAGCTTATCAAAAATTTAATGTATATGTATATGTATATGTATATGTATATGTATATGTATATGTATATGAAATTTTTATTAAAAAACAAAAAATTTTGTTATTTTTTTTTTATATATAGAATTTTAACCTATAGCATCTGTGGGGTCATAGGCCCAAATCATGCAATTGGGTCTTGGACTTTGGCCGAAAGCGTGGGGTTTTAGCTGAGATCGTGAATAGTCCGAGTTCGAGGAATAATATCTCCTCGGATAAGCTAAACATAGGTCAAGTATGGATCCTAGTGATCAAAGTAACCTTCCAAGAAGCTCTAGTAATAGGGACGTGTGCCATAAACGTACAAGAAGGATATGAACTTAAAAATATCTAAGGAAAAGCTGCTACCACCGCATTGAATGCCCTACAGCTAATTTTCTGGCCGCATTTATGTGGACAAGACTTCTGAACAGTGCTACCTCGGGTACCGCAACTCACAAAACGCCAGAGAAGGTGTCTGATGGGACAGACATTCAGGAATATGCTTGGATGATCAACAAATGGGAGGCCAAGATCGTTTAAAGGAGATATATAATAGAAGAAACCCACCATGGAGAGAGGGGGGAGGGGGGAGAATGAACAGAGAAAACACTATAGCAATCTCAACAACTCCTGTAACCATTGTCATCCAATATATATTAGAACAGAGCTCCTCGAATCGTGTCGAGGACTTATTCTCTTGTATAAACCTAGTTCATTTCTATTTGATTGTCCGAAAAACTCATTATAATTGTTATCTCATTCACTTTAAACCTAGTTCTTTTACCCACTCTTTACAAATTCATAGTTTTGGGCCTAGGATCAAATCTAGTCCTTACAATTGGTGTAGTAGTGGTAGAGGTATGCCCTTCAAGGGTAACAAAACCGTGCGGCCTGGGTAGATATATAATGGAAGAAACTCACCATGGAGAGAGGGGGGGGGGGGAGAATGAACAGAGAAAGCACTATAGCAATCTCAACAACTCCTGTAACCATTGTCATCTAATATATATTAGAATAGAGCTCCTCAAATAGTGCCGAGGACCCATTCTCTTGTATAAACCTAGTTCATTTCTATTTAATTTTCCTAAAAACTCATTATAACTATTATCTCATTCACTTTAAGCCTAGTTCTTCTACCCACTCTCTACAAATTCATAGTTTTAGGCCTAGGATCAAATCTAGT
Organism: Lithocarpus polystachyus; assembly: GCA_033629205.1. Classification (NCBI taxonomy): domain Eukaryota; kingdom Viridiplantae; phylum Streptophyta; class Magnoliopsida; order Fagales; family Fagaceae; genus Lithocarpus; species Lithocarpus polystachyus. Next base: position 81,408,422 of record CM066166.1, read on the forward strand.
CCTTACAATTGGTGTAGTAGTGGTAGAGGTGTGCCCTTCAAGGGTAACAAAACGGTGCGACCTAGGTGGCATCAGCCTCAACGGCCCATTCCCAACCTAAAGCGGACAATACCGATGATGGGCATTGCCCTCAAAAGCACCTTTTTGTGGGGGAAGATTTTTGATCCAAGCCCGCAAGAAGTTTGTTCGCTTTGGGTCCGAGGACTCACACGGCAGAAGTGTACTTATGCCTTGAGGTCATGCTTATAAGGCATAGGTGGGGCGCTTCTTTCTTCGATGTGGAACTGCTCTCAAAAAGACTTCCCACACTCGTTTGTAAGGAACAAAGCCGTGCGAGTCCTCGAACCCAAAGCAAACAAACTGCTTGCGGGCTTGGATCAAAAATCCTCCCCCACAACATCCATTCCATGAAGATTTTTTTTTATCATCAGACTAAAACACCAATCTGTTTTTGGTGTGGCAGTATTTAGGATTTTAAATTTGGTAAATCAAAAGTAAACCTGATATGTTAAAATTGATTAAGGATCATATGAAAAGTGAAGTTTGGGAGAGTGTCATTCTATGAAACGTAAATAGAGATTTCTGTAATTTACCCAATCATTTATCATACTTTGTCATCATTTTTTATTTTTATTTTTTGGTTTGAAAACCGTACTTTGTCATCATTAATTAGGAAAGATAGAGATTTAAAGAGGTAGTAGTATGCATAGGTCAAGTTGGCTTAGGTTTTTTCTTCTCCAAAAAAAAAAAAAAAAAAGGTTAGGTTAGGTTTTGGAGTATTTTTCAACTATGTCAATTTGAATTGAGAAATTTCTAGCCCAACCCAAACTTTAAGGATTAGGTTGTAGCAATTTTGTTAGGTATTATAAAACCAAACAAGAAAAAAAAAAGTTAGAAAAAAAATCAGAAACCCCTTCCAATTTTCAATAATGACACTTAGCCCCTAAAGTTATTATTATCTTTTATTTTGTAAAAATTTAGTTTGTATACATTAATGTTATTCTAAATGAAAATTTAATATGAAAAAATTTGTATGTTGACTCAATTGTAATTGATATAATGGTTATAGAGGGTTAGTTGTTGTATGAATCAAAACCTTTAGGGATGTCATGTTGTTTATAAATATATAATTAGTTTTTGACATTTTTTCCAAATCTCGAAGTTAATTTACCCTAAAAATTAGGCTTTCACTTAATTATTTAAGTTCATTGTTCTATAAATAATTACAAACTACATGATTGATCTTGATATTCCAACTTCATCTAAAATAATTTACAAAATATGAAAATATACCAAACAACAAATATAAACTAAATATCAAAATCCAAGTAGAATTAAATTAACCAATTTAAAAAATATATTTTTATAAACTATTGAGTGCCTGTTTGTTTCAGCTTTCCCAACCCAAAAAGGCCATTTTGAAACTACAAATACAAAAAGCTCGTTTGGTTAGGTATAAAAAGCAACTTTTTGAAAAAAGTTGCGTTTTGGGTTTGTGAAGAGAACACGCATTCGCAGAATGAAGCTCTGAGGTGCATTTTGGAAAAGCTCCTGCGCGTTGATGAATCTATCTGTTGGGTTATTGGTGCAATTACCAAATTGCCCTCACTTTTACTTAAAACTCTAACTTTGCCCTTTTCTCTTCTCCCTCATATTCTTGCTCCTCTGTTACAGACTAACACCGGTCAAGAAAGTATCAACCAAATACAAACACAGCACCACCCAACTATCACCGATCTACCACCACAACCCATTTCAACATTTGATAATCCAAACACAAAATCAACAAAATCAAACCAAAAATAACTCAAAATCAACACAAAACAACTTAAAATCAACTCAAACCCCATTGAAAAACCCATCCCAAACCCAACTCAAAATCAACCCAAAACAAAATCAACTCAAAATCAAATCCAAAATCCACAGAAAATTAACTCAAAATTAAACCATTAATTGAAAACCCATAACCCAAACCCAAAATCAAAATCAAATACAAACCCAATGGTGGCAGAGACTTAAGGGATCTAAGAATTAAGAAGAGAAATGAGGGATTTCCTTATGTTTCAATCATCTTCATCTTCTTCATCATCATCATCATCATCATCTTCTCTCTTTCCTTGTAGCTTTCGAACTGTCAAAAAGAAAAAAAACAAAAACAAAAACAAAGAAAGAGATGTAAAGACTTTGAGGGATGAGAGAGGGGCGAGATAAACTGAGAAAAAAAAAGTGTTTTGTAATAATAAAAAAAAAGTGAGTGTTTTGTAAAAGTGATGGTATAAAATAGAAAAAGTAAGTTTTTTGCGTAAAATAAACGAAATCTTCTAGATATGCTGATGCGGTTGCTCTTATATCTCTAAACTTTTTTAAATTAGTACCTTTTTTTTTTAGAAAAAAAAAATGCTATTGATAGAATATTTTTATAACAATTTCATAATAAGTTGATAAGAAGTCATTAATGGTAATAACAAAGAATTATGACACTAAAAAGAACTAAACACAAACATTATTAAAATAATACCAATAATATATTATTATTGTTGTTGTTGTTGTTGTTAATTAGTTTTTCTTTAGTAAGTATATGAAGCAGTTGATTTGAGTATGAAATAAACTTTCTTATATATACATTATCCTTTTGGTAATTTACCCCTCAAATTGCCACTTTTATAAGTGCTAGCCAAACACTCAGCTTTTTCAAAAAGCATTTTTTAACAGCTTTTACCAAACACTCAACTTTTTCAAAAAACACTTTTTCATACTGCATTTTTTGAAAACTCCACTTTTTCAAAAAGCACAGTTTTAAAAAGTTGAACCAAACTCACCCTAAGTATTGATAGCGTGGGTTGGGTCAAGTTGTATTCTTCTCACTTAACGCAATTTATCAACTCATAAAAACTAGTACAAGGTGCTAGGTGGAGTTGGAACAAGTTAAATTGAGTGAGCATTTGGGATTCGCTTAAACTTTCATTGAGGTTTGAGAAAAAAAAAAAAAATCAGAAACCCCTTCCAATTTTCATTAATGACACTTAGCACCCTAAATTTATTATTATTTTTTATCATATAAAAAATCTAGTTAGTAAGCATTAATGTTATTCTAAATAAGAATTTAATATGAAAAAATATGTATGTTGACTCAATTGTAACTAATATAAAATGTTATAGAGGGTTATTTGTTATATGAATCAAAACCTTTAGGGATGTCATTTTATTTATAAAAAGGACAAGGATTTCCTGCAAACAAGTTTGCTAGAGCTGCTGCATATAGGATTAGGTGGCAAAACATTAAAGTGACACATGTTTAGTGGTCTCATGCAACGCTCATGACCAATTAATTCATTTGAGATGACAAACAACGTTAACGTTTGCCCTCTCTCTCCTTCATCCAAGCCCAGATCCCTTTCTCTCTCTTCTCCTCCTTTGTTCTTCTCAAAACTTACAAAACCCCAGCCACCTAACCCATATTAACCCACTGTGCCCAGCCATGACCTACCCATATCAAACCCGTAGCCCACCGTGACCCACCCATATCAAACACAGCCTACCACAACCCATTGGCGCCGATAAAGCAATGCACCAGATCGAACCACCTAGCAACCATCAACACAAACAATACTCCATTGATGACAATCCAAGAAGCCAATTTGAACCACCCTTAAGCAAATCTATGGTTCAGTAACCAATTGAAGCAACCCAGTAAGTTCTAATCGAAGCAACCCACAGAGACAAACATGGTCAGGTGGGTCAGCGGTGAGAGCATGTGGTGGGCAGAGTTATTTTTTGATGGGTTAGATGGGCTGGGGACTCTAATGAGAAGAATAGAGATGGAACAGAGAATTTGATGATGGGGAGGGATGAGTTTTGAGTCCAATGGGTTTTGCCTAAGCTGTTTGACAGAGAAATAAGAGAAACGTTAACAAAGAAATTCCACTCATAGCTAGTCATGTGCCCTGGACACATGTCACTTTTAAATTTTGCCACCTACCCCTATATGCAATAGCCCCAGCAAACCTGTCTGCTCAAATCCTTGTCCTTATAAAAATATGATTGGTTTTTGACATTTTCCCAAATCTTGAGGTAGACTGTTTTAATTTTCCTTAAAAAATTAGGCCTTCATTTAATTATTTAAGTTCACTATTTTATAAATAATTGCAAATTACATGATTGATCTTGATATTTCAACTTCATCAAAAATAATTTTCAAAATATCAAAATAAACCAAACAACAAATAAACTAAATCTCAAAATTTCCCTAAAAAAATACTAAATCTCAAAATTCAAGGTTCTATCTTTTAATAATAAACAAATAAAATCTCAAAATCCAAGAAGAATCAAATTAACCAATTTAAAAAAATATATTTTTATAAACTATTGAAAATTGATAGCGTGGGTTGGGTCAAGTTGTAAATCTTGTCACCGAGCCCAAAAAACCCAATACAAGGTGACAAGTGGAGTTGAAACAAGTAGAAAATCTTGTCACGACATCAACTCATAATAACGAGTTCAAGGTTAACGGTGGAGTTAGAAAATGTTAAATTTAGTGAAGCATTTGAGATTTGATTGAAAAAACTTCACCTTTTTTTTTTTTAACGTCTTTTTGAAATAAACAAGCTTTTAGTCTTTTATAACATATTTACTATAATTATATCTATTCAATAAATACTATACAAATATACTGCCAAAAATAAACAGAAGCGAAAACAGTCAATTCACGAGAGGAGTTACCTAGAGAAATACCCCTCTCTATTGGCCAGGAGTGGAAAGATTTCTCCTTTGTGGGACATGTGGGTATTACAAGAAATGGTTACAACTTAGAATATTTTAGACAGATAGATAGATTGATGTGTAATATACACCCCCTCTCAATTTGAAAAATAGAACCGTTAGGATTTGATCCTCACAGCCAACGGCTAGTTTTTTTTTTTTATGTTCTTTTTGAGGACACCGCTACACAGTTCTCTCTCTTTTATCTCTCTCTCTCTCTCTCTCTCTCTCTCTCTCTGATATCCCTAATCCGGTAAACAGCTCAGACGCCAACTCAGTCATATAGGGTCTTCCATCTGAATCAAAAGTCGTCGCTGAATTGAATCAAATCTCATTTCAGGTTTTACTTTGCCTTTCCGATCCTCTCCGATAATTCGATTTATTCACGAGTATATGCCAGTGTGATTTTTGGAGTTTAGATTCTATTCAATTTCGCCCAAACCCTAAACCTGAAAAATATGAATGAATTGATGCAGCAAGACCAACATCAGGCGGAAGTCACCACCACGACGGTGGAGTCGCCTCTTCTTCCTCCGCCTCCGCCTCCTCCGCCGCCAACTCAACGGCGGCCGAGGGTGAGAGAGGTCAGCTCTCGGTTCATGTCTCCTCTCGTTTCATCGCCCGTTTCTAAACACCAACAGCAACAGCAGCATCACCATCACCATCACCATCAACAGCCGCAGCGGTCAACCTCAGCGCACAGGCAGCGGCGGCGGCATCTGGACATGGAGCCATTGTACAGTTCCGATGACGAGAACAGGCCTTCTGTCACTGAGTCGATTCAGATCCAAAACTCGGAGCTGGACCCTCAGTGCAAAGCAGCTCAGAGGAAACTACAGCGTTCTGTAGTGAAGCTTTTCAAAGAAAACAGAGGAGGAAACAGAGCCGATCCGCCTTCGAAAACTTGCTCTGGAAAATTCAAGACGCCTTCGAGGCCGGACACGCCTACTGTCTCTACAATTGGAACAACAATTGCCTCGAGATTCAGACGATCTACCACCAATATGAGCGCCACGGGCACGGACACGGCCGCGGCCAAGCTTTTGCAATCGAGCGGCTTGTCATTGTCAATATCAGCTCAACCTTCAGATTCTTCTGATGACACTAATCACAATCTACGCCCAAACTGCACGGCGCGCTCTCTTCCTGATTTCCGGTCTTCAGTGCCCGAGGCAGATAGACTGATGTCTGAGAAAAATTGTTCTACCAATAGGGGTGTTAATGGAAGCAGTGATTCTTTGAAATTCTCTGCTCCATCCCCTTGTTCTCGTTCTCTGAATTTGCCATTATCAAGTGGTGGGGGTGGTGGTGAAAAGCCATCAAACTCTGCTCTCCCCAAACCGTACACAAACTCTGTGAAGACGAGTGGAGGCCTCTCTCTGCCTCCAGTCCCGCCGCCTTGTGCAAAGTCGTTGGGGGCTGGGAATGATGCTAGGAAGGTAAAGAAAGTTTTGACCCACCAGGAAAATATACATACTCTCAGATTGCTTCACAACCGTTATCTGCAGTGGAGATTTGCCAATGCAAAAAGAGAAGCCTCTATGCAAGCTCAGCAAAGAGAATGCGAGGTTGGTTCATCACATTCATTTCCCGATTTCCTAAATTCATTGTTTTTCCTTCTAGTTACTAGTTTTCTCGGTGAGGTTTAAAGTTTTGACTAGATATAGAACTAGGGAGGTAAATTGATGAATAATTTTGGAGTGAATATTACTTATATAAGTGCTGTCGAATTTTTTGCACTTTTCACTTGCTGGTGTTAATTGTAAATGCCACATGGAGCTGTAAGTTGTTACAGTATCTTATCAGGTTGCAATGAATCCAGGCTTGTGACAATAGAAATGCCATTTTCAAGTTTGGCTTGTTACTCCCCAGAATTTAATATATGCTATGATTACGCATAGAGTTCGTAACACTTATATTGGACGTACGCAAAGGGCATGCTTAGATTGCATAACAACCACATAAATCTATTTACAAGGAGAACTCGGGGTCCTAATTTTTAAAACAAGGTTGCTACTTGCTAAAAACTTGTTTAAGTAAGGACTGGACTTAATTGTCTTTGTTGTAGACCCCCTTTCCATGTCTATCAAATTTATAATAAAACCCAGTGCACATGTTTCTCTTGTCAATATATCGTCTTCAACTTCAAAACCAAATGAGGGTTAGTTTTTGGTGCTGCACATACATGCTCGTCTGTGACACAACCTCTAGGAATTCCCAAAAGAAAGAAAAGAAAAGAAAAGAAAAAAATGGTATGTTGTCAAGAACATTAGTAGAGGATACTTATCAACACAATTATAATTGTTAGAGATTTCATAGTCTCAGTATCATATGTTCTATTAGACATTTTAGTTTTCCATCTAGGGCAGCAGGAATCAATATAATTTTCCATTACTTTGCTTTGCAAAAATCTAGGAACCAAAGGGAAGCTACTGAGATTGTTATTGGTAAAGCAACAACGGATATGATTAGAAATGTAAGCAATGGCCAATGATGAGGAGTTAAACACAGCATCAAATGCAAATGAGGTAAACATAGCAGATATGCTTTTGCAAAAAGCAATACAGACACGAAAGGGACATAGAGGAAGCCAAAAAGAATGTGGGTAATTGCAGTCAAAAGCATGTACTCTTTCTTTGATGTGAGAAAAATAGGATAGTGAAATGACAAGCTTAGCATCGACGTCTCAGTCGCATTGACTATATATATATATATATACATATATATATATATATTGAGTATTCGGTCTAAATTGACTTTTACTTAAACTGACCTCATTCACACTTTTTTCCTAAGTCATGGTCATCCATAGCTTGTTATTTTGGAAATTTTGTTGCTCTGATGTATTTGCTCTTTCCATAATCAATCACATCATGATTTACCTTTTACCACTCTCTACTAAATATGCAATCAAATTTTTTCTTCTCCTTTCTTAATAACAGAAATCTTTTCTATGACTTGTGAATACTTTATTATACAGACTGTTTCTTATCTTGTAGAGAACACTCTATTCCCTTGGGGTCAAGATATCTGAGTTATTCGATTCTGTGAAGAAGAAACGCATAGAACTTGGGCTTTTGCAAAGAACAAAGACTCTTTCAACAGTTCTTGATGCTCAAGTAAGGCTGCCTGCCTCATTACTGCTTTCTGCATTATCTAACCCATTTCTGGCATATAAAGCATCTTTCATGTAATTTATATTTCAGTGGAACAAAGTTGTTTGTAACCTGCATGAATGGGAAATATATTCACAAATACATTTATACTAAACATCCTGTTTGAACTAAGGAGTAATAATTATCTTGCTTGATGTTTATTATAGGCACCAACTCTTATCATTCACGTTTTCGTTCTTCCAACCAAAAGGGGAAAAAAATTCAAAATAAAAAGTTTTCATAAACTGTCTAAACAATAAACTAGCAATTACGCTATGATTTAGATCTCTCTCTAGATTTTCATCTCAAATTTAATATCTTTTGCTCAGGGTACCATTCGCTTAAACTATGACTTCTCTTCATAAAGTGCAGTTGTATATAAGCATTGCAAATGACAGCCCATCTTAACCAACATTTTCATGATATTGCATTGACAAGTGTTCCTGTTAGATTTTAGATCTTTCTCTAAGCCTCATCTCGCATATTACTCTGTTCACCTTTTGCTTAAGACACCATTCACTTAAACTACATGACTTCTATTCATAAGTTATAGCATTGCGAAATGGATCTTGGCAAATGTTTTCATGATATTGCATTGACAAGTGTTTCTACTAAGTTTGATGTTTAACATAGTTTCATTTAGGGTCAGTTCTTTTTAGCTCAAAATGGACAATTATCTTCAACGTCAACTTTATGTATAAATTTTTAATGCCTCACTTTTTATACATACAGTTTTTCTTTTACACAGTTTATCTTGTAAGACAAAATAAGCTCATCCAAATGCAATTAGTCGTTTTCATCTTAATCCTCATCCATTTATTTATTCTTTCCTTTTTTTATTTTTTAATGAGCAAAATTGGACCCAATGATGAGATCAATGCTTAAAGCTTGATCTAACTGGGGTGAATATATCCAGGAAGCAAATATCTGTCGGGTTGTACAAGAAAATATTTATTCATCCCAATATCTTTTCTTTTCTTTACTTTTTTAGCTTATTGTTCTCTACCCATTTGGTTGACAACCAAATAGAATAAGTAATGACGTTTTGGTTAACATCTCTTTATCCATTTTCTTCAACCTAGATTTTTCATGGGAAAAGAGCCAAAGAAATTAATAAAAGATAAAATAAAATAAAAAGAAACCTGGATAGTTTGTATGCCTATGTATTAAAACTGACATTGTATAACTTTAAACAGTTCATAGTAATTATCTGTTATGACTTGCTAGTACTTGCCGCCTCATAGAAGTACAACTGTACAAACAAGCTTCCATCATCTTTATTTATTTGTTTATACACGGCTATCTCTTAAAGCTAGCATCCCACCGATTCTCGCTGGTGCTTATAAAATAGTTGAAAGCAGTTGTTGCTTGACTCGGTTTTCAATTACATGAATACCACAGGTGTGATAATTATACATGGTTTTGAAAGCAGAATCTTTTTGAAATATAAGGACTTCTTCTTTTTTATTTCAAATACTATAGGGATTTAGTTTGTGCTTATTTGTCCAAAGAAATATTTAACAAGAATGTATCGTGGTGGTTTAGGAGGCTTATAAAAAACTGCTTTCTTGTTTATCAGGATGCTAATACTATATGAAATTTAGCAACAAACTGAATTCTTTATTTACAATGATTATTTTGATTTGCCTATAGCAATAAAATAATTTGGACCTTAGAAATTCTTTTCAAATTAAATCATACATGGAAGTTGTGAAACCAAAAAAATAGAGGTGCAAGCAGCCAACAATATGTACAAAAGTTGAATAATTCTGTGTTTGATGAGATCATGTAACAAACTGTGAAGTATACAATTCCCCCCCCACCCCCCCCCCCCCCCCTCCTTTTTACCATTATATAACTATTGTGAGAATAGATTACTTGGTGCTCTTTACTTGTGAGATCATGTAACAGATAGGACTCTCTACTTTTTCTCTTACTCCTTTAAGAAAATATCGATTTGCCTAGTAACATTGGTGTTTATAACATTCATAGTTTATCCCTATCTAAATCAAACGCTATTGGCTCTGATTTTAGATTCCCTATCTGGAGGAGTGGTCTGCTCTAGAAGAGGATTATTCAGTTTCTTTATCAGAAGCAATTCAAGCTTTGTTGAATGCCTCACTTCAACTTCCAATCGGGAATGTCAGGGTAATTTTTTTTTCTTTTGTCCATTTTAGCTTCCAAATGGTACTAATGTTTAAAAAATCTTTGCTACTGTGTGCTTTACACTGATGATTCTTGACCATGAGAATTATGCATGTTGCAGGCGGATACAAGAGAGATAGGAGAGGCACTGAACTCAGCAACAAATATGATGGAAATGATAGTTTTTCATCTTCAAAGCTTTGTGCCAAAGGTAAAATAAGTGAAAGAACTTTACCCTTGACAAGTAGATCTTTTATTTTCTCCTTAGCTATGACAGAGACTATATACAAACCACTTCTTGAGCCTATCCCACACTGTTATTTTCACTAGACACAACTCAATCCAAATCCAACTTATTGGATTGCTTTACGTGAACTATTTTAAGTTGAACAAAGTTCTTCTGTAGGAGATTTCTCCTTTATGCAATAATTTGTTCATGAAAATTTGTATATATTTAATTTAATCCTTTATGTTTCTCTATTAATGATTACTGAATTCAGGGTGTTTTATTGTTTATATTTGTAAATATGTTTTATATATGAAATGTGTAAATTTATGTAAATAAACTTTGCCTATTTTGAGCGTTTTAGTGATAAAGCTCATCTGACACAGGCAGAAGAAACAGAAAATTTAATTTCAGAACTAGCCAGAGTAACTGGGGGAGAAAAAGCTCTTATTGGAGAATGCGGTGGTCTGTTGTCTAAGACATATGCATCGCAGGTTAGCCTCACCACGACTCTGCTTGTAATGTATTATTATAACTGTCACTAAGTTGCTTTGTGGAAATGCCAGCATGCTTAAGTTAACTGTAGTGTATAGTCTTACCTGAGTAGGGGATTGTTTTTACCTATAGTAGTCCCAAGCTGAAGTGATGGCGAAAAAAAAACTGTATAGAATATAACAAATAAATCAAAGATTATGCCTTGACCTTACAATATTGCTTTCATATCAGGTGGAAGAGTTCAGTTTGAGGGGCCAGCTCATCCAATTGCATCATTGCTCTCATAAAGACAATCTTGTCAAGACTGAGTAGTACTTCATCACTGACATTTTGTTTGTGCTATCTACATAGAATCAAGGATTTAGCCCATGATCAGTTGGTGTTGTCTGTGTGGCTTTTCAACAAAATAAACATTTTTATTACTCATAAAATCTCTCAATCACCCTCGCTCTCTTGGAATCAAGGTGGGAGGGGGTGGGGGGGTGGAAGCTAGGCATGAAAGATAAATTTTGTTGTAAATCTGTCTTGGCCCAGCAATTCTTTTGTACGTATAAAACTTTCGTATGTAAATCTGTAATAATCAATAGCTACATCGCAATTCTTTTGTATGCAAATCTGTAATAATCAATAGCTTTACATCACTATTCTTTGATGAACTGGCTTTAAGCTCTCACAACAACAACAACAACAACAGTTAAACAAAAAATAAGAGAAGTTAGCAATCAAATGAGCAACTCCGTTAGCTAGAGCCAAGGACGGACCCAGGGGGGGGGGGGGGGGGGGGGGGGGGGGTGGGGCCTAAGCCTAAGGGGGCCCTTGGGCCCAAAAAAAAAATTAGTAGGTAAAATTTTCAAAAAAAAAAAAAAGACTTGGGCCTCTCTTATTTTCATGAACGAACTATCCCAGCCGGCCAGCCCAGTCCATGTAAATCTGAAAAAAAAAAAAACCAACAGAGTCAGTGAGAGGCTAAAACTTAGAGAGTACTCACACCGCCACCACGTGAGAGAGACCCATCTCGCTGCCCACATCGCCACCCATCTTGTAGAGTCGCAGACCCGTCCCTGTCAACAGTCGGCGCCACATACCTAAACGGGAAACAGCCACATCAACATCACCACGACCCACGCGGGACCTATCTTGCCACCGATTGCTCGATCTACCCAGCCTTGCTTCATTGCTCCAGTCTTCACAATTCACAAGTATTTAATCTATCATTTCCTTCAAAACCTAATATAATATTTGTGAATCTCAAAATTTCACAATCTGTGCTTGTGGACTTGTAGTGTTTGTGTTTTTACTGATGAGTGATGAGCTAAGTTGGTGATTGTGAATTGAATCTATGCCTGTGGTGTTTTTTTTTTTTTTTTTTTTTGGCTTTTTGGCTTTGTGACTCTCTGTCTCTCTATGTTTATAACTCTCTCTCTCTTATATTATATATATATATATATATAGAGAGAGAGAGAGAGAGAGAGAGAGTAGAGTTTGTAGAGATTAGAGAATATATTAGTGTAGTGTTTGACTATTTGTTCTTTGTTGATTGGTAGTTGGGCAATAATAGGAACAAGTAACAAAAAAAAATGGTAAAGTTAGGAAAAGTTTTTGTTGCTAGTACAAGACAAAGACAAAGAGATAAATAAAGGTAAAGACCAAAGACAAAAGACAAAAACAAATCATATAATATAGAAAATTGTCGCACAAATTTAAGAAAATAACAGTGATTCACTTGTGCCTATTGTTAACTCATAATGTTAAATTAGATAAATTTATAAATTGAATTAAGAAACAATAGTGTTTCGTGTCTTTTGTTTTTGTTGATAGATGATTGTATCTTAATATATTAAGAAACAATGATTTTTGGATATCCATCTTGGTTGATAATTTATTAATACTATATGGATACGTATTTAAAAAAAAAAAATTTCACTTATCTCCGGCTCCCTTTGCTTGAAATTCTGGGTCCGTCTATGGCTAGAGCAAGATATCAGTGAGCCATGCCTAACAGTGCAATGATTGTATTGGATCAAAAAATAGTTTAGCCTTTCAACTTTTTACTCTTTACCTTTTCGACTTTTACATCTCATACACACAGAAATTGCATGGTGTGATGATTGTATTGGATCCAAATCCAGCTACACAGACCACTAACATCGATGAATCTGGGATGCATTATGTGAGCTATTGCATGAATGCCCTGAAAAATCATTCCAATATATCACGAGAAATTGTCATGATTTGTCATGACAGCATTTGCCTGTGCTGTCAAAAGGTATAGGCTAAAATTTTGTATTCATTCCCAGCAATCAATTTGCCAATTTGATAAGTTTCTGTGCATTCTTTCAGCTTGAATTTGGTTGTCTTTTCTGACTAAAACATTTGTTTGTATAAAAATAATCTTCCAATTTGACAAATTATGTTTGTCCACAATTTTTTTTTTTAATTTTTTATATTTCAATTGTTACAAAAAGAATGGGGGAGAAGAGATTCAAGCCTTAATTTTCCTTATAAAGGGACCACCCAATATCACTAAAAACTCTTTATAACCATAATTAGTTAATTAAATTTTTTGCTTTCATATAGATAAAATAGGATTAAAAATCTAGGATATTGTTTTGATGAAAAAAAAATCTATGATTTAATTTGTTACACTTTGTATTTTTAGATGGATTATGTAAATTTTTCTAACCATACTGATGATGAGAAAACATTAGTCCAATATTTTAGGCTGGATTATAAATTCTTAACTACCAAAAAAAAAACACAGACATTTTTGCTGTGACAAAGGGCAGGGATAAACAGACTATAAAGCCGATGAACAACATAGGTGTTAATATTTAATACAATATCTAATTATGTGTTCGGCCTTTTTGTAAGTAATGGGCCCAATAGCGACAATATGATGGGCTGGGCTGGGCTGGAGTCCAGGTGACTGGGCTAGACTAGCAGTGACCATGGCGGCGGCAAGAACGGGAAATTAGAAATTCAGAATTCAGATGAAAGATTAAGATTATTGAAGAAGAGCAGAAAACGATTCAATTGTAGTAATTGTTGTTGAAGTTTTGATTGAAGAAGAAGAAGAATGGCGTTGAAATTCTTGAACAAGAAGGGATGGCACACGGGCTCTCTTCGGAACATAGAGAACGTGTGGAAAGCCGAGCAAAAGCGCGACGCAGAAGACAAGAAATTGGAAGAACTCCGCAAACAGATCCAGGAGGAAAGGGAGCGCCACGAGTTTCGTCTCCTTCAAGAACAAGCTGGCCTCGTTCCGTACGCATCCCCATCATTTGTTTCTGTATTTTCTAGGGTTAGGGTTTGAGTTTTGAGTTTTTCTGATACTTACAATCGTATAATTCTCTGTGGCAGTAAGCAGGAGAGATTGGATTTCCTGTACGATTCGGGATTGGCTGTAGGGAAGGGAAGCAGTTCGGATGGAGGAGGATTTAAGGCTCTTGAAGCGAAAACTGCCGATACTGGCGGCAAGGCCAGCGAGGCAGCGGCAGCAGCTTCATCATCGGCTACGCCTGGAGCTTTGTTCGAAGACAAGCCTCAGTCTGCGAATGACGCGTGGAGGAAACTCCATTCGGATCCTTTGCTTATGATTCGGCAGCGCGAGCAGGAAGCCCTTGCTCGCATCAAGAACAACCCAGTCCAGATGGCCATGATTCGCAAATCCGTATGTTCTTCTTCTTCTTCAAATTTTTTTTATTTATTTTTAATTAATGTCAGCTATGGGTGCAATTGTATAAAGCTGTTTTGAGTTTAAAGCTATGGGGAGTTGTGATTGCAAAGGATGGAATTTTCTAGAATTGGGTTTTATTTTCTTGTTTTGAGTAGTTTTAGAGTATTTTAGTCAAATAGAGTCATTATATAGGATTTGTTATCTAAAACTTCATAAGCTCATTATCAATAAAAAGTTTGGCTTTTCTCTATTTCTTATGTGGTGGATTCCAAATCTTTTCCTTGTGGATGTGCCCAGTGTTGCATGTTTTAGGCATGTACTAATCCTCTCCACGTTACTAGTTATCGTGCTATGTCAGGTGGTATTAGAGCCTTGATTAGATTGATCTGGGGGGCAAAACAATGAAACTGGCTACAACCACCCTGTTGACGATGATTAAGGGGTGTAGCCATCTAGGTTCCATTTGAATGAGTTTTTAGAAGCTGGTGTTACAATCCCTATGAAAGCAAAATTTGCTTGTTGATCCAAGAATTTAAACCAATAGTGGAAGCATTAGCAATAGGAGAATTTGTACTAGAGATTTTACTCGTGGCCAACCTATTCATAGATGCATTCCTAGATGCAACAAAATCTCGTTTTTGATGAAATAATTCATAAATGGGATTTCATTGATTGGATTCTTGCTTTGAAGTATTAAGTTTTTCTTGAATTGAATTAAGGATTTCTTTTTAGACTCCTTTCATTTGGTATGCAACTTGAATTGCATCGGCCATGGCATAAATTCTTACTTGCAGCCAAACCCAAAATATATTAGGATTCAATTCTTGGCATTACATAGAATTCATTACATCTTCCTTTCATGGAAATCACAATCTCATAGCCTAGGTGTAGAATTTTTGGTTTACTCTTCAATAAAATAGCTCCTTTGCAACAACTATGTGTATTGCAAGTGAGCTCGTTGCTTGCAATTAGGTGGTGCAAAGTTACAAGTCATAGCAATTCTCATACCCTCCCAAGATCTAATTTAAAGACTACATAAGGAGTTTGTTGATAATTTTTCCCACCAAATTTTAACTGTCCCTTTGAGTTTTGCTGTGAATTTTTTTTTTTTCACTCTTCACTGAAGCTGTACCATCCTAAAATACTTTTCAAACTATGCAACCAATCGAGTAGCACCTCCAAGTTGCTTCCCCTGTAAAAAAACTCTAACTCCTTGTTTAACACCTCTTTCTGCATCAACCAATGTAGGCTTTTCTTAAGATCCAACTAATGGTGGATGATAAAGCTGATTTCCTTCCATAAAGACAGCACCTTGATGCATGAACCCAATATTAGATTTTATTTGCTGGGGGGGTACCTGACTAGTGCTTGGTCTGTAGGAATTTATGGAAGAAAAGGTATTGAGCTTGAAGGACACATATGGGCTGAACCTGGACAGATTTAAAGTACTTGGGTCTTGATAAATGACTGTTTCAGTAGCAATTTTGCCGATAACAATGGCTGACAGGCTATCCAAAGTTTCTTTATAGTGGATGATTTTTCGAGCTTTGCTTTCATTGAATTCACCTTCTCATTCAACTCATTCATAGCCTTTTTTGTTCCTTTATAATTTTGAGGAAAAAATTTAAACTTGGAATCTAATTCTGCGTTAGCAACTATTACCTTAAATGAGAAATTTTGTTGAGTGGTTGGCAGAAGAAATTTCAGAAAAGAACTTGTGGTAGGATTTTTGGCTTTGATACCAAATTGGCGTTGGGCAAATTGTAGAATTTGTATACATGTACTTGGGGTAGGTTAAGGTTTAGAGGTATTGTGGATCTTGGGTTTAGAATATCTTAAAAGAAGGTTAGGGTTCAAGAATGAGTAGTGATTTATAGGTAAGAGAGAAGATTTGGATCCGGATTGATACAATATAAGAAATGGAAACTGAATTTGCCCACAATGTTTGAACAATGCATGTGAACAATGCACGTGAACACTTGAACGGTGACATAATATAAGAGAGAGAGAGAGAGAGAGAGAGTAATAAATAATAATGCAAACACTCATATTGATCAACTCCTCTTTGTTTTAGTACAATAACACAAATCTTCCTAACCTAAGCCCACTGCAACCACACATAAACAAAGTCCTATGTCAAAATGCTCCCTTCTTTGCACAATGCATTTAACAAAGTTGCTACAAGTACTGCTATTAAACCTACCTCTCCTCAACTGGCACCTCCTGCCCTTGTAAAGTAAGGTGGTGGGTGAGGCAAATATAATTAGGTTTAGCAGGATCATGGCGGTTGAAACATGTACACTCTTTCATCTAATTGGCCATGAAAAATCATTCTGAACATTCAACTGCGCCTGCATGACAACAATTGAGAGATCAACACAATTGGTGGTTGGCTTGAGTTAGTGCAATCTTGTGGTATCCATCATAAGTTTTCAAAATTTTTTTTTTTTTTTTTTTTTTGATTGTGTGATTTCCATTGTAAATTAATAAAATTTGCGAATTAAGATGATAAAGTGTGCCAAGTTAGTCTTATCTTTTAGTTATTGTCATAAATTAATATTATTACTTTGATAAGTAGTCGTAGTCATAAATTATCAGTTTTATCTTTTTAAAATTAGCCTGAAGTTTCTGTTCTCATGGTCCTTATACACTTGGGGGTAGTGCATATACATCCTCTGATCATTCGTCTGGCATTTGGAATTTAGCTCCTTTGTGCTTAATGTGGTGTCTTTGGAGGGAGCGAAATTGGAGGACGTTTGAGGACTTCGAAAGCTTGGATGACCAGCTATTAGCTTCTTTCAGCGGCTCTCTGTTTGACTAGTCTAGGGCTTGGGGACTTACCTCTATTGACTCTCCCAATGTTCCTTAGTTCTCTCCTTTGTAATTAGTATCTTTTCCTTTCTTTTTTCTTTCCTCTTTATCTTTTCTTTCCGTATTTTGCTCTCTGCCTTATGTTTTTCTGCATAAGGTAGTGTTCTTCAATATATATCCTTATTACTTATCAAAAAAAATTTATTTGAATTTTCGAGATTAAATCTGTATTTTTTTTTTTCTTTCTTTTCCTTCTCTTTTTTCTTTGTTGGGTGTTCCTTTATACTTTATACACATGCTCTATACTTGGGTTGTGCCACTTTTTGCACTCTTTAATGAAATGATTTTACTCATAAATAAATTCTGCTGCTTCAGTGGCCCCATGCTTTTTTAAAGTTACAACAGTACTGGTGTTTAAATATTTGACTCTTTTAGCGTTATCAAGGGTATTCATGCAATTCCCCCATCCATTGATCGATTTGGTTAATTCAGTTTATGGAGTTCCTTCTTTATATAGCATAAATTATGAGTTGCCCAAAGAAAAAAAAAATCAACTGAAATGATGTAGAAAATTTTCCATTGGAATATGCATGAGTTGCAATGTCTAAATTCTTTGAAAAAAAAATACGATAAATAAATGTTATGCTTGAGTTTATCATTTTTTTATTAAAGCTGCTGATCATACCTCAGTGCTTAATTATTTAATTGATTATTTTTATTATTTATTAGGTTGAAGAAAAGGCACCTAAGAAGAAAGATCATGATAAAAAGGAATCCCGAAAGAAACACCATCATAGTAGTTCAAAGTATCAAAAGCATTCATCATCCAGACAACAGTCGGATTCAGAAGATGTCACTGCCGAAGTGGAAAAAAGGAAGACTCGTAGACACAAGAATTCAAACTATGATGAGCATTCAAGTTCAGAAGATGAATCTAGTAAAATGGAAAGCCAACGTCGGAAGGATCGCTACAAGAGCTCTAAGTATAGAGAGCAGTCACCCACAGGCCTGTCTAGCCGGAATACCGCAAAAAATAATGGTCAAGATCGTTTGAAGGGATATCATAGCATGTCAGAACGGGAAACATTTTCTTCAAAAGGTCGGGCAGATCATGATGTAGTAGAAAAGGAAAGGGAAAGCAGAACGGTTCGTGAAGCAAGCCATCGTGGGCAGGAATCACACTCTAAGCGCCGCAATGTTGCTTCTAAACTTTCAGAAGAGGAGCGGGCTGCTAGGTTGCGAGAGATGCAAGTGGATGCTGAGTTGCATGAAGAGCAAAGATGGAAACGTTTGAAGAAGGCTGCTGAGGATGATGCGCAAGAAGCTACCCAGGATAGCAAAACTCGTGGCAAGAATTTCCTGGATGCCACTCAGAAAAGTGTCTATGGTGCAGAGAAAGGTGGAAGCTTAACTATTGAGGAGAGTGTCCGTCGCCGAACACATTATTCACAAGGCAGGTCTGAAGCACGTGAAGGCAATGCTTTTCGGCGGTGATGAAGTTGTTTATTGCCTGTTGTAATAACTCCAGCTCGTAAAAGTGTGCCTCTCCAACTTCGCCCTACATGCAGGGTATGTTTCTTGTACCAACTTTGACCCATGTTGTAATGACAAATTATTGAATGTCAAGCTGAATTATGTTGATGCAGAATATCCTCCATATCTCTACGTAATTCTCATAGTTAGCCCAGAACGACCAAATACACTCTAATGTAGACACACAGATCTGTGCCTTTTATGTTTGTGAATTATGAATTTTTCTTGTAGTATGTTATACCTGGTAAAGTGATTAACGTCATTCATCCACATTTCACATCTCATTTTCAAGGTTATGTGATACCTGGTTGATCTCTTCTTGTTTGAAAGGTGTTGAAAGATTGTTTTAGAGAGGTTAGAAGTTAGAACCCAAACATTTTTAGAGACACTGTTGATTGACTCCAGCCAAAAGTGAGGGGGTGAAGGGAGGGTGTATTTTTGGTTTGGTTAGGAGGGAGGGTTGAAGCCCAAAATCGAAAAACCTGAGGCATGTATTGCATGGAAGTTGCCGTCATAGAACTTCATCAGTTGTCTTAGACAATAACTTCTAGTAAATACATGGCTCAGAGTGGGGAGCTAATCATTGAATTCTCCAGTGTATATGAAGCTTTGGCCTGTACGTGTGTTGTGTGTGGTAGTATGACATGTACGAATTAAGGATGACAATGAGAATTCAAGCTTTGGCCCGTACTCATGATGAAATGGATTGTTGGTTGGGTATGTAACTATGTACATTGTACACAGTATACAGACTATTGTGGTCCAATTAATAAAACTGAGTTGGATTTCAATCACCAAATTAACACCTAGTAAGACTCTATTCATGCCTCCCGTATAAGTGGCAGACATAGCACCAAGTACGGTATCTTCAATTTGTCTTGGTCCAATATGTTTGTTGTATTAGAACCAAAAGGCCGCTCTTGGTTGAATTATAATTATAAATGGGTGGGGGGGCTTTCTAATTTTGCACGATTAGATTATGTAAAGAAAAATTGTATAAGTTTCGCTTGATTAGATCATGCGAAACTCTTTTTCTTCTCATTATAGATATTATGAGAATGGACTTGCTACTAAAATTAATGAGGTCAAATCAAGTTAAAGTCAAATCAAATTAAAGTAAAAAAGAAAAGAGAAAGTAATAAAGTAAAGCTAAAGTAAAAAAAAAATAGACATTCTAGTATAATATAACGTCATTCTTTGTTTGAAAATACACAATGTAATTAATACAATAATAATAAAAATAAAAAAGATCAAAATCCAATTTTAAAGCTATTCAATTTCATTTTTTGAATGAAGTTACGCAACAAAGTTTTTTAAAATTTCTAATTTTGATTATTAATTATAATATATAATATTAGTATAAGAATATTAGTTTTTAGAATGAATCTATTGATTGGGAATTAGGGGTTGCTTAGATATCACAAATGATGAATTGATTTCTTACCAATGTCACTCCCTTTTTTTTTAATTACTGTTTAGAAGGGTTGATGAATCAAAAACTTTCAATTGAAAGAATAAGTGGAATTGATCTTTTTGCTTATTCTTGTTTGTATTTTTCAAAAATTTGAATTTAGGGAAGACTTCAGGGTTGACTGACTCTAAGTAGTATTAGAGGTGTATTTTATTGTGTTGTATCCCCTCATCTCTCTCATTCAGTAAGGGTACAAAAGGGTCCATTGGAGTTGTAGGTAAAGTTGCAATTGGTTCTAAAATTTCATGCTTATCATCTTTCTCATAAATTATTTGAGGGGTCACTCTTTGAAAAACAAGGTAGCCTTTAAAAAAAAAAGAAGCAAACTCGCTGCCGACACATCTTTACCATTACAGTAATAACAAGGAGCATGAATATGCAACATGTTTTCACTAATGTCATATCAGTGTTAGCCGTGCTCTAGGTTTTTTTTTAACGCATGCCTTGGCCCCTCCCAAAAAGGAAAAGCAAAAATAACTAGTTTGAACTGATTCATCAGGCATATGAATTTGCCTGCTACTATATATTACAAAATTGCAACCTCAAATACTATTTGTTTCCTCAAGCAGTCGTGTGACTTGATATTTAACATTTTCACTTTGGGTTATTTTGCCCCTTTTAGATATGTAAAAGTTTAATATCTTTGTCTTATCTGCAAATAATGCCCTCGCAATTTATTAGTGTCAGCATAATTTTAAATTCGTTGGGTTAATAAAAAAAAAACATAATTTTAAATTCTGCCGCTTTAAACTACAAGCCAACTGAAAATTGTAGTTAGAGAGGGGTAGCCAAATCCAGGCCCTATTCATTTGAAGGTTATAAAGGAAATCCAAAATGGCTACTGATGGGGAAAATACCAAGTGAGGGTGCCGTCACCCTCCTCCTAGGTGACGGCACTGTAAGGGTGACGGTACCGTTTCTCTAAGTCCCGGATCGTCTCTCCAGACTGCCTCGACGCCGCTATCCACACACTGACGGGGTGAATGGGTGACGGGACGGAGCTAACCGGACCGACATGGCTCGTCATGCACGCCAGGCGCCGAGTTAGATATCGTGTACTCCACGCAATAGGGAATGGCTCCGGTGAGGAGAGGATTCCGTAAAGACCACGCAATAGGGGATGGCTCCGATCAGAGGTTATCTCTTCGGACACGCTAAGGTCCCGGTTCTACACCACTATAAATACCCCCGACCCTCATCAAAAAGGTACGCATGTTCTCTACCCCGACTCTAGCACTCTGGAGTTGTGAGCAATACTAACTTGACTGTCGGAGGGTCGTTGGCCGGTACCACACCGGTACTTCCCTTTGAGGTTCTTTCTACTTGTGCAGGTATACCCAGAACGCGCGAAGACAATACAATTCACTGAGGGTGATTCTCGGCATCATCAGTTGGCGCCGTCTGTGGGGAAGACGACGAGCACGTACTTAGGCTGTGTTCTGCGCTTTCCGGACAAAGAGTTGTATGGTACTCACGCGTTCGAGGATTACCACCATGAATGATCAAGGCAACGGACAACGCACCACGGCCCTCGAGAGACAAGTCCAAACTCTGGTGGCCGCGGTGGAGCACCTCACGAAGCGCAACAATGACTTGGAAGAACAACTATTGCGAAGGGACGCGACGGCAGGCAACCATGGAGAGAATGAGGAAGGCAGCGCTCGGGAGAGGGATCGCGGAGGCCCGGAGGGGAGCAACGCATTGACCCAACCCGAAGGGCAGGGGACAAGCCATCCATCGGCGGCTAACAATGATCCGCCCAGCACTGCCGAGGAGCTGCGGTTGATGAAGGAGCGTATGGATCTTATGATGAACGCCCTTAAGGGACGAGTATCCAGTGACCTCGACGACCTCGTCCACCGTACGGACTCTCCCTTCACCACGCACGTCATCATGTTCCCAACATCGCCAAAGTTCCGCATGCCACAAATAGAAAGCTACGATGGATCCAAAGATCCACTAGACCACCTGGAGTCCTTCAAGACGCTGATGTACCTGCATGGCGTGCCGGACGAAATTATGTGCCGGGCATTCCCGGCGACGCTGAAGGGGGCGGCAAGGACGTGGTTCGGCAGGCTGACACCCGGCTCTATCGGTACCTTCAGAGAGCTGAGTGCTCAGTTCGCTACGCACTTCATTGGAGGCCATAGATACAAGAAGTCCACCGCGTGTTTGATGAACATCAGACAGCGGGAGGACGAGACACTCAGATCCTATATAGCCCGCTTCAACAGAGAGGCGCTTTCGATCGATGAGGCGGACGATAAGATACAGGT
Source organism: Lithocarpus polystachyus (assembly GCA_033629205.1). Taxonomy (NCBI): domain Eukaryota; kingdom Viridiplantae; phylum Streptophyta; class Magnoliopsida; order Fagales; family Fagaceae; genus Lithocarpus; species Lithocarpus polystachyus. The sequence goes on from CM066166.1 coordinate 81,430,968, forward strand.
CGCCGCGTTCACCAATGGTCTGAAGGAGGGCAAATTCTTGTTCTCTTTATACAAGAACGACCCGAAGACAATGTCGGAGGTGTTTTACAGGGCGACGAAGTATATGAATGCGGAAGACGCATTACAGGCTCGGGGGGAAAGACCTCCCAGGAAGCGGGAAAGGCAGGAGGACGTCAAGCAGGATAAGGGGCGAAAGAAACCGCGGACGGAAGGCCGAGACAACAGGCGACCGCAACCCCCTGCCGGTAAGTTCACAAGCTTCACCCCGCTGACGGTCCCGGTCGACCAAGTCCTGATGGAGATCAAAGACGAGGGGTCCTTGACGTTTCCGGGAAAACTGAAGGGGAACCCCGATAAACGACCCAAAGATAAGTATTGCCGCTTCCACCGAGACCACGGCCACGACACCGCCGATTGTTACGACTTGAAGCAACAGATTGAGGCCCTGATCAGACAGGGAAAGTTGCAGAGGTTCGTCAGCCGGGAAAGGACAGGGGCACCTCGGCAGGAACAGGCCCCCCGCCGGGATAATGAGCGCCCTAGACCGCCCATAGGAGATATAAGGATGATTGTCGGGAGTACGGCAGCCGTCGGATCGACAAAGAAAGCCCGGAAAGCCTATCTCAGGGCAGTGCAAAACGTTCAGGCAGCGGGCGCCGCCCAGAAGAAGTCGCGCTTCAGCGGCCCCACTATTGAGTTCACTGAGGAAGACGCCCAACGCCTTCATCATCCGCACGATGATGCCCTTGTTGTCAACATCCGGGTGGGAGACTATAACACTTACCGGGTCCTGATCGATAATGGTAGTTCCGCGGACATCCTCTACTACCCGGCATTTCAACAGATGCGGATCGGCAGGGAGCGCTTGGTCCCTACCAATGCCCTGCTTGTTGGGTTTGGAGGGATGAGAGTTCAACCCCTCGGCGCCGTCACCCTGCCAGTCACGATAGGAGAGTATCCTCGGCAGGTCACTAAAGACGTCACTTTCCTCGTTGTCGACTGTTCGTTCGCCTACAATGCTATCATAGGGCGGCCCACCCTTAACGCTTGGAAGGCTGTGACGTCAACCTACCACCTGATGGTCAAGTTCCCCACCGAGTATGGTGTGGGGGAGTTATGGGGAGACCAGGTCGCTGCGCGAGAGTGCTACGTAGCGATGGTAGAAGCGGACAGCCACTTGCCAGCACTCAATATAGAGCAGCGGGTGGGGGCAGAACCCGCAGAAGAGCTCGAGGAGATAGCACTCGACGAGTCCAAGCCAGAAAGGACCACCAGAATTGGAGCCCTCACCAGCCCGGTGGCCCGTCAGGCGCTCGTGACTTTCCTCCGGAAAAACCAGGATGTGTTCGCGTGGAGTCACGAAGACATGCCAGGAATTGACCCTTCAGTCATGGTGCACAAGCTGAACGTGTCGCCCACTTTCCGGCCAGTCCGTCAGAAGAAGCGGGTGTTCGCCCCGGAACGAGACCGGGCGGTGGCAGAAGAAGTTGGCAAGCTGCTAGAAGCGGATTTCATCCGAGAAGTTTACTATCCCGACTGGTTGGCCAATGTGGTGATGGTCAAGAAGGCAAGCAGGAAGTGGCGCATGTGTGTAGACTTCACCGACCTGAACAAGGCGTGCCCCAAAGATAGCTACCCCCTCCCGCGGGTCGACACGCTGGTGGACTCTACAGCTCAACACCAGCTGCTGAGCTTCATGGACGCCTTTTCAGGGTATAATCAGATCCGGATGGACGTGGTTGACCAAGAGAAAACTTCATTCGTCACCAGCCAGGGGCTCTTCTGTTACAAGGTAATGCCATTCGGACTGAAAAATGCGGGCGCCACATACCAGAGACTCATGAACAAAATGTTCGCCCACCAAATAGGGAGGAACGTTCAGGTATATGTCGATGACATGTTGGTGAAAAGCAGAAGGAAGGAAGACCACCTGAGGGACCTAGAAGAGACGTTCGACACGCTCCGTTCCTATAACATGAAGCTCAATCCGGCGAAGTGCGCATTTGGAGTGGCAGCGGGAAAATTCCTAGGCTTCATGGTGTCCCAAAGGGGTATCGAGGCCAACCCTGATAAGATTCGGGCCATAGTGGGAATGGCACCCCCGAAGAACGCTAAGGAGGTACAAAGCTTGAATGGGAAGGTAGCCGCCCTGAACCGGTTTGTATCAAGGGCGACAGATAAGTGTCTACCCTTTTTTCGCACGCTGAAGAAGTCATTTGAGTGGACGGGCGAATGCCAAAAGGCGTTCGAGGAACTGAAAGCCTACCTCTCCTCGCCCCCGCTACTGAGCCCCTCGCGACCAGGGGAGGAGCTCTTCCTTTACCTGGCCGTCTCCTCGGCCGCTGTCAGCGCGGCCTTGATTAGAGAAGAAGACAAGGTCCAAAAGCCTGTGTATTACATCAGCCGGGCGTTCCGCGGAGCAGAAGAGAGGTACCCGCCAATGGAGAAGCTTGCCTTCGCCTTGATCACCGCGGCCCGCAAGCTTAAGCCATACTTCCAAGCTCATACCATAGTTGTCTTAACCGACAAACCTCTACGACGAGCGATGCACAATCCCGAAGCGGCCGGTCGTCTGGCCTTGTGGGCGATCGAATTGACCGAGTTCGACGTCAGATACCGCCCGCGCGCCGCCATGAAGGGGCAGGCCGTCGCTGACTTCATCGCCGAATTCACAAGCGGCGAGGACCGGGGGGCAGACGAGGACCCTTCGTGGACCGTACATTCGGATGGATCGTCGACAAGACAGGCCGGAGGGATAGGTGTCGTACTTCGCTCCCCCGAAGGAAATCAGATCGAGTGCATGATTCGTCTAGATTTTCCCACTACAAACAATGAGGCGGAGTATGAAGCGTTGATAGCAGGGATCGACCTCGCCAAAGCAGCGGGGGCCACCAGAGTGGTAGCCTACTACGATTCCCAGGTCGTCGTTAACCAGGTGAGCGGAGACTATGAGTGTAGAGGCGACAAAATGAGGAAGTATCTAGACCAAGCGAAGAGAAGGGTGGATGACCTCAGGGCTGACGTGATCCAAATACCTAGAGAAGAAAATGAGCAGGCCGACCGCCTTGCCAAAGCCGCATCTTCAGAGCACGTGGCTGCCCCGGACAATGTGCTTTCTTTTGTACAAATGACGCCACTAATAGACATCGTCAGCGTGCAGGAAATATGCTCCGAAGGTGACTGGACCACGCCATTAGTCTCCTACCTGAAGGATGGCGCTCTGCCAGATGAGAAGGAAACCGCCAGAAGGATGAAAGTCCGAGCCGCGAGGTTCGTACTGATGGAAGGCGTCCTGTACAAGAGGGCCTTCTCTCGCCCGTACTTGAGGTGTCTGAGCCCCGGAGAAGCCGACTACGTCATGAGGGAAATCCACGAGGGAGTTTGCGGAAATCACTCGGGATCTCGATCACTAGCGCATAAGTTGATTCGGGCCGGATACTACTGGCCCACCATGCAGAAAGATGCCCAAGCCTACGTCAAAGCTTGCGACAAATGCCAAAGGTTTAGCAACGTTATCCGACAGCCGCCCGCAGAGCTAACTCCCATGACAGCCCCGTGGCCTTTTGCTCAGTGGGGACTAGACATTATGGGTCCATTTCCGACGGCTATGCGGCAGCTGAAGTTCATGGTAGTAGGCATTGACTACTTCACAAAGTGGGTAGAAGCTGAGGCTCTGGCCACCATCACGGAGAAGAACGTGCGGAGCTTTGTCTGGAAGTCCATCATATGCAGATTCGGAATCCCTAGGGTCCTAGTCTCGGACAATGGCAAACAATTCGACAACGGCCCCTTTCGAGAGTTCTGCTCCCAGCTGGGGATAAAAAACCACTACTCCTCCCCCGCCCACCCGCAAGCCAATGGACAGGTCGAAGTTACAAACCGATCCTTGCTGAAGATTATCAAGACTCGGCTCGAGGGGGCAAAGGGGATATGGCCTGAGGAGCTACCCAGCGTACTTTGGGCATACAGGACGACGGCAAGGACCCCAACAGGAGAAACCCCATTCCGGCTAACCTACGGAAGCGAAGCAGTCATCCTGGCCGAAATAGGACTCTCTACCTACCGGGTGAACACTTACGACGAAGGCAGGAATGATGAGGCATTGCGCCTACGGCTGGACCTAATTGACGAAGACAGAGCAGTAGCTGAACAAAGACTCGCACGGTACCAAGATCGTATGGCCAAGCATTACAACTCCCGGGTCAAGCACAGGGACTTCCAAGTCGGAGACCTTGTTCTTAGAAGAGTCATGGGCGCCGCCAGAGACCCTGCCCAAGGAAAGCTTGGCCCCAACTGGGAAGGACCCTACCGAGTCACGTCGTGGCATCGAAGAGGCACTTACCACTTGGAAACGCTGGAAGGACAGACACTACCCCATCCATGGAACGCCGAGCACCTACGAAAGTACTACCAATAAAGAAAGCAGCAGCTCCTATCTATATTTGCCAAAATGTATAGGGCCCAACGGGCACCTTTCTCCTTGAAATTGATACATGTTTCAGAAGTTTATTAAATCTCTCTTATACTGTGCTTGGCTCTTAAAACAGGTATACCAAGGCGTAAGAGCGTCAGGCGCCCAAGCCGACGGCTCAAAAGCCAACTTATAATCTACAAGGCGTAAGAGCGTCAGGCGCCCAAGCCGACGGCTCAAAAGCCAACTTATAAGCTACAAGGCATAAGAGCGTCAGGCGCCCAAGCCGACGGCTCAAAAGCCAACCTAAAAGCTACAAGGCATAAGAGCGTCAGGCGCCCAAGCCAACGGCTCAAAAGCCAACCTAAAAGCTACGAGGCATAAGAGCGTCAGGCGCCCAAGCCGACGGCTCAAAAGCCAACCTAAAAGCTACAAGGCATAAGAGCGTCAGGCGCCCAAGCCGACGGCTCAAAAGCCAACCTAAAAGCTACAGGGCATAAGAGCGTCAAGCGCCCAAGCCGACGGCTCAAAAGCCAACCTAAAAGCTACGAGGCATAAGAGCGTCAGGCGCCCAAGCCGACGGCTCAAAAGCCAACCTAAAAGCTACGAGGCATAAGAGCGTCAGGCGCCCAAGCCGACGGCTCAAAAGCCAACCTAAAAGCTACGAGGCATAAGAGCGTCAGGCGCCCAAGCCGACGGCTCAAAAGCCAACCTAAAAGCTACGAGGCATAAGAGCGTCAGGCGCCCAAGCCGACGGCTCAAAAGCCAACCTAAAAGCTACGAGGCATAAGAGCGTCAGGCGCCCAAGCCGACGGCTCAAAAGCCAACCTAAAAGCTACGAGGCATAAGAGCGTCAGGCGCCCAAGCCGACGGCTCAAAAGCCAACCTAAAAGCCACAAGGCGTAAGAGCGTCAGGCGCCCGAGCCGACGGCTCAAAAGCCAACCTAAAAGCTACAAGGCGTAATAGCGTCAGGCGCCCAAGCCGACGGCTCAAAAGCTAACCTGATCTACAAGGCGTAAGAGCGTTCAGCGCCCCAGCTGACGGCTCAAAAGCTAATCTAAAGTCTATGAGGCGCATAAGCGTCAAACGCCAAAGCAGACGGCTTAGAAGCCCGTCAGGCGCGAAAATAAAAGGCCTCAAAACGACGGCGCCACCCTAAAAGGTTATATTCCAAGTGCGAGAAACAAGTCAGGCCTTCAAACTGACGGGTTATAAGGTGACGGCTCGAAAAGGATTCTACCCTAATCTAATAAGGCGCGAGCCCGTCGTATGCAAAAATTAGCAATCGCATTCTAAAATATCTCCAAGGCATGATTCAAAGCTGACGACCCCGTTGGAAGGTCATGACGGGGCACCGTCAAACAACAAGAGGAAAGTCATACATGGTTAATAAAAACAACACGTTGCAAATTAAATAAATGAGATCAGTGTATTATAAGTGTCTTTACAAAAAGCCCTCAAAACGACGGGGCGTCAAATACACAATGAAGATCAGTTTTACAAAGATAACTAAGTTAAGGAGCCGGGGCGTTCGGCGCGTCCTCGTCACCCTCGGGATCTCGGACCTTGTTGGCAGGAAACTCGTCGGGAACGGAAGGATCGGATGACGGGATCTTCAGGACTGCAGGCTTGTCCACGGCAGGCTGAGCAAGAACGACACCGTCACCTCCGCCAGGGGCCTCGGACTCACCAAGGTCGTCATCTTCTACAAAGACGGTGTCGACCACGGGCGTCGGCGGCACAGGGTCGTCCATCGAAACCCTTGACAGGTCAAGGTGAGGGAAGAGAGACTTTACCTGCTTAAGGCAGTCCTCAAACCCGTCACCATAGTACACGGCACAGGAATCGATGAACTCCTGAGACGTCTTGAATTCCGCCACGGCGTCACTTTTTGCCGTCTCTACCTGCCCTAGAAGAGACGTCAGCTCCTTCTCAGCCGTCTCCTTTGCTTCTCGTTCCCGCTCAGCCTGACGGGTTTCCTCCTCGAGCTTCTCTCTCAGCTCTTTGATCTCCCCATTCAGGGTGCGAGAGGCATCCTTGTACTGTTCTAGCCCGTCGGTCAAATTGGCGATGCGCTTTTTCTGACGGGCCAGAAGTTCCTCGTTCTTGGACCCCTTGACTTGAATGGCCCTCATGCGGACCACGGCCTGAAACACAGAGTTCCCGTCAGCATATAAAAAATGATGACGGCATAAATAACAAGGGAAGTGCATACCCTGGCAAGATCAAAAAGGCCCGAGTCTCCTAGCTCCTGCACGGACTGATTGGCACAGGAATCAGCCTCCTCCTTCCCGAGTATGGAGTCCAACTGCTCCAAAGCATACCCCTTGTGGGTGAGGACGCAGCGCCCCTCCTCCGGGATGACGGGACCCCGTGCCGACATCAACCCCTTGCCGACACCGTGCTTGGGTGACGGGGGCCTCGAGGAGTGGTCCCCAGGGGCGACCGCCACCTTCTTCGACGGGCGGTCTTCAGCCCCGTCACTTTTCCTTTTTGGCGCGCCCTTTGAAACGGACGCAGACACTCCTTCCTTGCCCTTTCCCTCCTCCTTCTTACGGGCGGCGGCAGCCCGGATCTGAGCCCTCAGCTTGGCTGATTCCATCTCTACAAGACGAAGACACAATGTGAGAATACAAGTGAAAGTGACGGAGAGGGTGGTTCGGTCATACTTACGTTGACGGGACAGATTGTTCAAACGACGTGCCTCTTCCGTCGGCTCGGGTCCCCCACAGTAGGCGTAGAGGGCGTCAGGCGTAATCAGGTCACGGCACTTCCTCTCCTCTAATGGAATCCCCGTCACCTTGAGAATGAAGGCTTTCTGCTCCCCTGTAATCGCCGGACGAGAAAAAGCTGAAAAAGAAAAGGAGAACGAGCGGGTTAGAACCTTGGCATAAACAAACTTACATGCAAGGCCGACGGTGACAACCTGATTCCCTGACGTGAGCCCAGGTGTTATCAAAGCCATGAGGAATTGACCCCCACTCTTCCTGACGGCATACCCAATTGGTCCCCTCTACAAAAAAGTACCTGCCCTTCCATTTCCTGTTGGAGTCGGGCATGTCTGACACTAACTTCAACTCTTTCTCCCTCGAAGAAAAATGGTAAATCCCCTTAGACGAGGCAATTTGGTGTGGACGGTAACACCAAAAGAACTCGTCAAGGGTTAGCTGACGGTGCCCGCCACTTAGACTCCCCCACAATATCTCGGAGCCGATGAACACCCTCCAGGCGTTGGGGGCGATCTGGCTGACGGATATCCCAAGATAGTTTGCCAGCTGACGGTGGAGCGCCGTCAGGGGCAGCCTCAATCCTGCCGCGAACATGGCGTCATACATACCCACGTCCGCGGTCTTCCCAGAGTAACACCTCTCCTTCTCTAAGGGAAGACGGATCGGGATATCGTTCGGAATTTGGTAACGGGCCCGCAGCAAGTTGAAGACCTTGTCCGTCATCGAAGGAAGAAAATGATTAACCGTCCATTCTTTAGGAAGGATGAACGGACGGTCGTCCCCCGGGCCTCCCGACGTGCTCTCCGAGTTTTCATCCCCTGACGAGCCCCTATTACTCCCGCTCTCCCTCACGTCGTCACCTCCGCCTTTCCTTATTACTCCGTCATAGTCCCCTCCCTCCTCGTCGCACGACTGAATCAGCGATTCATCCTCTGACGACAGGGAGGAGTCATCCCCTGACTTGTGGCCCCGCTGATGAACCTCGTCGTAGCCCGCTCCGTCGCGGACTGACGACTGTTCGCTTGACGTCTCCTCAGGCATCTTACTACCTACAAGCGACGGGGTCGATCTAAGAGCCTGAGTGACGGCCTTCCCAAAAAAAAACCTAAAAGCCCAGTATGTAGCTAGATCGAAGGAATGAAGAAAAAGAAAAGAATGGGGAGAGTAACTCACCAAGTAACGGAGGAAGTGCAAGGGAAGCTGACGGTATTAGACAGCAAGCGAGAACCGGAACGCAGGTATAATCTCCTTGAGGTGACGGTTTCTCTCTCACTAGCAAAATCAGAATAAAAGAAGAGAAATGAGGGGAAACGGAGATGTATATATAGGGAGCTGGGAGCGCGGAAGACGAAGCGACCTTCCCGTCCAGCTACATTCCAGTCCCTCTACGACACGTGTTCCGACATTAGGTCTGCTCGAGATGACTAGCCATTAATGCCTTGTCCGCCACACGCTGTACTCCCCAATCCGTCAGGCTGGACCGACGGGATTAAGGAGTAGGGGGCAACTGATGGGGAAAATACCAAGTGAAGGTGCCGTCACCCTCCTCCTAGGTGACGGCACTGTAAGGGTGACGGTACCGTTTCTCTAAGTCCCGGATCGTCTCTCCAGACTGCCTCGACGCCGCTATCCACACACTGACGGGGTGAATGGGTGACGGGACGGAGCTAACCGGACCGACATGGCTCGTCATGCACGCCAGGCGCCGAGTTAGATATCGTGCACTCCACGCAATAGGGAATGGCTCCGGTGAGGAGAGGATTCCGTAAAGACCACGCAATAGGGGATGGCTCCGATCAGAGGTTATCTCCTCGGACACGCCAAGGTCCCGGTTCTACACCACTATAAATACCCCCGACCCTCATCAAAAAGGTACGCATGTTCTCTACCCCGACTCTAGCACTCTGGAGTTGTGAGCAATACTAACTTGACCGTCGGAGGGTCGTTGGCCGGTACCACACCGGTACTTCCCTTTGAGGTTCTTTCTACTTGTGCAGGTATACCCAGAACGCGCGAAGACAATACGATTCACTGAGGGTGATTCTCGGCATCATCAGCTACCTTGGAAGTTTGTTTGTTTGTTTTTATTTTATCAATTGTCCCAATATATTAAGATTTAGAATTGGCTACGAAATCTAATTGACTCAATTAGTAAAGTTTTTTATAAACTTATCATCGAGCAAGAAATCTAGGATTCTAACCTTTTACCTACCCCAAAAACCAGTTGGGTCTTGGCAGGAAAATAAAATACTCGTTTGAGATTTAGCACAAATGAGTTTACAAAGGTTAAAAAGCTAAGTCAATAATTTGGACTAGTTCAGAAACATATTGGATACAAGTATCAACAATGTATACTATTGAAAAATACTAAAACTAACGACAAGAAACTAAATGAAAAACTAAAAACTAGGAGAATGGTATATAGAGCGCACTTGTACACCGCACTTTAAAGATATTAGAGCATTTGCATCAGTCCGGCTAGATATTTTCGTCTATTTTACACTAAGAATCTACTTTTTTTATTTTACACTCACATCAGTTTATTTATTTTACAAATTTATTTTCGTCTATTTCAGAACACTCACATCAGTTTATCTATTTTACAAATTTATTTTACTTAAATAATATTATTTATTCTTTTTTATTATTATTTATTAATACCTATCTCTTTCATTTATACATTTTTCTCTCTCATCTGAAGTCTGAACCGTCTCTCTCTTTCACGCTTCTACTGTGATATTGTTAAAATTCAAAGACTATGGATTATGGATTTTTGAGAATCAGCTCTCTTGCCTCTTGGATCATTCTACATTTTGGACACATTTTTTTTAGACTTTTATCCAATGAATTCATTTTTTTCAGGTTATATTAATATAGTCTCGTTGTTTGAATGAAGAGCTGCTTTAAAAAAAAAAAAAAATGAAGGGCAGACAAGAAAAAATTAAAAGTAATTGAGCGGACTTCATACTACAAAATTGGAATTAAGACCTTGACTTCAACATCCTTTACTACAGGCAGGCTAACGAATAGAGTCTTAGACCAAACCTTTCGGTAGCTCATTGCCACGGTTTCATATCCACTTTTTATAGCATCACTCTCCTACTTACTTTTAAAGCAATATATATATTCTTTCTTTTCTTATAAAAACTTTCTTTAAATGGATTATTAAACAATATCCTAAGAACATTCATTAGCATTTCCTTATATAAATTAAAAGAAAAACAAATCTCTTGTATCTATAATTTTTTTAAATAAAAATCTTACACATACGAAAGGGTCAACTAGCTAGGTTTATAAAATCCTAAATCTCAATTATATTATATTATAAAAGCATATAATTTTTATAAAATTAAGTATAAGGTTATTTATGTATTATTACTATTGATTTTGTGCCTATCTAGTGCCTAAAATGTTAGTTGTTTAAAGATATCTTAAAACAATCAAATCTTTCTGTTAGTATTTACTCAATTTTTAAATTTTAATAAATATTTTCTTTCGTAGTATATATAAATCATTTTTTTTTTATTCAGCCTCCAATAAAGGTTTTTTTTTAAGTACCAAACTAATCACCATGCATGTACAATCCCCCTTTAATAAACACACAGCAATTAAAACACAGCAATTGATATTCAATTAGGGTGTTATTGAATATTGAGGTCTAATAGCATAGTGAAAAATCTTTAATGCTCAAGAAATCATTAGACCGTCCCTTGGGATTTACTTATTTAATGTGCACTTCTAATCTTATTCTACCTTTCCTTTGTACAGTAAATGATGAAGGATTTAGCATGATTTAAGAATAATTCTAATGACATACCATTTTTTAAAATTTGTCTCTACGGGGGTAAGTTATGAGTGATAGACAATAAAATTTGAATCAATGATAGAAACCTTGTAAAACTTTTTTTTTTTTTCCAATAATGTAAAACTTAGGGTCTGTTTGAATATCGTTTATTTTGCTGAAAATTAAAAACACTATAATAAAATAATTTTTAAATGTGTGAATAATGTCATGAGACCTATTTTTAATGAACGTTTTGATAAAAAAAAAAAAGGTTTATAGGTCACGTAAACAGTGCATAGGATCCACTGAAAGTGTTAAAACATGCTTCTAATAAATAAATAAATAAATAAAGCCAATACGCAGATGCAATTCAATATCCAAACGGATACTTAATGTTTACTACATCAGTGGTTTGTGAAAAATTTTATTACTAACAAAGTGGTGTCAATGGAGGGATAACATTGATTGAGTTGTGATAATTCCATGGCTTAATTGCTCTCTCTTATGAACTTGAAATTGTGTTGAGTATGATAAATATTGCCCATTAATTAGTAATTGTAATTGAAAAGTAGGATTGAGATCTGTATTAATATTAGTTTTTATAACATTCTTTATAAAGTAAATCAAGGAGAACGTGTAATCACCACTTAAAAAAAAAAAAAAAAAAAAAAAAAAAGAGCATTCATTTATTATGTTATTAAAATCTACTTATCACATTCAATACCCTGTGAATTTGTAACCTTAATCTAACCTGTTTCATTTATCTCCCAACTTATCGAAGGCCGTTATCTAAGTTATAATTTACAAGCCTCCCAAAAAGTCCCCCTCTCCTTTATAAGTTACCTTGCCACAGGCAATGTTAGTCCAAGTTTTCGCATTTCTGGTGTGAACTTCTCAAAAAAGAGAGAACTGCTTCCATTAAATTTATACACTCTGCCTGAGGTATATATTATGGGGAGAATTTGGTTTCCAGTTTTGTATCTTCTGTTAGCAACAACGTCTTCACTTGCTGAACTTCAAGGCATGTATGAAATTCTCTTTTATGTTAAGCAGTTCCTACAAAAGAAGGGATCTTTCTTTCTTTATAAATGCTACCACAGAAACGTTATTCATTGTTTAAAATGTAGTAACAACCTTATCAAGAAGGTCTGCTTCTAAGTAATTTTCTCTCTCCCTCTCTGGGCATAATTGCATGTGTTACATCCAACTTCTATATGTTTTTTTTTTTTTTTTTTTGATGGTATGAATAATATATAAATTTCATTAATAAAATTTCGCAGAAACTCATCTGTTGAAGCACAAGCAGGCTAGCATTCGCCTTGACATATATCATGATCATGGACCTGCTACCTCTCACAACCTCACATCCAAACATAAAACTCCTATATTCTTCTCTGATGTACTCTTACGCAATGAAGAACGTGTCAAGGCTCTCCATTCCAGACTAGTAAACAAGTCCTCCTCCTCTTCCTTAGTAGCCTCAAAGAAAGCAGGAGTACCAACAAAATTAAAATCCATTAGCATCCCATTGAATCCAGCTTTATCCATTGGCTCAGGCAATTACTATGTGAAAATAGGCCTTGGCACCCCCGCCAAATATTATACCTTGATTTTGGACACTGGCAGCTCCTTCTGTTGGCTCCAGTGCCGACCTTGTATTTCCTGTCATACACAAGTAGACCCTCTTTTTGATCCCTCCAAATCCAAGACATACAAAACCTTGTCATGTCACACTTCCCAATGCTCTTCAGTCAAGGATGCCACATTTAACAATCCCTCATGTGATGCTAAATCTTCTAATGCTTGTGAGTACACAGCAAGCTATGGCGATACTTCTCAATCACAAGGCTATTTAAGCCAAGATTTATTGACCTTAGCCCCATTTCAGACGCTGCCTGGTTTTGTATACGGGTGTGGAATGAACAACCTAGGTATGTTTGGCACAAGTGATGGTATTATAGGCCTTGCTCGACATCAGCTCTCCATGTTGTCCCAGCTGTCCCCCAAATATAGCTCTGCCTTCTCCTACTGTCTCCCTACAGTTTCTCTAGGAAGAGGAGGTTTCTTGTCCATTGGAAACTTGTCTTTGGCCGTGCCTAATATTAGTACAGCCTACAAGTTCACCCCCATGCTTTCAGATTCTGCAGCCCCCAACTTATACTTCCTGAGGTTAACTGCTATAACTGTGGAAGGCAGGCGGCTGGAAGTGAGTCCTGCCAGCTACAGAGTCCCTACAGTCATGGATACTGGAACTATTATAACACGCCTGCCTGAGTCTGTGTATACAGCACTGAGAAAAGCCTTTGTGAATGTCATGTCCAAAAGATATGCACAAGCCCCGGCTTATTCCATACTTGATGCTTGTTTCAAGGGAAGTCTGCACAACATGCCTGTGGTGCCTGAAATTCAAATGATATTTCGAGGGGCAGCTAATCTCACGCTTAAAACTCCCAATGTACTCATAGATGGTGTTAAGGGCATTACATGCCTGGCCTTTGCAAGCAGTGGGAGCACAACTAACCAAATTGCCATTATTGGAAATCATCAACAGCAGACTTTTAGTGTAGCCTATGATGTGTCCAATTCCAGAATTGGTTTTGCTGCTGGTGGCTGCCGTTGATTAGTATTTAGAAGTGATTTTGTTTGATGACTCTATGGACATAAGATGTTACTGCATACATATGAGGAGAGAAGAATTATTTGTACCATTAAGTATAAAATGTTGGCTAATGAAAGCTTGGCCTGCATGTATGGCTTGTATATTACTCAGTCACGTGAAAGATAATTGAATGGTCTTATGATATTGAATTTCAATGCACTTTCTCTTACAATCTGAAATTTTTGTTTCTCATTTGCAAACTATATTTTGCAATGCAGATGGAAAATTTTAAACAGTCTTTGAACACTGCTACAACAGAATGTGTTCTAAAACACATAAAAATTGCAATCTACAGATTTAGTCTGTTCACAATTTGAATCGAAAAACATTGTAGAAAGGCAAAGAGTGAGTAACAAGCGTTAAAATTATAATATATGATTTGAATGAAAAAGGAGCTAGTCATCATATTATGGCCTGTAAATAGATCTAATTGTCATCTAATTACTATATTTAGTTTAATGCTAGCCTGAAAGAAGAAAAACGAATTCTTCAAGCATCTTTTGAGACTGCCTAGCCTAGAGGATCTTCTCATTCTCTACATGCTAGCACAATTGGTCTCTGCTGCAATTTTTAAAATTGAGATTTCCCATTTAACTTCACTAGAATTAAGAGCAAGTATTTATAGCGTGGTTCAATTGGTGATGAATAACAAAAATTTGATCAATAGCAACATTTTCTTCTTGGCCAAGGAGAGCAGACACACATATTGACTTTTCAGACGTGAAAATATAGACTTTAGAAAATCCAAGTCCAAGGTTTATTTAACTGTTTCATTTGAATTCTGTAGCTAACGAAATTCTGCATGCAGGGACCAATCATTTACTTGGATGGATACAGCTGTGACTTTTACTTTTCCCCATTTTTGTATTGAAGATGGGACAAAAAAATTCATGGGTAGCATGTGAAGATAACCTTAAAATATATAATATTATCTAATTAGTTAATTGGGTTTTAGGTGAGCAATTTCAAAGTTTGAACTTTGAATCCTTTCTGGGGTCAGATATCTTTCAAAAAATAATTCATTAATCTGCTATAGCCTCCTTTGACTAACCTGCAACTCCAACCTCAGACTCTCAAAGCTAGAGGCCATTTGAGACTGTCTCCATTTTTCTTTTAAAGTCAGCTTACACTAATACCCACAGGTCCCGAAATATATTCAGTTATGACATAAAGGAGTCAGAATTCTCCACATATATATGTTTCACAATCAAAATAGAGTTAGCCAAACTTTGCAGAAGAAAGAAATTTTGAGACCAGTTGGAGCAGAAGTAGGAGGTAAGCAAGAAAAAATTTAGCTACAACTAGTTGAGTTTTAATAACTCAGACAATTTCATATTTTGGAATTTTAGCAAATTTGGTGACAACATAGTTTTCCATCTAATTTAACAGGTATGTGGGTCATCTTTGGGAAATTTTAATTTCAATTATTGCGTCACTCTATTATTTTTCTGTCTTCACACTTCTTCCCTCTAGGCCACTTTGTAAATGGGAGTTTTCTCCTGGTGCAACATTACACTACTTCATATAATAAGATATATATATGATCCTTAAAATCTGGATCGTAGTGGAGGTTGGTTCCAGCAGCATCGAGCACTGAGCCAGGCCTAATCAGACAAGAAGAAGCAAACCTCATTTTGGTGTGTGTGTCTCCCAAATCCCAACTCATAAACAGAACCAAAGTTTAAACACTAAAAAATTAACTATTCGCACGGCTTCCATTCCATTTGTCTCATGGAATACACTGCCACTTTTAAATCTAACAGAAGAACAGCAGTTCTAAGAAACTACTGTTGAGAATCAAAGACAAGTGGACGACGGTCTTTGCTTTTTTCTTGAATCTTTCTACTAGTTCTGTTTCTGAAGTTCATTCTTTTCTTTTTATGTGATTAGTATATATGGTCATCTTTGATTCCCATTACATACCTTAAATCTTTTGAACTTAGCAATTATTCTGTTCTACGAAAACAAAATGATGTTTTAAGTGCAATCATCCACCATTGTGAACATTTCTCATGTCCACAGAATTCATAGTAATAGCTTCAGTCATCTTCACCTTCCATTGTGTATATCACTAAAAAAATTGGTTCCCCAAACAGGAAAGTCTATATTCCCGGTATCTTAGGAAATTTACTATATGAATCTTGTCTGTGAATTCAGTATATCCATCGACACTAAAAAAATTGGTTCCCCAAACAGGAAAGTCTATATTCCAGGTATCTTGGGAAATTTACTATATGAATCTTGTCTGTGAATTCAAAAGTATGATATATATATATATATATATATATATATATATATAGGGTGAGATTTGCCTAGGGGCTGGGGATGCTACAGCTGAACTATAACTGGGTTGGATTGGCCTGTTATAATTAGGTCTTGGGATGGTAGATGTAACATAACGACTGGAAACTGAGGCTGAGGTTGCTGGAACTAACTGGCCAGGTTTCCTGTTTTTCACATTTTTTAGTATGCCTAATCACTGAATCCTTCTTTTTCTTCATTTTTCTGATGCCCATCTCTTTCCAGGGTTCGGCCTTTTAAGATGGGATGCATATCTTCGAAATTCATGTCCAGATCAATCAGTTTTCATGAGGGGAAAAACCAGAACTTGCACAGGACATCCAATGACATTTCTGCGCTGGACAAAATAATCATGTCTGGTAATGGGAGTGACCATAGCCTTGCTCTTGTTTGCACTGCTAACATGGTAATCAACACACTCCAGTCTTGGGATTTCAATTCAAACACATGCCCCAAGCCAGCTATTGAACCTGTTAGTTCTGAGATTGACACATCAAAGTTGATGGCGAGTCTGGATCAAGGAGAAGTAAAACAAGCACAACCAGCACCAGAACAAGTGGGATCCATTGATGCTCATCTTACTAGGCGGTCTAAAAGTTGTCATTGGTTTGAAGAGCATAAGTTCTCCTCGTTTGCTCTCGAGATTTCTGATGGGATTAGAGAAGATAAACCTTATTGGAGTCATAAGTGTAGGATACGCAATAGGAGTTTCCACACAGTAGAGGAATATGACTCAATGTTAGAAAAGATATCGTCTATTGTGCTGCAAAGAGGGCTTAATGGCAAGGATTATGGTTCAGGAACCAAGGATCATCTCCTTGGCTCCAAATCTTCATCAAATATCTCCCATCATGCCAAGGATAAAGAGACTGGTTTGCAGGAAACAAAGCAATCATGCTTACATGGTAAGGCTTTAGTACATGAGAACACTATGTTTAAAGAAACAGAAACCAAGGAGGTAACGCCAAGTCCTAACAACCACAGCTCAAGTTCAGATCAAGAAAACCAACAAGTGACACCAATTCCTCGTGCTGCTCAAGTTGGAAACGACATTGAGAAAGGATTTAAAAGAAAGGCCTTTGCCAAGGGGCTAGAATCACTGAGAATTCCCCCTTCCATTGAATTCCCAACAATTACAAGTCTTAGGGAATGGCTTCACACTGGGGGTCAAGTATACTCTCCTGGGTCCTATGTCACCCCAAAGTTTGGTAACTATGCTTTGCCAATTCAAAGGAGTGTAGATGAAAGCAGTGAGGACTACATCTTCAATCCAGAATTGGTAGCTGCCTTTGAACAATGTATGCATGAACTTGAAGCAGAAGAAGAGAACATTCTCAAGCAAATTGTGGAGAACTTGGAGAAAGACTGTAATGAAGATAAGCAAGCCAAGGAATAGATCCTATCCTACGTAGAAGACTAGAGTGTGTATTCCACAATCACCCCATTAGGAGAAACTGAGAAGTATGCCAACCAGAGTGTGTATTCCACTATTTCATCTGAATTTTGAAATTTTTGTGTTTTTTAGTTTGTTTTTTTTAAGTTAAAATGCACACAAATTGTCAACTTTTTTTTCCTCTTGGTAAAATGTGGTGCATTTGATTTGGCCCTAAAATGGATGTTCTAATGTTCATAGGAAGTAGTTGGCAGCTGGTGGATTATTTTCAAGCAGTTTTACAAGTCATGTACAGCTAAAAATTTATGTAAATGAATAATAACAATAGCAAAGTTATTATGTCTTTTAAAATTTTGATTACCTTTCAACAAGCTTCGCATCCAATCTAAAAAGAATTCAAGCTCACGAACATTTTGAACTAGAAATCCCCATTATGTTATTAAAGAGACAAGTAGGAACTAAAAGATCATTTTGTTCATTTATACTAACTGTCAATGAGAGTGTCAAACCTCAAAGGGAGTGTCATTATGTTTATCTATTTTGGATCCTTTTTTTTTTCTTGAAAAATTGACATATTAGTTTAGAAGTCACAATGCGAGAAGGCATAGACTTCTAATAAATTGTCACATGTATTGGATATATGTATAATGTAATATGATGGATATATGTATAATGTAATATGATGGGTACTTAGATTTTACACGATTTATACAAATCCTAGCAAATATACACAGGGACGGACCCAAGGGGCTTGGGCCCAAAGAAAAAAAAAAAGTTTTGGGCCCTCGCCCAAGAAAAAAAAAATTGTTGATTATATTTTTTTTATTTCTAGAGTTGCGCCTCCCTCCTCCAAAAACTTAGACCCCCTCCCTTTTAATTAACCTAGCCCAACTAGCAACTACTCAACTCAAAAACTTAACAAAAACAAAATTTTAAAATAAAGAATTAAAAATTCTAGTCAGCCTAGTATTGAAGTACTAGCATCAAGTGTTCTAGATGCTAAATATTTAGTATTTAGAACACCAAATACCAAAAGCACTACTGTACGAGACATTTCAAATGCTATATTAAAGTAGCAAAAGTAATTTTTGGTTTGTGAAATAATTTTTTTTGCAATAGCTTATGCTCTTAAAAAACAATATTATTTTGTGTTTTTTGGTCGTTGTTGGTAAATAATTGCATCTTTTTTTTTTTAGAATCAAAAAGGGTGGCTCACGTGTATTATCACAGCTGACCACACGCCACAGATATATCGCCTGTGAGTACCACCAGCACATAATGGTGCCCGCGACTTGAGACTCCACCCATGCACATCGTTTTTTTTTTAGAAACCAAAGTCCAAACCCTACACTTGTGGGGTATAAGGACTCGAACCCGCGCCAGGCACAGCCGTCAAGAAGGGGGCAACCACTACGCCACACTAGCTGGTGGTAAATAATTGCATCTTAATGTATTAAGAAACAATAATTTTGTGCATTTATCTTGGTTGATAGTTTATTAATACTATATGGATACCTATTTGATTTTTTTTTTTCTTATTCTTCAGTCCCCCTAGCTTGACATCCTAGGTCCGCCACATACAAAATCGAAAATAAATGGATAATTCTAATACCTAATTCCAGCCCATCAAGTCATGTTGTTTATTCTTCTCAAAAAAAAAAAAAAAAAAAAGTCATGTTGTTTGTCTTAGTTAAAAATAATAAATAAATAAATAAAGAGAAGAAGAAGATTAAATTCTATCGTGTCCTGTACCATTAAAAAAAAAAGTAACAAATAGTTGAAGTCTACAAGACTACAAACATTGCATAGAAGACTATAAACACTACATGAAATTAGGGGTGGCAATTCGTGTTTGCATGTCGAGTTTGTGTTATGTCAACTCATGAATATCTGACTATATGGGTCAACACTAACCCGATATATTTATTAAACTGTTTAAGATTCCTCAACTCTAACACAACCCATTTATTAAACAAGTCAGTCGTGTCGACCTGTTTATCAGATTTTATCAAAATGAAAAAAAAAAACATTTATAAAAAAAAATAAGCAAATAAATATTTTTAATATAAAATTCAAAACTAATGAGTAACTACATCATAAATAATCATTCAAAACTAAAGCATATCTCAGTATCGCAAATAATCAATCACAATATGTTAAAGAAAATAAATCATAACAACTAATAAATTTATATACTGAGGGTTTGAAGGGTATATTGGTAAAATGTCATTTAATTAAACAGGTTAAATACGTCAAATGGGTTCCATATGTTGAACACTAACTTAACCCGTTTAATAAACGGGTTAGTCGTGTCAACCCGAATATGACACGAACCCATTAAGTCTCAACCCATAACCTGCAAATTTCGTGTCGTGTAGTGTTGGGTTCGCGAGTCGTGTCCAATTTTGCCACCCCCTACATGAAACATGCTAACAGACCCTTCAAAATTGCTCTATATAAACGTAGGAGAAGTGGTACGTCCACAACATTTTCACAACAAATCATAGGTAGTTAGTTATTATTAGTTTAATTGGTTTAAATTTGAACCTAGTGCTAAGATTTCTTTTTTGCCCCAACAAATAACAACCAGTAGCAACCTGCCACTTAAGATTTGTTATAAAAATATTATAAAAATGTTGTAAACATATCATTTCTCATAAATCTAGAACATAGTTCAAACTAACCTAGAACACATTTCAAACTCAGAGAGAGCAATTTTTCTTAATTGAGAGAGAGATCAAAATGTCTTCGACTAGTAGTCTTTTTTTTTTGTTCTGTTCCTTCTTTCATTGGATTGGCTAAGTTTAGTCACATTGTTTTGTTTCAAATTTGTTTCCTTTACTCATTTATGCTTTGTTTTTGTTAATTATGGTTTGTTTGCTATGTTATATGTGAGGTATTTGCTTGGTCATTTCTATTTTGTTTCCTTTATTCATTTATGTTTTGTTTTTGTTAATTATAGTTTGTTTGCTATGTTATTAGGGAGGTATTTGGTTATATCTTAAGTGGGTTATTTGTAGTATTTGCTAATACTTTGGTATTCGTGTGTGGGGTAATTTTCTATTCTGTGTGTTGTGTGAAGTTGAAAATCAAACGAAGAGAATGTTTTTGGTTTTCTGTCAAGGGAGGTGATTTCATTTATTAATATTTTTATCAAATTAGTAATTTATTAAGTTGAATTTCCTTCCCAAATGATAAATTCTTTGTTGTTGTTGTTTTTTTTTTTTTTTTTTTTTGAGAACTTCAAATGATAAATTCTAATATATATGATAAGATTAAAGTTACAATATATGAAATAATATTATGCTAATTAAATTGATTGATCCTTGACTCTTAAATAAATAAATAAAAATTGATTGATCCTTAGAATTGAATTGGACAAGTTACTTATTCAGCCAAGTGTATCAAATCCATCTTTTTTTTTTTTTTTTTTTTATACAAGATAGAAAAGGCCAACATTAATTTACAGTCACTCATTTTGTTTTGGAGATAACAGCCTTATGACTTTTAGCAAAATTAATGTGAACATTGATGTTGTGCACTTGACAGGCTTTGTAGTTGTACCTTTTCTAATTCTGCTAACTATTGCGGGATGTGTTGGAAGACCACTTCCAAGTAAATTAGATGATGTTGATAAACAACCCCTACGAACATCTAGGCCATATAGCATTGCTCATCGAGGTTCAAATGGGGAGTTTCCTGAAGAAACTGCTGCTGCATACATGGTATGTCTCCTATCTACATGTAGTTTGATATATGTGATTGAAGCTTTGACTAAGATTCCTCATTTATTAATATCACATATAGATGTTTTATACAAGGGCCTATGAATTTTGGTATACACCTAGGTTTGTTTGGATACTGTTAATTGCTGAAAACTGAAAATACTGTAGTAAAATCATTTTTTAATATATGAATAGTATTGTGAGACTCAGTTTTAAAGAAAAATTTTCTGAAAAAAGTGTTTGCGGGTCCTGTGAACAGTGCACAAGACTCACATGTTTAAAACGCAGCCGCAAACGTGGTGGATTTCATTGCAATCCAAACTAAGATCATCTTTTCTTCTAATTATTTTGTTCAAACTTATCAAAGAATATGTAAAAAAAAATATTGGCTGCTAATATATTACATCTTGGGGTGAGTTTGGATCACGTCGGCGTCTTGGACGTTTGGCGTTTTGAGTTTTTTTTTTTTTTTTTTTTTTCCTTCAACTCAGCATCATGCACTGTTTATTGGCCATAAACTGTGAAAATAGGCCAATGAACAATGCAGCACAGTAATATGAACAGTAAATAAAATTATTTTTTATTCTTTTCAGTTTTCAGCAAAATAAACGGTATCCAAACAAATATCAAGTTAAAAAGTTGCCAAATTGCATGGATTTTAAGTTATCAAGCAGCCTCCTTTTGTGCTTAGCCATGAATTGTTATGTAATACTTATATATCTTTTTTCTTTTTCTTTTTTTTGAGAAGGCTTATATATCATTTTATACCTTAAAATCTTTCTGTCCAATAATGAATGGTCCCTAAAATTTATTTGGCATTGCAGAGAGCTATTGAAGAGGGGGCAGATTTCATTGAAACGGACATTCTCGCCAGTAAAGATGGAGTGCTGATATGCTCCCATGATGTAACACTTGATCTCGATAATAGAACAAATATTGCAAACTTTAGTCAGTTTGCTGATCGAAAAAGAACCTATGAGGTCCAAGGTGTGAACATGACTGGGTAGTTCGTAGGTATGTATCAAAGCTACTCCTTGCAATTTTTTTTTTTTTTCTACTTTTATGTTTCACATGTAATTATGATTGTTTGACATATGACTTTTATGCTAAATTTCTTAATCCCATTTTAATGTTTTCATATATTGTCTTGAACATAAGTTACAATTCATCAATCTGACTCTAGCTAACCTTGATTATGTGCAGTTGATTTTACATTAGAAGAACTGAAGTTACTAGGAGTGAATCAACGGTTCAGTTTTAGAGATCAACAATATAATGTTGTGTTTCCCTTTTTTATTTTCAGTAAATCTTCTATTTGTTCTCTCTACTTTCCTCCGGATTCTTGACCGTTTGTTGGCTTATAATAATTTGTTACTTAATGATGGAGATTGTTCAACTTCATATCGAGTTGTTATCAAACTTATATTAAACTATATCACCATAATAGACATGTATTGAGTCTGGATATAATTATTTTTATAAGCTATAGTATTGAATGTAAAAGAACTTCAAGATAAATATATATATATATATATATATATATATATATGCGACAAGGGCAGGAGGATCACGGGGCTGTTTTAGCTTCATGTTCAAAGAAGTTGTCTCAAGCATTTAGGCAGAGGAGACACAAGCATTGGCTGCTTGGAAAGCCTTGATGTTTGCTCATGAGTTGGGGTTCCAAAGGGTAATACTATAAGGTGATGCTCTTGATTTGATTCAAGCTTTAAAGTCACAAGAGGAGAACCTAAGCCCATTGGGTCAGCTGGTGGAGGATGTGAAAGTTTACTTGAATTATTTTTAAAGAGTGTTGTATTCTCATGTAAAGAGAAACGGCAATAGTGTAGCTCATAGTCTAGCGAAACATGCTACAAGCATACCAGATTTACAAGAATAGATGGAAGATATACCATCTCATATTGTTTTGTTTTTGTATTCGGATGTAACTCATTTACATTAATAACAGTACTTGAATTCTTTCTCAAAAAAAAAATGGGTACAGCATTGGATTTAAATTTTTTCAAATAAATAAAAGAAAATTTGTAATTATGAATTTTCTTAAATTAAACCTGTTTATATCCTCTAATTTAAGTATGCTTATGGTTTCCTATAATTAGATATTATTAACTTCTTATTAAGTAAAAATATTCATAGACATAATTAATAGTGCTTTCTTTTCTTTCATATAATAGTCACATATAACAAGTTTATCTTAATTCTTTTCAAAAACCATTTTTCACTTGGAGTTGTCCAAACGGCCTAACGCCAGTTTAAAATCATTACAACTTCTTTCAAATTTCATTCTTGTGTCTTTGAGTGAAATGAAAAGCCATAACATAGTTAAATATATTATGAAAAGGTTAATTGTGTTTTAGTTTAAACTAAGATGATTTAGTAATGTATGTAAATTCTGTTTAAGATTACTAAAACTATCTTATTAATCAACCATAATTTCTTCAAAACCAATTCATCATTTGTTTTCCAGGGAAGTTTCCAATTATCACCTTCAAAGAAAACATATCAATCGCACTGGATGCAAAAAGAGTTGTTGGAATCTATCCAGAGATAAAGAATCCTGTTTTTATCAATAAACATGTAAGTGATTTTCCTTGTGTCATCATCATACTTAGAAGCAAGAAAATTATACCAACTCAACTCATACGGTTTTGGTGCTCTTACATGAGCTTACTTGAATTAGATAGTGATCATGTATCTCCCTAATATTTCATCAAAAAACTACAGGTCAAATGGTCAGATGGGAAGAAGTTTGAAGATAATTTTGTGGAGACACTGATGAAATATGGATGCAAAGGTTCATATATGTCAAAAGAATGGCTAAAGCAACCTGCCTTTGTCCAGTCCTTTGCTCCAACTTCACTCACATATATTGCCAACCTCACTGACTTGCCCAAAATTTTTTTAATTGATGATGTGACGGTACTAACAGAAGATACCAATCAGGTTTGTTATTGATCCCATTCTGAAAATCCAATTGACTCTGTTGTTGGCAAGCAGATCAACTTCAATAATTTGTTGTTTAACATGACAAATAAGCTGGAAAATATTTAACTTCTAAGCCTGAATCATGTTGCTAGCCATATGTACACGGCTGGCATTATAGTAGGGATATTAGGCAATTTTTTATTTAAGTAGGTGGCATAGCTATTATTCAATATCTATTAGAGGTAGTGTTGTATATTTGGCAAGGAACTCAAGGATGTGACCTCTTTGGGTATTGATAGCTTAATTTGATAACAGAAAATATTTTCCAATATAGTTTCAGAACAATAAAGAATTGTGTCTAAAAAGTCCTAGTTTTGATATATATTTAAATCATATTTTAGGTGAATTTTTTTCCATATCATCTATTAGCTCCAAAACTGTACTTCTGATGCAGTCACTTTTTTTATTATTATCTGTTCCATACAGTAACTTTTCTAATTGTGTTCTCGATTGAATAAATGTTTTGTGCAGACATACTATGATATTACTTCAGATAGTTATCTTGATTTCATGAAGAACTATGTGGTTGGGATTGGACCTTGGAAGGATATAATTGTTACTACAAAAAACAATTATTTGAATGAAGTTACAGATCTTGTTGCCCAAGCACGTGCTCGTGGCCTACAGGTGCATATATTTTCTTGGTGCATGATGTCTAAAGATTTGTGAGCATTCACAGTGAAGCAACCAATTCTCCAAAATTGACAAAAAAGCCCATTTAGTAAACAATACTCCAAAATTGTGACTACAGCAAAGCAGTTAAAAAATTTTAACTTTGAGCTACACTGGTCTGCTATAGATAGCAGGCCACTGTAGCTCAAAACTCAAAACAAAAAATAATTTTTTAATGTAGAGTGTTAAAAAAAAAATTTAATGTATTGATGGTTGTTATTGTAGAGTGTTAAATTTTTTAGATGTTTTACTGTGAATGCTATAAAGCATCTAAAAACTTTATCTCTTAACAACTCAAAACACTATTTTATCTATTTTAACAACCTACTTTATAATACATCTTACAACAAAGGTTTTATATTAACATTCAACACATTAAAATAATATAAACAGTGCAATAAAATAATATATCTAACACAATAACCAACAAACAAAACCATCAATACATTAAAATACTTTTTTTTAACACTCTACATTAAAATATTATTTTTTGTTTTGAGTTTTGAGCTACAGTGGGCTGCTAGATAGCAGCTCACTTAGCTCAAAGTTAAATTTTTTTAAGTTTAACTGCTTTGCTGTAGCCACAATTTTGGAGAATTGGTTGCTAAATTGACCTGGGATGCTCATAGGGAACTTATTAAGCATTATTGATAATAGTTCTTTCTTCTCATTTCAGGTGCACCCTTATACCTTTCGAAATGAAAATTCTTTCCTATATTTCGAGTTCCACCAAGATCCATATATTGAATATGAATTCTGGATAAACAAGATGGGAATTGATGGACTCTTCACAGATTTCACAGGGAGCTTCCATAATTTCCAAGAATTGACATCCCCTCTATCTCCTAAAAATTAATATAGTAAATTATGTGAGATTGTATCTATGATTGTCTCCTAGGATAAGACATTTCTCTTTAGTATCTTAGTTTAATTAGTTTGCTTTCAATAAAATTATGTTTTAGTATCTTAATTAATTTGCTTTCAAAAGGTTATGTTGAACATGTTATTGAGAAGAACAAATCCTTATATCCTAATTTCAGACTTTCTTCATTATTTTTTTTTCTTCATTTTTATCCTTTATTTTCATATCAATTAGGAAATTGTTCCGAAAGTAGCATAAATAAAGTTGCTACTCTTGTTTATTGTGATGGGTAGTTACTGCCTCGTTCACTATATTAGTTCCTTGGCGAAATGTTAAACACTCACAATTGAGGACTCTTTTTATATGCATATATATCTCCACGAGCAAAAACTATAACCGTTATCCGGTGGGAATATGGAGAATGTTTTTGAAGTTTTTTTGATCTAATGATATTAGACTTTTGGCTAAAAAATTCACTTTAACCTTTAACTTTTATTTTTAAATATTAAATTATTCCCTACGGTAACAAGGATTAATTTTTGTCAAAAGTTTCTTGCAATTTTAAAATAAATCGTCTTTTGTCTAAATTTGTTAACAAATGACACCATTTAAAGCATTCTTTTTAATAAAATAAATAAAATTAAAATAATTAAAATTTTACTATAGCATAATTTAAGTATATATATATATATATATATGTGTGAAGTTTCGTCTTGAAAACTTGAACCTTGTCACGCAGAGTGTTTCATAAATATTTTTTTTCTTTTTTTTCTTTAACAAAGATTATATATTTCGCAGTAGGCACGTGCGAGTAGAGGGGTATACAAATAAAAGAAAGAGAAGGAAAGATTAGAGGACAGAAGTGTGGGAAGTACAAGGGAAGTATATGATGATGGCGTATGAAATTCAATCTTTCAACCTATAAATCATACATACGTCCTTAGTTCTCTCCGAAGTCTGTAAGGTTGTCTGTTGTTGTTGTGTTACTTGTGTCAGCTCCAAAAATTTTGAAGACCAAAATAGGAAAAAAGCAGTAATGAATGCAGTAACAGTGTCAGTGAGTAATATAACACTATTACTACTCGAACCCATTTCCATTTTCAGAGCTCCTCAAGTTTCAGCTTGCTTTCCCAACAATAAGAGCTTAATCAGTGTCAAATCCAGCACTAGTAGAAGAAGAATAAGAAGGAACCCTATGCGTTTGGTCCCTCTCACTCGTTCATCATCGTCATCTTCACCTCTAACAATTGAGACAGTGGAGAGCCAAGCTCTCTCTGAATCTGAATCTGAATCTGAATCAGTTACCCGTCGCCTCATTCTTCTTCGCCATGCCATGAGTTCCTGGGAAGACACTTCACTCCGAGGTATTAACTTTCATTATCTTTTTCCTTTATTTTTTTAGAATAATGGGTGGCTATCATTATCATTATAATAGGACTCTTGTCATGGACCAGTTTGTTAATGTAGAATAACTTTTCTTCATGTTCAATCACAATCACAAACTTACTCTGTTTATGTCAAGTCCAAATTTTTGTTTCAATTTTTAAGCATTTTCCTTCAATAATGTTAGAATAATGGTTAAAAGTTTAAAGCTTTTTGGGAAAATCAGTAATTTTATCATGGTATTAGAGCATGTGGTTTGAGTTCGAACCCTGCCTCGGCTCCAGTTCCCACCCATTTAAACCGCTTAAGTTTTTGGGTCAATTGGTAATGTATCAGATAATTGGCATAATCTGTCTTTATGTTTGTAGTGGTTTTAATTTTCTCTTTTTTTCATAGATCATGACCGCCCTCTAAGTAAAGCAGGGCAAGTCGATGCTGCAAGAGTTGCTCACAAACTCCAACAGTTGGGTTGGATCCCTGAACTCATTCTGTCTAGGTTAGGATTTCTTCATTTTCAACAATGCTTCTCTAGCATTCATATAAAATCAATTTTCGGAGTTTAATTTTCTAGTTTTAATGAAACAATTTACATGCTTCGAAATGCTTACTTGATGAATTGGGGCCAGCAATGCATTGCGAACGAGGGAGACACTTAAGATAATGCAAGGACAAGTCCGAGGCTTTCAGGAAGCTGAGGTGCATTTCTTTTCAAGCTTTTATTCCATTGCCGCAATGGATGGACAGACTGCTGACCATATTCAGCAAGTTATCTGTAAATATACAGGGGATGAGATACTTACAGTAATGTGAGTTATACTCACTCCAATTAGCTTTTTCATTGTCACAATTTATGCATGAGGTATTTTATATTTAGTAATAGTAGACACCCCAGGAAAATGGAATCGTTTGTTTATTTTAACACCATGTTTAGAAATCAGAATCATTTCATTATCTATAACATTCATACTGACTAGTGAGTATTTTCGAGTTTGCATATGGCAAAAGCTATGCTGAGGTATCTTTATAATGAGCCCAAATGCTAATGTGCACTTCAAGCTGTTAAATAGAGAATTGTATGAGGACCCTATAAACAAATTCGATGGAAGAAATTAGAGGACCCTATAACCAACTTCAAGCCCAAATGCCAATGTGGTACTTAAAATTTTACTACGTAACTTGAACTTTTGTCCCCAATCACAACAAACTAATTTAAACATTTATTTATTATGTGTAATGATACTACATGATGGAAATGCATTTGCACAGTTTTATGTGCTTAAAACCCTTCATCCTAATGGAGATATTGCGGAAAGGTGTTTGACAACCCCCCCCCCCCCTCTGGTAGTCCTGCTCTTTGTAAATCAGAGTTTAGAAGCAGTGTTGATTCAAGTTTTTGGTGATGGCTCCATTATAGATGCTGGATTGTTGTCTTCAGGTTCCATTAAAGACATAAGATTTCAATTTAAATTCATTTTCAATATGTGAAGACATCTTTGGAATGGTTAATGCACATTTAAGATATATCCAGTCTATGTGTTTAATGTTGGCTAAATTTTTCCCACTCATTTGTTTGGTAATCTGATTTAAAGAAAACATGTACTATATATATGGCCTTTCTTCCTGACTTCTGTTTTATGATATGTTTTCGGGCATTTATGTATTGATCTTCCTCCACTCCCTTTCCATTTTTGGATAAGAAATATTATATCCTTAATGAGGAAAAGAATTTAAGATAGAAAAATGTTCAGAAATATGGTTTTTGACATTTATCCTTGTTGAATCTTATTAGAAACCATCTAGCCCAAAAGCTTAAGACTAACAATGTATGTCAAGCTTACAAATACTGACTCTGAAAAATCTCAAATACCTCATGCTACTTTGTCATTATCCAGAAAATAATTTGATATTTGATTATTTAGTAATTATATAGGTGTATGGGACATAATAGAGGATGGGAGGAGGCAGCCTCAATGTTCACAGGTGCCTCAGTAGAATTGAAGACATGCAATGCTGCTTTGCTCGAAGCTACTGGGAAATCTTGGGAAGAGGTTTGGCTTCTTTTCTCAAATGAATCTATTTTTGAAGAATGTCATGTTTTGTTGGTATCATTATTTGTGTTATAGGTTCAGTAATGCATTTGTATGTAATGACATACAATGAGCTATTATTCCACTGAAAACTGAATGTTTTAAATCTTGACATTAGGAGATAAATAGAAATCAATTGAAAATGCCTTATTTTGGAAAATTTACCATTAATGGATATACATCATTAGGTAAAATTTATTGATAAGTCACTCATCCATCCCATAGGTCTTGAATCCATGACCTTACACTTCATCCCATTATGGAGGGAGCCATTTGAACTAGAGTTCATTGGCATCATCAGCTAACATGTATTGGAAAATAGTAGTACTTTTAAATTGTTTGACTACATTTCCATTTGCATAGTTGGTTTTTTTTTTTTATATAAATACTCCCTCTCTTAATTTCTCTGGCTGTGGTGGAAAGGTATACTAAAAAAGGATTACATCCTGATTTTAGGGTGTTTTCTACCCTTCATTCGTGGAATGGTCTGGAGCTAGTGGGGAGAAAAAAAAAACACTCTTAAGGGGGCAATCAAAAGGCTTAACAGAGAATATGTTGTTGAAATAGAATGTAAGAGGTAAAGATATTACAATAGGACGGAAGATAAGAAAGGGGAGCTGAATGGTCTTTTCAGACTTGAAGCCAGTAGGACTTGTCCCCATAAAGTTGAACTTAGGAATTCTCCAAGATTGGAAAAAATTAGGCATCAAGAAATTTAGGCTTTTCTAATTCATCAGAAAAGAGGAAAAATATATTGGTAACTTACACATGCATTTAGTGAGACAGGTATGGGTAGGAGGGGGAGATAGAATCCATATGTTTGGTAGGAGGGAAAATGGAGAAGGGGAAAGGGTGGGAGGGAGGGAGAGGTAGAATCCATATGTTTGATATGGGGAAAAAGGAGATAGAGTGGGAACAAAGTGGGGAATCAATAACCCTCTAGACCGATCAAATCAATCCTATCCAAAAGTGGGCAGATTGGTGGGGAGATGGAAGGGGAAGGGAGGGGTTGTTTAGAAAGAAGAGTAGAAACTCAGTTTTATCCCCTCTTCAAATTATTTTTGAAATATGGTGTAGCTGTAACTTATAATCTTTACTGCATTGCCTGTTTTCACTTTTCCTCTTGTTTCCACCAAACAACATGATGGAGAGGTGGAATTCTCTTACTTTCACCTTGTTTTGCTTATCAGCTCCCCTCTCATTCCGCCTATTTTCTATCCCTCCAACCAAACATTTACATAGTGTAAATTTTTATTCTTCTTCTTTTTCTTTGTTCTTTTGGGTGTCATAAATATGCAATAAAATCACCAAATTTCTTAACCAATTAGGACTGACTAAGCCACATTGAGTGAAATCTGGTAATTGAATGAGTGGTTAGGCTTAGGGTTTCTTTTTGGTCGGTGGGTGAGGAAAGATTCATGGGTGTGTGGGGAAGTAATCATCTTACTATGTAGGACCTTAAAAAAGGAGTGTACCCATGTACTAGGTGTAAAAGACTGGTGACTAAAAGTTTAGCAGTTCAATTTTTTTAGGAAGAGGATTTTATAGTTTTCCATGACATAGACCTTTCAGTGCGGGCTCCAACTGCTTTACTGTGGCCTTTCTCAGAAAATATGAGGTTATGGTTAAGATGCAGTTTTGTGTGTGGCAAATGAATTCTATACTGAAAGTGGAGTGGCCTTTAAATTTCCACTCTGAAGGAAAAAAGTAACATTTTTGCAAGTTTCATCCTAGTCCATTAGCAGTGCCAATAAGAAATGGGTAAAATGGCTGGGTTCTTATGAATTGATGTCAGTTCTCCCTAACCCTAAGGTCATCATTCCTTTGCATGTGACCTTCATTCTTGGAGGACAGATTTTATAGAATGTTTTTATAGGTAATGCATTCTTGACTATAGAAAGAAAAGTCTATAGGATCTCTAATTGGGAATTGGAGAGTGAAAAAGATGCTTTTTTAAGAGGTAAAATAGAAATTAACATCTATGTTGCCGTCTTCAGGAATTTATTTATAATTCACTTTTTCCATCTATATTGCAGGCTTCATGAATTTATTTATTATTTGCTTTATCCCTAATTGGATATCTCCAAAAACTCAGCATTTCATGTGCCTTTCGTTCCCCCTGACCCTGAGTTGGTTAAATCAGATGTCTCTAAATAAGTGGGGTTTCTGTACGAGTTAATTTTAATTATAGACTCCATGTTATCGGATTTTTCTTTGGCCATAATCTGGGATATACCAAAGAAGTTTCCTTTCCCATATTCCTCAATCTCTCTTTAACCCTGTTTGGCATACACAGGCATTTGCTTTGGCTGGACTTGGTGGGTGGAAGCTTCAGGGAATAGTGAAACCAAGTAGCAGCCTGTCGAATCTTGTGAAGTTTTGAATACTAGCAATAACACCCTACATCAATATCAACCCTTCCCCACCCCCTTATTTGCTTTGTCTAGCTGTTGACTTTAGATGTTAGTTCAAGTAAAAAAAAAAAAAAATTCCAATAAAAAAAATTAGATATTAGTACTTTGGTGCTGCTCTTGTATACTCCCCGTGTACTAGGGTTTTGCCCTTCTTTCTTTTTTTAATAAAATCTGTATTACTTATGTATATATCTTTAATAAAAGGTTGTTGTTTGTGTTCTTCTTCTATAAATTATCTTATCCCTTTCCTCTGTTTGAAGTCTTCCATAAGTGAAGGTTTTGAAAAGTTAGGTGGGACATCATCTGATTTCTGAGAAGCTTTCTGCAAAGTTCAGAATATTGGAAACCAATGCTCAGTCATTAAAGATACATCTACTTCTGCATGCAATAGTTTGTTGTGATAAATTTGAGGTCTTGGTCAAGGCCTTACAAGTTGCTAGTCCATGGCCAACATCAAAGAGATGGAACTTTCTTTATGTGCTGGCCAGGTATGATGTTTTATTTTTATAGACTAGGTCTACAAAGCAATGACACAGGGACTGCCAATTGAAGAACCAAGCTAAATTACTCCACTCCACTGTTTCCCATGCTGTGGAAGAAGATATCATTACCTGCAATTCTTGCAACTGGTACCATCTCCCGCAATTCAGTGTGTATAAGGTTGTAACTTGTAATCAATATTGCCAATGTTATTTTTTTGGGACCTGGAGATTACACTGGAAAAAATAAAAATAAAAATCATACTGTAATTAAAAAAAACAACGAAAATTGAACTCAAAGCTCACATGCAATCTGGAATATAATTACGATTTTTAGGACTAAGTGGATGAGAATTTAGAATGGATAAGTGAAGAAAGAGAAAAAATGAAAAAGTATTTTTTTTTTTAATGGGTAAAAAAAAAAAACCAAGGTACAAAAAAAAAAAAAAAAAAAAAAAAAAAAAAAAAAAAAAACGAAGGAATGTATATCACTACCATCCTATTAGGGCGGTGCACAAGAAGAAGTGAGCTTAAAAAACACTATCTTATTTACCTCATCACTACTTGAGTTGATGGATGAGAAAAGACTTGGTAAAGTTAGTTACTAGCTAGAGCTTAGAGAGTTTAAGTACAGTGAGTTATGAGCTTGTAGGTTTCTTAGTATTCCTTTGTACGGTAACTATCTTAGGTTTTTCCACCCTGGCTTTGGGTTTTCCTCTTCTTGAACACTTCCTTGTGTTTAGTTTTGGTTTGGTTTCATTTACCTTATTTTCATATTGCTATTTATATGCTTTGGTTATGGTAGCTTTACTTTTGTTATATGGAAATTGGTTAATAACTGACATTTGGTACATTAGTTGTTTTTGACTAAAAGTGATTTTCTAAATATATGCTAGGGTAATAATAGCAATTTTCAATTACTCTTTACAATTTCTCCTCCATCCATACAACCCAAGTTGTCCTGTTCTTATGTAAACTGATCAACCCAATATAATCAGTCACACTGACATTTGTTGCAAGAGAAATGCTATTATTCACCACACTTTCACATCAAATTTTAAGTGGCAGGTCGTTATTGGTTATTATGAGTGGGTAAAAAAACAATTTAAGTTGTGAATTCAAATTAGAATCAATAACAACTTACCACCTATAATTTGTTAAGAAAATGTTGTGAAAGTAGCACTTTTCTTTATTTTAACTCAACTTATATATATAGATATTAATATCCTCATCTTGTGCATAATTTCACTTCTAGCCCAGTCGTCTAAAACCCATATTCATACATAGAAGAATACAGATTTTCACCAAGGGTTGAAGAGCAAAAATGTTGTTGCATGTATATGTAGCATTGTTTTTGTTTGTGAAAGCTAGCCATTGGGCGATGCTATGGAGGGGAATTAAAAGGATGGTGATGGCTTTGCTTCGCAGTGATAATATAATATTGGATTTGTTGATGGGTGCGGTGATAAACAGGGTGTGTGCAAAAATGCTTTGGGAATTCTGTCATAGATTCCTGCCTGAGCTTGTCCTTGTTTTTGATAAGCCCGACTTATTCATTCTAAAGCATTTTCTTTCGGGTTTTGTATTTGGCGGATTTGGTTCTTCCTACTTCAGGCAGTTAAGGTTCTGGGTTTTTAATATTGGTGTAACCAATGGAAAATATGATTGGGATTCTGTTCTTGAGCGAGAAAGGTTCAAGTTCTTTTCATTTACTTGAGAGATCTAGATATAGTTTAGTTTAAGGTATAATATATTTGCAGTATACTCATCAAGTTCATTAACCCTTCCAAGAACGACATTTTATTAGCTTTTGAATATGTATTAAGAGTTCTAATACAAACCCCATTTACTTTGCTTCATCTTCATCTTCTATTATTATGTTTTTGTTTTGTTTAAATCCTGATTGATCTTGTGTGCCTTGGACTCTAATAGTGACTTCCTCCCGCGCGCGCACACAAATCTTGTGGTCATTTGACTTTTGAGGCTTACTATTTTTATGACTTTCACGAGGGAAGTATGATTTTCCAACAAGATAAAATTTGGTGAGACTTAGCTAAAAAATTCCAAACATCATAGAATGTGGATGATGCAAAGCAAAGTATAATGTCAGTCCTTCAAAAGGAGTCTAACATAAGCATTAACTAAAAAAAATCGTCATTTTGCAAATCAGAATCATGATCACATAAGAATCATTCCTCATGTCTGTTTTGGATGGAACTATAAGAGAGTTCTTTCAATTTTTTTATTACAAGAGAGTTCTTTCAATTTTTATTAGGAAGGGCCGCGATCAATGCTTAAATGCTAAGTCCTTCTTGAG
Source organism: Lithocarpus polystachyus (assembly GCA_033629205.1). Lineage (NCBI taxonomy): Eukaryota > Viridiplantae > Streptophyta > Magnoliopsida > Fagales > Fagaceae > Lithocarpus > Lithocarpus polystachyus. The sequence continues at coordinate 81,465,188 of CM066166.1, forward strand.
TTATAAGAAATTTTTTTTTTCTTTTATTCAAAAGTACGGTCCACTTCAAAAATGTAATAAGATAATGGAGAATAGATGACTAAATCGAAATAACCATCACTATATTGTTCATACACATCATAAAGAGCAAGTGGTTTACCTTTTCTCATGACTTTGTTTTTTTTTTTTTTTTTTTGGGGTAAGAGTGAGATTTTATTAATGGGGGGTCAAAAGAGATGGAGGCCTAGGGGTAATTAGCCCATGATTAAAGACCCAAGACGGGAGAATGAGACGAGTAGGGTTCCAAGCCATACAAAAAGAGGCCCAATAGGTAGCATCATGGGCGAGCCCATTACAACATTTTGGAATGTAAGAAAAAGTAAATTGAATTTTTTTTTTTATACAAGATAGAAATTCTACTCTAGTCTAATTTAAGTGTATATGTGTGTGACGCTCCTTCTTGGAGACTGAAACTCGGCTCTTCCCTCCTCTCCCCCCACACCCTACAAGTACTTATTTTTATTAAATGACCATCGCACCAAGAGTGTGCGGTGATAAAAAAGTAAATTGATAAAAGTGTCGAGAAGTGATAAGGTTTTTATTGGTTCTAATTTAAACTTACCACAGTACCACTTAAATAAAAATCAATAAAAATTTTCACAACAAATCATAGGTGGTAAGTTTTTATTAATTCTAATTTAAATCTATTACTTAAATTACTTTTTTGCCCACCAATAATAACTTGTAATTACCTGTTACCTATAATTTGTTATGAAAACGTCGTGGATATAACTTTTCTATAAAGTCATCTAAAATGGGCTCATTTCCTAGCTTGGAGATAAGGATGGGTTGTTAATGCAGTCAACAATCAACTTTGCATCCCCTTAAAAAAATGAAGAGATTGCACCCAATATCTTTTGTTGTATTTACGGCAAGGAGGGCTGCTTTAGCTTCAGCCTATGCCAGAGAATTTGTTGATTCACTAGTTGTAATGATGGAGGTGATGGTGCCACTGGAGTCTCTATTGACAGAGGCAATGAATGAGCCTTTGCTAGGAGAAGCCAAATCGAAATTGAACTTTAGCCAACCTGTAGACTGTTGGGGGTGGATTCCAAATTGTTTGCTTTGTGAGATTGGTAAAGTTGAAAGAAGTACGGGTAAGGGGGTTGAAAGAAGTATTCTCAAATATAAGTTTGTTCCTACTCCACCATAACCGATCATGAGAAATTGCCACCGAGAGGGAGAATTGCTTTTCAATATTTTTCTCGAGACCAAGTAGCCAGCCTGGTTATAGAATTATATGGATCCAATTTGGAGCAGAGTTTGCACGGAAGGGCAACAAGTTTTGATGGCCATTTTTCTCTTTCCCAATGGTAGTAACAAATTTGCCTTATTAAGTAGAACTATCAAATATTATATAAGTGATTTAAGATGATATAAGTTTTTTCTTTTCGTTTTTTATAAACGAAGGTGTTCAAACCTTTTTGAGTATCTGATTATTCTCTTAAGTGTATGCCCTTGTCCCACATACACCAGATTATTACAATGAAGAATCTCATATAGGTGTCCCAAGATGCTGGCAAGAAGTTTCGAATTCAGATTCTCATGGATATCATCATGAGGCCATAAGATTCCACTAAGCCAACCTCTTAAGGTTAAGATAATATAAATTTGATCTCTTGAAAATAACTGTTTTTAATGGCTATTTATATATATATATATATATATTTTTTTTTTCTCTATTTATGTTTGAAGAACAAGTTTAGGGACAATTTGTTAGCCACTTTTTTTCATAACTACTAAGTAATCTGTGCAATGCACGAATAATGTTGTACATATATTATAGCATATTTGTTATAAAACTTTGTTAGTAATGAGTTCATCATAAAAAACAATAATTATAAATTGCACACATAAATCCATTATAAATATTTCTGTTCAAGTAATGAGCAATAAAAAAAAAACACTTTTGGGAGTAATATTGTATAATAAAATATGATAGAAGTATGTTAATTCATTAGATATTATTGATCTTTATTATGTGATGTAATAAAGAGCTTCATTGTAAAATTTTGTTTTTTTGTTTCTTCAATGCTTTGTTTTTGCAGTATGGCAATGCTTGTGAATCTTGTTGAGGGGTATATTATCATCATAAGTTTCTTGATCTTCAATGTTTGAAGTTTGGTCCATCCTTATTTGTTCAATTTTGAAATTTCATCACTTTTTCCTTTTGTTACATCATTTGTGCTAATCACTAAATGTTATGGCATTGGAAGATTCCTAACTAGGTTTTACAAAGTTTGGACATGTGGATTTCTTATCGCTAAGATTTTGCGTATGTATCTGCATTCATATTAAATTTTAGTGATGTGACAGTTTTTTGCAAATGATTTTATATTGTTTTGTTACTTTATTAGGAATAGTGTAACAAAAGAATTAACATAGCATATTGGATTCTGTATGTTTTTTTCTTCCATACCTTTTTGTCATTTGAAGGTGCATCGAAAATCTTAACAGCTGTGTAATTTTCGAAACCATGCTTTAGAATGAATTTATTCAAATGAAGTAGGAAAATGTATTTTCTTCCTAAAATTTTCTTCAAATCATGTGATATTCCTTCTCCAATATCAATTTGCATATGAGGAATAAATTTAAAATATATTATGATCAAAATTTTTACAATAATTTAATAATTTAAATAAGTTGTGCCTCAGTTTGTTTTTCAGCAAGATCTCTTGCAAATTTATTTAGGATTTTCTCAGCATTTCAATCAAATACCACAAAAGTTGTTTTGTTAATTGCATTAAAAACTTCAATTTGAATCGTGTATTTGAAGTAGTTTTCAATTGTATATATAGTACTTTCTAGTGAGATGAATATATTATAAATATTTGGAGAGTATATAGTTAAGGTGATTGCCTTTGACTTTGGGATAGGGAGATTTGTTTTTATTTCACATTTTGCATACCAAAATGATTATGATTGTGGTTTGACCTTCCTTCCATAAGCACACATGAAATATAATACCAACCTGTCGTTGTATTAGTGTTGGTTGTTGCAATACCGTAGCAATTCACATCCTACAATAAACTTTGAAGTTAATATGAATTTTTTTTAAATGTAAATAGTATGATGTATTTTTTTTCATGTAAATGATTAATAAACCTGTTTTGTAGGATCCCATTCATTGCATTTGATCTCTTCTATTGTCTTCGTATTCTTTAAAGATAAATTCTCCTATGAAAATTGTTTTGCATGTATTTTTGTTTTTTCTTGTATAGAATCATGTTTTGACCGTTCCTATCATTGAATTTTTTTAAAGAGAAAAATATGTAAATGGTATTTTGTGAGATAGTATATGCTATTTATCAGAATTTTTTTGTTATTAATAATTTTAAAAATATGCATATGTCAATTATTTCAGCAACCTCGGGAATCTTAAAATTTATATATATTTTTGTTGCATTGGTCGATGATGAAGAGAATTTGCCTACATAAATTGCATAAAACATTATTAGTAAACAAAAATCTATTGAATTGAAATTTAAAACTAAGGAAGATGTGCTTTCATAAGCATAAGATTTTCTAGAAGTATCATTTGCACATGGAAGAGGCAGAAGAGAGTTTCTAAGTAGATAAGAGTTTTAGCTTTGATTTACACGCAGGATGGGTCAGACCTGGGTCATAACATGTAAAATAATAACTGGCCTTGGGCTTTTCATAATGTTTAGTTTGTTTTTTTTTAAAAGGTGGTCAATTTTGTAGAGAATAACATTTGGGTTAATTATTAAGAGTAGCCCATATTTGATATAACAATAAAAAAAAAAAAAAAGTTACTATGATTTATCGGGTAGCAAAAAAATAAAACTTTATAAAAAGAGCTTAAAAAGGCTAAATAAAAAATTAAAGCATCATATAATAAGATTTCATACACCCCCACATGAGGTCTTTACTTTTTATATATATATATATTTGTTGAGGTAAAAATAAAGATACTATTAATAATAGATCAAAATAAAAGTAATTATTTACCGCTCATAACTTAGATAAAATATAATTAAAAAAAAACATGAATTAAATTGTGTCAAGGAGATTATATTTTTGTAAAAAATATAATTAAAAAAACATGAATTAAAAAATGTATTTTTGTAAAAAAATACATTAAAATAAAAGTTGGTTTTTCTTTTCTTTTTCTTTTTTGTCTTTTCTGTACTCTCTTTCTCCCCGGGGTTTTGTTGTTTGTGTGAGAAGAATAGTTCTTTGGGAAAGAAAAGTTAGAGAGAAAAAAAAAAAAAAAAAAAGAAAGAGAGAAAAGGAAAGGAAAGGAGAGGAGGGAAAAGAAAGGAAGGGAAAGTCCATCTTAGCTGTCCCAGCGACCTCCTCGACCTCGTCCTTCATTCATTTTTCATTCCTTCCCATTTCCCAATTTTCCAATTCCCACACTTTTGTTTTGTTTTGTTAGTACATACGATTTTCATGTATTTTAGTATTTCTTGTTGACAGCTTTTTCCTCTTCGGAAACAAAAGAAAGTTGCTTTTTTTTTTTTTTTAGCTCACAACCTCGGACTCAGAAATTCAAATAACTACTTGTTAAAAAAAAAAAGATTTTGTCTTTTCTTTATCTTTTTTTTTTTCCCCATTCGTTTAAGGTAATTTCCTATTTCCCATGTTTTTTTATTTTTGTTTGTTGGGTTACAATAATTAATAATGAGACCATGAATGCACTGAAAATTTTGGCTTCTAAGATAGATGGTTAACTAAATATGTAAGCTAGTTTTTCTGGGTTTGAGATCTGTAAATGGTGAAGGGTCAAGTTGGGTTTTTTTCTTTCATGAAGTTTTCCATTTTTCTTTAACAAAGTTTTGATTTTTTTTTTTTTTTTGGGGGGGTTTTTGATAATGTTGGTAGCTGGGACCACTTTTAGAGAGTTAGAATTTAGGGTTTGCTCTTTTATTTTTATTTTAATTTTTTTGGGAACTAAAAATTTTATCTTGAATTTCCAGCTGCACTTTCTTTCCAGCATTGGATCTGGCAATATTTTGCAAAGTCTTCCTCTTTCACTCTCGATATTCATTTATGAAGGAGTATTAGCTAATAGCTTAGCTCACTCTGTGCCTTCCATCAAGTTGAAGTTGAAGAAGTTCTTGGGTTTTAGGTGCTTTTTTAGTGGACTTTTTTGACAAAAGCTGAAATCTTGGCTATTAATTTGGTCTGAGAATTTCAATTGGAGTTAGCTTCTGGGGAATTACAAGTGGAAATGAAGATGGGTACCTATCAGAATGAAAGGCCCAAACGTTGGTGAAGATTTGGTTTTGCTTTGAGAATTGAGATTCTCACTTCTCAGAACAGTTGGATTTTCTCTTATGAGGGGCTTTGTTTATGCCTATATTTAGGATCAACATGATTGATCAATTCATCAATTTTGTCATACGCCCTCCCAGGTATTAATAAATACTAATACGTATCTGCTTTCCTTTTCTACAGTTAGTTATAGTTTACTAAAAACACTGTTTTAGCTATATATATTTCATATTTGTTGCTTTTCTTTTCTATAGCTAATTAGTTTACCAAAAACAATGTTTTAGCTAAATATCAGTTGCTATCCTTTTCTATAGCTAATTAGTAGTTTTCTAAAAACACTTTGTTGACTGGTATTGTGATATCATGTTGTGCTAGCTGTATATTGTTGTTCCTACTCAAGTTGTTGATCTTTCTATAAAAGATTTAATTTTCTCTGTATCTAATATGCTGCTGGATATGATATACAGGGCTGAGTATAACCCTGATCAGTATCTTTGGGAAAAGGACTTCACTCTTGCAGGAAGAAGTTACAAACGAGAAGATTTGGAGGCAAGTATGGACATCAGTTACCACACTGTTGTAGTCTATAATTTTCTTCCCTAATTTGCAACAAACTTTGTCCATTTTGTTATGGGTTCTGACCTGCTGCATTATTTTTTTCTCAACATTTACAGCTTAAGAATGCAAGGGGCCATACGTTGCTGTGTAGTCATTATCTACCTTCACCGTTACCGGAAGATACACCTCTTCCTTGTGTTATATACTGCCATGGAAACAGGTCAGCAGGGACAGATCTGTTGCAAGGAAATAAAGTTCTAATACAGTTCTGTATATTTTGGTGATATGTATGGATTGTTAAAACGATAAAGAAGCCTTTTCTTTAATTTCTGGTTAAATATTTAGTGGGATATTCATTTTAATATTGCAAGATCAGTATCTGGAAAAATTTTTAATAATTGAAAAGTGCTTTATGTGCTAAGAGGTCAAATTTTACTGATATTTCTCATGTGGGCTACGATGCAGTGGATGTAGGGCGGATGCAAATGAGGCTGCTGTAATTCTTCTTCCATCGTATATAACAGTTTTTACTCTTGATTTTTCGGGCTCAGGCTTATCTGATGGAGACTATGTCAGCCTTGGTTGGCATGAGGTATGTGACCTCTTTATCATCATTTATTACTTGACTTCCTGCATATAAAGCTTATAAACTTGTTTCATGTGTCAGAGAGATGACCTCAAGGTTGTGGTGTCATATTTAAGAAGCAACAAAAATATATCACGGATAGGTCTTTGGGGACGCTCTATGGGTGCTGTCACTAGGTACTTGTCTTTTCCTGACTTATTATGAGTTAGATCCTTAAGGTTTTCTGCATTTTCAAGAGTTCAAGTCTTTACAGTCACTAGGTTTTCTTGACTTACTGCCAAGTTATAAATTTTTATGAGCTGAATGGTCTGAGATGAGTTGGATTTTTCTTCTTTGGGTAAATCCACTAGATAGTAAAAGCTGTTGTTTTAAATAAGCTTATATAAACTCTTGAAATAAATAACCATCAGCTTTTTTATAACGTGATGCAGCCTTCTTTATGGAGCAGAAGACCCTTCTATAGCTGGAATGGTGTTGGATAGTGCCTTTTCAAACTTATATAATCTAATGATGGAGCTTGTGGATGTGTATAAAATTCGGCTTCCTAAATTTACTGTAAAGTCTCTCTCTCTCTCTTTTTGCACAGAGACATGTAAAGACACATCATACCTTTTAAATGCTACTTCCCATTTGCATATGTAAATTTGTTTTTCATCAACGTTTGATTGTCATTTGACTTCTGGCTTATGGATCCAAAGAGTGATTTACTTTTAATCTTTTAGTGACTAGCGATTCTTTAAAAAAAAAAAAAATCATTTCTCCTGATTTGGATATGAACTTCTACTCCAGCCCTACCCAAGTGCATTAAATCTTATCCATCTGGAATTGAGAACCAAAATTGCAAGGCATTCTTGGGGGCTTTTCCTTCCTCATTTTTCTAGATTATACTTCTTCAAAGGACCCATAACTGACCCCAAAATTTTGGGACTAAGGCTTAGTTGTTGTTACCAATTAGCTGATGCTTGATGCATATCATATGCTAGGGACTTTGAAGATATGACTTAACTATGCTATCACGCAACGGTTCTGAAGCCACCATCAATTATATGCCTCTAATCAAGTCTAACAAACAAAATTAGAACAACAATCTTATGCCCACCTGCCTAACGTGTAGGCTTGTGAGATGTTTTCTTTTATATCTGGCTCAAAGATTAGAAAATTTCATAGTGATCTGATTTGTGCAGTTTTAGGGGATGAGCTCAAGTACCATTTGTTCAAGTGGGAAGATATTTGTTGTTTGCTCACACTTAGCAGACGACAAATATATTTGATACCAACATTAAAATATTATGGACTTACCATATTAGTGTTGACATGACACCCATACAAATAGTAAGTTTAAAAAAAAAATTTGGGGGCATTTGTGCATAGTTTTGTTTTGTTTTGTTTTGTTTTTTGTTTTGTTTTTTTGTTTTTTGTTTTTTGTTTTTTTTTTTTTTTTTATAGGTAAGTAAAATTTTTTAAACATAAAGGAAAATATACAGAAACCAGTACACAGGTAGTGTACTAGTAGTGTAACAGGATTTCATAAAAGTACATGACTCCATAAAATCTAGTAAACTAGGGAATAAATGACTACTCAAAGACCATCCACTCATATAAGGTGCATATGAAAACCAACTTCACCGCCATCATAGATTGTTTAATGCCTTCAAATGTCGGCAATTTCTCTCCTTCCAAATGATCCATCTCACACAAAGAGGAATTGCATTCCAAATGTCTCCATTCTAATGTCTACCAAACCGCCCCTTCCAACAAGCCAACAAATCCAACAATCTCTTAGGCATAACCTAATGAACCCCAAACAAAGAAAGGACTAATGTCCAAGTTCTCTGGCCATAGAGCAATGTAGCAGTAAGTGATTAACTGGCTCTCCCTCTTGCTTACACATGCAACACCAATCTACTAAAATAATGCCTCGTCTTCATAAGTTCTCAGAAGTGAGAATCTTCCTAATGCAACAGACCAAACAAAAAAAGCCACTTCGAGGGGAGCTTTTACCTTCCAAACACTATTTTTTTAGGTAATAAAAGTGAATGCAGGTATACTGGCAACACGCAGCACATCAGACTAAATCTCTAAAATTACAAAAATCAATAAGCTCAACTAAATTGGAAAAAGAAAACATCCCTAAAGTTGTCATCCACCCTTGAAGTGTGTTCATAAAAAGACCTTCCAAACACTCTTCCAAGGGAAAACATCTACACCATCACCACTCAGCACACTATGGTAGGATTTAACTTCAAAAAGTCTTCTTTTTGTTGGCATCCAACGAATAACATCTTCTTCATCCCTGCGAACCTTACTGGATTAATTTAGAGCAAAGAAATCTGCCATCAAACCCTGCTCCCAATCATGAAGGTCTCTGTAAAAGGAAAGTGTCCTTTCCCTGCACCAGCCATCATCCTATAGCAATCTGTGTACCATATCCATCCTCCAAAGTAATGAACTCAGAAAACCTCCAAAGTAAATGCATAGTTTTGATTTTGATTTTTCGTTTTTTTATGTATATACATATAAAGCTAGCATATTTATTTGAATTGACTTTTTATTGAATGCGCAGGCCCCTCTCGTTTAACATTCCAATGCTACATAATAACTTCACATTCATTGCTGACTTCCATATACTAAGAAATTATTAAACTAAATAATATTGATAAATATATCAAAATATCAGAAACTCCTTCATGAAATTAAAATTGAGATCTTAAGTTTTCAAATTTGTAGAATTATCTCTATGCACGCATTTACTTATATGGTGGTCCTCTAGGGTTTTTGCTCTGAAAAGCTCATACTGTTGTTTACTTGATTTGTGTCAATAGCCATATCTGCTTTTAGCATTTTTCAACTATTCCAGTGGATGGAGGTTACTAGTTTGTTCAGTTTGTTTGTTTTTCTTTTTCTTTTTGGTTAACTTTTTGCTTTTCAATGGGGGTTTTACTAACCTCGTAACTGTTGAGCACATGTAACGTAGGATGTAGTTAGACTTATTATGTGGTTTCTGCTTTTAGAAGTTGATTTTGAGATTTTTCTATATCTTGTTTATACATTGAGACTTTTACCCTGTCCTCTCCAATCAGGTTAAGATGGCAGTACAGTACATGCGACGGGTAATTGAAAAGAAGGCAAAGTTTGATATTATGGATCTTAATTGCTTACAGGTGCTTCTAAGCTTTCTTACTGTGTTGAGTTGAAATTTTTAAGATAGCCTCATTAAATATTTAGCTTGGTATGTTGTTTTGTTTGTCAATATACTAGTTTTGACTGTGAACTCAGCACAACGAATTATGGATTTTGCCCTTTCCCTGCTCGATATGTAATAGCAAGCTAATTATATGCAGTTATGTATTGTGTTAATGGTCTGGAATACTTGTAGGTTGCACCCAAAACATATATCCCTGCTTTATTTGGACATGCTAGCGATGATAGATTCATTCAATCCCACCACTCAGACCTCATTTTTAAGTCCTATGCGGTATTTTCTTATTCCAGAGATATTTTACTTTTGTTGAAAGTAAAAATTTTCAATTTTTCACGTTTGAGCATATCCCTGATTCTTTGTAGGGGGACAAAAATATTATAAAATTTGATGGTGATCACAACTCTTCACGACCCCAGTTCTATTATGATTCTGTTTCCATTTTCTTCTACAATGTCCTTCATCCTCCTCAAATTTCTACTGCTCATTCAAGTAAACTTGAGAAATATTATGATTTGGGGGATTTGAAGGTTGGTGCTGGTATGGATGAGGTAATTTCAATTTTATATAGCTACTTATAAAACTTTTATAGAGTATTATCCTTCTATATTCAATTGTTAGCATTGGTACTTGACTAGTCAAAAGGACATTTTTATCTGTTTTGTGTTAGTATCGCATGTGTAAGTACACCTCTATTCATGCCACTAATGCATTGTAGCTTAATTTGTAGCCATAGTGCATCCTATTGATTTCAAAGGAAGGTTCTGGAAGTTTGTTATAAAACTGAAGCTTCAATTTTTATAGTTTTTGTATGATTGGATGGCTTCTACTTGTCTTTCCTTTTCTAATTTGTTGGGGTTTATTGACCTCTTAGTTGTCAGAAGTTAGATTCATTTTAGGTTTATTGTTTTTGTACTTCCCATGTACTAGGATTGCACCCTTTGTGCACATTTCTTAACGCATTATATATAAAAAAAAGCTTTCTTTTTTTTGTGTAGAAGGAATAGGAAATCACATTTTATAGTTGTGGTCATAGATTTAATTACATATTAGGCCAGGAGCCTTGCAGCTTAGTGGCATCGCTTGCTCCTTTATTAGGAGAACCAGGGTTCAAGTTCCCCCTCCCATGCCATTTTTTACACGCCATTTTTTACACACACACACACACACACACACACACACACACACTCACACACACACACACATATATAAAAGGTTTTAATTACACATTAGGGTGTCTTAGGGCCTCCTCTGTATGTAAAACTGACAGAAGTGTTACATTTGATCATTCGGTGATGAGATCAATTGAAGATAAAAAAAAAAGTGTCAATGTGGCTTCTGAATCACGTTTGATGTTATATGCATTTTGTGCTGAACCATGTTATTATTTTGTATTGTGATTGATTCATATCATGCAAGTATAACATTACCATCAGTATTTCCTCATAACAACTATATGGGGTTTGCTATGTCATCATGATGTAATGGTAATTTGCGGTGTATTTTTTTTCCCCCACCATTGTGGTGTATCTGCCATAGAGATTAATATGAAATTGTGCCTGCCTTTCTTTTCAGAGTCTCTTATATGAGATATTCACTGGTCTTCATTCTGCGCGTGCTGATGCTGCAAGTTCATCTTCTGTTCCTCCTAGTGTTTCAACCGCAAAATCTGTGGATGAACTTCTTTCTGAAATTGCACCAGTTACTACCGTTGTATGAGTCTTCTTTTGTAGTTTCGGCGAGCTTGTCACTTCATCTTTCTTCTTTTTGTGTTATAGCATTTTGTTAATTATTTATTTATTAATCATCATGCAGGATTCCATGCTAAATGAAAATAATACACCTGGCAGTCTTGAGACATCACACTTACAGGTGATTTTGTTTGGTGCCGTAAATAAAATTTGGAAAATTTGACCTATCAATATCATATTGTGCTAAGTTCCAACAATGAGCGTGGGACTTACCAATGCTTTTAACTTTAAGGATACTCGCTCCCCTCCAGTATGGATTTTTCTTGTCCTGGCAATTGCTGGGACCCTAAGACGCCCATGTGAGGTGTCTGACTGTTACTTGTAGGTTTTCCGATTTCACTATATAGTTTCACTGGAACTCTGCTGTGTGGTTTTACAGGATAAGCCCAATGGCCAGAATGAAGAATGTTGCTCATATACAAGCTCAAATAGAGAAAGTTGGGGAAGGTGCTCATCTTTAGGAGGTAGTGATGAGGAATCCTCTGCAGACTGCACAGCGGCTGATAATGGCCATCAGGTCTCTCTCTCTCTCTCTCATAAATGAATTAGCATGCATTTGGCTTGACAAGCTTTTACTTTTTTCTGAGTATACAACTTCAAGTTGCATCATCTTGAGGCCTTTCTAGCCAACTTTTTGTAAATTTTGGGTTGCTGGACAGACAAAAGATGTTTTGCCAGTATGTCATATTATGTATGGACCAAAGCCTCCATGTTGACACCCATCAGGTTGGGTTCCTGGAACGGGTAATAATTAATTCTAGATTATAGGGGTACAGTTTGCGCTTGCATCAGGACCTCATTAATGTCTGGACCTGGAATAGTCGCTGTAATTCTCTGCTTCATCTTTAATGTTAGGCTGCACAGATGGAATGGGAAAATTTGAAAAACAAAATCATTAATCTTGTATCCCCTTCTGTAATTTCAATCATATAAATAAATAGTCTTCACAGTGGTATTGCTACCAGTGGACGTGTCTAATTAGAATGCCAAGATAAAGGAGCCGTGTAAGTGCTAACCTAGACAGCAAGCTTTGTGGGGGTTATAGTGCAGAAGTCTCTTCTTGAGCTTGAACACAATTAGCACATATTTTTATTTTGAAAAACATAAAAAACACTGCTAGAAGGAAAATTGGTTGATATGTTCTTGTTCATTGGTTTAATCTTTTGGCATTAGTATTGAAAAAAGACTGGGAGTTCGCAAAAATGTATGTATGCATGTGTTATATGTATTAACAGTTTTTCTCCACCAAAAAATTTATAAAAAAAAAAAAAAATCTTTCTAAAAAATGTAGTTTCTTTGATTAAAAGCTTTCCATATTTTTATTGTTAAATTTTCTATATTATTTTTATACTTTTTTATACCTTTAAGGGTTCTGCTGGTTAGTGGATCCCACCTAGCAATTATGCATGAAAAGTTTCTCAATGAGAAAGAGAATTGCTGTTAGAGTATTTAAAAAGATAATTACAGAGACACTAGGGTAATTTACCCCTGCATTCTTCACTCATCTATAGAATAGATGTGCTCAAATATTCATAGTTCCGTCCTTTTTTTTAAAAGATGTTTTTGTCTTGTTGTTAACAAACAATCTTTTTTTTATATATATTTTAGAAAACTCTTAAGGTGTTTGCAACACCTCTTCGGAGCATGAAGAAAAAATCCTCAGAGCCATCAAAAGAGGACAAGAAGAAAACTACACCAGTTCCAAAGAAACCTAAAAGTGAGAAGTTTGAAAAGTTAGAGGCCCTTAGCAAACGGCTACGGCTTTGCTTTCTGAGGCGGGTAAACCATCGGAGGCAACGCTCTTCATGACTCCTGTAGTATAAAATGGTGTTTATAACTGTAACCTAGGCGGTATCCTTTTTAGCTTCTTCTGTAAAGGCATTGAGGCATGCATGAGTGTTGCTGTTCTTTCTTGGTGCCATTTCATCTAACATGGGGTTTTCTGGGGATATGTTTTCTTAAATCTCTCTCTCGCTCTCTCTCTCTCTCTCTCTCACATATGCACACTATGTTTTATAAATCATGTGGCAAACTTTCATGCAGCATGGAAGTGTTGTGGATGTTAGGAAGGATTTCTTAGGATTCAGAGTTCGTCATTGTGAAAAGAAGCTGGAAACTATACATCATTTTGGATAGTCCACTTTGGTCATGTAGGTTGCCCATATTGGCCTGTGTCATGTCGTAAATCATGTGAAGTGTCAGTGTCATTGATTGCAAATGTGCCAAAAGTGTCCTTACGTGGGAATGCAATAGCTGAATGGCTGGTCAAGGAAACAGCTGAATGCACTTCGGCCGCACGCAAAATGCTTATTTTACTTCCATTGTGCTCGAATTTCTCTCAACCTCATCATATATCTGATAGACGTGTCACAAGCCAACCTCCATTGTTAAATCACTATATATATATATATATATATATATATATATGTATGTTACGGGCATGGCATGAAATACAGTACTATTTCAAGTTGGAAATTAGGGACTTATTTCGAGCTTCAAGCAAATGCAAAATTTTAAGCTTGTTCCGAGTAGGAAACTCTTTCGATTCCTCAGTTGTTTTTTTTATTATTTTTGGAGGGTGATGAATGAGTTATTGTCATTTCTAAAAACAAAAAAGTGTGCAATCAGTACACGCACAACAATATTACAAGCAGACTCCAGGCTGCAAACACAGCAACTCAACTCAAACTAGACTCGGCTATCAGAAACGCTGAAATCCTCCACCTTACTGGAAAGAACTCTATTTTGAGTGGCGTTCTGACGTCTGAGCTTTCCTGCATACACTTGCTCGACCTCATTCACATCTTAAATCAAAATTAGCAGTCGCTGTTATTATTTGTAAGTCAAGAACCCCAGCATTTCTTTGCAACCACACATGATGAACTGCAGAAGCAAAAGCAAGCTTGAGTATAATAACTCTTAAACGGGTATCTTGATGTTTGGGAGTTTTTATATAATCAAAATACCAAGTCTGAAGACAAATGAAATCATTCATCACGGAACAGAATAACAATTTTGGGAGGCGTACAAGCTCGAGTATAGCCTACTCTTCCACCAAGTTGTTTCTGATTAAAAATATGCCCAGAGCCTTTTGGTTTAGAGTACAATGTATTTGCCACAGCTGCCATTCTTTTTGCTATACATCGTCCTCAACACCACAATTTTCACTTGACTAGAGAGGGATCAGATAATCAGAAATCTGGGTTTCTCCAAGTTCACATCAATGCAATAATTGTAGGGTTCTATGGTATGAATATCACATGATAAAAGGACCAAATCCCCTGACACTCCTGTTTACAATAATTATCTAAATTTAATGATACATCATGCCTCTACGGAAGTTCTTTGACACCAAAACTTAATTATAACAGAATATTTATCATGACGTTTGTTTAGCCTAAGTCTAACTAAAGATACATCCTCTGAAGAAACTAAAAATACAAGACAAATTGTTACAGCCTGCGCATAATCACAGATCACCACTGCCTACAACCTTTTCCATGTGATCTTCATTCCTGATTGATATCCCTGACTGCTCTCTAGGCAGGAAAACAGAATGAGGTTGCTGGTAAGAGGAGCTTAAGCTCGACTCAAGTATCTGATGTGGAAGCACCATTTCTGATTTAGCATACACTCCACCCATGCTGACTCTTTGCTTCTTCATTGACCTTTCACCTCTAGGACTCTCAGTTGGGGAACCAGCATGGCAACCAGAATCTGGAGTCAATGGTTCATGGTGAGATGAGAAAGATTCATCAATGGAAAGGCTGGCTGGGGCACCTTCCTTGGCAGCCTTGTCTAGTAGGGGCGCCTCAGAGGTTGGGGCAGGGGTTGCTGGGTCAGTCTTGTCAGAATCCAGGCAATTGTCACCTGATGCTGGACCTGGGACCCCCAAATCTGTTGTTTCTGAAAGAACTCCTCTAAGTCGTTGCTGCTCCTCGATTATCTTCTTCAAGTACTTGCCCTGGGCTTCTATCCGTAACTGCAACTGTCTCTGGACCTGTCGTAATTTAAGTACGCAGAAATTACATGCTTGCTAAGCATTCAGCTAATTTAAACTGATTACCTATTACACTAGGGCACCACAAATAACAATGAAAGGGACTAATGGCAGCTCTGTGCTATTTTCCTACTCAAATTTAAATTAAATAGGGTGAATCTCTCTCTCTCCCCCTCAAAAAAATCAGAACAACAGGATGCTAACGAAGATAATGATGAAAGAAAACCCAAATAATTATGTAATGCTTAATTTGATACTGATAGTGAGAGTAAACCATACCTCTAATTGTTCATGCAGCCGCTTCTGCACCTCCATCTGCAACTTGAGTGCTTCAGTAATTTGCATCCCACTGCAATAAGGAAACATTTATTCTCGTACCAAGTAGCCCACTAACAATCCATTTTAACAGTCAGATGTTTTGTAACACGAACATAATTCACAAATTTATGTTTCTACAAAAAAAAAAAAAAAAAAAACCCGACAACAACAACTATATAATTATTAATTAATGTAATTTTGCATGCATAATGAGGGAGCTGTCACTGGTTAATTCACCTAATGCATGTTTACTTATATATTATGGCATGAGTTCATTATTTTTTCAACGTTCAACTTCCAGAAACATGCGGCATCGCCGGCATGATCAATTAATCTATACATGAAACTGGAATAAAAAACAGTAAAATCGGCAGATATACTTACGATGTACCATCCAAATTTGAAATCATATCCCCTGTTTCTTTCTTATCAGCTTTTTTTCCTTGCATTAAAATTTAAATAAGGATCAGTAACAATAATTTTGAGGGAGCTTTGATCAACATCTATTATGTTGATGTAAAATGAACATTGAACAACAGAAATCGATTAACTTACCATCTGATGAGGAGTCAGGAAGGTATTTTGCAAGTCGGTATTTCTAAATGCATCACAAAAGCAGATTTAACATAAATAACATATGTGAATAATGAATTTTGTAGTAGGAATTCCCCAAACCCATCCCTCAACCTCCAAAAAAAAAACAAAAAGTACTAGAGAGGAATAGAGAGGAATAGATGAAGGAAGTTTTGCATAGGATGGAATCAACTGTTATGTACCTGTAAATGACTTTTGACATGGTATATTGTTAGACCTTGAACACCCATTACTCTGAGGACACCTTTAGGTGTTGCACCTGGAAAAAGAATTCACAAAATAAAAATAATAATGACAAAAATAAAAAGTAAAAGGTAGGGAAAAAAAAAAAAAAAAACACTTTTACAACATTTCCAGTTACAAAGGAGTTGATGAATTTCTTCATTAAAATTCTGGTACTACCTCAACAGTAAGTGTAGGACAGGAGGAGCATTTTATTTAGATTTTGATGCAGTTCATACATTCTCTACTTCTCAACTGAATAACATCTTATGTAAATGAGCTTGCTACAGGTCCCAGCAATGACTTATCGAGAATCATCTCCCCCATTATCAAGTTGTACACAGGATTATATCTGTAAGAACCCATTCTGAGTCCAGTCTTTTTATCTATTAGAAAGGGAAAGGGAAAAAGTAAGGGCTACTGCAGCCCTTGCTCAGTGCATGATGAATTCAAGTCATACGGCATTACCAAAACACCAAAAACTTTTATTCCTCGTTTCTCCTATCCTCATGTCACCTTTAACTTACAAAAACGGCCTGAAAATTTTTCACTTTCTCATGTTATTACCTATGACACAAGGGACTAGGAAGAAAAATTGTACAATATGTACGTGTGCACGTGTGTACAAGAAGTATTAGATCCTATAAGTAATGAAGAAAAACATCTCTAATCTACTAGATGAACGCTGCATCTTGCCAAATAAATAGCACAGCTCAAATTAGGAGAAATAGAACAGCAAAACCCAATAAACCAGATAGAGGTTGAGGAAACTCACGGTCTGGCCCACCAAGTTGTGCCACAGCATCAACAAAACGTTCATGAAGCTCATGTGTCCAACGCAACCGTTGCTTCGAGGCAAGACTAGCATTGTTGAGGTTGTTACCTCCATTGATTGGGTCCATCGTGCTGGCAACACAATCTAAATGCTGACCATGAACTAATGAATTGTTTCCAACTAAGCTTGAACTATGAACGCTCTTTTGCTGATACGTTTGTCATTTATCTAAACAGAAGAAATCAAGGAGCTGTCAAGAGGATAAAGGGGGGATAATCAAGACATTTCATATCTAACAACAACATGAATTGAGAAATATGAGTGCTTAAAAAAAAGGTGGGGGGGAGGAATCTTATCAATGAGGTAATTATCAAAGCCAGTATAAAAACTGGCTTTGACTCCCCCCTTTCTGAAGCTGAAGGGGGTTCCTTAAGTATTTCAGATAAAATCTCCCAGATCTAGCCACCAATCCAAAGCTTGTAACCTAAACTTCTGGATCCAACCTTCTCAGTAAAGGGGATCATTTCCTGTTCTAGCCACAGTCATACACCGCATTCAACCCAACCCAACCAGGAAAATTATAATCCACTCTAGCCAACGTCAATTCAATAACAACCAAGTCAACAAAGCCTCATCACCCAGCTCCTCCAGTTTTACCCACAACTCAACAAGTCCTGAATCTCGACTTGTGTTCCATAATTTATGTAACAATCTAGAATCTTAACCACTTGGGTCAGCAGAACCAAATTAACCAGTCTTGCTTTGCCATTCAGCTCTCTCCGGAGTCACATATTTCTATTTTCTTTTTAGTAAAACATAGAACCCTAAATCCCACAGAACCCATCCAATAGTTGGCCCCACAGAAACCAACTCCATATCCCCACTTAGATCCTTGACTATCATTTTTGTTTTTACCACCTCAATCATTCTGTTCTTGGCTTTCCTTTACTCCTTTTGGTGCCTTCAACTTATTTTCACCCCCATATGGGAATAGAAATTATACAGAATTGATCCTGACTAATCCATCTTAAATATATCAATTGAACCTATCCACCCTGAACTATGAGGGCATTTGCAATGTGCATCCTACACTACAGAATTTTTGCAATCAATATCCTAATTTGAAATTAATTTGCAACGTTACTTATCAAAAAAAATTAATTTGCAATGTCTACATCCAAATTAGTACTTACATTAATAGATTAGCATGAAAATTAATCTGAAATTAGTAATCATATAGCATACTTTTTGTAATTTACGGTGTATATTGCAATTGCCCCAATACTTTAAGGTGAATAGCTCCTCACTAATCTATTAGTTTAAACACGTTTGGATGATGGGGTAAAAACTTCGAGATAATGTCATATAGGGATGTCATTGCAAACACTTCAATTACCCCCATACTAAATATACCTACCATTAAGGAAGAAATTAAAATTAAAAAATTAAACCATTAAAGCTATTAACTCTATTTAGGAAAGCATCTATATTTCATTTAGCAATTACTCACAATCCCCAAGTTGACTGATTGGTCAAACAACTTAATGTTGGATGGGACGGACTATAAATGAGCAAGAATAGACCAGGTTGAATGGAAACTAGCAGGCCCCCGCCGCACAGGGCAGGGGGGTGGGGGGGTTGTTAAGGAAAAGAAAACAGAAATGCCAGCACAGTATTATACTAGTGGATGAGGCTGTTTCCTTATTGTGTTGTTGAGAAGAGTCTTATATTTTCTCTAGGGTGAGACACAACCGAAGAAGGCAGTCCAAAAATCTCTACGAAACTTCCTCTCATCCTAATTAGAAACTTTTAATTATGAAGACCATACTACTCAGTCATGCACAATGCATGAAAATAACGCTCTGTTCAGTTAGCAAAATTCAAAGCTTGACACTTAAATGTAAAATAATAATAATAAAGAACATGGCTTACATGATGACAGACAAGGAAAAATAAGTCTCCAGTACACAGTAGATTCTCAAAAAATAAAAATCACAATAATGCATACTTTTTTATCATTGATTGGAAGTATTTTCGCCAATACCGCCTCTAAAGGAGAAAGGTACGATCTTCTCTTCAATACATCAAACTCTCGAAATGATAAAATTAACCAACAATTTGGGAAGGTTAATGATACAGGGTCATAATAAGAAGCCAGCAATTCATAATTTCACAAAACTTATACTTGGAATACTACAGGACATACACATGGATTTTGATCACCTAATTTACCTTTTTTGGAGATAAATGCGTTATTTGATTCCAACATACAAAAAACAATACAATGCCAAAGAAAACTGCTACACTCTTTCTACACTATAAAACAAACATCTTTAACGACCGCATAACAACAAAATCACAAAAGAGCTGAGGTACGGAAATACTGTGTAATAAATATGAAACCAAACTACCTCATAATCTATGTTGTGTCAGATATACAACATAAACAAAGAAATGAGCTAGAAACTGTTCAAAATAAGGTTTTTAATTAAGAAATCTGTTACTCAAAGTAACAGAAAACAGTCAGAGACACCAAGTTACGAACATCACAATTCCTTTTTTTCTTTTTTTGATTTTGATTTCTAAAAGCCATTTAAGGATACTCAGCTTTGTTTATTTAATTAGCCTTGATATGAATATTCTGCATGTATGTGAAGCGAAGCAGCCAGCTCACAGTTTCTAGTGAGTAATTGTACATAATAGGCACATCAAAATCTAGCAAAAAAACAAAATTGAATATTGTTGGCAGAGAAATGCAAAGAAAGCCAAGCATTTGAAATTTGACATGGAATGAAGGAAAATTAAGAGCAAAGCAACAAGACCCATTTCACAAAAACAGCAATCAAAGCATCCAGAACAAAGACAATTAGGGTTTGAGACACAAACTAGATTCAGATATCAAGATAATTGGACATTTAAGAATGTGAATTCACATGAAAGACAAAAAATTTAAACCCCCCAAAAAAAGAGTCAAAGTAGATGAACAATTAATATATGGAGAAGAGAAGAGACATACCCAGATCTACAATTCAAACTCACACCATCCCTGCCTTTAGTTTTTGGTCTCTGTCTATGTCTCTGTCTCTGAGTCTGAATTTCAGGAAAAAATTGAAAATTTAGGAGAATATGATATGACTTGTTGTCTCTTGTCTCTCTGGGTGTCTCTGTTTTTAAGAAAGTATAGGATCTCTCTTCAGACGCAAAAGGGTAGTCTTTCTTAAAAGGACCTGAAAACTCAGGAACCTGACTTGACCACCCAAAGTCCTCCCTTCCCTATGTTTGTTTTTTCTTTTCTTTTCTTTTTTTTTTTTTCCTTTTTTTTTTCCCTGTTTTGTTTTTGTTCACTCGAGTTTCTGTTTGTATTTGTGTGATTCTCTACTCTGTTCTCTCTCTTCCAACGATATAACTATTTTTTTTTTAAGAAAGTGACATTTTTATAATATTTTTGAAATGGTAATGCTAGACACTTTTTTTACGGACTATTATTAATTACTTAATACTACTTGTAAGGACACAATTTTACAATGTTGGATTCTCAAGTTAGATGAACTTAGGCCCAACACATGAACGGTATTCGTGCAATGAATTTGTAAGAGAGTGGGCTTAATAAACTGGGCTAAAAAATGAAGTAGTTGATAGTCAAAGTGTGATTGTAAACAAATCAACAAAAACGATGTGCTGATATTATATAAAGTTGTCATCGGCTTGGTCCGAGGAGAACTATTCTTACAATTGTTTGAATGCCTGTAACTTTTTCCCTTTTTCTCTCTCTTAGTTGTTTCTTCTCTTTTTCTTTGGCTTCTTCAATGCCCCCCTTTCTTTGCCTCCAGCTCTGTTTATAAGCCAGTTCTCTCACGTGCCAGCCAGGTGACTTTTTTTTTATACTTGTCCCATCAACCTTCCCTTAAAGTCCTTACACGGCAGTTGTAAAGGTTGAGAGTCACTGTTCAGATATCATTTCCCCATTAATGCGGCTAGAGGGTTAGCTGCGGTAATAAATGCAGTGGCAGCAGCTTTTCGTATAATATCTTATTACTTCCACCTATCTTATTTGCTTGCACATACAAGGAGAATCCCTTGAAATATCAGGGTAAACGTTGGAGCATTCATCTTGATCGTCCCTTTGATCATCCGAAGAGGTAGTACTCCTCGGACCATTCCTTTCAGTCTTTATACAAGTTATACCTCAGCGAAAAGTTAAACTATCTATCTTCCTCACGATTTGCTGTCCTCGGACTAACATGTCTCCTTAGACAGGCCCACGGTCCACTATCTGGAATTGGGCCTTTGACCCTTACAATAACCTCTCAAAATTCCAGTTTTCTCCTCAATCCTAAGAGAAAGGTGGGATTTTGATTTCTTTAGAAGTCAAGTCTACCCAATTTTCAGTTTGTTCACGTGGATACGCCATCCCGCGTGTCTCATAATTATTGCTGACGCTTCGAAAATCGCGATGCGCCATTTATTGCTCCAGGCGGCGTCTTGTCCCCCTTATCAACGACGAGAGTTTAATCGTACGGCTGATATTTCGCCTTGAAATTTTGAGCGGGATAACTCTCACTTCCTTTTACTCCCTATATAAAATGCTCCGAGGGAGTCATTTTTCCCATTCCACATACTCTTAAACATTCCAGAGTTCTTGAGCACTCCAGCCTTTATATGTTCTCTTATTCTAATTATTCCGAGAGCATTTTTACGAAAAAAATCCTAAATTTCTAGGAAGTTACTGAGACAGAAACCTCAATCACTCCTGTAAGTGTTTGATTTCTAAGTTCTTTTCTCCTCGACTGAGCACCTCGGCCTGTTTGTTTCTGTCTTATCCCTCTATTAGGAAGTTTTCTTTGTATTCTCTCACATATTTAGATGGGCAGATTTAGGAATCTCATTGATTCACCCGTCGCAGTAGAGCTCTTTAAAGCAAAATACAATATACCTGAGGGAGTAGGCCTTCGGTATTGCCCGTCGGAAGACATCTTGACCGATAGGAAAACCAGTGAAGTGGTCATTCCCGTGATCGCCTTTTTAGAAGGAGGAATGACCATTCCCATGGGGACAATAACCCGAGAGTACCTTAGGAACCATAAGTTATGCCCGCACCAGTGTGCCCCCAACCTATTTAGGGTTTTGGGCTGCGTCGAGGCCCTCAACCAAATGATGGGCTTGCAACTCACTTGGCACGACGTCGTACATATGTACGAATGTCATTCGCTAGCCGACGGGGGATACTATCTGAAGTCCAGGTCCCCCATTGTTAAAATGGTGTTGTGTCTTCCCAAGTCCAATAAGGGCATGAAGGACGACTACGTCATCGTCTTCGGGGCATGGCATGACGGTCATCAATGTCCGACCAAGGAGGGGGAGCCAGGTGGGATGCCTTAGGTTTAGGTTGAGTTTACATAGAATTTAGATTCTAGGTTTCATTTTGTTTGGTTACTCAACTATTTGATCCCGATATAATTTGATGGAATAACTGACTCTGTATTTCTCAACTGTCATTCTAGATAGAAGGTTCGTTACCCCCAAGATTAGCCTCACAAACGTAGCAGGCCTGAACAAGCTACTTAGATCGAAGATTTTTGTGAGTGCAGACGGTCAGTTGCGTGCTGTGCACCTGGTGTTGGATTTCACACCTTTGTCTGAGAGGTTCCAATAGGTTGGAAATGCGATCCGAGCGGGAGACTCAAGACTTCGAAGGATCGACGTATCTCGGCCAGGTTTCCTAGCTAACAAAGATCTTCCTCCAGTGGAGTGGCCGCTCCCGCAATCAAGTCCTCCTCCAATTGCTCAAAGGGAAGAGACTGCCTCATCTCGGCTGTCCTTGGAGACAAAAATAGATCAATTCCGCTTTGAGGAAGAGGAAGAAGTTCAAACCAGGCCCCTCAATCCCCAGGACTCCGAAACTACAGAAGAAGAAGAAGAAGAGATGTCTCTGCAGCCGAGGAAGGGGTTGAGAGATCTCGTGGCTGAACGGAGTAAGGGTGCACTTTCCAAGGATGCATCCAAGTCCAAAGTTGAGGATAACCCTCCTCTACCCACTCCTCCTCCCGCAACCGTGACCGGTCTTCTTCCAAACCCAAACCTAAAAAAGAAGAGAAAGGTTGTGGACCAGGAGATGGGAGAGGGAGAGGTGCCTCAACAAAAGGGGCAAAAACAGTAGAAGAATAAGAGGGATATGAGGGTCTCCCCAACTGAGAGTAGGGAGGACGTTAACACCTGGGACATTCGCCAAGGACAAACCTGGGCACCCCGGCTGGAGGTTGATGGCGCTCAAATTTCTTGGAACTCTTCCATTAGGGAGTTTCAAAAGGGACACTCGGCCTACATTGCCGAGACTTTGGAGCGCCCTCTACTCTTGCCTCGGGATATGGAGACCGTGAAGTCCTGGAGACAAGCAGATTTGTTTATGTCTCTGAAAAGAGACTTGGCCATGGTAAGATTCTTCCCCTAGAGTTAATTCCTTTGAGATTATGTTCAACTCTTAATTGTGCTAATGCATGCCGCTTGTTTTAATCGTGTAGTTGACCCAACAAGTTTATGTTGCCGAGGACTGGGTTAAGGATGCCAGTAACCTAGCAAGGGCCGAGGCCTAGTCTTGTGCTGACGTGGAGAAAAGCTTAGGAATCGTTAAGCACGAGAAGCAGGAATTGGCTAAGAAGTTGGCCGCGGAAGAGAGGGAAAGGAAGAGTGCTGTGGCGGGCCTGAAGAGTGCTCAAGACCAGGCCGAAGACTAGCGGAAGAAACTTCACATGACTGAAATAAAGCTGGTAACCCAAAAGCAGCTGGTCTTAGAGCTCAAGGCAAGCCTGGAGAAGGCTAAAGAAGCTGCTCGGGATGTAGAGCTGAGAGCTGAGGCCGAGAAGAACGTAGCCTTATCTTCGTGGAATTGAGGAGACGGAGATAAGGCTAACAGAGGAGGTATCAGAGGTGTGCCGGGACTACTACAAATTCACATGGGAAGAAGCCCTGAACCTTGCAGGAGTTCCTACCAACTTTGAGTTGAGGCAACCCGAGAAGATTTACTTTCACCCACACATTCAGGCTGCTCCAACCGCTCCTTCGTCTCCATCACCCCAAGTCGAGAAGGTACCTGTTCCCTCCGAGACTGAGAACAAAGGTCGGGATGAGGAGGTAACGAAGACTGGGAATAAGGATGCGGAGGAGGCCACCTCTTCCAAAGCTGTGGATGCCACTAAGGCCGATGAAGCAGTTCCTTCAGGGGTTGAAGCCGGATCCAAGGCAGTCGAGCTAATCGAACAAAAGAATCCCTTATCCTCTACGGTCAAAACTTAGAACTAGGGCTTTAGGTTCTTTTTTTTTGTAATCACTTTGTAGTGGTGCACAATGTACTTTTGACGTTTATCAATGAGACTGTTTGCATTTTTCTTTAATTTTGTTCAGTTTCGTTCCTTTATCTTGATTTTGTACAAGTCCTTGAATAGTTAGAGCTAAATTGTAGGAAATTTAAAATCGGACAACTTACTGAATAGATCAAACTTGAGTAATGGAAACAATGAATGAAATTGATCCCTTGAACTGTTAAAAATTGAACTGGAACATCAATTAACCCAAAGTATGTGATCCGAGAGGTTAGACATGACCATGATCCTGCATAATACTTAATGAAATGAACTTGAACATTAGTTTACCCATGGTATGTGGTCCGAGAGACCAGGCACGACCAAGGAACTGTTTAACACTTAGTAAAACGGACTAGAGTATTAATTTACCTAAGGTATGTGATCCGAGGGACCAGACATGACTAAGGTTCTGTTTAACACTTAGTAAAATGGACTAGAGTATTAATTTACCCAAGGTATGTGGTCCGAGGGACCAGGCATGACCAAAGTTCTGTTTAACACTTAGTAAAATGGACTAGAGTATTAATTTACCTAAGGTATGTGGTCCGAGGAACCAAGCATGACCAATGTTCTGTTTAACACTTAGTAAAACGGACTAGAGTATTAATTTACCCAAGGTATGTAGTCCAAGAGACCAAGCATGACCAAGGTTCTGTTTAACACTTAGTAAAACGGACTAGAGTATTAATTTACCCAAGGTATGTGGTCCGAGAGATCAGGCATGACCAAGGTTTTGTTTAACACTTAATAAAACGGACAAGAGTATTAATTTATCCAAGATATGTGGTTCGAGGGACCAGACATGACCAAGGTTCTGTTTAACACTTAGTAAAATGGACTAGAGTATTAATTTACCCAAGGTATGTGGTTTGAGAAACGAGAGATCAGGCATGACCAAGGTAACACTTAGTAAAACGGACTAGAGTATTAATTTACCCAAGGTATGTGGTCCGAGAGACCATGCATGACCAAGGTTCTATTTAACACTTAGTAAAATGGACTAGAGTATTAATTTACCCAAAGTATGTGATCCGAGGGACCAGACATGACCAATGTTCTGTTTGACACTTAGTAAAAAGGACTAGAGTAATAATTTACCCAAGATATGTGGTTTGAGGAATCAGGCATGACCAAGGTTCCGTTTAACACTTAGTAAAACGGACTAGAGTATTAATTTACTCAAGATATGTGGTCCGGGAGACCAGGCATGACCAAGGTTCTGCTTAACACTTAGTAAAATGGACTAGAGTATTAATTTACCCAAGGTATATGGTCTGAGAGACCAGGCATGACCAATGTTCTGTTTAACACTTAGTATGCAAGCAATATAATAAACTTCACAATAATGGAAATTTTTATTAATAGTAATACCTTCTTAGGTTATTTATATTCTAGGGATGAGGTATAGCTCGCTCGTCTAAATCTTCCAAATAAAATGCACCTATTCCAACTATTGAAAGGATGCGATATGGCCCTTCCCAGTTGGGCCCAAGTTTTCCACAATCTGGGTTCTTTGTGGCATTTATTACTTTTCACAAAATCAAATCTCCAAGCACAAGTGGTCTTAGTTTGACGTTGGCATCATACATCTACTTGAGCTTATGCTGATAGTAGGCCAGTTGGACCATGGCGTTCTCCCTCCGTTCGGCAACTAGATCCAAGCTCCTTTCTAACAGTCTATCGTTATCGGTCGAGGTGAAAGAGCTTGTTCTCAACATTGGGAATCCTATCTCTAGGGGAATAACAGCATCTGCCCCGTATGTCATTGAAAATGGGGTCTCTCTGGTAGACTGACGTGGAGTCGTCCGATACGTCCAAAGAACATGCAACAATTCTTCTACCCACTTCCCCTTTGCATCATCCAACCTCTTCTTTAAACTGCTCACTATGACCTTGTTAACAGCTTCAGCCTGGCCATTCCCCTGTGGATATGCGGGGGTGGAGTACCTGTTCGTGATGCCTAACCCACAGTAGTATCTCCTGAATGCTTTATTATCAAATTAAAGACCATTGTCCGAGATCAGTGTGTGTGGTACTCCGAACCGGGTGACAATATTCTTCCATATAAACTTTTGGACGTTTATATCTCTGATGTTTGCCAATGGCTCAGCTTCGACCCACTTGGTGAAATAGTCTGTGCCAACGATCAGGTATTTTTTACTCCCAGCTGCCTTAGGGAAGGGACCTACAATGTCCAAGCCCCACTGAGCGAAAGGCCATGGGTTGGATAGAGGATTAAGAACTCCCCCTAGTTGATGAATATTCGGTGCAAACCTCTGGCATTAATCGCACTTCCTCGCGTACTCCTGTGATTCCCTTTGCATGTTCGGCCACCAGTATCCCTGAGTTAGGGCTCTATGAGCTAGGGACCTGCCTCCTGTGTGGCTCCTACAAATTCCTTTGTGCAGTTTCTCAAGGAGCAACTCGGTGGCCTCAGGGTGTATGCACAACAAATAGGGTCTAAAGAAAGAGCGTTTGTATAGCTTGTTGTCTTCTGATAACCAGAACCGAGGAGCCTTCCTCCGCACCTTGTCTGCTTCATCCTTGCCCTGTGGTAAGATATCGTCTTTGAGGTATGTCACCATAGGGTCCATCCAACTTGGTCCCACTCTAACTTGATAGATACTAGGCCCTTCTTCCTCTTCGGTATGCTAATGTATATCTTCAACTAAGATAAGCCGAGGCAGTTCTTGAGCTGAGGAGGTTGCAAGAGTGGCTAGGGAGTCCGCATGTGTATTCCCACTCTGAGGGATATGTTGTAAACTAAACGATCTGAACTGTGACTACAGCTGCCTGACATGTCTCAAATACCTTTGCATCCTCTCGTCTCTCGCTTCTAGCTTTCCTCTGACCTAACCGACAACTAGTGCTGAATCCGAGAACACTTTCACGGTGTCTCCACCCATTCTTCTGACCATGGCCATTCCGACCAACAACGCTTCGTACTCAGCTTCATTATTGGTAGTCGAGAAGTTTAGTCTGAGGGATTTTTCAATAACAACATCCTCTGAAGATACCAAAACTAATCCCACTCCCGAGCCTCTCTGATTGGCTGCACTATCCGTATACATCTTCCAGGATGGAGGTCCTTGTATGGAGACTGAGCCAGCTGAATTTTCATCCATGTGCATCATCTCGGCATTTTCTTCTAACAAAGCCTGGGTGAATTCGGCTACTAGATCAGCCAGGATTTGCCCTTTGACAGAGGTGCGAGGCATGTACTTTATATCGAAAGCCCCTAGGATCGTACCCTATTTTGAAATTTTTCATGTATAATCTGCACTCCAAAGTAGCAATCTGAGTGGGAGTTGTGTAAGGACCACAACTGTATGCGATTGAAAGTAGTGAGGAAGTTCGCGTGTGGCATGAACCACTGCAAAGATGGCCTTCTCTAATGGCAAGTAACGAACCTCGACCTTATGAAGGGATTTACTCACGTAGTAAACAGGTTTCTGGACGCCATCATCAATAAGTACCAAACTCACTGCATTGGTGGCTACAACGATATAGGCGAACAGAACCTTGTCCGTTGTGGGGCTAGACATGATGGGGGGTTGAGATAAATATTCTTTTAGCTGTTGGAAAGCTAGAATACATTTTTCGGTCCATTCAAACCCTTTCCACTTGTTCAACAACTGAAAAAAAGGCCGACATCTTCCTGTCGACTTAGAGATGAATCGGTTGAGAGCAGCAGTCATCCCAGTCAATTTTTGAACTTCTTTAGGATTCCGAGGGGGTTACAGATTATGGATCGCTTTTATCTGGTCTGGGTTGACCTCAATTCCGCGATGGGTGACCATATAGCCCAAAAACTTTCCTGACCCAACGCCGAAAGAGCACTTTGAAGCATTGAGTCATAGCCTGTGTTTCCTTAAGATTTCAAAGATATTTCTGAGGTCGTCGACATGCTCAGATTCCAACTTGCTTTTGACCACCATGTCGTCTATGTAAATCTCAATGCATTTCCCCAGCTGCAGCTCAAACATTTTTGTCATCATTCTTTGATAGGTGGAGCCTGCATTTTTCAGACCGAATTGCATCACCTTATAGTGATAGTTCCCAACGGGAGTAACGAAGGCTGTCTTCTCTTGATCATCCATAGCTAAGGGAATCTGGTGGTACCCTTGAAAGGCGTCCAGAAAACTCATTTGCAGATGCCCCACTGTTGCGTCCACTAACTGATCAATTCGAGACATGGGGAAGGGATCTTTCAGACAGGCTTTGTTTAAGTCTGTAAAATCCACGCTTACGCGCCATTTTTCATTTTTTCTTCTTTACCACCACAGTATTGGCCAGCCATTTCGGATAGAAAACCTCCTTAATAGCCCCGGCCTGCTTGAATTTGTTCACCTCCTCCTGAACAGCGTCAGAATACTTCTTAGATGAACGCCGAGGTGGCTGCTTCCTGGAGAGGGCAGCTGGACTTACGTTCAGGTGATAGTAGATGAACTCTGGATCTACACCTGGAGCCTCATAAGAGTTCCAGGCAAACACATAAATGTTTCTCCTAAGGAGTGCCAACAACTCTTTCTTATCCTGAGGAGGCAGTTGGGCCTCTATCTGGAAAAACCTTTCTGGGTCTTTGTCAATGACAACTTTCTCCAACTTCTCACATTTCTCCTCGTCCAATTCCACAACAGCGAGTGGAATCGGCATTCTTGATTGCTATGGACTTCTATCCACAGAGGTCGTAGGCTCGGCAGTAGGTTGATGCGTGATGGACGATATAAGGCACTGCCTCACCACATATTGGCTTCATACAATTTCCTCAACTAGTCCTCCGGATGGAAATTTCACCTTCAAATGTAAAGTTGTCGAAACGGCCCCCAGGGCATGAGCTAGGGTCTGGCAACGATAGCCGTGTAAGGAGAATATGCATCCATCACAATGAAGTCCACTTCAACCACCTCAAACCCTGCTTGCACGGGTAGCCTGATCTGTTCTTTAGGGATGACGGTTTTCCTATTGAAACTAACCAAAGGTGAATCGTATGCTGTTAGATCTTCAGGCCTTAAACCTAATCCTCTGTATAGGTCCGGATACATGATCTCAGCTCCACTCCCTTGATCAACCATCACCCTCTTCACGTCGTACCCCCCTATTCTAAGGGTGATGACCAGAGCGTCGTCATGGGGCTGTATAGTCCCCTGCTTATCTTCATCTGAGAAGCTTAAGATAGTCGGACCTCTACTCTGGCCCGTTTTGACTCCTGAGTCGTGTCCTCGGCAATTGCCCTAGAGACGGACATCATTCTAGAGGGGCATGATCCAGTCCTTCCAAGTGCTACGAAGATAACATTAATTGTGCCCAATGGGGGCCTTGACAAGGCGGTCTTCGAAGCCCCTGGCCTGCTGTGGTCTCCCTGACCATTGGGCCGATGCACAAACTGCTGTAGCTTTCCTTCCCTCACAAGTTGCTCTAAATGGCTCTTTAAAGTCCTGCAATCCTCTGTAATATGCCCTCGTTCCTGATGGTATTGACAATGAAGGCTTTGATTGCATTTCATGGAATCTCCTCCCATCTTGTTTGGCCACCTAAAATATGGCTCGTTCTGAATCTTCTCAAGGATTTGGTGGATTGGTTCTCGGAACACGGCATGTACTGCCTGCGACGGGACAGACCCAGATTGCACATTATAGTCTCTCCACAACTTGTTATTATTGTACTAGTCCGATCTGAAATCCCTCCTCTCTTGAAGGATAACCTTGACTTTTCCCTTCCCAAGCAACTGATCCTCCTCGACTCGCTTATACTCATCTATACGGTCCATTAGCCGACGCATGCTTCTCACTGGCTTCTTGGTCAACGATTTCCTCAGATCGTGCTCTGCTGGTAAGCCAACCTTGAAAGTTCTCACAGCCACATCATCGAAACGCCCTTCAATCTCATTAAACATCTCCCAGTACCTGTCCGAGTACGTTTTCAACGTCTCTCCCTCTCGCATAGACATGGATAGCAAAGAATCTAATGGTCGAGGAACTCTAGTGTTCGTAACGAATCGAGAGCAGAAGGCCTTAGTGAGTGCCCGAAAGGATCCAATAGAATTGGCCGCAAGGCCATCAAACCATCTCATGGCTACGGGCCCCAAACTGGAGAGGAACACCTTGCACATAAGAGTCTCGTTCCTAGAGTGGACAGTCATCCTCTGATTGAAATGACTCACATGCTCTACAGGATCAGTCCACCCGTTATACGCTGTGAAACTGGGCTAAGTAAAACGCCGAGGAAGCTTTCCTCCTTCGATTTTACGCATGAAAGGCGATTTGGAAATCTGATTGAGTGCCCTATTCATTGCATCATTTCCCACGCCTTTTGAGGACGCATTTCTACCCCTGCGGTCATGGTGATGTTCTTCCCCATGGGAGAAGGAATCACTAAGGGATGTTCGTGACCAACGTCTATAATTATCATCCTCATCATCATCAGAAGAATTATCAGCGATGGACGGGCTGCTGGATGGACTACGCCTCCTTCGCGCAAGGCGCAGCTTCTGTTTTAGGCGATCAATCTTACGTTGCATGTTCCTCGTAGTGTCTTTATGAGGTCCGTCTTCCTCGTTTCGACGTCGACTCCTATCAGTGTGTATGGTATGCATGCTTCCTTCACGGTCCTTTTCTCGCTCAAGGTGTACCAAATGATCAAGATGTTGTGAACCATCAGACTCCGCTCTGTTTGGACCTGATCCAACCATGGCTCAAATCTCAACTTACCGACGCACCAGCTATTTCCCACAGACGGCGCCAATTGTAAGGACACAATTTTGCAATGTTGGACTCTCAAGCTAGATGAACTTAGGCCCAACATATGAACAGTATCCATGCAATGAATTTATAAGAGAGTGGGCTCAATAAACTAGGCTAAAAAATAAAGTAGTTGATAGTCAAAGTGTGATTGTAAACAAATCAACAAAAACGATGTGCTGATATTATATAAAGTTGTCCTCGGCTTGGTCCGAGGAGAACTATTCTTACAATTGTTTGAATGCCTATAACTTTTTCCCTTTTTCTCTCTCTCTTAGTTGTTTCTTCTCTTTTTCTCCGGCTTCTTCAATGCCCCCTTTCTTTGCCTCCAGCTCTATTTATAAGCCAGTTCTCTCACGTGCTAGTCAGGTGACTTTTTTTTTATACTTGTCCCATTAACCTTCCTTTAAAGTCCTTACACGGTAGCTGTAAAGGTTGAGAGTCACTGTTCAGACATCATTTCCCCATTAATGCGGCCAGAGGGTTAGCTGCAGGGTAATAAATGCGGTGGCAGCAGTTTTTCGTATAATATCTCATTGCTTCCACCTGTCTTATTTGCTTACACATACAAGGAGAATCCATTGAAATATCAGGGTAAACGTTGGAGCATTCATCTTGATCGTCTCTTTGATCATTCGAAGAGGTAGTACTCCTCGGACCATTCTTTTCCGTCTTCATATAAGTTATACCTCAGCGAAGAGTTAAACTATGCATCTTCCTCATGATTTGCTGTCCTCAGACTAACATGTCTTCTCAGACAGGCCCACGGCCCACTATCTGGAATTGGGCCTTTGACCCCTACAATACTAATCACTCACTTTATTTTTTTAGAAAGTTTCAAGTTATGGTGTTTGTTCTCGATGATAGTTTTTTATTATTACACCAAAACATCAATCTGTCTTATTCAATTATCTGAAACTTTATAAATTAAGCTAATTGAAACTCTCGTCACTCACTTTATTAGTAGTTCCTAAATAGTTTATAAATAGGTAAATTACGTATTTTATTCCTATCATTTATCTAATTGAAAGTCAATTTAGTCTCTACCATTATTTCTTTGATGGAAATTGCTGACATGACTAACAGTCCAAATAAAAAATTAGTCAATAATATGGCTATTATTTAACTGATTTATGCTGAGTTTCAAAACTTTCATTTGAAACATTTGAAACGGCCTTATTTACACAAATTGATAAATTTTTAGTTGTTAGGTTATGTATATCACCATATGGCTTACATTGTTGGGTGAATTTATCACACAAAGTATATTCATTTCTATGTGGGGGACAATAATTCGAAATTAGGTTTTGAAAAACCTAGGCAATACCTTATTCATTTCATATATATTTAGTGTTAATCTCATTCTTGAATCTTGATTAAGTATCTTTAAAAAAAAACATATTATCTACTAGCATAATAAAAGCTTTAGTATTTTAATATCCTTATTTTTATTAAGAGATTTTTTTTAAATGTCTATTTTTTTAATAACTAGTTATAAAAACCGTATCGGAGGTTGGCTATGCTTAAGGATTGATTCACTGGTTCATTGATTCAACTAGTGGTTCATTAGTTGAATTGTAGGTTTATTAATTAATTAAATAATATATTTTATCATTATAAAAAGTAATTAAAATAAAATAAAAATACTTCATTTAGTTAAATTAATAAATTATAACAATAACAAATTACATCATATGACAAAAATTTAGAGGAAAAAAAAAAATAAACACATCATTCACATAAATCATCCAATAACCAAATTATATAGTTCAAAAGTTTTGACACAACATATTTCATAGAAATTCAAAATAAATTTTTAGCTTAATCATTAAACCCTAGAGATTACATATTTGTGAGATGTTGGAGCAGGCCGTAGGATTACTTTCTAACTATCTCTTAATGTCTTTAATCTCAACTCTTATCTTACGGCACAACTCTTACTTTATCTCTTTAGTCTTTTAGTTTGTAATCTTTATCACTTTATATCTTTATTGGGTTATTCTTTCAATTTTTAGTAGTTTAGTAAATACATACGGTATTTTTTTGGTTTTATCCACGGGTTAAAAAGATTAACCCGTACAACCCGTCGATTTACCCTGTTTGACAATGGGTCATTGCATATTTGGCATTTTACACTGAATCATTCTGGATAATACTTTGTTTACCGGTTTAACCAGTGATTTAGTATAGTTTTTGTAGGGACACAATTTCGTGGTATGGGCCCAAAGATGTTGGATTTACCCACAAAGGCCCTAAACAATGAATTTGTAGAGAGTAGGTTGAGAAGGACTGGGCTAGGAGTGGTTTAGATTATCAAGTAGTTGGGACTAGATCATCCACCATGTTTGAGCTCCAGTGATGGACTTAAAGTGTTGTTTTTGTTCTACGTCCGAGGATGACTCTCTTTCTTCTCTCTTTCCTTCTCTTTCTTTCTCCAGCCAAAAGATCCTTTTTTCTTCCTTCTTCCTCCACTTTTATACTTCCTTTCCTTCTTTCTTGACCATCCACGTGTGGATTTTCTCCTTTGTCTTTGGACACCTGTCCCCCCAACTTTATCCAGAACCTGCTTCATAAAAACGATGGGACTATTTACCACTGTTCAGATGTCCCCTCCACATCAATGCGGCCAGGGGATTAGCTGTGGTGCATTCAATGCGGTGCTGGCAGCCCTCCCTGATATTTTGGGGGCTTTCTTCTAGTGTATGCTTCCACAGAATCGTTCCCGCTTAGTGGGACTCCCCGGAAGGTCCTCCGAGTTGGCAGAGCTTTGAGTATCACCTCGGCAACAATATTCCGAGATGAACCATCCTCGGACGTCACACAGTCCTCGGCTCGGGCCAGTAGACGCGCTGCACGAGTTGGTAGGAACTTCTGAGCCCATTATCCATGTTGGCCCAACGTCTGTTTCGGCCCATCCCTGCTAGCAGCCCACCGCCCCCACAATAGCCCCTCGAGATACTTCTTTCTGGGTCCTCGGACAGAAAGGAGGATTTCGATATCCCTGTTGCTGACATGGTCCACTTCGGACTTGTCTTGTCCGCCAGGGGGTCTTTTTGACTTCCCAGAGTGCACTCCTGATGACGTATCCCTCGAGACGCGCGTTCGTTTAATTCTGACGGCTTCTTGTCTTCTCACGTTCTACGGTGAGATGGGTATCGTACGGCTGGGCATTTTTTGAGGAAGTGAGCGGGCCTTTTCCCGCTTCTATACAGTTATTTGATATAAATACCCCCTTTTATTAATCATTCATTTCACTTTAACCTGCATCGAGTTATACCGCGCCTTCATTGAACTTAACAACTATTCCTTCACTTGCTTCCTTACAAATCCTAGAAGCGAGTCCGAGGTGACCTATTTCATCCGTGTAAGTCATTCGAGTCTTTAAATTCCTTCTTTTGTTACAAAGTTATCTGTTCTTTTCACTTCTTTTATCCTCGGCTCCATCTCCTTCCCCCAGTTCTTCGGTATTCTTTCTAGATCTCCTTAGGAATGGGTAGATTCAAGTATTTGGTAGAGTCTCATCCGTGTAAGTCATTCGAGTCTTTAAATTCCTTCTTTTGTTACAAAGTTATCTGTTCTTTTCACTTCTTTTATCCTCGGCTCCATCTCCTTCCCCCAGTTCTTCGGTATTCTTTCTAGATCTCCTTAGGAATGGGTAGATTCAAGTATTTGGTAGAGTCTAGGGAGGCCATAGAAAATTTTAAGATTCAGTATAGGATTCCGGCGGGAGTGAAGATTAGATATTGCAAAGAGGGTGAGTGGCACGAGAAGAGGCATGAGGGGGAAGTAGTAATCCCGATGATTGCCTTCGTAGAGGGGGGAATGAGGATTCCCATGAGGCCGGTCACTAGGGACTACCTCATTGCCCACAAGTTAGCGCCTACCCAGTGCGCTCCTAATATGTTTAGGATCCTTGGTTGTGTGGATGCCCTGAACGAGAAATTAGGACTAGGGTTGACCCATCACGACGTAAACTGGGTCTACAACCTTCACCATCTTAGGGGTCAAGGTTATTACCTTAAGTCTAGGTACAACGAGGTCCGACTCATCCAGTGTCTTCCCGATTCCAATAAAGGGTTGAACAAGGACTTCCTGATCGTATCAGGTGACTGGCATGATGGCCTCCATTGCCCCACGAGAGAGGGGAAACCAGGTGGGGTTACCGAGTCTAGGCTTACGGATCTCACCTGTTTGTGAAATGGCTTCTTTCAAAGTTTAATATTTGCATTATTTGTTCAGTTGTTACCTCCGCTGTTACCTTATATTATTCTCTTTTTTTTTTTTGTTACTAATGAGTTTCCTGTGTTAACTGAACAGACAAAAATTCAAGCATCCCCAACCTCGGCCTAGTTAACCAAAAGAGCCTAGACAAAGTATTAAGGTCCGAGGTGTTCGTACACTCGGACGGTCAGTTGAGGGCGGCGCATCTCATCCCGCAATATACCCCCATCTCGACTGCATTCCAAGCGCCGAAGTGCGTCATCAAGGCCCGAGACCCCCGACTTCGGCAAATTAGCGTGGCCGCGCCCGGATTTCTGCTTCCCGGCCCAATCCCCGGGGAAACCCTCGCAACCACCGCCATTCCGAAGAAGCCGGAGGCGTCCCAAACACTTCATTCCTCAACCGCCGAAGATAGTTCAGACTCTGAGGACGAGTTTGAAGTCTTTGGCCAGGATTCGTCTGTAGAGGATTTGATTCCCGACCCAGTTCCCCAACCATCTGAGGCACACGACGAGATGGGCATCCAAAGGAAGGCGAGGTCCAGTCTGCTAGAATTGATTGAGTCCCAGCCCGGGCGGGCTGAGCCACCAAAGACAACACAAGTGAAGCCCCCCTCTGACTCAGGCTCTCGGATTGCATCCCGCCGAGCTGAAGAGGAAGAGGGAAGCGAAGGGTAAGGAGCCCATGGATGCCGGGAGGGCTATGCCTGCCCAAGAGGACGAGTCCCAAAGGATGGGCAAACACCCCCGAACGGGGCACAAGGAAATGGAGAGGAGGAGCAGCCCGTCAACAGCCCCCGAGGCGTGGTTGCCGGCGCCCATGCTGGATGGTGCCCCTCTTCCAGCCACTGCCTCCATCCGAGATTTCCAGGGGGGCAAAAGTGGATACGTGGCCGATGCGGTGGAGCAGGTTTTGATGCTCCCCGAGGACATGGCCGAGCTCCAAAACCTCAGGAGGCATGAGGTCTTCCTCGGGTTGAAAAGATACTTGGGCATGGTAAGTTTTTTTTTTTTTTTTTTTTTTTTTTTTTTTTTTTTTTTTTTTAAGTCCCTTGACTGATTCCTTTTTTTTTGTTTAGGCCGTTCAAGCTTCTTTCCGGGCCGAAGAGATGGTCAACTACTGCCATCGCCAGATGAAGGAAGATGAGGCAAAACGGAACGACGCCGATGACCGCCTAAAGACGGCGGAAAAGAGCTTACAAGAAACGAAAAAGAAGCTCACAGAGGAGGAGCGGGGCAAAAAGAGCGCAACGGCCGCACTTGAGAACGCAGAGAGGCAAGCAGAAGGCCAGAGGTTGCTCTTACGGCGCGCCGAGGACGACCTGGCTGCCTCAAAGGCACAAGTGTTGGCACTGCAAAAGAAACTCGCCGAGGCCGAGGCCGCCAGAGAAGAGGCTGAGAAGTTTCAGGATCAAGCCGAGCAGGAAGGTTACGACGTCGGTGTGGCCGAGACCGAGGAAGCCCTCAGGGCCGAGGTTTCTGGGGTGTGCCGCACTTACTGCCGACAGGTGTGGCTGGAGGCCCTCAACCAGGCCGGGGTTGAGGCTTCTTCTGCACTGCGGAAGGCGGAAAGTGTGTACTACCCCACCGCAATCCGGCCATCGCTTTCTTCCTTTCTCCGGACTGATCCCGTGCCGGTAAAGGCAAAGGCCGGCGAGGTGAAGGCAACTAAGGCCTCTGCGCCATCCGAGGAGGGGTTCGAGCCGGAGAGGCAAATCGAATCAGGACCAAGTATGAAGGCCTCGGACCCTCCGATTGTGATTCCGGACGACACAATTGAAAAGGACGCAGGCACGGGGTTGGAAATAGTTTTAGTTAGCCACCCTTTGCCTGCCCCAACTGAACAAGTCGGCAAGGAACAAGGAACCTCGGATGCTGCAGGGGTTCAGGTCGACCCTCCTCCTCCGAAGGAAAAGATTATTATTAAGAAGAAATAAGTTTTAGTTTAGTTTAGAATAGCTTTTTGATTTATTCCTTTGTAATTGTTGTAATGTTAGTGTTTTAGAATTGGCTCTTTTTGTTTTTAACAGACCTTATTAAAAGGCACATTATGAATGAAAGATTCACGAGAGCTTATTTTTATTCTTATGATCATGTACAAGTAATCATGGTGTTTATTCTTGTTTACGCTTAAAATAACGTTTTACATTTAATTCCCGTAGAAGGAAAAAAACTGTTTGCTTGAAGCAAGACAAATCCTGTATTAGGAATCGCATAATATTAACCTCGCCAAGACAAACGGTCCAAGGAACCGTGCGTTAATTGAACTTTACTTAGTACTTAATAAACATGATAAGTAGTACTTAACTCATTTCAAGGTGCAAGGTCCGAGGGACTAAAGATAGCTCGAATATGTTAAACACTTAAAAAAAATGAATCGTATTAACCTTTCCAAGGCAGATGGTTCGAGGAACCAGGCGTAGCTTGGATCAATTTAATACTTAGGAGAAAGATGAATCATATTAATTTTTCCAAGGCAGATGGTCCGAGGAACCAGGCGTAGCTTGGATCAGCTTCATACTTAAGAAAAAATGAATTGTATTCATTTTTCCAAGGCAGATGGTCCGAGGAACCAGGCGTAGCTTGGATCAGTTTAATACTTAAGAAAAAATGAATTGTATTAATTTTTCCAAGGCAGATGGTCCGAGGAGCCAGGCGTAACTTGGATCAGCTTAATACTTAAGAAAAAATGAATTGTATTAATTTTTCCAAGGCAGATGGTCTGAGGAGCCAGGCGTAGCTTGGATCAGCTTAATACTTAAGAAAAAATGAATTGTATTAATTTTTCCAAGGCAGATGGTCCGAGGAACCAGGCGTAGCTTGGATCAGCTTAATACTTAAGAAAAAATGAATTGTATTAATTTTTCCAAGGCAGATGGTCCGAGGAGCCAGGCGTAGCTTGGATCAGTTTAATACTTAAGAAAAAATGAATTGTATTAATTTTTCCAAGGCAGATGGTCCGAGGAACCAGGCGTAGCTTGGATCAGCTTAATACTTAAGAAAAAATGAATTGTATTAATTTTTCCAAGGCAGATGGTCCGAGGAACCAGGCGTAGCTTGGATCAGTTTAATACTTAAGAAAAAATGAATTGTATTAATTTTTCCAAGGCAGATGGTCCGAGGAGCCAGGCGTAGCTTGGATCAGCTTAATACTTAGACACAAGATAAGTATAACCGAGACTCATACATGGAAGAATTGGATAAGAAGAAGATAACGGGCACTTTTATTAATAGTAGTACCTTTTCAGGTTGTTTACATTCCAAGGATGCAACACTGTTCTGTTTTCTAAGTCCTGCAGGTAATACGCCCCTATCCCGGTTACGGACGTGATCTGGTACGGCCCCTCCCAGTTTGGTCCCAGTTTCTCCCAAGAGGGGTTTTTTGCAGAGCCGACGACTTTTCTCAACACTAGATCTCCAGGCGCTAAAGGCCTTGACTTTACGTTTGCATCATACCCTCGCTTGAGCTTATGCTGATAAGAGGCCAACCGGACCATGGCACTTTCTCTTCTCTCATCAATCAGATCTAGGTTTCTCTCAAGTAGATTATCGTTGCTATCCGGTGTGAAAGAGCTAATTCTTAGTGTAGGGAAGCCCGTCTCCAATGGAATAACCGCTTCGGCTCCATAAGTTAACGAAAAAAGAGTTTCGCCTGTAGACTTCCGAGAAGTGGTCCTATAGGTCCACAATACGTGGGGTAGTTCTTCAACCCATTTGGCCTTGGAGTCGTCTAGTCTCTTCTTAAGTCCACTTACAATGACTTTATTTGTGGCCTCGGCTTGTCCGTTCCCTTGAGGGTAGGCTGGGGTGGAGTACCGATTTGTTATTCCTAGTTTGCAACAGTACCTTCGGAAAGATTTGCTGTCAAACTGAAGTCCGTTGTCGGAGATGAGTGTGTGCGGGACTCCGAACCGAGTGACGATATTCTTCCAAATGAACCTTTTCATGTCGGCATCTCGAATATTGGCCAATGGCTCTGCCTCGACCCACTTAGTGAAGTAATCCGTGCCGACCACCAGGTATTTTTTATTCCCTGCTGCCTTCGGAAAAGGTCCGACAATATCCAAGCCCCACTGGGCAAAGGGCCATGGACTGGATAAGGGATTAAGCTCTCCTCCCGGCTGATGAATGTTTGGTGCGAACCTCTGACACTGGTCGCACTTCTTCACATACTCCTAAGCTTCCCTATGCATGTTGGGCCACCAATACCCCTGGGTGAGGGCTCGGTGAGATAAGGATCTGCCCCCCGTATGGCTCCCACAGATTCCCTCGTGAAGCTCCTCTAGGAGAACCTCGACAGCCTCGGGGTGCACGCAAAATAAATACGGTCCAGAAAAGGACCTTTTATAGAGTTTCAGATCCTCGGACAGCCAGAACCGAGGTGCCTTTCTCCGTATTTTGTCAGCTTCCAACTTCGCTTCAGGTAACAGGTCGTCCTTGAGAAAATGCACAAGGGGATCCATCCAACTAGGAGACGCTCCTGCTGGATGAATGGCTGATACCTCTTTCCCCAACCGACGGGGTTGCAAGAGATCCTCAACAAGAATCACCCTCGGCAAACCTTGCACCGAGGATGTAGCCAACGTGGCAAGGGAATCAGCATGAGAGTTTCTGCTTCTGGGGATCTGCATCAAGTTGAAAGACTTGAAACCAGATTGTAGGTGCTTAACCTGGCTGTGGTACTCTTGCATTCGGGGGTCCCTGGCTTCCAGCTCTCCTCGGACTTGGCCTACCACCAATCTAGAGTCCGAGAATATGTCTATCTCCTTTCCACCCATCCGTTGTACCATGGCCATCCCGACTAATAGGGCCTCATATTCCGTCTCATTGTTCGTGGCGGAGAACCCGAGTCTTAGCGACTTTTCAATTGTGACGCCCTCGGGCGAGATTAGAACTAACCCCACTCCGGACCCCTTGTGGTTCGATGCGCCATCAACATACAGCTTCCACGGTGATACCCGTTCTACGAAGTTCACTCCAACTGAATTTTCATCCATGTGGTGATTATTTGCACCCTCTTCCAACGGGGTCTTAGCAAACTCAGCTAAAAGGTCGGCGATGACCTGGCCCTTTATAGAGGTGCGGGGCATGTACTTGATGTCGTAGGCCCCCAACTTAGTCCCCCACTTCGCAATTCTCCCCGTATAATTAGCGCTTCGAAGTAAGGCCTTGAGCGGTAGTTGGGTTAAGATAACAACGGTATGCGCCTGAAAGTAATGTGGCAGTTTACGAGTGGCATGCACCACGGCCAGGACGGCCTTCTCCAACGGCAAATATCTGACCTCGGCCTCGTGGAGAGACTTGCTAATATAATACACGGGTCTTTGTACCCCATCGTCAACCCTTAGTAGTACCAAGCTGACCGCATAAGCGGCAACCGCGATGTAAGCAAATAAGACCTCGTCCACTTTAGGTTTGGACATTATCGGTGGTCAGGAGAGATAGTCTTTCAATTGTTGAAAGGCTGAAGCACATTCCTCGGTCCACTTAAAATCCTTCCACTTATTCAACAGAAGATAAAAGGGTCTGCACCTGTCTGCGGACCGGGCTATAAAGCGATTGAGAGCGGCGATCATTCCTGTCAGCCTCTGCACTTCTTTGGGGTTCCGAGGTGGTTGTAATCTATTGATGGCCTGGATCTGGCCTGGGTTCACTTCAATTCCGCGGTGAGTGACCATGTAACCGAGGAACTTCCCTGAGCCTACCCCGAAAGAACATTTAGAGGCGTTGAGCCGTAATCTATGCCCTCTCAGGATTTCAAAAATGCCTTCGAGATCGGCAATGTGGTCGGACTCCTGCTTGCTCTTGACCACCATGTCATCGATGTAGATTTCTATATTCTTGCCCAGCTGAGACTCGAACATTCTGGTCATCATCCTCTGATACGTTGACCCCGCGTTTTTTAGTCCAAATGGCATCAC
Organism: Lithocarpus polystachyus; assembly: GCA_033629205.1. Taxonomy (NCBI): domain Eukaryota; kingdom Viridiplantae; phylum Streptophyta; class Magnoliopsida; order Fagales; family Fagaceae; genus Lithocarpus; species Lithocarpus polystachyus. Next base: position 81,506,710 of record CM066166.1, read on the forward strand.
TTTGTAGTGGTAATTGCCGACTGGAGTGACAAAAGCCGTCTTCTCCTGGTCCTCCAGGGCTAGAGGGATCTGGTGATAGCCTTGGAAAGCATCCAAGAAACTCATCCGGGGATGTCCCACGGTCGCGTCCACCAATTGATCAATCCGAGGCATGGGGAAAGGATCCTTTGGACAGGCTTTATTCAGATCTGAATAGTCCACGCACACGCGCCATTTGCCGCTCTTTTTCTTCACCACTACGGTGTTAGCGAGCCAGTCGGGGTAGAACACCTCTTTGATAGCCCCCGCCTGCTTAAGCTTATCCACCTCGTCCCTAACAGCATCGGAATGCTCCCTCGAGGAACGCCGAGGAGGCTGCTTCTTGGGAAGAGCAGATGGACTTACATTTAAGCGGTGGCAGATGAAATTTGGATCCACCCCCGGAGCCTCATAGGCATTCCAAGCGAATACGTCGATATTGCACCTCAGGAAATGCAATAGCTCTTCCCTCTCCTGGGTAGGCAGCTGGGCGCCAATCGGAAAAAACCTCTCCGAATCCCCTTCGATAAGAACTTTCACCAGGTCCTCGCACCTCGCCTCCTCGGCCTCAGCCTCGGCCGTTGGGGCCGTTGACTTTGATTGCTATAGGTCCTCGCTGGTTAGGGCCGAGGATCCTGATTCCAGTTGGTGCATAATGGCCGCGACTAGACACTGTCTGGCCACGGCCTGACTTCCAAGCAACTCCTCAACCTGATCCCCAGACGGGTATTTGACCTTGAGGTGAAGGGTGGAAGAAACTACTCCAAGGGCATGAAGCCAAGGGCGCGCCATGATAGCCGTATATGGGGAAAAAGCGTCCACCATAATGAAATCTACCTCCACCACCACCGAGCCCGCCTGAACTGGCAATCTGATCTGCCCTCTAGGAACGACCACCCTTCCATCAAAACCGACCAAAGGTGACTCGTAGCTGGTCAGATCCTCCTGCCTGAGATTGAGGCCCTTGTACAGATCTGGGTACATAATTTCAGCCCCACTGCCTTGGTCCACCAGAATTCTTTTCACATCGTAACCCCCTATCCTAAGGGTTATAACCAGTGCATCATCGTGGGGCTGTATGGTCCCAGCCTTGTCCTCGTCCGAGAAGCTCAGCATTGGTTGGAGACTCAATTTGGCCTTCTTAGGCTCCTGCCCGGGGTCCCCAGGATACGCTCCAGCCACCGTCATTACCCTGGAGGGATATGACCCCGTCCTGCCTGGTGCGGCGAGGATGACATTGATTGTTCCTAAGGGAGGTCTCGAGGAATTATTGCTTGGAGCCCCTGTGCCAGCTTGGCCTCCCTGTCCACCAGGCTGAAGTAGGAACTGTTTCAACCTGCCCTCTCGGATCAGTTGTTGCAGATGGCTCCATAGAGTTCTGCAATCCTCGGTCGTATGTCCGGGTTCTCTATGATACTGACAATGCAGGCTCTGGTTGCGTTTCGAGGAGTCTCCGCTCATCTTGTTCGGCTATCTGAAGTATGGCTCGTTCTTCATCTTCTCCAAGACTTGGTGCACTGGCTCTCGGAACACAGTGTTAACAGTTTGGGTGGCTCTAGACCCAGCCTCCCCTCCAAATTCTCGCCGAGGTCGGTTATTGCCATAACGATCCGACCTGAAATCCCTCCTTTCCTGAGGGATAACCTTGCCCTTCCCCTTCTCTTGCAGCTGATCTTCCTCAACCCTCTTATACTTGTCAATGCGGTCCATGAGCTGACGGACGTTGATGACCAGCTTTCCCGTCAGGGATCTCCTTAAACCGTGGTCGGCAGGCAGGCCGACCTTAAAGGTTCTGACAGCTACATCATCGAAATCACCCTCGATCTCGTTGAACATCTCCCAATACCGGTCCGAATAGGTCTTCAGGGTTTCTCCCTCTCTCATGGATAAAGACAGCAAGGAGTCCAAAGGCCGAGGAACCCTGCTGTTCGTGATGAAACGGGATCCAAAAGCCTGGGAGAGCTCCTGGAAAGAGTTGATGGAACCCGTTCCGAGGCCGTCAAACCATCTCATCGCCACGGGGCCCAGGCTGGACAGGAATACCTTGCACATCAAGGTCTCGTTGTGAGAGTATACCGCCATTTTCTGATTAAAATAACTGACATGCTCAACCGGGTCGGTACGGCCGTTGTAAAGGGTGAACGTCGGTTGGGTGAAGCGCTTGGGGAGTCGCCCTGCATCAATCCGGCGCGTAAAGGGGGATTTGGATATCCGATCGAGTGCCTTGCTCATGGCATCGTTTGCCAATCCTCTGGAGGATGCGCCTCCTCCCCTACGTTCTCGGCGATTGTCCTCCTCATAGGAGAAGGTCTCGCTGGGGGGCGTACGCGACCATCGCCGGTAGTTGTCATCTTCCTCGCCATCGGAGGAAGGATCAGAACCTGAAGGACTCCTCTTCCTTCGCTCTCGTCCCAACTTCCTCTTCAAGTGGTCAATCTCCTTCTGCATGGCTTTAGCACGGCTGTCTTGTGAGACATGACTGTCGCCCCTAGATTGACCTTCGCCAGAGCAAGTGGTATGTACGCTTCCTTCCTGGTCTTCCTGGAAGCGTTCTTCTCTTTGAGACCCCAAAGATTCTGGATGGTGTTGACCTGAGCCAGCCATGTTAAAGAATCTAACTACTCTAGTCAATTAGCCCTTCCCACAGACGGCGCCAATTGTAGGGACACAATTTCGTGGTATGGGCCCAAAGTTGTTGGATTTACCCACAAAGGCTCTAAACAATGAATTTGTAGAGAGTAGGTTGAGAAGGACTGGGCTAGGAGTGGTTTAGATTATCAACTAGTTGGGACTAGATCATCCACCATGTTCGAGCTCTAGTGATGGACTTAAAGTGTTGTTTTTGTTCTACGTCCGAGGATGACTCTCTTTCTTCTCTCTTTCCTTCTCTTTCTTTCTCCAGCCAAAAGATCCTTTTTTCTTCCTTCTTCCTCCACTTTTATACTTCCTTTCCTTCTTTCTTGACCATCCATGTGTGGATTTTCTCCTTTGTCTTTGGACACCTGTCCCCCCAACTTTATCCAGAACCTGCTTCATAAAAACGATGGGACTATTTACCACTGTTCAGATGTCCCCTCCACATCAATGCGGCCAGGGGATTAGCTGTGGTGCATTCAATGCGGTGCTGGCAGCCCTCCCTGATATTTTGGGGGCTTTCTTCTAGTGTATGCTTCCACAGAATCGTTCCCGCTTAGTGGGACTCCCCGGAAGGTCCTCCGAGTTGGCAGAGCTTTGAGTATCACCTCGGCAACAATATTCCGAGATGAACCATCCTCGGACATCACACAGTCCTCGGCTCGGGCCAGTAGACGCGCTGCACGAGTTGGTAGGAACTTCTGAGCCCATTATCCATGTTGGCCCAACGTCTGTTTCGGCCCATCCCTGCTAGCAGCCCACCGTCCCCACAGTTTTTATAACTATACTTGTAGTAGAATTATTGTTAATTTCTTTGTATGCTTTAATTCTTTTTTTTTAATACTTTAATTTCATTAAAAAAAAAAGTTATTATACTTTAAAAAAAAATTTTAAATTAAAAAAAAAAAAAACTTTTTATGGAATATAGTTTTATCTAAACTACTAATATCAATTTCACACAAAAAATTAATAGAAAATATAAAAATTGATACTAAATTTAACAAATATCTAAAAAAATAGTAGAAAAGAAAAGGCAGTCCCATCAAAGCAGGGGAAGTAGCAAGTGATGTAACATATGCGGGAGTGGACGATACTAACGTTACAATATTTTTGGACAGAGGTGAGACGAACTTTTAAATCTTTGTTTTAAGTTCTAACATTACTTGATGTCCTTCTTTGTATGTTTCTTTTTTTTTTTTTCAAATCCAAAATTTTTTTATTAATTTATACGTAGGTCATCAATTCAGTATTGGATAAAAAAGAGGGGTTGAAATACTCATAATTTTTTTCCAATAAATAATAAATAATTAGAAAAAAAATATATTATAATTATAATATAAAGGGTTCAAATCATTTTATCGATATGAGTGTTATATATCGAAAAAACTTTCTAACTATTCATTTTGAAACCGTTTCCATATTAACCTAATAGTAGCCTAATAGTAGAAAGAATACCTTGCTGAGTATGGACTTCAAACGATTTAGCTTTAACCATGTTAATTATTCCACATCATTATGATTGGTTCATAGAGAATCAAAGCGAATTTACCAATGAATCGCGAAATGCTATGGTTCTGAAATATGATTTCTTAATTTATTCAAAAGTAATCCGCGCGATCATGGACCCTTCCTTGTTATAACAAAAAAAGTGCAGTTGGTTGGATCCAGCCTATTCTTGAAATAAACAACTCGCACACACTCCCTTTCCAAAAAAAATCAATAGGCCGAGCACTACACTTAGATTTATTGGATTTGTTGCTAAAATATCGGTATTAAACCCGAAACTCCCGGCGGATGACCATAAACCCAAGGAAAGGAAAGAATCGGTTAGATTTTTCATATAATATCCTCTTATATATAGATAGACTAATTATGTATTTATTTTTTTTCCTATTTTATATTTTATTTAACTATATTTAGAAAATTAAAATAAATTTTTTTCTCAATTGGAAATTTCCAATTGAGAAAAAAAGTGATATTTAGTATTATTAGAATTAAGTCCCAGGCCTTATGCTTATGTCATGTCAATTGTGAAATATCTCGTTTGTTGTAACACTTCCTAAAAAACTATTCCATTGGACTAACAATGGGAAGGAAGAAGGCGAGTCGTTCTGCTAATTTCCCATTCTCCAACCAGTCCTTCCCATGGGTTAGTGTCCCACCAAATAATTGGAGGAGTGAAATCCTAATCGAATTCAAAAAAAGCAGTAAGTCCAAGGAAATAAAGTAATAAAAAATATGTATTTTTTTTCGGATTAAACAAAGGGATTCGCAAATAAAAGTGCTAACGCTACAACCAGTCCATAAATTGTTAAAGCTTCCATAAAAGCCAGACTAAGCAATAAAGTACCTCGTATTTTTCCCTCCGCCTCGGGCTGTCTCGCGATCCCTTCTACAGCTTGGCCCGTAGCAGTACCTTGACCAACCCCAGGTCCAATAGAAGCAAGCCCGACGGCCAAACCAGCAGCAATAACGGAAGCGGCAGAAATCAGTGGATTCATGATAAGTTCCTCACACCAAAATAAGTAAATAGTTAATGATACAATCAACCAATAAATTATGACTTAATTATTCCATCGCTAAGATCTATACAGTCTTAGGAAATAAGAACTTGGAATTGAAGTAATAATATTATTATTGAATCATCAGAACGGCTTCGATATTTCTTTTTTAGTTTTTATTCACAGAATTTTTTTGAATCCATACCATTCTTTTTGAATTTTTCATTTTTTCTTATTTTCTTGATTGAATCTCTTTATTCAATAGTCACTTTATTTTATTCATTTAATATTCAATTCACAACTACAAAGGAAATGGAGGGGATTCCATTGGAATTCCTATCTAAATTCACTAGAGCCGCTTAGATATTACATGTATAACTAATTAATATCTAATATTACATATACATGTGTTTCTTGGATAACGTAAATCAACCATTCATATCTTACATTCAATCGGATATGAATGGTTGCACTATGTTTACAATTCTTCCGGCTATTTCGTCTTTTTCCTTTTTCTGGTTTTTTGAAAATTACGTTTTTTTGGACCTAATTGAATGTTACTTTCTTTTTCTTTTTTTCTTTTTTTTTTCTTTTGTTTTGTTTTCCTCCCTTTTTCTATTCATAATTTTGAAATTAGTGGATCTAAAAAATACTTGGATAACTATAATGTAAAACATATAAAATTCTCTCCATCCATTTATAAATTTTTGGCTATAGCTACAGGTTACAACTCAACTTAGTATTTTTTTTATTGGATATGAGTTTTGACAAATCTACTATTAAATTACATTTTATTCTTATATCTTCTATGCTTGCAAAATTTTTAGAAGATTAAAAATCAATAGATATGTTATCAATTAAATATTTAAATTTCAAGTTTTTATAGTATAAAATTATGCATAAAAAATAAGTTTATAGATTAAATAGTAGATAACATCTTATTGACACGAAATTTGACACGTGTGTTAAGAACATAAAAAATATGTAATCCAATGGTTAGATTTTCAAAATATGTAACTGTAGGGGGATTTCCCGTGCAAGTTGTTTGTCCGCTTTGGAGAGCCAAGCCCGCACAATTTTGTTTTCAAGTGACGTGGGCAAGTAAGTGTTGCACTTGGACTTAGTCCCACATCGGCAAGAAACGCGCCCCACTCATGGTTTATAAGCCTTTGGAGCAACCATGAGTGTACTACTACCACACATGTGTAGTAATGGTAGAGGCGTGCCCTTCTGAGGTAGTAACCATTTTTTTAGTGAGAGTTGTAACTTTAGGTTACAATCAAGTTTGTACCCAAATTTTATATTATATATATTATTTTTTTATTATAAAAAATTGGAAATATATATTATTAATAAAAAATAACATGGTATGTGATCAATTCTTCCAACCAACAATCATTAAAAAACACAGTCAGCATAGATTGCCAACAATGCTTCAAGATGAAAGGAATATGATATTAAGAATTTCATAGTGAAATTTCTCTAAATTTTAGAAGATCTTGATCCAAATTTAATGAATATTTCCTACTCATTCCTTTGTTTTTAATCTTAAATAATCAGTGGTTTATTTTTATCATACAATTAGTTTATAGTTCTTGTTATGGAAACATTAAACAATAGTGATGATAATAAGATGGTCATCTCACATTCGCAATGAGTATATAACTAAGTTACTTAGCACCAAAATTAAGAAAATTAAAATATACACATAATATAAAATTAGACAATAATTAAAAATTAATTTGGGTTCTAAATCATTCATCAATAAAATCGTATGTTTTAACTTCAAATGCTAAAAAACCAAATGGAAGTATATTCCTATCCAAACAAAGTAGTACCTTGTATGTAATCCAAAAAGTCAAAGCCAACTTGGCAATGCACAAGAACTTCACCACTTGGATTGTTAGGAACAAGGCATGGGAGTACTAATCCTTTAAGGACGTCTATATACATTATGGTGCTACTTAGCTCGTTTAATTAATAAGTGGTTTGAGACTGATTCAGTGGTTTATTAAAAGTTGAAAAAATAAGCTGTACAAAACGTATTAACTTGGAATTAAATGAGATTGTTTGTTAATTGTTTATACCTAAAAAGAATTAAATTAAACCAAGAACGTTGTATGGTTAGCATTTTTAGGTATTTTCAATGCAAACATTCAAGTTTAAATCCCTACCCAATTATTAAATTTAAATTAAAAAAAAAAATTTATTTTGCAAAAAGGAATTCGAAACCACTTTACCAAACCGCCAGTGATTTGAAACTAAAACTTAAAAAATTACCATTTTTAAAACATATTTTTTATAGGACATGCTTGGTTTGTGTTTTCAAACAACTATTTTCAGTTTTTAAATAACATTACACGTATTTTTACACACTTTTTCACCCACATGTATTTTCACAAATATTTTCAAATAACAATTTTCAGTTTTTAAACACATGTACCAAACGTTCAAAAGTTAATTTTATTGAATCAAAGTAAACCCTGCTAAACAACTGGTATTGGCCCAGCTGATCAATTTATTCAGTGTGACAACTGCCATTTAACAAGTTTCTTGGGCTATAATATATTCATGACCATATACAATTAGACATGGAGAATTCCAAGTGTAGAATTGGCATTTTTCTTGATACCAAACCCAATAGCAGTTTAAGTATTGCAATCAAGTCACAGGAGATGCCCCCTATAATACTGAAAGTCGGCATTTCCACAATCCTCACCTACTCCATAACTGTATTTAAGTATCAACCTGATAGGTCTATTAGAGTTTTGTTTATTATTTTCCCCAGGACATAGACAGAAGAGCTGTCTATGAGAGTTTCAGAATAATATCAATGCAGTACTTTGGGATTCTTAGGAAAAATTATCTTATGACTTATGAGACTGGCATGTGGGGCAGTCCTCTCACATGTGTATGAGACCCACATGATGTGATGGAGGCATTCCTTTAACTGGTCACATGAGATACTTTCTCCTTCCTTAATTAGCATTTGTCATTCAAAGATTATGACACAACTACAAGCTCACATGCCTTTTGAGTACATCAGAACTGACTTCTTCCATTTATGAGACTTCCTGTGAATGAGACATTAACAAGGCCCGTAGAAGCAATCAATGATCTTAAGCATGCAAGAACTGATTAGACAGCACTGTAATTTGGAATTAGGCCAACCTCTACGGATTTACAGAATACATGATTTAGTATAATCATGGACAAATAGTTTTAAATCTCGAAGGCACTGGTTTTGAATTTACAGATTGGACAAGCTGTTTGTGCCTCAGTTCCCGCCGACTTTATGGACAAGAACAGATGGAAATTTTACAATTATGTTCCGCTTACGATTGTAATGCCAGGAGTGAAAAATATGAATCTCACTCGGTGATAACATGATGAAACATTGAGTAGAGTTTTCAGTGCTACATGTTATACCCAGTGATTGCATGGGCATTAACTTGTGCTACATTGATGTCTTGGGACTTCATCTTGGCTTCCCAAAGCAAAGATGCAGTATTTGAGTCCATGCTTAGCATCCTTCTCTTCCCTCCACAAGGAGATCCTTCCAGAGTCAATCCTCCAGGACTCTCATGTGAGGTTAGGCAGCTTTCAGTGGAACAGTCGGCCCTCTGGGCATGGAGGCTAGGTGCAACTTCTTCTTCTGAGCCATGTACTCCAGCCACCTCAGGAGAATGTAAGCAGTAGAAGCCAAGTGGATCTATGGAGGAATTTCTTGGTGTCTTACTCACCAATCCTTGACCATTGCTGTCTGTGTCAATAACTGAACCTCCAATAAATTGATCTGCAAGCATCTTACAAGCTCTTTCAAGCATAGCCATATATCTACGCTCTGCATCCTGTCGGATCTGCAAGTGTTTCTCAGCCTACACAACAATGGTAGGAAGATCAGCAAGCTAGATCTTGGACCCAGATCTCTACTCAAATGAATCCTTACTCTCAGTTTAACATATTTTGTGTGCACAAGGAAGTTCTTTGAGCTTTGTCCAAGGCAATAGATAACAAACAAGGCAATAAAATACATAAAAGTCAGAGTTATCAATTATGCCTTCCATATATAAAAGAATATCCATAGGTTACCTAACCAAATCCACCACCAATTACTCACAACTAAGGTCTGCTCTTCATTAAAATAACCCACAAATGGAAATGTACCTCGACTTGCAGGTGTAATTTGCTTTGCACTTCCATCTGTGCTCTCAAGGCCTCCTTGACTTCATAACCTCTGAACATGACATTAATTCCATTTAGTAATCTGATAATTTTCAGGTACCATAAGAGTTATGAAGAAAGGATGAAAATTCTATCTTACTCATTATCAGAAGTTGGCAAATTCGGAGAAGAATTACCAGTTCCAGGACTTTCTAAAAGGTAAGCAGATGGCATTCCTTCAATAAGTGGTAAAAGAAGTCAGTTTAATCATTAAGATTCTAATGGTTTTATTTAACAAATATGTACTCAAATATAATATGGACAAAATTTAGCTACGAAATTGGTTGTAGCCTTAACATTACTACATATTTTGAAAATATAACCGTTAAGTTGTATGTTCTTTACACTCTTAATACACATGTCAAATTTTGTGTCAATCGGATATTATTTACTATATAATCTATAAGTTTATATTTTATGAATAATATTAAATTACAAAAATTTTCAATTTAAACAACTCATTGATAGCATAACTATTGATCTTTAATTTTCTAGAAATTTCGCAAGCATGAAGAATATAAGAAAAAGATGTAATCCAATGGTGAATTTATCAAAATTCACCTTCAATAAAAAGATATCGAGTAAGGTAGCCTAAGGCTACAACCAATTTTGTAGCTAAACTTTGTCCATAAAATATTTCTCTCTTTCTTCCCTCCCTCTCTCCTGGGAAGTTCAAATATGATAAGTTGGTAGGGTATAATTCAATATCTATTGACTAGACAGGTCAAATTTCCAGATTTAACCTATTTGCGTGTGCACACATATATGCAGAGGGAGCACCTGCAGCATTCTTAAAAAGAAACTGCAGAAAGAGAGAGAGAGAGTTACAGCAAAACCCACCATCTCTGGATGCCTCACCCATCTCCTTCCCTGATTGCTTACCTAGCCTGTATTTCTGCAGCCAGCAAGAAGCATCATACACCAATTATAAGTCCATAAAAATTTCATTTCACCACGAGCTCATCCTGCTCAGTTTTGCAACATCACAAGTCACAAGAATATTAATTATTAAAATAACAAAAACCAACCTGGAGATGACTCTTTAAATGGAAGAGTGTCAGTCCCTTCACATTCATTGTCCGCATGATGGCCTTTGGCGTAGCTTCTGAAAATATTATTTATGCTCCATTAGGATACTCTTTTTTTGATAGTTCAACAGTTGAGCTACAAAGCCCTTGGCATGCTCCATTAGGATACTATAAATGATAAACAAAACATACAAGATTCCCAACTAATCAACTACGACAGAATGTAGTTCTTCATAAGCTGGTCACCAAAAAAGCAACTTGTCAGCAACTGAAATTTGGCTCTTGAATGAGCTTTGTCAATCTCATACACAAGCCTAACCATTCCGAGTCCAAGTCTTAATTATCTCAAATCTCCTATTAAGTTAGCCCTTTAAGTTGCAAACTTAGGTAACATGCTGATGGGTAAAATTTACTTAATCAAACCCCGGAAACTGTGAGGACCATGACATATAACACTGAAATACTATATAATTTAAAATGTGTTCACTCCCTACTACTGATACGAGGAATAAGAGTATTAATGAACATAAAGGAGAACGTGAGTTCCTTGAGAATATTCATAATCTGAAGAAAGAAGAAATCCAACATATGGGAATTGCAAAATATTAAAAAATAAAAATAAAAATCATGAACTAGTGCACCTCTATTGGCTTAAATCTGCCTAAGTCATTGGATACATGAGTAGCAGTAGCAAGGTTGATAATCTTGCTTATGAAATAAGTATAATTCTCCCAGACAACAAGAAACGACCAATGTCCTAAACCCTACAACTCAACATACAGGCAAAAGGCCCATCTCTAAAGCGTCAATTGTAGCCCAAAGAAGCCATACTAACAATGAAAAAGTAATAGAAACTCTACGACCTTTACGAGGACCATCTATTGTAACCAACGTTCCGCCATCAATTGACGCTTTAGAGATGCATGAAAAAAAAGAAAAACTACAATAAAGGAACATGGAACTACAATAAAGTGCAGAAAAAACAAAATGCACAACACAGTATATAGAAGTACCCACAAACCACTGAAAATTTATCTTTTATAGTTTGCCACATCCAACATGTCTACGAAGCTAAGAGGCATGCTGATTCCTCTTGAAGATCTAAAAAACAAAAGCTTCAGTTAATGTAGCACAAAGTTACTTCCATTGTACTCCTAAATCCTAATTGATAGACAATGTGAGGACAATAAAAAATAAATTACGTCAAGAAGGAAACAAACCTCTGACTTAAAACCTATGGCATAAATTAGTAGTCTAGTGCATACTATCCAAGAAATGGATTCCAAATGAATCTAGTTTGTGCCAAACTTCCCCAATTCAATAGCTATTTTGGGAGTGTTCTTCTTTTCTTTTTTTCTTTTTTTTCCCCTTTCAAAACAATTCAATCATTAACCCAATCCAGCAAACCTTAGTTGACTAGTTGAACTTGTTATGCAGAAGTCATGATCAAAAGTACAGGTATTGGATTACAAATGACAGTTTAATCATAGTGGCGTTCTTTGCAGTGTTCCATGTTAATGTTTCAAATCCAACCTCCCCACTTTCCGACTATCTACCCATCCAAAACAAAGATCAAAAGTGCAGGTACCAGGGTTTCAAACCACACTTTTTAAAACTTCCACTTTCTTCTTTAAGTACAGTTTTTTTCAAACAACCACACAACATCTTCAAAAAGCTGTACCAAACGGGCACACAAAGTTGGACTCCTTGTGAATGTATTCTAAATTAAAGATTCAAACAAACATCATGTATGCAATAATGCAGTACAAACAAATTTCTGAAATCTACAAGGGAATCAACAAATTTGACATCCTTAAATAACTTAGTAACAAGCACAATGTTTTAAAACTGGGTGCATTCAGTAAAAAAATGAAAAACCCACCAAAAAAGAGAGACAAATTTGGGTTTTGGGGACATTAATGTAACAATAAAGATTATAACTTTGAAGAAAAAGGAAAGCAATTAATAATAATAAGAAAAAAAATTATACAAATTCAAGTACTTCTTACACAAATAGGGAAGTGAGAAAGTAAAAGAAAATACTAACTAGAGGCACCACCAAGCTGAGTAACAGCATCAACAAAGCGTTCATGGAGCTCAGCAGTCCATCTGAGACGAGGTTTGGGATCCGAAGTCAAAACAAGACATGGGTCTCCTCTATGATTGGACCCACCACCACCACTCTGTATTGCTATTTCTTCCTGACCAACTACTATTCCTTCATGGTGGGGTTGAATCATTCTTGGATACATTTTCTTCTTCTTCTTCTTCTAAATTTTCCCACAAAGAGAGAGAGAGAAAAATATGAAAGGAAAAAAAAAACCCAGACAAGAGCACAGTAAAAATAAAAGTAAAGATGAAGAGCTAGGGTATACTATAGAATATACAGATTCTAACAAAAAATGAAAGGGAAGGAACTTTTTTTTTTAACGGTGAAAAGGGAAAAATGGACTATTGGGGTGTTCCAAGGAGGGGGTGAAAAAGAATAACACCGTACCAGTACCACTGGCATTGGCTTTTGGTGACACAAGCTTTTTTTTTTTTTATTATTCATTTCTTTTCTTTTTTTTGTCTCTTTCTCTCTGCTCATCTTCTTCTCACCTAAGATAATCAACTTTGTCATTTTGCTGAAAGGGAATAGGCCCATTTAGACTTTCGAGGGTTGGAGCCATAGCCCACACCCACTTTATTTCTTTTCTCATTTTAACTGTAACAACTATTTTTTTTTTTTTTTTTTTGATGGGAACTATAACAACTAATTTTATAGGGATTAAAGGCGATTTTTTTGCTTTTTGTTATTAATACTTTTTAAGAAAAGGGACTTTGAAATCCATATAATGAGGACAAATGGAGTGGGCTTGGGTCATTGGGCATAAATTTAGAAGTTTAAAAATAGTCAAGAGGTTTGTACTCCAACTAAAGGGCGACTCAAGATAGTTTGAAGCTCAAGAAGAGAATTTTAAAGAGATTTTTTTATATTTCACTTAAATAATAATTAGTTTTTTTTTATTAGATATTTTTTATTTCAATTTATTATTAATTCTTACTTATTATATAGGTTTTACAAATTGACATATCACCAATAAAAAAAAGTTATTCAAATATTTATTTATTATATTGTTTAAGTGACACTAATCATATTCATGTCACATCAGTTTATAAATTTTTTGTCGTAAAATTTGTATTAATTTTAGCATTTTCATTCACTTAATGGTGATTGGGTTGTATTTCTATTATTTTTTTTTTGTTAAAAAATGCTAAACTTATTACAAATTTGACTTCAAAAAATTTACAAACTGATGTGACAATGAGGTGGCATTTCAACAACAGAATCAATTGAGTATTGAATTACTTGCACATCAATTTATTGGACCTATGTAATCAAACTAGTAATATACTAGCATAACTCTAATATTTTAGGGCTTCTTAAAAGTGGGGAAGAAAAAAGTACATGTAACTCACTTAATTACCAAATAAATAAATAAAAAACCTTACCACCCCCATATTTGGGGGCCTTCTATGTTAGGGGGCCTTAGGTGGTGGCCTAAATGGCTTAGGCCTAGGGCCGGCCCTGTCCAACTATTAAAAAAAAAAAATGCACACACCTTAGAAATCTGATATGCTAATGAACTCATTGTCATATAACTTACTGCTCGACAGTGCGTTTACAAGGAGAAAAATAGTTGAAAGTAGCATTTATGTGGTTTTGGCTTAATGGCTTCGATGCCTAAGTTATTGGAGGTGTTTCTGACCATGCTTTTACTAGGATGTTGTGAGTTATAGTTGGATACCTTCATCAAATTTGAGACTTTCATTTTATAGCCTTATTGGAGGGTTGTTTTCATAGATTATAGTCACTTTTTGGCCGTAGACACAATTATCTCTTAATGAGAGGGGTGTAATTGTTGCCATTTTAGGTGGGATTAACAAGTTTGGCATTTACATTGGGGAGATTCTAGGTTTACAATCGCATATTTACATAAATGTAAATAATGATTTTCGAATATTATACTCAAATTTCTAGATTAGATATCTTCCTTCTTAGTCAAGCATGCCGCTAAATCTCGGTGTAGGCTCATCCTTGATTGGTTGACTACTCCCCATTCCTTATTAATCAAGAATCCAAGTCATCTAGAGGGAGGCAACTCATACCTATTTGCAATGACATGGTACATTATTTGATTTTCTGCTTACATTTCACAATTTGACAACATTGTCGGTATTAAGATGCATTGGTGTTTTAGTCTTTGAGACCTAATTTCTATTACTTGTAACACCAATAATATCAAACTTTCTAGAATATAGTATCACGTTCATCCACTTAATATTGTCCATGTATATTTCAGTTCGTCTACACTGCTCATCCAACTTAAAGATAGAAGAGATAAAGAATGATGATGACATGATGAATTTTGGACGACTTAACCCCACTTAGGAAAGCTAAATTATTAAAGCACATGGTCAATGTTTACACCATGTCATGTTAAAACATGGATGCAGGATCTCGAGGCATCTGGTCTAATTTTTTGCACAAATGTGCTCCACTACCTCAATCACGGGATAAGACATAAATCAAGGGGAAAACGATAAAATCCCTATATAAACCCTAACCTTGAATATGCCAAGGCATGAGAAAAATTTATAACCTATTATGCATACATAAACATCACATCATTGTGAGTGCCAAATTAAGCACCAGAAAGGCTTTAGCTGATATCACACTAGTGCCAACTTTGAGTTATGTGCTATCTTTTGTTTGGTTGATTTTTAGCATCATTAATGAACAACACAATTACAGGTAATAGGAACATCAATACCTAGAATAAAAGATGTCCTAATGCTAATGTTCTCCACTTTTATACACATGTTTTTGAAAAAAAAAGAAAAAAAAAGAAGAAGATTTAATGGCTCTTTTTTGTGGCCCAAAAAAGAGAAAAGAAAAATAAGTGGGCTGGATGCAAAATATTAAGTAGTAAGGAGATACCCACAAACCCACCCGGCCCGTGAATGCGAAAGAGGAGAGTTATTAGAACTTAATAGAAGGCTTGCCGCCTTGCTTTCTCAGAGTTTCTTTACAACAAGAAGAAGGCGTTGATGGAGGAGGAGATGGACGGAAGAGGAGAGCTATGCCATTCAATTCCAAGGGGCGGACCCATTTACGTACCCAATCTGGTGGGTCCCCTCTCTTCCGTCCCCAACTTCGAGTCTTCTCTTCTCCTTCAACTTCAGGTACTCTCTCTCTCTCTCCTCACTCCAAAATTTATTTAATAAAGCAATCATTTTTATTTTTATTTTTAATAAATTTGTTTTTGTTGATTGGTTATGTATCTCATCTATGCAGAATCTAGAGGCAGAACTATGTACTTCGGATTCATCTCAACCACTTGATGAAGATATTTCGTATGTTCTTTCTTTTTTTCCCCCCTATCTAATACTTAATTCCTTGTTAATTAATTAATTAATTAATTAATGTAGGGTTGATGAGCTTAAAATTTTGAGTGAAGGAGAGTTAGTGGATATGGCTATGAAGGAAGCATTGCAGGTATCCTGCTAAAGCTTTAATCTTTGATGTGCACCAAAACTCTACTACTTGTGCAGTTTAATACTTTTGTCTCACTCTTTAACACAAATTTTGTTATTGTTGCAGCAGGGGGAGAACCATGATTGTCCCTCGCAGCCTTCACGAGAGCCCGCGCGAGAGTAAGTCCTAATCGAATCAAATGTGCTATGCTATGCAATTCTCCTTATTTTTAAAATATGTATATATATGTTGTTTTCAATGCTTTTAATTTGGACTTCTATAATGTAAATTTTGTAGCTTTAGATGTTCCTAGCTCTAGTTCATATGGCTGCAGTTCAATTCATTTCATTACAATGTTGTTATCATGGCATCACATTGTCCTTGAGAATACCAAAGCTCTAGTTCATATGGCTGCAGTTCAATTCATTTCATTACGACGTTGTTATCATACTTCTTTTGTCGTCTATGGCATCACATTGTCCTTGAGAATACAAAATTATGATCTGATAGGTTTTTATTTTCATGTATGTATCTGTTTGTTCCTTTTATCTTACCCTCTCTTCAAATTCATATTATAACAAATAGGATAGCGTTAATGTTGGCAAGAGAAACACCTTAATATAACATATAGTGACACCTCTTAACCAAAAAGGTTTAAGCCCAACGGGCATGAGATCAACTATGTTATATTAAACACTCTTTCTTCTCATTAGTATCCAATGTGAGACTTCACTACTTAACTAACCACACTAGTCACGTGAATATTCCAACAATCTCCTCTTCACATGTGAGCCTTCTACCAAGTCACTTATGGCACTTCGGTTAGTCTCCCCCTTTAATGTTAGTCTTCCTTGCACAACTATGGAAGTCACCAATACACAATCGCCTTGACTCACCACTATTAGAACTCTTACTCAACCATGGGTGAGAGTACATAGGAGTCTTTGTTCTACATGGTGGGACCCACCAACAAACACTTGCCTTACCTCAAACGATCAGCTCTGATACCACGTGTTAGGGATATAACACTTTGGGGAGACTCCTTAATTAGTTAATATAACATATAGAGATACCACTTAACCCAAAGGCACACTTAAAAATCTACATGTTTTGTCTTAATCCTTGCATTATTGATAAGCTTGGGAAAGCCACTTGAAATCTTGTTAAGCAAAGCTTTCAATTTGTACGGACAGTTTCTGTGTTTCAACTATTTATTTCTACTGAATATCATCTTGCAATATTCCTGATGGATAAGTGAAGTTTCACCATTAGACATTTTCTCTTCATGGAAAATGTTAGGTGCTCATCATCTGTGTTTGTGTTTACTCATAAGTCATGTCTGATACTGCAGTTAACAATAGAATCCCCTGGCCATGATTTCAAAAACGATTCTAATTGAATCCCTTCAAAAATTGTATGTTACTAAGTCCATGTGCTTTGTTAGGGCTTCCTTTTTATAAATGAATTTGTGTTTTCCAGATTTAGATCCTTTAGTCACTAATACATAATGTGTCAAGAAATGGTTCGATGAAGTTTTACAAGTCCTTTTATCACATTCAATGTTCATTTAGAGGTTATTGATTTACGACTCTTATATTTCTCATCCACCCTCCACTTGTTAATCTGTTATGTGATTCAATTGATGGTTAGTCCTTGCACCAAATGCCATCTCCTCTACTCATAAATAAGGGTTGGAGGGTGAGATCACAGATTTAATTCTATATGGGTGTGTTTATACAAGAGATTAAACTTTTTTGGAACTTATTTGTTTTGAATTTTATATCCAGGAAACGAGTTTATCGCAGGAGATCACGCAATAAACATGAATCTCCAGAAAGCATTACCAGAGGAGAAAATGTTTCATCTTCTTTGGAGACCTCAAGTGGATCTCCCTCAGCAAGTGGTTGCATTGAAAATAACAACTCAAGGAAGAGAAAAAAAAGAAAGGCGAATAATCATGCCATTGAAGTATGCTTAATATTTATTCTGCCTTTCCATATCTATTGCTAATAAATATTTCTTCCAGTCACTCAATCAGTACTCAGCAGTATAATTTTATGCACTTAAATCTCTTATTGCCCTCTAATTTTATCAAAATTAATCTTTTGGGCCATTCCAGATGAGAATATCTTGTCTGAATGTGCTATATAACATTGTGCAATTTTCATTTCTTTTGTTTCTTGGCTTTGCTTTCAAATGTTATTTAAGTAGTGGAAATGTGGTTTACATGCTTTTAGTGCTGATTGTGGACCTTTTAACAATTTACTTTGTAGTCTCTACATTTATTCTTGTTTAGAATAAACTTGGGTGATACTATATATATATATATATATATATATATATATATAGGTTAAACAAATATTGCTGAGCTGTATGGGTGCATTATTTTTGTCATTTTTTCTGTAAATGTTTCATCTGTTGTCAATCAAATTTAATATTTATTTCTGAAATCTGTCCAGAATAGTTATACTGCAAAGGTGGAGGAACTTGTGAAAATCAAACAAAAGCAGGACGAAGACAAAGCTGCAGCAAAACTGCATTCATTCAAGTTTGTATCATTAGACATCTACAATCTCTTTAACTGGTATAATTAATGTGGTTTTGAATTATATTTCTCTCATTTTGGTCCAGTGCCAGTTGTAAGATAACTGAAGGTGCCATTACATTATCAGAAAGAACTGAAAGGATGAAATCTCTCAGGTTTACACGTTCTGCAACAAAGGTATGATTGAAAATTGCCTATTCTTAATGTTTATTGCATAATGCAGATGCTTTTCTTTTGATTTATCATCATTTATCTTGAAGAAAGTATATGGAAATCTAACTTGAAAATGCTTTTAGAGTAGTGTTATAGCTGTCTTCTTCTTAATTCACAGTTTTTCTTGAATTTATTCGGTATTGCTACTACAATCAACCTCCTCTCAATAGCTAGTTTCTCTCTGATACAAACCCATGGGTAGAACTCACACTTGAAAACTGGCTTGTAAGGAAAAGGTGCCCAAGAGCTTATATACACTTGGTTAAGCTTGCACTTAAGCCATGTGGGACACTTGATTGTAACACAAACTCTCTCTCTCTCTCTGAGTTAGACAAATAGTATTTATATGTTTTTAATTTCACAATCCTCAAATCTATTGAGAAGCCCATGCTGCTTGCTGGTTCTATATATAAGGAAACAAAACAATACATAACTTAAGCGTTTTTTAAAGTCAATTGACTTTAACTACTGAAGCTTGCACATATTTTTTTGTAACCGAACCCTTTCTTTAAGCCTAGACATGAATGTTATTCATACAGATAACTTCTAGTCATATGCTGATTCTGACTGTTTAAACAGTTGAAGTTTCATATTTATCCTCTCTTTCTTATCAAAAAAATTTCATATTTATCCTCTCTATACTTTTGTACAAATGTCCTGCAGGTGAAATCACCAAGCACTGGGGAACAAATTGCTGTGCAGTATCCAGAAGTTGTTCTCTCTGTTGAAGTTTACCATAACTCACGGAAGTGGGCTAAGGTATATCTAATATCATTTTGAAAACAGTCAATGTTGGTCTCTATTAGATGATTTTTTTTTTTTAAATTAATTAATTAATTATTTTAAATGGGTAATGTACATATGCACTCTATGGGTCTTGAACCCACAACCTCCCCCTCCACCCAGCACTTGCAGGGGGAGGAGGTGCCAATTGAGCTAAAGCTCATTGGCTTTATTTGATGATTGTATTTGGATGCATTGAGGCAAGATCATTTAACTTCTTTCTATCTTGGGCTTTTGATATTTGAAGTAGATCATTGACGGGAAGAAAAATGGTCTATCTATTTATAGCTAATTTGCTATTTACATTTTTGTGAATTTTTTTGTAGACTCAAGAGTTTTTGGTCCTAGGACGACAAACCTTGACTGAACTGAGGGACAAAATCTATTGCTTAACTGACCAAATGATGCAGAAGGCCGGGCAGCATGATCCTTCTGGATATTTTCTTATAGAAGTAAGAAGCTCTATGCATTCACTGTTTTCATGAGGACGATAGTTTGTTACCAAATCTAATAGAAGGCTAATTCTTTGCAGGATGTATTTTGTAATGATTTGAGGGATCCCTCTGCTATAGATTATAGTGAACCTATATTTGATTGGCTCAGAAACTCTAAGGATGAAGCTCTTAAAAAATGGGAATGCATCATTAATGGGGAATTACAACAGAAGCAGAAAGCAATTGTAGGTGATGTAACAGGCCTGCAATTGCCTCACTTCAAAGCTGTTAACATGCACATGACACGGTTTTGTGATCTGAAGTTTCGACTTGGTGCTGGATATCTCTATTGTCACCAGGTACCATTTTCTGTTGCCACATTTCATGATTTTGATGGTAGAAAGCAGAAACATTTTGTGTTCTTTGTGCTTTTCCTTCAATATGCTGCACTGGTAAAAGAAATGGCTTCATGAAAATCGTATGTCATTATTTGATGGTTGTGTCCTCGATGTCATGATGAACTGTGGTGTTGGCAAAGTTATCTTAGCATATGCATGGCTATTATAATTCTTTTGTTGGGAAATTACTTGGTACAGGGAAACTGCAAGCATACAATTGTGATAAGAGACATGAGGTTAATTCATCCAGAGGACGTGCACAACCGGGCTGGTTACCCAATAGTCTTATTTCAACTAAAATTTCGTGTTCAGAAATGCAATGTTTGTAAGATATATAGAGCTACGAAGGTCACAGTT
This sequence comes from Lithocarpus polystachyus, assembly GCA_033629205.1. Taxonomy (NCBI): domain Eukaryota; kingdom Viridiplantae; phylum Streptophyta; class Magnoliopsida; order Fagales; family Fagaceae; genus Lithocarpus; species Lithocarpus polystachyus. The sequence goes on from CM066166.1 coordinate 81,527,366, forward strand.
AATGACAAGTGGGCCCTGAAGAATCCTTGTTATTTTTGTAAAGACTGTTATTTTCTTCTTCACTATGGTAAGGACGAGTCTTTACTGTACAGTGACTTCTCAGTGTACGATTATCTACATGATTAATTGCCGATGCCCATCTGGGCATTTGATAGTAAGAGGTATTTATGAAGTATTGATTTATGTTATTGCTTTAATATATATGCCATCCACCTATAATGGGTAAAAGCCAAACTACTCAGAAATGTATCATGGATCTCAACAGTAGCTGAAATATACATCTACATTAAGAAGAAAAGAAATGGAATTGACTAACTAAACTCACGTGAGAGCTAAGTTTGTCTTATTCTATTTCATTACTCTGCAATGTCATAACATTGTAAAGAATGCTGTTACTGCAATAAAAAACCAATTGAACCTGAGAAAGTGAGAACGATTCCACTACTTTCAGAAAAAAAAAAAAAATTTTACTTCTGGGTTCAAACTCCCTGCCTCTAGGTATGTTGGGAAAGCCTTATGCAGTAGTCTAGGAAGCATGAACACGGGTACTAGTATGGACATGAGTACAACACGGTAACAAGAGTAATTTTTGAAAAATTGTAACAAAAAATGGCCAGTACGACACCATTACGTCCAACGAGTATAATGCCCTAAATAAAATGTCCATACTTCTTAGAGGCCTTCTGACTATTGGATTTTTTTTTCCCCCCTTTTAATTGGTTCATGTCATCTTCTCCAATTATAATTGGTTTCAAAAAAATTAAAAAACATGTTTACTTACACATACCTACTGCACTAGTGGCTCTGAGGAAACCAACTGAAACCTTCATTTGTTTTAATAGAATTGCTGTTGCATCTACCCCAGTTGTTTTAGTATCTAGGATGATAGTCACCTTAAGCAAAAGCAACATGAGCTACAGTTGATATTTGTACGAAAACATGAGGTATGATTCAATAAATTTAAATCCTTAATTGTAATGGTAAATCTTGGGTAAGTAATAGTATCTTGTACATATTTTCTCAGCAGTGTTTGGGAATAGAAGGCCAGTCAATTTAACCAGAATCAACATTGGTCCTGGATGACTGAAATCATCATCTAATGGTTGCTGCTTTGTATAGATATCATCACATAAAAATTTTGTTGGACAACTTGCGGATCAATTTAAAGTCTGTAGCCATGTAAATGCTTAGCCCATCTTCTAGCCATGTGAGGATCATGGTAATCCCAACTTTCAACACTACTAGTTCTCCCTCCAATGCTCACATCCCTCCCTCCACTTTCTGTAGCATTACTTTTATCCCCCATACCCACTACAGTTTCCCCTGTTCTGATGCATTCATCAACCTCGCCCTCAATGTAGCTATATCCCACATAAACATGTCCGTACTTTTCCAAATCTAATAAGATCCTCTTTTCATCACCACCCTTTAGCTCTCCGATGCTTATAATTCCGCTGTTAACATCCTCCCCAATTCTCAACTGGATATCTCTAATAACACCTCCCAGCAGTCTTGATAGGAACTGTTCAAACTCGTGCATGACGAACCCATTTGAAGTGCCAAATCCAAACCCTACATGAAACCAATGGATTGGAATGGGCACTTCCATGTTGAAGGCATGGTAAGATCGTGTTGGACTATCAGACAGATGCAGAATACGTGACTCTGGATTTTTGTGGGCGCGATCTTCAAGTATCTTGATTGCTTTCTTTAGTCCTTCAAGAGGATCTGCTTGCCCTGTGTAGAAAAGACGATCAATGACTTGTAGTGCAGTTCGCTTCCCATAGGATGTCATGCGCCTAAGGGGAAAGACACGTGCTGCAGTTGATGAGTAAGCAACGATGGCTAAACGATCAATAGGTCGAAGGGAGAAAACCACCAATGCCATTGCTTGCTTGAGAAGCCTTAGGTGTGGTCCATTGGGGCTCGCAACCAAGACCAAGTCGGTTGCTTGTTGCTGTGCCAATTTTACTAAAAGAAAAGCTCTCCTTGAGGAGGTGCACATGAGATAAGGTGCTTGCCCAGTTGGTGCTTGTAGTAGTGATGAGGAACTGCATGTCAATTGATGTAGGGACGGATGGTATGGGTAGGAGCTACGACTAGCCATTTGCATGGATGGACGAAAGCTGGGAGGTGCACCTGATGGGATGGGTATTAGAGAGAGAGAAAGACGGGGACAATTAGGCAAGTGATCAGGTTCAATAGGGTCATCGTCATCATAGCGGGCAGAACGCAAGAAGGACCGCCTGTGGACACGGAAAGTAGCAATGGAGTCATCAAGGATTTGGAGTATGGGATCATTTTGGTTGCAAGAAGAGAGTGAAGCACAAGGAGTGTTCAGGCTGCGGGGCAGTTGGGTCCAATGTGCACGGCAAATGGGGCAAGTGACACTACCATGGCGAACATTGGAGGAGATGCAAGTAAAGTGAAAAGAATGAGAGCATTGAGCTGTAAATATTGCCTGCCCTGGGCTGCAATCCCTGCTGTTGTTACTCAAAGGATCTAAACATATAGCGCATAAGCTCTGCCACATGAATCAACAAAGATGAAGGTATTAATTGAAGCAAGGGAGACAGATTTTAAAGTAGTAAACAGATGAACACGACAAGACCAAAAATGAAAGAATTGCATTTTAGCTCATTAAAATAGAATCCACTTAGAATTAAATAATGACAATCTGATATGTAGCTCTAATTATTGTGTCTAATTCCAAAATTCATTGGCAAGTTTCTAAAATGAAAATGATCATATCAATTTTGGATGGTCTGAGGTATACTTTTGAAGGTTTTTGATCTTAGCAATATTGGTGAAATAAAGAGAAAATCATCAGAGTTCTGGATTAGAGACTAGTATTACTTCTCATTCAGAATATGAGCCACTCTCTCTACCAATGTATAGTGATTTCACATAAGCTACACAGCAAGAGATCCAGGATGTTCTAGTGAAGCAATCAAGTGCTTGTTAATATCTTCCATCCAAAAAAAAAAAAAAAAAAAGTAAAAAAGAATAAGAACTTGTTAATATTTGGAAAATATTAATGATGGTTCCTCAACAACAAACCCCTTGTCAAACTCAGCCCTCCTATTATAAAATAAATACAAGTGATGCCAAAAGCTTTGATTAGATAATTCAACTTTCAGCAAAAACGGGCCAGTGATATCATTACTAGTTTGTTTTGTTTTGTTTTAAACCACATATACAAGTTGTAGATTGCTGTGTTTGGTGCAGATCCACTCAAATTGTCCCATTCGTTTGAAATTTTCGTGCATCAAAGCTTTATCAACATGAAGAATGGAAAATTGTAAAAGCTTTTTGAAGCTGAAGTGACTTTTCTAGCTGGGAGATCTGACTGTTTTACAGGATTCAAAATTTAAGATCATCATATTGAAATGGGTAAATAAATTATTATTATTATTTTTTTTTTTTTGGGTTAGAGAATTTGACACTTTATTCAATAGTGCTTGAAAATGTAATAATGAAGGAGTGTTTTGGGTAGGTAGAACTTCAAAAGTGGGGTCTTCTTTGCCGTGTGTTGTGTAGTCTTAAATTAATAGTGGTGTGGATTCTTGGCTTCACTAATGGGCTACGCTGGCCGCTATATTTGGGGGCATCCACACACACACACAAACCACATGTTAGATTTAACATACATTAACCCAACTTGATATTATTTATACTAACTCGTGATTTAGAGTGCGTTTAAAGATGTTTCTCAAAAACAAAAGAAGTGTGTTTAAAGATATTAAACATTGGTCATGTCATGTGGTGCCTTATTTCATTTGGGTAACTAAAGATTTTGTTAACAAGTGCCGTGATACTTTATAAAGTGGTTTTTTTTTTCTTCCATAAAGTAAAATCAAACAGTACATTAAAAAAAAAATGAAGCAATACAATTATTTGAAATTGTCAGGTAAATTAATATATTAGAAAATTCTACCCATTCAGTCAAAAAAAAAAAAAATATATATATATATATATATACATATATATATATATATATATTAGGAAAAAAAAACGTGGTTAAATTTGAACCTATTAAATTCTAGTGAAAAAGACCATTATGGCTCAATATTTAGCAACCAGAAAATTGGTTTCTTTGCCTTTTGTTGATTGTGGGAATGGGATATATACCTTGGAAGCAAGGGCGTTGTTGTTGTGGTTGGACCATTCTGCAATATCATCTCCAAGTGAGATATTCTTTGCCTTTGTTGGAGACACAGATGAAGAATCTGAGATCTGTCAAAAAAAGCAGAATCAGCTGTCATAAATCACAATTCATCTCTCCTTTCTTTCTTTCCTGGGAAAAATAAAAGATTCTCAAAAAATAAAAATGGGCAAATAAGGCTACGATTATAATTTACAACATCAACAACATTTTTACTAATTACTAAATATTTGGACTTTGGATGGAAAGAGATGCAATGCAGGAAAGAATGAGTAATTAAATCGCATAAATTTTAGATTTTGGGGAGTTTGATTAGAAAATGATAAATGGGTTGGGGGGTAAAAGTAAAAAAAGGAGAGGCATTGTGGTATATAGCTTACAGAATGGAGGTCCATAAGAGCTTTACTACTTCTGGACAAGGACAAGGACCCACATGCATATGCAGCTGCTACCACCACCTTCCAAGCTGCTTTTCTTAGCTTTGATGTTGTTCCTCCTCCTCCTCCTCCTCCTCCTTCTCCCATTTCTCTCTCTCTGTTTAGTACTATTTTTGTTATATATAGCTTCTTCTTCTTCTTCTTCTTCTTCAGGTGCCGGCTGATTTTGAAACTCTCTTTCTCTATCTATGGCTTGAAGATAATAAAAGAGGGTGGGGGTGGGAAGAGCAGAGCAGACAGAGGTCTCTGCCAATTCTGCAATTTGTCCCTCTCTCCCAACCTCTCAGCTCTTTGCTGCTGTTGCTGAATGAATGCTGCCCTTTCTTTCTTTGTTTCTTTACTTTATTTTTCCTTTAAAAACCATGCCTACCACTACCACCCATATATATACACACAGCTACTACCTGGCCCCTCCCTCACAGCCCAATACTAAATAGTACTAGTAGAAGTAAATAATTTCACCAATAAATATATTTGGATTAATCAAGAAAAAAAAATTGGATTAAACTTATATTCCACTTTTTTATTTTTTGGTGTGGGTAATATGACTATGCAAATATATTAATTATGAATAAGTCTGCTACAAAATAGTTTGATTTTGTCAAAAGCAAGCAAATTCTCCACTATAAGCGGTAGGATATCAAAATTAATATGATTAATAAATTTGTTGGCTTCTAACTTAACTAGTGCATCAACACATATTTCACATTTACCACTTCTCTTTTGTTTTCTACCATTTTCTTCCTTTCTTTAATGGTTTCCTTTTCCCTCTTTTTATGCACTAAATAGTCCCCTCTAACCCAAAATAGGGAAAAAAAAAATCTAATTTTTTGGCTTTATTCTTCTTTGCTTAGTAAAAGCTTTCTAGAACTTTCAAACCGATTACCTCTTTGCTTTGCTTGTTGATATCATTGTTCATACCTACAACTTTAACCATGATTATATCACTTTTTATTTCTTTTAATTTACTTAATACTTTGATATTAGTTAGCGAAGGGTATGTTTGGTTGGAATGGAAAGGGAGACGATAGAAAGAGAAGAGAAAAAAATAAAATAGGAGAAGAGATTAAAATTTTCCACCAAAGCCACTAATTCCATTCCTTTTAAATTGTTTCATACCTACAACTTTAACCATGATTATATCACTTTTTATTTTTTTAATTTACTTAATACTTTGATATTAGTGATCTAAGGGTATATATGGTTGGGATGGAAAGGGAGATGATAGAAAAAGAAGAGAAAAAAATAAAATAGGAGAAGAGACTAAAATTTTCCACCAAAGCCACTAATTCCATTCCTTTCAAATTTTGGAGATAATAGGAGAGAAAATGATCATAAATAATGTGATTACAAAATTAACCCCCTTATCCCCAATTGCTTCAAAAAATAATAAGGGCATAATAATTATTTGATTTCTATCATTATGCTTTTCTATCTCTCTTAAGTCTTAATGATGTGGGAAAACAAAAATCTTTTCTTTCCTCCCTCTATGTTTTTCATCCTCCATTATTCTATTATCTCAACCAAACATACTATTTTTTTATTGGTTGGATCCCTAGCAACAACAAAATTTTCAACAATTTAATCCTGGTGAATTGCTTGCACATATGTAGACACGAATTGAATCTATATCCTTTATAAGAACATGTTATTCATTTATTTTTGTAACAATGACATTATTCAAATACTTTTGTTTCTATAAACTAGTTGGATGTTGCCATGAATGTGTGGTGTGTGGTGGTAAATAGTTTTTGAAAGAGGTGTTAAGTTTTCCTAGATTTTAAATGTAATAATAAAGAATTTTGAATTGATGGGGCACAAGGCAAGACAGCACATGTAGATAAAGAGGGTTCTCTCAATTCTCAAAGACACTGTTTTTTGAAGGGGGCCACCGGAAGATTAAAAAAAAAAAGGACACTGTTTTTGAGGGGGCCACGAGAACAATTTTTCACTGCCGCCTGATTCATTGTTGATTACAGTGCAAGCAAAACTTCTACACCCGATGATTGTACTATATTTATGCGTGTATGCTGCTGCTATTTATTCTTATTAATTGCAGGGTTCTTTGCCTTGGCCTGCAAACCAATCCTCCTTGTCATGGCTCTCATAATTAATAACTAATAAGTGGATATTAATAGTTCAAAACTGGCTATAATTCAATTTTAGTTCAAACTTTTAATAAGTGTGTTTGAATTCTACGTTTTAAGGTGGATTATACTAGGCAAATGATAACAAGTGTCGTTAAAGTATTGGTTAACAATTTATTTAAAGAAAATTTTTACGAAAAAAGAAAAAAAAAACAATTAATGTTTTGACAATTTTTTTTATTTACCATAAACATGGTGTCAAAATTTTTTTAAAATGGATTGTTAATTAATACCCTAAGGCACTCGTTAGCATCATCCTATGTTTAAATATAAGTTTTTTTTTTTTTTTTTGGGTCAAACAAACTTAAAATTATTTACAAAACAATTAACTTATTTTCCTATTAAACAAACTTAAACAAGAATTTTCCCAAGTTGAACCAAACTATTATGAACATTTTGATTTTTCCACGTTTAAATGAAATTTATGACACATAATTATGGTCAATTTCACTTATCTATCACTAATTGTATTGGAATATTTGTAATATGTATTTTACATAAAAATTAACAATCAATATCCTAATCAATATCCTAACCAATATATATATAAAGAAAGAAAGAACCTCAGATAAAAACTTAAGATAGTCTAAGGTTATGTCATGTAGTACATCCCTTATAATTCTCTTTAATTAGCCTTTCATCTACTAAACTTTGCATTTATGTGAAAGTGTTACTACTAATCAATTGTAATGCTTAAATGGGATAAATATTTTTATTACTGTGTATTAATTATCTTGGTGCACTAATTACACACACTTCGGTATCCACTTTTTCATACCTTCAAAATTAATTCTATTATATAAATTTCTCCAAAAAAAAAAAAAACTCTATTATCTAATTGAAAAATGCCTTAACAATAAGAAACTAAAGGTTTAAATTTAAGACAATAAGACAATATAAGAATTTAAAGGTTTAAAATTCAAGTTCAAATTTCATACTTTAAAAACTAAAACTAAGTCCACTTACAACGCAAAAATTGTTATATTTTAATTAACAAAATTAGAGTCTTTGAAATCATGCATACCACGTGTGATTTATATCAAAGGAATTTATATAAAATAATTTATTTTGAATAGAAAAATTAATTGATTTGGAATATTATATGCTTCCTTATATTTAGTTATTTTCTTAACATTTGAAACAAAAAAAAATCTAGAGGCAAAAGCAGATTTGATAACACATGCAACATATTATCCGTTGCATGTGTTATTAAATCTTACTCATACTCTAAAACTTACCCATATTTAGTTGCATTAGAAATAACTGAAACAGAGTCCATTAAAAGTTGAAAGCCATTTTATTTTATGGAAAAGACGAAGCAAATTTAATAACACAAAATCAAAGAATATGAAAAATAATAATGACTCTATGCTTAAGTTAGAGGAAAATAATTAATTATTTGTCTAATCACTCAAGCACCATGTTCATATTTTTAATTGTTTTAATTTTATCAATTTGTTTTTTTCACTTTCTAATGACATGTAGTATAATTGAAGTTGATCTCTTAAATATATATAAACCGTAAGATGGTTGGTTTCTTACAAAATATTTCAAAATGCACCGAACGTTGCGAGGGACAACGAGTACTTTAACATTAATTAATGTCTATTAAGAGTCTTGTTGCTCAATTGGTATCTCGTGTTTTGAATAAATATGTTTATTGTTCAAATCCTTACTACTCAATTGTGTTTGTCTAACTTTTTTTATTGACAGCTTAATCTAAAACTAGCTTGATATTCTTGTAAAAAAAAAAAAAAAAAAAAGCTTGATAATCTCAGTTTTAGACATTAAGGTGTAAATAAAAAATGCTCTAATTATTTAGGGTCATGCTAACGAGTGCTCTTAAGGCAATGATTAACAATCCATTTTAGGAAATTGATGTACATGGATTATTAACTATTGCCCTAAGGGCATCTGTTAGTATTTCCCATTTATTTAAGATGGATGTACATGACAAATGCTTCTACCATAACTATTTACTTCAAGGGTAAGATGAGCATTACAAATTAATCTTGAACTAGGATGTTGATTATAAAATTATGTAGTTTAAACTATAGAAAAAACCTCATAATTAATTAATTAATTATTATTTTTGTTGAGAAGATCATACTTTAAGTTTTATTCTCATAATTTAAGTTAGATAGCTATATTTAATCCATAAACTCAGAGTAAACTTTTGAATTTAATACATTAAGCCCACAATAAAAAAGGATTTTTCTTTGGTGGGACAGTGAGATGTACCTCTTTTAAATAAAAACTTATCTACCATTTGGATTATAGTATAAATGTATAACGGTATGAAAAACAAGGTAAGGAGGAAGAAAATACTTTTCAAGGAAAAAACCAAAAAGGTGGGGAAAGAGACCGTTAGATTTGAATTTGAAAGTTTTAAAGAAAATCAAAATCCATAATGGCATGCGGTCCTTTTGTCAAAAAACTAATAAAAAAATGGCATGTGGTCTGCTTCTTTTTTTGAAAGCTTGGGCATATGTCATTCTAGCCAGATTAAAGCAAAGTGTTCAGGAAAAGATTAGATGAAAAAAAAGGGATAAAAGCATAGCGACTGGTTGGCTGGCCAAAAATTTGATACTTGGTACATAAAATTAACTGCATCAAAATGGTTTGAAACAAACAGCTTCTACATAACCACATCCATGGACTTCAAACTTATACATGGTATTTTGCTTGGGGCTGAATTAGAGACCACAGGACCGGTTAATAGATGAATATTATTCATTCGGGTGTGCTATAAATTCAAAGGTTTCAAGTTCCATCCACCAACTTATTGGTTTATGGGATTTTTAGGATAAATCATAAAACTAGAAAGGGAGTGGAATAGAGACGGACTCAAGATTTTGAGTTAGCGGAGCCGAAGTATAACCATGGGTTGATTTGTGATATTGTTTTGGCTGATCAATGAAGGGGGGGCCAAGATTTTGAAAAGAGGGGAAGCTAAGTTTTATTTTTTTGGACCTAATTTAAATTAGGCCCTAATATATCTTTTTTTCCCCCTTAACTCAGGGGAGCTAGGACCCTCTTGGGCCCTAATGTGGCCGGGAATAGATGAATAGTCTAGGTAATAGTTGAAAACTTGAACACCACTTCCTTTTATATATATAAAGGACGAGCATTAAATTCGACCCATACATTGTTATGTTATGCAGATGATGGAAAGGAGAGTAATTTGTTTGGAATGGATATAAATCACTAACAATAACTAGTGATTGGCAAAAGATACACCAAACAAAGTAGTGTTTTCATTAACAATTCTCTGTGATCAGGGCTTGCACAAGTAAGATTGCGCAAGGGATGGGAAAACAAATTTTTAATTTGAATTTTACACAGAAATTACATGCTTACTATTTCCAATAAAAGAAAGAAAGAAAGAAAATATCACTGAGATTAATTGGTAATACTAGTGGTGGTATTGATACTTTTGTGGGCTCGTAGCTTTGCATTTTCCCTTTTTAGTGTAAAGATGAGTTTGTCTTTTTGAATTGCAAACTTTAATTTTACAAAAAATGTCTTCATTTTGAAATAGGGATTCCCTATCTATGAAGGTGTGAATTGCAAGTGTCATTGGACCCCAAGTTATTGTGCTGATAAGTGATAGTTACCTTATATGATAAGATTAATGTAGATTGACAAAACAAGCGTCCTCCTTCCTAACAGTTTGGATTAAGAATAAGTTCCTGCACTTAAACAGCAAGATTAGTGGGTCACAATAGTGATTATCAGTGCTATACATACAAAATAAATAGAGTGGTTTACGCCGTTAATGATGTTGATTAGACATAAAAGATCACTAATAAACAAAATAAATAGAGTGGTTTTACGTGGTTAATGTAGATTGACAATATAAGTGTTCTTCCTAACACTAGAATTAAGAATAAGATCCTGCACTTAAACAACAAAATTAGTGGGTCACAATGGTGATCAGTGCAATATATACAAAATAAATAGGGCGGTTTACACTGTTAATGACGTTGATTAGACATAAAAGACTAATAAATGGGACAACTCCTACATTATTAGCAACTGATTAAATGAATGCAACTTTGGCAATAGCAATTAAGAAATTAAACTTGTACTAAATATTCCTACCATGCAAAATGTATTTTGCTCAAGACAAATATATATGCGTGGTTGCTGGATATCTTATCAGCATAGTGCATACTCCCACAAATTCAGCTCCCTTTCCCAATATATATCTTCTATTTATCAACTCATAACCAACTCTTATTATCTGCACTTGCACATAGTTTAAAGTTTTAAACAAGGACATCCCACCGGTCAAACATGGACAATCATTAGATTTCAATCATATTTGCCGACCTAGGAATACTCTTTTGTCTTTTCTTCTGTAATATATATTTTGAAAAAACACACAAAATTCCTTGTTTTTTTTTTCTAAAAAAAAATAAAAATTTGCAACCAGTATATAACACTTATTACTCAAATTAAATTTTTTTTGAATATAACACTTATTACTCAAATGAAATTATTTTACGTGTAAACCATTAATTATGTAAAACTTAATCTTTTGAGATTTTTGAGTGTAACATTTAACCCTTTGGGAGTTTTGAGTATAACACAAAATCTCTCGTAATACTATTTTATATGGAAATGTAGTTTTGAATATAGACACGTATCATCACACTGGCCATTAATAATTTATTTTCATGGATGTTTTAACAGCATACACAATACTACATTCAAGTTGAATATTATATTCAAAACTTAAGAGGTTTTTTTTTTATAATATATATATATATATTTAATCATTCTTTATAACAAAAGTGAATGGAGAATTCAAATCCAAGTTCTTATAATAAGGAGAATTAAATAACATCATTGAACTGGGAAATAGTTTAATATGTTAATGACAAATTATGGTCCCTACGTTGGGAAATTATATATATGTTTTTCATGTTTCATGGTCAGGTCCTGCCCGAGGTCCAAGGATGACCAAAGATCAAACAACTTTCAAAACAAAAGTCCTAGAAAACGCCTAATGCATTCAAGGATAGTATTGACAGTATTGAGACCTTAGGGGAGGGGAATCTCTCTTTTTATGACTGACATATGGGAAAAGCTCTCAACGATCCTCTTCTATACATCAAAAGAAGTAAAAGAGTAAAGGTTTCAAGGTGTCCGCAACAACTTGCTAGTCTACAAAGCACAAATGTGTTTGATCCTCTTTTTTTTTTTTTTTTTTTTTTTTTTTTTTTGACAAATCAAAAATATGTTTGATTACTTAGTTAATTAGTACATAAACTTTGTGCATCCTTGACTTAGTCAAATCAATTTAAAGGGGTTCGAAGTAGATTTTTGAATGATTAGCTTATTTAGAAGCTGGGTTATTTGTCTAATTTTATTTTATTCTATCTTTCTTTAGTTATACTTTTTTGTTCTTAATCAATCATCTTCCTTTTTGTATATAAAATTATTTTATTGATTGGTCTAGCTTTGGTATCTTTTATAAGGATTTGAACATGTTTAACGGAGGATCAAAGAAATAAAAATGGTTTTGCTGTATCATATATGATAACCTTAATTATAAGAGGTCTTGAGAGTTGGGACTTGGGACCAGATTTGATGGTTCCCTACAGAAAAGCCTGAAATCTTACACTATCTGTCACAATACACTTTGTGTTTCCCTCTGCATTTCTTCAAAGCTGATAGTTCAATTTTATATTACTTATTTCCAATGTATGAAGACTTCATACGATATGATATTTTATGCAACGGTTGTATGTAACATCTCTAATGAAGTGGTTCTTTAACGTAATATTTTATTTCTTTGATTCAATTCTAAAACGAGATAGTGCTCCTAAAACCCAAATCTTACTTATACTTTGTTCGAGTACTAATTGTTAAGGTTGATTTTACATCCTTTTAAGTTTGGGTCAAAGTCAGTTTGGTTATTGAAGTTTTAATTTCCTCGATTTCATCTTTTAAATTTGCAATTACTACCAATGTCAGTCTCGGGCTACCAATAATTCAAACCATCGCGTATAAATAAAACTTATGGAAGATCAAAATGAATGACTTTTTAATGTTAAAGCTATCAACTTGGGCTACCTCTTCCAAAAAAGAAAAGAAAAAAAAGAAAAGATAAAAGGCTATCATGAAATGGATGGAATACCTAGTTTTAGAAAATAATGGTAATTAAAATGATTAAATTCATCATTTTCTATCTTAAAATTTTTGGGACAAATAATAATTTGACATGGTATCAAAGTAGATTCAGGACATTGTTTTTGATCAATTTATCATTTAAAAATAAAATATTATTTGTTGTCTCATTTATTGAGGGGAGTTCGGACCCACATTGGAGGGATAATATTAGAAATCTATATAATATTTAAAATTTGAAGCATAATATTTATTATTACCACACTCCTGTTGAGTCACATTAATGTAACATTTTGGTCCACTTCGAATCATTCAATCCATTTCAATTGTAAAATCTACTAGTAAATAATTAAATGAGCTAATTTAATTATTTTGTCCAAATCCATTAGTACGTAAAGTCATTTAAGCTTGATTCTCAAAAAAAAAAAAAAAAAAAAAAAAAAGAAAAGAAAAGAAAAGAAGAAGAAGAAGAAGAAGAAGAAGAAGAAGAAGTCATTTAAGCTTTTTAAAAAAAAAAAAAAATTAATATTAACCAAACAATAAGATCTATTATATAATGCATCTTATGAATGCTTTCATTTAATTTTTAATAGTAAAAGGAACATTTATATGATATTGTTTATTAACTAAAATTTTTTACAAAAAGTGATATGATTGGTTAGTTTCACATCAAAAACATAATAAATAAATTCCTAATTAATTTTTTTTTGTAATGTAGTTAATTAGTACAAATTTTACTACATATAATTTTTACTAATCTATCTATATATTACTAAAAGATGAAGCGTAGCATTTAATGTTGCTATGCTCAGGTTGAGCCACATCAGCTGCCATGTTATTACCATTCTTTTTTTTTGAATTCGTCCTACAATTTAAAATAAGTTTTCTTAAATTTAAAAATACTAATAAAAAGAAAATAATTCCCAACCCTTTGTCTTTCACGGTTACAATTTTAGATGGCAACTCTTTGTCTTCCAAGGTTACAATTTTAGATAGCAACCTTTTGTGTTCCACGGTTATAATCTCAAACAGCAACCCTTCAACTTTCTAATGCTAGACTTTGGCTTTCTAACTCCTTCATCTCTTCCTCTCCTCACACTATATTGATACTGAAAAGTTGGATGATTCAGTTTAGGTATTTCTAAATCCCAGTTGGTCTTGACCTCTATTCTTGTAGCTACTTACATAATAATTCAATGTAAGGATTAGATTAATAGTGTTGTTCTTTTTTTATTGATTTTTTTCTTTATAATTTTGTTACTACCTCTTTTGTGTTGTGGGTCATATATGAGTTTATATGTATTTAGGTTGGGTATTTGTATTGATAGATGATTGTTTGTTTCTATGTTTAAAATTGATTTTTTTTTAATGTTTGAGACGGTAACATTATTGGTTTATATTGTGTAATCCGTGTGATAAAGTTTTTGTAGTATCCGTGTGATAGAGTTTTAGTAGTTAGAAAATTGAATGATAGAGTTTTAGTAGTATCGTGCCTGCAAAAATTCAATTTGCTAACTACTAAAATACCTTAGCAAATTGAATTATAGAGTTTAAAATTCAATACTATACATAGAACATGATACTTCTCCTTTTTTTTCTTGGTCTTCTCATTTAAGTGAATCCCTCCTTCATCATTGAAATTGATTTAAAATTCCTTCTATTAGCTTTGATTGTACTCTTGGCTATATCTTAAAAGACTTTTTTTTATATAATATTTTTATGGTAATTATCGTCATTTTTGTTGTAGTTGAATCAAAATAAGATTATGCTAGATCTGCATAATAAGTAGTTGTTTCATCTTCATCATTATCACAAGTTTAAGATAGAGATTACCTTCATCAATAGTTGTTGTGTCTTCTTCATTGCCAAACTTGATCATCTTGACAAACGTTTTATTTATTTAATTGTACCACATGTATTTATTTACTTATGGATTCTATTTGATTGTAAGATTTTTATGTCTTTTGATATGAATTAACTAGCTGGTATGCTAGCCAAAGCGCTTGCTTCTTCAAAATTTTTTTTTTAATCTTTTACTTTGCCTCCAACACCATTGTAATTGGTTGTCTCTTTAATGGCATGTTTTGTCTCCATCGCTATATATAAATATATTTATAGTTTTGTAGGATCCAAGCAAGAAAGAGTTTAAGATGCTTGCTCTGTTATTCTTTCAAATTTTTTACAGCATGAACAACTTGCGGTATTAAAGTAATTACATAATATTTTATATCAATAGTTATTTGTTAATAGGTGTTTGACAATTTTAGAATATGAAAATTTTTAGGCTAAGTGGGTAACAGCTTTAATTTTGTTAATTTTTGTTTTCTAAATTACTAACAGTAATTTGTCATGTTAAATTGGTTGTTTATTTGTATATTAATTAGCTACAATGTTGTAATGTTATTTAATTTTTTTCTTCTAATTTGTGAGGTTTAATTCAAATAATTTTGAATATGTCCTTAGAAATCAAATTCAATACAAAAGAAATTTTGTTAGGGACTTTGTAAGGCTAAGGGGAGCTAGCTTGAAGATAATATAAGTTTTGGCCTCATATAATATACTTATATTGTGAGCTTAAGTCGCTACAAGTAGTATTGTAGTAACTTAGATATGAAACTCTAGATACAACACATATAGTTAAGGATAACGACATTCACTAATATTTGCTTTTAATTTAAACGGTATTTTGCATAATTGCTTTGCATTCATTAGATTTCATTTTCAGTAATTTTTCTATGCATTGCACGGGTTAACGACTAATATATATAATATCTAAAAGTTAAAGCGTATCATTTATTTTTGCTATGCTCATTCTGAGCCATATCAATGTAGCATTTCGATCAAATTTGGTCTATTTCGGTCCACTTTGGTCCATTTTGGTCTAATTTGGTCCATTCAGTCCACTTATGTCCACTTTGGTCCATTCCTTTCACTTGGCTCCACTTGTGTCTATTCGGTCCACTTCAGTCCATTCAGTCCACTTATGTCCACTTTGGTCCATTCCTTCCACTTGGGTACATTTGGTCTAATTCAGTCCTTTTGGTCCCCTTTGGTCCATATCAGTCCACTTCAGTCTATTTTGTCCATTTCGGTGTAATTCGGTTTGCTACAGTACATTTGATCTGATTCGGTCCTTTCGGTCCATTTCGGTCTTTCATTTCAGTCAACTTTGGTTTATTCGGTCTAGTTAAGTCCATTTAGTCTAATTTGGTCTTTTTGGTCTTTTTTGGACTAATCGAATATTAAATTGATTTTTTTTTGTAAGTTGCCTTTTTTAGTTTGGGCTCAAAAATTATTTTTTTATTCTTAATTTTTGGGTTAAAATTATGAAATTTTGTTCTATTTGAGTCAAATTCTTTAGTTTAGAGCTGAAAGCAAACAAATAGAATAAGCATTATAAAAATGATAAATATTCAAAAGATTGCCTTAAAATTCCAATTTCAATAATATAGGTGTTGATGCTCATCTTTGGGACCCCAGCAGAAAGGAGAAGCCCAGCAACACGGACAGAATAGAGTTAGAAAATGGCCATTAAGTCCAAGCGGCAGGAATAATGGATTATAGGTCCGTAAAGCAAACAAATGGACCTTGAGGGGGTAAATGGGCTTAAAAGGGCCCAGAAAGAGAGAAATAACAAACCCATAGGTAGAATGGATGTAGAAAAAGTGAAAATGTGCCATGCTTGCCACGGCAGGCCCAAAATAATATAAGTAAAGAAAGTAAGGGGCAATAGAGGATATATAAGCCCCAATGATGAAATATGGAGTAGTTAGGCCGAGGAAGCCCAATGAATTGGTAAAAGCCCATGGGAAGCACGGAACTAGCAAGGACTAAGGACGTCCTAAGAAAGTAAATGGTCTAAGGCCGCCCAAAAGGAAGTAGACGGGACATGGGAGCCCGCAAACGATGTGATGAAAAAGCCCAATGGGCTTATTGGGCCGTCAGAAAAAAAAAAAAACAAACAGCAAGCCCAAAGAAGCCCAGTGGCCTTGGGTCAAATAACATTGTGGCAGGAATGGTGGAATAGTGTGGCAAGAGATAACAGCAAACCTTAAAGGTAAAACACGGAAAGACGTAAATGAGATGAAGTCCACAATTAGGCAAAGCCCAATCCCAAGAAAGAAAGCCATAAAGAGTGCGAAGTTAGAAAAAACAGCCCACGTCATAAGAAGTTAGGAATGAATGGCAGAATGGGTAGACGAACCTTCAGACCGTGGTGAACGCATGAGCAGTAGACAGATTTTTGGACGAACATGGAAGTGAGGCACGCGTAAGGCCCATACACCACCAGCCTGTACCCAGCCAATACAGGAAGTGGTGGGTCATAGGTCAGAGGTAAGAGGGCATGGTATGGCGGTGGGGAGAGGAGAAAACCTATTTTGAGATTCTTGTTCAGGTTCTTTTGGGGGAAATGTCCTGCTAGGATGACATGCCAACCATGAGGGATGGAAAGAGAGAGAATGAGTGCCCACGCCATGGCAGGTAAGAATGCCACGACAAACAAACAAACAAAATAGTACGACTTCATCGGGTGATGTGGAGTGGCGCTGGTTGGGTACCTGACCAATCAGTAATGGTCGGCAAGGACACACGCATCAGACAAAGACGGTTAAAGGCTAAAATAGTAAAAGTCAGCCGCGGCAGGCATTATATAAGGACATTCACTGTGCATGAAACAAAGGGGGGCAGTGGTGGCCTAAACAGAGAGAATCACAATAACTAAGAAAAAGAAAACAAAGAAAGAAAAAACTAGAGAACAGAGAGAAGGAGAGAAAATAGAGAGAACAGAGTGGCAGGCATGTACCAAATAGGTTGATTCCCTCTCCCCCTCTCAAACCCATGTTCTCTGCCATCAGTAAAAGGACCTCTCCGGGCACAGGTCATTTAGGACCGCTCCCTCAAAGCAATTAATTTCTTCCCTGGAGAGATTACTCGCGTTGAGGAAACCTTCTCCTTCTTGGCTTAGACCCCGTAATATACCACGGCAGACTAATATTCATTTTGATTTAACAAGCTTACTACTATTTTCCCTGTATTCATTTCCGTTGCCGTCTTACTAAAATATGTATTTCTTGCAATTATTCATCATTTACTTTTGTCTATATAAGTGAACGAATCTCTTTATCATCTTTGTTATATCTGCCTGCTGTAATCATTTTAAATAGCTCTGCTTGCCATGGGCATATAATCTAATTCGCGGTAAAGCGGGGCGTGGCTTGGGCACAAGCCGGACCAAGGTGGGTTGCAATTAGACCGGTCCCAACTCCTTGATCTAGAATACTTTAGGCCTGGCACGGCAGGAAGTAGTTCAGCCCAAAACTGCATAAAAAGGCCCACCACAATAAGCATTATAGTTATATTTTGAAGCATTCTTGAAAAAAAAAGGGTTATATTTTGAAAGAAAAAAATCCTACAATTCTAAACTTATATAATAATTTAAAGCTAATGTAACATGTTACATGTGTTCCATAGAATGATGGTGTAATTTTTTTTTTTTTAAATTTAAATTCTTGAATATGTTCAAATTAGATAACTTATAGTATATTTTAAAAAAAAGTCTTTTTAATAACATCTTCTCCATTTATATAAAACAATATTATAATTATGTAGTTTAAAAAATCTTTATATTAAATAACGTTTTCACACACACACACATATCACTATGTATTGTTGTTGAATGCAGAAAACATTATATGTTCCATTAAATAAAACTTATAAAAATATAAAATACTTTTAAGTAGTACATGCACTATTTAACTCACAAATTTTACATTATATTTTTATAAAAAATTATATTACATTTTCCTGTGTGTTGTGACTAGTAATTATTAAACTTAAGCTTAAAGTTTAAACTTTTGAAACAAATGACAGTTTATCTCACATCAAACATTAACAAGTTCAATGGGAAGAACATAAGAAATCAATCTCTCTCTAGCGTTTTCTTCCTTGTTTTTTTTTTTTTTTTTTTTTTTTTTTTTTTTTTTTTTAAAGTAAGAATTTTATTAAAAAAGCAAAATGAAACCAAATACTAAGCCCCCGCCTCCGAGGAAATAACTTCGATCAGAAAAATTCAAAGAGGACCAAGAGCCAAACCAGAGCATCCATACACAAAATTCCTTAATGATCAACTTGCTAAGGGCCAGCCATATTGGCTCCTCTATTAACCTAGCTAAATACAAGAAGATCAAGAGGGCCAATAGATTGAAGAGCTTTAGAAACAAAATTGACCAATTTCCATGGGATCCTATCCTTTGGAGCCTTCAAAGTATCAATGCAGAACTGACAGTCACTTTCAACAATCACACTCTTTCTGCTTGCCTAATTGATTATTGGCAATATAGCTTTAGCTTCTGCTTGGACATTGGACAAGGACATTGGTATTCACCTTTTTTGAATGAGCAAACACCAAATTCCCTCTTCAAACTCTAGAAAATACTGCTACACAGGGATAGTTCCCACGGCAGCATTACAATTCAACTTCAAAGTCCCCTGAGCTGGTCTTGGCCACTTGGTACTTCTATGGGAATTGCTGAGTTCATAGCCTCTTCTGATCCCCCAATGGTCTTTGAAAAGTTTATGAAGCCTTTTATAAAATGCTTCCTCCAAAGGAACCAAACCTTCAAACATTACTTGATTTCTAACATTCAAAATGAGGTCAAGCACCAGTTCACTTAACAGTAAGAATTAATCCTTTTGCTCTTTTATCAAGCTGGAATGCTTAACAGTGATGCTATCAATTGTGAAGGAGATTGTATTCGAAGATTATCAATTCTAAGGCTCCAACAGCTTGCGAACCATAAGTTCCAAGCAATTTGGCAATGAGTAAACAGGTGTTAGGTTGTTTCCAATTCAGAACTACAAAGAGGGCAATCTAAATCAAGATTAGAAACATACCTGTTCAGTTTTTTCTTAATTTGGTAGAATATCCAAGGTTATCCTCCATAGATGCATTTTGAGCCTATAATGGAGTTTAGACTTGCATATCTTGCTTATTATAGGATCTTCGATTGCACCAATATCATTTTCCATGAGTGAATTATAAGCAGATTTCACTATAAACTGACCACTTTCTGTTCTTAACCATGCCTACCTGTCCAATTGGCCACGCTGCCACAATGGAAGCTTCAGCATTGCCTTGAAGGACTCCTAATCAAACAGACAATACAACTTTTCTTCATCCCAATCTATTCTTCACAGATTCATCGATCGAGATACTACAATATACTATTTAGCACCTTGATTGCTATGGATTGAAATGAAGCCTAGTTTATTAGAGAGCCAGGGATCCTCCCAAACTAAAATAGAGTCTCCGCTTCCCACTATTTTGTAAGCATCTTTTGCCAATAAACTCTTCACCCCTTCCAAGCTTTTAAAGGTTTAAGAAGCAAAGGGTGTAGAAGGGACTCTCAACCAGTGGGGACAAGTGATAATTTATCATGTTATCAAAGTAGGTTCAAATCTTGTCTCCACCCTACCTTCCGTTTGAAAATTTAAAATTCTGTGTGTTGAGTCCTACTAATTGAAACAGAGTACGAATCTACATGCGAGGGGGATTGTCAAAACACATAGTGATTAATTTAATTAAAGTTCAAATTTTTGAGACAAGTGATAATTTATCACACAGCATTAGTTCAACAAACACTCACAACTTCAATAATAAGAACAACCTAACAAATCAACCTCTTTCCTGTACAAAAGTAACAATGAACTAAATAGTCTTCCTTAAATGATAAATCCAATAAAGCAAAATTAAGTTCAAAATATTGATACCAGTTCCCAGCATAAAAATGCAGTCAGAACTCAGAAGTACAAAGTTCATATCATTTGGTGAAAGTGTTTCCTAGGAATATCACCAATTCGCACCTTGAATTGTCATGACCTAATGCATGACAACAGAATCCATGAATCAAAATCTATGGACAATCAACGACGACTCCAGCACCAGCTCTTCTCCTGACAATTATGCTTCCAACAACCTAGTAGAATCTGTAGTACGAAATAGGAAGAACAAGAACAAGTCTTGGGGTATCATAACCAATAAAACAGAAGAGATCTTTGGGGTACAATAAATAGAATTAAGAACATGGTGTTTCCAACGAAAACATCTAGGGTTCAAATCCCACCACCTCCAACTATCAATGTATCAAAAAAGAAAAGAAAAAAAGAACATGAGCTAAAAATCCATGGAAACTCTAATACTGTCACAAATTGACTTGTTATTATATTATAAACCAAGACTAATGTGGTGAGAGCAGATCCATTTCTCAACGGGTTGGAAGACCACTAGATGTAAGGCTCAAACTCTCGCTTAGAGTAATGTGATAATTGAATCAATGGTGCCCCCAAACGTTGAACTAAACTCTAGGAAATAAGATCAAAAAATATTCATCTAACAATTCCACATGGCTTCAAAAGACAAAGTTTAGCTCCAAACCGGTTTGGAGTAACCTTCTCCAACCCATTACATGGTGATTTATAAGACTATTCATGTGTATTATTTAAACAAGTCACATGACTCATTAAAAAAAGTCATATAAACCACATATGGATGATCTTTTCAATTGTCACATATTGGGTTAAAGGAAGATAGTTCCAGACCGGTCTGGATCTAAACTTTTTTCGCTTCAAAATAGCGTTAGTGTAGAAATAATGCTCAAACCCTACAAACATATTAACTAATCATTAACCTTTAAATAAAGAGAGCTTCTTCCTAAGAGAGAGAGAGAGAGAGAGAGAGAGAGAGAGATAGAACTTTTCTAATTCATTTCAATGAAGGCTTGTATTCTTTAACATTGCAAACATTAATTTTTACTAATTTGAGTGCTATTATATACAGCAATTCCAGACTGTCAATAATTAGAACGGTATTATATCATATTGACTTACTGAAGATGCTATTATGTTGACAGGTTGATAACACTCACCCTGCCCCTCTCAAGAGTCAAGATGAGGAAACTAGAAAATCTGCCTAAAACTATACGGTCAGCAAATTATCTTTGACAGACTCCATTAGGCAACCAAACGTGCCTCCTCACTATCAGGGACAACAATGTCAAGCCTCATCATGGGTACATATTTTCTAGGGATTTGAGCACCAGCCTGCATGCACACTTCAACCACAGCAGGAGCCTTCCCATAAAATCTCCTGAGTGCACCCCTCATCGGGGGCCCTTTTGGGTCTTGAACATGCCAAACATAATTTGGAGGGAAAACTTCATCCACAGTGGCATCCTGCCAACCATGCTTCCCATCTCTCCATTGGTGCTTGAATTCCCCACACAGCTTAGCATTGTGACCCCAAGGACCAACATGAACCTCTGAACAATACCCGCATGCCTTCACAGTGTATTTCTTCATCAACTTCTCCACACCCAATCTAACAATTTCATATGCATCCATTGTCTCTTGCGCAATCCTTGCTACATTTGATGATGTTGGAGGTGGAAACCGTCCACATGCCCCATATGTATCAAGATCAGTGAGTGAATATGAATTTGCAGAGCGCCATGGCTTAGGCTCCTCAACATATCCACCTCGGTCGATCACTCTTTTCCCAATCATTCGAATGGGTGAGGTTCTTCGGCGTGAAGGGTACTCTGGTATATCCAAACCAGCTTGGATGCATAGCTCAACAACAGCTGGAATTCTGTCATATTCAAATCGAGTCTCATGCTTAATACGCCGACCAAAAGGGTCATAGAGATGGTATGACTCGATGGGAACAAGCACGTCATTAATAGAGCCCTTGACCCATGAGTGGAAGCTGTGACGTGATGCACTGGTTTGACCAAGGCAGTTTTGAATGTGGTGTCCAGTCTGGGCCACATGAACTTCAGAGCATTCACTGCAAAAGGGCTAAAACAAATTACACTCCAATATCTAGACCTAACTTACTGCACAAAATTTGCTAATTGAGTTATGAGGAACATATTATGGAATGTGCGCGACATTGAAAGCAATGCCCTCAGAAGCTCAAATATAAATAAAGAGGAAGAACTAAAAAAATACAACTGCAACTGTATCAAAAATACTAAAACTAATATACATTTTTTTTTTGGGGGGGGGGGGGGGATACAATTACCTGCAAGCATACACAGGAATAATGTGCAAGAGCTGTGCAAGGTCTTTAATCAAAACTTTCCAGGCATCTACTACTTCATACGCAACAGGGATCAGATCAGGAACAAGTAATCCATTTTTTGGAGGGTCAAGGGGTTTCTCTATGCCCATTTGTGCAAGTTTCTTGTCTTTTCTTGCAGCCTGCTTGATCTTCTCAAAGGGAATGGCATAGGGTTTCTTCTTGTTCTTGGGTAGTCTCTGTGGAAGATCTACATTCTGTGAAGATGCTTCTTGTTTTTTGAATGATGGAGATTTTTTGGGCCTTTGACTGGCACAAAGGAAGGTGCCCAATATTATGGGTCTACCTTTCTGAAGCTGTTCATGCCCAAACTGCAATAAGAATTAAACTGACATTTGAGATTTTAGAACAACTATTTGCAAACTCAAACTCACAAATATTTTAACAGTTCAACAACATTAAAAGGAAGGACATTTTATAGCATCTTTTTAAAAAAATGTTATTATAAATAAACCGTGGAAGGATAAATGCTATATGCTAATCCCCTAAAACACCTTCCATTTAGAAACCTCAGTTATAGCATTTGTATGGTCCCATATCACCTCAATGCAACAAAGAAGTTTCAAAAGTATAAATTAGACTATTTCAATTGACTCATCAAGACCCTAAAGGTGGCAAACAAAAACACATAATAGACAAATCATTTCCTACACACATTAGTAGATTGATTTCTATTCGTTTACAAATAGAAATTAAACAAAAAAAAAAGGTACATCAATGAGAGAATTTACACCTTCAAACCAAGAGTATATGACCTTAAAGCTGATAATTGTGGTCTCTTGAACTCCGCTATGCCCAGGCAAACACCTGCAAAGTGGTAGCCAAATCAATATGGATTTGTGACGAGATTACCCTATAACTAGGGCATTTATTGTCTTGCCTTTTTGTGGCATGTCGGATTCCACAGTGTAAATTATTTTTTTAATAAATATTCTACAGTGTAAATTCAAGTTTAAATACTTGCTTGATTATGATATTATAGAGTCAGGAAAGTCATCTTTTATGTCGTAGACTGCACCCATGTGAGCATTTGTGTAAGAGTAAAAATAGTATACAAACTAAAAAGAAATAAGACGACTAGTAAGTTCACCCTTCTGAGATGGATCCCATAATGCAGATGATACAGGTAGCAGCTTCAAGACCATTTATCTATGTTTGTATCCTGTGTGATCGCTGAGTCCCTGCTGACATCAATATACTTGAGTTGATATTTGACTAATGCAAATGATGTTCTTCTCCCCCACCATAAAAATAGAATTATTTTAGGTCAAAGTACACCATTTGGTCCCTAAACTTTAGCTGATAAACGATTTTAGTCCTTGAAATTTCAAGTGATTGCTTTAAGTCCCTTAGATAATGTGGCCAAAGTAAAATCTAACATGTCATTACTCTCTTAGATATATTAGGGACTAAAAGCGATCACTTTAAATTCGTTACCAACTAAAAGCGATCGCTCTAAACTTTAAGGACTAAAATAGCTCATGGGTAGTTTACGGACCAACACTGTATTTTGCCCATTATTTTATATATTATCTTCTAGAAATTGATTTTTTCTTTTAAAAGAGGAAATTTTTTTTGATAGGGAAATTAAAATAGCCATTTTTTATCAGCGACAATGAGCTCTGGCACTTCCTCTTCCCACAAGAATGAAGGAAGAGTGAAGTCATGGTTCAAGACCAAATGGGTAATATAGGAGAGTTACTTTTTTTTTTTTTCTCTAACAGGTTTCTTCTTTCTAGAAAGAATTGGTTGAGTCATTTATACAAACAGATGGTGTGCTTTAGTATACAAACTACAAACCATCTCCTTGATAACATTATTAAGATGAATCATACTTGGGTACTAATTCTATGAGACTTTTCCTCAGACACGTGGTGTGCAATTCCGAATAAGAAATCCATGCAAAAGTATGAATGAAAAAGAGAGATTTTTGGGTATTGGGTCCATCCAATTCTTAACAAATGACATATTTACATGCTTCGGAGTTCAGTGTACCAAGTATAAATTTGAGTACAGACTATAGAGAGAGAGAGAGAGAGAGAGAGAGAGAGAGAGAGAGAGAGCATACCAAGCGGCTAAAGCTAACAACCGTGAAGTGGAAGTCTCTGGTTTGATTCTCTTGAAGTCTTAGCAGCGAGTGAGTGAGCTGCGTAGATAATAGAACGATTCTTATTAGTTCACTTCAATGTTCAAATCATGCGAGCACGCAAAGGGATCTCAGCTGCTCAGCTCAACCAAGTTACCAAAAAAAGATAAAAACGGAAAAGAAAGTAGTATCTCGTGGCTAAAGATAACACTTGCAGTATTCAGATTGCTTTTTTTTTTTTTTTTTTTTTTTTTTTTTTTTTTTTTTTTTAATTTCAGATATTTAAAAAAAAAATCTGTATCCAATTTTTGAAAACAAAAGAAAATTTGTTCCTTTACACTTTTTTTTTTTTTTTTTATATAGTTTCTCTCCAAATTAACTTTTAAACTTTTTCTATATTTTTTTATATATCAATTTTGAAAATTTAATTATTAAATTACATATACTGATTATATCTGCTTACATAATTGTAAGAAAGTCAAAGAAAATAATTATATCATCACATATTTAAATTTTAAGTTTTGTGGTAGAAAATTATGCTTAAAAAATAAGTTTATTAATTGAACTGTAAATAACTTTTGATTTGAACGAAATTTGATATACGTGTTAAGAACATAAAGAACATACAATCTAATAGTTAGCTTTTCAAAATCACATCTAGTTTGGAGAGAAATCTTATCATTTTTTTTTCCTTGATTTTTTACATTTAAAATTTTTTATTCTGGCTTTTCATTTTTTTATTATGATTTCATATTGGATCTATTTTTGTTAGTAATCTTTTTGATAATTCGATTACAACAGGGACAGGGCTTTTAAACTATGAAGGTCTTGGAAAGATTAGGAAGTACTAAGTAGTTGAGCTATGAGGCTCTTGGCATTTCGTTAGTAATCTAATCTAGTTGTTAAATGCCTTTCATGTTTAACTCTTTCAAAAAATAGTACCTCTAAAATGTTGTGAAATAGAAGAATTTCATTATTGTAATGAGAAAATCATATTATGGATGAGAATATTATGAACATAAATGGACCGCAACAAAAATAGAATCAAACATTAAAGACCAGAATAAAATTTTAAAACATATATGGCCAAAATTAAAAAAATTCTAAGTTTAAATGTAATTTAGTCTACAATCACCCTTGCAAGCTGCAATTGAGACGTTGCTAAGTAATGAAATATTAAGGTGCTAGTGGTGTCAACAAAATTGACTCAATGTTACTTGGTTTCGTATTTTATAATTTTCAGTAGCTTATTTGCATTATTTATTTTAGTCAAAAGATAAAGTTTTTGGTAGCTTTTTTGCTAAATATGTGACAAAAAGCTAGTTCAATTTATATTTTCAAAAATGTTACGTACCAAAAAAAAAAAAAATTACCAAAAAAATTATAACATAATAATCAATAAGGATTCCTAGTAGGTAAGCAACAATATGGAGCAAGAGTATTCACATCTGTTTTGCTAAAAATTTAGCACAGTATGCTAAAAAATTTAGTATTTAGCACACCAAAAAACTATTTTATTTATTTTAGTATATCAGTTAACAAGATACCTTACATTCCATACCCTATTCTTATACCATTTCATTTAAATATTTTTTTTTATTCTTTATTAGTATTTCTTTATGCTTGGAAGAGAGAGAACATTGAATTGAGAACAATTTTTTAATGTTTAGTGTAGCAACAAGCAAAAGCAAATGTAGCTATGGCCCACCAGGTGTAGATCTTTTTTAGTATTTGGGGAGCTAATGAATGCTCTTAAAGACCATTACAGCATAATGAGGGAACATAAAAGGCAAGGGCCCCAACTTAAAGAGAAGCTTCAAACATTATCTTAGTGGCTTACTAGTTACTAGTGATTAGCAAGTAGTGATGAAGACATTGAAGTGCAACAAATAGCAGGCATGCGTTGTGGCTGGAATTTCGGCTAGAGTGACAAATGTTACACTAGAGGGGTCCAACAATACATCCTCAAACACTTCATGTCCATGTCCACCTCCCTATGTCTCTCTCCATTGGGTCACATTCTTGAAGAAATAGGTTCTGATAAGGAAGCATTCCAATCCATTTATTGGGCCATGAAGTCTAGATCTATCAGTAAAGCTCTTAGGCAAGATTTGCTCAATGTAATTCCATAGATAGGACAGAACTTGGCATAATGAACTTCTTATTATGCGTGTTCCCTCTTACCCATTCCATTCACTCCCACTTAAACTCCCAAACAAGGGAATGAATTTTCTATTCTGTCTATTAAAACTCCTAAACAAGGGAAGGGAAGAATATTATAAAATTATTCTTTTCATTCCTTTCCTTTCCATTCCATTCCATCCTTCCAAATGAGGCCTTAGAGATGTGCGAAATTGATTAACATATTATGGGAATGTCATGTTAATTAAGAATTTTATCACAAAGTATTTTTTTAAAGAATTTTTTTATATTTAATTTAGTCATTTGTGGATTTTTTTTGGCTTTGTCATTGTATGCTAGCTTCCCCAGATCCAAAGTTCTAGCTCTATCTTGGTGGTGGTGGTGTAATTAGTTGCAATCTAGCAGTGGTTGTCGTTGTCATGAATTGCCACACTTGAAGGTCGCATATTAGAGATTTGGGTTTTCTATCTTACCGCCACCAACTTTCATATCAGAGACTAGCTTGGTTTGGTTTTTGTGGTGGCAAATTTGGGTGTTTAAAGGTTGATTTTATAAGAAAAAAACAACCCATATCCATCCATACACACTTGCATCCTCATGAGCCAGCTCTTATATCAATTATTTTGATCTCATTACTATTTGGTAGTTGACCTTTGTTTTTCATCAATCCTAGTCCAGCATATAATCTGGGTCTAGATTAGGAGAAAATTTTCGTTTAGTAGATCATCCATTGATCATTTCAACAAGGGATATTACACAAAGCATGAAATTATAACACAATAAGAAGAAATGCCAAATCTCATGCTTAATCCAAGCAAAATTATTGATAAGCTAAGAATGTATTGACCCCTTGTGATGAATTAACCAATTAATTATCCAAGTTAATTAATTAATTCAATTAGCATGCAATACGCGTGGTAGCACAAACAAATCATCAATTAAGTTAATATGCAGCTTAAAATAAAGTTGATATGGTGATTTGTTTACAAATGGGGAAAACCTCTAAAGCAAAAACCCCACCGGGTGATTTTAAGGTCACCACTCCCGAGAATCCACTATTATCACAACAAGCGGTTACAAATAAAGGAATCCTAGTACCTCATACCAACCTATAGTTGAACTCTTACCCCAATACACAATTGGACTTGTTCAGTGGTAACAATCTCTCCTTTCCAATGCACGGCTCCCAGTACGTGACTAACCAATCGATGCACGGATCCAAGTATGTGACTAACCACCAACTTGAGAAGGATGTTGGCTGCAAAGTTCTTCAGTTCATCAACATGATGAAGATCACAAAGTTTCTTGGTTACAAAACCCTATGACGTACAAACGCAGCAGCCTCTTTAAGAGAAAGATGAACTAGGGCATATGTCTCTGGTCACAATATGCTTGTGAAAAACCTTTGTATCAAGTTGCACTAACTTGCATCTCTTGTGACGACCCTTAAAATCATTCTTATATATGTTTAGGGTTGAGAGAAAAGAAAGCCTAAACATGTATACACGGATACATGTGAGATCAGATCTGAAAAACTGATTTTCGTAAATCTCGATAGATAGGTTATCTATCGAGCAGTTTTCGAGCATCAAGCTAAAGATTCCTTTTAAACCTCGATAGATGCTATTTATCGAGATAGCTGTCGAGCTTTAAAATACAACACTTCTTTACTTGATTCTTGGACAGATTTGCATGATTTTAATACTTGGACTTGAACTCTTGTTCCTTAAAGTATTAAACACATCCTAGATCTACCCAATTACAAGTAAAGTACGTTTTGTTATAGGATTAGCCAATTCTAAATGACATATGTTCTTAACATGATGCATATATGTCCTAACAATTATCTCTCAGTAGTTTCATGCCCCTGTAGTTTGAAAAAAGTTTGTTAGTTCACCATTTTATACATGGAAAACGATAATAGGAAATTCATAGGTTTAAATAAGGTGAAAATTTTTGTTTAGCATTTTGATCATGAATAAGAAAATTTATAACTATTTGTTTTAAATATACAACATATAAATTACAAAGTTTAAAAACATAAACATAATAATTTTATAGGCTAAATTACAAATTACAACATTTAATTTTGGCTAAAATTGAAATCAATTCAATGACTTTAATTTCAGTTAGTTTAATCCTCTTTTATTTTTTTTATTTTTTTTAAATTTCAATTGTTTATTGCTCCTATTAATTTTTGTTGTGATTGTTGTTAAGTGCCCAGGACAATGTAGTTATGTTTTTTAAAAAATTTCTTACATTAAAAATTTCAAAAAATTAATAATAAATATTTTTTGAAATGGGCATTATAATATTGCACAACTCCATGTTATGAAAGAATGAAAAATTCAGATTATTTTTCATATTTGTTTTGGAGTTTATGGACATCTTGTTCTGTGTTTTCCTTATTGATAGATTAGGTCCATTCGCATTGAAATTGTATATTATTTCAAGCCTACTAAGAGGCTGAGCCATAAAAAATACAAAATAAGGTCATTATTTTTATATAAATCTCCATTATTGACAAAGTTAGCTTATATATATATTTATATAAGTATAATTTTTATTATTATTTAGGTTTGTGCTTAATGGCATTTTATTTTCAATATTTAAATGTTATGTTGTTGTCTTTTATCATTAGATGCTTAATTAAATTCTAACAAATTATGTTCACTTTTTTTTATACCATTTTAAAAATCTTAAAGGATTAGGATTATGTAAATATGAAGAACCATTTTTTAATTAAAATATTTAAAATAAAAACTTTATAAACATAAACATAAACATTTAAACATAAACATAAACATTCAAATTTATCCATTAGAGTATAGAATTTCTTTACTACTCTTGGGGTTGCTAGGTACAAATGTAAAGTGAGGAAAACACTATTTGTTAGTTTAGAGATAATAAAATGGTAGCTTACTTGTAGCAAGGGAAAACACTATGTATACAATTCTTAT
Organism: Lithocarpus polystachyus; assembly: GCA_033629205.1. Classification (NCBI taxonomy): domain Eukaryota; kingdom Viridiplantae; phylum Streptophyta; class Magnoliopsida; order Fagales; family Fagaceae; genus Lithocarpus; species Lithocarpus polystachyus. The sequence continues at coordinate 81,557,579 of CM066166.1, forward strand.
TGTCCTATGCATATATATAGTCCAAAGGTAGTGCTATGTTTTGGGTATTGCCCTTGCTTTCAATAAAATAGAATAGCTTGGTTTGGTTTTTGCGGTGGTAGATTTGGGTGTTTAAAGGTTGATTTTTTTGTGGGTTTATGTTGATATTTGGTTTGATTTGTCAGGTGGATACAGTGGTTGATTTGGATTTTGATTGATATTTGGTAAGAGAAAAAAATAATGTTTAAATGAGTTAGGGATAGAGTATTGAGGTTGATGCAGTTGTCTGTTAATAGTAAATTAGTGAAAGTAACAAAAAAGACCAAATTTCACTTAAAAGTGTGGCGAGGGCTGTGGGGTTGTTGTGAATGCTCTAATTATTGTAAATTCTTGGGTCATAATTTGAGCTTGAATGCCTGAGTTCAAGTTAACATATTTATTTTATTTTTATAGAATTGAGTTCAAGTTAACTCAATTTGTATAGTTATGCCATTGGTTCAAATCCTATCAGTAATAATAATAACAAAAACAACAGCATGAGTAAACCTTTCAATAATTAAATTTTTTTTTTTTTTTTTGTAATTAAAATGGACAACCATTCAATATTTTGTTAGTATTTGAGAAGTAATCTTAACCAAGTAGCTTTAGCTTTGTTTGCATCCAGTACTCCAATACATTGGACTCGACCATGACCAAGTAATGTGTTGGCCACATACTCGTCCAATTTACTAGAGTACTAAGCAAAAGCTGTCCCCTATCAAAGGTGCTCTTGCTTTTATGACACAAATTATTTTCATGTATTGCCAAAACTTATTAAATAGTGGGACCGGTATGCACCCCTAGTGATAATGGCACGATGGTACCAAAAATGTTTCATACAAGGCCATAATGATATTTTGTAAGATACTAATTGTTGGCATAAATTATTTGTCTATGGCTATTTGCATTATAAAATAGTACAATTATAATTTCATACTAGGACATGCCCATGAATTGAAAACGACAAACTTATTGAGGAAGGACCTGTAAGGCTATAACAATCGCTTGCAATTTTTTGCAATTGAATGCTGGCATTTGCATTGGAAGTATTTACCAAGTTGGCTTGTATGCATGGTTTTGAAATCCGGACCGTTCAATGAACCATAAAAGGGAGAGGTTTAAAGTTTTTGAGGTTGGATCGAGGTCGAACCAAGGTTAAACTGAGGTCGAACCGGGGTTGAACCATGATGACATTATAATTAATTTAATAATTATATTAAATAAAAGGTATTTTAAATATATAAATAGTTGCAAAATTGACTAAAAATATCTAAAAATAATTGAAACAGAATTTAATATGAAATTTATTGATATTATAAGGTTAATATAAAATAGTACAACATAAATAAGCATTAAAAAAATATTTCATAATAATCCTACAAGTCTAAATTATTTTGATTAAATAAAAAAAAATACTTTTGATTATTTTAGAAAATTCAGATGCAAATGCATTATTCTTTAATCAAAATTGAATTAATCAAAGGATATAAATTTAGTAATATTTAATAAATTGAGAGAGATGTGATAGAATAAGTTGAAAAATTAAAATTGACATAAATCTATAATAAATATAATACAATTCATAGTTGTTCACATGCAACATGTGTGGTGCGTTGGTCATGATGTTGGACTTGATTCTTAAATAAGGCATAGGTCTTAAGTTCTAAACTCCAAGTCAACTCTTTGACCAGTTAAACTAGCCCACGGTTTGGCCAGTTTTTCGGGTTGAACCCCGGTTCAACAGGTTCACTCAAAATATTTAAATGCCCAACTTTCACATTTAAAAAACCGGAGTTGTGATCAGTTCATGGGTAACATGCATCACTTGATTTGACTGGCTGTTCTGGTCTGATTCTAATAACCTTGCCTGTATGTGGCAACTACAATAAAATTTAAGTTTCTTGTTGGATGCCCGACTTTCACATATAAAAAACTAGAGTTGTGATTGGTTCATGGTAACCTGGTTTGACTGGCCGGCCTGGTCCAGTTCTGATAACCTTGCCTGTATGTGGAAACTACAATAAAATTTAAGTTTCTTGTTGCATGCTTGACTTCTAATTTCCACATGTGATAATGATTTAGAATTTTATACCGTCTATGAATAGATGTGTTTTTCACATGGTACACACATATTGTTTTACACAATTTTATGCACAGTCCAACAAATAACTTAGTCGGTGAATTAAAGTTGGGATTTCCAGCTATGATTTTCAAGTGACTATAAAGTTACGGTTTTGGTTGTTTTTTGAACTGTGTAATATTGTATAAAACTATTTGTGTTCAACAAGTATTACTCTTGGTAGTTAATTGTCAATTACTCAACCTCGTCTCTCCTAAAAGTTTTGTATTTTCTCAATTTCATATAGATTCATTTCATGATTTATCTTAAATATTACAAATTTAAAAGTATGAACGTTAATTAAAAAAATAAAATTTTAATCATGAAATAAAAATGTAGCAGAAAACAAAAACATTCAATACAATTATAAAAAAATAAAACACATTTAGTATCAAATATGAAATGTCTTTATTATAACATTGCAACTAATTCATTGTAGAGAGGGAAATTCCCAACCTATCACAAGCTAACACATCATATTACCAAGTCCACAAAATACGGCCAATTACAAGCGCCAAGTACTGTTACTAGGTTTTGCTATCACTACTAAGAGGCATTATCCTCGTTTCATATTACAATAAAAGAAGGTACACTTACAGATGTTGAAGCAACCAATGAAGAGGTCGTTGAAGCTCCCCTAGCCTAGAAATTTAGTCCTCTACAGTCACATACAGATCTTAATTGACTATAATTTCTCAAACTAAGAGGTGACAAATAGTTTAGAGACGACAACACAAATTTCACAAAGACCTTTCAAATCCTTATTCCTAGTGGTGAGTGGAGAATGGGTTCCCTTAAAAGCGGCCTGGCAGTCATTAGCAGCAACAGATGCAGTACATGAATAGTTAGCCAAAGAGTTGTAGGTCTCAGTATCCAAGTCTCCGTAGGCCACTGCAAGCTTTGAAACAGCCTTGGTGTAATCTCTAGCACACCTTAGGAGAAGTGACCTTTGGCTTGTGTGGCATTCTTATTAAGCAGCTTAGCTATGTGCTCTTGAGTACTGGTGGCATTGAGATATGCTGGGCCAAATATAATGTAGGCTAGCTCCTGGGGTGTTTGGATTGGCATATAGAGACTCAACACAGAAGGTGTAATTGGAGGTTTGGTTACATACTCTGTTCACAAGATTGGATGGCTGGATAGTAGTAGTAGTAGCATTGGTGGGATGGATGAAGAAGGAGATAGACAACAACAATGAGAGACAGAGAGAAGAATATGTAACCACATTCATTTTTGGATTCTTGAAGATGAATGAAGTAGGATCAATGTGCTCTATTTTGCCCAGCCATGTTAGTATTTATAACTTTAGCGTTACTTGAGTAACTATATGAGTAATTTGAACCACAGAGCCAATCAAGGATTGATAAATCTGAGTTGTTATTTCTTTGATTCTTCTTACAATATGAGAAAATTAGAGAATACTCTTGGAATACATAAAGTACTCTCCTTTCTTATATAGATAATAGGTTTCACTAAAAATATGCATTTATTGTACTTACGGAATCTAATACATGTATTTATCATATGGAGCAAAAGTACATAATAAAGTTGCTAAGATGTTAGCAGATTTTTCTTTAGGTATGGGTCGGGGCTCCTCAGATTTGGTTAAAGGAATGCCACCTATTATTTAGTCCTTGTAGTATTAAATCTCAATTTTTATGAAATAGCTATCGTTCCCTTAACTAAATATATAAAGCTAAGAAATTCTCTCTCTCTAAGTGTAGGTCTTACTTTTTTTTTTTTTTTGAAGGATTGTTATCGGTATAACTTCAAGAATTGATTTATACAAGTTCCAAGTATTGAAATCCATGGGGTATTAGGTTTGGTTCAAAACTTCTCTAATGCACTGCCATTCATATGGCACTTGCAAAACTCATAACTCGAACCTTTTCCCCCTTAGACTCCCAAGCATTTTGTGCATGGGGAGGAGCAAATTAAGCTACAATTCTCTTGGCTTTTAACATTTTACATTATTCCTTTTTATTCAACTGAGATTAAAAATTGAATTTTAATCAGAATATTTGATGGTCCCTGATATTCTACTTCCATGCCATTATTTGGTCCTCCTTAAAAATTGTACAAAATGATCTCTTTATTGATTAATGAAAGTTGATTTAATTTTTTTTTTGAGAAGTTGATTTATTTATTTACTTTCTAATCGCATGTATGAAGTTATATGGTGTCCTTTAAAATTTTAAATAATATGGTAGTCTGTGCACTATTGGATCCAAAAAAAAAAAAAAAAAATCTTAATTATAAAATGAAAAGTATCATCTTCTTTGCAAATAGATTACTATTGAACTTATCAATAAAATTTGCGGTTATCAATAAAAATTATTTCCTTTTTTGGTTCCTTGAGTGTGTGTATATGTGTGTGTGTGTGTGTGTGTGTGTGTGTGTGTGTGTGTATATCTACTTATCACAATTTTAAGATATTTTTGTATGTTCATACAATGATGATAGACAAGATTAGAAGAGCCAAAGACAAGAACATTGGATACGACAAAAGTAAGTAAAATATGATCTTTAAATTGACATATATCCAAACTATATGACAAAAATAAGTAAATTATGATCTTTAAATTTTGAAATTTGTTCATAACCAAGCACTCAAATATTATGTTAAAGAAAAAAATTGACAAATGTTCGAACTATATCTATGCTCAGTGAATTTTTATTTTTCAATATTTTTATTTTATGTTGCATTTTTTTCATAAAATGATTAGTTAATTATACCATATCATGTTTATTGTTCATATAAAAATTTAAAAATCCTAAAGGGTTATAAATGTAGAATATTAGGAACCATTTATTTTGAATACAACATTAAAATAAATATTTATAAACATAAACATAAACATTATTATTTTTATAGGCTATATTACAAATTACACTAGTTTATTTTGACTAAAATTGAATTCAATTAAGTGACTTTAATTTAGGTCAATTCAGTCCTCTTGCTATTATCTTCATTCAATTAGTCCTCTTGTCAATTTTTGTTAAGTGATTGAGAAAAACGTTGTTATAATTAGATTTTTTTTATATTTAAATTTTTTACATTAAAAAAAATTCAAAAAATTAAATTTTTTTTTTCTTTTTCTAAAATGGCATCAAAGTATTGCACGACTCCCTGTTGTGAAGAAGAAAAGCTTAGATTGCCAATCACGTTTATAATACTTGTTTTGGAATGTGAGAGCACCTTGGTAGGATTTTTATTTGTCGATAGACTACAAATTTATATCTAATAATTGCATGCAAATATATTATATATGAATAACGCATGTGAGAATCAATTGAAACGTATTATTACAGTATGAATTGATGAACGTATATTATATATGAATAACGCATGTGAGAATCAATTGAAACGTATTATTATAGTATGAATTGATGAACTATGAAACCTTCCATTACAGTCTGAATTGATGAACATTATGTAGGAGGCACAACCTTACACCTCTAACATCTTTAAACTTCAAAATATTCAGGTTTTATTATTATTATTTTTTATTATTTTTTTAAAGTTGCATGGTGTATGACGAGGCCAAGACACTGTGAAAGCAAAGCATATATAAAAACTAGACTTAACTTTTTAGCAATAAAAAAAATCAGTCATTATTGTCATTTCAATCTTCGTTATTGTCAAAGTTAGCTTATATATATATATATATATATATTTATATTTATATAAGCATAATATTTTTTATTATTTAGTTTTGTGCTTAATGGAATTTTATTTTGCAATATTACAATTTTGTGTTGTTGCTTTTTTTTTTTTCCCATAAGATGCTTAATTAGTTATAACAAATAATGTTTATTGTTCACATACCAATTTCAAAATCTTGGAGGGTTACGAATTTAAAAAAATTAAGAACTATTTGTTCTACATACATTAATTAAATAAAACATTTATAAACATAAAAATAAACATATACTTTATTATATTTTATAGGCTAAATTTCACATTACAAAATTTAATTTTGACTAAAATTGAATTCAATTATGTGACTTTAATTTTGGTTAATTCAGTCTTTTAACTTTTAACTTCATTCAATTTAGTCTTCCATCTATTTTTCATTAAGTGACTGCCATTAAGTTGCCAAAACAATGCTGTTTTGATTTTGATTTTTAAAATTTTTTTGTACGTTAAAATTTTTGTGAAGTTTATAAAAAAATTCTTTGAAATTGACATCCATATATTGCACGGCTCAGTTTTGTGAAAGAATGATAATCATATTTGATAGGTTAGGCAGAAAACACATTTCTCATGCTTGTGCTTTGGTATGTGTGCGATATGGGATCGTTAATGTGGTTGTGTTCTTTTTGATAAGTTAGGCAGAAAACACTTTTTTACGTTTCAATTGCACATATAGTTATATATTCTTATCCAGTTTCTTTTGTGTGTGTGAAGCTATGTATAAATTTAAAATAGATTTATTTTCATAGTTTAATTTTATATTTTACAAATGGGTCGTTTATATGTTTACACCATTTCAAATGATGTAAGTTTACATGCATCATTATGTGGCTGAGCAGGTGACACGCCACCTCAACAAAAACTAGACACCTTACCCACAATCTCAGTAATTTTAAGATAGTCAACAACTCCTACATTTATAGCATATTCTTGTAACCAAACAAAGATCTAAACTTAAAAGCAAAGAAAAAAACAAAAAATCCATGTAAGTTTCAGGGAAATATGAAATGGGTAAGAAAATTTCTTGGAACATTCGCGAATGCAATTTAAAGATCCAAACTTAAAAAAAAAAAAAAAATTCATGTGAGATTCAGATGGGTAAGAACCTTTCTTGGCCAGTAGTGTCCCAAATTTGAGCCTTGAGAACCTTTTCATTGACACAAATATGGATCCTATTTGAAGACTTAGGGTCTGTTTGGTTGGAGGAGTAAAAAAGTGAGAGGATGGAAAATTGTGAAAGGATGAAAAAGTGGGAGGATGGAAAATATTTAGTTTTCCCTCTTGTGTGTTCGGTTGGGGGAGTGGAAAAGTGAAAGGATGGAAAACTCTTGTGTTCGGTTGGAGAGAAAAAGGAAAGGATGGAAAATGTAATTTATATAAATTGACTATTATACCCTTGTTACATAATATGTAAGAAATATATTTATTTTTAATCATTAAATAATATAAAATTTATCACATTATATATATAAAGTTGAAAAGAAAAGAAAAAAAAAATCATTGTTCAGTAAAGTTGAAAAGAAAAGAAAAAAACAAAAAATCATTGTTCAGTAACGTTGAAAAAAAAAAAAGAAAAAGAAAAAGAAAAAAAACACCAACGTTAACAACAACGTTGTTGTTGTTAATGTTGAAAAGAAAAGAAAAGAAAAGAAAAAAAAAACTTTCAGGTCAACGTTGAAAGAAAAAGAAAAAAAAAAAAAGAAAAAAGAAAAAAAAAAACGTTGAAAAAAATAGGTAGAAAGATGGTATTTTTGTAAAAGTGCTACTATAGAACTTTTCTCTCAAGATTTTCCTTCCGATTTGGAAGGAACAAAAAGTGGGCCCGGAGAGAAAACTTTCTCTCGAGTTTTCCATCCTCTCTATTTTCCTTCCCCAAACGAACGCACCCTTAGATTCAAGGCTAAAATCGTTCTTCATGAACCTTTACAACAGGTATGATTTGCACACACCGGAGTCCCCAATTTATATATATATATATATATATATATATTTGGTTATTTTTTAAAGTAATGGTAGTTCATTATAGTTTTTTTGGATAGAGAGGAAGTAGAGGGGAGTAAAGTAGAGGGAGGGAGAGCAAGTTAAATTACTTTGTTTGGATGTTTTTTAGGGGAGGAGGGGGAGGAATTTGGAGGGGTTTAGAGGGGTTCTAACTACTTCTAACCCCTCATTTTTTATTTTCCCAAATTAGAAAGATTTGGAGGGAGAGTAGATAATAGATATGCTTGACCAAATAAATTACCAAATTTACCCTTATCATATTAACAAAATTTCAAATTATGAAAAGACTAATTATTCCCCTCCCCCTTACTATATTTTAAAAACATTCAAAGAAGATAGAGGATAACCATTCTTCTCTACTCTCCTTTCCCTCCAAACTTCCAAACATAGCATAAGTTAAGATTTTTGTTTTGGTCATTCACAAATGAATCTTAACCACTTATTATTATAAAATTTTTACTTTGAAATAAGTTTAGCCAAAACTTGATTTGGGTTTTTTTTTTTCTAAACACCTATTTCTTATCTCTCTTTTATCTCTCTAAATTCTCAAGGTTTCTTCTTTTGTTAATTTCATCCATCTCTACATAACAACCCAAAAGTTTATGGCTAAGCAAATGGACATTGAATTCAAAAACAAATTCTCAAGATAAATGCATATTGTGCAAGCGTGTAAGAGACTATTGGGCTGGACTCTCACTTGGGCTTACAATTTATATGTGAGGTGGGTTTAGAATTTCCTACAATGGGTGGCTCACTGCACTGAGGCCCAAAGACAACTTTCTTGCTCCTCGGCTAATTCATTCTTTCATTAATTCCCCTTCCCCCTTTCTCCTCTTGTTCTCCTCCCCCAAAATCCTCCCCTCTCCTTCATGGCTTTCTCTTATTTATAGGCTCCATTGGGTGGAGGTATTATGATTGCTCTGGTCGATAATGGAAAAAAGGGTCCAATGTCGTCGTTGCTAAGTGGGAATTTGGTAGTAGAGTGGCAAGAGTGGCATCGGAACTTGCCCATTGCTATTGGTAGTATGTCCGGTAACGACTTCCTTAGTGCTTTGCCAGTCAAATCAAACAGAGAGCTCATTTAAGACCAAATCTTCTCAGGGATGCTCATTACCATACAACGGCCAGCCCGATCAGACGACCATGTGAAAATGATGGGATTGTGAGCAACGGAGCTCTTGCCGGTCATGGCAGAGCTCAACTTCTAGGCAATCGTTAATGTCCGGCTAGGCCCAGATTTAAATGGGCTGACTGGTCTTATGAAATTGTGTGGGCCATATACATGAAGCCTAATAGAGGGTTAGGGCCAGACCGTACACACACACACACACACATATATATATATATATATTTACTTATTATTAAAAAATTATCCTTTTATCTTTCTGAATTATGAACACAATTTAATCTATAAATTTCTTCAACACATCCATTCAATATATATATATATATATATATATCTATTATAATAAATACTACTATTGTACACTTTTTTTTTTAGAATGAACTTGTAGTATATTTATTAGGATATGACCAAATTGACTAAATCATTTTGAAAAATGGAAAACAAAGGTGGTAAAACATCCTCCATTCACACTATATAGTGAAAGACATTAATAGAATGTCTAGCTAAACTATAGACTAATTTATTGCCATCTCTTCTGCAACGAGAGTATAGCAATTTGGAATACAGGCCAGATTAAACAAAGGCATCTTGAATGAGAGGTTCCACCAAAGCAATAGTGTGACCACCTGCCTTCAAAGCTGTAATGATAAGCTCGGAGTCTCCCTTAAGCACAACTTTACCAATACCAGTTTCCACATCAAATTCGAGGGCTTGGGCCGCAGCAAGGACTTCAATTTTGAGTGGTTGAAACGCATGGGAGAGTTGTTGGGCAAGGGAAGCAATTACCAGTCCTTGATGATCTCGAATAACTACTCCTATGCTGTTCTTATTGTCATTCTTAAAGACAGCTTCATCAAAATTTATCTTGAACATGCTGGGATTCAGAGGCTTCCAGGTCATTCTTAGTCTTGGCAACACTGGTGGCTTCGGTGGAAGGGCTACAAGGAATTCATCCAGTTTTTCTTTGGCCTTAGGTCAAGCTAGTCAAAATTGCACTGAGGGATGCAGAGTTGAACTTGGTTTCTTTGATGCCAGATTCCCAAAATTGTCATCGCGAAGAGCTCTAAGTTGGCATGGTTTTTGAGTATCCAAGACAATAGTTCTTTGAAGTTTATAAAGCTGGTGTTGAGACAAAAACTCTACTCACCTGAGGATGACCATACAATGTTGAGTTCTTTGCATGACCATAATGCGTGAATTGGAGTTTCCACCTCGCTAGAGCAGTGTTCACACAATGCGTTGTCAATGATATGGCGTCTCATCAAATTCGCTTTTGTAGGGATCGAATTGTGGCAGGCTCTCCATATGTAATCTCTAGGTTTTGTTTGGGATCCACAAAGCCCAGATACTTTCTAGAAACTTCCCTCATCTGTTTGTGCATCATTATCTTCAACCCTATCAAACTCATTCTTCAAGAACTTGTATCTAGATTTGCAGGAGTATTTCCCACTCTGTGTCCATGGCTAGTACAAAGCATCCTCGGTGTAGTGTCGTGATAGAGATAAGCTCTTGATGAGCTCGGCTTCGTGGTGAACAAATAGCCCGTCGATCATTCTGGTGTTCCGGGTCTGTGACTGAGCATCAATTAATAAATACACAGTGGCTTCCTCCAAGCCATCTAACACTGGGGATGACACACAGATTGGGTACTTGATTGTGACCATGAGAGTTGCCATATTTTGACTGAATGGCCATCACCTATTCTCTAACAAGCGCCTTGATTAATCACATCATGACCATTGAGTATGCTCTTCCAAGCAGATAAGATATTTGTTGAATTGGAGGCCTCCATAATTTGTGCAGTTTGGGAAGAAACAGGCCTTGAAGACTTTTTAGAATAACGAACTTCTATCTTGCAATAAACGCCATGCTTGCTTGGCTAAAAGAGTCATTGTAGAAGGATAAGTCACGAAAGCCCATTCCTCCCGCCACTTTGGATTGGGTCATTTCATCCCATTTTAGCCAATCACTACAAAAAACACGTTTTTAGGCTGCGTTTTTTAAAAACGCAACTTCAGGGGGTAATTTGAGTTGCGTTTTAAAAATTGCAGCTCCACCCTTGACATAGAGCCGCGATTTTACAAATGTTGCCCCAAACCAGCTTTGAAGCTGCGATTTCTGATGCTAAGGCTGCGTTTAGACCCATCCTGAGATTTTTTTTTTTTCAATGTATCCGTGAGCTGCGATGAATAATCGCAGCTTAAACATTTATAGAGCTGCGTTTGATAACGCAGCTCCAGACATGTTTAAACTGCGTTTAATCAACGTAGCTCCAGGTTTGATATAAATTGAAAAGAACCCCCAAATCATTTGAAAAACACTCTCAGCTCACTCTTTACCTAGCTCCCGATCCCTAATCTCGCCGCCGTGCTCACTCTCTTTCTCATAGATCCTCTTTCTCTCTCATTGATCCTCTCTCTCTTAGCCTCCCTCATCAACCTCTCGCCGTCGTGCTCTCAAGAGAAAGTACCCACAAACCTCACGCCTCTTAGCCTCCCTTAGCACCATTCGCATTTTTTACTTCTCTAATAGCTTGTTTGGGAGTTAAAAAAAGGAGGGAGAGTAGAGTTGAGGGAGGGAGAGTAATTCAATTACCTTGTTTGGAAGTTTTTTAAGGAAGGAGGGGGAAGAATTTGGAGGAGTTTGGAGGGGTTTCAATTACCTCCTACTCCTCATTTTTAATTCCTCCAAATTGGAGAGATTTGGAGGGAGAGTAGAGTAGATAAGTTATTGGCCAGATGAATTTCCTAATTTACCCTTTCTAAATTAACAAAATTACTCTTTCTAAAGGACTAATTATCTCATTCTCCCTCCCTAATTTTAAAAACATCCTCTCTACTCTCTTCCCCGCTACTCTCCTTCCCTCTGCTCTCCTCCCTCTCTAAACTTCCAAACAAGCCATGAAGCACCTGATGATCCTTGTTCAAGCGAGAACCTGTTAAAACAAGTAGACAGAGCCAATCAAAAGAACTCGTGGGTTTTTGTTGGTTGTGGTATGGGTGGGTTCGACATCGTTGATGATGGTTGTGACTGTTGTGGCCGTGGTGGCTGGTGGCAGTTGGTGTGGGTTTGAGTTTGTGATTTGATTTTGGGTTTGTAATTGGTTTTGAGATTGTGATTTGGTTTTGGGTTTGTTTTTATTTGTGATTGGGGGTCGAGGTTGTGGGTAGTGGTGGCTGTGGCCAATTTTAATTCTTCTCTCAGATCTGATAGCAAGGTTAGTCAATGCTCTCTGACCCAATTACCTTCACTCACTCTCTTGCATTTTGCTGTTGATCGTTCGGATCAGTTATCATGAATTATTAACCTGTTTTATGATTTGGTGAGGTGGGTTTTCGTCATTCTGCGATTTTAATGTATGGGGTTTTGTTTATTCTTTGGAATTTGCCACTTTGTTTTTGGTATTATTCTCTGTTCAGTGTCATGAAATGTACATACCAGTTAGAGATTAATGGGGTTGATACAATTATTTTAATGCTTCTCTAATTGGGTTTGTGTGTGTGCCTATATATTTTATATTACATTTGTGTTTGGCATTGGTTTCAGTAATTCATCTATTCTTGTTTCCTTTGGCGCCTTCTTTGGATTACTTTAGTCAAGGAAGTCAACATTGTTGAGGTGATGAGTAATGATTTTGCTGATAGAGTTGACTTCCCTTACTGTAATACACATTTGTACTTGGTGTGTGTGTGTGTAGCCACTTAAACAGATATTGGTTTAAAGTTATCTGCTCAATGTGAAAATCTATAGCCTACAGTCATGATTTTTTAGTTACATTGCCCTTTAGGCTTTGTTTGGTTGGGAGGATAGAAAAGTGGAAGGACGGAAATTGTTGAGAGGATAAAAAAGTGGGAGGATAGAAAGTATTTGTGTTTTCTATCATGTGTGTTTGGTAGAAATGATGGAAAAGTGGAAAATTGTTGTTTTTAAAATAAGAAGAAGAGATTTTTGTTTCTACATTGTGCTTATAAGAATATACAACTGATTCTATGCGTTACCGTGAATTGGTTATGATGGCTTGTACTCTGTAAGATATTGGTCAAATTTGACCAAAAGATTTTGGTCAAATTGTTTTGGACTAAAAACTGATGGCCCCACTTGATTTGATAAGTTCTAGCCTATATGGGAACAAAGAAAATTCTGATATTTCAAAGTTATGTGATTATCCTAACATCTCACCTCATAAATTAATTATGGGACTTGAGTATTATCCTGGGTCCTGATCTACTATTAGCAAATAGTTTATATAAGTCATAAGGTGCATAATGTAAACTTTTGGAATTTAATATTTGTCATTACTTCTGTAATGATTTATTGCACGATAATATGCCTTTATTTGGTACTTATTTCCTTATTTGTATTCCTGAACAGCTTGGAAACCTCAACTTTGCACAAAGCTAGAGATTACAGAGAATTGGTACTGTTGGTTATTCATTATAGCTTTATATTTGTTAATAGATATAATTTTGGTATCATTTTACTTTCATAATAATTCTTCTTTTTTGTTACAACCGAAAATGTCTTGAATGACCAGGAAATAACTAAATATTAGGGGAAACAAAACTGATTTGGTTATCTATATATTTTTGCCAACTGTGATTTCAATTCAATACATCATGCATGTCTGTGTTGTTGTTTATACTTGAGCAGGATGGGGATGCTTCTGGTGTTGAGGGTGACAACTGTGACTGGAACAGTGAAGACAAGCGGGAAATTGATGACTTCTCTTTATCTTCTTCTTCAAGTTTGACACCTCCAAATGAAGAAACTATTACTGGCTTTGGGGAGGTAAATAGCAGCCTATTCTGAATTTCCTTATTGTTTTTAACATTCAAAATATTTATATACAGGTGTTGAAATTAGTAGCAAAAGGGTTCTAGTTATTAAATTTTATGGTTTAATTATGAAGATGGCTTGAGATGGAAGACTACATATTTGTTAGTATCATGGAAATATTCAAATGCAAATATAAGGCATCTGGTGGATATTAATAATCAAGGAATGATATGCAAAAGAAATGAGATACTGATATCTGGTCAAGTGTCATGCATATACTTAATATTGTTAGAAAAATGCCCAATTCTTATTGAAAATATTTCTCTTCTAAACAAGCTTCTGACAAATTTCGTATGTACTTGTTCATATGGTTTTATCATCCATCTTTGGATAGTTATTTAACCAGATTATGCATTTTTAATTTCATTAGTCAGTTTATTGTTGGATGTTCCTGGTTAATGCATTTCTCCAACAATTTAAACAAAACAAAAAAAGCTGGTTGCAAAAGCAATTCAGGAAAATGATATAAGCTCAATCTTACTTAAATTGTGCACATGTTTTTAACTTATAAGCATTATAAATAACCCTTCTCTGATGAATTTCCAGGAGAGGACAATACAGATTCAATTCTAAATACACTCCTTACATACTCGGTGAGTTAGTGATGAACGGAGTACAATTAAAATTATTTTTGAATTGATTATTTTTACTTTGTACTTATTTGAGATACCTGATCTCATATTTGAATTTTTTAATTGAATTTGTGCTTTAATGCTGTTGAGGATTTTTTTTCAATGCAACGTAATTGTGTCTTGATGTAACCTTGTATAACTGGGAATTGTATAACTGCTATACTCATCTCTAGCAAGGTTGTTGGAGGAAGTGAGGAGGCGAGACAGAAAAAAAAAAAATGAATTGGAAAAAGGACATATAAGAAGCACGAGGGTAAAGAATGAGTGGCAAGGTTCTTGTTCTCTCTGTGCAAAATTTTTTTTTTTTTTTTTTTTTGGTTTTCTTTGTGGAGTACAAAGTTGTTACTCTGCAATATTGTTTATAAAAGACCAAATATCCCTTAATGCTTCAATTTTTGGTTGTTGGGTCATATGTCTTTTTACTGACAACCATCCCATCTTCCACTTTCACAACCATCCCATCTTCCACTCTCTAACTTGAAGCAAATGCTATGTGCATGACACGTATAATGCTGTAGTCTTTACCTTTTCTCTTTTCTGATTTTTTTGTTGACAATAGATTCTAGAGTGAAGTAAACCTGCCACATGCATAGGTCACCTACCACAAAATGTTTGCCCATTTGTAAGTGATTTTTTGATGGACACCCATTTGTAACTGATGCTCATGCGTTTTGTGTTGAGCATTATGTGCTTACTGTATTTTGGATAATCCTTTTTCCTACCTGTAAGTTAATCCTTTTTCCTTTGAATTTGAATTTCAATGAGAAATTTGATTATTATTAATTAGTATTATTTAGTTGTATCTTCTACCAAGATTGGCTCAATATAGTTTTTTGAAATAACTAACCGATATTTTCTTTGCATTTCTAATGAAAACATTTTTAGTTCAAATTCACTCTCCCCAACTATCAAATAATAATAATAATAATAATAATAATAATAATAATAAAATATATGATTAATTCACTTAGTGGTAACTAGGTTGGATTTTTTTTTTTTCTTGAGAAAATGCTAGAGCTGGTACAAATTTTAATAGAAAAAACTTATAAATTGTGTGGCAATATATGAGATTGGGTGTTTGGGAATCTTGAGGATAAGATTCATCTTGAAGGGGAAGGGAACATTATGACCTAGGTGCTAGATAAATTATTTGAATTTAGTTTAAAAAAAAAAACAGCCTCTCTCTCTCACCCTCTCTGATTTCCATTTTGGTCAACCAGCCATCTAAGTTAAGTCCAGCATGGGGGGAATTCGCAATTTTTTCATAGAATCTAAGTCTTTTCAATTAGTTGTAGAGGAAGTGGGGTGTTACTTTTTGTTACGAATTTTTAAGAGAGGCAAATACTTTATGAGATTAGTCTTCATGGGTAAGAATGCAGGACAATGGTTGCTGACTCGTATTGAACACATTGTTGTTGGGGCTAGACCTAAACAGTTTTTCTCACTCAGAGAAGGAGACACTGCCTTCACTCTTCAAAGGAGTTCCAACTCCTTCGGTCAGTTCCTACTTTTGACTGAATTCAAGGTTGGCGGGTCGAGGAGGTCAATTGTCATCCCTACAGGGAAAGAGAAATTTGGCTGGAGGGCTTTTGGCCTTGAGTTAAGAAAGATTTTATTTCCTTCTCAATATGCAGCAGGTGCAGTTGGTCTTCCAAGGTTTATTCCTCAGGTGCTTAGGCATAATATGGAGGCTTCTACATCCAAAACTTTTGCTGAAGCTGTGAAAGGCTCTCATGGAAGGGTAGAGATTAGAACACAACTTGGTTTCACAGATAAGGGGAAGCTGACACAGTTAGGAGAGGACAGGAAGGGGGCGAATCCAAGACTTACAGGTGCCAAGGTGGTGGATTTTCCGGTGAGCAAGCATGCTAAGAAGGAGCTGGGAGGCGGGGATAGGGGGGAGCAGTGCATTAATGAGGAGGCAAAGTTAGGTGAGCAAAATCTTGAAGATTTTAGGCGATGTTTCCCAAGCTCTATTTTGAATTCAAAAGCTGTTGACAAGGGGAAGAAGAGTGATGTAGGGAGACCATGTTGGACAAGGAGGGGTCTTGTCGTGGAGGTTGACGTGAAAGGGAGGAGGCGGGTATTCTGGGACAGAAAGAAAGGGAGAGTTAAGAAACTCAGCTGGGTTCCACGGGCATTGGACAGGGACTGCAATAAAGGAGGTCCAAAGGATTCTTTATGGGCTACACAGGGTATCAACTAGGCTAATGATAAGCTTGTCGTGGGCCAAGGTACAAGCCCACTGCTGGCCGACACACTTTTGGGCCCTTTTAATTCAGGTTTCTCTGGCCCAAGCTGTTTTGAAGTGGGTGAGTGTTCTTCACATGGTGCAAGTATTTTTACCCAAGACCATGTGACAGCGGTGCGGCTCATGGAGTCTCCCCAGCCTTTTGTCCTTGAGCCTGAGGCGCCGGACTGTTGTGTGAAGCCTCAGATGGAGGCCGACAGCCCCATCTCCGGTGGTTTCAGCTCCGATGAGCCCACGACGGTGACGGTACCGAGTAAGTTAGAGAAGGCGAGTAGCTCGAGGTTAGTGGCAGAGAAGTTCCTATCTGATCTTTTTTTAAGCTTTTCGAGGGCTAGGTTTTTGGATGTGGGTGTTAAAGATGGGGTTAATGGTGGCTGGGTTAGACAAGATCAAACCAATTTAGCGTTGATACCCACGAAGGCAGTATGTGCTGTCCTTGGGATGTGTGAGTTGGTGGATGTAGAAAAGGTTTTTTCAGACACGGGTTTGGGTGGGGAGGATTTTTTATCAGTCCCCCTGTTGACCATCACACCATCTGGGTTGGCTTTGTCAGCTGATTGCGGCTCTGAGGCAGCGGGAGGTGCGAATACGTTGGATATCTCTAAGTGGGTGAAGTACAGACTTCCTGGTTTTAGTAAACTGGTGGGGCTTCCTCTGTGTCGTCATGAGGCCTTATGTATTGCTTTGCTACAACGGATCGAGAGGGAGACGGAGGCTGCCAAAGTATTAAACAAGAATATTACAGCTCCTAGAAAAGTTGTTATCCGTAAGGAAAAAGGGAAGAGAGAACTGAGGAACTTGATTTCTTCGGTTAATTATGAAGGTAGGTAGAGTGTTGGTTGCTGATCTCAGATAACAGTTGGTAAGTTCCTGTCTCCATGAATTTAAAAATTCTCTCATGGAATGTTAGGGGTTTGAATGATCCTCGGAAACGGCTGGCAGTAAAAAATTTGCTGCGTCAGTGGAAGTGTGATGTAGTGTGCCTTCAAGAAACGAAGCTTTCGGGTTTGGATAGACAGTTGGTTAGCAGTCTGTGGAGTTGTCCTTATGTGGATTGGGTGGCTTTAGATGCTGTCCAGACAGTTGGTGGGGTGCTGATGATGTGGGATAGAAGGGTTTTAGAATAGTCGGAGATGTTGGTGGGTTCCTTTTCTGTGTCAGTTTAGTGGCAAGGGGTGGAGGATGGCTTTATTTGGGCGTGCTCAGGGGTCTATGGCCCAAATGATAGTAATGCGAGGGGGCAAATGTGGGACGAGTTGGCTGGTATTCAGCAATTCTGGAATGTTCCTTGGTGTTGTATTGGGGACTTTAATATTGTCTGCTTTCCGAGTGAACGGTCGGGTACTTCTCGTCTTACTCCGGCTATGGAATAGTTCTCAGAGTTCATTGAAGACCTTAATCTGATCGATCTGCCTTTGGAGGGAGGGCGCTTTACTTGGTCTAGTGGGTCTGATCAGCCCTCAATGTTTAGGATAGACAGAGTTTTGGTATCTCATGATTGGGATAAGCAATATCCGGATGTGATCCAGCGGCTTCTTCCTCGCCCAGTCTCATATCACTTTCCAATTCTAGTGGAGGTTGGGGGAATGGCGAGGGGGAAGAGTCCGTTTAGGTTTGAGAATATGTGGTTAAAGACGGACGAGTTTACAGATAGAGTTCACTCTTGGTGGAATCGACATTCCTTCTCCTGTACCCCTAGCTACGTTTTTGCCAAAAAGTTGAAGGCTTTGAAAGAAGATATCATTCAGTGGAACCGAAGTGAGTTTGGTCATGTCGGACGCAAAAAGTCTCAATTGTTGGAGGCATTGAAACTTTTAGACGTCAAGGAAGGGGAGTTTGGCCTGTCTGATGCAGAAACTTGTGAGAGAGCTTTGGTGAAATTTGAAGTTGAGCATCTTCTCTCTTTGGAAGAAATCTCTTGGAGATAGAAATCGAGGATGTTATATATTAAGGAAGGAGATAACAATACTAAATTCTTCCATAAGATGGCTAACTCTCGTAGAAGGCATAACCATCTAAGTATGTTGGAGGTGGATGGGGTGATCTATGAGGAGGATTCCGAGGTGGCTGCTCAGGTAGTTCAATTTTATAAAGCTTTGTATCAGGAGACAGAGGAGTGGAGGCCCTTTGTGGAAGGCTTGGAGTTTGATCAGTTAGATGGGTTGGAGAGGGGTTGGCTTGAAAGGAAGTTTGAAAAGGAGGAGATTCTTTCGGCTATTAAAGAGTTGGGAGGAGATAAAACCCTAAGTCCAGAAGGCTTCTCTATGGCTTTTTTTCACCAATGTTGGAGAGTTTGGAAAAGGATGTTTTAGCTGTCTTTGAGGAGTTTTACCAACACAGTAAGTTTGAGAAATCTTTGAATGCTACTTTCATAGCACTTATTCCTAAGAAGAATGAGGCATCCAATATTCGAGACTTCAGGCCAATTAGCCTGGTGGGGAGCTTGTACAAGATCTTGTCTAAGGTTCTGGCAAATCGTCTAAAAATGGTTTTAGATCAGTTGATTTCTGAGTCTCAGAATAGTTTTGTGGGTGGCAGACAGATTCTTGACTCTGTTCTTATTGCCAATGAGTGCGTGGATAGCCGAGTGAAGAGTAAGATTTCGGGGGTTATTTGTAAACTCGACATTGAGAAAGCCTATGATCATGTGAACTGGGAGGCTCTTCTAGATCTATTGAAGAGAATGGGCTTTGGTGAGAAGTGGTGTAGTTGGATTCGCACCTGTATCTCAACAGTTCAGTTCTCTATTCTGGTAAATGGGTCCCCAGCTGATTTTTTTAGGAGCACGAGGGGCTTGAGACAAGGGGATCCACTATCACCTATGTTGTTTTTGGTTATGATGGAGGTTTTTAGCAGGATGTTGAAAAGAGTTGAAGGTGCTGGCTTGATACAAGGTTTTAAGGCTGAGGGTAGACGGGGTGAAGGGGAATCTGTCTCTCACCTTCTGTTTGCAGATGATACTATTCTGTTTTGTGATGCGGATGTGGAGCAGATCCTTAATGTTCGAATGTTACTTTTCTGTTTTCAAGCTGTGACAGGTTTGAAGGTTAATGTCTTGAAGAGTGAGATGGTTCCAATAGGGGAGGTTAATAATGTGCATGTCTTGGCAGAGATCTTGGGGTGTAGGAACGGGTCATTGCCCATGTCCTACCTTGGTATGCCGTTGGGGGCTCCCCATAAGTCTCCCTCTATTTGGAACCCTATCTTGGAGAAAATTAAGCGGAAGTTGGCTGGGTGGAAGAAGCTTTATTTGTCAAAAGGTGGAAGACTGACTTTGCTCAAGAGCACGTTATCTAGTCTTCCTACTTACTATTTGTCTCTCTTTACCATCCCCTCGCATGTGGCTAACAAGATTGAGAAGATGAAAAGGGACTTCTTGTAGGGGGATTCGAATGCTCATTTGGTGGGGTGGGATAAGGTGTGCGCACCTGTGGCGAATGGTGGTTTGGGTCTTAGGAAAGTAACTACTTTTAATAAAGCCTTACTAGGAAAGTGGTTATGGCGGTTTGGGATTGAGGAGACTCGTCTTTGGAGAAGGGTTGTAGTCTTGAAGTTTGGGGAAGAGTGGGGGGGATGGTCATCCAAGTTGGGTAGAGGTGTTCATGGGTGTGGTTTGTGGAGAAGTATCCGAAAAGGTTGGGAGGTTTTTAGTAATAATATTCGGTTTGAGATAGGGGTGGGGGATAGAGTGAAGTTTTGGTCAGATCGGTGGTGTGGGGATTTACCACTTTAGTTGTCCTTCCCGGTAGTGTATGGGATGGCTACTAATAGAGAGGCATCCGTGGCCTCGTCTCTTGAACAATTGGGGACCAAGGCTCAAAGAAGTTGGAATGTACGCTTACTGAGGGAACCAAATGATTGGGAGTTGGGTGCTGTGGATGAATTTCTCCGTTTCTTGGGATCTAATTTACCTCACACTGAGAACGGAGACCGTATGAGGTGGAAGTTGACGAAGAATGGGGTTTTCGACTCTCGCTCGTTCTATACTAAGCTTAGAGGTCACTCGCCTATTATTTTTCCTTGGAAAGGTATTTGGAAGGTCAAGGCGCTTCGGCGCGTCTCTTTCTTTGTTTGGACGGCAACATGGGATAAGATTCTTACAGGGGATAATCTGCGGGGTAGAGGCCTTGATTTTGTGGACTGGTGCATTATGTGTCGTTGTAATGGGGAGACAGTGGATCATTTGTTACTCCATTGTGAAAAAGCTTATCAGTTGTGGAGTTTGGTTTTTAGATCGTTTGGGATTTCTTGGGTCTTGCCAAAATCGGTCGCGGATACCCTTTTTGGTTGGTGGAATTGGTTTGGAAAGCACTCTTCTAGCATTTGGAACATTGCCCCGTTGTGCCTAATGTAGTGTATTTGGAGGGAGCGAAATTGGCGTACATTCGAGGAGGTGGATAAATCTGAGGACCAGCTGCTTGCCTCTTTTAGTGGTCCTCTTTTTGATTGGTCAAGGGCTTGGGGACTCACCTCTAGTGACTCTCTCCCTTTTTTCCTTAGTTCTCTCCTTTGTATCTAGCCTTGTTTAGCTTTTAGCTTTTTGTTTGTTTGTTCTTTTCTCTGTATTCCTTGCTCTGCCTTATGTGCTTTTTCATGAGGTAGCTTTAGGTTAATACATTTTCTTACTTATCAAAAAAAAAAAAAATATATATATATATATATATATATGAGATTGGTGGAACTTCAGCATGGTAATATTATAATGCATTATTTACTATAGAACTAAACAAATGCAGTGGGACACTTTTTCTTTTATTGTTGAATAAAAGTGAAATATAGTTGTAATAGTACTATAGAAACTTTTCTTCTTTTGTATACTGTTTTTTTCTTTCTTATCTCTTTTTTTCTAGTTCTTTATTACTTCTTACTTGTCTCCTTATTTTGGTTGTTTCTCTTGGACTAAAAACTGCTAATAATAGCTATCAGTATTAAGTTTTGTACCTTTTCTTTTAAATATTATTGTGGCCCCTCTCTCTCTCTCACATATTAATTTTAAGTGTAGAATTGCCCTTGATGAAAGTTATGTTTCTTTTTTCTTTGTTAAGTAAATGACTCCAACAAAAATCTCCTACATAGGATGACTAGCTAGGCAGCTACACTTTTACTTTTTCTGAGTTCAGTAACTTTTAGATTGTTTTTTAAATTTCCGAACTATGAAAGTTGGCTAGAGACCTTACTTCAGGTGTCACTTAGTTGGAATGAGTAAGGACTAGTAGAGCTTTTGGGAACATTTTAGTTGTTGTATTGTTGATAGGACTTTGTTTTGAAAATTAAATTCTCAGTTGAATTTTTTATGTCATAGGTGATGAATTAACTATAATCCCAAAGATTTAATGTAATCCCAAAGATTTTTTGTAGTGAATGTATTTTCCGTTTATCTCCACGTTGTCCCCACCAAAACTTCCTTATTAAAACTTCAATTTCATTACACAACCCTAAAGGCACTTTAAAACATCCCATAGCATAAGTTGGGATAGCTTGAATTACTGACTTGATGAGCAACTCTCTCCCAATTTGGGATAATAGTTTGCTCTCCCATCCCTGCAACTTTCTTCATACCCTCTCCTTGATGTAATTAAAATTAGTTTTTTTTCCTTTTTTGATAAAAGAAGGCAACCCCAAGTATTTTTCATAGTGTTGGATTTCACAAACCCCCAAAATCCTTTTTATAATCTGTCTGGTAGCTTCCGTAACAGATTTGTTGAAGAATAAAGTTGTTTTCTCCTTGTTTACTTTTTGCCTTGACACTTCCTCATACAAGGATAGGAGATCCATCACCTTGCTACATTTTGCTGAGGTGACCATGCAAAAATGAGGCTATCATTTGCCAAAAAAAAAAAGGGTCACTTTAGGGCCTCTTTTGCAAAGACTGAACCCAGTGATATCTCCATTGCTTGCTACATTTTTAATGAGCCCATGTAAGCCCTCACTACATAAGATGAAGAGGAATGGTGAAAGAGGATCCCTTGTCTGAGGCCCCTTGAGGGGCGGATCAAACCTTTTGGCTCCCCATTAACTAGGATAGAATAAGTAACAGTTCTCACACAAACCATGATGAGCCCAATCCATCTTTCACAAAAACTCATTCTCCTTATTAAATTATCCCAAAAACTCCATTCAACCCGATCATAGGCTTTTACTCATGTTGATTTTTGGAGCCATATAACCAGAAGAGCCTGATTTGTAATTTTTCATGCAATGTAAGGTTTCAAAGGCTACCAGGATATTATCAGTTATGAGGCGATCTTTAGCAAAAGAAGATTGATGCTAAATTATGACAGATGGGAGGAATTTGTTTTAGCTTGTTTGCTAGACCTTTTGAGAAAATTTTGTAGAGAACATTGCACAAACTAATGGGGTGATATTCAAACACAAACTTAGTATTTTTCTTTTTAGGGATAAGAGTTATAAAGGTTTGATTCACTGGGTTATATGAGGCAATGAAGTAAGATTGGATCCAGTGAATACATTGCTACCATAAAAAAGAGTACAAGAGGATTTTTCTAGTCCTAATGGCTTACCAAAAAAAAGTATGGTGCCATTGATGAAGAGATCAGTCCTATCATATTGGCGGAGGTTGTTGATCAGCCCCGCCAGTCACAATGTGTCTCTTAGTATGGAACAGTCGTGGGCTTGGGAACTCACGTACAGAGAGAGAGCTTGGAGATTACATCCAGGCAAAAGATCCCTTTGTTGTGTTTTTAGCCAAGACATTGGTAGATGATGCAAGGCTAGAATGATCTTTACGTATTTTTTATTTCAAAAATAGATGGACTATTCCACGTACTAACCATGGAAGTGGTTTGGTTCAGTTGTGGAAGGATAGCATATGTCTCTCGGTGGAAGATTGATCAAAGTATTGCATTGATGCACTTATAAAAAAAAATACTCCTCAGGAATGGCATTTTATGGGTTTCTATGGAGAACCTGTCAATTCAAAAAGGCATGAAGCATGGGCTAAACTTCGAACTCTAAATGATCAACCACACATTTCCTGGCTGTGTGCAGGGGATTTCAACGAGATTGCAAGACAAGATGAAAAATTGGGAGGTGCCATTCGTGGACATCACCAAATGCAGTTATTTCGGGATGTCCTTGATGAGTGCGAATTCATGGACTTGGGCTTCATTGGCCCCAAATTCACATGGAGTAAACATTGCGATAATGGCCATTTGATTTGGGAGAGGTTAGACCGTGGTATAGCTATCAATTCTTGGTTTTTGAGGTACCCTGGCACACGGGTTTACCATCTTCCTTGCCCATTATTAGACCACTGCCCTCTTCTCATTAACCCGACTAGCATTGAAGCTCCACCTAGCAAGAAACCATTCCGTTTTGAGATGTGACTATCCAATAGTCGATGTGGGGAAGTGGTAGAAGCAGCATGGTGTTCTTGTGCTTCTACGGGTTCAGATAGTGTAATAATTGGCAAGATAGATAAATGTGGCAAGGATTTGACTTGGTGGAACCAAAATGTCTTTGGCAATGTTCGTTAAGAACTTAACAAAAAGAGGCAGTTGCTAATTGAGGGGGAGGCCGTAGCACTAAGAAGTGGTAGTAATCAACGAATCAAAGAGCTGAAACTTGAGATCAACATATTGCTAGACCAAGAAACTAGAATGTGGAATCAACATTCTCGTCTTCTCTGTCTTAGCAAAGGAGATGGCAATACCAAATTCTTCCATAGCCGAGCTTCTCATAGGTTCAAGAAGAATGTGATCATGGGCATCAATGATTCTCATGGCCATTGGAGAGAAAACCCGGATGATATAGCTGGAGTACTCCTGGATTTTTACCAAGAGCACTTTACCTCATCAAATCCGACCATGTACAATTGATTTCAAACAATTCCAAAAGCGAATAATGGGTCATTAAACTAATGGTACAATTACATTAGTTTCCATGCATCACAATAATAATAATAATAATAATAATAATAATAATAATAATAATAATAATAATAATTTTTTTTTTAAATCGTGCAACTCATGGGTTTATCACTAGTATGAGAAAATTATAGAATATTCTAGCAATATAGTAAATACTCACCTCTCCTATATGGATAGTAGATTTCATTAGAAACTTAATTAGTGAGACCTATTATTACATGAAAAGTAAGAGTACACGTTTATTGCACTTTCGGAATCTAAAACATGTATTTATCATATGGGAGCAAAAGTACGTAATAGAGCTGCTAGGTCAAGCTTTTTTGTTGTTGAGAAAATGGCTCCTCAGATATGGTTAAAGGAATGCCACCTATTATCTAGTCATTGTACTATTAAATCTCAATTTTTATGAAATAGCTATCGTTCATTTAACTAAATAAATAAAGCTAAGAAATTCCCCCCCTCTTTCTCTTGAAATAAGTGTGGGTCTTACTTTTTTTTTGGAATATTGTTATTGTTGTAAGGACAATGTAAAGTTGACCTCAAGAATTGGATTATGCTATTTCCAAGTTCTCATGAAATCCATGAGGTATATATTAGGTTCGGTCCAAAACTTCTAACCCACTGCCATTCTTATGTTACCTACAAAACCTATAGCTCGAACTCTTGCTCCCTAGACCTTCAAGTACTTTGTGCATGGAGAGATGCAAGTGAAGCAAAAATTCTCTTGGCTTTTAACATTTAACATTAGTCATTTTTATTTGACTAAGATTAAAAGTTGAATTTAGAATATGTGATGGTCCCCGCTATTCTACTTTCACACCTGATAAGAACTTGTTGGAATATGAATTTGAATTGTGAAAAAATAAGAATGGTGAATGGGAATAGTAGTTGATGTAGGTCACGTCCAAGGGACCTAGACCTCCATTGAGAAAGAGAGAGATTACGAGAGATTAAGAGAATGAGATGCATTAAACAATTGGTTTATTCTTCAATATCCAAAATGTTATGGATTACAAGATTTATACAAGTTGCTTAGCCAAATAACCAACTAATAAGTTGTAACTAACCTGGCTCAACTTGTTGCAATCCTACAACTAACTAACTAATTAAATGTAACATTACAACAATGTTTATCTATATGCCTATAGTGTTCCTAGTATTGCCATTTCATCCTCCTAGTAGTTCTCTTAGAACTATTTAAAAGAAAACAACAAACCATATCCATCCATCGATACTTGCATCGCCATAAGCCAGCTTTTATATAAATTATTTTGATCTCATTACAATTTGGTAGTTGGCCTTTGTTTTTCATCAATCCCAATCAAGCATATAAACCTGAAATTCTCAATTTTTTTTTCAAAGCACCCTTAAAATCAGAATGATCTCTTTATTGATTAATTTATTTACTCTTTAATTGCATATATAAAGTTATATGATATCTTTTGAAATCAGTGGCGGCTCTAGGAATTTTTTCTAGGGGAGTCATTAAGAAACTTAAATTAAACAAAAAATTAATTTTTTAAAAAAGAACTTGAATATATTGAGTTATCGAAAAAAAAAAAAAAAACACACAACTGCATGAAATTTTACAATTTTCTTCTATGAGTTTTCATATTTTGAAATTGGCTCATGATAGTTTATTATCAATTTTCATTATCTATTGTCAATGTAAGTATGACAATTTTATTTTATTAAGTTTGTATAATATTTTTTTTTTATGCAATTACGGTTATATATTTGTCATTTTTTTATAAATATATTTTAAACTAAATGAAAAAACTCAACTCCACTTGCACTATATAATTATTAACTCACACAACATTACTCATCCATACATAAATAATACACTAAGTTGTTGTTTGATTGTGGGATAAACTGATATGTGATCAGGGTGTGCAAGATTTAAAAAAAGGTGTGCAAAAATATTTTTAAGAGTAAATTAAATTAGTAAAGCAATATATATATATATATATAAATAATAAATAATAAATAATTTTCTTTTCAAGTTAGGGGGTTCATTTGAACCCCTGAACTATGTGTGTAGCTGCCCCTGTTTGAAATTTTAAATAATATTGTAAAGATACAGATTTAGCAGCGTGGGCCAAGTGATGGAAGGACCAATCTAAAAGGCTCAAAACAATAAATTTGTAGAGAGTAGGTAAAAAAAGCTGGGCTAGCACAGATGAGACAATCAATAAGATGGGTTCAGTTGATAAGAAGAATGAAATAAATAAGTTTTACTTCAGGAAATTGTCCTCGGCTAACATTCGAGGAGGTCAATTATATTATAGATTGTTCTAAGTTACATGTTTGGTTCTTAGTGTGCATAATGTTTTCTTCCTTGATCTTTTTCTTTCCTCCTTTCTTCTATGAAGGGTTTCTTCACATTATATAGTTCTTTCCAGATCATCTTGATCATACACTTGTTGATCATCTGAGTCCTCACTTGAGTGCCTGTCCCATTAGACACCTTATTTAACCTTCTGTGAGTTGTGGTAGCCAATGCTACACTATTCAGAGGTCTTTTTCACATAAATATACAAGAAAAGTAGTTACAGCATATTTAATGCGGTGGTAGCAGCTTTTCTTTAGATATTTTTGGAGTTTTCCTCTTCGGATCATCTCCATCCTTCTCATATTTATCAAGCTCCACCCTAGGATCCTTCATGCTTATTTATCTCTCCTCGGGCTATACATCGTCCTTGGACAAAACTTAAGGCCCAATACATGATTTTGGGCCCTTATCCCTACAAATATGATAGTTAATTTGTGTACTATTAGATCAAGAAAATAAAATATAAAATATAAAATGAATAGTATCATCTTCTTTGCAAATAGATCACTACTCAACTTATGAAAAATGTTTGGGGTTATCAATAAAAATTATTTCCTTTTTCGGTAGCTTGACTATATATATATATATATATATATATATCACACTTTTTAGATATTTTTATATGCTCACACTATGATGATAGAGTAGATTAGAAGAGCTAGAAATAAGAACATTGGATCGGACAAAAGTAAGTAAATTATGATCTTTAAGTTTTGAAATTTTTTATAACCAAACTCTCAAAATTTATGTTAAAGAAAAAAAAAAAAATTGACATACATTCAAACTATATCTATCCTTAGTGATTTTTATTTTTTAATATTTATATTTTGTGTTGTTACAATTTTTCATAAAATGCTTAATTAATTATGGAGAAGTGCTACGTTCATAACATTTTTACAAAAAATCATAAGTGATTAGTTGTTATTAGAAATAATTTGAATCTATCACTAAAATTACTTTTTTTGTACCACCTATAATAACTAGTCACTTAAGATTTATTATAAAAGTGGACATAAAATTTCTCTTAATTATAACATATTATGTTTATTGTTTATATAAAAATTAAAAAATCCTAAAGGGTTATAATTGTAGAAAATTAAGAACCACCTGTTCTAAATACAACATTTAAATACCTTCTAAAAAAAAATACAACTTTTAAATAAATATTTATAAACATAAATGTGGGGACTATTTTTGCCGGTCCTCGGCAAGGCCATGGGCGCAGTGCCGAGGAGGCTCATGTTGCCGGTCCTCGGCAAGGCCATGGGCGCAGTGCCGAGGAGGCTCAGATGTCCCACATCGAAGAGAGCTTCCCCCACTTTCAATCTTATAAGCTGTGAAGCGAAGGAAGTAGTGTACCATCGTATTCCGTATTCGAATACGGGAATACGATGGTACACTACTTCCTTCGCTTCACAGCTTATAAGGTTGAAAGTGGAGGAAGCTCTCTTCGATGTGGGACATCTGAGCCTCCTCGGCACTGCGCCCATGGCCTTGCCGAGGACCGACAACATGAGCCTCCTCGGCACTGCGCCCATGGCCTTGCCGAGGACCGGCAAAAATAGTCCCCACAATAAAAGGAAGCTCTTGAGGGCAGTGCCCATCATTGGTATTGTCCGTTTTTGGGGCAAGGGTGGCAGTTTTTGAGACTTGCTCCGACCGCATGATACCCGCACGGTTTCGTTACCTTTGAAGGGCACGTCTCTACACCTTCCTTTTATTGTGGGGACTATTTTTGCCGGTCCTCGGCAAGGCCATGGGCGCAGTGCCAAGGAGGCTCATGTTGCCGGTCCTCGGCAAGGCCATGGGCGCAGTGCCGAGGAGGCTCAGATGTCCCATATCGAAGAGAGCTTCCCCCACTTTCAACCTTATAAGCTGTGAAGCGAAGGAAGTAGTGTACCATCGTATTCCGTATTCGAATACGGGAATACGATGGTACACTACTTCCTTCGCTTCACAGCTTATAAGGTAGCAAGTAGGGGAAGCTCTCTTCGATGTGGGACACTTTGAGCCTCCTCGGCACTGCGCCCAGAGCCTTGCCGAGGACGAACAAAACGTGCCCCCACAATAAAAGAAGCCCCAATGTGGGACTGGCTAACTTCCTCGGTACTGCGCCCAGAGCCTTACTGAGGAGGGCAGTGGGTGGTCACACCCAAAGCGCGGTGCCTGACCCTTACCCATTGTGCCCCCACAATATAAAAAGAGAGCTTCTTTTATTGTGGGGGCACGTTTTGTTCGTCCTCGGCAAGGCTCTGGGCGCAGTGCCGAGGAGGTTCAAAGTGTCCCACATCGAAGAGAGCTTCCCCCACTTGCTACCTTATAAGCTGTGAAGCGAAGGAAGTAGTGTACCATCGTATTTCGGTATTCCCCCACAATAAAAGAAGCTCTCTTTTTATATTGTGGGGGCACGATGGGTAAGGGTCAGGCACCGCGCTTTGGGTGTGACCGCCCACCGCCCTCCTCGACAAGGCTCTGGGCGCAGTACCGAGGAAGTTAGCCAGTCCCACATTGGGGCTTCTTTTATTGTGGGGGCACGTTTTGTTCGTCCTCGGCAAGGCTCTGGGCGCAGTGCCGAGGAGGCTCAAAGTGTCCCACATCGAAGAGAGCTTCCCCCACTTGCTACCTTATAAGCTGTGAAGCGAAGGAAGTAGTGTACCATCGTATTCCCGTATTCGAATACGGAATACGATGGTACACTACTTCCTTCGCTTCACAGCTTATAAGGTTGAAAGTGGGGGAAGCTCTCTTCGATGTGGGACATCTGAGCCTCCTCGACACTGCGCCCATGGCCTTGCCGAGGACCGGCAACATGAGCCTCCTCAGCACTGCGCCCATGGCCTTGCCGAGGACCGGCAAAAATAGTCCCCACAATAAAAGGAAGGTGTAGAGACGTGCCCTTCAAAGGTAACGAAACCGTGCAGGTATCATGCGGTCGGAGCAAGTCTCAAAAACTGCCACCCTTGCCCCAAAAACGGACAATACCAATGATGGGCACTGCCCTCAAGAGCTTCCTTTTATTGTGGGGACTATTTTTGCCGGTCCTCGGCAAGGCCATGGGCGCAGTGCCGAGGAGGCTCATGTTGCCGGTCCTCGGCAAGGCCATGGGCGCAGTGCCGAGGAGGCTCAGATGTCCCACATCGAAGAGAGCTTCCTCCACTTTCAACCTTATAAGCTGTGAAGCGAAGGAAGTAGTGTACCATCGTATTCCCGTATTCGAATACTGAATACGATGGTACACTACTTCCGACGCTTCACAGCTTATAAGGTTGAAAGTGGGGGAAGCTCTCTTCGATGTGGGACATCTGAGCCTCCTCGGCACTGCGCCCATGGCCTTGCCGAGGACCGGCAATATGAGCCTCCTCGGCACTACGCCCATGGCCTTGCCGAGGACCGGCAAAAATAGTCCTCACAATAAACATCATTATTTTTGTAGGAAATATTACAAATTATGCTGTTTTATTTTGACCAAAATTGAATTCAATCAAGCAATTTTAATTTGGTTCAATTCAGTCCTCTTGCTTTTAACTTCATTCAATTAGTCCTCCAGTTAATTTTCGTAAAGTGATCAAAAATTGTGTTGTTTTCATTAGTTTTTTTAATTTCTTAGATTAAAATAATTCAAAAAATTAATAAAAAATATTTTTTTGAAATTGTCTTAAAGTATATTGTGCGACTCCTTATTGTGAAAGAAGAAGATGCTTAGGTTTCTAATCACATTTATCATACTTGTTTTGGAATGTGTGTGCACATTGGCAGGATTTTTACATGTTGATAGACTACAAATTTAGATCTAATAATTGAATGTATGTTATATTCAACTAACGCATCTGAGAATCAATTGAAACATGTTATATCTGCATTAATTGATGAACACTAAAATGTTTTCAATTCTGAAAATTTAGCTTAATTCCTATCCAGAATCTCGTTTTTTTAGGACTTTTTCACTACGTTTTCTTTCTGACTTAATAAGCTATTCTACGTAGGAGGCGCAGTCTTTTCAACTGAAACGTCTGAAATAGTAAATTCCATAACACTAATAAACTTATTACTGATTAATATAACAACTTTGTGCCCAATGGCATTCGAGGTCATTTGGACTAGAATGGCCCCAAAAAGTGCTTTTTAAAATTATTTGTGCTTATAAAATCTTGTATTTTACTTTTTGGATTATTTTTTAAGTCATCGAAAGCAACCTGCAATGTGATAATAAAGAATCGTTAAAAAAAAAAATGTATACCCTATGGCCTATAGTAGCACTTACACAAGGCACTTGAATAATATTAGTGCAAAAAACATTGCATGTTATATATGTTACCTGAATTTTCTGATAATTATTTCCCCACTATTCTCCCTCTATTACCTTAATTCAATAGCTACTAAATTGATGTATGAATAAATTTTAAGTGAAATGTAAAGTTAATATTTAAATAGTTTAATGTTTTTCTCTTCTTTGTTGCTATCCAAAATAACAAATGAAAAAGTTGCATGGGGTACGACCAGGCTAAAACCCAGTGAAAGCAAAGCATATATAGAAACTAGACTTAAATTTTTAGCTATAAAAAATACAAAATTTGGTCATTATTGTCATTTAAATCTTCATTATTGTCAAAGTTAGCTTTTATATATATTTTTTTATAAGCACAATATTTTTTATTATTTAGGTTTGTCCTTAATGGAATTTTATTTTGCAATATTAAATTTTTTTGTTATTGTATTTTATCATAAGATGCTTAATTAATTCTAACAAATTATGTTTACTTTTCATTACAATTCTAACTATATCTATGCTTAATGAATTTTAATTTTTCAATATTTAAATTTTGTGTTGTTGCATTTTTTTCATAAGGTGCTTAATTAATTATAACATATAATGTTTATTGTTCATATACAACTTTCAAAATCCAAAAGGGTTACAAATGTAAAAAAATTTAGAACTATTTGCTTTACATAAGATAATTAAATAAAGCATTTATAAACATAAAAAAACATATACTTTATAATTTTTTATTGGCTAAAGTATACATTACATAATTTAATTTTGACTAAAATTGAATTCAATTATGTAACTTTAATTTTGGTGAACTCAATCCTCTAACTTTTAACTTCATTCAATTTAGTCTTCCATCTAATTTCTGTTAAGTGATTGCCATTAAGTTCCCAAAACAAAGCAGTTTTGATATATATATATATATATATATATTATTTCTTACATTAAAAATTTTGTAAAGTCAATAAAAAAAAATTCTATGAAATTGACATCCAAATATTGCATGGCTCAGTTTTGTGAAAGAAGGATAACCTTAGGTTGCTAATCACATTTTTCATGCTTTGTTTTGGTATGTGTGGGCTATGGGATCCTTAATGTGGTTGTGTTCTTTTCGATAAGTTAGGCATAAAACTCTTTTTTTACTTTTTAATCACACATATAGTTATATAGCCTTATCTACTTTCTTTTCTGAGCGTGTAGCTGTGTATAAATTTAAAATAGATTTATTTTCATTGTTTAATTTATATTTTACAAATGAGCGTTTATATGTTTACTTTACTTCAAAGAGTAAACCTTCAGTTCAGAGCTGGCATAAATAGGTTAATTTAGGCTACCAATAAATGAATGCCATGTCAGATTTGTATTGAATAACCAATACACACGCACACACTTATATCTCAATAAAACTCAAAATCCTTAATCACGTACACACGATTCAGTTCTGAAGAACAGCTCCTCCAATGCCAAACCCATTCCATCTCCTCCTCTCCTCTGACCAACGGCGCCGCCGCACACGTCGTCTGTGGAGCTAAAGCCGCCACACCGGACCTAAGGTTTGTTCTTTTATGATTTGCTATTTCCCCAAACTTTGGATTTCGTGATTTTGATGGGTTTGGGATAATTTTTTGGATATCAACCTGTTTATATTGGTATGAGTTTTTATTTATTTATTTAAATTTTGGCATGGATTTTGATTTTGTTTTTTTTGGCATTTTCATGGGTTTTGATTAGATTCTTAAGTGGTAGGTTAAAACCCTAAAAAAAAAAATTTGATTGTGTTTTTTTTTTTTTTTTCAGCTAGCCTGGATTCTTTTTTCATATTTGCAAAACAAATAGCTCTGGTGTCTTTGACTTAACTATTCCAATACTTAAATACCAGAAATTGAATGTTTGTGCTGTAATGGGTTAATATATCTGACTACTTAAATTGAATTTATCTTATAATAGGTAGTTGTAGTTCAGGAGAATAGTGGCAAATTCAAAGGAATAGGCGTGTGGAAGCTTATTACTGGGATTGTTAATGAAGGAGCTTTTCAGAAGATAAGAAAACATCCTTTACATACCTCGATTGCTAATGTTTTGAGTTACATATATAGGAAATCGGCCTATAAAGCCCAGGTGCTAACATGGATTCAGAAGGACATTTTTTCAAAGAAATATGTTTTGGTTCCTATTGTTTGCTGGTAGGTTTCTTTCCATTAACTTGACTGTAAACATTTTGTTTATTGTCAATGGATGGGATTTTATGATGCTGTCTTGTTTCTTTTTCCTAGAGATATAATCGGATTTTATTGTTTCAAATACCATTTCTTGAGGCGTCACTGGAGCCTTTTGATCTTCTGCCGCTTTGGTGAGAGCACAAAATCAGAGACAAGAACACCGTGCATGTTGTTGCTGGACTCACTTGAGAAGGCAAACCCAAGGCAGCTTGAACCAGATATAAGAAAGTATGTATACCAAAACTTGCCTCCATGTGTTGGTATAATTGTTTATTCAATGTTTTGATATATATATTTTTTTTCAATTTCCTTCAGATTTGTATTGGACATATATAAAGAAGAGGGTAGGCTTGAGATTAAGGACCCTATTTATCAAATTCCTCTCTTGGTGCCTAAGGTGATCATTAACACGTGCTCTTGATTAATTTCCACCTCAACCCTATTGTTTTTCACTTGTATTTATATCCAGAACAATAATAAAGTGGAATTTATTTATTTAATTTTAGGTGCCACAACAGAGAAATGGTGAGGAATGCGGCAGTTTTGTTCTCTACTTCATTAACTTGTTCATGGAGAGTGCTCCAGAGGATTTTAGCACTCAGCATTTTCCTTATTTCGTGAGTTTTCTCCTTTTTGTCTCGTTTATTATATGAAGTACCAAAACAAACATGTAGATGTTGTGCTGGAGTTCACCTTTCTGTAATTTCCTGCAGATGAAAGATAATTGGTTTACCCCTGAAGGCTGGAAAAACTTCCGCGAGAACATTGACTCCTTGAAAGAGAAAAGTGATGTTGATGAGCTTCTGTAGTTGATTTCTGACAGCTTGATAGGTTTAAGGTTGTTGCTAGTGTATTAGGAAATGACAATTTGTCCATATATTTAATTTTCAGGATGTGTTTATGTCAATGATGCATGTATATAGGTAAATAAAGGTGCTAATTAATGATTGATTTACCATTTGGCTATTTAGATTTCTTCTTTCCTTCTTCCTCTTATGTGTTTGTTTCCTCTCTCTCTCTCTCTCTCTCTCTCTCATGGGAATTAAACTGATATACAGTACAAAGACGCTCCATGCCTATAATTTTACTGCAACTAGAGACGAGTAATTATAAGCGGTCTCAAAGTTAAGCGATGGCAATAAAGGCCATAACCAATTGCAGTACCAGCATAGCAGTTTCTAATTGCTACATGACTTATTTTAAATCCTTTGAGAACTTTTTATCAAGCAAGGTGTTTTAAAGGTAAAACACTTTGTTTGATGATTATGATGAAAACAGATAAGGAGAAAGGTGGGAAGTGATCCCTCTCAAACCTATTTTGGAGTTCTCAATATTTGGATAATTTTTGTATTGTATTTTTATTCATTCTCAAAGTCACTGCTAAAGACTTTACAATGTTGTGTAATTCTTAAATCAACAACCACCCTCCCCACCCCACCCCGCGGGTAAAATTTATACTCAATTTGACTAGTTAGGGAATAAAAGAAGGCACCATTTAAGATTATTCATATTCAATTATGATCCTTTTTATTTCATAGCTTTCATTAAATATTCTAAATTTTAAGCTATATTTATTTGCTTTAAATGATATCTTATAAATTTTAAATTATATTTATTCACGCTGAATGATGTAACATCATGTATATTGTTAGATACAAGAAATAAAATCTTAACCATAAAATAGAATCTCTGCATATCAAAGGTTAGTAGCAAAGATTAGGATGCCCTCATGGAGAATTTTTATGCCCCCAACAGCATGCTCATTGACATGGCTCAATTGAGTGGGTCTTCCTTAACCTTTTTTGGTTATATTATGATGATTCAATGATTCATTGGATTTTTCTCAATGGACTAAGCTTGATTGAGTAATATGAGTTCAGTTTTGTCAAGCTTAGAGCATTCCTATTAGGTGTGCCAAATGCCAAATATTTGGCATTTGGCACACCAAACACCAAAAAACCCCTCTCATGAGATGTTCTAAATGCTATAATATTTGGCACACATGAATAGTACCATTCCATTTTTGGAACATTATGGACAAAAATGCTAAAAAAAAACAAAAATTTATTCATTTTCTCTCTTCTTTTATAATTTTCTCTCTTCTCTCCCTTCCTTTATGACTTTCTTTCTTCTCTCTCTTCCTTTTTTATTCTTTCTTTCTCCACCCCTCCCTTCATCTTCTGTCACTCTTCCTTTTTTCTTCTTCTTTCTTCTCTAGAATCTTCACCTCTCCCCCCCTTTTTTTTTCTTTTCATTTTTTTTGTCATTGTCTCTACGCCTCTCTGTCTCTCTCCTTTTTTTTCCTCTCTCTCTCTCTCTCTCTCTCTCTCTCCGCCTAGACCGTTGCCATTGAGATCGGCCGTCGCTGTAGAGTTCGGCCTCACTAATGAGGTCGACTAGTGGAGATTGCATGTAAGTTTTGGGCTTTTTTTTTTTTTCCTTCCAGTTGTGGATTCCATGTGATTGAGGGTGGTGGTGGAGTTGGGTTGATTGCATGTGATTTAGGTAGTATAAATGGAGTTAATTCATCTCTTCATTTTTTTTCATAAGATGTTTGTGTTGATTTTGAAGATCTTTTTAAAAGTAGTATTGGGTGGAGGTGACGGCCGATGGATTGTTGGTGGTGGTGGTGGGCTGTGCTTGTGTATGGTGGTGGGTTTGGGCAATTTTTTTTTTTGTGGGGGTTGTGGATTCCGTGTGATCATGGGTGGTGGTGGAGTTGGGTTGATTCCATTTGTTATGGGTTGTATAAATGGAGTTGATTCATCTATTCATTTTTTTTAGAGTTTTGTGTTGATTTTGGGGATTTTGTTTTGTAGTATTGAGTGGTGGTGGCAGGTTGTACTTGTGGGTGGTGGTGGTAGGTTGTGCTTGTGTATGGTGGTGGGTTTGTTACAGTTCTATGCTTGTGTTTGTGTATGGTGGTGGGTTTTTTTTTTGTATTTTTTTTATATAGATGGTTTTTTTAAAATATTTTAAAATATAGAATTAAAAAATAGAAGATGTGATGAACAGTGAATTGTAAAATGGTATGTTAAAATAATAAAGTAAGTTTTTTAATGTGTCAAAATAGCATATTTATAGAACATTCGATGGGAATGCTCTTACTAGTAATGTTTACAGCCAGCTGTACACAACTAGTACCCCAAAAAACAGGACTAAATATCAATAAGAGGTTTATGGTTCAGTGACATCTGTGAGGTTTCTAATCTCCATTCTCTGCTTGTTGTAAGCATTAAAAAGAAAGGAAAAACAAAAGGCTTAATATCAGTATGTTGAAGTTAGTATATACAGCATGTGAAAAAACACTTTCCTGTAAAACAAGACAGTAAAAACCTCACTTCTTCAGAAACCTCACAGATGTGGCATTCCAAAACGTGGTTGATACAGCTTCTCCAACCCCTAACACCCCCCCTCTTTTGTTTTTCTTCTTCTTCTTCTTCTTCTTCTTCTTCTTCTAGTGTTTACAGTATGGAAGATCTACTTCATAGTCATCCCAGTTATCATCTTTGTCACCATTCCTTTTCTTAGGGGCTTCCTGTTTGGCTTGGACTTTCGGTAGTGGGCGCTTGAAAATGAGTATATCATATCAGGAGAGACTCATTAACTATTTGGAAAGTTTTATCGTTAAGAATAACAAAAAGCTTAATCTTTATTTTCTTAAGACTAGAATATACTACCACTCAATTTCTTTTTCTATTGGTTAGATTAGGGAACAAACAATTTTATTAAAAAAAATCAATATAATAACATTAACTTTTAGTGTAACAAGTTCCAATAATTTTTTCAGAATGCAACATCAGTAGACTTGCTTTTACAGGGAAGACTATTCACACATCTAAAACAATAATATCTTCATATGCAGGTGAATTGGATAGTACTAGGCAATTTTTTAACCTGAATGCTAAAACTTCAAAAAATTCTGTCTCAACCTGAAACAAAATAAAAGCAAAAGTCTTAGATTTATTGTTTCATGTCTAAACCTACACACATGTAAATATCATACTCATTTAAGTCCACAAATTGTGTTTTTATCACTTACTCCTGTCTCTTCTTTCACTTCCTTAATTACAGATGTACAAAGGTCCTCACCCTGTGTATGGAAAATTTCAATATTGACTGAAACATTTTCTAAAAGTTTCTAAAGAATATGTAAAGAATTGCACTCAGGGTGTACTCAATTCATTAACAAACCCAGTAGGAAGCTTCCACACGCCTATTCCTTTGAATTTGCCACTATTCTCTTGAACTACAACCACCTATCATAAGATAAATTCAATATAAGTAGTCAGATATATTAACCCATTACAGCACAAACATTCAATTTCTGGTATTTAAGTATTGGAATAGTTAAGTCAAAGACACCAGAGCTATTTGTTTTGCATCTATGAAAAAAGAATCCAGGCTAGATGAAAAAAAAAAAAACCACAATCAGATTTTTTTTTTTTTTTTTTAGGGTTTGAACCTACCACTTAAGAATCTAATCAAAACCCATGAAAATACAAAAAAAAAAAAAAGAAGAAAAATCCATGCCAAATCAAAAAAACTCATACCAATATAAACAGATTGATATCCAAAAAATTATCCCAAACCCATTAAAATCACGAAATCAAAAGTTTGGGGAAATAGAAAATCATAAGAACAAACCTTAGGTTCGGTGTAGTGGCATCAGCTCCAGAGACGGCGTGTGCGGCGGCGCCAGCGGCGAGGTGGAGCTTCGGTGGTTAGAGGACAGGAGGAGATGGAATGGGTTTAGCGTTGGAGGAGCCGTCCTTCAGGTTTGAATCGTGTATACGTGTTGGAGGATTTTGAGTTTAATTGAGATATACTTGTGTGTGCTAGAGTGTATTGGCTTTGATTATCAAAACAAGAGTGTATTGGCTTTTCAAAAAAAAGAGTGTATTGGCTTTTCAATATAAATCTGACGTGGCATTTATTTATTAGTAGCGTAAATTAGCTTGTTTACACTAACTACAGACTGAAGGTTTACTCTATTTCAAATGATGTAAGTTTACATCATTACGTGGCTGAGCAGGTGTCAAGCCACCTCAACAAAAACTAGACACCTCACCTACCATCTCAGCAATTTTAACACAGTCAACAACTTTTACATTTATAAGAGCATCTAGAATGAAGCTATTTTTTTAGCTATTTGGCACCATAAAAAATTACTTTATCTATTTTAGCTTCTCACTTTACAAAACATCCAACATAAGTGGTTTTATTTTAGCTTTTAACTCAATAAAATAATATATCTATTACATTAAACAATTTATTTATTTATTATTTTTTGCCTATTCTTCACTATCTCCGTCACCATCTTCAGGCACCACCTCCATCACCAGTGTGAAACTCAGCACCCAGCAACCCCAAAATCAGCACAAACCCAACATAAACTCAGCACACAAACACAAACACAACCCATCACAAACTCGGCAGAAACCTAGCACAAACACAAACACAAACTCAGCACACAAACACAAATCCAGCACAAACTCAGTAGCAATGGGGCTTGGGGAGATGGGGTCTCAACAAGATGGGTTTGGGAAGATGGGGTTTCAGCGGTAGGGGTGTCCAGGACTTGCTCGACCTGCCAGAATTGCTCAACCTGCGACCACCAGAACCGAAGGTCGATCGACCGAAGCACCACTGCAGTCAGCGAGCTAGCCGGCAAAGGAGAGAGGAGATGAGGGAGATGGGTCTAAACTAAAAACCCTGAACAAAACAAATTAAGATTGAAACCCAAAATCCAGTAACCAAAGAAAAAATGAAAACGATGGGTTTGACCTACTTCGGCAAGAACAAGAACCTTGGAGGTTGAAATCCCAATCGGCGAAGCAGAGAGTAGATGAGAGAGGTGCTAGAGAGAAAAAAAAAATGAGAAGGAAAAAAAAGAAGAAAGAAGCGAAGCTGGAGAGAGAGAGAAAGAAAGAAAAAGAGAAAATATTTTTTTAATAAGAGAAGAGAGAGAAATTTAATAAAATATTATTATTTTTTTTAGCTTCTTGCTACAGTGCACAGCCAAAAATTCCTATGCACCGTAGCAAGAAACTAAAAAATTTTAGTATGACACCATTATTGTAGCATGCTTTTTAAGTATTAAATGGCTGTGCACCGTAGCAAGAAATTAAAAATTTTTAGCTATGACACCACTATTGAAGCATGCTTTTTAAGTATTGGTGGTGCTAAAAATAGTAATATAACTATTTAGCACTACTATTGTGGATAGGGATGGCAATTTTGTGCAGCCCCGCTTTGACCCGCCCCGCCCCGCCTCGTGCGGGTTATCCCCGCCCCGCAAAGGTGGTGGGGCGAGGATGGGGCAATATTTTGTCCCCGTACCCCGGGGTAGGGCGGGGATGGGTTTAGTATTTTTATCCCCGCCTTGCCTTGCCCCGCACTAATAAGGATTATAATTGTAAATTTAGTAAGCCCTAAATCACTAATATTTAAAGTGAATCACAAGAGTACAAGACATGAGATAAAATATTTTTTATTCTAAAACCCTAATGCTATTGCCGCCCTCTGACCCATCCCTTTGCTCTATAGTCTATACATGTTTTTCAAGTTTCAAGCCAAACTCCACTCCAAGTCCAAGACATTGCTTTTTAGGTTCATCTTATTCACTATCTTCTTTTTGTTTTAGTGTTTCTTAAATTAGTTTTTTTTTTTTTCAATTTAAATTTTGGTTCTTTTTTTTATTTATATCTAAAATTGGTATTTTTGTCTATAGCTATTGAAGTTTGAAGAAACACAGTTGGAAGGAAAAAAGGCTGGTCACATAGTGCTTCCAGTAGGCAGTAGGTTTGTTTCTTATCATATTAGTAAGCTATCCTAATCACTATTATAGTAAGGAAAGAAGCAGGGGCAATCGTAATAGTACTGAATCTATATAGAAGGAAGTGGTGTCACTACATTGGGAGAAAGCGAAACTTATTCTTAAAGAACTAGTCAATTTTTATTTGTTATAAGACAAAGTTTATTTTGTTAAAAAACTAGTCGATTATCCTTGATGACTTTGTTCATGCAAAGACAATGTTTATTTTGTTATAAGAAATTTTGAATTATGTTGTTACGTATTAGACTATTTAAATACTTGGTTTATTTAAATGCTTGGATTTTAAAACATTTTGTTTTGTTGCGATTTATATTATAGTAGCAAAAATTTATTTATATATATAAAATTGTATTAGGGGCGGGGCGGGGCGGGTCTCTGCGGGGCCCCAAGGAGCGGGGATGGGGCAAGGTAGTTTGCCCCGCACCCCGGGGTGGGGCGGGGACGGGGAAGGGCAACAACCATGCGAGGCGGGGATGAAGATCCCATTCTCCTGCCCCGCCCCGCCCCGCCCAATTGTCATCCACAATTTGTGGATGCTCTTTAAACACATAGAACCCACAAAGCCATATTGAAGACCGAATACAATTTAAAGATTCAAACTTAGCCACATACCCACATTGAAGATCGAACCCAAAATTGAAGACCGAATGCAATTCAAAGATCTAAACTTAAAAACAAAGAAAAAAAACAAAAAATTCATGTAAGTTTCAAGAAAATATGAAATGCGTAAGAAACTTTCTTGGACCAAATGTAATTTAAAGACCAAAACTTAAAAACAAAGAAGAAAAAAAAAAAAAAAAATTCATGTGAGATTCAGATGGGTAAGAACCTTTCTTGGCTAGCAATGTCCCAAATCTGAGCCTTGAGAACCTTTTCATCGACACAAATACGGACCCTAATGGAAGGCTTAGATTCAAGACTAAAATCGTTCTTCATGAACCTTGAGAACAGGTTTGATTTGCACACACCGGAATCCCCAATAAATATATATATATATATATATATATATCTTTGGTTGTTTTTAAAGTAATGGTAGTTTATGAAGTAAAGATTTTTCTTTTGACCATTCACAAAATGAACCTTAATCACTTATTATTATAATTTTTTTTTGAAGATTATTATAAAATTTTTACTTTCAAATAAGTTTAACCAAAACTTGATTTGGATTTTTTTTTTCTTTCTAAACACCTATTTCTTATCTCTCTTTTATCAACTGTTTTGATCTCATTACTATTTGGTAGTTGGCCTTTGTTTTTCATCAATCACAATCTAGCATATAAAACTAAAATTCTCAAAAAATTTTCCATACACCCTTAAAAATTTTACATAATGATCTCAGTGGTGGGCAAAAAGTGAACAAGGAAGATAAGCAAGTCTTAATTGTACTACTATTTGCTCACACAATTAATTTTTATAGGTGGAATGCAAGGTCAACCTTTAAGTACCCATTCTGTAATAAAAATTGATAGTCAAACCAGTATTATGTGTATAGTAAAAGATATTTAACTAGAAAAAACTTTGAAATGGCTAAGTGTCTGTCCTCAGGTCTGATTTGAGGAAGAGGTTAAAATTGGATAATATTTCTTTATTTTCTCTTTTTCACATCCAAAAAGAGTCCCCCTTCACGACCCAAATCCATGGAACATGAATTTAGATGTAGGATTAACTTCCTGATCTTACATAACTCAATAAGCATAATTAATTTCAAATTTAATTAAAACTCCAAATGAACAATGCTCTTAATAAACCTTCTACAATATCTAAAATCCACAATTTAGAAAAAAATCTCCAAATATTGTAAATCTAAAGAGAAATAAAAGTAACTAAAAATCTTTTTAGGCTTCAAGCATTATTAACGTCGCCTAAAAACTCCCATGCTCTACCTTGCACCTACCGAAGTGATTCAAAGATTCTGTTTCCCAACTAAACTTTAATCTGAAAATTGATATTGATGGGATGAGCCACACATTTAGTAGGCAATTATACAATACACAACAGAATAGAGTCAAGCAAAGTACGAGTATTTTGATTTCACAAATTCACTCAATGATATTAAATATAGTTTTCCAAACATATAATGAACCACTTATCACATATGAAATCAAATCTTAAAATCATTCGAAAACACATACAAATAATTTATCAGAGCACAGTGTCACATATACACATAT
Organism: Lithocarpus polystachyus; assembly: GCA_033629205.1. NCBI lineage: Eukaryota > Viridiplantae > Streptophyta > Magnoliopsida > Fagales > Fagaceae > Lithocarpus > Lithocarpus polystachyus. The sequence goes on from CM066166.1 coordinate 81,599,978, forward strand.
CACATATTCTCACATACAATCCTGTGAGCAGATACCAGCATCTAACCCCTGTTGGTGAGGGATCAACACTTATTCGCACATACAACCCTATGAGTGGGCTTACAAATATACCTGATCAATTCTAAAAACACTTATTTTGAGTCACATATCACAAAAGCAAAGTTTATATAAAATAGAATAATTTTCTTAATATTCATAATTATTCCATACATAAAAGCATATCGAATATCACAATATCGAATTGAAACATAAATCAAAGAATGCTTGACTCTCTTAGGAAATGAGTAGGAATAAAGGGGTTTATTCAAGTATTTTACAATTCTTGAATAAATCTGAAAATTCAATTTGCTTAAAGAAACATTTTAAATACCATTTGGAGAACATGAATATGATTTTGAAATCACTTGGTTTTACACAAATTTAAAGAACAAGAACCTTTTTAGAAAACTTACATTGAAATTCGGAAAATAGTTTAGTTTAGAAATCATCTTTTAAATGAGATTCGGACATTCAAAACGTTATTTAAAATTTGAAGTTTCTCTTTAAACATTATTTAAAAGTTGAAGTTTCCCTTTCAATGATGTAAAAATGCTTTCGAATAACTTTAAAAAATGTTAGCTTAAAAACATATAACTTTTGAAAACCTTTAACTTCTAAGAACCTAAAGAACAAAACTTGTGCATATTATGCATAATTACTTATAGCACTTGAATCATTTTGAAGGTCCAGCTGAAACACCCTCAAAATACTCTTAAATAGGACCTATATTCAATTATGGAAATTACTTAACATCCTCCACAAAATATATAGCTTATTGAACTATACAAACTGTTTCAAGAGACTTGTACTTTGATGAACCAATTAATAACACTGATGCAAGGAAATCTCTACCCAAAATATGTTTCCTTGAATTTATCAAAACTCAGAGGCAACAGCCAATACTTTAGGATTTAATATATGTCCTAAACAAAAAGTAAAACCTTAAACATGAATTAGCCTCTATAACCATGACTTTGTTCTAAAATACATACTATGGGCAAACTTAGGATTTAAGTTAATATCCATAGCCCCAAAGAAAACGTTAAAGCCACCTAATATATATCCCCTCAATTGCAAACCTTACAGCCATCCTAATATATATATATATATATATATATATATAACCACTTGATAAGGTGAAAGCCTCGTGACTAAAGATTTGATCCACGACTTGTTCATGGATATACACGGTGGCCAATTCTAGAATTTAGTATATTTATATATATGTTGGAAAAATACATGTTTGTATCACATACAAAACATATGTAGCGGAAAATTAACGGATCTACTTCATTCGTAATTGATAACATGTACTATGCAAGTTTCAGAATTTAAGAACAAGAAAACGTACCTTGGTGTGGTGAAATTCAAAACAAAAGATTAGAAGTACTTGGGAACACTTTTAATCTTCACTTCAATTCCACTTAATGCCCAAGAAGTATGGTCTCTCAATCAGTTTTTAAGGAGAGAATAAGAGAGTGTCCAACACTCACACACAAACCATTTCGTGTTCTCATGTAATCATAATGAAAACCACTTAGAAAAATCTCATGTGAAAAAGCACTTATGAAATTCTGTATGTTTCTCTCCTTAAATATAACTGATTATCTAATTGGGCTAGTCTTTTGGGCCATTCCAATTAGGTTCTAGTGTGTGGCTTGGAGTGTGACCAAAAGGGAATAAATAAGACTCTAGCTCCAAATGAGCCTTGGGCTTTTCTATCAACTTTTGACAAGTCCAAAGTTACAATTAATTATATTCAATACCACTATGTGAATATAATTGCACTCTAAGCCTCATTAGTAAATTATATCCCAAGACTTTATTATACATGCAACCCCTTCATTAAAATATTCGTAGTAATACAAAGTCATGAATGTAGACTGCCACTTTGAAGGTTACTACATCTTAATCCTTGAGTACCCAGTTTAATCATTTATGTTATTCATCATATATTTATGAAATCCAATTTTATAAATATATACTTTAGTAACTCCTTACTAAAGTAGTTGGGTCCAATACTCTGAATAATTAAACCCATTAAACTTATCTCTTTAAACTTATCTTAAGGAAATATTTTATATCTCCGCTAAGAGATTATGAATTCCATTTTGAGAATATATGTTTTATCAACACTAAATGTAGTTGCCCAACATACTGAGGTTTTGATCGTGACTTATAGATCTCACTCCTGATATGTCAAAGTAACCTACACTTCATGATTTGGCCCATTATTCTCTCAGGATTTAGAGTTGATGTAAATAGAAATCGTGAGATTTATTATTCATTTGACAGTCGTTAGGATAATAATAAGTCTCACAGCAGTCTAGTTTAATATGTTCTTAACTCTTAAAACATATCAACATATCAACTAGAAGTTTCCACTTCCATGATCAAGACAAATCATCTTAGTTGATATGTTATAATCTTCATAAATGAAATGCCTAATTTCGTCACCAACTACAAACTAAAATTCTGAGTTTACAAAGAACTTGCGATTTATATCTTCTGTGACTAAATCATGTAAATCGCATACTATGCATCTCATGGACTAAGATAATGTCCCATTAGTTCATTTATAGATAATCTCATATAATTAAATAATTTAATTATTTATGACATGCCAATAAATTGGATTTTAGGGCATAAACCCCAACAATCTCCCACTTGCCCTGAAAGACAATTTACCATATATCCGACACTTATCTCCCTTTAGAGTAATTCATAGTCACTCTAAGGTAAGGTTTGGAAACAAGTTTTAGCCAGATTTATTGCATAAATTATCTTTTCTACTACTACTTCTCACGTACTCATATCTCTCTAATGAGATAATACTTACGCTTAATGTGTATCTTCACCACCTTAGATGAACACATATCTTGGAGTTTAACTTCATGAATCACAATCAAACTATAAGTTAGTATTTGTATATCCAGTAACTATCAAAAAACCCACTTTTGTGGACAAACATATAATCCCTCATTCTCCTAAGATATTTGAGTATATGCTTTACTCCCACTAAATTAAGTGATCTTTGATTCATTGATATTTGCTTACCATGCCCACCGCAAAATGGATATTTAGCCTAGTATTTAGCATAGCATAAAGACTTCCTATTGATATAGAATAAGGAACCGTCTTAATATGCTCTTCCTTTTATATGTCTTAGGACTATAGTCCTATATAAAGAAACTTCAAACTTAAAAGGAAAGAATCATTTCTTGAAGTATTACATGCTATACTTGGCTAGAATTTAATCTATTTAAGCAGTTTGAAATAAATCCAACATCCTAATTTCTGAATTATTAGAGTATATCTCCAAAAAAAATAAGCAAATGGAAATACTTATCATGTACTCCTCCTTCATGTATGTATTGACTTAAAGAAGTCATTGAAACTATATTCCTTTACAATAAAGGAGCTCTAGATCTTATTATCCTCTAAATAAAATTCATAGACTGAGAAAATAACAAAATAATGGTTCTAAAAGCCCATCTTTCACCAATCTTGAATATCATTTAGATTAATAAGATCTAGACATAAGTGCTAAAATATACAATAACAAAGGATGAAAACTTTCTCTTTAATAAGAAAACATGTAAATTTCCATCTAAAAAATAATCATGGATAATGCTTAGCTTTACCAAAACAAAAATACTTTCCTTTTGGTTATGCTTTTGAGTCCAATTTCCTTTTGGCAACTACTAGGGCAACTTGCTTTTCCAACTGTTTGGTATTATAATTCCTTTTCTTACCACCCTTACCTTTCAGTTCAGACTAAGAATTTGAATTAAATCATATTGATCCTAGTTTTAGCTTTTAGGATGTCTTCCGTTGCGTAGAACTCACTCATCAATTCAGATAATATAAAAAGAATTTATTTTCAAAACAATCTGAATTGATCAAATGATTCTAACAAGGACTTGTGGATCATATCCAAAAGAGATTAACATTTAATCTCTACATCCAAGAATTCCAATTCATTTTTTAAAAATAAAATATTTTCATAAAATGACATAGAATTGGAACTCCTGAAACTTTTCTTAGCACTTAATATGATTCATACCAAACATCTCATTTAGACTTAATATAAAGTCTAAGTCTAGTACTAACTCTTGCATCTCATGTTGTAGCACATACAAAACATATGTAGCGGAAAATTAACGGATCTACTTCATTCGTAATTGATAACATGTACTATATAAGTTTCAGAATTTAAGAATAAGAAAGCGTATATTGGTGTGGTGAAATTCAAAACAAAAGATTAGAAATACTTGAGAACACTTTTAATTTTCACTCCAATTCCACATAATGCCCAAGAAGTGTGGTCTCTCAATCAGTTTTCAAGGAGAGAATAAGAGAGTGCCCAACGTTCACACACAAACCATTTTATGTTCTCATGTGATCATAATGAAAACCACTTAGAAAATTCTCATGTGAAAAAGCACTTATGAAATTCTGTATGTTTCTCTCCTTAAATGTAACTGATTATCTAATTGGGCTAGCCTTTTGGGCCATTCCAATTGGGCTCTAGTGTGTGGCTTGGAGTGGGACCAAAAGGGAACAAATAAGACTCTAGCTCTAATGGGCCTTGGGTTATTCTGTCAACTCTTGACAAGTCCAAAGTTACCATTAATTATATTCAATACCACTATATGAATATAATTGCACTCTAGGCCTCATTAATAAATTATATCCCAAGACTTTATTATACATGCAACCCCTTCATTAAAATATTTGTAGTAATACAAAGTCATGAATGTAGACTGTCACTTTGAAGGTTACTACATCTTAATCTTTAAGTACCCGATTTAATCCTTTATATTATTCATCATATATTTACGAAATCCAATTTCATAAATATATACTTTAGTAACTCCTCACTAAAGTGGTTGAGTCCAACATTCTGAATAATCAAACGCATTAAACTTATCTCAAGGGATTATTTTATATCTTCGTTAAGAGATTATGAATTCCATCTTGAGAATATATGTTCAATCAACACTAAATGTGGCTGCCCAACATACTGAGATTTTGATCGTGACATATGGATCTCACTCTTGATATATCAAAGCAACCTACACCTCATGATCGGTCTATTATTCTCTCAGGATTTAGAGTTAATGTAAATAGAAGTTGTCAGATTTATTATTCATTTGACAGTCGTTAGGAGAATAATAAATCTCACAGCGGCGCAGTTCAGTATGTCTTAACTCTTAAAACATATCAACATATCAACTAAAAGTCTCCACTTTCATAATCAAGACAAATCATCTTAGTTAATATGTTATAGTCTTCGCAAATGAAATGCCAAATTTCATCACCAATTACGAACTAAAATTCTAAGTTTACAAAAAACTTGCGATATATATCTTTTGTGACTAAATCACATAAATCGCATACTATGCATCTCATGGATTAAGATAATGTCCCATTAATTCATTTATAAATAGTCTCATATAATTAAATAATTTAATTATTTATGACATTACGATAAATTGGATTTTTGGGCATAAACCCCAACAATATAAACCAAAGAAAATGTAAAAGCCATGTACATAATCAAACTTTGTAATCCGTGACTTTATTCTAGCTAGTTTTTGTGATCTATGGCTTAGTCTAGACAGCACATAGTGGCTTTGTTCTTCAATGTAATCTGTGGCTTTATAGTCCCAAAGTAAAAAACGTTAAGCCCATCTAATCTATATAACCACCAGGAAACGTAATCGCCATGTTTTCCTTGAATTAGGATTTGCAATCTAGGAATTAATATGTATATAAACCAATAAAGAACGTAAAGGCACCTACATGAATTAATATTTAAAACCATGACTTTTGTTATTGAATACCAATTATAGGCAACTTAACGTTATAGCGTAAACAATCCCCTTTTAAACAATCTACCCATCACTACTGATTCCATGATAAGGTTCTAACCTTTTAATTCTTTGGTTGCCTCTTTAATTAACTCTAAGGAAAAATACACCTCCTAGTCTCTTTAGTGATGAAACCCTTCTTATGAAAACCCTAGTTTATCTCTTCCTCTACCTTATATTTAACACATCTGTCAGTTCGTTTAGACCCCTTAAACCCAACAGATTAACCTAGAGAATTAGCCAAGTTATTAACTTAGGTAATTTAATTAAAACTAGGTTAACACAATTAAGCAAAAATAACAAAGCAGCGGAAAATAAACAACACAAAGATCTGATGACCCAGGAAACCACACCGGTAAAAACCTGGGGAGGATTTGACCTAGCTATCCTCAAGGTAAACTGAATCCACTATGAAAGAATTGAAGTTTACACAATAGACTTAGACCACTAACATCATATTGCTACCCGAGTGTAGGAAACTTACTACCATGACCCCATGATAGCTCCGAGATCCACGGACTCCTTCTTTCCGGAATTCTTCAACAAATCCACAAGCGCACCTGCTTGTATATCTTTGTGTTCTCTTGATTCTGCAACTGTAACGATCTACACAACTCTTGACATAAATCTCAAGTTTGTAAACCCTAAGTGTATGTGAAGGTAAACACCTCTAGATCTCACAGAGAGATTCACAAACACAGCAAAACAGAACTCTAAAAACGTGGCTAGGGTTTTTTCTTTTATACTTAGGGCAAAACATAAAACCCTATACATTAAAACGGGCTAGGGCTGAGTTGGAATTTTCTGCAGAAAAACGTTCTGCACGATTTTCGATCGATCGAGTCTAATTTTCGATCGATCGAGTCATACAGAAAGTGAACAGTACTTCTGCATAAAAACTCGATTCCAACTTTACAATAAGACCCATACTTTGAGCAAGTCTAACACACGACTCAACATTGTTTTGATCATGGTTTGCCAACATACAAATTGAAGTTCTAAATACATTAGTTCCTAATCTTTAGAACCTAACAACATCAAAGATGTGGGCTTAGTGGAGTAGTGGGCTGTAATTACTAACAAAAAGTAGTTATGGCCCATCAACTATGTATATATATATATATATATATAAAATATATAATAACCTCAAATAAAGATATGCGGGGTATTGCACTCCTAATTCAGATGTTTCTTGGCTTTATATAGCTTAGCCAAAATGCATCTAAACTTTACATTTGGAGGGTTAGGAACAAGCGTTCTTGATAGTTGTCCCATCAAGGCTTTGCTAGAAGATCTTACACTTAGGTGTAAGCTGTGTGAGCACTATTCATGGTCATTTCCCCATTAACGTTGCCAGCTAAGTGGTTGCAATGCATTTAATGCGGAAGAGATGGCTGCTTTTTCCTTCATTTTTTTTCTCTTCCTTGTTTAGCGCTAAGTCACCCTTTTACTCCCTTGAGTTGCGCCGTGCTTCCCTTACCCCTGACTTTTGACTTCTCGAGGTTAGGTAGGAGTCCTCAGTACCTTTGTCAATTGTAGTAGTTCAACCTTTTCATAGGTTAGGTGAGCACTTTCCAAGGGCATACTGCCAATATTCCACAAAGTTTACTTCCTCAAAAATGCCCTTACCTATCCTATCAGCTGTTTTGGATCCTCGTCCCCCCACAATCTCTTTATTGATTAATGAAAGTTAATTTATTTATTTACTCTTTAATCGCATATATAAAGTTATATGGTATCCTTTAAAATTTTAAATAATATAATAGTTTGTGCACTGTTAGATCCAAAAAACAAAAGTTTAATTATAAAATGAAAAGTATCATCTTCTTTGCAAATAGATCACTAATGAACTTATCAAATAAGTTTGGGGTTATCAATTAAAATTATTTCCTTTTTTGGTAGCTTGACTCTCTCTCTCTCTCTCTCTCTCTCTCTCTCTCTCTCTCTACACACACACACACACACACACACACACAATGATGATAGACTAATTAGAAGAGCTAGAGACAAGAACATTGGATATGACAAAAGTAAGTAAATTATGATCTTTAAATTTTGAAATTTTTTATAATCAAACTCTCAAAATTTAGGCCAAAATGGCCAAATACCATTGTTTTTGAAAATATTTTGCAATCTACTATTGTTTCTGAAATATGTAGGGATCTACCACTAATTGGGAACTCGAGTTCCATAAATTGACATATATTCGAACTACATCTATGCTCAGTGATTTTTTATTTTTCAATAATTTTATTTTGTGTTGTTACATTTTTTCATAAAATGCTTAATTAAATATGGAGAAATGTTATGTTCATAACATTTTCACAACAAATCATAAGTGACTAGTTGTTATTGGAACTAATTTGAATCTACCATTGAAATTACTTTTTTTGTACTACCAATAACAAATTGCCACTTAGGATTTACAGTAAAAGTGTTGTAAAAATATTGTGGACATAGCATCTCTCTTAATTATAACATATTATGTTCATTGTTCGTATAAAAATTTAAAAATCCGGAAGGGTTATAAACACAGAAAATTAAGAACCATTTGTTTTAAATACAACATTTAAATACCTACTAAAAAAATACAACATTTAAATAAATATTTATAAACATAAACATAAACATCATTATTTTTATAGGCTATATTACAAATTACACTATTTTATTTTGACTAAAATTGAATTCAATCACGCGACTTTAATTTGGGTCAATTCAGTCCTCTCGGTTTTATCTTCATTCAATTAGTCCTTTAGTTAATTTTCGTTAAGTGATTGAAAACAACATTGTTTTAAGGCGGAAATTACATTTTTGTCCCTATATTTTCAGGCGATTCCCACTTTGGTCCCTAGATTTTATTTTTACCGCTTTTAGTCCTTATTCTGAAAAACGATTCTCGTTTTGGTCCCTGCCGTTACATCAGAGACGGAAAATGCACACGTAGCAAACGGCAGAATTAAAAAAATATTAAAAATATTTTATTTTATTTTAAAATAAAATAAAATTTTAGTCATCAATAATTTTAAAACAAAAATATTAGAAATATTGTTCTTCATGCTTTTCCCCAAGAACATGGTTGCCCAGATTTTCTTCTCTTTTATTTCATTTTCTTAGCATTCAAACAAGCAATAACATATACAAAATCATGATTAAACTCAGATACTTTAACACAATCAACTAACAAAACTCAAATAGTCACCGTGGTCCTCTGAAATCTGATCTTCTCTCTCTCTAAACCCCGATAGTCACCGTAGTTTCATCTGGTTCATAATCTCAAGTACCGGGTTTTCTCGTGCCTTACCAAGCTCTCCGCCGCGATACTCAGTTTATAGCCGCGTCTGAACTCGAATCCATTGCACGGACTCTTGAATTGAAGCATTTCCAACTTTTCTTTCCTGCATTCACTCCACCGACACTTCCAGCAAGTCTTCCATACGAAAACATTGCGTGAACCTCTTGGCAATTTTCTCAGAGACTCGCGAGAACACTCTCTCGCTGTACCTAACCTAAATGCTTTCCTCCATAATGTGGCGGCTCCGCAACCCGAATTCCTCCATTTGATCTACTTGCGTCAATTTTGTCGCGGCACTCTCCTCACTAATCACGAAGCTGCCATTCAACTCTTTCATTTTGTTAGTTGATTGTGTGAGTATCTGAGTTTGTTAATGGTTTTGTATATGTTTTTGCTTGTTTGGATGCTAAGAAAATGAAATAAAATAGAAGAAAATTTGGGAAACCATGTTCTTCCCCAAGAACATGAAGAACAATATTTTTAATATTTTTGTTTTAAAATTATTGATAACTAAAATTTTATTTTATTTTAAAATAAAATAAATTATTTTTAATTCTGTCATTTGCCACGTGTGTATTTTCCGTCTTTGATGTAACGGCAGGGACCAAAACAAGAATCATTTTTCAGGATAAGGACTAAAAGTGATAAAAATAAAATCTGGGGACCAAAGTGGGAATCGCCTAAAAATGCAGGGACGAAAATGTGATTTCTGCCTTGTTTTAATTAGTTTTTTGAATTTCTTACATTAAAATAATAAAAAAAATTAATAAAAAAAAATATTTTTTTGAAATGGCATTAAAGTATATTGCATGACTCCTTATTGTGAAAGAAGATAAGGCTTAGGTTTCTAATCATGTTTATCATACTTGTTTTGGAATGTGTGTGCACCTTAGTAGGATTTTTACATGTCGATAGATTACAAATTTAGATCTAATAACTGAATGTATATTATATACAACTAATGCATCTGAGAATCAATTGAAACATGTTATATCTGTAAGAATTGATGAATACTGAAACGTGTTCTGATCTGAAAATTCAGCTTAATTTTTGAATTATCCCACTAGGTTTTCTTTCCGCAAGTTGCTACTGTATGTAGGAGGTGCAGTCTTTCAACATTAATGATTGTAAGTTTTTAAATTTTGTCTTTAAGATAATAAAAAGTTGTATGGAAAACTATGATTTTGAGACCCTGTGAAAGCAAAGCAAATATAGAAACAAGACTTAATTTTTTAGCCATAAAAAAGTACAAACTTAGGTCATTATTGTCATTTAAATCTTCATTATTGACAAAGTTAGATTTTATTTATATTTTTTTATAGGTTTAATATATATTTTTATTTAGGTTTGTGCTTAATCTAATTTGATTTTGCAATATTCAAATATGTTGTTGTATTTTATCATAAGATGCTTAATTAATTCTAACAAATCATGTTTACTTTTCATTATCATTCTAACTATATTTACGCTCAATGAATTTTAATTTTTCAATATTTAAAGTTTGTGTTGTTGCTTTTTTTTTTTTTTTTTTGAATAAGATGCTTAATTAATTATAACATATCATGTTTATTGTCGATATACAAATTTTAAAAACCTAAAGGGTTACTAATGTAAAAAAAATTAAGAACTATTTGTTTTACATACAATAATAAAATAACAAATTTATAAACATAACCATAAAAATAAACATAAAATTTATACTTTTTTATAGGATAAATTACCCATTACACAATTTAATTTTGACTAAAATTGAATTCAATTATGTGACTTTAATTTTTGTCAATTCAGTCCTCTAACATTTAAGTTCATTCAATTTAGTCCTCCATCCAATTTCCATTAAGTGATTGCCATTAAGTTCCCAAAACAATGCAGTTTCGATATTTTATTTATTTGTTTCTTACAAAATTTGTAAAGTTAATAAAAAAATTCTTTGAAATAGGCATCCAAATACTGCATAGCTCAATTTTGTGAAAGAAGGATAACCTTGGGTTGCTAATCACATTTCTCGTGCTTGTTTTGGTATGTGTGGACTGTGTGATCCTTAATGTGGTTGTGTTCTTCTCGATAGGTGAGGCAGAAAATTCTTTCTTACTTTTCAATCGGACATATAGTTATATGCCTTTATCCACTTTCATTTTTGTGTGCAAAGCTGTGTATTCATTTAAAATAGATTTATTTTCTTATTTTAATTGTATATATTCAATTTATATTTTATAGATATGAAGTTGTATATATTTATATAAACATAATATCTTGTTGAGCCCCTATGAAAACAAAGCAACATAGAAACTGTTGAGGACTCTTTTTTCACACCACATGACATTACTTCAATGGCAACCACGCCACATCAACATATTATTGATTTTTGGGTAAATCTATTTAAAGCCCAAAATAAGTTTATTGTTGGGAAAATACATGTTCGTATCACATACAAAACATACGCAGCGGAAAATTAACAGATCTACTTTATTCGCAATTGATAACATGCACTATGAAAGTTTCAGAATTTAAGAATAAGAAAGCGTACCTTGGTGCGGTGAAATTCAAAACCAAAGATCAGAAGTTCTTGGGAAGACTTTTATTCTTCACTCCAATTCCACTTAATGCCCAAGATGTGTGGTCTCTCAATCAGTTTCCAAGGAGAGAACAAGAGAGTGTCCAACACTCACAGACAAACCATTTCATTCCTTGTGTAATCTTAATGAAAAAACACTTATGAAAAGACTCATTTAAAGGACTTATATAATTTTGTATGTTTCTCTCCTTATATACAACTGATTATCTAATTGGGCTAGCCTTTTGGGCCATTCCAATTGGGCTCTAGTGTGTGGCTTGGAGTGGGACCAAAAGGGAACAAATAAGACTCTAGCTCCAATGGGCCTTGGGCTTTTCTGTCAACTCTTGACAAGTCCAAAGTTACCATTAATTATATTCAATACCACTATATGAATATAATTGCACTCTAGGCCTTATTAATAAATTATATCCCAAGACTTTATTATACATGCAACCCCTTCATTAAAATATTCGTAGTGATACAAAGTCATGAATATAGACTGCCACTTTGAAGGTTACTACATCTTAATCTTTGAGTACTCGGTTTAATCCTTAATGTTATTCATCATATATTTATGAAATCCAATTCCATAAATATATTCTTTAGTAACTCCTTACTAAAGTGGTTGGGCCAAACTCTTTGAATAACCAATTCCATTAAACTTATCTCAAGGGAATATTTTATATCTCCGTTAAGAGATTATGAATTCCATCTTGAGAATATATGTTCCATCAACACTAAATGCGACTGCCCAACATACTGAGGTTTTGACCGTAACTTATAGATCTCACTCCTGATATATCAAAGCAACCTACATCTCATGATCAGGTCCATTATTCTCTCAGGATTTAGAGTTGATGTAAATAGAAGTTGTGAGATTTATTATTCATTTGACAGTCGTTAGGAGAATAATAAATCTCACAGCGGTTCAGTTTAATATGTCTTAACTCTTAAAACATATCAACATACCAACTAGAAATCTCCATTTCTATGATCAAGACAAATCATCTTAGTTGATATGTTATAGTCTTCGTAGATGAAACGTCTAATTTCATCACCGACTACGAATTACATTCTGAGTTTACAAAGAACTTGCAATTTATATCTTCTGTGACTAAATCATATAAATCGCATGCTATGCATCTCATGGACTAAAATAATGTCCCATTTGTTCATTTATAGATAGTCTCATATAATTAAACAATTTAATTATTTATGACATGCCAATAAATTGGATTTTAGGGCATAAACCCCAACATTTATATCCTATTCAACTACAAGAACTGGACTCACATGGCCCACAACATCTTCACTCTAAGAGGCGGATTCATGATCCACATTTCCTCCTTCAATTAGGCTCATGACCCATGACATCATCAACATAAATATACAGATTGGGCTCAAGCAATGAATCAAAGCTTACGGCCCATATTACCTCCTTATACTCATGGAAAGTGGCTTCTCCAACAAAAGCTCTTATTTACACAAAATGACAACAAAGCCCAAGGTACGTCATCTCATCTTCGGCTTAGGATCCAAGCTCATAAGTCTCTTTGGGGAAATTTTGGGAGTCGTGGTTTGGAGGGCCAAGAAGTTTGTTCAGTAAAGCTCCAGCGGACTAAAGTTGATTAAAGAAACATTTGCTTGATGTGTCTTCTCCGACTTCCTGAACTCTGACAAGTTAGTGTGTAACGGGTAAGGTCTGGTAAGTCTCTCTTATTACATAAACACTTAAAATGATAAAAAAATCCACATTGCTCGTTGACTAAAAAATTTCAGCCATTTAAATACTAACTAAATAACTATTCATTCAATCTCTAGCAGCTGCTATATGAATTTGGAAACCTAATCATATTATTCCATATAAACTATATTACTATTTTCAGCTAAAATCCAACTCAAACACATGGCTAAATCTAATTGGCTATCTTTAATCTTCAAATATGAAATATTCATAATATCTTTAATACCCAGCTGTCATCTGCCATAATCAAATCAAATATTCCTCTGCTAGCTGCCTGAATAGAGCATTAAATACTCTTTTTACTTACCAAGATTAAGTCACAACACAATGAGACCTTGACTAGATCTCTAAAACTTCATTAACGATCAATCAATCATTCTATTACTTACTAAAAATGTATTGTAATGAAATCTTGGACCAAAAATATAAATACTTAAAAGAGGAAACTTTTCTAGCAGAATACCAGTTATGTGTTCAGCACTAGACACCTGGCTGAAAGTAACATCACCAGCCATTTAATGCTTAATCCCGGCAGCCAGTTGCTATACTCAAAATAGCAATATATCCTCATAAGAGATCTTACCATTTTTAGCTAAATCCAAGAAATAAATTTGAATATTCTTTCCAGCAGCTTGACATCATCCAGACCTCATCTACTTCAGCTCCAAGCAACAATTGTCTTATGACAATTGTGACAGCTTTTCAAACAGTTGTGACAGCTGTTTCAAAACAGATGAGATAGCTGACCCAGCAACTTTAATATTACTGAATTTCCTTATTTGGCTAAAAACCAAAACCAACTAAAGAAATTATATTTTTCTTGCTAAAATCCTTTCCTTTTTTTGCTGGTCTTTCCTTTAGCTGAACTAACTTAGTTTCAGACTTTGCTCTATATAAATAATACCAAGCCACATGCTACAACACACACCATTCCATACACTTACTACACCATTACTCATCTTATGCTCATTCTCTCACTCTCCATATTCAAAAAATACATCTATCTTGTTGCCCATATATCTAAACATCTCTTTCTCCATTTCTTTTACACCATGACCATTACATTGTTGGGGTTTATGCCCTAAAATCCAATTTATTGGCATGTCATAAATAATTAAATTGTTTAATTATATGAGACTATTTATAAATGAACTAATGAGACATTATCTTAGTCCATGAGATGCATAGTATGTGATTTATGTGATTTAGTCACAAAAGATATAAATCACAAGTTCTTTGTATACTTAGAGTTTTAGTTCATAGTCCGTGATGAAATTAGATATTTCATTTGCGAAGACTATAACAAATTGTTGAGGACTCTTTTTTTGCGCCACGTGACACTACTTTATTGGCAACCCACGCCACATCAACATATTATTGATTTTTTGGGTAAATCTCTTTAAAGCCCAAAATAAGTTTATATCTCATGGATTGGGCTCACATGGCCCATAAGAGCATCACTAGCAGTCTCTCCAAATTTTTGTACTGTTTGGAGAATGAGCAGTGACTTTTACCTTTTAGCTATCCACTTTTTCAAATACACTTTCCAACAGATTCTCTATCCTACTCTCTATCTCATTTAAATATTATTTCTTCATTCATTTCTTATTCTTTTTTTATCATCATTTATTCTTCCTATATTATTTCCCAACAATTATATTTTTCAATGAGAAGTATTACGTCCACAACATTTTTCACAATACTTTCACAACAAAATTTATGTTAAAAGTTGTTACTAGTTCTAATTTGAACCCACCACTGAATTTATTTTTTTACTCACTAATATTAACTAATAACAATCTATTACTAAAAATTTATTGTGAAAATATTGTAAAAATATTACACTAACATTTCTCAATTAAAATTTTTTATTCTTTGTATTATTTCTCCTTTCCCCCATTTCATTTCATCCATACGTTTTTTTTTTCTTATTTTTTTTTTCTTGTTTTCCTCCTCCACACGTTTTCCTATCTCTATCCCCTCTCTCTTTTATTTTCTTTTTCTACCTCATTCAAGAACATTCCAGGCTTTTCCAGCTCTCCTTCTCTCTTTTTTTGCTCCAGCTCTCTCGGGTTTTTTTTTTACTTGATTCCAGAGAACATTCGTCCCCAAGGCAGTCCAAATGGGGCATCTTCGTCCCAAAGCGGTTGGCCTAGCCTAGAGCCGTTGCTCATCTTCGTCCCCAACGTAGTCAAGATAGGTCAGATGACTTTTGTCTTTTGTCTTTTTTTTTTTTTTTTTGCTTTTATTGTTATGATTTGATTAATTTTAAGATTGTGTTTTTGAATTTGTATTTTGATTATGCTTGAGTTTAGAGATGTTTAAGAGAAATGATTGTTGAGATTATTAAGACTGAATTAATTCTTTTGCTCATGAGCAGCTCTCTCTCTTTTCTCTTTTTTCTATTTTTTTTCTAATTTCATTTGGTTTATGAGAAAAATTATTTTCGTGTTTGGATTGTATTTTGCGTTTTGTAGCCGTTGAGATAAAGAAGAGAGAAAGAGAGTGAGGAAGAAAGAGAAAGGGAGGAAAAAGAAAAAAGTAATTTTTTATTCAACCGGGTAATATTTTAAGGGAAGATATGGTTCAAAGGAGCTACAGTATTTGCTACAGTGCTCTCCATACTTGGAGAGCTACTGTAGCAAATCTAAAAAAAATTTTGGAGATAGAGAGGCTGTTGGAGAGATTTTTTGGGGTGAACAGTGGCTTTTTTGGAGAAAATTTGGAGATGGAGAGCCTGCTGGTGATGCTCTAAGATCCCTACTTCAAGAGGCGGATTTATGGTCCACGATTCCTCTTCATTAATTGGGATCATAACTCTATGACATCATCAACATCAACATATAGATCGGGCTCAAGCAATGAATCAAAACTCATGGCCCATATTACCTCTCTTACACTCATGGTAAGTGGCTTCTTCAACAAAAGCCCATATTTACACAAAATGACAACAAAACCCAAAGTATGTCATCTCATCTTCGACTTATGATCCAAGCTCATAAGTCTCTTTGGGGAAACTTTGGGAGTCGTGGTTTGGAGGGCCAAGAGTTGTGTTCAGTAAAGCTCCAAAAGTTTAAAGTTGATAAAAGAAACATGTTAGTTGGTATGTTTTCTCCAACTCCCTAAACTCTGACGAGTCCATATGTAGCGGGTAACATATAGTAAGCATTTCTTATCACATAGCACTTAAGATGATAAAATTCCCTATTGCTCTTTTTCTAAAACTTAATATTCAATATATGACAAATACTCAATATCTCCAGCCATCTAAATGTTGAGAAAATAACTATTCATTTAATCTTCAGCTATTCCTATACAAATTTAGAAATTTCATTATATCATTCTACATAAACTACATTACTACTTTTAGCTAAAACTTAACTTAAACACATGGCCTAATCTGATTGGCTATCTTTAATCTCCAAATATATATATATATATATATAAAATTCATGATATTTCTAATATTCAACTGCCATCTGCCATAATCAGACCAAATATTTCTCTGCCAACTGCTAGAGTAGAGTATTAAATGCTCTTCTTGCTCACCAAGATTAGATCACTACACAATAAGACCTTGACTAGATCTCTAAAACTTCATTAACTTTCAACCAATTCTTCTATTACTTACTAAAAATGTGTTGTAATGGAACCTTAGACCAAAAATACAAACACCAAAAAAGGAAACATTTCCAGCAGAACACTAGTAGTGTGTTCAGCATTTGACACCTGGCTGGAAGTGACATCATCAGCCTTTTAATGCTCAAATCCCATAAGCTTGGCATTTGACCTCATTTGCTTCTGCCCCAAGCAATAGCTATCTTATGACAGCTGTCTCATGATAGCTGTCACAGCTTTTCTTGACAGCTAGGACATCTTTTTCAGAATAGATGTAACAGTTGACCCAGCAGCCTTGAAATTACTTTTTTTCCTCTTTTGGCTAAAAACTAAAACCAACTAAAGAAACTATCTTTTTCTTGCTAAAATACTTTCCATTTCTACTACTCTTTCCCCAGCAGCTCTTACCCAAAACAGCAAGAATACCTTAAAGTTAAGTATACCATTTTTGGCCAAATCTTAGAATGGATTTTCTGAAGATTCATTGCTGATTGGGACAGATTTTGTCTGAGATTATTTGCTGAAAACCCCTAAATTCAGCTATAAATAGAACCCCTCATCAACACACCAAAGGGGACACTAATAGAGAAGAACTCTCTTATAAATTTCTCTATTCTCTTTTCCTTTAATAATCTTCTTAAGTTCTTAATGAAGGTCTGATTTTCTGAGTTTTTATTTTCCAAATTAGGAACTAAACTCTTTAGCCCTTAGCTCATAAATGCCATTCATAAGCCCTCATACGTCCTCCAGCAGAAAATCCCAGCAGCTTTGCTAAACACACTACAACACCATTACTCTCTTATACCCATTCTCTCACTCTCTATATTCATAAAATACATCTATCTTGCTGTCCATATCTCTAAACATCTCTTTTTCCATTTCTCTCACACAATCCTATGCACACTTACTACATCATTACATATAACACACCACAACTCTTTAAAGCTCCACTCTCATACTTTCTTACTCCGAAATCCTACTGTTTTGCTGCCCATAAACATATCTCAATACTCTTCCCTTCATACTAAAAGCCCTTCTCATGGAAGGCATGAACTTCTATTACTAAAGCCCCTCTTCTAGAAGGCACCAAGATCTCATATCAAAGCCCTTCTCTTAGAAGGCACAAATATTTCTTACAAAAGCCTTTCTCATAGAAGGCACAAATCTATTTTTCAAAAGCCCTTCCTATGGAAGGCAATACTATCCATAGCTCCACAATATCTAAAAGAGCATTGTCAAAGGGGAAAACTCATTTAAGTGCATGATAAGAAGGGCAAGCTTAACTAGCCTCTGCACACAGCAGGACATACTCCTTCTCCCTCCAGTTGCACCAATTTTCCCTTCTATCTTGAAGTTATCATGGCATACTACCTCTCTACCGCTGGAGTCATTCTGCTGGAATATTATCAACACACTGATGCTACACAGCTAAAGCTACAAACCATATAAAGATAAGTGACTTTGCTTCCATATCTTTAAATTTACATCATTGAGTACATGATTACTTCACATTTAAATACATATTACTTTATTTCAACTATTATTACAACTATTAATCAAAGATATTTTCTAATATTAAAGTCCTTCTCCTAAAAGATACCAAAATCTCATATCAAAGCCCTTCTCATGGAAGGCACAAATCTATCTTATGCAAATCCCTTTTCTTAAAAGGCACAAATACTCCATGCAAAAGCCTTTCTCATGGAAGGAAAAACTATTCATAACTTCACAACAACTAAAAGAGCATTATTAAAGGGGGAAACTCATTTAAGTGCATGATAAGAGGGGCAAGTTTAACCAGCCTCTACACACAACTGGACATACTCTCTCTCCTTCCAGTTCCACCCATTTTTCCCCTTCAATCTTGAAGTTACTATGGAAAACTGTTTCTCCACCGCTGGAGTCATTCTGCTAGAATCCTATCAACTCACAGATGCTATACAGCTGGAGCTGCAAACCATCAAAGATAAGTAACTCTGCTTCCATATCTTTAAATTTACGTCATTGAGTACATGATTATTTCACATTTATATACATATTACTTTATTTCAACAACTATTACAACTATTAATCAAAGCTATCATATCAACACATATAACATGTTTATTCAACCATTATCATGATTCTTAAATTTTGATTTTAATGGTTTTATAGGCTTAAAAATACCCCGGTAGTCATTGGACCATGTAGCCCAATGTTGAGTTTTGGACGCAACTCCCCAAACATAACTCAGGCCTAGCAAGGTCACTAATCCAACGGATAACACGTGGTAGAGGAATCAAAAAAGGCCCCCGAACACATATCAACTAAGATGATTTGTCTTGATCATGGAAGTGGAGACTTCTTGTTGATATGTTGATATGTTTTAAGAATTAAAACATATAGAATTGGATTGCTGTGAGATTTATTATTCTCCTAACGACTGTCAAATGAATAATAAATCTCACGACTTTTATTTACATCAACTCTAAATCTTGAGAGAATAATGCACTTGGTTATGAGGTGTAGGTTGCTTTGATATATCAGGAGTGAGATCTAAAGTCACGATTGAAACCTCAATATGTTGGGCAGCTGCATTTAATGTTGATGGAACATATATTCTCAAGATGGAATTCATAATCTCTTAACGAAGATATAAAATATTCCCTTGAGATAAGTTTAATGGGTTTGATTATTCAGAATGTTAGGCCCAACCACTTTATTAAGGAGTTACTAAAGGATATATTTATGAAATTAGATTTCATAAATATATGATGAATATCTTAAAGGATTAAACTGGGCACTCAAGGATTAAGATGTAGTCATCTTCAAAGTGGCAGTCAACATTCATGACTTTGTATTACTACGAATATTTTAATGAAGGGGTTGCATGCATAATAAAGTCTTGAGATATAATTTATTAATGAGGCCTAGAGTGCAATTATATTCATATAGTGGTATTGAATATAATTAATGGTAACTTTGGACTTGTCAAGAGTTGACAGAAAAGCCCAAGGCCCATTGGAGCTAGAGTCTTATTTGTTCCCTTTTGGTCCCACTCCAAGCCACATACTAAAGCCTAATTTAAATGGGCCAAAAGGTTAGATCAATTAGATAATCAATTATATATAAGGAGAGAAATATACAGAATTTCATAAGGGTTTTTATTAAGATCATATAAAGAATGAAATGGTGTGTATGTGAGTGTAAGAAACTCTCTTATTCTTCCCTTGGAAACTAATTTAGAGACCACACATCTTGGGTGTTAAGTGGAATTGAAGTGAAGATTAAAAGTATTTCTAAGTACTTCTAATATTTTGTTTTTGAATTTCACCGCACCAAAGTACACTTTTTTGTTCTTAAATTTTGAAACTTATATAGTACATGTTATCAATTGCGAATGAAGTAGATCCATTAATTTTTTGCTGTGTATGTTTTGTATGCGATACAAACATGTATTTATCCAACGTACACATTACAACACACTACCACCCATCTCTCCCACACTCTCCCATATTCTGAGATTCATCTATTTTGCTGCCCATATCTCCAAATACCTAAACACATCTCAATACTCTTCTTCACTTCTCTTATAAAATCCCTTTTCTTGGAAAGCAACACAAGCCATCACTATAATCTTTCCAATGGCTCTAATATCATTCCTTTACCATCTTACAAAGTACATATCTCACAAAATACCCATACATATCTTTCATACATCTTACAAATTGCATCTACAAATTATCCTTACATATTCCTCATATATATTACAAACTCATCTCTCACCAAGTATCCATACTTATTACCCATACATATTACAAATACTACATCCCACAAAACATCTATATCTTTTACCATCTCCATACTTTCAAGAGATATCAAACACTTATACTAAAAGCCCTTCTAATGGAAGGCATAAACTTCTAATACTAAAACCCTTCACCTAGAAGGTTCAAAGACTTCTTATAAAAGCCCTTCTCAAGGAAAGTATAAACTTTTAATGCTAAAACCCTTCTCCTAGAAGGCATAAATACTTCTTCCAAAAAGCCTTTCTCATTGAAAGCATAGACTTCTAATACATAACGCCCATCTCTTAGAAGGCATAAAGACCTCATACTAAAGCCCTTCTCATGGAAGGCACAAATCTATCTTACAAAAGCTCTTCTCATGGAAGACAATACTATTCATTACTTCACTAATAACTAAAAGAGCATTATCAAAGGACAATACTACTCATTTAAGTGCATGATAAAGTGGACAAACTTAACTAGCCTCTACTCACAGCTGGACATACTTTCTCTCCCTCTAGTTGCACCCATTGTTTCCCCTACAATCTTGAAGTTATCATGGCAAATTGCCTCTCCACCGCTAGAGTCATATTGCTGGAATATTATTAGCTCACTGATGCTATATAGCTAGAGCTATAAACCCATACAAAGATAAGTGACTATGTTTACATATCTCTAAATTTACACCATTGAGTACATGATTACTTCACCTTTAAATACAAATCACTTTACTATTACATTACTATACACTAATAAATTGATCTATCACTGCTGGACATATATCGTTTGAACATAAACCTCTACTGGACATACCTTATTACATGAACTATACCACAGTTGGACATGGACTATTTTGGATTGATCCCATTATTGGATATATGACAATTAATAATTCCCTAATATTGGACATCACCCAATGTACATCATCATGATCTTTAACTCATCATTCAATCAAAATATTTCACTAAATACATATTATTTTATTTCAACTATTATTTCAACCATTATCATGATTCTGAAACTTTGGGCTTTACCCATTTTGTAGGCCTAAAAATATGCCGGAAGCCATTGGACTATGCGGCCCAATGTCGAGTTCTAGATCTAGCAAGGTCACCCCTTTAACGGACAACACATGGCCATGCAACAAAAAAAGGGCCCCTAACAGAAACTAGACTTGATTTTTAGCCTTCAAAATACAAAATTAAAAGGTCATTATTGTCATTTAAATCTTCATTATATCTATTTATATAAACATAATATATTATATTTAGGTTTATGCTTAATGGATTTTTTTAATATATAAATGTTTTATTGTTGTCTTGTTGTTTTTTATCTTAAGATACTAAATCAATTCTACAAATCACATTTAAATTTCATATACCATTTTAAAAATCTTAAAGAGCTAGTATAGTAAAAATTAAGTACCATTTGTTTTGAATACAACATTGAAAAAAAAACTTTAAAAACATAAATATAAGCACAAACATATACATTCAATTTTTTTCATATACATTATATAATTTATTGCTGGTAATTACACTCCCCCTTTGAGGTTTGGGCAGATGACACTCCACCCTAAACTTGAAGGGAAAAAATATTTTCCTCATTTGACATCTACTTGTCCTTTGCTTAAGGGCAAGTTTCCAAAATTATCCTCCATTTCAGAATTTGTTGTTTTAAATTTTTAATTATAGTGTATTTAAATATATTGAGTATTAATTTTGCATCTTCTTCTTCTTCTTTTTTTTCTTTCAATTTCAATGGGCTATGGAGAGCGCCGTTGCAAGTGTTTTGGTGCTTCATAAATTTTGCATTTTTATAATAAATTTATCAGTTATGTTTTTACTAACCAGGTTAAACTTTTGTAAAGAGATTCTTATAAAAATTTAAAATATTTCGTTACTAATATAAATAGAAGGGGGTGGGGTGAGTCTTACTTTCTTCAAACCTTAAAGGAGGGGAGTGTTTTCCCCTTTAGAATTAGGGTGGAGTGTCATTTCCCCAAACTTCAAAAGAAGGGAGTGAATTACCCTTAATTTCTTTAAAATACTCGGGGTTTCTTGGCACAACTATGAAGTGGGAAAGCACTGTTTGTTGGTCTAGAGATAAACAATGGTAACTTAGCTTTGGGAAGGATGACAATGACATTTGATGTTTCAATATATACAATTCCCACTGTCCTAGGCATATTTATACAGCCTAAAGGTAGTGCCATAAATTAGGGCATTGCCCTTGCATTTAATGACTTTGCTGAAGTTGCAAAGATTGTGGATAATCTTAGACTAAGTTAATCAAAGTGTGGACATAGAGCATTGAGTGCAAATGGTTATCAGCTTCCCAAACTTGATCTCACTAAGATCTGTACTAAGGTCAAATTTGTGTGGGATCCCATCTAGATCTTAGGATCTTATAGGATCCTGATCCTATAGCGATACTAAAGATCTCGTGATATAAAGGAAAATTCAAAAACAATATTTCTTTTTTTTGGACCTCCAAATGCCCCAAATTGATTAAAAAAAAAATGTCATAAATAGATTAGCTTAGTGGCCCTAACCCAAATTGATAAAACTTTAAATAAAAACTTCCTTCTTTTTCATTTTTTTTTTTTACTAGGTAACAATGATAAAGAAGTTCATACTATTAATGATGAATCTGAGACTGTGATGCCAATGAAAATGAAGTAAATGAATCTCCAAATGCAATATTAAGATATTTTGATGATTATCTAATGGATGATGTGGGCCATGTGGCTACTAACAATGATGATAATGTTATTTATAATGATCAACCGTTGTTCGGGGCGGTTTTTTGCGTGTAGCCACGTGTCTCCTGCTGGAAGTGTGACTTTGCTAAGCCTAGATTTGTTTTAGGGAGTTCAACCCAGAACTCGACATCGGGCCACATAGACCAATGGCTTCCGGTGTATTTTTAAGCCTACAAAATAGATGAAGCCCAAAGTCTTAGAATCATGATAATGGTTGAAATAAATAAATGATATGCTTAGCATGATAGCTTTGATTAGATGGTGAGTTGATACGTTATTATTATGTATATTAAGTGATACCCAATGTTAGAAAATAATTAATTAGTTGTCAAATGTCCAACAATGGGATGAGTCTAATAGTCCATGTCTAGTTACGATTCATGGTTCATGTTCAACATAATAAAGTACGTCCGACAATGGGTTTATGTCCAAATAATACACAACCAACAATGGTTTATGTCCAAGTAATATACATTCAACAATGGTTTATGTCCAAGTAATATATTCAACTATGGTAGATCAATTTATTAATATATATATGTTTATTAATGAAGTATTAGTGTGATCATGTTTCATTAAATGGTGAGATAATGGTAAAATGATAAAGAGTTAACATATACTTAATAATGTAATTTCAAAGATGGAGAAAACATTGAATTATCTTTTATGTTTCTGAATCCAGTTGTGCAGCATCACTTTGTTCTTTATGAGATTTGTGGCTCCAGCCGTATAACATTAGTGAGCTTCATAGTTTGTGGCACTAGCCTTATAGCGTTAATGAGCTAATAAGATTCCAGCAGTATTAATTAAGTGATATAATAATAAAAAATAAAATATACTTAATAATATAAGTTTGAAGGTAAAATATAATGACTTATCTTCATAGTTTGGGGCTCCAGCCGTAGGATAACAGTGGGCTTAGACATTTCAGTAGCGTGATAAAATGAGTCCAATGGTACAATATGATATTATGAGTCTTTCCATGGTGACTTCATGATTGAAAGGGAAAAATGGGTGCAACTTGAGGGAGAGAGAGTATGTCCAGCGGTGTGCATAAGTTGGTTAAGTTTATCCCCTTTTCATCATGCACTTAAATGACTTTCCCCATGTAATGCTCTTTTAGTTTTTAGTCAAATATAAGTAATATTGCCTTCCATGAGAATGACTTTTAGTGTTATAAGTTTTTGCCTTTCATAAGAAGGGCTTTTAGCATTATGAAAGGGCTTTATGTAATAAATTCTTGGAAGAGTGTTTGATATGTTTTAAGATGTGTGGAGATGGTAAGAAATATATATATATATATATATATTGTGAGATTTGGTGTTTGTAATATGTATAGGAATTGTATGTAGATACTTTGTTGGACATGGATCTTGTATATATATACTTTGAGAGACGTGGAATTTAAAGATGTATGAGAGGTATGTATGGGTATTTTGTAGGGAATGTGTTTGTAAAATATATGGAAGTGTGAGGTAAATAATATGAAGGTTAAATGTAGCAAAAGTTGCTGCTAGAGTTGTTTTTTGTGTGTTATGACATTGATTATGTTGCTCTCTAAGAAGGGAAATCTTGTATGAGAAATGAAGATGTGTTTTTGGGCAGCAAAATGATGAAGTTTCAGAATAATGGAGTGTGAGAAAGATGGGTAATAGGTAATGGTGTTGTAATATGTGTGTTGTGTTGTTATCTATGAAGAGGGATTTTGTAAGAGAGGTAGAGAAGTATGAGAATGTGTGTGTGTGTGTGTGGCATGTTGGGATAAGTGCCCTTAAATCCTATTGTAATATGTCATGTATGATATTATGTGTTAAATAATGTATGACTTAATATTGTGTTTAATAAAGTTGCTTTATTCTTGTCTAAAATAATGGTAACGTGAATATTCGAACATTATCAAATAGTCCATAAGATGCATAGTATGTGATTTATGTGATTTAGTCACAGAAGATATAGATCACAAGTTTTTTGTAAACTCAGAATTTTGGTTCGTAGTTGGTGATGAAATTGGGCATTTCATTTGCGAAGACTATAACATATTAACTACGATGATTTGTCTTGATCATGGAAGTGGTGACTTCTAGTCGATATGTTGATATGTTTTAGGAGTTAAGACATATTGAACTGGACCGCTGTGAGATTTATTATTCTCCTAACGACTGTCAATTGAATAATAAATCTCACAACTTGTATTCACATGAACTCTTAATCCTGAGAGAATAATGGACCTGATCATAAAATGTAGGTTGCTTTGATATATCTAGAGTGAGATTTAAAGTAACGGTTAAAACCTCAGTATGTTGGGCAGCCACATTTAGTGTTGATGGAACATATATTCTCAAGATGGAATTCATAGTCTCTTAACGGAGTATAAAATATTCCCTTGAGATAAATTTAATGGGTTCAGTTATTTAGAGAGTTAGGCCTAACCACTTTAGTAAGACTAAAGTATATATTTATGAAATTGGATTTCATATATATATGATGAATAACTTAAAAGGATTAATCCGGGTACTTAAGGATTAAGATGTAGTAATTTACAAACTGCCAGTCTATATTCATGACTTTGTATTACTACGAATATTTTATGAAGGGGTTGCATGTATAATAAAGTCTTGGGATATAATTTATTAATAAGGCCTAGAATGCAATTATATTTATATAATGGTATTAAATATAATTAATGGTAACTTTAGACTTGTTAAGAGTGGACAGAAAAGCCCAAGGCCCATTGGAATTAGTGTCTTATTTGTTCCCTTTTGGTCCCACTCCAAGCCACACACTAAAGCCCAATTGGGAAGGCCCAAAAGGCTAGCCCAATTAGATAATCAGTTATGTGGAGAGAAACGTACAGAATTTTATATAGAATGAAATAAGGAAGAGAGACACTCTTTCATATTCTCTCTAAAAACATAGAACTGATTGAAAGACCACACATCTTAGGCATCAAGTAGAATTGGAGTGAAGATCAAAGGTGTGCCCAAGTGCTTTTCTTCATTCGGTTTTGAATTTCACTGCATCAAGGTACACTCTCTTGTTCTTATATTCTGAAACTTACATAGTGCATGTTATCAATTGCATATGAAGTAGATCCGTTTATTTTCTGCTGCGTATGTTTTATATGCGATGCAAACATGTTATTTTTCCATCAAATGGTATCAGAGCGGTCTTCATTTTGAATCTGTATAACATGTTTTGTGAGTTTTGGAATTAGAGATAATAGTTTCATCATGTTAGAAGATTTTATATGCATTTAATTTTCTGCATGGTTGTTGAAACTATGATTTGATAAAAACTGATATTGATGTTATGATGTTGTTTAAATTTGAATTTAAGTATGTTAAATTGATCTTTAAGACTATAGCATCAATAGAATTCAGTTTTGATATCAATCTCTGTCTATCATGTTCATATGATGGTTGTTTATTCATTCAAAACCGTTGAAAACTGCCTTAGAAAATTTCTGAAAATTCGAGTTTTACGAGTTTCGATTGATCGAAATTTACTTTCGATCGATCGAGTAAAATAGTGACCAATCTTTTTGAATCGATTGATATTCGATTGCTAGTCGATCGATCGAATTTTCTTTTCGATCGATCGAGAGGCAATCGAGCATCAATCGAACCAGGCAGATGGTCAAGTTCGAATTTTTTAATTTTTTCGACCGATCGAGGGGCACATTCGATCGATCAAAATAAGGAAAATTTGAATCTTTTCTAAGTGTTTTCAAACTTAAAGTGCAAGGCTATGTGTAATCAGATTATGCATGTTTTATAATTTAAAAACCTTTATTTTAAAACATCTAGTGGGAGAGAGATACAAGGGTTGGATCTCACGGCCTCCATTGTCGGTTTATAGTAGTATGATTAAGCACCTCGCCTTAGCGTATATACCTTGCTCCCTTTGGAGAGTGTTTAATTCATGGTACTACAGGTTAGACTTCTTAAAGATAGATGAAGTGTGTTTTTACATCGAGAACGACCATGCTTCGGTGGAGTTACTTGGTGACTCACATTGATTCTAAGCAATGGTATACACTAGACTAAGTATGATGTTAACCTCCCTTCGGAGCTATGTCATTATTACTTAGAGGCTAAAGGAAAAGCGGCAAATTATTTTTGTTTGGTAAGAGTTACCATGATAGCATTAATAATGAGAATAATTCTCGCTTGATCATAGTGATTGGTATGACCTCGCTTCCGAGGAATATTGATTGTGGGATTGAGTTGTCGTTGCATATATTATATTATAGTTTTATTAAGATTTCATACTATATGTTTATATACTAAATTGATAATGTCCAGTTTATTATTATATTCATGTTTATTATTTTCAGATTTGAACATGGCATCATTTAGCCCACTTGTTACCATTCTTAATCAAAACAAACTGATTGGATCCAACTATGTTGACTGGAAAAGAAACTTGGACATAGTTCTCACAGCTGAAGAGCACAAATATGTGCTTACTCAACCATGTCCTAATTTTCCTTCATTAGATGCTCCTCAAGAGGAAAAACAACGATATGATTGTTGGCAGAAATCTAATGAAATGGCCAAGTGCTACATCTTAGCGTCCATATCAAATGTTCTACAACATCAAATGTAGGATGTAGAACTAGCTTCGGACATTATGCAAAGTCTGAAGGAGATGTTTGGTGAGCAAGGCCGTTCTGCTAGGCAAGAAACCATGAGGTAAATTTATAATACTAAAATGGCTGAAGGAAGTTCAGTGAGAGAGCATTGTCTTACAATGATCTCTAATCTGAATACATTAGAGGTTTTAGGTGCCGACATTGATGGAGAATCCCAAGTGGATATGATACTCCAGTCACTACTAGAATCATTCAAGGAATTTAGACTTAATTATAACATGAACAAAAAGATTTATTCTTTGTTTGAATTAATGAATGAGTTGGTAGCGGCGGAAGGCATCCTTGGTACTTCTAGTGTTGAAGCTAATGTGGGTGAAGCTTCTACTTCTCAACCTAAGTCAAAAGGCAAGGGTAAGAAGAAGAAGAAGAAGGACTTCACTAAGCAAGAGGGTAAACAAATTATCTTAGGGGTTGCCGATAAAAGAAAGAAGCTGAAAGGAAAATGTTTATATTGTGGTGAGAAAGAACATTGGAAGAGGAATTGTCCTAAGTTCAAGGCTGCCAATAAGGGTATGAAAATTTCATTCCTTCTTGAAATATGTTTGGTACAAAATCCCACAGATTCCTAGTGTGTGAATTTAGGTTGTACTAATCATATCTGCAATTCTTTGCAGGGGTTCCAGGAGACCAGAAAGCTTAAAGAAGGGGAGTTGTTTCTGACCTTGGCTGATGAGAGTAGGATTCTGGTTGAAGCTGTTGGAGTGTTTAATTTATGTTTTGAATCAAGAGTTTTAATATTAAATGACTGTCTGTATGTACCTAATGTTCGTAGGAATTTAATTTCTGCAACTTATTTGGGTAAAAGTGGATATTGTGTTATCCTTAAAGACAATGTTGTAATAAAGAAGGGTAAAGCATTTATCTGTTCTGGCAATATTGTGGATGATCTTTATATTTTAACTCCTTATAAGCATGAATTATATAATTCTGAATTAGATAATAACTCCCATATAAAATCATTAAAAAGAAAGTTTCCTTCTACTAATGATGCATATCTTTGGTACTTGCATTTGGGTAATATTAATCCAAACAGAATTCAAAGACTGATCAAAGATGGTCTCTTAGAGCCATTGGACTTTGATAAATTTTCAATTTGTGAATCTTGTTTGGAAGGTAAAATGACCAAACAACCTTTTAATGCAAAAGGTAGAAGAGCCCAAGAGTTACTAGAATTAGTTCATACAGATGTTTGTGGTCCTATGTCAACCCAAGCAAAAGGAGGTTATGAGTACTTCATCACTTTTACCGATGATTACTCAAGATATGGTTATGTGTACTTAATGAGACGGAAGTCCGAAGCCTTTGAAAAGTTCAAAGAGTTTAGGGTTGAAGTTGAGAATCAATTGGGTAAACGTATAAAGGTCATTCGATCTAATCGTGGTGGTGAATACCTTCTTGGGAATTTCAAGGATTACTTAACTCAAAATAGGATTGTATCCCAATTGACTGCACCTGAAACTCCCCAACAAAATGGTGTAGCAGAAAGAAGGAATATGACTCTTTTAGAAATGGTTAGGTCTATGATGAGTTACTCAACTTTACCTTTTTTTTTTGGGTTATGCCTTAGATACAGTAATATATCTTTTGAATTTAGTTCCATCCAAACCTGTTCCCAAAACACCTATGGAATTGTGGAGTGGGCATAAGCCTAGTATGAAATATCTCCACATTTGGGGTTTTCCAGCACATGTGTTAAAAGGGAAGCCTGATAAGTTAAAAATCAAAATCAGAAGTATGTTTGCTTTTGGGTTATCCAAAAGAAACTAGGGGTTATTTATTCTATAGTCGTAAAGATAACAAAGTTTTTGTTAGTACAAATGCTAAATTCTTGGAAAATGACTATATGAATAATTTTACTCCTAGAAGTAGAGTTGTCTTGGCTGAAATGAATGAACCTGTAATTGAACAACCAATGGTTGAAACTAGGGATGATGTGGTTGTATTGGATACACCACAAGATACTACTCATGAGATGTCTAGTACACAGGTGCCTCGTCGTAGTGGGAGGAATGTTAGGCCATCTATAAGATTCATAGGTCTTGGAGAGACTTATGAAGCTATCTCAGAGGAGGCCGAAACTGATCCTTATATTTATGAAGAAGCAATGAATGATATAGATGCACATCATTGGGTTCAAGCTATGAAATCTGAATTAGATTCCATGTATTCCAATCAAGTTTGGGATCTTGTAAAGGCGCCTAACGGCATTAAACCTGTTGGTTGCAAATGGGTTTACAAGAGAAAGAGAGGGATAGATGGAAAGGTTGAAACCTTTAAAGCAAGGCTAGTGGCGAAAGGGTATACTCAAAAAAAGGGTTTTGATTATGAAGAAACCTTTTCACCAGTAGTAATGCTTAAATCTATCAGAATTCTCTTATCCATTGCTGCTCATTATGATTATGAGATTTGGCAAATGGATGTCAAGACTGCATTTCTTAATGGCAATCTTGAAGAGGAAATCTATATGAAGCAACCAGAAGGTTTCATAGCAAAAAACCAAGAGCATATGGTATGCAAGTTGAATAGGTCCATTTATGGACTTAAGCAAGCATCTAGGTCATGGAACATCAGATTTGATCAAGCAATCAAATCATATGGTTTGAACAAAATCTTGATGAACCATGTGTGTACAAAAGACATCAAGACAAAGTAGTAATGTTCCTAGTGCTTTATGTTGATGACATTCTACTCATTGGAAATGATGTAGGGTTCATGTCATCAGTAAAGGTTTGGTTGTCAAGCCAATTTGATATGAAGAACTTGGGTGAGGCTAACTTTATTCTAGGGATCAAGCTTTGGCGGGATCGCAAGAATAAGATGTTAGGCTTATCACAAGCTAGATATATAGATAAGGTTCTAGAATGGTTTAGCATGCAAAACTCCAAGAAAGGATTACTTCCTTTCAGACATGGAGTTCTTCTGTTTGATGACCAAAGGCCTAAGACACAAGAGGAAGAAAATATGATGGGACAAGTTCCTTATGCTTCTACAGTAGGAAGTCTCATGTATGTCATGCTATGTACTAGACCAGATATCTGTTTTTCAGTTGGCATGGTCAGCCGGTATAAATCAAATCCAGGACAACAACATTGGCAAGCTGTAAAGCATATTCTCAAGTATCTACGGAGAACGAGAAATTATATGCTTGTTTACCATTGTGAGGATTTGATTCCCATTGGCTATACAGATTCAGACTTTCAATCAGATCTAGATTTCAGAAAGTCCACGTCAGGATGTGTATTCACCTTGGGAGGTGGAGCCATAAGTTGGAGGAGTGTAAAGCAATCTTGTATTGCGGACTCTACCATGGAAGCTGAATATGTTGCTATTTGTGAGGCGGTAAAGGAAGCTGTTTAGCTCAAGAAATTCCTTTCTGATCTAGGTGTAGTGAGAATGGAGCAAGTTTCAATCACATTGTTTTGTGACAATAGTGGAGCGGTTGCACAATCCAAAGATCCAAGGAATCACAAGAAAGGAAAGCACATTGAGAGAAAGTACCACATCATTCGAGACATTGTTGCTCGTGGAGATGTGGTGGTAGCAAAGATTGAAAGTGCAAATAATCTAGCAGATCCCTTTACCAAAGCCTTGCCTCAAAGGACCTTCGAGTCACATTTGGAGGGAACGGGAGTTAAATTAGTGCACAATAGTCTTTAGGGCAAGTGGGAGATTGTTGGGATAAGTGCCCTTAAATCCTATTGTAATATGCCATGTATGATATTATATGTTAAATAATGTATGACTTAATATTGTGTTTAATAAATTTGCTTCATTCTTGTCTAAAATAATGGTAATGTGAATATTCGGACATTATTAAATAATCCATGAGATGCATAGTATGTGATTTATGTGATTTAGTCACAGAAGATATAGATCACAAGTTCTTTATAAACTCAGAATTTTGGTTCGTAGTCGGTGATGAAATTGGGCATTTCATCTGCAAAGACTATAACATATTAACTACGATGATTTGTCTTGATCATGGAAGTGGTGACTTCTAGTTGATATGTTGATATGTTTTAAGAGTTAAGACATATTGAACTGGACTACTGTGAGATTTATTATTCTCCTAACGACTGTCAATTGAATAATAAATCTCACGACTTGTATTCACATGAACTCTTAATCCTGAGAGAATAATGGACCTGATCATGAAATATAGGTTGTTTTGATATATCAGGAGTGAGATCTAAAGTAACGGTCAAAACCTCAGTATGTTGGACAGCCACATTTAGTGTTGATGGAACATATATTCTCAAGATGGAATTCATAGTCTCTTAACGGAAATATAAGATATTCCCTTGAGATAAGTTTAATGGGTTCAGTTATTCAGAGAGTTAGGCCTAACCACTTTAGTAAGACTAAAGTATATATTTATGAAATTGGATTTCATATATATATGATGAATAACTTAAAAGGATTAATTCGGGTACTCAAAGATTAAGATGTAATAATTTACAAAGTGGCAGTCTATATTCATGACTTTGTATTACTACGAATATTTTATGAAGGGGTTACATGTATAATAAAGTCTTGGGATATAATTTATTAATAAGGCCTAGAGTGCAATTATATTTATATAGTGGTATTAAATATAATTAAAGGTAACCTTGGACTTGTCAAGAATTGACAGAATAGCCCAAGGCCCATTAGAGCTAGTGTCTTATTTGTTCCCTTTTGGTCCCACTCCAAGCCACACACTAAAGCTCAATTGGGAAGGCCCAAAAGGTTAGCCCAATTAGATAATCAGTTATGTGGAGAGAAACATACAGAATTTTATATAGAATGAAATAAGGAAGAGAGACACTCTTTCATATTCTCTCTAGAAACATAGAACTGATTGAGAGACCACACATCTTGGGCATCAAGTGGAATTGGAGTGAAGATCAAAGGTGTGTCCAAGTGCTTTTCTTCATTCGGTTTTGAATTTCACTGCATCAAGGTACACTCTCTTGTTCTTATATTCTGAAACTTACATAGTGCATGTTATCAATTGCGTATGGAGTAGATCCGTTTATTTTCTGCTGCGTATGTTTTGTATGCGATGCAAACATGTTATTTTTCCATCATGGCAGCCAAATGGAGTTTCAGAATATTTAAGATGACAGAGGGAGGGATCCCCTCAATATGTGTGGCTTGGTCCTCTTTATATAGAGCCAAGTATGTAACTAGATTAGAACTAGTTGAAAGAAAATTTAGCAAATAAGGAAAAATCTTTGACAAAGTAAGTGGTCTTTTGTTTTTTAGCCAAAAGAAGAAAATTTGAGAATTTAATGCTTTTGGGGCTGCTGCTACAGCTGTCAATCATAGCTGTTACAGCCAGATGATGACATCTTTTGCTTGAAGGAAAAAACTTAGCATTAAATTCATGGTTTGGCTAAAGATGGTAAGATAATCTTTATGAGATCCTTCTATTTCTGGTATTACAGCTGAAGCTATTGTAGAATGTGTTGGAGCTATTGCAGAATGTGCTGGAGCTGTTGCAGCTTCTATAGAAGCTGTTTCTACAGGAGCTGCTTCTGCAGGAGCTATTTCTGCATAAACTGCTTCTGCTGGAGCTGTTGTAGCTTCTGCTAGAGCTATTGTTGGTATTTTTGGCTAAGTTTCCTCTTTTGGAAAAATTATATGATTAGTCCATATATAATTTTGGCAAGTAATAGACTAGTTGGTTGATATTTGATGAAGTTTTAGAGATGTAATTATAGTCTTTTTTGTATTTTTACCAAATCTTGTAGAGTAAGGAGAGCATTTAATGCTAAATATGAGATATTAATATATATTTAGTCATGTGCTTGGAATTGATTTAAATGATAATAATATAATTTATATGAAATACTATAATTACATTTTAAACTTATATTATATGATAAACATTAATTTTTATGTAAAGAGCATAGGGAGTTTTATCCTTTTAAGTGTTATGTGATATGAGAGGCTTACCAAATGTTACCTATTACACACTGACCCATCAGAGTTCAGGGAATTGGGGAAGACATGCCAAGCAACATGCTTTCCTTTATCAAGTTTGAACCACTAGAGCTTTACTAAACATACTTCTTGGCCCTCCAAACCACGACTCTCAAAATTCCCCCCGATGAGACTCATGAGCTTGGATCATGAGCCAAAAAAAATGAGATGATGTGCTATGAGCTTGTACCATAGGCTTCGACACCTTTTTGTGAATATGGACTCTTTTGGGCTTTAAAAGAGATTTTTCCAAAAATGCATGATAGTGTTGACGTGGTGCAGGTCGCCAATGAAATGAAGCCATGTGGTGTGAAAAATTTGTCCTTAACAACTGTATTTTGAGAAACTCAACCAAGATAACAAAAACTTTGGTCTTGATGATTGAGTGTGTTTATGGAGTTGTTTGAAACATTGTTATTTGCTTTATTTTGTTTATTGAGACATTATGTCTGCTTTAAGTTGCTTAACTTAGAACTTAGTAATTGCGAGTTGTAACTTTTGAATTTTGAACTTTATTTATGTATTTGTAATTTGGTATGTATTTTTGACACAAATTAGTAATTTCAATAATTTGTGTCAAAAATTACTTTTTTTTTCAATGTTTCTTTAATATATATTATGAATTATAATTATGGGTTTTTTTTTTTTTTTTGTAATCGGAATGTAGGATCTTATGGTTCTTATGCCGATCCTATAATCTGATTCCTGAACCCTTTCACCGATCCTATGTAAGATCTTGATCTTGATAACAACAACTATAATCACACATTTTAAAAATGATTATTTGACATACATTATCTATAATCACGTTTGTTTGTATTTTAAAATAAAAATAAAAGTAAGATCTTACAATTCTTGATCCAATTCTTCAATTCAATCCACATAACACTTTCATTGAACCTACCTAGGCCCCTATTTAACTATTTTTTTTTTTTTTTTGCCACAAAACCAAACAATTTTTTTTTTGTTTTTTGTTTTTTTTTTTTTTCTGTTCTTGAAATTTTTTCTCCCTTATTTGCCAAATGGGTTTCAAACATTTTTTTTCTTTTACAAATGAGGATGTATAGACCTTTTCGAGTATCTAACTATTTCCTAAGGTGTATGCAGTCCCCTCGTTCCACATGCACCAGGTTTTCCTTAGTTTACCAAATGGGTTTCAAACTTTGAAAACATAAGAAATTGTTTTTAATATTTGTTCTCAAAACAAGTTTCTGAAAACATTTAAGAACTCTTAGCAAGAAAAATTCATTTAGTGTAGCTTATAGGAATATATAGTCATTTAAGTAAATGAATAACATTTTGTTGAATTACAAGTTTGGCCTATTTATAAACTCTTTTACAGAAACCATTGTTTATCTTCGATAATGCTAAGCAACAAAAGATCACAAGAGTGCATATCTGCACAACTCTGGTCAACCCAATCATGGTGCTTATACTAGGGTAATTACTCACAGTACCAATATTATGAATTTATGATGTATTTGTTTGTAACGGACCACCAACTAAACCCCTCCCAACAAAAGTAACAAGAGAAATAGAGTGAAAGTCTTCCATTTATTTATAACTTGACATTTATTCACGCCATATTTTAGACAAGGGTAAAATTTAGTTACAGTTTTTTCGGAGTTGTATATAAAGGTTTTCAATTAAATTCAAGAATTCAACTATGTGATGCATTCACCAATGAAAGATATGGTGTAATTTAACTGTTCTTAGAAATTATGATATTTATGTTGTTACAAGGATCAAAATAAATTTATGATTAAATTTAATTAAAAATATAAGATATAATACCTAAGAAATTGTATTTAAATTTACCCCTTAAATTATATCATGATCAATGTTACTTCAATTGGAGAGGCTTATCACTTGTGCGGATAAAGATATCACTTTTGTGGTCAATAAGCTTGGCATAATATTAAGTGGGTTCTAATTAACTGAACTAATAAAGTTTCTAATGGTTAAATAAGAGTTTTGGAGTTTAGTCACCGCTTACATCAAAAACTGATTGGTGTCTTAGTCTGATGATAAAAAACTATTATCATGAGTGAACGCAATAGATTAAAAATATCTCCAAAAAAAAAAAAAAAAAGCTTGGCACAATGTTTATGAATAAAAAAAAAAAACAAAAACAAATGGTTGCCCTTACAACTGAAATGTTACTAAAGAATGTATATTAAGGCGCTAGCAGTGGCAATAAAATTGGCTTTGCACGACTTTGACTTATTAGGTCAAAACAATTTCGTTTTAATATATATTTTTACAACATTTTTCACAATAGTTGAGTTAGTAAGCTTTTGGTGGTTCTTATTTGATTCACTAGTGACATTATTTTTTTTACTTACCACTATAATTTGCTATATCTGTAGTTGTGAAATTTTTTGTATCAATGAACTTTCTCCTTTGCTCAGTTGTCCATTAGAGGAAATTTATTTTCGAAAATGCTAGGTAGACCAAATATTTCTACTGAAAGTTCACTGCCACTCACAAGTGTATGCCAGTGGGGTCTAGGTGATGTAAAGTCTTGAGAACTTGTGAGTCACCCAGATTGCCATTCGCTATAATCTTGCAAGTGAGAGTGAAAGTTTTGGTGGAAAGTTTCGGTTTACATAGCATTACTCTTTTAATTTATTGTGATCTATACAAACAGTTGAATAAATGTGACCTTTAACAATTGATTTTTCGTTATAACCATTTCAATTGAATTTGGGTATATCAAAAGACAATCAAGTGTTATAAGTTCTCACATCATAAATAGAGCAGGAACGTGTGAGTTCAAGTTAGTTAAATTCGTAAAGTTATGTTATTTGTTCAAATCCTATTATATCAAGTACTAAACAAACACAAATAACCCTCTTTAAATAAAAATTCTATTTTGGATAGTCATTTAATTTTTTTTGTTAGTATTTGAAAAGTCATAGTCTTAACAAATTGGCTTTAGCTTACCTCCAACGCTCCAGTATACTGGACACGACACGTGTCCACATTAATCACGTATTAATCTCATATCTTGTCAAATACATTGCAGTACTGGGAGGAAACTTTGTCCTAACAAAAATGGGCTCGCTTTTAAGCCACAAATTATATTTATTTGTTGCCAAAACTTATTGATTAGTGGGACTGGTATGCACTCCGAGTGATGATGGCATGATGCACCCAATTAAAAGTCCTTAATGATATTTGGCATGATATTAATCAGTGACAGTAATAGTTTGTCTATGGCTATATGCGTTATCAAAATACAATTATAATTTGATACTATGTCGTGCCCTTGAATTCAAAACAACCAATCTTATTGAGACCTTTAAGGCTATAATTAACAATCGCTTGCGATTGAAAGCTGGCATTTGCATAATTGCAATGGAAATAATGTATGTACCAAGTGGCCTTATTCATGGACTCTACAATCAAATTTTCTTGTCGCATACTTGACTTCTTAATTCAACCATGCTATAATGATTTACGATTTCATTCGGTTACTTGGAAGAAAGCAGGCAGCAAGCAATTACATCTCTCCCAAAAGTATACTCTGGTTCTCCCAATTTGAATGAATTAATTTCATTATCCAAATAAAATATAATAAATTTAAATACGTCATATAACATAATATATATATATATATATATATATTTAATCTTCTCTTCACACCAATATATATATATATATATAAAGCCAAAAACAAAAGAAAATTCAATTAGATTTCTATTGTGGGCTAATTTTGTTCCATGTGTCCATATAGGTTTTTAAAACTTTTTACCAAGTGAGTTACTGAGTGTCAAATACTAAGACTTTAATATTTAAACTATAAAAAATAAAAAACCGATCATATATATACTCAACAAAAATCACCACACATTCCATCTTATTAAAAATTAGAATAAAAATAATTAAAAGTAATATTAAATTTAAGCAGAAATTTTAACATACAGCTAATTACATTTATTTTTCTAATAATTTGATTAATTATGTATATTTTTATAATAAAAGAGTTTGTTTATTTTTAAATTCATCCATGCATATTCATGAATTACAAGCTAATTAATATATATATATATATATATAAATTAGTTTAAAAGTATCAAAATAGTCATAAACAAAACTACAAAACAGCACAATCTCCTGTATTAACTGAATAGCCATACCAAATTCACCTAGTAGAAACAAATGCAATGATTGTAAAAAAAAAAATTACATTCATTGATCTACTGACCTAAATAGGGGTTGTTGATTTGAAAAGCAAGACAACTTTTTACACATTGGCCAAGAGCAGGAAGGTCAGATTGTATTTTTTCAAGTCTTGTTAAATTAAGTTAACAACCATCAAAACGCATTTACGCTTGTTAAATTAGGTTAACTGCAGCAGAATATTTATTTTTCAATTTTTATTAGGCGGAAATCACATTTTAATCCCTACATTTTCAGGCGATTTCCACTTTAGTCCCTAGATTTTATTTTTACCGCTTTTAGTCCCTATTTGAAAAACGCTTCTCATTTTGGTTCCTGCCGTTACATCAGAGACGGAAAATGCACACGTGGCAAACGACAAAATTAAAAAATATTAAAATAATGTCCAAAATATTAAAAAATATTAAAAAAAATCCAAAGCTCATCGTGAACCGTCCGATCACCGGCAATAACGCCGGTTCCTGCAATCATTTCTCAACCTCTTTACTAATATGCTCAAATTACAACCATTTCTCACATCAAATCAAAATTGCTTCACTTTCAATCATAAATTCATTACCTGATTGACTTGGTCATGGTTGTACCCATTAACTTCTTCGGGTGCCCGAATTGCATGATCTGGATTCGGGTCAAGAAAGTTGTCGTTCTAAGCTCTAGAAACTTCCAGAACCTGCTCTGAGCTATGATTCTCAAACATTTCAATCGCTCACAATCGAAACCGTTGCCCCTCCAGATCCGTGAGATTAGAATAACTAAACCTGAGAGATATGAATTCAAAATCTAGAATCTGGAAATGAAAAACGAAAAGAAACGAGAAACGGGAAATTATTTTTGTATTTTGACCTGTGAATGGAAACGGCGTCGTGTTGTTGCAGTGATCGGACGGGTCACGATGAGCTTTGGATTTTTTAAATATTTTTAACTATTTTGGAAATTATTTTAATATTTTTTAATTTTGCTGTTTGCCACGTGTGCATTTTTTGTCTTTGATGTAACAGCAGAGACCAAAATGAGAAGCATTTTTCAGGATAGGGACTAAAAGCGGTAAAAATAGAATCAAGGGACCAAAGTGAGAATCGCCTGAAAATGTAGGGACTAAATTGTGATTTATGCCTTTTTATTATAAGTAAATCATTATTTTATTAAGATGGGAGATTGCTCCAGACTCCAGTACAGAGGAAAACTACAGTAGAATAGATTAAATACAGATTGGACTTATATTGAAAATATTAAAATTTTATTTTCAAATTTAAAATAATAAAACACAGACAAAATTTTGTCAAGTAACACCAAGTTTTGGTTTCCTTCACTTGCAATAAAATTACACTAAGAAGTTCAGAGTCTGTCCTTAACAAAGCTAAATCATGGGAAAGACTTTGTACCGCCAATTCTAATTATTTGGATCTCAATTCTTTGAGTTGAGTACATAATCACAACATTGACAAAAATTTCAGAGATCACATCAGATCACTAAAATCATCTTCTGATTCTCAGAAAACAAAAAAAATCTTTCTTGATGTGTTCTGTACAAAAGCAGTTTCTGAAGTTTCATCAGATCAAATGTAATCTTTTTCTCATTCTTTCTAAATAAAACTAAAAGGGGGGGAAAATAAAGAAAAGAAGAAGAAGAGATGGGAGAACAAAACTTTGGGAGGGGAATGTTTACGAAATTTGGTGAGAAAATCTAACTGTCATGCCGATTGCTTTTGGAATTTAGACTCTGTGCAAAATTGTTGATATAAATTAAATCCGTCTTGCCATTTAGACCATTTCTTCTCAGAACTTTGTATATCTTTAATTCATTTGGCCCAAAGTTCTTGGCAGAAGTATCAAATCTCAATCAGCGGGGCAGAGATCATCAAACAGTTTTGGTCCAACGGTTTCCACCAAGCCATTAGGAACCTGCTTCTTCTCATGCACTTTAAATATCAGGTTATCAAATTTCTCATCCTTAAAGACATTGTCCTGTACGTGATCCATGGTAGAGCACTTAAATGCGCGCAACTGGATGGTATAAACAAAAAGGTTTTGGTTTTTGAGAACTGCCCCACATATCTTCTCTTTCATCAGCAAGGGAGACAGCTTGGTCATCATGAAGCTCACAACTAGAATCTGACAAGGCCATTTCACTGGCCACCTGCTTGATTTCATCACATTGCAGGCTAATTTCCCTTTCTAATGAAAATACAGCTGCTTCTTCTTCCGATTCTAAGTGGCCATTACGATATTCATGAAGCGTTAGTAAAGTAGGAAGAGGAAGTACTGGACCCACTAGGGCATCATCTCGCTGCACTTTGTGTGATCACTTATTGCTATGGCATGAAGGCCTTCTTAGGAAGAAAGGAGGCAATTGGGGTAGGTCAGGGACAACTAGGAATTTCAAAGATACTTTTTTCTGGTCCAAAAGTACCTCAAGGAACTCTGAATAGTTGGAATAGGCCAGTTGTAAGAGTTCCATTGGCAGGCCTGCCTACAACCTTCTCAAAGCAACCTCATGTATGCTTGCTGCCAAGCTGATGTCATCAAAAACATCAGAGACTGCAGGAGATGATCTCAATCGACCAAACCCACAAGCCTTCAACTTCTCACACAAGATTTCATGAGATTCTGAGCTAAAAGATTCCTTTTCTTAAGGACCCTTGCAAGGCTTTTTCAATTTTGAAACAAGGACTTCAGTTATACTACCATTCAAATATGTAGAGGTTATCAAGTTTCATGTACTGAAATCTTCTAGGAAATTTGTACTCCTCATCATCATAATATACAGAGAATTATCTTTAA
Source organism: Lithocarpus polystachyus (assembly GCA_033629205.1). Classification (NCBI taxonomy): domain Eukaryota; kingdom Viridiplantae; phylum Streptophyta; class Magnoliopsida; order Fagales; family Fagaceae; genus Lithocarpus; species Lithocarpus polystachyus. Next base: position 81,641,225 of record CM066166.1, read on the forward strand.
AATGGAATAGTTATGTGTGAAGTTATTTCAACTTCCACGTGGCACAATAGCTTTGTGATTCAAGCTTCCTTGATGACATAAGTCTTATCAATGTAAAAACAACAAATTCAATCTACTCAGAAAGCATTGCTGATAGATCTTTGTTTAAAATGAAAATCTAAATACATTAGTATGGCATGGATTATCAAGACAGTGGTCCCATTGCAACAACGGCGTCATTGGTTTCCGCACTTCAGAAACAGAAACCATCAGATCCCGCCATTGTAAACGTAAGGAACCGTTAATTTTGAACCGAAGTATACATCCTCAACATCTCAACCTTAGCTAAACAACTCGCAGCACACCCATCAAACCTCAAATCGACCAAGAAAATAGCATCAGACCGGGCAACAAGCATAATCCTAGGATGCCACTAAATTCACAACTCAACCATTTACAATTCCCCGAAGTACCTGAAACAACATCCCACGATACAGGCAACTTAATCCCTCTAAAACGCGCATTGAAATTGGACGTCCTACTTGTTCTAAAACAAGACTCCAATTCAAACAAGATCAAGGCACCACTTTCTAACAAAACTACACTCTCCTCAGGTATATGTGGACTCCAACAAGCATACACAACAGAACTAGTCTTAAAAACCTTAGAACCTAAACATGAGACTCAGGAATTTACCAAAATTATGAATTTCCTGAACAACCATCCAATGCACAGAGCACAATGTAGAAGCCAGCAAATACCCAACAGTGGAATGATTATTACCTGGTAAAGGAAAGGGGTTTGGGTTAACCGCAATCTTGAGAATGTGGCACTCGAACCCGGTACTTTCGTGTAGAACATCATCGTCTTTGGCACTCCAGATGTCAAAACAGGAAGCTTTGATAGAAAGAAGCAAGAAGCCGAGTCGGTTGGAGTTGGGACCTGTGGGGAAGAAGAGAAGGAGGTGTTAAATTACCGATTATCCAAAAAGCTTAAACTATTAGGATATAGTAAATTTAATCATTCTAACACTCCCGTTCACATGCAAGCCGAAATTACCTTTTAATAGGTGAGGCCCAACATGAGGAAGTTTAAATAGAAGGTAGAGTGGAGGAGAAAAAGATTGAACTCAAGATCTCAAACTCTGATACCATGTTAAATTATCAATTGTCCCAAAAACTTAAACTAATAGAATATTGTAAATTTAATTATTTAATCAATACTTCTAAGATAAGGGAGTTGGAAAGAGGCGTGTGAAGGAAGGAGAGGAGGTTGTGGGTTTGGAGGAAAGGTGGTGGTGGTGGTGCGGCGTGGTTTAGGTTTTGCAGAGATGGGGAGGAGAGGAGAAGAGAAGAGAAAGGGTTTTGGGTTTAGGGTTGAAGAAGACTGGACCCAATATGGGTTTTGAGTCTGAGTCTGTGAGGAGAAGTGGAGGTTTGAAAACTGATGATATTTGGGAAGAGGGATTTCCAGTCCGATGATAGATCCATTTTCACTCATTCAACCACTCTCTGCAATTGTCGTGAGAGTTTTAGATGCTGATTCTACAATATCTGGCGCAGGTCATTTGTTTGCTTCTATTTTTATTTCTATTTCCATCTGGGCCTATATTTCACAAAGCCCAAAAAAATATAAAAAATATACTTTGGTTCTCCCAAAAGTACTTTGGCACCCCACATCCCACCCCACCACCATCCATCACCCCCATAACCCACCATCAAAGACTCCAAAACCACCACATCAGAACACCACATAAACACCCAAAATCAAACCCACCACATTAGAACACCACAACCCAAAACAAAACCATTACCTATCATTTATTTAAAAAAACAAAAACAAAAACAAAAACAAAAAACACAACGCAAGCAGCCGCATTCCACAAACCCACCCATTGCTATTGCCAACCCACCCATTGGAACCCACCCACAAGCCGACCCACCCCATCAAAACTCACCCACCACAGAATCTGCCCATCGGAACCCACCACTACCGATCCGGCCATCCGAACTCACCCATCATCAATCCACCCATCACCATATGAACCCACCCACTGTCGAACCCATCCATCAAATCACTGCAAAAAAGAAAAAAGAAAAAGAAACCATTGCAAGAAAGAGATCGACAGCGCGGTGAGGAGGCGGCTTGATGAGGCTAAGAGGAAGAGAGAGAAGCAGCTAGAGGGTACAACTAATGTGAGAAACAAATAAGGGTACATCTGAATGCAACAAAGTACGATCATATGTGATGTTGGTATTACCTAATGTGACAATGAAACCATCAAATGTGAGAACAAAATAAGAGATCCATTGAATGTGAAAATAGCACAGTCACATGTGATGTTGGTATTGCCTAATGTGACAATGGAACTGTCAAATGTGTGAAAAAAATAAGGGTACAACTGAATGTGGCAAAAGTACAGTCATATGTGATGTTGATACTACCTAATGTAACTATGGAATCATTAAATGTGAGAAAAAAAAAAAAAAACCATCGAATATGACAAAAGTACGGTCACATGTACTGTTGGTACTGTCAAATGTGATGATAGAACTATCAAATTTGAGAAAAAAAAATAAGGGTATAATCAAATGTGGTAAAAGTATAATCATATGTGATGTTAGTACAATCTAATGCGACAATAGAACAATCAAATGTGAGAAAAAAAAGGAACCTTTGAATGTGACAAAAGTACGGTTACATGTGATGTTAGTATTGCTCAATGTGATGATGGAATTGTCAAATGTGAGAAAAAAAAAAAAAAAGTATCATCGAATGTGAGAAAAAGGACAAGGATTTCCTACACACAAGCCAGAAAAAGCTGTTGCAAACAAGGACATCAATCAAAAAAGAAAAAAAGAAAAAAGAGACACATATCCAAGGGTCATGACCCATTTTAAGAGAAAATGCTTAATTTAACATTAACAGTTTCTCTCTCTTTCATCTAAAGCCGATGGCACCCACACATGGCCAGGCTTTTCTCTCTTCAAACCCCCCGCCCCCTCTCTCTCTCTCTCTCTCCCCTCCTCCTCCTCCTCCTCTTCCTCCTTTGTTTTTCTCAAGAACCCCAGACTGGCAAAGAACCATTGCCTTTATGCCATGGATTGTAGGCACTTTGAAAAGAAAAATGCTATTGTTAGTACATGTCCTTCATACTTGAATTTTTCTTTTCCTTCATAAACCAATATGAAGGCATTCAGAAGCACGGGACCACTAGACAATGTGAGAACACGTAATAAAGCAAAGCACCCAGATAAGAATATTTTTTTTCAATGGATTAAAATTATTGCCAATAGGATTGATGTTTAGGATGTTGGTTCCTTTCTCTTCTACTTATTCAATTTCTCCAAGAATAGACAATAACAATTTTCATTTGGGGTTCCTGAGAAAAACAAAGGACAATGAGGAGGATGAGAGAGAAAGAGAGGAGAGAGACGGGTTTGAAGAAAGAGAGAGGCCTGGCCATGTGTGGGTGCCATCAATTAGGTTAACCATTTTTCTCTTAAAATAGGTCATGTGCGTTGCACATGGCCCTTGCATATGTGTCTCTCTCTTTTTTTAACACCTGTCCCTATTTGCAGCAACTATTGTAGGCTTTTTGTACACACTTCATTTTGTACATCTTACGACTCGGGCCTCGTTCCCCAATGATGACATTACTCTGAGTCCCAGGGTTTATTTCGGGCACAATCTTGTAAAATCTTGACTTGAGGAATTATTTATGGAAAATATAAACTTATTTTTTGAAAAGAAAGGCACAATCATATGCGCACGCACACTCAAACTATGCATACACATACTTAGAGTATGCACACACATCTAGTGTTCTAAAAACTATGAAAGGAAAGCTTTTTGCACATAAATTCATGTGGAACGAATCCCACATTGTCTGGGAGCCACCCCACACCCCTATTTTACCACTATAGCAAGCCATAAAAACACTTTTTCAAGAGGAGGCAAAAACAAAGAAGATTCATTAGAAAATAGTGAATCAAAGAGAGAATTTTTCACAAAACATTCTCAAGTCAAGTTTTACTTGGTTAAGACTTATTTTGGGAATATAAAGAAAAAATAATTTTCTTGTATTTTTTAAATCAAAAACATGTTTGGTTAGTTGAAATTAAAAATATATTTTTTTAAAGAAAAAAATAAAAAAATACTAAAGTATGTTGTTACTAGGATTTGAACTCTAATGCTAACTCATTAAATGAGATAGATTCATTAAATTAAATGTGTGTTTTTATTAACTTTTGAAAATTAGAAATTGAAAACAACATTTTGCATGTTTTCAGTTTTCTTCACAAATTGAGTTTTGAGAACAATTTTTGTTTTCAGTCCATTTTGGATTGTCAAACAACTTTTTTAGTCTCAAAAATAGAAAATTGTTTTTGGAAACAAAAAATAAGGAGAAAAAACAGTTACCAAACATACCCTAAGCTTTTAAAGTCCATATCTATTCCTTTTTATGAGAGTTGTCTACTTATCTTTAATCTTAACATTTAGCTACTTACTACACATCCATAAAAAAAGTTTTTTTTAAAAAAAAAAAAAAAAAAAAACTTAAATTCAGGCTTTAACAACTACCTTTAAAACCAAGAAACTGTAAGTAACATTTTTTTTGGAAATAAAAATGGATGTGGATTTTTTTTTTTTTTTTTTGTTATGTTGTTTTTGTCTTTTATTTTTGTTAAATGAAAGATTCATGTTTGTTTTTGTTTGAGTGTTTTTGTAGGTTTTGTTTTTTGTTTTTTTTAATTTTTATTTTATTTAAAATGTAATGTTTTAATCATAAAATTTAGCCATGTACTACACATCCATAACAAAAAGTTAAAAAGGGCAAAAAATTTAAAATTTAACAACTACCTTTTTTTTTTTACCGTCAAAGGCTAACATTTTTTTTTTTTTTTGGTGTTGTTGTTGTTGTTGTTTTTTTTTTTTTTATAATTTTATTTATGAAAGTTATCAAATTTTATTTAATCCTAAAATGTAGTGTTTTAATCTTAAAATTTAGCTATGTACTATACATCCATAACAAAAAGTTAAAAAGAGCTTATATTTAACATTTAGCGACTATCATTTTTTTTCTTTTATGGTAAAAGACTCAATTTCTTTCTTCTTTTTTTTTTTTTAGCGGTATTGTTGTTGTTCTTTTAACCCTATTTTTAGTAGTTTCTCATAGCACCATTCGCAATGCGTGGGTACTGGATAGTAAGGTTTTCAGACTCGAACCGTTCATTGAACCGTAAAAGGGAGAGGTTCAAGGTTTTTGAGGTCGAATCGAGGTCAAACCGGAGTCAAACCGTAATAACGTCATAATTAATTTAATAATTAATTAAAGCCTAGATATAGATATTAAATTTATAAAACTAGCAAAATTGACTAATATATCTATATATGTGAGGGAAATTTAATGATTTTCAAGTATATATTTAATAATTAAATAAGAATGTTAATAAAATAAAATAATAAACATAAAAACATTAAAATTTATAATTAATTTTTGAAGTAAAGTTAAATATCTTTGAAGGATTTTAATTATAATTTTTTTTATTCCTTCTAAGAGATGGATAATTTAATTAAGTAGAACCGATTCGTGCGGTCCAACCCCGGTTTTAGGGGTTCACGGAATTGCCACATATGCCCAGTTCTTTATGCTTAAAAAACCGGATTTCAATCTGGTTCCCGGATTTCACGGTACGACCTCCCAGTCCATTCCGGGTCTGAGAACCTTGCTAGGTAGTCATCATATTTGATGTCAAAGAGTGGCAAGACCTCTATCAAAAAAAGAAAAGAAAAAAAAGTGGCAAGACCTTCACCCCGTGGGTTAAAAATTAAAATGGTAACATGGATTTTCAATGTTGCTTTAGTTTTTTTAGAAGTTGTTATTCGATACTCTTTGATATGAATATGGTCTTATGTTACAAATAGTGGAGGAGAGGGAGGAGATGGAAGAAACTGTTTTTTTATTTTTTTGCTTGGAAGATGGAAGAAACTACAGGATGCTGCATCCACTTTTTTTTTTTTTTTTTTTTTTTGGTGTTGTTGTTGTTGTTGTTGTTCTTTTTTGGCAGTTATCATTTTTTGTTTAATCCTAAAATGTAGTTTTTTAATCCTATAAATTAGCCACTTACTACACATTCATAAAAGAAGTAATAAAAGCCTGAATTTAAAATTTTGAAACTACCTTTTTTTTTTTTTTTTACACAGTAAAAGGCTAACAGTTTAATCCAAAATTTTAGTTTTTTAATCCTAAAAGTTAGCCACTTACTACACATCCATAACAAAAGTTAATAAGAGCTTAAATTTAAAATTGAATTTTACATAGAATTATATGAATGATAAATATAGTTTTTGCTTAAAAAAAAAAATTTCAACAATTTCTTAGATAACATCCACTTCATGTGAGGTTTAAATCATACAATAATTCTTGTAAAATCTCTCACCCGAACTAATCTAATATTCCATTCCAATGCCTCCTTAATGCAATCCAATAAATTTGTGCATACATCAACCTGAGAGAGATAAAAGAGTTAGGGTTAAATTTAAGGATATGGATCGAGAAGTTATAGTAGTGGTTTTATAGTAGGAGTCTCTCTTCTTCTTTTTTTCCCCAAAATAAAGAAGAGATTTAAAAGAAAAAAAGAAGAAGGAAAACGTGATATTTTTTTTTAGAGAAGAAAACGTGAGTAAGGAAAGTGAATTTTATTTTTAAAAAGGATTAAAAAATAGAAACCAATTACATTTTTAATTTTATGAAACAAAATGAAATGTATCGTAAATTTTATGGAACAAAAGAAAATGTAATGTAAATAAAATGTAACGTAAACAAAAGAAACCAATTAAATAGCATAATCCCCTCACATAAATTTCTGTAGAAAAAAAAAAAAAAAAAAGAACCAAACCAAGTAGAGTAATCCCCTCATTAAAAGAAAAAGAAAAAAAAGTATATTCTAAAAAAAAAAAAAAACCAAAAAAAAAAAAAAGAGTTTATGTTTGACTGCAGGCCAAAACAAAAAGAAATAGCCCTTACCAATATCCTTATTCAAGTAGCCTGTTTAAGCACAAACTCTCCTTTTTGAAATTTCAAAGTTAACCATGGGTAACAAGCAACTGTCAAACACCCTTGAATCCCTAATCACATTCACCCAAAAGTAAGTACTCCTCAAACTATGAATATTTGGCAGCCATGGCAAGCAAGAACTCAAAAAAAAAAAAAAATCAATGATAAACAAAAGAAAAGAAAAGAAAGAGGAACTTACAAAAGATAGAACCTGAAAAGCCAGTGGAGCCCCTTTTTGAAATTTCAAAGTTAGCCACGGGTAATAGGCAACTGTCAAACACCATTGAATCCCTAATCACATTCACCCAAAAGTAAGTACCCCTCAAACTATGAATACTTGGCAGCCATGGCAGGTAAGAACTCAAAAAAGTCAATGATAAAGAAAAGAAAAGAAAAGAAAAGAAAGAGGAACTTGCAAAAGATAGAACCTGAAAAGCTATTGGAGCCTTTGATAAAGTCTGTTTAAATTGTTTAGAAACCAAATCAAAAAGTAGAAGAAGAAGAATGAAGAGGATGTAGAGCTAAACTGAATGTCCTCAATCTGAAGAAGAATGAGAGAAACTGGCAAAGTGTACATGAGTTTGTGGGTCTTAAAGTATAGGAGTTTTAATTTACATATTTATCCTCGTTAGTTGAAAATTTATAAATGAGTATGATGAGGGTATTTTACGCATCAAATCGAGGAATCTAAATAGGGGAAGCCCCTTAAATAATAGTATAGATAATGCAAAAAATGTTTTTGGTACTATATTTCAAACAACACAATTCAAAATGTGAAAAAAAAAATATAATTATGTATTTTATTTGTGTGTTTCATTTTATTTTTTTAAGTGATGACAAGTATAGTAAAATTACTAATTTTTTATTTAATGAGAGAGAAACTCCCACTTGATTCTGTTACTCTTGTTTATCTTCAAACTCTGTTATTTGAACTTATTTCCTTCTTCTCTTCTTCTCCATTATAGGTTCTCTTATCTCTCTCTCTTTTTTCCCTGTTTGTTGAGAAAAAATGTGAATGTGGGGGCTAAGAGGAGGACCCATGACAGAAAGGTTCTTCAGGGGTCTTCTTTGAAGAGGATCCAGCTAAGAGCAGGAATAATTTATCTTCCCATCAATCAACACACATTTTTAGAACTAATTTCTCTCCCTCTCTTTTAGATCAAGCATTTAATTATATTTCACTGCCTCAATGAATGCAATGCTACTATTCACCGCTAGCTAACTTCGTTGTCATCACTGTGAGGCCAAAATGAAGAGATCCTAGATCGGTGTGAGGAGGAGAACATTGATTGACAAAGTATTTGGGCTACTGTTGCATTAAGATTGACAGATTCTGTTCCGCTCCAGTATTTAATTTCCTGCCGAAACTCGGTAAATATTCCGGTACGAGTCCGGTATGGCTGATATTTAAACTGGCACGAAACACCAAAGTTTCTGTTCCGGTGTATGCACTAGTACGATAAATACCAGCTGGTATGGTATGGAATCTTCTTCCTTGCAACAATCACATTTGATGTTTCCAAATATGTAATACTTACTGTCCCAATAATATTTATATTGCCTAAGCTGGTGTCATGTTTTGGGGCCCTTGTATCCAATGGCTTTGTTGAAATTGTAAAGATTGTGGATAATCTCGAACTCCAGCAATCAAAGAATTGACAGAGAGCATTTTTTTTTTTTTGAGTAAATAGTAATATTGATTAGAACAGACACGAAAATATTAATACTAGTGTTTTAAACTCTGGTTAGCCTCTGAGCACATGCTCATACGCGTGCATAGGCTCTTCTATTTTTTTGAGTAAAAAGTTAATAATTTGCATAAATTATAATTTAGGATTAATATATTTTTCAATCACAAAAAAAAAAAAAAAACCTACGGGTGCCCCATCACACCCCTAGTTTTTTTTTTTTTTTTTGTGATTAAAAATATATTAATCCCAAATTATAATTTATGCAAATTATTAACTTTTACCCACAAAAATAGAAGAGTCTCTGAGCACGCGCATGAGCATGTGCTATTACTAGTATTACTATTTTCGTGTGTGTTCCAATAAGTATTACTGTTTACTAAAAAAAAATAGGGATGTTTATCCCACTTTGGTTGTGTGTTGATAGCTTAATTTTGCATATTTATATCATTATTAGAAAGAATTATCATACTTATTTTGAGTTAATTCATGCATTTTATAGTTGATTTTGGAATAATGCTGAATAATCAATTTTGTGCTTAATTGAATTTTAATGTGTGAATTTGTCTTTTGTAGGGTAATGAAATTAAATAAGTGGATTTGTGCAAAGAAGAAAACTAATGGGCTTTAATTTTACAAGGGCCATGATGAAGTCAAAGAAGGCCAACCCAATTAAATTCAAGTCCAATTGGAGCAAGGAATCAAAGGAAATTTGCACCTAATCCAAGTCCAATTTGGATTAGGATTCCAGCTTGCACACCAGTTAGCATTTGGAGCATAAATTTTGGCTTAGATATCCAATCGAGATCATTCAAGTTGGGCTGGAAAGATAACTTAAAAGGATACAACTTTGTAGTTTACCAAAAGTCCTAATTATGAAGTTAAATGGACCAAAAACGTCGGTTAAATGAAACCTAAAAACTTGGGATTTTCTCCAAATGGGAATTCAACTTCTAATAGGATTTCTTGACATATTTAAAGGCTCTTTAGGACAGAATTCAGGGGAGAGCTATTGTAGAACATAATTTAGGTTTTCTCAAAGTTTCTTTACAGTTTTTAGAGTTCTATTTGTGTTATGGCTTGCTAGAAGCCTTGCTAAGACAAGGAGTAAAACCCAACCGTTTAATGGTATGTACTTAACAAGCAAGTAGCATTTCAATTTAAATTAAAGCAATAAACATGAAATTGATTGATAATATGTTGATTGATTGGATGATGTGACATGAACATTGACCACCATTGTCTAAAAGATTGGTTTCTCATTTTCAATTGTGGTTTTCTCATTTTTTTTTCCAATAATTAAATCTATAGTGACTCCATTGGAAATCCTTAATTTAGGGGGGAAATGTAATCAATCGAACCATTTTTTTGAGAGGCACCAACGTAAACCCACCCATGCACATAGGTTTGGCCCAAATTGGTCAATTCAAAATGGGCCAAGGGCACAGTCTCTCACAATACTTTTTTTATTTTGTTTTGTATATAAAAGTAGAATCTTACGATTCTCAATCCGTTTCTATGTTTCAATCCACAAAACCATTTCATTGATCCTAACTATGGTCTTGATTTTAACTACGTTCCCACTCCTTTTATTTTGTGGGCTCAAAAACTATTTTTTTAGCTATCCATACAAGGTTACAAAATTTTATTTGTGTTTTTGTTCACGAAAACTTTTTTTTTCCCCTTAGTTTACCAAGCGTGTTTCAAACTTTGAACATAGGATTTGAAAAAAATAAAATAAAACTCTTGTTCTTAATAACAAGTTTCTGAAAACAAATAAGAACTTTTAACAAGAAATACTCATGTAGTATAACTTTTATGAAGAGTCATTTAAGTAAATTGTTGTGCAAATAGCACCCCAGGACTTAAATCAATAATTGTAAATAAGTGGAAATCAAATAACAAGCACACACAAAGAATACAAGAATTTACGTGGTTCGGCAAACTACCTACCTCCACGAAGACAATGGAGAAATTTCACTATAAAAATAGGGAGATACAATAGTGCACAAGAACACTCTCAAGAAACCCAAATCCCAATTACACCCTAACTCTCTCTCTCACCCACAAGACAAGAAAACACTATTCTTCTTCTTATGCGGCTGCTGCTAGGTTTTTAGGAATTGTCTAATTCTCTCTTTTTTCGTTCAGCACAAACCTAATAGATATATTTATGTATATATGTCATAGGTCGGCTGTACTAAGATTTATATTCCTAGTTGTATTCGGTTTGGAAGACCAAATTGGGTTTGGTAATTCAAGCCACACGAGGCCCAACATCAACAAATCTGCACCTTGGCTTGAATTGATCAAACGACACTAGCAAACTCCCCCATTGCCTCCACCTTAGCCCTTAAGGGCTCACAAGCTGCAAACACCAATCAAGTCCAAGTAGTGCTTGAACTTGTTTGCTGGAACTGGCTTTGTTAACACATCAGGGGCATTCTCACTAATGAGTATCTTCGACAAAGAAATATCACCAGACGAAACCCATTCTCTGATCTTGTGATACCGCACATCAATATTCTTTGTTCTTGCACAATATACCTGATTCTTCGCCAAATGAATTGCATTTTGACTATCACAATGTAACACCATGCTATCCTGCTTGAAACTAAGCTCATTAACTAGTCCACTAAGCCAAACGACTTCTTTTCCTGCCTTTGTCACCGCCATATATTCTACTTCTGTAGTAGATAAAGCAACTACATCTTGTAGTGTAGACTTCCAACAAATTGGGCCACCAACAAACCTAAACACATAGCCTGTCATGGACTTTCTAGAATCAAGATCCCCTACATAGTCGAAATCCGCATAACCCATAGCTTCTGTACTAACTCTCTGATCAAATAGGATATCGAAATCATGAGTGCCTATAAGATATCTAAAGATCCACTTTATTGCATTCTAATGCTCTTTGCATGGATCTGCCATTTACCTACTAACCACACTAACTGCATGAGAAATATCAGGCCTAGTGCACACCATCAAATACATGAGACACCCAACTGCATTCACATATGTTATTTTAGACATATATTCTGACTCCTCATCTGAACATGGACACAACTGTGAGAACAATTTAAAATAGGCAGAAAGCAGTGTACTAACAGGTTTTGCATCAAGCATACTAAATCTCTCCAACACCTTAAGATATCCCTTCTGATAAAACCATAATTTACCAGCCCCTCTATCTCAATAAATTTCTATCCTAAGGATCTTCTTGGCAGCTCCAAGATCCTTCATGTCAAATTCACTACTTAACAAAGACTTCAACTTCACAAGTTCTTGCTTACTCTTTGTAGCTACTAACATGTCATCAACATATTGAGCAAGAAATATATAAGATCCAGAAATATATAAGAGCCATTAAGAAGTACTCTAAAATAAACACAACAGTCATACTCACAACGCATGTACCCATGTGTGATCATGAATGAATCAAACCGTTTGTACCATTGCCTAGGAGACTGCTTCAAGCCATATAATGATCCCTTCAACAGACAAACATAATCTTCCTTGCTAGGTTCTTTGAAGCCTTCGGGCTATTGCATGTAAATCTCTTCTTCTAAATCTCCATAGAGAAATGTGGTCTTCACATCTAGTTACTCTAACTCCATGTCATGCATTGTCACAAATCCTAGGATTACTTGAATTGAGGTGTGCTTGAAAAAATCTCATTATAAGGAGTCATATGATATGAGCATGCTGAATCTAAAACCCAAGATTCTAACAAAACATTGTTACCTGATGAAACTGAAAGTAAATCTACACCAAATTCACTGTCATCTGATGTTTCTTCAGCAACACTAGCTGATTCTAGGGGCTTCTTTCAATTCTTCTTCTCCTCTAAATGCCCTTTCAACTCTTTACACTAATTCTTGTAGTGCCCTTTCTTGTGACAATAAAGCACTCTACATCTTTCTTTGCACGTGATTTAGACTGTGATCTGTTCCTATTGGAGTTCCGTCCTCTTAACCTGCTTCTACCCCTATTGCTCGACTCAGACTTTACAATAAGTCCATCAGCCTAAGAACCATCACCATCTTGCTTCATCTTTATTTGTGACAAGAGAGCACTAGTCACCTCCTCGAGTACTATAGTGTCTTTCTCATACATCAACGTAGTCATTAGACGATCAAAAGAAGTAGGAAGCGACACTAATAAGAGTAACGCTTTATCTTCGTCCTCATAATTCACCCCAAAACTTGATAGTTGGGTGTTCAACATGTTAAACGTGTTGAGATGCTCCAACAAATCTGAACCCTCCTTCATATGCAAATTATACAGTTGCTTCTTCATGTACAACTTGTTCGTCAGATTCTTTCTCATATAAAGACCTTCTAGTTTTTCCCAAACCTTCTTTGCGATCTTTGCTTCTAGGATGTTGTGAATGACCCTCATCACCTAGGTTGAAATGAATAGTGCTAGCTGCTTTCTCATCCATCTCTACCCATTCTACATCCTTCATCGTTTTCGATTTCTTCTCCATCCCAAGCAAGGCCTTATGAACTCCATGTTGAATTAGGAGATCCTTCATCTACCTTTGCCAAAGAGAAAATTTTCTATTACCACAAAACTTCTCTACATCATATTTTGTGCTTGACATCTTTGCTATGTTCAAAGGACTGAATCTTAACCTGGCCCTGATACCACTTGTTGTGCAAATAGCACCCCAAGACTCAAATGAATAACAGTAAATAAGCGGAAATCAAATAACAAGTACACGCAAAGAACATAAGAATTTACGTGGTTTGGCAAACTACCTACCTCCACGGAGACAATGGAGAAATTTTACTATAAAAATAGGGAGGTACAATAATGCACACGAACACTCTCAAGAAACCCAAATCCCAATTACACCCTAACTCTCTCTCTCTCACCCACAAGACAAGAAAACATTATTCTTCTTCTTATGCGGCTACTGCTAGGTTTTAGGAATTGTCTAATTCTCTCTTTTTTTTGTACAGTACAAACCTAATATATATATATATATATATGTGTGTGTGTGTGTGTGTGTGTGTGTGTGTGTGTGTGTCATAGGTCGGTTGTACTAGGATTTATATTCCTAGTTGTATTTGGTTTGGAAGACTGAATTGGGCTTGGTAACTCAAGCCACACGGGCCCAACATCAACATAAATAAATAGCATTTTGTTGGTTACGGGTTTGATATATTTATAAACTCTAGACTAACTTCAGAAGTTTGGAACTCTTTGGATTTCACATCTTGAAATTTCAAAATTTAGATTTTACCTCTTGAAGTTATACTCAGCTTGCAGTAGCAACCCCTCCATTAGTGAAATAGCCTGGAGATTCTAGCCTTTTGCCCTGTTTTGGCAAAATATTTGGCATTATGCCCCTGTTTTGAAACTATATAGGGGCGTGCCCCTGTTTCGAAACTCGGCTTCAAAGTGATCGAGTTACTTTAATAACTCGATTACTCTGTGACCGAGTTCTAGGCAGGTTCTCGCCACACTGGCACTCCAGCGTGGCTTTTGGGCAATAAAAAATTCCCGCGTAACTGTTTGGAACTCGGCAATAGGGAAACCGAGTTATATGCAAGATAAATTGGGATTTTGAATGTAACGTCTCCAAAACAGTTTGTCTTCCTCCCTCAGAAAAATCCTCAGCGCCCTCAGTCCGTTTTGTCTCCCACCCTCAATCCGTTCTGTCCCTCCCTCAGTCCGTTCAAAGTTGATCCTTTCCTTTGTTCACAGCTTCAACTTCTCTTATTTCCAAGTTCGTAGGCCAAAGCTCAACACAAACCCACGCCGAAAACTGTTACCATAACCCTCACCATAGCCGAAGGTCAACCCAATCCATCTTCAAAGTTAAAGGATTAGAAGCGTATTAAGGTAATTTGTAAATGCTGAGTTCAATTTTTTTTCCCCTTTGCATTTAATCTGAGTTAAGCGTGGGTTGTGCATGTACTCTGATTTGAGTGTGGGTTTGTCTCTGTTTCTCTATTCATTATTATTGTTGCCGTTTTCGCTTTGTTGGTTTTGGTTTTGAACTGGGTTTTGATGCATAACTAGGGCATAAAACCCAGGTGGCATAACAATGGTGTTCATTATTAGGGAAACTGTAACTGTAACTATATTTGGGCGTGACAATGGTTTTGAACTGGGTTTTAATTTATATAGTTTGAAACTGTAACTGTATCGAATCAAACTCTATAGTTTCAACAGAAGAAAAAAAATCTAATCTTTACCCTGGAACTACATTGTATTTGGGCGGGTCTATTTTGCTCTCTTAAAGTATGAGGTTTAAAATGTAATTTTTCTAAATACTTATAATAAACTGACTAGAGTTCAAGTACATGTGATTGTATTGATTATTGTAGCAAAAATAGTATGATCTTTTCCAATAATAATTCAATTCAGTCAAGTTCATGTGACTAATTGGTCAATGCAATCAAATGGTTAAATATAATTTGTGAAATTAAGGTAGAAAAACTTCATATTTGTATCTAAGTTTATCAACTTGATTGCATGCGTGTCAGATATGCAGCAACTGCCAAATATGGATCCTGGACCCGCGGTTGGTACACAGTTGATGCAGCAGCTGGCTCATCGATCCACGGCGTTGTGGGAGACGCCTGTCGCCGGTGAGGTACGTAGTTGCCAATGAACTTTGGACATGTCGAAATCATTTCTTTTTCTTGTTGTATGGTTCTTTGATTACTTGTAAATAGATGTTGGAAATGGTATCATTTCTCTTTTGGTTTAGGCAGAATTTTATTTAATCCAATGAGAAAATGTTATGACGAGAATTTCATTAACAGCATCAAGTGTTATGACAAGGTATATTGAAACTATAATGTTAAAAAAAATATTAAACATCAGTAGCAGCTAATGAAAAGGTATATTCAATGTCAATAGATTTCATTTAAAAGTTATATTGGAAATGATTTAGCAATAGCCTATACAAAAGCAAGTATTGGGGTCATTGATGCATCATCAATGATCAATTATATGTAGGTTTCAATTAATTCAACTAGTAAAATCTTTTGTAGTTGAATAATGATTTGGCGTTTGATCTTTGTCTACACAAAAAATTTGATGTCTTAGTATGATAATAAAGAACAATTATCAGAAACAAACGTTATAGATTGAAATTGTCTCTATTTGACGTAGATCTAAGTGTTTAACTTCTCTATTAAAAAAAAAAAAGTTCAATGTGTTTAAGATTTTCTTACGATCAAGTTCAAGTGTGCGAGCATGTTTAAAAAAAAAAAAAACATGCTCGCACACTTGAACTTGATCGTGTGTACGCTAATCTTAGTGTCTGTGACTAACTAAATAGACCATTATAGTTTTCATAGTATTGGCCTTGTCTAACTAAAAACTAAAATAGATCAGACTGCGTGGACTAGACAACAGAAATTATTGTACTAGTAATCGATCAGTAGCAGCCAACAAAGTCTCCCGGTGTTCAAAGAATTAGGACTGAGACATTGTTATAAATTGTTTGATTAAGAAACCCAAGTGCAGCTATACTCTACTCTTAAATATAAGTCCACCTTACGATTACCATTTTGGTTTTTAGATTAATAGTTCTAAATTTTCTCTCATTTAATTATTGTTTTTTTATGGCACTGGTTTATAAACAATTCAACCTCTCTTCTATTCCCACCATTGATGGGAATTTTTTTTTCTTTTTTATTTTATTGCATTCAGTCTAATGATCCCATGGGCTGCCTTTTGGAGAACCCCAAAAAAGCTTTCTCATTGCAAAACGCCTAAGGCCCCCCTATGACATAAAAAAATCAAATGCAAAACATATAATACCACATGTCAATAAGCTTATATAATCATTCAACTAATTTAAATTTGGGGTTAATATTTAACAAATGGCATGTGGAATGGCAATAAAGTGAACTAGGAATTTCTATTCACAGAATCATGAGGGGGCTGCTAATATAAGCATAGTGTGCACTGCCAACCAAACAAGGACATTGTCTGGTTCATAAATCAGGGCCTCCAAAATTTGTTTGGTAGTTATGCCAAGTGTGTCACCTATATGAATATTATCATACATAAGCAATGTCACAGTCTATAAGCTACTTAGGAGGGGGGTCCAAATTAAAGCCATTTTCAATTGTGTGTCAATTTTATTGGAACAAAATTAAAGTTTGTGACTAGTTAAGACCTAGTCACCCTCAATCACAATCTTCCAATTCATCAACCACAATGACAAACTCATAAAGATTAAAAAAATTAAGTTCCAATAATTTGGATACATTAATTTGCAATGTCATTACTGAACCTTTCCACCCATTGTAAACATGTATTTTAAAACTAATTAATTAGTAAGAAGCTAGATTTATCATGCTACAAGGTTGTAATAAGGCTTGAGTTATAGCTTCCATCATTGAGTATATCATAGTTTTTTCTAATGATTATTAAGTGTACATTTTTGCTTGCTTTTGATTATTGTTACAACAACAAAATAAGAGTTAGCGTTTCCAAATTTTAGAAATGTTTATTTATGTCCTTGTTGGAAGTTATAGGAAAAAAGCTAATCAAAATGTACTAAAAGATGTTTTTTGCTTTTGATTATTGTTACAAATTTTCTTCTTTATCTTTTTGCCTCTTTCTTGCCACAATCTTGTTTACACTTTGGGCACCTCCAACTAAGCAATCATGTTGGAGAAGAACTTTGAAAAGGCATACTAGAGGTGTAGAAGCCCCGTAAACAATCAAAAAGAGAAAGCAAGGAAAAGAGTGAGTAAAGTTAAGATTCTTTAAATTATTTTAATTTGAATTTTTAGAATATATATCACCGTTTTGAAGTTAAATTATGCAAATTAATTAAGCTTTGGCGATATTGGATCCATTAAATTTTATTGTATTGTTATATTGTAACGTTGTAAGTGGGCAACTTTAAACTTTTCAATATTACTTTCTAGAGATCCGGAAAAAGTAGAAAAATGTGAAAGAGAAACTCAAATTGCAATTCTTTTATACCCTGAAAAATTAAGAAGAAATAAAAGACCAAATTTTAAAATTTTTGATATCAATTAACAAATGTAAAAAAGAAATGACACCTTGACCCAATTTTTAATTAAGAAATAATTGTAATTTTATTAATTTTTTTAATGTACTATCAATATTGTATTAAGCATTATAAGTTAAAAATTGGATCGATAACAAGTTAAATTTTGTGATTTTCATTTGATATTGATGAGAAAATTGAGAGGTAAAGGGCTAACAACTTTTAAAGCTCTTTTTACTTTTTAGACATGACTTAGAAAGAGCAACATATTGACAATGGAGAATGAATTATTGTCATTTGAGAATGGAACCCACATTTGAGGCCTAAATTGGGACTTTATGCTACCATGTATAGTGGTATAACCTAAACAGCCTAGAAAGTCCCTATGGACGGTGCTTTGCTGTGGGATATGGCTTTGTCACCATTGCCAATGAAAATAATAAGCCACCAATACCACCACCGCCCTTGCATACATGCCCTAGTCCTCACACAATTACAAGTCAAATGTGTAACAGTTCTTGGATCTTGCTCCCAATTTCGTAACCCTATAGCCATTCAGTTCACACACAAATAAGGCCTACTAGAGATGGCAAAAATATTACAATCTATCCCAGGTGGGATTTCTTTTTTCTCATAAGATAGAGGAGATGGGATGGAGATGAATTTTGCCCATCCTATGTGTCATCTCATCTCGATTCTATCCCTAATATGACATCTTGTTCTGGTATTATGTTAAATTATTGATTATCTTAAAAGTTTAATATATTGGAATATGATAAATTTAATCATTTAACCACATATGGATAAAGTTTTAACACTATTGTCCGAATGGATTTTTCCCATCAAAATAAGGAACGGAACGAAACAAGACAAGACCCCATGGTTCTAAATTGCGTCACCTCATTTTTATCCCTACCTAACATTTGGATCTAGCTATGCCAATTTCATCACAATTCAAACGAGATTTTTGTTTAAAATTTGCTATATCACATGCTAGTTCACACATGCATACAGACATAAGATACATGGTCAACTTTTGTTGTGTAACATTCATAACATAGATATGAGATTGTTTAATAAAATTCTGACAGCTCGTTGTAAGTTTTGAGGGTGTGATTTCTTCTCCTAATTAAGTGTGATTGCTTAAGAAAACTTAGGTGTGATATCGTAGTGTTTATCTTTCTTTAATTTTGTTCTGTTTACTTTTTTTTTTTTTTATTGGAGAATCTTCTTCTATTTAATGTCATTGATCTTGAATTGATCCTATCTGCTATTCAGCTAGAGTGAATAACCGTTAATATCGCAACTAACATATTGTATAATTTTCGTAACTAACCAATTAGCCTACTGTTTATTGCATATTATTATTATGTAGCATTCTTATAGTTATTTCATGTGCAATATTGTAAGACAACGCTCTTTCGTGTGCAGGTAGTGCCAGGCATGCTAAAGTGTAGACGTCGATCTTGCCAGTTACCCCAGCATGGGCTAGACCCACGAATTGCCCATTACATAGCTGAGGCGGGTTTCGAAGGGTTATTTAAGGTTCCAAACATGGAAGTTGATCACGCATTGATCACAGCTCTAGTAGAGCGATGGCGTCCAGAGATGCACACGTTTCACTTACCGCATGGAGAGATGGGTATCACCTTACAAGACATTGAGGTGATGCTAGGGGTTCCAATTGATGGGTTGCCGGTGACTGGGAGTGTCAAGTTAGAGTGGCCTATGTTGTGTCGTGATTTACTGGGTCATCGTCCTCTAGACCCAGTACCGCATCCCCATGAAAACATGTCTATCCTTGCTGGGGCGAGGTTAAGAGTCAACTGGCTTAAGGAATAATTTAGAGGGGCCCTACCTGCGGATGCAACTGACGAGGTAGTGCAGCAACATGCGCACTATCACATACTAGTGTGGTTGGGGTCCATTCTGTTTATGGACAAGTCAGCAGACCGGGTGTCAATCATGCCTCTACAGTTCATGAACCCAATTAGCGATGCGAAGAGGTACAGTTGGGGCAGTGGAGCGTTAGCCTGGCTGTACAGGCACCTATGCAAGGCATCGGAGACGAAGGTGAAGCAGATTGGAGGAGCACTGATGTTGGTGCAGTTATGGGCATATTCGAGGTTCCCAGTTATGTGCCCTGTTACGAGGCCGCCACAACCACTAATGGAGGCAAGTCCCCTCGCGAGGAGGTATGTTATTTGATTAATACACTTGGTAGAATTGTCATGCCATTTGTCATTCACCGTGCATGTGTCTATAAATTACCGAATTAGGATGGAATTTCAAGTTCAAGTCATTTTAGCACTATATGTGTTCTTCGCTCTTAGTATTTCTAATGGCCTTCCAAAAATTAGACTTGCCTTTTCATGAATAAACTTCTGGACACCGTGAAAAATGTTGTCAACCAATTGATTAGCAACATTAGGAACAATATAGCCCTTGGATGGCTAGACAAAATTCAAGGCAATATTATTGTAGTAAGACTATTTTTCAGAGCTTTTTACAAATATTGCCTTGAATGCGTGACATGAAACTGTGAGAGAGAAAGCCTGCAAGGGCTTTGTTAAGACATATTTGACCTTTATGACATATTGTAGAGTCCACAATACAAAATATAATTTCCAATAATTATATGGTTAATATAATTATATTGACAAATACCTTGAAGTATACATTAACAAATACCTAAAAGACTAATGTATACATTAACCGGATTCGAAATCAAATATAAAAATGGTCCTCATTCTTGCTGAGTAATGCACAGGCAACTTTGTGCAAAAAACAAAAAAAATTCCAATTTGCCTAACCTCTAGCTCCAAGTAGGGATGGCAATTACAACCCGATCCGCGGATACCCGGTCCGGCCCGACCCTAATGGGTCAGGTTTTACTCGGCCCGATAAAGAATAAGGTCGGGTTTGGATTTAAAAAAAAAAAAAAAAAAAAAACCCGAAGCGGGTCCGGGTCGGGTCCGGGTTTTTGATAAAACCCGGCCCGAACCCGGACCCGACCCGACCCGGTTACAAGATAATACAATTACAAAAAAACCCTCCTATATATATATATATATATATATGCTAATAAACCCTAATCTAATAGCAATCCCCTCTCATTTCACACCAACTCACCAGCCGCCTCTCCCCTCTCCCACTCTCACTCACTCTCAATCTCACCACTGGCCCAAGATGTCGCCGCCGCCCGCTAGTCCTTCTCTGTCACCGCCGCCCGCCAGTCCTTCACTCCTTCTCTGTCACCGCTCTCTCTCAAGCGACCTCGCCGACAAGCACCTCAAGCGATCAAGCTGGCACCTCACCTTGCTGGCACCTCTCCTCACCTTGCTGGACCCTCATCTTTCTCACCTCGTTGTGAACGCCAGCCTCTGCACTGAAAATATTTTTTTTTTTTTTTTTTTTTTGTTCAAAGAATCAAATATGTATTTTCTAGTTTAAGTGCTATTTTTGTTGAATAGGATCGGCTTGTTTGATTTGATTTTGTAGGGTCTTCTTGTTAGGACCTAGGGATTATATGTTAATTCTTGTTTTTACTTTTGATGTGGGAAAGTTTTGTAATGAAAATCAGTTTCTCCTACTGTTTGGTTGTTGGGAAAATCAGTATCATGCAAACAAATTTTTTTTTTTTTTTTGATTGGGCAACGGATCTGTTCAGATCTGGATTTTCTTGAGTTTCCCCCACTGTTTGGTTGCTGAGAAAATCAAAATCAGGCAAACAAAGTTTTTTTTTTTTTTTTGATTGGGCAACAGAATAGGCCCTAAAGTGGAATGGCCCAACGGGGCCCGTGGAGCCCGAAGGGGCGGGTCTGGGCTCCAGAAAAAAATCCGATTAATAATCGTGTCGGGTCTGGGTCGCAGATCCTGGCCCGCGGGTCGGGTCCGGGAATAAAGAAACCCGGCCCGAACCCGACCCGTTGCCATTCCTAGCTCCAAGCAGATACCCTAAGGTGGCAATTAATCCAACAGTTCAATTGTATATTGGAGAGTCAAAAAGACAAAGAAAATGTATATTGGAGAGTCAAAAAGACAAATTTCTTGACCTTTTTTAAATAACAACTTATTATATGTATCATGCACCCAATCCGAATCAGCATCTTAAATTGCATCAGCCAACATAGGATACACATGAAACAACCTCTTCTAAAATACAATGCAATTTTTTTTGGGGGGGGGGGGGGATATTTAAAAAAGCTAGGTTTGGAATACAACAAAATTTCACAATAATATCAAAATATTTGAGATTACAAATCTAACACTAACCCATATAGTCTTACAAATTAAATCTATTTACAGGATAGCTTGTCAATGGCTCTTAGCACTCACTCATCAATCTATTTTACCCAAAATCATACTCTTTGATACTTCTAAAAATACCATATCTTCCTTAATACCCTTTCAAGTTGGACAGTTTCCACCTTTGCCTTAAATTTTGGAACTCTTAATCCATAGTATCTACTGTTGTTAGGTGCCCCTTTCCCATGGTAATTGGATTTCAAACAGAAAAGCTTAAGAAACATAATTGTAAGAGTTTTGCAAAGCTTAACAAACACAAAACATATTGGATGTGGATGAAAATTATAAATTGGAAAGCAATTGGATTTGCAAAGCAATTACAAATTTCAAACATAAAAGCAACATAAAAGTACCAACGTACACTAAGTGTGCATTTGGATTTGGATGAAAATTAGAAATTTTTTTACTAAGTCCCCTAGGAGGAGGACCAAGTAGAGTCCACAATACAAAATGGGTTAATGCAATAGACATACAAGTTGTCAAAATAAAATCTTGGACCCGAATAAAAAAATAACAACAATCCAAAGAGATTCTAGGCTTTTGCCCCTATTGAGCAAAGTAATATATATATATATATATATATATATTTATATATAAGTGAAATGGGTTTTACGAAGCATTTTACTCTTACGGCAGCATTGTTGTTTGATATTAACTAATGGGCATTGTCTGAAATTGTATGTTTACTAGATGGAAGGGGCCGAAGAGCACGACAGAGCATGCCACACATGTGCTAGCTACGTATCGTGCGTCAACTACCCATCCACACTCACATGAAAACACAAAGCATCCCTTCAAAGTTTATGCCTTAGTTTTCATGTCCACCATTGGTACACTGATGTTTGCAGTGCTGCATGTGCTGCTCAACAGGTTCGCATTGTTGAACCCTGTCTAGTCATATCACCTACACGCATGTCAATGCACAAATATGCATCATTTTGCAATACACTGTTTTCAAGAATGCAGAGCATCACTAAAAAGTTGTTTATGATATATTTAACACAGCTCGGCATTGTCTCATCAAGGCATGTCAGATGAACCACATGAATACTAAATAGTCTTCACGTGAATAAATATGTAACCTGCTTTGCAGTCTACGTCACCAGCCCGCTGCTGTAGCACTTGTTAGATAGCCATATCAAACAACTGCCTCAGTGAACCACATGCACCAACAGACGCCACTGTTCAGCCAAGTCAAGTTCGCAGTTTTGCATGTGCTCATTAACACCTCACTAATCAATGCACTGTCGAGTCATATCATCTTTATTCACGTGAATACTTACCCTTACATGTAGTCACATCCACGTGAATAAAGATGATATGACTCGACAGTGCATTGATCAGTAAGGTGTTAAGGAGCATGAGGCCTAAACTGCGAACTTCACGTGAATACTTACCCTTACATATAGTCACATCCACGTGAATACTTGCCCTTGCGAAACTCCTATATAAAGTCCCATTTACAACTACCCTTGCAAAACATCTACACATATCGAAGTCCCATTTACATCTACTCTTGCAGAACATTTACACATACGGATTTGAAGTCACGTTTTCCAATGTCAATGCGTAATTGGATGCTACCTCATTTTCCAGATAACTATAGGAGGGAGAGAACTTCCGTCGAGAGGGAATACTATGCCGGACTGCGGCGGGAGTGGGACTTTCGTGTAAACGAGTCCAATGCTCTGCACGATGATCTTGTGAGAGTCGGAGCGCCTTTTGTCGATCGTATCTCGCTCACATTGCCACGGCGAAACATGCACCAATATGAGCGTGCAGTGACTACAATATAGAAAGAGAACAATTTTATGATACTTCGTAGGTCCAGGTATCACATGCTACAACTGGCGGAAGAGCTGGCCGCCACAACGAACAGGCAACTCACTTCGGCCGAACGTAACAATGTCCTCAACTATGAGGACTACCTGTCACAATGAATGCCTATGTGGTGTGTGTCTTATGTCTACGGATTAAGTTAATAATGTTAGTAGCATTAGTGTTCAATATGCAATGCATACATATTGGTTGCATCGTGTAAGAATATTTAAGTTTTCTATATTATGCCGTATGTGCAGTAGCCATAGCTAACCGAAAACACACTCCGACAGAACGTAATAATGTCCACAACTACGAGGATTACTTGTCTGAGTGAATGCCTATATGGTGTGTGTGTGTGTGTGTGTGTGTGTGTGTGTGTGTGTGTGTGTGTGTGTGTGTATTATGTCTGCAGTTAAGTTAATAATGTTAGTAGCGTTAATGTTCAATATGCAATGCATGCATATTGGTGGCATCGTGTAAGTTATTTTAAGTTTTCTCGTTATGTTGTACGTGCTTATTGAAAAATATCATGTGTAGGAATATTAAACTTTTTTGCGTTATGTGAGAATAATCTAGATTACAAATAATGTGCATGCTCCTCACAACCAATAATAATGATTACATAGTTCAAATGCAACAACAGTGATACACATACATATAAAACATAGTTAAGCAAAATAGTTCTCCAACAAAGTCTAATTACAGCACGATAGAATTACTCTTCATCTGACATCTCCACATCTGACTGATAAATGGCATCAGCAAGAAGTGATTGCATGAATTGTGCGTGCTCGTACCACCCTCCCTCCACTAACTCTCGAATCTCAACTTGGGTCCGATATCGATTAAGACGTATCTTCATTCGATTATTTTCTTCTCTTATACGGTTCAATGCTTTACGGAGTTCCTCGATTGTGTCTCTGGGCATCTGCGATGCGAGTCGCCGAGGCACTGGCAACTTATAACCAACCAACTCATCATAAAACATTTGTTGTTTACGAAATAACCAAGCCCACTCCTGTCTCATGGTATTGTGAACGTAAGCACTATTTCGCAAATTCAGATTGATTGGATAGCTAAACTCATCTTCCAATACCCAGCAACGACCCATAGCAATGAACACATCATGAGGCCTATAGAGTTGTGGGTTGCCAGAACCAGACATTAACGCTGAATACAATAACATCAAATGATCAAATTAACAATGTCCATCAACTATTGGTAAATAATGTAATGCTGCATTAGATGGTACACAACAAACACATTCATAAATTTGTGTACTATTACATGCTCAAAATGAAATACTAACACTAGACGTTGTTAATGTCTACACGTTGTGTACAATAAAAAATGTTGTTGTTAATGTCTGACCAATAATAACTATGTACATTCAACTTTTGCAAATCTAAAGATTGACTATTCATTAGTTATAGATTATTGTACTTCTCTTATAGCATCAAACAACACCAAACAACTAATATAACCCTAATCTACTCACATAACACTCATTCAAGACAATGCCTAAGTACAACTAATGCAACCTACACAATAAAATTCTCTAAGTATTTCAAAGAAGAAAATGAGTTTCTCACCTGAAATGATAGAGAGATAACACCAACTTCCAGCAAAAAATTCAGAAAAGGAGGAGAAGTTGATCTGAAAATGAAAAGGATAGTATAAAGTAATGTTGCATGAGAAGTAAATAGCAGAACAACTCGATTACAAGAGAGTCGAGTTAAATTAATAACTCGATTTCCCATTCATCGGGTTCAGCTTCACGTGCAAACAGGGAATTTGACATCTTGCATATAACTCGGTTTCCCTATTGCCGAGTTCCAAACAGTTACGCGGGAATTTTTTATTGCCCAAAAGCCACGCTGGAGTGCCAGTGTGGCGAGAACCTGCCTAGAACTCGGTTACAGAGTAATCGAGTTATTAAAGTAAGTCAATCACTCTGAAGCCGAGTTTCAAAACAGGGGCACGCCCCTATATAGTTTCAAAACAGGGGCATAATGCCAAATATTTTGCCCAGCCAGGGCAAAAGGCTAGAATCTCCGAAATAGCCTATATGGCCGTTAAGTGACACGTAAGCTTGCAACGTGTGTATAGTTGGTCCAATGATATAATGTCACATTATAAATAACCTAAAAAATCTTCTAAAAAATTATATGGAATACTAAAATATAATTAAAAAATTAGTTTAATTTGATTTTTTTTCCCCAGTGAAAGATATATCTCTCTCTCTCTCTCTCTCTCTTAGGAAATCAAACCCAGTTCTCAGTCACAGGTTCACTCAAATGTCCGGGCAATGACGCTGGAAAGACGAGGTCAAGAACGCCTCTTTCGATGGCCTCTCCGACAAAAAGATCGGGTTGTTGGTTGGGTCCTTCCTCACTAGTAGCGACGGTGGTGTGAACAATGTGGGTTGTTGATGTGTAGGCGGAGTTGAAGAGGAGAGCTTATTAGGGAGAGCTGTGCCGTTGATTTGGGTTTGATGGATGTGTCTAGGCTTTGATGTGAGAACTGTGGGGTTTGGTGGCAGAAATCTTGTTTGGATGCTGAGAAAATCCCATTGAAAAATCCTAGATTTGCAAATTTTTTAAGGTTTTTTTTTTAACCCCTTAGTATTCTTGTTCATTGCGTTGCTGAACAATTTTGTCTCTAAATCTTGAAGATTTGTATGTCTTTCTGGGAAGAAGAACAATTAGGTTTGTCATCAATGTTCATTGAGAAAACATTGAAAATTTTTTTTGGGCTTTTGCTTGTTTGGTTTTTGGTTAAGCTTTATGTTGCAATGGTCACTGGTGAAACAACTTTGTTTGAAACTCAAGTGTAAAATTTAAAATTTTCATATTGTAGGAGTGTAATTTATATTTTAGCCTAAACTTTATATTACAAAAGCAGTGTTCATCTCCGTTTCTAAGCAATGAAAGATCACAAGAGTGCAAATCTGCACAACTCAGAGCAAATTTTAAATAGTAGTGTGGAATGAAATGAACCTGATAATTTAAGTTCCTCACAGTGCCATGAAAGTTGTGCACTCTGGTCAACCCAATCTTGGTTCTCATAACAGGAGAATAATTCACATTACCAATTATGAATTTAAATGATGTATTTTGTTTGAAACGGATTACAGAATCTAAGAACCCACCCACCTTAAAACCCTCCCAATAAAAGTAATAAGAGAAATAAAGTGAAAGACTTGCTAAAATTTATTACTTGATATGCATTCACGTAATATTTTAGTTTATAGTAAAATTTGGTTATAATTTCTTCGGTGTTGTATGTAGAGTTTTTCAACCAAAGAATAACGTGGCGCAATTTTTTTTTTTTTTTTTTTTTGGAGGAAAAAAAACATGGTGTAATTGAATTGTTCTTAAAAAAAATTTCTAATATATATATATATATATATATTGTGTTGAATTGATCAATATAATTATATAATTGAAATTAATTAAAATTTAAGGTAAGGTACCAAGAATTTGTATTTACATTTTAACCGTTAATTTTATCGTGATCGAATTTACTTCAATTGGAGAGAGCGTATCATTTGTGCGGATAAAGGTACCACTTTTGTGTTCAATAACCTTGGCACAAGGGGTTGAACTATAGAAAGCTTAAGCTTGACAAAGCAATGTGCTCAACTACTCTTGGACGACTAGGACACAACAATGACGATAATTTTGCAATACCTAGGTGTAATACATGAATAATACTAGAGATGCAAAATATTATATTTTTTAAAGTTTACAAACTGCTGATGTAGTGAGTGATTATTAGTAAATAAAAAAAATAATATTAATGATGGATTTAGATAAAAACCAATAAGAAGCTGGTCACATCAATATTTTGTAAAAATCTATTAAAATAGTTTATGACTGAAGCATTACTTTTAATATATAAGTGTGGGAGTTATGTTTGGATGTCATCAACATGAAATATGATAGTACTCTCGATCAGGTCTTGTCACATATAACAATAATTATGTTATATTTGTTAGTAACTTTAATTTTTTTTTAGTCATATTGAATAGAATCAACATTATATTAGACAACTAGGGTTACATATGGTCAGGGCCAAGGTTGACCCTAGGCTTAGGCCATTTAGGTCATGGCCTAAGGACCCCTAACATAGAAATATGGGGGTAGAAAGATTTTTTTTTTTCTTTTCTTTTCTAATTAAAAAGAGAGAGAGAATTACTTACACATTTTTTTTTTATCTCATAAGTTTTATAAATTGATATGTCACCGATCATAATAAGTAATTAAATACTCTTTTTTTTTATTGAAATGTTACATTAGTTTGTAAGTTTTTTTATAGTAAAATTTTTAGTAATTTTAGCATCTTTTCTACTCAAAAAAATTATGAATTAATAGAAATACAACACAATCACCAATTCACCATTAAGTGAATGAAAAATGCTAAAAAATATACAAATTTTATGACAAAAAACTTATAGACTGATGTGGCAAGAATATGATTAGCATCACTCAAACAATATAATATAGTAATGTTTTGAATAATTTTTTTTCTATTAATGACACGTTAGTTTGTAAAATCTACATAATAAGTATCACTAGCTCACTCTAAGTGAATTAGTCTTATTAATTAGTAAGAATTAATAAAAAATTTATAATATAAAAAAAATTAAATATTATTTAAATGATATTTAGATGTAAAAAAGCTCCTTTAAAATTTTCGCCTTAAACCTCAAATTATCTTGAACCGGCCCTGCATATGGTGGTAACTACATCACCTTCATTGGTAATATTGATATCATATTTTATTTGTTCTCCTTTTACATGCAGAAGTCCAAATTGTGTTAAAAATAACAAAAATTGTATTACTATTTTTTCTCCCGAGGACCAGGGGAAGTATAATAATTAAATTAATTTGTCCTGATCAACGTTGGATTAGCCAATTTCATAAATTGTGAGCCAGAATGACAAAAATACCCCTTTGAGTAAACTTTGACTAGTTTTGAACAAGTTTGATTGGGTACTGGCAGTCAATAAAACTAAAATGTTTGCCGCAACGCCAAATTTCATCTTATCACACCCAAGTACACCTTCCAAAACATTTAGACCAAAAATACATAAATAAACTACTTTTTTCATCTTTTATTTTCAAGCAGTTTTATTCCTTTTATAACCATCTTTTTTTTTTTTTAGAATACTAAGTATTTTAATACACACGCACACAAAGAGAGGGAGAGAAGGTTCTAAAAAAACAGATAATGGTATATATCCAAAAATGTCTAACTATTGGATATACAATATAGGCTCTTCCAAAAGGGCCTAACTTTTATAACCAATTGATTGAGTCTTTTACACAAACAAATGGATAGTGTGCTTTAATATGCAATGTACAAACCATCGAATCCAAATCTTCTGTCTCACTTTTTCTGCTCCACTTTATACTCTACCAATAAAAACTTGTCACGTATTTACCTAATTAATTAAATACTACTATTAATTAATAACGGTAGTATTAATAAGTCAATAATTATAGTATTTAATTAATTAGGTGAATATATGACAAATTTTTATTGGTGGAGTATAGAGTGGAGCAGGAAAAATGGGACAGAAAATTTGGACTCCAAACCATCCTGCTGTAGAGTGTAGACATTATATAGACGATTCACATTTGGGTATTAATTCTATGAGGCTTCCCTAGATACATTTAGAATTTTTATTTTTATTTTTTCAATTTTAGTTTTAATTTATCAATTATTATTACTTTTAATTCTAATTCTAATATTACTATGAAATATGTAAGGGGTTCGCTGTCGTTTTAATTAATAACGACTGCTGCTGTGGCCCTTACAAGTTACAACCAAAACGTTACTAAAGAATGTAATATTTTTGTTTTACGTGACATTTCTCTTTTAATTTACTGTGATCTATACAAACAGTTGAATAATGTGATTTTACAGTGGATTTTTTTTTTTTTTTTGGTTACAACCATTTCGATTGAATTTGGGTATATCAAAAGACAATGAAATGTCATAAGTTCTCTCATCATAGGTTGAGCATCAACGCATGAGTTCAAGTTAATTAAATTGGTAAAGTTATATTATATATGCCATTAGCTCAAATCCTATTATACCAATAAATAAATAACACAAATAACCCTCTTTAATTAAAAATTTTATTTTAGATAACCATTCAATTTTTTGTTGTTGTTAGTATTTGAACAATCTTAGTTTTAATAAAGTGGCTTTAGCATGAGTTTAGTGTTCCAGACTTCCAGTGTATTACACTGTAGACATGACATGTGTCCAAGCTTAATCATGTGTTAACCTCATATTCTGCCTAGTACATTGGAGTATCCGGCACAAGTTTTGCCCTAACAAAGGTGAGCTTGCTATTACGCCACAAATTATATTCATTTATTGCCAAAACTTATTGATTAGTGCACGGGACCAATATGCACTACTAATGATGATGGCATGGTGCAACCAATTAAAAGTCCTTAATGATACTTCATGATATTTGGCATAATATTAATCAGTGATATGCGTTATCAAAATACAATTATAATTTGATACTATGGCATGCCCAATTGCCCATGAATTCAAAACAACCAATTCTATTGAGACCTATAAGGCTATAACAATCGCTTGCGATTGAATGCTGGTATTTGCATAATTGCATTGAGAGTAATGCATGTACCAAGTTGGCCTTATTCATGGCCACTACAATGAAATTTTCTTGTTGCATACTTGACTTCTAAATTCAACCATTTCATAATGATTTACGATTTCATTCGGTTACTTGGAAGAAACCAGGCAAGGCCATCAAGATATATTATATGCTGATTCGAATGGCAAAAAATTACATCTCTCCCAAAAGTACTCAGGTTCTCCGAATTCGAAAATAATTAATTTCATTATCCAAATCAAATTCGATCAATTTAAAGAAATCATATAATTAAAAACAAATATAAGTTCAATCATTAAATGAATTTTGTCCATTTCACTTGGCGAAAAATGCTTATACACCCCTGAACTATAAAATAGTGGCTATGACACTTCCGAAACTTTTATTTTGACCTATTTACACCATAAACTTTACACAACTGCCAAATCAATACATCTGATACTCTTCTTTTTAACTTCCAAATACATTTCTAAGGGTTGACACGGTTGAGAGGGAGGGAGAAACGTACAACTTAGTTGAGCGAGAGAGAGAGAGGGAGGGAGGTGATCAAACCAGAACCACCTTTGCCAGCCACCGCACCGTCGACAGCCACCATTTTTTCTACCGTCATCTCATCACTTATCTTCTTTTTTTCCTGCTTTGTTTTTCCAATCCTCCGTGTGCAAGTCTCTATTGGAATTTCATAGTTTGGGTTAATTTTCGGGGCTTTCCAATGCATGAAACCTGTGGTAGATTACGTAGAGTTGGTTGTGGTAAAATGCCCATTTGAATGAAACTGGTTTTGCAGTATTTTTGAGTATGCCATTCAGCTATTTGATGAAATGCTTCAGAAGGATACGACCAGTGCTCCAATGGGCTAAGCATGGCTGGGTAAAAGTGTACTGATATACATTTTTTAAAATTTGAAGCTTGTGCTAATGTTGGATTCTTTTAAGAACAATGACAATTATCAACTATATTATTTTAAACACCAGAAATCGGGCTGCCATTTAAATAATAAAAATAATAATAATAATAACAAAAATAATAAATAAATAAATAAAAAAAACATTCTAGCTATGACATGATCAAGTGAGTTTATGTTGTTGTCATGCGTCATTACTATTAACTAAGACTTTTTCCTCATCTAAACCTGTGGTAGATTCGGTAGACTTTTTCCTCATCTAATTAGAAATCCATTATGTTTGGTATTGTTGAAATTGTCCTTTACAAAAATCAAGGAGTTGCAATTTAAAGGACTCCATTAATGTAAATTGAAGTCCTACCGGGAAGATTTGTATTTGTTTTTTTTTTTCCATTTCATTCCTTAACCATTAATTGGGTTTATGATCATATACCATTTGTAACATCCTAGTCATTCATTATTTACTAACATTTTGAACACAATCTCTTTCCATAAAGATCCCTACTATCCTGTCTAAATATGGCTTCCTATGGCAAATATCTGTAACTATAATTTATAAATATGAACTTAAAAGTTAAAACTGCATGGACTTTTAGTAGATATGATACTAGAATTTATTACCTTGGTTCTGGCCTATACCTTTGATAATTGTGCTACCAGTCTAGTTTATTATTACTAATACATGCTATGTTGGTTTAGTATTAAAGTAGTTCCATGTAGAATTATGTTAGGGCATATGTGATTCATGTTAGGAACATATGTCAATATTTATGTAGTTGGCTAATCCTTTGACAAAACGCACTTTACTTGTAATTGGATAGATCTAGGATGTATTTAATATTTCAAGAAACATGTTGTTCAAGTCTAGTATTAAAGGAATGAAGATTGGACCAAGAAACAAGTGAAAAAGGGCTATTCATTAAAGCTGGACAGATAGCTCGACACCTGCGAGCAAATAGCTCGACAGCTGCTTGATAGATAGCTATCTATCCAGATTTAATGAATGAAGCTCGACAGATTCTCAATCGATCAAGGTATCTATCGAGGTTATGGAAATTCAGATTTTCAGATCTGATTTTCGGCCTAAACTTATGTATTTGTGTAGGGTTTCTTTTCTCACAACCTTAGACATTTATAAGGCTTATTTTAGAGGCTGTCACATAAGAGAATACAAGGAGAACATATGCAAAAGGTGACTGATGCCTTATTCTCTCTGAAAAAAGCTACTACGTCTTTTGCGCCTTAGAGTTTTGTAACCAAGTGCTTCTTGATCTTTATTGTTGATGAAGTGAAGAACTTTGTAGCCAATATTCTTCTTCCTCAAGTTGGTGAGTGAGTCATGTATTGGGATTCGTGCAAAGGAGTGAGTCACATACTGGGATCCATGCATCAAAAAGGGTAGCATTTATATATTGAAGAGTTCAAAGGTTCTGAAGCGGTAGAAAATTTCTGCTGTAAGTTCATCTACAAGGATTGTAGAGTCTAGGGACAAAGGTTTTGTACTAGATATGAAACTTCTCTTTACTATAGTGGATTGCTTTTCGGAAAGGTTTTCCCCTAGGTTTTTTATTGTGAAACTAGTTTGTTTTATTGGTTTTCCTGGGTCATAATATTTTGTCTTATTTATTTTTCCGCTACATGATTTTGACATAATATTGATGTTTGTTTGTTTGTTTTAACAATTTTTATTCATAATAAATCTAATTAACAACTTGGGTTTAAAACTTGTTAATTTTATCAACTGGGGTCTAAACTTCCCAACAAATGGTATCAGAGTAGGCACACTCTGATTAGATTTAATCTTTGCTGTGTGATCCATTGACTCCTGTTGTCATGGAATCTCTTGATTGTTTTGATGTGCATGATCTTGTATTGAATGATAATGATGATATTCAAGATGTCTATTGCAAGCTTTATAATTTTTGTATGAAATCTCTTGAATATTCTACAAAATTAAAAGCTAAATTTAAAAAGGTAAAGCTTGAAAAAGATGATTTTATTATAAAATTGGATGAAGACAATAATTTGAATGAGAATTTTAAAAATCAAATTTCTTCTCAGGTGGACAAAATTAAAAGTTTGGAAGAGCAACTAGTTGAATCTAAAACTGAAGTTGAAAAATTAACTAGTGCCAAATTTGTTGTTGAGCCTAACTCAAAAGAAAAGGATTTTTATATTCCTTCATTTAAAAGGAATAATCAAGAGTTGAAGGCTAATATTGCTAGGATAGACAAAGGTAAACAATCTGATTTTAATGCTGAAGTTTCTAAACCTATGTCTAAAACTCCTCCTAGGTTGAATGATAAATCTGAATTTGTCCCCATTTATCATCATTGTCATATTGTTGGTCATATTAGGCCAAATTGTCCTAAGTTGAGGTCTCTGTCAATCTCTAAGGTTAGACCTCCTTCTAGGAAGTCGAGTAGCTCTAAAACTGCTCATGTTTGTCACCATTGTGGTGTTTCAGGACACACTCATCCTAATTTCTTTAAGTTGTATCCTCATAAGCAATTGTCCAAACGGTCACAGGTTTCCTCTCAAGGACCTATACCTTTGTTTGGAGAGTTATTAAAAGCTATGAGCTTTTTAACTCAATTTCAGGAAAATTTTAATTCTTCTATGTCTTTTAGTAGACATACTAAAACACGTGTCTTTTCATCTTCATGACCAAATACTCGTGCTGTGTGGGTGAGAAATGAGCCTAAGATTTAATTGTCTTTTCTATTTGTCCTCTGCTTTAATTCTTTCTATCTAAAGTAAGACTCTCTTTGCTTGATTTCTTATTTGCTTTTGGAATCAAGCTTTCATGCACCTGCATCTTTCTATCATGTCTTCATGCATATGCATCTTTCTTTCATACTTTCATGTTGGTTGTCTGTTTTTGTTTGGTTGTTTAGTCTTTATTTTGTTTTTTTTTTTAATAAAAAGAGAAAAATAAAAAAAAAATACAAAAACAATGTGTATTTGTGTACATTGGTACTTGTGTATCTTGGCTAGCCATTAAAACAAAGTTTTCCAAACTTTGTATCTTTTGTAGCTTTGATAAGCATCTCTATGCACAATTAAGCAAGTGAATTTTGTGGCTCGTGTTTGTGATGAGTAAGATTGAGTAATCTTTTGCATTTAACACTCGTATCACTCTTTTTGATGGGAAGGACTAGAAAATCCTAAGAGAAAGGCATAAATAACCATCTCACCACTGTTACCCGCCAATCATGAAATGACATCTGTATGCTTCGACATAGTAAAAGTGCAATGTCAATGATATCTATATGCTTCGGCATAACAAAAGTGCAATGTCAAAAATTTAACATCATTGGGTATTTCTTTTCTCTCTACTATATGTCCATGCATGATTTGCTTAAAAGAAAAATATGCAAAGGAAAATAAAAAGCAAAAAGAATCAAAATGCTTTTAAATATAATTGTAAACATGTTTTCTAGGAGATGTGGGAGTTATAGGATGTACCTCAAAGGTGATAGTCCCCATCAAACAGTTATGATTGTATGTAAGTTAAAGTGATTTTCTCATATCTCAAATCGTCATAACATGTTGACACATTTGCAATCTTGCGATGTTTTTCACACACAACATGCAATATTCTTTGCTACTATTGATACATGTGCAGGTACAATGTGATTTGGCCATCACAAGATTTACATGTGTTAATGTATGCTCACTAAACTGTCTTAACTTATTTTTGAAATATAAAATTGATTAGACTTGTTTAGTGTGTGTGTGTGTGTGTGTGTGTGTGTGTGTGTGTGTGTTTTGGATCTAAATGCTTTACATTTTTCTTGTTGGGAGATGTTTTTGAAAGCTTAAATTGTTGTTTGGATCCTTGGTTGAGTTGAATACTTGATTGCATTTATATACGTGTTTTTCCCTTCTTGAAAAACTGTTTTTAAGCAATCTCGACACCTCTCGATACCTGGCTTATCTGTCAAGCTCTTCAGTTGCTTTTTATCACAATCTCAACATCTCTCGATAGCTAGGTCGATCGATCGAGCAACTTTCTGTCTCCTCGATAGCTTCGATCCATCAAGGTCTTCTCAATAGCTTCTTGACACCTCTCGATTGATTGAGATTCTTTGAATGCATTGTTTTTCACATGTATTGCATGTTTCTTTTATCTTGTCATCAATTGCATCTTGTTTCATTACATTCATGCATTTTTATGGATTCTTTGTACCCCCTTGACCATCTTTGATCATCTTTATATTTCTCAAGTGAAGCTTTCTAGTTTCTTGTACCCTTTGTCAATCATGACAAAAAGGGGGAGAAATTGTGGAGAATATATGGTTTCTTTTTAAGATTCTACATGTTAGGGGGAGAAATACATGTCTTTGTAAGGGGGAGATGTATTTCATGTTGTTAGGGGGAGTGCTTACCTCCTTCTTCTTGTACACCGGTCTTGTAACCATGTTTATATACATTGTGCTTATCTTTGATATATATATATATATATATATATATGATGATGTATGTCTTCTTTTACCTACCTCTACATATGTTGTTTCTTTTCTATCTTTATGCACATGTTTCTTATTACTTGTATGCAATCTATTATTTCTGTTTCACACTAAGATGCCTTGATGAGTTTTGTTTAAAGTGTTTCAAAAATACAAGTTGTCAAAGTCTACTTACTATAAACTCACTTCTTGCAAAGTTTTTCAAGAGTTTGTGTTAGGATAGATTTTACTGTATTCAACAAATGAGTATGAGTTGAGTGATTTATGATTTCTCTCATATGTTCATTTGTTTGTTGTGGTGTTGTCACGGATTGCCAAATGGGGAGATTGTTAGGACATATGTGATTCATGTTAGGAACGTATGTCAATATTTATGTAGTTGGCTAATCTTTTGACAAAACTCACTTTACTTGTAATTGGATAGATCTAAGATGTGTTTAATACTTCAAGAAACATATTGTTCAAGTCTAGTATTAAAGCCATGAAGATTGGACCAAGAAACAAGTGAAGAAGGATTATTCATTAAAGCAAGACAGATAGCTCGATAGCTGCTTGACAGATAGCTATCTAACAAGATTTAAAAAATGAAGCTCGACAGATTCTCAATCGATCGACGTATCTATCGAGGTTATGGGAATTCAAATTTTCAGATCTGATTTTCGGCCCAAGCTTATGTATTTGTGTAGGGTTTCTTTTCTCATAACCCTAAACATATATAAGGCTTATTTTAGAGGTCGTCACATAAAAGAATACAAGGAGAACATATGCAAAAGGTGACCGATGCCTTATTCTCTCTTAAAGAAGCTACTGCATCTTTTGCCTCTTAGGGTTTTGTAACCAAGTGTTTCTTAATCTTCATTGTTGATGAAGTGAAGAACTTTGCAGCCAACATTCTTCTTTCTCAAGTTGGTAAGTGAGTCACGTACTGGGATTCGTGCAAAGGAGTGAGTCACATATTAGGATCCATGCATCAAAAAGGGTGACGTTCATATATTGAAGAGTTTAAAGGTTCTAAAGCGGTAAAACGTTTCTGCTGTAAGTTCATCTACGGGAATTGTAGAGTCTAGGGATAAAGGTTTTGTACTAGATCTGAAACTTCTCTTTACTAAAGTGGATTGCTTTTTGGGAAGGTTCCCCCCAGGTTTTTTACTGTGAAACTAGTTTGTTTCATTGGTTTTCCTAGATCATCATATCTTGTCTTATTTATTTTTCCACTGCATGATTTTGACATGATATTGATGTTTGTTTGTTTGTTTTAACAAGTTTTATTCATAATAATTTTAATTAACAACTTGGGTTTAAAACTTGTTAATTCTATCAACTAAGGTCTAAATTTCCAAACAAATTACCTTAATTTGTAGCAAGTTAATACTAAATAATGCATATCATTCTATGTAGGAGAAAACCCAATTGCTATTTCTGTGGCTCTTTTGTTTCATCTAAAATCCTACCAAACAATGAAACCCCATTAGAGAATTTACGACATTCCTCTCAGGACTCGTTTGGGAGGAAGGAATGGAATGGAAAGGAATAAAAAAAAAAAATTTAAAATATTCTTCTCTTCTCTTGTTTGAGAGTTTTAATGGAGGGAATAGAAAGCGCATTCCCTTGTTTGGGAGTTTAAGTGGGAGAGAATAATATGGGTAGGAGGGAACACTCATTCCTCTCTATTTCCTTAAAATCTCAAATTTTCATTCCTCTCGAAATTAGGAGGAATGGGAGGGAATGGAATTGAATTTAATGAATTTTTTACTAAACTTCCCAAAATACCCCTATATATTCAACTCTTTATTTTAAAATAGAGGTTTAATAGTAATATTGTCATAAAATGATTCTATTATATTCCCTCCATGTTGCTCCCAAACAAGGTTACTTACATTTCATTCATTTCCATTCCTTTATTTTAAAACATCCAATCAAGGTTACTTAATTCCATTCCATTCCATTCTTTTCCATTCCTTTCCATTCTCTTATGATCATTCTATTCCATTCCATTCCCTTATGAATTCCCAAACAGAGCCTTAATTCCATTCCATTTTTTTCCCTTACTTAAATACATTCTATTCCATTTCATTCCATTCCATTTCATTTCCTTATGAACTCCCAAATGGAGCCTTAGG
Source organism: Lithocarpus polystachyus (assembly GCA_033629205.1). Classification (NCBI taxonomy): domain Eukaryota; kingdom Viridiplantae; phylum Streptophyta; class Magnoliopsida; order Fagales; family Fagaceae; genus Lithocarpus; species Lithocarpus polystachyus. The sequence continues at coordinate 81,679,237 of CM066166.1, forward strand.
CATTTCATCAAACAGCTTACTCAAAAGCACTACAAAACCAGTTTCATTCAAATGGGCATTTTACCACAACCAACTCTACCTAATCTACCACAGGGGTTTCTTGCATTGGAAAGCCCCGAAAATTAACCCAAACTATGAAACTCCGATAGAGACTTGCACACGGAGGATTGGAAAAACAAAGCAGGAAAAAAAAAATACTAGTGGTGAGATGACGGTGGAAACAACAGTGGCTGTCGACGGTGAAGTGGCTAGCAAAGGTGGTTCTGGTTTGATCACCTCCCTCCCTCTCTCTCGCTCAACTAATTCGTACATTTCTCCCTCCCTCTCAACCTGTTCAACCCTTGGAAATGTATTTGGAAGTTCACATGAGATGCAGGTGACTATTCCGTTTGTGTTTTAATAGGAGAGTAACAAATGTATTTTTTATTTTTTATTTTTTTGAGCTCAAAGTAACAGATGTATTGATTTGGAAATTGTGTAAGGTTTATGGTGTAAACGAGCCAAAATAAAAGTTCAGGGGGTGTCATGGCCACTACCTTATAGTTCATGAGGCGTTTAGGCATTTTTCCCTTTCGCTAGAAATATATTCCTCATAGAAAAAAGAAACAACCAACAAAATAGACAGTCCGTTTTCAAAATAAAAACAAAACAAATAAACAGTCATATTCTATCGAATATCTATGCTATTAATATTGCAACCAACTCACATATGGATCTTACATTGTAATCTCATTCTCACAAACTAAAACCTTACAAATAGTTTAGAAACAAAGAATAATATGTGTCAATGTTCATTTTTTGGATGCTTGAAGATGAAAGAACTGAGTAGAATAGAATGTCCTGTACTTTGTGCCAGCCACGTTGGTGCTTATATCTTCCTTATTGTTACATGAGGAATTTGAACCATCAGACAATCATGGATAAATCTGAGTTGTCATTGTATAATTACCTCTTAAATATTTATTTATCAATTGGAAGAATTGAATGTAATGATTTTTTCTTTTTAAGACACTGTCATTTATGGTTGAAATATGTAGTTAGAGCATTTACATTAGTTCTTACAAAAATTCTTATTTATTGTAGTACAAGAATGCACCTTTTTTAAAAAAATTTACCTAACCACTTTTCAAAAACAATCCTATTTAATTGAAATATCAAATTCACTTGATTTTTTAATTGTTTCCCTCTCTTCACATGTTAGTGATGTCACAATCATCATCCATACTCTTTCTTCATTCTTGGGATACATAAAGAAAGAATAAAAACTAAAATGTCATTGTCAATTATTGTAGCTTCGAATGGGTTTTGCACAATTTTACATAAGGTGATGTGGGTGGTTTTTTGGGATTTTTAGTTAAAAATTTGGCCTTCAGCTATTTTGCACAAACTAATATGCTCTTACTTGTGCTTTTATGTGAGCTATAATTTTTTATTTTATTTTTACAAATAAATAATTGAGGAAGGGAATCAGGGATTCAAATTAGATATTATGTTCACATGGAGAGAACGAGACAATACCAAGTCATAAGAATCTTTAAATATTACAATTTTTTTAGAATCATACTCAAAATGTATAGCAAAAATAAAAATTGACATGCATTTGAACTATATATATGCTCAATGAATTTTTATTTTTCCATTTTTAATTTTGTGTTGTTGCATTTTTTCATAAGATGCTTAATTACTTATAATATATCATGTTTATTGTTCATATACAAATTTCAAAATCCATAAGGGTTGAAATGTAGAAAATTAAGATAAATTTATTTTAAAAGCAATATTTAAAATAACAAATTTATAAACATAAACATCAACCTAAACATACACATTTACATTAAAGAATTTTGTAGCGTAAATTAAAAATTATACAATTTAATTTTGACTAAAAATGAATTCAATTCTTTGACTTTAATTTTGTTCAATTTAATCCTCTACTTTTTAACTTCATTCAATTTAGTCCTACTATTAATTTTCATTAAGTGTAAAAAATAGCTTAGTTTTGATTTTTATAAATTTATTTCTTTCATTAAAAAGTTCATAAAGTTAATAAAATAAATAAATATATATATATATATATATATATAAATAGACACCTAATAGGTTCACTATTGCAAAAGAATGATAAACTTGTTGTTGCTAATCATGCATCTCTTGCTTGTATTGGATTACGGAGAATGTGTGCTCATAAAAATTTTATAATAAATGTAAAATGGCATACTGTACACCCTTCAAATTTTGCAAAATGGTCACTTTAGAGATTAGTGTAAGTTTTTCTATTCCTTTTTTTTTTAAATCACTTATATCGGTATATAACATCTTACTCTATCTCTTTTATGTGCAAAGTTGTGTATTCATTTGAAATAGATTTATTTTCACGGGTTAAATTATATTTTACAAATATAAATTTGTACTTATTTATATAAACATAATATATTGTTGAGCCCTGTGAGAGCAAAACAAAAGAAGCAAACTAGACTTAATTTTTTATTCATTAAAAAATACAAAATTAGAAGGTCATTATTGTCATTTAAATCTTTATTATTGATGAATTTAGTTTTTATATTTTTTAATATAACTACTCACCATATTAGCTGTTTGTAACAAATATTATAAAATAGCTTATAATTATAGCATTTTCCTTTTGGTTAATCATTTATGGTCGAAATATGTAATTAGAGAATTTACATTAGCTCGTGCAAAAATTCTTTTTTATTTTAGTATAAGAATGTACTTTTTTTATAAAAAAATTTACCTAACCACTTTTCAAAAACAATCATATTTAATTGAAATATCAAATTTACTTATTTTTTAATTGTTTCCCTCTCTTCACATATCAGTGATGTAATAATCATCGTACTACTTGTTCTTTCTTTTTTTGTTTTTTGAGGAAATACTACTTGTTCTTTCTTAAAATACATAATAGGACCTTTTATAAGTGCTTTTATAAGTGTTGTCTTCCCTCTCTCTCCTTCTGCATCCCCTATATTATCTATAAAAAAAAAGAGATACATAAAGAAAGAATAAAAACTAAAATACCACTGTTAATTATTGTAGCTTCGAATGGGTTTTGCACAATTTTACATAAGGTGATGTGGGTGGTTTTTTGGGACTTTTAGTTAAAATTTTGGCCTTAAGCAATTTTGCATAAACTGATATTATGCAAAATAAATAGTTGAGGAAGGGAATCAGGGGGTTCAAATTAGATATTATGTTCACATGGAGAGAACGAGACAATATCCAGTCATAAGAATCTTTAAATATTACAATTTGTTTAGAATCACGCTCAAAATGTATGGCAAAAATAAAAATTGACACGCATTTGAACTATATATATGCTCAATGAATTTTTATTTTTCAATTTTTAATTTTGTGTTGTTGCATTTTTTCATAAGATGCTTAATTAATTATAATATATCATGTTTATTGTTCATATACAAATTTCAAAATCCCAAAGGGTTGAAATGTAGAAAATTAAGATACATTTATTTTAAAAGTAATATTTAAAATAACAAATTTATAAACATAAACATCAACATAAACTTACACATTTATATTATAGAATTTTGTAGCGTAAATTAAAAATTATACAATTTAATTTTGACTAAAATTGAATTCAATTCTTTGACATTAATTTTGTTCAATTTAACCTTCTAACTTTTTAACTTCATTCAATTTAGTCCTCATATTAATTTTCATTAAGCGTAAAAAATAGCTTAGTTTTGATTTTTTTATTTATTTCTTTCTTTCATTAAAAAAGTTCATAAAGTTAATAAAATATATATATAAATATATATATATATATATATTTTTATTTAAATAGACACCCAATAGGCTCGCTATTGTAAAAGAATGATAAGCTCGAGGTTGTTAATCATGGATCTCTTGCTGGTATTAGTTTACGTAGAATGTGTGCTCATAAAACTTTTATAAAAACTGTAAAAGGGCATATCGTTCACCCTTAAAATTTTGCAAAATGGTCACTTTAGAGATCAGTGTAAGTTTTTCTATTCCTTTTTTTTTATTATTTATATAGGTATATAACCTCTTACTCTATCTCTTTTATGCGCAAAGTTGTGTATTTATTTGAAATAGATTTATTTTCACAGTTTAAATTATATTTTACAAATATAAATTTGTATTTATTTATATAAACATAATATATTGTTGAGCCCCTGTGAGAGCAAAACAAAAGAAGGAAACTAGACTTAATTTTTTAGTCATTAAAAATACAAAATTAGAAGGTCATTATTGTCATTTAAATTTTTAATATTGATGAATTTAGTTTCTATATCTATTTATATAACTACTCACCACGTTAGCAGTTTGTGAAAAATATTGTAAAATTGTTTGTAACTAGCATTTTCCTTTTGGTTAATGGAATTTTATTTTTATTTATTTAAATGTTTTGTTATTTTCTTTTATCGTAATAAATCATGTTTACTTTTCATATACCATTTTAAAAATCTTAAAGGGTTAGAAATTTAAAGATTAAGAACCATTTTTTTAATAAAATATTTAAAAAAATTTAAAAACGTAAACATAAACATTTGTGATGTGCATTGATAATAGCTTAATTTTGCATATGTATATCACTGTTAGAAAGCATTATCATACTTATTTTGAAGTAATTCATGCATTTTATATTTGGTTTCGGAATAACGTTGAATAATCAATTTTGTGCTTAATTGAATCTTATTGCGCGAATTTGTCTTTTGTAGGAGAATGGAATTAAATAAGTAGATTTGTGCAAAAATGAAAGCTAATGGACTTTACTTTTACAAGGGCCATGATGAAGTTAAAAAAAGGCCAACCCAATTAAATTTAAGTCCAATTAGAATAAGGAATCAAAGGAAATTTGCACCAAATCCATGTTCAATTCGGATTAGGATTCCAGACTGCACATCAGTTAGTATTTTTGGCATAACTTTCGGCTCAGATGTCTAATTGAGATGATTCAAGTTGGGCTGGAAAGTTAACTTAAAGGGCTACAACGTTTTAGTTTACCAAAAGTCCTAATTCTGAAGTTAAATGGGCCAAAATAGTCGGTTAAGTGAAGCCTAAAAATCTGAGATTTTCTCCAAACGGGAATTTGATTTGTAATAGGATTCTTTGACCTATTTAAAGGCTTTTTAGGGCAAAATTCAGAGAGGCTAGTGCTAGGGCTGAGATGAAAAACAGAAAATTGGAGCAAGAGGCAGTGCTGCATGTGGCTTCTCTGTAACTTTTCTTCATGATAGCATTGTGATTATTTCTTTCTCTATTTTATTTGTCTAGTTTAATATTTAGTATTTTATTTTTGTGTTTTATTTCTATTATCATGAGTAGCTAAATTTATAATTAGGGTTGAGGATGAAACCTTGTTAAGGATTATCAGTAATATTTATGTGATTTGATTTTTCCCACAATAATTGTTCTTTAATGATTTAATTGTTCTTGCTCCATATCAATTGACTAAAATGGGATTTTAGATATGAGTTCAATCATGTTTTTCTCATGATTTAGGATTTGTTTTAATTAATTGAATGCTTGGTTTATTAATTCTTGATTATAAAATTGGATATCGCTTGTGATTTGTTTGTCAATGGATACAATTTATGATTTGATTTTTATAATTGGATATATCTTGTGATTTGTTTGGCTATGGATACAATTGATGATTTGATTTTATACTTAAGAAGTGAAGAAGAACATGCTTTAGATTTTTAAACATAAGTTTTAATGATGATATTTTCCATGATAGCAAAATTGATTTCTAGATTATCATGTAGTGAGTTAGGAAAAATTAATGATCATAAATATATGCTAATATGACTTACAAGGTGGATTCCAAAACCTTAATTCTTTTCTCTTGATTGTTTACATCTTTTTATTGCTTTATATCTTTTGCTTAGTTTATTTAATCTCAGAAAAACCAATTTTTATTAAACTAGATTAGGATTAATTTGGTTAAGGTTTAATTAATTTTCCTACGTTCATCCAAGTCCCTGTGGATTCGACTTTGTTCTTGTCAAACTATACTTCGGTACGGTTCGTACACTTGCGAGTACTTTAAAATTTCACAACAATTTGTATTAAAAAATTTCATATAATTTTTTTTCTTTTACAATACTTTGGGTTGCTTGGCACAGCTATGAACTAAGGAAAGGACTTATGTGTTGGTCAAGAGATAAAAAAAAAAAAAATGGTAGCTTAGTTATGGGAAGGATGACAATCACACTTGACGTTTCAATATATACAATTCTTACTGTCTCAGGCATATTTATGTTGCCCAAAGGTTGTGTTGTATTTTGGGGTATTGCCCTTGCATCCAATAACTTTGCTAAACTTGCAAAAATTGTGGATAATTTCAGACTTTGACAATCAAAGAGTGTACAAAGAGCATTGAGTGCAACTATGATTACATATTTTTAAAATTATTGGTTGACATACATTATCTATACTCTTTTTTTATATATATAAAAAGTTACAATTCTCGATCTGATTCTACGATTTGATCCATGAAACCATTTCATCAATCCTACCTAGGATCTTGATTCTAGCTACCTTACCACTCTTATTTTTTGATCTCAAAACCAAACAAGTATTTTTTTTGTTCACGAAATCTATTTTTTCCATTTTTTTTACTAAATGTGTTTCAAACTTTGAAAATATAAGAAATCATTTTTAATTTTTGTTCTTAAAAACAAGTTTCTGAAAACATTTAAGAAATCTTAGCAAGAATATTTATTTAATATAACTGATACGAATAGTCATTTAAGTAAATGAAAGACATGGTGTAATTTATTTTTTCTTAGAAAATAAAATTTTTTATTTGTTGCATGGATCGATATAACTTTATGAGATTGAAAATTGAAAATTTAAGATACTATACTTAAGAAATTGTAATTAATTTTACCCTTTCAAATTATATCATGATCAAAGTTAATTACTTCAATCGGAGAGGTTTATCACTTGTGTATGTAATATTAAGGCGCCAGCTGTGGCAATAAAATTGGCTCCATGCAACTTTTTTTCACAACAATTGAGTTGATAAGTATTTACTATTGTTCAGTAGTTCTCATTTGACTTATCGTTGGCATTATTTTTTTACCTACTATTAATAGTCTGCCACATCAGCGATTGTGAAAATTTTGTGTCTATACTCTTTCTACTAGTTTTCATTTGGGTCCATCATTAGCATTATTTTTTTACATATTATTAATAATTTGTCACGCAAATAGTCACTACAAAAAACGCGTTTTGTAGCCGCGTTTTGGAGCTGCGTTTTTCAAAAACGCAGCTCCAGGGTATAGTTTAAATGGCGTTTCTGAAAAACGCGGCTCCACTCTAGACATATAGCCGTGTTTTATAAACACGACTATATACCGGTCTGGGGCTGCGTTTTCTTATACTCAAGGTGCGTTTTATTTGAGCCGCGTTTTTATCAACGCGGCCATAGTCTCGTTCGGAAGAATTTTTTTCCTTTTTTAATATATCCCACAGCTGTGTTTGGAAAACGCAGCTTAAACCAAAAGGGGCTGCGTTTAACAGACGCAGCTTCATCACCTCTGGAGCTACGTTTGGTTAAACGCGGTTTCATTACCCTGGAGCTGCGTTTAATCAAACGCAGCTCTGGGTTTGCTATAAAACCAAAAAAAAACCCTAAATAATCTACCCCACAGCTCATCACTCTCAACCCGATCGAAAATCTTCCCAATACCCACACTCTCAGCTCACTCTCACCCTCGCCGTGCCCTCACGCCCTTTCATCTCCCTCCTCAACCTCGCACCTCCGTGCCCTCACGCCCCTTCATCTCCCTCCTCAACCTCGCGCCGCCGTGCCCTCACACCCCTTCATCTCCCTCCTCAACCTCACGCCGCCAATCCCTAATCTCGATCGAAAAACACTCCCGATCTCTAATTAATCTCGCTCTCAACCTCGCGCCCCTTCATCTCCCTCCTCAACCTCGCCGATCACTATCTCGAAAAACACCTCGGCATCAATCGGTAAGCTCTCTCTCTCTCTCTCTCTCTCTCTCATAGATCCCCTGTCTCTCTCTCTCTCTCTCTCTCATCGATCCTCTCTCTATTTGTAGGGATCGTTTTCTGTTCACCGACGCAAGGATAAAGGACGGTCAGGCGTTTGGGTTGGATCATAGGCATCTTCGAAGATCGGCAAAGCAGCAATTGTTTGTAATTGTTTCGATTTAGGTATTGGCGAATCTCTTCTCTCTGGCCCGATTCTCTTTCATAGTTTTTAATTTACTTTACTCCATTATTTTGTGTTCTCTTCTTCTATGACCTCTCTATTACTCAATTTTTCTTACTGATTCTTATTCTTCTTTTAATGTTATTATTATAAGTAGCAACTCATTTCTTGGGCGATTTGTATTCTATTTTATTATTTTTGCGTCTGGAAATAAAAGCACAAAAAAAAAAAACAGGGATATTCAATTTGTTGTATAATCCATATAGACTCTGTATTGACTATTAAAATGAGCTTAGGAGGCATAAAATAAAATAAAATAAAAAATAAAAAATAAAAAAAAAAAAAAAACTCACCCTTTACATCTAAGAACCTGCACCCCAAATTTTTTTATTAAAAATAACCTACAATTATAATAGACCATAAAATAATTTAAAATAAAGAATATATGAAACTCGTTTTAGAATTTTCTTAAAATTTTTGATGATTGAGTTTTAATTACAACAGTACTTTATTTTTTAAAAGTATTTAGTAATAGAATTTCACTTAAAATAGACTACATTAAATTATAATGTACTTACCACTCCTATTAAATAATAATAATAATGTACTTACAACTTGTCACATGGGAAACTATGTTCTTCAACTCGTAACACAATTTTGGTTGATTTTTGTTTTTCATCCCTAAATTTCAAAAAATTCGTTTATCATCACTAAATGTTTTAAAGAATTATTTTCAATAGTTTGGGGGAAAATTGTTTACCATAGCTGAAGCAGATACAAGTGGAGCTTTTATTTTTGAGCTTTTTCTTTTGTTGTCTACATGCCCAACGCGTGCATGCTAGTTAGTGCATTTTATCTTCTTCTCCTTTGGTATTCTTGTTACAAATTAAATTGTACAAACTTACACTCAAAATGCAGGGGAATTGGAAATATGGTCTTTTACTTTGTAGGTTTAAACACTCAGACCCAACAATTGTTAGCGCATTAACTATACACTTCCAGCATTCGCTTGCATCCTCGCTGTCTGTTCTTTTCAGGTAGTTTATTATTTGAGTGTCTGTGTGTTCTGGAAATTTAATTTTGGTTTCCTTTCTTCCAATTCGTATGAATTAAAGGTTTTTAAGTTGATGATTTTGTAGGAAAGAATTTGTGGGAATTAAAGACCAAGGCAGGGTAAGCCATTAGTATGTATTAGATGATGAAAACTCACTTACAATTTATACACAACCAATATAAGTTATGTCCCTTATTGTACTAAATAAATATACAAGACCCATAAAATAAATGTACAAAATCAATATTAAAAACTTAAATTAGACAAATAAACACAATTATTTTTTTAAATTGAGTCTGCTTAGAAGGGAAATGGGCTGCTTAGAAGGGAGGCCCACCAGGTGGGCCAGGGGGCCCTCCTGGCCCAGGTGGCCCACCAAAACTGGTCCGCAGCAGCTCTCTATGATGCAGCAGCAACAGAGGAAATAAAAACTGCCAATCAAAATATCAAATATATTAAAAAAGAGTACAAGATCATTTTTTTTTTTTTTCCCTCAAAATTTATCACAATTTTACCATTTCTAAATTGGGCTGCACATTGGGCCGAAAAGGGGTCTACTTTTTGTGAAATTTCTACTAATCCCAATTTTGGCCTGATTGTAAGCTTAACTCCTTTCTCAAATAGTAGGTCACACAATAAGAGTAGCCTTTCTCTTCCTTCACTTCAAGGTCTACGAACTTTTAAAGCTTTTCAGTTTTTCAGTTTTCTATATACATTGAGGTTACAACATATTTTTTGTGTAAAATTAGATGAACATTTGTACTTTTGCATTCTCCATTACTGTCAAAAATTTTGTTAACAATCAAAATTGTCAAGCATTCTTTGCAATTGTTTTTTTTGTGTGACTAGAGTCATGTTGCTATAAAACACAAGTGCTCATTTTGAAGTTTTGAACCCATCCCAATAATTCCAAAACCCATCAAATAAACATAACCAACCCAAAATTGCACCTGCCTGGACTCCACCTTGTGATACATTTGTCTCTGTTATCTATCTATATTCTTTTCTTTGTTTTTTTTTTTCCACCCAAACATATTTAAGCCTTTGGTATACGATTTGTAATGTATATAACTTACCAATATTACTGAAACTCATTTGATTTCTTATATTTTTATTCAAAATAGAAATTTTCTATGAAAAATATTATATTAATATTAATATTAACTTTTTTCCCCCCAAACATATTTAAGCCTTTGGTATACGATTTGCAATGTATATAACTTACCAGTATTACTGAAAACTCATTTGATTTCTTATATTTTTATTCAAAATAGAATTTTTCTATGAAAAATATTAATTTAATATTAAGATTAACTTATAGCAATTATCAATAATTATTATCAATTCATCTTGGTTTTATACTAAAATGTCTTACAATCTACTGCCCCAAACTAGTGTTATTTTTGGCTAATGGTAAAATTAATGTGACCTATAGATGTTAAAATATGGAAATATAAGCAAATGGGAAGTCTTAACATCATCCGTAAATCTTATGTGACTATTATGGAGTTGATTTGAATGAAATGTGGGCTGGTATGTCCTACATTTTGATGTTGACATATTAGCTATTTGAATTTTACTTTTTGGTTGCTGAGTGCTGACCAAACATTGTATGGATGCATCTTTGTCTTCTTGTATCATTAGATTGCTGTTAACTGAGTTGCTGTCATTCTGATGTGTGTTATTTTTCTTCTTTTGAAGTGGACTCCTACAGGTAGGCGACTAATCACAGGCTCTTAAAGTGGGGAATTCACTCTCTGGAATGGACAGTCATTTAATTTGAAGGAGTTCTTCAGGTACATAATTGTATAAAGTTACATGTTCTCGTTTTCTTTGCCATCAAATAGAAGCCATGTTGATGACTTTTGGAATTTCTACTCTGTAGGCCATAAGGACAACTGGCTGGTTTCTGGTGATAATGGGGGCGCAATAAAGTAAATATATTTCTTAAGAGAATTTGCAGTGCTGTTCAGCCACAATTTAAAAAAAATATATTTATTTGAATTTTGTTGGATGAAAACTTGAATTCATTCAAATTTACAAATAACTGATAAACATCTTGAAGCTTATCTATGAATTGCAATTTACTTATTTATATGCCGGCATATGTACATACATATAGATATACAGATATATATATCATTAAATCTTATGAATATCTATGCATGTTTGTAAACATTGTCAGGAAAAACTCAGTCCAGGGCAGCTGACGATATTAATTCTGACCATATATTTGTCATCATTAATTTCATTAGTGATACCCCTTCTGTTGGTGTAGTTGAGGGAAATATTCTTTCTATCTCGATAAAAAAAAAAAAACCTAGTACACTTAAGTGATCAATTCTTTAAGAGGAATGGACTTTAGGTATGGCTTTGACAAGCGTAGAAAAATTGGATTCTCTAAGCCTTGAGTGACCAAACAGATTTGATCAAAGGAAGGTACAATAAAGATGCTGTGAATTTTCTGTTAAATAGTGTTGCGTGCAGAGTGTAGGCTTCAAGAACTAAAATCAGTAGGTAGTGCTAGAAATCGTGTCTGTGTTATCTAACAACTGATTTGCTTGTTGTCTTGGTTGGAATGTCAATAATAAGACTACTATGGTAATCGAATTGCTCGGGTGGTATATTGTAGTATAATATTTGCACTAATAAATAATAAAATGAGTCCCTTTAGGGACACCCAGGTGGTGGGTTCAGTGACTTGAAGGATATGCCATAAATCTGGAAGTCCCAAGTTCCATCCGCCACAATTTGGTCCATGGGGTTTCTGGGGTGTCTCATGGACATGAAGTGGAATAGTCTGGCCAGTAGCTAGGACACCACTTTCTTATATCAAAAAAAAAGAATGAATTGCATTTCTGCAATTAAAATAAGTGACTCTAAATCTAAACTAATATAGGTAAGTTACTAAGATGTACTATATAAAAGTGTATCCCACTCCATGCTTTTCTCAATAAAGGTGAAGGAACTCAATTTTGTAAAAATGTGTATGAATATTAAAAACTCAGTCCAGCAGCAGGCTATAATTGTTTTCCAATTCTGCATTTTGGATCCAAAGGACTAATTGCAACATGCATTTTGCTTGAAATGATAATTTAAAAAATTTGGAATATAACAAGAAGAAATTGAGCTTGTAATGCCATGAAAGCATGTCTTCTTGGATTTTTTTTTTTTTCCTTTCCTCAAAGTTTTGGCCATTAATGAAAGGGCCTTCTTTCAACATGTCAATGAAACTTGAGTGTTATTTTAACTTGTATGGACAATACTTTTAGCTATCCATTTAGAAATTAGCTATTTATTAAAATTTACTAGAATGGTGTACTAGAGTTTGTTTCTTAATTATGAAGACCTTGGTGGATCAATTTCTAGGATATTGATTGTACTTCTTGGTACTTATGTTTATATTTGTAATTCCAGGCTAGGGCTCTCATTTCAAAGCTGACCGAGGAGAAAAGTTCTGCTATTCAGCAAAATAACAAGCTTCAGCAAGAACTGGTAAGGGATTTTGTATTTCAAATTATTTCATTTTTGTTATCAAAACGCTTCTGAAGCAAATTTTTATTTTCTAGATATATGCTTAGTGAAAGAGATAATAGGCACAAGACAAGCTGATACAAGTCATTTGAATTAATGTTTAACCATAAACAAAGCCCATAACTAAATTTTCCTTTGGTATGGCTTAAATTTTGTGGCTTATCTGGCTTATTTTTTGAAGTGGGGATTGAATAAACTGTACCTGGGAAAAAATGATACTATTTAAAGTTTGTACTTGGTAAGCCAAATAGACTGACTTTAAGCTAGAACAGACGCTAATACTTATAACTTCTGTTTTGTAGTTCTCTTGCTCCAATTTTTGGAAAAATCAACATATATATTAGTCTTATTAGTTGACTTAATATGCCCTGTTGTGATGAATTGGGAGAATTTATTTGGTGTTTAAAAGCTTCTGAAAATAACTAATTAATGATTTTATTTATTGTTATAACAAACAGGTTTAGAGTTCTTTCAAATCGTCTACTCATAATAATCTAGAAAAGCGAAGGTATCATTTGAACTACTGCTGAATTTCTGCATGCAAGCCATTCATCAAATCCAGTATTTCTTCACACTCTTTGCTACATGCTAGACAATTTTTATCAGATAAAATATTCCCAAGTTGTGAAATTCTTTAAATTTGAATTAGAGAATACTGCTGAGGTTTGATTTGTGTGATTATCTTGCAATCATTGTTAGAACAGTCTAGTCTATTTTTAGTTGTGAAATGACTCATTTTTTATTTTTAAAAAAATCAACTACCTGATCAGGTTGGTTTGGGGAAAAATTTTAGAATTTAGAGAGGCGGACAATGAAATTTGGGAAATCTCTCTTTCACGTGCATACACTTTACTTGTATATAGAAATACGTGTAGGTAATGGCATATAAGAATTTTTTATTTTTTGAATTAGTGAAATGCAGCATTTCATACTACATATATTAAATATAAAACTGTAATTTATATATCAATAGGCATAGTGTGGTGTTGGTTTTTTGCGTTTTTCTAAAAACAAAACTGTAAACTGCACCACACCTACACCTACAAGTGTAACTTTTGCACCTCCCCTGCAGTACATGGTGTAGTGACCGCATTTGGCAGTTGGTTTTGATCGGTTAAGGTGTGGTCGTGTAGACATAGTGGTTTTTTGATCGATTCAGTGCAATAGTTAGAACTATTTTACCATACAATTACCTTTTAATGTAAGAAAGAAAAGTTAAAAAGGTTCAAAAAAAAAAACATTATAGGTAAAGGTGAAAAGGTAAACAGTTAAATGGGTTTAAAAAAATTTATATCCAAGAGCTGAGATTAAAAGTGACTTTTATCACTTTTGATCTTTGCCCTTAAAACCATCTGCGTGGTAAAATAGCTGTCAATCAATTTTATTATACTGTACTTAGGTCAGTGTGTAATTACTATAGTATCATCGGTTTTCGTATGGAGTGTTATGAATGAAGTTCTCTTTTGTATCAAAATTAAAAAACGCAGAAAAAAAAATCAAAATGGACACTTGGATTCAAATTACACTACAATAGAAGCTCATTTGGACTGGAATTATATTATTATTATGCTTCCACTTTAATATATTACTATTAATATACCCATATGATGCACGAATTAATTAAAAATTTGATGTGAAAGAAACAATTAGTAATTTACTTATAATTTATAAATTAGTTATCATAGTATATTGTTATATTGAGCCACTTCACATAGGGACAAATAAGTAGCGGGGGTTTCCAAACACAATATCTCTTATTCGAGTACAAAAGCCTTTAGTAGTTTTTTTTTCTTTTTTTAGTGAGAAAAATGTGATTAACGTATCCAATTTTATTATATGGTTTTAAAAAAAACTTTTATTATATTAATATATTAAGGGTCTGTTTGGAGGCTAAAAGTTTTGTATTTTGTACTTTTGTTGGGTACGTGGTGCTCGAAAACATTGATGAGGCAGCCCAAAGTCCGAAGGCCCATTCAGCCCAACATCCTTTTAGAGTATAGACAGAAAAGGTCCTCCTTATTTTGGTGATTCAGACACGATAAACTACTCTCTAAAATCCTAGTATAACTTCTCTCTATACGCATAGCAAATCCACAACAAATCAAACGATTCAAACTCATCCACCATAGCAGATCCACTTGCACAACCACCACCTTCAACGCCACCACCTTCAGCACCACCAAAACAAATTATGCCATAAAACTCACTGCCCAAACCAAAAAAATAAAAAAAAAAAACCATAAACATCAATTTGAAGCCCAAAAAGTACATCTAGACCTAATCTAAACGCAAATCACAACCTAGATTAAAGCTATAATCATCACTGCCCTTTAATATACTTTCTTTTTATGGAGTGAGATTGCAAGAGAGAATCAAAGCGTTTAGAGAGAGAGAGAGAGAGAGTTGAGAGAGTGCGAGAAAATAATAAAATATAGATTTTATTTGGTGAGTGAACAATGCTTAATACTTGTATTGAGCACATACTGTGAATTGTTCAGGATTTGGGACAAAATATCGCGTTGATGGGTGGGCTTTTAACAGGTCTTTGGTTAAAAAAAAATTTAGCATCAAGCTGGTGTGACTAGCCTGATGCGCACGAATGCTCTTAGGGTGCTACTCGACCTGATTTTATAGTGGTTTGGGATGATTTCGATTGGGTAATTGTTCTCATTATACACACTGATGTTCATTTGGTTGCAAAATTTTGTCTACTAGCTTTTTGCTTAAATCCACTTTTATGTTACATTTTACTAAATAAAAAAATAAATTAGATTTTTTGTTTTTAAAAATCTAAATTATATTGTTTCTATCTTTTAGGAAATAAGCTATCGAAATTGTGGGATCCAAACTCACCGATGTCCGTTTTTTTTTTTTTTTTTTTTTTTTTTTTTTTTTTTTTTTTTTTTAAGGGTTGCATTTCTAGTACTTCATAGTTTTGACTTTTGAGGCCTAAACTAAAGAATTCTTACAGGGTTAAATGCAAAGAAACCTCCTGTACTATGGGTCATTGTCAAACACACCCCCTTGTTAAACAAAAAAAAGACTTTTAAACTTTTGTGGTATTTGAAAATTATCTTATTAATCATTTTGATAGAATACTGTTACTTCGATTAGGCAATTAACATGTGGGTATCATGTGAGGAAAAAAAACAATTATAATAACTTATTCCTTCTCATACATATGTCCAAAGAGTTAGTTTCCGTCCAATAAAAGTGATAGAATTATGAATTAAAATTTAAATGCGATATCTGAAATACAATAATGGTTTAAAAAATCAATTTTATAGTGCAAAAGATGCTTGAAAATTACCTATACCACAAGGTTTCTCTTTTCATTTACAACCCAATCTTAAAAGATTTTTAGGGTAAAAAATTAAAGATATTAAATTTTCAAAATCGATTATAATTTCTTTTTCTTTTTTGATACCCCCTAAAAGCTATGCCAATTTCTTTGCTAAATGGATTAATTTTTCTAATAAAAAGTGAGGTAGGACACAATTTTTCATTAATGAAATCTTTGGTAGGGCCTCTGAAACGATCAAGTTTATTGAAGGACTCAGTCTCTTCCCAATAAGACAGATCTCTCCAATAAGATTAGGTAGATAGCTTGTATCCAAACAATTCCTAAGAAATTAGAAGTGGACCTAAATCTTTGTTGCTCATATTTGGTGTGTAAAATAATATTTAGCCTTCTTCTACGTCTTACCTGTGTGCATGATTGTACTACATTGTGTACATGTGGTCCAATCTTCCGCATCTGACCGTTCCTGTTCTTCTTTTTTGCTTCTTAATGGGGGTTTCAGGTAAGAAGACACTGAGCCACCTGCGATTCTTCTTCATATTCCATTGCTTACTGAAGATAAGGTAGCTTTCTTTTCATTACTGGTTTTGTGAGAAATGCAACTGTATGTAATATATGATTACAAAAAATTAAAGAGTATTTCCTAATCTAGCTAGCTATAGATGCCCTATAGCTGCGTTTCTTATAAATGCAGCTAAAACGATATACCTGTAGCTGCATTCTTTTTTAAAAACGCAGCTACAGGTATATTGTTTTAGCTGCGTTTATAAGAAACGCAGCTATAGGTCCCTCTGTACCAAGTTCTTATTACAAAAAGAGGGGACCTATAGCTGCGTTTTTCAAAACACTGCTCTATTAGGTAAAGTTAAAGATTGTTGGATATATATATCTATATTTAGTTTATAGTTTACATTTACGTAAATAAGTGGGAAATGATCATTGAGGCTTATTTTGACCTTATTTTGGATGTCTTATTTGTTTAAACATAAGTAATAGTTACAATAAGTGAGGATTTAAAAAACTTTACATAGCTCCTTGAAATATTCCAACAATTATGCTTAAAATATTCCACAACAACTCACATTAAGTTATGCTTGATTTAGTGTTATTATTTACAAACTTGAAAGCATAATTTACTCTTGAAGTAGTGTTATATATATATATATATATGAAACCATATATATATATATATATATAGGGAATATCTAAGCATAGCTAAGTATGTCTGTTTGTAACAAATCACTTATTCTTCTCATGCGCCTATGAATCTTGTAGGTCAGATTTTGTAAATCTTGTATTAATTCCAATGGATAAAAGTTGGATGAAGAAGAGGAGGGGTGACAAGGAATATTTTGACGGTGTAGTTAGCTTTGTGAATTTTGCATCTTTACATGCACACGGTGGGAAGATCTTATGTCCTTGTACCAAATGTGTGAACTTGAATTTAGTACTGCCCGGGGTGGCACAGGCCCATCTGTGGACCAACGGGATGCTTGGAAGTTACACTCATTGGAAATTTCATGGGGAATCGGCGGCTGTGCCAACGGCCCTCGAATGTGGGAGTAGTCATCTGCAAGACTCCCATGAACAATACGGTGACTTCCGTGAGATGTTGCATGATTTTTGCCCCACGCATGAAATGGCAGCCGAACCAATGGGACAAGGTGAAACTGTGCAACAACCGGCTGAAGGTCCTCCTGATGGTGCACAAAAGTTTTACAAAATGATAGATGATGTGCACAAACCTTTATATGCTGGTTGTACGAAATTTAGCATATTCTCGGCCACTGTTGTGCTGTTCCAATTGAAGACTCTTTGTGGTTGGACGAACAAGTCATTCACTATGTTGCTTCAAGTCCTGATGGATATGCTTCCTTTAGATGCGAAGTTGCCAAAGGACCATTATGAGGCTAAGAAGATAGTCCGAGATTTGGGTTTGGGTTATGAGAAGATCCATGCTTGTCCCAATGATTGTATGTTATTTTGGAAGGAGAATGTTAACCTTGAGGCGTGTCCTTGTTGCAAAGTTTCGAGGTGGAAAACGAATGAGGCATCCATTATAGGTAATAATGCCTCATCCAGTAACATGTCGAAAAAGAAAGCTGCAAAGATTCTACGGTGGTTTCCCTTAAAGCCAAGATTGCAGCGACTGTTTTTGTCACCTAACCTGGCTAGTTCTATGAAATGGCATGTTAATGGTCGGACAGATGATAGGGTAATGCGGCATCCAGCAGACTCGGATGCATGGAAATTGTTTGACACCACACATTTACAGTTCTCGTCTGAGCCTCGTAATGTCAGACTTGGATTAGCTGTGGATGGGTTCAACCCCTTTGGAATTATGAGTACTACTCACAGCACTTGGCCTGTCATGTAAGTCCCTTACAATCTCCCGCCTTGGTTGTGCATGAAACGGTCATCCTTGATTCTATCACTAGTTATTCTTGGGCCTACATCGCCAGGGATTGCGATAGATGTGTACTTGCAACCCTTAGTAGAAGAACTGAGGGAATTATGGGATGTTGGAGTTGAAGCGTTTGATGCATCTTCAAAACATGTATTCCAATTGCATGTGGCATTGATGTGGACTATACATGATTTTCCTGCATACACAGATGTGTTGGGTTGGAGTACGAAGGGTAAGTTTGCGTGTCCTTGTTGTGCCTCGGAGACCGATTCTCGATATTTAAAACATGGCCACAAATTCTGTTACATGGGACATCGGCGATGGTTGGACAGTGACCACGTCTTTCGGGACGAAGAAATGTCATTTGATGGATCTAATGATATGCGAGTGGCTCCTATGGCACCAGTTGCGTCAGACATACTTGTGGATACTGAAAGTTTAGTTGGACGTTGTCTGGGGAAGAAATGTCAACTTCTTTACAACAAAAGAAAGAGAGGTGAGGCAAGCCAGTGTGGTTGGAAGAAGAGAAGTATATTTTTCAGCTTGCCTTATTGGGAGGATCACAAGTTGCGACACAATCTTGATGTGATGCATATAGAGAAGAATGTGATGGACAATATACTTGGCACGGTGCTAAACTTGAAGGACTGGACAAAGGATAATTACAAGGCACGCCTTGACTTGGCGGACATGGGAATAAGGAGTGAACTCCACCTACGGCGAAAAGGTGATGATAAGTATACGATACCGCCTGCATGTTTTCATATGACTCCATTGGACAAAGATGGTTTCTTGCAAGTTTTGCGGGACGTAAGAGTGCCTGATGGATATGCTTCCAACATCTCACGCTGTGTCAATCTAAAAGAACGCAAGATTTCTGGTTTAAAGAGTCACGATAATCACATCTTGATGCAACAACTCCTTCCAATCGCTTTACGAGGATCTTTGCCATCGCATATTACTAGGCCTTTGATAAACTTAGCTTCTTTCTTCAGAAAAATTTGTTCCAAAACCCTTACAATTTCAGAGATTGAGAATGATGAGGCAGAGATTGCAGTCACGTTGTGTGAATTGGAAAAGATATTTCCTCCATCTTTCTTCACTGTGATGGTACATTTGGTCATGCACTTAGCTACTGAAGCCAAGATTGGTGGTCCAATACAGTATCGTTGGATGTACCCCATTGAGAGGTAAGTCATATGTAATGTCAAAAACTTTATGAGCTTCATGTGCGATTTCTAATAGCTAGTGTTAATTACTAATCTTCTGATGCGCATTATAGGTACCTCGCACACCTTAAGTCTTATGTAAGAAATAGGGCTGCTCCAGAAAGGTCTATTGCTGAAGGATACATAGTGGAGGAATGCTTAACGTTTTGTTCACGGTATATGGAAGGAGTTGAAAGTATATTCAATCGACCCACAAGGGCGATAAAGGAGTCAACAGGGGTTGTTTCAAGTGTGACACTAGACAATAAGGAGTTCACCCAAGCTCATCGCTACGTGTTATTCAATTTCGAGAACATTTCCCAGTTTCGTGAGTAAGTACTCCGGACACCAATATAATTGCACGACAATCCAATGTATGCTAGGTGTATTAACACTAACACAAATGGCATCGCATGTAGGATACACAGAAGTACGGTGGAGGACGAACTTCCAAGGGGCCATTGTCGTATATCCGACGCTATTATTGAGAAGCACCACATGGAGAAGTTTTGTGGTTGGTTTAGGTCTCATGTACTGTTCACATCTTCAATTTCTCTAGCTTGTAACTTTCCCATAAGTAGAATTACTGTACGAATTATAATAAGTTTGTTTGGTTATAATAGGTGATGTCAATGACTAATGATGATAGGGAAAGAACTTCTGTTACTGATACAATCATCACACTTTCCAAAGGGCCATATACTGTGGTCAATCGGCTGAAACATTATGTCATAAATGGGTTAAAATTTAGGAGTTCGAATGTCGAGGCAAATAGGGAAACGCAGAATAGTGGAGTTAGTGTCGCCACTAAAGGTGGCATTACGTACTATGGTGTGTTAACAGATATTATTGAGCTGAATTATTCTGGCAATATCAGACACGTGTTATTCAAGTGTACATGGGTTGATGATCAAAATAGGAGGGGATATAAGACTGATGAGTTTGGGTTTCCTATGGTGAATTTTACACACTCGATACATGGTGGGGAGAAACTTGTGGATGAACCATATGTCTTGGTGTCTCAAGCTACACAAGTTTTTTATGTTGAAGATAAAAGGCAAAAAGATTGGTATGTTGTTGTTAAAACTAAAGCTAGAGATGTGTTTGATGTCGATATTGGCCCCCCATTGTGATGAGGATGACACGTACGGGTTTTATGAGAACATTCCGTATAGTATAACTAGTAATGATGCTGGTAGGGAAAACCTTTGTTAGGGTCGAGATGATGTTGAGGGAATGATAATTGATGCCTCTATCATTGGCGAAAGAGATCTTCATGAAATGGACAACGTAGATGATTCTGAGTTCATTGATGATGAGTCCAACGATGAAGATGACAACGAAGTCGAGTACAATGATGATGAGTAGCATAATAGGGTACTGTTGTTGTATGTGTAATTATGGTATAGAAAATTATTGAAATTGTAAGTAGAAATTGTAAAGGTCTATTGCGTGGGAAGTTGGAGAATCTTGCATATATATGTAAAACCTGTGTTCCTCTTCATGTTGTTAAGAAATTAATAACAGTTTTAACATAAGTAATTATCACATGAAATTGTTATTATGTTGTTGAGAAATTAATAACCGTTTTAAGAGTTTTAACATATATCATTAACGTTAAAACTGTTATTAATTTCTATATATATATATATATATAATATTATCTTTATATTGGTAAAATTGTAATTTTTTCATGTTCTTATTTGTTCATGTGATTGGTTGTTGGCTTTAATTGTCTTTATGTTTGTGTTGTGAAGGTGTTGTACGCAGGTATGGGGAGGAGGAAAAAACCATCAGCGCTTGTTTATGTTGGCGAAGGATCATCACATGGATGCCAAAGGGTGGAAGCAGAAGATGAGGAAGCACATGGGCGACCAAGGGTAGAGACAGAAGTGCCACAAACACATGGACGACAAAGGGTGGAGGCACAAGATGAGGAAGCCCATATTTCTCAAGAGGCAAGACCAGTTGCCTCTGATGACGATGAGACACAGCCCCCTGGTACTTAACATGTCTTCGAATGAAAATCCTATTGATTTATCTTTTCTTTTACTTTAGCTTTTCTAGGCAGACCATGCTTTTAATAGTTCAGTGTAGTGTAAAAATAGTTTACAATGGTCCCATAAAACCACTACAGTAATAATTAAATGCGAAATCGCCTCCTGAAATCTCGCATGCATAAATGTACTGATGTTTTGTTTAAATGAAATTACAAACCCTTAATATCACATTAACTTGCTAGATGACTAATTTTTGAGTGGTGTGATATGTTTCATTATTTGTGAGAATTGATCATTCAGCCCTAATATTGGTGGTTTTGTGTATACAGATGATTATCAACAAACCCCAGCAGCAGAAGGAAATAGGCTTAAAAGACGTGGTCCTACTAGCTGAGATATGGGCATTGGATGGATCCTGGAAGATCCCGTTGCCGTTAAACGAAAAAGGGCAACCGATTGGTCCGGACGGTAAAACGTTCGTTCGGTGGTTGGGAACTTTTATGCGCAATGGGTTATTATGCCCACTTGTCCCTGTTGCGTGGCCAAACGTCGAAGAAAAATTTAAACTGGATTGTTGGTCGGAGATTGAGGTAATATAAAAATAAAGTATAAGTAACAGTCATTTACAGCGCTGTTGTAATTAAATGTCATATTCAGTAGGGTCCATGCTTGCGTTTTGCTAACTTCGCTTTTGCATTTCAGAAACGGTATCTGATTGACCCCGATATTGTTCAACCACCCAATCAAATGGGATGGGCAATGCATATACTCGGGGTCCTCAGGAGAAATCGGAGGACGAAGTTAAAGAAGGATCACGTTAAAGTTGGGGTGACAAAGGAACAACTATTGGCAGCTGTTACACCGCCGGGGGTAATGGAGGAACAATGGAGGGAGATGGTCAACTATTGGTTTCATGAGAAAACTATGGTACTGCTACTATTATTCATCTATCTCATTTAAGCATAACTAAGTTAGTGAATGAAATCATGTTTGCCATGTTTCACCTGAATCTTCTGGTTATGTATAATTAGTGTAGCTGAAAGAACTTTCTAGTAGATGTGATAGAGTTGTTTTGCATTCATCAACAACATAAACTGAAGATTACTATTATTTAGAGATTGGTTAGAGACTATGATCACTACAAGGGTATGCAAGTTCATATTTATGCCAGGATCTCAATAAGAAATATATATATATATTAAAAAAATAAAAATTGTGTCATAGTCAACTAATGAAATAGCAATTTTATCCTAGCTCACTTATCTTGCTGCACTGGCTAATCTATTTAGCTTAGGTTGTAGGCAAAGGTTTACATACTCCTTAGTCAATTTTCTCTCCTGTTTATGTCCTATTCCATGCTTGGGTTATGATGCATCTTCTTCCTTTAATACTAAAAACATGCTTTTTAACGAGTTTATGTTGGTACTTACAAGATCACAACGTAGTTCTTAACGTAGTACTTAAATGCGGTTGCAGAGAGTAAGTGACAAAAATAAGGACAGTCAAGGTAAACAGAAAGAGATTGCAACGTCTGGGGCTCAAAGTTTTGCACAAATTTGTGATGACATGGTAAGAAATGCATTACAGGTGCTACTGTATTCGTGTATCACATAAGTTGATTTTATGCTTCTAAATTACACTAAATGTTGAAAATACTCTTTCACATACTTGTTGTTGGTAGATATAAACTTAGAATTTATGAACACTTTAGTGTACTTCAACTGATAAACAACATGACAAATCTAAGAGGCTGGGAGAATTTATTTGTATGACATTTTGTTCATCATGTAGGCGAAAGCGAACAGGGTTCCGGTCGAGCGCGCAGACATATATCTAAAAGTATATCGTAGGAGAGATGGGACTGGTGTTACGCCCCGTGCGCAAGAGAACATAGTAAGCACAATTTGAATCGAATTTTAATGTATTTTGTGTTTTTATTGTTTATGGTGTCTAATATGTTATTTGGTTCTTGTTGAAAATCCTACAGAATAGGATTGAAGAACTTTTGGGGCAACCGGACATGCGACTACGAGGAGAGCCTAGTAGTGGAGTTCTATGGTCCAAAGACGATGTATATGCTCGGGTGCTTGGTCCAGAGCGTCCTGGACGTGTACGTGGGGTGGGATTAGGAATCACCCTATCTGGAAGAAGTGCCACAAATGCTTCACAGTTTACCTCCACTCCATTGTTGCCAAGTAGAACAACCCAAAGAATTTCGGAGTTGGAGAACCACTCCTCTAGAGTGACTGAGCAACTAGCCCAAGTACAAGAACAACTCGCCCAGACAGAAGCGAGGCACCAGGAACAACTCGCCCAGACTGAAGCGAGGCACCAGGAACAACTCTCCTCGATAAAAGCAAGGCACCAAGAACAACTCTCCTCGATAGACGCAAGGAACCAACAACAAATGGCCGAAGTGATGGCGCGCATGAATACACTATTCGCCCAAATTAGCCAAGGTTGGCCTAGTTTGAATATGTCTCAGGTACCAAATTGAACGTGTATTTAGCAAACCATTATTTTTTGCAAAATTTTGTTATGTGATATTAATATGATGTCTTTCATATATTCAGGGTGGCAGTGCTTGATGGGGACTCTCCATGGGAAAGAAACTGTGCATCCTCTGGTAAAACAAATACAACTATTTCTTATAACATATACAACTATATTGGTAAAAAAATAAAAATAAAAATAAGATATATTCTTGCCTTTGTTGGTTTTATTTCAATTTAAAGGTCCCACATCAGTATATATAAAGCAAGAAGTAGGGAAGTAGATGTATTATAAGACAAAAAAACAAATTAGAAAATTTCAATCATGCCTTTTTACACTTGCTCAATGTAGCTGATAGTTCCAAATGCAATTTACATTATTTATTTAATTTTTGTAAAGGAAGGATAATAATAGTAATGTGGTTAATTAGAACATGGTATACTCTACATGTAGTATTGTTCGCATTTTATTGTTGAGATCTAAATGGTTTTCAATTGACAATGGTTGTACTGTTAAGAGAACCCTTTTGGTCAATAAAAAGGTACATTCTTTTTCATAATCAATTATCTATTTCCTTATCTTTGTATCGCTTTGTTTATTCAAAAAAACTTGTATGATTTCATATAGGTTTATATGATTTTACCAATGTAGCTTCTTTGGATACCTTTAACCTGTCCTAGTTTACAAACTCCTGCTCAAGTGCGAAGTTGTGAGAGACTCTAATTCATTGGTTTTAGGAGAGGCTGTAGAATCCCATGAGTGGTAGGATTTAAGGTTATCCGAGATATTTTTTGATTCCAACTATTGTAGCCAATTGAATAGAGTTATCTTTAAAACTCTCTACAATTCTAAAATTTAACCCCAAAATTTTGTCAACCAAATAGACTCGTAGTGACTTTGTGAAATGCCTTCTTTCTCATTCTTTATTAGGGACATTCTAACATGTGTCTCCTTTCATATATATCCATGCTTTTCTTTTAAAATTATGATGCACGATTGTTGCAGATTTTATATCAGGTTTTTGAGAGCAAGGAAGTTTGATATTGAAAAAGCAAAACAAATGTGGGCTGAAATGCTTCAGTGGAGGAAGGAATTTGGCACTGACACTATGTTTTGGAGCTGTTTTGTCAAAGCGGCACATGGAGCTAACACTGTTAGAAGGTGGCAGATCTGTTTATGTAAATTAATTTGTTTATGTAAATTAATTAGTTTATGTAAATTAACACTGTTATTGTGATTTGTTTATGTAAATTAATTTGTTTGGTAATGAACTTGTATGGCTTTGTAATGAACTTGGTTGGGTAATTCATGAATTGGTTGCTGAGTGTGCAAGAATGTATTGTTGGCAGAAATGTTGCTGAGCAGGAATGTATTGTTTTGAGCAGGAATGTACTGTTTTGAGCAGGAAGAGGAAAATTTAAAAAATAAAAATAAAACCTATGGCTGCGTTTATTACAACGCAGCTACAGGAAAATCCACCGTAGGGGTCTCTAGCTGCGCTTTTAAAACCGCAGCCCAAACCGGACCTATAGCGGCGTTTTGTACCAAAAACGCAGCTATAGATTCGGTTTGGGCTGCCCCGCCAAAACGCAGCTATAAGCCTGGAATGTATAGGTCCGGTCTCTAGCTGCGCTTTTAAAAACGCAGCCCAAACCGGATCTATAGCTGCGTCTTCTACTGAAAACACAGCTATAGGTCCGGTTTGGGCTGCGGTTTCACAACGCAGCTATAAGCAGTTTGGGCTGCGGTTATACAACACGGCTATAGGATGATCTGTAGCCGCATTTTAGACGCAGCTCAAACCAAACCTATAGCCGCGCTTCAGTAAGAAACGCAGCTACAGGTCCGGCATTTTTTCGCCTGTATTAACGCAGCCGTAGGGTCTTGAAACGCAGCCATAGGGTGGGTCTGTGGCTGCGGTTCTCAAAACGCAGCTATAGGTTCCTCAGGGGGCTATAGCTGCACGGTCTACGCCGTGTTTGTAAACGCGGCTATAGAAATGCGGCTATAGCCTATAGCTGCATTTTTTTGTTCTATAGCTGTGTTTTATAAACGCGGCTATAGAACAAATTTTTTGTAGTAGTCAAAAAACTTTCTGTTTTATAAACTTTCTCTTTTGTTCAGTCGTCCATTGGAGGAGTTTTACTTTCGAAAATGCTAGGTAGACCAAAGTTTTTTTACCGAAAGTTCACTTGCCAGTGGGGCCTAGCTAGGTGATGTAAAGTCTTGAGAAGTTGTGAGACAACCGGATCCCATTGCAATTGGCTATACTCTTGTAACTGAGTGCACATTTTGGTGGATTTCGCCTTAGGCCAGGTAGAATTACTCTTTTAATTTATTGTGATCTACACAAACAGTTTAAAAATGTGACCTTTTTATAATTGATTTTTTGTTACAATCATTTCAATAGAATTTGGGTATATCAAAAGACAATAAAGAGTCATAAGTTCTCTTGTCATAAATACTAAATAGAGCATGATTACGTGAGTTCAAATTAGCTGAATTGGTAAAAATATGCTATTAGTTCAAATTCCATCATATCAATAAATAAATAATAAATAGATACAAATAACCCTCTCTAATTAAAAATTCTATTTTGGATAACTATTTGATTTTTTTGAATTAATATTTGACAAGTTGTAGTCTTAAAAGTGGCTTTAGTTTACATTCAATGCTCTAGTGTACTAGACCCGACACATGTCTAAGGTACAAGTTTAGTCACTTATTAACCTCATATTTCATCTATTACATTAGAGTTTTGGAGAGGAATTTTTCCCTAGAAAATGGAGCTTGATTTAAGGGTGCAATATATCTTCCCCTCTCTCACAATTTTTTTTTTACGTTTTACTTTTTAAACTTACTTTTTACTTTTGTTAACTTTTTTCTTAACTTTTTTTAATCAATGATTAAGATTGAAAGTTACTTTTTGCAACTATCAACCTCAATCATTGATAGCAATTGCACCCAGTTAGGCACCGGAACCAAATCCGAAATTATATTCATTTCTTGCCAAGACGTATTGATTTGTGGGACCCGTATTCACTCCTAGTGATTTTGGCATGATGCAACCAACTAAATTAAAAGTCCTTAATGGTATTTGGCATGATTAATCAGTTAAAGTAAACAATTACATCTCTGCCAAAAGTGTACTCAGGTTCTCCCAATTTGGAATGAATTAATTTCATTATCCAAATCAAATATGATAAATTTAAAGAATTCATATAATTAAAAACAAAAATAAGTTCAATCACGAAATGGATAAAATCCATTTCACTTGAACTTCCTCATAGAAAAAAGGAACACCCAACAAAATAAACAGTCATATTTTATGGAATATCTATGTTATTAACATAGCCAAGTCACATATGGATCTTACATGACTATATATAATCTCATTCTCACAAACTAGGACATTACAAAGAGTTTAGATACAACTACACAAATTTCACAGAGACCCTTCAAACCCTTGTTATTGGTGGTGAGTGGAGAACGGCCGCGGGTTCCCTTAAAAGAGGTTTCACAATCATCAGCAGCAGAAGATGCAATACGAGACAACTTAGCCAAGGACTCAAAGGTCTCAGAGTCCAAGTCATCGTGAGCCTCTAGTAGCTTCGAAACAGCCTTGGTGTAATCACGACCACACCTTTTGAGACGTGGCATTTGGCTTGCGGTGGCATTCTTTAGCAGCAAATTTATTTGGTCGTGAGTGGTGGAGGCGCTCTGGTAGGCCGAGCCAAATATGACATAGGCCAGCACGTAGCGATCGGCTTCTGGGGTCCGTGGATCGGCATAAAGAGTCTCAACACAGAAGTTGTAATTGGAGGTTTGGCTACATACTTTTTTCACAAGATTGGTTGGCTGAATAGCAGTAGTAGCAGCAGCATAGGAGGGTTGGATGAGGATGGAGATAGCAAGTAACAAGGAGAGACAAAGATAAGAATATGTGACCTTGTTCATTATTTTTTTTGGATGAAAAAACTGAGTAGAATAGATGTGCTGTATTTTGTGGCAGCTACGTTGGTGTGTCTATATTTATATATATCTTCCTTGTTACATGAGCTGTTATATGGGGAAATTGAACCATCAGCCAATCATTCAATCAAGGATAAATCTGAGTTGTCATCGTATAATTACCCTTGAACATTTATTTTTCAATTGGAACGTGTAAGTAAATGTAATGTTTTTTTTTTTCTTTTCTTTTCTTTTCTGTTTAAGATGCTGCCATTTATGGTCGAAATAAATGTGATCTTAGTCTTACTTTTAATAAGTAGATTTTTAGTGGAAGAAGGAAGGTGGGTTTCAACTTTCAAACCTTCCCGGAAAATGACTATATTACACACCGGTGGAGGCAAAAAAGGAGTGGGGAGGGGGACAGTTACCTTGTCCAAAAAAAAACTTTAATATAGGAGATAAATTTTCGAATAAGTCTTGTGCCACAACACAACAAATGCCACAATTTGCCCATGTGACAAGTTGTGGTTGGTAGAGGAGACAACTCGCCCATGTAGTAAGTTGTGGTTAGTGGAAAGGTGTCTCCACATGGACCCACAACCACCCCTCCACTAACCACAACTTGCCACATGGGCGAGTTGTAGCATTTGTTGTGCCACTTTATGTGGCACAAGACTTATTCTAAGTTTTCTCAACAATAATTAGTTTTGTCTCCCCTCCTTTTTTAATAGATAACTTAGGGATGACAGGTATATTAAAAAAAGAAAGAAAGATTTGTATGTTACTGATAAGTGCTGCGCTTACAATATTTTCATAACAAATCTTAAGTAGTAAATTGTTATGGGTTTTGAATTTAAATTCATCACTGAAATTACTTTCTTGTATACCAGTAACAACTTAAAACAACTTGCCACTTAGGATTTGTTATAAAAATGTTATGGACGTAACGGTTCTCATGTTATATATGGAAAAAAAAAAAAAAAAAAGATAAGTATAAGGTATTTATTTAAAATTAAAAGAAAAATCAACAAATATATATATTTATTTATTTATTAAAAAAAAAGCCCAAAAACAATTCAATTAGATTTTAATTGGATTCTCAACAAACTCTAAATTTTATTTTGTGCTAAGTAAATTATTAAGTGTAAAACCAAAAGATTTTAAAACTAATTAAATTCTAAATCATATATATAATGAGAAATCATTACATATTTTAAAAATGTATGGTTTAAAAAAAGTGTAAACTAAAACCATGTATAATTTGAACCTCTTCTAAAAAAATATAATTTAAACCGTATAATTATTTTTAATTATACCTGTGCATATGTATGAAGCTAAAATCTAATATATATATATATATATATATATAAAAGTAACGAGGGAATCAAGGCATTATTTTGGATAAAGGATTAGAAGACTTGTTGTGATTCAAATTTCTAAAAGAGAAGTTCATCATTCTCATTTTATTATAACCCAAAGACTTTGTGTAGTGGAACCATATTTTAAACTTAAAATAACTCCAAAAATAAAAATAATAATAACACACACAAGTGTCTCATACTGCCTCTATTCCTCTACTGAATATTTTTTCCTTGTCATTCTATGAACTCGTACATAGTTTCAAGTAAGTTTTTGCTAAAAACTCAAAATTTACATATTTTTACATATTTTTTAGAAACATTTAAGGCAATGAATTGATATACAATTTTCCTGGTATATTGTTATACTTTTGATCCCTTTACTTTGTTTTAATTATTTCAATTTATTTTCAATAATCAAACTAGTACATACTATGTACTTAGATTAATCTTTCAAATTGATTGTTATTAGTCATGAATTAAGTCTAGATCAAATTTTAGATGTATGAAAATAAATTGTATTGATGAATACAGTATTATATAATTGTTATATTTATTTTTGTTAATGTTAATTACTTTTTTTCAGATTAATTTTGCATTCAAGTTTGTCTTATATTCTTGCCCCATCTAAAGTAAAATCTTGTCCTCCCACTAATTACACACAACTATGTTACAAGTCACAATTTCAATTTAAAAAAAAAAATTCCAACAACTTTATGTGTAACAAACAGTGTGTAATAGATATTGCTCCTTCTTCCCATTCAATCCAAATGGAGAGAACAAGATAATATCAAATCATAAGACTCTTAGTAAGTTCATGATGAAAAAAACAAAATTTACGAAGAGTCATTTAATTAAGTAATTTTTTTATTATTATTTAATTAAGTAAATGAAAAGCAATTTTGTTGCATTACAAGTTTGAGCTATTTATAAGCTCTATTACAAAAAGCATTATTAGTCCAGTGCTATGCAGCCAAAGATCACAAGAGTGCATATCTACTGACTTGCACAGCTCGAGCAAATTTATTTAGATGGTTCATTGCAGTGTGAAATGAATCTAATAGCTTAAGTTCACCATAGTGCCATGAAAGCTATGCACTCTGGTCAACCCAAACCTTGGTGGTGATGGCAGCGTACGTAATAAGTGTCACTTAAACCGATACGTATTTTGCATGCAACGGATTACCATGAGAAGGAAGATCGTTTCTTTTTTGGAAAAAAAAAATTTAAGAATTTTTTGAAAATAAATTGAAATGCCTGTTGAGTTATAAGTCTTTTGGCAGAAAATAGAAAGATAGAATAAAATTTAGCTTCCTAAAATTTATATGATAACAAGCGTCCACATCATTTATCAAATTAAGAAAAAATTTGGATGCAATTCTTTAAGTATTGTATCTTAGATTGTCTAACCAAATTTAATAATGTATTGTAAAGGCTAATGAAACATGTGCTTGTGTGGGGGTAAAAGGCCCAACATCAGATCCTGGGCCACGGGCCCATCCGAGGAGACCTGTGCGTCCGAGAACACATATCTTGAAGAGTTGGCCCAGCCTGATTCGATGCTGAAGGAAGTTTGACCAGTGTAAGAGAGCCTGGTCCGAGGACACTACCTGCTCGGATGATAAAAGAATTGTCCTTGACGAGCGCGCCAACCTCAGTCTCAACTCTCCCAAAGAATCCCCCGATTTATGTTAACCATAAGGACAGGTGGCAAAGATCAGATATTATGCAAAAGGCTGCTGCCACCGCATTTATAGCCCTGCAACTAACATCATGGCCGCATTAATGAGAAAAGACTCATGAACAGTGACCTCCTCCTTTACAGCTACCCCAGGAAGGCTCAGGATGGGGGCGGATGGGACAAGTATGAAGAAAAGCCCACACAATTGAAGGGGGCATATAAATAGAAGATTAGAGAAGAAAGAAAGAAAGAGGGGAGAAGAGAGAGAGAGAAAGAAAAAGACAAGTCCAAACAATCTTTGTATGAACACACTCCTCGGACAGTGCCGAAGAGAATATTGTAACCCTTGATCATCATATCAATACACATCTGGTCATTCCCATGCTTGGGCTTTCAACCCATACGTGTCTAATCAAGTGATCTTCAGCCCACTCTCTTTACAAATTCATTGTTAGGATATTACATATATTCTGGGCCACCAGCTATTCTGTTAATAGGCCCAATCGCATATTTGTGTCCTTACAGCTTGAATTTAGTAGTTCTTGAATAATATAATAATGTTTTTACTGTATTAGTTAATATAACCACGTAACTGAATTTAATTATAATTAAAAAAAATTAATTACACCTAACAAAACATATTAAATAATTTAAAATTTACCATGATCGAAGTTACTTAAATTGGAGAGGCTTATCATTTGTGTGGATAAAGGCTTATCACTTCTTTTTTTTTTTCTTCTTTTTTGTTTCTAAAAAAACAAAAAGGCTTATCAGTTTTGTGGATAAGCTTGGTACAAGCTGTTGAAGTAGATAATATTACTAAGCTTGTCAAGTAGTCGACCATTGGTTTTTCCAAAGCGTGGTGCTCAACTTTTCTGGAAGGAAAAGGACGACACCAATGAATATAGAAATCTTATTTTGGTTCTTTAATTTCTTATAAGGCAGAAAAAAGATAAGGGTCCACATTCCTTTTTAGTTAAACCTTTTTTTTAGATAGGCTTTTTAGTATAAACTAGTAGGGTGGCACGTGCAAATTACAGTGAAAAAATTAAGATAACATTTTTATTTGAAGAAGTATGAAACTATATGCATAAAAAATGTATGTTATACACAAAGTTATGGTAGCTATTTAATATATGAATATCTATTTTACTATAATAGTATTTTAGTACTTATTTGCTAAAGGCAATATCTACTCACTAAATACTTCTAAGAAAAATATCATCATCTTATAACAATAAGTAACTGAGTTTTACTAAAATATTGTCACAACATTTAAATTTTCATAATGAATGATGACATATGCTATAATCACTACAAAAAAAACAACCTATTGCGGCGGGTGCGAAAACTGCTGCTACATGTCACCTATTGCGGCGCGTTTTTGGCCCACCGCTGTACATGAGATCTATTTCGGCGTTCTATTGGCCCACCGCAATAGGTCTAATATTTTGCGGCGTACTGCAGCGGCGGGCCAATGACCTACCGCAATAGACCTATTTTAACAACGTGAAGCTTAGATATTGCAGAGGGCCACACTGACCTGCAGCAATAGACCCTCAAATTGCCCGCACCTAACCCAAAATTTTCTCTCTGTTTTTTTTTTTTTTTTTTCCCTTTTCATTTTTTGCGCCTTTTCGTTTAGTCTCCCACACACACACACACACACACTCTCTCTCTCTCTCTCTCTCTTAGACACTTCGAAAATCCCTCATTCTCTTCTTTCTTCCTTTCCTCAGATCAGCTCTCATCAAATTCTTACACTCTCTCATTCTCCTCTTTCTTCCTTTTCTCCTCATCGCCGAGACCCATCTCGCCCAATCCTCCACGCTGCCAACCCATCTCGCACAGTCCTCCATCTCACCGTTCACCCAACGCCGATCCAAGCTCCATTGCCAATCCAAGCTCATCGAGGCCTCTTCTTCACCATCCGAACGGTTTTCCAAGGTTATTTTTCAATATTGCTTCACTGCATCACCGTTTTTGTTTTTGTTTTTTATTTTTTTTGAGGTTGAGGTGTGGGTCACAGTGGTTGCTAGCTGTGGAATCGATGGTTGGGTTTTGGAAATCGGTGACTGGGTTATGGGAATCAGTGGCTGGGTTGTGAAGTCAGTAACTGGGTTTTCGGTATCGATGACTAGATTGTGGAATCAGTGACTGGGTTGTGGGAAACGGTGAGTGGAGTTGTGTGGGTTTAGGTTTTGGTGGGTCATTAGGTGGTGGAGTCTGGTTTGTTTGATGGTGGAGTCTGGTCTGTTTGGTGGTGGAAATCTTATAGTTTTCTAATTTTTCTGGTTCTTCTATAGTAAATTTAAGAACCTTTATTTTTGTTTTATTTATAAAATACTAATACTGTTTGGGAAAATCGAAAGGTTAAAGAAAATAGATGATCTGCTGTCTGTATACAGTGATGCCACATTGATAGGAAAAGTTTGTATTTAATTTTTTTTGTACTGATTGTTCAATTCTAGATCTTACTAGTAGTCGCACATGCTCGCACCGAAAGATCACAAGAGATATTTTTAGTTTGTCTTGGAATAAGTTTTAATTAAATTATAGAATATTTTTATTAGTTAGTGTTGGTAACTTTTTGGGATGTAAAAACTATTAGGATATTTATTTAGTGTTGGTAAATTTTTATGTATTTAATTTGTTTGGGGTTTTACATGTACCAAGTTTTGGGTAATAAATGCTACAACTGAAACTGGAAAAAGAGTGCTAATCAAGCTATACGATTGAGGGAAATCGAAATTTGGTCGAGCACAATCAAAAATTTTCATTGTGTATGGTTGAAAGTATTTGATGAAAAACTTCAATTAATTGAAGTTTTTCATCAAATACTTTCAACTATACACAATGAAAATTTTTTCTCATTCGTACTTTCTTTTTTGTCATTCTACATGAGTCTAGGTGCAATGTTTAGCTTACATAGTTTTTAATGAACAACCATTTTAGGAAAAAAAAAAAACAAAACAAAAGGCACGTGTCATCGAATTTTCCCTTAGATAAATTATAAATTTTGAAGCTTTAAACCTAGAAAAATAATGTTCTTTAGGTAATAAATAATACACTTTATATTACTATTCCAACTTTCTAAGCATTACCGCCATCTAAAACTCAAAATAAGTGAAGAAATAATTTTTTGGAATGCTAAAATTTAGTGGGAGTATTTTAGACATTACACAATATAATATTTTAAGAATCATAAGCTTTTATTAGGGTTTAACTAAAAGAATAACAATATGACATATTAGCTATTTTCCAAAATATTAAGAGGAAAATTGCTTGATTTTAAAGTTTAAGTAAGAATTGTGAACTACCTCGAACATAAAAAATAAAAAGTGATTTTATCTTAAGTTTTTTATTTTTATTTATTTTTTGTGTGTAAACCTATGTGTTTTTATTTAAAATGGTGCATAAAGATAAAAATACAATAAAGAAAATACAAAAAGTCAATTCAAAAAACTGTAGGTAAAATAGTGAATTTTGGCTCAATAAAAGTTAACTAAACGAAAAAAAATTTCTAGAAACACAACATAATGGTACAACATTTTCGTAATATCTTTATAATTTTGTTATATTTGATTTTGACTCATAAAGAATTGACACTTTAGTAGTTGTAAAAATATTATGACAACAACAAAATTTTCTTAATATTTTCACAACAAATTATAAAGTAGTAGGTTGTTACGGGTTGTTATTGGTAGACGAAAAAGTAATTTCATTGGTAAGCTTAAATTAGAACCAATAACAATTTATTACCCATGATTTTTTATGAAAATATTATGAAAAATGTTATAGATGTTGAAAGTTCAAATAGCGTATAAAACACTATGAACGTTTAGACCCCCAAATTACAAATTACCAATTCAAGCTTTAAATCAAACGATAAATGTGCAGAATATGAACTAAAACTTAAAACAGAATTGATAATCAATCTAAGTCAAATAAAATCACATCCATAACAGAAATTAAATGACAAAGATAAAGGGAAAAGAGATGCAAACACAAGGACAACACACGATGTGTTATCAAAGAGGAAACCGAAGCCCTCAGCGTAAAACCTCTCTGCCGCCCTCCAAGTGGTCAAATGATCCACTAAAGAATGTAGTTGGGATACAAGGACAGTAATAGACCCTCCAAGCCTAATCTACCCAATGTACCTAAGCCTTCCGAGCTTCTTGCTCCAACGAGGTTACGCCGAACCTATTTCTTCTTTAGCTTCCCGGATCCCGCTACTAGTCCATAGCATCAACCAATCAGAATTAGTCCCTTCCTAACTGCTTCCCAAGGCACCAAATAATCTTCTCACAAATGTGGGTGAGGTGAGAAAAGATTTTGGGTAATGAACCTCTCAAGGATCTAACAATGGAGAGGGTGAAAGTAGAGGAATTTGAAGAGTCACAAGGTAAAGATTGTGGATGTGTCAATCTTGTTTTTCTCTAGGGTTTTCTCTCTCAAAATTCTCTTTGGAAGCTCTTTACATTTCGTGGGTATAAGTGGTATTTATATTGGAGTGAGAAAGGAATGCGAAGAGTCAGTTTTTCAAAACAGAGCTATCTGGCGACTTGACTGAGTCGCGAGTTCAAGCCGCAAACTAACTGAACGGCCAGATTGGACTTTTTGTCTTGTAGTGTGACAGCTGGCACGACAGTTCAACTTCTAGTGGCTTACCAGTCACGAGCTAACTGCAAGATCCAATCGCGAGTTCTTCTCTGCACGCTTCACTTGTGTGCAACATTTGACGGCTTGCCAATCGCGAGACACTAGCGAGATC
Source organism: Lithocarpus polystachyus (assembly GCA_033629205.1). NCBI lineage: Eukaryota > Viridiplantae > Streptophyta > Magnoliopsida > Fagales > Fagaceae > Lithocarpus > Lithocarpus polystachyus. The sequence goes on from CM066166.1 coordinate 81,715,189, forward strand.
CAGTCGCGAGTCCATGTTCTGCTGCACAGTCTTGAGTATTTTTTTACACTCTCTCACACACTACCCTTACATGATCTCCACCTAAATACAGGGTTTCTAAGAGCTAAAATACAAGCAAATTGGCACGAAATAAAGCCAACAAAATTGTTGATAAATTTCAACCTTACAGATGTCGTATTTTTTTTTTTAACAATACCTTTATTTTTATTTGTGGTTGGTTCGAATATGATATTTTATTATTTTATTTTGGCTTATAAGGAATTAACACCTCAACAATTGTAAAAATATTGTCACAATTTGTTGTGCTAATATTTTATTTATTTAGAGTAACAGCTCATATGTAGAGAATAAAAAATAAAAAATAAAAGTGTGTTCAATATGTGATATTTCCACACACACACACACACACACACACAAAAGAAGCTGGTGAAACAGTGTGAATTTTTTTTTTTTTTTTTTTTTTTTTTTTTTTGAGAATGGAAACAGTGTGAATTGAATAAACGAAAATTACTGTTGCTTTGCGGATTGGCTCTATATATAGACTAGTTGCTTGTGATTCTCAAAAAAATAAAATAAAAATAAAAATTGTTGCTTGTCCCGTGCACGGTTTTGGTTAGACAAATCAATAACTAATTATTGGTGCAAATACTAGAAAAATGGAAAGAGTTTTTTTTTTTAAGGATAAAAATGGAAATAGTTTAACTAAATAAAAATAAAGAATAATATTTATTCGGAAGAAATCACACAACACAATTTGGATTGAGGCGCACCCTTCTTTGACAACATCTCCTCCTTTCACCTTCCCCAATACGCATGCCTAATCTAATATATGCTCCAATACATTTCAGCTCATTATTAATATGAAAAAATGGTAAAAAATTTAATTGAATAGTTATTATATAATTATAAAATTATCATATAAAGTATCGACTCTCTCATAATAACATTTGTACATGATTTAATGAATTGAAGATAATTTATGGTGCTTCTCGACGTTAAAAAAAAAAAAAAAAAAAAAAAAAAAAAAAGATAATTTACGGTGCTTCTCACAAGCCTAAAATTAATTGAATTGCAAATAAGTTATGGCTATGTAACTAATATAAATTACATAAAGAATTGTTTTTTAAGCTTCAAGAAACCACTCACCGTATTTATATGGGAAAAAAAAAAACCATGAATTTAAATATGCCGTCAAAATCCAATTTAATTTAGAATACATTGAAACATGAAAAAAACTAACATGAGAGCACACACATGCATGTCTCATACCCATTGATTTATCGGAAAGAGCTGCAATATCTATATATAAGCTTTGTTGTTAATTCTGAATTAGCTAGTACTTGATATTCAAATACCAAATTACAACATAAATAATCTGGGTGTGAGTAGAGAATGTCAATTCAACTTGACTCGGCATAATTCCAATGGGAACTTGTCATCTAACTCTGTCGAGAACACATCAGACACAATAATTAATGGATGACTTGACATCATATACTCCTGTGACTCTCAAGTAAACTCTCTAACAGTGCTAACCATAAATAGGACATAAACATATGTAAAAATAAATGTTCTTTTTATAACAGAATTCATGTCCATATTAATTTAGAGAATACAATCCTTGGGGAAAAAAATTTCACGTATAAAAATTGCACTTTTGTCAATCAGAAAAGTCACCCGAAAAATCCTTTTTAAAGCCCTAAAATGGATTCAAATTTACAATGCAAAATAAAGTGAAGAACCATCCAAATTTCTATAAAAATTTTAAAAATTAGAAGTACGAGTTGGAGAGAATTAGATGATTCAATTTTTTTAAAAAAAAAAATTTTTTTAACTCGCGGTAGAAGTAAAGTTGGGAGATAATACAATCCTTGAAGCCCTAAGAAAACTAGGTTTTAACTTTAATTTTTTGCCTCACATTATTTAAATAAATTACTAAAATAAGCAATTCTTAAACGAATGTGCAATGATTACTGTTGAAGGTGATCAACAAAGACAATGACACAATTGGTTTTGCCTGTGGTGGAAGTGGAAGTGCCAACACCTTCTTTAATCATTGTTCTTCCATTTGATCAATGGATATATTGTGGCCATTGTTATAAAAAGAAATTTATGATCTTAGAGTAAATTTTTATCTCACATGATGGGTTGAAGACGGAAGTGGTTTAATGGGGTTTTGAAAATAAGGCTAAGTAGGTGCTTTTCTTTTGAACATGCTTAATAAAAAAATCGTAATTTCACTTGAGGGTGACTTGGTAGCTAGTGGTTAGCTTTTGTGTCTATCTAAATAATTGCAGCACTAAAGGAAAAGTAGATAAATACAATTGAGCGGTTTTTCTATCTAAAAAATTGCCAAAAACCATTTGGCAATTAAACGCAACTTTTATTATATAGTATATGATTTTTAAAAAGATTTGTTTGTTGTGGCTAAACTATCATGCTTATTTGCAATGCAAAAAAAAAAAAAAAAAAAAAAAAAAAAAAAAAAAAAAAAACTTACATACATGCATATCTTTGGGCACTGGTTTAGTCAAATGACTTATTATGGTGCAAGATTTTTGATAGAAACTTTTAATCAGAGCAATTCTTTTTAGTACTCAAAACATCGACAAAACTAAATGACAATTTAGCATCTTGACGTCATTTTTCCCTTGAGTTTCTCCAATTCCCTTTAACAACAATAAGTCCAAAATGTTCATAAAAATTAAATACAAGTATAGAACAAAGCTAGACTATACATATACAAGAAGACATAATACTAAAAGAAATTAAATATATCAAAATCACTTTAAGCAACCATTAAATAAATAGAATTGAAATTCAACTCAATTAGACTACTAACCAGTAACCATAGTGATTTGTTAATTGGTATAATAAATTAGAGGAAAAATTAAATCATAAAACATAAGATAAATAAATAGAAATTAAATTAAAATCGAAATAAAAAAGAGAAGAAGAAATTTGTATAGGATGGAGGTGATGAGCTTGATAGCCAATAACTAGGTCTTAAACTCTTGATGACAACGGAGTCAAATCATAATGAAAAGAAGAAACAAAAATTGGACACATAGGTTGTATTTGAAAAACTGTGCATGTGACTCATATAAAAAATACTCTTATTATTATATCCCCTTTGTAGTACCCCGGATTTTCACTGTGTTTCAACGACGTTCCATTGCTTGGGACATTTTGCACTTGGCGACGTGCGTGTTGTTTATAAAAACAAACAAGTGTGTGACATGCGTACAACACTAGAGTAGGATGTGTGCAAGTGAATATTTTAATCTATGTTCATTTTAAAGAGTCACCACCAACTATTGGAATTCTAAAGTGTGATTGGTCATGTAAGTCTAATAAATTTTATTTCTTAAATTTATCTAAGAAAATCCTAAACTAAAGCTCCTAAGCTAAACTAGAAAAGAACATCTCAAACCAGAAGTTATAGATTCGAAAATTCGGTTACAAGTGGAGAAGGTATTAGGCACCCCACAATGTATATCCAAATGATATACCTTGTTTTGAATTTAATCTTACATTTCAACATTTAAATAACTACTAAAACATTTGAAATTTTGGGATCTAAAAACATATGCATGTACATGTGAAATGACACAAAGGTCAAGACATGTAACTTATCCTAGGATGACATGTATCATCTATCTTAGGATGGCTTGTAAAATCTATCCTGAAATACCATGTAAAATCTACCGTAGGTTGACATGTAAAGATGACATGTATAATCTATTTTAGGATGAAATGTCAAAATGACATGTATAATCTATTTTAGGATGAAATGTCAAAATGGCATGTGTAATCTATCCTAGAATGACATGAATAATGACATATTAGTTGCAGACCCATGCGATGCATGGAAATAAATAATAATTTTGTATTGTAATATAATTTATAATTTTTTCTCTAAACTTTTTTGAAGATAATTTGTTCTCCCTAAAAATTAAACAATTTCTATTCAGTTCAATTCATTCCACTTGGGTCCAATTCGGTCAATTTCAATCCCCCTTCAGTCCATTTTAGACTAATGGGGCCTTAAATTGATTCTTTTTGTAGGTTTTATTTTCAAGTTTAGCTCAAAATTTCTTTTTTATTTTCTTAATTTTTGGGTTGAAAAGTATGAAATTCTATTATATTTGAGCTAAACTCTTTAGTTTTGAGTTAAAAAATACAAAGAAAATACTAAAATAGACATTAGAAATTAAAGATATGAGCCCTAAAAATGCAATAAAAATTATAAATATTCAAAAGTCTTAACAGTCCACATTGGTTCTATTTGGTCCAATTCATCATATTCAGTCCAATTTAGTCCATTCTATCCACTAAAGTTCTATTCGGTCCAATTCAGTTCATTCGATCTTATTCAGTCCACTTGAGTCAAATTCGTTCAATTCAGTCCACATTGGCCCTATTCAGTCCAAATTGGTCCTATTTAGTTCACTTTAGTCCTATTCGGTCCATTTTGTCTACGTTGGTTCTATTTAATCCTATTTCGGTCCACATTGGTCCTATTTAGTCTATTTTGTCTTCTTTGATCTACTCAGTCCTATTCGTGCCATTTGGTCAACTTTGGTCCTATTCGATCTAATTTTTCCACTTTGGTTCTATTTGGTCCATTCTATCCACTTCAATCCTATTCAGTCCACATTGCTTCTATTCGGTCCAGTCTATCTAATTTGGTCTATTCTGTCCTCTTTGGTCCTATTCTGTCCATTCGTTCTTATTTGGTCCATGTTGTTCCTATTATGTCCGACTTTGTTCCATTTGGTCCAATCAGATCATTTCAGTTTATTTCGGCCCACTTCGATCTATTTTTGTGCACTTACATAATGGAAAAAGACATGTTTGGGTTGAAAGCACCTAATCTAAATTCAAATTTTTTATTATTATTATTATTATTATTATTATTATTATTATTATTATTATTATTATTATTATTATATGTAAGTTACAACAACTGGGGAATCAGGCCGATTGGGGCTCTGATTATAAACTGGGGACGGCCGACTGGAGCCATATGATTACAAATGTAAAACTGACTAGGGAATTACAAGTGTAAACTAGGGTTGCCATCTAATTACAAGACTCAGGGTTGTAATGAGAAGGGAGGTTTTCTTCCTAAGATTGGACCTTGCCAAACTTGGACCTTGCACTGAAGGGAGGTTGTTTTTCTAAAACTAGACCTTCAGTGCAAGGTCCAGTTTTGGCAAGGTCCAATCTTAGGAAGAAAACCTCTCTTCTCATTACAACCCTGAGTCTTGTAATCAGATGGCAACCCCAGTTTACACCTGTAATTCCCCAGTCAGTTTTACATTTGTAATCATATAGCCCCAGTCAGCCGTCCCCAATTTATAATCAGAGCCCCAGTCGGCCTAATTCCCAGTTGTTGTAACTTACCCTCTTTTGGTATCAGAGTCAAGTTGGCCGATCAATTGTTGTAAGTTACATTTTATAAATTATAAGTTGGCAGGTTATACCGCCATAGTTATCACTAATTTATTGCATTATTTTCAGTATCAACATATCATTAATTTCAGTTAATTAGTTATGTTGAATTCCCATGATCCCTATATCTTGTTTTACATCTATTTTTTGATAACTCTTCCATTCTCATTCATCTACTTCTTCATCTGTTATCCTTTTGCCATTATTGTTTATTGGTTTAGTGATTTCACTAACATCTTCCGGTGTTAGAGTCTTCCATTCATTTTGTTTATCATTTTGTATCATCTGTTTAAGTTAACCAATTATCTCCCAGTTATCTGCTTCTTCTTGTTTCTGTGTTTAGTCCCAAAAGTTTGTTGCAGATGTGTACTGTTAACACTCATAAGCACAGATCAGTGCTATTTTATAACCCAATTAGTCCCGGTATCCTAAGTCCTTGTGTAGCCGTTTAGCCGAAGTGAGGCATTTAAGCATTCAGGATTATCGCAATCAGAGGTTATACTTCGCACAGATAAGGCAACTATCTTGTTTGAACTCCCTGTTACAAATCTAAGGTTAGATCCAATTAATTGAGGAAAAAGGTAGTTAGAATTTGATTGTTTAAATTATGCTTCTATCAAGATGATGAATAGATTATTTCGAAGTAACTCTTCCTCTAGTCTTGTTAGTAGATCATCATCTCTCCCTGAGATTTCACAAGATGCTGGAACCCTCAATTCAGAAGGTTATGAGTTATCAGATATATATTTAAAGTTAGGAGATTGGAATACCTCTAAGGTACCCACCAGTGAAATCTATAAGTCTTCATGGTCCTTGAAAAAGACTTTCAAGAAAGACTACCATGTTAAGACCATAGAACAAGTTTATGGTATAAACAAGGAGTATGAAACATGCTACTTGCTTAGCCCAACAACATTGTCAGCCCACAAGAAGCAAGGACACAAATTCTTGCACATAGGTTTAGTATAGGTAGGAAGAAAACCTCCCTTCTCATTACAACCCTGAGTCTTGTAATCAGATGGCAACCCCAGTTTACACTTGTAATTCCCCAGTTAGTTTTACATTTGTAATCATATGGTCCCAGTCGGCAGTCCCCAGTTTATAATCAGAGCCCTAGTCGGCCTGATTCCCCAGTTGTTGTAATTTACCCCCTTTTGATATAAATCTCAAACTCGTAATATCTAAAATCTTAAACATAATATTTATTATTGCTACACTTTTATTGAACTACATTAATATAGCATTTCAGTCCACATTAATATAGCATTTCAATCCACTTTGATACGGCTAAATTTAAGTGAAAGCCTCTTTAAACATAAAAGTTATGGATATACAAATGTAATCTTTAGGGCAGTTATTCATTTGTTTTAACGTCATTATTTTTAAATGAATTGCATGAGGTTGATTATACATTTAAGCAAATATATATATATATATATATGTATATATATGTATATATATGTGTGTGTGTGTGTGTGTGTGTGTGTGTGTGTGTGTGTGTGTGTGTGTGTGTAATTTTTATTTAAATTATTCATTTTCTTAACAAAGATTATCTTGATAATCAAAACTCGTATCAAACCTATATTGAATATGTATAATTTATTCTCTAAATTTTATTGTAGAGAGAGAGAGAGAGAGAGAGAGAGAGAGAGAGACTACTCGAGATGTGGAACTAAAAAAATACAACTCCAAAACATATGAACCCAAATTAGAGTTTTAAAAATCACAATAATTCATCAAAATAAAGTAGAGTTACATAAAGAATAAAAAAAATCAAAAGAAAGAGAATAACTACTTTTCAAGAGAGATGTGAGAGAGAATATGACTTTGTGCGTATCTAAGACTTGGTGCGATTCAACGACTTAGCTCCGTCACTCTAACTCTTAACTTCATAAGATCTTCTTATGCCTTTGTATACTATAGACAATGGCACAAGCATGGGTCAAGCCACATTCATTATTGAAGAGACCATTAGACCATCGATGAGAAATTTGTTATGGACAGATTTTAATAAATGACTGCTGTTAGACTAGTGGAAAATGGGAATGGAAAAACAAAAGTTTCTAAAGTAAACCAAATTGATGGCTTGACTAAATGATGTGGGTAGATATGGCAAAACGGGTCAGAATTGTCTAACCCGATTCGACCCGACCCGAAAAATACCGGACTCGAACTCGATTTTTTTGACTCGAAGCAAAAACGGGTTGACCCGTGACCCAACTCATGTTTTTTGCAGGTCAACCCAACCAAACCCGAACCCAAACCATTTTTTAAAACTTTTTTTTTTTTTGGTAAAAAAAATAATAAAATTGAGACAATATTGGTTTAATTGTTTGTTGTGAGCTTTAAGAAAACAATTGAGACATTTACATAACTATATGCAAATTAATTGAAAAATAAATGATTGAGCATTCTGTAATGAGTAAAGATTTTTAGATATCAAATAGCAAAGTGCATGCCAAGATAATCTAGTTACAGTACAGTTAAAAACATAGATTTAATATTGTAGACATGTGTGAGAAACATTCACAAGTGTGAAAATAGTGAAGCCAAAGTATCAAATAGTGAAGCCAAAGTATCAAATTAGCATAAATTATGAATGCTTAGACCTATTTTTAAACAATTTATGTCCAAAATAAACGGCTTTTCAAAATAAATTATGATATTTTCTAGAATGTGTGTTGCTTAACAATGATATGATATTCATAAAAGAGACTATATATAAATAAGTAAACAATCAAACTTTAATATATATATATATATATATATAAATCTCAAATTGAAATAGAGTGCCAACCACAATTGACAATAAAATATAAAATTAATTTTCAAGATTGTAAATTTCTTATATGCTTTTATTCTTTGTCAAATGAATTATCCAATAAGTCATTTGTTTTATATTTTGGGATGTTGATATTGTGTAGAAATAAAACTTGTATATTTGTTTTACTTATCTTTGTGTTATTTTGTTTTAGATAGCAATGTTAGGATTTGTATAATTTTAAAACTATTAAATAAGTATTAATAAGTGTAATTTATTCTTGATATAAGTAGTGAATTCAAAATAATGCATTTTACATCAAGTAATTTGTTGCATGACTTTCTAAATAGCAAATACATATTGTTTTCTTTATAAAATAAAATTATGTGAAAAATACGGGTCAATCCGACCCAACCCAACCTGCAACCCGAGTTACCCAAACCCATTTTTAACCCACTTAAAATGACTCGTTTTTGACCCACAACCTATTTAATCCATGACCTGATTGACCCGATCTAAACCCGAGCGATCTGCCCGTTTTTCCATGTCTAGATGTGGGCATGATTAACGGCTTGACTAAATGATGTGGACATGATCATGAAGTTTCAATTGTAAAAGGTGTACTAAAACACTAAAACTGTAAGGCTCCGTTCGTTTGGAGTGAAAATAGGGAGGATGGAAAATAGAGGAAGGAAAATAGGATGGAAAATACTATTTTCCACTGTTCGTTTGGGGAAGGAAAATAGGGAGGATGGAAAACCGGAGAGAAAATTTTCTCTCCTGGCTTAACAATTTTTTTCCTCCCAAATTGGGAGGAAAACTTGAGAGGAAAAGTGCTATGGTAGCTATTTTACTAATATATCCTCATCTCAACTACCCCAATTCATTACTCAGCTACCCACCTAATTGCCCACAACTATCACTCTCCTCTCTTTTTTTTTTTTTTTTTCTTTTTCTTTCACACCTGAGTTCAGTAACGTGTTCTTCTTTCTTTTCTTTTTTTTTTTTTTTTTTTTTCAACGTTACCAGTAGTTCAGTAACGTTTTGTTTTGTTTTTTTTTTTTTTCAACTTTACTATTTAAGTTCAGTAACGTGTTCTTCTTTTCTTTTTCTTTTTTTTTCTTTTTTTTTCTTTTCAATGTTACTATTAAGTTCAGTAACGTTTTTCTTTTTCTTTTTCTTTTCAATGTTACTGAGTTCAGTAACGTTTTTTTTTTTTTTTCTTCAACTGTTCAGTAACGTTACTGAAATGAGTCTTTTTTTTTTTTTTTTCAACGTAACCTAATTTAATTTTTACATTATAATAATATAAATTTATATATATGATGTGATAAATTTTATATTATTTAATGGTTAGAAATAAATTTATTTCTTACATATTATATAACAAGGATATAATAGTCAATTTATATAAATTATATTTTTCATCCTTCCCTTTTTCTCTCCAACCGAACATAAAAGTTTTTCATCCTCTCACATTTCCACTCCTCCAACCGAACACACAAGAGGGAAAACTAAATATTTTCCATCCTCCCACTTTTCCATCCTCTCACAATTTTCCATCCTCTCACTTTTCCACTCCTCCAACCAAACGGACCCTAAAGGTAAAGTCAATGGATAAAAAAAGAGTAGATGGTGCGACTTCCTTGACAAGTTGAAATGGTGGGTGGGATTCTATTGTTATATGATTCTATTGGAAACGCACTATCCTAATTATCCTGATTTTGACCACCTCTCCCTTTCAATTAACAATATTGAAGAATTTTCGCCTAATAGAAAAGAAGATGCCGCGAAATTTCATGGAAGATGTAACGTGAAAAAGCTAATAATTGAGAGAGCTGCCACAAGAAAATTCAGTCTCAATTGCAATAGCTTAGAACACTGATCAGAATCTGGCTTCTAAATCCCCCTGTTCAGCACTCCAAAGCACCAAGTTAAAGCGAACAAAACCCAACAAATGGCAGAAGCTATTGTTTCATTTGTTACAGAAAAGCTTTCTGATTTGCTCATTGAAGAAGTCGTGTCACTGTATGAAGTCCATGGACAAGTTGACTCAATAGACAGGGAGTTGACACGAATACAGTGCTTCCTAAAAGATGCAGATGTGAAGCGAAAGGGAGATGAAAGAGTGAAGAATTGGGTCAGAGACATAAGAGATGTTGCTTATGATGTTGAAGATGTCATCGACATCTTCATCCTCAAGTTAAGAAGCAGACCCAAAAAACCAGGATTCATTGGGTTCATCAAGAGGTCTAGATTCTTTTTCAGTGATTTGGAAGCTAGGCGTGAACTTGCCAAGGAGATGCAGAGTATCAAGAAAAGAATCCAAGAGATATCCACCAGTAGAGTAACATATGGGATTCAAAATATAGGTGGAGAGAGGGGTAGTTATGCATGTGATAGATTGATTGAGCGGAGGCGATCCTCTCCTCATATTGATGATCATGATATCATTGGCTTCGATGAAGACATCAAGATGTTGGTGAGGAGGTTACTTGATCAAAAAACACCAAGGCGAAGTGTTATTTCGATTGTTGGGATGGGTGGCTTGGGCAAAACAACTCTAGCCAAGAAAGTGTATAATTGTAACGATGTTAAGAGACACTTTGATGTTTGTGCTTGGGTTTATGTTTCTCAAGAGTACAGTGGGAGAGAGCTTCTTAATGAGATTGGTAAAAAAGTTCTGATGATCGAGAAAGGCATATTGGCAGCAATGAATAGAGACGATCTAGAGGAGAGACTATCCAGAGTGTTGAGCAAGAAGAGGTACTTGATTGTCATGGATGATATATGGAATATTGAGGCCTGGGATGACTTGAAAGCCATCTTTCCTGATGTAATGAATGGCAGCAGAGTTCTATTTACAACTCGCAATAGGGATGTAGCTATTCACGGCGATCCAAGGAGCCCTATCCAGGAATTACGTTTTCTAAACGATGCTGAGAGTTGGAAACTATTCACAAAGAAGGCCTTTTTAGAAGAAGGTGATTCTATTGCTTGTCCCCCCGAGTTGGAGGGATTGGGAAAACAGATTGTTGCCAAATGCGGAGGCTTGCCTTTGGCAGTAGTTATTCTTGGAGGGCTTCTCTCTAGAAAAGAGAAGGCCCCTAGTGTTTGGTTGAGGGTGTTACAAAGTGTAGACTGGCAGCTGACTCATGATCCAAAGCAACTGATGGAAATATTGGCTCTTAGTTATAATGACTTGCCATATTATTTGAAGCCATGCTTCCTTTATTTTGGACTTTTCCCTGAAGATTCTGAAATCCAAGTGGGAAAACTAATCCTGTTGTGGATAGCTGAAGGATTTGTTCGACAAAGGGGTCAAGAATCTATGGAAGATGTTGCTGAAGATTTTTTGGAGGAGTTGGTTGATAGAAGCATGATTCAAGTGGCTGAAAAGAGGCACAATGGGAAAATCAAGACTTGCCGCATCCATGATCTTTTACGAGATCTTGCATTGTCTGAGGCAAAAGAATGTAAGTTTCTTCAAATCCTTGAGAACATTAATTTTTGCCCCTCTATGACTTCAACACGTCGAATTGCAGTCCATACAACTCTTGAGACGTACATGTATTTTAGGCAGTCCAATTCTCACCTTCGTTCAATGTTGTGCTTCTCAAGGTATGAAGAATTTCATAGGAGAGACCAATGGACATCCCTACTTCGAAGCCACAAGTTGCTAAGGGTGGTAGATCTAGAGGGTGTGACTGCCCATGTATTACCAAAAGAGATGAGAGAACTCATTCATTTGCGATACTTGGGGTTGAAGAATACTAAATTGCAAAGAATACCATTCTCCATTGATAAATTAAGGAACCTGCAAACACTAGATATAAGGGGTACAAAGATCAGCAGAGTTCCAAATGAAATTTGGAAGATGCAGAGTATAAGGCACTTGTATTTGCATAAGACTGCTATAACAGGTAATCCACCAGCTTATGTCTCTTCAATGAACCTTGCAACCTTATCAACTGTATCTATTTATGGTAATTTATGGATTCCTAATTTCTTGGGGAAGTTGACAAGTCTTAGAAAACTTGGAATCCATGGTTGTTTTGGTTCACAAGCTGAGGCATTGTCCAAGTCTCTTCTCAAATTAATCAATCTTGAAAATTTTAGTTTAATTGGCACTGATCCAATTTTGGAGCCCACTTTGAGGTTGATTTTGAGTCAAAATATTCATAAGCTGTATCTTTCTGGACCTATAGAGAAGCTTCCTGAGCCACAACATATTCAGCCAAATCTCAGCAAACTGTCACTGAAAATGTCACAACTTGTGCATGACCCATTCACGACATTGGAGAGGCTACCTAATCTTAGGATGCTCAAATTGTTATCCAATTCCTGTTCTGGAAGGAAAATGATTTGCTCTTCTGATGGATTTCCAAGGCTCTATATCTTGGAACTCCAGGACTTGGATAATTTAGAAGAATGGCGAGTGGAGGAAGGAGCACTGCCAAGCCTTAGACGCTTAATTATTAGTGGTTGCGGAGAACTGAAGATGCTTCCTGAAGGATTACAGTATGTGACAAGTCTAAAAGAATTGGTCGTGGAGGATATGCCTGAAACATTTGAAGATAGGATTGAACAAGACAATGGAGATGATTGGTATAAAATCCAACACATCCCATCTATTGTTAGAATGTAGGATCAGTGTTCTCATATGGGGTGGATTCTCTTAGTGCAAAAATAGATGTGTTATGCTCTTAGTTCTACATTGAGAGAAGATGTAGGACTTAGCATGAATACACAGGGAAAGATGAAAGCATCGTATGGTAGTGCAGAAACAAGGTCAATCCTATTTATTCTGTAGTTAACCAATATATTTTCCACATCTTGTATGTTCCATTTTTATTCAAAATATATACATTTACAACTTGATGAGACTTCAGGACTCTTTGAGCACCAGATCACTCGTGTAGTTCCCGTCCGTCTGTCATGTAAGCCTTAGCAGATAATTACTGGGTAGGCTCACTGTGATCACCTACTTGCTTCATGTCAGTTAGCTACAATCTCATTATAAAACCCCAGACACTTCACTTCTTAACTGTTAGTTTTAATTGTTTGTACTTTTAATTTTTCTTTTGTTGATTGAACTGTTGTAAAACGTCTTAACAAGTCTTATGCCAACACTGGGGAGGAGAGCCTGGATATAACTAATTTGTATGCCTAGCCAATTTTAGAGGGGCTGTGTGTAAAATCAAGTAATGACTCTATTGAGTGCAAAATCAAGTAATGACTCTATTGAGTGCATACTGGTTTCCTTAAGCCCACACTACCTGCCCAAAACATAGTATGTAACAGCAATGAGGCCGAACAAATAGTGCCTTTGGCTTCGTGCTTTCGGATTAACAGCTCTGAGGGCTGACTTTAATAAATGATTTTCTTTGATGCTGATTATATGAGCCTGGTTGTTCCCTTGTCCTGAACTATTTAAAATTGTAACAATACCATGCACCATTATTAATGGTCATGACCCATGGGCTGGCCCAGTAGCCTGTTAGCCCACCAGGCTAATGAACAGCCTGGCCCGGTAATATTGAAGACCACATACCTATTTACTAAATACTTGGAGTGATTGTGAGCTCAGCCATTTCAAAATCTTAGAGCATCTCCAATGGTGTTTAAAACCACATGTGGGGGTGTTTGGTTTGTATTTTTAAACAGCAATTTTCAGTTTTTAAACAGCATTTTACGTATTTTTACACACTTTTTCACTCACACGTATTTCAAAAAATAATAAACAACAATTTTCAAACTACTTCACCAAACACCCCCTAATCACTAAATACTTGGAGTGATTGTGAGCTCAGCCGTTTCGAAATCTTAGAGCATCTCCAATGGTGTAGCTAAAGTAAAATAATCTCTATAATAAAGAATGAGACCAAAAAAATGATCTCCAATAGATTCTCTAAACTTTTAATTTTTTTTTGGCTCATGAACAATAACTCATCAAATCTGATGGGCTACTATGCATTAACAATTGAATTTTTTTTGATTAAAAAATGATACCAACTACTGTTATATAAATTTTTCTCTCTCCTCTGGATTTCTTTTTTTCTCTCATCTTCGTTGCTTCTTTTCTTTTTTCTCTCATCTCCGTTGCTTCTTTTTTTCTCTAATCTCTGTTGCTTCTTTTCTTTTTTGCTCTCATCTCCGTTGCTTCTTTTTTCTCTCATTCTCTCCATTGCTTCTCAAAGAGAGAGAGAGAGAGAGAGAGAGAGAGAGTTGGAGAAAAAAAAAGAGAGAGAATGAAAGTTGCTGGAATGTTCTTGAATGTGAGGGAGAAAAAGAAATTAAAATAAGAGGTTGGTGTGTAGAGATAGGCTGGAAACGTGTGGAGGAGAAAAACAAGAAAAAAGAAATGAAAACGTATGGATGAGAATGAATTGAAAGAAAGAAAAAATAATATAAAAAATAAAAAATCTTAATTGAAAAATGATACCACAATATTTTCACAATAAATTTTAAGTAATAGATTATTATTAGTTAATATTGGTGAGTAAAAAAATAATTTCAGCGGTTAGTTCAAATTAGAACTAGTAACAACCTTCCACATAAGATTTTGATGTGATTCTTATCAAAGTATTATGAAAAATGTTGTGAATATTACACTTTTCATTGAAAAATATAATTGTTGGGAATGAATACAAAAAGAATAAATAATGATAAAAAAAAAGAATAAAGAAAGAATGAAGAAATAATATTTAAATGAGATAGAGAATGGGATAGAGAATATGTTAAAGAGTGCATTTGAAAAAGTGAATAGTTAAAAAGTAAAAATTACTGTTCATTCTCCAAACAATACAAAAATTTTAAAAATTGACTCTAGATGCCTTAGAGCAACAGCAGCGGAGAGGGGAAATCCCATATCTAAGCCCATTTTACAATTCAAGGCCAAAAGACCCACTCCACTAAAAGTAGTATAATACAACTATCGCAAAAAAAAAAAAAAAAAAAAAAAAAAAGAATGCAATTGAGCTACAGTGCGATTCTAAATGTAGAATCACACTGTAGCTAAATGGTAAAAACAAAAATTATTTTTTAATCGGTTTGGTCTTCTCTCTCCTCTCTCTGTAGATCATAATTTTCATTATCTTTCTCTCTCTTTCTTTCTACTCTCTCTTCTTCCTACTCTCTCTTCTTCAACGTCGTGGAGGCAACAGCGTGGAGGTTCAATCAGCTTTTGTGGTGGAGGCGTTGAGGTTTTGAGCTTGTTCATGGGTTTCTGGTGTTTGGGTCAGGTTTGGATGGTGTTTAGGTCGGATTTGGGTTGGCGTTTGGCATTTGGGTTCGCATTTACAGGATTTTTTCCAATGGGTTTGATGGGTTTGCTGATGGGTTTGTTTTGACGACAAGTGACCCTCTCTCTCTCTCTCGCCATCGCTGCCGGTAAGAATAGATAGGTTTAGGTTTGGGTTTGGTAAGAACAGATAGGTTTGATTTTGGATTTTGATTTGGCTGGATTTTGCTCAGCAAAAATGGGTGGTGTGACTGAGGAGCTGGACAGTAGTGGTGGTAGTGATGGTGGTGGTAGTAGTGGTGGTGGTGGGTGGTTGACAGAGGAAGAGAAATAGAGATCAGAGAAAGAAGTGAGAAATATTTTTATATTATTTTAATGTGTAGTATGGTAAAATAAAAGTTAAAATGTTGGTGTATTGTAAAATAGTATTGTATAATTAATAAAGTGACTTTTTAAGATGGTAAAATAGGATATGATTGGCATGAGCCATTGTTGATGTTCTTAAGCATGCCTTTTTAAGATTTCAAAACGGGCCAACATAACCCAACGTTTATACTTTTCACTTATCTGCGAGTCCAAATCTCTTGTCCCATTTTTTCGGCTCTGCTCTATACTCTACTAGTAAAAACTTGACACGTGTTCACTTAATTAATTAAATATTACTATTAATTAATAACGGTATTATTAATAAGTCAATAATTATAATATTTAATTAATTAGGTAAACAAATAACAAACTTTTATTGATAGAATATAGAATAAAACAGAAAAAATGATATAAAAAATTTGGACTTCTTTTATGCACCAACAGTTTCTCGAAGACAAGAAGTACTGATTTAAATAATATATGAGACAATCAGTCATGTGACGTGAAAGTGAAGCTTTCAGCCGCGAAATGTGTTCCGACCAAAATACGTGTACAGACTACAGAAGAAGAAAAAAGGGTGTTCAAGTAGTAATACCAATCTTATTACCGATTGATACGGAATTGACAACCACGTGAAAATGCAAGACAGATGAGCTTGCATACCTCAAAATTTCTTCCGTGGGGACCACGTAAACCATTCTAGAGAAATGTATTATCAAAAAATAAATAATGTGTTGGGACCACACCACACCCGAAATACCAATTTAGTTGAAAGTGGACAAAATGTGCTCCCCACCACCACGTGACTACTACGTCTCTCTTTCTCTCTGTCTCTCTCTCTGTACTCTACTCACTACTTGCCTTGACAGTTGCCATTCATTATTGTTGATTATTAAAGTATTATTATTATAATTATTATGTTTCATTATTCATATACTAAAAAATCCTAGTAATTGCGACAGCCTGTACCTCCTTCAAGGCCAAACCAAACCAAACCAAACCATGGTCAAAATTCAATGCCATACAATTGCATCCAACTCTAC
The DNA here is from genome assembly GCA_033629205.1 of Lithocarpus polystachyus. NCBI lineage: Eukaryota > Viridiplantae > Streptophyta > Magnoliopsida > Fagales > Fagaceae > Lithocarpus > Lithocarpus polystachyus. The sequence continues at coordinate 81,732,059 of CM066166.1, forward strand.
TTTGTTTATTTGGAAAGGTATTTTGCTTTGCTGTACACTCCCATTTTGGCTCTTTTTTTTTTCAAAACATTCTTTTTTGGGTAACCACCTCTTATCACGCTCTCTCACTCACCTCTTCTTTTTTTATTTATTATTGCTAAATGCCAATCCATTCACAACCACCACCACCACCACCACCACCATCACTAACACTTTCTTTAAATCACACTCTCTTTAAGCATTAAAAAAATAGATGCAAAGAATCGACAAATCTGTACTTGACTATTCAAAATAAACATTGCAAAAGGAGGGTATTAAAGTATGCAAAGCATGCCAAAGGATTAATTGCAAATCAATACCAACCCTATAAAAAGTTATTGTAGTCCCTCCCTCTTGATTGTTAAGCACCACAATATTAGATAACAATTAAGTCTTTTAAATATGATACAATATCACATAACAAGCAAAGTTTGTCAAAAAGATACTTTATCACCATGAACCAAAAAATAAAGTTTTGATAGCCCAAAATAGGTTGATTGTCTTAATTACAACATAAGAAAGCAACAAGCACAGCAATTAAAAGACAGCTGCAGACCCTTGCAATGGAAACCACAGTTAGCGACAACCAACACACACAAATGACCTGACTATATGACAATTCGTAGCTGCATTTGAAATTTATCTCAACAAACTCAAAAGAAAAAAAAAAAAAATTGTATATATTCATCATTACTGGTGTCAAGAGATGGCAAACTGCATGTTGCTTTCTGCGTAAGTACTGCAAATCTAAAAGAATTTAATATACATTACCGTGAGACGATGACATACTCTCTAATGACAGCCAAAAATCAAGCTTCAAATCATTTACAAAAACACCTCCAATTCTGCAGATGTGTGACTAATGATCCCAAAAGTAAGTACATCATCCACTGGGGCTTCCGTTCTTCTATGCCAATATTTAACAAATACAAATAATACTAATAATTAAAAGGCGTAAGAATTAAACTGGAAAAAAAAAATACTACATAGAGAAAGAAGCAGACCTGAAAAATTGTGGCCACAGAGATATTGTAGAGGAAACTTTAATGATTAAGAAGAGCCATTTCATGGATTAATGTTGCACTCCCGCAAATATAGATGATCATAGTCAACATATCTTGTCCAATAGTTTCGATACTTGGGTATACTTATCTCAAGCCATGGTTTCATGTTGCCATTATAGTGTATGACAGCGGCTCTATCAATTTCCTTTTGATTTACATTAGGATTGTAACCAAGGCCTAGCACATGCCAGGATCGATGAAGTGGATAAATGCTCTTCCAAAATGTTATGAGACCAGGTGGCAGAGTTCCCAACTTCCACAACTGTCTGTCCTGATTCTGCAAGGGAAAAGATTAAAAAAATTGATGTCAAAATCTCTTGTAAAGCTTTGAATACCGAGTAACTGAATGCATATGTATACCATATGAACAGAGCACAAAAGCATCACGCATGCTACACCTATACCCAACAGTAAAATGTCAAACAAAAACCATCTGCCCTTGTTGTACTTAAAGACATAAGTAGGGCCTTTGGACATCCCATTGGACTTAAGTTACATTTAGCCCTAGTTTATTGGAGACAAAATTATGAATCCCACCCAAATGGCCAAGATATATGTGGTATTTGGTTGAAATTCATGCTAGTGTATGGATAAATGGTTATAAAGCTCTAGAATTTAGATTGATGTTTTTCATTCTGTGTTATGGTTAGGTGTCACATGCATTTTGATAGTTGTCAACCAAACACAAGTATTAAAACCAAACAAGAGCATCATCCATGCAAAAGGATCTAAAATTATAATCGTTACCAGCTTTTGCCATCTGTGGTACACTCCTGTGATGTTTTGCCTCTTCCATTGATCCAAATCAAAGATATTCATCCCATATGCCCATCCACATGCATGAGGGTCAAAATTCTTTGAGATAAGAGGATTTGAGAAGTTCAGATACCGATCAAAACGATGGAAGCTCTCTCCACAAGTCTCAACAGCACCATTAACATTCCCCTTCAAATCAAGGGACCAAAGGGCAGTGAGATCTTTCTTTACAACAATATCATCATCCAAGAACAACACTTTGTTGAGCTTTGGGAAGATCTCTGGCAAATAAAATCGAAGATGATTGAGGATAGATAAGTATTTTGGGTTCCGGTACTTCAAATTTGAATCAGAATTGGCTCGATGAGCTCTAAAGTAATAGTCTATCATGGACTGTGAACCCAACTGCTTGAGAACTGGACTGTAACTTGCATTTAGCCATGTAAATTCTTCAATGTTCTGAACCTGGATAGAAGCTTTGCCAGGTGGATTTGCCAAAAACCACATCCTCATTGCTGCATAATTTAGCCTATCAGTAACAATGTGGAAAACATGCTTCGACGGGTCCTGCCAGGATTCCAAACAATAAATTTGAGATGTCAAACAAAAATATCAAACATTGAAATAGCAGATTTTTTTTTTTTTTTTTGGCAGGTGGGGAAGTTCGACAAAAGAAAGAGGATGTGGGAACGAGAGTCTTAGAAGAGCCATTCCAAAATTTCTTTCTTAGCAATTAAAGGATATAGCAAGTATATCAAGAGTGAAAATTACCTTAGCATATGTTATAGTTGAGTTTACAACAACTGCTGCAGCTAATACGTTATCAGAGAATAATGCATAATGGAACAACTGAGGGTCTTCTAACTTCTCTTGATTTGGAAAGTCATGTTGAGAAGAATTCAAGGTATAATACTCAGTTGTAAGGCGCAAAGGAAGACAATGCAGACCTTTGGGAATTGTTTTTGCTGTCAATTGAGTCAAGAATATAGTCTGCTTTTTGTGCACTCGGAGCTGCTCTTCGGTTGAGTGGAGCATAGCCCTCAGCTTCTTCACCACAGAAGCACAGTCATCTTGAAGCTGCTTTCCTTTGGCCAATGTTTGCTCCATTGCCTTCAATTTGTCATAGGCACTGCATAAAAATAAACCATACCAACAATTTAAGGCAGAGAAAGATGGGAGAATTTAAACAATTGCAAGCCAAATAGAGAACCTAATAATCAGATTGACATTTGAAGAAAAAATTCGAGAAAATTTGGTTGTCGGCATATTAATATGTTAAAAGAGAAGACTTACTTCCTTGGCAGTTCAGAATCTTTTCTCACATCCCCAAGTACCCGCTGAACTTCCTTCATCCGACCCCGAAGCTCCCTTGTAAAGTGAGGGTTGTTTCTTGTGGCTGGGAGGGATAGATAAACCTTTGCCCTGATGATCTGATCTTTGAGTTGCCGCACTCGAGCATCTGGCATAGCTGTTTGGTCATTCTGTATGCTAGTGTCAGGTTTTATGCGTTCCTTTTTAACCTTACTTGGAGTTTGAGTGGTTTGTTGCTCATGCTTAGTGGATTGTTGCTGATACTTTATTTCCTGGAGGAAAAATGGAAAATAATTATAAATAAATATTAAAAAAAAAAAAAGAAGATTAAAATGCAAAATAAATATTCCAATTTTCCACATGGTAGATAGGGGGAAAAGGGGATAAAAAGGGCCGGAGTTTGGCATGGAGGAGGTTATTCAAGATAATATGCATGAATCAGAGTAAAGAAGTTTGCAAAGAAAGCATATTTCATCAAATGATTAGGATAAAATAATTTAATAACAATAGGCAAGAATGATAATGATCAAAATAAATATCAAACGTAATAGTTTAACCCCTATTTCAAGGAGATATGATACAACATGTTAAAAAAAATTCAAATACTAAGTCATAAACATTCAAGCTAGGAATGAGGAGCATCCAAGCAATACACAAGATAGTCAGAATGACTTTTTTTTTTTTTTTGGTGGGTTGACTACTAGGACATACCATTTCCAACATCCGAATGACAAGTCTCACAGTAGATTTTACAACAATATGTTAGATGATGAAACCCACTAACAAACATCAAGTCAACAAAAGAGCACTCTAAGCACGATGAGGCATTTGTAATGTATACAATTCTATTTCTAACATAAAACAGAGCTATCAAAAGACTTTTACAAATAGGAGCAGCAGCAACCAGTGCAAATTTGACCAAAAAAAAAAAAAGCAAGTTAAAGGGAAAAATATATATATCATATACCATATTTTGAGTATCTTGCGAGGCATTATCTGATGACTGGTCAGCCTGGTCATCTGCATCAATTGTATCTTCCCCAATGTCTTTGTGAGTGGTTGTGTCAGTATCATGCTCATTTGAGTCATTTGCTTCCTCGAGTGAATCTGTGACCTCCCTGATGAGGTTTGTTCTTTGATCTTGTTCCTCCTCATCCGTCGTAGATAGTACTCTGGTAGACCTTGATTCTACTAAATGCATATATAAATGATATAAATGCCAAGCAAAAAATTATAAAGACGAGAACAATTGTGCAATTGTGCAAATATTGGTTTTAGTAATTACAAAACAAAACAGAAATTACAACCAGAAAAATGACTTTTTAAGGAGTACCTTGACCTGAAACTGTAATGTGGGTGTCCTGTAGGTCTAAATCATCTGAATTTGGAAGAGATTTGGTTGAGGTATCTGAATAAACAATTCTAATCGGTTCTTTAATGGTGGTTGCCGATTCCTACACAGCAAAAATCAAATAATTTGAAGAGTAAAGATCTGAAATTTACTACTCCAACTTAACTAATATGGATTCATCATCAAAGAGAACCCAAAAAAAGGAACAAGTGTTACCTGGGGCAGCACATTTAGACGCTCGTTATGGCCATTCAAAGCCTGTGTAGTTAACCATAGATTTAGATTTGGTTAATGAAAAATTAAAATACAAGATATACCCAAAACAGAAAAGCCCTTGTTTTCAAATAAAAGAAAAGTATTTACTACTTACAACAGTTGTAACATCTTCAACAAATTCGTCTCTAGCTGCGTAAATTGCAAACCAAAGCAAAGAATGTTCAAATCACCAAAAGAGAGAAAACCCAGAAAGAGAAAACTTGAAACAAATCTAAAAACAAGAAAAAAAAAACTTACAAGAAGAAGAGGTCTTGAAAGTGCCGAGGCGGTCGGTGTACAGAACAATCGGAGCAACCACCGTCACAAACAGCAAAACCAACACCAAATTCCTCACCACCATATCTTTCTCTCTCTCTCTTTCTCTCTTGTCTCTTTTACAAAATCTAATGTTGTTATTGTATAAAGAAGAAGAAAGAAAGAAAAATTGAAAACCACTTTATTAACTTTATTCTTTGGACACTTTGTTGACAAAAATTTAAGACCGTTGCTTTACCCTTTTATCCATTGAACACAGAATAAAACAGACAGATTTGCTGTAGAAGGAAGAAGAAGAAAAAAAAAAGTGTGTTGCTCGCTCACACGAGACAATTATGTGATTCTTAGAGCTTTAGAAAAACGAAGAGGCAGAGAGAGAAGAAGAAGAAGAAGAAGAAAAAAGACTACAAATCAGAAAGACAACCTCGGTCTCGCTCTCTAACAATGTTAATTTTCTACCTAAGACAACTCCTTGCTAATGCTAATCACAGTACTAACAAGAGAGAAAACAAGTAGTGAACAAAATACTCACAACACAACAACTAGAGAGATGGAAGAGCTGGCTTTGGTAATAACAACAGGATAACGATGATTAAGAGAGAGAGAGAGACAGGAGAGACAGAGAGGTAGTAAATAACCCAGAAAAGGATAGGTTAAAAGAATTGTGTTGTGTGTGTGCGCGTGTTTTTTTTTTTTTTTTTTTTTTTTTTTGGTGGTGGGGGGGGGGGGGGGGGGGGGAGAGAGAATTAGAGAAAGAAGTGGCGTGATTAATTATGGTATAATCAATAAATGAAACGGTTTCAAAAATAAATAAATAAATAAATGAAATACGCGGTTAGCCGTGTTTGGAACGTTTCGAACTCTTTCTGAGTTTTTTTCTTTTTTCTTTTTCTTTTCTTCTTGAGTTGTCGTTTTTTTTAAACAAACTCTTCTTCAGAGTTAGTTTTTTTTTTTTTTTTTTAAATTAAACTCTTTCTAGAGTTTCTAATTTTGGAATAAAGGGTATTAATGGTTGGGAAGTATAACGTGTGACTTTGTATGTAATTACTTAAGTGTGGTTTAGTAGATGGAAGACATGTCATACTTTTTCCTTAGAAGAGTGATTTATATTTTATTATTAGTTTAGTGCAATCATTTGTGTTTATACCACATTAACTAACATTATTTCACAAAATTTAAAAAATAAAAATAAAAACAACATTGTTTCCCTATAAAGAGATAGCATATTTTTTTCATAAAAAATTATCTGTAAGGACACCATTTACAATTTGGGCCTGCGAGAGAGAGATGGACTCTAGCCCAGCAAGTGAACAATATCCTTGCAATGAATTTGTAAGAGAGTGAGCTAAGTAAACTCAGTTGAAGCGAGCTGGTAATGGCCCAAGTTTAGTTATGATCAGCCAGATAAAGACAAAGTGCTAGAACAATATTGGATTCTTCTCAGCTCAATCCGAGGAGTCTTTCTTGAAAATTCCCTGGGTATTTTTCTTTCTCTTTCCTTGATACTTTTTTCTTTTCCGTTTCTCTTTTTCTACGGATTGTTCGATGCCCCTTCTCTTTGTTTCTAGCTCTATTTATACGCCAATTTTGCCTCACGTGCCAATTAGATGAGTCTCCTTTGATACTTGTCCCATCAACCTTCACTTAAAGTCTTCATTTGACAGCTGTAAAGGATAAAGGTCACTGTTCAGATGTTTTTTTCCCATTAATGCGGTCAGGAGGTTAGCTGCAGGGTTATAAATGTGGTGACAGCAGCCTTTCATATAATATCTCTTTGTTGCCACCTGCCCTCTTTGCCCACATGAACTTGGAGGTTTTCCAGAAATGACAAGATCAATTCTGGGACATCCACCGGGATCGTCCCTCTGATCATCCGACCAGGCAATTCTCCTCGGACAACTTCATTCTCCCTTCATACAAGTTTTATTACAGGAGGGAGTTAAGCCGGGTTCAGTCTTCATGACTTACTGTCCTTGGATGGCAAGTCAGCTCGGACGAGCCCACGGCCCATTGTCTGAAATTGGGCCTTTTACCCCTACATTATCAATTAACAATATTTCACTAATTATTTAAGTTAATGATAATTTTATATAATTTAAAAGTAATTCTACAGCCACAAACAATTTTATAATATTTTTACAAAATGTTGATGTGACCAACCTCTTATTGGTTTTCATTAAGGCCTACCATTAATATTAATTTTTCATTTACCAATAATCATTCACCACATCAGCAGTTTGTAAAAATTTTTATAAAATAATTTGTATCTCGAGCATTATTCATAATTTAAACAATTTATTTGCTGAGAATGAATAATTAAATATTAAGTTGTGTGTAATTAGATAAATATTAGGTACAATTTGGTAATATGTCTTTAGTTCTTCAATTTAATTCAACTATCTAATGGTGAGTTCTAATTAAATCCACTTGTTAAAATTTATTTGTAATCAAATAAGATAATTAAATTCAGATTTTGACTATTATTTATTTATATATATTAATATCTTAATTTTATAATAATAAAAGGTTCTCATATTTATTTATAAAAATTTCAATGATGTAATTACATTAATAACGAATAATGATATGGTTGAATTTATTAAAAAAATGAATTTATTTCAATTATGTAATTACATTACATTTGGATAGCATGATTTAGACATATGAAAATACGTTGTTTAGATAATTTTAAAAAATAAAATATTTTGAATTTTAAAAATTTTAATATCAATTTATTTGAATGATATCTAAAATCTACTAATTTAAAATTCAAATATAAACCCAAATTACTTTAAAATCCATGAATACATTAACCAATACTGCTCAAACAATGTCTTTGTTTTTTTTTTTTTTTTTTTTTTTTGTGGTGCAGTAATGGGTACGACTACCGATTGAACTGTAGCAGTGCACACTGGACAGTGCACACCCGTGATTGACGGCTCTTTTTATGATGGCGTTTTACGACTAAATCCATGCCTCCTCATCCTTTCCCAACCCCTGCGGTTTTACTCGCCTTTTTTGAGTGCTTATTTAGGGTCCACTTGTAGTTGTACCCGACAGTGTATCACGAGCCTATGCCCCAATTGCTCACCCAGATCTCCTTCCCATCCAATACTACTACTACTACCTTTCTATTAATTTACTATATTTCCAGATTCCTACATCAATGTTGACCTCCCATACACATAAAAATACCCAATAGTTTGAATCAGTTTGTCACGTCATTAGAGCTATCGTTTTATCAAAAATATATAACCGAATTCCTGCATCAATGTTGACCTCCCATACACATAAAAATACCCACTAGTTTGAATAAATTTGTCTCCTCGTTAGGGTTATCGTAGGAGTGTCAATTCGGGTTAGCGTGTCAGGTTCGTGTCGTGTCGAGATAGGGGTATTTGACTAAATGTCTCAACCCTAACTCGACTCATTTAGTAATCGTGTCATGATCTTTCAACCCTAACCCGACCTGTTAATAAGGCGAGTTGACCTGATCCAACTCATTTGACACGCTTAGGTTATTGTTTTATCAAAAATATAAGTCCTAATTCCTAAATCGATATTGACCTCCTATATACATAAAAGGGCGTCCAGTGTCTCTAATGTACTAAACCCGCTGCATTTATAACACATGTCCAAAAATAGACATGTTATGATCGCAATGAGTCCAGTGTCACAGGATACTGGACAGAAGTCACACCCCTCAAAAAAATACTCACTAGTTTGAATCAATTTGCGATTCCAATAATTAACTTAACTTAACTGGTAAAATTTTTAATAGTTGATCAAGAGATTTGAGATTCAATTTTCGCCTATACCAAAAATTGAATAATATTTTAATCAAATAATAAAAAACACAATTATCACAAATAAAGACACTTGAAACTCAATAAAAAATAATAATAATAATAATAATATTTAAGAATTATCGTCTGTCCGTCCTCATTATATATATACATTGGTTATCCAAGACATGAAAACGAATCTGACCTATTATAATAATCATGTTTTTAATCAGGCTTCTCTGCCTTTTATACGTCACAGGCAATCACTACGTGGCAAACACCCTTCCTGTTTTGGGTCTCATTCTCTCAATCCAAATTCCTAATTAATTAACTTTTCTCTTCCTCAACTCAAAGTCATATACCCACTACCATGTCATTGCCAATATGGAGAATATACTTGGCCACCCATTAATATATTTCATTTTCATAAGCTAGATTATAAAGATTTTTCTGGATTCCTGAAATTAATTAAGCATGCATTTATAAGATAAGATAACCTTATTATCCCAATAACTGAATTTAATTTAATATAAGCACCATCCAAAAAGAACGTTGTAGCTGTACTAGCAAGCATAGAGTTGAGGTACATTTCATTAACTTTCATGGAGCCCATATCTGTGTGTTATGGATGGAAGTCACGTCCACACCACAAAAATCAGAATCTCAAGGTAGCTAGCACTGGAAAACAAAACATAAGTGTCGGATTCAGCAAAAAAATAAACAACAAAACAAAACAAAAGTGTCGGCAGAAGGGTTACAACCCGCTACGGACTAGGGTTTCAATACTTTACATTTCATTGTTCTTTAAGTTCTTTGTCTTCACATAAAACCCCTGTATCTATGTTGTTTTTCTATAAAACATGGGGTGGTGATCACTGATCAGAACACTTATTAGTTTCATACGTAAGTGAGAGAGTCAGAAAGCTGTAGATTACTATATTATATTGAAAGTTTGGAATTACTTTCTGTACGGTCAGGATTCACCTTTTGCTGGGCCTCAGGTGTGGCCTTCCGTCATGCAGCCCATAATCCTTGTCAATTTACTCAAATGTGGGCCGTCTGTACGGCCAAGGCACAATCCTTATTGGGCCCCGTATATAACCTTTCGCTGCGCGGCCCATAAGCCCGATCAGTCTGCCTTAATCCGGACATGGCCGGACATTATTAGAAGCCCAAAGATGGGTTTCCCGTTACCCACAGACTCATACACTCCCGCATGGCCAGCTGTTAGGACTATCCCTACTTCAGTGGTAAACATTCCTAAGGGCATTTGTTCACGGGGGGGCAGGGTGTCCAACGTGGCCGGCAAACCACTCGGGAAGTCATTGCCGGATACATCATAGCAATGATGAGCAAGTTCCAATGCCACTCTTGCCATGCAACAACCAAACTCCCACTTATCAACGAAAGCATTGGACCCTCTTTTCCATTATCTGCCTGAGTAATTATAATCCCCCCCCCCCCACTAAATGGAGGTTATAAATAAGAGAAGACTACACAAAGGAAGGGGATTGGAAAGTGGGAAGAGAAGAGAGAGCAAGGAGAGTGTGCAAGTCGAGGAGTAAGAAATTGATTGTTGGGTCTCAGTTCAATGATCTCACCATTGTAGGACATTCTTAACCCACACCACAAATTAGTTGTGAACCCAAAAAGGAGCCCAGCCCAATAAGCTCTTTTTGGCCCGCACAATTGGCGCCGTCTGTGGGGAATCCTACTAAGCTGTAGCTCAGCTGTGGCCCAGATCCGGTAAGATGTCTGAGAGGCGATCGGGTAGTTATGCCGAGAATGATTCCGTGGGGTCTTCACAAGGATCCACCTGGCGAGAGCGAAGGCACAAGAGGCGCGAAGACAGACACCGTGGGCAAGACGAAGAGCAGTCCGGTCGAAGCGAAGGGACGCTCAGAACCCAACGAACAGTGTCCGGCACAACGGAAAATAAACGGCCTGACCAGAGGGATGAAGAGCTTGAGCGGCTGCGTAGGCTCGTGAGAGATCTGGAGTTAGATGCAGAACGACGACGTGGAGAAAATTTTGAACGACGTGGAAGAAGGCCCAATGGAGGGAGGAACCGACGTAGGGAGAGGTCCGAGGATTCTGGCCATTCTCGGCCACATGATCGATCACGATCACGGGAGACTCAGTGATACCGGGACCGCTCCCGTTCACGCGAGTATGCAGACCGCGGTTCAGATTCCCCGGAAGAACGGTACCCGCTGAATGCAGCAATGGACGCCATGAGCCGAGCACTGCGAAAAGCTGCACGGTCTCCGTTTTCGAATGACATTGAGCAGGCCCCTATGCCCAGCAGATTTACTCGGCCACCGTTCAACTCTTACGACGGAAAAGCAGACCCGGTGGAGCATGTTAGTCATTACATTCATATGATGTCCTTGCACAAACACGACGATGCGCTGATGTGCAGGGTTTTCCCTTCCAGTCTCGGTTCCACAGCACTGAGATGGTTTAATGGGTTGCCAAAGGGTTCTATTCGCAGTTTCGCGGAACTGATTCAAGAGTTTGGAGCCCGGTTCGTGACCTGCAGCCGGGTTCCGCAGCCGGTAGACGCGCTACTATCTATAAAGATGAGGGTTGGAGAGACGCTGCGCGATTATGCGAACCGTTATTGGGAGCTCTATAACGAGATTGGTGGAGGCAATGAGAAGATAGCAGCGAGCACCTTTAGGATAGGGTTACCCGAGGACTCCGAGCTACGAGAATCTCTGACTAGGAAACCACCTGAGGGTATGAGGCAACTAATGAGGCGCATTGAGGAATACAAGCACCTAGAGGATGATCGAATGCAAAGTAAAGGTAAAGCCGTGCAAATTAATCGTCCACGGCAAAATGAGTTTCAATCAAGGCCACGAAAGGGGTTCACCATTCAAGAGCCAAGATTACAGTAAGAAGAAGTGAACGTAATGTTCAAAGAACCAGTGCATAGAATCATCGACCGAATAAAAAACGAGCCATACTTTAGGTGGCCGAATAAAATGGCGGGAGACCCGTCTCGAAGGAATCAAAATTTGTACTGTACGTACCACAAGGATAAGGGGCACACCACCGAGAATTGCCGAGTATTGAGAGATCACTTAGCCCAACTGTTGAAGGCAGGGCATTTGAAGGAGTTCGTTGTTGACGCAAGTAACGCTGAACCTGAACGGGGCGCAAGAGCAGACAGGAACCCCCGCCCACCCCCCATTGGAATAATCGAAGTAATTCACGCCGCACCTAGGCACATCGGAAGGGTTGGAGGAAATGAAGTGTTAATGGCATCCCCGGCCAAGGTCCGCTTGGGGGAGAATCCAACTGCAAAAAGGGTGAAAACCGTCCGGGAGCCAATTTCTTTCTATGACGAGGATTTAATAGGGACAATCCAACCGCATGATGATGCATTGGTGGTGACGGCCCAGATTGGCGGTTTTCTAGTAAAAAGAATATTGGTGGACCAAGGGAGTGGTGCCGAGGTTATGTACCCTGACCTATTCAGGGGACTCGGCTTGAAGGTTGATGATCTCACGAAATACGACACGCCCCTGGTCGATTTCGACGGCCGGGTAGTGGTCCCTGAAGGGCAAATATCTCTCCCCGTAGTATTGGAAGGTAAAGAAGTCTCAGTATCGTTTATAGTGGTTGCCTCATTTTCTCCGTACGTCGCAATTCTCGAGAGACCGTGGATTCATTCGATAGGGGCAGTGCCGTCTACGCTACATGTAAAAATTAAGTTCCAGACCGAACACGGCATCGCAGTGGTAAAGGGTAGCCAACACACAGCTAGAAAATGTCTTATTTCGGCAGTCAGCCAGGAGAATCAGGATGTTGAAAGGAGAAACCAAACCGAAGGAGTCCCTTCATAGCAATTACAGCAGCCCTCCGGGGAGACGGGAACTAACCAGACAGAGGTACTGATAAAGGTCAAACTTTTACCGGATGAGTGCAGGTATTTCCAAATAGGAGCAAGTATGAACGATGAGGATAAGGTGGGGATATTATTGCTCCTTGTGCAGAATGTGGATGTATTCGCCTGGAGCCTATATGAAGTGCCCGGAGTGGATTCTGACTTCATAGTTCACCGACTCAATATTGACCCAACCATAATCCCAAAAAGGCAACGGCCGACGAGGTCCGCCCGGGAGCATGTTGAAGCTGTAAAGATGGAGGTAAAGAAGCTAAAAGAAGCGGGGGCTATAAAGGAGATTTTCTATCCGGACTGGTTGGCAAACACGGTGGTAGTGAAGAAAAAGAACGGCAAGTGGAGGGTCTGTGTAGATTTCACGGACCTGAACCGGGCATGCCCAAGGGATCCGTTCCCAATGCCAAAAATCGATCAGTTGGTAGATGCCACATGCGGGCACCCGAGAATGAGCTTTCTGGACGCTTTCCAGGGTTACCACCAAATAGCCCTAGCAGCCGAAGATCAGGAGAAGACGACATTTATTTCACCTGAAGCCAACTATCATTACACAGTGATGCCCTTCGGTTTAAAAAATGCCGGGGCCACTTACCAGCGAATGATGACGAGAATGTTCCGGGACAAGATCGGACACACGGTGGAGGTATATATAGACGATATGGTCGTCAAAAGCAAACTGGAATTCGGGCATAGCAAGGATCTGAAGGGGGTGTTTGAAGTTCTTCGGCAATATCGGTTGCGCCTTAATGCAGAGAAATGTGTGTTCGGAGTTGGAGCTGGAAAATTCTTGGGGTATCTGGTCAGCACCAAAGGAATAGAGGTCAACCCCGATCAGATTGATGCCGTCAAAAATTTGAAGCCACCGGGGAATCCAAAAGAAGTACAGGTATTAACCGGGATGCTAGCAGCCCTCAACCGATTTATCTCCAAATTTGCCAACCGCTGCCGTCCTTTTTACCAACTTCTGAAGAAATGGAAGGGGTTCGAATGGGATAAAAAATGTGAAGAGGCGTTCCAGGATCTGAAGATGTATTTGGCCTAGGCCCCTATGTTGACCGCCCTTATGCCCGGGGAGGACTTTCTTATGTACCTCTCGGTATCTGAACACGCAGCTAGCGCTGTGCTTCTAACAGACCGGGACACACAACGACCCGTGTATTACATCAGCAAGACCTTGGTTGATGCGGAAGTCAGGTATCTGCCCTTAGAAAAATTAGTGCTGGCCATTGTACACGCTACTAGAAAGTTGTCTCACTACTTTCAAGCTCATACCGTATACGTGTTGACCGAGTACCCTTTACAATCCTTGCTGAGGAGATCGAATTTCACGGGCCGGATAGCTAAATGGGGTACCCGGCTAGGTGCCTTTGACATAAGGTACAGGCCGAGAAGTTCAATCAAGGGTCAAGTGTTGGCCGACTTTGTAGCTGAGTTTTCCCCTAAGAAGCAAGGCGAGGTTGTTTGTTGTGTGGCATCTCCTCCATGGAAGGTCTATGTGGACGGCGCTTCTAGTGCAACGGGGGCCGGAGCAGGGATAATCATAATCACGCCGGAGGGGATTTGGTTAGAACACTCTTTCAGATTGGGATTTGGCGCCTCCAACAACGTGGCCGAATACGAATCTCTGCTTGCCGGCTTGAAAACCGTGTATGGGTTGGGAGCACGGGATGTTGAAGTTTACTCGGACTCACGGCTGGTGGTAAACCAGGTGAACGGCAGCTTTGAAGCAAAGGACCCCAGAATGAGGAAATATTTACAGCTGGTGAAAAAGATTATGGTCGGGTTTCGAAGAGTAAAATTGGAGCAAGTTCCTCGAGGGCAAAACAGGCACGCCGACGCACTAGCCACACTCGCCTCGGCATTAACGGAGAACGTACCGCGGATGATTAAAGTAGAATTCATACAGGAGCCCAGCATCCTAGAAGTCGAAGATACCAAGAGCCCTGCAATAGACGTTGCTACTGTTTCTGATACAGGCCCTTGTTGGATGGATCCAATTATTCAATTCCTAGCCAATGACCAAGTCCCGGAAGATGAGAAGGAAGCCATTAAGGTCCGCCGAACTGCAGCCAGGTATTGGTTATCGTCGGACCTCAGATTATACCGAAGATCCTTCGGAGGTCCCTACCTTTTATGCTTACACCCCAGCAAAGTAAACGAGCTTTTGGCCGAGTTGCATGATGGGGTGTGCGGCAGTCACGTGGGTGGATGTTCACTGGCGCACCGGGCAATCACTCAGGGGTTTTGGTGGCCGCAAATGCAGAAAGATGCTTCCGATTACGTCCGAAGGTGTGAGAAGTGCCAAAAACACGCTCCCTTAATCCATCAACCAGCGGTGCCTCTGAACCCAGTTAGCAGCCCTTGGCCTTTTGCTCAGTGGGGGCTGGACATCCTCGGTCCGTTCCCCCGGGCAACGGGCAACCGGAGATTCGTCCTAGTAGCAGTGGACTACTTTACCAAATGGACGGAGGCCGAAGCCTTGGCAAATATTCGAGATGTGGACGTCAAGAAATTCATGTGGAAGAACATAGTGACAAGGTTTGGGGTGCCGCATTGTATTGTGTCCGACAATGGGTTGCAGTTCGATAGCCGAGCATTCCGTGAATTCTGCAGTAATTTAGGCATCAAAAACAGATACTCGACGCCCGCTTACCCACAAAGTAACGGCCAAGCTGAGGCTGTTAACAAAACGATTGTGAATGGACTAAGGAAAAGGTTGGACGGAGCGAAAGGTCGGTGGGCGGAAGAGCTACCCAGTGTGCTATGGGCATACCGGACAACGCCCAGAAGATCTACGGGGGAAACGCCCTTTTCCTTGGCCTATGGGGCAGAGGCAGTAATACCAGCAGAGGTACACCTGTGCAGCGCACGTGTTGCGGGATTTGAGTCCGAAAAGAACGGTGAAATGTTAGCACAGCACTTAGACCTACTTGACGAGTACAGAGACGCCGCTCTGATACAGCTAGCCGAATATCAGCAAAAGATGGCTCGTCGCTACAATCAGGGAGTAAGGGCAAGGGGATTCGGCGCCGGGGATCTAGTTCTTCGGAGGGTCGTTGGGAACATGCGTGACACAAACGCCGGCAAGCTAGCTACAGCTTGGGAGGGGCCGTACAGAGTCACCGCACTTGCCGGGGAGGGGGCTTACTATTTGGAAAGTTTAGATGAAAAACCTCTTCCTCGGCCATGGAACGTTCATAACTTGAAGAAATTTTATTACTGAAAATTTCTGTACAAAAGTATGAATCCGTTTGCTGTCCTGTGTTTGTTTTTCCTCCTGCGATCAAATTTATCCATAATCGGTGCGGTGTGGTTTACTGGTATTGCATCTGTACATAAGGACAGAAGCCTGTCCCCGGTTCGATCACATTCACCGGACAGGTGGAAACCTAAAAGTGAGACTTCTAAGGACAGAAGCCTGTCCCCGGTTTGATCACATTCACCGAACAGGTGGAAACCTAAAAGTAAAACTTCTAAGGACAGAAGCCTGTCCCCGGTTTGATCACATTCACCGAACAGGTGGAAACCTAAAAGTAAAACTTCTAAGGACAGAAGCCTGTCCCCGGTTCGATCACATTCACCGGACAGGTGGAAACCTAAAAGCAAGACTTCTAAGGACAGAAGCCTGTCCCCGGTTCGATCACATTCACCGGACAGGTGGAAACCTAAAAGTAAAATTTCTAAGGACAAGAACCTGTCCTCGGTTCGATCATATTCACCGAGCAGATGGAAACCTAAAAAGTAAAATGTCTGAAAGCTGAATCCCGTCACAGGATTGGTTCAAACTACCGAGCATTTGATAATCGAACTCGTAAATATAAAAACATGCCCCTGGATGACTCACACCGATCAGTTTTGCGAAACACTCGGTTTAATTTGCATAACATTCATAATAAAGCATTTTAAATGGGCAAGGTAATTAAATTGAAATATTCGGAAGTATGAGATGAGCCAAAAACATGCATTAGAAAGAGATTCGACATTTCAATGACTAAAAGCAAACCAAAATAAGTCACGGCATAAAGCAAAGGAAAGACAAAATTATGTTCGAACGCCACAGCCCGGCGAATAGGCCTAATAAAAACAAAAATGCGAAGAAGTAAAAAAAAAACACAAGTAAAACACCAGAGGATAAAATTAAGCAGCCGGATTTGTCTGAAATAGTGGGGTGAAGTCAGCAGAGGATTGGTCCGGGCCCTCCTGACCGGGCTGCTGACTTGTCTCCTCACGTCCAGAAGCATTAAGGTTACTGGTAACCTCCAGGTCAAGGTCCTCGACGAGAGTATCAATGGCACGTACCAGTTCCCTCATACTCGAGATGTCCTCTTCATCAGCAGCGCCGGCCTGACTCTGGACCGGATTGGAAGGAGTAGGCCCAGGAATGTTTTCCGGGTTCCAGAGCGGGGAGTCCTCGGGCACGCCCGCT
Organism: Lithocarpus polystachyus; assembly: GCA_033629205.1. NCBI lineage: Eukaryota > Viridiplantae > Streptophyta > Magnoliopsida > Fagales > Fagaceae > Lithocarpus > Lithocarpus polystachyus. The sequence goes on from CM066166.1 coordinate 81,749,211, forward strand.
GCCCGGATGGCAGCCATCCAACCTTCATCATAGCCGTGGGCTCTTGCTTGCAAAACGACGGGCTCTACAGAATTCTCCGCATCTGCGAAGTCCTCGTTGTACCATTTCTCTTCATAGGCTTCAAGTGTAGCCCTTAGATCGGCTATTTCTTCAGCATGGGCAGTGACTACACTTTCAGCTTGGGCCAGCTTCAACTCTACCTCGCTATGCATCACCTCCAGCTCGGTCGCCCTCCTCTCAGCCTGCTCTCTAGCCTTCTCCGCAAAGCGCGCCCTTTTTTCAGCACTTTCGGCCACGGCGGCTTTTTCCCAGGCTGTATCCGCTACCGCATCCCGAAGTGCCTTCTCCCTTTCTGCGTCCTCGGCGAGCTCGTTGTACCATTTCTCTTCATAGGCTTCAAGTGTAGCCCTTAGATCGGCTATTTCTTCAGCATGGGCAGTGACTACACTTTTAGCTTGGGCCAGCTTCAACTCTACCTCGCTATGCATCACCTCCAGCTCGGTCGCCCTCCTCTCGGCCTGCTCTCTAGCCTTCTCCGCAAAGCGCGCCCTTTTTTCAGCACTTTCGGCCGCGGCAGCTTTTTCCCAGGCTGTATCCGCTACCGCATCCCGAAGTGCCTTCTCCCTTTCTGCGTCCTCGGCGAGCTCGGACATTCTTTCCCCAAGCATATAAGCAATCTGTGCAGCCTACAACGCAAAATTAATAAACTTAATATGATTTGAAGTCAAGAGATTACACATATTGCAAATTTACTCTGAACATAAACTAGAAAGTTTACCGCTATTATGTGCCATTGAAGCCGCCTTGCAATCGAGTCCTCGGTACCATCTCGGGGCTGGGAGGGATAGATAAACCGACCCCGAAGCTCCCTTGTAAAGTGAGGATTGTTTCTTGTGGCTAGGAGGGATAGATAAACCTTTGCCCTGATGATCTGATCTTTGAGTTGCCGCACTCGAGCATCTGGCATAGCTGTTGGGTCATTCTGTATGCTAGTGTCAGGTTTTATGCGTTCCTTTTTAACCTCACTTGGAGTTTGAGTGGTTTGTTGCTCATGCTTAGTGGATTGTTGCTGATACTTTATTTCCTGGAGGAAAAATGGAAAATAATTATAAATAAAAAAAAAAGATTAAAATGCACGATAAATATTCCAATTTTCCACATGGTAGATAGGGGAAAAAGGGGATAATAAGGGCCGGAGTTTGGCATGGAGGAGGTTATTCAAGATAATATTCATGAATCAGAGTTAAGAAGTTTGCAAAGAAAGCATATTTCATCAAATGATTAGGATAAAATAATTTAATAACAATAGGCAACAATGATAATGATCAAAATAAATATCAAACGTAATAGTTTAACCCCTATTTCAAGGAGATATGATACAACATGTTAAAAAAAATTCAAATACTAAGTCATAAACATTCAAGCTAGGAATGAGGAGCATCCAAGCAATACACAAGATAGTCAGAATGACTTCTTTTTTTTTTTTTTTTTTTTGGTGAGTTGACTACTAGGACATATCATTTCCAACATCCGAATGACAAGTCTCACAGTAGATTCTACTACAATATGTTAGATGATGAAACCCACTAACAAACATCAAGTCAACAAAAGAGCACCCTAAGCATGATGAGGCGTTTGTAATGTATACAATTCTATTTCTAACATAAAACAGAGCTATCAAAAGGCTTTTTTAAATAGGAGGAGCAGCAACCAGTACAAATTTGACAAAAAAAAAAAAAAAAAAAGCAAGTTAAAGGGAGAAAAATATATATCATATACCATATTTTGAGTATCTTGAGAGGCATTATCTGATGACTGGTCAGCCTGGTCATCTGCATCAATTGTATATTCCCCAACGTCTTCGTGAGTGGTTGTGTCAGTATCATGCTCATTTGAGTCATTTGCTTCCTCGAGTGAATCTATGACCTCCCTGATGAGGTTAGTTCTTTGATCTTGTTCCTCCTCATCCGTCGTAGATAATACTCTGGTTGACCTTGATTCTACTAAATGCATATATAAATGATATAAATCCCAAGCAAAAAATTATAAAGACGAGAACAATTGTGCAATTGTGCAAATATTAGTTTTAGTAATTACAAAACAAAACAGAAATTACAACCAGAAAATTGACTTTTTAAGGAGTACCTTGACCTGAAACTGCAATGTGGGTGTCCTGTAGGTCTAAATCATCTGAATTTGGAAGAGATTTGGTTGAGGTATCTGAATAAACAATTCTAATCGGTTCTTTAATGGTGGTTGCCGATTCCTACACAGCAAAAATCAAATAATTTGAAGAGTAAAGATCTGAAATTTACTACTCCAACTTAACTAATATGGATTCATCATCAAAGAGAACCCAAAAAAAGGAACAAGGGTTACCTGGGGCAGCACATTTAGACGCTCGTTATGGCCATTCAAAGCATGTGTAGTTAACCATAGATTTAGATTTGGTTAATGAAAAATTAAAATACAAGATATACCCAAAACAGAAAAGCCCTTGTTTTCAAATAAAAGAAAAGTATTTACTACTTACAACAGTTGTAACATCTTCAACAAATTCGTCTCTAGCTGCGTAAATTGCAAACCAAAGCAAAGAATGTTCAAATCACCAAAACAGAGAAAACCCAGAAAGAGAAAACTTGAAACAAATCTTAAAAAAAAAAAAAAAAAAACTTACAAGAAGAAGAGGTCTTGAAAGTGCCGAGGCGGTCGGTGTACAGAACAATCGGAGCAACCACCGTCACAAACAGCAAAACCAACACCAAATTCCTCACCACCATATCTTTCTCTCTCTCTCTCTCTCTTTCTCTCTTATCTCTTTTACAAAATCTAATGTTGTTATTGTATAAAGAAGAAGAAAGAAAGAAAAATTGAAAACCACTTTATTAACTTTATTCTTTGGATACTTTTTTGACAAAAATTTAAGACCGTTGCTTTACCCTTTTATCCATTGAACACAGAATAAAACAGACAGATTTGCTGTAGAAGGAAGAAGAAGAAGAAAAAAAAAAAAAGTGTGTTGCTCGCTCACACGAGACAATTATGTGATTCTTAGAGCTTTAGAAAAACGAAGAGGCAGAGAGAGAAGAAGAAGAAGAAGAAGAAGAAGAAAGACTACAAATCAGAAAGACAACCTCGGACTCGCTCTCTAACAATGTTAATTTTCTACCTAAGACAACTCCTTGCCAGGGACGGACCCAGGATTTCAAGTTGGGGGGGGCCGGAGATACGAAAAAAAAATTTCAAATACGCATCCATATAGTATTAATAAACTATCAACCAAAACAAATACCCAAAAATTATTATTTCTTAATATATTAAGATATAATCATCTACCAAAAAAAAAAAAAAAGATAAAAAACACTATTGTTTCTTAATACAATCATCTATGAAAAGGGAACTCAACGCTCTTTCAAATTTTCAAAATCATCTACGATTAAATCCAAACTAAATGTCGAAGTTATATCCTTTTTAATGTATAACATCAAAAAGTCCGTCAAAAAATCATTTTCCATTTTGTTTCGAAGGTTAGTTTTGACTAATGTTATGAATACCGTTTCGGTACTCATTTCAGTTTGTCTATTAGAATAGAATATTTCGGTATTGGATTGGTACCGGGTTGTTTCGGCATATTATTTCGAAATTACCTTTTTTATACTCTTTTTTATTTATAATTTTATATACTTATATTTTCTTATATATTATTAGTCAAAATCCATATAATTTATTGAGCCTTAAAACTATAAGTCCATATTTCATTTAATATATCAATTTCAAGTCTAAAACTCTACCTAATAATTATAATTATACTATTGATTCTAAAAAAAAACAAAAAAATAAACAAATACTATTAAAATATTATAAAAAAATTACTATTAAAAAAACCGAAATATAAAAGCTGAAGTTAAATATTAAAATAATTTTATTATTTATATATTACGTGTGGACCCATAAAACAAAGCCTAAAAGCTTTTGTTAAGTCTCTTTGCATTTCCAACACCTAGTCCTAGAGTCTCTATCACTTCTGTCCAAAAAAAAAAAACACCTAGTCACGTGCTAGGTTCACAAAACAAGAAAGAAAACACAAAACAAGGCAATGAAAATTCAAAACAAAATTGAAGAAGGACAAGCGGATGAAAAGAAAGAAGAGGAAGAAGAAAAAGACGAAAGAAGAAAAAGAAGATGAAGCAGCAATAACAGTAGCAGCTAAGAATTCAAGAGGGGGGCCGGCTAGGCTAAGAATTCACGAGGGGGGCTAAGCTAAAATCTAAGGGGGGCCAAGCTTATAATTTTTTTTTTTTTGGGAAAAAATTAAGCTGATAAATTTTTTTCTTTTGGGCCCGGGCCCCCTTAGGCCCCTGCCTGGGTCCGTCCCTGCTCCTTGCTAATGCTAATCACGGTACTAACAAGAGAGAAAACAAGAAGTGACCAAAATACTTACAACACAAAAACTAGAGATATGGGAGAGCTGGGCTTTGATAATAACAACAGGATAATGATGATTAAGAAAGAGAGAGAGAGAGAGAGAGAGAGAGGTAATAAATAACCCAGAAAAGGATAGGTTAAAAGAATTGTATTGTGTGTGCGCGCGCGCGCGCGTGATTTTTTTTTTTTTTTGGGTTTGGGGGGGGGGGAAGACAGAGAGAATTAGAGAAAGAAGTGGCGTGATTAATTATGGTATAATCAATAAATGAAACGGTTTCAAAAATAAATAAATAAATGGGTAATTACACATAACCTACCTGTGGTTTGGGCTAAAATCATTTTGCCTACCCGTGGTTCAAAAAGTGTCACTTTGCCCACCTGAGGAATGTTTCCGTCAATCTCCGTAACCCACCTCAGTCCCAGCCGTTACAAAAACACCCCTTAACCCCAAAACACAACATAACGCGAATCAAAACACCCAAAACTCAGAAACCGTTCGAGAGAGAGACCTGTGGTGATCCTCAAGAGCTGTACGTGTTCTTCGTGGTTTGGAGTGTCTAGAGGGAGAGAAAGCACAAGTTTCGCAGCATCGAAGCTAGGGGAAGGTACGTGTGACTGCTGTTGATCTGCAATTGGGTTCTTCATGGCATTTTTTACCTCGACCCTTTAGGGTTTGTAAATTTTTCTCAAAATTGGTGTATGTTAAATGTGTATTTTGCTATTTATATGTAGAATCGCTTAGGATGTAGGTAATTTACTGCTATGGTTGTTTATATAATGGTTAATTGTCAGTGATTGCACTTGTTTGTGAACTGTGGGTAGTGGGTAGTATGGTCCCTATCAATTTGTTGGGAATCTGGTTTTGCATGTGCTATTTGTGGTCCTTTGGCCGTGTGTTGTCTATTTTGGCTTGTTGTCGTTTTCAGCATGTCAGTATGGAAACAAACTACTTATTTTAAACAAACTACTTATTTTAATTGCAGATGGTTGACTTCACATTTGACATTGAAATTCATGTTGGGGGATGTTTTGTGGAGGACCCAACCCTTAAATATGTGGGTGGGTCTGTACATACATTGACAGAGATTGACCCTGATAAGTTGAGTTTTTTTGAAATTCGGGATTTATGCCATCTTAGTTGGTGCTCCTAAAGAACACAGTAGATATAGGTATTTACTTCCTCAAGGTAATGTAGAGGATGATATAAGGGACATAGAAACAGATGTAGATGTGGTGAACATGACTACCCTTCATAGGGCATGGCCAGCTGACAAAATTATAATCTATACTGACATAGATGTGGAGCCACTGGCAGTTGAGCATCCTGATGGAGGGGGAGTGGCAGATGATGGTGTAGGTGGTGATGCAGGTGGTGATGTAGGTGGTATAGGTGGTGATGCAGGTGGTATAGGTGGTGATGGAGGGAGGGATGAAATAGATGTGGAGAGTGATTATGATGAAGAAGAAGAAGATGATGAGGATGCTGAGGTTGGTGCAAGGGTTGAAGAACAAAATGTTGATGATGATGATGATGATGATGATGATGATTGGCTATATGAAGGCCTAGAATCAGATGACTTTGGTGATGACATATTTGCTGCTCCAAACTCAGCTCCACAAGATTCTGCTCCAAAATCAAGTGATGCACCCAATACAGCCCCAAATTCAAGTGATGCTCCCAATACAGCCCCAGAATCAAGCAATGCACCCCATGCAGACCCTGAGTGGGCTGAGCCAGCTCTTGAGGATGACCTGGTAAGCATGAATGGGTCTGATGATGAGCAGGTACCTGAGCAGCCAGAGTTTAATGCTAGGAGTGACATGAGAAATGTTGTACTGAAGAAGGAGATGAAGTTTCCTAATGCAAAGGTGTTCAGAGCTGCTTTGAGGGAGTATGCAATTAAAAAACCGATTGACATCAAGTTCAAGCTCAATGAGAGGACCAAGATATCTGTTCACTGTAAGAATGAGTGTGGGTAGAGATGTTATGCATCTCAAATAAGTGGAGAGCTAACATTTCAGATTAAGACCTTGACTGCTGACTGTACTTGCCCCAAGTCTTTTAAAAATAGCCAAGCAACATCAGCTTATGTTGCTAACAGGTTCATTGAGGATTTTGGCAAAAATCCAAATTGGGAGGTGACTGGGGTACACAACCATATGATGCAAAATTTATCTGTTGACCTAAGTTTAAACCAAGTGTATAGGTCAAAGAGAAAGGCAAAGGATTTGATCAATGGAGATGAGCAACTGCAGTATGGTGTCCTTAGGGACTATGCACAAATGATAAACACTGTAGACAAGGGGAGTAGGGTTATACTACAGACAGAAATGGCTGATGAGACTTCCCAGCCAAAATTTAAGAGGATGTATGTTAGGTTCAATGCTCAGAAGGTAGGATTTTTAGGTGGATGCAGGCCATTTATAGGTTTGGATGGTTGTCACATAAAGCACAGATTTGGAGGGCAAATTTTATCTGCGATTGCCCTGGATGCAAATGACAACATTTTTCCAGTAGCCATGGCTGTGGTGGAACAAGAAAACAAGGAGTCTTGGACATGGTTTTTGGAAATTTTTACTGATGATATAGGGAGGCCAGAGGAGCTTCAATTGGTCTTCATTTCTGATAGGCAAAAGGTATGCAAGTTTTTTTCAGTTACACTTGAACTAACATGTTTTGTTTGTTTGCTGAACTAACATGTTTTGTTTGTTTGTTTGTTTGGTTATTTGCAGGGGCTTATACCTGCAATAGAGACACTATTCCCTACTGTAAAGCATAGATACTGTGTGAAACACATCTACAACAATTTCAAAGTAGATCACAAGGGATTGGAGCTGAAGGATGCACTGTGGAGGTGTGCTGCTGCCACAACAGTGAGGGAGTTTGAGAGGTGCATGCAGTACATAAAGGATTTGGATGAAAAGGCACATGAGTATCTTGCAAACATTGCACCTGAAAAGTGGTCAAGGTCACACTTCACTCCTAGGGCCTTAACAGATTATTTGGTGAATAACTTGAGTGAGTCTTTTAACTCAATGATATTGAAGTCTAGGGACAAGCCTATCTTGGCAATGTTGGAGTGGATTAGGGTTAGACTTATGACTAGGCTGTACACAAAGAGGGAAGGGATGTAGAGGTATGCTGGAAAGTTGTGTCCAAGCATACAAGCTAAGTTGGAGAAATTGAAGGTTGAAAGCAAGCCATTTAGTGCTACCCCAGCTGGCAGTTTCCTTTATGAGGTAGCTAGTCAATATGAGAGGCATGTAGTTGATCTTGTGAAGAAGACATGCAGCTGTAGGTATTGGGATTTAAATGGCATTCCATGCAAACATGCCATAACAGCCATTTATACAAACCTTGAGACACCAGAAACCTATACCCACCCATGCTACCACAAAGAAGCTTACATGGAGATATACAAGGAGTTACTTCCTCCCATGCCTGGGCAGTCAGAATGGGCTGAGACTGGACAGCCTGTTCCCGTAGCACCTCACATATACAAACCACCAGGCAGGCCACCCAAGCAAAGAAAGAAGGCTGTTGATGAGCCTAGGAACCCTTACAAAGCAAGTAGGATGAACAGACCTGTAAGGTGTGGGAAATGCAAAAAGGAAGGGCATAACTCAAGAGGGTGCAAGGCTGGCATCACTGGGGAAACACCATGGCAGAGGAGACAGAGGCTTGAAAGAGAAAAAGCTGTAAGTAATTTTGATTTAAATGGCAAACCAAAAAAACTTGTTTTTAAACTTACAAAGGTATTACTGTACTGTACTGAAACTGGGTTTTGTTGTAGGCAAGGGGAGGGGTGCCTGCACCTAGAACCAGATCTGGATCTGCACCTCAGGATGCACCCCAGCCACCATCCCAGCAGCCTGCCCAGCCTTACAACATGAGGTCTGCCACTCAGCCTTCATCCTCACAGTAAGGAAATCAAGCTTCACAGCAAGGAAATCAAGCTTCATAGCAAGGAAATCAAGCTAGGCCATCTCACACGAGAGCAGGATGGTTCTCTTCCTCACAGCCAGAGCTTCACACACCTAGAGAGACCTGGGATACCCTACCAAGTTCTTCACAGGTAACTTAGTTGAGTTACCTCTTTCCTAAATGGTTGTGTAAACTGGGATATTTTTTAACAAGTGGATCTATTCTTTATTTTGTAGCCTTCACCTGCATATAGGAGCACTGGTGGTGTGAGGAGCAGAGGACAGCTTGCTGCACAAAGGCCACCAAAAATGACTTTAATGGGTGGAAAGAGTAAAGGCAAGAAATGAAGCAAGTGGGTACGCATGCCAGCATTGGGAGTAAAGCTAGTGGGAACATGTGGGCCTACAGCTAGTGTTTTTTGTGAAGACTGGCTTTTTGTAATTATCAATTAGTTTGTATATACTGACCTTGGAATGTGAAGACGCTTTTTGTCATGACTGGGTTTTTATATGTATATGTAGCTGGTGGTGGAATGTGCTTTTTTGTAATTACTAGAAGTTACAATACAATACAATACACTCCAGGTTGTTATTATACACTCAAGTTTGTATTTATTCAACCTTAGTTTGTATGGAATATTCTTTGTCCAAAACAGTTTATATGGAAGTTTTATTATTGCTACCTCAGATTGTGTTCAAGTAGATATTTTCAATACAGTGTATGGAACATAATTTGTCCAAACTAGATTTATATGGAAGTTTTATTATTGCTGCTACAGATTGTGTCCAAGTAGATATTGCTGCTACAGTTTTATTATTGCTGTTATTGTGAAATGGTTGTTATGGTATGTGCAGGTAACTATATGGAACATTATTTGTCCAAACCAGATTATATGGAAGTTTATTTCTTGCTAATACAGATTGTGTCCAAGTAGATTTTTTCAATACAGAGTGTATGAATGTTATTTTGGAATGGTTGTTATGGTATGCGCAAGTCATTGATAATTGACCAATTCTTCTTTCATTATATGCCCAGAGACTAATGGCATGACCAATACATTTTTCATTGAATGGTTGTTATGAAAATTCATTAACTCAATAATTGACCAATTTTTTGTTCATTGACGCATCAAAACATTACATCAGTGGGCTAGTGCTATTACAATGAAAATTCATTAACACCATTGCCATAACTATCTCTACTAACCAATTAACTATTTCAGGGCAACAACCTAGGTCTCTTCACTCTAGAGAACTCAATTGAGCCAATACACAACAACAACATAACAAAAAAAAAAAAAAAGATCCATGACAAAATGCATGCAAACTTCCACATTCTCTGTTTCTCTTCAGCAAACATGGCCTTTTCCTTAGCTTTTGCATAGGCAGCTCGAGCCTTTCTCTCCCTCTCCTTGGCTTTGGCTTCCTCTTCAAGAGCCTTTTCTGCCATTTGCCTAGCTTCTTCTGCCGTTTCCAGAGCTGTCCTTTCCCTCTCATTGGCAAGTTGGAGAGCACTCTGAAGCCTAGACATCCTCTCCAGAGCCAAAGGTGCAGTTTCATTCCCACGAGGACAGGTTGGGTTATCAAGCCAAACAAAGAAAGGACACTTAGGACCAACCTTATAACGACTACAACCCAAGAACCTCCTCCCAAAATTGTACAAACTCAAACTTGTTCTCAAAACACAAGTCTGCCCATTGCACATATGCCCACATGAACCCGAGAAATTACCACTTGAGGAAGACATATCAACAAAACAGAAAGCCTGGGAAGCCCAAATTTAGAGTTTCACACAATCAATTGGCACTTGAACAAAATCTGAAACCCTAAATCGAGAACAGACACAAATACCTTGATTTTTTTTACCGAAACTACCTCCGAAACTTCCTCCCCTAGCTTCGATGCTGCGAAACTTGTGCTTTCTCCCCCTCCAGACACTCCAAACCACGAAGAACACGTACAGCTCTTGAGGATCACCACAGGTCTCTCTCTCGAACGGTTTCTGAGTTTTGAGTGTTTTGATTCGCGTTATGTTGTGTTTTGGGGTTAAGGGGTGTTTTTGTAACGGCTGGGACTGAGGTGGGTTACGGAGATTGACGGAAACATTCTTCAAGTGGGCAAAGTGACACTTTTTGAACCACGAGTAGGCAAAGTGATTTTAGCCCAAACCACAGGTGGGTTATGTGTAATTACCCCATAAATAAATAAATGACATACGCGGGGTTAGCCGTGTTTCGAACGTTTCGAACTCTTCCTGAGTTTTTTTATTTTTTCTTTTTCTTTTCTTCTTGAGTTGTCTTTTTTTTTAAACAAACTCTTCTTCAGAGTTAGTTTTTTTTTTTTTTTTAATTAAACTCTTTCTAGAGTTTCTAATTTTGGAATAAAGGGTATTAATGGTTGGGAAGTATAACGTGTGACTTTGTATATAATTACTTTAAGTGTGGTTTAGTAGATGTAAGACATGTCATACTTTTTCTTTAGAAGAGTGATTTATATTTTATTATTAGCTTACTGCAATCATTTGTGTTTATACCACATTAACTAACATTATTTCACAAAATTTTAAAAATAAAAATAAAAACAACATTTTTTTCCTATAAAAAGACAACATATTTTTTTCATAAAAAATTATCAATTAAAAATATTTCACTAATTATTTAAGTTACTGATAATTTTATATAATTTAAAAGTAATTCTACAGTCACAAACAATTTTATAATATTTTTACAAAATGTTGATGTAGTCAACCTCTTATTAGTTTTCATTAAGGCTCACCATTAATATTACTTTTTCATTTACCAATAATCATTCATCACATCAGCAGTTTGTAAAAAATTTTATAAATAATTTGTATCTCTAACATTATTCATAATTTAAACAATTTATTTGCTGAGAATGAATTATTAAATATTAAGTTGTGTGTAATTAGATAAATATTAGGTACAATTTGGTAATATGCCTTTAGTTCTTCAATTTAATTCAACTATCTAATGGTGAGTTCTAATTAAATCCACTTGTTAAAATTTATTTGTAATCAAATAAGATAGTTAAATTCAGATTTTGACTATTATTTATTTATATATATTAATATCTTAATTTTATAATAATAAAAGGTTCTCATATTTATTTATAAAAATTTAAATGATGTAATTACATTAATAACGAATAATGATATGGTTGAATTTATTAAAAAATGAATTTATTTCAATTATGTAATTACATTACATTTGGATAGCATGATTTAGACATATGAAAATACGTTGTTTAGATAATTTTAAAAAAATAAAATATTTTGAATTTTAAAAATTTTAATATCAATTTATTTGAATGATATCTAAAATCTACTAATTTAAAATTCAAATATAAACCCAAATTACTTTAAAATCCATGAATACATTAACCAATACTGCTCAAACAATGTTCTTTTTTTTTTTTTTGTGGTGCAGTAATGGGTACGACGACCGATTGAATGTAGCAGTGCACACTGGACAGTGCACACCCGTGATTGACGGCTCATTTTATGATGGCGTTTTACGACTAAATCCATGCCTCCTCCTCCTTTCCCAACCCCTGCGGTTTTACTCGCCTTTTTTGAGTGCTTATTTAGGGTCCACTTGTAGTTGTACCCGACAGTGTATCACGAGCCTAGGCCCCAATTGCTCACCCAGATCTCTTTCCCATCTACTACTACTACTACTTTTCTATTAATTTACTATATTTCCAGATTCCTACATCAATGTTGACCTCCCATACACATAAAAATACCCAATAGTTTGAATCAGTTTGTCACGTCATTAGAGCTATCGTTTTATCAAAAAATATATAACCTAATTCCTGCATCAATGTTGACCTCCCATACACATAAAAATACCCACTAGTTTGAATAAATTTGTCTCCTCGTAAGGGTTATCGTAGGAGTGTCAATTCGAATTAGCGTGTCAGGTTCGTGTCGTATCGTGTCGAGGTAAGAGTATTTGACTAAATGACTCAACCCTAACCTAACCTATTTAATAATCGTGTCATAATCTTTTAACCTTAACCCGACCTGTTAATAAGGCAAGTTGACCTGACCCAACCTATTTGACACGCTTAGGTTATCGTTTTATCAAAAATATATTCCTAATTCCTAAATCGATGTTGACCTCCTATATACATAAAAGGGCGTCTAGTGCCTCTAATGTACTAAACTCGCTGCATTTATAACACATGTCCAAAAATAGACATATGTTATGATCGCAAAGAGTCCAATATCACAGGATACTGGACAGAAGCCACACCCCTCAAAAAAATACTCACTAGTTTGAATCAATTTGTGGTTCCAATAATTAACTTAACTAATAAAGTTTTTAATAGTTGATAAGAGATCTGAGATTCAATTTTCGCCTACACTAAAAACTAATTAATATTTTAAAATAATAAAAAACACAATTATCACAGATACAGACACTTGAAACTCAATAAAAAATTATAATAATAATATTTAAGAATTATCGTTTGTCCGTCCTCATTATATATATACATTGGTTATCCAAGACATGAAAACGAATCTGACCTATTATAATAATCATGTTTTTAATCAGGCTTATCTGCCTTTTATACGTCACTGACAATCACTACGTGGCAAACACCCTTCCTGTTTTGGGTCTCATTCTCTCAATCCAAAGTCCTAATTAATTAACTTTTCTCTTCCTCAACTCAAAGTCATATACCCACTACCATGTCATTGCCAATATGTAGAATATACTTGGCCACCCATTAATATATTTCATTTTCATAAGCTAGCTTATAAAGATTTTTCTGGATTCCTGAAATTAATTAAGCATGCATGTATAAGATAAGATAACCTTATTATTCCAATAACTGAATTTAATTTAATATAAGCACCATCCAAAACGAACGTTGTAGTCGTACTAGCAAGCATAGAGTTGAGGTACATTTCATTAACTTTCATGGAGCCCATATCTGTGTGCTATGGATGGAAGTCACGTCAACACCACAAAAATCAGAATCTCAAGGTAGCTAGCACTGGAAAACAAAACATAAGTGTCGGATTCGGCAAAAAAAAAAACAAAACAAAACAAAAGTGTCGGCAGAATGGCTACAACCCGCTACGGACTAGGGTTTCAATACTTTACATTTCATTGTTCTTTAAGTTCTTTGTCTTCACATAAAACCCCTGTATCTATGTTGTTTTTCTATAAAACATGGGGTGGTGATCACTGATCAGAACACTTACTAGTTTCATTCGTAAGTGAGAGAGTTAGAAAGCTGTAGATTACTATATTATATTGAAAGTTTGGAATTACTTTCATTTTAACTTTTTATGTCTTAAAATTTTCAGTATGACCCTCTATGTTTGATCTCTTTTTTATATTGGTCATGCCGTCAAAATTATTAAGGAAATAGTCAAAATAAAAATCTTCAAACATAAAAGACCAAAATAAAAATAACTCTAAACTTTTGTTGGCCAAAATTGTACTTTAGTCCATTGTTTGATGAGCCAAAGATTGGCATTTATATCCCTATAGTCTTGTACTAAGATTCAATCCTCCACTCTTCCCTAAATAAAAAAAGCTTCACGAAATGGCAGTCAAATTCTATAAGCAACTTCTGGGCACTTTAGTAAAGGCATATTAATGCAAGTTGAGGTTACGATTGAAGAAATTCAGAAGTACTCTTAAATCAGCAAGGATGGTGATAAAGGCATTTGGTCCACATGGTTTTACTGCACAGTTATACAAGAAAGTGTGGTCTTTAGTTTGATTAGAATGTTATTGAGGATGTGCAATCTCTCTTCTAATTTGTTATGTTCTTAGGGAAAGTAAATGCCACCACACTCTAACACCGGTTCTCATTTCTCAAGACTCCTAGTCCATCCAATGTGGGGATATTTTGCTTGATATCATGATATAATATCATCTGTAAGTGGATAACTAAAATCCTAACCAATAGGTTGAAGCCAAACTTGAATGCATTGATTGGCCAATATCAAGCCACATTTGTTACAGGAAGCATTGCTAAAAATGTGTTGTTAGCATAAGAAATTGTCATAAATTATCATAAGGATAAAAGTTACTTAAATGTGTGTTTTCAAGGTAGACATTATAAAGGGATATTATTTAGTAAAATGGGATTTCATTTTGCTATATATATATATATATATATATCTATTTGAGTGTCTCAGATTTGTTTTTTGAGTGGAGGAATGCATCACAAGTGACCATCACAATTCTTTAGAGGTAATTTCTTAAAGGAGTGAAAGGGCAACATGAACTGAAATCTATTAGCAACTATATGAATTACAACTATCCTCAATTAAACATGATAAGCTAAGCTTACCCACTCACACAAATAACACTCACAAATAGCCTTTTTTTTCCTATTTGGATTTAGAAAAACCTCATGTTCTAGTGTCTCGGAAGCATTCTATGTAGAATGCTAATTAGCACCATTAGGCAACAAAATATGTTGAGATCCATTGTGGTAAAATAGAAGCTGTAAGGACACAAATCACCGGATGGGCATATAGGCAAAAGAAACTGAGGCCTATGACGTAAACAGTATCCTTGGAATGAATTTGTAGAGAGAGTGGGCCGAGAAAACTTAATTGAAAGCGAGTGGGTTGATGGCTCAAGTATAGTTATGACCTGACTAACATAAATGAAGTATTGAGATGGCACAGGGTTCTCCTCGGCTTAGTCTGAGGAGTGAGCTTAGGCAACTGTTCTGAGTACTTGTATCTTTCTCTTTCTTGCTCTCTTCTTCAATGACTTCCTTTTTTTCCTGATTGTTCGATGCCCTCTCTCTCTGCTTCCTGCTCTATTTATAGGCCAATTTGCCTCAAATGTCAGTTGGGTGATTCTCCTTTGATGCTTGTCCCATCAACTTTCATTGGAAGTTTCCACACGGCAGCTGTAAAGGGTGAAGGTCAATGTTCAGATGTCTTTTTCCCATTAATGCGGCCAAGAGGTTAGCTGCAGGGTTATAAATGCGATGGCAGCAGCCTTTTACATAATATCTCTTTGCTGCCACCTATCCTCTTTACCTACATAAAACAGGAGGTTCTCCAGCAATGATAGGATCAATGCTGGGGCATTCATCTAGATCATCCTTCTGATCATCTGACCAGGCAGTGCTCCTCGGACCACTCTTCTCCTCCTTTATACAAGTTATATTTCAGAGAGGAGTTAAACCAGGTACTTTCCTCATAACTTATTGTCCTCGGACGGACAAGTCCGCTCAGACAGGCCCGCGGCCCACTATCTGAAATTGGGCCTTTTAACCCAACATAAGTTATTCCGAAAATATATAAATGGAAGGTTAGAAGCATTATGGGGCTAAAAATGCACATTAGGCAACGAAAAAATGTTGAGATCCATTGTGGTAAAATCCAAATTGAGGAAGCTATTCCGAAAATATATAGATGGGAAGTTAGAACTTTGAAGCATAACGGGGCTAAGAAAGGATTTTGTAGGTCTATCTTCGATAGAGCTTGGGTATCTCCTTTTTTGTATTTGAGAGTTCAAATTTAGAGTCTTAGTTTGGAGTTTTAGGATAAATCAATCATCTAGTTCTTAAAATTGTATTTATTTATTTATTCTGAAATGAGTGTATTAGATTTTATTATGTTATCAACGTTTAATTAAAATTAATATAATTTTTATTTATCACACCTTTATCACCCTTATCCCAAAAACAAAAAGTCCGGAAAATGTTTCTGAATATAGACCCATCAGTTTATGTAATGTTCTATACAAAATCTTTTCGAAGGTTTTAGCAAATAGATTAAAGAAAGTTTTACCAAAAATTATTTCGGAACATCAAAGTGCTTTCACTAAGAGTAGATTCATTTCTAATAACATTTTGGTAGCTTTTGAATCACTTCACAGCTTGCAGAAACATAAAGGGAGAGATAATTATATGGCGATTAAATTGGATATGAGTAAAGCCTATGATAGGGTGGAATGGCCATATTTGGAAATGGTAATGAGGAAGTTGGGTTTTAATGAACAGTGGGTGAAGTTGTTGATGTTGTGTGTTACCATAGTTTCATACTTTACATTGGTGAATGGGGAGCCCAAAGGTATGATTCATCCAACAAGGGGTATTTGCGAGGGAGACCCTCTCTCACCCTTTCTGTTTTTACTATGCACAGAGGGTCTTCATGGTCTCATAAACCAAGCCTCACTCTCTGGAGAGATCCAAGGCTATCAGCTTTGCAGAAATAGCCCGAAACTAACCCATCTTCTTTTTGCAAATGACAGTCTCCTGTTTTGCAGGGTAACAGTACAGGAATGCCAAAAAGTACTTAAAATACTGGAAACTTATGGTAGATGTTCTGGCCAGCAGATAAATAAGAACAAAATTACCATATTCTTTAGTAAGCTTACCTTAGAAGATATGAGAAACCACATAAAGCATGCCCTGGGAGTCCCTGAAATCAAGCAATATGAGAAGTATTTGGGTTACCTTCATTTGTGGGATGGAGGAAGAAGGCCAGTTTCAATTTCATCAAGGAAAAGGTGTGGACAAAATTACAAGGATGGGAAGAGAAGCTACTTTCACAAGTAGGGACGGAAATATTAATTAAAGCAGTGGTTCAAGCAATTCCCACCTATACCATGAGTTGCTTTAAACTCTCAGTAGGTCTTTGCTCTGAGATTGAAAACCTTGTCAAGAAATTTTGGTGGGGACAAAGAGGAGAGCGTAAAAAAATCCATTGGGTGAAGTGGGAGAGTCTTTGCCAACTGAAAAAAGATGGAGGTATGGGTTTTAAGGATTTAGCTTTATTTAATGATACTCTCTTAGCAAAACAAGCATGGCGCCTGCTTCACAATAAAAATTCTCTATTTTATCGGATCTTCAAGGAAAAATTTTTTCCAAATTGTTCCGTCATGGAAGCTACTCAGTCATCTAGAGGGTCTTATGCTTGGCAGAGTATATTGAAAGGAAGAGATGTGTTGAAGAGAGGAGCTAGATGGAGAATAGGTTGTGGGGAGAATGTGAGCGTGTGGAATGATACTTGGTTACCATCCCGGGATGAACCTATAGTGCAATCACCAATGGTAGAAGGCTTTCAAGAAGCCAAAGTGAGGGTCCTTATCAACTCGGTTTCTCACAAGTGGGAGTCAGATTTGATTAAGGGCTTGTTCATTCCCCAAGAAGCTGAATTGATTTTGAGTATTCCTTTGAGTCAGAGGAGGACTAAAGATAAATTAATCTGGCCATTTGTCTCTTCAGGAAATTATACAGTCAAGTCAGGTTATAATTTTCTTATTAAATAAAATTCATCTCAAGTCACAAGCTCAACCAATCCGAGCATTAATCAAGCTATCTGGAGAAATATTTGGGAAGCTACTGTTCCAAACAAAGTGAGGAATTTCTTGTGGAGAGTGTGTAAAATGCAATCCCAACAAAGACGAATCTAGTGTAGAGGCAAATTCTGACTGAGGAAACCTGTGATCACTGCCATGTATCTCCAGAAACAGCCCTTCACGCGCTCTGGAAGTGTCCAAAATTATCGGCAGTGTGGGAGGAAGATAACCAGTGGAGCTTCAAAGGAAATTCTAGCTTCACAACCTTCCAGGCGTTAGTCCAATATGTTATAGCTGAAGGTAAGGATCTAGAGAATTTTTCTATGCTAGTGTGGGCGATATGGTATCGAAGGAATCAAGTGAGGGTCAGCCAGAAAAAGTTCCCCTACAATCAGATTGGTCCTTTTGCTATCCAAATGTTACACGACTTTGTGCAGGTGCTTCCAGAAAAACAACTTCAACCAACGAGAACTGATGGTCAGCATGTCCGATGGCAACCTCCTCCAATGACAAAATTCAAAGTGAACTTTGATGGGGCTGTATTTAAAGAAGATAAAAGAGCGGGATTGGGTATAGTAATACGAAACCATCAAGGTTAGGTCCTTGCTTCCTTGTCTGAGAACGTAGCACTCCCGCCGTCCATCGAGGATGTTAAAGCTTTAGTAGCTGTGCAAGCGGTGTCCTTTGCAACAGAGCTAGGCGTGTCTTCTACCATCATTGAGGGAGACTCTGAAGTGGTTATTAAAGCCTTGAAGAGTGAGGAGGAATCACTGTCAACCTATGGTCATCTGATTGCTGGAACAAGACAGTCTATGGATGGCTTTAGTAATTTGAGCTTCACTCACACCCGTAAGCAGGACAATAATTTAACACATAACCTTGCTAGACATGCTAGACATGTTAGTGGTTATCTAGTGTGGATGGAGGATGTTCCACCACAGCTACAAAGTCTACTTCAAGCCGATTTTGGCTAGTTCGATTTAATGAAAGATTATGATCTTGTTTCTCAAAAAAAAAAAAAAAATTGATTATTGCTATTCTAGTATATTTATTTAAATTGTTTGTAATATGACATTATATAATCCATAGATTTCAAAATTAATGAATAAGATTTTAAAATATCTATAATGGATATTTTAAATGCTTATGGGGTGTGGGGGGTAAAGATTATGGTTCAGGTGTTTAGGAAGAAGTTTCATATACATATACAAAAAGATTAGGCTATAATAAAAATTAAATTCTATCTTGTATCAAAAAGAACTTTAGAAAATAATAATTTAATTATTAGGATAATCTCAAATGTAAATAATACATTTTTCTTTTCCTTTTTTTTTGACATTATTCTATTTTCTGCTTGAAATTTCAATATTTTTATTTTTATTTTTTCATTTTAGTTATCTCTTATAAAGTAGCAAGAGTAATAAGGAAGGGTCCTATTTCGTGACCCCATTTACGAAAAGCACAAAAGGTGGGTAACGTAAATTTGCTAAAGGGTTAAAGCACTTACGAAGGATGGGCTTAATAATAAAATGCATGGGGTCCAATTCAGCAACCCAAAAAAGAAAAGGAAAAGATAAAGTGGGTCCCATTGCCCAACGACATTTCTAATTGCAGACTCAGTTTAGGCTGGGCACGTTCCTTTCCATGTGTTTGATGTATCTTTTAGTAGCTTTGATTAATCTATAATTTAGTTAGTTTCATTAGAAAAAAAATTTCTAATGATAGCTACTTGAATTATCACATGTCTTTCTCAAAAAAAAAAAAAAAAAGAATTATCATATGTATTTTTTAATTTAAATTTTATTTCATTTCATTTTAAAATTGATATTAACTCTAGAAAATCAAGGATAATTACCGTCAATTATAGTCCTCAGCCCAACTAGATTACAAATATTCTTACCCAAATTCATCCCTTTTTTTTTTAATTTATTTAATGATCATTATCATGAGTATACTTTGGTCACATTAGCTTGTATCATGTATCATAGATTCATTTCATAATTCAAATTAAATATTACAAATTTAAAAGTGTATTTAATGTCATATTTTTTAAAATAAGGTTTTTGGAAATAATACTTCTTCTAAATATTTTGTTAAATGATACTTAATACTTCCACCTTCTATGCTTGTATAAATATAATAATTAATTAGGGAGATGAGTGTATTTTATCCACTATATGAATAAAAATATTTTTTAAAATAGAATATTCTGTTAGCTTAATTTTTAAAAGGCATGAACTTAAGTTTTACATTTATATAAACGAAATGTAATTTATATAAATGTTTAAGGAAGTAATTTACCAAAATTTTAAATAACATGATACTATACACACGGTACAATTGGTTTAAGATATAAAATTTTAACAGTGAAATAGATTAGGAATACTCAAAACCAAAATGAAACATTTGGGCTAATCAACATGTTGGTTAGCATCCTCAAAACTTTTCAATTCATAATCAGACTCCCATTCAATTGTGAAATTAAGGATATTGGCAAATTGTTCCAGAAATCCTACCTTTTACGACTTGTAATCGTTCACCTACTTTGAAGTCCATAGACATGCTGAGTATTCCTAAAATAGGAACGAATCAATCATGTTACACCAAAGTCCTGCTTTGATTTGCGGTAACGTACGTTTTAGTTTTTAACTGTTCATCAATTAATCACTCGACCTTACCACCTGAGCAATTTAAATAAGTTAATGGATGCAACAACAATAAATGTAGAAATTATTGGTTGACAATTTCATAAAAATAATTAGGCTAAAATGTAAAATTGACTCTCTAAATTTCACCTTTTGTCATTTCATTCCTCTAACTTTAATTTCAAACAATTCAGTCCTTCAAGTTTTAAAAGTGTTTCAATTCAGGTCTTCCACTAACTTCTGTTAATGCTTTACCATTAAGTGCATTTTTTTTTCTTCTTCAATTTTTTATATTAAAAATGCAAAAAACTAATTAAATTTTTTTTTTTAAATTAAGAAATCTCATAACACATAACAAACCCAACACACAAACAATAAAAAATTTCTTTACATCAATCCCGAGATTCACAACCAAAAATGGCATCCAGACAGACCCAAAATTTAAATATACAAATTCAGAACAAAGCACAGCAAACAATGGTCTAACATCAACAATCAAGAACATATACAATTTACAAATTACCTACCCACAAAAAATGATTATTTATTCAACAATGAAACAATGTTTCTAGATTTTTCTTTTTTTGTGGTTAATTTTGTTTTTACAAAAAAAAAAAATAAAAAAAAAGAAAAAATTTGACTAAAAACTAAACTTGAAAACCCAAATCAGATCAGAGAGAGAAAATATCCAAGGACACTCATATTGGATTGGAGAGAGAATCCAACAACCCAAACCAAATCGGAGAGGAAGCTTAATCGGGATGTTCAGCAAATCCAAAAGACTCTGAAACCAACCAAGTACAATAGTCCAACCCACGGTTGAAATTCCAATGAGGGTTTGATGAGAAAATGTAGAGAGAGGGAGATTGGCCTAGTTGAACTAAGTTAAGGGAAAGAAAACCACAGCCAAGCAAGGATAGTCGGCAGTGACCGGTGAGGAGTAGAGACCAGTTGACCTTGGTGGTTGGCCATGAACGAAGCTTGGAGAGGAGCTCCTTAGGTCCAGCCAACAGAGAGTGGCTAGGGGAACAACGTTGTTCACTAAGACCTTAGTTTCTTCTTCTGCTTCTTCTTCTTCTTCTTCTTCTTTTAATTACATTTTTCAGTTTTTTTTTTTTAAATTAAGAAATAAAAAAAATTCAAAATGGTGTTGCTTTGATTAGTAAACAGAAGCACTTAACAAAAAACTAACAAATGACTGAATTGACAAAACTTAAAACTTAGAAGATTGAAATGACAAAATTGAAATTTAGAAGACTAAAATGATAAAATGTGAAATTTAGAGAGTCAGTTTTTCATTCTAGCCAAAAAATTATTATAAATACATATAAGAGTACAATACTTAACAATTATGTGATCCTAGCCGAGTTACTGTACAGTGCATTTTATTATTTGTTTCTTCCAATATTTTAATAATTTTTCATGTAAAAAATTATAAGTTTTAGTGTTCTATTTTATAGACAAAATAGAAAGACAATAAGAGTGGTTAGTGATTTGATCATACTATATATGTCTTTACATATTTAAAAAATGCATGATATTGTGAATGATATAAATAGGCATGCCTACTAAAAAAAAATGCAAATATCCTTCAATAATTTTTTATATATTTTTTTAGAAGAAATGCTGTAAATTTTATTGAGATAAACTAACCAAATCAGCTAAAATTACAACATTGAGGTATGGAAGAACATCCTCCATCCACACCAAAAATCTACTAATATGTCTAACATGCATAGCAAGGTTGTGAGCAACATAATTTTCTTGTCTCTTGGTATGGAAAAAAGCAACATCAACAAAGGATTCTGGTAGAATTTTCTCTTCATAAATGAGGCAACCATAAGAAGCAAATGAAATATTTTCACTTATCAAAGCATTGAAGGCTACTTCGGAATCACCTTTAAGAATGATAGAAGAGGTACCAATATCTTTAGCAAAAAGGAGTGTTTGAACTACAGCCACGACCTCAACTTCATTTACTACTTTGAGAAAGCTTACATTCTTGATTGTGTGTTATTAATTTCTTTTTTTTTTTTCTTTTATTGAACTTTGTTTCCACTTTGCAAAAGTAACTAAATTTGAGCACGAATACCATATTTCTACCAATTTTTTCTCATATCAGTTTTATAAAACTGGCATCAAAATTTCATTATATTTTAAATAATTAATGCGCCACTTAAAATAATCAATATAAAAATATATATCATATCATATTAATAATCTTTTAAATTACAAAGAATAAATATTACTATATAAAAATTTTCATAGCTTTTGAGTTAATTGTTGTTAAAGTAACTTTATATTTTAATCAATTATTATTACTATTATTATTATAACATAAAATATTTTCTTATATAAAATTTATAAAAACAATCATTTAAATCTCTCTAATATAAATAATTAATGTACAACTATAGATAATTAATATATGTTTTTACTCCATTAGCTAATTAATTCAATGAATTAATACTATGATTTAAATGAAAATTTTGTTGAAATCTAGAAGTTTATATAAAGAAATTCTCAATGAATGTACCACATGGTAGAACTAGGGGTGTCCACTCGGGTTAGCTTGTCATGTCTGGTTCATGTCAAGATAGGGGTATTCAGCTAAATGTTTCAACTTAAATTCAATTTATTTAATAATCATGTCATGACCCTTCAACTCTAACAAGACAAGTTAATGAAGAGAATTAATATAACATGCTTAATAAATAAGTCGTGTTGGGTTGACACGAATGTGATATGATTCATTTCAACTCACTTAATATTAAACAAATTGAGTTGATACAAATGTAATTCATTTTGCCCATTTAAAAAAACACCTGATTAATATTGTTATTAATTTAGTTAACAATAAATTTAATACAAACTCATAACATCAAAATATCTATTAAGCATACAATTTGAAAGTTAATAATAACATCAAATTCTTAAAACACTTCATCCAAAAATTCAAAATAATGTCAAAGTACTTAGTAAATATTAAGTCAATAATGAAATACCATCCATCTAGAGTGAGAGGGATGATTTAGGGTTTGAGAGTGAGATGGAGTGAGGACGTCTTAAATAAATAAAAATGAAATTAAATATTTATATAAAGGTTTATAGAGATTTAGAATTTGTAAAGTTTCAGCTTACAATTGCATCAGTTATACATTTTTGTAATCACTCACTTTTTTTTTTAAAGTTTAATATATAGGTTGACTCGCTTATGACACATTTTTTTTGTGTTACTTTCAGGTCGACTGGCTCGTTTATGACCCAAACTCACTAAGGCCCAATCATAATTTGTAAAAACATGTGTTGTGTTTGTGGGTCATGTTATGCTCTCTTACATGAGATCTCTCATTTTATATGTTTAATATGGACCATCAAGAAACAGATGCTACGAAAATGATGCAGGTGTGCCTATTGCTAATTAAGTAAGAGCACCCGGGGGGGAAAAATGAAAAAGCAAAAAATTTTGAAGATGATTAACATTATAAAGAAGGTAGCTTGAATTAAGTTTTACCATGTCGATGTACAATTAATAATCACATGGTGTGCTCCATCAACATGAGATGAACATGAGGAGCATACATAGCTAATTAAGCTTAGTCTGTGAAGTTGGGGTGGGTTGATTCCCACGCAGGTTTGTGATCAGACATTAATTTGAAGACATATATAAAAAGATTGTATCCGGTGCACAAAGCTCACAAGTCTACGCGAAAAATTAGATACCACCCTGTTGAAGAGGCTCACTGAGTAGAGAGGTCCAAATGCAACCCAAGCCATCATCTTCGAGTGGCCGCCGTAAATTATCATCAAACTTTTCCTCGTGATCATCAGGTTTGTTTAGGAGTGCTGGCTCCGGAGTCTGACACAAACACTGGCCATCAGGAAACTCATCAATACCATTGGTGGAAGAGGTGTCATAGAGTGATGAAGAAAAGGTGTCTTCTAATTTCCAGTCTTCTGATTTGGAGATCATTCCATCTTTCAGCCAAGGGAAATCAAATACACCTTCATCTAATGCCAAGGAGGAATCGCATGATGTCTTTTCACTGTCCTTGTCATCGTTCACGTCGTTTAAGTCGACACCCTTGCTGCTATCTTGCTTCTCTGCATTGATTTTCTTTGAAAAATTTTGGTATTCCTCATCGTCACCTTCCCTTACTCTCTTATGCTGGTTCTCTCTCTCCATGTGTTATTTGTGAAAAGTTAGCCTTTCTGTCAACTGTCAAAGATTAGATATAATGATTATATTGAGAGAGCTCATAAGAACACATTGCATATGACAGTTCTAAGACTCATTAGAGAACTATTTTTTTTTAAAAAATAGATACTGTAGGAAATGAAATATATTGTGTTTGCTTTATGCTATTTATCATCACGCTAAACACTATTTAATAAACAATTTTTTTGTGTAATCGAGAATAAAGCTTTTATTGTTTTTTTTATCAATTATTGAGCTAACTGAAACCCAGAATTTGATAGATACTCAAGAAAGAAAATAAATGAATAATTCTACGGTGTGATACACGCACCTATTTAAGTGCCAATTAATTATGAGAGAAGCAAGAAAAACTGCATAGAATGTCCTCTACTCTTCTTTGTGCAATTAATACTCCTATACAAAGTAAGGAGCTGATTCGTGAACCAATAAATTCCTTGAAAGATCAAGAACAGCTAGGTATCAAAGAATAAAATTAGGCGCTAGAACTTTATATAAGAGATAGAAATGTCGTATTAAGAATGACAAAACAAGAACCTAGCCGAAATGGTTTGAGATTGGGATTGAGATGACCCAACATTATATAATTCTTAAATGATCTATTTACAGAACAATCGGACCTAAAGCTTGACATGAAAGAATGCATGCATCTACAAAAAGCAAGAGAGCCTTACATGAAACTGAAAAGACAGAACATGCAATAAGAATAAGAGAAATCAAAAGAATAAGTAAAATATATAATAAACTAAAGCCTACCGTGTGTGAGAGAGAAGACTCTAATGGAGGTTTTGAAATCAAACTGAAAATCAAATTATTCGGTCAAGAATATGTTATTATAACACAGAAAAATTTGTTACCTTATGACTGATGAGGCTGAGAGGCTGAGACACTTTGGTTATATCTGAAACTGCTGCTGGTAACGTTTGCTTTGCTATGATGATGATGATTAGATTTAGATTAGAGAGCTTTGCTGACACGCTACGCGATTCTAAGCTAAAACCGTCTCCAACCGCATACATATGCACACTTTCTCTCACGCTTTTTGCCCATCTCCCCTTTCTTTCTCTCTCTCCAGCATGAAGAACTAAAATGAAACAGATGGGTTGCGTTGGTTCCTTCTTTTTCTCTCTCTCTCCTCTCTATTTTTAGTTTCCAAAGACCACCAGGCATTGGCAATACCATCTTTTTCGTTCACTTCTGTCTCTCTTTGATTTGCCTCTCCTATGGGCTCTATGGCTATTCTTCTCTGATATGCATCCACCATGTACCAACTACGTACCTTTCTACCTATACCTCGTTTTGCCACGTTATATTTGTCCCCAAGCAGCCTAAGAAATCACCCACACATGTCATGCATTTCAATATAAAAGAATCACTAGTGCAAGGGCACAACTTTTTCATAACAAATTTCACGATTAATTGCCAAAGTGATCGATTGTGATTGAGAGAGAAACGGTGTTAGATTGATCTGTTTAAGAGTGTCAGTTGTATCCACCATTCACAATTAACCATTTTATCTATTATGAAATTTGTTGTGAAAATAAGTTTTGTTAGTAGCATATTATGTAAATGAAAAGGAACAAAATTGATTATTCTTATACATGTACATTACATTAGTATAAAACTAGCATGTAGTCCGTGCTTACGCATGAAAATATTAACAATTGTGATGATAAGATATTCATCTTGGGAGATTCAGTTTTTACATTGAGCATTATGAATGAAGGTAACTTAACACCAACATTTAAAAATCAAATTAGACACATAGCACAAAATTAAACTACAATTAGAAATTGAACACATAGCACAAAATTAACGACAAGAACTGATCATTGAGCTTGGAATCTTCTTGGAGGCGCCAATGAAGCGGTAATGTATGAGAGTGTGAAGCAAGGAAGAGTGAGATTGAATATTGTGTTTGAACCCGGCTTTACTTTTAGAAATTCGAAAGAAGGAGGAAAGGGTAATGTGTGGATTTAGTTGGTAGAGGTTGAGAGAGAAGAAGGAAACATGGGATAACAATATGACATTAGGAGGAAATGATGTTTTACTTTTATAGTATTTCTCGTTGGACTCCTTGGTTCTGGTAGTTGGATTAGAAGAGCTCCAAACTTTATTGAGTTCACTCATAAAAGTGTGCAGGTGAGATGTTCTTGCTTAGACCAATGAACATTATTATTGTGGTTTTCTTTGCTTCCGTATTAAATGTTAATGCATCATTTATTTGGGCACAAAAAATTAGAAAATTTAGATAAGATATATGACACAAAATTGGAGTCAAATTTATAATCTAATTCGATTCATTGTGGTTTTCTTGGCTTCCGTGTTAAATGTTAATGCATCATTTATTTGGGCACAAAAAATTAGAAAATGTAGATAAGATACATGATACAAAATTGAAGTCTAATTTATAATTTAATTAGATTTTTTTTTTGAGTTTTGGTTAGGATAAGTGGCACAAAATTGAGAATCCAAATTTAGACACATGGCACAAAATTAAAACTCTAATTTAAAATTCTATTTGAGTTTCTCTCTGCTTCACTTATTATTATATATATAGATATATAGATTAAAATCAACGGTGAAATCAATCTCATTCTATTTTTATCATTTAACCTATAGCAAGTTGATGACGTGGGTTTTGGTGCTGAAACCATCACAACTAGGATGGTCCAAAGTCCAAACACTAGCAAAACCTAATCCGTTATCCAACTTGATAATAAAGTGCTGAATTCACTTTGTTATATTGCTCTTATATATGCTATAGGCTTAACAATATATGAAAAATTAAGTTATAATATAAAAAACATAAATAAAAATATATTTAATATTAATAAATACAAGTCATCATCGTATTGTATTTAAAATTTTTTTTTTAGATTGTCATATCGTTGTATCCCATATCATTTTATACCCAGATCCGGCTGAAATCATACCTTAGCTTCCTAGGTTTGGAGGTGATCTTCTAGATGTGGGGAAATCAGAACTACGTTTAAAGATTTTATCAGGCATCATTAAATCACATCACCCCAATCAATAAACACAAGTCACCCAACAATTAAAGAAGACATTAATGCTCACTGGAAAAATCGTAGATGTAGAAAGCATAATGGAGGTTAGTTGTTTTTTTTTTTTTTTTTTTCTTTTTGTTTTTTTTTTTTTTCCTTAGAATGAATGCCACCATTAATTCTCTATGAAAAATCTTTGGAAAATAAGTCAGTAACTCTTAGGCACATTCTAGAACACACAAAATGTATGCACACTTGATTTAAACTGAAATTGTGTCATATAAATAAAGTGAAAGAGAAGTGCTATGTTCATAATATTTTCACAATGTTTTCAAAACAAATCATAAGTGATTAGTTGTTATTAATTTTAGTTTAAACCTACCATTGAAATTATTTTTTTGTTCACCAATAACAACCGATAACAATCTACCATATATGATTTATTATAAAAATATCATAAACATATATAACATTTTTCAAACTAAAAACGTGTTGTTTGTGTGTGTAATAAACATCAACTTTTTTTTTTTTTTTTTTTTTTCTGGTTTTTCACAGTATAGTCTAAAAATTTTCAACTAAAAACTAATTATTGTTCGCAACGGGTGGGCCCAAGTAGAGTAAATCGTTGGCCCAAAGAATTTTTTCAAAGTACAGGTACCCGGACTCAAACTTTTATTATTTAATGAACACATCATTCAATCTACCTATTTTTAAATAATAATAATAATAAAAAACAACATCATTTATTATGCTCTCTCCCAAATTATGTAATTACTTTTCATTTTATTTAATGAAATTCTAGTCTTTCTATAAAAAATTAAAATAAAAAATAAATAAATTACAGCTGCATGCAGTCTTGCAGATGATAATTGATGACCCGCTCTTCATCAGCGAGAAAAGCTAGCCATTTTATGGTAGTTTCTTCGCAGTTGGTACTCAGACATTGGTTTTCACATCATCGATAGCGGGCGGTAAAAAAATGTAGTAATTTCTGCATTGTATTTGCTGTAACAGATCTGTGAATATGATACATTCTCATATCCAAGAAGACAACCTTGAGAGGATCTTCCTGAACACGGCAGTGATTGACAGTTGTTTTTGAAGAAGAAAAGGCCACACATTTGACCTTGTTTTGTGTGCAATTCATGAATTCTCTGAACTCTGCCGTCGCTTTTTCTTGAGGCGTTAGAGCATTCATGTTTGAGAATTTTATTCATTTTATTTTATTATTTTAAAAAATTACTTCATCAACAATACTATATTAATTTTTTTTTTTTTGGTAAACTGGATACTCAATAAAAAAAAGCTAAAGAACAGAGGCAACTTCAGGGCCTACTCTGTTCGTGAACAAACCACATTTATCTGCCTCAATGAGAGGGAGCAAGTCCACAGGCAGACTAAAATATGAAATAAAATCTACAGATGGCAGGAGGTCTAATCTAGAAAGTTTATCAGCGCACATGTTGGCTTCTCGAAAGATATATCTAATATGGCACTGAGGGATGCGAGCAACCAGCTGCTTACAGTCTTCAAACAGAGGGGAGAGAATAGTGTTAGCAAAAGCAGGGTTATTGAGAGCATCTACTACTATACTAGCATCCAACTCAACAATGACAGATTGAAGATTCATATGGTGGCATAGTTGAAGACCGTCCTAAAGCGCCCAAACCTCAGCTATGAAGCTGTTGGTATTCCCAATATATCTCGAGAACCCCTCAATCCAGTTCCCTTGATCATCCCTTATCAATCCTCCACATCCTGCAGCGTTCAAAAGGTCAATAGTCGACCCATCTATGTTTAATTTCACCCAACCTGTATCTGGCTTGTCCCATCTGATCTGTCTAATCATTCTGGTTTGGTTCCTTCTAGGCCGACTGATGGACAAGGCATACTCTGTGGCTTGCATGATGATGGTCTTGGCCAGCTGCGGATTAGCTCCTTTGCCCTTGAAGATTGTTTGATTGCGTTGATGCCAAATAAGCCAGATGGCAAAGGGAAACAAAATATTCCATGGAGGGTGATTCGAGGAGGACAGCCGCTTTGACTTGGCGTTAGTGTTAAGCCAATCTTTGATTCCCTGAGAAAAGAAGTATAATTGTTGCTGTGTACTCCAAGTTGGTGCCAAGTTGGTTTCACCACATTGCAGTCTCGGAGAGCATGGATAATGGATTCATTTGCTACATGGCACATCGGGCAGGATCCATTTAATTGCAGACCTCTTGCAACCAAGCACTCTTTCACACTTATGGCCTGATGTAGGCACTTCCATATGAACATTTGGATTTTGGGGAGGGTGCAAAGATTCCAAATCCAAGTGCCATCAAAGGTGTTAGTGTCCTGGTAGTCCAACGCTAAGAGGTAAGCACTCCTAGCGTCAAAATCCCCCTTAGGGGAGAATTTCCATGCTAGTTTGTCCCCACTTCTTGCAAAGATGGGTGTAGGAATAGCTTGGATAATGGACTTAATTTTCAAAGGAAGCTCGAATGGAATAGTGGGCCACTCCCAACCACTAGTAGAGCACACATCTCTGATTTTGAGGTTCATGGTCTCACGGGAGAGTGGACCTTGTATGAGATTCCTTAAGGGGCTAAGATCTGACCAGCAATCATACCAAAAACTCAGCTTACTGTCGTGGCCAGGCACCCATTTAACTCCCTTTTTGAACACCTCTTCCCCTTTCCTCAGCCCTTTCCACGTGGGGGAGCAAGCAAGTCTAGCTGCGTTTCTGGAATTGATCCTTTGCCTAGTGCAATACTTCAACTTTAGGACTTTAGACCAAGGTGCATTTCCTTCCGTGTGCAGCCTCCAATTAAGTTTGGCCAGGAGGGCCATATTCTGCCTTTGGCTGTTTGAAGACCCAGTCCTTCTAGGTTTTTTGGTTTAATGACTTTACTCCAATTAACCCAATGCATTTTCTTAGCTTGATCCCTGGAGCCCCAAAGGAAATTTCTGTTCACCCGGTCTATTCCATCCAGGATCTTGCTTGGCAGTAAGTTACTTTGCATTAGCTACAAAGGAATAGTGGAGGAAGAAGATTGAATGAGCACCATTCTGCCTGCCATGGATAAAAGGTTTGCTTTCCAACCTGCGAATTTTTTCTTAACTCTGTCTAGAACAAAGGAAAAGTCTTGCCTGCGGTTGCGTGGATGTTTAAGTGGAAACCCCAAATACTTACCCAAATTAGAGGTTGAGGTAAAGCCGAGAAGATTGGACAGAGCTTCTTTTTTATCTGAGTCTACATTTGGGGAGAAATAAACTCGGTACTTCGCAGCACTTATGGACTGACCCGACTTTGCACAAAAATCATTAAGCACTTCCCTAATAGCTAGGCAATTCTCCGGGTTGGCATGAGCAAAAAGGACTAGGTCGTCCGCAAAGAAGAGATGAGAGAAAGGCAGCCCATTCTTGGAGGTTTTAACTGGGTTCCAGCTCTTATCCACACATTTCAACTCTATCAACTGGCTCAAGTACTCCATGCAGATGATCAAAAGGTAAGGGGAGATGGGATCCCCTTGCCTAATGCCTCTCGAAGGACGAAAAGGCTTAAGGCAGCCCCCATTAAAGAGAAGGGAAGAGGAGACCGAAGAAAGGCAGCTCATGATTAGCTCAACCAGACTACTAGGGAAATTTAAGCTAAGAAGCATTTCTCGGATAAAACTCCATTCAATCTTGTTGTACGCTTTTTCAAGATCAATCTTAATGGCCATGAAGCCATTTTTCCCTTTAGTTCTGCCAATAGAATGGACTAACTCTTGGACAATGATGAAACTATCCACCCCTCTCCTCCCTGGGACAAACGCAGCTTGAAGGGGGGATATTAATCTCTCCAAATGAGGTCTGATCCAAGCCACAATAATTTTAGTGATAATCTTGTAGACCGAGTTACACAAGCTGATGGGTTTGTAGTTGGCAATGGTTTCAGGGCCCTGCATTTTGGGGATAAGTACAATATGGGTTTTGTTGAGGTAATCTAGGATTTTCCTGTCAGAAAAAGCTTTCAACACTTCTTCCTTGACCGAGTCTCCCACAGTAAGCCAAAAGCGCTGAAAGAACCCCGCATGAAGGCCATCAGGGCCTGGAGCCTTATAAGGTTTCATGGACCATAGAGCACTCTTTATCTCCTCCGTGCTAACCCTCTCTTCAAGGGAGGATTTCACCTCATCAGTGAGTTGAGCACGCCATTGGTTTCCTAACTTTGAAACCTAGTGACCACTTTCATGAAAGGTGGTGTATAGCTTCACAAACCCGCTTCTAAAGTGCTCCATTACCTCCCTTTTCTCAGTCAACCAATTCCCCATATCATCAATGACTGTTGCAATGTGATTCCTCTTTCTTCTTGCAATAGTAGACATGTGATAGAAGGATGTATTACGATCACCTTGAATCATCCAATTAATTCTGGATTTTAGGGCCCACAGATCGCGTTCCTGATCAAGAAGAAGATCAAGCTCCTAGTGCATGCTTTTCTAAATTAATAAGATCAGTGTTTGAATAGGCAGCCAGCGCTTTCTAAACCCCGTAAATTCTAGCAATAACTCTCCTTTTCTTATGGTGGACATTACCAAAGTGAGTTTTATTCCACACCGACGCATCCCTGGAGAAGGTGTTTATGCACTCTGCCAAATCTCTGCCCCTGGTCCAGGCTCAAGACACCACATTGGGAAAGGAGGTATCAAAGAGCGAAAACTCTTGGAACTTAAAAAGTCTAGTAAGGCTGATGGACCTGTTAAGAAGAGTCTTCATAAGAACCGGACAATGGTTTGAGTGACATCTAGGCTGATACGTAACTATTGCATTAGGGTAGAGCAGACACCAATCCAGGTTCATGAAAAATCTATCGATCCTCTTAAGGATAAGATTGTTGAGATCTCTTTTGTTTGACCACGTGTATCTCGGCCCTGAGAATCCCATATCAACCATATTAGAAGAGTCAAGACAGTCCTTGAAGGCTAACGAGCGATTAACATAAACTCCTCTACCCCCATACTTATCCTCCTCAATCAAAGGTTCATTAAAGTCACCAGCCATGATCTAGGGCTTATTATGAAGTTCAACCACTTTAGTTAGATTATCCTATAAGATACACCTTTCCTCACTTTTAGGACTAGCATAGGTTGCAGATAGAATCCAGGTAATAGAGGGGCGTACCTTAACTTCGACATAAATTTCCTACTCCATATTGGCTAAAGCTTCAACTTCCACTCTGTCTGAGTTCCACAGTAGCCAAAGTCCTCTAGCGTACCTAAACGTTTCAGTGTGAATGGCCCTATCAAACAGGAGCTTGTCTATAATCTTTTTAGCTCTAACACCACCAAGCTTAGTCTCCATGATTACCATAATGGTAGGGTCATGGCTTTGAACCAAATCACGGATATGACTCTGAAAATTGGGCTGTAGAGCGCCCTTACTATTCCAAATGATAATCTTCATTATGGGATGATAGACGATTGTGGGGCACTCGTCAAAAGGAGGATTTAGCTTTACCTCCTTCCTCGGGTACCATTCTGTCCTCTTCACCAATTCTGTCATCCGACCCATTTCTGGGATGAGAGCCAAATGAAGTTCTAGTGCCCCCAGCTTCAATTCCCAAGTTTCCCTCATCTTCAAGTTGAACCACCGCGCCGTGCACATGGTCCATGCTCTGAATTCGTCTTTGATCACCTGAGGAGTTTCGGTCCCCTCCACATCCATTGTTGATGCCCAACCGATCTTCATTGGAAGCCATGAACTTGAAGGAGGCACATAGGGAAGCCTTGGGTCCATGGTTGGCGCTAGTAGAAGCGCTGGCAGAGAGGAAAGTGAGTTTAGAGGATAAACCTTGGAATGGGTCTGTAATGGCGCAACCAAGGGGATTACTATTAGAAGGAATGTTCCTAGCAATTATCTTTTTGCCTCTCACTGAGCGTGAATTATTCTTTTTGTTTATGGCCAAACCGAGTAGTGGGCCAGGTCTACCAACAAAAGTAGCATTAGGCTTACCTTCAATGTCTAGATTCAGGATTGGGTCGAAGCCCAGCGATGAGTTGCTCGGTGTCCCCCTATTCAAATTGAAGCCCACCTTTGAGTGCTCAAATCGCGTGTTTTTGGACGGGA
Organism: Lithocarpus polystachyus; assembly: GCA_033629205.1. Lineage (NCBI taxonomy): Eukaryota > Viridiplantae > Streptophyta > Magnoliopsida > Fagales > Fagaceae > Lithocarpus > Lithocarpus polystachyus. The sequence goes on from CM066166.1 coordinate 81,782,836, forward strand.
GATGGTTAGCAGACTTCCCAGCTGATTTGGTGGTCCCCCCCCCCCCCCCCCCAGGCTGGGATTTTGTTTTGTCCCCTTGTAGCCCCCTTTTTTCCTTGTCATAACCATCCAAGGTCCGTACTGACACGAGGCCTCCTCCACTACACTCGTACCCAGCGTGGAATTGTCAGGCAAGGTACTGGGCGAATCAGTACGACATTCCTCATGACTATTGCATGACCCAACATTCTCTACCGGAGAAGCCTCTGCCGTGTCCACCGAATCCTTGCTCTTACGAACGGTGTATGGACATGCTTCCTTCAAATGACCCAACCTCCCACAGGAAAAGCAGAGCTTCTGAATTCCTTCGTAGTTCACAGCCTGTTCAAACTGCCTGATGAGGATGGTATTGATCAAGGGCTTGTTAATATCTATTTGGATACACATCCTCGCATACTTACCTCTAGCTTCCATGGCAGTATGCGTATCTATCCTAAGAACCTTCCCAATGGATTCCCCTATCTCTCTCAGGATATCCGCCTCATAAAGTTCGATGAGCAACTCATAAAGGCGAATCCACACAGCAACCAGAGAAACGTTCACTGTAGAAGGCTTAAAGAATGATTCCCATGGCCTTATGGATAGGAAGTGGTCCCTCAAAAACCAAGGTCCTCGTCTTAGAACAAAGTTTAGATCTTCCTTGGAGAAGAAACGAACTAGGAAGAAGCCGTGACTGAGGTCCACAATGCCCATTCTTCCCTCAGGTTTCCAGATTTGATTCAGTTTACTTTGCATGTAGGAGAAACTCACTAAACGCCCCACCAACTTAACAATGACGGCCTTACACCAGCGCTCTCATATGCGTTTCTTGGTGTCTTTTGAGAGCTTGATGGCCACCAAACCTTTGCGGAGTTCATTGATATCCTCATCGTCATTTTTCGATTCACTTTCAGCGTCCATATGGTCTGTGAAATCAAAAGCATGGGCAAACGCTCCAGGAATTTTTCCAAAGAGATTGTCCTTGAACGATGCATTTGACTTGTTCCAGTGGGTGTGGTTGTTTCGCGAAGGAGAGCCATCGCTGTTTCCCTCGTTAAACTCGGCATGGTGGCTGTCTTTCACCTTTTTGTTACTCCTTGCTAGCTCTGCTTCTTCTTCCTTAGAGAGCGTTCGTGGCTTCATTTGGCACTCTTCGTAGACTACAATAGACAACACTGTACTATATCATTTTACAATACTCTCAGCATTCTAACTTTTACTTTCTTACTTTACTCATTAAAATAATATATCTACATAATAATTTTTTTTTTCCCAATTTTCTCTTCCACACGGGTATACATCTTCCAAACTTTTCTTTACTTTTCACCTTCTTCTAGACTCCTCCACACGTGTATGTAATATATTCCTTTGCTGTTCACCTTCTTCCAGACTCCTCCATTCTTTTATCTTCCATCTTCATTTTTGTTTTTTCTTTCTTTATGTTTTTCCATTCCTTTATCTTCCATCTTCATTTGTTTCGTCTAACCATACCATACCATTTCTTTCTGTTTTTTCCTTCTTTGTGTTTCTCTCTGCTTCTCACTCACTCTCAGTTCCTCATCAACAACTTGTCACCGCTAGTATCAGTGGGTCTCACAAGCTCACAAGCTCCCTCAACCTCTAGCACTACACCTCCACTGCCTAGTCACCACCACCGCGCCTGCACCACATCCACCGCGCCACCACTGCCCACTAAAATCCCACCGAAACAAAAACCCATATTAAAAAAAAAAAACCCAAATCAACCTTGATCAAAACCCAAATACCACCGCTGCTAGATCACGTTTCCTCCATCGTTGATCAACCCATTATTAGCGAGAATCACAGCATCACAACAAGTGAAAAAAAAAAAAAAAAAAAAAAAACCCAGAACACAAAACATGACTCAGATCACAACCCACTAGAAAAAATGAACTACTGTGATGTGTAATGTTGATGTTGGGAGGAGGATGGTGTTTGGGTCTGAAGAGAGGAGAGAGCAGATGAGAAAGAGAGTAGAGAATAGAAATAATGAGAGTGAGGAGAGAGAAATTTTGGAGAAAGTAATAAAATATATATATATATATGTTTTACAATTGAGCTATAGTGCAATTCTAAATGTAGAATTGCACTGTAGCACAATTGCAAATTTTTTTGCAATACTTGATTTTTACAAGTTCGGATGTGGGGAGGTGGGGGGGGGGGATGGTGGTGGTGGTGGTGGTTTAGGCCTTTATGTTAAATTTTGCTTATATATGAATTATGGCATTCTCAGTGTGAATGCTCTTACATATGGTTGTCAAAGTCAATTGTCCTTGTGGATGCTTCAAAGGGTTCCTCGGCCTTTACAAACAAATCATATAAGCCAAAAAAAAAAAAAAAAAAAAGCTCTTCCTCCTAATTCAATTTCTGTATATTATCTCATCAAGAACTGGTACAACCAAGTTAAAAACTAAAAAGTACTAACATTTTGTTTGAAGTGTTGTACTCGTATCGGATATGAGATATGCCTAAGATATTTTTGCACTTGTATCCCATTCCTTTGAAAAATTATGGGACATAGAAGGGACATTTATCTTTTATTTCATTTTAGTTTTAACCATGAAAACCTATGTTAGTTATTCATTTAGATTTTTTTTTATTTTTGAGAATGTACCCTTTTAGATCTTATTCTTGGTTTGTATTCTAATTTTTAAACATCATATATTATTTATGAATTTATTTTATTGTCTTTTATCTCTCTTAATTTGATATGTGTTTAACATTATTTGAAAAAATGAATGCTTAACAATATTTAAAAATAAAAATAAAAATAAATTTAATAATTAATTAATATATGTATTTCCGTTATATCCATGTCCTAATTTTTCAAAAATTGTTATGTCACAGTATCATACCCTACCTGTACTCATGTCTGAGCTTTATATGTTAAAACTTAAAACTTAAAAGGCATAAATACACTTTTAGTCCTTATATTTTGCATCTTTTCTATTTTGGTCCCTACATTTTCATTTCATTACTTTTAGTCCTTAAATCAATTAACGCGTTCCATTTTATTCCTTACCGTTACTCACTTAACAGAAATTGTTGACGTGACAGACAGAGTGCACTGTTGACATATTAAATATTGATGTGACCAATAGAATAATATTAAAAAAAATCATATCAGCATAAAATAATAATTAAAAAAGACACATAAGCATCACCATCATCTTTTGATTTTGAAAATTAATTTATCTATTTTAACCAAAAAAAAATAAAAAATTAGAACCCAAAATACACATGAATTCAGATCTAATCTCATCTTAAACATGAACAACAAAGAACACAGAACCAAAATATTCAATCACATGAACACAAACCCAGAAAAAATAAATTTACCGACAAAAACATAAATTTCCCATCTCAAATCTTTAACTGGTTGCCTTATCTCGTTTCCATAAATCTCTCCAGCAACGCTTTCGCTGGACCAATCCCGCTGGAGATGACCCCAACATGAATTCAGATCTAATTACATCTTAAACATGAACACAACCCAGAAATTTTAATCTTAAGACTACAAACTCAAAACACAAACACTTCAACAATGCACACATTCATCCGAATTTACACCCATTTTGAAAGCAATCAGAATTTACACACATTCATCAACTTCTTGCAACCAAACCTAATCAACAAACCAAACCAAAAAAAAAAAAAAAAAAGCCTTGGCCATACCCAAAACAAAAAAGACAAATGAAATTAAAATAAATAGAGAAATAGAAAACAAAACAAAAGAGGAAGGGAGAGTGATAACGATGACCACCATTGGTGGTGGTGCTAGTGTGTGTCGCCCTGTTGTTGATGGTTGGGTTCGTGGGTCTCGGTCATTTCGAGTTGAGTGAAAGAGAGAGATTGAACCTGCACTCCACCTCCGTTCCCAGATTTGTGTCTTTGGAGAAGAAAACCAGCACTCCGCCGCTCACAGCCACCACTCGGCGATGACTTCTCTTCGAACCGACTTGGTCTTTCGCCATCTCTCCACACCTTTTTCTCTCTAACCCATCCTCTTAGATCGAAACCCCAAGTTGATGTTCTCAATGGTTCGAACCCTCAAGGCCAAAACCCAAACGAATTCACAGCAGTGACCCAATCTCACTTTATCTCCTCTGTCAATTCAAATCTCAAACCGCTCTCTTTGAAAATGAGAGAGAGGTACCTTTGACTTTTCATGTTCTAGATTTTAGGGAAGAAAGAACAGAAGTGTTCTTCTCGAAAAATAATGAAAGCTAATGAATTTTTTTATTTATTTAGTTATTAGATTTTAATGTTTGTTTTTAGTTTAATTTTCTTTTTGTTCAAACATTATGTGAGATGACTTTTTAAAAAAAATTAAAATGATGCTCTAAAAAAAATTTAAAATGATGACGTAGCATTTTTTAAATGTCAAATAATTTTTTTAATATTATTTTTTTGGCTACGTCAGTATTTAACGTGTGAACGGTGCACTTTATTTGCCATATTAATAATTTCTGTTAACTGAATAACGGTAAAAACCAAAATAAAATACGTTAATTGATTTAGGAACTAAAAGTGGTAAAATAAAAATATAAGAATCAAAATAAAAAAGATGCAAAATATAAGGATTAAAAGTGCATTTATGCCAACTTAATAATTCATGATTACTATGCCTATGCCAACTCGAACCTTGAAGAGCTAGAAGTTGGTGACTTTGAGGCTTTTTAGAACAAGCACCAAGCGACGCTCTCCAGACTGTTGCTGTGGGTTCAATGGGCATTTTCTCTTGCTCTCTTTCTTTGATCTCTCCCTTTCCCAAATGGGTGCATTTGTTTTGGAACTTGTTGAGTAGACTATGGTCAGCTTCAAGAGAACTGTAACCACACGCATAGAAAATGAGGCTATGTAGAGGAATGCAGGGTCTGGCTCTTGTGGACATGCAACTGGTCTATAGAATTGAAAGTTTTTCTCCCAAGAAGCTTCTCTTTCTTGGAGATTTTCTTAGCACAGTAGGGAAATTTTTCACTAAGATAACTTGCTTTCTTTAAAATTTCAAGAAGAGATTGGTTTTCCAGCTTTCTTGAGGTGAACATTATTTTGGGATTTTTTAATTTTATTTTTTGAGACTTTGTTTTAATTGAATGAGGAAGTATGATGAAGGTATCCTTGTTGAATTCTTTGTTGTTCATAATTAGGCGTGGACGAAGATTTGGAAAGGTTGAACAATTGCATCAACATGGGCTTTTTGTTCAATGATCTGATCTGTCTAGAATTGAGAAATTAGGTGAAGGATCTGTAACTGTGTAAATGGCCGGGTAGGTACAGGTTAACAAATGGGACCAGGTCGAGAAGGCATTAGGATCCATTGGATTGGGCCCAATGGGACACTGAATGTGTATCTGCAAAACAAAACAAAAGGTCCAACTTAGTACTTTGGGCCAACCTAGTGGGGGTTGGCCGAAGACAGTCCGATGAATAAGTCAGAAACATATGGTTCTTTCTTTGGGCAGAAAATATCTCATACGTCGTCTCAATGGATGAGCATAGCTCATATAAAGAGGTTTTACCATTCTTTTTAGCGTGAGTTAAACCCCTAGATCACGTTTTTCAATGTGTTTGAAGCCAGTTTCCTCATCTATTGATTGGGTGTATTTTTATTTTAAAATGGTGTCTTTAGCAAACAAAAAAGAACAAGTCCAATTGCATTAAATGTGACTGAAAGTAGATGAGACACAATAAATACTAATGTGAGACCGGTTTATTGAAAGCCCAAACAATACTTTTTTTTGTGAAAATCTAATCACGAGACCAATCGAAGTGCTGAATTTAGATTGCTATTGAAACTCAAATGTTCACGGGACCAATCGAAGTGCCAACTTTAGATTGCTATTGAAACTCAAATATATCATTAACTAATGACGAATAAAAGAACTTATAGGTCTAGGGTGGTGGTGTGAACAATCAAGCTAGACAAGGTTGAAATATAATGTCTAAATCAATCATGGTTAGGAGTTCACTTTTCTTGCTTAAGTGACCAGGAAATCAGTGGTACTGGAAGAGGGTGAATTGGGCATTGTTATTTCATAATAATATGATTGACTCATGTTGAAAAAGATAATACTTTTACTTATATATATATATATATATATTTTTTTTTTTTTTCAACAGCTTGCTCTAAGGTAACCTCAAGACTTTGTAACTAAAAGTCCATGTTTCAATTTAATAGGGGAGAATAATGTGTAAAATGCCCTCTTCGAGACAGACTAAGGAGGTTTTCATGTTACTTATTCTAATTGATATCTGTGGAAGAATGTTAAAATATATTCACACTGTGAAAGATCCTGTGTTTTTAATAATATTAAAATTGAAAAAAAAGTACCAGTAAGTTTCTTATTTTAATGCTACAGCCAATGCAAGAACGTGAAGTAGAGCATCTTCTGGAAGATCAAACTCAAAACACCATGGGTGTACGAAGTGCAAGCACATGACTGAGTTGTGTTTGGTGAACATTACCTACTAAGAAAACTCTGACACACCCTTTGGTTGGATGGTTGGTATGTGTACCTCCACAATCTTTAACCGCACAGTGTGCTGAAAGCTAAAAAACTGTCAAAGCAAAAACGTAGGCGCCCACTGTCTCACTCTCTTCCCCCCAAAAGGCCTTATAATATTTATAACTAGCTATTTATATGCACTGTCCAAAACCAAACCCAGAAGCTAGATTCTCAAGTCCCCACCCCAATATACTCCTCCATTTCCACTTATATTCCATTACCTAAGCTTTCTACATTCACATTGGATTTTGTCATCAGTTTCCTTCTACTTAACACCTTCAGAGTCAGTAGCAAGAGCTGAGGAAGGACATGTTAGTAAACTCCACCCTTGTCACACCAAAATCCTCACTTGGTTTCAAAATATCACACCCAAACAATGAAAATGATCAGGGAATATGGCCTCGAAAGTCTTGTATTAGATTCAGAAGAACCCAATTTAAGACCATTATCACACTATCTGATGCCACTGCAACTGAAAGAACTGTAGATGGTTCTGAGAGGACAATGAAATCATCATCATCATTATTGTCAGCCATAACTGGCACTGCTACTACTACTTCTACTACATTATACCAATTGCTACGTGTGAAGCAAACTGCTTCACAAGCTGAGATCAAAGCTGCTTACCGTGGTTTAGCAAAGCAGTACCACCCAGACGCTATGAGTTCCTCCAATCCCAATGGCCAAGACTTCATAGAGATTCACAAGGCGTATGCAACACTTTCTAACCCCATTGCCAGGGCTCGCTACGATTTGTCAATTGGTGTCACTACTACTACTGCTGCACGTCGAGGATATAGGTACCCAGAAGCAGGATTCCCAACTCCCACAAGGAGGTGGGAAACCGATCAGTGCTGGTAGAACCTGCAAAGAAAAAGTTGAGGGTTGCATGGCCAAGGCAAATTAAGGTCTAGAGAAATGAGTCATTTCCTCCTCTTTTTTTTTTTTTTTTTTTTTTTTTTTTTTTTTTTTTTTTAATTCATTTTCCTCCGGGTCATTGCTTTTCATGTTCAGCAACCAAAGCTGACAGACAATCCAAATGCCAGAATGTATCAGTACTAAAAATCAGCTGCTGGGTTTCTCTCAATCATTTTCCACAATACATGAGACCTAAAACTGTTTTTTTTTTTTTTTTTTGGAAAAAAGTTTAGCTACAAAACTAGTTGTAACATAATGCTATAACTTTATTCAATAAAATAAACATTATTATATATTTTAAAAATCTAAATATTCAATTGCATGTTCTTTATGCTCTTAATACACATGTCAAATTTTGAATTAATCAGATATTATTTACTATATGATCTAGAAATTTATATTTTATGCATAATTTTAAATTACAAAAACTTGCAATTTAAATAATTTATTGATGATATAGTTATTGATATTTGATTTTGTAGAAATTTTGCAAGCATGGAGTATATAAGAAGAAGATGTAATCTAATAGTGGATTTGTCAAAATTTACCTCTAATAAAAAGATATTGAGTAAGGCTACAACCAATTTTGTAGCTAAATTTTATCTTTTTTTTTTCTTCCAAGTTTGTGCATAGACATGATGGAACACGGGATATATGTCCCCTTTTCTAGGTTTCACTACAATCTATATCTATATATATATATCTAAAAGTTGGAGTATAGAATTTAACGTTGCTACTCTCTTATTGTACCACATTATCTACCTATTTTCAATTCTTACTCTCTCATTTTTAACTCTTCTTCTCTTTATTAATTTCCCACTTTCTCCAACATTTCCTTCTATTTTTTACCTTTTGATCTTCCCACTTCTCTTTACCCCACCGTTACTTTTTCTTTATCCATTCATCTTCTTCTTATTTTGACTCTTCTTATCCCATCTTTTTTACTATAAATAAATTATTATATCTCATTCAATCCATATTTCTCACACCAAAATATGATAACTCTCTCTCTCTCTCTCTCTCATAGTTTTTTTTTTTTCCCCTTTTGATGGATTTCTAATTCTTTCTTGCGTCTCCACTGTAAGTTAATGAATTTTTGTTTTAAAGTCTTCTCTCCCATAAAAAAAAAAATGTGATTGCTCTATGTGTGTGTGTGTGTATTCTTTTAGTGGATTTTTAATTCAATCTTGCATCTTGATCTAATTTGGTTGTGTTTTTAAGATGTTATCTTCTTCTTTTCTTTTTTTTTTTTTTTTTTGACTGTTAGATGTGTTCCTATTTTATTATAAAAATATATCTATACTATATGTAAGAGGACTCCCCCCTTTCAACAAGACTTTTTGTGGTTGAAAAATACCCTCATTAATAAGGAGTAACTTCATTTATAAATAGGATTATAAATGTCAAATAAAAAATTTCATTTTGAATTAAAAAAGAGAACTCCTAAAATTTAAAATTTTTTTCCCTTCAAGTTTAAAAAGAAAAATTACAGTTACTGTTTATCTCTAAAGTTTATCATTTTTATTTGTTCGAAAAATAATCTATATATATCTAAAAGTTGAAGTATAGAATTTAATGTTGCTATTTTCTTATTATGCCACATCTTTCACCTATTTTCAGTTTTTACTCTCTCATTTTTAACTCTTTCTCTCTCTATTAATTTCCCACTTTCTCTAACATTTTCTTCTATTTTTTACCTTTTGATCTTCCCATTTCTCTCTACCTCACCTATACTCTTTCTCTATCCATTCATCTTCCTCTTATTTTTATTCTTCTTATCCCATCTTTTTTACTATAAATAAAATATTATCTCTCATTCAATCCATATTTTCCACACCAAAATATGATATCTCTCTCTCTCTCTCTCTCTCTCTCTCTCTCTCTCTCTATAATAGTTTTTTTTTTTTTTTCCTTTTGGTGGATTTATAATTCTTTCTTGTGTCTCCACTGTAGGTTATTGATTTTTTTTTTTTTTTGAACTTTTCTCCCCCCATAAAAAAAAAAATGTGACTACTGTGTGTGTGTCTGTGTGTGTGTGTGTGTGTGTGTGTGTTCTTTTAGTGGATTTTTAATTCAAGCTTTCATCTACTTTAAGCTAATCTAATTTGGTTGTGTTTTTAGGCCGTAATCTTTTTTTTTTTCTTTAACTGTTAGATGTGGTCCTATTTTATTATAAATATATCTATATTATATATAAGATGACTCCCCTCTTTCAACAAGACTTTTTATGATTTAAAAATACTCTCGTTAATAAAGAGTAACTTCATTTATAAATAGGGTCATAAATGTCAAATAAAAAATTTCATTTTAAATTCTAAAAGAGAACTTCTAAAATTTATGACTTTTTAAATTTTTTTTCTTTCACGTTCAAAAAAGAATTTATAGTTACTGCCTATTTCTAAAATTTATCATTTTTATTTGTTTGAAAAATAAAAAAATATATTTCTAAATTATAATAGATGTAAATTATTAATCTTTACCTAAAAAAAATAGAAGAGCTTCACGTACGTGCTCAGAGATTAGTTATATAATAATATTATGTTATTCTATTACATAACATAGTTTTGATAATTTAATGTTTACAACTATATCTTTTATTTTAAATTTTCTTCTCAACATTTTTTATTCTATATTTGTTATTCTCTCCCCAAAAAATGTGATATACTCTCTCTCTCTCTCTCTCTCTCTCTCTCTCTCTCTATATATATATATATATATATATATATCTTTTCACTCCCTCTTATAATTTTGGTTTGATATTTATTTGAGTTAATCCTTAGTTTGAAAGTGAAAATTTGAGTTTATATCAAAACACAATACATGACTCTCATGAATTTAAATGTGCCTATCAATTATTTGAATAATGTCAATTGTAATTATGTGATAATTTTTATTATCATGATAATCTCTTTGAGAGAATGAAAATTTTAAATAATAAATTTAAAACTTAAAAATTTTAGTTGTACTAAAAGAAATTAAGAAAAGTATAATTCATAATCAAAATATTTAGAAGAAATTAAGAAAAGTATAATTCATAATAAAAATATTTAGAAGAATATGGACCGCATCAGTCAAAGGGATAATATCAAACAAAAACACCAAAAATGATAAATTTATATATTTGTAAAAATAGAGAGATAAAAATTATTTTTTGTAATTGTTTAATATTTAAGAACAAATTATATAGAATTAAGTTAAAGTAAATTATATATTATACCACATCTCAAAATCATCATATATTCCCTTGTGTTGCGTGAATCTGCGACTACTTAATAATAAAAGAGAGCACACATTCTTACCACAGCTATTTGAACTTTGATGACTCTAGAGATGCAACACATTTCACAATTTTTTTCACAAAAGTTGAAGTAATAAGTTATGATTGGTGTACAATAAAAACAATGTAAGTAGTAATCCCATATAAAAATGATGTCACACTAATCAAATGTCATAAAAATTAAAACTTGTATATGTTATATTGTTCAAGCTATAAGTAAAACATTCCAACAAATCATTTCTTCTGTCTCCACGTGCACTCAACAACACATCATCGTGTGTTGGCCAAGAATTTCAAGAGGGTAAAAGTGAACAAAAGGTAACAAGATAAAAAAAAATGAAAAAAAAAAAATGAAAAGAGCAGTTCTTCATATGATGTACTTAAAAAGTGAAAAAAATAATAATAAAAAGAGAGATGCAGGACTTACCAAAAATTTAAAGGGACAAAAAACTATTTCACACGTCAAAATACTAACTTGTTACATAAACTATGCTTTCTTTCCTGGACCTTCCTACATTTCTATACAACCCAATGTTCCACTTACAACTTGGCACAGATTATACAGAAGAGACAAAGTGGGAAGAATCATTTACAGCTCATTAACACAGAGTTAATAACATGCATAAGAAGGCGGATGCTGTTTGCTTCAGAAGCAGAGGCTGTTGGTAGGTTCCGATGATGACCCAGTAACTGATATACCTGCTCAAAGATAGGACGAACGTGCACTGCAATCATCGGATCTGCTGGGTTTATGGCAACAGCTACGTCCGTCATCCATGCCAATTTTCTAGATGTTTCATTGCTAATATCACAAGCAAGTTGCTGGAGAAGAGCCAGCAGAACTCCTTGGCTTAGAGGGAGTGGCATTGTCGACAAAATTCTTTGTAAATCAACCTGGCGGAAGAGCATAAAAAATATGAATGTTGTTGACTTCATACTATATAAGCCTTGTCATTGCATAGCAAAAGCCAGTAACTAGTGTACACAATACAACTCAAATCCTTCAAACACCAAATGGACTCCATATACACACACAAAGGACCACTCCCTCACCCACCCCAGGTCCTGGAGCATTCATACATAGGCCAGACCAGATTATTTCGAGAAATTTTAGGCCTAACCGTATACCAACTATTGATTTTCAAGTAAGAAGTCTAAGAGACCAAGTCCACATTCATAACTTTCATAACCATGCATTATGCTAGACATGTATATCTATATCTACATGCATCTATATGATACTATACTATATATAATAATCAAAGCTTAGCAATTATTTCACTAATCTCTCATTAGGCCACATCAGCCACCTATTTCCAAACATTTCTCTCCCCTTTTTGGCTCTTTTCCTCCCTATTATTCCCCACCTTACCGTTACACTTCCCGCTAACCTTTCTCCTTTATGTCTTTTTTTCTTCCCATTATTCCCTACCTTACAGTAACTCTTCCTCCAACCTTTCATATCCTTTTTTTGTTCACCATTTTCTTTCTATAAATTTACTAATTCTCTTTCCCATTTAGTATTAACATATCCCTTTTTTTTTTCTTTTTTTTCTTTTGTCTAAGTGAGTTTAATTTTTTCAAAGACAACTAATCTTAATATATTATCTTCAGTAAATTATAGAGAAAAAATTATACATGATATCACATTACCAAATAATTATATATTTCCTGCACAATGCATGGATCTGCAACTACAACAGCAACAAACAAAGCCTTAGTCCCAAAATTTTGAGGTTGGCTATGGATCCTTAACAGGTTAATTATGGTATTTTTTTTCCTCCATTCTACGCTATCTATAGTCATACTCTATTACTCCATTAATTGCCATTTCGTTTTTTATTACATGCATAATTTGTGACTAGTTTGACTAAATTTGCAGATAGTTTTTCTTTGTTCAATAGTAATAAATTTATTAGAGAACAAAAAGGTGCATCATAACCCTAGTACACAGGAAGTATACAAGACTAACCCAAGAAAAATAAACTCAGATTAATATTTAAATTTGGCAACTCTAGAAGATCCATCATATTTGACTTTTTTTTTCTTACTTATTATCCTCTATTATTTTTTTAATTGTGGCAAGAGAGGGAGGGACAGTTGTTCATGTTGCACTTGCATGTCACAATTTCAGTACAATTTAAAAAAAAAAAAAGATTGCGAATCCCAAGCCATATCTAACTCAATGATACATAGCAAGAACAGTACTTAAAATCATGGTAGTAAGGAGTGGTATGGTTCAACATGGTATTATTGCAAGTATAAGGGAAAAGCCAATAACTGTATATTATAGGTATGTCCTACCCTCCACCCATCAAGTTCTAGATATTAGAGATTGGTGGAATTTAAAGGACTTGTGCGGTAGAACCAAATAAATAAGAAAAATCTCCGTTTTATAGTGCTCATTCATATCAACTCCTCACTCAGAACTCATTAATATGAATGTTGGTCTTTGATGAGGAATATTCAGTCCCATATTGCAAATATTGCTCATATTCAAACTAAAAGGCATTTGTTGGGTCCTGAGGGATTTGAGAAAGGAGACTTGCATGCAACAAATGCTTAACTCTATATGCAGCACATATAATCTTCCACTGGCAATCTTCAGCTTTGAAATGAGAGTAACAATATGTGGTGGTGTGTGCAGAGCAGAACATACCTGAGAACATAACCATGAAACTATTGAGACATCACTTCTCTGCAGGGCTCCAGTGAATGCTTCCTCAAATTTGCACTCAGCTATCAATCTAGATAGTTCTTTAGTTGGATCCAAAGGTGCCTCAGCCTACAGACATGACCCTCTAAATGTTATAAAGCCCAAAGAGGGGTAAATGGACAAAATTGCAGATTAAGAAGGAAGCTTATATGCAGGTACCATCTCATGAAGACCGGCCAAAGGTCCATTGCTCAACTGTGTCACCAAGGGATTTACTGCTTTTGGGTTAGCACCTGCAGCTGCAATGGCTAACAGCTTTCGCTGGCCATCAGCCAATTCTCCACTCAAGGTTTGAGTGATTGCTGATGCCGAAGTAATTGCATCCTTTGAATCCATACACAGCTTCATGCTATCAGTATATATAGTTTTACAGGTATGTTGCAACAATCAAAGCTTAAAACAAATGCCCATTCTCACAAAATAAAATCTGACTCTACTTTTGTTACTGGTTGGAATTTGCATCAACTATCCCACAGAACTACTCTACACTATTATATCAGGGGTTTTTTTTTTTTTTTTTTTTTTTTTTTTAACAAAACAACAAAACAAGAACAAAAAACAAAAAACAAAACAAACCAAAAAGGAGCATTGATAATAACATAAAGCACATTCAAATGACCAAAACATCCAAATACTGTTAAAGGAGCAACAGCCTACATTCAAGATACACCATGAACCAGATTAGGAATTAGCTGTTGCAACAGAAATTTTGATAAAATATGGTTGAAGTTTATTGTAAAGAATGTCCATCGCATTTTTTTCTTAGTTCTTACATAGATCACTCATATTATAACACAAAATTAATATTTTAAAAGCATACCGATGACAAGAAAAAGTTCAAGAATAGAAGGACGTAAGCATGGATGAGAGTGAGACCACTGTTCATGCAGTCAACTTCAAGATTATCTATTAAATGAATCATATGGGTTATGTCCTTCACATGTTTCAATTTCAAAATGCTTATCATTATTATAAATTACACACTATTTCTAACTAAATAATACAGAATCCCCCCCTCCCCCCCAAGAGAAGGAGCAAATCATAGTCTTCTGAACACATATAATTCAGAAGATGAAGATTAGGTGCTGTTGAGAGATTTGTTTCACATCCAATAAATATGCCATCCAGTGAGAAATATTCCCAATTACTCCAGCACAATTTTCAAGAATGAATGGTGATCAAGAAAATAAAAACAAAGAAAAAAACACCTGCTTCCTACTAAAACATCATGTTAAGCTATATTTACCCTTAAAGCAACGGCTAATGGAGAATGTGTGGACTCAAACTGCTGCTGAGTAGTAGATGTATGTTTGACAAGCCCTTTCTGGAATGTGGTATCAACTTGCTCAAACATAGTTTTGCATGACATCTCAAATGCAGGGATTATTGAAGCTTCCAAACTAGACCTCAGTGCATCCTGCAATGTACAAACCATTATCAATCATCAGAACCAACCTGAACCCACACACACACAAAATACGGGTATGTGACCATTCATTTCACAAAACAACCAAGCTAAAGAGAAAAAAACAAAATAAGAAAAATGTTAATTCAGTAAACCCAAAATAACACCATAAGGAAAAGCAAGGCTTTTACAGATCCTCCTAATTAATCATATCCAACATTAGTTGAGATAGATTACAGATATGAGATATGAATAGACTAATATATATACAGTTAACTCAAACAAGCTTTGAATGAATGAGCTACTAAAGGGTGAAAGGCTTGATTCGATGGAGATTCGGGTGACTTGAAAGAAAAATCCACTGATGCTATGGTCCATCTAATTATCCAGAACCAGGGTATGCTTAGTATAACCCATAGACCACAGGCAATGAAATGGCATGTACAATTACCACACAGGCAATGAAATTGGAGTCTATACTAAGGCAGAAAGAGTGAAAGTTTGTCATGATTTATGAATGGCAAGTCCAATGAGTTAGCATTAAAGAAGATGCCAAAAAAAGAAAGCCATGTAAATGAATCCAGACTTTTGACAAGACCAATCAAGTTATGCACTTCTTAGAGAACTGTATCAATTAGATCTTTATATTTATTTTTTGGAAATTATTTTAGATATAAATTGATTCTCTAAAGTAGTCGTATCTGCATAAGATTAAATAATGATGAGTTGTATTTTTTTTTTTTCAGTAAAACTTGACAAATTATCTAAATTTTCAACCATGCTTCAACAATCATAGGGTTTTGAATTGATTAATGACGGGTTCTACTGCCCTATTGCTACAGAATTTTGGTCTATGGTGTTGGGTTTATTTGGGGTTTGTTGAGTGATGGTGAAGATTGTTGTTGAGTTAGTAGCTTGTTGGCCAGGTCGTTTTCAGTGTCTTCAGAATGGTCATTTGTGGATGGCTGCCCTGCATTACTTGATGTGGTGTCTGTGGAGGGAGAGGAACAACTGGAGTTTTGAAGATAAGAGATTTATGCCTAATCTCAAATTACTTTTCTTTATAACTTTTTGGGTTTGGATGTCTCAGTTTTGCATAATCAGTCCTTATGGTTTGTTATTGATTTGATAGATTTATGTAATTTGTGTGATTGATTTTTTGGTCCCTAGTCATATACTCCCTGTATATTTGGGCAACTCTATTTATTAATATCAATAAAACTTATCAAAAAATAATAATAATCATCACTACATCCTGCTCAATGGTTCTAGCTTTCCAACACATGAATATCCATGCCTTGGATAATTTACAAAAACACAATCATGAGCATAATTGTAAGATTCTTAACATGTACAGTGAGCTATATAAGAAGGTTCAGGTGAAGAAGATAGGGTTCACATTATAGCTCTGGTGGATACTATTGATATATATACCAAACTTAAAATTACCTGAAGCTTATCAAAAAAAAATTAAAACTTATCAAAAAATTACCTGAAGAGCTTGCTTCCCAGAAGTTTGAAACTGTGCTTGAATTTGCCTAGTCATGCTACCTTCAAGTTTTGAACTAACTGATCTTTCAAGTTGGTTCACACCTTTCTGCATGGTACACAATATAAAGCTTATTCAGCCACATTTGTTTTGCAGACAAATTAAGTTGTGTTAGTGCAGCCTATTGTTAATTTAGAGGCTATATTGTGCTGCATTATTTGAAGCAAATCCATTGTTCAGAATGAACCCATTTAGCAATTACTGTCATAACAATTTATAAAGCATGCCCCATCAGAGACTTTTATCTACTGATTTATAACAATAATTAGTATAAATGAAGGGTGTCACGACTTCAACTTCAATCCTTATGCCATTTTCTATTATTTGTGACATTTACTATATTTCATGTAATGGTTCCATTCATAAAGGCAGATTCCTCCAATAAAAACAACAGAAACATAAAACATGAACATTCAAAAAGCCAATAAGACATCCAAATTTTGACAAATGTAAAAATTAGAACCTGGAATGACTCCATAATAGCTGATGACATTGTTTTGTCCACAATTGGAGTAATTGCACGACCTACAGCCGGTCCAACTGAAGCTATTTCCTTCTTTAAAGTTTTCTCGAGCATGGTTGGCAAGTCCTTGTTCATATAATTTGTTATTAAGTTTGTTATCTGCTGCATACGGTCTTGTTCTAGCTTCTCCTGCTTTGCATTTTCTTCCTGGAAACGAGCCCACAGAGCTTCAGTGTTAGCCTTGACAACTTTCTCCATGCTCCGGCCCAAGGATCCCTCTAGTCTTTTACCTTCTTTGGTAACTGAGCCAGAAACAATCACATTCATCTGCTTCTGCATTTCTTTTTGCGTGCTCATTAACTATGACATATGAAAAATCATTAGTCCAAGAGTATATAACATGTGAGAAATATCTACGGAAGACAAATTATCTGTCAAAATTATAATGTGATCAGTATATAATCTAATATCATAAATCTTATAAGTATCCAGTTCATTGCGCTATAAAATGACATCCTTAACTACTAATATTTGTTACATGAAAGAAAGCATCAAAAGCAAGCATACCATATGATATAAAACGTCATGACTTTCTCTCTTTTTTTTAACTTACCAAAAAATGATATTCAACATCAAAACTGATAGTAGGAGAAAAACACAGAGATATCATAAATATCAAGCGGAAGTAAAGGATCTGTCTGCAGTTTGCATGACAAGTCATCTGTTTCAGGTTGTAATATGATTAATATAAGAAGCAATCTGGCATTTTTATAAAAAAAAATAATAATAATAAGAACTTCTGAAAAAGCTACAGTATTTAACATGGAAAAAAATGTCTACAGATGAAGTTAAATGCCAAAATCAACATGAATTCTAACATACACAGGAATAAAAAATAATCTCCCAACAACATGAGACTAACCAAGTTACATGATTTAAGCAGAACTCTTCAAAGTCAACCCAGAAAAAGACGGCCAAAAATATCATACTGGTTAAATGATCTCAGTGAATTAAGCTCACCAAATGTAGCTATCTATTACTTACCATACATAAAAATTTAAAGCAATCACCTGTTCAAGCATCTCCTGCATAGCCAGTAACTGGGGCAAAGCAGTTTCTAAAGATGGGGAACCTGAATCACCACTTGGTTCATTTAACGAATCTGTAGAGTTAAAAGGACTTGGAGAAGGAGAAGATGCACCAGACACTTGAGAATTTTTCCCCTTCTGTCTTTTTCCCTTCAGCACTGGGGCTGGAGACTGCGAAACTCCCATAGGAGTTTCTGACTCGCCAACCTTTGCAGGAATATCTTTCATCATATCTTGAGCTTCTTCCACACAAGGGTTAGGAGGTTGGTTTGGTGCTTCAGTAATACTAACATCATTAGCTTGCCGAAATTTCTCCACACCATAATTTCCCACACAACAATCTCTGGCCATCTGAATGCCAAGATCTGATGCTTGGGAATAGAAGGATTTCTCCTTTTTCTGAGCAACCATAAAGTGAGAATCTCTCTGACTGTCAAACTCATTATTTTGACTGGTTCCTGTCTCACCAATAACTTTAACCTCTACCTCAGTGCTTTCTGCATCATTGCTGACAACCACATCTTGAACTTTTGCCTCTACCACATTCACACCAAGATTAATTTGAGAATTCTCAGATGATGATGGAGCTGTAGATAACAACTCTGATGGAGTTACCAGATGTGTTGGTTGTTTAAATACTATAGGAGGACTGGGAACATTAGAAACGTCACTGTGTACAGCATTTTTATCACCCTTACTCAAATTGTCAACCGAGGGAGGCACATTAGTCATGCTATCTTTCCCAGTGTCCATTCTCCGATCAGACGTATATTCAAGATGTGATTGATCACCCCCATAATCAGTAAGAGGTGGACTAGTCTCAGAGCTATTTGATGGACTTCTAAAACCACGAAATTCACGAGATAGACCTGGACTCAAAGGAAGAGGTGGCAATGCAGCATGGATATTTTCGGCACTACTATGAGAAGGCAAATCACTTGCAACTGTTTCCATGCCAGAAATAGCAACTTCTGGCAAGTTAGTAACCTCAGAAGAAGCTAAGTTTTCAGGACGGCTTGCTTCTGGGGCATTTTCAGAGCTGCTTGAAAGAATAGGTGCTATGGTGGTTGCATTAACCTCAGGTATCTCAGTGGGTTTAGTTCCAGGAGGTGATTCAAAAGTTGCAGAACCATCAGAAGCATCAAAAGCTCGAGAAACATTGGAGTCTGATTTCTCCAACCCCACATTGTCCAGGGGCGGTGGCAGGCACTGAGATAGGTCCAATGCATACTGCTGAATGGCTTGTGTTTGGACACAGTAGACCTGTACAATATGTTCTCCATCTGGTAAACTGTCACTAGTTCCAGTAAGAGACAGAATAGGCATTGTGACTGTAAACTCAGCAATGTAATCCATGCGGGTTGAAGCTGGATTAGGCCCATACTCTATATGTACCGCATATATAGCATTTTTCTTCGCATTTGCAAGTAGAAATAAGCCTGCACGAGGCAATGCTATGACTTGATTAAAGAATGCTTCCTCAACCTTACGTTCAGAGGAACTCTTTACATCCAAAGTCTGAGTACACCGCCATGATTCAGTATCACTAGGCAACAACCAGCCCTCCTCACTCATAGAGGCCCATATCTTCACTTCCCGATTAAGTGGCCCCTGGAAAAAGGGGAAAAAAAAAAAAAAACAGATGATTATACATCTATTGCTAAGTGGATCTTCAATACCAGACTAACAAGAAGTGAATACCAAAGGAGCTACATCGCGGATACTCCAAAGACACCTGAAAGTCTAGTATGATAATGCACCCATGTCAAATAATGGGAAAGATTAGGAGTAGATACCGCTGTAACAAGAACAATGTGGTCCGGACGGTGAGGGGCAGTCAAAAATGTCACAGAATTAACAGGATTGCCATCATGTGGTTTCAATACTGTAAGTGGCGATGCCTTACGGTCCTCCCAAATCTTCACCTGTTGCAGAAGAGGAATAATTAATAAATAAAAATAAATAAAGAAACTATGAAAAATGAAATTTCAAGCCCAAATAAATCAATGATTCCCAATACCAAAATTACTGGCTCATGAATCATATTCTACTTAAAAGGGTAACCTTTGGGCTCTATGAGGCATTGTACAACAGCAAAAAGACTGCCACAACTCATTAGAAAATGGGTCTTCATTATTGTCATTGTTGAATTACTGATTGTCCTAAAAGTTTAAGCTATTATGAAATGGTAAATTTAATCACTTAACCATAATTCTAACACTTCACCTCACATGTGGGCCGAAACTACCCCTTAATAAATGGAGCCCAACATGTGGGATTTTTAACATTTTAAATGGGAAGTAGAGTGAAGACAATGATCAAACTCAAAATCTCCTACTCTAATACCATGTTAAATTACCGATTGTCTCAAAAACTTAAGCTATTAGGAAATGATGAATTTAGTCACTTAACCATGATTCTAACAGTCATAAATTGCCATGTAATGAAAAATATCACAGAGTGAGACAAGTGCCCAATTTTAGGGCACTTCCCCCTTCTATGTCATCATATTAGTAATATGGGAGCATATGCATGTGACAAGCACACTGTTTTTCATTAACATTCAATGTTTTGTGGGGAACATTTCCTTATAGAAGGCACCAAAAGAGGAAAGATAAAACTGGAAGACCACAAAGCCAATCGAGAGAGAATACAGACCGTGCCATCCATTGATGCTGAAGCTAAACGGCTGGTCATCCATTGGCACATTGACAACTCGGTAACCTCACCGTCATGTTTACCAACAGATTGGACCCCGTCAATTAGTTTATCAATGAGACACTTAAGAGGTTCCTCTGCTGAAAACACTACACCCTTTCCAACTTTTGTGGTGTCGATTTTAAGGACACGGTTTCCAATTGCAACCATCAAAATTTCCTGTAAAGCAATTCTTGTTAATCAACAATGAAGACCAATAAAACTAAAAACCTAGGAAAACAAGGAGAAAATGCACAATTTAAAACAACTTTAGAACACTTTAGGGGATAAATATTTGATAAAATAAAACACAAATTCACGATTACTTGTTTGTGAGGATGCCAACACACTCGTGGGTGGACTGACTCCCCTGCTCCCTCTATCTGAATAGAAAGAACAATTTTTCCTGTGATTTGAGGTTTGTCGTCCTCATCTGAGCCTTCATTGATCTTCCAAATGAAAATCCGTCCATCAACGCTAGCACTGCAGAAAATGGAAATTATAACTTTCCAGAAGAAGGCTAAATGAAAGAGCCAAATGAAAATCAGGACAAAGATCTACCTAGCCAAAAGGTGAACATCTTCAGCGAAGAAAGCCATATCAGTTACTCTCTGCATAATAAATACTAATATGCATAAACGAGAGATGAGGGAGGAGTTTTAAAAGATGAAGTAAGAGAGTAATATTGATAGGAAAAAATTATATATAAGATCCAAATTCCATAAAATCATAGGGAAATAAAAATAATACTAAAAAACCAAGTTTAGCCCCAAAATTTTGGGGTCGGCTATGGATCCTCAAAACAAATTAATCAGGGTCAGAAATGTGTGTTCTTTTTCGCCATTCCATCCTATCTAAAATCATACTCTCTATCAACCCTTAATTGACAACTCCTTTTTACTACTGCCACTAATGTTATTTTAGGTCTTCCTCCAATTTTTGGTTCACTCGACTTGAATCAACTTACTCTTACTCTTTGGTACATTAATTATTCTCCTCTGCACTTAACCAAACCATCTCAAGCAAGTTTCTCTCATCTTTACATCAATAGGGGCCGTACCTTTACTTTCGAATCCTATCTTTACTTGCATTTCCACTTATACATCTTAACATTTTCATTTAAGCTACACTCATTTCATGAATAGGTTGTTTCTAAATAGTCCAACATTTAGTATCATACAGCATAGTTAGTCTTACAATAGTCTTATACAATTTTCCTTTTAACTTGATATGTATTCTACAATCACACAATACTTCTAATGTGCTTCTCCAATTCACATCCTCTTCAATCTCTCAATCCTTACAAATTGTTGATACAAGATATTGAAAGCACTGACTATTTGGTACCTCTTGACCATCAAGTCTTACAAACCCTTTATCCCCTTCATCTTTGTTCCTACTTTTACTGAACGTACAATTTATAAACTCTATTCTCGAATTTAGGCCTACCTAAAGGGAAAATATAAATAGGCTACCCAAATTTAAGGAACACCAGTCAATTTTTGAAATTTAAATTAAAAGTTTCACCCATGTAATACAATTGCATCTTACAGGCAATTCCACTTGAATTCTTTTACTTGTGCCTTAAAAATGTGAATTGATAATAACAGTCAAACATTTCTACAATAATGTATAAAGAGAAGTTCTATATACAAATAGTGGTAAACCCAATTGCTGCACTACATAAGATAAAAGTTGGAGATTTGACCAATAAAAATGTGACCTTTGAACAAGAATTTATAATCAGAAGTTGTAATATCTAAATCCCAGGTTCTATTATCAATGCCTGGCATGCAGTTACAATCTATGAACATGAAAGATTCAAACTTGCAATAGCATTGAATGAAATGATGGACACTGAAATAGCAGCAATAATTCAAAAACAAATGAAAAAATGAAGAGTCATATCAGACTGTACCTGGCTGTGGCCTCGGAGCAAAGATCTTAAGGCAGTGTTAATGTTAAGGACACGGATATTACCCATCTTGAGGCCATAGCAAATATAAGATCTATTAACAGCAATCTGACGGCCAAGCACAAGGCCAGGATCAGAGGCATACTTAGTGATAGGAGTGACTTCAAGCTGTGGCTGAGCCTCATCTTCCAAGCGAACATCAATGTCATAGACAAGTTTATCACCTATTAAATGGCGACCCCTTGGGAGTTTTGTGCTGAGCAACCTTGTGGGAGGCGTGGAAGGCGTAATGGGCAAATGGGTCATTGAGAAATCAGTGGCACTAGTTGTTGTTGTTGTTGTAGTAGTAGTACTACTAGTTGTTGCAGTTGGGGAGATGGGTCTGAGAGGGGCATGGAGGTTAGGTTGAGGAAACTGCTGGACAAAATGGTCAAGGGGTGTTGGTGGAGGAGGATATGGAAGAAAGTGAGGGTGATGGAAAGGGTATGAAGGACCAGTTGGTGGAGGATAAGAAGAAGAAGGTAAGAGATATGGAGGTGATGAAGAGGATGGAGAAGAAATGGGAGCTGGGAAAGATGGAGAGGTGTTTAGATTACCAGGATTTGATGTGGGTTTGAAGAGTTTTTGCAAATCAAATTGTGTTCCTTGTTGATTTTGGTTTTGGAGATTGGGATTTACAGGGGAAGCCATGAGAGAGAGAGAGAGAGAGCGAGAGAGAGAGAGAGAGGGGTAAGAGAAGAGAGCTTGCTTTTTTTATGGCTTTTGATGAGGCTGATGATGAAACAAATACAGATATAGGAATATAATATTAGTATTTTTAGTCAAAATATTTATAATTGATATATAGAAAGAATATACATATTATATACAGCAGTTGAGTTCACAACTTTTTGTGAAAGATGGATCAACTCAGTTAGATCTATCTAGTTATTCTCTTAAAAGCAGAAGGAAAATATTGTATGATTGATGATCGATCAAGACTTCTCTTATCTTCTTCTTTGATCCATTTATATGATAATCTAAATTAAGAAGACTCTCTAAAAAAAATTTAAATAAATACTAGAACTAGACATTAGACAATAATAATTAATTATTGTTAATTAAAACCAGCACGTTAATGGGGCAGGGTTGCACCAAATGAAATTCCCCACTAGTCCAGAAACTGAAACCCTATGTGACAGAAATTATTATTAAAATCTCAATTTCATACCAGTTCTTTTGCTACAGAGATGGCTTGCCAGAGATTCTTTTGTATTTTATTTTATTTAAAAAAAAAACTAAGGTAAAACGTATAAATTGATGTGATATTTTACTATTAGCGTCATCATCATCTATCACTCTGTTTCTAACTTTCTGTAATTGGCGGAGATGGATGTTTTTGTTTTCATTGGTACAGGTTCACCACTTAGCTGCTCACTTGCATGACTGTTTATACACCTTTTGTTTTAAAAGGAGTCACAAGTTTTCAAAGCAATTTGAAAACAATAATCAACCACTGCTTTCCTTTTCAATTAAAAAAGTGGGGTAGTGTATTCAGATTGCTTACATTGGATCAATCAATTTTGTGTTTTGTGTAACATCACTCTCATGGCCTAGGCTCGCATGCATGTTTGTTTGCACAATGAACTTAAAGGTCCGTTTGGGAGGAAGGAATGGTATAAAATGGAATAAAAAAAATATTTTTAGAATATTTTTTCTTCTCCTTGTTTGGGAGTTTTATCGGAGGGAATGGAAGGACTATTCCCTTGTTTGAGTATTTAAGTGGAAGGGAATAAAATAATTAGTAGGGAATGCTCATTCTTTCCTTTTCTCTCAAAATCTCAAATTTTTGTTCTCCTCAAAATTGAAAGGAATGGGAGAGAATGAATTTAGGTTTAATGAAATTTTTACTAAAACTCTCAAAATATCCTTATATATTCAACCTTTTATTTTAAAATAGGGGTCTAATAATAATATTGTCATAAAATGATTCCATTCCATTTCCTCCATGTTACTCCCAAACAAAATTACTTACATTCCATTCATTTTTATTCCTTTCCATTTCTTCATTTTAAAACATCCAATCAAAATTACTTAATTCTATTTCATTTCATTCTTTTCCATTCCTTTCCCTTACTTAAATACATTACATTCCATTCATTTCCTTTCCATTCCCTTATGATCATTCTATTCCATTCCATTTCATTCTATTCATTTATAAACTTCCAAACAGAGCCTAAGGGAATCGAGCACAGACGCTTTGACCAGCTCCCATACCGCCTAGGAGGTAATCGAGGTTTGATCAATACCAATTTTCAAAAAAAAAATGAACCCTATTGGTGCTTAAGAAAAATTAGCTGCTCCAATTCCAAAGACCAAAAAGTGATGAATTTCAATACACCAAGGCTAGGCTTCGATGCATCAAAATGAATCTCAAATGCTATGAAATACATTTTTCAAAACGAACCATTATAGCACAAGGCCACCAACAAAATCAATTGACTGCTAAACAATTTTCTTTCATAGTCAAGCCACCAGTTGAATGGATTTTTCACAAACTCCTGATAGGACCAAAACAGATTAACCATCTATACTAGCACCTAAGTTGCCCTTTCATAGAACACATGAGAGTATGTGTAAATGCAACCCAACATACAATATATAGATCATCAGACAAGAACAATGCTCACTACTTACAGTTATCACAATTTGTAATCCTCTTCAACACAACTACTGTCGAACGAAATAACTGTTAAATTTACAATCAAATACCCAAGACTTCAGAAAGGATTATACAAATATCTCATATTTTGAGCATGGATGTATTATAGGACAAGTTGCAAAGGAGGGGGGAAAAAGTCGTAACATTCAGACCCATAAAAAGGAAAAAACAAGAAAAAGGGAACAATGAGAAAGAACAAGAAGACACTAGACAGGATGCTTTCAGTTTAGCAGATGAGATCTCAAACTTCAACTACAACAGCCTCCACCTTGAGCAGAACCACCATCTCTGCCTCCTGATGGTCCTGGTATGCCACCATATCCAACCTTTATTCCATAAGACTGCGAAAGAAGAACAAGACTAGAGCATCAGCAACACCATCTACACCTCTCATCATTTTAAAAAACTATATTTCTCTGTAATATGTACCATTTCCAATGATTTTAATTTATAACCACTTCATGGGAAAGGTAAACTTAATCTAAAAACAAGTCAGCATATCACAAAGAAATATTATATATCAACAACAATGTGTCTCA
Organism: Lithocarpus polystachyus; assembly: GCA_033629205.1. NCBI lineage: Eukaryota > Viridiplantae > Streptophyta > Magnoliopsida > Fagales > Fagaceae > Lithocarpus > Lithocarpus polystachyus. The sequence goes on from CM066166.1 coordinate 81,808,652, forward strand.
AATAGGAATTAATATATAATCGCTTCAATATCTGTAGTTTTACAATAAAAATCTGAAAATGCACCAATACTAAGTGAAATTGGATAAACTTGCATTTCTCATCCAAAGGAACTGCTCACTGCTATCTAATGTAAGCTAAATAGTGTGTTTTGATGAGCTTTCTTTCATAAGCTTATTTTCTTTGTTGTGCAAAAATTCGGTTGTACTTTGAAAAGGGCGACGCTTTAAATAGTTATTTATTTCTGCTTTAAGATGAAAATAAGATCATTTTAACAGTCCAATGAAATTCCTGAATTGGGGGAAAAAAGGTACGTGATGGGGGAGTACAAATTGGAAGAAGAGGGAAGAAAAGAACAAAAGCTAACCTCATTTGACACATCAAATACTCCATCCTGAATCTTCTTGTAAATGGTAGCAGCTGTTTTTATGAATGCCTGCATAAAATTTATTTACTATTTAAGACTGAGAAAGGCAACGGCAAAAAACCATACCTCAATTCACATATATTGTTGAAGAATCTGAGGATTTTGTTACAAGGCACTTCCAACATATCAGCAATATTTATTCTTACCTCCTCAACATTCTGAGCAGTTTTAGCAGAGGCCTCCATAAAAATCAGACCATGCTCCTTGGCAAACTGTTCCCCTTCCTCTGTGCTCACAGCCCTTCTGTGAGCCAAATCACACTTATTACCAATAAGCATTATTGTCATGTTTGCATTTGCGTGTTGCCTTGCATCTTCCAGCCAGCTAGCCAAATGATTAAAAGTCTCCCTCCTACAAATACAAAATCGAAATTGTCATCCTAGCGCCTTATCTCAACTACATGGCACAAAATGATTCCAGATAAGTATAAAATTTAAAGAGTACCCAATAAGTACATTCATTAGAAAAATTCAAAGCTCCTTTTATGTATGCTTCTACATGAAACATATAGTCAGCCACTAAAATCTGCCTGAGGCAAGAACCTTTTAGTTTCCACTAAATTGTGGAATTTTTGTTCAACTTTCTTTGGCAATGCTGATTTTGTTTTCACTAGATGTTGGTTTGTAGAGTGTTTTGAAAGGCAATGTAAAAGTTCTGATAATTCCCTAGTTCAAAAAGGATTACGGGAATGATATATTTACAAGGGCACCACACAATGATGCGTCCCTAATGATGGTAAGGTTTACAACAAGATATATTAAATTCACAGGGTACGTCTGAAAAGCCCACTTATAGAACAAACTTAAAACAATTAATTTTTTTTCTGTATAAGACTATAAGCAAATGAATGATCAAATTTCAATGAAAACAATACCTGGTTATATCATAGACAAGCAATGCACCAGCAGCCCCTCTGTAATAGGACCTCGTAATAGATCTGAAGGATTCTTGACCCGCCTGGAATATTTCCAAGGAAACTTTTAGCATCTACAACTTTAGTCACTTAAGGTACAAAATTGAATTCCATCACAAACTCACAGAAATTTAAGGAATTACAGCAGGAAAATGAGAAGAAAAAAAAAAATCGGCCATTACAGCTCATATATACACTTGATAAATAAGCAACCCATTTCATAATAATCATCAAGCCATATTCTGACAACGAACTAATTATAGTTATATTGTGCTTGTGTTCAACTTCAAAATAGAATTCAGTGTAAATTGCAAAACAGAAAGGAAGGAAAGAGAGAAAAATTACAGTATCCCAGATTTGGAGCTTAATGGGTTTGTTGTCAATGGTGATCATCCGAGCCCCAAACTCGACGCCGATGGTGAGGTCATGGACCGGCTGGAACCGCTTGTCCGTGAACTGAAGAAGAAGACATGACTTCCCAACTCCTGCACAACCATAAACCATTTAAAAAAAAAAAACCCTTCCTAGAAGCCAATCAAGTACAAAACTAACTCCATTTGATTCCAACCAATATGTTCAATTGTTAAAGTAAATAACTCTAGAGTCCACAACTTTTGCCGCAACTCAAACTCTGACGAGAAACAGAGAAAAAAGTGGTGGATCCATCATTGTCTAAGACTCACAGTGACTACCCATTATTTTAATAAACTCAAAAGTCTCATTAATTAGCTACAATTTCAATTCAGGAATTCAAAATTCAGGGATTTCGTTTTCTCGTAAATTAAAAAGCCATAGTAAAAGAATTCCAATTCCCACTTAAAAATATGTCCGCCACGCTGGAATATAGAATAAAGCCGAGAGAATCACATCCAAAAAAAAAAAAAAGAAATACACAAAACAAAACATAGAGAATAAGTACAAAATCAGAAATCCTATCAGGGTTGTTGGTGATTGGATAAAATTAAACAGAGAGAAGATCAACAACGAAAGTAATTCGATGCGATTGATACATAATAATTATTGAGATCTGAATTCAAAAAACAAAAACCAAATTCGAATTTGAGAGAGAGAGTACCAGTATCGCCGATGATGATGTACTTGAAGAGATAAGCGTATGACATTCCCAAATACTAAAATCAATGAATTAATGAATGAAACCAAACAAAAGGCAGCTTGTGGTTTTGAATTGAATTTCCGAAGGAAGCAAAAAAAAAAAAAAAGGTAACGAATGGAATTGAATAGAATTGAAGTGAAAGCGAAAGAGAGAGAGAGAAGAAAAGAAAAACCAAGGCGAAGGCAGTTACAGCAAGGCAAACGCGTCCCTGTCTTCTCTGCTATTTATTTTTTTTCTTTTCTTTTTTTTTGGACCGTGAACACTGAAAAGGGAGTCTATGTATAATATAATACAGTATTTGTATTTGTATTGTGTACGTATTGCGTAAAATAAACATTCAAGTTTAATTATATTATCCTCTCAAAAAAAAAAAAGATTTTAATTGTATTAAAATATGAAATTAGGATAGATTAATTATAATAATAACTACTACAGTACTATTAGAATTTATTTAAATTTTCTTGAAATTTTGTGTGATAAAATTTTATTTTGAAATTTCTTGAAATTATTTTTTAAGAAACAAATTTTTTGAAATTTTTTTTTTTTTTTAGATACAAACGCATCCACAAAGAAGAGGAAAATGAATTCTAACACAAAGACACACTACAAACTTCACTCAAAAATCATGATGACTTTTAAATTATCTTAATAATTAGCATATGATTAATAGAATTTCAGTTGGAGTGGAATTTTTTTTTTTTGAAATTTAGGTGAGTTATATAATAACTAAATTTATTTTGAGATACATATAAGGACAAAGTTTACCTACAAAACTGGTCAATAAAAAAAAACATTACTACATATTTTGAAAAGTTAACTGTTGAATTGCATATTCTTTAAGCTCTTAATACAAATGTCAAATTTTGTGTCAATTAGATATTATTTACTATATGATTTATAAACTTATATTTTATGTATAATTTTAAACTACAAAAACTTATAATTTAAACAATTTATTAATGACATTGTTATTGATATTTAATTTTCTAAATATTTTGTAAGTATGAAAGATATAAGAAGAAAATGTAATTCAATTGCGGATTTGTCAAAATTCACCTTTAATAAAAGATATGGAGTAAAGTTGTAATATTAGGCTATAATCAATTTTATAATTAAACATTGTCTTAAATTTAATAACTAAATTAAACTCATTTCTATAGAGCAATTCCCCCCCCCCCCCCTCAAAGCTAGGGGTGGCAATTCATGTTTGTGTGTCGTGTTGTGCCAACTTATTAGGTCAATACTAACCCAACATATTTATTAAATAGGTCAAGATTCTTCAACCTAACATGACCCATTTGTTAAACAAGTCAGTCATGTTGACTTATTTATTAAAGATTTTCAAAATGAAAAGAAAAAAAATTTATGAAAAAAGAAACAAAAAAATATTTTTAATATAAAATTCAGAACTAACGAGTAATTGCATCACAAATAGTCATTCAAAACTAAAGTATATCTTAATATTACAAATAATCAATCACTATATATTAAAGAAAATAAACCACAACAACTAATAACTTTATACATCTAGGATTTGAAAGGTATGTTGATTAAATGTCATTTAATTAAATAGATCAAACAGGTCAAATGGATTTCATATGTTAAACACTAACTCAACCCATTTATTAAACGGGTCAGCCATATCAACCTAAATATGACACGAACTCATTAAGACTCAACTCATAATCTGCTAATTTCGTGTCGTATTATGTTGGGTTTGCGGACCGTGTCCAATTTTGCCACCCCCTATCCAAAACCCATCCAATGCATTATTGGGCCTTGCCTCGCCTTGCTTGTCTTTATTTTTTAACCATCACTTGACTTAACAATTTTTTTATTTTTTATTTTTTTGTTTTTTTTGTTTGTGAACTCTCACTATAAAAGGCCAAATTAGCCGTAATTACATCTATGAATTCTGGTGTAACATCTTTCATCTACGCTAATTTAAAGCTTAGAAGTGTGTTTAGGGATAGTTAAAAAAATTTTTACTTTTTTTTTTTTTGACTTAACTTTTTGCAAATAGTCAAACTTTTAGCTTTTTATAAATAAGCTAATTTTTTGTCACAGCTTTAATATTAAAAATTATATTTTTTAATAAATATTAAATATAATATAACTAAGCTATCAGAAACTATGGATACCTGTGTCCATCATAGGGATCACTTGACTTCACATAATTTATTATTTTTCACGTGTATTTGTCACTCAAAACTTTTCTTTACTAATCTTTCGTGTTTTTTCATGTTATTTGAAGACTATCCTTGAATAATGGAGGAATATGTACTATGCTATTTTTTCTTCCACAAAAAATATTGTCAAGTTACATATTGTAATTGACTCTCATAAAAAATAATAATAATAAAAAAGCTACATGGTTGTAAATTGTAATTAATATCTTTTTTTTATATTATTATATTAGTAAATTACAGTAATGGATCTTGATTCCCCTTTCTTTATGCACTTAAATAGGGAGAAGGTATCAATTGAACTAGAGCTTATAGTTATAGTTATAGTTATACGATTAAACCAAAAAAAAAAAGTTATAGTTATAGGTAACTAGCTGTAATTACTATTTAAAAGCTCTTTTTGTCAAAATGCTTTTTCCACCTAAACTATCATTTCATTTCATTATGGCTTCACATTTGAAAAAAAAAACAAGCCACTTTTATAAAAAAAAAAAATAAATAGAACAAGCCACACGATTGTTCACTTGATGTAATCATCAATTGTCATTTTTAAATATATTTCACTTAATGAGAAGTTATAAGAATTGTATTGTAAGGGTCTAGAGCATCCTCAAAATAAGGTTATAACTCCACTTGAGCATATTAGAAAAATACAACTTCCATTTTGAGAGTTATTTGTTAATAAATAATAAAGAAAATTGAGGAAAATTTCCACACCTTAAGCACACACCATTAGAACAAGAACAACATAAAATACACAAAGCTAAATGCCTGACATTAGATGATACAGTCTAATTGATGGGATACTACGTAAATGTCTCATGAGAGTCCTATTGTTGCCCAACCTTTGAGAGTCCTTATCTTTTCTACTAGTTATCTTATCTTTATTTGAGTAGCCCTAGTTATCTAGTATCTTATCTCTATTTGAATAATTATCTAGTAATTATATTTAGTTATCTTAGGAGATTGTTGCTCTTTAAATAAACGTGTATGGCATTAGGCCAATTGTTGAGGAATTTTCTATTGAATTGTGGTTTGTCTTTCACTCAAAGGAAGTCATTTATCAATTCCATCTCTGTTGCTATCAATTGGTATTAGAGCATGGCCACCAACAAGGATAGGATTGAGAAATTAAAGAGTGAAATGCGGGAGCTGAAAGAAAGCATGCAAAAGATGACCACAGAGTCCCAATCTCTTGGTTCATCTGTGCGTGAAATTAAAGATATACTGTCCAAATCCCATGACAAATCAGATTTTCTCTTAACCCCAAAATCAGATGAGCAAGGGACCTCATCACACATTGGAGAGAAATCTGATCAGTCAACCGGATTCAAAACTACAACACACGATCAACCACGACCCATCAAGTTGGATTTTCCAAAGTACTCGGGTGATAATCTAACGGTTTGGCTTGATCGTGTTATGCAATATTTTGATTACCAAGGGACATCTGAAGATCATAAAGTCACGTTGGCAGCCTTTCATTTGGAAGGGGAAGCAAACCAATGGTGGCAATGGATGAAGAAGGTATATCGTGAGGAGAAGATTGAAATCACTTGGGAAAAATTTAAAAAGGAGTTGTTGGTCCGATTTGGGCCAACTGAGGCTGAGGATTTTGACGAGACTTTGTCTTGAATATGTCAAAGTGGGACACTTAGGGAGTACCAGCAGGAGTTTGAGAGACTTGCTAATCGAGTCGATGGTTGGCCTCAAAAGGCATTGGTAGGAGCATTCATGGGTAGACTGAAGGATGACATTGTTTTAGAAATTCAAATGTTTATACCAAAAACACTCTCAGAAGTTATTGAGTTAGCTAGAATTAGGGATGAGAGTTTGGATAGACAGCAACAAACAAATAGGGCAGCCTTGTCAGAGCAAAGTGTCAATCCAACCAACACACCTGGACCAATGAGTCAAACAAATGGAATTGTAAGCACAAAAAAAAAAAAAAAAAAATTTCTTGGGAGGAAATGCAAAAGTGGAGGGAGAAAGAGCTATGCTTAAATTGCAATGAGAAGTTCACACCAGGACATCGCTCTGCAACTTCACAAGCCTTTGTCATTGAAGTTTGTCCACATCAAGAATTCTTAGAAGGTGGAAGAGATTTAGCTTGGGATGACGAACCTTGTGGACAAGGTTCAACTCTGAGAGAGAGGGGGGGGGGGGGGGGGCGAATGATGGGGTACTACGTAAATGTCTCATGAAAGTCCTACTATTGCCCAACCTTTGAGAGTCCTTATCTTTTCTACTAGTTATGTTATCTTTATTTGAGTAATCCTTTTTATTTAGTATCGTATCTCTATTTGAATATTTGAATAATTATCTAGTAATTATATTTAGTTATCTTAGGAGATTGTTGCTCTTTAAATATGTGTATGGCATTAGGCCAATTGTTGAGGAATTTGCTATTGAATTGTGGTTTGTTTTCCACCCAAAGGAAGTCATTTATCAATTCTATCTCTTTTGCTCACTAACTAGCAATAATAAATAAATAAATAAATAAGCCAAAAAAAAAAAAAAAAATCAACACAGCAACAGTGTTTACTCCTCAAGCTGGATATCTAAACCATTTCTTTAAACACAAAATGATTGCACGACTTGGCCAAAAAAAAAAAAACAAAAAATTATTGAACGCAGAAACAAAAATCTGCCACCATCCACCATCTCGTAACATGTCTCATGTGCAAGCAAATTCTATTCTTTCTTTATTTTCAGGCTAAACAATTAGAACAACACCACATCAAACTTTTCTAATAATTCTTTCTTTATTGTTCATCAACTCAGAAAAAAAAACCTGTCACCATTTTCTCAAATGTTGCAGAAAAAAAACTTGGTAGTTCAAGAATTACATTTTCGTTTATTGATTATTTCTCTCTTTTGTTTATTATAAATTTTAAGAATAGTAAATAATACTGAAGTGAGAGACCGGCTAAACAAATAAGGCCTCAATAACATATAGCAATGTCCCAAGAACTGGTTCTGTCAGGAACTATTAATGTCAAAAGATTGTCTTCATCTCTGAAGTCAAATTCCTCAATCTTTGAGTTTATCGAGCATGACTTTGGCTTTGTGCTGGAATATGCTCCAAAATTACCTGCTCCTCTCCCCTTGACATGTATTTCACAACTAGAAGAATCACTAAAGAAGTCAATTGCTTCAATGGCTCCACCAGAATTGTACATGTTTATCAATCCAATTGGTGCAAACTGATTCTTTTTATTGTAGACCTGCACAAAACCAAAAAAGATTTCATATTTCATAACTCATAAATAATGATGAGCCAGTAAAAGAAGCTAACCTTAATTGGAGATACAGTAAAGACATCACATTGCAGAACTTTCAATGTGACATCAAACTTTTCTTCCTCTGGTAATCGCAGCAAAGACCCTGAAATTGTAACAGATGTATAGGAAATAGACAGACTGATGAGAAATTGTTCTATCCCTATATGCACACAGTTTGTTTGTTATCATCTATCTAAGAAAACTAAGAATGGTATGAGTTGTATGTATAAAAATGTTGTGTGGAAAAATGAAAGAACCTGTGCTGGAGGAATATACTGCACAATCTCCAGTCCAAAGATTCCCAGAGACCTCTTCAAAATACTCTATATCTGTAGGAGAGACCTTGACAGATAACTCAGAGCTAAGATCTCCTTGAGCATTACTTTTTGAGCAGGGCCAGCTTCCTGCTCCTTGGCAGTTGAATACGCCTAAAACTCCAGTGCATTTGTTTAAATTCCAAATCTTCAGAAGACTGATCAGAATTCACACAAGCTGGTCAGGAGGAATGATATATTGTCAAATATTATACAACTTAAGTGGAAGGTAAATACCTTTTCCCATCCATAACTGGGTCATCGAATAAACAATCACGTGTTGGCCTACCGGGGTATTTAGCTCTGAGCACTGACCCATTAGGAAGTACCAGCCTTTTGAGTACCTTGAAATCATGCTGACCAGGTTTGTCACTGTTATCAAATTTCAAATGTAGTAAATTAGTTGTTGCAAAACCATTTCAAAGGAAGAGCACAGATAAAAATACACTTCACCCCAATAATACATGCATCAATACAATGTAAAGAGACATACATATTAACTATATAATGAACAGAGTAGGGTTTGACTGTGGGTTTCTCTTTGTGCATTATATGTAGTGATTGGCTAGAAATGACATTCATAAATCCTTTACAATAAAAAGTAGGAAAAAAGGGAGTGGGAGGTGGTTGTTCTCATATAGAGGTGCCTTGTATATTTCAACAAGCATCTGAATCTCCATGGTAATCTTTCTTACCTAACATAGACTCCGCAACCTCCCACAGCCCTAGCAACTGCATGAAACTCGGCTGCATCGTGTTTGCTCTGATAGTTGAAAGATAAAGTCATTAAAAATTGGATAATAAAGAAGTAGATAAAATGATGAGAAGGCTAGGCCATACATAGAACATGTCCCAATCTGGGACAACAACTTCACCAAGAAAAATGCTGTTGAAAGCCACAGCAGCTATGTGTAGTGTCTGTGTGGTTGGGTTGCTTGGGTAGTAATCATCGGATGCTCTTGTAATAGCACTTCTTTTTGAACTACATTAGCAAATGTGGGGAAGATATTATATTGTATGCAGAAATATTGGCATATAAAATAATCTCCTAAAGTAGCACTCATAAGATGGCATAATATTTATAAAGAAGTGAATGCCAAGATGATTGAAAGGTTCACTCGGTCCAATTGGAACATAAATTACATTGTATTGGTTAAAATACCTACACTAAGATGAAATTCAAGGTGTCACATGTGCGGATGCTTGAGGAAATCTTACCAAAACCATTTCAGGTTAAGTTGCACACTTGTAATGATTGATATCCCATTATTTAATTGTCAATGCTGGAAAAATATCTCCCAATGCAAAATTTCACTGGCTCATATGATTGTAGTAATCTACTCTCAAGTCTTAAATTGCTTTATACATATAGTCTCCTAAATTTTATGGAGGTGTGTAACTTGTCAGATTGCTAAAACAATTCAATTGAAAAAGCTATAGGAGAGGTCTATTAAATGATTTGCATAGTCCCTCTTATTTGGTCCATGCATTTTGCAATTCATGAAATTTAATGTGCACGAAAAATTTTCAGACTGCACTTTGGTTTGTTTAAAAAATAAATTTGGCAGGACATTGTAGTGAAATAGTTATATACTGGTAAATGGAGTCCGTGCTCTGACCCATGCAGCAGATAATGCTGTTGTCTTGAAAGTTGGCCGCTATAGACTTCTCAAGTGCTTGTTGGAAACGTCTGGTAAGAGAAACTCGACCTCCTAAACCACTTGAAATAGTTTCCAGTATGTTCTGAACATCAACCTTAACTCCATCCACATCCTGTGAAACAAGATATTTGTGTAGATCATCATAAAACTGAGATATCTTAGCAGGATCTATTGTACCAACGCCATACTTCTCCATTGCATCCATAGATACATCCCTCATGTTTGCCAAATTCCCTGGTGACTGTACTGGGTATCTTAATTTTGGATTATACTTTTTGGTTCCTAATGCATTTGGCTGTAGCCCTCCCCAGTATCCCATCAGGGCATGCCATACATATACATACCTGAGAATTTCAAGAAAGATAAAGAAAATGAAATGTCCAGAACTAAAAGAAAAAATGTATAGAAGAAATTAAAATACTTTTAAGGAAGACAATGGAGACCACACTGGTAGTTTTACACCTAGTATGTGTAGATGGAGTTGAGGACGAGCTACTCTTCAACAACCTTATGCTACAACCTTACTTATTGAAGATTTCTATCATAATTAAAAAGGGGGGAAAAAGTCAGTCTTGGAACCATACTTAAGGCCAAAAGTTCTCCTAATATCTGTAACAAAATCCTTTAGACCACTTGGTGCCTGTGCCTCACTTTGAGGCTCATTTTCTGTTCTCCGAAACTTATTATTTTCTTCAATGCTGAGTAATCTGCCTCCATGCCTGCAATTTCAAGCAATACAGAAGGTAAATATGCACTCTGTCATGCACAAGCACAAGAGAATAATGAGTAAACTTACTGTGACCCTTCAACAAATGGCTCCCCTTCTTTTTGGAATTCATTAATTGTATCTTGCCAGCCATCATCTATTATCAAAAACTTTGCTGGAGTGCCTCCCTGGGATAAACTGGGAGATACAGATATAAAATTAAATAAAAATAGTTTCCAAGCAACCCACAGAGGTAAGTGGAAAAGAAAAAAGAAAACATGAAACAGCTAATCCAAAAAAGCACTTCTTAAGGACAAAACAAGCTTCTGCGCAAGCTCATAGAAGCAAATTTTGATATATGGAGATATAGGTGAATCATGGACTGCAATGCCAATGCAAGAATCAGATATCACCAGTTCTTCCTTATATTTGTGTGGCAAACAAAAATGATATATAATAGATACATCTCACTTAAGAGATATGTGAATACATTAGGAGCAACATCCTTATGATAGCATATCAGTAGTTTCCTTTTGTAGGGCGCAAAACCATCCAAAATGCTTATTTTACTTAATTTTTCCATTCAACCTTACATCTATGGGAAAAGTTAAATCCTACACAGTATCCCCAAAAATGGTGATTAAGTTATTTAGAGTTCAATTTCATCCCCCTCAAAATTTATCATCATAACTCAATTCCAAACCTGAGATAATCAAGTATTATTTAATTATAACTCAATTCCTCACCAATAGGCATATGTCAAGTCTTGGTTAACATCCCTGACTATGTAAGTGACCAGTCCTGACATACATAATGAAAGAACTTGTAATAAAGAGCTTTGTTTTGCATATCATTGTAAATCCCTGAATATAAAGAGAAAATGTATGAGAAACTGAACTAACCTTTTAAGGCCATCTTTGATTCCTTGAGGATGAACTTCCATGTAGAAGGCGTCCCAGGTACACCAACCAAACCAGTCTAACATTCCAGGCAACTGCATCATAAAATCATACCAAAGAAACAAAAGTTATAGAGGTCTCTACTTTTCTTCTTTTGCTTCTTGCAAGCACAAGTTGACTAAATTTACTTGGTCTGCAAAACAAAATTGGTTGACTGACTTGCCTGTTTGGTTTCCCTAAGTGAAAAAGTTCCATACTGCTGCTCCAAAATCCTGCATATGGTTCGAAGTGCATAGAAAAGTGATGATAAATAGATTACCAGCTACTAACGACAATATGCAAACTTAGATTTCACAATCTCATATGGTTTATGTCCTCTGTCTGCTGCTTGAATTCACAAAAGTCAGGAGCTGCCATGCTACAAAGCTAACATTATAAGTGCCATAATCCTAAGTAATTTCAGAAATTTACTTAACTTGAAACCTAAACCTTTCTTGGAGGGCTAACCTACTTCATAGATTCCTTGATCAAATCAAATGGATGGTTTCCATAATTCACAAAAACTGCTTTTAGGGATTCTGATGTAACTATTTCCGGGTCACCTGTCAAAGTACATAGAACGTCTGAATCATTAAAATAATAGACTATGAGAAACTTGAGAAGACAATTGGTGAGTAGGAACAAATTGGTTTTCTTTTTTTCCTTCGTCTCCTCTCAGAAGGGACAAAATGTTCATCCTTATCAACCTTCAGATATAATATACCCGTGGCTGCATACTGTTTTTCTTCAAACCCAAATGAGTGCAAAGCCTTAACTTAGCTCACTGAATTGGATGGTCCCATAACATAATCTATTGGTTTTTTGGTACGTTATACATAGTGAGATTAGTGTGAATGATATGTCAGACTTATCCAGTAGCATCAAATTCTCTAATAAATTTTCTCAGTAAGTTTATTCAACATTATATAGCACAACGAGTGCTGGACAGCGAGAAAATTTACATCAGATTTCCATTATGCTTCATATCAATAACCAATGTTATAAAAATTAAAAAAAAAAAAAAAAAAAAGGGAATAAGCAGAACTTTGAAACCTTACCACTTTCAACACAGAACTGGAGCTCATTTGATGAATTTCCCTGCAAACTACTTCTAAATTCACCATCTAGCACAGGCAAGAAAATGATATAAGAAGTTGCTTTATTTTTTGCATCAAATTCTGGTCCTTCCCTTGCTTCCAGGAGCAACATCTGAGTTTCAATAGGAATGTCACTGCCTGAATTCCCCACTCGAGGTATCATCCACCATATTTTAAATCTAAATATACACAATAACCTCACATCCCTGCATCAAGAAAATATCATTAGGAATTAATTCTCATTGGATCTTCAACGGACATGAATGAATGTGAGAGACAAAAGACATTTCTGTGTGCAAACACAATATATTATTTAGTGACCCCTTGCTGATATCATTGATGATTAAACAGAGGATTAAGAAATGAATCAGTTAAAGCTTGAGACACAAATTAAAGACCGATTTCAAAACTAAGAACACACTAAGAGCATCAAAAGACTAATTATCCAATTGTATGCCATAAAGCTGTGTTTTGGTAACCACAATTATCAACAGATGTGAAAGATGGAACACCTAGAATGAAAAATAAATAAAACTAACTTTGATCTCTTTATTTTGATAGATACAATAGGATTGAAATCTATGGATTTTTTTGGTGTAAGTGGGATTCAAACCCAGGTCACTTATTTGACTATAAGAGTAGAATTATTTTGCAGTTTCCAGACTAATACCAATCCAACCCATTTCATGAATAAAATGTGATCAATTAACCTACCAACAAAACTACTTAACGGGTCAAGGTAACTGCAATGCATAACTAACTTTGATGTTTAAAACGAAAATAATGTCTCACTTTGATTTGATTGAAAAAATAATAAGCACATACTAGGATACAACATTATATTTTCCAAATGGGTGAAAATAGATAAAGTAAAACAATCCAATTGTGAAGTTAAAAGCTACAAAATAAATAAATAAATAAATAAAAGGAAATAAAGAACATGCTTACTCGATGACTCCAAGCTTGCAAACAAGTCGGGAACTAGCATCACCAGTGGAAGTGGCACCAACAAATGCTGATGAATCCGTCAATGGCGTGATAACCACATTGTCAGGCACACCCGTCAATGCTTCCTTACCTTTGATACTAAGAGTACCATCTTTAAGGACAGGTTTTGTATTGAGAAACATGGACTGTCTACATTTCTGAAGCTGACCAAGGCAGCGGCCGCCATGGCCATGATAGAGAACCCTTTGGTTTGAAGGTAGTAAGAAGGAGAAGAATGGAGAGTTGAGTTGTAGAAACCTCGTAGTCGTAGGTGGAGAAAACATAGTGTTTGTGTTTGCTAGCATAGCAAATAGCACTGGCAATCACTGTTGGATATGTGAATTCGACCGTTATAAGGAAACCATAATAACATGTGAAGGAGGAACTGTAGAAGTATATGTGGATGTGGGTTGGTTCCTAGTTGATGGGGTGATGAGGTTAGCCTTTAAGCCTTCGCTTATTGACCACATTTTTGCATTTAGTAGTGACCTGTTATATTTTTGTCATTATGCATATCTTAAATATGCATAATTTCTCGAATAAGAGTGGCAATTCGTGTTTGCGTGTCAGGTTCATGTCATGTCGACTCATAAGCATCCGACTATATGAGTAACATTAACCCAATATGTTTATTAAATGAGTCAAGATTCCTCAATCCTAATATGACTAACTTATTAAACGGGTCAATCGTGTCGATCTGTTTATCAAATTTTATCAAAATTATAAAAAAATAGCATTAACCAAATTGAATTATGAAAAACCAAAAGAAATAAATATTTTTACTATAAAATTCAAAACTAACGAGTATCTGCATTACAAATAATCATTCAAAATTAAAATATATCTCAATATCACAAATAATCAATTATAATATGTCAAAGAAAGTAAACTACAACAACTAATAAGTTTATATACCCCACTCCCAAGGTGAAACCACAAGTGTTTGGAGCCGTATATGGGGGCTCTCGGTGCTGAACAAAGTCAAAAATTTCCTTTGGAAGGCCTGTAAGGAAGCTCTGCCAATGAAGAAAAATCTGGTCTGCAGAAGAGTCATTGATGAAGATGTTTGCTGCCACTGCAATTTGAAAGTCGAGGATGGTTACCATGCTTTGTGGGACTATTCTAAACTCTTGGCCATTTGGGAAGCTGACATGATGTGGCTGTTTTGCAAGTCTAAGAAGTTTTCACATTTCTTCGATTGCAAGATTCGTGCTGGAGAAAGGCAGGCGACTAGAACTGTTGTTTAGGAGACTATCGATTGCCCAGCCACATGTGGTCCTTTGGAGGGGTGATCTTGCTAGACCCGGGTTCTTTTTGGGGAGTTGCGTCCGGAACTTAACATTGGGCCATGTGGTCCAACGGCTACCAGCGTACTTTTAAGCCTACAAAACCATTAAAGCCAAAGTCTAAAAATCATGATAATGGTCGAATAAATATGTAATACGCGTTTGGTATGATAGCTTTGATTAGTAGTTGTAATAACAGTTGAAATAAGGTAGTATTTATTTAGAGGTAAAGTAATCATGTACTTAATGACGTAAATTTAAAGATATGGTAGCAAAGTCACTTATCTTTGTATGCTTTATAGCTCCAGCTGTGTAGCATCAGTGAGCTGATAGGATTTCAGCAGAATGCCAGTGGTAGAGGCTAGTTAAGCTTGCCCCTCTTATCATGCATTTAAATGAGTTTAAGCCTTGATTAGTAGTTGTAATAGTAGTTGGAATAAAGTAATATGTATTTAAATGTGAAGTAATCATGTATTTAATGAAGTAAATTTAAAGATATAGAAGCAAAGTCACTTATCTCTGATGGTTTGCAGTCTCAATGGTACAGCTTCTGTGAGTTGATAATATCCCAGCAGAGTGACCCCAGCAGTAGAGGGGCAGTTTGCCATGATAACTTCAAGATAAAGGGGAAATATGGGTGCAACTGGAGGAAGAGAAAGTATGCCCAACTGTGTGTAAGGGTTGATTAAGCTTGCCCCTCTTATCATGCACTTAAATGAGTTTTTCCCTTGACAATGCTCTTTTAGTTGTTGTAAAGTTATGAATAGTGTTGCCTTCCATGAGAAGGGCTTTTGTATGGAGTATTTGTGCCTTCTAAGAGAATGGCTTTAAACAAGAAGTAGTTGTGCCTTCTAAGAGAAGGGCTTTTGTAAGAAATAGTTGTGCCTTTTAAGAGAAAGGTTTTGATATGAGATCTCGGTGCCTTCTAAGAGAAGAGCTTTAGCATTAAAAGTTTATGCCTTCTATGAGAAGGGCTTTTAATATGAGTATTGAAATCTCTTGAGAAGTATGGAGATGGTAAAAGATACAGATGTTTTGTGAGATGTAGCATTTGTAATATGTATGATTAGTGAAAGTATAAGAGATATGGAGGTTAAAGATAGTAAAAATATGAGATTATAACTGTTGGAGAAGTTGTAGAGATTTCTTTCCAAGAGTAAAGATTTTGTAAGAGAAGAGTATAGAGGTGTGTTTAAGTATTTAGAGATAGGAGCAGTAAGATAGATGTATTTTCTAAAAATGGAGAGTGAGAGAATGAGTATAAGAGGGGTAATAGTATTGTAGTGTGTTTAGCAATGTTGCTGAGATTTACTACTGGGATTTTCTGCTGGAGGAGTATATGAAGGCTTATGAAGGGCATTTATGAGTTAAGGGCTGAAGATTTTAGTTCTTCCTTTGGAAACTAAAAATTCAAAAGCTTAGAGCTTCATTGAGAGCTTAAGAAGATCATTAGAGGGAGAGGGAATAGATAAGTTCATGAGAGAGTTGTTCTTCCCCCACTGGTGTCCCCTTGAGGGGTTGATGAAGGGTCTCTTTAGAGCTAAGTTTAAGGGGGTATTTTAGCAAAGAATCTCAGCCAAAATCTGTCACAAATAGCAATAAATCTTCAGAGAATCCATTTTAAGATTTGGCCAAAAATGATATGTTTAGCTTTAAGGTATTTTTGCTATTTTGGATAAAAGCTGGTGGGGAAAGAGTAGCAAAAAAGGAAAGTATTTTAGCAAGAAAAATGTAGTTTTTATTAGCTGGTTTTGGTTTTAGCCAAATGAGGAAAAAAAGGTAATGCTCAGGTTGCTGGGTCAGCTGTCACTGTTGTTTTGAAAAAGGCTGTCCCAGCTGTCTAAAAAGATGTGACAGCTATTATGAGATAGCTGTTATAAGAAAGTTGTTGCTTTGGGCAGAAGCAAATGAGGTCAGATGGGTTATTTCTGACTGTTAGAGAGGACATTCAACATTTATTTCTTGGATTTGGCTGGAAAATGGTAAAATCTATTTGAAAGGTATCTTACTATTTTGGGTATAGCAGCTGGCTGCTGGGATTTTAGGATTAAATGGCTGATGATATCACTTTCAGCTAGGTGTTAAGTGCTGAATGCACTGCTGGAGTTCAGCTGAAAATGTTTCCTTTTTTAGGTGTTTGTGTCTTTGGTGCAATGTTCTATTACAACACATTTCTAGCAAGTAATAGAAGGATTGACTGAAGCTTTAGAGATTTAGTTAAGGTCTCATTGTGTTGTGACATAATCTTGGTAAGCAAGAAGATTATTTAATGCTCTGCTCTGGCAGCTGGTAGAGAAATATATGGTCAAATTGTGGCAGACAGCAGCTAGGTATCAAAGATATCATGAATATTTTGTATATAAAGAGAGATAAAAGATAACCAATCAGATTAGGCCATGTGTTTGAGTTGGATTTTAACTGAAAGTAGTTATGAGATTTATGTAGAATAATATAATGAAGTTTCTAAATTTGTATAGCAACACCTGGGGATTGAATGAGTAGTTATTTTCTCAGCAGTTAGATGGCTGGGGATATTGAGCATTCGTCACATGATGAATATTAAGTTTTAGGAAAAGAGTAATGGGGAATCATATCATTTTAAGTGTTATGCGATAAGAGATGCTTACCATATGTTACCTATTACACATGGACTCGTCAGAGTTTAGGGAGTTGAAGAAGACACGCTAAGAAACATGTCTCTTTTATCAACTTTAAACCGCTGAAACTTTACTGAACATACCTTTTGACCCTCCAAACCACGTCTCCCAAAGTTTTCCCAAAGAGACTTATGAGCTTGGATCATAAGCCAAAGATGAGATGACGTACCTCGGGTTTTGTTGTCATTTTATGTAAATATGGGCTCTTGTTGAAGAAGCTGCTTGTCATGAGTGTAAGAGAGATAATATGGGCCGTGAGCGCTGATTCATTGCCTAAGCCCAATCCATATGTCGATGTTAATGATATCATGGGTTATGATCCCAATCGATGAAAAGGAAATGTGGACCATGAATCCGCCTCTTGAAGTAAGGATCTCGCAGGCCATGTGAGCCCAATCCATGTAGTTGAATGAGATATGAGCTTATTTTGGGATTTAAAGAGATTTACCCAAAAAATCAATAATATGTTGATGTGGCATGGGTTGCCAATGAAGTAATGCCATGTGGGCCGAAAAAAGAGTCCTCAACAACTGTTTGCATTGATCACGTGGACAATTTGGTCTCGCCATAATCAACTTCAAACCAGCAACAAGCCATTCCCGTTCACGTCATACCTTCAGCCAAGCACATGCTTCAGGAGTTTACAAAGGTGCAACCAGCAGCTCCGTTGCAGACATCTTCTCCTCAAAGGTCTCGGCCCAAGTGGGAACCCCTTCCTCCGTTGCTCCTTAAGATTAGCTTCGATGGTGCTGTGTTCAAAGAAACAGAGGAAGTTGGGTTGGGAGTGGTAGTCTGTCACTCTCATGGAAAGGTGATCGCTTCCTTGGTGGAGAAGACCCAGCTCCCATCATTATCATATGAAGTTGAACCGCTAGCAGCAGTTTGAGCTATCACCCTTGCTATGGACCTTAACCTACCCTCTTTTATTGTCAAGGGAGATTTAGAGGTGGTTATTTCAACCTTAAGAAAGGAAGAGGAATCTTTCTCATCTTTTGGCCATTTGATTTCTTCTATT
This sequence comes from Lithocarpus polystachyus, assembly GCA_033629205.1. Lineage (NCBI taxonomy): Eukaryota > Viridiplantae > Streptophyta > Magnoliopsida > Fagales > Fagaceae > Lithocarpus > Lithocarpus polystachyus. The sequence continues at coordinate 81,827,235 of CM066166.1, forward strand.
AAGCATTGTTTAGTTTCTTGCAACTGTATTTCCTTCTCACATACCCGCAGGTCGAGTAACTCAGCTGCTCATTTTTTAGCAAAATATGCGAGAATTATTGATGGTGTTTCTGTGTGGATGGAGAGTGTTTCAACACAAATCGCTGATATACTTTTAACCGATTGTGGCTAATTTCAGTTTTATATAAGTTGGAAGCTGAATTCTCAAAAAAAAAAAAAAAAGTTTATATACCTAGGATTTGAAGGGTATATTGATAAATTGTCATGTAATTAAATATGTCAGATAGGTCAAACGGGTTCCATGTATTGGACACTAACCCAACCTGTTTATTAAAAAGGTTAGTCATGTCAACCCAAATATGACACTGACCCATTAAGCCTCAACTCATAACCTGCAAATTAATTTCGTGTTGTGTCGGATTCGCGGATTATGTCCAATTTTGCCACCCCTAGTCCTAAAGATGCATTAGATACAATCTTCTTAGTTGGCGAATTCAATGCTAATTGATTAGCAACTATCAATTGATATCTTTCCTTATTAAACATTTTCCACGTCAAAAACTTTAAAACAATTTCCGTGTCAAATGCTTTTAAAAACTTGAATATTAATAACATTACTACATGCTGCACAAAGAAATCAATGACAATTAGTGATTAATAGGAAGATTCATGTAATATGTGCTTCTTTAACATGTTCCCTTTGATTCTTAAGGAAATTTTGTTAGCAAATCAAGTCAATTTGGCCTTTTTTGTGAAGTACTGATAGTAATGACATTAATAATTTTCATTCAGGCGAAAGTTAGAATCATGATATAAGAATTTTTAAAGTTTTTTTTTTTTTTTTTTTTTTTTTTTTTTTTTTAAGAATGATGATATAAGAGATTTGACTTTACAAAATGAAAAATTCTTAGATACTTTCGGAGTACAGAGAAATTGTGTTCACTCTTCTCACATTCGTGGTAGACTTTACCATGAATTTAATAAGCGAATCTCACTATGAATATGAGAGAAGGGATCATCATTCTCCATACTTTGAAAGAACTTAAGAATTACTCTTACAAAATTACAAACCAAAATTCAAAAAAAAAAAAAGAAAAAAAAAAAGAAAAAAAGAGAAGAAGAACCAAAATTCAATATGCAATAATTCCTTTGGGTGGGTTTATCTCCTTTTTTGCCTTTTTTTTTTTAAGAAACAAACTAACTATTAAACACACACATACTTTCTCACCAAGTTCAAACATATTACTTAACTCAAAGAACCACTACAAAAATTACCTCTTCTTTGCTTAAATTAAAATATCTAAGTTACTGCTAAAAAAAAAAAAAAAAAAAATCTAAGTTACATCGACCTAAGCAACAACGATTTCCAAGGAATTCACATCCAAAATATGATTGTCCAATCCATCGTGGATGTGTTGGACTTGGGTTATTCTACCATTATAAAGAGTCCAAATTTTCTGTCTCATCAATTGTGCTCCACTTCATGCTTCACCAATAAAACTTGGACAGCTGGACTCTCACAATAAATAAGACAATTTTAACTTTAAAAGCCTTGAACAATTCGTAAAAGTCAGAGTTATCTCATTTAATGTGAGAGGTCAGTTGTCCAAGTTTTATTAGTAGAGTATGAAGTGGAGCATAATTGATGAGACAGAAAATTTAAACTCATTCATAAACAGGTTTTAATCCTTCGGCTATCTATATCAGGTTGGACCTTATAGCGTAGAGCCCAATTATGATCAGGCTTTCTAATTGTGTTCAAGCCTGAATGTTGGTTATTACCTTGACTGCCTTGATCACCATTTGGGCCAACCCCATGTGTAATGGGTGAATGTGTCCTATGATTAGTTGAATTTTGTCCCTCTTCCATTCCTTGAGTACTAAAACTAAAGGTCTATTCAAGCATTACCCTTCAGCAATCAACTATTTTCTTTGAGATTCAATCTGAGATAGTTTGGAAACCTCACTCCAATTTATATATGCCCAGACATCCAGCGTGGAATTGGTTTATTGAAGGAGCTCCAATCGGTTCTCTTCTCGATTTATTTTTTAATAGTTAACGGTAAATTAAGATGAAGGACCAATAACGGTGATCACTAATGTGAATTTAATGGCTTAAAATGACAACAATATAACTTTTTTTTTAGGGGGAAAATATTCAAATTTCATTAACTAAATCCAGCCAAATCAGCCTGAATTACATAAGAAAACTATGGTAGAACATCCTCCATTCACGCTTGAAAATCCAGAATATTGCTAGCAAAATTTAGCTAGACTATGGACAGCAAAATTACATTCTCTCTTGACATGAGGGTAATGTAATTAATCAAACTTAACTGAACTAATCTTAACATCATCCATCAATGGACCAAAAGAAGATAAGGATCTTTGATCAGTTGACAGCACCTTTATTATGGTTAGCGAATCACCTTCCAACACAGCCTTAGAAATATCTCTGCTGCAAATGACAGAGCTTTAGCAATTGCTAATGTCTCAACCTCGTCACTGCTATTTGCTTGTGATAAGCGTTGGGAACATGAAGCAATGACCAAACCCGCACTGTTTCTTATTACCATGCCAATACCCGACCTGTTCTCATTAGAAAAAATAGCTCCGTCGAAGTTTATTTTCATAAAATCCGATGGAAAAGGTTGCCATCTAGTTCTGAGTATAACATGTCTATCTATTGTGGTTGGCTGACAAGCCAAAAATTTAGCAAACCTGTCATTAGCTAATTGAGGGATCTGGTGGAGAGAAGCTGCTGCAAGATGAAGTCGTACCTGGTTGTGTTGAGTCCAAATCAACCAAGTTGTCATCGCAAAGACCTCCACCTGATCATGTCGTTGAAGCAGCCAAGATAATTGCTACTTGAAGTCTTGAAAGTTTGCATCCCAGCGCAACTAAAAGAGCTCCAAACCTGCCCAGACCGTGTCTAATTCCTTGCAATCCCACAGAGCATGTACTGGCGTCTCATGTGCTTCATGGCAGCCACTTAACAGGTCATTGATGATTGTACGGCGAACAAGGCTCGCTTTTGTTGGCAACGCGTTACGGCATGCACGCCACAACAGATTCTTGACTTTGTTAGGAATCTGAAAAGTCCAAATTCCCTTCCGTAGCTTCGAGTCCATGATGACATCGTCCTGGGCATTGTCCATTTCTTCTTCATCCTTAAGAAACCGATAACTTGACTTGCATGAATATTGTCCATCCTGTGAGTGAGGCCATATTAAAACATCCTCTGCATCCATTCGGCTCAAAGGTATTTTTTTTCTATTAATGCTGGCCCCTCATGAGAAAAGATACCATCTATTAGCTCATCATTCCACTGCCTTGAACTTTCCTCAATCAAGCATGAAACCGTGGCCTCTCCCATAGACTCAATCTGGTAGGAAGCCATAAAAGGAGAGTTTTTCCTTGGAATCCAACCATGCTGCCAAATTTTAATTGTCCTACCATTCCCAACCCACCACCTAGCTCCCCTTTACAGAACGTCTCTGCCCATGAGTAGGCTTCTCCAAGCATATGAACTGGATCTTGAACCTGTGGCTTCCATGATGGAGCAATTAGGAAAGAAGCGTGCCTTAAACACCTTACAAAAAAGAGAGGTCTTATTGTGTAAAAGGCGCCAGACTTGCTTGGCTAAAAGTGCATCATTGTGAGGAGCCAAATCTTTGAATCCTATCCCACCAACTATTTTTTATTTTGTCAACTCACCCCACCTCACCCAATGGATTTTCCTCTGGTCACCTCTTTGTCCCCAAAAAAATTTCTTTATTAGTGCCTCAATGTCATGGCACAACCCTAAAGGAATTTTAAAACACCCCATTGTATATGTAGGTATAGCCTGGATCACCACCTTGATCAAGACTTCCTTTTCTGCTTGTGAAAGTAGCTGTCCTTCCTAACCTTGGAGTTTTTTCCATACCCTCTTTTTGATGTAATTGAAGCTTGCCTTCTTTCCCTTCCCCACTAGTGAAGGAAAGCCCAAGTACTTCTCATATTGCAAAATCTCCTACACTCAAAGGGCATGTTTAATACTTGACTTGGTTTCATTAGGGACTGATTTGCTGAAGAAGAGAAATGTTTTGACCCTATTCACCTTTTGACCCGAAGCTTCCTCATATTTTTTCAAAATATCCAACACATGGCCACACTCCTCCACTATTGCCTTGCAAAAGAGAAGACTATCATTTATGAATAACAAATGTGTTAGTTTTGGCCCCCTCTTGCAAAGAGAGAAACCATGAATATCTCCATTCACCTCCACTTGTTTAATCAACCCATTCAACCTTTCAGTACATAGCAGAAAAAGAAAGGGTGAAAGAGGGTCACCCTGTCTAATGCCTCTAGATGGGTGGACGAGACCCGTTGGCTCGCCATTCACTAAAATGGAATATGTTACTGTCTTCACACAAACCATAGTTAAATCAATTCACCTCTCGTGAAAACCCATTTTCCTCATTAGCTCTTCAAGAAAACTCCACTCAACTCAGTCATATACCTTACTCATATCCGATTTGAGTGCTATAAATCCAGAGGTACTTGAATTATATCTTTGCATACAATGTAGTGTTTCAAATGCAACTAAGATATTATCTGAAATCAACCTATCTTTAGTAAAAGCAGATTGATGCTCGGTAATAATATATGGCAAGACTTTTTTCAACCGATTGGCTAACACCTTAGAGAATATTTTATACAATACATTACAAAGACTAATAGGGCGAAACTGGTGAACATATTCAGGATTATTAGTCTTGGGTATGAGTGTAATGAAGGTGTGATCTATGGGATGGGGTAAAGTACCTGAGTTTAGCCAAGATAAAATGGAAGAAGTGATATCCTTATCAATAGTACTCCAAAAATTCTGATAAAATAATGGTGGCATTCCATCAGGCCTCGGAGCTTTAAGTGGAGCCATCTGTTGCAAGGCTTCTGAAACTTCTTTCTCCATGAAGTCACGAGTAAGAGATAGATTCATCTCTTCTGTTATAATTTGAGGGACATGTGCCAACACATTGCTTGAGTTCTCCAGTTTGGAAGTGGTAAAAAGATTTTGATAGTACCATGTCAATATAGCAAAAATCTCATTTTGGGTCCTCCAAGCATCCAACTCATCTCTAATCCCCCTAATCTGATTTTTCTTGTACCTCTTTGTTGCTAGACTATGAAAATATTTTGTATTTTTATCACCTTGGCTTGCCCACAAAAGCCGTGACCTTTAAGCCCACATGCGAGCCTCCCTATCCATCAACACACCAACTTCAAATTTTAAATCCCTAACCCGATGGTTAACACCACTGATTTGTGCTTTAAATTCGGCCTTACACAACAATTCTTTCTTTTTTATCAACTCTTGTCTCACACTACCAAACACGTTTTGATTCCACCAAAGTAAGTCTTTACCACATTTTTCCACCTTAGATAATATTATAGAATCCAAGTCCGAGCCTACCATTGAGTTCCATGCTGCTTGTACTGTTTCTTTACAAGTCAGATTTGACAACCACATCTCCTCAAATCGGAATATTTTTTTACGTGTTGGGATGTCTAACGGTACCGGGACTACTAAAAGAGGACTATGAACACGTGATGAACACGTGACCCTAGGAATTTCAAAAACCACCCATTAGTAGCAAGACCTCTGTTAAACTTTTTCCATATCGAATTGCCATTTTCAAAGTGTCTAGCCCATGTTAATTTCGAGCCAACATATCCAAGATCCATAAAGCCACATTCATCAATAACCTCTCAAAATAGTTGCATTTGAAAATGAGGCCTAGTTACACCCCCCAACTTCTCATCTTGCTTAGTGATCTCGTTAAAATCCCCAAAACAAAGCCACCAAATTTCTGGACTTGAATTGAGAGACCTTAGTTTGTTCCAAGCCTCACACCTTCTAGCTGTCTCTTGTTCCTCATAAAAACCTGTCAAACGCCACTCATTGCTCGTATTCTTGTCTATTGAAGCATCAATATAATACTTGTGTGAACCTTCAATCCTCAAGTTGACTGAAGATTTCAAAAAGAGAACCAATCCACTTCCTCTACCTTCTCTTGCACCACCCATCTATGATCAAATTCAAAGTTTCATTGTACAGTCTCTAGCCTTGCTTCGTCTGCCAGAGTTTCGACTAAAAAAACGATAGAGGGATCTTTTGCCTGTATAATTTCTACGAGCTCTCTTCTTGTTCGTAGGTTTCTAAGCCCACGACAGTTCTATGCTAGGCAACTTATTGTGACTGGCGGGGCTGATGATCAGCTTCCATTATCTCAAAAAATATCTCCTTATCACACCGAGAAACCTGTAGTCGCTTGGAAGGTAACTCGGCTTGATGCACTAATGCCGAACCCCTTCTTTTTTGACCTGAGCTAGTCTCTGAACCAGGGTTGGTTGTGTGAGCTTCGCTTCTAACTCTACGGGTCCAGGATGGCAATACACATAATTGGCTACATGGGGAAGAAACCCTAGCCTTTACTTGAGGGGCACCTGCTTCATTAATCTGAGTTTGGGTAGGAGAAATCTTGAAAGCACGTGACTTAGGTCCAAGTGTATTAATTGCTAGAGAATTCTGAATGTCAAATTAGGACAGCTCGACATCAATTCCTTTTTAAATGCTTATCACTTTCCACTATTTGCTGAACTAAAATGGATCTGGGCAGTAAATCCTGATTGATCACACAATTACTGGTTTGAGTAATCATAGAATTACTTCCCAAATTGGACACACTATTACTCCCCTTATTAATCACGTTATTAACTTCCAAATTGAGCCCACTATTCCTTGCGTGCTGTTAGGACCCAAGTTATGGAAATTAATACCTGACCTAGCGTTACAATCAAACTTGTGAGTGGCCATATTAGCATTAACTTCTTTAGTACTGTCGTTATTGTCACCAGCAACCTCTGTAAGTCCAACAGTCACCGTGGGATGGCTTGAGATATCGCCGTCAGGGAGGGTGCGACCATTGTTATCAGGCTTTTTCCTTGCTGCATAGAATCCTGGCACTGTGATTACACGCTTCCTTGACACAAAGAAGGCAGGTGCACGTAGTCCCAAACCAAATTGGCATTCTTCAGGACGTAAGGTATTTTCACTTTAAAGCCAAACTTCACAGTCCTTGTCATCGTGAGCGAGTCGGCCACACCAGTAACATAATTTCAAAAGTCTTTCATACTTAAATTTCACCCATATTTGCTTCCCATTCTCCAAAGAGATTAGGCGTCCACGGCACAGGGGTAAAGATAGGTCAATTGAAATTTTGAGGCGTAGAAACATACCCCTATCTGATTCCCTAGGATCCGTAGGTCGAGACACATCTCCAATCACAGCATATATTTTTCAGCAGCTTCCGTTGTCATATATCGCAGCGGAATCCCATGGACTTAAACCCAGAAGCTCGCCCTGTCAAACTGAAGTTCACGTATCGGAGTGTCTTTCTCATATTGCTGCATCACCACTAGGTGCTTATTGAACCTCCAAGGCTCACTCATTAGTATGCGATCAACATCTTGTTTGTTATCAAAAGTAACTAGGATTTTGTGTTCTCTAAGGTTTTTAATCTTAAAACCATTTCAAGACCTCGACAATGGAGTATAGGTTCTTGCAATAACATCCATGTTTAAAGCGCTCTCTTAGTTGAAATTTAGCAGCTATGGAGAAATCTTTTTTTTTTTTTTTCCTCCTTCCAACTCAGTTTCAACCCTCCCCAAGTGATACTAATAAAGTTGTGTTTAAGGATGATGATTGATGAGTTTGAAAAAAACCGTTTTTTTTTATTTTATTTTTTTTTATGGGGTTGAGAAACAGTTTAAAAACAACCTTAAAATAAAGACAAATCACAATGGAAACATGTAGATTTTTACGCTTGCACAAGTGTGTGTATTGTGCTTATTTAAATTTTTTTTATACAAGATATAAATTCTATTTTAGCTTAATATTTTAAGTGTATATGTGTGTGAAGCTCCATTTAAAGACTTGAACTTTGGCCCTTGCCTCTCCTCTATCTTACAAAAACTTTGTACAAAGTGAACATCACGCCCAGGGTGCGCGGTAGTAATTGTGCTTATGTAATTTTTTTTTGAGAACTTAGTCCAAAATAGCCAAGGAAGAAAGATAACATTACTTAAGGAACATCAAACAAAAGAAGAGAAGCAATGTCCTCTGTCACATCTTCAAGCCAAACAGCTAGGTACAAAGTGTCTTTAGCTTTCTTGACGAGAGCATCTGCAACAACATTACAATTGCGTTTAATATGACTACATTGAATGAAATCAAAATCTGCAGTTAATATCCTGATGTCGTCGATGATGTTTCCATACGTTGCTGACTTTGAGTTGCCTTGGGTGACTGCATGGATGACCACGGCACAAAGACCACCTCTCTGAGCCCGATTTCTTTAGCATATAGGACTGCCTTGCGACAAGCTAAGGCTTCCATGACAAGAATTGAAGTGGACAAGGGGATCGGCATTGATAATGCACCAATTGCTTCGCCCCTACTGTCGCGAATAATCACTCCAATCCTTGCAGAGGAGCTTGATTTGAATACCACAACATCGAAATTAGCTTTGTAATATGGGAACTCCAGAGTATGCTACTGGTGAAGAACAGCAACGGAGGGGACCTCGACTAGTTTGTCTTGAGCTGACACGAACTCCTGGAGTAGTGCTTTTGCTCTTGGGACGATGTTGTTTGTTGAAATCGTCTGATGGCCAAATTTCAGAGCATTTCGACGATTCCAAATTGTCTAGGCTACCATTATGAATATTTCCTTTCTGAAGTCCTCCTATACTTGCAAATAATAGTCCAATAAATTGTTAAAGCTCAGTGGGCGAGCTTGACCAGCAGAATGAGCCCAATATAACATGCTTCAGACTCCTTCCAGCTTACTACACACCCACAGAGCATGAAGAGTGTCCTCGAGTACTGTGCCAGTGTGCTAGATTAGCCATTGTGGGGAGGGCATTGTTGCAAGCTTGTTAGGCAAAGTGTTTCACCTTGTTGGGCACCCTCAAGCTCCATAGATTTTTCCAAAAATTCCACTGAGAATCAGAGGTAGAAATTCCTACTGCTCTAGTGTTATCCATAGCTACAATCATTTTAAAGGCACTTTTGGTTGAAAAGATGCCATTTGCTGTTAGGCCCCAACTAATACTGTCAGGCGGCAACCTATTGCTTAGGGGGATTCCTAAGATCATGGAGGCTTCGTGGGGAAGAGAGAGCCTTTCAACCAACTCTGTTTTCCACACTCCAAGCTCATGGTTTATCAAAGTACTCACCTTAATATCAGGTTGAATTGGTGTGAGGGGAGAAATAGCCTTTCTATTTGATTTAATTGGAAGCCAGTTATCTTCTTTAATTCTAACTATTTGACCATTCCCTATCCTCCATACCATACCCTTGTGGATCACATCTCTAGTGCTAAGAATACTTTTCCAGGCATAGGAACCAACTATTGAATCTTTTGCCTCTAAAATAGAACAGTCTGGGAAAAAATTTAGCTTTAAACACACGATGACATAGAGAATTTGGGTTATTTATCATATGCCACACTTGCTTAGCTAGTAGGCAGTCATTAAACTTCTCTATTTCTTTGACACCCAATCCTTCAACTTCTTTGGCCTCACATAATCATTCCCACTTCATCCAATGAACCTTCCTGCAGTCACCATTATACCCTCACCAAAATTTTCTTATTAAAACCTCCAACTCCTTCACGAATCATGAGACCCTTAGGGAGTTTGAAGCAACTCATAGTGTAGGTGGGTATGGCCTGAATGACTCATTGTGCTTATGTAATTGATTTGTCTTAGTTTGTTCATCAATTTTAATAAAATATATGACAGCCATTAATTGGTATTATTTAGAAAATAAACTCTATGGTTGCAGACATGTATGATCTTTAATTAATTTAATTATGAAATAAGTTGTTTATTCATGGTAGGAAAGGAAAAATAATTGACTTTTATAAAATAAGTTGTGTATTCAGGGGATAGGAAAAGAAAAACAATTAATTCGTAGGCATTGATTGGTAGTAAATAGAAAATGAACTCTATGGTTGCATGATGCATGTTGGGGGACCACAATTTGATTTTCTACAACCACTTTAAAAACAAGCCTGTGTGGCGTGATGTTGAATGCCATAAAACATTTGAGTGTGTTTTTCTTATTTCCAATTGGTTTTGATGTGGAATGGCACAGCTCACGGTTTGATAAATGGTATCAGAGCCAAGGTCATGGGTTCGAGTTAAGGGAGTGTCATTGTGAGGGAGGAATTGTTGGGGGAACCACAATTTGACTTCCTACAACCACTCTAAAAACAGACTCGCATGGCGTGATGTTGAATGCCATAAAAGATTTGAGTGTCTTTCTCATCACCAATTGGTTTTGAGGTAGAACGACACAGTTCACAGTCATATGATCTTTAATTTGTGTTGGAGCATTTTAATATTATATAATTAAAATTGATTTATATTACAACATAAATGTAAAGACGAGGGAGTTAATATGGAAGATAAGAAGTTAGTGAAAATATTTAATCTCACATTGAAAATGAGAGGGATTATTTTATTCATTTTAATAGTGGTGACTAATGGGCTAATATGAATTGACTTAGATATTAGGCTATATACGTGTGCATAGGGAAGGTGAAGGTGAATGGCACAGCCTCTTGAATCCTCCTACTTGACAGCTTATTTAGAATAATTACCATATTCGTTGATGAGTAAATGGCCTGAATTAATAGTTCATTTTTATTATGGACAATGAAGAACCAGTAACCCACTTAATCGACTAGCCATTTGGGTCTTTTAATTCTTCAGAAACTCCTTATCTCATCCATTAATTGTATAACTCCAGCCCATCAGATTAAAATCTAGCAATTAATCTTGTAACACCCATTACATCAGAATAATGGACCTAATTAATCATATTAATTTAAGTGGTAATTTCATGAGGCCCATTGAGCCTATAAATGACTCATTCAGAGCTAATACCACTTACAACGTTATTACACCAAAAAATCTAGCAAATGCAAGCATTCTTACACACTAAAAAATAAAGAGACTCTAGTTAAAGAAGGGTGCTATTTCAGGTGGAGGTTTTGGCTTGAACACTTTGTGTAGAGGTTGTTCTAGCCATATGACACTTGTTGGGCTGCTGTATCTTGGGAGAGACAAGTCAGAGAAAGTCTGCACTGGTTACGAAGTATTGCCAACCAAGGGCTTGAATCTTCTTAAAGAGAGCGAATGTCACGCCTCAGTCCAAATAGTGTTATATATTTTCTAATTTCAAATTAATAATATTCAGAAGTATTATTCAATTTCTCTTTGTGTTATTTCTATTATTATTGTGTTTGCACCAACATTTTGTTCATAAAATAAGTTGTGTATTAAGGCAGAAAAGGAAAAACAATTGTACAATTGGAGCCAAAGTTGTTGGCGAAGTACTACATGTCTACATGTAACATGTAATGTGTTCCATCCATTGACTTTGAGATGTTCAAATTAATCAACTGATTATGTTTGAATTAGGTAAAGCGTTCACAAAATAACTCAACAACTTATTCAAAAATGTCAAGTAATGTTGCTAACCATATGATTATGCAGTCTAAAACTTTTTGTTCAATTATTTCTTAAAAAAAAAAAAAATACATTATGTTGGTGGGTTCCAGTTAGCTTAACTGGTAAAGTCTCTGATGGTTGTATAAGAGATTTGGGGTTCAATCTCCGCCTACACTAAAAATTGATTAGTGTATTGGTTTGATGATAAAGAACTATCATTAGGAGCGGACACCATAGGTTTAAACTCTCTCAAAAAAAAAAAAATATATATATATATATATATATATTATGTTGTTTTATAAAAAATAATGCAAACTAGGAACACCTTCAAATAGCAAATATGTTAATCCTACCAAATACATATTATACTCCATTACAAATTATTTCCATTTTCCTGTGCATCGTGCTGATTTGCAACTAGTATTGTAAAGAACGTTGTACAGTCTTCAGTCTTCAATCTTCACTAACATCCTCAACTCACTAGAATTTGCAGAGGAAATCATGAAAGCGAGAGAGCTCACATTCAGCACTGGACCTCACTAGTGCTGCATTTTCTAAAAAATATTTGTGAAGGGTGTTCTTATGATTGTTCATATGAACGTTCATAAAGTAAGGGTTTTGTCTTGCGGTCAATCATTTAGACTATTGGATTGTCATAAAATGGTCTTTGTTTTTATCCTTTTCAGCAAGAAAGAAAGAAAGAAAGAAAGAAAGAAAGAAAGTTTTGCAATTAGTTTCAATCTTATTTGTTCAAGAATATCAATATTCATCACATACCATCTAATGCTCTTCTCACACTTATATTTATATATATATATATATATATATATCATATACTAGATTGGGTTAAGATCATTCTTGACCCAAAAACAAATTTGGGGCTAGATAATGTATCTGCTCAAGATTTTCAATTATATTCATTACTTATCTATGATCAATTATGGTTTTTCAGGAACAAAGCAAGGGTGGAGGGATCTAAAAGCAATCCAATTGAGATTGCTAGACTAATAAGGCATGTTTTTGAGGAGCATAAACAAGCTTGGAGTAAATTACCAAGAAGGCCACCAAAAATTAATACTTGGCAGCCCCTTCCAAACAGCTGGATAAAATTAAACTTTGATGCATCAATAAGGGAAGAGAAAATTTCTGTTGCAGTAGTGGGCAAAAATAATTCAGGAAAGCTTTTGTTGGCATGGATAGAACAATTGGATCCAGGAAAATCTTTGATAGGGGAAGCCAAAGCAGCTTGGTGTGCTATTAAGTGTGCTACTATGGAAGGTTATAGAAATATAATATTGGAAGGCGATGCTCTAAATGTTTTTGATCCTTTGAAGAATGTAGATTATGTCCCTCACTAGAGCATCAAATTCATAGCTGATGATATTTTGTATTTATCTAAATCTTTTGTAAATGTATCTTTTTCTTTTGTAAATAGAGAGGACAATGTCCCTGCTTATCTTCTTGCCCAATGGGCTGCTTTTGTATCTTGGTTTGGGCCAGTTCCCCTCCATTGTGCCTTTATTTGTGATGAAAGCTTTAGATAGAGATGGTTTCAGGCCCAAACCTTTTTGTATTTCTCATGTTTTGTGTTGAGTAATAAAGTTTTTATTCATCAAAAAAAGAAAAAAAGAAAAGAAGAAGCCGTGGTTGCACCAAGTGGCTTCACCAAATTGTAGGATTTTTTTTTTTTTAGATTTTTTAATATATATATATATATATATATATTTGCTCTTATCTTCCTCTCCTATAATTTCTAAGTTCATAAAGATTTTGATTTGATTACAATCCAAATTCTTCAACTAATCCTTATTTGTACCACTATTTAAAGGCTTCTTCTGTTTGGATTCCTCATTTTTTAGTTCAAAAATGCCCCTACACCCCTATGTTTAAGTAGAGGCAAAATTAAAGGATAATTTGGTAAAAATGCAATTCTAACTCCTACTAAAACATTGCCTAAAAAATAGGATCACTTACCTGTTAATTTTCAAATTACTTTATCCACTTATAAATTAGATTCTCAAAATAAAAATTATATATAAAATAAAAACACTAAATTTTTTTTGTTAAAAAAAAAAAACTCATCGCACGTGCATGAAGTGTGTGTAATATATATAAGTCGATAAGTAGAACACTTAAAACAAATTTCAGCTTCACACTTCCATAAATTTTTTACTACACGTAAAAAATTGTCGAATTTTTTTATAGATTTTTTTTTAAAATAATATATATTTAGATATTTAGATTTTAAATATATATAATTTTTCTTCTCCTATAATTTCTAAGTTGATAAAAAATTTAATTTGATTACAATTCAAAATTTTCATCTAATCCATCTACTATAATTTCTAAGTTGATAAAAATCTTAATTTGATTACAATTCAAATTCTTCATCTAATCCATATTTTGTAAGAGTATTGTATTATAATCCAAATTCTTCATCTAATCCTTATTTTTACATGTAATGCATTATAAAAAAAGCAATTTCAACAAAACATGAAACTTATATTAAAAAATAAGTGTTTTAGCAAAACATGCAACGTACATTCAACAAAAAGAAAAATTATAAAAAGAGATTAAATTTAGTTGGTTTTCTTCTTTGAGAAATAAAATTTGTTTGTTGGTGTCATACAACTACAACTTACAATTGTGTCTATCTAAATATTATCAACAAAGCCTAAAATAATAGAATAGAAAAAAAAAATCCAAGCATAAAATATTAAAATGTGTAGTTGTGTACATAAAAGTACAGCTAATCCCATGAATTAAAAATTCATTGGGAGGATGTACACATAGGAAGAAATTAATAATAAATTTGTTATAAACTTTTTTTTCAAATATATTTTGTTTTAATTTATTTATTTTTTGGATAAATATCAAATTTTTGGATAACAAAAAAAAGAATAAGCTAATAACGTTAACAACTTGATCTTTACAGTATAATTGGGGAAAAAATTGTAATTAAGGTTAACAACTTGATTTCATGGCATTTGATTTTAAATAAATTCCTTCTCTTGTTTGCTTATAACAAATTCTTCACAACTTAAAATTATTATTTGTAAATACAAACAATTTCTTATCAACTCTTTTCTTTTTGGGGCTGAAGTTTACCATGATTGAAATTTTGTTGGATAAATATAAGAATGATTATGGATAATAGTTTTATTATACCATGACCCTCATCTTTATATTTTCAAGTCACTATAAATAATAAGATCAAATTCATGGTTTTTTTTTTCATTAATATTTTTTTAGGGTTATTTGTTTTTCTCTCAATTCAGTCCCTCTTCACTTCAAAAAATAAATTCCCAATTTGTTTTTTTTTTTTTACTATTTTTTTGGGGAGTTTCCTTGAGGTTTTGAAGCATTTGATCAAAAATTTTTCTTGAAGTTTATATTTACACATTTTGTTTTGATAGGGTGAAATTCGGTGCCTCCTCCCTCACTTTCAAAGACAAAAATTCAATTCTTATGTAAGTTTATCTAATTTTATTTTTTAATGTTTAGTAATTTGGATTGTTCATAATTCTTAACTATTATATTGAGGTTACCACTTAAATATGTTTTCAATTATTATTTTTTAATTATTGAATTTAAGGTTTTTCATTTAATTATGCACTTGAGTTTTTATTATCTATTTAATTTTAATTAATTTAAAAATTATTATTTTTTATTTCATTAATTTACACATGATTCTTGATTATTAAGCTGTGCATTGCATAGGCATAATACTAGTATATATATATATATATATATATATAAAACTGAAGTCTCTGAAGTTCTCACAATTTTCCACATCAGCATAATATTTAAAAAATAAAAAAATCATTACCATTATCATTTTTTTTAAATAAAATTATTTTTGTTTGTTTTAAACACACACATCCTTTCATCTTCACTAAATCATGCACGTTTTCCATCTTAAAAAAAAAAAAAGAGATAAGCACATTTAAAATTCTTGATAAAATACCATAAGTTTGTTTTCTTGGTTAGAGAAGTTTGACTCAAAACAAATGCTACACTCCGGTTAAAGAGGTTTGGATCCAATAAAACTCTATAGTCTATATTGCATCTAAATTCAAACCTATAAATATGTTACATCAATGCTTCAGATTAAAAAACATTATCTGAAGTAGAAAATAGAAGAGAGAATTTGAGAAGAGCATTGAGCTTTGACGAGTATGTGATGGCAAGTCATAAATTATTATGTATTTGGTAATTTGATTTATATACCTTTTGTTTTTTTGATTTGGATGGATTCACAAATTTGTATGTTTCAATTGCTTCTTTGTTATTTATTCTTGAGTTTGGATATCAATTATCAAGTACTAAACAATTAAAATTCAACAATAAAACTCATAGATAATAAATAATCAAGAGCTTATTGCTATGGACACTATGAGCTGTGAGATCACAACTTCAATAATATTCTATATACTCAATAGCAGATTTTAAATCACTTTTGAAAGAACTGGGATTTGTCTCAACTTTTTCTTCTTTCTTTTTTATATGAACTTTTGGTCTCAAATTTAGCCATTTCTTTGTTTTGGACTAAGGTTTGGTCATATAGTGGATCTCACTAGCATTACACTGGTTCTTTATCTTAAAGATAAGGCTCTTAATAGTAGATTTTAAATCACTTTTGAAAGAACTGGGATTTGTCTCAACTTTTTCTTCTTCTTCTTCTTCTTTTTTTTTTTTTTATATATGAACTTTTGGTCTCAAATTTAGCAGTTTCTTTGTTTTAGACTACAAGTTTGGCCATATAGTGGATCTCACTAGCATTACAACGGTTCTTTATCTTAAAGATAAGGCATTTATTTCTATAGCAAGAACTATTTAGGTATGTATCCCTTGCAAGCATACATGAACTTAAATTGTCTTTTAATATATGCATCCTTTATTATTTTTCAATAGTTTTTCCGTGCATCGCACTGGTTAGCGACTAGTATTTATATAAAACCAAAGCCTTTGAATCTCTTACAATTTTCTACGTCAGCACAATATTTAAATAAAATTATTTTTGTTTAGTCCAAACTTAATAAGGAGTGAAACTTTATCTTTCTAACAAGTTCAACTTAAACTCAAATTCATCATTATCATTTTTTTAAACATCACAATTTTTCACATCAGCACAATATTTAAATCAAATTATCATTTTATTTAAATAAAATTATTTTTGTTTAGTCCAAGCTTAACAAGGAGTGAAACTCTATTTCTCTAACAAGTTCAACTTAAACTCAAACACAAACATTGATAATTTGCCTCCAAATTTGCGATATTAATTATGAACACTATAAAAGCAAAGCAAACCTCAATATTTTTTTTAAAGCTGAGTAGAGGTATGAGCTATTCTTATATTATTTTCTTCTCCTCTACTTTGTTAAAAAGATTTTATTTTATGGTTTTTCATGTATTTTTTAAAAAGTAATTTTCGTACATGAACCACCAAACTCTCTTTAGCCATTTTATACAAGATAAAAAAGCTTGCAATAATTGAAATTATTCTTTTGAATGTAACCCATCTTTCTCTTATATTTCTCTGTTGTTTAGTCATATATA
The DNA here is from genome assembly GCA_033629205.1 of Lithocarpus polystachyus. NCBI lineage: Eukaryota > Viridiplantae > Streptophyta > Magnoliopsida > Fagales > Fagaceae > Lithocarpus > Lithocarpus polystachyus. Next base: position 81,844,360 of record CM066166.1, read on the forward strand.
TTTTGTTTTGTTTCAATAATTTCTAAGCGGTGAATCATCTGATTCTTTAATATTTTTTGTCTTTCAGAAGTTTTAATATCTTAATTTTTGAGTTATTTTTTTACAGTATCTGAAATTGTCTGACAAATTTTTTGTAAGCATTGCACGTTTAAGCAATGACTTCTTTATCAAATTGTAACATAAATTGAGATCGTACAATAGCAAATCATGCAATAGTGTAGTTTCTTAAAATTTTTTTAAAATTATTTTAGTCTACTTTACAAATAGGTGGATTCCTGTGCATAGCACGGGTTAGCATCTAGTTTGAATTATAAACTTGTCCACTTGTAGAAGCCCGCCTCCCCAAATTATGTTCTGTCATCTATGATAACCTTGGGAGCAATGAAATATATTTCTCTACATTCCACTGGTATATCTGGAACGTCTTTCACAAATAGGTATAGGAAATTCATATTACAATAAACTTGATCATAAGTCAAGATCACCTAATTAACCAAACAAATGGGATCGTAAAAATGAAACTTGCAGTTTAACATCGACTGCATTGTTGGCGCTCTTGAACTAAAACTAAGCCCTTGGTCTGATCTACCAACTGAATGAAATAGTGTACCATTTTCTTCTCTGATATTGGACTGCCAGAGTAGATTAACTTTTGAGTAAAAAGATTAAAACAACTCTAGCATTGGTCGATTTCAATTATACAATGCATATTACAATTGCATCCAGCTTTTTTGGATGACTTCTAGCTTTTATGTTCAGTTCAACTTTTTAGAACTTACTTTTTTCTCACTTCAGCACAATTTCAGCAAACAGCAATTAGAAATAAGCTAAATAAACTAATGACAGACACAGAAGAAATGTGAAAGGATCTCGGCTTTCTGATTGTCTGGGCAATAAGAATACAGGAATTTCAGGAGCATCTGAATGAATTTCCTGATATGAATATCCATTATTCTGAGATCTTCTGTTATATCTGGTGCTCAAGTGGAGGAGTATAAGGCTTGGCCACCAAATACAAGTTGCTTTCCCTGCAGACAGTTGTACCAAAGACTTCAGTCATATCCAGATCCTCTGGTCTCATTCTGCCTGGAAGCTCCCAATCAAAATGGTACAGTAGTTGAGCAAGAGGAAGTTCGATATTAGCTAAACCAAATGTTACTCCTGGGCACATCCTCCTTCCTGCCCCAAAAGGGATATATTAAAGGTGAGTCCCATTGAATTCAATTGAACTGTTGGCAAACCTCTCTGGTATAAAACTCTCAGCATCATGCCAATATGCTGGATCTCTTGCAATTGCCCATGCATTAACGATGACTTTGGTTTTGAGGGGTATCTCATATCCATCAATTTCACATGGCTCTCTGCATTCTCTTGGGAGTACCAGAGGAGCAGGAGGGTGTAACCTTAGAGTTTCTTTGATAACTAACTTTAAGTAACTGAGGTTCTGAATATCTTTCTCACGTATTTGTTTCTTTCCTTTAAAGGCTTGTCTTATCTCAGCTTGTAACTTCTCCAGAACTCTATGTTGTCTTATCATTTCTGACATAGCCCAATCTATTGTCGTTGATGTAGTATCAGTTCCAGCAGAAACATTTTTTTGTGATATAATTGGTCATTTAATTTTGAAAAAATAAATTTTTTTTTTTTGGAGAAAGTTGAAAAAATAATTGTTTCTATATATACGACTAAGTATTATTAGTAAAATTTTATAAATGATACATCCATTGGGAAAAAAATGATAATAAAAGAGAAAAAAGATGTTATAAATGATACATCCATTGGGGCAAAATAATGATAATAAGAGAGAAAAAGAGAGATTGTTTGGTGTGTAGTTGTGTGAGAGATTAAGTGGCTAATATTGGTAATCTACCTACCTTATGAAAATTGGTTCACAAAAATTACAGTCTCAAATCATTAGTGGAATTAATTGTTAATGATAATTCAACTCACTAACAACATTTTTTTAAACAATTTTAATTGAATTAGGTTTCTATTAAACCAATATTCTATGCCCTTTTTAGAGGTGTGAAAAAGAGTACACAACCTATTTAATTTTTTTTTTCTTACACAAGTTATTATATTATTATTATTACAAGTCATTATGTAGAAGTGAGTAATGCCAAGAGATTCAATCACAGCTTTCTCTCTCGTTCTTAGTCAAAAATCAAATTTACTAATCCAAAAAATGACACAAAGAACAAGAATAAAACAATTGAAGAGAGCAAATCTAATGAATCTATTACTGCTACTAAACAGAGGTTGACTCCTAATTACTAATCACTAGCCTATGTTGCTAATCAGTGGCCAAGAGGCATACCAACTACTATTGGACTCCTTACATAGTGATTGCCATCTGACCAAACTATCCCTCCAAATACGTAGTCTTCAGTTCCCATTCCAGCAGTTTTCTTGGTCACAGTTAACTTGAAACTCTTCTCTTCTCCAATACTCTCAAATTTCAAAATTTTAGGCTCAACATGAACTGAAATTCCAATGGGTTCTCGGACACGAGCTACATAGGTGCCTGGTGAGCCAACATTCTTGAGCTTTCGACTCACTTTTACTGACCGAGATAGATTAGTGACTGTTATGGATGGATAGTTGAAGTCCAAAAGACTAGCTGACTTGGGACATTTATAAGGAGCCTCGGTGAAGAGTTCAAGTAAAGTTTGGTTATAGCCAGAAGCGCAAAGAAAGTCCAAGTAATCATTGACAGTTAAGTCATAGACCAAACCAGGATCCATGGCACGGTTTGGTCGTATGTGGCCAGCACCATAACTGAATGGCGTTGCCTTGTTAAAAGATCCATCCAGGATTGGACTCTCAGTGTTGTCCCTTCTTCTAGCTGTAGAAAACATTCACACACGCCAAAAAGTAGGTACAAGATATAGTTAAAGAGTGGATACACCAAAGAGAAAATTGGTAACAAAAGCAGAGTCATATCCCGCGCATATGAATCATTTCTTTCGCAATGCACGTAAGAGAATTTGTTATTTTGTGTCATAGACTCATAGTTGTATGCTACATCTCTCTCACATGGGGATGAATTCCACAAGTGAATGACATATTTCCATAAGAGAGATTTGCACTCGCACATAATTCCACCTCCGGTAAAAGAGAAGATATATATATATATATATATATATATCTTATGTTTAAGATAATTATGAGCTGAAATCAAATTCAAAGGTCTTACCGGTTGTCATGAGTGCGGATTTTATGGCAGATGGGCTCCAGTCAGGATGGAGTTTCTTAAGAAGACCCACAACTCCAGAAACATGAGGGCAGGACATTGATGTGCCAGACATGGTGATAAAAGGAATTCTACGCTTATCAAAATTTTCTTCTGTAGGGCTTGCTTCTCCAGTGTAGGCAGCTATGATGTTCACTCCAGGAGCAGTAACATCCGGCTGAACATTAAGAAAAGCAAATAATTGGTTACTTGGTAGTGAAATGTAAGAAAAATATTACTTCAGCCAACACAGAAAACAAGATTAGACTCACAGCCAAACCTTCAGAATCTCGGGTGTAACTTGGCTAGGACCTACGGACGAGAATGAGGCCATGAATGGGGCAGGCCTTTTGTTAATTTTTGCTGTTGGGGCCGTAATATATCCCAATGGATCACTGTTAATCCAAAAAAATAGTAAGTAAATTGACAAAAGGGTTTGGTGTTGGAGAGAGAAATATACAGAGAGAAAGAGAAAGTACTTAGTAGAATTGATGTAGGCAAAGACTGCTACACCATCTTTATAGTTAATCTGTGTTGCTGGTAGTACGTGAGGATCGGCAATAATTTCATTACCATCGAGCTTATCATTGCAAAGAATCATCCCAACTGCCCCAGCAAGAGCTGCTTGTTCACCTTTGTCTACTCTTGCGGTTTCCCCTCTCAAACAGGCCAGAATTTTACCCTTAGCCTTTTTTGGATCCAATGTACCTGGTTTACAGAGGATACTGCATAGCACAAACATAATAACAATTACACATACAATTAATAGTAAGTCACTACATATACAAGCTTCAATTAGGAGGCCTTTAATTGAAATTTCGAAGAGGAAATCTGTCAAACAATTTGTTCTTACGCGTCTTTGGCGGATGCATTAGCAGCTTTAGCATGTGCAGCACTAATAAGTGGGTAGAATTTATCCCCAGCTGGCAAAGGTTTAGACATGCTTGCTCCCTATTATAAAATGACACAAAGTCTTAAAACAAATGATAGAATAAAGGAATTTTTTGCATAAAAAGAGGGATGGAATAGAAAGATAAACCTTGAATTGCTTCCCATTTTGAAGTTTAACAGAAGATTCGAATTCTCTGTCCAAGGTGCTAGCTCCAACAGTGATCATCCAAGGTGCAACATTTGTTACAGTTCCAGATTTTGGTCCAGAATTTCCAGCAGAGCTTATTACAACAATTCCATTCTTAACAGCATGGAATGCCCCGATTGACATACCATCATTGAAGTAATCAGTTGGATTGCCACCAAGCGACATAGAAAGCACATCAACCCCATCATGTATGGCCATATCAAAGGCAGCCATTATATCATTGTCAAAGCATTCACTCCCATTAATTGGTTTCCAACAGACCTTGTAGGCCGCAACTCTGGCTTTTGGGGAACCACCTTTGGCAGTTCCATTGCCCACACCAAGTACACTTGCCCCAGGAACAAAGTTCCCTCCTGCAGTTGATAGTGTGTGAGAACCATGGCCTTCATGGTCAAGTGCATTATTAAGTGCAGAGTTGAGTGGCCCAGTAAAATTAATATAGCCTTGGTTGAAGTATCTCGCTCCAATTAGTTTCCTGCATAAATCAACCAGGAAAAAAAACGGTTTAAGTTCTTAGGAATGCTTGCACTTCATTGGAGAATGAATATTGGACCTTTGAGCTTATTGTTGTGCATTTGAATGTACAATTCTAAGCAAATGATGCTAGTGCTAGTACAAGATTACAGCCATCCCAACATATAAATGACAGTAAGAAAGTGAAACTGAATTTATGCCAAAGTAACCAGCATAATGATATAAGATCATGTTTTGTTAAATAATGGAATTTGAACTAATGGTTTCTTTGATAATTTACTGTTTTACCAATTTGACTTACAAGAAACATTCAAATATATTCATTGGAAACGAAGTTAAGATTTAACCAAAAAAAAAAAAAAAACAGCTGTATAGTTTAAACAACATTCAGCCATTTTAAGAGAAATTGTGTGATGTAAAAAACATATACAAGTAAAATTTCTTGAGTAGCAGAGTAGGATTAATTTCAACAATCAGTAGTCAGTACTAAGCCAATATGGTAAAGATACTGAATCAATAAGTAGAGCAGACCTGTTGCAAGGGACTGTATCATTTTGACAGATTCCTTTCCACTTTGATGGGATGGGTCCATAACCTGTGCCGCTGAAGCTCTTTGATTTTGGCCATACACCTACAATATCACCAAACCCGGGACTTAATAGATTGAAAATTTGAGTTTGACACAACTTCTCTCACACTTTTTTAAGAGCATCCGTAGCAGATGTTGCAAAAAAAATGACATTTTGCCACGCCAAAAACCTACTTTATTATTTTACCACATCATTTTACAACATCTCATTTATCAGATGTTTTATAATTCAATTCTATACATTAAAATAATATTTACTACACATTAAAATAATATATTATCATTTGTTTTAGCATAAAAAACTAATTAAAGAGGTGAGAGGGGAGAGAAAACCAAATAAAAAAATAATATTTTGTTTTAGCATTTGTGTCCGTACCATTGCAAATTTGCAATGGTACGGACACAATTCCAAAATTTTACAACATTTACACTATCTACTATTAGGTGATTTTGGGTGTTTGATGTGGCAAATGTGCCAAATATTTGGCATTTGGCACATTTGCCACATCTAGTGTGGATGCTCTAAGATGATAGATTGTCAAAGATTTTCGCATTAACAATTAACTTGCCAACAGTTTGTGAAAAATATTGTAGGGGTAGACTTATTATATTTCAAAAGATCAAAATTTGAAAGGACATTGTCCCATGCCAAGATTTATGGGACCTAGTAGGACCTACAGGCTACAGTAAATGCTGAAATTGGGTAGCAAAACAAATACTAGTAATGAGGAACAAAGCAAAGCCCGGAAAAGAAATTACCTGTGTCAAGATTTCCAATAATTATGTCTTCACCAAAATTGGCCTTTTCCCACAAGGAGCTGGGGTGTATCACACCCCCGATCTCTTTTTCCATTAACATAAATTCCCATGAATGGGTTGTGTGTAACTGTCTTCCTTGGTTCAAAAAAACCGACACAACTTTTGGATGCTCTGCATGGCAGTTAATATATACCTCATTAGCACGATATATATATACATATATAGAGAATGAAATTGCTTACATGCTTCTATAAACTCACTCGCGATTTCAGCTGCCATTTCCTCTTCAAGGTTGGCAGAAAAACCATTGATATGTCTTTGATACGAGTAGATAATTGCATCCTTTGCAATCTCTTTACTGCATGAAAACAAATAAAAAATAAAAAATATAAGTAATTTTTATCTAAACACAAAAATTAGGTACCACTTTGCTTACCTTCCCAAGAATGATCCAAGGAAGTCATAATGAGAGTCAGTCACACGATCAAAATCAGCCTCAGAAACGTCTGGACTGTGTGCATGTGATCCGAAGTACACTATATAAGACTATTTCAGAATGAAGAAAATGAAAACAGATTAGTTTTTGTACTTTGTAAATTGTAAAAATGCATGCACAAGAGTAAAATTTTCAGAATGAAGAAAAAGAAAACAGATTAGTTTTTGTACTTCGTTAATTGTGAAAATGCATGCAAATATATATATATATATATATATATATAGATTGAAAGCTTTTAACAGGTAAATGCATGGAGATTGAGGTATAATGCTTATTAATTACCTGTTTGATTGCCAAAGTAGGTGCTTGCAACAGAGACCAAATAATATACAGAAGAAAGAAAAGTGAAAGCTTTGAAAACCATGTTTTGTTTTTCATTGTTAGCATCATAAGCTTTGGAGGAAATCAAGGAAGAGGAATATATTATATATTTTACGCACAACTCTATGCTTTATATCAGGAAAATCTCTGTTGGTATGGGATTTGATTTTGAAGTGGTCAAGTAAAACCGTAGTTTACTTATAGTTGAGAACTGAATGTGAGAGAAATATATATTTAGTTATTAATTACGATATTTTTTTATGCGATAATAATAATAATAATAATAATAATAATAATAATAATAAGAGGTATATGTCCACTATTTAGCTTTTTTTTTTTTTTTTTGTAATAGAAATATATCCAGCTGTTAATTGTATTCATTAATACTATATTCTAATTCAAAATGATGCAATAAAATAACACCATATGATGGAATGCAAAACATGCAGGAAAGCATTCAAATCGTGTATATATATATATATATATATATATATAGACACACACACACCATAATACAAGTGCCTACACTCATTATTAATTAGTTTTTTTTTTTTTTTTTGTGTGGAGAATTCATTATTAATTATTAGTTATTAAGATAACTACTGGCAATAGAATTCTATGGTCAATAGTTTATTCTACTATATAAAACTCTCATTAATTAGTTTCTAGTTATTAAGATAGTTTACAATAGATTAAATTCTATTGCCAGTAGTTAACTCTATTACCTAAATTTCCAGAAACTTAAAATTCTACTTGAACCAAAAGTTCCCAAAAGTTTCAAGTTTCATTGATCATGATTGTATAATTGTTCTTATCAACTCCTTATCAACTTTTATATGTATATATATAATCCGTTGTTATCACTTATCAGAGTTAATATCATCTTTTTTTTTTTTTAATTTTAATTTTTTAAGAAACCTACACTTTTTTATTCTATACACGTTTCTTACATTTTTTTTTTCACGTTTTGTTGCCACCTGCAAGAATCCTAATGAAAAGAAATTCTAGATGATTTTAATCTTTTTTTTTTTTATTTGTGATTTTAATCTTGATTACAACAAGAATCCTAGATGATCTTAATTTTCTAATCATGTAAATTCTAAATAATCTTTTTTTTAACCGATAAGTGTAATTCAAGTTTGGAGTCCAAAAAAAAAAAAAAAAAAAGAAGAAGGAAACTCCTTGATTCCCTATGAAACAAAATTATACTTTGTCCCGGGTTTATTGGATTGCCAATATCCAGCCCTTACTCTACTACCAAAGTGATTGGATGGTTGTTGTTACAACTTCAATTACGTAGACTAAGATCAAAGTATTTCATTTTCTCCAACCCAAAAAAAAAAAAAAAAATCAAAGTATGTCATATAAATAATAAAAAGTAATTCTATTATGAAATTATCTATAAATAAGTACTACTATATAATTGAAACCTTTGACTTTTTGTTGACTTTTTTGTATTGTGCCACTTAAGCTTTAGAATCCTCACAATTTTACACATCATCTAATTTTTGTTATTTTTAATTCTTATTTTCTTTTATTTGCTTTTACTAATATATATATATATATATATATATAACTGAAGCCTCTGAAACTCTCACAAATTTTCATGTCAGCACAATATTTAAATAAAATTATAATTTTATTTAAATAAAATTATTTTTGTTTAGTCTAAACTTAATAAGAAATGAAACTCTATATCTTTAACAAGTCCAACTTGAAGTGTGAAGTGTGATAGGTATTATTGTAATTTGCTTTTTTTTTTTCTTTTTTCTTTTTAAGATTACAATTTTATTGTTTAAATAATTATAGAATTGATGATTGTTTTTTCATCATTTAAAATTTAGACCCGTTAAAATTTAAAACTTTTGTTTTATGGGTTCATGTACTTTTTTCTTTTTCTTATATTTCTCTTTTAAATAGTCATATATTTTTTGAATTATTTCAATAACTTATCCTTTAATTATATATCTTTTTTGGCATTTTGAAAGTTTTAACATTTGAATTTGTGTTAGTTTTTGCAATATTTGAACATATATAGCTGATTTCAATGACTATACCATGTATTATTCTTTTGAAGGTAATCAATTTTTCTTTTATATTTCTCTATTGTGTAATTATATGCATTTTTTTTGTTTCAAAAATTTATAGGAAGTAAATCTTATGATTCTTTAATAGTTTTTAGTCTTTCAAAAGTTTTAACATTTAAATTATTTTTTTGATAGTAACACATCTTTCTCTTATATTTCTCTGTTGTGTAGTCTCTCTCTCTCTCTCTCTCACACACACACACACACACACACACATATTAACTTTAATTTGTAGGTTCTAAATCTTTTGATTCCTTTCAATAGTTATGGCCATAAATTATTCTTTTTAATGTAATTTATCTTTCTCTTATATTTCTCTATTGTTTAGTTATATATATTTTGTTTTGTTTCAATAATTTCTAATCAGTGTATCATCTGATTCTTTAATTTTTTTGGTCTTTCAAAAGTTTTAATATGTGAAATTTTATATAAACTATTGCACATTCAAGCAATGGCTTCTTCATTTAATTGTAACACAAATTGAAATCATACAAGAGCAAATCAAGCAATAGTTTAATTTCTTAATTAATTTAAAATTTTATAAAATTATTTTAGTCTACCTCACAAATAGGTAGATTCCTATGCCTAGCACAGGTTAGCGACTAGTTAATTCTTATTTTCAATAGATGTTACCAATACTTTTTCTTCCTCCTTTCTTTAGACTCTCAAATCTCAATGTCTTTGTTCAAAGCCGAAAGCCCTCCTGCTCTGTCACTTTCTGTCCCAGCTTCTCCTAGGTGCAAATGTAATCTCTTCTTTTTATCTCTAACCTGATCGATTGGAAAAAGTATGGGCTATCTCTCCTATCTCAGTCTCTTCTCTTCTTATTTTGTGTTTACTCTATTGTTGTTGTTTCTTTTTCTTCTTCTTCGTTTTCTTTATGGGCTCCTCTGCCTTCTATTTCTTCATTTCTTCTTTGCATTGGATCTCTCTCTCTCTCTCTCTCTCTCTCTCTCTCTCTGTGTGACTGCTTCTCTCTATTTCTTTTGCTTTTTCAAATTTGGTTGCACTGGCCTACAACTTTAGACATTTTGGTACTACAAAGACCCAGAGGTTTGAGGGATATGGAGATTGGGGAAATTCTTCGAGGTGCTGGGGCTTTAAGTGTAAAAGAGATACAACCAATTGTGCATGAATTCCAACATAACTTCCTCGGATAACTAAGAATCCGTCTGAGAACAGTTTATTTAGCTGAAACTAAAATTTTTTTGCTGAAAGTATTGTAGATAAAATTAAAAAGTAGCTGAAGTAATATAGTGAGACCCAAAAATACTACCAAAAAGTGCAATGAGACCCGTGGATAAAAAAAAAAATAAGCTGAATAGTAGCAAAAATAAGCTGAATAGTAAAAAAAGCTGGTTATTTAAGCCAATGCCAAACGCAAACTAAATCTCTAACCTCAACACTAACCATGAAAGAGAGTTCAGAGAGGCATAGTTCAGCATCAACATACTGATTCGCTTGGTAGGAAGCGAAGTGCATTGATGGTGTTGGCATCTCTTATTACAACTGTGGCCTTTCAAGCCAGTGGGAACATGTGGAGGATTTATTTATTTTGGACCGAAGACGATAGCATGTGGAGGAGTTTAAAAGAAGGAGAAAAAATTAAAAAAAAAAAAAACGTTAAAAGGTTGAGAGAATAAGTGGATGAAAATAAAAGAAGGTTAAAAAAATGTTAGTTGGATAGTTAGGGTAAAAAAAATATAAATGATAAATGATGCCAAAAGATACAACAAATTTCATCGCTTAACCTCTAGAAACTAATGTCACCGGTCATAACAAAATTTTTTGATATTTGTTTATCTCTATATATTAAGAGAATTCAAAAAGTTAGTTATGATTTTAAAAAATGTCAAAAATACCCCTAATCTAATTAGATAATCTTTATTCTTAAAAAATAAAAAAAATATGGTTAAATTGTAATTCAAGAAAATTAAAAGAAAAAAAATTACTAGAGAAACTTTTTTCCTAAAAATTAGCACACTTTCTATCTAAAAACTAGCAAAAATATGTTTGATACATTTTATTTCCTAAAAACTAGCACACACTAAACCCAATAGTTTACTCCATTTCAAATCCTAAATTTTAATTCTATAAACTCACTAATAATAGATAAATTCAAATTGAAAAATTATATTAAAATTCAAAATAAAAAAAGAGTCTCAATGCACGTGCGGAGCATGTGTGATGAGGCTAGTTATTTATTATGATAATGCCATTTACCAATTATAATTATTATCACATTAATTTACAGAATGTTAGTATGTTATAAATTTGTAGTATCTTTAGCATTTTGGAAAATAATTAGTATACTGTGTGTGTGTGTGTGTGTAGCGATAATTCCAAAACGGTATATCAATATTGATTAGAACCGAAATATATCGTTTCCTTAGCTAAACCAAAATAATCTCCGATACAAAATTGACTCCTTGTGAAGTACACCATGTGTCTGACAACATGTTTCACTTATGCATTAGTTTAGGTCAACTTCATGGTTTGTGCCTCTTGATTTAGTTTCCAATGTTTTTTTTTTTTTTTTTTCATGTGCATCAGGCATACTAGGTCATCAACATAATTGGTATTTTTAGTACATTAGAAATTTAATCATAAAAACCCAAATTGCAACATTATAATAGTAGTCTTCTTATAATGAAATTTTTTTATGAATTATGTTTTTTGTATTATTATATGTTTGCAAGGACAAATCAAACATTGGATAAAATTATAAACTTGATAACATTTAAACATTAAGGGGCTATACCATTACTAAGTGAGAGATAGAGGGAAAAAATTCATTGAAAAATATTAATTTAATTTGTTTTAAAGCTCTTTAAGTAATTTTTCCGTGCATAAAATGGATTAGCGGCTAGTATACTATATAATAAAAGTTGAACTTAAAGCCATGGTTGCGCCAAATGGCTAATCTCACTAATTAGTAATTAGTATATTTTAAAAAAAAAATAAATAAATAAAACAACTCAAGATTTGACTAAGGGATAAGATTTAACAATAATTTATGTGGGGACGTGGGCCGAAACAAGCATTGGGCCGACAGAGACGATGGGCTCAGAGATTCCTACTTACCCGTATAGCGTAACTACAGGCCCAAGCCGAGGACTGGGGAACGGCCGAGGATAGTTCTCCTCGGAATCTCATTGCCGAGGTGATATTCGAAGCTCTACCAACCAGAGGGCACTCCTGTGGACCCTCACTGGGCGAGAACGGTTCTGTGGAGACGTACACCAGAAGAAAGCCCCCAAAATATCAGGGAGGGTTGCCAACACCGCATTAAATGCACCACAGCTAATCCCCTGGCCGCATTGATGTGGAGGGGACATCTGAACAGTGGTAAATAGTCCCATCATGAAGCAGGTTCTGGAGAAAATTAGGGGGACAGGTGTCCAAGGACAAAGGAGCAAATCCACACGTGGATGGTCAAGAAAGGAGGAAAACGAAGTATAAAAGAGAGAAAAGAAGGAGGAAAAGGGATCTTTTGGAGAGAGGAGAAAGAGAGAAAGAACTTGATAAGAAAGACAGTCATCCTCGGACGTAGAACGAGAACAATATTTAAAAATCCATCATTGGAGCTTGAACATGGTAGAGAATCTGGTCCCAACCAGTTGATAATCTCAATCACTCTTAGCCCAGTCCTTCTCAACCTACTCTCTACAAATTCATTGTTTAGGGCCTTTGCGGGTAAATCCATCACCTTTGGGTCGAACCAAGAAATTGTGTCCCTACAATTGGCGCCGTCTGTGGGAAGGGCTAAAGGACTAGAGTCGTAAGATTCTTCAACATGGCTGGTTCAGGTCCACACCATCCTGAATCTTTGGGGTCGCAGAGGGAAGAGCGTTTCCAGGACGACCAAGGAGGAAGTGTGCATACCACCTGCTCTGGCGAAGGTCAATCCAGGGGCGATAGCCATGTTTCTCGAGATAACCGCGTTAAAGCCATGCAGAAGGAGATTGACCATTTAAAGAGAAAGTTGCGACAGAAGCGAAGAAGGAGGAGTCCTTCAGGTTCTGATCCTTCCTCCGATGGCGAGGAAGAAAGCAACTACAGGCGCAGGTCGCGTACGCCCCCGAGCGAGACTTTTTCCTATGAGGAGGATGATCGCCGAGAGCGCAGGGGAGGGGGCGCGTCTTCTGGAGGCTTAGGAAACGATGCCATGAGCAAAGCGCTCGCTCGGATATCCAAATCTCCCTTCACACGCCGAATTGATGCAGGACGACTCCCCAAGCGTTACACCCAACCGTCGTTCACCCTCTACAACGGTCGCACCGACCCAGTTGAGCATGTTAGTTATTTTAATCAGAAAATGGCGGTGTACTCTCACAACGAGACTTTAATGTGCAAGGTATTCCCGGCCAGTCTGGGCCCGGTGGCGATGAGATGGTTTGACGGCCTCAGAACGGGTTCCATCAATTCTTTCCAGGAGCTCTCTCAACCTTTTGGATCCCGTTTCATCACGAACAGCAGAGTTCCTCGGCCCTTGGATTCCCTGTTGTCTTTATCCTTGAGAGAGGGAGAAACCCTGAAGACCTACTCTGACCGATATTGGGAACTGTTCAATGAGATCGAGGGTGATTTCGATGACGTGGCTGTCCGAACTTTTAAAGTCGGCCTGCCTGCCGACCACGGATTACGGAGATCCCTGACCGGAAAGCCAGTCGCTACGGTCCGTCAGCTTATGGATCGTATTGACAAATATAAAAGAGTTGAGGAAGATCAGCTACAAGAGAGGGGGAAGGGTAAGGTTATCCCTCAGGAAAGGAGGGATTTCAGGTCGGACCGTTATGGCAATAACCGACCTCGGCGAGATTTTGGAGGAGAAGCTGGATCTAGAGCCGCCCAGATTGTTAACATCGTGTTCCGAGAACCGGTGCATCAGGTCTTAGAGAAGATTAAGAACGAACCATACTTCAGGTGGCCGAACAAAATGAGTGGAGACTCCTCAAAACGCAACCAGAGCCTGCATTGTCAGTATCATAGAGAGCCCGGACACATGACCGAGGATTGCAGAACTCTATGGAGCCATCTGCAACAACTGATCCGAGAAGGTAAGTTGAAACAGTTCCTACTTCATCCTGGTGGACAGGGAGGCCACGCCGGCACGGGGGCTCCAGGCAATAATTCCTCGAGACCTCCTCTAGGAACAATCAATGTCATCCTCGCCGCGCCGGGCAGGACAGGGTCACGTCCCTCAAGGGTAATGACGGTGGCTGGGGCTTATCCTGGGGACCCCGGGCAGGAGCCGAAGCGGCCCAGATTGAATCCCCTTCCAACGCTGAGCTTCTCGGACGAGGACAAGGCCGGGACCCAACAGCCCCACGACGATGCACTGGTGGTAACTCTCAGGATAGGGGGTTACGATGTGAAAAGAATTCTGGTAGACCAAGGCAGTGGGGCTGAAATTATGTACCCCGACCTATATAGGGGCCTCAATCTCAGGCAGGAGGATCTGACCAGCTACGAGTCGCCTTTGGTTGGTTTTGATGGAAGAGTGGTCGTTCCTAGAGGACAGATCAGATTGCCAGTCCAGGCCGGCTCGGTGGTGGTGGAGGTGGATTTCATCGTGGTGGACGCTTTCTCCCCATACACGGCTATCTTGGCGCGACCTTGGCTTCATGCCCTTGGGGCAGTCTCTTCCACCCTTCACCTCAAGGTCAAATTCCCATCCGGGGATCAAGTTGAGGAATTGCTTGGAAATCAAGTCGTGGCTAGGCAGTGTCTGGTGGCGGCCGTCATGCATCAACCACAATCAGGATCTTCGGCCCTCACTAACGAGGACCCATAGCAATCAAAGTCAAGGGCCCCAACGGCCGAGGCTGAGGCCGAGGAGGCGAGGTGTGAGGACCTGGTGAAAGTTCTTATCGAAGGGGATTCAGAGAGGTTTTTTCAGATTGGTGCCCATCTGCCAGTCCAGGAAAGGGAAGAGCTATTGCACTTCCTGAGGTGCAATATCGACGTATTCGCTTGGAATGCCCATGAGGCTCCGGGGGTGGATTCAAATTTCATCTGCCACCATTTGAACGTAAGTCCGTCTGTTCTTCCTAAAAAACAGCCTCCTCGGCGCTCCTCAAGGGAACATTCTGATGCTGTTAGAGAGGAGGTGGATAAACTCAAGCAAGCTGGGGCTATCAAAGAGGTGTTCTATCCTGAATGGCTGGCCAACACCGTGGTGGTGAAGAAAAAGAACGGCAAATGGCGTGTGTGCGTGGATTATTCGGATTTGAATAAAGCCTGTCCAAAAGATCCTTTCCCCATGCCCCGGATTGATCAACTGGTGGACGCGACAGTAGGGTATCCTCGGATGAGTTTCTTGGATGCTTTCCAAGGCTATCACCAGATCCCTTTAGCCCTGGAAGATCAGGAGAAGACGGCCTTTGTCACTCCAATCGGCAATTACCACTACAAAGTGATGCCATTTGGACTAAAAAATGCGGGGTCCACGTATCAGAGGATGATGACCAGAATGTTTGAGCCTCAACTAGGTAAGAATATAGAGATCTACATCGATGATATGGTGGTCAAAAGTAAGCAGGAGTCCGACCACATTGCCGATCTTAAAAGCATTTTTGAAATCCTGAGAGGGCACAGATTACGTCTCAACGCCTCTAAATGTTCTTTCGGGGTAGGCTCAGGGAAGTTCCTCGGTTACATGGTCACTCACCGCGGAATTGAAGTGAACCCAAGCCAGATCCGGGCCATCAATAGACTACAACCACCTCGGAATCCCAAAGAGGTGCAGAGGCTGACGGGGATGATTGCTGCCCTTAATCGTTTCATAGCCCGATCCGCAGACAGGTGCAGACCCTTTTATCTTCTGCTGAATAAGTGGAAGGACTTTGAATGGACCGAGGAGTGCGCTTCGGCCTTCCAGCAGTTGAAAGACTATCTTTCTCGGCCACCGATAATGTCTAGACCTGAAGTGGACGAGGTCTTATTTGCTTATATCGCGGTTGCCGCTTGTGCGGTCAGCCTGGTATTACTAAGGGATGATGATGGGGTACAAAGACCCGTGTACTATATTAGCAAGTCTCTCCACGAGGCTGAAGTCAGATATTTGCCGTTGGAGAAGGCCGTCCTTGCCGTGGTGCATGCCACTCGCAAACTGCCACATTACTTTCAAGCGCATACAGTTGTTATCTTAACTCAACTACCGCTCAAGGCCTTACTTCGAAGCGCTGATTACACGGGAAGAATTGCGAAATGGGGGACTAAGTTGGGGGCATACGACATCAAGTACATGCCCCGCACCTCTGTAAAGGGACAGGTCATCGCTGACCTTCTGGCTGAGTTCGCTGAGACCCCGTTGGAAGAGGATGCAAATAATCATCACATGGATGAAAATTCAGTTGGAGTGAACTCCGTAGAACGGGTATCACGGTGGAGGCTTTATGTCGATGGCGCATCGAACCACAGGGGGTCCGGAGTGGGGTTAGTCCTGATCTCGCCCGAGAATATCACAATCGAAAAGTCGCTAAGACTTGGGTTCTCCGCCACGAACAATGAGACAGAGTACGAGGTCCTATTAGTCGGGATGGCCATGGTCCAACGGATGGGTGGAAGGGAGGTAGACATATTCTCGGACTCTAGATTAGTGGTAGGCCAAGTCCGGGGAGAGCTAGAAGCAAGGGACCCCCGAATGCAAGAGTACCTTGACCAGGTTAAGCATCTACAATCTGGTTTCAAGTCTTTCAACTTGATGCAGATCCCCAGGAGCAAAAACTCTCATGCCGATTCCCTCGCCACGTTGGCTACGTCCTCGGCGCAGTGTTTGCCGAGGGTGATTCTTGTTGAAGATCTCTTGCAACCCCGGCGGTTGAGGAAAGAGGTATCAACCGTTCACCCGGCAGGGGCGTCTCCTAGTTGGATGGATCCCCTTGTGCTTTTTCTCAAGGACGACCTCTTACCTGAAGCGAAGTTGGAAGCCGACAAAATACGCAGAAAGGCACCTCGGTTCTGGCTGTCAGAGGATCTGAAACTCTATAAAAGGTCCTTTTCTGGACCGTATTTATTGTGCGTACACCCCGAGGCTGTCGAGGTTCTCCTAGAGGAGCTTCACGAGGGAATATGTGGGAGCCATACCGGGGGTAGATCCTTATCTCATCGAGCCCTCACCCAGGGGTATTGGTGGCCCAACATGCATAGGGAGGCTCAGGCGTATGTGAGGAAGTGCGACCAGTGTCAGAGGTTCGCACCAAGCATTCATCAGCCGGGAGGAGAGCTTAATCCCTTATCCAGTCCATGGCCCTTTGCCCAGTGGGGCTTGGATATTGTCGGACCTTTTCCGAAGGCAGCAGGGAATAAAAAATACCTGGTGGTCGGCACGGATTACTTCACTAAGTGGGTCGAAGCGGAGCCACTGGCCAATATTCGAGATGCCGACATGAAGAGGTTCATTTGGAAGAATATTGTCACTCGGTTCGGAGTCCCGCACACACTTGTCTCCGACAATGGACTTCAGTTTGACAGCAAATCTTTTCGAAGGTACTGTTGCCAACTAGGAATAACAAACCGGTACTCCACCCCAGCCTACCCTCAAGGGAACGGACAAGCCGAAGCCACAAATAAAGTCATTGTAAGTGGACTTAAGAAGAGGTTGGACGACTCCAAGGCCAAATGGGTCGAAGAACTACCCCATGTATTGTGGACCTATAGGACCACCCCTCGGAGGTCTACAGGCGAAACTCCTTTTTCGTTAACTTATGGAGCCGAGGCGGTTATTCCATTGGAGACGGGCTTTCCTACACTGAGGTCTAGCTCCTTCACGCCGGATAGCAACGATAATCTACTTGAGAGAAACCTAGATCTGATTGAGGAGAGAAGAGAAAGTGCCATGGTTCGGTTGGCCTCTTATCAGCATAAGCTCAAGCGAGGGTATGATGCAAACGTAAAGTCAAGGCCTCTAGCGCCTGGAGATCTGGTGCTAAGAAAAGTCGTCGGCTCTGCAAAAAACCCCTCTTGGGGAAAACTGGGACCAAACTGGGAGGGGTCGTACCAGATCACGTCCGTAGCCGGGATAGGGGCGTACTATCTGCAGGACTTAGAAAACAGAACAGTGTTGCACCCATGGAATGTAAACAACCTGAAAAGGTACTATTATTAATAAAAGTGCTTGTTATCTTCTTCTTACTCAATTCTTCCATGTATGAGTTTAAGTCATACTTATCTTGTGTCTAAGTATTAAACTGATCCAAGCTACGCCTGGCTCCTCGGACCATCTGTCTTGGAAAAATTAATACGATTCATTTTTTATTAAGTATTAAGCTGATCCAAGCTACGCCTGGCTCCTCGGACCATCTGCCTTGGAAAAATTAATACGATTCATTTTTTACTAAGTATTAAGCTGATCCAAGCTACGCCTGGCTCCTCGGACCATCTGCCTTGGAAAAATTAATACGATTCATTTTTTACTAAGTATTAAGCTGATCCAAGCTACGCCTGGCTCCTCGGACCATCTGCCTTGGAAAAATTAATATAGTTCATTTTTTACTAAGTATTAAGCTGATCCAAGCTACGCCTGGCTCCTCAGACCATCTGCCTTGGAAAAATTAATACAGTTCATTTTTTACTAAGTATTAAGCTGATCCAAGCTACGCCTGGCTCCTCGGACCATCTGCCTTGGAAAAATTAATACAGTTCATTTTTTGCTAAGTATTAAGTTGATCCAAGCTATGCCTGGCTCCTCGGACCATCTGCCTTGGAAAAATTAATACGATTCATTTTTTATTAAGTATTAAGCTGATCCGAGCTATGCCTGGTTCCTCGGACCATCTGCCTTGGAAAAATTAATACGATTCATCTCTTTTTTAAGTGTTTAACATATTCGAGCTATCTTTAGTCCCTCGGACCTTGCACCTTGAGATGAATTAAGCACTACTTGTCATGTTTATTAAGTAATAAGCAAAGTTCAAATTAACGCACGGCTCCCCGGACCGTTTATCTTGGCAAGGTTAGTATTGTGCGATTCCTAATACAGGATTCGTCCTGCTTCAGGCAAACACTCTCTTCTTCCTTCTACGGGAATTGAATGTAAAACGTTATTTTGAGCGTAAACAGGAACAAACGCTATGACTACTTGTACATGATCATAAGAATTAAAATAAACTCTTGCGAATCTTTCATTCATAATGTGCCTTTTAATAAGGTCTGTTGAGTACAAAACAGAGCTAGCTCTAAAACACCAACATTATAGCAATAACAAAGGAAAAAATCACAAAGATATCCTAAACTAAGCTAAAACCCTATTTCTTCTTAATAATAATTTTTTCCTTCGGAGGAGGAGGGTCGACTTGAGCCCTTGCAGCGTCCGAGGTCCCTTGTTCCTTGCCGACCTGTTCAGTCGGGGCAGGCAAAGGGTGGCTAACTAAGACTATTTCCAACCCCTTGCCTGCATCTTTTTCGTTCACGTCGTCAGGAATCACAATGGGAGGGTCCGAGGCTTTCATGTTTGGTCCCGACTCGATGTGCCTCTCCTTCTCGGACCCCTCCTCGGATGGCGCAGAGGGCTTAATGGCCTTAACCTCGCCGACCTCTACCTTTATCGGCACGGGATCAGTCCGAGGAAAGGAGGGGAGTGACGGCCGGATTGCGGCGGGGTAGAACACGTTTTCTGCCTTTCGTAGTGCAAAAGAAGCCTCAACCCCGGCCTGGTTGAGAGCTTCCAGCCACACTTGCCGGCAGTATGTGCGGCAAACCCCAGAAACCTCGGCCCTAAGGGCTTCCTCGGTTTCGGCCACACCGACGTCATACCCATCCTACTCGGCTTGATCCCGAGCCTTTTCAGCCTGTTCTCTGGCGGCCTCGGCCTCGGCGAGCTTCTTTTGCAACGCCAACACTTGCGCCTTTGAGGCAGCCAGGTCGTCCTCGGCGCGCCGTAAAAGCAGCCTCTGACTTTCCGCTTGCCTCTCCGCGTTCTCAAGTGCGGCCGTTGCGCTCATTTTGCCCCGCTCCTCCTCTGTGAGTTTCCTTCTCGTCTCCTGTAGGCTTTCTTCCGCCGCCTTTAAACGGTCATCGGCGTCATGCCGTTTCGCCTCCTCATCCTTCATTTGTCGATGGCAGTAGTTAACCATCTCCTCTGCTCGAAAGGAAGCTTGGACGGCCTGAAAAAAAAATATATACATATACATAAGGACTTAGCACTCAAAGAAAAACAGATAATAATAATAATGATAACAGTGACATTCAAAACAAAAAAGCTGGGGGCGCTCAAAACTTACCATGCCCAGATACCTCTTTAACGCAAGGAAGACCTCGTGCCTCCTGAGGTTACGGAGGTCGGCCATATCCCTGGGGAGCAGCAAAGCCTGCTCCATCGCGTCGGCTACGTAGCCGCCTCTGCCCCCTTGGTAATCCCGGATGGAGGCAGTGGCTGGGAGAGGGGCGCCATCCAGCATGGGCGCCGGCAACCACGCCTCGGGGGCTGTTGAGGGGCTGCTCCTCCTCTCCATCTCCTTATGCCCCGTTCGGGGGTGTTTGCCCATCCTCTGGGATTCGTCCTCTTGGGCATGTGTAGCCCTCCCGGCATCCATGGGCTCTTTCCCCTTTGCTTCCCTCTTCCTTTTCAGCTCGGCTGGATGCAATCCGAGAGCCTGAGTCGGAGGAGGAACGACAGGTGGCAAAGAGGGGGGCTTCACTTGTGTTGTCTTTGGTGGCTCATTCCGCCCGGGCTGGGACTCAATCAATTCCAGCAGACTGGACCTTGCCTTCCTTTGGATGCCCATCTCGTCGTGCGCCTCAGATGTGTGGGGAACTAGGTCGGGAATCAAATCCTCTACAGACGAATCCTGGCCAAAGACTTCAAACTCGTCCTCAGAGTCTGAACTATCTTCAGCGGTTGAGGAATGAAGTGCTTGGGATACCACCGGTTCCTTTGGAATGCCGTCGAGGATGGCTGTGGTTGTAAGGGTTTCGCCGGGAATAGGGCCGGGAAGCAAAAATCCAGGCGCGGCTACACTGATTTGCCGAAGTCGTGGGTCCCGAGCTTTGATAACACACTTCGGCGCCTGGAACGCGGTTGAGATAGGGGTGTATTGTAGGATGAGGTGAGCCGCTCTCAACTGGCCGTCCGTGTGCACAAATACCTCGGACCTTAATATTTTATCTAAGTCTTTCTGGTTGACTAAGCCGAGGTTGGGAATGTTCGAATTTTTATCTGTTTATTTAATACAGGAAACTCATTAGTAACCAAATGAAAAATATACGAATTAACAGCAGTAGCAACAAATAAACAAACAACGCAAATAACTAACTATGACAAAATCCTTTTCACAAACAGGTAAGATTCATAGTCCTAGACTCGGTAACCCCACCTGGTTTCCCCTCTCTCGTTGGGCAATGGAGGCCGTCATGCCAGTCACCTGATATGATCAGGAAATCCTTGTTCAACCCTTTATTGGAATCGGGAAGGCACTGGATGAGTCGGACCTCGTTGTACCTAGACTTAAAGTAATAACCTTGACCTCTAAGATGGTGGAGATTGTAAACCCAGTTCACGTCGTGATGGGTCAATCTTAACCCTAATTTCTCGTTCAGGGCATCCACACAACCAAGGATCCTGAACATGTTAGGAGCACATTGGGTAGGCGCTAATCTATGGGCGGTGAGGTAGTCCCTAGTGACCGGCCTCATGGGAATCCTCATTCCCCCCTCTATAAAAGCAATCATTGGGATTACCACTTCCCCCTCATGCCTATTTTCATGCCATTCACCCTCTTCACAATATCTAACCTCAACTCCCGCTGGAATCCTATACTGCACCTTAAAGTTCTCTATTGCCTCCCTAGATTCTACCAGATGCTTAAATCTACCCATTTCTAAGGAAACCTCACAAGAATCTCGAAGACCTAAGGGAAAGGAGCAGGGCCGAGGAGGAAAGAAGTGCGAAGAATAGAAGACTGTATAACAAAAGAAAAAATTTAAAGACTCAAATGACTTACACGAATGAAATGGGTCTCCTCGGACTGGCTCCTAAAGTTTGTAAGAGAGCAAGTGAAGGGATAGTTGACAGGTTCAATGGAAGCGCGCTCTAATTCGGTGCAGGTTAAAGTGAAGTAAATGATTGTGAAAGGAAGGAATTTATATTGAAGGATCGCAAGGAAGCAGGAAAAGCCCCGCTCATACCCATAAAAAATGCCCAGCCGTACGATATCCATCTCACCGTAGAACGTGAGAGGGCAAGGAGCCGTCAGAATTAAACGAACGCGCGTCTCGAGGGTTACGTCATCAGAAACGCGCTCTGGGAAGTCAAAAGGACCCTCTGGCGGACGAGACAAGTCCGAAGTAAATTCTGACAACAACAGGAACATCGAAATCCTCCTTTCTGTCCGAGGACCCAGAAAGAAGTATCTCGAGGGGCTATTGTGGGGACGTGGGCCGAAACAAGCATTGGGCCGACAGAGACGATGGGCTCAGAGATTCCTACTTACCCGTATAGCGTAACTACAGGCCCAAGCCGAGGACTGGGGAACGGCCGAGGATAGTTCTCCTCGGAATCTCATTGCCGAGGTGATATTCGAAGCTCTACCAACCAGAGGGCACTTCTGTGGACCCTCACTGGGCGAGAACGGTTCTGTGGAGACGTACACCAGAAGAAAGCCCCCAAAATATCAGGGAGGGTTGCCAACACCGCATTAAATGCACCACAGCTAATCCCCTGGCCGCATTGATGTGGAGGGGACATCTGAACAGTGGTAAATAGTCCCATCATGAAGCAGGTTCTGGAGAAAATTAGGGGGACAGGTGTCCAAGGACAAAGGAGCAAATCCACACGTGGATGGTCAAGAAAGGAGGAAAACGAAGTATAAAAGAGAGAAAAGAAGGAGGAAAAGGGATCTTTTGGAGAGAGGAGAAAGAGAGAAAGAACTTGATAAGAAAGACAGTCATCCTCGGACGTAGAACGAGAACAATATTTAAAAATCCATCATTGGAGCTTGAACATGGTAGAGAATCTGGTCCCAACCAGTTGATAATCTCAATCACTCTTAGCCCAGTCCTTCTCAACCTACTCTCTACAAATTCATTGTTTAGGGCCTTTGCGGGTAAATCCATCACCTTTGGGTCGAACCAAGAAATTGTGTCCCTACAATTTATAATAAAAAAAAAATGAATTCTATTAAATGTAAAAGTCAATTATTAAAATTTTCTAAACTTAAATCCACACAACTCATTTTTTTGGTTTTTGTCCTGAAGTATAATAAATTTTGGATTTGCAAACAGTAGTTGGACTAAGTGGCTACTCTCACTAATTAGTAAATCAATTATATATAAAACAATAACCCATGTTTTGACTAAAGGATGAGATTTAACAATAATTCAAAGTAAGATTTAACAATAATTTAAAATAAATTTAAATTCTATTTAAACTAAAAGTCCATTTGCAAAAATTGTGTAAACTTTAATACTATACAACCCACGTTTTTGTTTTTGTTTTTTTGCTAAAGTATAATAAAAGTTGAGCTAACAAGACATAATTGGGTCAAGCGGTTACTCTCATTATTAGTAAATTAATTTTATTAAAAAAATAAAAAATAGCTCACTTTTGACTAAGGGATAAGATTTAACAATAATTTAAAACAAATTTAAATTCTATTTTAACTAAAAATCTATTATAAAAAAAATTACTAAACTTAAATCTCACATAATCCATGTTTTGTTTTGTTTTTGTTTTTGTTTTTTTTTTTTTTGTTTTGTAAATTTAAAAAAGTTGGACTTAGAAGCCATGGTTAGGTCAAGTGACTACTATCACTAATTAGTAAATTAATTTTATTTAAAATAAAAATAAAAATAGCTTATGTTTTGATTAAGAGATAAGATTTAACAATAATTTAAAACAAATTTAACTCTATTCAAACTAAAAGTTTATTATCAAAAATTGCTAAACTTAAATCCCACACAACCCACACTTTTTTTCCCTCAAGTTGCATCATATTAAATTAATATTTTATTAGTATATTAAGCTACAAAGCTCTTGACTAAGGATAAGATTTGACAATAATTTAATTTAGATAAAGTTTTATCATCTAAATTTAAGAAATTTAAATTCTACTCCAACTAAAAGTCTATTATTAAAATTTTCAGAACTTATATATATTCAACTATGACTTTTCGTGGTTGCGCCAATTAGTTACTCTTGCTAATTAATAAAATAATTATATATTTTTTTAGGATATATTTCCTCAATTAAGGGATAATATTTAACAACTATTTAAATTAGGTAAAATATTATCATTTAAATTTCAACAAATTTAAATTAGGTAAAATTTTATATTTTAAATTTCAACAAATTTAAATTCTATTCAAACTAAAAGTCATTTATATAAAAAAAATTATAAACTTAAATCCCACACAAAAACCCACGTTTTCTTTCTAAAAAAAGAAACTCACATTTTGACTAAGGGATGATTTAACAAAAATCAAGTTTTTTATTTTGTTTGTTTCCCCTTAAGTTGCATGATTTAAGAATAATTTAAAACAAATTGAATTCTATTCAAACTAAAAGACTATTATAAAAAATTTCTAAACTTAAATCTCACACAATCCACGCTTTTGCTTTTGTTTTTTTCCCCTCAAGTTGTATCTTATTATATTAATATTTTATTAGGATATTAAGCTACAAAACTCTTGACTAAGGGATAAGATTTAACAAAAATTTAATGAACAAAGTTTAGCTACAAAATTTGTTATAGCCTAAGGCAAAAACTTCCTTTAAAATTACAACATATTTAAAATCAAACCATTAGATTACGTGCTCTTTATACTCTTGATATGCATGTCAAATTTTATGTCGATCAGATATTATTTACTATATGATATATAAGATTATATTTTATGTATAATTTTAAACTACAAAAACATATAATTTAAACAATTTATTGATAGTAGAGCTATTGATCTTTAATTTTCTAAAAATTTTTGCAATCATAGAGGATATAAGAAGAAAATGCAATCCAATGGTGGATTTATCAAAATTCACCTTCAATAAAAAGATATTCATTTCTATCTTTTTAGGTATGATTTTGTCCAAATTTAATTTAGATAAAAATCTATCATATAAGTTTTAGAAATATAAATACTCTAACTAAAAGTGTATTATTAAAATTTTCAAAACTTAGATATATTCAACCATGGTTTTTCGATACAGTCTCTCTTAACTAACAAGTCATCCCAGTAATTAAATCCAGTACAATACACCCCATGATGTTGTATTTTTTTTTTTCAAAATGCAATTTAGTACTCTAATGTTTGAATCTAATAAGGGTCCTGTTAACGAGTGCTATACAGCACCCGTTAAGAAGGAATTAAACAATAAGTAAACTACACGTGAAGCCACATTTGTTGAAGAAAGAAAAACAATTTTAAAAAGTTAAAGTTGTTACTTATAAGACAAAAATACCCTTCTCTCTATCTCTAACGTTTGAAGCCTTCTCTCTCTTCTTCTCGTCTCACTCCTTCTCTCTTAGTCTCTCACTCTCTCTAACGTTTCAATCCTAGGGAAAAAAAAAGTCCACCAACACCACCGCAACTGCCAGATCTATAACCCACCCACCACCACGAGATCTGTCTCACTCCCTCGTATCAACCAAGGCCAATGTCTTGAGCTCCATCGCCGTTTCTGCTAGTTGTTCTCATCGGCACCACCACCACCACATCTATAGCCATCGCTCTCCTTTTTCTCTCTCTGCCTTTGGTTCTAATTTTCCTTCCTTTTGTTTTTGGTTGTATCTAGGTTGCTTTGGTGACTGGGTTCAATTTGGAACGTGAAAAGCTTGACAATTTGACTTGGGTTTGAAATTTGGATATTTGGGCGGTGGTTTTTGTAAATCTGAAAAAAAGAAAAAACTCAAAAAGTACCAGCTGAGAAAATGATAGTAAAGAAAAGGATGATGAAAGAATTTAAAATGGTATTTCGGTCCTGTTGTAAAATGCCCAATTTTTTATGCTTTACTGACACTTTAAGTGCTACTTTACTATGCTTTTTTCTACTCTAAAAAAGCAACTATATTTTATTAATAAAAAATTCAATTTTAACGAGTGCTGAACAGCACCCGTTAACAAAAGCCATCTAATAAATTCATCTTATTTATTGTTCTCTACTTTTGAATTTTCATGCAGGTTATTATGCTAAAGAAAGTTTACTATAAATAAACAAAATAATGGAAACCCACTTAAGTTCTTGGTTCTCTTATGTAAGTTTTATAATTTTTTTATATTCTCAATTTTTGAACTCTTTTGTATATATTTTTATTTTTGGTTTTGGTTGTTGTATTTAATATGTGAGTGTGTTGATTTTTTTAATTAGACTACCACTAGGAAAAATAGGTATTGAGGAACTATTTTGTTTATTATTTTTTGTACTGGCTAAGGCATAAATTAAACATAATCCAAATAGGAATGATCAAACTCATTCCATATCTCATATTAAGAAATTAACACAAAGCACAAAGAGAATTTTAAAATATAAAAATAGATGAACACTTATAAAGACTAAACTCTAAAAAATCAGAACTTAAAGTAATTTTTTATTAAAATGATTTGTTTATTTTATAATTATAATTTATTTAATAATTTAGTTTTAATTATTTTAACTTAAATATGAATCTTTATCAGATCGTGCATCGTATTGGAATAATACTAGTATATTATTATTATTATTATTATCAATCTTTAGATTTTTATATAAATAAGAAATTAGAAGATTATAATAGTTATTAGCAAATATTAATAAAATTATGATTTTTTATATGGAAATATTTAATATATAATTATATAATATGATTCTAATTGAGGGTTTAAATATATAATTGAATTTAAATTAAACTAATTATATATGTGTGTGCGCACAAAATTAAGAGGACTCAAAAATTTATGTGGCAAAATATTATAAAAACAACCAAATTCTTTTTAAATATTTTTAATCTGGGTCAATCAAAAGTCAAATATCCTCAATTTTATATTATTTTTTATCTAAAAGAAAATGATTTTATCTCTCTTTTGTATTGTATATAAACATGAATTTTGATAGTTATGATATTTATTAATTGAAATTTACTTTGGTTGTCTTTATATTTAATATTGAATATGAAAATTGATAACTCAAAGAAAAAATAAAATTTGATAATTATGATATTAATATATATTTATAGATTACACACAAACGATATTGAACTTGAATACTGTACTGGCCATGTGAATTGTAATGCCGCGAGCCTAAAGCCCAATCTGCAGAGCCCACCAGCATGGGCTAGGCCGAAGAAGGAGAGGATCACATTCTGCGGGGATATTAATAAAACCTAATAAATTCACCCACTTCCATGGCCACTAATAAAACCTAATAAATTCTCTCTTTAGAGCAGTGACAGGGAAGGAGGTAGACACTCCGACACATTGTTACTCTATAATTTTTCTTTTAAGAATTCTTCTCCATTCTTTAATCGATTTACGGCCTGCACTGCTGAAGGCCTAGGCCTAAGGCCTCCACGGCACCGCTACAACAAGATCTCTATTATTAAAAATGTTCCACCCCCATTACATAGACCCAAATGAGTGACGTCATGAGTACTTTAAATTTATAGTTCATAAAAAAAAAAAAAAAATTTACTATATATATACCATTTACAAATTAATGTGTCCCAAATAACAACAATGTAAATAATTGATTCAATATTTATGTTTTTGAAATCCACCAATCAAATTCATTGTGACATTAATTTATAAAAATTATGTTGTAAAATTTGTAGTAACTTTAGCATTTTTCTAAATTTTACTACATATGGCTTATAGATTAATGTGTCACCAAATATAAAAAGTCATTCAATCATTCATTATTTAGATTGTTGAAGTTCATCAACCACATTCATTACTGGATAAGTTCGTAAATGTTTTGTAGCAAAAACTTCAGCATTTTCTTTTTCTTGTCTCTAGCAAGACCTCCTAAATACTAGACTAATAGAAACCTAACCTAATTGAAACCCTAAATAGTCAGGGAAAAAAATTTGTAATGTGCTAAATCATCAATGATAATTAATTTTCCCTAATAGCTTGAGACTTAAATTTTATAAACCAATATCCTACATGACCTACATTATAGATTGTCAACATTAACATACCAATAAATCTCTATCTCTCTTTTAACACCAAAATATATAATTTGGTCCAATTTAGTCCTATTTGGTCTTATTCAGACCATTTTGTCCACTTTGGTCCTTTGTAGTCAACTTCGGTCCTTTGCAGTCAATAATGGTCTTATTCAGTCCACATCAATGCTATTTGATCAATTCTATTTCGGTCCACTTTGGTTTTATTTAGTCCTATTCTATTCACTTTGGTCCTATTCAGTATTATTCGGTCTATTTTGGTCATATTCAGTCCTATTCTATCCACTTCGGTCTATTCGGTCCATTTCATTTAATTCAGTCCATTTGTGTCCACTTCGGTCCATTTTTGTACACTTACACATTTGATCCCGTTTTGACCAAAAAATATTTGATCGTCTAATCTAGATTATTTAGTAGATAATTTAGAAGGTATTTGGTTTAGGTAAGAAGCATGTTTGGCCAAGTTTCCATTTTCAGATTTCATCACCCATAACTCAACAAAATGAGTGATGGCTTGATGAGTTGCTGAAAATGAAACATTTTGAGTGTTTTTGAGTTGTAAAATGAGTTATAATGGTACTATTGTAATTTCACTCATCTTATGGGACCCATGACTGTGTCTTCTCTTAACATGCTAGCCCACAATTAGCATAACCCTAATGGCTCTCTCTCAAAGAACTCTCATCTCTTCCAAGAATTGAGGAATAGCAAGTCTTGTTGGTAATGATTTGAAAACACAACCTGAATCTCTACTGAATCTACCCTTTATCTCCACCAATTCTCACTGCTCCTCTCTCCTACCACTTGAGAATCCATACATCCCTTATCAGTATATGGATAGCTATCTCTTAAGCACTGGTTTAGGTTCGACCTCAATGGAAAAGTAAAACGGAGCACCAATCATGTTCATTGTTTGATAAGTTTGTGAACATTTTTTTTAGAAGAAGTTTGTAAACATTTTGTAGTAAAAACTTTAGCATTTTCTTTTCTCATCCTTATCAAGGCCTCCAAATACTGGACTAATAGAAACAGAACCCAATCGAAACCCTAAACAATCTGGGGAAAAATATTGTAATCATGCTAGATCATCAATGATAATTAATTTCTCCTAATAGCTTGAGACTTTAATTTTTATAAACCAATATCCTACAAGACCTAAATTGTAGATTGTCAACGTTAACCACATACCAAACAATCTCTATTTCTCTCTTAAAAGCATAATATAAAATTAAAATTAGATTACAATTTTACTTAACCATGCATCTTATTATATAGAAAATAAAGTAATAAACCTCTTTTTTTTTAAATAAATATATAAATTTTCTTTCTTTTTGTTTTATTTTATACTTGAACTATTTTAGTTCTCTATATGAAATCAACAATTGTTTAGTTAGTATTGTTTTAACAAATTATATATATATATATATATAATTTATTAAATTAACCTTAATTTAGTTAGTATTAAATAAATTCATTTAATTAATATTTAAATATAAAATATTCCACTTAAAATTATCAACTTAAGCCTTAAACTATATTGAACCCAACCGGTTAATCTCTGACACATTTAAGGTGCATTTGGGAAGTGCGTTTGCGCTTCCCACGTTTGCATTTTGCGCGTTTTCAGCCTTTTTTTTTTTTTTTGAACCAGCGCCTGGTGCACTGTTCATGGGACATGAACAGTGTAATCAGGCCAATGAATAGTAAATTCATTAATGAACAGTAACCAAAATATATTTTTAATTGTTTTCAGTTTTCAGTTTTCAGCAAAATAAGTGGTATCCAAACGCACACTTAGTGAGTCTTTCTCTTCTAGTACTAACTATGAGTCCTTAGATGGGAAAATTCTTAGGTACTATTGAAGAATGGATAAATGGTGCTCCTTCCTCTTATATTCATAATGGATCATACCATAAATTTAATGAGTGGACCACACCATAAATATAAGAGAAAAGAGCATCATTTTCCTTGCTTCAGAAATACCTAAGTATTACTCCCTTGGACAACGCTTGGCCAAGGATTTTATTGTAGTTCATGTTCTCAAATCCACCAGCGATAGTATCAATAAAATTTTGGTTCCATCAAAAAAATAAAATAATATTTTGACCAAAAGAGAAATTGTCATGGATTGTCAAATAAATCTTTTAGATTTTGCGTCTTCTATCATGCTAAATTCACATATCATTAATGCCAACATTGACATTTTAATTTTGATCAAAATAAAACTTTAGGTGTTATATTATGTATTATTGTCAAAAGTAAAAGAGATTGATTCAAACTACATATAATATTCTATAAAAAAAAATTACACTTAATATGTTAATGAATGTATTTGGTATGACATTAACAACATAATAATTAATTTGTAAGCATTATGTAGGGGTGACAATTCGTGTTCGCGTGTTGGGTCCGTGTTGTGTCAAATCATGAGTATCCGACTATATAAGTCAACACTAACCCAATCCGACTATATAAGTCAACACTAACCCGATATGTTTATTAAACAGGTCAAGATTCCTCAACCCTAACACAACCAATTTATTAAATGGGTTAGTTGTGTCGACTTGTTTATCAGATTTTATCAAAATGAAGATTTTTTTTTTTGAAAAAAACAAATAAATAAATATTTTTAATATAAAATTCAGAACTAATAAGTAACTGCATCACAAATAATCATTCAAAACTAAAGTATATCCCACATTACAAATAATCAATCATAATATGTCAGAGAAAATAAACTACAACAACTAATAAGTTTATATATCTAGAGTTTGAAGGGTATATTGGTAAAATGTCATTTAATTAAATGGGTCAAACGGGTTCTGTGTATTAAACACTAACTCAACCCATTTATTAAACGGGCCAGTCATGTCAACCCAAATATCACACGAACTTATTAATCCTCAACCCATAACCTGCTAATTTTATGTTGTATCATGTTGGATTCATGGGTTGTGTCCAATTTTGCTATCCCTAGCATTATGTAGTAAAATTTGTAAATATTAGTAACATCACTCTTAAAAAAGAAAAAGAATATATCTTATTGTTACCATCGTCATAACATCCTCAAATACTACGTTTTTGTTAATATATATATTTTTAAACCTTGCCAATCTTTGTGGCTTGAATTTGTCCCCCCTAATTTCCAAACATTTTGTGCATGAAAATATACCAATTGAGTTGCAAGACTCTTGATGAATATTGAATAATTAAATGAAAAAAAAAAAATCCAAACCCACATGAAAGGTATACCGATAGAGTTTCAAATTTTATAGGATAAAAATGAGAAATTTTGGAATCTCGGAGAAAAATCTATAAAATTTTATTAAGGGGAAAAATGAATTGCCTTAGAGGCTACAATATAGTTAAAAAGGAATAAAAGTACTAGGGCTATTAGGAGGCTCTTAGAAAACCTTAAAGTACCTATAGGGCAACTAAAAGATGCCTATACACCTTAATTTGTGTCAAGCACAAATTTAGGCGAGAAAATAGGAAAAATTATCAAAAAAGACAAAAATTGAGAAAATTACCAAAACAAATCCTACATACTCTAAGAGATGTCCTAAAACAAACGAAACTAGCCTTATTCTCAAATTTAAATTGAAAGTTATAATAAAAAGAAAAATAACCATAAATAGAAAAAATTACTAATTAATGCCCTAGGGTAATACATTTCCCAAAATAATAATAATAATAATAGCGATGTAGGTCATGGCCATAAAGCAATGACTTTTACTTGTCATGAGTAGGTCATCAAATTTCATGCAATTATATCATAAACTCCATGATTTCTACTAATACTTTTTTACTTTTTAAATTTTCTTACATGTTGAAATCTGATAATCTTTTTTGTCATCTTCTTTCTACTTAGCTCTTTATTTTAAAATAATAAAATAATAAATAAATAAATAAACCTATGGGAACCACCCCCTTCTCGGTGATATTTTAGATCCTCGCATAATCATCACTGCAGTCGCAACTCGCCAGGCTTATGTCATGAAGCAGGGTAGATTTTTCTGTGTCAAGAATAAATACCAGGATTTTCTTTAATTTGACAAAAAAAAAAAAAAGAAGAAAAAAAAACCTCTTATTGATACTGATTCCTGACATCAGTATCAAATGGTAGGCACAGACACAATATTGCCATGTGAATGTAACCCCGAATTTCACATAGCATTAATTATTTTGACCGTACCTAATATCCATCAGATGTTAAAATTTCTCATAAATACTGACTCATAGAAATTATGGAATTGAAAAGTATGAACCGGCGTAGAGAATTCTAAGATTCTCATGCTTCCACACGCCATCGATCTCCTCAACCACTGAGGCAATGCTAATAATTTTTTTTTTTTTTTTTTGAGAAAAAAGCAATGCTAATAATAAATGTGTGTTGTTAGAGCATTCACGTTAAGAATGTCAAAAAATATAGCATTTAACTTCTCAAAACTCATTTTTATAATATATACCACACTACTTTACAATACCATCTACATCAAAACTTCTATTTTTTTTACCATTTCATTTAAATAATATTTTTTTAATTTTTTTTTCAATAATTTATTTTTCCTCTCTTTCCTCTGTCTTTCTCTCCTCTGTCTCTCTCTCTTTCTCACAGCACCGCCGGTGCCACACCTCCACATCCACATCCACCCACAACCACCACATCCACTCACCACCACCAACCACAGCAGAAATTTTTTTTTTGCATTTTACACCTCTAAAACCTACTTTTTCTATTTTACACGCTCATTTTTACAAGACACCCACATCAGTTTATCTATTCTACACATTTATTTAATAAAATATTAATTCTACCCAATTTTTTTATTATTTTCTCAACAACCCGCGCGCACCCCTATTTCTCTCTACCTCCATCTGTTCTGATTTATATCTCGCCTCTCTCTCTCTGTTCTACTTCTCTCATATTTTCTTAGAAACTCCAAAACCCATCTCCCTACCCAAACCGGCCACGATCAGACCTTCACCGGCCGATCCTTCTTCACCGGCCACGATCCTTCTTCACCGACCGATCCTTCTGGACCCAAACCTCTTCACCGGCCACGATCCGTTTTCACCGACCACGATCCTTCTTCACCGGCCGATCCTTCTGGACCCAGACCTCTTCACCGGCCACGATTGTTCTTTACTGGCCGATCCACGATCCAGATCTTCTTCACCAGCCACGATCGTTCTTCACCGGCCGATCCACGATCCAGATCTTCTTCACCGGCCGATCCTTTTCGACCCAGATCCTTCACCGGCCAATCCAACCTCCCGGGTCTTTGTCTGTGTTGGTTTGTGTGTGGGTCTGTTTCTGTGATTATTTGTTTGGATGAGTCTGTGTGTGGGTGTGTCTGTGTGAATCTGAGGTGAAAGAAGAGGAATACACTGAGGTCTTTGTGAACGGAAAAAAGAGAGAAAAAATGGTGGGAATGAAAAACTATTAAAAAAATAAATAAGGGCGCTACAGTAACCGTGCATATATGCACGGTTACTGTAGCAAATGTGCATTTTTGCACATCTTTGCACCCACTGATGTGGGGAGTTTTTGGGCCAAAATGTGTAAAAGTATCCCCTTTTTCTATTTTGCAAGTTTTTACAAGAGCTAATGTAATTGCTCTTAAGAATGTCAAAAAATATAGCATTTAACTTCTCAAAACTCATTTTTATAACAAATACCACACCACTTTACAATACCATCTACATCAAAACTTCTATTTTTTTTTTACCATTTCATTTAAATAATATTTTTTTTAATTTTTTTTTTCAATAATTTATTTTTCCTCTCTCTCCTCTGTCTTTCTCTCCTCTGTCTTTCTCTCCTCTGTCTCTCTCTCTTTCTCACAGCACCGCCGGCGCCACACCTCCACATCCACATCCACCCACAACCACCACATCCACTCACCACCACCAACCACAGCAGAAAAAAAGAAAGAAAGAAAAGAAACCTCCACCATCGCCGCCACCAGCAGACCCATCACGCTGAACCAAAACCCACAGGACACAGACACCACTTCCCTCCCGGTCGTCATCTTCTTCCACGGTGGGGCTTGACGTCCTTCTTCACCTGTAAATCAAATCAAGACCCAATCGGACCTCAGAAGAACCACGCAAAACCAAAAAAAAAAAAAAAAGAGAAAAAGAAGAAACCTCCATCGCCACCATCGGATTACAGCCATCGGACCCACGATCCATGACCACAATCACCGGACCACAGCCATCGGCATCCCATAATCGCCGGAGCACAATCATCAGTGGCGCCCACTCATCGGCAAAGCACAGAGAGAGAAGAGAGAAGAAAGAAGTGAGGGAGGAAAGAGAAAGATAGAGCAGAGAGAGAGAGCGGTGAGTGAGTAAAAAAAAGAAAAATCTGCTTGACTTGATGCTCCGGCCTGGGTTTCGTCGGAGAGGGAGATAGAGACGTCGAGCAGAGGGAGAGAGAAAGAAGAGAAATGGTGAGGAAGAAACGGAAATGAGAAGAGAGGGATAAGAGAAAAGGAATAAAAAAATAATATTTGTTTTACAATTGGTGAACAGTGTGGTCTCAAATATGAGATTGCACTGTTCATCAATTGCAAAAATTATATCATTTAGAAGTTTTGATGGAGCAAGCTATTGGGACAAAAATGTTAAAAAAAATAGGATTTTTAGCATTTGAAAGCCTTGATAAGAATGCTCTTATCCCGTAAATGTCAATACTAAATAGGCAGAGAGCCTAGTATATATCGTCGTGGTTTTTAACATTAGAGTCGGTCATGCATATGATGTAACCATGGTACGTAAATTCCATTGCTTAAAAAAAATACAAAAGAAGATCTCGTCCTCGTTTCCATTACTCGAATCTGAAAATGATCTGCCAATATATATATAACTTTTCGAGAACAGTTGCTGGCTTATGCTACCTCGTCATTAATTCTCTCATGTGAATCTAAATAAGATAACATCGAAGAACTAAACGCCCCATTGGTCCACATGCTACAGCCTTTTTTTTTTTTTTGCCTACTTTGTCTTGTTCTTTATTAGAAGTTAGAAATTGTAACCTACTTTTAAACTAGGATGTTTAGATGAATAGAGTTGACTGCTACCATGGGAATCCATTATTTTAGTTTGAGGGACTTAGACTGAAAGATATATAGAGTCAACAATATAATTGATTAAAAATTTTAATTAACTTATTTTGTTTAATCTAAAATTTTTTGTTTAGATAAAAATACATATGGCATAACCATACATGTCATTTTATTTTCTTTTTAGTTTTCCCCATGAATCAACTAATAAATTACCGATAACAATTTCTGTTAGCGGATCGTTTTCGTGTCATGTTGATGGAAGAGTATTCAAATACGTAATTCAAATCTAGCCTAACCCATTTAATAGTCGTGTTAAAAATTTTTTTCAAGCTTAACATGACTTGTTTATTAAGCGAGTTGACACAATATAACTCATTTCAACTCATTTAATAGAAAATCTAAGAACAATAGAGTGAAATGCGTTTTTTTTTCCTTGTTTTTGGTAAAAGGGTTAGAGAATTTGGAATTTTAATAAATAATTTATCAATATAACCATTAAAATTACTCTATTTTTTAGAATTCAAATTTATATTAGATAAAAAATTATATTTATTTATATTAATTGGATCATTTCAAGTTGATTGAGGTTAAGCAATTCAACACAAAATTGACCCATTTATTAATCACGAGAAGATGCGTTGATCCATTTCAACACAAATCTATTTACACTAAACACCAATTTGCAAAAAAAAAAAAAAAAACTGTATATATTTGTATTGTGTTTGCAAGTCGTGTCACCCCTCCAATGAATCACTTGGGGACCATGTAGCTACCCTCTTTTATTTTTTTAATTTTAAAAACGAATCCCACAATTGAAAGTGGAAATTATAACACGTGACTCAATTTTGTCTTCTTGGATAGGTTGCTGAAAGGTCCAATTGTTCAAGTCAACAATGAAGTCTTTTTTTTTTTTTTAGGGAGGTGGTAAAATGAATTTTTTAGGAGCACTTGCCACTAAAAAAAAAACGAGAAGATTTAGACAAAACACATGCATAAAGCATCTCGATCCCACACTATGATTTGTTAATGAATATACTATGCAGACGAGATCTCTCTTCCAAGGTTGAAGACTTTAACCTTAATGTTCAAGGAGAGTGGGAACTCAAAAAAGAAAACCCAGTTGGCCGTTCTCTCTTTTTGTTACGCCGACAAATTACAGTTATGGCTGAAGAAGAAGCAAAGACTCATGATCACTTGTCTTGTCTAAATGACCTTTCCTGCAACGAAGATAACATGAGTGCTATTGAACAGCCACAGAGTAATAATCATTTGCCACAATTTATTGTGGAACTGGAGGAGCAGCTGGACAAGCAATATTGTTGGCTACATATTCTGTTATCTAAGGAAGACGAGATCCATACCAAGCTCTCTACCTGCTTTCTAAAAGCCGATATGTCTCTCATCATCATTTCAGCTCGTCAAGAGGCCGTAAAGTGGATTTTGGCTGTCAATTCTTACCATGATTTCTCTGCCTTCACTGCAGTTTTGTCAGTTAACTATCTTGATCAATTTCTACTCAGTTTTCAGTCAAGGAGTGACATGCCCATGAAGCCTTGGATGGTGCAGTTAGCTGCTGTAGCTTGTCTTTCTTTAGCAGCTAAAGTTGTGGAGATCCACGTTCCTCTTCTCTTTGATCTCCAAGTAAGTTTAATTTGATCCCTATCTCTCTTTCATATGTGGTAGAAAAATCATGATGGTAAAGTATACAATAAAGAAATGACTGGTACATATCCCTTAATGCACACAGCACACATACTACCCACAATTTCCAAAAAACGAGAGAAATTGTGATTTCACAATTTGAACTTCCTTAACTTGAAGTCACGATTTCCATTTTTTTAGAGATTGTGGTAGAAAAATCATAGGGGGTAAAGTATACAAAAGGGAAATGTTTAGTGTACACTCCTTAATGCACACACAAAAAATCCCAGTCACAGTTTTGAACTTTCGTAAAGGAACAGGCTCACAGTTTTCTTTTGTTTTTAGAGATTATGGGTACTACATGTACAAGTGTGTGTAACAGAGACTCCCCTGTATAAAATCCTTACAGTTTCTCCGCAAAATACAGAACCTTTTGAGGGTTACACTTGACCCTTTTGTATTGATTTGTTTTTTTATTTGTTTGTTGTTGTTATTGTTGTTTTTTTTTTTTTTTTTTTAACATGATGTATTAGTAATTTCATTTCAAAAGAACAACAGTGAAAATAGTTTAGAAACTCAACTCAACCAATCAAGACCACAAATACAGTTTTTTTTTTTTTTTTTTTGGGTAGGAAAGACCACCAATACAGTTGCTACAACTACTGCACCAAAACAGCTACAATATTAAGCATGGTTGTCAAAATTGCGATCTGGATCATAGGATTGCACGATTTTACGATCTTACCTTATCAAAATGTTTAGGATCGCACTAGAATCGTAAAAATGGTAGGATCGTATGAGATCCTACCGATTCTACCAAAACATCAGTTTTTGGTTTTTTCTTTTTATTTTACTATTTTTTTATGGGATAAATTTCTGGTTTTGATGAAACTTTAAGAGTTTTTATTTTTCTATGTTGTGATGGTATGACTTTTTATTTATTTTTATATAATTATATTAACCAAAGCATTTGTTTTCTAGTTTCTAGTTCACTTGTTGTAATCAAAATGAATGAATGGTTTATCATTTCTAAATGAAGAATTTATATTGGCTTTGCTACCTTTTAAGCTATAATATTGTTAAATTTGTTTGGTCGATATACTAATTTGTGTTTTAATATTACTAAAATATTTTTCTTATATAAAATTTTATTTTTATGCTTGTATTTTTATATTAATTGATTGATTTTTTTGAGCATGCTCTATAATTGTTGCTGAGTGGTATAACTTAAACAGTTGAGTGTGAAATTGTATCTTGATCTCTTTTGCAGCTCTAGTATAGAAATACACAATTTCCACATAGATGATGAACTGGATAATGATGATAATTAGGACGGTGGTTATAAGAATCCTAGAATGGGAATAATTAAATGTTCACTTTACCTTAATATTCATCTTGCTTTTGGATTTCATATTTTAGTTAACTAGTTTCCATTTGATAATTTATTTTGGATTTTAAACTTGGAATTTGGAAAATATTTCCATATGTGTTGATAAATATTTTGGTATTTGGTTGCCAATTAAACATTTATTGAATTTTTTAGATACATTGGGTCAAAACATAAATATATTTGTTTTGTTAGTATAGATGTAGCGATTTATGATATGCAAATTGTATCATATGATGCAAATCGTTGTTTTTTTATGGATAAAATTACAATTTACGTGATTATTCAACATACAAAATTATTGTCAATGTGTTTTTTACTTTAAATCTGAATATATGTAGGATTTTACGATTAACGATCCAATCCACCGATCCATGATCTACCTACCCCTTACATAAGATCCCGATTTTGATAACCTCGATACTAAGATAGTTTCAAGAAACATTGCACAAAGATCTGAAGCTCAAAAAACGACAATAAAAAACTTCTAGCTGTGGGAAAATACCAAGGGAGACGATTTCGTACCGTACCGGCCGGTACGGTCGAAATATCTCGTTCTGGCGACCAAATCGGTACAGGTGACCCTCCCATTTCGTACCGGTTTTTATGCCAAACTGTTTCGGGTGATTTCGGCCATTTCGGGGCATTTCGGTCATTTTGACCGAAATATTGTTTTCCGACCGAAATAATTAACGAACAATATTACCTCTTTGAAACTAATGGTTGCTTGCAAAAACCCATAGATCCATGACACTGAGACAACGACGAAATTCTAGCGAAGCCTACCTCTGCATCATGACCGAGTTCTATTAATTTGCATCTCTCAAACCAGATTTTTTATTTTGTCTTCTCCTCTTCTCCGCTCAAGAACACCAGATACCAAACTTCTCGGTTCTGAGCATTGGGCTTCTCAATGCGTTTTCAAATGTGTGGGATGTGTTTATTCTTTTTGAAAGTAATGTATGGTTCTGAGCATTTGGCTTCTCAAGGTCAAGGTATTAAATTCTGAATAGAATTCACGTGATAGTTAGATGGGATGTTTCACCTTTTACACTTGTTTGAATTTTTTTTTTTTGCGGAAATCACATTTTCGTCCCTACATTTTCAATCGATTCTCACTTTGGTCCCTAGATTTTATTTTTACTGCTTTTAGTCCCTATCCTGAAAAACGCTTTCCGTTTTAGTCCCTGCCGTTACATCAGAGATGGAAGATGCACATGTGGCGAACAGCAGAATTAAAAAAATATTAAAAAAAAAAAAAAAAGCTTTTTTTTTCCCATCGTTCCCTTCTCCACCGTCACCTCCTCTGCTACCTTGGCCAGTGCTGCGAGATGCCAGTGGGTTATGTTCAGATCCCAGTTGGTATTGCTGGACCACTTTTGCTGGACGGGATAGAGTACTCTGTTCCCATGGCTACCACAGAGGGTTGCTTGGTGGCAAGCACAAACCGTGGGTGCAAAGCTATTCACTTGTCAGGTGGGGCTTGTCTATGGAGAACCACAACAATTTCGAGAACTTGTCTATGGTTTTCAACAAGTCCAGCAGATTTGCTAGGCTTCAGAATATTAAGTGTACTGTTGCTGGCAAGAATCTCTACATGAGATTCACTTGCAGCTGCCTTGGTCCTCGGAGGTCCAAACAAATGCAGAGGTGAAAAATCATCAATGTTATGCGTCGATGGTTAAGGATGCGATAGTGACGTTGAAAGAGAAGACTGGTTCGAGCTAAGTAAATGACCATAACACAAAAAAATAAGGAGGACCTTCCTTCCACCAATTCTCTGAGCTGCCCATCCACCAGGCACCTGAGAACAGGCATATCCACAATAGAATGTAGCAAGTATAGTTCCTTTAGTTGATTGGTTTACCCTAGCAGCATCAATAGCAATTGTGTGTGCAATAGAGAAGCCTATACATTCTATGTAGTAAACAAATGTGCTGATGAAGGTTAAAATGACAATCAAGTAACGCTTTGGAAATGTCATCATCCTCGTACTTTACCTTTAGTTTTTTCTAGATACTTACACTGTCAATATTTTTCAAATGACCATAACACAAAAGAAGTAAGGAGGACCTTCCTCATAATAAAGAGCCATCCCAGCAATACCAATTGGGATCTGATTCATTTGAACATAACCCACTGGCATCTCGCAGCACTAGGCAAGGTGGCGGAGGAGGTGACGGTGGAGAAGGGATGGATGGGCAAAAAAAAAAAAAGAAAAGCTTTTTTTTTTTTTTTTATATTTTAATATTTTAATATTTTTTAATTCTGCCATTTGCCATGTGTGCATTTTTCATCTCTGATGTAACAACAGGGACTAAAACGGAAAGTGTTTTTCAAGATAGGGACTAAAAGTGGTAAAAATAAAATCTAGGGACCAAAGTGGAAATCGGCTGAAAATGTAGGGACAAAAATGTGATTTTCGCCTTTTTTTTTAAATTTTGGCGTAAATGCACTTTTAGTCCCTACATTTTGACGTTTTTCCATTTTAGTCCCTTCATTTTAATTCTTTGCACTTTTAGTCTCTAAACCAATTAACGCGTTCTATTTTAGTCCTTTCCGTCAGCCCACCAACGGAAATTGCTTAGGTGGCAAACTGATGCTGACGTGGTCCATTAAAAAATAATAAAAAATTTTAATTAGCATTTAAAAAATGCCAGGTCAGCTTTTAAAAATAAAAAAAAAATTTATTAATTAATTTTAACGAAAAAAAAAACTTAAAAACAATAAAACACATCCATTCAGATCTAATTCATTTTAAACAAGAACACAAGAACATAAAACACAAACCTAAAACCAAACACAAAAAACAGAGACTCAAATTTAAACATTAACCCAAGATCACAATCACAAAAAACACAATAATAAGCATTCTTGAGCATTCTTGAAGAAGAGGAGTCCAAAAGATCTTCAGCTACGTGACTCACCCTCTTGAACATTCTTGGACTTTCTGGTTTGATAATCGATCTGCCAAGAACAAGCAAGCCGCTTGGGGTAGCTCCATGAGACCCATCTACACCTTCTCTACCGTGGAGGAGTTCTGGAGGTTTTGCTCTCTTTCTTTTGCTTTTTTCTATTTGGGTTTTTGTTTGGCTACTTAGAAAATCATAAAGTTTGGATCTTTGTTGGCTGTTGATGTGTTTGATGGGAGCTCGGCGGCTTAGATCGGAGCTCCACAGCGTGGAAAGGAGCTCAGCGGCGAGGATCGGAGCTCCGCGGCGTGGATCGGAGATGGTCTAGGCGTGAAGTGGCGAGGTCTTTGAGATCGGAGCTCAGCGGCGTGGATCGGATCTCGCAGCTTGGAAAGGAGCTCAGCCGCGAGGATCGGAGCTCCGCGACGTGGATCGATAATCGAGGTGCGAAGAGCAAGGTCTTTGAGATCGGAGCTCGGCGTGGATCGGAGCTCCGCAGCGTGGAAAGGAGCTCGGCGGCGGGGATCGGAACTCCGCGGCGTGAATTGATGATCGAGGTCTTTGAGATCGGAGCTCGCCGTGGATCAGAGCTCCGCAGCGTGGAAAGGATCTCGACGACGGGGATCGGAGCTCGACGGCGTGGATTGGAGATCGGAGATGGTCAAGGCATGAAGAGATCGGATTGATCCCATTGTAAAATTGCTCTAATTAATTTTCTGGGCAACCTTGGAAAGAACATGAAGAGCATGTTCCTTTGTTCTTCCGAAAATAATGAAAAGAAAAAAGAAAAGAAAAAATTTTAGTTACTTTTTTTAATTGGTATAGGTTTGTTATTGTGTTTTTTGTTACTGTCATCTTCGGCTAATGTTTAAATTTGAGTATCTGTTTGTTGTGTTTGGTTTTAGGTTTGTGTCTTGTGTTCTTGTGGTGATATTTAAATTTGTGATTGTGTTCTTGTTTAAAATGAATTAGATCTGAATGGATGTGTTTTATTGCTTTTAATTTTGTTTTTTCTTTTTTAATTTCATTAAAATTGATTAATAAATTTTTTTTATTTTTAAAAGCTGACATGGCATTTTTTAAATGCTAATTAAATTTTTTTATTATTTTTTAATGGACCACGTCAGCATCAGTTTGCCATCTAAGCAATTTCCGTTGGTGGGTTGACGGAAAGGACTAAAAGAGAACGCGTTAATTGGTTTAGGGACTAAAAGTGCAAAGAATTAAAATATAGGGACTAAAACGGAAAAACGTCAAAATGTAGGGACTAAAAGTGCATTTACGCCTTAAATTTTTAATATAATGATTAGATAATTTAGATTTATTTGTAATGGATTGGGCTACTGTAAAAAGATAAAGATAATGATGAATTTGGCCTAAATATACTTAAAGACATAGGTTTTAAATTCTGAATATATATATATATATATAATTTTATATGTATAGCGATAAACCCGAAATGATACACCGGTATTAACCGGTACCCGAAATATATTGTACCATTGGTCAAACCGGTACAGCTTCCGTTACGGTATTAACTTCCTTGAAAAATACTATTTGCACACTAACAAATAAAAAAGTAAAAAAAAAAATAGAAGGGAAAAACGTGACTTGAAGAAAGACCTGCACTCCTTTTTTGTCAAATTTCTAGAAATCAAAGGCAGTCCAAGGCATTTAACAAAAAGCTTCCCTTCTTTAAATTGTAGTAAGCCCAATGTGTGCTGTTTTAGGCTTGGAGGAGTAGCTACAATGAAAATTACTCTTAGGAAATGTTTAGCTTGTTGTAATAGTTCTTGGAATCCGGTTATTCTTGTGTAATAGTTATCCGGTTATTTGATTACATTTTTATTATGAAAAATAACTATTTCTTAAGATGAAGAATAGTTATAGATTTCTAAAATGGTTATAATAACTATTCTTTAGTGCATGCAATAGTTTTTTAAATTAACATATTTTAAAAAATACAAATTTTCCTTATGCATCATCTTTACAAGCTTTTCATATGTAACAACCAAACTTATACTATCGTGCACTCTTAGCCTGATGGTCACTCCACAAGTACAAGTTCTTATGGGATGGAGGGGTAAGAGCCAAGGTTCAAGTTTCTAGGAAGGAGTTTCTATTTCAGAGTATGATTTCTATTTCAGATAATTAAAAAAACCTAAACTTATGAATAAGAATAATACTTATTTCATCATTACAAATTCTTTTATTTCTAGTAATAAAGATTACTATTTTTAATTAATCTTTATTCAGTGTATCAAACGTGCCTTAACAATGTTTGCTCTCGAACCTGATAGCTTTGTGGGTTTATTCAAAGCTTCAAGGGTCACTTGAATAAATTGTAGATAAGCTCCCCAAAACACCATCAAATCATCAGCAAAACATAGATGAGTAAGCTTCAATGCAACATACTTTGGATGAAATTTAAACTTAGCACATTCTCCCACTCCTCT
Organism: Lithocarpus polystachyus; assembly: GCA_033629205.1. NCBI lineage: Eukaryota > Viridiplantae > Streptophyta > Magnoliopsida > Fagales > Fagaceae > Lithocarpus > Lithocarpus polystachyus. Next base: position 81,887,986 of record CM066166.1, read on the forward strand.
CTACAAAATCTTGGAAAAAAATCTCCATGGCTAGAACGAAAATGTAAAGGGAGAGGCGATCCCTTGCCTTAATCCTCTTCCCTTTTTGCAATAACCCACCAGGCTACTATTGAAGAAAATTGAAAATATTGGAGTCGTTATGCACTCCTTCACCCAATGGACACAGCCAAGCAATCATTCATCGATTGATCTCCCATTTGATTGATTTTATTTCAAATTTATTAATATCTAAATGAGTTTTTTCTAAGGTTTAAGATTAACAAATTTCTACTTTTATTGTTGCACTTATTATTTTTTTTTCCGGATTTTATATCAAATTGGATTGTGATTGTTTTTTTTTTTTTTTTGGTTGGTGTTTAAAAAGACCAAGATAGTGTTAAGAGAATCATATTCAAGCTTATTTCAGCTAGGTTTAAAAAAAAATTAGGATCAAGATGTTCAAATTTTTATTTTAGGGGTCAAAACTAAAAAAAAGTAAAACACATTATATATATATATATATTTGTTTTAGTGCAAGGGGTTCATTTGAACCTCCTGCGCTCCACACCCCTGAAAATAGTGTAGTACAATATCTCATTCAACAATATTGTAAGCCCCTTCATGAGATCCACTTTATGAGTGCATTTAGGCTAGTCTTTATTTTTGTGGTAGATTTTCACTATTTCCCGTGTAAGCAAAACATTCTCTGCAATATTCCTTAAAGGGACAACGGGAGTTTGTTATTATTGTTGGGTTACACATGTGAGTGAAGTTTCACATTGAATAATGATGAGAAAAATTATTAGTTAATATAACATAACTGAGTACATACCCATAGGGTTTAGGTCTTTTGGATTAAAATGTATCTCTATATGTTATATTAATCATTCAAAGAGTCTCTCCAAGGTGTTCATATCCCCAATAAGTGGTATCAGACCCCATGGTGTTGTAGGATAAAGATGGCAAGATTATCGAGGTTCCTTTCGCAGTTGGAGTGGGAATGGAGTGTGTGTACTTAAAGCCCTTTCACAAATGGAGCAAGGCAAGTCCCTTTCCCAATTGGGGCGGGGATAGTACATTGCACCAAGTAAGCCTATAAAGCACACATAAACGATCTTGGAAAAAGGCCAACAAAGTAGTTTTATTGCCAATGATGATAGACAAAGATGAGGTGTGAGGTTCCCATGCAAGATAAAAGAAATGCGGGGTTGATACACCCATTACGCAAGGGGGAGCGAGTAGTGAAGGGAAACACCCATTACGCAAGGGGGAGCGAGTAGGACTTGTACATGGCCTATAGAGAGGTCATTAAGCCTACAAAGAGGCAAACTCTCAGACGTGAAGGAGAGACTGTTGGGTTACACATGTAAGTAAAGTCCCATATTGAAAAATGTTGAGAAGAATGAGTAGTTAACATAACATAATTAAGCACATACCACACCACTTAGACAAGACTTCAATCTATTTACTAAAATTGAAGTAATACATTTGTAGATCATGTTGCAGCATGAGATAATTTGTTTGAAATCACCCATCTTAAAAGGGTTAGGGGTTTTGGGAATCAAAGACAAGATAGTTGCAATTACCTCACCAAGGAGTTTACCTAATTGAAAAAGGACACAATAGCAGCTATAAGATCTTCATGAACAATGCCTTCATAAAAAATTGGGAAGTAAAACCATAGGATGCATGAGCTTTATCTCCATTAACACTAAACAAATCATTCTGAATTTTTGAGCTTGAAACCTCATCTTGCAAGGCAAATTTCTATTGCTCAAAGATTTTATTAGTGAGAAACTAAGAGATCAATGCAACATCACTATGATTTAAGTTGATGCTTAAAATACCAAAAATTAAAGATACTCATAAAATTCCATTGCCATGTCTTATAAGAGCATAGGATTTGCAAAATTCTGCCTACTATTGTCAACTAGGCATTTAATAGTGCTTCTTGATTTTCTGATGGAAACAATTTTGGGAATAGGAAGTATTTTGATTTTGATCCCCTAGTGACAACCACTTCACTTCACTCCAGCTTTTTTCTTTAAAAAACTCTCCCTAGCTTGCACAAGGAACCGATAAAGCTGCAAACTTTCCCTCTCCCTCACAATCAAGTGAGCTGTCCTAGGAGTCTGGAATATTGTTTGGACCTGCTCAAGTTCCATTTTAGCCTTGAGACCTTTAGAGAAATGCAGCCAGATACTTCTCTATTCTTACTCTTCAAAAATCGCTTGTGCTATTGATTCATATGGAAACCATACACTTAACCTTTGTAGCTATGGGTTTTTTTAAATATTAAAATCTAGAACTGCATGCATTTTCACAAAAATAGCTGAGATTTTTTTTCCACAATGATGGAACTGTCATTTATGTCTTTTTGAGTTTTTCCTATTAGTATTGCATTTACAAGTTGCAACTCAATACAAAGGCTAACGAGAATCAACTTATATGGTTCCAGGTTAAGAAATCGGAATATGTGTTTAGGCCAAAGTCAATCCAAAAAATGGAATTGTTGGTGCTCTCTCAGCTAGATTGGAAGATGAACCCGGTCACCCCACTTTCTTTTATGAACCACATTATCAAAATGGTTCCCATGGGAGATCACCAGCATTTGGAGTTCTCTACATTATTTAAGCATCATGTTCTTTCTCTACTTAGTGATTTTAAACTAGTGCATTATCGGCCATCTGTAATTTCTGCAGCCGTAACACTTCAAGTGATGAAGCATATGGATTTTGGTGGTGAGAATTTGGATTCCTGCAAGAATGAACTCTGTGGTATTCTTCAGTTCAACAAAGAGAAACTCGAGGCATGTTATCAACTCATCCAGACATCTTTAGCAAATGGCAATAACAACTAGTTCCTTTTTCTTTTCATTTTTTTTTTTAATAGATGTGGTCTTCTACAAATAATACAACATATCAGATGTATCTCTTCTAGTCTTTCCATAGAAAACAGATAAAATTGAATGGTATAGAGAAGATTACAATAGGTAGCTTCACCTCTCTCATGATGTACTTTTTCCTAAATATTATTTATTATTTTCTAAAAAGAAAGTTAGATTACATAATAGCTTGGCTCTTCCAGCCATATGAAAGTTTGGGATTGCACTTACTGCCCACAATTCTAAATCTATAAAATTAGAAACCAAGTTAGGGAACATGATTCTTTTCATTTAATTTGAAATGGAAAGGGTCCATTTCATAATTAAAAAATTTTATTTCCACACTATTCTTCCACCTGGAAATGGATTTCTTCATTTCAAATCATGTTCATCTAGTCTATTTTATGATTCAAATTAATTTTTATAAAGCTAAAGATGTTTTGAATGTTATGTCATTTAAAATTTTAAATAACCTAATAACCTCTACATTATTAGATTTGGCATATAAAATGTGATGTGTGAAAAGGAGAAAATGGATAGAAACTTGCACTACAAGAAATTTGAGTTTAGATGACGTTTGTAAAACGCCGCTATAGACATAAATAGTCTACAACAATGTTTTTTTTTTGTGATGTTCAAAAACATCGCAATAGAGCGGTCACTATAGATCTATTGCGACGTTTCTAATAAAAGCCGCCATGTGTGATTCTTTTATGGCATTCAAAAACATTTAGTGACGTTTTCTAAAATGTCAATAAATAATATAACATTTTCATATACATTTAGCAACATTTCAAAAATGTCATTAAAAAGTAAGAGAAAATCCTTTTTAACGACATTTTTAAAACGTTGCTATAGGACAGATTATTTGCAGCATTTTAAAAGTGTCGCTAAAAAGGATTTGCTTTTACTTTTTAGTGACATTTTAAAAATGTCACTAAAACCTACTTTTAAAAAAAATATTAAAAATGCTATATAAACTTGCTCAAAATTCAACAATAACTGACATTAACTTATAATAGATCAAATATACCTATTGATCATCAATATTCCACAATAAAAAATGCCCAAACTAACACATTAGCCATAGATTCAAATATATATATATATATATATATATAATACCTATACATGTATCATCTTGAATTGAATAAAACACTTGTCTACCTACACAAAAAGAAGTAAAGAACAACCACCTAAACTATGACAATATTATAAACAAAGTACAATACTTCCAAAATAAATGTGGCTGTAACAAAACACTTGTCTACCTACAAAAAAAAAAAAAAAAAAACCACCCAAATTATGATAATATTATAAACAAAGTACAATACTTCCAAAATAAATGTAGTTGTTCAAAACAACTATGTAACATCCCATGGAGTTCTTAAAACACTGCATTTATTGCTATATGCTAGTTTTTTGATGGGATGAAGTCTGTGATCTATGAGGAGTTGGAGATTGATGATCTAAACCGAAACAAACCTAAATACAAATTAAGAGTATCTAATAAGTTCATAAAGAAATCATTTTGAGCAACAAAATAATAGTTGTTATACTTAAAAAATTTAAACACCACGGAAGTACAATTACGCATACAATTAAATATAGTGCACAACATATTTAAAACTACATAGTTTCATAAACATGCAAATAGGATTACATATAATCTTAAATATACTAAACAAACCATATCAAGTCTATCAATATTCTCATTCACACAAATGGACGAAGTCTTAAAACTCTACAAACTTAAGCAAAAACCATGGAAGTAGAATTACACATACACTTAAATATAGTACATAACATATTCAAAACCACATAGTTTTATAAATATGCAAATAGGATTACATATAATCTTAAATATACTAAACAAATCATATCAAGTCTATCAATATCCTCATTCACACAGATGGACTAAGTCTTAAAACTCTACAAACTTAAGCAAAAACCATGGAAGTAGAAAACAAACCTATGCTTCTAAGAAAACAAGGCAAAATTTCCAAATTTGAGAAAATAACTTGCAAGTCACACCAAGGTCTAAGTGTAGGCATAAGGAGTCTAAATTCATAAGTAATTTATTAATACATTTGATAATTGTCATTTAGTTTGCATGTTCAACATGTGAAAGAAATGAAATAATCAAACAATAATCCACCATAAAACAATTATTAATTTAAGCCACCCGCTTGCTCCAACTCAACAATCTACTACAAAACAATTATCAATAGAATGCTTATAAGTATTGAAGTCCAAAAAGTAATCAACAAACATAACTCAAAAACATCCAAATTTTCAAAAAATTATAAACACTCCCAATATGAATGTAAACCGCCTTATAACACCATGTAAGCCACCTGCTTGCTTTAACACAACAATCCTCCAAATACAATTATCATAATTACAAACATAGAATGTTTACAAGTATTGAAGTTTAAAAAGTAATCAACAATTATAACTCAAAAGTATCCATCCAAATTGTCAAAAAATAATAAACACTTCCAATATGAATGTAAACTGCCTTATAGCACCAGGCAAACCACCTGCTTGCTCAAACTCAACAATCCACCCCAACACAATTATCAACATGTCAAGTACAAATTTTTAAGCAAAAATTACTTAACTAAAACTTGCATGACACTTTGGCTTTACATGTGTTGAATTTCACTTGGTTGCATGTGTAAGTGAATTACCACTATATCCTTTCTTTGACTACCTACTTACAACCTTAACCATGTTATAACATCTCATGCATTACAACTAATTAAAACACCAACTATGTATCTAATAACTTAAACCACTTACTATAGTTTTGTACATACTTAGTATACAATCATAAATTCATAATACAATTAGCCATTCAATTACATATAAACTATACAATTCTTATTTAAAGGCATTATACAATAATATGTTCATTAAATACTTTTCTATTAATTATAGAAAGGAAGTGGCTTAAAATAATAATTAACCACTCAAACACATAATTTAACTATAAAGTTTGGTGTGTGTGTGTGTGTGTGTGTGTGTTTCTCAAAAAAAAAAAAAAAAAACTATAAAGTTTGGTCGGGACGTTACAGAAAATGTGACAACAATGTGGATATTAGCCATTCAATTTCAAGGACCAGATCACTGATGATCTTCAAACACTAAAAACCTTGTCCAAACAATAAAGAGCAGTCTATTTTGGACTTGCTTAGTATAAGATAAATTGGCCATTATCATTCCAAGCTGCAGGTAGTCGTTTTCCAATAATACAACATTGGAAAACATACCAATATGTTCATAACTGTAGTATAGATACCAAATACATATTTAAGCTATGGAAGAATAATCTATTTCTAAGCATAGGTGTTGTTATTCTAAGCATAGGTACTGTTATTGTTGGAAGACCATCTACCTAATTTTATTTAACTAATGTCTAATGATATTAGTATATTACTTCCTCAATGCATCAATCTTGAGGAATCCATATTGTCCAAGTCCCTGTATGCAGCCATTATTAGGTAGTGGGCTCTTTTCAAAAATTAATCTCAAGCTAGCTAAATCACAAAACCAATAACAAAAAATTCAAAGTCTACAAACTATAGAAAAATTAAGTAGAAATAAAAAAAAAAATACAAGATTTACAAACTTATACATAAACTTACAATGATTCGACCCTTGATTCTCAGGTCCTTTTGCTCAAAAAGTCAAATTTGAATACGAGCTTTCTGTACCAATTTCCAACCAAAATAGAAAAAGAGCAAAAATTAGCACAAAAACTCCATGGGACCATGACCCATTAAAGAAAAACCAAATCAAAGCAAACCCATAAGACAAAAACAAAAACTTAAACTCTAAAGAAACTTGAACAACAAAAAAGAGGGAAAAGAATATGGCAGTGGCAGTGGGTGGTAGTGGAGGTCAATGATGGTTGCGGTGGCTATGGTGGTGGTAGTGGGTGCTGGCTAGGGAGTAGATGACAACGGTGGGTCGGCGGTCGCTTGGGGTAGCTACGGCGGTGGCGAGGGCAATGGCTATGGTAGTGGCTAAGGGTGGCAAGGGAAGAGAGAAGATGTGTGGTGTGGTTACTTTGGAGATTAGATAAGTGGGAGAAGAGAGACTAGAGAACTAGGAGAAGTGGGAGTGTCAGACACGAAGTGAATAAAAGAAAAGAAAGAAAAACAAAGTGGAGGGAAAAAAAAAGGAAGTGGGAGTGTGGGACACGAACTGAACAAAAGAAAAGAAAGAAAAACAAAGTGGAGGTAAAAAAGAAAAAAGAAAAGAAAAAAGAGAGCAGTGGGAGTGTGGGACATGAAGTGAACAAAAGAAAAGAAAGAAAAACAAAGTGGAAAAAAAAGGGGGGCAAAAGTGTGGGAAATGAAATGTTGGCAAAAGTTTCTGTTGGAAAAGTCAAAAGATGGAGGGAACTTATAGTGACGTTTCCAAAACATTGCTATAGAGTGTTTTTTTTTCCTTTTGCGTTCTACTTGGGAGTCTTCTTTAATACCTGCAACAAAATTTTCTTAAAATGTTGCTATAAACCAAAAAAACGCTACTAAAACTATACTTATGCGTGGCGTTTTCAAAAATGCTGCTATTATTTTGAGTTACAACGACGTTTTTTAAAAAACATCGCTAAACACTGACTCTGTAGCAGCGTTTTTCAAAAACGTCACAGTATACCACTTATAGTGGTGAATTTAAAAATGTCACTAAAAAAACACCGTCTAGACCCAGATTTCTTGTAGTGTTGAAATTGAGGCGATCCTATTCCTTCTTGGATGGACACAAGTAGTAGCTTCACAATTTTTATGGATCTTATAACCATATTGCAAGTAAATGTTGGGATTTTTGTTTTGTCATGGAATAACCCCCTTTTTTTGGGTGGCAAAATGAGCCTTTGCTTATAACGCAAATGGGTCTATTCTCAGTAGACTCTAGTGTGGATAAATAAAATACGCAAATGCCCATTTTTCAATTCATTATCAGCTTTTTCTTTTTTTGTTTTTGTTTTTATATATGATAGAATTTTAATTTACAGTGTTTATCCCATGATAATTGCTCGTATCTTCTGACTATGATATCAATCGATTTTTTGTGTATGCAGAGTTTGAACCCTAAATTTATTATTCGACGATTAAAGACCCTACTAGTTAAGCTAATCTATCATCTCTTACGAGAAATTAAAGTATAATAACACTTTTCTTATGAAGGTTTGTTTATTCAATAAAATCATATAGGCCTTAGCTAGGTCTACGTTCCACTATGTTTTCCATCATATTGACATAAAATAAAAACATTTTCATAATATGTCATGACAAATCTTAGGTAATTGGTTGTTATGTATATTTCTTGTTATTGGCGAGCAAAAAAATAATTTTAATGGTAAATTCAAATTAAAAACCTATAACAACTTCCCACCAAAGATTTGTTATAAAAGTGTTGCAAAAATATTGTAGACGTATCTTTTCTCCAATACAAATGTCTCAAAAGTCAAGTGGAAACTATGGTTAAAAACCTATAACAACTTCCCACCGAAGATTTGTTATAAAAGTGTTGCAAAAATATTGTAGACGTATCTTTTCTCCAATACAAATGTCTCAAAAGTCAAGTGGAAACTATGGTAAGTAAAAACTAAAGTCCTTGCTTGTGTTATTTTGAAGTAAACTACAGGCCCACAACTTGTTTGCCTCTTGGTTGAGACTTAAGAGGCCTTGAATGAAATTCCAAATGGGACCCAAGGCAAGCCAATTATCAAACTAAAAATTTGTAGTCTTATTGTTTCTGTAATGGGTTACGTATTTTTTCCATAATACACTCAAGCCCATTAATTATCCCATTCCTAACTCAATCTCCAATTCCTTGCTTTGGAGTTAAAAATATGGGTGGCAATATTTGACATAGCATCTGAAAATGGTGCCAATAGTGTTTCATATAATTGGATTTGTATCAAAGTGGATCGACCCACTTTGACGATTAATAAATGAGTTAATTTTGTGTTGACTTGCTTGAACAGCAATCAACCCAAAATAAAGTAGTTCATTATTCGTATTAGGAATTGGAGGTTGAATTAGGAATGATATAATTACTGGGCTTGAGTGTTATGGAAAAAATAGGTAACGCATTATAGAAACAACTCTACTGGAAGCCATGGGCTCCCTTGCTCTAGCACTTGGGTTGCATGTGTAAAAGCTGGATCCAAATTTAGTAATGGGCTGAGATGGGTAGTAAACAACGGTCAGCTTTATGGGCTTGCCTTAGGCCCCCATTTAGAATCTCATTTAAAGCCTCTTAAGTAGGCCTGTCCACAGGTCAGGTTTGTGCCCAACCTGGAATCGACCCGACCAGATTGGATGGCCAGAATTTAAACTCGTCGACTCCTGGAGTGGCTGATTGGATAGAGCGAATTTGACCTTCAATGGATGGCGGTCAGTTCAGTCGAAGTTGGAGATCTCAAAATTGGCCAAAATTCGGCGAGTTAACGGCAAAATCGGCACCATTTCAGTGATATTTTCGCTGGATTTGTAAAATCTCACTAGATTCGGCGAGATCTCGCCAGATCTAGTGAGATCTTGCCAAATTCGGAGGAGATTCCATGGATCTAGCTGAGATCTTGTTGAATCTAAAAAATTTTACTGGAAATTGCTCTATATCTCGATTTGGTCTTGTTTCTTCGGGTTTTAGGGAGGAAACCCACCAACCGACCCACCGTTTTCGGATTATGGAGGAGGAGACTCGCCGTCGACTGTCACCAACGTCAAGTCGGCCGGTTCTCGGGCCGAATCGGACGAGTTTGTTGGGTGGCTCGGGTCTTGGTTGCTATTGGACATCCCTACTCTAAAGTCTCAACCATGAACAAATTGCTAAATAAATCCAGAAATTGTAAAAAGTAGAAGAACAAAAAGTGAAAAACTGTGACTCTGTTGATAAATAGTAGTTTTGATGAAATGTGGGTCCTAGTCCTATTGATCATATTTCTAGAGCGCATGATAAATCATTCTAATCCATAACACTTACCCTTAAAAGATTTGGTGATCCCGAGTGCCTTATCTCTCATTTTAACCTTCAGCACAGACTTTGTATGCTCCAAATAAAACCATACATGGAAGAGGTCATGGGATAGGCATTTTGTAAAGAGTCTGATCCCGATTAATAGGTGTCTTTAAGGCATTTATTAATAGATGATTTTAAGATAGTTTTAATATCATTTTAATGAGAAATATAAAAAAAAATGGTTATGAGATAGGCATTGTGTAAATATATCTGATGAGATCATTTCAAGATCCTTCGATATTTTGGCTAGATCTAGGGAGATCCAATTGAGATTTGGCGAGATCTAGTCAAGATCCTTTGAGATCTAAACTAGATTTGGTGATATCTCGTTCGTCGCCGCCTCCGTTAGTTTCGACCGAATCATTCAATTCCACCATTGGCTCCAATGATTTCTATTAATACTCTATTTCTTAAATTTTTTGAATATAAAAATAACTAATTAAATTTTGCGCCTTAGACATCAAAATGTGTGTTAAGTCGAACCTAGAGCTAGTGCCCTCCTTTCCAAGGAGTTGAATTTTCCTCAAGTCTTAAGCATGTTGTCTAGATATTCATTCAATATGGTTCAGTTTGAATTTTGTAGGGCTGAAAAGCAACATATTTGTTTGTAATGTCATAGACATTTTCTCTAACATTGACAAGGAACAACAAAGAAACCAATTAGAATAGACCTATAACAAATGCCCTATTTTTCAAGGCACAAAAATATTTGGGACTTAGCCACCTATTAGGTATTAACAACTTATCGATAATCTATATTTCCATTACGTTGTACAATTGGATTGTGAAGAACAAGTAACAAATATGTTTTGTGTTGAAACTTAAATGACCATTTTAGTGACATGGTTACTTTCAATACTACATATGACATCGTTAAAGATTTTTGGCCCTAATCGCCTTCAAGAAATAATTATTTTTGGGGTTACTTTTATATATGATGATATTGCAGAATTATTAAAGCGTATTTTTGGAAGCTGTTAAAATGCACATAAGAATAAAAAAACCCAAATCTATTTCCATTGAATGGCATACTGCAATGACAAAAGTATAAGTTGAGATGATGCTAAAAATGATGCAAAATGACATCAAGAGAAATTTTGGAAGCTTTTTTATTTTTTATTTTATTTAAAAAGAAACTTGTATGTTTGTGTACAAAGATAAAAACATTTAAAATTATTGATTGAAGATAAAATTTGATTAAAAGCAACTTAACCATAAACATAAACATTAATTGAAACAGAGAATACTTTTTTTTTTCTTATTTTGTACCAAAAACATGTGTTTTTTAATCAAATATAAATATGGAATAGGTAGCTATTCAATCCATATTTGAATTAGTTATACAATTAACAAATCAATTTTTGATTATAAATGTTAGAGACGTTTTAACTTTCAGTCTTTAGACTCTAAGAAATTTTTAGTGTCTCTCCTATAACACTTGAGCATTTGGTGAGGAAAACAATGATCACCCTCCCTAATAGATGATTCACAATTCTAATATTGGGTATTAATTTTTCAATCAATTTTAGGCCACATGCACAAAATAGAATGAAGTATTTTTCAAACTTCATTTGAAAGCATTTTGAGAAATGTTCGGGGATAAAATATTTTCAAGTTGCATTCAAAATACTAGTTATATACGGTGTTTTGTCCTTTCTTGCAGCAACAATTCGTGCTTATTAGTTCTTATAATTATTTCGTGCTTCTGCCATTAGATTATGATTTTCTATATTTTTCTCTACCACGATTATTAAAAATTTCCATCTATTTGCAGCATTATTTCAATTTTATAAACAAATGCATCGCCTTGACTTTGTTGCAAATATCAATTGTAAACTAGTTTTCCTTAATATCATATGTACTATTTCCCTTTGCTTTATTTTTTCTTCATCAAATACTTATTTATTACTTCTCCCTTTGAGTTATGATTTTTTATATTTTTTTTCTCCACCACAATTATTGGATTTTGCAAACTAAAAGTAACTGACCTTTCACACTAATATACCATAAATAATGTTATTAGTATTTAGTGGGGAGAGAAGGTAAATAAGTAGTAGAATTTTAAATTATTAATATAAAGTAGAAAATAAAACAACTTTAGAATTACCTTTCAAATCTAATTAAATTTGTTCTTTTCTCGTGAATTTTTTATATAAACAATAAAATTTATGTTAATGTTTATGTTAATGTTGACCTTTTCTTTATGAGAAAATTACACTTTATCATCCTAAACTATACTACTGAATACACTTTGCATGCTAAACTTTTCAAATGTACACTTTACACTCTAAACTATAATCTTTGTTACACTTTACTCTTCGACATCAAGTTTGCTGTTAACTTGGATGGAAAAGTATGATACTACATGAAAAGAACTAAATGTCCCTCTTCTTAATCCCTTAAAAAAAAAATTACAGTTTACTACCTTAAACTATACTTATGATTATACTTTGTACCCTAAACTTTGAATTCCCATCAAAGTTAATATTAAACTTAACGTCAGAGTGCAATGTGTAACAAATGTCATAGTTTAGAGTGCGAAATGTATATTTGAAAATTTTAGGGTGCAAAGTATAATATAGAGGGTAATTTAGCATGATAAAATGTAATTTTCCTTTCTTTTAAATTGGAAGCAAAAGACCACCGACTTGACCATCACCATGAGAGTATCATGTTTGGATTTTTTGGATCTCACTTGTATATGATGAGAGTGAGAGATCTAAAGAAGAGAATTTATTAGTGTTTATATTCTTTAATTATTAGTGTCACTTTGACCAGCACCACTCCTACATTGTTACCCTATAATTTTTCTTATGAATTCTTCTAAATTCATTAATTGACTTAAGTCTTAAAGTGCCTTTGACCAAGCCTATTAGTCAACTCCAAGCCTGGCCCAAGGTCTCCATGGCTCCAAAGATCCCACCCCTTCAATTAAAATATTCCACCTCCATTATATATAGGCCCAAATGAGTGATGTCAGGACCCAGGATAATTCAAATTTTACTCCATAGCATTTACAAATATTAATGGACAAAACTTAAATACAGTACTTAAGTATTATTTCTTACTTTCCTTTTTAAGATCCAGCCATATGACTTTTTTCTCATTAGATGAAAGTATATTTTTAGTTAAGTACAACCACGTAGCTGAATTTTAAGAGAGGAACCTAAAGAACAGCAGCAAAGTAATATGTTTAAGTTTTGCTCATTACAAATTAATGTGTCCCAAATAACAAAAAAAGTAATTTATTGACTCTTTTTTTTTTTTGAAATCCAATAATTATATTCATTGTCTCATCAATTTATAAAGATTATATAGTAAAAATTATAGCATTTTAGCATTTTCCTAAATTTCACTACATGTGGCTTACATGTTAATGTGTCACTAAAAACAAAAAGATAATTCAAACATTCATTATTTAGATTGTTGATGTTCACCAATTACATTCATTGTATGATATAAGTTTGTAAACATTTTGTAGTAAAAACTTTAGCATTTTCTTTTTCTCATCTCTAGCAAGGCCTCCAAATACTAGACCAATAGAAACCTAACCTAATTGAAACCCTAAACAATCTGGGAAAAAAATATTGTAAACATGTTAGACCATCAATGAGAATTAATTTCTCCGAATAGGTTGAGACTTTAATTTTTATAAACCAACATCCTACAAGACCTACAATATAGATTGTCAAAAGGATATGGTAAAAAGTACAAGAACAAAAGTTAATAACTCTGTCTCTGTTGATATATAATTGTTTTGAATGTGATTACTATTGTTAATCTATATATATAATAATAGGTAAAACTGAGAGAAAATCCAATTAGATTTCAAATTGGAATTAAATTTAAATATAATTTTACGCCATGTGTCCCATCTAATCTAAGTTTTTATATTTTTGTGCCAAGTGAGTTAATTCAATGTTTGGATTTCAATTAGAGTTTAATTTTGTGCATGTGTTCCATCTAATCTAAATTTTTTAATCTTTGTGTCAAATGAGTTTATTTAGTGTAAAAAACGAGGAGTCTAATATAAGTAAACCATAAAAAATATAATTTTTGAATGATTTTATATTAATGAGTCTTTTTTTGTATAACTAAAAACAATTCAAGTTTATAAGTCGTACACACACACACACACACACACACACACACATATATATATATAGCCAAAGCTAAGAGAAAATCCAATTAAAATTCTAAACTGAAGTCTAATTTTGCACCACGTTTCTCATCTAATTTTTAAATTTGTGTGTCAAATGAATTATTAGGTACAAAAATTTAAGAGTTTATATTCAATTAAATTCTAAATTAAATTTTAATTGTAATTTAATTTTGCGCATGTGTTCCATCTAATTTTTTAATTTTTGTGGCAAGTAAATTATTGAATGCAAAAACATAAGAGTCTAGAATTAATTAGATTCTAAATTATATATATGTAATTGTAATTGTTTTTAAATGTGTCCGTGCACATGATGGAGCTCTCTAATTTATAAGACCAACCCTTCGCTTTTTTTTTTTTTTTTTTACTACAATGTTGAGTGCATTCATCATTATTTGATGTTTTTGACTACGCATTGTAATCTTTTTTTTTTTTTTTTTTTTTTTTTTGATAGGGAACACATTGCTTTATTCAGACTCAACTAAAGAGAGTACATCCATAGGATAAAAGCTACTCTGCATTACACACGTGTTGTTACTCACATAAAAAAGCAACTGAAATCATGATTTGAAGTCACGGTTTTATCAATTACTTTTTTATATGTGTGTAAATATATGGAAGAGATCATAAGATAGGCATTTTGAAAATATAAAATGCAAAAAAAAAAAAAAACAATATTTTTTTGAGATAATTACAATATGTTGCTAACCCTACAACTCGAAACCTTTCTCTTTAGACCGTCAAATACTTTGTACATAAGAATATGTTAATTAAGCTACAAAGCTCTTGGAATTAAAAAAGAAAAAGAAAAAAAAGGAAACAATATCTAATTACAAGTAATACAATCATATTAATAATTTTATTGGAAAACGAAAAGGATATTTCTCAATTTTCACATGTTGCTTCACTTTCATTAACATTAATAACATATAATGTAAGTAGCCCCTATACAAGTTGGTCAGTTTAGTCTTGGGTACTCTACAGTTTTTGGTACTTATTTGCATAATACGTATCAAAAGACAGTTTTTGGGAAATTTTACGTAATTTGTGTGACAAAAAGCTACAAGTAAACTTATTTCCAAAAATAAAAATAAAAGTTAGAATACTGGTAAAAAAAACTAAGACAAAAAGCAAAAAGATTTTTGCCTTTACCCAAACGGACACTCCGGATGAGGAAATGCAATAATAACAAAAAGGAAAAAGTCTATTGCTCAGTGTGTTTTACACACTACAATAATACACTGAAAATGTGACCTTATGTCACATATTCAACTTTAAAGATTTAATAGAGTTATATTTTAATGGAGTATAATATAATTTTTTTAGAATAGTCAGTGTAGATTTGTCAATTGAAAATGTGATTTTAAGTTTTTGTAAGCTTTCAATAGCCAAACATATTTTGCAATCATGGAAAATGGTATTGACGTGAAAATGTTAGTACGTAGAAGCTTTACCCAAGGATTGATGAATTTTTTCTAATTGTCGTCACTATCTTCCCCAAGAACTCGAGCAATGACACATGAATAGCATTTCCCAGGACAGAATACCGTTGAGGGTGCTTGCTATAATGCTATGAGAGGAAGAACACACAATTATATGTTGTCTAGAATCTTCAAACTCACATGGATTTCAATTTATCATTACGTTTTTACAAATTAATATATGTTAAACATGGTGACTGTTGATTGCAAATTAGTAAAATTTTGTAATTTGTAGCTTTACATTTGATTTTAAAATAACTTTTTTTTATTCAATTTACTTATCTTTATTTTATTTGTATTTCTTCATTACTATTATTTTTTTGAACACACCTTCAACTACTATATATAAACCACCTTTAATAAGGAAAACAAAAAGACATGAGATAATTAATGATGAACATTGTCAGATCAGAATATGCTTTATTGGATGCGATCAGTTTTTATATTATATTTATTATTTTTTTTTTCCAATGACCTGGCCTTGGAGAAATTATAAGGTCCACATGGTGAACAAGTGACATGGTCCACCATTCCATTAAAAGACTTACACCTGTTTAAAACTGCTGAGTTGGAATTTTTTTAAAACACTAACTCAGCAATTTTAAACGGCGGGAGTTTTTTAGTGAAATGGTGGACAGATGACGTGGTCTACCAGAAGACTGTATAATTTCTCGGCCTTGGAGGGGAAGGGAGAGAAAGAGAAACATGTAGTGGAGGAGTAAAAGAGAGAGACAAATACTTTTTTTTTGGATTTAGATCCTCTAGATTTCTTAGAGTACTCAACTAATAGATTTCTTTAAATCCTAACTACTTTTTTATGATTTATTATTGTAGGGGTAAAAGGCCTAATACCAGATCTTGAGCCGTGGGCCTGTCCGAAGATATCTATACATCCGAGGACAACACATCTTGAGGAGTTTGCCCAGCCTAATTCGATGCTGAAGTGTAAGTCCCGTCGAAGAAAGCCTGGTCCGAGGAGACTTCCTGCTCGGACTGTTAAAAGGGTGTCCCAGATGAGTGCTCCAACCTCAATCTTAACTCTCCCGGAGAATCCCCCGATTCATATAGACCACAAGGACAGGTGGCGAAGATCAGATATTAAGCAAAAGGCTGCTGCCACCGCATTTATGATCCTGCAGCTAACATCATGGCCGCATTAATGGGAAAAGACACCTGAACAGTGGCCTTCATCCTTTGCAGCTGCCAAATGAAGACTCCAGATGGGGGTTGATGGGACAAGTATAAAAAAAAAAGCCCACGTAGTAGAGGAAGGGCATATAAATAAAAGGAGAGAGGAAAAAAGAGGAAAAAAAGGAAATAAACGATCAAAAGAGGAAGAGAGAGAGAGAAAAAGAGAAGTATCTATAGCATTTGTATAAGCATACTCCTCGAACTATGCCGAGAAGAACCTTGTATCAATCAAATATCTTATCAACACAAATTTGGACGTATCCATACTTGGGCCTCCAACTCATACGAATCCAGTCAAGTGTTCTTCAGCCCACTCTCTTCACAAATTCATTTTAAGGATATCATACTCAACTTGGGCCCCAACTTATTCTATTTAAAGGCCTGATCCTCGATTTGTGTCCTTACAATTGGCGCCGTCTGTGGGGAGATCACTATTGTATCTGTGAGTTGAAGCTTGAATCATGGTTAGATCAGATAGAGCGGAGTCAGGTGGCTCTCAACATATTGACCATTTTTTGCACCTTGAGCGTAAAAGAGACCGCGAAGGGAGTGTGCATACGACTCATACTGCTAGGAGTCGACGTCGAAATGGCAGTGACGAGTCTCATGAGAGCATGGAACGCAAAATCGATCACCTCAAGAAGAAGTTGCGTCGTGCGCGAAGGAAGCACAGTCCGTTTAGCAGCCTGTCCATCACTGATGACTATTATGATGATGATGACGATACCAGTTATAGACGCCGCTCTAGAACGCCTCCAAGTGAGTCTTTCTCCCACGAGGAAGAGCATCATCATGACCGCAGGAGTAGGAACACGTATTCAAGGGGTGCTGAGAGTGATGCCATGACAAGGGCACTCAACCAAATTTCCAGGTCGCCCTTTACACGCAGCATCGAGGGAGGAAGCCTTCCTCGGCGTTTTACTCAACCTACTTTCACTGCATACAATGGACGGACTGACCCCGTGGAGCATGTGAGCCATTTCAATCAGAAAATGGTTGTCCATTCTCGGAACGAGACTCTCATGTGCAAAGTGTTCCCCTCCAGTTTAGGGCCTGTGGCCATGAGGTGGTTTGATGGCCTCGCGGCAGATTCTATTGGATCCTTTAGGGCGCTCACTAGGGCTTTCTGCTCTCGGTTCGTGACGAACACCAGAGTCCCTCGGCCACTAGACTCCTTGCTGTCCATGTCCATACGAGAGGGGGAGACGCTGAAAACATACTTGAACAGGTACTGGGAAATGTTTAATGAGCTCGAAGGGAGTTTTGATGATGTGGTAGTAAGAACCTTCAAGGTCGGCCTACCAGCCGAGCACGACCTGCGGAAATCGTTGACCAGAAAGCCGGTAAGAAGTGTGCGCCGGCTAATGGACCGCATTGACAAATATAAGCACGTCGAGGAAGACCAGCTGGTTGGTAAAGGAAAGGCTAAGGTTATCCCTCAGGAGAGGAGGGATTTCAGGTCGGACAGGTATAGCAACAGCAGGCCGAGGAGAGATTATAGTGCGCAATCTGGATCTGTTGCATCGCAGGGAGTCCAGACCATATTCTGAGAGCCAATCCACCAAATTCTGGAGAAGATCCAGAATGAGCCATAGTTCAGGTGGCCAAACAAGATGGGGGGAGATCTTACTAAGCGCAATCAGAGCCTTCATTGCGAGTACCATCAAGAGCGAGGGCATACCATAGAAGATTGCAGAACTCTAAAGAGCCACCTGGAACAACTAGCGAGGGAGGGAAAGCTACAGCAGTTCACCTATCGGCCAAATAATCAGGGAGATCATATCAGGCCGGGAATTTCAGGGACCGCCTCTTCAAGGCCCCCGTTGGGTACGATCAACGTTATCTTCGTGGCCCCCGGAAGAACTGGATCATGCCCTTCCAGGGTGATGTCCATTTCTGGAGCATCCGCCGAGGACGCTAGCCATGAGCCGAAACGAGCAAGGATGGAGGACTAACCAATCTTAAGTTTCTCGGATGAAGACAAGTTAGGGACGATACAGCCCCATGATGACGCTCTGGTCATCACCCTTAGAATAGGGGGGTATGATGTGAAGATGGTGATGGTCGATCAGGGGAGTGGAGCCGAGATCATGTATCCAGATCTGTACAAAGGACTAGGTTTACGGCCTGAAGACCTGACAGCATATGATTCACCCCGAGTCAGTTTTGATGGGAAGATCGTCATACCTAAGGGTCAGATAAGGCTACCCGTGCAAGCAGGGTCTGAAGTGGTTGAGGTGGACTTTATCGTCGTGGATGCATACTCTCCCTACACGGCTATCGTGGCCAGACCTTGGCTCCACGCCCTGGGGGCTGTTTCATCAACCCTGCATCTAAAAGTCAAATTCCCATCTAAGGGACGAGTGGAGGAAATTGTAGAAAGCCAACCCATGGCAAGGCAGTGCCTCATAGCTGCCATTTCACATCGGCATGTTGCCGAGCTAGCAAACACCCCGGTCGGACCTTCGTAGCAACCAAAGTTCCCGATTTCTCCCAAAGCTGTAGAGCCAGACGAGGAGCAATGCAAAAGACTAGAGAGAGTTGTCATCGCGCAGGACCCAGATAAGTTCTTCCAAATAGGGTCTCTGCTACCTCCTTAAGAGAAGGAAGAGCTGCTGGCATTCCTTAGGAGAAACATTGACGTGTTTGCCTGGAACTCTTACGAGGCCCTAAGAGTAGATCCCGGGTTCATCTGCCATCACCTTAATGTGAGCCCAGCTGCCCTTCCCAAAAAACAGCCACCTCAGCGCTCGTCCAGAGAACATTCAGACGCTGTCAGGGATGAGGTAAACAAACTAAAGCAGGTAGGGGCTATCAAGGAAATTTTTTACCCAGAGTGGCTGGCCAACACAATGGTGGTGAAGAAGAAGAACTGGAAATGGCGTGTATGTGTGGACTTTACGGACTTGAACAGAGTATGTCCAAAAGACCCTTTCCCCACCCACGAATGAGTTTCCTGGACGCCTTCCAAGGGTATCATCAAATTCCCTTAGCCTCGAATGATCAAGAGAAAATAGCCTTCGTGACACCCATTGGGAACTACCATTATAAGGTAATGCCATTTGGACTGAAGAATGCAGGCTCCACATATCAGAGAATGATGACAAAAATGTTCGGATCACAGTTGGGGAAATGCATTGAGATTTATATTGACGATATGGTGGTCAAGAGAAAACTGGAGTCCGACCATGTTAAAGACCTTGGAATCGTCTTTGAAATCTTAAGGAAACACAAACTGCGACTCAATGCTTCGAAGTGCTCCTTCGGCGTAGGGTCAGGAAAGTTTCTGGGCTACATGGTCACCCACCGCGGAATTGAGATCAATCCCGACCAGATAAGGGTGATCAACAATCTGCAGCCTCCTCGGAACCCAAAAGAGATCCAGAAATTGACCGGAATGATGGCCGCTTTCAATCGATTCATCTCCAAATCCGCGGAGAGATGTCGGACTTTCTTCCAGCTGTTGAACAAGTGGAAGGGATTTGAGTGGAATGAGGAATGTGTCCTAGCTTTCCAGCAACTGAAAGAGTACTTAACTCGGCCTCCCATCATGTCTAGTCCTGCAACAGACGAGGTCTTGTTCGCCTATATTGCTGTAGCCACCCATGCTTTGAGTCTAGTACTTATACGAGTCGACAATGGCGTCTAGAAGCCTGTGTACTATGTGAGTAAATCCCTTCACGAGGCCGAGGTCCGTTACCTACCGCTCGAGAAGGCTATCTTTGCAGTAATTCATGCCACTCGTAAATTCTCTCACTACTTCCAATCACATACGGTTGTGGTCCTCACCCAACTCCCGCTCAGATCACTGCTTAGGAGTGCAGACTATACGGGAAGAATCGCTAAGTGGGGTACCATACTAGGGGCTTTCGACATAAAGTACATGCCTCGTACCTCGATCAAGGGGCAGATACTGGCTGATCTGGTGGCCGAGTTCGCTGAGCCTGTGTTGGAAGAGATAATTGAGACAACGCCCATGGATGAAAATTCAGTTGGCCTCGTCTCTGTGTAAGATTCCGCATCTTGGAAATTATATGTGGACGGTGCAGCCAATCAAAGAAGTTCAGGAGTGGGGCTAGTTTTAATATCTCCCGAGAACGTTGTCATCGAAAAATCCCTCAAACTAAACTTCTCAACAACTAATAATGAGGCTGAATACGAAGCATTGCTTGTCGGAATGACCATGGTCAAAAGTATGGGGGGGAGCACGGCAGAGGCATTCTCGGACTCAGCGCTGGTCGTCGGCCAGGTCAGGGGAGAATTGGAAGCTCGTGACGAAAGGATGCAGAAATATTTAAGGCAGGTCAAGCGACTGCAATCACGGTTCAAATCATTCAATTTGCAACACGTTCCTCGGAGTGGTAATGCACACGCGGACTCCTTGGCTACTCTTGCAACCACCTCGGCTCAGGGACTACCTCGGCTTATCCTGGTGGAAGATGTACAAAAACATGACGAGGAAAAGGAAGGGCTCAACATATATCAAGTTCGAGTAGGGCCGAGCTGGATGGACCCCATGGTGACCTACCTTAAAGACGACGTCTTACCAACGGACAAGGCCGAACCTGACAAGGTGCGGAGAAAAGCCCCTCGATTCTGGCTGTCAAGAGACCGCACGCTGTACAAATGTTCTTTCACTGGTCCATACTTATTGTGCGTACATCCTGAAGCCATAGAACTACTTCTTGAAGAGCTGCATGAAGGGATTTGTGGCAGCCACACAGGAGGAAGATCTTTAGCACACAGGGCTTTAACTCAGGGCTACTGGTGGCCAAACATGCAAAGGGAATCACAAGAATACGTAAAGAAGTGTGACCAATGCCAGAGGTTTGCGCCGAATATACATCAACCAGGAGGAGTGCTAAATCCATTATCAAGTCTATGGCCTTTCGCTCAGTGGGGCCTAGATATTGTAGGCCCTTTTCCTAAGGCAGCCGGGAGTAAGAAATATCTGGTCGTCGCAACAGACTACTTCACCAAATGGGTTGAGGCCGAGCCATTGGCAAACATTAGGGATGTAGATGTCCAGAAGTTTGTATGGAAAAATATCGTGATACGATTTGGTGTACCACATACCCCCATCTCGGACAATGGCCTTTAGTTTAACAGCAAAGCATTCAGAAGATTCTACTGCGGGCTGGGCATCACGAATAGATACTCCACCCCTGCATACCCTCAAGGCAATGGCCAGGCTGAAGTAGTTAACAAAGTCATAGTAAGCGGTCTTAAGAAGAGATTGGATGATGCCAAAGGAAAATGGGTGGAAGAACTACCACACGTACTCTGGACCTACAGGACAACTCCTCGGAGGTCTACCGGAGAGACCCCCTTTGCAATGACCTACGGTGTTGAGGCTGTTATCCCCATAGAAACTGGGTTGCCCACACTTAGAACCAGTTCGTTTACCTCGGCGGATAATGAGCAATTGCTTAAGGACAATCTGAACCTAATTGCCGAGCGAAGAGAAAACGATGCGGTTCAGCTAGCCTACTATCAGCATAAACTCAAGCAAATGTATGATGCCAATGTTAAACTAAGACCACTTGCACTAGGAGACCTGGTCTTGTGAAAGGTCGTCGGCGCTGCGAAGAACCCGGCTTGAGGAAAACTGGGACCTAATTGGGAAGGCCCCTATCGTATCCTATCGGTAGCTGGAATAGGAGCCTTTTATTTAGAAGATTTAGATGAAAGGGCTGTACCACATCCCTAGAATGTAAATAACCTAAAAAGGTACTACTACTAATGAAAATTTCCATTCTCTTATTGAAGTCTATTGTACTGCTTATTCCCAAAGTATTAAACAGAACCTTGGTCGTGCCTGGTCATTCGAACCACACACCTTGGGTAAATTAACACCACTAAGTGTTAACACCACTAAGTGTTAAACAGAACCTTGGTCAGGCCTGGCCCCTCGGACCACCTACCTTGGGTAAATTAACACCACTAAGTGTTAAACGGAACCTTGGTCAGGCCTGGCCTCTCGGACCACCTACCTTGGGTAAATTAACACCACTAAGTGTTAAACGGAATCTTGGTCAGGCCTGGCCCCTCGGACCACTTACCTTGGGTAAATTAACACCACTAAGTGTTAAACAGAACCTTGGTCAGGCCTGGCCCCTCGGACCACCTACCTTGGGTAAATTAACACCTCTAAGTGTTAAACAGAACCTTGGTCAGGCCTGGTCCCTCGGACCACCTACCTTGAGTAAATTAACACCCTTAAGTATTAAACGGAACCTTGGTCATGCCTGATCCCTCGGATCATGTACTCAAAATCATATCACTTAGAACTATGCAGAAATTTAATCTTTCATATTCACTCAGACTGTGCACTTTAAGCTATTGTCCTTATTCAATTTAACGAGTCAACAATACGACAGTTAATTATGCTTGCTTGAATTTATACTTATTAATCAAGGGTCTTTAATGTGAACCTTAAAATTTGGTGTTGCTATTTTAGCCTGCGAACTTAAACTTTCCAAAAAAAAACTAACTAAACGGAAATGGGAACAGTTAAAAGCAAATGAAATATTTTCATTACTTTAAAATTTAAGTACATTGGCAAAGTAGACGTTACATCAATAAAGAGAAAAGAAAATAGGAACAACTACAGCAACTGGTAAGCCTAGTCCTAATCCTAATTCTATATATCTCAAGAAGGAGGGCTGCCTACTCGGATAGGCTCAGCTGCAGAGGATCCAGCCTCGACCTCTGGGGTGGCCGCGTCCTTGGCCTGTTCAGCACCCACTTCGACGGAAGGAACGTCCGGAGCAATTTGTTCGGTTGGGGCAACTTGCTCCTCCTCGGCCTCCTCGGCAGCTTCATGAGGAACAAGCGCCAAGTTTGGTTGCTCCGGAGCTTAAGAAGATAGGGGGGCAGGGTCAGCCGGGGTCAAATGTATGTGGGGATGATAATATATCCTCCCCGGCTGCCTCAGGTCTGAGTCAGCTGGGACTCCTGCCAGGTTCAGGGCCTCATCCCACGTGAACTGACAGTAGTCCCTGCATACTTCAGAGACCTCCTCCGCCAGCCTTATCTCCGTCTCGTCGATGCCGCGAAGATACTCGGCCTCCTTCTCGGCCTCCGCAGCCACAAGGGCCTCTCGAGTCTCTCTTTCCCCTTCCTTGGCCTTCTCGAGGCTGGCCTTGAGTTCCAGGACCAGCTGCCTTTGGGTTGCCAGCTCTATTTCTGTTATGTACAATTTTTTCCGCTGGTCCTCGGCCTGATCCTGTGTGCTCTTGAGGCCAGCCTCGGCGCTTCACCTATCCCTCTCCTCCACGGTTAGCTTCTTGGCTAACTCTTGCTTTTCCTTCTTTAGAGCCTCCATGTCTCTCTCTCTATTTAAAGGCGAGACTGGGTCTCGGTCCTAGCCAAGCTTCGGGCATCCCTGACCCAGTCCTCGGTCACATAGACTTGTTGTGTGAGCTGCGAAGAAAGAGAAACAAATCATATCGTAAACAGCATGAAGGAAATACATTGCACATAGAGAGAGATGATCAGGAATTTACCATGGCCAGGTCTCTCTTCATTGACATGAATAGGTCGGCCTGCCTCCACGACCTCACGGTGTCCATGTCCTTGGGTAAAAGGAGAGGGCGCTCCAAGGCCTCGGCAATGTAGCCCGAGCGCCCCTTCTGAAATTCCCTGATAGAGGCCGTGGAGGGAATGTGCAAGCCATCCAAGTCCAGCCTCAGGGCCCAGGCTGGTGGTTGCTGGCTCTCTGCAGCATGAGTGTCTCCCCTCTGCTCAAACGAGGAGGATCTCCTATCGTCTCTCCCCCCCTCTTTGCTGCTTTGCCCCCTTTTGTTGGGGAGGAGGCAATTCTCCTTCCTCGACTTCAAGCTCCACTACCTTCCTCTTCCTCTTGAGATCGGGTATGGGAAGAAGCCCAAACCCAGTCGCAGGAGGAGAAAGAGGTGGGGGTAGTGGATCAGGTTCCTTTCCTTTGGGTGCATCCTTAGAAGGAGCACCCTTACTTCTTTCGGCTATGAGGTCCTTCAGTCCAGCCTTCTGCTTCAAAGGCATGTCGTCCTCTTCTTCTTCGAAACTGTCGGACTCTGGGGTATCCTTGGGCCTGCCTTGTACCTCCTATTCACCGCTAAAACGGAAGCCGTCTATCTCTTCCTCCAGAGATTGCAAGGATGAGACGGACTCTTCCCTCTGAACAGCTGGTTAAGGAACAACTTGCCGGGTTGGCCACTCAACAGGTGGAAGGTCTCTCTTGGCCAGAAAGCCCGGGATTGAAACGTCAATTCTATTGATTCTCTTATCGCCTGCTCGGATGGAATTGCCGACGTCCAAGAAGCTGTCCGACAACGGGGTGAAGTCCAATATGAGGTGGACAGCACGCAGTTGACCGTCCGAGTTCACGCACACTTCGGACCTTAGGAGCTTGTTAAGCCCCGGCACATTTACGAGGCTGAGGCGCGGAGCGACAAACTTCCTATCTGTGTTCACAACCACCAAATGTCAAGTTAGTTACATAATTCCAAAACCAGGTGGTAGAACAGCACTGAAAAATGAAGCCTAGAACCTAGATTCTAGGTTTACTCAATCTAGCCCTAAAGCAGCCCACCTGGTTTCCCCTCCTTGACCGGGCAATGGTGACCGTCATGCCATGCCCCGGAGACGATTACGTAGTCGTCCTTCATGCCCTTGTTAGACTTCGGAAGGCACGACACCATCTTAACGACCGGAGATCGGGATTTCAGGTAATATCCCCCGTCGGCCTGAGAATGGCACTCGTACATATGTACGACGTCGTGCCAGGTGAGCTGCAAATCCATCATCTGGTTAAGGGCATCGACGCTGCCTAGGACCCTGAACATATTAGTCGTGCACTGGTGTGGGCACAACCTATGGTTTCTAAGGTAGTCTCTAGTTATGGTACCCATGGGAATGGTCATCCCTCCCTCCAAAAAAGTGATTACAGGGATGACCACCTCACCGGTTCGCCTGTCTGTCAGGATGTTTTTCGGCGGACAATATCGAAGACCGACCCCCTCAAGGATATGGTACTTCGCCTTAAAGAGCTCTATGGTTATAGGTGTATCAACAAGGTTCTTAAATCTACCCATTGGACTCTGGGAAGAAGACGCTAAGGAGGTTCCCTAATGTAAAACTAAAAAGTGAAAGAAAGGTAAGGCCGAAGTGCCCGGCTGAGGAGGATTGATCGAGGGAACCAAATACTTACAAGAGGAGTTGAGGTTTCAGATTCAGAAATCCCTTAGACGCCTAGAAATCTTTGTTAAAACGTCCTCGGATTACTTAAATTCAATGAGCGTATGATAGCAAGGGTACTTAAGAGCGCTGGAGTGCTTGAACGTATGCGAAGTAAGGAAAACTACCTCTTGAGAATCCTTTTTATAGTAGGTGAAGATGAGTGGGAGTTATCCCGCTCGAAATTTCACAAAGAAATCTCAGCCGCACGATCTTCGCCTCGCCGTTGATTAAGGAGACAGAGCGCCACCTAGAGCTATAAATGACACGCTACAATTTTCGAAGCATCTTTGGAAATCGAAAGTCTCGCGAAACAGCGCCTCCACGTGGATTAGTTAGGGGGTTTGATGGGTTTCACCCCTGCAGAAGTCAAAGTCCCGCCTTTCTCCTCGGATAAAAGGAGAAAACCGGAACTTTGAGGGGCTATTGTAGGGGTAAAAGGCCCAATACCAGATCCTAGGCCGTGGGCCTGTCTGAGGATACATATACATTCGAGGACAACACATCTTGAGGAGTTTGCCCAGCCTAATTCGATTCTGAAGTGTAAGTCCCGTGGAAGAAAGCCTGGTCCGAGGAGACTTCCTGCTCGGACTGTTAAAAGGGTGTTCTAGATGAGTGCTCCAACCTCAATCTTAGCTCTCCCGGAGAATCCCCCGATTCATATAGACCACAAGGACAGGTGGCGAAGATCAGATATTAAGCAAAAGGCTGCTGCCACCGCATTTATGATCCTGTAGCTAACATCATGGCCACATTAATGGGAAAAGACACCTGAACAGTGACCTTCATCCTTTGCAGCTGCCAAATGAAGACTCCAAATGGGGGTTGATGGGACAAGTATAAAAAAAAAAGCCCACGTAGTAGAGGAAGGGCATATAAATAGAAGGAGAGAGGAAAAAGGAGGAAAAAAGGAAATAAACGATCAAAAGAGGGAGAGAGAGAGAGAGAAAAAGAGAAGTATCTATAGCATTTGTATAAGCATACTCCTCGGACTATGCCGAGAAGAACCTTGTATCAATCAAATATCTTATCAACACAAATTTGGACGTAACCATACTTGGGCCTCCAACTCATACGAATCCAGTCAAGTGTTCTTCAGCCCACTCTCTTCACAAATTCATTTTAAGGATATCATACTCAGCTTAGGCTCCAACTTATTCTGTTTAAAGGCCCGATCCTCGATTTGTATCCTTACAATTATGATTTAAGGATCTAAATTCTGTCATGTGAGTATTTTACTAACAATACTCTTAAAATAATAAAATAATTCTGTTAAAATAATTAATAAAATAATCTTGCAAAAAAAAAATAATTAAGATTATTGTTAGTAGAATGTTGACATGGCAAAATCTAGACCATTAAATTATTAAAGAATGGTTAAGATTTAAGGAAATCTATTTAGTAGAGTACCCTAGGAAATCTGAATGATCTAAATCCCTTATTTTTAGGTTTAGAAATAGGTATGAAAATGTAATAAATAAGGAATAATTAATGAAATCTTAATCAGAATATTAGCATTAATGAGTGATTTTTTTTAATTTTTATCATTGAATCTACATAAATCTAATGGTTTAGAAAATGTGTAACTCTTACATCAAGTGTAACTTAAACCCATCTCATATATAATATATAAAATTTTAATAAGAAAAATGAAAGAGACATGGAATGATTAAAGATGAATATTATCAAATCAGAATATGCTTTATTAGATGTGATAAAAAATTCTCCCAATTTTTTTCACCTCTTCCTTGCTTTCAAAGTTCGTTAAATTACTATGCGAGTCTCTCTACTTTAACTCTACTTCCATATTTTTTTAATGTTTAGAAATTTGGAATTTTTTTTAATATTTAAAGTTTTGGATTGTTTTTAAATATTGATTTCAAGGTTTCTTTGTGTGTATGGTAACGGTATGGGTATGTTTTGTCGCAATTTCTACTCTCAATTTTAATTATTTTTTAAAAATTATAAATTTAGATAGTTTTTAATTTCTGAAATTGGGTTTTCTCGCATAACAGTATATATTGGGGTGATTGCTTGGTGTTAAAGCACAAATATTAGTGCATTTTTATTCATATTTCATGTAACATTAGGGTGTTAATTATTTTTTTTAATAATTAAGTTAAGGTATAAGATGTTGATATTAATTTTGTACTTATAAATTGATTTTTATAGACATTTTAGAGTGTTAAGAGTAGATAGAAATGACATGACGTAGACATGTAGTAATAATGGATAGAAAAAACACTGTTGACTAATAACTTTTCTTTATATCATTTCCTTTATTAGGCCTATAAGGAAATTGTGTTATAGATTTTTTTGCTGAATGGAAATTGTGTTATAGATAGTTGCTGGAGAAATTGTAAGACGTTGATATTAATTTTGTACTTACAAATTGATTTTTATAGACATCTTAGAGTGTTAAGAGTTGATAGAAATGACATGACGCCGACATGTAGTCAAAATGGATAGTAAAAACACTGTTGACTAATAACTTTTCTTTATGTCATTTCCTTTATTAGGCCTATAAGGAAATTGTGTTGTAGATAGTTTTTTTTTTTTTTTTTGAGAAAAATTGTGTTATAGATAGTTGTTGGAGAATTGAAAATTTTATGACTTTTAATGCCTGTTCCTTATTAGGCTAATGTTTTAAGCTTAAAGGACCTGGTGTCTGTTAGGCAAAAAGATTTTTGCATTTTGCATTCCATTTTTTGTCTCAATTTTTTATTTATTTAAATCTAACGAAATTAATTTTTTTAAAATAAGTTAATTTTTATCTTTCTTTTTTTGTCACATGTTTTAACAAATAGGCTAAACGAAATCAAACAAATGGTGTGTTATAGATAGTTCATGTGGGCTTTGCTATTTCTCCGTCATGATCACATTCACATTAAGCTAATGAGCTCCAAAAATACAATAGAAACTAAAGGAATACACCAACTTAGAGTCCTTGACATACAATTTCATTTAAAAATATAAATAATAAATAACAACAACAATAAGACAAAGAGTACCTCATTTTTAAAAGATACTTATAAATTTTTTTTGAAGAAAGTGACTCTATTTCCCAAGCATTATCTCCTTCAAATCACTATAGACACTTTAGATACTTCAAAAAGCCCCTTTAGGACCTCTTGCAAGTTGATTATTGACACTTGCTTTTATTTCATCAGATTTCACCAAATTCTGGTAATGATATGGTGGCTGTATATTAGCCAGAGAACGCCATCTGCAAATTTCATTACTTTTAAACTATTCAAATATTTCTTATTTTATATATGTGAACCACTAAAATGACTCGCAAAAAAGTGCTAACATGATTCTTTGCGATCAAGAGTTATTCTTTTTATTTTTTGCTTAAGTTTGACATGCTTTTGTAGTAAGGAGAAAAAGTAAACAAATGTTCTAAGAATATTAGTTAAAAAAATATTTTTAAATATTTTATATAAAAAATATAAAAATAATTAATTTTTTAACTAATTTTTATATTTTTCATAAAAATTGTACCAAATATTTCTTAATATACTGCATTAACCAAAAGCCACCAGTTAACTAGACCATTGTATTAAGAAGCCAACACTAATTGGCTGGTGAGAAGTACCACATTACCCTTTCAAAGTATCTAATAATTTTCCTAAGTGAAAGACTGTTTGTTCTTGGCTGTAGGTCGGGTCTTTGTCTTGCCTTAGTCAAAATTGGCAACCCAAGTTGGACAGACTTTCTAGTCATCATGAGTACAACATTAATGATTGATGTATACAAGTCTTAGCATATGTAGAATAGTTTTCTAAGGGAGTAAGAGTAACAGCAATGGGTACTAATTCTATTGAAAACTAAAGAACAATAGGGTTCAATACTATCAAAAACAAGACAACCAACATATGTTACCTCAAATCTCAATCAAGACATGTACATAATAAAAAATAAAAATAAAAAAAAGGGAAAAGAAAGAAAGAAGAAGGCCAAAATGCAAAAATAACCCTCTAATTTTCTTCAGATTTCATTTCAATCCTCTAATTTTACTTTCATTCATTTCAGCCTTCTCAGTTTTAGATATATTCACTTAAAGCATTTCCATTAACTTTTGTTAAAATATTTTGAAAAAAAAATATAAAAAATATTTTTCAATCATTAATTAAATTTTTTTAATTTAAAAAATTTTAAAAAAATTTATAAAATTGAAAAATATATCACAACATATAACAAAAATTGATGAAAAAACTTTTATTGAATAAACTTGAAAGTTAGAGGACTGAAATGAACAAAAACAAAATTAGAGGATTGAAATGAAATCTGAATAAATTTAGAATGCTAGTTTTGCATTTTCCCTACAGAAAAAAATAATTAAAAATAAAAGATCACGCAACAAATGCTGCAAGCTTTATAGTTACTATATATGATGGCTAGCAGGTCCAGCTGCAATCTGAAGGCAGACATGAATGGAGGATATCAATATTTTTCAGAGGTAGAGGAGATTTAGACACAAAACCCAGGCCCAGGAACCTGCATCAAAGGAAATCTTCACAGCCACATATATACTAAGTTCAGAAAACACTGGCGAAAAGCTTTCATTGACATCCAAAATCTGCCATGAGGTACCACCCATTGATGGTACACTAAAAATTATCTGAGCTTAAGGGGAGGTTATCCTGGGCTAATTGTAATCAACTTGGTTGCTTTCGCACAAGCCTCCTAGAATAAATACACACACACACACACACACACGAAGATCTACCTGCAGAGAGATGCAAGACTAATGTGATATCAGAAACATATATATCTTACATGAGTTCCCAATTTAGTAGGTTATGATAGTGGTAATTAAGGATGTTGAAAGTGCAATAAAATCAATGAATTAAAGAAAAAAAGTACATATATAGAGGATGATGCTTACAAAGGATTGCAAGAGGCATTTACATATAAGTACTATCAATAATCATCACATTTGGGCCTGCGTGACTCCCCTCATGCCAAGTAGGAAGGTTGCCAACACTCTTTGACAAGCTTCTTAGATGGCATTCAGGGAGCCAGGCAAGCACAGCTAGGCATATCAACAGTAGACGAGTACTACTACCAGGCTTGGTGTGGTCCCCTAAGTTTTGAGCTTCCCAAACCTGTAAAATCACCACAAAGTTATGTAAACATTTAGAATTACGCCAAGTACAAAAACAATGGCAATCAAGGACATAAAATTCTTCTTGCCCTACCTTTAAAAATGGAAGAACAGACTATTTAGTTAACAATAATGTTGAAAACATGTAATCACCAATAACTAACGCTGTTATTTTCAGGTATATATTGCTGACTTTATTAAATAAAGTGTTCCTAGGACTTGGAAAACGTACCAGCTGAAATGCAGAGAGAATAACAAAATTTGCAGATGGTAACAGCAGAATTTCAGAGAGAAAGCTGTGTGTAGCTCTTGCTTTCCCCACTATATTGTAGAACTAAATATATATATATATATATATATATAGGATTTTACTAACGTGTGCCCTTAGGGCACACGTTAGTAAACCATTTTAGGAAAAAGTTTTATCGGAAATTGAAAAAGTTGTAAAACTTTTTCAATTTTCGATAAAACTTTTCCAAAAATGGATGGTCTAATGTGTGCCCTTAGGGCACACATTAACCGGACTCATATATATATATAGCATAGTTGAGCTTTGATGAGCTCCCTTATAACATCATTTGTGTGGCCGTGAAGAGAGGCAAAGAGTAGAAGCTAGGAATGGATAGAGAGAGAGAGAGAGAGAGAGAGAGAGATGTAAAAGCAGAAGGGTAGAGGAGATAAGACAATAGAAAGCCCGTAGATAGGAGAAGGACAGGTCCTATAGAAGGCGGCAGCCAAGGCCTCTTTCTAACAATAGTTCCATCGATAGAGCCAAAGCTGCCTGGGTTTTACAGGGAACCTCCTTTGGATTTTCTTCACTCCCTCGGAAAAGGTGATCCCTCTTTCCCCATTTCAATAACTTCCGTGTCTTTTTTTTTTTTTTTTTCCTATTTATATACCGTGTATATGTTAATTTTCTTCTTGGAAATTAATTATTAAAATCTTTTCTTGGGTACTAGCCTTTTTTAGGCTAGAGGCAATGTCAGGAACCCTCTTATTTGATACTTCACCCATCAGAGTTACTATTTTCATTTTTTAAGTTTTTGTATCATATCAAAATAATAATAATAATAATAATAATAATAATAATAATAAAAAACAAACAAACAAACAAAAAAAATTATTAGAAAGCATAATTTTGAGTTCATTTTTAATTTTATCAATATGTGTTTTTTACTCGATTTTGTAATGGACATAATAAATGATTAAAAGGGTTATGCAAAAAACAAATGATTAAAAGGGACTATTTGTTATACACTGTATATTTACAGTGCCACTTTTGGTTTCATGATTCTTTTTTTTGTCCATCTGTGGAGTCTTTCTTTCTTTTTTTACCGTGCATTTTGATTTCGTGAGTTTTTTTTCATTGAACAGTAGCTACAGTACAATCGGCACTGTAGCTACAACACTTAAAGTTTTTTTTTTTTTTTTTCCTTCCTAATGTCGGTTTGTGTTTTTTTTTTTTTTCTTTTAAATATTTATGTAAGTTGGTATATATATTGTTATATTGACACAATAAATTTCACAATATTTGTACAATTATTAATATGTCAATTTCTTACAAATCAAAATAAAATAATAAAATACGAGACTGTAACCAATCAATGCACGTATAGTGCTTTTGCACTGTACATTTGGTTTAGTGAGCCACTTTTTTTTTTTTTTTTTTTTTTTTCATGTTTTGAACAGTAACTACAATACCAAGCAGCCTTATAGCTACAGTGCCTCTTTTTTTTTTTTTTTTTTTTTTTCCCGTAATCGGTTTGTGTTTTTTTTCTCTTTTAAATATTTATGTAAGCTAGTATATATATTGTTATACTGACACAACAAATTTCACAATATTTTTTAAATTATTGACATGTCAATTTTTTGCAAGTCAAAATAAAATAATAAAATATGAGACTGTGTCCAACCACAACTAAAAATAAATGTTTTGAGAAAATGTTACGATACTTATTGTGCAGTGCTTTTGCTTTATCGCGAATGCGCGTATGCACTGTTGCTACAGTGCTTTTGGTTTAGTTAACTAGCACTGTAGCTACAGGGCCTAAAGTTTTTTTTTTTTTTTTCATAATCGGTTTGTGTTTTTTTTTTCCTCTTTTAAATCTTTATGTAAGCTGGTATATATATTGTTATATTGATACAAAAAATTTCAAAATATTTTTATAATTATTGACGTGTCAATTTCTTACAAGTCAAAATAAAATAATAAAATATGAGGCTGTAACCAACCACAACTAAAAATAAATGGTTTGAGAAAATGTTACAACACTTATTATGCAGTGCTTTTGTTTTATTCGCCTAAAGTTTTTTTTTTTTTTTAGTAATCGGTTTATGTTTTTTTTTTCCTTTTAGATATTTATGTAAGATGGTATTTATATTGTTATACTAACACAACAAATTTCAAAATATTTTCACAATTATTGACATGTCAATTTCTTACAAGTTGAAATAAAATAATAAAATATGAGATTGTAACCAACCACAACTAAAAGTAAATGTTTTGAAAAAAAAATTACAACACTTATTGTGCAATGTTTTTGGTTTATTCAACTAACAAAGTAGTTACTGTGAATAGAGTTTTTTTTTTTTTTTTTTTTTTTTTTTTTTTTTTTCCAGTAATCGGTTGGTGTTTTTTTTTTCTTTTAAATATTTATGTAAGTTGGTATATATATTGTTATACTGACACAACAAATTTCACAATTATTGACGTATCAATTTCTTATCAGTCGAAATAAAACAATAAAATATGAGACTGTGACCAACCACAACTAAAAAGAAATATTTTGAGAAAATGTTACAACACTTATTGTTATCACAATATTTTCACAATTGTTGAGATCTCATTTTTTTTATAGATCAAATAAAAAAATACTAAGTCCACAACATTTTAACATTAATTTCTACGGTGCCTAAAATTTTTTTTTCCCAGTTATAGGTTTGCATTTTTTTTTCCTTTTAAATATTTATGTAAGCTATCATATCTATTAACTATATAAAAAGAGCCAAAGGCTCATGAATAGTGTTTTTTGGTTTATTCAATTAGTGAGGTGCACTTTTTTTTTCCTTCAATTATACCAGTTGGTTTGAGTTTTATTTTTGTTTTTTATTTTTTTAAGATCTTTATATGTTTACTTTGTACTTGCAATGCAAATTTACATTGTAAATACATAGAATTGGTTAATATTATACACATTTGCACAAAAAATGGTAAATATTGTACAAATTTTGTAAATGTGTACAAAATTTGCCAATTTTTTTGTGTCTATAATATAAATTTACATTGTAATTATTAAGTACAATGTATGCATAGAGATATTGTGAAAATGTTATGACGCATGTGTCAATTCCTTATGGGTCAAAATAAAATAAAATAATAAGATATCATACCGAGATCTAACACAACTAAAAATGTCGTGACATATTATTGTTATTACAATATATTCACAACTATTGAGGTGTAAATTATAGGTCAAAATAAAATAATAAAATATTGGACTAGGATCTGTCACGGTCTTATATGAATGAGATTAACTTTTTATGACATAATTATTAAAATTCTTAAAATTAATGTCTTTTTTTATTAATGTAAATCTCTATGTATTTTAAAAATAATAACAACTTGTCATTTAGAATTTGTTCTAAAAATGTTATGCATGTAGCATTTCTCTAAAATAAAATAAAATAAATATCTATTCGGATTCTAACAATGAAGATATTATGAAAATATTGTAATATTTTATTGTATTCTTAGACTTCTTTTTTAATATAGTCAAATTGAGTAAGTCAAAATTCATGATTTTACACACAAAATCTATATTAATTTTTTTATTACTGGGGCTTACTACTGGGGCTGCACATGCAAGGCACGTGCCTTGCATGTGCAGCCAACACTAGTATAAATAAAAATCTCAAGAGAAGGAACATAGTTTATAAAAAAAAGCAAACCTGGAGAAAGGTTATTGCAATTTACCATTCTCTTTCTTTTTAGAGTATTCACATTGGTAGAGACATAAATTTAATATGCCTCCATAAAAAACTATTTTATCTATCTTACATTCTCACCTTATAAAACACCCAGCATCAATGGTTTTATTTTAGTTTTGAACACAATAAAATAATATAAACAACATAATAAATTAGTATATCTATTACAATAAAATAATATATTTAATATTGTGGGGACAGGAGCCCAAAATTGTGTATCAGGCCTTGTAGTGTTTAAGACCTCAGGCTCAGACATTGGGCCTCATAGGGTCAAAGGCCCAAAATCGTACTTTGGACCCCCAATCGAGTCCGAGGGCGAGGCCAAGTCCGAAGAGAAGCAGATGAATGTGTAGAATCCCAGATCGTAACCCATAACGTTTGGAATAGATAAGTATGGTCCGAGGAGTGGTCCCAACATTGAAGGACGTATCTCCCCAAAATATCTAAGGAAAGGCTGCCACCACCGCATTAAATGTGCTGCACCTACTCTTCTGACCGCATTTATGTGGAGAAGACCCCTGAACAATGTAGCATTGGCCACCGCAACTTACAGAAGGCCAAAGAAGATACATGATGGGATGTGCACTCAAGTAGAAACTTGGATAATCAACAAGTGTATGGTGAAGATGATCGGAAAAGAGCTATATAATGTGAAGGAATCCTTCTGAAAGGGGGGAGGGGAGAAGGATAGTAGAAGAAAAGTAAGAATTGAGCTTGTATCTAACATAAGAACAGTGAATGCTGAAGTTAACCTCCTCGGACTATCGCCGAGGACAGTTTCTTGCACTTAGACCCTTTGTTTTATTCTTCTTGTGCTATAAGCTTATCTTGTTGATTGTCTAATCTAATCTAGCCCAGTTTTCTTTTCCCACTCTCTACAAATTCATTGTTGTTGGGCCTTTTGAACTGGTCCATCCACTTTTGGGCCAGAACGCAAAACCGTGTCTATACAAATATAAAGCAGTGTGAACACACAATTTAATATATATATATATATATATATTTATATTGCCTATGCCGTGAACAGCCAAATTATTTGGTTTTAGTTCCACCAATGTAGCCATAAATTTGTATTTGGTGGTGCTAAAAATAGCAATATAACTTTTTAATACCACCAATACTAATGCTCTTTTTTAATCTTTTTTTTTTTTTTTTTTTTTTTTTTTTTTTTTTTTTTTTTTTTTTTTTTTTTTTTTTTTTAAAGTAGGGTTACACAACGCATTCATATGAAAACCCAACTTTTTATCAGGTACTGATATGAACGTCTCTATATTTTTTTTGGGGATAGTTACTAGTCGAAAGAAAGATGGAGACAAAACCAGTGAATAAGACAAGGAAAAGTGTTGCACCTTGCGTTAGATGAGGTTGAGGTTGATTCCCCAACACTGAAGTTTAGTCATGTATGGACAAAGTCATCTATATAAATTTAATTGGGAATAAGGGACAATTAAGCAGAATCAACAAAATTCTACTCGATCAAAATGGCGCCTATTTTTGTTCAAAGGCTAGGACTTATTACATCGAGTTTGTGAAAATAATGTCAGTAGTTTCACTGAATGAGCTAGGTTTTCCCCACCTTCTCCTCAACAAAAGTAAATAGTTGGATCAGCAACAATTCATGTTAAGTAATCTCCTTAATAATGATAAGTTGATGGTAATTAATATCCTTTTCAATGTTGCGACTGGCATTATTATGATTGTGAATTAATGTCTCAACTTCCATTCGATTAATACATTGCCAACCCATTCTCAAAAAAAAAAAAAAAAAAAAAAAAAAAATAGTAATAATAACAATACATTGCCAATCTTTCTATTTGGAATAGATCCATTCATGGTTCAAATTAAATAAATTATAAAAATTTTTGGAAATATATAATACCATGTCATTTAAAATTTAAATAATATTATGTTTTGGACACGGTTAGATTCGAAAAATAAAAATTTAATTGTAAAATGGACTTTTCATTTCAAGTAGAGTGGAGATATATATATATATTTTTTTTTGAGAGAGAAGAGTGGAGAGAATCCCATTCCCAATGTTTCTTCCTAATTTATCATCCCTTTGCCATTCTTCCATCAAAATTGGTTCCCTAGTAATCGATTCCATCATTTGGCATCATTGATAGCCATTGTTTTCTAAAATTTATTGAAGATAATTTTGTTCTCCCTAAAAATAAAAAAAATTTCTAAAATTATTTTTCATATTCCTATCTCTACTAATATATCATTCTATTATTTTGATTGAGTTTGATTAATATTTTTCATGTATAATGTGATAGATAATCTTTGAAATTATATCATAGTATGCTATTTTTTGTTGTTGTACAACTTAACTTTTTAAGTTTCAAATAAATTATTCAAATTCTTCATTCTCTTAGATATTATACCACCTAATAACTTTTAATTAAATGTGAATTTTAACAAATACACCGTTAGACTAAATTTTCTTTTTATACTCTTTGTGCTTGCAAAATTTTAAAGATAATTCGAGATCAATAATTATGTTATTAATCAAATGTAAAAATTATAATTTTTTGTATTTGAAATTGTGAATAAAAGATGATTTTCTAGATCAAATAGAAAATAATATCCAATTGGAAACAGTGGATTTTAAAAAAATCCAATAAAAAGTTATTAATTTGTGTAATGAAAAAAAAAATTAAATCAATCATGAGGGTTATTCCTTGGATGTTATTAGGTGGGTATAAACAAAATATTTAGTGTGTTGGAACTATCCTATATCGTACTCTTATTTGATACACTAAATAAGATAGGCACCTTGATTATTTTTTGATACTCTAATAGTTGGGTGATGAGAAATTTAAACTTAAATATTATTGTTAAAAAAATCAAGAAGTGCCATCTATGATGCACAAATGTTATTATATTGATCCAGGTTGGGTCATTTAGTGGACGAAGCTAGACAGCTGCTCAAGCTCTACAGGCCATTGGACGTAAAATTTTTAGGCTATACAGGCCCAATATTTCTAGACCCAATGATCTGGTTGGATCTCATTGACCAGCTTCTGCATTATGTAACCCAGGGTGGCTTTTTTTTATATTTTATTTTTATTTGATAAATTCAAGAGTTGAGGACTCCAAGGCCACAGAAATTTAAACCATTTTCATAAGTATTTAAAAATGTTGATTAAACTATGAGACTCTTGACAATCGATACAACTTTATAAATTGAAAAAGA
Organism: Lithocarpus polystachyus; assembly: GCA_033629205.1. NCBI lineage: Eukaryota > Viridiplantae > Streptophyta > Magnoliopsida > Fagales > Fagaceae > Lithocarpus > Lithocarpus polystachyus. The sequence continues at coordinate 81,926,233 of CM066166.1, forward strand.
TTATATTTTTCTTAAAAAAAGCTATTATATTGTAAACAGGGATAAACTCTTCTTTTATTGATTCAACTCTTTTTGTTTATTTATTTCTTGATAACTAATAAAATAAAATAAAAATTAAAGAAAAGGAATATTCATGACGAAAACCCAGGGATGTCATTGCATAGGTCACTGTATTTGGTAGTTGAAAGACTATAAAAGTGGCTGTGAAACGAATCTGAAAGACTAACAGGATTGTTCCACGTGGCGCTTTTAGTCGTATATGATTGGGCACTTGAAATACATTTTCTACCAGCAAAGTGGAAAATAGCACTAGTCATTTTTGCGTATTGCTAGCGAATTGGATTTTAAAATTGTTGGAAGCGATAATAATACTAGAATTAACAAATACTAGAGGGCAGAGCACTTGGCTTAAGTAGGAGGGTTTTGTATTTTAAAAATTGATTAATTGAGACTCTACTGAGCCATACATAGCCACTATCCAGTAAAGGTTAAATAATTACACTACTTTTATTTTTTAATAATTCAATTGTTGCCACTTACAACAACCAAGATAGGAGATTTGAACCATAATACTTTTCGTAAAGGTGAGATGGCTGTGGTACCGTAAATAATTATGCTTGGAGTCACATAAAAAGTGATGTTAGGATATGTTATTAATTGATGTGTTAAATTTTAAACACTGAACAAAAAGATAATAATTACGAATTTATTAATTATGTTGTTGATGTGGCCAAATTATATTTATTGTGATATCAGTTCGTATCTTATGCTAATGTACCGATAGTTTTAGTTTGTGGTTTTTTAGAGAGTTATTCAATTTATGGCTTGAGGAGATTTTTTTTGCTTTTTCTTGGTTGGTGGCCGGCCTTGACATAAATTGTAAAAATTATATTCATTGCCACGTCAATTTGTAAGAAGACAACATAGTTGTGAGGTTATCCTAAACATACTGGTTAGGATTAAGAATTGAAAATAGCTCCTAAAAAAAAAATTAAGAAATTAATTATTGTCTTTCTTTTTAAAACAGGGTAGTAAGTATTTGTCCATTTATTTAAGCTGGTTTTGGGGAATTCGAAAAATGGACAACAAATACATCCTGCACATACAGTATACAAATAAATGTTCTGCATATATAAATAAGCACAGTTTCTTTCTCTTCTCATAATTATCCTCATCATCCTTCCACGTAGGTAATGCATTGAATGCCAAGAAGTTCTTGGGATGGTCAAATAAGCTTTGTGTGTGTGTTTTTGGGGTTAAATTTATGTTGTAATAACTAGTATCTATCTTTTGGTGGAGCCAGCTTTGTTTTTTATGTGTTACTATGCAAGAATGGTTTCTTTTTTCTCATGTTGACATTCTGAGTAAAGTTGAGGAGTTTTGTGGTTGCATGGAAATTTCCTTGAAGGTTACTTCTACTCTTATTGGTAAACAGTTTCTAGATGACAAATAATTTCTCAGTAGGTTCCAAATGATAGTTAAAGCTGGGTATTAGGCAACTATTGCTCTCAAGTTTATTTCCATGAAAGTCGGTTTCTAAAGAAGTTCTTCGTCTTTTCTTGATTTTGACAAGTCAGTGTTGACATCTATGTTATTGAAATTGATTCAACAGTGTTTTTTAATCTTTGTATCTGCCTTTGCTTATTATCTCTCTGCCTTCTTAGGATAAGACACATGAATTCTGTACCAAGCTTTTGATCTGTTTACATTTGATCTAATACAGATTGCTTTTTTCTGATTGGTTTTGTATACTTATTCGGGTTGCTTTTCAGGTAAGGTTTTAAAGACAGTATATTGTTATTCTAATAGAATTAGAAATTTCCCAGTAAGCGTAGTTGTCATACTCTTTGGATTTCTATTTTGTCTTGTGGAATATCTTGTATTGGTGATATTTGGGTATTGATATTTGTTTTTACTATATATCTGGTGGATTGATATGTGGCCCAGGGAATGTTGGGATTACAATTGTTTACCTCTGAGAAGTAAACAGCAGAATTTCAGATACCTTTTGTAATTTTCTGTTTTTAGAGATTTTGGAGTTTAATAGGATTGGCTTATTTATTTTTGATTGACAATTTTGTATATGAATTTGTAATTTGTTTGAGGAATTGAATATCCCTTTTTGCAAAATGATTAGTAGCTCAAAGCTTGCTATTGAACAAAACTGATCAAATTTCAACATGTAGTTTGTGCCACAGTTAGAGGGCCTCTGCAGAAGAAGAGCATTATCAAAATTTTAAAGCACTAGTGAGTTGAGACATCAACATGGGAGGCAAATCATCTAAATCTGACAGTCCACGATACAGTTTCAACCATGATACTTCGTATGGTTATGCTTCTCAATCAGACCTTGGCTCTTCATCCTCTTCTTATCCAAGAAATTACGCTGATTATGAAAGAAGAAGCAAGCTGCAGTCAAGGTACAAAAGGATTGGTGACAACTACCACTCTCTGGAACAGGTATTATGCTTACGGAATTCCATGAAAAAGATATTTGCTTGTATTTTTCTAAGCTTGCTTCCAGGCCATTCTAATAACTGGAAAATTTGGAATGCCTATGCTGTGTAAGCACACACATATTGTACATTTCCATTGCTGATTATAATAATTAATAAATGCAGCATAGATCAGGAAATTGGATTACACTTATAAATCATCATTGAAGAATCAAATACTTAGAACTGATATTTGAATAATTAACTCTATCTCCCTTGTTAATCATGGTAAAGAAAAACAATGCCTCCTCTAGTGGCTTTCACACTTTCTAGTCTATTATTATTGAAAATAATTGAGGGCTTTTCTTGTCTCTCTTTCATGTACACTAAAAATGGTCAGACAGTTGAGTTTAGTTGATAGTATTATTCTATTCTTAATGTATGCACTACATTTCATACTCCTGACTCCTACTCTTAATGGTAATTGTAGATTGAACTTTATATGTTACTTAAAGTTAGTTATCAATCTTGGATCCTAATATTTGATTATACATTATAGGTGACACAAGCTCTTCACCAAGCTGGTCTCGAATCTTCCAATCTTATTGTTGGCATTGATTTCACAAAGAGTAATGAGTGGACAGGCGCACGATCTTTCAACCATAGGAGCCTGCATCACCTTGGAGATCACTCAAATCCATATGAACAGGCAATATCAATAATTGGCAGGACGCTTTCAGCATTTGATGAGGATAACCTTATTCCTTGTTATGGCTTTGGCGATGGTCAGTATCAGTAAAACTTTCTGCTCAGACAGAAACATACATCACACATGCACAATCTCTTCTGTTGTATGTGTCAATTTAGCGTATTTCAAAGCATAATAGCGTAAAATTTGTCATGCTTTTGCAGCAACTACACATGATCGAGAAGTTTTTAGTTTTCATCCAGATGAAAAACCTTGTAATGGATTTGAGGAAGTACTTTCTCGTTATCGAGAAATAGTGCCACAAGTACATCTAGCTGGTTGGTTGAATTACTTTCCCAATGTTCGTTTTTGTTTCACTTTCCTCCTGAGTAATTTCTATAGTTCAATTGTTCTATTCTGATATGACAGGTCCAACATCTTTTGCTCCGATCATCGAAACTGCAATTGGAATGGTTGACAATAGTGGTGGTCAGTATCATGTTCTTATGATCATTGCTGATGGACAGGTCAGTGACAGGACTTGAATATTTCCTTTTATCTGAATGCTACAATAGAAATTTCTTCTCTCAGATTTATTGGAAAGATTATAGTAAATTCAATTGATGTTGCGTCTGTTTTCATCTCCCCACTTCCCTATTTTGCTTTATGATCTTCTTAACCTCATGTTCTTGATTTTAACATGATTTGCAAGGTAACAAGAAGTGTGAACACCGGTTATGGTAACTTTAGTCCTCAAGAGAGAAGTACCATCAATGCTATTGTGAAAGCGAGGTTGTAATATTATATTACTTGAGCACCTTATTTTAAGTGATATGTCTTCCACAAAATCTGAAGGCCTTATTATCCCTTTTGTAGTAATTATCCTTTGTCAATAGTTTTGGTTGGAGTTGGTGATGGACCATGGGACATGATGCATGAGTTTGATGACAACATTCCATCTCGGGCTTTTGATAATTTCCAGGTAAGAAACTGAATTGAGCAACTTATTCAACATTTCTAGCTAGGTTTTTACTCTGTCGTGACTTGTTTGATGCAGTTTGTAAATTTCACTGAAATCATGTTGAAGCACATCCCTGCATCCAAGAAAGAGACAGAGTTTGCTTTGGCTGCACTAATGGAGATACCATCACAATACAAAGCTACAATGGACCTGCAACTTCTGGGGTATTGTCACTACTGACTAGCACACACTTTCACGCATGACATGTTAGTAAAGAATGCTCAAATATTTTGAATGCTTACCTTCTTACTTTCTTGCAGCTGCCAAAAAGGAACTCCTCGGACATTTCCACTCCCGCCTCCAGTTAGAAGCATTGCAGAAAATCCTTATCCAAAGTATATACAACCAAGCAGCAATGAACACAGCAATGAACGCTATAATGGACATAGCAATGAACACAACAATGGATATACGTGGTTAAGCAGCACTGAACAAGAAAGTGGATTTCATTATGCTTATTCTACTCCATCATCAGAACATTCTCCACACAGCAGGGTAGGTTTCTGCTTTCTCTCTGCACTGACACACACATCATTGACCTGTTTGTTTATGAAATAGTGAATTATAAAAAATAGATCAGTAAGATTTCAATTAACCTATAATCTTTAGTTCTGATTTATTGATAGTCCTTTTTTGCCATACAGAGTTGTCCTGTGTGCTTGTGGAGTAAGAAAGATCTTGCATTGGGATGTGGACATCAGGTAATCTAAAAATCAAAACTGGGATGACATCAATATTTTTTCTAATCAACTCTGGTTAATTGCTATTCTGTCTTTATCTTTTGCAGACATGCTATGATTGTGGACAGGTCTTAATCTCTTGCCCAATTTGTCGAGCTCACATAACAACAAAGATAAAGCTGTATGAGTAATGCATCTGGCGAAGCAACTATTCTCGGAATCGATGGAATGAAGATTGTTTGACTCTCTAAGCTTGTTTATCAAAGGGCCAAATGGGCATCTCAAATGATTTCCTTGGATACTCAAACATTTCTTGTAAATAGTAAAACAGTATGCTTTTTTTCCCTGAAACAAAAATAGTGGTTCACCATTTATCTATCAAAATACCAAATATTTCTGATTTGATCATGAATAAAGATAACAATCCAGTTGAAATGGGATAATTTCAAAAGAACCTCAAATGAGGTCATTTGAGTCAGCATAATTTGGCTCGAGTCTTATTACACTCTTTACTACACCCATAACAGCCTTTTAACCTTCTGGAATTTTGATATGCTGAGCATTTTAAAAGCTAATGAAGCAACATGAGAGCTTCCAAGTTGGATCAAGTTTTGAATATGAACCAGGGATCTTCATGATTGAATGGTTCAAGAAAAGATTGCTAAAAGAGAGTTGGTTATAGGTAACAAGGGGATGGATTCTGTTGCAATTATGATTAAATTTAGACTGAATGACTATAAAATTACTTGGATACTTTCACATATAATAGGCAACATAGGAAACATCTCTATTTAGGTATTATTAAAAGTTATTGGAAGCAAATCTCCATTTGAGTTTCACAGTCGCAGAAATCAGATGGTTTATGGACCTATGTGTGATCCTCATATCGCATATTCCACCCATTTTTGCATGAAAAGGAGTCGAACAAGCAAAACAGTCCATCTACAATTCATGCCACACGATTAAAACCTTACAAAGACCTTGGAAAGAGGAAACTGGATTGTTGGTGTGAAGATTACCCTTTTGACAGACCTTACACAGTTACACTCCAATATATCTATTGACTTAACCCGGTGGGTACTTAGGACTAAAACAGAATAATGCAATTTTCAATTACCAAATGGCCTTTCATTTTTACAAATTGATTTAGAAAATGCAGTTTGTGAAATTGATAGTTATTATAAATATAGTTCCCAACGACTGACTACCTATTTTACATTAGACTGTCAAAATCTTGAAGTTTTAAATTCTAACTAGGATATTATTATTATTATTATTAGTTTAGCACAAAAAAAAAAAGGGATATTTTCTTTAAATATTAGAATTATAGATGCTTGCGAACTTTCTATAAGGTTTCAAAGACAAAATTAAGAAATCTTTTAGTCTACTGATGTGTTCAGTTCATAATTTCATACAGCCAACTAGTGCAATCAAGACAGAAATGTTTGGCTTACGTGGATTGACCAGTCAAAAATATCCTATTACCATTTTTAGTACTTACTACAATATATTTATATTTGTTAAAATTGAATGACATCTGAAAGGATGGGGCTCAATTCTTACAATCTGAAACAAAAGATACCGCCAAACTTTGTCAATAATGGTAGACGCGGTTTATGTATACTGTGAGCCAAGGATTCTTACATGGACCAAAGGACAAATATGTGCATATGCTAGGATAGATAAGCATCACACGCTTAGATGAGGGAGAGACGGTGCAGAATCCATTCCCTTCGGCTAAAATAATTTCCAAAAGGGGTGACACTCTTATAAATAACAGAGAGTGCAAGGATGTCATACAACAGTTGGGTCATTCAATTTGAGCTCGGTAAAGATGGTGAGAAAGGAAAAATTAGTGATTGCTCTTGCATGGCTGCTGCTAATGGCATCTATTATTATGTCAGCGAATGCAATGGCAGGTGCTCGCCTCAATAAAGTTGAGCATATGGTTCATCCCCAAGGTAAAGTTGAGCTATTAATTCTACTTGCTCAAGAGTTTTTGTCATCCCGAACAACTTGTACTCTAACCATGACTTGTGCCTGTACATGTGAAGGTTGTCGCTGCTGCTGGTTCATTTGGAAGCCTGTAATCCGCTGTGGAAAAGCATGTTGTGAAGACGGATGTTGCACTTAAACTTTCAGGGAGGAGGGCAGCAAAAGGAGAGAGAGGGGGGGGGGGGGGGGGGGGGGGGGGGAGGGTGGAGAGGAGTGTCTTGTTTATGTGTTGGTAGAAGAGGTATGCTTGTCCTAATAGACTGGGACTGATGCTTATCAAACAAAAAGATAGAATAAATAAGTGTTGTTGAAATACCATCATGCAAGGAGGAGAAAGTTCTAACCTCTGTTTTATTTGAAGGAGGAGGTTTTCTGTGAGTAGTTAAAGAATTGACTTCTGCATTCAACAATAAGCCTTTGCCTTTAATGGCTGTCTTATGCAAAGAGATACATCTGAGTCAGTTGAGATGCCATAGTGCACTTCAGAACCATGGTCCATCAGTTCACAAATCTACGGCCCGTTTAGCTTTTTGGTGTCATATGATCACAAATCATGCCTCAAAATGAAGAATGTAGTTCCATTGCAATTCTACATATCCAATAGACAAGTACATCCTTTTGAAATAAAAGAGAGCCAGTGTGGATATAAATTATATTTAAACAGTTCACTACATAAGCTTTTACTCTGTTTCTTACATGATGATAAATAAGTCGATCAAATATCTGGAATAATTTTGGACATCTCTAGATAACAATTGTATTCTATCACCTAAGTTTAGCATCATAGTATCAGAAGGGGGACTGAGAAAAACCCACTAAAGAAACCTTGTTTCATGTCGCAAAAACCCAAAACCCCCACAGGATCAAAAACCAAAGAATAAGCCACCTACAATTTGGTCGAAAGCTTGATGAACTAACATCGGTGAGGCCCACAACAAACCTACAATCCCCAACAGAAGGGTCTAGGAAAGTGACCATACCAAGCCCATCAAAATCACAGCTCTGTGAATTCTGCATTTGCAGCTGATAGTAACTGTTGAATGCATATGAGATATTTCCCTTTACTCCAATGGCATTACATGATCCCCCGTAGTTAAGTGTAGTACAATCTGCAACACTACAGGCAAGTTTCATGTGGTTCGTCACCTCTGTCAAATCTGTAGATGGGTTTGCTACACACCATCTAGATGGAAGATATTGGACATTCCTTGCATTCTTTAAAAACCTGTTGCCCGAACCAAGGTTTAGCGCATATTTTGCTTGGCCATCAAAGGAAAAAATACCCCAATGCCTCTCAAAGTTTCCTGGAAGTACACTCTTTGCCCCTTCATCAAGGAGACTGAAAAGGTAAATATCCACTGGAGGGACACCAGGCCTCAGCGGGGTTCCTTTGTTACTCAGAACATGATTTATGAGCCCTTGATTAAAAACCCTTGCTGCAGTGAGATTTGCACCAATGGCTCCATCTGTAGGCCAACCTACTTCCCCAATAACTATGGGCATCTGACCATATCCAAGTTTGCTTAGAGCTGCAACTAAAGTGTCAAAATTCCCATCAAATGCATTGTAGTAAACATTGGGCCCATCTGTAATAGCATGAGTAGTCCCCTCAAAAAATGCATACTCTTGTGGAAAATCAGCGTTTGCATAGAGACTTAGAAATGGGTAAATATTGACTACAAATGGGGAACCATTTGAGTTGAGGAACGAAACAATTTGAGTGATAATTTGAGTCAGTTCAGGTCGGAATGCCCCTTGAGAAGGAAGGGTGGATTCATATGCATCAGCATTGCAAGGTACCACCAACTTTACATAGCCTGCAAGATTAGCTTTGGCTAAGGACTGTTGAAGGTTGAGCAATGCGGGCATGACATAGGACTCATATTGACCTGCATAACTAGAAAGGAAGGGCTCATTTCCTACTGCAACATACCTGTCATGAAACAGTAATAACTGAATAGCTTGCTCAAAAATTCAAAATTTAGAACTCCTAATACATAGAGAAATTTACTGAGACATCTAAATTGCTGAAAATTTTGAAAAATAATTATGAGATATCAAAATTTAAAGTTAAGAAAAATATTAAATATCTGGTGCGAGTTCCCTTTTAGAAAAGAAGTTCGTTGTGAAATTTTCAAGTAATCAAACCTACCACTATCAAGCTTTTTGACAATGATATGTCAGAGCTAGGTTCTAGTATTACATTAGGAAGATATGGTGTAGTACCAAACTTGAGGATTAATTGTATCACTAGCCTCCAAGGAGGTTCAGATTTCTCATAAATCAAGTCCCCTACCTTTCTTCTCAAAATATCAATAATAATAATTCAAATCCCTACCTTACAAATGTTAATACATTATGCATTTTAAAAGTTTTTACATGAGTCAATTTATTGGTACCATCTAAATGAGCTGAAAAATGCATCAGCTCAATAAGTTGATCTCAATTCTTAAATGCTTTGAACAAGAAACTGGTTTGCAGGATAGAACTCTTGGGAGGAAGATAAAAAGCATTGCAAATCTAACCCATTTTGATTTTGACTGTAAATCAATAAGTTCTAAAAATACTGTCAATCACTACCACAAGGTGAAGGCTGAGCAAGCCATTGAAATTCAGAGCTTTCATAGGAAAGAGCCTGGCAGCATAGAACTATGCATCAAAAGTTAAGTGGAGACAGACATCAATTAGACTTATCCACAGGTCAAGCTTCATTTTTATTTGGTTAATACAGCCAATTCATGATCATGATAAGCTTCATCCCAAAATTCCCAAATTATTCACAAAATTTTAAGTGTATCTGTTTTATTTTTTTCCCCTCTCAAGAAGTTTACCTGTTTTCATTAACAAGTTATGACCTGAATATGTCTGTAATAATTTAACTACTGTCCTAAAAAAAGGTAATAACTCTAACTATGGGTCAATCTTCAATGATGCAATAAGAACCGGATTACCAATAAATTTACTACCTGTCACTAGAATTCTATAGTAACTAATTGTAAAAAAATCAAATAAAAAATAAATTTTTTTTGGCAGAATAACATTTACTTCTATTACAGAATTTCCTACAATGATAGTTAGAAACTGAAACCTGACTCTCAAATATATCACCTTTTTTTTTTTTTTTTGCCCCTTCTTTGGGGTACTATTTTAATTTGATTAGAAATAAACTCAGCCTAATACAACTAGTGTGCTTTGTTGGATTGAGTTGATTCTTGTAAACAAAAACATAAGATCCAAAAATTTTATTTCTTTTCTCACTTTCCTACTTCTTTGCCAAACAAAGAACACATAACCAAAAAAAAAAAAAGAAAAAAAAAAAAAGAAGCATTTGAAGGATATACAAACCTGATATCAACGCCACCTTTAACCATATATCTGGACACATTCTGGCGAACCCACAAATCGGAGGCAATAGTGGATGAGCTCAAGGTGGCCAGCATATCATTGGAGATTCCAACCATGACTTGAATCCCAGACCCCATGAGAGCCTTAAGGGCACCTGGGTCTGCATCAAAAAGCTTAACTTTTTGTACCTTGTTCTCTTTTAGGAGATCCACCACTGTCGCAGGATTCAGCTTGTGGGATGACAAGGTCCCCCAGTTCACTCCTATGGCTGATTCTGCTTTCAGAGATGAGTTTATAAGTATGAGAGAAATAAAAGCAGCAACTCTGAATCTAGGCAATAGCAACATCTTTGTCTGAAAAAGGAGTTTGCTGCTGGGTTCCAAAAAACAAAAAATAAAAAACCATTCAGTCATTCATACACATACATTGGAGTTTTTGTCTTAAAGTGAGTTATTTCCTTTGCTCCCAAAGGAAGAAAAAAACACCCTTTTGTTTGTGTTTGTTGTTAGTTGGTGAAATGAGTATGAGTTTGTAAGAGCGAATGAGGAAATGGGCGGAAGTGCTTTTGAAAGAAACTGTGTGAGCGTCTAACCGTTTATTCTGGAAGAGTAAAGTTTAAGCTCCCTCTAGAGATCTTTATTAGTATCTTATCATTATGAGTTTTTCTTCAATTTGATAATGATGTACAAGCCAATAGTAATGAAATGACCAGAATACCCTTCCTCCAGTGACAAGGGAGCTTCGGAAAGGAAGTTGCCATTGCCACTTGCTCCAATCACATCACAGCATGCTAGCTTATTCTTTTGGGAAGGGACCCTTTTTAAAGATCTTTTTGGAAAATGCAATAGAAGAATGTGTTATGTATAAATGATGTGACATAGTGATGACCACCTAGTGATAAAATTGGTAAACTGATAATTACAGACATTAGTCAAGTGATATAAATAATAGTTTATTCTTCAAAATTTACATGTGCTGGTTAGCAAAAATTTCCAGGTACCCTCGAGGAAAAATTGTTCTCCTTCTACTTATATTCATGGTGAATTCTGTTGTGAATTTAATAAGTTAATCCTATCATGAATGTGAAATAAAAAAATATTATTTATCTGTATTTTGAAAGTATTTAAGAATTACTTACTAGTTAGAACACTAGCATTAAATATGATAAATGCTAAATTTTATCGTTTTAGCGTACCAAATACCTTAAAACATACTTCATTGAATGTGTTAAGCTTTAAAAAAAAAAAAATTTTATTCAAAAAAAAAAAAAAAACTTTAAAGATTTTAGTATATATGGAGCTACAGTACTTCTAGTAGAATCAATGTAGCAAATGCTAATTTTTTTTTTAAATAATTTCTCTTCCTTTTGCACTGTAGCTCATTGGTCTTTTTTTCTTTTTTTTAAATTTCTTCTTTGTTTTGAACTGGGTTATGTATTGAGATAATATTATTTTAATATGTTGTATGTATTATTTTAATGTTTTGTAGAAAATAATAGAGATATTATTATAACTAGTGTGTAACCCCGTGCATATGCACGGGTACATTTAAAAATAATCACAATTATATATTATATATATGATTATGTTTTTTGTGGTTTATTATATTGTAATCCTCGTTTTCTACATTAAATTAACTAATTTGGCACAAAAATTTAAAAATTTAGATTAGATGGGACACGTAGAACAAAATTAAACTCTAATTGAAATTCAATTTTTACCTAAATTAACTCACTTGGCACAAAATTCTAAAATTTAGATTAGATGAGGCACATGGCGTAAAATTAGACACTAATTGAATTCCAATTGAAAATTTAATTGAATTTTCTCTCTGCTTTATCTATTATTATATAATTCAAAAAAAAAAAAAAACCTTTAAAGATTTTAGTATATATGGAGCTACAGTACTTCTAGTAGAATCAATGTAGCAAATGCTAATTTTTTTTATAAATAATTTCTCTTCCTTTTGCACTGTAGCTCATTGGTCTTTTTTTCTTTTTTTTTAATTTCTTCTTTGTTTTGAACTGGGTTATGTATTGAGATAATATTATTTTAATATGTTGTATGTATTATTTTAATGTTTTGTAGAAAATAATAGAGATATTATTATAACTAGTGTGTAACCCCGTGCATATGCACGGGTACATTTAAAAATAATCACAATTATATATTATATATATGATTATGTTTTTTGTGGTTTATTATATTGTAATCCTCGTTTTCTACATTAAATTAACTAATTTGGCACAAAAATTTAAAAATTTAGATTAGATGGGACACGTAGAACAAAATTAAACTCTAATTGAAATTCAATTTTTACCTAAATTAACTCACTTGGCACAAAATTCTAAAATTTAGATTAGATGAGGCACATGGCGTAAAATTAGACACTAATTGAATTCCAATTGAAAATTTAATTGAATTTTCTCTCTGCTTTATCTATTATTATATACTAGTGTGTAATCCCGTGCATATGCACGGATACATTTAAAAATAATCACAATTACATCTATATAATTTAAAATCTAATTAGATCTAAACTCTTTTGTTTTTGCATTCAATAATTTACTTGCCACAAAAATTAAAAAAATTGATGGAACACATGCGCTAAATTGAACTCCAATTAAAAGTCAAATTAGAATCTAATTGAATTTAGACTCTTTAATTTTTACACCTAATAATTCACTTGACATACAAATTTAAAAATTAGATCAGACATATAGCGCAAAATTAGACTTCAATTTAGAATTTAATTGAAATTTCTCTTAACTTTGACTATTAATATATATATATATATGACTTATAAACTTGAATTATTTTTAGTTATACAAAAAACAGGCTCATAAATATAAAATCATTCAAAAATTATATATATATATATATATATTTTTAGTTTACTTATATTGAACTCCTCGTTTTTTACACTAAATTAACTCATTTCACACAAATATTAAAAAACTTAGATTAGATGCGACACATGGCACAAAATTAAACTCTAATTGAAATCCAATTTTTACATTGAATTAACTCACTTAGCACAAAAATTTAAAAACTTAAATTAGATGGGACACATGCCGTAAAATTAGACTCTAATTTAATTCCAATTTGAAATCTAATTGGGTTTTCTCTCTGCTTTACCTATTATTATATATATAGATATAGATGTGTTATGAAGACTTAAAATAGCATTTTCATTTTTGGTAACATCCAATAATGTAATAAAATTATGAACTAAAGAAAGATCTTTGCCCCCACAGTTATAATATAATATAATTTATTAGGGGCTTTAATAATTTTGAAAAGAAACAATGGAAGTGGTATCAGTATCATGCCTTTGTCTTTAGTGAGGAATAATTTTTTCGGTAGTGACCGACTTCCTGGAATTTGGAGATAGATGGATGCACCACATCACCGACGTGAGGGGCTTTGAAGTCCAAAACTCTGACGCAGTGCCAATGGCGGTTTGATATAGTTTGTTGTTGTTGTTTTTGTTTGTTTGTTTGTTTGTTTGTTTTTGTTTTTGTTTTTATTTTTTATGTCTTTTTTGCTGAATGAAAAAAAAAAAGAGTTTTCGGTGTAGGCTTATCGATCTTACGTCACGTGATGATAATGAGCAATACTACTTGTACCACACAGGTCTTGCTGGGACAATCGCTCAAACCGTTGCTCTTTGGGTGCTGGGACAAGAGCTCCTACCATTAAACCGCACTATGTAATTTTTTTTTTTTTTTTTTTCATGTCGGCTGTACAAAACAGGGCACTCGATCATTATCTAGAAATGGTGTAAAGTTTGGTGTGTTTTCAACATTGATTGTGCCATCTTATAGATAAGTATTTATGACTACGTTGTTATGGTGGGTCAAGAATGTCACCTCTATTGAAATGGAAAGGTTACCTGACTGTTAAGGCGTTTTGTGGCTGCAAATGCAATAAGTATGATCACACAATATTTCAATTATATCTCTCCAAAATAAAGAATGACACCCTTTGTTGTGATTAGTTTATAGGTCCGGTTAGTGTACCAATTTAGTAAAGTTTTATTACCATTTTTATTGAAAATATAAAAAAATTGTAAAAAAAATCAGTTTTTTTTTTTTTTTTCATAAAAAGTTTTTAAAAATATTTCCTAAATTAATGCCGACAGGACATTCATCAAATTTTTCCTAGTTTATATTTAAGTGTTATCAATGGCAAGTGCATGTTTTAATGATATTACTTTAATCCTTTTTTTTTTTTTTTTTTTTTTTGAGAAAGTTTCAACTTATGGTGATAGCTCTTTATCATCAAACCAAGATACTAATCAGTTTTTGGTATAGGCGAGGATTGAACCCCAGATCTTTTATACAACCATCAGAGACTTTCCCAGTTGAGTTAACTAGAACCCACTTACTTCAATCCTTATTTCTTATTCAAAAATTACAACACTGAAAAGGAAGATTTGAACCCTAATTCTTCTAATAAAGAAACTGTTCTTCTACTATTACAGCTTTTGCCCCATATTTTCTTTGTCTACAACTCTAATGTAATCAACTGTAAATGATAAACAATCACTTTTACATGGATTCACCATTCACAATTGACTACATCAAAGTTGTGGCAAGAATCGTGACTCAAAAGTTGTGTCCACAAACTCTCTCATAAAAAAGACCAAACTATATTATTAAGGTACAAGCCTCTTTAAATTTATCACAATAATAAATTGTGAAAACAGAAAAAAAAAAAGTGTCCATTAAACATATATTCAAATAAACTAAAAAAAGAAAAAGAAAAGAAGAGGTGCCATTAATTTTATTCATGAATGATTAGGTGTTTGAACCAAAAAATTTTGAAAATTTAAAACATAGAAAGACATATTAGTTAGTAGTTAAATTCTTCAATTAAATTCAAATACATAGTTGCATTAATCAATAATTAATAAAATATTATCTTTTTCAATAACAATTGAATTTAATTAGAGAACATTAATATATTGCATGTAAGTAATTATACCTACGCTTTACCCAAAGAAAATAACCAAGTAATTAAAGCATTCCTTTCATGGTAAGCTTGGAACTAAACCTATAAACCTCATACTACTCATCTCCTTTCTTTTTTTCTTTGCCCAAAAAAAAAAGAAAAAAAGAAAAGTAATTGATGACTTGTGTTGTTTGTACAACTCTTATAGGCCTTGCGTGCACAAAGTTCATTTTTTTTCTTAATTTTTTGCTGTATTTAATCTTTATTCTTCTTTATAAATAAAATAAAATAAAATATTATAGAAATGAGTTTTTTTTTTTTTTTTTTTATAAGAATAGAAATGAGTTTTGTTCATGAGTTATGAGCACAAATCTTATGTGATAGTATTAAACTCTAATCGATGTCTTAACAGCACTTTTGGTTTTGGAGTATTACTTGTATGATCTATCATTTATACATACACATGTATCAGTAGTTAAGAAGCATAAAAACAAGTTGGGAAGAAATATGCCTTAATCCAGCCATATCGCAAAACCACCTGAATTTACAGTCTTAAAATTGATTTTACCAGTAGCCCAAAAAACCCAATCACTGTTGAATCTTTTGACAACGGTCGACTTTGGAACATGAATGCTAGTTATATCATCATGTCGCAACACATCTTTTTATGCCTCTCAGACCTACAATTTTACTGCCACTCTTATCAAACATAGTTGGGGCCAAGCCTGTCCTTCTTGTTCCATGGTCCCCATATTCAAGCCTTCGTTTGGATGGTGTCTGCGTCAGGCCACGGCTGGCATTTTGCGTTTTTGTGTAAGTTATGTGCACTGTTTACAAGATTCACAAATATTTTTTTCAGCAAAAATAACTTTAAAATTGAGTCTTACGGCACTATTTACATATTTAAAAATTATTTTGCTACAGTATTTTCAGTTTTTAGTTTTCAATTTTCAGTAATAAGTGGTATCCAAACAAATACTGACCATTGGTTCAAAGTTTTTGTTCCTATGTTTTCGAATGATAATGATTTTTTGGGCGCCGCAAAGCTAATTGTTCTTTATCATTATCATTGTCTATGCTTGTTGCCTATTTTTTTCTTGTTTAGCTCCTAAATAATTCTCATAAGCAGGCAAAGGTATTGATAGGATAGCCACTTGTCTAAGGCTCAAATTCTAAGGCAAGCTCTTAAGAGCAAGATGTTACATCTTATTTGAACTGGAATGCACTAGATGCTACGTAAAAGGTGCGTGGTTTCTGTTTGGAGGTTCATAACTGCACTCGCAATTTATTCATACTCGCTTTTTGAACTTTTGAAGATTTGTAAAAGTTGAAGCATAATTTTTTAAGACCATATAGCTAGTAAAGAAAATGTAATATTCCCTAGCATTCACAAAGCCACAAAGCATTTGGTTATTTTTTTTTTCTTCATGAAAGTGCGTGACACAGTGGGAGATTATAGTCAATATGGGAGAGGAAAAAGAAGAAGAAGATAGAAAGAAACATCATAAACAATTTCTCAAATAGCAAAGATAATATGCGATTCCTCAATGAAAGAGACCTAGTCTTTTTTAACTTTTATCTTACATGGAAAGGAAGACAATTGGACCATTCAAATGGAACTGGATACTAGTACTTGCATAATTAGATTTAATATTGATGATTAAGATTAAAGTTTCTGCACAACTTTTGTGTATGACAAGTGCCAATACAAAGTATCATATCGAATTATGAAGCCATAGTAACCAATTAATGCGCAATTGCACATGTTCATCGCTACCGTTGCTCTTTTGCACATTATTTGCGCCATAGCCTTTGACTAAGTGGTTTCAAAAAGCTTGGTAAAGTAAAGCTAAGTATGGCCCCAGAATCCAACCGTAAATGCCACCATTAAAAGAATAATATTCTCAGTTGTCTTTCTAAAAGAGAAAAACATATATAGCTGACCTTGCTTTAATGGTAATTGTTCAAGCATTGTGCGGTAGAACTATGTTCATGTCCTTGATATCTTTTACTACGTGCACACTAAAGGAAAAAGAATATAACGAAGAAAGAAGACATCAACTGTGACAGCTTGACCAACACAGCTGTTTATATGATATGACAGTTCCAAACATTCACAAGTGATCCAACCATAATGTACGCTAGATGAGCATCATAAAAATAAAATAAAAAATAGAAAAACATTGAATTATCTCAATAAACAACAAGGTTTCGGGGACAACATTATTTGAAAAAGGAGACCAAATATAATCAGTCCAACCCTTAAAGTTTCTTCATCCCAGGCAATACATTTCAACACTACTGCCACTTTTAATCTTACCCTTGAATCAACCCTTTGAAGCTACCAAGTAAATCTGTTACCTGGAATGATCTGCAAGTTGAATCCTGATAAGGTTCAAAAAGCCAAGAAAGCCTCAATGTGAATCAGCTTTAAGAGACCACGAAGATGAAACTTGTTGTCTATAAACTGTTGATTGGTTATTTATGTTTAGACCTTCATAAAATCGGGTTGATTGGTAACAGATCTCACCCATGCCCATTTGTGATCCTTTGTGTTAACTTCATTCTTAGATTGTGCCACCTCTTCCAATGGAATATATGCATAGATGCCATTAATAGGACCAGAGACAAATCCAGTGTACCCTGCCATAACCCCATGAATTGCAGAGTGTGCTAAAAGTGTACAATACAATCTATCTGTAGCATTTGCAGGAACAGCACGTATCATGTATGTTGGATCTATGTACTTCACTGTAAGCAACTCATTTTGGTGATTTCTTGCCCACCATTTCTTTAGCTCTGACTTCAGCCACCCGCCAACATCTAAGAACACTGGGTTGCCAGATTCATCCCTCTCCTCTTTCTGTGCATCAGTCCTTGGTATCATACCCTGTCCTGCCCCCTCGGCAACTACTAGCACTGCATGCCTATTCTCCCTCAGTCGCTGCTCAAGAAATTCAAAGAGCCCTCCTTTTCCTTCCAAGTAAAATTCCATTTCAGGAATCAAGCAGCAGTCCACATCACGACTGCTCAATGTTGCATGAAGGGCAATGTGCCCTGTGCTTCGACCCATTAGTTTCACCAAGCCAATTCCATTAACTGCACTCTCAGCCTCCACATGAGCTGCACTAATTGCTTGCTGTGCCATTTCTACTGCTGTCTGGAAACCAAATGATCTGTCAATGATTCCCACATCATTGTCAACGGTTTTAGGGATGCAAGTAATTGAAACATTCAGTTTCCTGCGACAAATTTCATCAAATATGTTCACAGCCCCACGCATTGTGCCATCTCCACCTATGATGTACACCTGTTTACATGTTGGGGGATGAGCAAATAAAGAAACCCAATAAGAACAAGTATACACTTAGAAATATAAAATTTACCCTGATTGCTAGTTAAGAATCTACCTCAATTACAAGAAGTTTTTTGGAAACATATAAATCAAGAAATTGAATTTCAATTATTTGTGGAAACATAGCAATTGGTAGAACCGATGATAAAAGAAAGAGATACTGTAATGAATCGCTCACATATTCTTCTGAATTATATGTATCCATGGGATTAATTTGGAAAAACAGTAGAGATATGCAAGAACAAACAATTTTTATTGGAAACATTCCTCTAATGAATTCCTTGGGAACTTCCATAGTAAATGGAATATACAGAATTGTGATCAATCAAACATTGCAAAGCCCCGGTA
Organism: Lithocarpus polystachyus; assembly: GCA_033629205.1. Taxonomy (NCBI): domain Eukaryota; kingdom Viridiplantae; phylum Streptophyta; class Magnoliopsida; order Fagales; family Fagaceae; genus Lithocarpus; species Lithocarpus polystachyus. Next base: position 81,945,055 of record CM066166.1, read on the forward strand.
TCTATTACCGGTTAGAATTGGACAATACCGTAATTTTTGGTTTATACAGGCACCATAATATCAGATTGGGAGGGGGGGGGGGGGATTAGAATTAGAGATTGATCGAAAGGCAAGGATATGGGCTTGTGTGAGTAGGAAATCTGTAAAAATTTGTTAAAGCTATTATGATAACGTGTGAGTATACCATTTAACAAAGAAGATATGAAACAAGATGTAGTTGAATGGCTGATATGATTTGTGTAGCAAGCCCCCATACAACTTGCGTAGCGTTCTGTTTGTATTCATTAACATCTAGAAAATGTCAGCATTTATTGATTTTGTGGGCTAGCAGTCATTTTTTAGTATCAAATAAAACTTAAATTAGTTGGAGTATATTTTATTCAGCATTGGTTAAACTTACCCAATAATAAATAGCGATCACCACATGTTAACGTTCGGCACTTTTGGTGTACCTTATAATCAATAGTATGGATTTTATTAATGTGTGTTTTTATTGGAAATAAGCAGGCCTCAATGGGACAGGCTTGTGTTTTGAGTTCTCACACAATGGAAAGGTCATGCCGACCGTATAGCAGATTTGGTAATTAAAAACCAATACATTTTGACACTCACATGTATAATATATTAAGTGTAGTGTGCAGACTAACTGAAGGTGAGAGTGCAACGGAAAAAGGTGTAACACACACGCACACACTCTCAAGTGTAATATATAAAAGTGTTAACTGAATTTGAGAATGCAAAAGGAAAAAGGTTTAACACACACACACACACACACACACACACACACACACTCCATTCTAAAAAACAAGCAACTTTCTTTTTTTCATGGAGGGCTCATCATCATTATCATGTGAGTCACATGTATGGAATCATGTGCCGGCTGTTCTTTTAATAAATGTAGCGATTCTAGAGAGTGGTATTAATTCATTTTCTGGTTTTACATCAATAAGTAGGGAAACTTTAAAAACATGAATTAGTAAACATCAAAGGCAAGGGTGGCACCAAAATTTAAGTCAATTTAACAAAAAAAGAGGACAAGGAAGAACTTAAAATGAAGAGCTTATTATAATTACAGAAACAGAGAAGAAACAAAGCAACCAATGAGAATTAAGGCATAAAGGGCTTGATACAACATAGATGAAAGAATTCACTCTCTTCTATATAGCCAAAGAGCTAAAATAATATTTCTTGCAAGGAAAGGGTATAAGATTTACTCTCTCCAAGAACAGATTGAAAAGTTCTCTAGCCTCACCTTTACTAATGCAGATCTCTAGAGAGTATTACCAATGAATGTATCCAAGAGAGAATAATAACATTAAATTGGTATTTTCTAAAATAGACTCTGCAAACATGGGGTTCTGTCCCAGGAACAGAAACAGAGAAGAAACAAAGCAACCAATGAGAATTAAGGCATAAAGGGCTTGATACAACATAGATGAAAGAATTCACTCTCTTCTATATAGCCAAAGAGCTAAAATAATATTTCTTGCAAGGAAAGGGTATAAGATTTACTCTCTCCAAGAACAGATTGAAAAGTTCTCTAGCCTCACCTTTACTAATGCAGATCTCTAGAGAGTATTACCAATTAATGCATCCAAGAGAGAATATTAACATAAAATTGGTATTTTCTAAAATAGACTCTGCAAACATGGGTTTCTGTCCCAGGAAAATTATTCCCTTAGAAATTAAGCTTTCATCTGGACTATCATGCCCATGAAAATAAGAATGGAACACATAGTTCAACTAGTGAAAAAGGTGAGTACCAATTAGAAATCTAGCACAGCCTCTGCATTCCAGATAGTTTCATCTTGTATATCTTTGTTTCTTTTGGTGTCTTGTCATTTTTGTAACTTTTTGGAATATGCTATAGCTAAAAAGACTATGCTTTGAATGTAAATGGAGCTAGCTGAGGACTTGTTAATAACACTATCAATCATGCAATTCATGCCTTTTACATAAGGGAGCAAGTATCAGAGGATTTAACACTTGGGGTTCAAAAGGAAGGTAAACTTAAGAAATTCATAATATTTCAAAAGATTACGAGGAATGCTGTCTCACAAGCCACAACCAACACTATCTTTTGTGCTTGATAAAGCAAACTGAAGATTGAAGATAACATAGTTTACATGCACATCCATATAAAGGGCATCGATCATTATGAATACACCCTTTAAAGTAGATTATCTAGACAAAGATAATAGTTTAATTAAAAAATGGCAACACTGCCTTTAGCTTTTCTTTTTCTTTTTTTAGTTTAGCCTTTAGCCTTTAGCCTTTTAATTTCTTGTTCTAGTAGTTATCTTTCCAAACGTTAAAGACGTATACATAGACCACATAAACCAAAGTCTTAAGGATTTCATAGAATCTTAGTTAGTTTTAAACAACAAATATTCAACCCAGTTCAGAATCCAATCTAATCACCAAATTCAAATGTAGTACAATGATCTTTTTTTAAAGAATTTTACCATCCACATCAAACCAAAACCATGCTTCCAAAACTGTAAAACACTCTTTGTATAGATTCCTCAATTAAATTCATACAAAGATCAGAAAACAAAACCTGATTAAAGTGACGATCCTGAATACCATCGACAATCTTTTGAAGATCAAAACCACCCCTAGAGGTCTCAAGCACAGTGCCACCCTCATTGTGCCAACTGTGCACTAGATTGGGATTGAGCTCCACGGGTTCAGAGGAATAAAACCCTCTGTAACCAGCTTTTACACCGAATATCTGACACACACCATAGAGGTCCCAGAGAGCCACCACGAGCTCCCTGATGACAGTGTTGAGACCAGGACAGAGTCCACCACAGGTGACAATAGCTGCCCGAGTTTGAGACGGGTCGAAGAAGACACGATCACGTGGACCAGCACGGTGGTAAGCTATGGAGGAAGCAGAGGAAGGGAAGGACTCAGAGAGGTCGAAGACTATGTGGCGGAGAACGACATCGGAGTGGGAGATGTAGAAGCCTTGAGAAGGGTGGTAGAATGGGTTATGCTCTAATGGGTTGGGTTGGGTTTTGAGGGCTTGTTGTGGAATGTAGTCTTTGAGGTGCGGTAGTTTTGGTAGGGTTACTGGTGATATTGAAAAGGTGGTGGTGGTGTTGGTGTCAATGCCATTGTTGTTGTTGTTGTTTGATGATGGAGTAGTGAGGTTTGTGGCTTCAGTGTGTGAAACAGCAGCCATTTTTAAAGATCTATATATTTTCTGCAGAGATATGAATGAAAGAATATGATGACAAATTAAACACAACACAAAGACAGAGAGTGGGGATTTTCTGAAGCTCAACTCTGATGAGTAAACTCTACGCTTTGAGTTTTGATTGTTCTTTAACAGCTTTTCTGGGTAGAATTAGATACGTGGTAGACTTTCTAGGCGACACGTTTGATTTATTTAACCTTGGTTTGATTTTTTAACAAGAGATAAATTAATGGGAGTGCTGAGTCATCAATTTAAAATAGGTGGCAGCTCTCAATTGCATGAGAGTCCTCCAGGAGGTTCTAATAATACCTCGGGCTGTTGTTGGTTGCTTTGTTTTAGTACTGATAAGTTGCATGATAGAAAGTGGTCGTTTTTTTTTTTTTTTAAATGAATTGGGCCCACTACTAGTCATGGAGTGTGTTTTGAAAGCAGGCAGGCTTATGAGCTAGAAGCCCAATTATAAACCTCTTTTGATATTGAAATTAGATACAATATGGGCTTAGTTGTAAAAGATCAAAGGGCTGTACATCTACTTTTTTTGTTATTTGCTTTGTTTTGTTTTTCCCTTTTGCACGGCTTATTACTTTGATTTTATTGAAACTCATTTCTAGTTTGTTGTTTCTATTTCTATATATATATATATATATATATGGTAAGTTTTACAATAATTATATAATAATCCAGAAATTGTAATAGAAAAGAAAAATTGAGGTTTGTGATAAATTTAAAATATTTTATACGAGGTAATCCAATATCTTAAGACATGAAGATAATTCATTCGGTCATTGTAATTGGACTCTTCACATTTTCCATAGGACCCTATTATCTCTTCATTCTCCAAGCTTGGGTTATAGAAGAAGGAATCGAGAAGAAAGTATCAAATTTACTTCTTCTTTTTGGTTTTGCTTTTCCCTTTTCCACAACTTATTACTTTGACTTCATTAAAACTGAACTATAAGTTGGGGTTTATCATTTATGGTGTTAGTGGAAATTGATCAAGTTTTGTGTGTGAGATTTGTCAAGTGGCCTCCTAGAAAGACAAACCTTGCAGTCCATGCCTTGGCTAAATGGTCTTTAAAGAATAATGTATTAGGTTCCTTTGATTTTGGATGTCACCCCTCCCCCCCCCCCCCCCGGTTTTTTTTTTTTTTTTTTTTTTTTTTTTTTTTTTTTTTTTTTTTTTTTTTTTTAAGGGTGGAGGCTTGAGTTTCCTCTTTATAATTGCTTTGTTTTGGGAATAATTGAGTCTTTCTAGCCCCTATATACCTTTTTTTTTTTTTGTCCGGCTCTTCCCCCATTAGAAACCTTCATGTTGTCTCCCTTTTTTGTATTGATAAATGACGCGTGGCAATTATATGATCTAATGGTTAAAAAAAAACCACATTAATTGAGTGGGTGTCTTGAGTCCCACATCAAGCATATATTAACTTAATATGGGCTTTATAAATAAATACAATGAGCCTCAATTGTGATTAAACTAGTCTTTTTAGAATATAGCACAGATCTGGGTAACACTTTTTTCTTAGGTCATTACAAATGGTTCAAGAGCCAACTGCCAACCTAGTAACCTCATGTAGTCTTAAAGACATTGCCCCACAATATGGGCCTTGATGAAACGTTAACAATTTAAGAGAGGAAGATTTTGATACCACATAGTGATTGGATATTGAATTGAATTTGTTGAGTGTGTTGTGTGAATGTATGGGTTGAAATAGAATATAACTCTTACTTATTTTTATTACTTTTTTTTTAAGAATTAGGATATAACTTAAATATGGCTATCACTTTTTCTTAGGTCTTTACACAATTAATTTAATTGCTGCAAAATACAAAGCTAAACATAATTTTTCAATAATTATGTATTATATTTGACTTTGTTCAATATTCTACTTAAATACATAAAACTTGTTCATGGACTTCTTTATTATCTTTGTTGGGAAATTTAGATCCCAGTTGATAAAATTAACAAGTTTTAAACTCAAGTTGTTTATTAGATTTATTATGAATGAACCTTGTTAAAATAAACAAACATCAATATCATTCAAAGTAGAAAAATAAATAAGACAAGATATGATGACCTAGGAAAACAAATGAAACAAACTAATTTCACAGTAAAAAACATGGGGGGAAACCTTCCTGAAAAGCAATTCATTATAGTAAAAAGAAGTTTCAGATCTAATACAAAACTTTTGTCCCTAGACTCTATAATCCTCGTAGATGAACTTACAGTAGAAACCTTCTATCGTTTCAGAACCTTTGAACTCTTCAATATATGAATGCCACTCTTTTGCACGAATCCTAGTACATGACTGACCAATGATGTACGGATCCCATTACGTGACTAACTCTAGTAACTTGAAGAAGATGTTGTTGGCTGCAAAGTTCTTCACTTCATTAACAATGAAAATCAAGAAGTACTTGGTTACAAAATCTTAAGGCGCAAAAGAAGTAGTAACTTCTTTCAGAGAGAATAAGACATTAAGTCACTTTTTGCATGTGTTCTCTTCATATTACAGCCTTTAAATTAAGCCATATAGATGTCTAGGTTGTGAGAAAAGAAACTCTACACATACATGTCAGCATGAGTCGAAAATTATATCTGAAAATTTTGATTTCGTAGATCTTGATAAATACAACTTTTGTCGAGCTGCTGTTGAGACTTAGCATAAAACCTTGATAGATATGCATCTATCGAGCAATCTGTCGAGCTTAAATGAACAACACTTTTTCACTTGTTTCTTGGATAGATTTGCATGACTTCAATACTAAACCTAAACTCTTGCTTCTTGGAGTACTAAAACCATCTTAGATCTACCTAATTACAAGTAAAGTGTATTTTATTAAAGGATTAGCCAATACACAATAACATGTCTCTAACAAGTCTCACATATGTCCTAACAATCTTAAACCAAAAGATTGCTAATGGAATCCTGAATGGTTAGGATGTAAGGTTTCAATGGCTTGTCATTTTAAGGAGATGTCAATACTTGTGGTGTTGCAAAATATTCTTTCATTGGTTTGAATAATTTTTGATGTTTGTGAGCCTTTAATTGAAGCAAAAATACTTTTTTTTTTTGGGGGTACTACATTTAAAGTAAATGTTTATAAGAAATTGATTTGGCCTAATAACTTTTGTAATTCCTTTTAATTAGTTGGAGTCTTATTTCAAAAAATAGCTTTAGCTTTGTCTTTTCAAATATCAACTTCTATACCTCAATTATGGGGTAATAAGTCTAAGAAATTCCCTTCCCTTACTTTGAAGGCAAATTGCAAGAAATTCATTTTTAATGGTGTTTTCTCATTTGTAAAATGTTTTTTTTTTCTTTCTAATTCTTGATGATGGTAGTCGAAGTCCTGGGACTCAACTATGACACACACAAACATGTGTGCATTTTATAGTAAATTTTAATTCTTTTTCAATAATTTATTCGTGAGTACCTTTTAATAAGTTTTAAGAAAAAAAAAAGTTTTAATTTAATTTAATTTAAGAAAAAAACATATATGCTTCAATAATAATTAAATATGATTTATGAAATATTTATTTAAAAGTGGGTTCAAGATAGTTCAAATTCTTATCGTAGTAAAATTAATAAGATAAATGTTGGTAATTGTATTCTCCTTGATTTAAATATTATTTATCCTTGTTTTTTTTTTTCCTATAAAATTAGAATTAAATTGGCTTAGATATTATTTAAAACACAAGACTAAAACTATCAAAGTAGATCCTTATCATAAAACTTCAAACCATAAATGTGGGAACTTATCAAGTCCGATTTCCCTTAGGTGCAAGGAATATTAAAAGCAATAGCAGAGGAAGCGGTATATGCGAAAGCTTTCTTACGTCTAGTCTATTTGAGAGAGCTTCTTTGATATTTTCATGTATTACTACAATGAGAATAGATGCAAACTTATATAGTATCAAAACATATTATTCACTTGTTAGACAACTTAATCATTAATTAATTTATATAATTACGATAATAACATTATTTGAGATAGCATACTAAGAATTTCATTAACATTTCCAAATAACTAGGCATGTCTTCTAGTTGCAACTAATATTAAATGTAGACTTGGCAATAATTGGCTGAAGAAAGACCACTCTAGAATTCCACTTATTGTTCATGAACAGTGACAATTTTTTTTTGCAAAAAAATACAAAGATACAACCATATGTGTATTGTTATATTTATGTTTATGATCTCAATATACATTGTATGTGAAGTTAACTCTCATTGAAATAGAAAATGAACTAAACTAAACTTTTTAATTTTACAAAAATATGTAAACAAAAAGTTGACGAAAGAAAATATATGTGGTCGACCTTGATTAGTTTGTTGAGAATTCATACCCGACCCCAAAAAAAATATAACTACGTCATGGTTGTTGTTGTATTTTTTTATTATAAAAAGTTCTCAAAATATATATATATATATGTGTGTGTGTGTGTGTGTATTTTTTTCATAATATACATTTTCAAAATTAATTTAACTTATTATAGATTAACAAATTTAACAACCCTTCTTAATTTGGATATATATATATATATATATATATATAATGAAAAAACACAACACAAAGACAAGAGTGGGGATTTTCTCAAGCTCAACTTTGATGAATGAACTCTAAGTTTTAATTTTTTTTTTCTTCATTCTAGGAGATACGTTTGACGCTGAGACTGTGCTGTTGCTAGTAGCTTGGTTTTAGTACAGATACATTGGATGATGGAGATTGAAGAGTGTGGTCGTTTTTTATAATTTTGCTTTCAATGAATTGGGCCTCCTAGCAAGGCATGGAGTGTGTTTTGAAAGCAGGCAGATTTATGAGCTAGAAGACAAACTAAACCTATTTTGATATTGAAATTAGATACATATGGGCTTAGTTGTAAAGGACCAAAGGGTACATCAACTTCGTCTTCATTTTTTTACCCTTATCCACAGCTTATTATTTTGATTTTATTAAATCTTAACTCTTATGTTGGGATTTATTATTTATGGTGTTAGTGGAAGTTGATCAAGTTTTGCGTGTGAGATAGGAATTAATTGAGCCTTTCTAACCCATATATATATATATATATATATATATGCAATTTTTAGGTATAATGCTTGAGGGAATTTAATTCAGCATGTGAGAAAATTAAAAATAGATAAGAAAAAAAAAGAGAGGCTTGATTGAACCTAGAACAAACAGGAAGAACTTCAGAATGGTGACCAATGCCTAAATGCTCTCAATGCCACCATGAGGATCCCAAGGAAGGTCTCTTGTTATACAATTTTACTTGAAATTTCATTTTCTAGAAAATTTGTTTGTATCCACATCTAGAATATGTTAACATTTTTTGAACTTTGTGGGCAAGCACAACCAGTATTTTAGTATCTAATAAAGCTAGAATTGGTTGGGGTATAATTTTTTGAGCTTTTGTTAGACACAAAATAGTGGATATTGATCACTTCTTGTTAATATTGGATGTTGGATGTGTTTTAGTGATCCTTATAAGTAATAGGATGGATCATGTTGATGTGTGTTTGTTTGTTAATAACCAGCCCTCAAAATGGGCTTGGTTAAAGGGACCAAAGGGCTGTTCATCTATTTCTTCTCTCCTTTTTGCCTCAATCACACAGCTTATTACTTTGATTTCATTAAAACTGAACTCTTTTATGAAGTTTTATCGTTTATGGTGTAACTGAAACTTGACCAAGTTTTGCAAGTGGGCTAGGAATTGAACTCTCAGTGCACATTTTCCAAACACATAATAATTGATGCTTGAAAATATTTCTTTTTAGGTGAGTTTTGGAACTCTCATTTAGAAAACCTTCCATTCAATTTTCCTTCTCAATTAATTAATTAGCAAATAAAAATTCTATTTAAAAAATAAATTCCTTATTTGCCAAAGGCATTAAATTCTCTAAATGCTCAAAATGTTGATAAGGGATGCCAAAATTAACCCCCCCGCCCTCCCAAAAAAAAAAAAGCTGAGATAATGTTGATTACATTTTTTTTTTTCTGTTGAAAGTAAGAATGTTTATTGCATGGAAAATGTTAACGAGTGCTGTACAACACTTGTTAATAATTCATTTTAGGAAAGTTTTGATAACACTTTTATGGGAAATGAAAAAAGCTGTCAAAATATTAATTACTTTTTTTTTTTTCATTTTCCATAAAAACTTTCTTTAAATGAATTATTAACAAGTGCTGTACTGCACCCGTTAACAGTACTCTTATTACATTAACACCTTGCCAATATACATCTCTCTCTCTCTCTCTCTCCTGGTTGACAAAAAAATAAAAGAAAGGTTGTGTCCTTTAGAAGGAATTTTATTAGCCAAGAGTACATGTGTATGGCTTTCCAACTTAGTTTCCTTTCTTCACCTCTGCTACACTAATAATATCAGTGTGCCCAACCTTCTTCCTCATAGTAGTAGCCAACCTTGCAGCATCAACTCCATCACCAATCACCACCACTTTATCTTTTTCTGCTCCTAATCCCACAAAGTTCACACCTGCAAAGGAAAAATATATAATTTAAGTCTAGACTTTAACATATTTTATTTATAAGTTTTTACTATGTGATCTGACATATTTGAGAATATACTCCCAAGATGTTTCCACTTCTAAGAAAACTTGGTTAACAAAGAATGTTGAACATCAACAAAATATGGTGATGAAAGATGGCAAAACTTTGTACAAATTGCAAATCAAAGTCACATAGGTATAAGAATATAGTAAAACGTGCATAAGTATGTGTCAATTATCATATTTTTGAAACACATGATAAAACTTTATAATCCCTAACACTAACCGTTTGCTTCAGCTGCAACAGTGAGTACCTTAGTCTGGCATTTTGGCAATTCATTTGAACCTTCATCACAATCTTTTGCTGAAAATCAAACCATGAAAGAGGTCATGAGAGATTTCTTTTGTAAATATAAAACCAAGAAGAAATATACGAGTTATGATTGCAAATAATTCCGTCATATTGACAATTTGATTATGTTGTCACCAAAAGCTAAGAAAGTATACTACTGAAAATTTCGTCTAATGTGAGAAAAAAACAAGACCCAAACTTCTGTATATACACTTATATAGAGGCCCAAACTTCTCCTTTAAGGTAACAACGGTGTTATCTCTTCTTCATGACCTGTGGTCTTCGGCATGTTTTGTTCGCCCAAATTCTAAATTACCTGATTTTTTATTCATGTGAATGTGTCTATTTCTCAACTAGAGCATGGAGAGCGCGTTTTGGACTTTCGTGAATTCTATAAAATTGACTAATACTACAAATGCAAACTTGCATAGCTAGCACACTTCAAACAAAAAAAAAACTGTTTTCCAAAAACAAGTTAAAAGAAAAACATCAAACGAAAAAAAATGAGGACAAAAAAAAAAAAAAAAAAATCCTCAACGAAAGAAATATTTAAATGTAAATTGTCTTTTCCACTACAAATGATAGGGTTACTTTTAGACTAGAGACTCAATTATGTTAAATTTCTCCAATTTTCATCAAGGTAATCTTAAATTACAATTAGTCAAGTACCAATGTTACTGTTTTGTGATTGCGTGCTTCTATTTCTTCCTCTCAGTTTTTACCCATGTTCGCATGATAATTATATGGAAAACAAAGGTAAAGTATGATGTAAAATTAAGAAAATTATAGCAATAGAAAGACATAGGGTGGCTCCACGTTGAATGCAGACCACCCTAAATTGTAAAAAAATAATTATTACATTGAAAATTTTATGAATTTTTTACCCTTGAAAAAAAATTGTAATCATACTTGTAGATACCGTATTTTGTCTGCCCTTTGATTTACGTGTCGAACCTTGAAAATTCTAAAAATATCTTTTCTCCATGAAGCCACAGAAGCATCTAGATTGACGTGGTGCAACTTGTTCGGGTATCGAAGCACTCAAAGTGCCTTTTTCGGTCAAATTGACCAAAATACCCTTAGTCAACCCTGGGTTGACCGAAATTCAAAATTGGGTCAAAATCATCCCAAAACAACATTTTTCATGTTTCCACATTAAAATCGAGCTACTCGGTGACTTTCGTCAACTTTGACCAAGTTTGACCCAAGGTTGACTCCCGAGAGCACTAGAAACCCTAATTTTGATCCGACCATCATTAAGACCAACGCCATTGCGAAGATTATCAAATTCTCTTTCCAACGACTATTCATGGGTTGAAATCGGAGTTAAAACAGTTGAGATATCTAAAAAACCATGAAAAGCACATCAGTACGCTTCCTGAGGCCATAACTCTTGATCCAAGCGTTTGACTTTCGATTTCTTTAGTGTTTTGGAAACATATCTAGAGCTTTCTAGGGACACCAAGATTAGCTCAATCAGAGTTTGGAAAGGACTTCAAATATGAGTCCGAGGTTGAATTAGGAAAAGGCCAAAATTGCTGACATCAGCAAAGTGGCCAGTAGCCCTACAAGGTGCGCTAGTAGTCGAAGAGTCACTTTTTCACTATAAATGCCTCCAGACCCCTCATTTTGCCAAAAAAAAAAAAAAAGACTTTTGGGCAGTTTTTGGGCTAATTCTCTCTCTCATCTCCCTCTAATTTCTTTCCCAAACACATCAAAATGCCCTTAAACACTTAAATTCTCATCTTTTCTCCACCATCATCAAGGTAGTGTTCTTGCACTCAATCTTCATCTCCTTGGTTCCATACCTTGGATTTGAGGTTTAGGGTTTAGAGTGTGGATTTAGCTTTTAGCTACAACCCACACCCCTTTCTCTTTATAGTTTTTCCTAGCCTTTTTTGCTTAATAATATGCTTTATTGCTTTTCCTAGTACGTCCTTACTTCCTAGCATGTCTTTATAGTTTTTGTAGCATGTTTCCTTGCTTATGCCATGATTTATTGCTTTGATATTGTTAACCTAGCCTTCTTGGGCTAGGATATGTCAACTTTAATTTTTGTGCTTAGATCTACATGTTTCTAGGTGCCTTGCCATGTTTATACTTAGATCTACATGCTTATGTGTTCCTTGCCATGTTTTTGCTTAGATCTACATGTTAGTGCTTGGATCTATGTTCCTAATGTTTAGATCTATGTGTTTATGTGCTTCGTGCCATGCTTGGGTACTTGGATCTATGTTGGTTTCTATGCCATGTGCTACTTTAGCCTTTTTTGTCCCTTGATACCTCTGTTTCTTGTGTTTTGGCCCATTTGGTAGAGTGTAGATCTAGATCCTATGGTCTAGGCCTACATCCATATACCTAGGCCTATATAAAAGGGTTTGGATAATTTCCTTTTGCATGTCTATGTTTGCTTGCTTGCTTTTACTCTTTATCTCCATGTTAGCCTCTCTGGATCTAGGCTTTGTCATGCTTTGTGCCCTCTATGGGCTTATGCTTGTATGGTTGCATCCATCCTTCCTTAGGGCTTGTTTGGGTGTAACCATTTGTGAGATACACCTCCATGGTGTTGGTGTGCTTCATACACACCTTTCTCCGCTCCGTACAATGTTGATATGGCTGCCTTGCTTGCTTTGTGCCACCCATTTAGCTTTCCTTACTTCTATGCACTTCTTTTTGCATGCTTGCCTACATGTTCATAAATGAGTCTGTGTGTCATCCATACTCCAATCCAATGAAACTATGGACATTCAATCCAAACCTACATTTGTCCTCCTAGGACACCCCATTTTGTTTAATAATATGTTCGTTTACCCTTTTATGTGCTCCACTTGCTTGTTTGCCCCTGTTTGGCATCTTTCCTTTGCTTGTCTTTTGTATGCTCTTTCCTTGCCTTTGCTTTTTTGCTTGTTTGCTGGCTTGTTTATTTTGTCTTTGCACGTATATGCATGGAGCACGAACGCTTGGAGCAAGGGTGTGACCTCTTAGGTGTAAGCAAAAAGGGCAAGGATGCAAGCCCACAAAGGGCAATAATTAGTAGATTAGGGGGTCTAGCCCCTTCAGAGCAGTTTTCTTTTTCCCTCTTTCTAAGCCTATTCTCTAGAGCATGTATTAGGGTCCCCCTCCATGTACTCCCCTTTATTTTCTTGCTTCTTGCTTGGGTCGTGTTCCCTGCGTATGGCAATATCTGTTTTACATTTCCGTACCTTGTTGGGCCATACCCTTGGAACGTTGGCATTGTTTAATTTATTTTTCTGCTCTATGTGATAGCATTGTGCATCATGTATGTATATATGCCTGCGCGTGTATGGGTGATTGTACACTTTGTATGATGGATTCTCGTGGCTACGTGAGTGACACTCTCTAGTCATGAGAGCTTTTGACCTCGTAGTGTGGGTATGCACTCGAGGCAACTGCCATAGGTGCATATTCATGCAATATTGTGTGCATGATTATCGCGGTGTGATTGTTTCGATCCATGTTACCAAGTGACATTGGTTCTCCCGTGTATACAACAAGCATCATCATGCTTAATGCTTTAAAAGGCTTCAGCTTGTCACAGTATAAGTATGTCGAAATGTGCTATATACATATATACGAAACTCTATTGGATTTTCACTGTGAGAATGGGGCATCCCCATTGCCGCATTCTTACGTCGAATTCTCACATCGAAAGCTTGGTGAGAATAGCGTTTTGCGTGCTATGATGCATCTGAGGTGAAGCGCTGCAGGATTTCCATCACAAAAATAAGGTGAAATGCTGCTAGATTTTCGCCATGAAAATTTGGCCATGACTTCAAACATACTTAGAAAGCATCGATCGGGACCACACCCATTCCAAGATCAAACCTCAAAGCCCAATACATTCAAAGCCCTATAAGCTAATGCCAATAGCTTGTTTTTAATTGCCAATGTCCTAAAATTATGATTTTACCAAAACAAAGGACTGTCTACAGACAGGCGTTGTGAGGTACTTAACACCTTTCCACACAAAACCAGACTTCCGAACTCAAGAATCAAGATTTTTTGCCCATCCACATTAGATTTCTTAGCCTAGGATTGGTAATAAAATTAAATAGAGTCAGGTGATTAATCACACTTAGAAAAACCCAATGATTGGTGGCGACTTCACTTACCCTTGGTAATATCCATAAAATTGACTCATATTCTAGTCACACACCCAAGGTACGACACACCTCCACATAGCCATCCTCTCACCGAAAGGAGAGATGAAAGGCGCATCGAGCATCGCCGTGACGGGTGGTCAAGCAGTCACGAGATGGTGACAATACTAATTATTTTTGGCCCAATGTAATTAAACTTTAGACAAAATTTAGTAATAAACTTAGTTGCAAACTAAGTTTACAACTCCACTTAAATTTTTTTTTATTAGATGTGAATTTTGACAAATTCACTTTTAGATTATATTTTCTTCTTTTATTTTCTATACTTGCAAAATTTCAATAAAATCAAAGATTAATAGCTATGTCATCAATCGAATGTTTAAATTTTGAATTTTTGCAGTCTATGTAACGGCCCAGGCTTTCAAAAAAAAAAAAAATTAAAAGCGTAAAGGGCAGATTTTATTTGGACCACACGTGCCCACCTACCCCATTTAACCCCCATCACTTATCTCACAAATATCTCTACTCTTTTGGCCGACCATCCCTTTCCTCTCATTTGTTTTCTTTCTTTTTCTCATAAACACACAAACACTCCCTCACACTCTCCCACTGGTGTCACTTCATACTATCATCTCCACCCTTATTTTTCCGGCAATGTCACCGGAAGATCCTTAGGAACCTTTGAGCATCTTTATCCTTTTTATTTGAGGTAAAAATTTCTAATCTTTTTGGTGGGTTTTATATGCTTTTGCTTGAGATTATTTTAATCTAAGCTTTGATAATGATATTAATATGATTTATGAGATTTGGAAGTGATATTCAAGTGTTTATATGTAAGGGTTTTGTGTTAGTGGAATTATTTGATGAGTGGGTTTACAGGTTTTACAATAGTGGTTATCTAAGTGGTGAAGATTTGCGGGTTTTGGCTCTTTAATGTGAAATAAATGGTGAATATAATTTTTATTGACTATTTGGAGTTAGTTAAAGATTTAAATTGTTTGTATTGGGGGACATTATGATTTTTGGTGTCATGGGTCTCTTGTTGATGTGGTGTAAAACTTGTGGAAACTACTTATAAATTGTTGAGGTTTTGATGTTAGAGATAATACATTGGATGATTTATGAGTATAAATTGGATTCTATGCCTTGTAATTAAATTGTTGAGAAACTTTGGAAGTGGAATATATTATTTGTGAGGTTAAAAACTAGGCTTGCCTAAGCAAGTGCTTTTTTGGCAATTCCTGATTTGTAGCTAGATACGATATCAAGCTTTATTCTTATTGTGATAGGTTTGTTTGATATTGTTTAGGTTTTAGCTAATCTCCTTTGGAGCTTGGAGAATTAGGCTTTTTGCAGGTTGCAAGGTAAGTAGCTTTTTAATGAGATTTTTGGAAAATAACCATGTTGCAAAAACGTTGTTTTTGGGTCAAATACATTTTGGAAAATTATTTGTGGAACTATGTTTTTCTAAAAAGTATTGTGTTGTGACTCTACTATATATTATTATATACGAAAAGTGCATCATATTTGGTATTGCATATGGAGAAATGCATGAATTGTTAACATGGAAAATATAAGCATCTTTGATTTAATCTTTGGTAAGGAGTTCATTGATTTTATAGTATATTGAAAATTTTAAAGATGCTTATTCTGTCTTGTGATTTGGGATATTGATAGAAAATCATTTTGACAAAAATGAAGTTTAAAACCTTACAAACTTTATGGAAGTTAGATTATTTAAGATTTTTCTGAAACTACCTGGATATAAACTATGTGT
This sequence comes from Lithocarpus polystachyus, assembly GCA_033629205.1. Lineage (NCBI taxonomy): Eukaryota > Viridiplantae > Streptophyta > Magnoliopsida > Fagales > Fagaceae > Lithocarpus > Lithocarpus polystachyus. Next base: position 81,961,023 of record CM066166.1, read on the forward strand.
TTCAAAGTACATGTAACGTGTGAGCTTTATGTGGTTTTAACACCATGCCATGTGTGATTTTCTGGTGATCACTTGATTTGGTTTCCATAGTTTTTGTGACAATGGAATCAGATTCAGGTCAGTATCCTTTCACTTTAGATGACGCTTTCTTCCTTGCTGCCTATAGTGGGAAGAGGTTCATTAATTGTGTGTGGGTGAGGCAGCAGGGGCCAAAAGACCACATGCAAAAGAGGCCCTATTTAACGCGCTCTTCCTGCTATCCATGGGGGGAGAGAAAAACCTTGAGGGTATGGGTGAGACTGCTGCCCATGGGGCCAAGAGACTGCATACTAGGGAGGATAATATCATGCTAGTTGTGAATGGGTGGATCCCCTGACCGGTTTATGTGGTAGTGTGATATATTTGTGATAAATTACCTTATATTAGATTTTATGGCTTTGGAAGTATATTGCTAGTGCTCACAGATTATGGTATATAGTTTCAAGGTATTTTACTTTGAGAAACTTTGTATTTCATCATTTAATCATTCTTGTCATATTATTGTTAAAAATGATCTTGCAGTATTCAGATTCTGTTTGAGATCCGCTTATTTTGCTAAAACTGAAAACTCTTTGCTGAAAGTACTGTAGATAAAGGTAAAAGTTAACTGAAATAGTAATGTGAAAACCATAAATAGTACCAAAAAGTGCTGTAGGGCCTATGAATAGTAGTAAAAATAAGCTGAATAGTAAAATAAGCTAACAAATTTCATCATGCCAAACGCACACTCAGCTGGAAATTTCCCAAATAAAAACATGCTTTGCAAACTATTCATCATCATGAAACTTGCATTTCCCCCACCCCCATTAATCATGCTACTTACTAGGTTTTAGCTTATCCCACCCTCTAATAGTTTTTCAGATTAATTAGCTATACCTTTGGTACGGAGTTTACTTCATTGGTGATGATTTGAGTGCTATGATAAATTTGTATACTTTTGTTATAAATGGTTGGTGACTCGATCTTGCTATGCTCAATGAGACCTTAATTAATTCTTTTGGAGGTTTGTCGCTTGAGGTTTGTTAGCCTTTAGCGTGGTAGGCCTAGACTTGATGTTAAGGTCCTTATTCTTGATAAGATTGTGACTTTGTGTAATCCAATTGGAATTTTGTAATATATTCATGTATTATGTGAAGGCACATGATTTTTGTTATTGTCTGTAAATGTGTTATAGAGCTCTAACTTGTAATATGGAGATTTTAATATAGTTATATATTCTTATCTTCTGGAAAAGAAAAGAAAATTTTCCTACAGTCTCTCTCTTGATGGTTCTTTTCTCATGCTTTGGACCCTTTTGGGTTTGGAACGTGACAATTATGGTATGAAAACAAATGAGAGGAAAGGGATGGCCGGCCAAAAGAGTATAGATATTTGTGAGATGAGTGGTGGGGGTTAAATGGAGTAGGTGGGCATGTGTGGTCCAAATAAAATCAGACCCTTACTCCTTTTTTTTTTTTTTGAAAGCCTGAGCCATTACAGTCTAAATTTAAAAAAAAAAACAAAAAGAAAAAGTGAATGGATAAAATAGTGAATAACATATGGCACGAAATTTTTCATGTGTTTCAAAAACATAAAAAAATCTGCAATTATGAGGTAATAAGATAGCTTTAGCTTTGTCTTTACAAATATCAACTTCTCTACCTCAATTATGAGGTAATAAGCCTAAGGAATTCCCTTCCATTACTCTGAAGGAAAATTGAAAGGAATTCATTTTTAATGGTGTTCCAATATATAAATTGTTTTTTTTTTTTTTTTTCTAAGTCTTGAAGATGGTAATTGAAGTTCTGGGACTCAATTATGACACACAAATATGTGTGTTTCTTATAGTAACTTTTAATTTTTTTTCAATATTCTACACGTGAGTACCTTTTTAATAAGTTTTAGGAAGAGAAACTTAAAAGTTTTAATTTAATTTATGATTCTTATTAGTATGAAATTTTACATGTGATGCACCTGTAAAACATAAACATAGACATAAATTTATGTTTATAAATTTGTATATAAGTGTGTGCTCTATGAAATATATGCTTCAATAATAATTAAATATGATTTATAAAATATATATCTAATATCTAATAGTGGGTTCAAGATAGTTCAAATTCTTATTGTCATAAAATTAATGAGATAAATGTTGGTAATTGTATTCTCCTTGAATTAAATATTGTTTATTATTAGTTTTTTTCATTCTTTTCTATAAAATTAGATAAATATTGGCTTAAATGTTATTTAAAACACAAGACTAAAATTATCAAATTAGTTCCTTATCATTAGACCTCAAACCATGAATGTGGGAACTTATCAAGTCTGATTTGGCTTTCGGTCCAAGAATGTCAAAGAAGAGTTGTGTTTTGCATTGTTCTCTGAAGCAATAGAGCAAACAGAAAAAGTTTCAAGAAATATTCATTCAAGTGAGTTATTAAATACAAAAACCAAAGAGTAGAAAAAATGAATCGTAAGAAAAAAAAAGTGCTTCACAATAATTAAAAAAAAGAAGAAGACAATTTACATTTTATACCTAATAATATCATTACAAAATTTTTTAAAGAGTTAAAAAAAAATATAAAAATGACTATCAATAGTATTTAAATTATATATATAGGAATTATATTATGCATCTTATTGTATATCTTTAAGTGTATCCATGCATATGCATGGGGTTACAAGCTACTTTTAATTTATATAATTACGATATTATCATTATTTGAAATTGCACACTAAGAATTTCATTAACATTTCCACATAGCTAGGTATGTCTTCCAGGTGCAACTAATATTAAATGTAGACTTGCCAACAATTGGCTCAAGAAACACCACTCTAGAATTCTACTCATTGTTCATGAACGATGATAATTTGTTTGCAAAAATATACAAAGATATAACCATATATGTATTGTTATATTTATGTTTATGTTCACAATATACATTGTATGTGAAGTAAACTCTCATTGCAATAGAAAATGAACTAACTTAAAGATTTTATTTTTATAAAATATGTTAAAAAAAAGTTAACGAAAGAGAATATATGTGGTCGACCTTGATTAGTTTGTTGAGAATTCACATTCGAGCCCAAAAAATATAAAACTAAGTTATTATTGTTGTTGTATATAATTTAAGTTCTCAGATATATATATATATATATATATATGTACGTACGTACATATATCAGTGTGTATGTGTGTGTGTCTTTTTTTTTTTTGTGTGCATAATATACATTTTCAAAATTATTTTAACATATTGTACGGGCCAAAAATCCGTAGGCCTAAAAAGTAATTGGGCTTGGATCAAGATCCATGACAATTAATTTAGAGAGATGGGATTCTGGGCCAATAGTTGATCTTCCAATTATAGCTCTTAGCTAAAAGTCTAAGTGCCACCCAATGATTGGAAAAAGAAACTGATAATATAGAAAAATTTGTTTATTTCATCTCCCTCGAAATGACTGAGGAGCCTTTTACACTTAGCAAAGAACAAAACACTATGCCTTTTCTTTTGTTTAGTCTTTTCTTTTTCCTTTTTTCAATATCCACCCCTGTTCATCAAAGATCTCTTTCCTTTTATAATGTCCTAGGCTAGGGCTGTCCATGGGTCGGGCTGGGTGGGTTTGTGCCCAACCCGGACTCGACCCGACCTTATCGGGTGGGGAATATTTCGACCTGCAACCGACCTGAATAACGTTTCAAATCAACTGGGTCTGGTCGTATCGGTTTTCGAGTGAGAATCGGTCGGTTTCGGGTTTTCCGATATCACCGGAATTTGGCCGAAATCTGGCTGGATCTCGTTAGATCTGGCCGAATCTAACGAGATGTGGTCGATAACACGCTGGATCTATGGAAATATGGCTGAGATTTGGCCGACTTATAGTCGAGCTTACCGGAGTTTGATTGAGTTTGAGTAAAACTGGGCTAGCTTCGCCGGATTTAAGCATATCTGAGTGAGGATTTTGAGTAGATCTGAGTAAATGAAGGCCAAACGTGGCCGGATCGGAGCTGAGAAGTGCCAGATCGTCGCCGGTCTCAACCTTCTTTGAGGTTTTGTCGTGCGGGTCAAGCAGCTCGGGTTTTTGAGGACGAAAACCGCCACTCGAACCGTCGGAGTCGGGTTCTGAAGGTTGGGACCCGTCACCGACTCGTCGAAGACGCCAATCCAGTCGTGACGGGCTGGTTCTGATCGGGTTGGTCGGTTCTAGCGGGTTCTCAATTTGCCTGGACAGCCCTAGTCCTAGCTTCGATCTTATCTCATCTTTCCTTTCCCTTCCTTTTGAGGCCATGCTGAGTAGGTAACAGGCTGTGATGATATTGTTCAGGTGTCATTCGGCTATTAATGTGGCAAGTTTAGTTGATGTAGTGCATTTAATGTGAAGGTGATGTTACATTTGTTAGGAAGTTTCCCTCGTCACCTGCCTTAGGTAGTTACTGTTACCTTCTTCGGGCTAAGGCATTCGAATTGACCTTAAACCTTTCGCCTTCCTTGGCTCGATCATTTTCTCTAGGCTTCCTTTGGAACTACTACTTCCTCAGGCAGTCTTTCTCCTCAGTTGGGCCTATATGGTCTTCTTGTTCTACATTCTGGACAAAGCCCAATTCCAGCACAGTCCTTTTTGGTCCTCACACCTATTATGGATTAACAAATTTAATAGCTCTTCTTAATTTGGATATACATGATGACAAAACACAACATAAAGACAAGAGTGGGGATTTTCTCAAGCTCAACTCTGATGAATGAACTCTAAGCTTTGATTTTTTGTCTTCTTTCTTTAACAGCTTTTGGGTAGAATCAGATACGTGGTAGACTTTCTAGGCGACACGTTTGATGTGAGGACTGTGCTGTTGCTAGTATCTTTGTTTTAGTACTGATACGTTGCATGATGGAGAGTGGTCGTTTTTTATAATTTTGTTTTCAATGAATTGGGCCTCCTAGTAATGCATGGAGTGTGTTTTGAAAGCAGGCAGACTTATGAACTAGAAGCCCAACGAAACCTATTTTGATATTGAAATTACATACAAAATGGGCTTATTGTAAAGGACCAAAGGGCTATACATTTACTTCTTCTTCTTTTTCTTTTCTTTTTTCCCACAGCTTATTACTTTGATTTCATTAAAACTTAACTCTTATATTGGGGTTTATCATTTATGGTGTTAGTGGAAATTGATCAAGTTTTACCTGTGAGATAAGAATTAATTGAGCCTTTCTAACCCAAATGAAGATATTCAGGGTTTAATTTTCCTCCACTCCTAACTTCGATTTACTCAAATAAACAAGAGGCTAATATTATTTGCAGGAGCTTAAAAATAATTTTTAGTTCTTGTGACGTTCATGAAATGAAAACACCATCCACCATGTCTTTCATACACCAAGGCTCAGCATTTTTGTCATTGACAATCTCAACTGATGAACGCATTTGCACTATACATAACTATTTTCCCCTCGTTATAGCTTCTCAGGATTATTATACCAATTTTGTTGTAACACTAGTTTGAGGGAACATAAAAACTTCAATACGAGGAAATGGCTATCAAGAGTACATGACATGGAATTTTATTGATATCAATTGACATGCAACCACTGCAATTGAAGATTTGATTTGATTTGATTTTTTTTTTGACCCAAATGTATTATGTCAAAAGTCTCATACACAATCCTGTGGTCAGAGGACTCAAAGCTATTTACTTCTTATACGGTAATACAGGTCGGTATTAAGGTGGTTGAGGGCTTTTTTTTTTTTTTTTTAATTAATTAATTAATTTTTTTAAATACAATGCTTGAGGGAATTTAATTCAGCATGTGAGAAAATTAATAATAAATAAGAAAAAAAAGCTTGATTGAGCCTAGAAAAAAACAGGAAGAACTACAGTATGGTGACCAATGCCTAAATGCTCTTACTGTCACTATGAGGATCCCAAGGAAGGTCACTTGTTTTACAACTTTACCTGAAATTTCATTTTTCTAATTTTGTTTGTGTCCACATCTAGAATATGTTAGCATTTTTTAACATTGTGGGCAAGCACAACCAGTTTTTTAAGTACCTAATAAAGCTTGATTTGGAATATTGGATTGCAATCACTTGTTAATATTGAAATTATAAGTAATATAATGGATTATGTTAATGTGTGTTTGTCTGTTAATAACCGGTCCTTAATAGGATAAGTATGTATTTTGAGTTTTCACACAATCAAGTATTGGTTTTGCCCATTAAACTTGGAGGCTTATGAGCTAAAAGCCCACCGAAACCATAATTTCGTATTGAAATGAGATTCAAAATGGGCTTGGTTGTAAAGGGACCATAGGCTGTTCATTTACTTCTTTCTTCTCTCCTTTTTGCCTCAATCGCACAGCTTATTACTTTGATTTCATTAAAACTGAACTCTTTTATGAAGTTTTATCGTTTATAGTATTACTGGAACTTGATCAAGTTTTGCATGTGGGCTAGGAAGAAGGAATTGAACTCTCAGTGCACATTTTCCAAACACATAATAATTGATGCTTGAAAATATTTCCTTTTGGGTGAGTTTTGGAACTCTTACTTTAATACCTTCCATTTATTTTTCCTTCTCAATTAATTAATTAGCAAATAAAAATTATATTAAGAAAATAGATTCCTTCTTTTGCCAAAGGCATTAAATTCTCTAAATGCTCAAAATGTTGATAAGGGATGCCAAAATTACCTAAAAAAAAAAAAAGAAGAAGCTAAGGGAATGTTTATTACATTTTTTTTCCTGCTGAGAAAAAAAGTAAGAAAGAATGTTTATTACATTAACACCTTGCCAATATACATCTCTCTCTCTCCTGGTTGACAAAAAAATAAAAGAAAAGGTTGTGTCCTTCAGAAGGAATTTTATTTGCCAAGAGTACATGTATATGGCTTTCCAATTAACTTAGTTTCCTTTCTTCACCTCTGCCACACTAATAATATCAGTGTGCCCAACCTTCTTCCTCATAGTAGTAGCCAACCTTGCAGCATCAACTCCATCACCAATCACCACCACTTTATCTTTTTCTGCTCCTTCTAATCCCACAAAGTTCACACCTGCAAAGGAAAAATATATAATTTAAGTCTAGACTTTAACATATTTTATTTATAAGTTTTTACTATGTGATCTGACACATTTGATAATATACTTCCAAGATGTTTTCACTTCTAAGAAAACTTGGTGAACAAAATATGGTGATGAAAGATGACAAAACTTTGTACAAATTGCAAATCAAAGTCACATAGGTATATGAATATAATAAAACGTGCATAAGTATGTGTCAATTATCATATTTTTGAAACACGATAAAACTTTATGACCCATAACACTAACCGTTTGCTTCAGCAGCAACAGTGAGTGCCTTAGTCTGGCATTTTTGGCAATTCATTTGAACCTTCATCACAATCTTTTGCTGAAAATCAAACCATGAAAGAGGTCATGAGAGATTTTTTTTTTTTTTTGGTAAATATAAAACAAAGAAGAAGAAGAAAAGAAGCAATATATGAATTATGATTGCAAATAATACCGTCATATTGACAATTTGATGTTGTTGTCACCAAAAGCTAAGAAAGTATACTACTGAAAATTTCTTCTAATGTGAGAAAAAAACAAGACTAAGTCCACACTTATAAAGAGGCCCCAAACTTCTCCTATAGGAAACAACGTCGTTATCTTCTTCATGACTTGTGGTCTTCGGCATGTTTTGTTCACCCAAATTCTAAATTACCTGATTTTTCATTCATGTGAATGTGTCTGTTTCTCAACTAGAGCATGGAGAACGCGTTTCCGGACTTCAGTGAATTCAAGAAAAGTTGACTAATAGTACAAATGCAAACTTTCATAGCAAGCGCACTTCAAACAAACAAAACTCTTTTCTAGAAACAAGTTAAAAGACAAACTTCAAACCATAAGATAAATATGTGTTATTTAATTACCAAAGAAAATGAGGACCAAAAAAAAAAATCCTCAACGAAAGAAATATTTAAATGTAAATTGTCTTTTCCACTATAAATGACAGGGTTACGTTTAGACTATAGACTCAATTCTGTTAAATTTCTCCAATTTTCATCAAATTAATCTTAGAATACAATAGTCAAATACCAATCTACTGTTTTGTGATTGGGTGCTTCTATTTTTTCCTCTCATTTTTTCCCCATTTTCACATGATAATTATATGGCAAACAAAGGTAAAGTATGATGTAAAATTAAGAAAATTATAGCAATAAAGGGACATAGGGCGGCTCCACGTTGAATGTAGGGTGGTCACAGGACTACCCTAAATTGTAAAAAAGTAATTATTACATAGAAATTTTATGAATTTTTTACCCTTAAAAAAATTTGCAACCATACTAATTTTTTTTGGCCCAATGTAATTAAATTTTGGACAAAATTTAGTAATAAACTTAGTTGTAGACTAAGTTTACAACTCCACTTAATATATAAATACATGTATTTTTATTGGATGTGAATTTTGAAAAATTCACTTTTAGATTACATTTTCTTCTTATATCTTCTATACTTGCAAAATTTCAATAAGATCAAAGATCAATATTTACGTTATCAATCAAATGTTTAAATTTTGACTTTTTACAGTCCAAATTTATTAAAAAAAAAATTAAGAGTATGGATCAAATAGTGAATAACATATGGTTGGCCCGAAATTTGTTATGTGTTCTTAAAAAAAAAAATGCAACTACAAGGTAATAAAATCGCTTTAGCTTTGTCTTTTCAAATATCAACTTCTATACCTCAATTATGATGTAATAAGCCTAAGGAATTCCCTTCCATTAATCTGAAAGAAAATTGCAAGGAATTCATTTTTAATGGTGTTTCAATATATAAATTGTTCTTTTTTTTTTTTTTTTTTTTTTTTTTTTTTTTTTTTCTGATTCTTAAAGATGGTAATTGAAGTTTTGGGACTCAATTGTGACACACACAAATATGTGTGTATCTTATAGTAACTTTTAATTCTTTTTCAATATTCTACACGTGAGAACCTTTTTAATAAGTTTTAGGAAAAGAAACCTAAAAGTTTTAATTTAATTTATGATTCTTATTAGTATGAAAGTTTACATGTGATGCACTTGTAAAACATAAACATTGACATATATTTATGTTTATAAATTTGTATATAAGTGTGTGCTCTATTAAATAAATGCTTCAATAATAATTAAATATGATGTATGAAATATATATATATATATATATATCTAATAGTGGGTTTAAGATAGTTCAAATTCTTATTGTCGTAAAATTAATGAGATAAATGCTGGTAATTGTATTCTCCTTGAATCAAATATTGTTTATTCTTAGGTTTTTCATTCTTTTCTATAAAATTAGAAAAAAATTGGCTTAAATTTTATTTAAAACACAATATTAAAATTATCAAATTAGTTCCTTATCATAAAACCTTGAACCATGAATGTGGAAACTTATCAAGTCCAATTTGGCTTTCGGTCCAGGAATATTAAAGAAGAATTATGTTTTGCACAATTATCTGAAGTAGCAGAGAAAAAAACATATCATTTCTAAAGAAGCTTCTTACGTCCATTTGAGCGAGCTTTTTTAATGTTTCCACATATTACTAGAATAAGAACGGTTGCAAACAAACCATTTATATAGCATCAAAACATATTATTCAGTTGTTAAACAACTTAATCATTAATTAATTTATATAATTACGATACTATCATTATTTGAGATAGCACACTAAGAATTTCATTAACATTTTCAAATAGCTAGGTATGTCTTTTAGGTGCAACTAATACTAAATGTAGATTTGCCAACAATTGGCTCAAGAAAGACCACTCTAGAATTCTACTCATTGTTTATGAACAATGACAATTTTTTTGCAAAAATATACAAAGATATAACCATATGTGTATTGTTATATTTATGTTTATGTTCACAATATACATTGAATATGAAGTAAACTCTCATTGTAATTGAAAATGAACTAACTTAAAGATTTTATTTTTATAAAATATGTTAAACAAAAGTTAATGAAAGAGAATATATGTGGTCGACCTTGATTAGTTTGTTGAGGATTCACATTGACACCAAAAAATATAAAACTAAGTTATTATTGTAATTGTATCTAATTTTTTTTAAGTTCTCGAATATATATATATATATATATATGTGTGTGTGTGTGTGTGTGTGTGTGTGTGTGTGTGTGAACGTTGCACCTCTCTAAACCTTTCGCCCTTCTCAGCTCGATCATTTTTTCTTGGCTTCCTTATGCAGTCTTTCTCCTCAGCTGGGCCTATACGATGTTCCGGAGCATTTAATTGGGCCTGTTCTACATTCTGGCCAAAGCCCAATTCCGGCACATTCCTTTTTGGTTCTCACACCTATTATGGATTAACAAATTTATTAGCCCTACTTAATTTGGATATATATGATGACAAAACACAACACAAAGACGAGTGGGGATTTTCTCAAGCTCAACTCTGATGAATGAACTCTAAGCTTTGATTTTTTATTTTTATTTTTTTTTATTTTTTATTTTTTTGTCTTCTTTCTTTAACAGCTTTTGGGTAGAATTAGATATGTGGTAGACTTTCTAGGTGAGACATTTGATGTGAGTACTGTGCTGTTGCTAGTATCTTTGTTTTAGCACTGATACGTTGCATGATGGAGAGTGGTCATTTTTTATAATTTTGTTTTCAATGAATTGGGCCTCCTAGTTTTGCATGGACCAAAAGGCTGTACATTTACTTCTTCTTCTTCTTCTTCTTTCTTCCCCCTTTTTTCCCTCCGACAGCTTATTACTTTGATTTCATTAAAACTTAACTCTTATGTTGGGGTTTATCATTTATGTTGGGGTTAATCATTTATGGTGTTAGTGGAAATTGATCAAATTTTATGTGTAAGACAAGAATTGATTGAGCCTTTTTAACTCAAATGAATATGATATTCAGAGTTTCAATTTCTCCACTCCCAACTTCAATTTACTCAAAAAAAAAAAAAAAAAAACAAGAAGCTATATTGTTTGCGGGAGCTTAAAAATAATCCTTAGTTCTTGTGCCGTTCAAGAAATGAAAACAACCATCCTCCATGTCTTTCATACACCAAGGCTCAACATTTTTGTTGTTGACAATCTCAACTGATGAACACATTTGCACTATACATAACTATTTTTCTCTCATTATCATTTATCATGGTTTCTAAACTCGGACTGGACCGGCCAATCCAACCGGGTTAACTGTGAACTGATCATGAAATCGGTTTTTTATATACAAGAACCAGACTTTTAATAAATCTGAGGGAACCATATAAACCGGGCTTCAACTCGGAAAACCAACCGAATTGTGGGCTGGTTCAACCGGGTCAATTAATTGTATTTAATTTGAAAAAATCTAGTAAAGGTGTTACAAGGTGTTGAACCTGAGACCTTCCCCCTCCTTTTAAGGACTATGGTTGACACCGTGACCAACAGACTAGGTAAGCTCCTTGTGAGCTAATATGAAGTATTATTAAATTTATATTAGATTTACATAATTTATAATTTCCAAACTTCCATATCACCTCTATCTCAATGTGTTAAATATTACTAAATTTGTTTTCACTGCTAAATTAACTTGTGATTTAAGAATAATACCTTTGCATAGGAATTTACTATATATGAATTTATTTTAAAAGTGATTTATATTTAATAAATAATTTCTACTTGAAGGATTATTATACAATATTTATTCATGCTTATTTATGTTATATTATATTCTATTAACCTTATAATGTACTATTTTATATTAACCTTATAATATCATGAAAATTTAATTAAAAGTTTGGTTCAATTTTTTAGATATTTTAGTTGATTTTGCTAATATTTACAAATTTAATACCTTTATTTTATTTAAATTAATTACTAAATTAATTATGACATCATCACGGTTCGACCTCAGTTGAACTCCGGTCCAACCTTAAAAACCTTGAACTTCTTCCTTTACCAGTTCTTTGAACGGTTCGGTTTGAAAACCGTGCTCATTATAGCTTCTCAGGATTATTATACCCATTTTGTTGTAACACCAGTTTGAGTGAACATAAAAACTTCAATACGAGGAAATGGTTATCAAGAGATCATGACATGGAATTTTATTGATATCAAATGACATGCAACCACTGCATTTGAAGATTTGATTTGATTTTTTTTTTTTTTTGTTGTTGACCCAAATGTCTTATGTCAAAAGTCTCATACACAATCCTGTGGTCAGAGCTATTACCTTCTTACACAGTGATACAGGTCGGTATTAAGGTGGTTGAGGGCTTTTTTTTTAGGTACAATGCTTGAGGGAATTTAGTTCAGCATGTGAGAAAATTAAAAATAAATAAGAAAAAAAAAAAAAGCTTGATTGAGCCTAGAAACAAACAGGAAGAACTTCAGTATGGTGACCAATGCCTAAATGCTCTTAACGTCACTATGAGGATCCCAAGGAAGGTCACTTGTTATACAATTTTACCTGAAATTTCATTTTCTAAATTTGTTTGTATCCACATCTAGAATTTGTTGGCATTTTTTAACTTTGTGGGCAAGCACAACCAGTTTTTTAAGTATCTAATAAAGCTTGATTTGGTTGGGGTATAATTTTTTTAGCACGCCATAGTGGATAGCAATCACTTGTTAACATTGAAATTATAAGTAATATAATGGATTATGTTAACGTGTGTTTGTTAATAACCAGTCCTTAATAGGATAAGCTTGTATTTTGTGTTTTCACACAGTCAATGTATTGGTTTGGCCCATTAAACTTTGAGGCTTATGAGCTAAAAGCCCACCGAAACCATAATTTGGTATTGAAATGAGATTCAAAATGGGCTTGGTTGTAAACTGACCATAGGCTGTTCATTTACTTCTTTCTTCTTTCCTTTTTGCCTCAATCACACAGCTTATTACTTTGATTTCATTTAAACTGAACTCTTTTATGAAGTTTTTATCATTTATGGTGTTACTGAAACTTCATCAAGTTTTGCATGTGGGCTAGGAATTGAACTCTCAGTGCCCATTTTTCAAACACAATAATTGATGCTTGAAAATATTTCTTTTTAGGTGAGTTGTGGAGCTCTCAGTTGTAATACCTTCCATTCATTTTTCCTTCTCAATTAATTAATTAGCAAATAAAAATTCTATTTAAAAAATAGATTCCTTATTTGCCAAAGGCATTAAATTCTCTAAATGCTCAAAAGTTGATAAGGGATGCCAAAATTACCAAAAAAAAAAAAAAAAAAAACTAAGAGAATGTTTATTACATTTTTTTTCCTGTTGATAAAAAGTAAGAATGTTTTTTACATTAACACTTTGCCAATATACATCTCTCTCCTGGTTGACAAAAAAATAAAAGAAAAGGTTGTGTCCTCTAGAAGGAATTCTAGTAGCCAAAGAGTATATGTATATGGCTTTCCAACTTAGTTTCCTTTCTTCACCTCTTCTGCTACTCTAATAATATCAGTTTGCCCAACCTTCTTCCTCATAGTAGTGGCAAACCTTGCAGCATCAACTTCATCACCAATCACCATGACTTTATCTTTTTCTGCTCCTTCTAATCCCACAAAGTTCACACCTGCAAAGGAAAAATGTATAATTTAAGTCTAGACTTTAACATATTTTATTTATAATTTTTTACTATGTGATCTGACACATTTGAGAATATACTTCCAAGATGTTTCCACTTCTAAGAAAACTTGGTTAACAAGAAATGTTGCACATCAAGTCATCACCAAAATATGGTGATGAAAGATGGCAAAACTTTATACAAATTGCAAATCAAAGTCACATAGGTATAAGAATATAGTAAAAAGTGCATAAGTAGTGTCAATTATCATATTTTTGAAACACATGATAAAGCTTTATGAATTATCCATAACACTAACCGTTTGCTTCAGCAGCAACAGTGAGTGTTTTAGTCTGGCATTTTTGGCAATTCATTTGAACCTTCATCACAATCTTTTGCTGCAAATCAAACCATGAAAGAGGTCATGAGAGATTTTTTTTGTAAATATAAAAGAAAGAAGAAGAAGAAAAGAAGCAATATATGAATTATGATTGCAAATAATACCGTCATATTGACAATTTGATGTTATTGTCCCCAAAAGCTAAGACAGTATACTACCTAAAATTTTGTCTAATGTGAGAAAAAAACAAGACGAAGTCTACCCTGATATAGAGGCCCAAACTTCTCCTTAAGGTAACAACGGCGTTATCTCTTCTTCATGACTTGTGGTCTTCGGCATGTTTTGTTCACCCAAATTCTGAAGTACCTGATTTTTTATTCATGTGAATGTGTCTGTTTCTCAACTGAACTCGTTTGTTTTGGACTTTGGTGAATTCAATGAAATTGACTAATAGTACAAATGCAAACTTCCATAACAAGCGCACTTCAAACGAACAAAACTCTTTTCTAGAAACAAGTTAAAAGACAAACTTCTAACCATAAGGTAAATATTTGTTATTTAACTACCAAAGAAAATGAGGACAAAAAAAAAAAAAAAAAAAAATCCTTGACAAAAGAAATATTTTTAAATGTAAATTGTCTTTTCCACCATAAATGATAGGGTTACTTTTAGACTAGAGACTCAATTATGTTAAATTTCTCCAATTTTCATCAAATTAATCTTAAAATACAATTAGTCAAATACCAATCTTACTGTTTTCTGATTGCGTGCTTCTATTTCTTCCTCTCATTTTTTCCCCATGTTCACATGATAATTATATGGAAAACAAAGGTAAAGTATGTTGTAAAATTAAGAAAATTATAGCAATAGAAGGACATAAGACAGCTCCACGTTGAATGTATGGTGGTTACAGGACCACCCTAAATTGTAAAAAAAGTAATTATTACATAAAAATATTATAAATTTTTTCCCTAAAAAAAAGTTGCAACCATACTATGTATTTTTGGCCCAATGTAATTAAATTTTGGACAAAATTTAGTAATAAACTTAGTTGTAGACTAAGTTTACATCTCCACCTAATATACATTTTTTTTTATTGGATGTGAATTTTAACAAATTCACTTTTAGATTACATTTTCTTCTTATATCTTCTATACTTGCAAAATTTCAATAAGATTAAAGATCAATAGCTATGTCATCAATCAAATGTTTAAATTTTGACATTTTACAGTCTAAATTAAAAAAAAAAAAAAAGAGTATGGATCAAATAGTGAATAACATATGGTTGGCACGAAATTTTTCATGTGTTTCGAAAACATAAAAAAAATATACAATTATGAGGTACGTAATAAAATAGTTTTAGCTTTGTCTTTTCAAATATCAACTTCTATACCTCAATTATGAGGTAATAAGCCTAAGGAATTCCCTTCCATTAATTTGAAGGAAAATTGCAAGGAATTCATTTTTAATGGCGTTTCAATTATAAATTGTTTTTTTTTTTTTTTTTTCCTGATTCTTGAAGATGGTAATTGAAGTTCAGGGACTCAATTATGACACACACAAATATGTGTGTATCTTATAGTAACTTTTAATTCTTTTTCAATATTCTACACGTGAGTACCTTTTAAATAAGTTTTAGGAAAAGAAACTTAAAAGTTTTAATTTAATATGATTCTTATTAGTATGAAAGTTTACATGTGATGCACCTGTAAAACAGAAACAGAAACATAGACATAAATTTATGTTTATAAATTTGTATATAAGTGTGTGCTCTATGAAATATATGCTTCAGTAATAATTAAATATGATGTATGAAATATATATTTAATAGTGGGTTCAAGATAGTTCAAGTTCTTATTGTCGTAAAATTAATGAGATAAATGTTGGTAATTGTATTCTCCCTGAATTAAATATTGTTTATTCTTAGTTTTTTCATTCTTTTCTATAAAATTAGAAATAAATTGGCTTAAATTTTATTTAAAACACAAGATGAAAATTATCAAATTAGTTCCTTATCATAAAACCTTGAACCATGAATGTGGAAACTTATCAAGTCCAATTTGGCTTTCGGTCCAAGAATATTAAAGAAGAATTATGTTTTGCACAATTATCTAAAGTAGCAGAGAAAAAACATATCATTTCTGAAGAAGCTTCTTACGTCCATTTGAGAGAACTATTTCAATATTTCCACATATTACCAGAATGAGAATGGTTGCAAACAAACCATTTATATAGCATCAAAACATATTATTCACTTGTTAGACAACTTAATCATTAACTAATTTATATAATTACGATACTATCAATTTTTGAGATAGTACACTAAGAATTTCATTAACATTTCTAAATAGCTAGGTATGTCTTTTAGGTGCAACTAATACTAAATGTAGATTTGCCAACAATTGGCTCAAGAAAGACCACTCTAGAATTCTACTCATTGTTCATGAACAGTGATATTTTTTTGCAAAAATATACAAAGATATAACCATATGTGTATTGCTATATTTATGTTTATGTTCACAATATACATTGTATATGAAGTAAACTCTCATTGTAATTGAAAATGAACTAACTTAAAGATTTTATTTTTATAAAATATGTTAAACAAAAGTTAACGAAATAGAATATATGTGGTCGACCGTGATTAGTTTGTTGAGGATTCACATCCGACACCAAGAAATATAAAACTAAGTCATTATTCTTATTGAATTTTTTTTAAAGTTCTCGAATATATATAAATATATATATTTATATATATGTACGTATTTATATTAGTGTGTGTATGTGTGTTTTTTTTCATAATACACATTTTCAAAATTAATTTAACATATTATATGGCCCAAAAATCCATAGGCCCGAAAAGTGATTGGGCTTGGATCAAGATCCACGACAATTAATTTATAGAGATGGGATCCTAGACCAACAGTTGAACTTCCAATTATAGCTCTTAGCTAAAAGTCTAAGTGCCACCCAATGATTGGAAAAAGAAACTGATAATATAGATGAATTTGTTTATTTCATCTCCCTCGAAATGATTGAGGAGCCTTATACACTTAGCAAAGAACAAAACATGATGCCTTTTCTTCTGTTTAGTCTTTTCCCTCTCCTTTTTTCAATATCCGCCCCTTATTCATCGGGAATCTCTTTCTTTTATAATGTCCCTGCTTTGATCTTGTCCCATCTTTCATTTCCTCTTCTTTTGAGGCCATGCTGAGTAGGTAAAAGGCTGTGGTGGCATTGTTCAGTTGTCAGTCAGCCATTAATGCAGCAAGTTTAGTTGGTGTAGTACATTTAATGCGAAGGTGATAGTACATTTGTTAGGAAGTTTCCCTCACCAGCTGTCTTAGGTAGTTACTGTTACCTTCTTTGGGTTGAGGCATTCGATTTGACCTTAAACTTTTGAGAAATGATATGTCCACAATATTTTTACAACAAATTTTATGTGGCAGGTTGTTACTAATTGTTATTGTTAGGGTAAAAAAGAAATTTTAGTGTTAGGTTCAAATTTGTATCAACAACAATTAACCACCTATGATTTGTTATAAAAATATTATGAAAATGTTATGAACGTTGCACCTCTCTAAACCTTTCGCCCTTCTTAGCTCGATCATTTTTTCTGGGCTTCCTTGGACCTACTACTTCCTCAGGCAGTCTTTCTCCTCAGCTGGGCCTATACGATCTTTCAGAGCATTTAATTGGGCCTATTCTACATTCTGGCCAAAGCCCAATTCTGGTGCATTCCTTTTTGCTTCTCACACCTATTATGGATTAACAAATTTAATAGCCCTTCTTAATTTGGATATATATGATGACAAAACACAACACAAAGACGAGTGGGGGTTTTCTCAAGCTCAACTCTGATGAATGAACTCTAAGCTTTGATTTTTTTGTCTTCTTTCTTTAATAGCTTTTGGGTAGAATTAGATACGTGGTAGACTTTCTAGGCAACGCGTTTGATGTGAGGAGTGAGCTTTGTGCTGTTCACTACAAAAAAATAGTTATGTAGCCACGTTTTTAAAACGCGGCTATAGGTTAGAAAAACGTGGCTATAGGACAATTGGGACTATAGCCACGTTTTTTTAGGCCGCGTTTGTAAATGTGGCCTAAACTCCTTTGACTATAGGCCTGAGGGATCTATGGCCGCACTTTTCGAAACGCGGCCTAATACCAGGGTCTATGGCCACGTTTAAAACGTGGCCTAAGGCGAAAGCTATAAAACGTGGCTATAAGATGGGACCAATGACCGCGTTTTGAACATGGCTATAGGACCCTCGTTGACAGCTTCGAAGACATATTTTAGCCGCATTTAAAACGCAGCTATAGGATATACTCTAGCCACATTTTACAAACGTGGCTATAAATCAAAGCTATAACCGCATTTTTCAAATGTGGCTATAGGAATTTTTTTTTGTTTTAAAATAAACCTATAGCCGCGTTTTAAAAACGTGGCTATAGGTTTTTTAGTACTGATACGTTGCTAGTATCTTTGTTTTAGTACTGATATGTTGCATGGAGAGTGGTTGTTTTTTTATAATTTTGTTTTCAATGAATTGGGCCTCCTAGTAATGCATGGACCAAAGGGCTGTACATTTACTCTCTCTCTTCTTCTTCTTCTTCTTCTTCTTCTCACAGCTTATAACTTTGATTTCATTAAAACTTAACTCTTATGTTGGGGTTTATCATTTACGGGGGTTTATCACTTATGGTGTTAGTGGAAATTGAACAAGTTTTACGTGTAAGATAAGAATTGATTGAGCCTTTCTAACCCAAAAGAAGATATTCAGCGTTTAAATTTCTCTACTCCCAACTTCAATTTACTCAAAAATGCAAGAGGCTATGTTGTCTGCGAGAGCTTAAAAATAATTCTTAGCTCTTGTGACGTTCAAGAAATGAAAACAACCATCCTCCATGTCTTTCATACACCAAGGCTCAGCGATTTTGTCATTGACAATCTCAATTGATGAACGCATTTGTGCTATAAATAGCTATTTTCCCCTCATTATATCTTCTTAGGATTATTATACTCATTTTGTTGTAACACCAGTTTGAGTGAACATAAAATCTTCAATATGAGGAAATGGTTATCAAGAGTACATGACATGGAATTTTATTGATATCAACTGACATGCAACCACTGCATTTGAAGATTTTATTTGATTTTTTTTTTTCACCCAAATGTCTTATGTTCAAAGTCTCATACACAATCCTGTGGTCAGAGCGATTAACTTCTTATACAGTAATACAGGTCGGTATTGATGTGGTTGAGGGCTTTATTTTTTAATAGATACAATGCCTGAGGGAATTTAATTCAGCATATTAGAAAATTATAAATAAATAAGTAAAAAAAGCTTGATTGAGCCTAGAAACAAACAGGGAGAACTTCAGTATGGTGACCAATGCCTAAATGCTCTCAACGTCCTGGTTGACAAAAAAATAAAAGAAAAGGTTGTGTCCTATTGAAGGAATTTTATTAGCCAAGAGTACATGTATATGGCTTTCCAACTTAGTTTCCTTTCTTCACCTCTGCTACACTAATAATATCAGTTTGCCCAACCTTCTACCTCATAGTAGTAGCCAACCTTGCAGCATCAACTCCATCACCAATCACCACCACTTTATCTTTTTCTGCTCCTAATCCCACAAAGTTCACACCTGCAAAGGAAAAATATATAATTTAAGTCTAGACTTTAACAAATTTTATTTATAATTTTTTACTATGTGATCTGATACATTTGAGAATATACTCCACAGATGTTTCCACTTCTAAGAAAACTTGTTTAACAAAAAATGTTGAACATCAACAAAATATGGTGATGAAAGATGGCAAAACTTTGTACAAATTGTTGGGCTTTGTGGAGACTAGTTTATATTTGATCCGGTTGACAACTCAAATAATGTTGTATGGTTTTTAATGGGAGATTTTTTGAGGCTTAGTCCATGGAGCAAAGGCTTGGGCCGATAGGCCCAAGCCGGAGCGCTTATGGACAAGCCTTTGGGGGGTTCGGGGGCAACGCCCCCGGGAAAAATTTTTGGGCCCGTTTTGTAGCTCCTGTGCGCAGGATATAAAAAACCATTTTTTTGGTGATTAGGGTTTTGTCTTGTTGTATTTTTGAGAGAGCAAAAACACTGCAGCCGCACTCTGTATTTTTTCCTTGATAATAGTAAAATCCCTGCAACTCCGTGGACGTAGGCAAATTGCCGAACCACATAAATATTGTCTTGTGCGTGTGATTGTTTTTCTCTGGCGTGTGTTTTCTCTATTTTTTTGTTTTCTCACAGGTTGAGAATTTCGGGTTAAATTCCCTACACAAATTGCAAGTCAAAGTCACATAAGTATAAGAATATAGTACAAAGTGCATGAGTATGTGTCAATTATCATATTTTTGGAACTTGTCAGTTCGTTTAGACCCCTTAACCCAACAGATTAACCTAGAGAATTAGCCAAGTTATTAACTTAGGTAATTTAATTAAAACTAGGTTAACACAATTAAGCAAAAATAACAAAGCAGCGGAAAATAAACAACACAAAGATCTGATGACCCAGGAAACCACACCGGTAAAAACCTGGGGAGGATTTGACCTAGCTATCCTCAAGGTAAACTGAATCCCCTATGAAAGAATTGAAGTTTACACAATAGACTTAGACCACTAACATCATATTGCTACCCGAGTGTAGGAAACTTACTACCATGACCCCATGATAGCTCCGAGATCCACGGACTCCTTCTTTCCGGAATTCTTCAACAAATCCACAAGCGCACCTGCTTGTATATCTTTGTGTTCTCTTGATTCTGCAACTGTAACGATCTACACAACTCTTGACATAAATCTCAAGTTTGTAAACCCTAAGTGTATGTGAAGGTAAACACCTCTAGATCTCACAGAGAGATTCACAAACACAACAAAACAGAACTCTAAAAACGTGGCTAGGGTTTTCCCTTTTATACTTAGGGCAAAACATAAAACCCTATACATTAAAACGGGCTTGGGCTGAGTTGGAATTTTCTGCAGAAAAACGTTCTGCACGATTTTCGATCGATCGAGTCTAATTTTCGATCGATCGAGTCATACAGAAAGTGAACAGTACTTCTGCATAAAAACTCGATTCCAACTTTACAATAAGACCCATACTTTGAGCAAGTCTAACACACGACTAAACATTGTTTTGATCATGGTTTGCCAACATACAAATTGAAGTTCTAAATACATTAGTTCCTAATCTTTAGAACCTAACAGAACACATGATAAAGCTTTATGAATCATCCATAACACTAACCGTTTGCTTCAGCAGCAACAGTGAGTGCCTTAGTCTGGCATTTTTGGCAATTCATTTGAACCTTCATTACAATCTTTTGCTGCAAATCAAACCATGAAAGAGGTCATGAGAGATTTTTTTGTAAATATAAAAGAAAGAAGAAGAAGAAAAGAAGCAATATATGAATTATGATTGCAAATAATACCGTCATATTGACAATTTGATGTTGGTGTCCCGAAAAGCTAAGACAGTATACTACCTAAAATTTCGTCTCATGTGAGAAAAAAACAAGAAGAAGTCCACACTTGTATGGAGGTCGAAACTTCTCCCTTAATATAACAACGTTGTTATCTTTTTCATGACTTGCGGTCTTCGGCATGTATTGTTCACCCAAATTCTAATTACCTGATTTTTATTTATTTATGTGAATGTGTTTATTTCTCAACTATAGCATGGAGAACGCGTTTTGGACTTTAGTGAATTCAATGAAATTGACTAATAATACAAATGCAAACTTGCATAGCAAGCGCACTTCAAACAAACAAAACTCTTTTCTAGAAACAAGTTAAAAGACAAACTTCAAACCATAAGGTAAATATTTGTAATTTAACTCCCAAAGAAAATGAGGACAAAAAAAATCCTTGACAAAAGAAATATTTAAATGTAAATTGTCTTTTCCACTATAAATGATATGGTTACTTTTCCACTATTTCTTCCTCACATTTTTCCCCATGTTCACATGATAATTATATGGAAAACAAAGGTAAAGTAAGATGTAAAATTAAGAAAATTTTAGCAGTAGAAGGAAATAAGGCGGCTCCACGTTAAATACAGGTGGTCAGAGGACCATCCTAAATTGTAAAAAAGTAATTATTACATAGAAATTTTATGAATTTTTTACCCTTAAGAAAAAATTTGCAACCATACTAATTTTTTTTGGCCCAATGTAATTAAACTTTGGACAAAATTTAGTAATAAACTTAGTAGTAGCCTAATTAAGTTTACAACTCCACTTAATATATATATATATATATATATATTTATTGGATGTAAATTTTGATAAATTCACTTTTAGATTACATTTTCTTCTTATATCTTCCATGCTTGCAAAATTTTAATATGATCAAAGATCAATAGCTATATCATCAATTAAATGTTTAAATTTTGACTTTTTACAGTCTAAATTTATAAATAAATAAATAAGTGTATAGATCAAATAGTAAATAACATATGGTTGGCATGAAATTTTTCATGTGTTCTAAAAACATAAAAAATATACAATTCAATAGTTAAATTTTCAAAATATGTAGTCATGTTAATTTGTTTAGTGAAAGTTGTAGCCTTACAACTAAGTTTGTAACTAAACTAGTTTCTAAAAAAAAAAAAAAAAAAAAAAAGGTTTGTAACTAAACTATGATACTCTTAACAATATATTAGACCCTTACAAACAAAAAGGGAAAGTCCAAAATGTAACTTGCAATATTGATAATAAGACTATTTTATGTATTTGAGTGTGTGTGTACGTGTTTTTTTTTTTTTTTTTTTTGTCAATATGTGAAGTTCTCTTTTTTATTCAATTTTATAAAATTTTAGTTTCATGATAACCGCATATATATATATATATATATATATATGAGGGAAAACTAATCACATAATTTAAGAGGTTTACTTTTTTAATTTGAAATTTAGGAAGAAAGTGCAAGTAACCCTTAATTTTACTAGAGTGGTAGAGTGCATTTCAGTCCACGTCTTAATATTTTATCAATGTTGTGGGTGTCATCCAAGTACATCTGGTAAAGCACCAAAAACAAATAGTTTAACAAAATACCAAATATGGAGGTGGAGGGGAGCAGAGAGAAAGAGATGGAGATAATTTAATGAAATTAATTTGGAATTTTTCTTTAAGGGAATAGGGGGATTTGGAGCAAGGGAGTCAATTTTGTACCCGAGATTGTTTCGGTTTGGTCTAGATAACGAAATATTTCGATACTGGTCAGTAACGATGTATCATTTTGAAATTACCGCATTATATATAAATATTATATATTTAAATTAATATATTTAATAAAAGGGTAAAGTCTTAAAAAAAAAAAAAGCCAAATCCCTTATTTGTTAATCCATACAGTATATTACATAAAAAAGAAAAATCCATACTATATATATATATATATATATATCTTGTTTTTTATTAGCCTAACAGTGGAAAACTGGAAATAACTCAAATGAATTTCAAATGCTTATGCCATTTAAAAATAAAAATAAAAGCTACAATTTGAGTTTGACCATCTATAGAAAGTTTAAAACGTGGAACTCTATTTACTAATGTTATGAATATCATTTCGGTGCCTGTTCTGGTTTTTTTATTGGAACGGAATATTTTGGTACTAGCCTATTTTGGCGTTCCACTTTAGACCGTTTCAGAATTACCACTTTATATATATATATATATATTAGTAATTAATAAAAAAAAATGTTATTACTCATTGCCATTCTTATGCTCTGTATGTTTCGTTGGAAAACCTTCTATAAAGATAGTTTTCCACATTTTCCAGTGTTTGGTAACATTAAAAAAAAAAAAAAATTGGTCAATGGAAAACTATCTTTAGTCAACGGAAAACTCTTATAAAAATAAGACTTATTTTCTATAGGTTGTTTTCCAAAAAAAATTGGAAAACAATCTCTCTCTCTCTCTCTCTCTCTCTCTCATGTGGCGCATAACTCCTATAAATATTATATTCTTCTGACTCAAGAAACAATATTTTCTTTCACTCATCCAACCTTTCTCACTCTTTCACTTCTTCTCTTCTCTATGTTTTTTTCTCTCTTCTCACACCCTCACTATCACCCCCTCTAGCCTCTTCTCTTCCTACAGATTCCTCTCTCTCTATTTGCCTCTCTTCTCTTTTTTCTCCCTATTTCTTCTCCCATCTATAACACCGTTCTTTAATAAGTTTTTTTTTCTCCTCACAGATCGGTCAATAGTTCTATAACAATTTTTAGTATTTATCAAACTATTTGTACTAGATTAGTTTGCCGGTAAAACTATTTGGCCTATGTGGCATTTTGAACTATTTAAAATGGAACTTATGGGTATAATGATTATTTTGAATTATGAGAAGTATGGTTAATATATATATATATATATATATATTAATTATGTAGGTTACTGGTCTTATGCATGAACAAGATGAATATTTGAGATCATGAAAATTTGACAACTAATTTTGATTGTATTCTTTGTCAAAATTTTATTTTGAAAACCAAATTCATTCTTGGTTTTTTTATTGTCAGTTCGTTTAGACCCCTTAAACCCAACAGATTAACCTAGAGAATTAGCCAAGTGATTAACTTAGGTAATTTAATTAAATCTAGGTTAACACAAAATAAACAAAAACAATAAAGCAGCGAAAATTAAATAACACAAAGATCTGATGACCTAGGAAAACCAAACCGGTAAAAAAACCTGGGGAGGATTTAACCTAGCTATCCTCAAGGTAAAATAGCAAATCCACTAGAAAGAATTGAAGTTTACACAATAGCGACTTAGACCACTAACATCCTATTGCTACCCAAGTGTAGGAAACTTACTACCACGACCACGTGACAGCTCCGAGACCACGGACTCCTTCTTTCTTTGATCTTTGCAAAACACAAACACCACCGTTTGTGACTTTGAGATCCCACTCAAAGGTTTAGCAACACAAACTCTCCTGTTTGTGACTCCAAGACCACCCTTGAAGGTTTAGATCATCAGCACCTTTGATGATTAGAGAAGGCAGCAACTTCAGCAATACCGGATCTTGAGATTCTTCAAGGAACAATACCGGTAGAAGTAATAAGAGAGGTTTTAGGAACAAAACCCTAAATACAAAAGAGGCACACTCTTCTCTCTCTAAAAAACCTTGTAAAAACGTGCTTAGGGTTTCCTTTATATAGTGGGAGAAGTAGATCTGAAACCCTAATCCTTAATGGGCTAGAACTGCTGTTTGGGCCAACTTAAAATTCTGCAGATACGACTTTCGATCGGTCGAGCCTGTTTTTCGATCGATCGAACCAGGCAGATTCTGAAATCTTCTTTCTGCAGCTTACATGTTCTTGTGTGCTCACGATTTGCCAATTGTTCTAAACTTTTAGAACCTAACATTTATTATTTATTTATATTGATTACATTAGGCGGGTTTACACAATACACATATTATACATGTTTTAAATTATATAAGAAATGTTATAAAAATTGTAGATACCAAACATCATAAAACGTTCTCAAGTCCATTTTCAAGGTTGTTACCAAATATCGAAAAATAAGGTAATTTCCAGAAAATGCTCTCTAGAAAATGAACAATTTTCTAAAAAACATTAATACTGAAACAAATAGAGCATTAAGCCAAATTTTATAAATGTAATATCATCATTTAATGAATTTAATATAGTGTTTTAAAAGAAATAATAAAGTGATTAGATTGATTATTTTAAAATTCAAATTTTGGACCCGAGGTGGAACAGGTGGTATTACCATTCCGGATTGCATCCCATTACGAAATATTTCGGTTGGAACGGAACGGATTTAATAACATTGCTATTTACTAATGTTATTAATTTCATTTTGGACCTTGTTTCGGTTTGTTTAATGAAATGGAATATTTCGGTATCGGCCTATTCCAGCGTACCGTTTCAAGGTGTTTCGGGTTCTTAAAAAAAATAAAAATATATATACAGTATAATTTTTTTTTCATACTTATTATTATAATAAATTAATTCCCTCACATTGTGTGATAAAGAAAACCCCACGCCTACATTCTATATCCAATGTACTTATCCAATGTACTTCAATAGGCAAGTAGATACTAATAAGTAATAACCCATCACACCATTCAAATATCAAATAAAATAATAATTTTTAGATTCACTAAAAGACAATTATATCTTGGAAGTAGGAGCTATTCAAATCTTTACCAAATCAGATAACCATTGTTCAAAAATAACAAGTCTCAGGTTTTAACATTCAGCTTAACCAAAAAAAAAAAAAAAAAAATCTCAAGCTCGTAGCAATCTAAAGGTTTGATGAAACATGAAGACAAGCAAGCGAAAAAATATAGTGCAGAAAGAAAATAAAGCCAAAAATGAAAAGGGAAAAGAAAAGATAGAGCATGCAGATGAACGTTGGACACTGCCATTGTTGTTAATTTCCTTTTCTCTTCTTAATTTCTTTTTGGGTTGTGATTATTTTCTTATGAATTTAAAGCTTTAGATCTTGTCAAAATAGAAACTTTACATGTGTGGTGGATCTGTGAAAATTTGATTTAAGATGTAAAACAACGTAGTTGTAGGATAATTTTTTTTTTTTAAAAGGTAAAACCAGTATTGGCCGAAATTCCCATTCCACCCAAAATTGGCTGGAATTGACCGAAATGGCCGAAACACCCCGAAATAGGCTGGAATTTGACTCGAGGTGGAATGGTTGATAGTACCATTCCGGATTGCACACCGGTGCGAGAAATTCCGGCCATTCCGGCTGGAACGGAACGAAATTAATAACATTGCTATTTACTAGAAGAAAACACACATGACATTCTCTCCCTCACTCTTTATGTTGACCCTCATTTCGTTTTCAACAACCCCCACTTACCTCCACTCTCTTTCCCACTACATTCGGTCTTCTCCTCTCATTATCTTCTCTTTCCCTTACATAGATCAGATCTAAACCAAATGCTCTCCATCTCTCTTCTTTGCTGCGTGAAGATTGAAGAATATACGACACTAAAAACAAATAAAATATAGATATCTCTCTCTCTCTCTCTCTCTCTCTCTCTCTCTAATGTTGTGCAAAGAATTTGAAGAATTTTGTTTCGGTCCGATATGAATTTATTGGCCAAAATCCAATATTAGTCTCCGACACAGCTGAAATGACCTGATAAGGGCGATATTTAAACCGGAACAAAACTATCTTGTTTCTGTATTGGTGTAGGTATCAGTTCGACAAATTTCGGCCATACTGACTAGTACGGTACGAAATTGTCTTTCATATTAATTTTTTTTTATAAGATTTTGTATTAAAACTTCATTCTCTTTCACTCGTGCATATTTGTTTCTCATTTAAAATTAAAACATTAAAACAAGATAAAAGGGTTGCCATTCCCCTCTCCTCTCCTATCCTTTACTTTTTTTTTTTTTTGGAATTTGTACCTTTATGTAATAATCAAATGCCTAAAATTTTGATTATAAGAATTTAGAAAATTTTGGGTCTTTTTAGTGTAAAATCATTTTGAAAGTTTTGAGGCGTAACCGGTTGGGACTTGTTAATTTACAATTGGAAGTACTTACAGCCGGTCCGTTTGGGTAGTGTGGCTGCGTCTGCGTTTTGGGCGTTTTTTTTTTTTTTTTTTTTAAGTCCAGCGCATTATGCACTGTTCATTGGCCATAAACAGTGATTTTAAGCCAATGAACAGTGCTGAACAGTAATAAACAGAAAAAAAAAATTATTTTTTTTATTATTTTCAGTTTTCAGTAAAATAAGCTGTATCCAAACACACTCTAAGTTAAATTATTAAAATGTCCTATGTAATTTCAAATTAGTCAAACTTTCAAATATGTTTTTTTTTAATAAAAAACTAGAAGTACTTAAGGCCTAAATTAAATTATTAAATGTCCTTTATTATTTCAAATTACTCAAACTTTCGAATATGGTTTTTAAATTATTAAAAAAAAAAACTTTTATAGCTAGCGTAAAAGAGCGTCTTGATAGGATTGTTGCAATTGCAGGTTTTTCCTTCAACCAATAGTGAGACATTTCATGTTTCAAACCTTTACTATTTGTTTGTGTCCATTTAACATATAGAATATCTTGGCATTTTTTTTTTTAACTTTCTGGTCAAGCACAACCAGTTTTTTAGTATCTAATAAAACCCTGATAGATAGCGATCACATATTGTTGATATTAGATATTGGGTGTTTTGTGTTTTGTTTATTAATAAGTAGAGCTTAATAGCATAGTTTTGAAACTCGGGCCGTTCAATGAACCGTAAAAAGGAGAAGTTTGAAGTTTTTAAGGTTGGACCAAGGTCAAACCGAATTCGAACCGTGATAACATCATAATTAATTTATTTATTATTTAAATTATAAATAAATATATTAAATTAATTCAATTTAACTAAAATAATCCAAAACAAATATAGATAGTATTTTTTATAACATAACTTTCATAATACAAATAAGAATGACTAAATTCTAAAAAAAACATAAATAGCTATTGAGTTTTTAAATTATTTGGACGCAGCACACTTTAGTACCCATTAATTTTTATTTTATGAAACCCAATACAATAGTTAAGAGACAAATTAGTTTATTTGCCCGTGGCCAAGCTCATTTGACTGCGGTTTATTTATTTAATTTTTACCAAGCCCATTTGAATAGTTCTGTTTACCATTTATTATGAATTAAAAAAAAAAATTACAGTATATTTTTGGTGTGATGATCACTCTACATGTATAAATGCTTGTAGGTTGTGGGAGGTAAGGGCCGGGAGTGGGTAAGGGCCGAGATTCAAGTATCTAAGAGGAAGTTTCTTACATATATACATTTAGATTAGACTAAAATAAAAATTTTATCTTGTATAAAAAAAATAATTAAAATTAAAAGTCTCATGCATTTAAAAAATGTTAAAGTCAAATAAAGAACACAAGCCAAGAAGAAAGTGCTTGACAGCAAGCAAGCATTTTATGTTAGTGGTTGACCGTTGACACTAAAGCACGCAGCAGCTAAGCAAATATAAGAGCAGAGGCCCAAAATGCAGAAACAACATCGGCAAAAATGAAAAATGCAGAGAGAGAAAGAGAGCAAGCGAGACAAAGAATAAGAGCAGAAAGATGGGATGTAATCTCATTTGATAGCATCTCACGTGGTTGAAGTTTCAGCCTTCAACAATGGCGGTAAACCTGTAAGTACCCAAAAAAAACCTCTAACAGTCTGACCTGTGAAAACCAAGTTAATAGATCAATCTTTCATTTTGAGTTCTTTCTTCAGCAATGGGTCGAGCTGGCACGGTCCGGCCCAGTTTTACTTGGCCCTTGGCCTCAATGGGTCGGGCCAAGCGGAACTAGATCAAGCTTTGCATGTGAGGTAGGAATTAAAAAGGAGCTCTCGGTGCACATTTTTCAAACATTTTGGGTGAGCTTTGTAACTCACATTTATAAAACAGTATCTTCCATTCAATTTTCCTTCTCAATTAATTAATTACCAACTAAAATTAATACTAAAAAAAAAAAAATCCCTATTTTGCCAAAGGCATTAAATTCTCTAAATGCTTATCTAAGGGATGCCAAAATAACCCCACAAAAAAAAGCTAAGAGAATGTTTATTACATTTTTTTTTTCTGCTAAGAAAAAAAGTAAGAATGTTTATTACATTAACACCTTGCCAATATACATCTCTCACCTGGTAAACAAAAAAGTAAAAGAAAAGGTTGTGTCCTTCAAAAGGAATTCTAGTAGCCAAGAGTATATGTATATGGCTTTCCTACTTAGTTTCCTTTCTTCACCTCTGCTACACTAATAATATCAGTGTGCCCAACCTTCTTCCTCATAGTAGTAGCCAAAGTTGCAGCATCAACTCCATCGCCCATCACCACCACTTTATCTTTCTCTGCTCCTTCCAATCCCACAAAGTTTACACCTGCAAAGGAAAAATATATAATTTAAGTCCAGACTTCAACATATTTTATATATAATATTTTACTATGTGATCTGACACAATTGAGAATATACTCCAAGATGTTTTTGCATCTTAGAAAACTTGATTAACAAAGAAGTTTCAACATCAACAAAATATGGTGACAGAAAAATGGCAAAACTTTGTACAAATTGCAAATCAAAGTCATATAGATATAAGAATATGGTAAAAATTGCATAACTATGTGTCAATTATCATAGTTTTGAAACACATGATGAGCTTTAGATTCATATAACACTAACCGTTTGCTTCAGCTGCAACAGTGAGTGCCTTAGTCTGGCATTTTTGGCAATTCATTTGAACCTTCATCACAATCTTTTGCTGCAAATCAAACCATGAAAGTGGTCATGAGATTTTTTTTTTTTGAAAATATAAAACCCAAAAAGGAAAAAGAGAAAAAAGAAGCAATATATGAATTATGATTGCAAATAATACCGTCATCTTGAAAATTTGATGTAGTTGTAACCAAAAGCTAAGAAAGTACACGATCGAAAATTTCGTCTAATGTGAGGAAAAAAACTAGAAGTCCACACTTATATAGAGGACCAAACTTCTCCTATAAGGAAACAACACTGTCATCTTCTTCATGACTTCATTGGTCTTCGGCATGTATTGTTTTTTATTCATGTGAATGTGTCAATTTCTCAGCTAGAACATGGAGAACGCGTTTTGGACTTTGGAAACTTCAATTAATTGACTAATAGTACGGATGCAAACTTGCATTGCAAGCCAAACTTCAAACAAACAACACTCTTTTCCAACAACAAATTAAAGACAAACTTCAATTGATAAAGTAAATACTCTTTTTAACTACTAAAGAAACTGAGGACAAAAAAAAAAAAATCCTCAACCAAAGAAATATTTAAATGTAAATTGTCTTTTCCACTATAAATTATAGGGTTACTTTTAGACTAGAGACTCAATTATGTTGAATTTCTCCAATTTTCATCAAATTAATCTTAAAATACAAATAGTCAAATACTAATCTTACTGTCATGTGATTGCGTGCTTCTATTTCTTCCTCTCATTTTTCTTTCCCCATGTTCACATGATAATTATATGGAAATGGAGCTCAAGTATGGAGTAAAATTAAGAAAATTATAGCAATAGAAGGACATCATAACTAATCACATAGTTTTTTTTAGGGAAAACTAATCACATAATTTAAGAGGTTGACTTTTTCAATTTGAAATTTAGGAAGAAAGTGCCAGTAACCCTTTATGGAGGAGGAGAGGAGTACGGGAAATGGATGGAGAGAGTTTAACGAAACTTGTTCGGAATTTTTTTTTTTTAAGGGGAAAGGGTTTGAGGGGATTTGGAAAGGTAGGTGTCTTATCTTCTCCAAACCCCTTATTTTTAATTCCCTAAATTGAGGGAATTTGGAGGGACATGAGAGTGGAGTTCCACTTATAACTCATAATTGTCAATTATGAATGTCTCTTCTTACTAATTTTTTAAAGCATCCAAACAATGAAAAATGATATTCTGATATTTATTTCCTTTCTCCTTACTTAATATTTAAAGCATTTTTCCCTTAAAAGTTATCATAAAATTTGCGTTGAGTTTGTAGTTGCTTTTATGTTAAAAATTTATTCTCTCTGAGTTTGTTTCTCATTTAAAATTAAAACATTAAAACAAGATAAAAATGTTGTCATTCCCCTCCCCTCCCCTCTCCTCTGCTTTTCTTTTGTAGTCTATACCTTAATGTAATAATCAAATGCCTAAAATTTTGATAATAGGAATTTAAAAAATTTTGGGTCTTCTTAATATAAAATGATTTTAAAAGTTCTGAGGTGTAACCGGTTGGGACTTGCTAATCTACAATTAGAAGAACTTAAGGCCTAAGTTAAATTACTAAAATGTCCTATGTTATTTCAAATTAGTCAAATTTCCGAATATGGTTTTCTTTAATTTAAAAAATATTACAATAAAAACTAGAAGTACTTAAGGCCTAAGTTAAACTATTTAAACGTCCTGATTATTTCAAATTAGGCAAACTTTTAAATATAGTTTTTAAATAATAAAAAATAAAAATAAAAACTTGTTTAGGTAATCTAAAGGGCTGTCTTGATAGGATTGTCGCAATAGTAGGTTGGAGGACCTTTCCTTAAACCAACAGTGAGACATTTCCTAGCTACTTCCTCTAACCATGCACCAATTATTGCCAAATTGGTCTCGGACGAATTGAATGCTAATCTTTGTCAAATACCTTCAGCAAATCAATCAATAATCAATAATAAATATAAATAATAAATTATTATATTATATATAATAAAAGTTGGACTTAGATGCTGTTGTTGCGCCCCGTGACTTCACCAAATTGCATAAATTTTATTAAATTTTTAGATTTTAAGAAAAAATATATATAAGTTATCATAGATTCACAGTTCATGCGTTAACAAAAAAAAAAAAAAAAAAAAAAACGGCTACAGAGTTCAATCTTAGCAATTCTATAAACGCATAAATATTAGAGTCCCTCAAATTCACAAAGACCGACTTACAATGTGTGGCTAAGGCCAACTGTAAAACCCCGGTGAGCTTTATGTTAATCAACTGTAAAATCGTATATATTCCAGAGAAAAAAAAAAAAAAAACATTGTTGGTGAAGATAAGAAGTTGAACAGCAGAGAAAAACTCAATAGATATAAAAAAGTATATACCAGTTATGACCGGAGTGGGTTTCTATTTATTTATACCAATTGTGAAGATAAGAGCCCGGTGAAGTTGAAACTTTAATAAAAGTATAGACTTCACATGGCCCAGCAATTGGCATATCATATGGTGATTTAATTAGCTTTAGACTTTTTGTTCATATTAAATTCTTCAATGTGGAGTGTGTGTGTGTGCGTGTATATCATACGGTTCCTTTGCGCTATTATTCTTTTCTTCTACCTACAATTTCTACTATTCTTTTCTTCTACTTACAACTTTACAAGTACGTATTTGTTTACTCTACTTTTTTTCCTATCAAATTGAATATATTTTGTGTATTTGTTTAAGTTGATTTCCTTTAGTTTAATCCAATTTAGAGAATTGTGATTTTTTTTTTATAATGTTAGTTTGATTGTTAAGAAATTATATAAGAATTGAGCTTTCATGTCTAATTAACTAAGAAATTAATTTTTTAGTTTTGTGGTAACTCTTAGTCTGTGAATCTATGATCGATGAAATTTTAATAAATTTTTAAATTTTAAGAATAGATATATACATATTTTTTGGATAAATATGACAAATCAAGTAATGAAACAAAGTAGTATTTAATTTACAACTATATCAGTTGTGTCTATCTAAAATGTTATTAACAAATCCTAAAATCAATAAAATAGAATTATCTAAGGATAGAATTTAAATAAAAAAGAGAGTTAAAACTTCGCTAAAAAAAAGTGGTCTAATGCATCTTAAATTGCAACAACTTATATAATAAAAAAAAGTCTAATGCATCTTAAATTGCAACAACTTATACTACCAAAAAAAAAAGAAAAAAAGAAAAAAAAAAGAGGTCTAATACATCCACTTAGAAATTGAAACTCCCACAATTGGAAAAAGAGCTTCCATTGTATATTGAAATCATATATACAAATTTGCATAAAAGAGGTCTAATACATCCACCTAGAAATTGAAACTGCCACAATTGGAAAAAGAGCTTCCGTTGTATATTGAAATCATACGCACAAATTTGCATACGTTTCTTTAAAAAACATAAAAGGAATAAAAAAAGAAAAAAGAAAAAAGATAGAATGTGCATTTTTTTTTCCTACAGTTTTGTGTGTGTGTGTGTGGATAAATTTGCATCTTATGTCATCTTTTTCTTAATAACTGAGTTAAAAAAAGAAGTATTTGAGTTTCACCTAAACTACTTCTTTTTGTTCATATCATCTTTTTCACAACTTAAAATTCCCACTATATATATACACAGTTTTTTGGTGTTTCATTATTTCTATTACGTACTTTGAAATTATTTGCTATATTCTTCCTTTCTCCTCTATGCCCTACTTACAACCTTGCAGGTTTTTTTTTTCTTTCATCAAATTGAATAGTTTTTGTGTATTTGTTGCCTTTTTATTATATATAATATGATTTTTATCAACAAGTTTTATAGATAGGTTGAAGTTCTATGTTTGATAACACCTTTTAGTGTTTTTTATAGAAGTCAATATAGCAAGCAATATATTTTGTATTTTTTTAATTTCTTATTACATGATTGTTTGTCATTGACATCAATATTTTATAATGGATTTAATTTGTTATGGCTTTTGTTTGGTGCTTTGTTCCATGTAATCTATATTCTTTAATTAAAAGCAAAATTTACTGTCAAATATGAAATTGGATACGAGAGAATCCATTTGTCCAAATTTCTATGTAAGTCTATCTTTACTTAACTCATTTTTTTTTAAGTTCAAAATTTTGGATATTTTTTCAATTATTGAATTCATTATTTTTTCATGTGTAATATTAATATTTGTGTTTTTTTTATGATAAAAAATAATATATGTGTTTTTAAAGGCTAAAACACAATGCAATTACAAACATTACTTTAAGTTAGGGTGTTATATTTATTAATTAGTAAGTTAGAATGTTACATTAAGTTAGAGTATTATATTTTTATTTATTATTAATTTAGAATGTTACATATGGATACATATGCTGGTTTAGGGTTAATACAACTTTTAACCATTTGAATGAAAATCAACACTAAAACAAATGATTTAAATATCAAAATAAGAAATAAAAATTAAATTTTTTTAAGTGTACAAGTACAATTTATTTTTTAATCTTAAATTTTGAATTAATTTTTTTTCATTTTATTTGTTATTAAATTTAATTATATTATCAAAATATTTTTTATTAAGCTGTGCATTGCACGAGCATAATACTAGTAATCTATATATACATATAAAACCAAAACCTTTAGAGCTCCCACATTTTTATACATAAGCATTATTAAAAAAAAAAAATATCTTTTTTTTTTCCCATCAAATACAAACTAGCGTGTAACTCCATGCAAACGCATGGATACATTTAAAATTTAAAAAAATATAAATAATTAGTCAAATTATTTTTTTTAAAGTATGTAACACATGCATTCATGCATACATATAAATACATTTAAAATTAATTTGATCATAAAATATAGATAGTTAGTCAAATTTTTTTTAATGTAAAAGTAATTAGTCACATATTAAAATTCTTACTTAAATTTAATACTACTTATGATTATTTTCTTCTAATTTTTAATAATATAGAACGTGTGGTGATTTTTGTTATATGGAGATTTTTATTTTATTTATTTTTTGAGAAATATGAGGTGATTTTTTTTCTGAATTATTTTATAGTTTGCTCTCAGTAATTCATTTGATACAAAGATTAAAAAACTCAAGTAGACACATGGCAATAGCTAAAATGGATAATTATGGTGTAATTTCCACATAAAATTAGACACATGATGCAAAATTGGATTATAAGTTCAAATTTTAATCTAACTTTCTCTAAGCTTTACCTATTAATATATATATATATATATTTAAAATGCTAACAAATGCCCTTATATATATATATAACTTATAAATTTGAATTTTTTTTTAGTTTTATGATTACTTTTTTATAATTTATTATATTGAACTCTTCGTTTTCTATACTAAATTAACTGATTTTGTACAAAAATTTAAAATTAGATAGGACATGTGACGCAAAATTAAACTTTAATTAAAATTCAATTTTAACACTAAATTAACTCACTTGATACAAAATTCCAAAATTTAGATTAGATGAGACATATAGCATAAAATTAGATTCTAATTAAATTCTAATTTAAAATTTAATTAATTTTTTTTTCTACTTTACATATTATTATATATATAAATTACAAATCCCGATTCTTCATGAAAAAAAATCTCACTTCTCATCTCTCTTCTCCCTCCTTCGAAGCAACTAACATCTCTCTCTTTTTCTCAGCCTTTCAACCAAGGGAGTGAATATGGGACCGTCCTGGTTGGTACGGCCGATATATTTCGTACCGGCACTTTTACTGGCACTACTTTAAACACAAAAACGCAATCCCTTACCAAGCAAAAAGAACTTCGGCCATTGCTGCTGAGAGAGACCTTCGTCCGTGGACCAATACTTGATGCAATGGCCGCCAGGTATATGAGGAAACAAAGAGAGATCTACAACTTGTATGAGGAAAGACTGAAAGAGAGTGAAATATATGTTTTTATTTGAAATCAAATCTTAATTTACCCTTTGTGAACGTGGAGTAGTGTGTCAAATAGTGTGGAGAGGTAACGTGTGTCAGTGGCTGAA
This sequence comes from Lithocarpus polystachyus, assembly GCA_033629205.1. NCBI lineage: Eukaryota > Viridiplantae > Streptophyta > Magnoliopsida > Fagales > Fagaceae > Lithocarpus > Lithocarpus polystachyus. The sequence goes on from CM066166.1 coordinate 81,997,199, forward strand.
GCTAGCTGTGGAGCAAAGAAGATAATATGCGAAGAAAAAGAGTGAAGAAAGTAATAAGGAAAAATAAAAGATATTAACACGTAGAAGAGTAGATAAATCATAAATATAGTATTTTTTTTATAGGTTTGACTTACCTCTAGTAATTTTTTAACAAGAAATCTTCTTTTATTTTAAATATACAATAGCAAGTAGTAGTGAGTTTTAATCTCCGCTTTTTATTTAATTAGTGGGTGATATGATAGTTTCTCATTAAAATAAAAAGAGATTTTAGTTTAAAAAATATTGGAGATAAGCCAAACTTTTTTTTTATAAGTCTAAATTAATATATAAATATACATTTAGCTTGTGGCTTGGTATAAAAAGCCAGTTTTTTTTTATTTTTTATTTTTTTTTATAACTATTTAGTTTATTTTTGTTACTATTCATGGATCTCATTGTACTTTTTGGTACTATTTATGGGTCCCACTATACTATTTCAGCTAATTTTAGCTTTATCTATGGTACTTTCTGCAAAAAAAATTTCAGTTTCAGTTAAATAAATTGTTCCTAAATAAACACTTAAGAGTGTAGAGTTTTTTTTTTTTTTTTTTTAATCAGGTATTAAATTTTACGGTAGATAAAAGAAAAAGATAAAAATTAAATAAAGATTAAAGATAAAGATATGAGAGAGAAAAAATAGAAAGAATAAATCAAAGCAAATAGGAAAAATAGAAGATTCTGTGTGTTATTGAATAATCTTCTAACTCATATTTAATAGTTTTTTCGTGTATCGAACGGGTTAGCGACTAGTATATATAAAAGCAGAAATCTCATATTGGAGAGCATGCGGTGCCATATGGCACTCTAATTTTACGTTTAGCCTTGACCATTAACTTTCTTCCTACTCTTCCTACTGTACTTCAAAACATAGGCTGGCATTTTACACTTCATTAAAGGCAAGAAGCCCATTAAGATGACAAATTAGAGCAAATTATAGCCCTAGTGTAACTCTATTGGTTGTCCCCACGTTTAGCTCATTTGAGAGTCTGTTTAGATACCGCTTATTTTACTAAAACTGAAAATTTATTGCTGGAAATATTATAAATAAAGGTAAAAGTTAGCGAAAATAGTACAGTAAACTCATGAATAGTAGTAAAAATAAATTGAATAGTGACATAATTTTTATTTTTCATTAGTATCCAAACGGAGGCTCAATGTAGTGATCGGTTTAGTCAATCAATTCTGACGATTAAAAGATTTCAACGTTTTTAGTCTTTTGGACTTCAATATTGGACTCTTACTCTACTAATTTATTTATTTTTCCTGAAATCAAAGAGTTTCTCCCATTATTTGCATGTTATAAAAACCTGTTATAGTCCTATAGCTCGCTGGACAAAGAAAAGTGAACAGGTGTATTGTTTTTTTTTTTAAGAATAACCCAAATGCCATTTATATTTATATATATCTTTGATTTTATTCTCTCACTTTGCCTTTGCTTCTTCCATCGATACCAATCTGCTTTGAAGCTTACATCTTCCTTTGATAGCTGTGTATCAGATTCAAACTTCATTCCTTCTTTCCTAAACTCAAGGTATTTTTTGCCTTCTATTTTCTTCTCTCCTTTTTATTATTTGAATAGTTCTGTTGTCTACTTGAATATTAAATGGGTATTTGCATGTAGAGTGTTTGTTAAAATCCCTAAGTGTTTTGCTCTTTTTTTTTTTTTTTCTTTTTTTTAAGAATTTGATTTTGATAACATTCCTCCTATTTCATTTGGCCAGCCCCTAATAGAAATGAATAATAGGATGAAATTACCCTTTAACTTTTATGATTTTACTTTTATTTAAATCTCCACATGGAACAAAAGTCTCACTGAGGAAGAAGCTGAGTTGGTTCTAAGTAGTAATGGAAGCCATGAAAGGAGAATGCATGGATTTTTTTAAAGCTCTATGGTTTTTTTTTTTGCTTACTGTGTCGATGTTAAGGACTTAATGTCAAACTTATTTTGTATATCTTGGACCAGATGGGTTATTACAACACTCTTACAAACATAGTTTGAAATATCATTCAAAAGGAGGTCATCTAGCAGTGAAAATTTTCTTTCAAAGCAGAGTACTTCTGATTTCTCTAAAGCAGCTCAATCATACTTTTGTTGCCCCCATTCCAAATTAGGGGTTGTAACTTGTAAAATTGTAATGGTAGATCAATTTATACCAATCCGTCTTTGCAATGTAAGTTATAAGATTATTTCACAAACAAATCCAGGATAACTTGATCAAATATGAGAGAGACTACCCAATTATTGTTACTAGAGTGGAAGTTGGATCACTCTGATAAGGACTGTACCATATGGTTACGAAGAAAAGTGACCTAAATCCTGAAGACCAACAATTTGGCTCGTGCTTACCCCAAGATTGTTGAGGTGAATTGGTGTTGGTAACATGGGTTTCAATTCCCTTCATGAAGTGCACTTGAGTTTTATCGATGATTTGGCTTATTCCCAGCCTACGTAGGCTAAAGTGGCCTATATAGTGAAGACTATTAGCCTATCAAAAAAAAAAAAAAAAAAAAAAAAAAGAAAAGAAAAAAAAAAGAAAAAAAGAAAAAGGAAAAAAGAAGCCTTAGAGCATTAGCATTGGGGAATGCTAATGCCAAATCTAAGGTAAATATGACATTTTAAGCCTCAAAAACCACTCCATCCTGAAATTCTAAACCCAAGTATTGCAAATTTTTTTGCAATACTGCTACAGTACAATTCTATCTTTAGAATTGTACTGTAGCACAATGGTAAAAATAATAATAATATTTTAATAGAAATTTCTCTCTCCTCCCTCTCATTATTGCCGTTCTGTTCTCTCTCCTCCTTCTCTCTTTCTCATCTCAGCTGCTCTCTCCTCTCTTCAAACCCAAACCCAAACCCGAAGCTTCATCTCAGCTGCTCTCTCCTCTCTCCGAAGCTTCATCTCTGAAGCTTCTCCATCTCCATCTCCAAAGCTTCACCTCCATCTCCAAAGCTTCACCTCCATCTCCATCTCCATCTACATCTTCTCCATCTCTGATTCTCCATCTGCTCTCTCATCTCTGAAGTCTGAAGCTTCACCTCGGTGCAGATCGGTCGGCTGACGGCGGCGATCGAGTGTGGTGGTGTGGGTTTGGGTTCGGTGCGCGCGTGCGGGTTTGGGTTCGGCGTGGTGGTTGATCGAGTGCAGTGGTGGTGTGGTGGTTGATCGGTGCGGTGGTGTGGTGATTGATCCGTGCGGATTGGTTGATCGGTGCGGTGGGGCGTGGTGGTTGATCGGTGCAGATTGGTTGGTTTGGTGATTGATGAAGGTGGAGCCGTGGAGGTGATTGATGATAGTGGTTTGGTGATTGATGGTCTGGGTTTTGTTTTGGTTTTTTTTTTTTTTTTTTTTTTTTTTTGGTGTTGATGGTGGTGTATTGCTCCGGTGATGGTCGGAGAGGGACCAGAGGAGAGGATGGTGTTGATGGTCGGAGAGGGACCAGAGGAGAGGATAGTGTTTTCTGTAAAAGTTGTGGTTGAACAGAAAGATGAGAAAGAAATAATAAAAAAAGATTAAAAAATAATATTTTAATAAAAATAGAATTTTGGGATGCTGGAGATATGGTAAAATGGTATTGTATAATGATAAAGTAGGTGTTTGGAGTTGTATAATAGAGTAGGAATACAATTCCCCATTGCTAATGCTCTTACAAGTGAGGAAATTGGGTTGATCCGGTTCAAGTAAGAAGCCAAGGCGCGCGCGCGCACACACACAAAAATCCTATTATGGTTCTTACATTTAGAGTCATGGTCAATTACAGGTTCATTTGGATATAGTTTATTTTGCTGAAAACTGAAAACGCTGTAACAAAATAATTTTTAAATGTGTGAATAGTACCGTAAGACTCATTTTTAATGAAAGTTTTGTTGAAAAATGCACGGAACCCACTGGAAAACCACCACCGCCACCTAAACGCCTTCTCTAAAAAAATAAAAATAAAAAATAAATGCAAACACTAGACATTGATAAGCTGAATCTAAACAGGTATGTAACGTCTTTACATTTTAGTAGCAATCAATTGGTCTATGTTATTTTCAACTTACTGTCAATTTTCGTTAGTATGTTGATGGTAAGAACTAAATTGACTGTAAGTTGAAAATAACAATGAGCAAATTGACGTACAATTAAAATATAAGGAGCCATAATGATATTTTTGCCAAAAAATATTGCAAGGACCCATGGAAAAACATAAGAACTGCTGGGAATCTAATGAAACTTCAACGGGAGGAATTGCATCATAGCCATAGATTAAGGAGTAAGGTGTAGTATTTATAGGGATTAGGATCGAGTGGGTATTGCACCCAATGCAATTACCCTCATCCATACTCACAAATTTTTTTTACCATTCTTATTGCACCCAATGCAATTACCCTCATCCATACTCACAAATTTTTTTTACCACTCTTACTTTTTTTATTTTTACATTTTATACTTTTTCTCTCTTTTTTTATTCAGTAGTTGTGATTAAAAGTTGTATTTTTTTTTTTTAACTCTTAATCTCAGCCGTGGATAGCTATTACATCAGGTCCTAGATACTGCACCTGGTCTCAATTCATATTAATAGATGTTTTGAAGTTCAATAAGCCCATAAGACTTCTGATGACTTTCCTTATATTATTCTTTCTTTATTTTATGAGTGGACTCGGTCTGATTATTAGCTTCTGCATAATATGAGATAAAATTCAATCTCGATCCCATGCTCTTAAGAAAAGGCCTAGATTCTCTCTCCTCTAAATACTAATCCATTATCAAAAGAGATGGTTTGTGGTAATCCTTATACATGAATAATTATCTCTTTTAGATATTGGATTACGTCCCCTTCATTGATGTTACAATATGGCTTAACTTCAATCCACTTGATAAAATAGTTTGTATCTACCAAAAAAAAAAAAAAAAAAAAAAAAAAAAAAAAACAACAGCAGCATTAATGCAGAAAATCACCAGTTAAGTCACTTGTCCAAAGAAATGCAGATAAAGGTTGTCTAGGCTGCAAAACATAAATACAGCTCAGAGGGCGCTGGTGTGGCACCGGCCTCAAAGAGTTAAAATAGAAAGCTAATAACTAGTAAAGAGTAAATACTCTCTTAGTTAATAAGTGTTTTTCATACCTTATGCTAGGGACGAGTGTAATAAACTCAACTAATAATTGTTTTATGTGACCATTGGGAGGCCATTAATATCTCCCTCCTTTCCCTCATAATTTTTTTTAATATCTCCCTCCTTAATGGGTCGATTAAGACTAATAGTGTTTAATTGTTCCATCACTTACACTTTTCTTAAATGTTGCATAATTAATGCTAGGAGGTCTTCTCTTAACATGGAAGACCTTGGTTTTTCTAGTCCCAACAAAAATAAGTCAAAAATATATTTTTGGGAGAGGGTGTTAGCTTTCATAACAAATCAATGGACCAATTACTAAGGGCTTGTTTGGTTTTAAAAAAATGGTCACTTATCACTCATTACTCAATTTTCATCACTCATCACTTAAACTCTATTTTTTCACTCAAAATAAAACATGTTTGGTTTCATTTCTTGTTCTATGTAACTCAAAATTTTGCAATAATGGTGGGACCCATTTACTATACTGGGTCAAACAGATATTTTCCTACTCGCGTAAGTTCTCTCTCCTCTTCTTTTTCTTTTTTTCTCTCTTCACTTCTCTGCCTTTACTCTCCCCTAAGACCTAAAAATTTCGCCCCTTTTCTCTGCCCCTCTCCTCTCTTTCACTCACTGAATCCACAATTGCTCTCTCCCACATTCCTCAAATCAAAAGGAACAAAGAAATGAGAAGCTCCCTTGCCTCATCAGGATTGTCCAGCTCCGGCCATCTCTTCCTCCACTCGCCGTCGATCTCCCCTGTACTCTTCTCCCTTTAATTTTCTTTCTTTCTTTTCATTTTTTTTATTTTAGATCAGCGTGTTGGTGTGTGGGTATAGATTGGTTTGCTGGGTTTTATGGGTCAGATCGGTTTGCTGGGTTTCATGGGCCAGATCAGCGTGTGGTTTGTGGCTAGTTGTGGCTTGTGGGTTGTGGCTTGTGATGTGTTGGTTGTGGCCTATGATGTGTGTTGTGGATGACCGTTGTTGAGGTGGGTTTGTGATGGGGATAATTATTTTATTTTATTTTAATTTGAATTGTGGTGGGTTGGTTGTGGTTGCGGCAGTGGGTGGTGGGTGGTTGTGATTGGCTTGGTTGTGCTGATGGAGTTGGCTGGGTTTGGGGTTGCTGGGTCTGTGTTTGGCTGATTTAGGGTTGTTGGGTTTGGGGTTGTTAGGTTCGGTGGTGGAGCTAGCTCGCTGGGGATGAAGAGGGAAGTGAAAATGAGAAGAGGCTGAGAGAGGGAAGTGAGAAGAGGGAAAATTTTCAGCAAAAATTTTTCGGAGAACTAAAATGAAACAGAGGATCTCCAACAGTAATAACTTAGCCTGTTTTGGATGTGACAATGCACTGGCGAAGGGGCCCACAACTTCATCTAACTTACCGACTTGCCACTGAAACTCAGTTTTTGAGTATTGAAAACAGGTGAAACTTGTTTTCAGTTTTGGTCACTCACATCCATTTTACTGAGTCATTGAGTGATGAAAACTGTGATTCAAAACTAATCCAAACAAGTGCTGAGCGGTGGGACCCACACAATTTGGATGATGAAAACAGAAAGCTGAGTGATATCACTCAAAACTCTCTTCATCCAAACAAGCTCTAAATGGTTATGGCTTAATGATAAAAGGGTCATGCTAATGGTGCCCTTAGGGCAATGGTTAATAATCCATTTTAAGAAAGTTTTGACACTACTATTATGGAAAATGGAAAAACCTATCAAAACATTAATTTTATTTTTTTTATTTTTTTTATCTTTTCCCATAAAAAATATCTTTAAAAGAGTTGTTAACCATTGCCCTAAGGGCATCTGTTAGCATTTCCAATGATGAAATTAAGTTCTGCAACTAGTGGATTCCAGTTAGTTCAAGTGATAAAATCTGTAATGGTTGAATATGAGATTTGGGGTTTAATTCCTGCCTACACCAAAAACCGATTGGTGTTTTAGTCTGATGATAAAGAGCTATCATCAGGAGCGAACACCATAGATTAAAACTGTCTAAAAAAAAATCTTTGGAGTAGCTCCATGCCTTTCACATGTCTCTCAATCTTAAGCATGTTAGTTACAATCTTTCAAAACGTTTGTCCAATAATATCCATAGTGATGTCTTAGGCACTTCATTTCGATTCCAGATTGACGTGCTCTAAAATTTCCTTCATCAATTTCTATCATTACTTGCACCGATTCATCTATACCTATACATTTAAGGAGTCCATCTGTGCTTCGTTTGTATAGGTCCTTCGTTTTTTCTCCCAATAAAACATATTTCCTTGCCTTGAACTTAGAGGTCTTCTATTGGGATTTTGAAGATAGGAAATAATTAGTTTCCTCCAATCTCATAGGCTCACATCGAAGATGAATGCTTCTAAGTTCTAATACTAGTTGTGTATCTATTACAAATGGTAACAATTTAGATGTAGAATGTCCTAATTCTTTGCCTTATCATGTTCTACCTTGTAACTTGAAGTTGCTTGAGCTATTCGATTGGCTTCATGATCTCATTGTCTTGGGATGTGTTGAACTACATAGTCACTAAATTCCTTAAGCAGTTATTGTGCAGCTAGTAATTATGGTGCTTGTGATGCAGTACAACATTTTTATTCTGCATTATTTGTTTAATTACTAATCATGATTAGGCAAATATTTACCCCAATTTTTAATAAAGGGTCATGTTAACGAATGCCATTACGACAATTGTTAATAAACCATAATAAAAAAGTTTTGACACCACTTTTATGGGAAATATAAAAAGCTGTCAACAACATTTATTATTTTATCATTTTCCTAATAAAATGTTTCTAAAAATAGCTCTTAAAGCAATGCCCTAAGGCATTGAATAACATTTCCCTAGAAAAATTAATTGCTTTATCATTTTCCCATAAAATGTTTCTAAAAATAGTTCTGAAACTAATGTCCTTAGGGCATTTGTTAACCTTTCCTTTTTAACAAATGCTCTAATCCCATTATCAAAGCTTCATATTCAACCTGATTATTAGAAGTTAGAATAATTATTTTCTAACTTAAAGGCTATTTAGGTCTTAAATCTTAAGAGCGATTCTAACCCTAAACTTATCTCTGCCTCGAGGTCAGTTCGAGGCCCATCAAAGTACAACTTCCAATAGGCTAATTCAACAAACATAGCCTCATTTATATCTTGCACATCATCACAGGGATGATCTGCTAGAAATTTTGCAAAGGCTTGTCCTTTTACCCCTTTTGTGGAACATAAATCAAATGAAAGTCAACCAAAACTAAAATCCATTTACTTATTCTTTTCCTTAAAATGGATTTTGAAAGCGTATACTTTACTACATCATTTTAAATAAGAATCTAAATTACATATGATAACATATAATGTCTTTAATGTACCAGATTGATTACATATTGAGTTGAAATAATTGAGCGGGCTTCTTGAGTCCCCCACATCAAGCATATATTAAGTCGATATGGACTTTATTAATAACTACAATGAGGTTCAATTGTGATTAAACTAGTCTTTGTGGGATATAGCCCAAATGTAGGTATTGCTTTCTTCTTAGGTCATTACAGATGGTACAAAATCTAACCTAGTAACCCCATGTGGGTTTGAAGACAGTATCCCACAATGTGGACCCTAACAAATATGTCAACGATTTAAGTGAATGAGAATTTGATGCCCCATATTGATTGGATATTGAATTGAATTAGCTGAGTGTGTGTTGTATGAATGTGTGGATTGAGTCCCATGTCAAGTATATACAAAGTCAATCCAAGCTTTATAAAAAATTGTAACTTAAATGTAGCTAACACTTTTACTTGAGTCGTCACACTTTTAATTTAATTTCAGCAAAATACAAAGCTAAACATAAATTAAAAATATATTATATTTGACATTGTTCAATATTCTTGAAAGTTCAAATAGCGTATAATACACCAAAGAACGCTTAGAACCCCAAATACAAAAATACCAACACAAGCTTATAATCAAACAATATATGTGCGGAATATGAAATATAAACTATATCCAAATTGGTAACATACTCTAAATCATAATTAATTACAAACACAACAGCAATTAAAAGGTAAAGAGAAAGGAAAGAGAGATGCAAACACAAAGATAACACGGCAATGTGTTATTGAAGAGGAAACCGAAGTACTCGGCAAAAAACCTCTCCGCCGCCCTCCAAGCGATCAATAATCCACTAGAGAATAAAGTTGGGATACATGAATAGCAGAAAACCCTCCAAGCCTAATCTACCCAGTGCACCTAAGCCCTCTAAGCTTCTTGCTCCAATAGGGTTTCGCCGAACCTTGTCTTCTCTAGCTTACCGAATCTCGCAATAAGCCCATTGCATCAACTAAATGAATTGGTCCTCTTTGAACTGCTTTCCAAGCACCAAGACACCTCCTTACTGATATGGGTATGGTGAGAGAAGGATTTTGGCAAATGTACCTCTCAAGGATATGTAAATGGAGAGGGTGAGAGTAGAGGAATTTGGAGAATCAAATGATAAAGATTGTGGATGAGTCAATCTTGTTTTTCTCTAGGGTTTCTCTCTCAAAATTCTCTCTAGAAAGCTTTCTACATTTCGTGGGTATAAGGGTATTTATAGTAGTGTGTATGACGAATGCGAAAAGTCAGTTTTCATCCAAATTGGGCAATCTGGCGACTCTACCTCACAATTGGAACGAGTCGTGAGTCTGAGTCGTGAGCTAACTGTTTGGCTAGATTGGAAGTTTTGTCCTGTAGTGCTCCAACTATCATGACCCTTCAGCTCCCCTACATGCTTCACACATGTGCCATTTTGGCGACTTGCCAGTCGCGAGCCAGTCATGAGATCCAGTCGTGAGACTCCTTTGAATTGCACACATCTTAAGTTTTCTTCACACTCTTTCACACACTACCCTTACATAAATCCCACCTAAATATAGGGTATCTAATTGCTAAATTACAAGCGGATTTTGCATGAAATAAAGCCAACACATGAATGAATAAATTCAACCTTACAATCTCCCCCCTTGGCTATTCCGTGACAAAACCTTAAAACAAACTCTAGACTTAACATGTGAGTTGGGAACAGTTGCCAAAACTCACACTTAATTCTAGAAATTGTGAAACTCTTGAACCATATGAATAAGTTTTTTTTTTTTTTTTTTTTTTTTTTTTTTTTTTTTTTTTTCTCTGAAAACAGTAACACAAGACGATCATTGTAAGTAGAAATCTTGAAATGCATATGGAGCAAGCACAATGCGATCAAGTAGTAAAGAATATAGCAACAAAGCATGGCTTGACCAAATAAGAATAATCATTATAAATAGTGATCACAATGATCATTCACACAAGGAATGAACATCGAACATGCAAGCTAATAACCTCAATGCAAAATATCATTTGCATGTCCAATACTTAACCGATACAAAAACATACAGTAATTGCATCAAGGATATAAAATCCAACAAGGGCATAAGAGTGATGTACTAAAGAAAATGCATAACATTAACTAAAAGTACTGAGCTACAAAGTAGAGTTACATAAAAACATAGTTTAAATGCACAACATAAACAAATAAGTAAAGCACACATCACACATAAGCTGTAAACTAGGCAAAAGTATGTGTGTATGTATCGGCTTTCTCCTTTTGAGCTCACATGACTCCTCCTTTCAATATGCACACTTTCCTTCTTGTATTGCTCTCCCCCTTACTATATGCTATCGTCCAATCTGTACAATGAGTTGCTCTTCCCCTTTTTGGCACGAATAGCTAAGGGCTCTCCTCTAGTTTGCTTTGAATAGCATCTAACTGCATTTCAATGGTTGTGAGACGCATTTGAACTTGGTTGTTGGTGGAGTAGATAACATTTTCAATCTTTAAATACGTTGATGCAAACCCTTAATCAAAATAGTTAACCAGTCAGCTTGAGAGCTAGATTGTTCGGGCTGAGTGCTAGTTGCCTGCAGCTCAGGAGTGTGAGGGGATGTAGTCTCGGTATTCCCAGATGTAGTGTGAGCAGCTGAGCCATGACCGGAAGGAGTGGCATGAGGTAAAGATTCACTCTTTGGTACTTTGGAAGAGTGACTTTTGCTCATTTGAAGAGACACCATGGATATTGGGCGATGACAAACCAATATCTTTCCATCTTTTGGTAGAAGAACACCTTTAAGTACCATGATTTTCATGATCAGACTACAAAAAGGAAGACATGTCCGTGTTGTGGGTCATGCTACTGTTTTCCCTATTGCTTGGAAAATGTGGGCACAAATATCAATTGGAACTCCTGTGATGAGATCACAGAAGAACTGTGCTCTTCCAAGATTGATGAATCCAGTGTTAGACAATGGATAAAGATTTGAGAACATGATCAGTGTGAGGGATTTCAGTTCAGGTGCAAACTTTGCAGTTCCAATAGACGTGCCTTTGGCTGAAATCTCATGATTAGGTCCAAGAATTTTAAGAATATCAGTCACTTGAGGAAGTCTATCATCATATGGAGAGATGTCCACATTTGCTGGTTTATTGATTCGAAGGACCTTTGCTATGTAATCTGGAGTGATGATGAATTCCTTTCCTCGCACCCAACACTGCAGTTCCACTCCGGTGAATCTAGCATTCGAGTAGAACTCCTTAACTAATTCATCAATCAGATTCTCGAAGTTCCCGAATAGATTTGCCAAATCTTTGTCCTCAAAAATCCTAGAAATAGAAGTTGATCCCAGGGTATCAAACCGCACAATCCGTTCCACCACAATAGGAGCATCTTCAAAAATGCTATAGAAGGTTTGAGAATCTAAGGGAGTCCTGAATCTCTCGCTGTTGGAATCACTGGACGAATGTCGGGTCCGTTTTGAAATAGGGTATGACGAAATGTCAATTACAGGTTCTTTACCACGAGAGGAACGACGAGACATTTGCAAAGAAAACAGACGCACAGCAAAAAGACAAGTGCACAAACACAAGACACATATACAAACTTGATTAGATCCAAGTTAGTTGAAATAATCACACAATCCTAAACATAAAGAAATTTCACACAATCATGTTAAATGAGCCAATTATGTAATACCGTGTAGCAAGCATGCTTAAGATGCAAAAACATGACATGTGTGCAAATATGTGCAACAAAGGTGCATATGGTGTGCATATGTGAAGCGTGTGCAGGCATGGCTAAGCACCTTGTATACCATGAAATCCTTAGAAACACAAGAAAATGTCTATGAGACATTTACTATGGGCATGATATGCATAACACAACACAGACAAGGTATAATACTCAAAAATGAGAAATAACCATGAAAATCATGTATCATAAGCATCATACTACCAAAAACCAACAAAACCCAAATAACAAACTCAACAAAATAGCCATCAACCATATTTAACATCATATTTTCAAATCTCACTAAAAACATAAAATCCAAGAAATTAATGGCTCGAAACATGAAATATGTTAAGAAAAAGAAAGAGCCCAAACCTTTTCTTGAAGATTGGTGAAGAAATGATGAAGAAAAATGGGGGTTTTGAGAGTGAGAACGGTGAGGGAGAGATGGACAAGACAATGAACAATCACAAAATGCGAGGGAAAAATGAAAAGTTTTTGAAAACTACCTTGAAAATAACCCTTATTTTGCAAAACACGCGTTTTTCGCAATTGGAATGAGTTGCGAACAAGTCGCCAAATCAAGTCGCCAAAATCCCGTGTGACAAATTGAGAAAAATTTGTCTAAGTGTTTTTCGCGATTGGATGGTCTACTCGCAGGTAAGTCGCAAAGGGAATCGCGAAGCATTCTAAGTAAGCCTCGTGACTGGAGCTTCCACTCACGAACTAGTCACTAAACTAAGTTGCGAAAATCCTAAAAACCCAGATTTTTGAAAATTTTCTGCTTCTTTTTCGCAACTGGAGGCTTGACTCACTAAAGAGTCGCGAAAGCTTTTGAGTAAGCTCGCGACTGTGGTCACATGACTAGCTTGACCCACGAGGCAAAGTCATCAAAATAGAATTGCACAGTTTTTGAAAATTTTGAAATATTTCAAAACAAAAACACTTTCCAAAAACAATTAAAACACTCAAAAATATTTTTGTGTTTGATCACCATATGATTGAGTAAGTGCAACACATTTAAACAAATACAATCACATAAATGAATAAGGCACTCATTAAACATAGACATGTGTGATGTGTGTGGGTACCAAAGATGAGATAATCCTTAGTCTAATGTGAAGCTTCAATGATCAATTCAACCAAGACATACACAATTAGCACTAGGAAGAGTGACCAATCTCAATTATAGAAGTATGCATATATGACCTCCCACAATGATATGAGTACATAAAGAACAAGCTATGCTTGTAAATGCACAAAGTCATTTGTACGAAAGTACAAGGCAAAACATGCGTGTGACAAAACACAATAATGCTGATCAAACTTTTTGGATTTTCTACTTTTTGTGTGTTTTTGGAATTTTGACACAAAAACAAGTAAAGGTTGATAAAAAAAAAAAATCCAAAGCAAGAAAGTAAAACAATCAAAAATTTGTCAAAACATGCTAGAATGATTACAAATAAAAACAGCCAAGCAAAGTCACAACATATAGGAAGAATTGATGCATGGACATGTTCAAATGCTTATGCATGTGTACCCTTCTTCACCCACACGGCACATGCGTTTAGGGTGATATCCTTAGAGGATTGGGTACTTGAGTTACGATTCTCAAACCTTAGAGTGAAGTTTTCCAAACAGGAAGTGATGATGTCTATCATCTTTATTATATCCCCAATATTAGACTTAGCTTCTCCCCCTTTTGATTGCTTGAGGTTCCCTTTGCCATTTCTTTGTCCACTTAGCTTTTGAGAGCTGCCATTCTTTAATGCCCGAAGCTTATGGCAATTAGGCCTAGTGTGTCCTTGGATTCCACAATGGTGACAGAAGTGTTGAGTTTGTGGTCCTCTTTATGACTTCAGAAGAGATTTACCTCTCGCCTTGAATTTAGCCACTGCTGGGTTTAGAGGCTTTGTTAAGACCCTTTGAGCAATCACTTTTGGCTTCTTCTCATACTTCACTTTCTCAATAGCTGGACTTGCTACCACTGGTTCTTTTGATTTAACAAACTTCATCTCCTTAGACACATTGGTGCTTAAACTAGCCTCTCCGGTGTATCCTAAGCCGCTCTTGTTAGAAAAAGGCTTTTGATGCGCAAGCACTTCATCAAGCTTCTTGGAGGCAACCCACTCCACTTTAGCATTAGCTTGAATCACTTCAAGCTCAAGAAATTTGATCCTTGAATAGGCTTCGGTTAGCTCTTTATTCAGCGTCTCAACTTCACACATTGTCTCCTTGTACCGCACTAGAAGACTTTTGTAATCTTGTTCTGCTCTTTTCATTTTCTTAATGGCTGCTTTAGTCACTCTTGCATATTCACCGGTCTTCTAAAGCAGAGTATTATAGGATTCTTGTAATCCAGTTGTTCTTTCATCTTCATCATCATCAGATTCCTCTACTATCCCTACGAATCCACTTCAGTGTGCTCACCAAGCTCTTCCACTAATGCACTCAAATCATTCGAAGATTGCACGGGAGCAATGGTCATAAATGCAGAGTAGTTTCCCTTTTTGTCATAGCTTTCTTCTGAGTCTGAATTAGAGGAGTCCGTGTCACTAAATGTAGTGGCATACACTTTACCCTTCCCTCTCAAATAGTTGGGACACTTCTTCTTGAGATGTCCATGACCATTGCATTCATAGCACATGATTCCTTGAGAGGATTGAGAATCCTTCCTATCTTTCTTTTTGATATCCTTTCTCTCCTTCCCGGAATTTGGAAATTCTCCCTTCTCAGCAAACTTTCCATTCTTTTTGAACTTTTAGAACTTTCGGAAGTTCTTAACAAGATACGCCACATCCTTTTCGACCTCATCCTTATCTAAGGAGTCTTGAGCTTCCACTCTTTCGTTGATTGTCTTTGCTCTCTTCAATGGTAGTGACCTTTGCACGGAAACTCTCCGGCAATGAGTGTAAAATCTTCCTCACAATCTTGGAGTTCTCCATCTTTTCTCCTAAGTTGAATTTCCCAATCACCACTTCATTTAGTTTCCCATAAAATGAGTCGAATGACTCGTCTACACTCATCTTTAGCTCCTCGAAGTGTGTGGTTAGAATTTGTAACTGATGGAAAATTTAGACCCCAGTTGATAGAATTAACAAGTTTTTAATCCAAGTTGTTAATTAGATTTATTATGAATAAAACTTGTAAAACAAGTAAATATCAATATCATGTCAAAAATAAATGCAGCGGAAAAGTAAATAAGACAAGATATGATGACCTAGGAAAACCAATAAAACAAACTTGTTTCACAATAAATTACTTGGGGGGAAACCTTCTCGAAAAGAAATTCACTATAGTAAAGAGAAGTTTCAGATCTAGTACAAAACCTTAGTCCTTAAACTCTACAATCCTTGTAGATGAATTCACAGTAGAAACCTTTTACCGCTTCAGAACCTCTGAATTCTTCAATATATGAACGCCACCCTTTGATGCACGAATCCAAGTACGTGACTAACCAATTGCACGGATCCCAGTACGCGACTTAATCACCAACTTGAAGAAGATGTTATCTACAAAGTTCTTCACTTCATTAACAATGAAGATCAAGAAGCACTTGGTTACAAAACCTTAAGGCACAAAAGACGCAGTAGCTTCTTTCAAAGAGAATAAGGCATCGGTCAACTTTTGCATATGTTCTCCTTGTATTCTCTTATGTGATGGCCTTTAAAATAAACCTTATATATGTCTAGGGTTGTGAGAAAAGAAACCTTACACAAATACATAAGCTTGGGCCAAAAATCAGATCTAGAAATCTGAATTCCCGTAACCTTGATAAATACCTCGATCAATCGAGGATATGTCGAGCTTTATTCATTAAATTTCGATAGATAGCTATCTGTCGAACAACTGTCGAGTTATCTGTCTGCAAGTGTTGAGCTATCTGTCTGCAAGTGTTGAGCTATCTGTCCAGCTTTAATGAATAGCTTTTCTTCACTTGTTTCTTGGTCCAATCTTCATGGCTTTAATACTAGACTGAACAACATGTTTCTTGAAGTATTAAACACATCTTAGATCTACCCAATTACAAGTAAAGTGCGTTTTGTCAAAGGATTAACCAATTACATAAAATATGACATATGTTCCTAATAAGTGAAACACATATGTCCTAACAGTAATTTGGTATCCTTCACCTTTTTGGTGCCTTCATAGGTTGTCTCCAAGATTTGCCACGCCTCCTTGGCAATTGCAACATGAGAAATCTTGTGAAAATCATCAGGAGAAACACCATAGAAAATAGGATTTAAAGCCTTACTATAACGTTAGCTGCCGCAAGGGCTGCTTTATCCCATTCGGATTTGGCGACCTTCGGCCTAGTCTATCCTATATCTACAGCATCCCAAACACTTTCATTAATGGAACATAAAAACTCCCTTATATGGACTTTCCAAAATGCATAGTTGCTCCCATCAAAGTATGGAGGAGCATTAAGAGATTGAGATCGATCCATCTCAAAAGGGGTCTAGGGTCGCATTTAGATAATTAAACCACTGCAATTGCATTTGCTTTGATACCAATTGAAAGGTCAAATAGCGTATAATACACCAATGAACGTTTAAACCCCAAAATACAAAAATACCAACACAAGCTTATAATCAAACTATATGTGCGAAATATGAAATATAAGCTATATCCAAATTGGTAACACACTCTAAAGAGGAAACCGAAGTACTCGGTAAAAAACCTCTCCGCCACCCTTCAAGCGATCAATAATCCACTAGAGAATAAAGTTGGGATACATGAATAGCAGAAGACCCTCCAAGCCTAATCTACCCAATGCACCTAAGCCTTCCAAGCTTCTTACTCCAATAAGGTTACGCTGAACCTTGTCTTCTCCAGCTTACCGGATCCCACAAAAAGCCCATTGCATCAACCAAATGAATTTTGTCCTCTCTAAACTGCTTCCTAAGCACCAAAATACCTCCTCACTGATATGGGTATGGTGAGATAAGGATTTTGGAAAATGTACCTCTCAAGGATATGTCAATGGAGGGGGCGAGGGTAGAGGAATTTGGAGAATCAAATGATAAAGATTGTGGATGAGTTAATCTTGTTTTTCTCTAGGGTTTCTTTCTCAAAATTCTCTCTGGAAAGTTCTCTACATTTTGTGGGTAGAATGGTATTTATAGCAGTGTGTATGAGGAATGTGAAAAGTCAGTTTTCATCCAAACTGGGCAATCTGGCGACTCAACCTCGCGACTGGAATGAGTCACGAGTCTGAGCCGCGAGCTAACTGCCTGGCCAGACTGGAAGTTTTGTCCTGTAGTGCTCCAGCTGTCGTGACCTTTTAGCTCCCCTGCATGCTTCACACGTGTGCCATTTTGGCAACTTGCTAGTCGTGAGCCTATCGCAAGATCCAGTCACAAGACTCTTTTGAATTGCATACATCTTGAGTTTTCTTCACACTCTTTCACACACTACCCTTACATAAAACCTGAAAGTTCAAATAGTGTATAAAACACTATGAACGTTTAGACCCCCAAATTACAAATTATCAATTCAAGCTTTATATCAAACGATAAACGTGCGGAAGATGAACTAAAGCTTAAAACAGAATTGATAAACAATCTAAGTCAAATAAAATCACATCCATAACAGAAATCAAATGACAAAGATAAAGGGAAGAGAGATGCAAACACAAGGACAATGCTCGATGTGTTATCGAAGAAGAAATCGAAGACCTCGACGAAAAACCTCTTCCTCGCCCTCCAAGCGGTCAAATGATCCACTAAAGAATGTAGTTGGGATACAAGGACAACAATAGACCCTCCAAGCCTAATCTACCCAGTGTACCTAAGCCCTCCAAGCTTCTTGCTCCAACGAGGTTACGCCGAACCTATTTCTTCTTTAGCTTCCCTTATCCCGCTACAAGTCTATAGCATCAACCAATATGAATTGGTTCCTTCCTGACTGCTTCCCAAAACACCAAAGAGCTTACTGACTGATATGGGTATGGTGAGAAAAGGATTTGGCTACAGAACCTCTCAAGGATCTACAATGGAGAGGAAGAGTGTAGATGAATTTTGAAGAGTCACAAGGCAAAGATTGTGGATGAGTCAATCTTGTTTTTCTCTAGGGTTTCTCTCTCAAAATTCTCTCTGGAAGCTCTCTACATTTCGTGGGTATAAGGGGTATATATACTGGTGGGTGTTTGGAATGTGAAGAGACAGATTTTTCATAACAGAGTTGGCTGGTGGCATGGCCTCGCAGCTTGACTGAGTCGCGAGTTCAAGTCGCGAACAAACTGAAAGGCCAGTCTAGAATTTTTTGTCCTGTAGTGCAACAGCTGGCACAACGGTTCATATTCTGGCAGCTTTCCAGTCGCGAGTTCTCCTCTACACGCTTCTCTCGTGTGCAACATCTGGCGACTTGCCAGTCGCAAGACACCAGCGAAGTCCAGTCGCGAGACCCTGTTCTGCAGCACAGTCTTGAGCAATTCTTCACACTGTCTCACACACTACCCTTACATGATTCCCACCTAAATACAGGGTTTCTAAATGCTGAAAATACAAGCAAATTGGCACGGAATAAAACCAACAAAATGGTTGATAAATTTCAACCTTAAAAAACCCACCTAAATACAGGGTATCTAATTGCTAAATTACAAGCAAATTTGTCACGGAATAAAGCCAACACATAATTGAATAAATTCAACTTTACACTTCTACGTAAATACAATAAAGCTTGTTCATGGGCTTCTTCCTTATCTTAAGACAAAAGATTGCTAAAGGAATACTGAATGGTTGGGATGTAGAGCTTCAATGGCTTATAGTTTTAAGATGAGGTCAATATATCGAGATAGTGGCCATTTTATCCCCTTTAACTTTGATTTTGGCCAATTTGCTCCTTAAACTTCACACATTTTCCAAATTGAGGCATCTGTTAGTTAGTCAATTGTTAAAAGAGACTAATGTTGACTAACTAGCACGTGCAATTAAATTACCAAGGCCAAATCGTGTGAGAGAAAAATGCTTCAATGGTCAAAGATAAATTGAAAGTATAGAGAGGCGATGGTATTGCCGTCATTCATTGTCTAAGTTGCAAATCTCGCTATATATGGGCACCACCAACTTCGATGGGTATGGATTTGGAGCTTTAGTTCTGGAGGTGGTTATTGGGAAAAGGCTTGTGGATTACATTGATTTAACATATATGCAAGATGTGCTCTTTGAGTCTCAGCCAATCTTTTCAATTGCTTTCATGATGACCCTAAAGCCTCTGTTGTTTACGTTTCTTTTTCTTTTTTCATTTATTAAGTAAATCCTTTGTTAACACAAAATACAAAATTGAATCTACCTAAATAATGCATTATTTTTGACTTTGTACAATATTCGCATAACACTTGTTCATGGACTTATTATCTCAAGTCAAAAGATTGCTAATGGAATCCTAAATGGTTAGGATGTAAAGTTTTAATGGCTTGTCATTTTAAGGAGATGTCAATACTTGTGGTGTTTTAAAATATTTCTTCATTAGTTGGAATAATTTCTGGTGTTCATGAGCCTTTAGTTGAAGCAATGGGGAAAGTACTTTTGTTTTTGGTACTACATTTAAAGTAAAAATTCATAAGAAATTGATTTGGCCTAATAACCTTTGTAATTCCTTTTATTTAGGTGGAGTCTTTTTTCATAAAATAGCTTTAGCTTTGTCTTCTAAAATATCAACTTCTATACCTCAATTTTGGGGTAATAAGCCTAAGAAATTCTCTTCCTTTATACTAAAGGCAAACGACAAGGAATTCTTTTTTAATGGTGTTTTCTCATTTGTAAAATGTTTTTTTTCCCTAATTTTTGAAGATGATAATTGAAGTCCTCAGACTCAACTATGACACACACAAACATGTGTGTCTCTTATAGTAACTTTCGATTCTTTTTCAATATTCTATATGTGAGTACCTTTTTAATAAGTTTTAGGAAAAGAAACTTAAATTTTATAATTTAATTTATGATTCTTGTTAGTATGAAAGTTTACATGTGATGCACCTAAAAAACATAAACATATACATAAATATATGTTTATAAATCTATGTATAAGTGTTTGTTCTATGAAATATATGCATCAATAATAATTAAATACAATTTATGTAATCAATATATGTGTGTGTGTGTGTGTGTGTGTGTGTGTGTGTGTGTATACATATATATATATATAAAAGCAGAGACTTCATGTGAGAGAGCATGAGGTTTTGCCATATGGCGCACTCTATGAAGAGAATCGAAATACCCTTAAGCCTACTATTTTTGTTACATTATTATTCAATGTTTTAAGACTATTATTTATTTCTTTTGGTTCAATGTTTCAAGACTATTTTTGTTACATTATTATTCAATGTTTTAAGACTACTGTACGGTCTGGGCCCAAACCTTTTTTGGGGCCCGAGCATAACTTATCACCACGCGGCACACGGGCTCGAACAGTCCCTCATAAACTGGGCCGGGCTGGACAATATTGGGCTCCCAAACGGGTCTGTATTGCTGACGTGAACTCCGTTGCACACCGTATCCTTTCATTATCACTTGGTCGGTAAGTTGACCGACCATAGGGTAGTAATTAGTATTACCATAAGTGTTTATTTACGGGGAAGCGTGATGTTTGGATTTGCCGGCAAAACACCCATGAAGTCGTTGCCGTGCATAACACAGCAACGAAGAGCAAGTTCCCAAGCCACTTTGCTGCTCAACTACCAAATTCCCACTTAACAACGATAACATTGGACCCTCTCTTCCACTATTAATTGGAATAATCATAACACCTCCACCCAGTGAAAGCTATAAATAAGAAAGAGCTGTGAAGAAGAGGGGGGCTGGCGAGGAGAGAGAAGAAAGAGGTACAGAGAGAGAGGACATTAATGAAGGGATAACAGATTGATCGGGAAGTAAGTGAGCTAAATGGGCCTCAACGTACTGAGCTCCCCATTGTAGGAAAAACAAAGCCCACGCCACAAATAAATTGAGCCCTAGAGAGAGTGTCTGGCCCAATAAACTCTTTTTGGTACGCACAACTACTATTTGTTTCATTTGGTTCAATGGTTCAAGACTTTTCAACTCTCACACACACAAAAAACTCTTTGCATTTCCATTCACCCTTTTCACTTCTACTCCTTTATATACACATGTCCATAGCCTTTTATACCATCCCATCTCAAATACACTTAGAAAAAAAAATGATGTCATATACTTTCAACCTTTCAATGATACCTACGTAACTCCAACATTGTAATATCATTTGATTGTAACCCATATGAGTAGACTATGATCAAGGAAGGGGGCTTGCGTTTTTTATTTAGTGACGGTAGCTTACGGTTTTGATGTTGAAGTCAGACATTGTAGACCTTATGAAGATTATGATTCGCTTGGAGTCTTTGTTTTAAATTTTGGTTTGGGAAAGTTATAAAAATGTATTTTTTAAGAAACTAAAGAAAAAGAAAAAGAAACATTCTAATTGATTATTTATGAAGTTAGCTATATTTTTTTTTTATAAAATTTTTTGTTAGAATTCATAATTTATATGTTTCTTCATAAGTTTTTTTTTACTGCTATTTTGTATGGCATGAGCCATAGTGATAAAAACTAAAATTGATGGTGATTTAAAAGTGTTTTTTGCATTTTTTTTAAAGGATACGAAAGCCCAACTAAAGACTATTGAATTTTGATAAATGAATGTGTTTTTAGCAAATTTCTCTTCGTTTAATCACGTTCTCTCTATATGTTGATACTTACAAATGATTTCCTTAATTTTATTGAGATAATTAAATGGGTGTTTATGATCAAGGTCTTTATATTTGGTTGTGAGAATAGAGTGGTTGAGAAAATGTTTGGTAGGTTGCTAAAATTTATGTAATTTTAGGATGTGAAAGTATTATATACTTTAAATTCTTATTTGTAGATTTCAAAATCATTTAATCAGTTTGAAAAATAAAATCTATTTTTAACAATAAATATTATAATCTTACAGTGTTATACAATTTTTTTAATAATATATGAATTAAGAAAATCAAGTTTCAAAATTAACAATATTGTGGGCAAACATAAATATTATACAAAAAAATAAGTATTAAGTATTATATGTAGATTTTAATATACATAAAAATGATTTCAAATTAAATTGTAAAGTAATCTGCGCATCGCACGGGATATCATCTAGTATATATCTAAAAGTGGGTTAAAAATAGTTCAAATTCTTGTTGCAATAAAATTACTGAGATAAATGTTGGTAATTCTATTCTCCTTGAATTAAATATTGTTTATCCTTAGTTTTTTTTCTTTTTTTTTTTCTATAAAATTAAAAATAAACTGGCTTCGATATTATTCAAAACATAAGACTAAAACTATAAAAGTTGTTCCTTATTATAAAAACTCGAACAAATGAATGTGGGAACTTGTCAAGTCCATTTGGCCTTAGGTCCAAGCAATATTAAAGTAGAATTGTGTTTTGCACAATTATCTAAAACCAAAGAGAGGTAATGGAATTCATGGGAATTCTTTTACGTCCTTACATTTAAAAGTAATTCTTATATTTCCACATAGTACTAGAATGAGAATAGTTGCAAACAATCCATTTATATAGAATCAAAACATATTAGTCACTTGTTAGACAACTTAATCATTAATTAATTTATATAATTACGATATTAACATTATTTGAGATAGCACACTAAGAATTTTATTAACATTTCCAAATAGCAAAACATGTCTTCTAGGTGCAACTAATATTAAATGTAGACTTGCCACTAATAGGTTCAAGAAAGCCCACTATAGAATTCCACTCATTGTTCATCAACAATGATAATTGTTTTGCAAAAAAATACAAAGATATAACCATATGTGTAGTGTTATATTTATGTTTATGTTCTCAATAGACATTGGATGTGAAGTAAACTCTCATTGTAACAGCAAATGAACTAACTTAGAGATTTTATTTTAAAAAAATATGTTAAACAAAAAGTTGACGAAAGAGAATATATGTGGTTGATCTTGATTACTTTGCTGAGGATTCATACCTAACTAAGTCATGGTTGTTGTATTATTATTATTTTGTAAGTTCTCAAATACATATATATATATATATATATAAATCTCTGTGTGTGTGCGTACACTCATAATATATTGTATAATATATACATTTTTAAAATTAATTTAACATATTATGGATTAAAAAATTTAACAACCCTTCTTAATGATTGAATATGTATGCCTACAATGTGATATAATGGATATAAGATAGAACTTTTTAAAATAATGTTTTTGTAAGAGAAAAGAATTGAGTTGGAGTTGAAAAGGGGTAAGAAGAAAAACAACACATGTGAAAAATCTCGTGAACAATACCACAAAAATGAAAAGAATAAAATAGAGAAGGGAAAGAGGGGAAAAAACCAATAAGGCCAACATGCCTCAATACTCAAAACACACAATTTTCTATTAATTAAATAATCTTTTTTCGAAGTAAAATGAAAATATTTTACTTCAAAACAACAGAGCAAAATGCTCTGTTTGTTTCGAAGTAAAATATTTTCATTTTATAGTGTTTGGTTGTTTACATGAAAATGGCAAGAAATCATTTTCAAGTGTTTGTTTCATGGTAAAATGTAAAAAAAAAAAAAAATCCCTAATCTCACAGCCCATCAAATCCAAGTAACCACCACCAAATAAGCAAAAACAAATCCACCACCAATCTACTGATCACCCAAATTACCACCATATTGGCACAAACCAAACCACCAACACTCCACGGACCACTTGAATCAGCAGATCGAAGAGGAAAAAATAAAAAGTTGGCCAACCAACCACTGCAATCCACAACATAGTCACCATAACAACTCACAAACCATTTTAGTTATCCATTGCAACCCACAACCTAGCCACCACCATGACCCACAACCCAATCACCACCACAACAACCCATGAACCATTTCACTGCCCACAATAACCCACAACACATCCACCGCAACAGAGAAAATATATATATATATATATAAGAAAAAGAAAAAAAAATTGAAGTCGCAGCATTTGCTTGTTACTCATTTTAGCAAGTTGCTCACTCATATTACCCACAATCTTCAGGCATTCCTAGCCACAAAATAAGCTCTTGATTAAATGCCCACAATCAGAATATTCTTATTCCATTTTGTAAGGTCAATCATTTTGTTGGTTTTATTCCGTGCCAATTTGCTTGTATTTTCAGCATTTAGAAACCCTGTATTTAGGTGGGAATCATGTAAGGGTAGTGTGTGAGAGAGTGTGAAGAATTACTCAAGACTGTGCTGCAGAATAGGGACTCGCGACTGGACCTCGCTGGTGTCTCGCGATTGGCAAGTCGCTAGATGTTGCACACGAGAGAAGCGTGCAGAGGAGAACTCACGACTGGATCTCGCGGGTGGATCGCGATTGGAAAGGCGCCAGAATCTGAACCGTCGTGCCAGTTGTCGCACTACAGGACAAAAATTCCAGTCTGGCCTTTCAATTTGTTCGCGGCTTGAACTCGCGACTTAGTCAAGCCGCGAGGCCAAGCCGCCAGACAACTCTGTTTTGGAAATCTATCTCTTCACATTCCAAACACCCATCAGTATATTTACCCCTTATACCCACAAAATGTGAGAGCTTCGAGAGAGAATTTTGAGAGAGAAACCCTAGAGAAAAACAAGATTGACTCATCCACAATCTTTACCTTGTGTCTCTTCAAATTCTTCTATTCTCTTCCTCTCCATTGTCACATCTTTGAGAGGTTCATTACCCAAATCCCTTTCTCACCATACCCATACCTGTGAGAAGGCTCTTTGGTACTTTGGGAAGCAGTTAGGAAGGAACAAATTCATATTGGTTGATGCTATGGATTAGTAGCGGGATCCAGAAAGCTAAAGAAGAAATAGGTTCGGCGTAACCATGTTGGAGCAGGAAGCTTGGAGGGCTTAGGTACATTGGGTAGATTAGGCTTGGAGGGTCTATTGCTGTCCTTGTATCCCAACTACATTCTTTAGTGGATCATTTGACCGCTTGGAGGGCGGCGGAGAGGTTTTTCACCAAGGGCTTCAGTTTCCTCTTCGATAACAAGTCTTGTGTTGTCCTTGTGTTTGCATCTCTCTTCCCTTTATCTTTGTCATTTAATTTTTGTTATGGATGCGATTTTATTTGACTTAAATTGTTTATCAATTCTGTTTTAAGCTTTAGTTCATCTTCTGCACGCTTATCGTTTGAGATTAAGCTTGAATTGATAATTTGTAATTTGGGGGTCTAATCGTTTGATATTTGAACTTTCACATTTCAATCTAAAAGGTGATTTTTTTTTTTAAAGAATTTGAAATTCCAAATATTCTGCATTCTTGTATAATGAAAGCTTTTTTGAAAACTAAAAAGGATTGGGGATTCCCCATGAATCCCCATCACAATCACAAACACTCTTCTCTTCTCTTGTCTCTTTAAACAAATCCCTGTGATTGTGTATAGACAAAATAGTATACAATAATGTATGAGCTGTGGGAATGATCAATTCAAAAGTGTATATTGTGTATGTTTGATATCTTTTATTCATTTTTTAAAGATATTTATTCATTTTTTGTTCTATAATACAATTGAAGTTCTCAAAGAATTTATGCTTCTTCTGAAAACCTCTTGAGGTTGGGTGTGGACCTATACTATTGGTCTTTCCAGAATGGATACCTTCTATTAAAATTAATACGCTAACATCAATAGAACCCTATATATGTCCAAAATAAAAAGAAGTGAATGACCATTGAAATCTTTCTTAATCTGTTACTCGGATGTGCTACTTACAATTGTATAGTTGTATATATGATTTTTGTTGGTATAAATAACTATTTTGGAATTGTTATAACAGAAAGTTCTATTTGAACTAATTATAATAATTTAAACAATTTATTCATTGGGATTCATATTTTGGATCCCATCATCATTTTTTGTATCCTATTCTTGAATACAAGTTTATGTTGGCACGAGTGTGGATCCCATAGTCATTTTCTTGAAAGATAATTATAATAGTGTAATGTATTCTAGACTCTGTAGATTTGAATTTTGAATTTCAAAGAGAGTTTGCATTGAGTTACACATTATTATGGAAAAGATCAAGGATGTGTGGCTAACAATCAAAACTTGTTTGGAATTTTTTTAGGGGAAAAGGTTTGAGGGGATTTGGAAAGGTAGGTGTTACCCTTTCTAAACCCCTTACTTTTAATTCCCTAAATTGAGAGACTTTGGAGGGATATGATGTCAAGTTGTCAATGTATGTATATACTTTTTTTTTTAAAATAGCAAAAAAAGGTCATAACTCATAATTGTCAATTATAACCATCCCTTCCTACTGATTTTTTAAAGCATCCAAACAATGAAGAGTGATGATGCCAAAAATCGTCAGTAAGCCACACAGTCCTCACGTGCTCGAGACAACACCTGTGAGACAAAAACAAAAAAGACCTTGTAGAGAGTATTGGTGTGGTACCGGCTAACTACCCTCCGAAGGTCAAGTTAGAGAATTTTCACAACTCTAGAGTGCCAGAGCTGGGGGGGAAATTATGCGTACCTTGATTTGTGTGGGCATTGGAGTTTTATAATAGCGTAAAGTTGACATCCATTCCTTGGCGGAGAGGGCCTTTCCTTGTAGGGAAGATCCTCATGAATATGCGTATCTTGTGGGATCCTTTCCTTGTGGGAATCCTCTTGATTAGGGTTAATCGAGGAGCATAAGATGTTTCCTTATATATTCATGTGTGGAAGCCAAGCGAGGCCACGTCAGATCTGCCAAAGGTTTACTTATCCCGTTTAGCTTCTTTCTGTCAGCTTCTTTTCTCGTCTATGCATTCTAGTCATCCTATCCAAGCGTCATTGATCTTGAAGCGCACCCATCGGCCTTGAGGCATCGTCGGCTTTATGATGTCGTCATTTACGAATGCACAAGCCAGGTCGTCGAGTTCATCAGGATCGTCAGCTTTGCCTTATATGAACGAGTTTATCAAGCTTCCAAAATTACCCTTATCAGCTGCCCCCTACTCCATAGCTCCGTCGGCTCTAGCTGACGGGTTATGGAGTTTGATTTGTGGCCCTTTTTTTTTGGGGGGGGGGGGGAAATAAATAAAGAAAGGGGTATTTATGGATGATTTCTTGAGCAGTCATTATTAAATGCTAGAACACGTGGCATAAGCTAGTTGGCCTCGTTTCTAAACAAGGGCATCGCTTCGTCTTCCATGCATTCTTCATCCTATATATATTTCACCTCCTCCCCTTATTCCTTCTATTTCATCCTTGCTGATCTTGAGAGAGAGAGCCCGTCATTGTCTACTTTTCTTCCATCAGCTTACTAAACTCGTCGCCTTTGCATCCACCATCTTACCAAGGCCGTCACTTCTCAAGGAGCCATCTACTAACTCCGTAAGTCTTTTCTTTTATTTCATTCTATCTTTTTTCTTGCTTTTCTAATTGGTCATTAATTATTTAGAGAGACCGTCAACTTAGGTTCTTAGAATACCTCCGTCACTTGTAGGTGAATAGATGTTTAGAGAAGCAATGGGAAAGATGATCGTCCACTAAAGAAAAGGCCAGGCGTTACTGCTGGTGAAAAAAACCCAAAATGGCCATTCCCTCCTAAGCCTAACCACGGGGCTGGTAAAAGTATGATGATAGAGATTGGCCTCGTCGCCTAGGGAACTCGTCGTCTTTTTACGCATAAAGGATATGCCGTCGAGATAGTTGAGTCAATCATTAAGGAGATGGACGTGGATCCTTAAGTTGAGTAAGAGACGGAGGACCTGGGCGCGTCGGATATTTTTGACCTTTCCAGGGTATGTTTTTCTCCTAAACAACTCTACTTTACTATTTATTCGTCAGCTAACGATTGTGATTCATTTTCAGGCACTGGTGCGCATGAAGGCGCTCTAAGATAGGTGCGTCGCTGAGAAGGTAATCAGTCGTCTTAGGAAGCGCAATGAGACGTTGACCAATGAACAGGATCAATACAAGGAAGCCCTTTGTACTCTCAACAAGGAGGTGACAAAGTTAAATGAAAAGCTAAAGGAGGAGTCCCATCAGTGGGAAAAAGAGCAAGAGGCAAAGGCAACCTTGGAGAAGGAGTTGACGGCTTTACTAGGATAGGTAGAGACGGCTAGGGCTGATGTCGTAACTGAATTAAAGGCTTCACAGCCTTTTATTGATGCTTGTGCCGTCTATTATGGTGACAAGTTTGAGGATTGCCTGAAGTAGGTCAAGTCCATCTACCCACACTTGGATCTATCCAAGGTCACCATGGATGACCCCCTACCGTCAACCCCAGCTGGTGACACCATCTTTGAGGACATCGATGACTCCACCTAGTCAGATTAGGATCCGAACAATGACAGTGTTGTTTTGGCTCAACCTGCTATGGATAAGCCCGTCACTCCTTTGATCTCATCCACTGAAGCTCCTCTAGACGATGAGAACCTTCCTACTCAGAGGGCCCGCGATCTTCCTCCCAAAGCCGACGAGAACCCTCAAGACGTCCAGTTATTTTTAATGATAACTTGTTATGCATTTCATCCCATTTTCAGTATTAAGTGCCCTTCTGTTTCTGGGCCTTGCTTGTAAATACTTTACTTTATTTATGGAATATTTTATATCCGTCACTTTTAGCATATTTCTTCATATGTTTATTCTGAGATATGCATATGTCTAGCAGGTTGTGTGTACACGTGTTAGGTTGTACTCCTCTTCCAAACGACTTGGTGGATGTTTGAGGTGACCCCGTCTACTTTGGTGGACTCGTCCACCTTTAGGCATGACGGTGAACTAGTTTTATTTGAGGACCTGATGATACATCCGTCCACTTATGGACTAAACTTGTCCACTTGTCCACTTAAGGCAACCTTATGGGAGGATCTCGTCCACTTGTGGATTCAATAATGAACTCGTCCACTTGTGGACTCTGTAATGAACTCGTCCACTTGTGGACTTAAGAAGTAATTTTTAAAGTTGAACTCGTCCACTTGTGGACTTTGTAATAAACTCATCCACTTATGGACTTAACAATTTTAAGGTATCCCAATGGGTTGAGTTCGTCCACTTGGACTCGATAACAAACTCGTCCATTTTGTGGACTTAACGATGAACTCGTCCACTTTGTGGACTTGAATAATTTTAAGGCATCCTCATGGGATGAACTTGTCCACTTTTTGGACTTAGCATTGAACTTGTGCTCTTTTTGGACTTAGTAATGAACTTGTCCACTTTGTGGACTTATATAATTTCAAGGCATCCTAGGGGGATGAACTCGTCTACTTTGTGGACTCAACGATGAACTTGTCCAGTTTGTGGACTTAATCATAAAAGTAGTATTGTAGAGTCAAATATACACAGGTCATATTTGAATAACTCCGCTTATTATGATAAACGCGTCCATAAGTAAAAATCATTCTTGAAAGAATAAAAATGTACCCTTTGGGCTAAAAAAGTACTTTAGATAGTAAAAATTAACTAAAAGAATTAAACTAGAAATGAGGAGTGTCGCTCTTCATCATTTACTGATAGTATTTCTTGAGATGCTCAGCGTTCCATGGGTGGTGCAACTTCTATCCGTTTAGTGTCTCCAGATGGTAGGTGCCTTTCCTCTGTCATGAGGCGATTCTGTAGGGTCTCTCCCAGTTAGGACCAAGCTTTCCTTGGGTGGGATCTCTGGTAGCGCCTGTCACCTTCCTCAAGACGAGGTCTCCAACTTTGAAGTCTCTGTGTCTGACTCTAGAGTTGTAGTGCTTGGCCATGAGGTCCTGGTATCGTGTGAGTCTTTGTTCAGCTATTGCTCTAATTTTGTCCACCAAATCAAGCTGTAGACGCATGGCCTCGTCGTTCCTCCTTTCATCGTGATTACCCACCTTGTAGCTTGTGAGTCCGACCGCAGTTGGGATAATTGCTTCGCTTCCGTATGCTAGTCAAAATGGCGTCTCTCCCGTAGGTGTTCTGGTAGTTGCCCTGTATGCCCATAATATGCTTGGCAACTCTTCTGGCCATATACCCTTTGCCCTCTTGAGCCGAGTTTTGATGATTTTAAGCAAGGATTGGTTCGTGACCTCGACTTGTCCTTTAGCTTGAGGGTGGGCGGGGGAAGAGTAGTGGTTTTTGATTCCTAACTGTGAGCAAAAGTCCTTGAAAGAGTTGTTATCGAACTTCTTTTCGTTATCTGAGACCAAGACTTTTGTAATCCCATATCTGCAGACGATATTCCTCCAGACGAAGCTCTGCACGTTCTTCTCTTTGATGGTGGACAGGGCTTTAGCTTCTACTCATTTGGTGAAGTAGCCTATGCCGACTATTAGGAACTTTAGCTGTCTCATTGCTATTGGGAATGGGCCCATGATGTCCAATCACCATTGAACGAAAGGCCATAGGGACGCCATTGGGGTGAGCTCTTCTGTCGACTGTTTGATGATGTTGCTGAACTTTTGACATTTGTTGCATGCTTTGACATATGCCTGGGCATCCTTCTACATAGTAGGCCAGTAGTATCTTGCTCGAATCAGTTTGTGTACTAACAACTGCGACCCTGAGTGGTTCCCGCAAATCCCTTCATGGACTTCTTTCATGACATAGTCCGCTTTTTCGGGGCTTAAGCATCTTAGGAACGGGTGGGAGAAGCCTCTCTTGTATAAGATGTCTTTCATCAGAACGAATCGTGCTGCTTGGACCTTCAGCTTCCTTGCAGCCTCCTTAATCTCGCGTAGTAGGCCGTTTTTCAAGTAGGAGACTAAAGGTGTGGTCCAGTTGCTTTCGGAACCTATCTTCTGCACATCGATGGGATCTATTGGCAAGTCAGTCGACTTACTTATTCTCTCCTCTTGGGATTTGAACAATCTTGGCCTGTAGATGGTCCACCCTTTTCTTTACCTACTCCAAGAACTTCTTCATCCTCTCCCCCATACATTCGTAATCACCATTCACTTGGTTTGTGACGACTTGGGAGTCGCAATGAATAACCACACTTATGGCCCTTGCTGCTTTAGCAAGATCTAGTCCTGCTACTAGAGCTTCAGACTATGCTTCATTGTTGGTCGTAGGGAAGTCAAGGCGAACCGTGCACTTAATCTCGTCCCTTTCTAGAGAACGAAGTATAATACCTGCTTCGCCAGCTTATTTGTTGGATGATCCGTCCATGTGTATACCACTGTGGATACTCTTCTGCCCCCTGACCTTCCACGTTAATGAATTCCACAATAAAGTCAGCGACCACCAGCCCCTTAATGGTAGTACGCGAGCGGTACTAGATGTCGAATTCGCTCAACTCTATTGGCCATAGTGCCATTCTTATGGCGGCTTCAGGATTGGTCATTGCTCGCTGTAGGGGCTTGTCAGTCAGGATGATCACCATGTGGCCCTAGAAGTACGGTTGGAGCTTGCAAGCCGCTATAACCAAGGCGAGCTTCTCCATTGGTGGGTACCTTTCCTCTGCACTGTGAAATGCCTGGCTGGTGTAGTACACGGGTTTCTGTACCTTGTTTTCATTTCTAACCAAGGCAGAACTAACAAAAGTTGGAGATACTACCAAGTAGAGGAATAGTTCTTCCCCTGGTTTGGCAGGATTTAGCAACTATGGGGAAGAGAGGTAGGCCTTTAGATCCTCGAATGCTTGTTGACACTCGACTGTTCACTCAAAAGACTTCTTCAGCGTGCAGAAGAAAGATAGGCATTTGTCCTTCGCCCTTGACACGAACTTATTAAGCGCTACTACCTTGCCGTTGAGGCTCTAGATCTCTTTCACGTTGCTCGATGGTGCCATTTCTATTATGCCCAGATCTTATCTGGGTTGACTTCAGTACCTCTTTGAGATGCCATGAATCCCAAGAACTTTCCAGCCGTTACCCCGAATGCGCACTTGCTTGGATTAAGCTCCATGTTGTAAGAGCGGAGGGTGTTGAAGGTTTCCCTGAGATCCTCCAAATGAGCGTCCTCCCTTTGACTTTTTACCACCATGTCGTCAATGTGTACTTGGACATTTCTTCCAATCTGATGTACGAACATCTTGTTCATAACCATCTGGTATGTTACGATTGTGTTTTTGAGGCCAAATGACATCACTTTATAGTAGAAGATGCCTTGGTTGGTGACAAACGAAGTCTTCTCCTGATGCGCTTCATCCATTTTGATCTAGTTGTAGCTATAAAAAGCATCCATGAAGCTCAGTAACTGTTGTTGAGCTATAGAGTTAACTAGGATGTCAACTCGTGGGAGGGGGTAACTATCCTTAGGGCATGCTTTGTTCTGGTTTGTAAAATCTATGCATATCCTCCACTTCTCGTTAGCCTTCTTTACCATCACCACGTTCGCTAGCCAGTCGGGGTAGTAAACTTCTCTAATGAAGTCCGCCTCTTGCAACTTGTGGACTTCTTTCGCTATAGCCCGGTCTCGTTCTGGGGCAAACAACTGCTTCTTCTGACAGATAGGTGGAAAAGCGGGCGACACACTCAACTTGTGGACCATGATTAAAGGGTCGATTCCGGGCATGTCTTCATGGTTCCAGGTAAATACATCTTGGTTTTCTATGAGAAAAGTTGTGAGTGCTTGACGGACCTGCAGGCTGGTAAGGGTGCAGATCTTAGTCGTTCGATCTGGCCTGGAGTTGTCGAGAAGTATCTCCTCAAGTCTTTCAACAGGCTCTACCACTGTTCGCTGCTCTTCTATGTTCATTGTCTGTAAATGATCGTCCATTTCCAATATTGCTATGTAGCATTCGCGCACAGCTATTTGGTCTCCACGCAATTCTCCTACTCCGTATTCGGTGGGGAATTTGATCATCAGGTGGTAGGTCAAAATTACGGCTTTCCATGAGTTGAGGGTAGGTTGTCCTAAGATGACATTGTAGGCGGATAGGCAGTCAACAACTAGGAACGTAACATCCTTAGTGATCTGCTGGGGGTAATCACCAACTGTTACGGGCAACATGACTACAT
Organism: Lithocarpus polystachyus; assembly: GCA_033629205.1. Taxonomy (NCBI): domain Eukaryota; kingdom Viridiplantae; phylum Streptophyta; class Magnoliopsida; order Fagales; family Fagaceae; genus Lithocarpus; species Lithocarpus polystachyus. The sequence goes on from CM066166.1 coordinate 82,030,326, forward strand.
CGAGGGGGTATACTTTAGTCCCTCCGAATCCTACGAATGGGGTGTTGGTTAGAACCAGCCGTTCTCTATCGATCCTCATCTGCTGGAATGTCGAGTAGTAGAGGATGTTGGCGAAGCTTCCATTGTCAACTAGGACCTGGTGTGTGTTGTAGTCCCCGACCCTTATGCTAATGACGAGCGCATCGTCATGCAGATGGTGGAGGCGTCTTCCGTGTTCATGTACTTAGTAGCCCCGGAAAGCACATCCGAAATAGTCTTTGGGTCATTCTTATATAAAGAAAATAGAGACTTACCCTTCCATAGCCCTCGTGAATGCAACCACGAGTATTTTGCCATCAGCTTTATCGATTGAGAAGGCCTCTTTGTTAAAGTGGGTTATGTAAGATCTTAGCGTCTCGTCCTCCCATTGCTTAATGTTCATCAGGTATGCAGCGGACTTCTTATACCTGTGTCCCCCAATAAAGTGTGAGGCAAACTGGGTGCTTAACTCCTTAAAGGTACTAATGGAGTTGGGCGTTAACCTGTTGAACCAAATCCTGGCAGGGCCCCTCAGCGTAGTGGGGAAGGCTCTGCAAATGATCTCGTCCACCACTCATTGCAGGTGCATCAGGGTCTTGAAAGACTCCAGGTGATCTAGGGGATCCTTAGATTCGTCGTAGGACTACACCTACGGTATATGGAACTTTGGTGGAATGGGGAATGAAGTGATAGATGCAGTGAACGGTGAATCAGTTCGATAGACCAACTCATTGAGGTCACTTAACACCCATCCTTTGAGGGCGTTCATCATGAAGTCCATGCATTCCTTCATCATTTGCATCTCTGCGGCCATGTGTGGTGGAGTCGTATCCATAGTGAATGGACGGCTTGTGTCCTAGCGCTCCTGTCTGCTTGGGGCATTGCAACCTTCCGGCCCCTCTTGGTCCCCTCTAAATCGCGGTTTTGCTTGGTGAGGCGTTCTATGGTAGCTACGAGAGTTTGAATTTGCCTCTCGAGGGCGGTGGTACGTGGTTCATCTCCTTGAGCATTGTTGGTGGTCATCATCGAGCGAGTAAGTACCATGCAACTCTTTGTCCGAGAATCGATAGTATGGCTTACAAACTATTTCCCATAGACAACACCAATTGATGATGCCAAAAATCATCAATAAGCCACACAATCCTCACGTGCTCGAGACAACACCTGCGAGATAAAAACAAAGAAGACCTTGTAGAGAGTACCAGTGTGGTACCGGCCAACTACCCTCTGAAGGTTAAGTTAGAGAATTTTCACAACTCTAGAGTGCTAGAGATAGAGGGAAAATATGCATACCTAGATTTGTAAGGCCATTGGGGTTTTATAGTAGCATAGAGTTGACATCCGTTCCTTGGCGGAAAGGGCCTTTCCTTGTAGGAAAGATCCTCATTAATACGCATATCTTGAGGGATCCTTTCCTTGTGGGAATCCTCTTGATTAAGGTTAATCGTGGAGCACAAGATGTTTCCCTATATATTCATACGTGGAAGCCAAGCGAGGCCACGTCAGATCTGCCAAAGGTTTACTTATCCCCTTCATCTTTCTTCTGTTAGCTTCTTATCCCATTTATGCATTCTAGTCGTCCTATCCAAGCGTCATTGATCTTGAAGCGCACCCATTGGCCTTGAATGCAATCAAGCATGCAACACAGACAAAGATCCAAGCAACATTTTAAGCTCTCAAAAATATCTCTCATAAAAAACTTATCAACTTTTAGATCCCAAACACACACACACACACACTAAATAAGTCTAACCAATTTTATATTTCAAAAAACAAGTTAAGACAGTTTAGTGAGCATACATTAACATGTGTATTTCTTGTGATGGCTAAATCACATTGTATCTGCACACGTATCAAAAGTAGCAAAGAATATTGCGTGTTGTGTGTGAAAACATCATAAGATTGCATAAGTATCTACATGTTATGACGATTTGAGATATGAGAAAATTACTTTAACTCACACACAATCATAATTGCTTGATGGAGACTATCACCTTCAAGGCACACCCTATAACTCCCACAACTTCTAGAATACATGCTTGCAATCATATATAAAGTGTTTTGATTCTTTTTGCTTTTTGTTGTTCTTTGCATATTTTTCTAAGCAAACCATGCTTGGGCATATAATAGATAGAAAAGAAATACCCAATGATGTTAAGCATTTGACATTCCACTTTTGCTATGCCGAAACACACAAATGTCATTTCATAATTGGTGGGTAACAGTGGTGAGATGGTTATTTATGCCTTTCTCTTAGGATTTTCTAGTCCTTCCCGTCAAAAAGAGTGATATGAGTGTTAAGCACAAGAGATTACTTAACCTTATTCATCACAAACACGAGCCATAAAGCTCACTTGCTTCGTTGTGCATAGAGATGCTCATCTAAGTTACAACTGATACAAATTTTAGAAAATTTTGTTTCAATGGCCATCCAAGGTACACAAGTACCAATGTACACAAACACACACTGTTTTTGTATTTTTCTGATGTTTTTCCCCTTTTTTATTTATTTTGAAAACAGAACAAAAATAAATACTAAACAACTAAACAAAAACAGATAAACAACATGAAAGCATGAAAGAAAGATGCATATACATGAAAGCAGATTCCAAAAGCAAATAAGAAACCAAGCACAGAGAGTCCTACTTTAGATAGAAGGAATTAAAGTAGAGGACAATAGAAAAGATAATTAAGACTTAAACTCCTTTCTCACCCACACAGCACGAGTCTTTAGGCGTGAAGATGAAAAGGCACTTGTCTTAGTATGTCTACTAAAGGACATAGAAGATTAAAATTCTCTTGAAATTGAATTAAAAAACTCAAAACTTTTAATAACTCTTTAAACAAAGGTGTAAGTCCTTGAGAGGAAATTTGTGACCGTTTGGACACTTGCTTTTGAGGATACAACTTAAAGCAATTAGGACAAATGTGTCCAGAAACACCACAACGGTGACAAACATGAGGTCTAACAAAGGATTTAGAATTATCCAAATCAGTTTTGGATTTCATACATTTATCACTTTTCTCAGATTGGGGAACAAAGACAGTCCTTGATCTAGAAGCCATGGAAGAGGAGGGACTAAAGGAAACATCATATCCTAAGCTAGTCTTATCATAACTAGAATTTTGAGTATTCAATACCTCATCAAGCTTTGCACTAGACATTCTATCTATTTGAGTTTTAGTTTGACTAAGTTCTACCTCAAGATTCTTGACCTTCTCTTCTAATGAGGTGTTCTCCACAACAAGAGTCTCAGCTAACCTTGTAGTCTCATCTAGTTTGACTAATAATTTAGTTTTTTAAGTTTTTGCCTCATTAAGTTATTTTCTACAACGATGAGAAGTCTTTTCAAATTTTATGAATTCAGTGCATAGCTTATCATAAGCTTCCTGAAGGGTCAACTTCTTGAGTACTTCATCATTAGAAGAATCCTCACTGTCATTAGCACTCTTTATAATCACCTTATCGGTTGTGGCAGCAAAAGCCATAAAATGACCACATTCATCCACATACTAATCAGAAGAGTCATCCTCAGTATCATTCCAGGTAACAACCAACCTTTTATCTTTTGACTTCTTGGTCTTTTCCTTCATAAGGTAGTTTGGGCACTCTATCCTCATATGACCAAAACCTTTGCACTCATGGCATTGGATGAGGGGTTTCTCATTCTTGCCCTTCTTAGAGGATTTAGATTTCCTAGGAGGTTTGCCCTTATCCTTTTTTCTAAATTGAAGAAGCTTGATAATCTCATCAGTTATGACGGTTAGATCCTCATCCTCATCCTCATCATCATCTTCATCTTCAGAGTCCTCAATCTCTTCCTCTATACCCTTAAGAGCCAAATTTCTACTATTTCCACCTTTTCCCATTAAGCCTAATCCCATCTCATAGGTTTGAAGGTTCCCTACAAGCCCAGTCAAAGGAATTTCATCAATGTCCTTTGCTTCTTCAATGACAGTGATCTTGACATGGAATCTTTCAAGTAAGCACTTAAGGATTTTCCTAACAATTTTGGATTCTGCTATAGATTCTCCAAGGTTGAAGGAAGAATTCACAATATTCTTGAGTTTAGCATAGAACTCATCAAAGGTCTCTTCCTCCTCCGTCCTTATTTCTTCAAAATTACTAGTAAGTTGTTGAAGCTTCACAGTCTTTACTACTTTGGTACCTTCATAGGTTGTCTCAAGAGTAGTCCATGCTTTATTGACAACTTCTATGTATGATATTCTCTTGAATTTTCATTGGTCACCCCACAAAACAAAGCATTCAAGGATCTACTGTTGAAATTTGCCGCTTTGATTGTTGCTTCATCCCAATCCACCGGCATTTCCTTTGGCTTAATCTAGCCAACTTCAACAGCTTGCCATACCTGTTCACTTAGAGCCTGCAAAAAACTTTCATATGAACTTTCTAGTACACATAATTAGTGCCATAAAATAAAGGAGGAATCAAAAGAGATTGTCCACGATCCATGACAACAGGGTTCAATGATCACACTTAGGAAATTAATCCAATTAGAGTGTACCCGTTCTGATACCACTTATTTGGAAATTTAGACCCCGGTTGTTGGAATTAACAAATTTTAAATTCAAGTTGTTAATTAGATTTATTATGAATAAACTTTGTTAAAACGAACAAACATCAATATCATGTCAATATCATGCACAGTAGAAAAGTAAATAAGATAAGATATGATGACCTAAGAAAACCAATGAAACAAACTTATTTCACAGTAAAAAACCTGGGGGGAAACCTTCCCGAAAAGCAATTCACTATAGTAAAGAGAAGTTTCAGATCTAATACAAAACCTTTGTCCCTAGACTCTACAATCCCCGCAAATGAACTAACAGTAGAAACCTTTTACTACTTCAGAACCTTTGAACTCTTCAATATATGAACGCCACCTTTTTGCACGGATCCTAGTACGTGACTAACCAATGATGCACGGCTCCCAGTATGTGACTAACACACTACTTGAAGAAGATTGTTGGCTGTAAAGTTCTTCACTTCATCAACAATGAATATTAAGAAGCACTTGGTTACAAAACCCTAAGGCATAAAGACGCAATAGCTTCTTTCAAAGAGAATAAGGCCTTGGTCACCTTTTGCATGTGTTCTCCTTGTGTTCTCTTATGTGACGGCCTTTAAAATAAGCCTTATATATGTCTAGGGTTGTGAGAAAAAAAACCCTACACAAATATATAAGCATGGACTGAAAATTAAATTTGTTGAGCTATCTGTTGCGAGCTATCGAGAGCTATTGAGATTTAATGAATCAGCACTTCTTCACTTGTTTCTTGGACAGATTTGCATGGCTTTAATATTAGACTTGAACTCTTGTTTCTTGAAGTACTAAACCCATCCTAGATCTACCCAAATACAAGTAAAGTGTGTTTTGCTATAGGATAAGCCAATTCTAAATGACATATGTTCCTAACATGATTCACATATGTCCTAACAAAACCAAAAAGATTTTTTTTTTCTTTTTGTTTTCTTTTGGAAGTGATTTGTATCACCCATGTTTTTCAAAGTTTTTCAAGCTGTTTTTGTGTAAGAAACATGTTTTCTGGGTGTTTTCGTGACTTATTTCATGTGTAAGCTTAGTTGCGAGTTAAATGGTTCAATTCTCAAGTATTTCAACTTTGGACAGAGAGTTTCGTGATTGTTTCACGAGTAAGGCTTACCAGCGAGTTATAAGCGAAATTTCGCTAGTAAGGCTTACCAGCGAAATTTCCTAGCTTCTAGCGAAAATTTCCAAATAAGCTTTTTAAAGGGCATTTCGTGGGACATTTGTTTTAAACGTTTCCTATGTTCTTCCAAACCCCTATTTTAATGCTTCAACATCAAAACCTAACTAATTTCAAGTATTTTACATTTAAACATCTCTAAGGTAATCTTTAACTCTTTTTATTGATTTTGATCCTTAGATTATGTTTTTGAGAGTTTTATGTTCATAGTTGAGATTTTCTTAAATGGGGACTGGAAAACTTAATTTTTATCAATCTTTTTGATTGAGTTTTGTTCTAAATGTTTATTTTATTTGGATGTTGGCCTCTTGTGGCAAAAATAATATGTATTTAGGCAAGATTTTCATATGTTCATGCATTATTTAATATACATGTGTAGTGTGTGCACTCTAAGTGTTTGATAAAATACCCAAATGACATTTTCTTGTTGTTTTAGATTCCGATGAGTACCAATTTTAGGGATCACCATAATTATTCATGTTTATCATGTTTTGATCATTAGTTGTCTGTTTTACACACTTTGCCCCGTGAGTGCTTGCTCATGCATTGGTTATGCATCTCACATGCACACTAGAGATGATCTTTTGCTGCACACACTCTAACACTTGACATGTTTTGCATTCACTTATGCTAGTTAAGTCTTTTTAGACCTTTTAGCACGTATAACATGTTTTTGTGTCTATGTCATGCCTTGGTCTATACTTTGTTCCATCATCCTTAGCATGTCATGTTTACTTTATGCTTTTGTAGCATTTTTTAGATGTTTTTGTCTTTTGTTTAAGCTTCATTTTCTCATTCATATTGCACCCCTCATGCATCATCTTTTGCCCTTATTCATATCTTCTTTTCTTTTCCTCCTTTCTCTTGATTCATTTGTCTATTCGTGACAAAAAGGGGGAGAATATACTAGAGAGTATACCGGAGTGTATCGTCATCTCTATATGACTCATGTGCACACTCTTAGGGGGAGACATTTTGCCTCATGCACATTCGTAGGGGGAGAAAGCCATAGGGGAGATGCATATACCAAGGGGGAGAAGACATCTTTGATGAGAAAACCTTGTTTTGTCTTGTTATGCCTTATGTTTGTTTTCTCGTTGGTTTATGGTGCTTTGAGTTATGTTTAGTATCTATGCTTTGTTGCTCTCATCGCATTGTGCTTATGTGTTGGACATACATATATCCTTATATTATTGTGCTTCATTGAATGCATGTTCAGATGATCATTTGCTTTGCTATATGATCATTGTAGTCATTTCCATATAGTTGTTTTGTGTTTGATAAATTTGCTCATATGTTTCACAACATGTTTACTTGATCGCTTTTTACTTGTTACATTATGCTTATCCTTTTATCACTTGATTTACCTTGAGGGTCTAATGTGTTTTGTGCAAGTGTTTCAGGTTACAGGTATTTTGTTCCAAGTTCATCACAAGTTTTAGATTTAGGTATGAGTGAGTTTTGCCATTGTTCCCAAACTCACATTTAAGTTTAGAGTCTGTTATAGGGTGTTTTGTCATGGAATAGCCAAAGGGGGAGATTGTAAAGTTGTGATTTACAACTATGTTTTATGTTGGCTTTATTCCATGACAAAAAGTACTGTAATTTCTTTAATTTTGTTCCTTGTATTTTGCAGGATTTTATTGTATTGGGTTTAGTATTAAGTTGGTAAAGAATCGAGCATGAAATGAAGAATCAGTGCAGTTTCAATTGGCTTGAGAATAGCTCACGAGAAGGGTTCCCGCGAAAAGGGCACGTGAAAAACACATGACTGGAAGCTGAAGAGTCATGTCAGGCTGTCAATTTCGCAAGTGTCTCGCGAGTAAGGCCTTCTCGCGAAACACTTGCGAAACATTCTACCTAGGGGATTATAAGAGTGACTTTTTTACCTTTCACTCATACTATATATACCCTCATTACCCACAAAAGTATGAGAGGCCATTCAGAGAGAAAAACCCTAGATAGGTTTTCTACAACACACACACCTGTCTTTTAGAGAGAGAGCTACTCATCCTTAGTGAGAAATCATTCTAGCCTCTTCTCATTCCCTCTCCCATTGTCATACCTTGAGAGGAGATTTATACCCAAACACAACCCACACATTTTTAGAGTGTAGAGAGTGTTTTGGAGCTTGGGAAGTTTTAAGGATTTGCCAAAAGAAGCCGTTGAGGCTTGGCAGATGCAATCGAACGTATTATGAGATCCAGAAAGCTAGAGAAGACATGACTCCGAGAAGTCCATTGGTAGTAGGAGCTTGGAGGGCTCAAGTACATTGCGTAGACTAGGCTCGGAGGGTCTTTTGTTATTTTTGTACTCCAACTTTATTCTCTTGAGGATTAATTACCGCTTGGAGGGCGACAAAGAGGTTTTTCTCCGAGTTCTTCGGTTTCCTCTTTGATAACATGTTTCGGTGTTATCTTGTGTTTGCATCTCTTTTCCCTTACTCTTGTGCTTTACTTTTATTGTTTGTTGTTCATGCTTATGCATTAGAATAGTTATTAGTTTATTGTGCTTCATTTACTCTTATTCTGCACTTTGATTAAGTAAGAGTAAAAGCAATTTAACTGTAATTTTAATTTGGGGCTCTAAACAAGCTCTTGTATTTTCACACTAATTCAAGCTTTTAGAAAATAATGATATTCGTTATCATTCTTAGAAGCTTTTAGTGAGTGGATATTGCCATTAGCAAATAAGTACTAAGAAACTATTATAATGAAATAGATACTCATATGTTAAATAGTTACCCTAATTTTGTGTGTGGCATACATTTTTTTATGTATATAGTTTCATACTTCTTCAAATGAAAATTTTATTTTAATTTTTTCACTCAAGAAGTGACTTGCACGTGACATCCTAACTAGTTCTGTTCAAATGAGTGAGCTATTAAAGAATTTAAAAGAGGATACCTCGTTAGGGTCAATTAATTGTGGATGTAAAATTTGTACAAAATTAATTACTGACATTTTTGGTACTTGCCAAAAGCAACCAAAAAAAATGTGGGCAAGTCTTTGTTGTACCACATCGACAAAACAAGCCTTTATAAGCCTTAATTATTCCCTCAAAAGATAGGCCCTTTTGATGGGATAAGTATTGTAAGCTCAAGTGCGTCTTACTTCCCCCTACCCTGTGTGTTAACTTCTAGTCTAACTAAACTTTCTCAAAACTTCGACAAAACAAGAGCATCTAATGGCTGCTATTGCCATTTTAAGCTCAAGTACTTGTTGTGAATTTTTTTTTTTTAAAAGAGAGTTTCAACTTATGGCGCATGCTCTTGATGATAGCTATCATCAGACCAAGATATCAATTAGTTTTTGGTGTAGGCAGAGATTGAACCCCAAATCTTTTATACAAACATTAGAGACTTTATTAGTTGAGTTAATTGGTAAAAGCATAATAAAATATTATTAGGAGTATGGTTGCCCTTATTTGTTTTGCATTGAGTTGTAATATTAAAAAAAAAGGGCTATTTCTTTATTACTTGAATTCATAGAAATAATCGTTTGGGAAAATTATGTTCACCCATCCAATAAATGCATAAATGATAGGGTTTAGGGTAGGTTTCCTCTATTCTTTGTTTGTTTGGGAAAATCATGTTCACTCATCCAATAAATGCAAAAATAATAGGGACTAGGGTAGGTTTTCCCTATTCTTTGTTTGGCCACATTGAGAGTACCATAGAATTGCTTGAATGCTATGGTCTTGGACTAAACTGAGAAGAGATTAATTAAATCGAAGTATGAATTGAGAGAGCGTACCTTGCCACATGTTAAAAAAACGTCTATATTCTCACTTTTATTAACTAGTGGCTACATAATTAAATTTATCATTTTTTAGTAATTTAATCTTTTGGTATTAGTATTAATTTATCACATATTAAAGTATGCAATCTTTAGTTGGATTATTGTCTCCATTTTGAGCACCCATGTGAAGTGAAGAGTTAAAATAATGATTAAATAATTAGAAATTCATCCTCTTAATTCCAATAGTGGAATGAATTCATATGTATATAAATCATTTCTCAAATTTTGATGATCCGTGTATACTCATAAGCCTTGCCATTAGGTCTAGTGGCGTACAATAATTTTCTCGACACGTTTCTTTCATATGTAATATTAGGAATACTATAAATTTTAGTTCATTGAACTTATAAAACTAATGTATCACAAATTATTAAAATATATTTTAAACATTTATTTGTTAGGTGGTTAAAATTCACGAATCACATGCATTACCAGTTACCACATCAGTATATAGTAAGTTATTAGGAGAAAATTAGCCTTTGCCCTTTTCGCACAAAAAATTCAGCATTTTACCTCATTTTCTAAACTAATTAGGAAAATGCCCTTGTTTTGAACGTCATTATAGACTCCTTAAAACGCCACTATGGGTATGGGCCGATCAAACTTAAAAAAAAAAATTGCATGGAACTTGAGTTTGAAAATGCCACTATAGGGTTTAAAACGCTACTATAGGGCTCCTTAAAACGTCACTATAGGGCTCCAGAATTTTATTATTATTTTTTTTAATTTTCAGTTTGTTATAACTCAATTGTCCAAAAATCGAGTTTTAAATTGAAACTCGATTTTTAGAAAATCGAGTTTCGAAATAGGGGTATTTCCCTAACTAGTTTGAGAAATGGAGTAAAATGCTGGGTTTTTTTTTTTTTTTTTTTTTTTTTAAAGGCAAAAGCTCATTTTCTCCTAAGTAATAATACCATAACATTTACCTTTTTCATCCACCTTACCTTCTTTCCTTCTTTCCTTATTTAGGAAATCATCTTTGATGTTCATCAAAAATAGAAATCACCTTTGACGACGGAGGTTCGGTATGGATGCTACTTTAATATGATAACGACTGCCAATTGGTCCCTTTATGACTAAGCAAAACCTTATTTAATTCAAAGTCGATGAAGAAATGAGTGAATGTGGAAAAACTTGAAATTGAATTGTAGTTCACGATAATGACAACTTCCTGTGTTCTTTTCAAACACAATAGTTCTAAATTGATGTTTTTTTTTTCTTTTCTTTTTTTGGTCTAAATTCGACGCCACACGTTTTATTTACTTAAAAAAATGTATAGTTTAAGGGACAAAATTGGCCTATACTCTTTTAAAAAAAACAATCCAGCATTTTGCCACATTTCCCAAACTAATTAGGGAAATATCCTTTTTTTGAAACTCGATTTTCTCAAAATTAAGTTAAGCCCTATAGTAGCATTTTTAAGGAGCCTATAGTGATATTTTTAGGACTTATAGTGACGTTTTGAAACTCGAGCTTCATGAACTCGAGTTATAGGTAAAAAAAATAAAAAAAAATTTGCCTATAACTCGAGTTCATGGAGATCGAGTTACAAAATGCCACTATAGGTCCTAAAAACGTCACTATAGGCTCCTTAAAACACCATTATAGGGCTCCAAAATTTTTTTTTTTTTAAACTTGATTTTTAGAAAATCGAGTTACAAAAGAGGGACATTTTCCTAATTAGTGTTGGGAAGGGGGCAAAATGTCACTTTTTTTGCATGAAAAAGACATTTGCTCATTTTGTCCATAGTTTAAGGCGTAACTATATAATCCGCCTATATGGGATAGGTTTCTTTTTAGCTTAAAAATTAAGGGGAGCATGAGAACTAAAGACGAGTAAATTACGTGTGGGTAATCCGAGATGGCGAGAGCTGTTGAACTTTGCCTCGAAGATGTAGAAAGTCTTTGTGTATGGGGCCTGTTTTATTAAATAAAACTAGTTTAGTGTTTATTTAATCCGAAATACGTTGTAAAATATTTCGATAGTACAAAAATTGTTGTGGCTAATAAACAAATTAATTTAATAAAATTTTTTTTTGGCAACCATACCAAATATAACTTGGTCAAGACTTCCGTTTGGCACAAAGTCATAATGAGAAGCCTTTCATTGCCTTACAAGCAGAAACCTCGAAGCTAAACTATATTCCGGTAGTGAAGCTTGGCCATTAACAAGATCTCATTGTTGAAATTCTAGATCTCCTTGTCTAGAACCTATGGATAGTAGTTTAACAGCTATCTCTTGTACATTAGAGAGCCTACCCTACAGATGCATCAAAACATTCAATATGAAACCTTTACTAATAAAAAAGTTCTAAATCTAACTTGTTATGACAAACAATTGAGATACTTGACTATATGATATTGCCAAATTACCTTGTAGACAACCAAATCCTCCTTTCCTAACCTTATTTACATCAGAAAAGTTGTATGTAGTTACTCTAATTGTTGGAAAATTGAACAGCAATGATTCAATATTGCAAATTTTATCCACAATGTTGGGTTATAGATTGATTCCCCATTAATTAAATCAATTACCTAAGTTGATTAATTAGTTTAAATTATATGCAAATCATGGAGGTAGACACAAATCACCAAATAAATTAAGTGCAGTAGAAATTTAATTGACACGGTGATTTGTAGAAAAAATGGGGAAAACGATTTCTCAATTCTTTTATGTTAACAATGTAAAGTGTGAGAGAAAGACTGAATAGTCTGTATATTTTGATGTGTAGATAATAATGTACAATAGAGAGCCTTATATAGGCTAGGTATGTGTGCAGTACAAGCAATAAGAGTAAACTACAAGTACAATATACTGGGCTAAGCCCAATGGGCTAATCTAGACTAAGCTATACACTAACATCCCCCCTCAAACTCGAGGTGGCAAGGAGGAAGCCAACTGGAGTTTGGATATAAGATCTCGAAGACGACCAGGCAGGTGAGTCTTGGTGAAGATATCAGCAGGCTGGTCAGCAGAGGAGATGGAGAACAACTTGAGATTGCCTTTCTTAAGATGCTGTTGAGTGATGTGGCAGTCGATCTCAATGTGCTTGGTGCGTTCATGAAAGACATCATTGTGAGTAATGTAGATAGTACTACGATTGTCACAATAAAGAGGAGTGGCAGTGGGCTGTAGAGCATCCATGTCAGCCAAGAGCCAGCGAAGCCAGAAAAGCTCGCAAGTGGTGTTGGCAAGAGCACGATACTCAGCCTCAGTACTAGAACGGGAAACCACATCCTGCTTCTGGCTGCGCCACGAGACAAGAGAAGTACCCAACAGGAAATAGAAACCTGTGATAGAGCATCGATTAGTCAGATCACCAGCCCAGTCCGCATCTGAATAAGCATGAAGTTCGAGAGAAGACCGAGAGGAGTAGTGGAGACCATGATAAAGTATGCCCTTGACATATCGGAGAATCCGAAGAACAGCAGCATAGTGGACAGAACGAGGGGCATCTATGAACTTACTAACCATACCCACGGCATGTGAAATATCTGGACGAGTAACAGTGATATAGATCAGACTACCAACCAACTGTCGATAGCGAGTAGCATCAGATAAAGGTTCACCATCCAAGGCTGTGAGCTTGGCATTGTATTCCAAGGGAGTGGAAACAGTCTTGTTGTCGGTGATACTAGCTTTGAAGAGAAGATCAGAAGCATATTTTGCTTTGGAAAGATAGTATCTATCAGAGGATGAGGTAACCTCAAGCCCAAGAAAGTAGCTGAGAGTGCCCAGATCTTTCATCTCAAAATGCTGACTAAGGAAGTGCTAAAGAGAGTGGATACCTGCAGAATCATCTCCAGTAATAATCATATCATCAACATAAAGAAGAATAAGAGTGATACCAGCAGAGGATCTTTGGACAAAGAGGGTAGTGTCATGAGGACTCGAAGTGAAACCCCGCTGAGCAACAATGGAGCTAAACTTTTCAAACCAAGCTCGAGGAGCTTGCTTGAGGACATAAAGAGCACGGCGAAGGCGACAAACTTGACTACTTGAGTGTGGATAGCTAGGGGGTGGTTGCATGTACACTTCTTCTTGGAGGTCTCCATTGAGGAAAGCATTCTTCACATCCATTTGATAAAGAAGCCAATGACGAACAGCAGCCACAGCAATGAGACATTTGACAGATGTAAGGCAAGCAACAGGAGCAAATGTTTCCTCATAGTCAATGCCATACTCCTGAGTAAAGCCCTTGGCAACAAGGCGAGCCTTGTATCGTTCAACAGATCCATCAGCCTTGGTCTTGATCTTGTAAACCCACCTACAACCTACTACAGACTGACCAGGAGGCAAATCAACCATATCCCAAGTGTGATTTTTATGAAGGGCATCTAGTTCTTCGTTCATAGCTTGCTGCCAAAGAGGGTCAGTATAGGCCTCACGATAGGTGTGAGGTTCATAGAGAGTGGCAAGGGCAAAAAAGCAGTGATAATCAGTGAGATAATGGGGAGGAATGCTTACCCGAGTGGAACGACGAAGTTCAGGACCAACAGGAGACTCAGAAGAGGGTGGTGCCACAAGATCCAAGTCAGGTGGGTTAGAAGCCGGGGACAGAACCGGAGATGAGTCGTCTAGAGAGGCAGCCGATGTCGAAGAATCCTCCACAAGTTCAGGATAGAAAGGGAGGAAAAGATCAGTAAAAATGGGTGACTCTGAGGAAGACGATGTAGGAAACTACTGAAGACTCGTGAAAGGACGATGTTCCTAAACCTCACGGGAGACACAAAGGCGACGAGAAATGGGATCATAACAGCGAAACCCCTTTTGAGATACACCATAACCAAGGAAACAACAGAGACGAATACGAGGCTGGAGCTTTGTTCGTTCATGAGGAGGAAGAGAAATAAAGCAAGCACAACCAAAAACCCGAAGAGAGAAGTAGTCAGGAGTTTGACCATAGAGAAGCTCGAATGGTGATTTGTTGTGTGTGGTTGGTGAAGGAATATGATTAATGGTGTACACAGCAGTGAGTGCTGCCTCACCCCAAAAGCGCTCAGGAAGAGAGGCAGAAATGAGAAGGGTACGGACAACATCAAGAATGTGACGGTGTTTTCATTCTGCACGACCATTTTGTTGAGAGGTGTAAGGACAAGACCGCTGAGGAAGGATACCATGACTGTTTAAAAAGGATAGGAAAGATTTATCATTATATTCTTGAGCATTATCTGACCAAAAAATTTTGATAGTGCGATTGAACTGTGTTTCAACCATTTTATGAAATGTTTGGTAAATAGACACAAGTTTAGACCTATGGTTAAGTAGATAAATCCAAGTATAACGAGAGAAATCATCCACAAATATGAAAAAATATCTAGATCCCCCCTCAGTGGGAACCGGTGCAGGACCCCATATATCAGAATGTATAAGATCAAAAGGTGCAGAAGAAAATGAGTCACTATTATTAAAAGGCAATTTTGTTTGTTTGCCAAAATGACAGGAAGTACAATCAAATTTTTGAAACTGAACTGAACCTAAATGACCTTGAGAAGCTAACAACTGGAGACGAGATAAGGATAGATGACCAAGACGAGCATGCCATAGATCAGGTGAGGGGGTGGTAGTGGTAGCAGTTGCAGAAACAACTTGTGAAGAAATCTTCAAGTTATGAACCTCAAACATACGACCAACCTTACGGCCTGTCCCAAGCACTTGACCCGTCTGGGGATCCTACACATCCACACCATGATTAGTAAATAGAAGATCTATGCCTAATTCACAAAGTTGACCAACAGAAAGCAAATTGAGGGATAACTTTGGGATATGAAAAGTGTCACTAAGGGATAAACAAGGAGAATAGATTGTTCCTTTATGACTAACAGGCATAGGAGTTCCATCAGCAGTGTAAATGGTGATAGGATGTTCTAAGGGTGCTTTATCAGAAAATTGGGATTCATCAGGAGTCATATGGTTACAACATGCAGTATCAAAAAACCAAGGTTGTTTACCTGAGGTGACAGAAAGAGCAGTGGAAGTTCGGTATAAAACCTGTTGAACTATTGCCTCAATATCAGCCGTAGTAGGTGAGGAAGCCAAAGATGGACCTGTAGGAACCGATGAATCTGAAGGACAAACAGCAGCTGCCCGAGGAAGAGAAGCTTTATTCTACTCTTGCATAAATTTCTGCAGTTTGCGACAAACTGAGATGTCATGGCCTTTGGCACGGCAAAACTCACAGCGAGTACCTTTGGAAGACTGCGAGGTGGGACGCCTAGAGTTTATTCGTGGAGGAGCAGTGAATGCAGCATTGGGAGGCTGTGGAGATGGTGTAGCCAATACATGATCAGATGATGACATGTGATGAGTAGGTCGACGGTTCTCCTTAGAAATGAGCTCCTTGACTGCAGCATCAAGAGAAGGAGTAGGAGACCGGCTAAGCAGAGAAGCCCTAGTAGGCTTGAAATCCTCACGTAAACCCATCATGAAGTGCATAAATTTACGACGATCCCAATACTTGACAAAGAGCTCAATGTCCTTAGTGGAGGATCTGCAGCAGAGAGTTGTTTCCACATAGTAGAAGTCTGAGAATAAAAATCAGAAATAGACTGACCTGGCACTTGTCTCATTCGATAAAGTTTTGATTCAATGTGGAACTCCAAGCTTGAATCATTAGTGCAATTATAGCGATCAGCCAGAAATTTCCAAGCAGCCTCAGCAGTCTCAAGACGAGGAAGAAGATTATGAATGGAAGGAATAGAGGTATTGATAAACCAAGATAAGATCTTACTTTGAATACTCTCATATTCCTCTAGGCGTTCTTCATAATCATCCACTGTAACAATAGTCTTCGAGGCATCTTCTGTAGCTGTGGCTTTGGACTGAGGTTTTGGTACTGGCTTAGGAATTGAACCAGTCACATACCTCCATAGTTTACGACCCTTGAGAAAGACAGTCATATTCTGAGACCATGCATGATAGCTAGTAGGACCATCCAGCATAATGGTGATAGGACATATGATATCTCGTTCGTTTTGTTAAGCCATAAAAATGGGGTCCAAAATCAGAATCTACGCGAAAAATTGAGCAAGACAAGCCTTGCTGAAAATTTTTTACTTTGGTCAAAGTCAACAGTCAACGGTCAATGGTCAATGGTTGACATGTGCTGACGTAGGCGGATGCTGACGTGTGCAAGATGATGTCAGCCTAGGGCTGACGTGGACAGTCGCTAATGGTGTCAAGCGCGTGGGGCGCATGTAAGTGTGTGGAGGAGAGTGGCCGGCACATGAGAACTGCTGGAGGCACGTGGTGACGCGTGTAGCACGTGTTCGACAGTCAGAAAATTTAGGTAGCGCGTGTGGGCGCGTGTCAGGTCCGTTCTGGCTGTTCTTGGTTGGGTTTTGCTCGGGATTGACTGTTCTGTCACTCTGTGCCTTTGCTTTGGTAGTTGGACGAACAGAATGGTGAGATCCGAGTGTTGCTGGGACTGTGGCGAGACGGCGGTGACTCGCTTCTGTCAGTGACTACTGGATGAAGGCGAGGGCAACGGAAGAACGCCGGAGATGTCCACAAGAACCAGAAAGTCAGATGAAAGGCTTTGATACCATGTTAACAATGTAAAGTGTGAGAGAAAGACTAAATAGTCTGTATATTTTGATGTGTAGATAACAATGTACAATAGAGAGCCTTATATAGGCTAGGTATGTGTGCAGTATAAGCATTAAGAGTAAATTACAAGTACAATATACTAGGCTAAGCCCAATGGGCTAATCTAGTCTAAGCTATACACTAACACTTTATAAATTAAAGAGGCTTCAGCAGGTTTAAAAGGAAGTAAGCATGCGCAAAAGAAAAAAAAAACGCATCAAAACACAGAAAGAAAAAGAAGAAGAAGAGAGACACATATAGAGATAGAGAGCAACCTCTGTAGCAGAGGAGGAACACACAGCATCAGCATTTTGGTTGGGATTTTATCAGTCCCTTTCTTCTCTAAATCTCTCCCTCTCCCTCTTGTTCAAATCTGAATTTTTGTTTGGTAAAACAAATAGGGTTAGGTTTCATGAGGAGTTCCTAACTCCATACATGACACTTTAGATACGAGTCCCTAACTCGTAAATCCTATTGGAACATTACCAAATAAAAATTCTCTCAAGTTTTGGTGTAGTGTTTTCTCAACTAGAGTCTTTGACTCTACCATATTTTAATAGAATCCTTGATTGCACCAAATTAATGGAGTCATTGACTCTACCAAACTAATAGAGTCCTTGACTTTACCACATTTTAATAGAGTCCTTGACTCTACCCAATTAATGGAGTTCTTGAATTTACCCAATTAATAGAGTCTTTAATTCTACCGAAATTAATGAAGTCTTTGACTCAACCATAATTTAATGAAGTCCTTGACTCTATAGATGCATTTTTTTGTTTGTGGTGCTAAGTCAACTCTAAAATTTTTGAGGATTCATGTACACTCATATGGCCCTGTCATTGAGTCCAGTGGCACTGCAATCCATTTCTTGATATGTTTCTTTCATGTGTAATGCTAAGGATACTATAACTTTTAGTACACTAAAATTATATATATGATGTGTCACCAATTATCAAAACTCATTTTAAATATTCAAGTTGATTTTTTTATTCCATTGATGAGTTGCAAGTTTGGAAAGAAGACCAAGGGACTCAAGTATTCCAAGTATTTGCTTGCTTGGCATGGAAGATTTTACGTCTTAACTATCAACTTGATGACGAGTTTTTCTTTTTTTTCTTTTTTCTTTTTTTCCCAAGTGGATGAGTCTGATGTAGGACAAAATTTATAATTTAATTTTTGTAATTTGTTAATTTCAGTATTTTTATGTATTTTTTTTTTAGGTTTAGTGTATTTATTTCCTTTTTTTAGTTCTTTTAATCATTTTTCGATCAAATTTAGTTCTTTTTATGATTAAAAATTAATTAATTAGTATTTATTTTAGAATCTATTTTCATATATGTCATCCTTTACTGAGCCTTTAAAAAGGCCTTCAAGTTTGTAAATGTTTTTTTAACAATTATTCAATCAATAAAACTTATAGTTTTGTTTCTCTACTTTCTAGTGGATTCCAGACCCCTTACTTCTTATGGATTCAAGGACTCTTGTACATTCAAGTTATTTTCAAAAGTAAATGTGTTTCTTATATTCTAAAAATAGATGCATTCTACATCTTGTTGCTTCCACATCCTAAATCACTTTTATATCAACTTCCTTTGTTCTTTTCAAATTTTAGGAACATATTTATGTAATTGGCTAACCTTTTGACAGAATGCACTTTACTTGTAATTGGGTAGATCTAAGATGTGTTTAGTACTTCAAGAAACAAGTGTTCAAGTTAAGTATTGAATTCATGCAAGTTTGACCAAGAAACAAGTGAAGGAAGTGCTGTTCATTAAAGCTTGATAGAAGTTTCGATAGAATCCTTTCTATCTAGATTTAATGTTGAAGCTCGACAGATTCTTGACACAAGCTGTATCTCTCGAGAATTACGAAATCAAACTTTTCAGATTTGATTACAAGTATATTCCTATGTATTTGTGTAGGGTTTCTTTTCTTACAAATCTAGACATATATAAGAATTATTTTAAAGGCCGTTGCGCATGCATTGTGTGACTGAATGCAAAAAGTGACCTAGTTCATCATTCTCTCTAAATAAACTACTGCGCCTGTACGCTAAGGGTTTTGTGACCAAGGAGCTTCCTGATCTTCATTGTTGATGAACTGAAGAACTTTGCAGCCAACATCTTCCTCAAGTTAGTGAGTTAGTCACGTACTGGGATCCGTGCATCATTGGTTATTCACGTATTCAGATTTGGGCATTGAACGTAGAGTTTGTCGCTACAATACAAGTTCAATTGGGTATTGGGGTAAGGGTTCAACTGTAGGTTGGTATTTTGGGATAGACCAAAGGGTTTGGTAAGATTTCTTATACTTGTAACCGCTTGTGATTGATAATAGTGGATTCTCAAGAGTGGTGACCTTAAACCCGGTGGGGTTTTGCCTCGGTAGTTTTCCCCATTCGTAAACAAATCACCTGTATCAAATTTAATTTTCGCTGCATTTAATTATTTGGTGATTTGTTTGTGCTATCACGCTATTGCATATAATTCGACTAATTAATTAACTTGGGTAATTAAGTAATTTACAAGAAGTCAATTCATTTTAACCCAACATCAAACATGATAGTTCTAAATCGATGTCAACTTTTTTTGGTCTAAATTCAATATCGCACATTTTATTTACTTAAGAATGTATAGATCACAGAATATAATATGCCTAATGGGTTAGGTTTTGAGAAGCACGGTACCCAACGGGCCACTATTTTCCTTTTTCCATATTAAAGCACACCCAACAAAGATGAGTAAATTACTTGTGAGGGCATTCGCACTGGGCATGCTAAATGGCATATGTAGGAAAATTTTACAATTTTCACAAAAAACCAAGCTTCATTCGGACTTCTAAAACTTAACTATTACAAAAATTTTTGCAATAGTGTTACAATGCAATTTTACCTTTAGAATTGTATTGTAGCTTAATTCTAAAACAAAATAATAGTTTTTAATACTCTCTCTCCCCCTTTTTAACCACGAAATTTCTCTCTCCTCTCTCATTATTTCTCTTCTTTTCTCCCTTTTCCTTTTCTCTTTCTCATCTGCTCTCTACTCTCTTCAAACTCAAGACCCTGTGCTCTCTCTGATGACCCTCTCTTTCTCTCATCTGGTGGTGGTGGTTTGTGACTGATGTGGGCGTGGGTTTTGACGACGATGGGGTGGAAATCGGTGTGGAGCTGTGGTGGCTGTGGCGTTGTGATTGGCTTCGTTAATGGGTTTTTTTTTTTTTTTTTTTTTTTTTTTTTTTTTTTTTTTAACATGGTTTTGCTTTCGGTGGTGGTGTTAGGTGTGGGCTGATTTGGGTTGATTCTGCAGCGATGTTTGGGGTTTTTTTTTTTTTTTTTTTTTTTTTTTTTTTTTTTTGGTTTCGCCGATTTGGGTTGATATGGATGATGGAGAATAAAGGAATGGAGTTGTGTGGAAGAAGGTGAAAAGTAAAGTTAATGGAGAAGTCTGGAAGGTAGCGTGTGGAGGAGAAAATTGGGAAAAAACAAAAAAACGAAAAAAATATATTTTATTATGTAGATATATTATTTTAATGAGTAGAATAGGAAAATAAAAGTTGAGATGTTGGATATACTATAAAATGGTATAGTGTAATTAATAAAATAAGTTTTTTAAATGGTAAAATAAAATATAATAGAATTTACTGACGTGAATGCTCAGAGGGATCTAAGATGGCAGAACTGTTGAAACTTTCACTCGAAGATGTAAAAATTATTTGTTTCGAGTACATTCTTTAACGATATAAGCACGCATAATTCTTCTTCCTTCTTTTTTATTTTTTTATTTCATTTTATGGGCAATGCCGTATCTTACCTGACATATTACAGGTGACATCAGATCTATTATTTTACTAGTATGATCGTTTGCCTCTAGAAATCCGTTATGATTTTCTTGAATCTTTTATAATTTATGACAAAGAACTAAGGAATTTGACCATAATTTTCATAAAATATATGAATTAGGCATTACTTATTTATGCGTTAGTAACGATGGCCATGGATAGAGTTTGGATCGAGTATACCTAAACCCATCTTGAAATGTTTCTTTATGAATACATGAATTCCAATACACATTAGCATGATAGCATCCATAACCGATTCTTACTCAACCCATACCCAATTTTTCAAAAAAAAAAAATATATATTATTTTTTTCACACAAAAAGAAAATCCGAAGAACCATTTTAACTTAAAAACTAATCAATAACTTTATCTAAAAAATTAAACTAATCAATAATTTGAAATCAGATATATCCTATATGAGCATACCCATATACCACAACAAAAAGTACCAAAAAACCTATATACCATTAAAATAAAATCTGAAAACAAGATCTGGAAAAAAAAAAATTGATAGAATTGAAAGATTGAAATGACTTTTCAACAAAATAAAAAGAAAAATTGAAATGATTTACGTTTTTTGTAGTGATATATTGGGTAATACCCAAATATTTCGGGTAGGGTCTCCATTACCACTAGATTTGACCATCCCTATGTGTGAGATTTCAAATTAGTGTCCATTTGGGTGTTTCCTAGGTTTTGGTAACTTATTTAAGTAGTATTTATTAAAGATATAGTTTTTGATAGCTTTTATATTAAATATGTGAAAAAACTTAAAGCTATTATTTTTAAAAAATAAAATAAACACAATAAGACAAAATGCTAAAGTTTTTGCTAAAGAGATTCTTAGTTACAGCATTTGAAGAGTGCACACTTAATAGATTTACATTTTGTTCGGTAGCAAAAAGTTCTATACATTTTGTTCAGTAGTGCACAAGTTTAATTTGCTACTGCCTACTGGTCTATAATTATTATTTTTAGAATATTGGAGCAAGTAAAAATCCTAAACCACCATGTAATATACTCATCATAATGTTCTATTGCATAATATTATTGAAGAGATAACACCTTATGAGATTCCAATTAAGGAATTAACATATAGCATAAAAAATGTATCCAAACAAATAAGCTAGGTAATTTGAGCTACTGCTATTTTACAACATCACATAGTTTAGTCTAAACTGCTATAAGAAAGGCTAGTAGCCTATGCCACAGAATTATTCAACGTGGTTACTTCCAGAAAATATTTTCTCAAGGCTAAGATATAGAACTCTAATTACTTCCACGAAACCTTAGCGAGGATATAATGCAGTAATTGAAGCCTCATTTATTGAGGCTAGAATAGATTGATCTGATGATATATTTGGTTCAACGTTGTTGAGCGTTAAAAATGCAGGTTGTGAGGGTACCGATAAGGTGATAGAGTGACCATTAAGCATTAGAATGATTGAAGACATGGTTGGCCTATCAGCTACATTTTCTTGAACACATAATAATCCAATGTGGATGCACCGAATTATTTCGGGTTTTGAACCAACTCCTAATGTGGGATCTATAATATTTGAAGTTGTCATGTTCCTCCAGTTTTTCCATGCCTGCAAAATTATTTAAATAGTGTACAAAAAATTTTAGAATAATAATAATTTTATTTTGCCAATATCACGTGCACTAGTACCATACTTTAAGTTAAAAGGGAAATGTATACAAAAATGTGGCACTTACATTATTAAGAAGATCGTCCTCATTTTTGTTATTATGGAAGTAACCATTTTTTTGCCCGCATATCATTTCAAGAACTAATACACCGAAACTAAACACATCAGATTTTACTGAAAAATGTCCATAATATGCATACTCTGGAGCCATGTATCCGCTGCATGAAGAAATTAGTAACATTACTTTATATACATAACATATGGAAATTAATAAGATTAATTAGTTTGGTTTGAATGATAATAGAGCTCTTAACCATCATTTTCAAAATCTATTAATTTTCTCTAATTTATAAGAGACAGTTAAACATTTGTTAGGAACTTTTTTTTATGATGCAATGTAATCTTGTATTAGACAATACAGAAAAACGTCATCCAATGCTAATTATTAACTAGCTAGGATACTTACTATGTTCCAACAATTCTATTTGTACTACTTTGGGTTTGATCAAGTAGAACCAATCTTGCTAGGCCGAAATCAGCAATTTTGGGATTCATCTCATCATCTAGTAAAATGTTACTAGCTTTTAGATCACGATGAATAATGCGAAGTCGAGAATCTTCATGAAGGTAAAGAAGACCTCGAGCAATGCCTACAATAATTTTGTAACGCATTTGCCAATTCAAATCTGCACGCTTGGTTGGATCTACATTGTTTATTTTAGCTATGAGTTAGTGGCAAAGGATATATCCAAGTGTACTTGATCAAAAGTGCAATCTATAAAATATTATTAAATAATCATTTACTGTAGAATTGCAACCATACCAAATATAACTTGGTCGAGGCTTCCGTTTGACACAAACTCATAAATGAGAAGCCTTTCATTTCCTTCCAAGCAGAAACCTCGAAGCTTAACTAAATTCCGGTGGTGAAGCTTAGCCATTAACAAGATCTCATTCTTAAATTCTAAATCACCTTGCCCAGAACCCATAGATAGTCTTTTGACAGCTATCTCTTGTCCATCAGAGAGCCTACCCTATAGATGCATCAGAATATTCAATATGCAACCTTTAGTAATAAAAAGTTCCGAATCTAACTTGTTTTGACAGACATATGAGGTCTTTGACTGTATGATATTGTCAAATTACCTTGTAGACAGCACCAAATCCTCCGGTCCCAACCTTATTTGCATCAGCAAAGTTATCTGTAGCGACTCTAATTGTTGGAAAATTGAATTGCAAGGATTCAGTATTGCTAATTTCATCCGCTGCTTCACATGCGTAACAAGTTAATACATCTGGATTAGATAAGTCAATTGCTTAAAGAAGATTGGTGCAATTTTAAATTACGTGCATACCTCATTAATGGACTCACCAACATGAATTACTGAAGCCATCTTACAAAGTCACTCATGCACAGAACTTTGTATGCCCGTATAATATCCTTCTGTTTTAATTGAAATTATTTTTAAGCGGAACACTCACTCTTTCACAAATTTATCTTCATAAAAATTATGATGTAACGTTGAATTCATGGTAGCCTATTACTATTTTAGAAAGGATCAATTTGAGTCTAGTGCTTTTGTGCATTGGACTCATTGGAATCCGACACGTTTTTTTGCTATGAGTCGAATCCACAAAGAACTGAACAGTCTGGGCCCAATCCTTGACCTTACCTAAATAGTAAATACACCTAACTTTTACTTTTTCTTCATTCTAATTACAAAAGTATCCGGTGAATCATGAACCCAGGACCTGATATTCCACATTTTTCTCTTAAAAAAGCCAAAGGTGGCATCTGGACCGGCTAGACCTCATTGACAAATACCCAACACTCTGTCATGCTTCTTTCTACATCTAAATTTTTAGTGGCAAAAAATATGAAAGTCAATATCTTATTGTCATCAGTATTGCCTGAAAAGTATATGTATAGTCAGGAATATACTTGGGGGTACTTTTTCTCAATAGTTCACAACTTAATAATGTATTTTAAAATTAACATTTTGAAAATCTCATTATTACATTAGATACTCATTTTATTTGTAATACTTACACCGAGTTTTGTATTAATCAAGCCTTATTTACCATTTAATCTATTAATTCAAATTTTGCGTGTGTATATATATGTCTGAATTTGGTATTTATTCCTATACTTTATAGAAATGAAATCCTTAATAATTGGAACAACAGACCAATTTTAAACTTACTTTCTACTTTCTTCCTTTGCTTCTTTACCCTTAAACAGAGGCAGATGCAGATGATTAGCACCACGAAAACAACCACCACCACAATGATAATGATGGTATTTTTAGATGAGTTACTCTTCTTTCCTGAAATAAATCAGAAATCCGTTCTCAATTAAATATCCAAAGCTTGAAGTTTGAAATTAACATCATCACACTAAAACAGAAATAAAATAATAAAATAAAAGTTAAATTTGTTCTCAATAAAACATTCCTTGGTTGATTTTTGAAGTCAAAATTATTAGTAAATGCGGAGAAAAAATTTATCAAATTAATAAATACTTTCAGAGTCTAAGTAATCGTTCCTTGCTTTTCCTCCTGAATAATTTCAGCGGATGATAACTTTTTTTTTTTTTTTTGTACATTTTATTTGGAAGCTCATAAAATAATTGAATGAAATTGAACGAACAAATGATAAAGGAATGTAATGGAATTGAACGAATAAATCATAAAGGAATGAAATTGATTATAATGTATTTGAGTAATAGGGTGGAACGGAAAGAAAAAAATTAACAGAACGAAATAAAGTAATCTTATTTGGATGTTTTAAAATAAAGAAATAGAATATAAGTAACCTTGTTAAGGATCGAATAATATAGAATTAATGTAATGGAATTATTTTATAATAACATTACTATTATGACTTTATTTTAAAATAAAATAAGGGAATTTCTAGGGGTATTTTAAGAGTTTTAGTGAAAATTTTGTTAACTCTAATTTTATTTCCTCTAATTCCTTCCAATCTTAAGAGAAATGAAAATTTTGAGGTTATGAGAAAAAGAGAGGAATAAGTATTCTTGTATACCATTTTCATTCTCTCCCATCTAAACATCCAAATTAAATAAGATAATGGTATTTCCATTGCCTTCATAAAAACTTTCAAACAAGTGAACAGAATAAATATTTCAAAATGATTTTTTTTTTTTTCATTGAATTCTTTTCCTCCCTCTCAAATGAAGTGTTAAAGTAGATAGTGAGGGAGGAGGAGGTGAAATTTCATTTCAACCATAAACATGAGGCACTACAAATAATCCCATAACCACTTAATTATCCATGTTTAATTGTGAAGTTGTTGCAAAGTCTTATGTGTCTTTGGGTTCTCTATCAAGTTTAGAAAGATAAAAATGAAATATTGCTGCTACTCTAATGTGTCTTTGGGTTCTCTATCAAGTAAAGTTTCTAACACCAACTATTGAAGATTTTATCCATGTTTAATTGTGAAGGTGTTGCGTTGGAATAATCAATAATTTAATATAGTATTAGCATATAAAATCCTGAGTTTGATACATATCTCTTTTATTCTACCTCCCATTTAATTTCTCACATTTCCACACATGACGAAAAATGTTAAAAATATGTGGTTAAAAGACTAAAATTAGTCTATATCTCACTAGCGTAAGCTTTTGGTACGGTAATTTAACACATATATCAAATTCTTTATTCTTCTTAACAAATTCAGAAGATGTTCGTTTGGGAAACGTACCTTTTGCAGACACAGGAGGCGGATATAATGATTTTGCAGGAACAGGAGGCGGAGATAATGATGGCAGCGATTCAACAAGAGTGCTGCCATAGAATTGGTTGGACTCAATTCTTAAGTTACAGGAGGGTGCAAGAGCTCTCACTCCAAGGCTTCCATTACAACAAATTTTATTATAAGATTGAGCTTCAACTAGGCAATTGCTACAGTCCATCTCTGACAAATCAGGACTGCACTGCATAAGCCCATAGATCGTATGGTTTAGATAGGTGGCATTTCCAACGGCAACCTTGCGAAAAATACCCCCAGCTGAAGCTCCAACTCTTAGGTCATAAAATAAGGTACTTAGCACCTCGTTGAACTCAGTCAATTTCGAAACAAGGTCATCACTTGGCCCAGTCGCAAGATATTTAGTAGGTTTAGTTTCCATAACACCAAATATAGAGTTGTTGGAGTATCGAACTGTACAATTCATGTACCACATGATACCCGCTTTCTCGTTTGGACACAACTGTAAGAGCTCGTGACCTGAATTGTTGAGACAAATACGGCAATCAGTTGGTGTAAGGTCAGCTCTACAAAGCCCAGTGGCGTAAACTTTGTCGGTGCCCTCTCCGGCAGTGAAATTGTAGAACCCATAATCGATTTGGGTGTTGGAAGAGAAGGTGGAGATGAGGGTGTTGAGGTTCGCTCTGAAGGTACCGTTACTGCTTACATTACCACTAGTTGAACAATTATGGAGAACGTAGGGATCTCGCTGCAATACTAAGCAGTGACTAACAAGGGGAACCAGTAGAATGGCACAAAAGAAGAGAAGTGGTAATCTTGAATTGCTCATTATCCTTGTTCCTCAGTATTTTGCATCTGTGGGAACATTTTAATATGGGGGTGGTTGTTACAGTGTATAGTGTGTTACACACGCACACATAAAGTGTGTAACAGATTTATCCGCATAAAAATTGATACAATAATAAGACAGTGTGTTCTATCAAAAATAATAATAATAATAATAATAATAAGACTGTGTGTGTGTTGTGTTACACATGAACACACGGTGTGTAAGCAATAATTAGATATTGTGTAACATACTGTATATAATGTGTTACACATGATTCATGAACACACGGTGCGTAACAGATTTTACCCACAGAAAAAGTGACGAAATAATAAATCCTTTTATTGGTAAAGTAATGATGAATGGATGGGATTGAGTACACTATATGCGAAATTGTGAACCTTAGCATGTGGTGCACTTATCACTTGTCTTGACTCTGACTGTGCATCAAAAAGAAAAAAAGAAAAAAAGAAAAAAAAGACTTGACTCTGACTGGGGTAAAGTGAAGCAACAATGAATACTTTTTTTCGTCCTTTCAATTCACACAGCGTGTTTAGATAGTGTGTGTTTTAGTAAAAGTAATTCGTTATTCAAAAAAAAAAAAAAAAAAAAAAGTAAAAGTAATTCTTGTTTTCTGTTTATTAAAACATACATACGTGTAAAAGTAAAAGTAAAACACAAGATAGAGTTCTTACCCTTTTTCTAAGCGTGAATAGCGGATTGAGACTATACGAGCATTTAGGGTCTGTTTGATAACGTTATTTTAGTAACATTGGTATTTTTTGAAAATACGTGTGGGTAAAAAAGTGTGTAAAAATACGTGTAATATTGTTTAAAAACTAAAAATTGTTGCTCAAAATCCCATACCAAACAGCCCCTTAAGTTTAACATGCAGTTTTCAACCGTCGCCTTTTATACTCTTACAATTTTATTTTATTTTTTTTCATAATTTTGCCACAGTTTTGATTTGGTATATTGTAATTAATTGCCAATTGACGAGTTTTGCATATATGGTCTTCCTTACTTGCAAACCGTCTATAATAATGATGAGTAAGAGTATGGACGAGCGTAAGTGTATTAATTCTAGATAGCATTCATTGACTAAGCAGAAAATGAGCACGGAACCATTACTGCAGTCCAATAATGTACATTTAAATGACTGTTACGAACAATAAAGGCTGGGATTAAGTGGTCATCATTGAGCCATAAATCCTCCAGTTGTGGTATAACGTTACACTGAACATTTACTCACCTAGAGGCTATATAAAGCAAGGAAAGACAAGTAGATGATACATATGCACACACATAAATTACTCTACAGATTACTTATTTTCTAAAGAGTTTAAACTAATTGAAGCATCAGAGGGTCCTTGGTAGGCCCTAAGCTGATGCCATTATCTATTTAGTGTTTCTTGTTACACAGGATCTCCAGGTCGTCCATCGTACTGACGAAGAACATACTTTGGCGCCGTTTGTGAGACACGACCATAAGCTGTCGAATTCTCTACTAACTAAGCTCCTTAGAACCGATGGACCCAACCACTACTACACCACCGGATTCAGTGGTAATGGCTCAACAGATTCAAGCACTGACAACCAATGTGCAAGAATTGATGAAACATAATGAAGACTTGAAACGGAAAGTATGTCCAGAGGGCATGAGTACGTCGCAGTCACGGCATAACCATAATGACAATGGCAATGAAGCCCACAGCCTAGGAAATAGCAGAAGAGAAACTTCAAAACACATCGCCCAGTCAACTTGTGGCAACGATCAAATGATGAAGAACGTGAGGAAGGAGTTAGACGAAGTCGAAAACGCCATGAAGGGTAAGATAGCAGTAAATCTTGATGGAATGATCAAGAGGACAGATTCACCCTTCACTACTAGCGTTTTGGAATGCCCTTTGCCTCCCAAATTTCATCTTCCACAGATGGAAGTTTACAACAACACTAAGGATCCCCTAGATCACATAGGGGCATTCAAGACGATACTAAACCTCCAGCAAACCCCAGATGAAGTCATTTGCAGGTCATTCCCAGCAACTCTTAAAGGAGTAGCAAGGGTATGGTTCAGTAAGCTGCCCGCAACATCTATTGCAAATTTTGACCAGCTAAGCAACTCCTTTGTTCATCATTTCATTGGGGGCCAGCACCATAAGAGGCCCATCTCTTATCTGCTAATTGTAAAGCTATAGGAATGGGAAACCTTGAGAGATTATGTAAAATGCTTCAACAAAGTGGTGCTAGAAATTGATAAAGTAGATGATCAGCTGATAATGACCACCTTTCGAGAAGGGTGAACAATCCTGACCTCGTTCAATACTTTGAGAAGGTATAGAATGAAGCTCAACCATTCAAAGTGTTTTTTCGGGTCTCATCAGGAAAATTCCTAGGCTTCATGGTATCTTAGCTAGGAATTAATGCAAATCCAAAGAAGGTCAGAGTCATACTTGACATGACTTCTCCCAGGATAGTTAAGGAAGTGCAAAGGCTAACAAGACGAGTGGTAGGATTAAACAGGTTCATCTCGAAGACCACTGATCTCCCCTTCTTTAAAACTCTTAAGCAGACTTTCCATTAGACGGACGAGTGTGAGGCAGCCTTTCAGAATCTCAAAGAGTACCTGGCCAAGCCTCCTTTATTGAGCCTGTCAGTGGAAGGAGAATATCTGTTTTTGTATCTAGCTGTGTCACAGACAGCCGTCAGCTCAACGTTGATTTATGAAGAATCCAAGGTACAACGGCCCGTGTACTATACAAGTCAGGCTTTTCAAGGTGCTGAAGAGAAGTACCCATGTATAGAGAAGATGGACTTCTCGTTAATTAGGCTTTAAGGAAGCTTTGTCCATACTTCCAAGCCTATGCCATCATGATAATGATGGATCAACCAATCCGAAAAGCAATGAGCAAACCAGATGCTACAGGGCGCATGGTCCAATGGGCTATTGACCTAAGCCAGTTTGATATCGAGTACAGGCCTAGAACAACAATCAAAGCCCAGGCTTTAGTAGATTTTATTGCAGAATTCACTCTTCTAGACCTAGATTAGGAAGTAGAGTATTGGACAATCTATGCAGATGGCTCGTCTGTTGCAAGGTTGGGACGCGTTGGTATTATTATGACATCACCCGAGAAGGACGTCCTTAAGTATAGAGTTTAACTCCAATTTCCAGCAACGAACAACGAAGCAGAGTATGAAGCAGTCCTTGCTAGCCTGAGAATTTCAAAAGCCTTAGGGATTAAAAAATTGAAATAATGGACTGATTCTAACCTAATTGTTGGGAAAATAACCAACGAATATGAAGTAAAGGAAGAAAGAATGAAGAAGTACCTCAAGCTAACAACTTAACTCATTGACGAATTTGATGACGTCAAGTTCGAGCAAATCCCAAGGGAAAATAGCTCAGCTACTAACGAGGTCGCTAAATTGGAGTCAATTGAAGATGCCTCAACGACAATAGAGTTGCTTGTGGAAGTCCAGACAATCCCTAGTATCGACAGATTGCAAACCCTCTCAGTCCAGCAACCAAGCACCTAGATGGACCCAATCCTTTCTTACATCAGAGATGGCCAACTCCCATCTGACCCGTCAGAAGAAAATAAGGTTAGAGTCAGAGTAGCCAGATTCATTGTCATGAATGGTGAACTTTACAAGAGAGGATTTTCGCTGCCATACCTGAAATGCCTGACTCCTGAAGAAGCAACGTATGTGTTGCGAGAAATCTATGAAGGCATATGTGGTAACCATTCCAGACCTCAATCTTTGGTGGGAAAGACGGTCAGGGCAGGCTACTTTTGGCCAACTATGCAAAAAGACGCAGTTGAACTCGTCAAGAAATGCGATAAGTGTCAATGGTTCAGAAATGTGCAGCACATTCCTGGAGAATTACCGATGAGCATCTCCTCACCTTGGCCATTCTCCACATAGAGGATTGACATCGTTGGCCCACTCCCTCGAGGGAAGAAACAGGTTAAGTTCTTGCTCATCGCTATTGATTACTTCACCAAATGAGTTGAAGCAGAACCATTGGCAGTAATCATTGAATGAAAGATACAAAGCTTCATCTAGAAGAACATTGTTTGCAGGTTTGGAATCCCAAAGATGATCATCTCTGATAATGGTCAATAGTTTGATAGTCGAAAATTCAAGGAATTTTGTGCAAAACTGGGAATAAAAAACCACTATTCATCACTTAAGCACCCACAGGCAAACGGGCAGACAGAGGTAACTAATCATACTTTGCTCAAACTCACCAAAGCATGACTTTAGGGGGCAAAAGGTGCATGACTAGAGGAGTTACTAGGGGTAATATGGGCTTATCAGACAACTGCAAGAGCACCAACAATAGAAACTCCATTCAAGTTGGCTTTCAATACAAAAGCAATCTTTCTCGTTAAAGTGGGGGTGTCTAGTCGTAGGCGAGCTCATTATGACGAAGGTTCAAACAATGATAAACTAAGACTCAACTTGGATTGTTTACCTGAAGTCAGAGACTAGGCAGCCTTAAGAATGGTTTGATATCAATAGAAGATGGCAAAGTACCACAATCAGAGGGTAAAGCTCAAAAGGCTCAACCCCGATGATATAGTATTGTAAAGTCTCACAATCCACTAAGGACTCAACTTAGGGGAAGTTAGGCCCTACTTGAGAAGGTCCATATAAGGTCGTCCGTGACTCAAGAAGAGGAAGCTACTACCTGAAGGACCTCGACGACAATCCACTGCCACGTTCTAGAACGTGGAACATCTCAAGAAGTACTATCAGTAAGAAGTGCTTGGATTAATAAGCTCCATCTATATGAGTACTTCACCTGATGATGCATATGATAAGCAAGATTTCATTGTTTTTTCCTTAAGCACTTTTTCCTTTCAAGTATTTTGGTTAAGTTATTTTCAGTAATTTCCTTGTAATCCCCTCATAAATGAGGGTGCATGAAATAATAACGCTCCATAAGCAATCTCTTTTTCAATAATTTTGACAAAGCTTCAAGGTTAAGTTCATAGACGAGAAGGAGATATCCATGACCAAATGGTAAAGACTTAAAGGACAAGTTTAAATCATAAATATGGTAAAAACTCGAATGATGAGTTTAAGTCATACGCATGGTAAAAACTCCAATAAAAAGTATAAATCATAAATATGGAAAAAAACTCTAACAATGAGTTCAAAAACACAACAGGAATCCAAATGGTAAGGACCATAGAAGTACGTCGTCAATGACGAAAACTTCAAGTTCATATTATGAATTCCTAAAGGAATACTATGTATGATCAAAAGAACCTCAAACAACGAAGTCCGATATTATGACGAGAACTTCGAGGTTTAAGCCATAGCAAAACTTCTTGAGCAAAGGTTGAATAAGTAAATAAAGCCTAAACAAGGGCATTGCTTATAAAAATAAAAGCCTCAAAACAGGAAGCATCCAAAATATTCACTGTTTCTAAATTAAAGCCTCAAAACAAGAGGCGTCCAAAATATTCATTGTTTCTAAATTAAAGCCTTAAAACATAAGGCGTCTATTGTCTTTGAGTTGAAGCCTCAAAACACGAGGCAACTAGAGTCTTTAAAAAAAAAAAAAAAGGTTATTAAAAGTCTTCTTTCAAGAAGCAGTGACAACCTCCTCAACATGGCCCTCGTCCATGTAAGCCTCGTCCACAACTCCACCTGTGGTAGTACCATCTCCTTCGGTAGCATCAGCAACAATTTCACCTTCCTTCTATTTAGTCTCATCAGCAAGGATCTCGGTATCAATGGCTTCGAAATCAAGGTTTGCAAAGTCTGCTACCTGGCTATGATGCTTTATCATCCACCTACGAAGAAACTCGAAGCCCTTGAAGTACTGGACAAATTAAAGATTAAAGAAGTGATCAGACTCAAGAAATTTGGTGATCACCTTTTCAAGTTCTTCGTCTGTCTTCAGAAGGGCAGCTTGCACTTCCTCATCCTTTTAAATGACAAGTTTCTTCTCCACCTTCACCTTCTCCTTAGCCTTTAACACCTAGTCCATTGCCTTGATCAAATCCTTCCTTAACTTCGAGCTCTCAGCCTCAACTGAGTCAACCTTGGAATTGGCCACCACTACCTTCTCCTCATTGCTCAGATAATCTATCGTCAAATGCAAGGATTCACCGAGAACCTAAAGACAAAAGAAGGGTAAAAACTTTTAATAGATGTAAAAACTTAATGTGCAACAAAAAGTAGCTGAGTAAAATACCTGTGACTAGTTTGTGCGAAGGGATGGACGAGAGACCTCTAAGCTCGTCGTCAATAATAACATTGTGAGTTCGTCCAAGGGCCGTGGCGGGATCTTCCTAGATACTCTTGCCAACCCTACCCTTCCCTTTAGAACAAGTGGTTGGAAGTGTGAAGGTCATCATCTCAAAGGAAGGTGTGGAAGAAGATGGGGTACCAAAAAGAGACAAGGGGGCAGGAATTTCGTCTTTTCCTTCATCTAGCTTGCGTTTCTTCAATCCAAGGGTAAGCTGAGACAAAGGCTCGTTTTTCAAGCTCTTCACACGAGCATATTTATCTTTGCTGTACCTGGTAGCCATTTCTACAAAACAGAAGTCAAAAAGCCAAACTCTTATAAAAAAAAAAAGGGAAATAAGGGAAGAGAAGGTAAGTTAAACATAATCTTTCCTTCCCGAGCAATCTTCTTTAACACAAATGCAGAGGTTTCAAGTCGAATGCAACAATCGTATAAATGACGAGGGTCTACCAAGTTGTCAAAATTGTCGATTGTGAGGGCAAACTCGAGAGTAGCTTGAACTCTTCCTTGATAATGGTCTTCCAACTTAGGACAATTAGAAATTGCAAAATAAGTTGAAGAATTAGAAAATGATAAGTTAAAACAGTTGGTCTAATGGAAACGTAGAGGAACGCACCAAGAGAGGGAATTTCCCATTTTCGTAGCAACCACAGGACCCAATCCCATAGGTCGTCAGTCATGGTTTTCCATCCTGATCTAGAAACAAAAAAGAATCATGATTTCCAATCATAAAAAGAAGTAGGAAAATTATGGATGATCCTAGACTCCCTACTCTAAGGTAGTTCAAAATACCCATAGTGGGTAGAAGGATTCAAGCGATATAAATGGAGGAATTTATTTAGGGTTATCATGTCCCCATCATAGGCAGATACCTAAACTGACATACAGCCAATGATTGTCCTCCAAGCATTCAGGATGAGTTGTCTAGGTGCAACATTAAGAACAGAAAAGGAGTTGCATGATGAAAGGATGAACAGGAAAGCGAAGACCACACGAAAAAGTAGCCTCGTGAAAACTCACCTCGCCGTGGGCAAAGGAGCAGGCTTTTTCATTTGGACGAGGTAATCTTGTGACAACCCCTTCAGGGAGTTGAAGTCTTTTTCTTATAGATTTCAGGTGTCTCTGCTCCAAAGAGCAAGATTTGGAAAGAGCATGGAAAGGGATTGAAGACGAAGAAAAGGAGGGTTTAGAAGATAATGAGGGTTTTAATACTACAATTTCAAAATCTTTATCCATAGATTCACTACTTCAAGACAAACTAGTTTCGAGTTTGCTAGATCTAACATCGGTGTCCCTATACTCTATGGCAGTCATCTCTAAGTGATGATCAATCAAAGAATGACAGATTAAGGGGTCAAGGGTGGTCAAAACAGGTCTAAAAGCTCCATAGTCTCAAGGTAAAAACAAACCTACTTAAGGATGATGCCCACCAGAAAACTCTAGGAACACCTCTAATCTAGCGAAGAAGAATGAAATAGAAGGAGCTTCCTGCCTAATGAAAGCAAAATCAACCATTAATGGAGTTTTGAAGAAAAGGAGTCTTACCATACCAAATGTGCAGGAGCTCTCTTTTTTGAGTTTCAGACTTTAAATACAGTGTATAATGAAGAAGGAGAATATGAAGAGTTTTTGCTAAAAAAGGGAAGCAAAATCAATGTGCGAGAAACACAAGGAAAAAACACACGTGCGACCAATACAAGAGGGAAATGTGGCAATCACTTGACGGGAATATGGCCCCACAATAAATGTGATGAGACGAGAATCTCGGGGCACGAATCATCTGACCCGTCAAAAAAGACTTTCCATATTCCATTACTCGTCCAAATGAAGGACGACAAAGGAATAAAGGG
This sequence comes from Lithocarpus polystachyus, assembly GCA_033629205.1. Lineage (NCBI taxonomy): Eukaryota > Viridiplantae > Streptophyta > Magnoliopsida > Fagales > Fagaceae > Lithocarpus > Lithocarpus polystachyus. The sequence continues at coordinate 82,065,646 of CM066166.1, forward strand.
GGCAACTGATGAGTTGGGCATAAATGGTTGTCCTTACTTGCAAACCGTCCATAGTAACGACGAGTAAAAGTATGGATGAGCGTAAGTGCATTAATTCCAGACAGCATTCAATGGCTAAGCGATAAATGATCAAGGAACCGTTATTGCCGTCCAATAACATACATTTATATCGCCGTTACGAATAGTAAAGGCTGGGATTAAGTGGTCATCAATGAGCCATAAATCTTCCAGCTTTGGTATGAGGTTACACTAGACATTTACTCACCCAGAGGCTATATAAAGCCAAGAAAGACAGGTAGATGATTCATACACACACACACACACACACACACACACACACACACACACACACACAAATTGCTCTACAGATTACTTATTTTCTAAAGAGTTTAAGCTAATCGAAGCATCAGAGGGTCCTTGGTAGGCCCTAAACCGGTGCCTTTATCTACTTAGCGTTCCTCTTACATAGGATCTTCAGGTTGTCCATTGTATTGACGAGGAACATACTAACAAGGCAAAATCTTGTTTCATCACCAATTACTTTCACATGTACCAATTACTTTTTTTCACCACTCATAATCAAGGCCGGCTCAAGGTATTGTGGGGCTTAAGGCAGCTACTTTAATTGAGGTTTATTCTTATACTTTGAATATTAATAGAATATTTATTTAAATTTTGGTTTTTTTTTTTTCATTTAAAATTTATTTTTTTTAGAAAAAAAATTACAAATTAAAACGAACCCATCGCATTACTCGATGACTATACAACTAAAATAAATACTATTTATTGAATGAAGTAACCAAATACTAAAAAATTATGATTGAAAATTTTAATAAAGTTATATAATTGATATCTCTAAATAAAATTTGAGTATAAATTTATTTACTAGTGTAAGATTAATGAGTTCTTTTAACATTTATGTGTGAGAGATTAAAATGATTGACTCATCCAACGAAAACATTTTTCTTTAATTGGTTTTTCTTTGATAAAAAACTACTTTTTTATTTATTGATGAATATTTAGGGCTTAATTAATACTTCCATTGATACAAGAATATCTCTAATGGTAAAAATTTAGGGGCCTTTTTTTATTGGGGCCTTAGGCGGTTGCCTATTTGGCTCATCCATTGAGCCGGCACTGCTCATAATCTAGTATATTGTAGTTGTGACAAAGTTGTGGTAAAAAATTTTGGGATATGGGTACAAGAGGATTGTTATTCTGCAATTTTGTCTTTCCCCAGAATTAAAAAAAAAAAAAAATGATTTACTCACTCAAAGCCTCCCTTGGAGGATTGCGTTTGTCCCTGATAAGCTAAATATTCATTATCAAACTAAGTGCATGCATTAATTATTTATTTTTCAAAACATTTTATAAAGAATTGAAAAAATTGTTAAAAAAGTTAATAACTTTTTTCATTTTTTATAAAAATTTTCTTAAAATAACTTACTAATCAATATCCTAAGGACAAACGTTAGTAAAACACTAAAACCCTTATTATTAATAAGATTTTACTAATGCATGCTCTTAGGTAGTATACCATATATTAAAATTTTTTTTATAGAAAAACGAAAAAAGTGATTAACTTCTTAAATAATTTTTTTAAATTTTTTATAAAATATTTTATAAAAAATAGATGATTAAAATGTACTCTAAGGACATACATCAACTAGACTTTATTAATATCAGAGGACATACATCAACTAGACTTTATTAACATCAGTGTGAGTGTATGACAATTATCTGGTCAAAAAGACCCGGAGACACCACTAAGTTGAGTCTCTTTTCACGCATCCACCCGCGACATTCCATGGTGGAGCGAATTCATGTGTCTCAAGTCTAATTCACTTTTCTCAATCTTCTGAGGATCCGTGTAAACGCGTATGGCCATCCCATTGAATCTAGTGAGTAGTGACACCATTGTCAACCTTTTCTTCTCTTTTTATTCAAAAAAAAGCATCATTGATAATTGTACGGATTCTACTTTTATATTCTAACAACCGCCGGATTTGACCCTTTATGACTAAGCAAAACCTTCGAAGTATAGAAAAATGTTTTTTTGGTAGAGAAGTATAGAAAAATGTTATGACTATAAAACAATTCTCAAGTTTTACTAGAGCTTGCTATTTGGTGAGTTGAAATTCATGAAGATGTGAATCCATCATTTTACCTCAACCAATAAAAACTCATCACATAACGAGTTTTGCCAATAATTGTAAATTTTTATGTAGGCATATCATTATTCCGAAGAGAAAAGTGGTGTTGAGTAAAGGGCTGATAATGAATTAAAAACCATGCCAAACCGCTCAATAAATTTATCATATATATATATATATATATATCATTATTCCGAAGAAATGAGTGTATTGCGACAAATTTGAAATAGAATGGTAGTTTCCTTTCATAAAACAAAGATAATGGTAGTGTGATCATGTCAACGTCATTTGTTCTTTTCAGACACGATTTTTCTAAATCAATGATTTTTTTCACCTCTAAATTTGATGTCACACATTTTATTTATTTAAATTTGAATGATGTTAGGTATGTTACAAATTGAAGTGTGTTCATCATAGAAAAAAGTAATTCAAAATTTTCTTAATTTAGATTTAAAATCCACCAATCACATTAATTGTTTCTAAGATTATATAGTAAAATTTGTAATAAATCTAACATTTTCTTCTAAAACATTATAAACTAGCTTTATATAATATGCTCATATAAGTTAGTTATTGTCAAGAGTTTTGTAATTCAATTGATTGATACTTTTAAAGGATTTTTGAAATATTAACCAAATAAAAAAATTATTAAATGATGTAACATTATATATATGTATATATATATATATATAAATATAAAAGCTCTATAAATAAGCAAGAGTGAGGAATGATATCACAAAGCTATACAATCGTGTAAATGTATTGTTCTTTTTTCTAGGATGCAATTGGCTAATCCTTTGACAAAACGCATTTTACTTGTAATTGGGTAGATCTAAGTTGGGTTTAATGTATCAAGGAGCATGTTGTTCAAAAATAGGAAGTGATATCATCAAAGACTTGAAGGTTGATCCAAGAAACAAGTGATATCATTAAGTCTCGACACAAGCTCGACAGATGTTGCTTTCGAAGATTAATGGAGAAGCTCAACACAAGCTTAATCTATCAAGATATACGATTTCAGAAATCTCAGATCTGAAATTTGGCACACGATGACTTGAATGATTAGAGTTGCTCTTCTTTCAACCCTAGACATATATAAGACTTATTTTAAAAGTCATCACACACAAAATAGAGAACTATAACTCATACACTCTGTGAGAAGCTATTGCGTTTGTGTGCCTTAGGGTTTTGTAACTAAATGCTTTCTGATCTTCATCATTTATGAAGTGAAGAACTTTGTAGCCAACAACAATAAATCAAGTTGCTGGAGTTAGTCACGTACTGGGATCTGTGCAAAGAAGTTAGTCACAGATTAGAGATTTGTGCAACAAAGGAAAAAAGTTTGCTACAAGATCAAGTCCAATTGGATATTGGAGCAAAGGTTAAACTTTAGGTTGGTATATTGGGGTAGGCCAGGGTAGTGTAAGATTCCTCATACTTGTAACCGCTTGATTATTGATTAGTGGATTCTTGAAAGTGGTGACCTTAAGTTTATCCGGTAGGGTTTTTTCCTTGCAAGAGGTTTTCCCTATTTGTTAACAAATTACCGTGTGAAATTAATATCCACTATATCTAGTTTATTTAGTAATTTGATGGTGTTTCCACAATTTGCATGTAATTTGACCTAATTAATCAAATTGGATGATTGTATTAATTAACTGTGGTCAATCTATCTTAACCCAACAATTGGATTGAGGACGATAGAGGGAAACTTATTTTAAGCACACACTTGAATGATTTTTTTATAACAATATTTTTTTTTAATACAATATAAAATGGTTATGGACTAAATTAGAACATTTAAACATTATGAGCCATTTTAGAATATGAGACAAATGTTATAGACTAAAATAGTATTAAGGATATATTTTTTTATTATTTATTTTATAAATAATTGATATGAAATACATCATTCATGATAAAATTTTAATTTTTAAAAAAGCTAAAAAGCATAGATGATGTCACATGATTTTTATTTGGAAAATTCAAATTTTAAATGACAATAGCATGACATTACATATGTGGGGGATTTTTCCTGGCCACATTAGCAGTTTTTGTCCGCTTTGGGGAGCTAGGCCCTCACGGTTTTTTGCTGGTTAAACCGTTTTTTTTCTTCGGGTTAAAAATTCACAAGTTTGGGTCCAAGTTCCATTGTACAAAGTCTATCCGTTATTACTAGTCCATATTGACCAAAAAAAATTCACATTATGGAAAGAGAAAATGTTACTATTTAAAACTGTTAGGTTCTAAGGAATTAGGAATTAATGTATTAGAAATTCATTTTGTAAGGTTGGAAAACCATGATCAAAATGGTTTTAGTCTTGTTAAGACTTGCTCAAAGTATGTGGTTTTTATGTAAAGTTGGAATCGAGTTACTGCAGAAGTTACTATGCAAATTTGCCAGGCTCGATCGATCGAGAATTAGACTCGACCAATCGAAAGTCGTGCAGATTGTTTTTTCTGCAGAATTTCCAACTCAGCCCAATCCCATTTGATGTGTAGGGTTTTATGTTTTGCCCTAAGTATAAAAGGGAAAACCCTAGCCACATTTTCAAGGTGCTGAATGCTGTGTGTGTGAATCTTTTTGTGAGATCTAGAGATGTTTGCCTTGACATACACTTAAGGTTTCCAAACTCAAGATTGATGTCAAGAGCTTGGTGATCATTCAGTTGCAGATTCAAGAACTTAAAGATATACAAGCAAGAGTGCTTGTGCTTGCTGTGAATTCAAGAAAGAAGTAGTCCGTGGACTCGGAGCTGTCACGTGGTTGTGGTAGTAAGTTTCCTACTCGAGGTAGCAATAGGATGTTAGTGGTCTAAGTCGCTATTGTGTAAACTTCAATTCTTTCATAGTGAATTCTATTTTACCTTGAGGATAGCTAAGTTAAATCCTCCCCAGGTTTTTTACTAGTTTGGTTTTCCTAGGTTATCATATCGTGTGTTCTTTATTTTCCGCACTTTGCATGATATGATATATTTGTGTTAACCTAGAACTGCTTAATTTACCTAAGTTAATCACTTGGCTAAATATCTAGGTTAATCTGTTTAGGTTTAAGGGGTCTAAATTTCCAACAAGTGGTATCAGAGTAGGTAGCTTTTTGTGTAGATCCTTTGATCTAAAAGCTGATCCTTGACCCCAGTTGTCATGGAACACGGACACTCTCTTGTTATTCCACCTCATTTTGATGGGAATAATTATGCTTATAGGAAAGTAAGGATGAAAGCATTTCTAAAATCTATTAATGACAGAGTCTGGAATTCTATTGAATACGGATGGGAGAAGCCCACTACCCCTGTGAGTGAGTGGCGAGTTTCTCAAAAAGAGGTAGCCGCTTTTAATAGAAAAGCAATGAATGCTATTTTTAATGCTGTTTTTATGGAGGAATTTAAGAGAATTTATAATGTTAAGGTTGCTCATACTGCTTGGAATATCCTCCAGACTGTGCCTGAAGGTACAAAGGCTGTTAAAATTAATAAGTTGCAGTAATTGACTACTAGATTTGAAAGTATTAGAATGACTGATGATGAATCTTTTGATGAATTCTATGCTAAACTTAATGATAATGTTAATTCTGCATATAATTTGGGTGAAATCAATGATCAACCTAAAATTGTTAGGAAGATTCTTAGATCTTTGACTGAGGATTTTAGACCTAAGATGACTGCTATCACTGAAAGCAAGGATGTGGACTCCAACCCCGTTGATGAACTTGTAAGATCTCTTCAGTCCTATGAGTTGGACCTACCTAAGACTAACAAATCCAAATCAATGGCTCTTAAGTCTGTTGATGATATTGATGCTAATGGATTTGATGATGAACTCTCTGCTACAGAGATTGCCTATCTTGCCAAGAACTTTAGAAATTTTCTTAGGAACAATAACAGAAGGGCAAGAGGTAAGAACACTGTTGAACCTGGAAATTTTAGGAGGAATGATCCCACTAAGGTTAATAACACTGAAAAACCTAAATAGAAAGTAGGTCAACCTTCTAATAATTCTATGGGACAACAATGTTTTGGATGTCAAGGGTATGGTCATGTGAAATCTGAATGTTCTACATACTTAAGGTCTAAGGGTAAAGCTATGGTTGTAACCCTTAGTGATGATGAAGTTTCTGACAATGAATCTGGCAGTGATGAGGATGGAAACTTCATTGCTTTCACTGTTACTACTGTAGTCAATGAAAGCGTGTCTGTTGAAGAGAACCCTTCTGATGGGGAGCTCTCTGAAGATGCAGATTTACAAGAAGCCTATAGTAAACTTTGCAAAGTTGCTGCAAAGGATGCTATGAATGTTGATCTTGGCTTAAAGAAAATTGCATCTCTTGAACTTGATAAGAAAAATTTACTTGTGAAACTGTTTGATGCTAATGAACTTTTGAATAATGTGAAGACTGAGAACATGCTTTCACTTGACAAAGTTAAAAATTTAGAACTTGAATTGTCTGTTGCTAGAGAACAAACTAAAAGGTTTGTAAGCTCTAAGCTTGATCACATGCTAAGTGTTCAAAAGTCTCCCTCTGACAAAACTGGCTTAGGTTTTGTGGAAAGCATCTGAACCCCATTCCACAAACTTTGTTCCTTCTACTGAATCTCCTATGAGTGAGGTTGTCAAACCTTCTGTGAGTGAGATTGCTAAATCTGTAGAAGTTACACCTCCTAGAAAGATTAGGGTTGATCTTCAAGAGACTAAACCTAAGGTTCCTAATTCTTCTAAGGGCAAGTTGCATGATAAGCCTGCATGGATTTGTCATTTTTGTGGAAAGTTTGGGTACATTCGTCCAAACTATTTCAAGTTGCAAGCTGCTAAGTTAGCAAATAAACCAAAAGTACTTGTGCCTCAAGCACAAGATCCTATGGTACTTATTGGTGAATTGGTAAAGGCGTTAAACCTTTATTCCAATCTTGGAGTTGTTCAGAATTCTAATGTGAATAATAACTCCAAAGCTAGAGTTGCATCTAAAAGATTTTGGATGCAAAAGGCTCGATCTAATTGAGTCTGTTTGACATGGTCCTTGTTCTTCATTGTTTTATCTCTTGTGACCATTTTTTTTTTTCTAGGATTTGCATTGCATAACATTCATGTATTTCATTCTAGGTTGTTTTTTTTTATAAAAAAAAATAAATAAATAATAAGGGTAACAAGATTGTGTTTTGCAAAATGAGTTTTGCAGTATTTTTCTTGAATTTGAAAACAAGGTTGGTCAATCTATTTTTGCATAACATGTTTATGTACCTTGTTTAGCTTGGATGAACTTATTTTATTGCACTTTACTAGTTTGACCTTTGTAGTGCATGTTGTGTGGAAAGATGTTTATAATTTTTGATCACATGATCTTGATCTTAAAGTCACATGTTTTTTATTGTCGGACTTGAACTTATTAAGAAAGGCATAAATAACCATCTCACCACTGTTTATTAGCCAATCATGAACACCTTAGTGCACATCATAAGATTTTGTGCTCGAGAAAATGTAGCACATGCATAAAAAGATCATAAGGTGTAGCCTCGGTTTAAATGCTAATATTGGTGTGTACATTATTGGATTTTAATTAAAACGATCAAATAAAATTGGTGTATACATTATCCCGGCTATCTTAATAAGTTTCTAATAAATTGAAATTGGTGTGTATATTATGAAGCAAATCAAGAAACTTACATGATTGCAAGCTCTTATTCTAGGAGATGTGAGAGTTATATGATGTAACTCTTTAAGTGATAGTCTCTTTCAAATTTATGTGATGAATTTTGTAGAAATTGTGATTGATTTCTATTCACATATCACCTCACATGTTTCTCAAGCTTTTGTTAGTTGCATACACTACCCAAGTTACTCTTTGCTAAACTTTGTACATGTTACTGTGTGAGTTTTTGGTTTGACCAACCAAGTTTGACAATTTCTTGAAATTAATGCAAAACACATTTGATGTTTAAGATTTTGAGGAGAATTGAGTGAAAATCTTAATTTTGGAAAACTGGGATCAATACAAGTGTTTTTTGAAAAGCATTTCATCTCATACTTATGTATTTTATTCATAAAATTTAATGCTTTGAAGAGTTTCTATACAAAAATTGCTTTATTTTTCAAAAATTGATTTTTTTTTTTAGAATTTCGATCAATCGAACCTGTTTCTCGACCGATCGAAATTGCATTTAAATCCTTTGGTGAGCCTCTGTCTGTTTCGATCAATGCTCGTTTGGTTTTGGATCAATCGAAGCACTTTCGACCAATCGAATCTAATTTTCGATTGATCGAAAATTGGGATGGGATTGTTTAAAAAGACCTTTTCTTCACGTGTTCTTCACTTTTCAAAAACTTTTCAAATAGTTTTTTTTTCTCATTAACCGGTCAAGGCTCCAACAAGGATTTTTTGTTGTTTTCCTCCGAATCTTTTGCAAAGTTTCTCTCCTCTAGGGCCGGTATGTCCATTTTACCCTTCCTTTTGCATTTATTTTCATTTCACATGCATTAAATCATGCATTTTCTTTGACATTTTCGGACCTATGCAAATTTAGGGTTTTTGATGTTACTAGCTTTTTCTTTGTGAATTGAACATTGGGTTTTTGTTAGGACACTATATCTAACTGATCCATATGGTTTAATTTGATCAATTTCATGTTTTGTGAGAAATTGAAAATTCTAGGGCTTGAAAAATGCCGAATTTGGGGTTTTTGTTCAATTTGATGAAAATTAATGAAATTGGCTTGTTAGATTGACTCATTTGATCATTATATTGTGTTTTCTAACTTGTGTGATGATCAATTTCTCAATTTGTTGGGTTTTGTGAAAATGGGTTTTTCAACTTTGGGAATTTTTGATATAACATTCATGTTCAAGCCAATTTTGTGAATTTGGAACATAATTGAACTGTTTTCATTGCATTAGACCATGCATCATTTGAATATTCTGTTCATGCATCATATAGAACATTTATTTCTATATTGTTTTTGTACTAACTTGCAGTCTGCCCTTGGTCTTTCTTTTGTTTCCTTTCTTTCTGTGTCTCTCTATCTGGTCTGTAGCATCATGCCTAGGAAAACTAGAGCTCAATGGACCTCTTCTTCTTCACCATCATTGGATAGTGATAGGTTTCTGAGTAAGAAATATCAGGAGACCTATGAGACACTTAACCTTAGAGAGAACATTTGGGGTGAGCGTAAGGTTCTTCTAGATGAAGTAGATGATGAGGTTAGGCGTAACTTTGAGCATAGGAGTTGGTTACCTTTGTTAGACATAGATCATCCACCTCCGGCTACCCTGATTAGAGAGATCTACTCGAACCTCTCTATCCATGTCTATGACTCCAACACTTTAGTCAAGAGTTGGATACGAGGTGTAGAGTATCGCATTATTCCTTCAGTGATGTCTGATGCTCTTGGGGTACCCGTGGTTTCTCATCCTGTCTATCCTTATGATGAGTTTCCTCCCCTTGATGACATTATGTCATACATCACTAGGTCTTCTATCTAGTGGGGTTCTGATCCTCGAATCACGTCTGCTAAGCTTTCTGAGATCCACTACCTTTTCTTTAGGATTGCTTGTCATTCGTTGTGGCCTATCTCTCATCTACACACTATTCATATTGAGCGATGTGTGTTCCTATATGCTCTTGTCACTGATGTTCCTATCAGTTTTTCTCATCTTTTTCTTCGTTCTTTGAACGAGGTGCATCGGAGCAGTTCTATTGCTCATGCTTTTTTCTTCCCTTTTTTTATTCATAGGATTCTTCTTCATTTAGGGTTAGGTGATTTCCCTGCTTTCGAGCTTGTTCATATCATTGCTCCCATTGGTGCCACCTTTCTTAGGCAAAGGGCTGCTCAGCTTCGAGCTAGCTCTAAGCGTCCTAAGGTTGAGTTTTCTGATGTCACTCCTCCTCCTTCCTCTTCTGCAAGTGGTCCTACGGCAGAGACGTCTGTTGATCCTACTGCTACTGCTACTACTGTTCCTCCACCTTCACCTACGGATGATTCGGACATTCGTCAGATGTTGGATACTGTCATGACCGTCTAGGCGGCTCATGGTCAGCTTCTGGTGGATATGCTTGATGAGATTCGAGTGTTGCGGGCAGATTTGGAGAGTTTTCAACGTTCTCCTTCGCCACCTCCTTTTGGTGATGAGTTGCCCTTTGGCAATTCGTCACAAAAAGGGAGAGTGCATTGTAGTGGAGTTGGTACATTGTTGGTACATTGTAGTTAAGGTGTTTTTTGTCTTAGGGGGAGATTTTATTTCTTTTTGTGATTCTGTGAAGCTGTGGAGCTTTTAGATTGTATCTAGGTGCTTCAATGTGTATTTATCTTTTTGGCTCATGATAGGGGGAGATATATGAGATACATTTATTGTATATGTTTCTTGTTTCGCACTGTGCTGCATTGATTATTGATTTATATTTATGATGTTATCCATGATATATGTCTTTATTTTGTGTTTTGTGAAATCAAGAAGTTATTTTCTATGTTACTTGTATTTTCCACACATGCGTTTATGTGTTTGTTAAGTGTTACAGGAATATACAGGTTGATTCAGTCATGCTGCTGTCTACGCTTGCAACTAATAGATAGTAGTTAGGTTGTATTTGTTTAGTTGGGCGATTGTTTTGTTATGGGCTGTCTATTTTGTAAACTTTGAGCATTTTGTTAAGTTTGTGTTTTGTCACGGATTGCCAAATGCTGAGTTTGTTAGGTTCTAAGGAATTAGGAAGTAATGTATTAGAACTTTATTTTGTAAGGTTGGCAAACCATGATCAAAACGGTTTTAGTCTTGTTAAGACTTGCTCAAAGTATGTTGTTTTTATGTAAAGTTGGAATCGAGTTATTGCAGAAGTTACTGTGCAAATCTGCCAGGCTCGATCAATCAAGAATTAGACTCGACCGATCGAAAGTCGTGCAAATTGTTTTTTTTGCAGAATTTCCTACTCAGCCCAAGCCCGTTTAACGTGTAGGGTTTTATGTTTTGCCCTAAGTATAAAAGGAAAAACCCTAGCCACGTTTTCAAGGTGCTGAATACTGTGTGTGTGAATCTTTGTGTGAATCTTTTTCAAGCCCATTTGGCCTTAGGTCTAAGCAATATTAAAGTAGAATTGTGTTTTGCACAATTATCTAAAACCAAAGAGAGGTAACGGAATTCATGGGAATTCTTTTACATCCTTACATTTAAAAGTAATTCTTATATTTCCACATGGTACTAGAATGAGAATAGTTGCAAACAATCCATTTATATAGAATCCAAACATATTAGTCACTTGTTAGACAACTTAATCATTAATTAATTTATATAATTACGATATTAACATTAGTTAAGATAGCACACTAAGAATTTTATTAACATTTCCAAATAGCTAAACATGTCGTCTAGGTGCAACTAATATTAAATGTAGACTTGCCACTACTAGGTTCAAGAAAGCCCACTATAGAATTCCACTCATTGTGCATGAACAATGATAATTGTTTTGCAAAAATATACAAAGATATAACCATATGTGTAGTGTTATATTTATGTTTATGTTCTCAATAGACATTGTATGTGAAGTAAACTCTCATTGTAATAGCAAATGAACTAACTTAGAGATTTTATTTTAATAAAATATGTTAAACAAAAAGTTGACAAAAGAGAATATATGTGGTCGATCTTGATTACTTTGCTGAGGATTCGTACCTAAGTCATAGTTGTTGTATTATTATTATTTTTTAAGTTCTCAAATACATATATATATATATATATATCTGTGTGTGTGTGTGTGCGCGCGTGCGTGCGCTCATAATATATTGTATAATATATACATTTTTAAATTAATTTAACCTATTATGGATTAACAAATTTAACAACCCTTCTTAATCATTGAATATGTATGCCTGCAATGTGATATAATGGATATAAGATAGAACTTTTTAAAATAATGTTTTTGTAAAAGAAAAGAATTGAGTTGGAGTTTAAAAGGGGTAAGAAGAAATTGAAATCAAAGTTCTTCACAACCTATTAACAACACATGTGAAAAATCTTGTGAACAATACCACAAAAATGAAAAGAATAAAATAGAGAAGGGAGAGAGGGGAAAAAACCAATAAGGCCAACATGCCTCAATACTCAAAACACACAATTTTCTATTAATTAAATAATCTTTTTTCAGTGCAATAACACACTTATGCTCTGTTTGTTTCGAAGTAAAATATTTTCATTTTATAGTGTTTGGTTGTTTACATGAAAATGGCAAGAAATCATTTTCAAGTGTTTGTTTCATGGTAAAATGAAAAAAAAAATCCCTAATCTCATAGCCCATCAAATCCAAGTAACCACCACCAAATAAGCAAAAACAAATCCACCACCAATCTACTAATCACCCAAATTACCACCATATTGGCACAAACCAAACCACCAACACTCCACTGACCACTTAAATCAGCAGATCGAAGAGGAAAAAAATAAAAAAGTTGGCCAACCAACCACTACAATCCACAACATAGTCACCATAACAACTCACAAACCATTTTAGTTATCCATTGCAACCCGCAACCTAGCCACCACCATGACCCACAACCCAATCACCACCACAACAATCCATGAACCATTTCACTGCCCACAATAACCCACAACACATCCACCACAACAGAGAAAAAAAAAAATTTATATATATAAGAAAAAGAAAAAAAAATTGAAGCCGCAGCAGATGCTTGTTACTCATTTTAGCCAGTTGCTCACTCATATTACCCACAATCTTCAAGCATTCCTAGCCACAAAATAAGCTCCTGATTAAATGCCCACAATCAGAATATTCTTATTCCATTTCAATCTAAAAGATTATTTTTTTTTAAAGAATTTGAAATTCCAAATATTGTTCATTCTTGTATAATGAAAGCATTTTTGAAAACTAAAAAGGATTGGGGATTCCCCATCACAATCACAAACACTCTTCTCTTCTCTTGTCTCTTTAAACAAATCCCTATGATTGTGTACAGATAAAATAGTATACAATAATGTATGAGCTATGGGAATGATCAATACAAAAGTGTATATTGTGTATGTTTGATATCTTTTATTCATTTTTTAAAGATATTTATTCATTTTTTGTTCTATAATACAATTGAAGTTTCTAAAAGAATTTATGCTTCTTCTGAAAACCTCTTGAGGTTGGGTGTGGACCTATACTATTGGTCTTTCCAGAATGGATACCTTCTAATAAAATTAAAACGCTAACATCAATAGAACCCTATATATTTCCAAAATAAAAAGAAGTGAATGACCATTGAAATCTTTCTTACTCTGTTACTTTCATGTGCTACTTACACTTGTATAGTTGTATATATGATTTTTGTTGGTATAAATAACTATTTGGAATTGTTATAACAGAAAGTTCTATTTGAACTAATTATAATAATTTAAACAAATTATGCATTGGGATTCATATTTTGGATCCCATCATCATTTTCTGTATCCTATTCTTGAATACAAGTTTATGTTGGCACGAGTGTGGATCCCATAGTCATTTTCTTGAAAGAAAATTATAACAGTGTAATGTTATAATTTGGACTATCAATGACTTTATTCTCCCTAGGGATGGCCACACTCGTCCCTTTATTCTCCCTAAAATTTGGACTATCAATGACTTCAAGCCTACAATAATGACCAAAATATTTAATGGCTTGAGGGACCGTTACCAAATTCCTTACAATATTCCAATCCGTCTACCCAAGAAGGAGGAAAAATGAAAAATGCTACTCTGGGAAGACCGCAGATGTCAGTACGTACAATGCCATGTTTGTGGAAGGATTAAGGCTACCTTTGACAGTGCTACACCGTCAACTGGCCACCTATCTTGGACTGTCCGTCAGCCAAATCACCCCAAATGCTTGGAGGATATTCATGGGGGCCAAAATTATCTGGGGTCAGCTTACCCAAGAAGTTTGAAAAATACTACTTCGGGAAGACCGCAGATGTCGGTACGTACGATGCCATGTTCGTCAACTTACCTTGGAGGAGTTCTTTTAGTGCTACAAACCCCAACACATCTCTTCGTCCAAAGGGATATATCATTTTGCTGCGCAGAAGAAAGACTTGAGGCTAGTGTCAGACATGCCCGACTCCAATAAGAATTGGAAGGGTAGATATTTTTTTGTTCAAGGGATGGATTGGGTGTGCCATCGGGAAGAGTAGGTGACAATGCCTCATGGTTTTGACAATACTTGGGGAATCGTTAGAGATTCAAGTTTAGTATCGTCTACATGTTTACTTTTTTTCTTTATTTATTTGCCTCAAGATTTTAATGTCGTCCACTTTTCCTTAGTTTTAGCTAGTGTTTGTCCACACATAACAGACGAGCAAGAGGCCTTCATCCATTGGGTTCTAGAGATACCCTTTGATGAACGAAGGTGCAGGGACCCAATTACCCTTGATTCTTTGCACACTTATTGTGGTGGTCCTGAGCCGATGCCTGCAGCTCGCAGACTAAAAAAATATTCCTGTCGGCATAAGTAGTATTTTTGTTTCTTTCTTCTTGTTGTCTTTATTTGCGTCTGCTTATCTAACATCTATCTATTGTCCTTTGTAAAAATGGAGGCAGGGAGGCAAAGAGCTTTGGTGAGGGTAGCCACAGCGAACAAGAAGATGGAGAAGGATTGGGGCTTATCGTTAGCTCCCAAGGACGTCATCAAGGGGATGTCCGAATGGAAGAGCGACGGGAAAGATGACCGTCCACTGAAGAAAGGGCCAGGCGTTACTGCTGGTGAAAAAAATCCAAAGCGGCCGTTCCCTCCTAAGCCCAACCACAGGGCTAGTAAAAGTATGATGACGAAGATTGGCCTCGTCGCCTAGGGAACCCGTCGTCGTTTTACACATAAAGGATATGCCGTCGACATGGTTGAATCAATCATTAAGGAGACGGACGTGGATCCTTACGCTAAGCAAGAGACAGAGAAACTGGGCGCATCGGGTATTTTTGACCTTTCCAGGGTATGTTTTTCTCCTAAACAACTCTACTTTACTGTTTATTCGTCAGCTGACGATTGTGATTTATTTTCAGGCACTGGTTGGCATCAAGGTGCTCTAAGATAGGTGCGTCGCTGAGGAGGGGGTAATCAGTCGTCTTAGGAAGCGCAATGAGACGTTGACTAATGAATAGGATCAATACAAGGAAGCCCTAGGTACTCTCAACAAGGAGGTGACGAAGTTAAATGAAAAGCTGAAGGAGGAGTCCCGTCAGTGGGAAAAAAAGCAAGAGGCCAAGGCAACCTTGGAGAAGGAGCTGACAGCTCTACTAGGACAGGTAGAGACGACCAGGGCTAATGTCATAACTGAATTAAAGGCTTCACAGCCTTTTATTGACGCTTGTGCCTTCTATTATGGTGACAAGTTTGAGGATTGCTTGAAGCAGGTCAAGTCCATCTACCCACACTTGGATCTATCCAAGGTCACCATGGATGACCCCCTACTGTCAACCCCAGTTGGTGACACCATCTTTGAGGACACCGACGACTCCACCCAGTCAGATTGGGATCCAAACAATGACAGTGTTGTTTTGGCTCAACTTGCTATGGATAAGCCCATCAGTCCTTTGATCTCGTCCACTGAAGCTCCTCTAGACGCTGAGAACCTTCCTACTCAGAGGGCCCGTGATCTTCCTCCCAAAGCCGACGAGAACCCTCAAGACGTCCACTTATTTTTAATGATAACTTGTTATGCATTTCATCCCATTTTCAAACAATATTAAGTGCCATTCTGTTTTTGGGCCTTGCTTATAAATATTCTACTTTATTTATGGAATATTTTATATCCATCACTTTTTGTATATTTCTTCATATGTTTATTTTGAGATATGCATGTGTCTGGCAGGTTGTGTGTACATGTGTTAGGTTGTACTCCTCTTCCGAACAACTTGGTGGATGTTTGAGGTGACCCCATCTACTTTGGTGGGCTCCTTCCCCTTTAGGCATGACGGTGAGCTAGTTTTATTTGAGGACCTGATGATACATCCGTCCACTTATGGACTAAACTTGTCCATTTGTCCACTTAAGGCAACCTTATGGGAGGATCTCGTCCACTTGTGGATTCAATAATGATTAAGTAATTTTTAAAGTTGAACTCGTCCACTTTTGGACTTTGTGATAAATTTGTCCACTTGTGGACTTAACAATTTTAAGGTATCCCAATGGCATGAGTTCGTCCACTTGGACTAGATAATGAACTCGTCCACATTGTGGACTTAATGATGAACTCATCCACTTTGTGGACTTGAATAATTTTAAGGCATCCTCATGGGATGAACTCGTCTACATTTTGGACTTAGCATTGAACTTGTCCTCTTTTTAAACTTAGTAATGAACTCGTCCACTTTATGGACTTAACGATGAACTTCTCCAGTTTGTGGACTTAATCATAAAAGTAGTATTACAGAGACAAATATACACAGGTTAGATCTGAATAACTCCGCTTATTATGATAAACGCGTCCAAAAGTAAAAATCATTCTTGAAAGAATAAAAACCTACCCTTTGGGCTTAAAAAGTACTACAAATAGTAAAAATTAACTAAAAGAATTAAACTAGAAATGAGGAGTGTCGCTCTTCATCATTTACTGATAGTATTTCCTGAGATGCTTGGCATTCCATGGGTGGTGCAACTTCTATCCGTCTAGTGTCTCTAGATGGTAGGTGCCTTTCCTTTGTCATGAGGCGATTCTGTAAGGTCCTTTCCAGTTAGGACCAAGCTTTCCCAAGGTGGTATCTTTGGTAGCGCCTGTCACCTTCCTCAAGACGAGGTCTCCAACTTTGAAGTCTCTATTTTGACTCTAGAGTTGTAGTGCTTGGCCATGAGGTCCTGGTATCGTCTGAGTCTTTGTTCAGCTGTTGCTCTAATTTCGTCCACCAAATCAAGTTGTAGACGCATGGTCTCGTCATTCCTACTGTCATCGTGATTACCCACCCTGTAGCTTATGAGTTTGACCTCAGCTAGGATAACTGCTTCGCTTCCGTATTCTAGTCAAAATGGCGTCTCTCCTGTTGGTTTTCTGGCAGTTGCCCTGTATGCCCAAGGATCAGTTCGTGACCTCAACTTGTCCTTTGGCTTGGAGGTGGGCGGGGGAAGAGTAGTTGTTTTTGATTCCTAACTGTGAGCAAAAGTCCCTGAAAGAGTCGTTATTGAACTGCTTTTCGTTATCTGAGACCAAGACTTTAGTAATCCTGTATCTGGAGATGATATTCCTCCAGACGAAGCTCTGTATATTCTTCTCTGTAATGGTGGCCAGGCCTTTAGCTTCTACCCATTTGGTGAAGTAGCTTATGCCGACTATTATGAACTTTAACTGTCTCATTGCTATTAGGAATGGGCCCATAATGTCCAATCCCCATTGAGCGAAAGGCCATAAGGCTATCATTGGGATGAGCTCTTCTGTCGGCTGTCTGATGACGTTGCTAAACTTTTGACATTTGTCGCATGCTTTGACATATGCCTGGGTATCCTTCTACATAGTAGGCTAGTAGTATCTTGCTTGAATCAGTTTGTGTACTAACAACCGCGACCCTAAGTGGTTCCCGCAAATCCCTTCATGGACTTCTTTCATGACATAGTCCGCTTCTTCGGGGCTTAAGCATCTTGGGAACGGGTGGGAGAAGCCTCTCTTGTACAAGATGTCCTTCATCAGAATGAATCGTTTTGCTTGGACCTTCAGCTTCCTTGTGGCCTCCTTACTCTCACGTAGTAGGCCGTTTTTCAAGTAAGAGACTAAAGGTGTGGTCCAATTGCTTTCGGAACCTCTCTCCTTCACATCGATGGGATCTATTAACGGTGAAAACTAGATAAAGGAAAGTACCTCACTGGGAATGATCATGTGTTCTGCTGATGTGGCCTTGGGAAGTCAATCGGCTTGCTTATTTTCTCCTCTTGGGATTTGAACAATCTTGGCCTGTAGGTGGTCCACCCTTTTCTTTACTTGCTCCAAGAACTTCTTCATCCTCTCTTCCTTACATTCGTAATCACCGTTCACTTGGTTTGTGACTACCTAGGAGTCGCAATGAATAACCACACTTGTGGCCCTTGCTGCTTTAGCGAGATGTAGTCCTACCCCGAACACGCACTTGCTCGGATTAAGTTTCATGTTGTAAGAGCGGAGGGTGTCGAAGGTTTCCTTGAGATCCTCCAAATGAGCGTCCTCCCTTTGACTTTTTACCACCATGTCGTCAATGTGTACTTGGACATTTCTTCCAATTTGATGTGCGAACATCTTGTTCATAAGCATCTGGTATGTTGCACCCGCATTTTTGAGGCCGAATGACATCACTTTATAGCAGAAGATACCTTGGTTGGTGACAAATAAAGTCTTCTCCTGATGCGCTTCGTCCATTTTCATCTAGTTGTAGCTAGAAAAAGCATCCATGAAGCTCAGTAACTGGTGTTGAGCCGTAGAGTTTACTAGGACGTCAACTCGTGGGAGGGGGTAACTATCCTTAGGGCATGCTTTGTTCTGGTCTGTAAAATCTATGCACATCCTCCACTTCTCGTTAACCTTCTTCACCATCACCACGTTCACTAGCTAGTCGGGGTAGTAAACTTCTCTGATGAAGTCCGCCTCTTGCAACTTACGAACTTCTTTCGCTATAGCTCGGTCTCGTTTTAGGGCAAACAACCGCTTCTTCTGACAGATAGGTGGAAAAGCGGGCAACACACTCAACTTATGGACCATGATTAAAAGGTCGATCCCAGGCATGTCTTCATGGTTCCAGGCAAATACATCTTGGTTTTCTATGAGAAAAGTTGTGAGTGCTTGACGGACTTGCGGGCTGGCAAGGGTGCCGATCTTAGTCGTTTGATCTGGCCTGGAGTTGTCAAGAAGTATCTCCTCAAGTCTTTCAACAGGCTCAGCCACTGTTCGCTGCTCTTCTATGTTCATTGTCTGTAAATGATCGTCCATTTCCAACATTGCTATGTAGCATTCGCGCGCAGCTACTTGGTCTCCACGCATTTCTCCTACTCCGTATTCGGTGGAGAATTTGATCATCAGGTGGTAGGTCGAAATTACGGCCTTCCATGAGTTGAGGGTAAGTTGTCCTAAGATGGCATTGTAGGTGAACGGGCAGTCAACAATTAGGAACGTGACATCCTTAGTGATCTGCTGGGGGTAATCACTAACCGTTACGAGCAACGTGACTACACCGAGGGGGTATACTTTAGTCCCTCCGAATCCTACGAGTGGGGTGTTGGTCGGAACCAGCCATTCTTTATCGATCCTCATCTGCTGGAACGCCGAGTAGTAGAGGATGTCGGCGAAGCTTCCATTGTCGACCAGGACCTGGTGTGTGTTGTAGTCCCCTACCCCTATGCTAACAACGAGCACATTGTCATGCGGATGGTGGAGGCGTCTTCCGTGTTCATGTACTTAGTAGCCCTGTAAAGCACATCCGAAATGGTCTATGGGTCGTTCTTATATAAAGAAAATAGAGACTTACCCTTCCATAGCCCATTCATGAATGTAACCATGAGTATCTTGTCATCAACTTCATCGATTGACAAGGCCTCTTTGTTAAAGTGGGTTATGTAAGATCTCAGCGTTTCGTCCTCTCGTTGCTTAATGTTCATCAAGTATGCAGCGGGCTTCTTATACCTGTGTCCCCCAATAAAGTGCGAGGCAAACTGGGCACTTAACTCCTTCAAGGTACTAATGGAGTTGGGCGTCAACCTGCTGAACCAAATCCTGGCGGGGCCTCTTAGCGTAGTGGGGAAGGCTCTGCACATGATCTCGTTTGCCACTCCTTGCAGGTGCATCAGGGTCTTGAAAGACTCTAGGTGATCTAGGGGATGCTTAGATCCGTCGTAGGACTCCACCTATGGCATATGGAACTTTGGTGGAATGGGGAATGAAGTGACAGATGCAGTGAACGGTGAATCAGTTCGATGGATCAACTCATCGAGGTCACTTGACACCTGTCCTCTGAGGGCGTTCATCATAGAGTCCATGCGTTCCTTCATCATCTGCATCTCTCCGGCCATGTGTGGTGGAGTCGTATCCATAGCGGATGGACAGCTTGTGTCCTATCGCTCCTGTCTGCTTGGGGCGTTGCAACCTTTCGGCCCTTCTTTGTCCCCTCTAAAGTATGGTTTTGCTTGGTAAGGCGTTCTACGGCAGCGACGAGGGTTTGAATTTGCCTCTCGAGGGCGGTGGTACGTGGTTCATCTCCTTGAGCATTGTTGGTGGTCATCATCGAGCAAGTAAGTACCATGCAACTCTTTGTCCGGGAAATGGTAGTATGGCTTACAAACTGTTTCCTATAGACAGCACCAATTGATGATGCCAAAAATCATTAATAAGCCACACAATTCTTACGTGCTCGAGACAACACCTGCAAGACTAAAACAAAGAAGACCTTGTAGAGAGTACCAGTGTGGTACCGGCCAACTACCCTCTGAAGGTCAAGTTAGAGAATTTTCACAACTCTAGAATGCCAAAGCTAGAGGGAAATTATGCATACCTAGATTTGTGAGACCATTGGGGTTTTATAGTAGCGTAGAGTTGACATCCGTTCCTTAGCGGAGAGGGCCTTTCCTTGTAGGAAAGATCCTCATTAATATGCATATCTTGAGGGATCTTTTCCTTGTGGGAATCCTCTTGATTAAGGTTAATCGTAGAGCAGAAGATGTTTCCTTATATATTCATGCGTGGAAGCCAAGCGAGGCCACGCCAAATCTGCCAAAGGTTTACTTATCCCCTTCAGCTTTCTTCCGTTAGCTTCTTATCCTGTTTATGCATTCTAGTCGTCCTATCCAAGCGTCATTGATCTTGAAGCGCACCCATTGGCCTTGAGGCACCGTCGGCTTTATGATGTCATCGTTTACGAATACACAAGCCAGGTCGTCGAGTTCATCAAGATCGTTAGCTTTGCCTTATATGAACGAGTTTATCAAGCTTCCAAAGTTACCCTTATCAAAGAGTAATATACTGATATTTATTTCCTTTCTTCTTACTTAATGTTTAAAGCATTATTCCCTTAAGAGTTATCATAAAATTTGAGTGGACTTTGCCATGTGCTTTTATGTTAAAAATTCATTCTCTCTCAATTATGTGTGTTTGATTCTCATTTAAAATTTGTTAGGTTAAGATAGCTTGACTCCGGTTAATTAATTTAATTGCCCAAGTTAATTAACAAAGTTCAATTGCATGCAAAATGTGAAGGCACCAACAAATCACCAAAAATACTAAGTGCAGCGGAAAATAAATTGAACACGGTGATTTGTTGGCAAATAGGTACGCAAGGCAAAAGCCCCACTGGATGATTTTAAGGTCACCACTCCCAATAATCTACTAATTAACAATCAAGCGGTTACAAGGATAAGGAATCTTGCCAACTACCCTAGTCTATCTCGAAATACCAACCTAGAGTTGAGCCTTTGCTCCAATACCCAATTTGACTTGATCTTGTAATAGCCTTCTTTCCTTTGATGCTCAAACCTCCAATTTGTGATTAACCCTTTGCACGGATCCCAGTACATGATTAACTCTAGCAACTTGAACAAATGTAGTTGGTTGCGAAGTTCTTCACTTCATCAACAATGAAAATTTGGAAGCACTTGGTTACAAAACCCTATGGCATATAAACGCAATAGCTTTACACAGAGAAAATAAATTTCTTGGTCTCTGTATTCGTATATGATAGCTTTTAAAATAAGTCTTATATATGTCTAAGGTTGTGAAAAAAGAAACCCTAAACAAATACACAAGACTTAATCGAATTTCAGATCTAAAAATTATGAAATCGTAATTCTCGATAGATTGAGCTGCTATCGAGCTATCGATCGAGCTTCATATTAGGTCTCGATTGCAGGCATCTATCTAGCTATTTGTCGAGACTTAATGAACATCTTTTCTTCACTTGTTTCTTGGACCAATCTTCATGTCGTTAATACTTGACTTGAACAACATATTTCTTGAAGTACTAAACTTATCTTAGATCTACCTAATTATATGTAAAGTGCATTTTGTCAAAGAATTAGCCAATTATAATAAATTATGACCCTAACAAAATTAAAACATTAAAACAAGATAAAAGGGTTGCCATTCCCCTACCCTCCCCTCTCCTCTCCTCTACTTTTGTTACACAATTTATACCTTTATGTAATAATCAAATGCCTAAAATTTTGATAACAGGAATTTAGAAAATTTTAGGTCTTCTTAATGTAAATTCATTTTGGAAGTTTTGAGGCGTAACCTGTTGGGACTTGTTAATCTACAATTAGAAGTACTTAAGGCCTAAGTTTAATTATTAAAATGTCCTATGTTATTTCAAATTAGTCAAACTTTTGAATATGGTTTTTTAATTAAAAAATTTACTAAAACCAAATACTAGAAGTACTTAGGGTATGTTTGGTAGACTGTAATAAGTATTGTAATGTAATAGTTGTTTCTATGGTTAGTTATTCAGTAGTTTCGTTATGTTTCTATTATAGGGATTAGTCATTCCTTATGAATAAATATTTTTTAAAATGAGAAATAACTATTCCTCTCTAAAAGGGTGTTGTAATAGTTATTTGTTAGTAGGCGTATTAATTTCCAAAATTAATATATTTCTAAATAAACAAACTTTCTATATACACATAACAATTATGAAAATAAAACTCATAAAAAATAACTAATTTTTCTTTTTCTTTTTCTTTTTTTTTTTTGCCAAAAACTAATTTTTCTTTCAAATTTAGAAAAATATTATTTTTTGGGAAATATGATTATATGAGGAAGATATTTCCTAAAATATATCTTAAGTTTTATTCTAATGTTATAATTTAGACAATTTAACTTAAATATTCCATTTTTTTTTTCAGGGTTCTATTCTTATGTTGTTACCAAATAAATAAATATTAATAAGTATTACATTACAACATCTTGTATTCTTTGTAATACTTATTCTAATTCCTATGTGTTGAGGCTCATTTTTATAAAGCCCGGAAAAAAGGGGAGAGCCCACAATTAAGGAACAAGCCCAATTAAATCTGAGCAGCAGGAATAGGCCCATAAAGCAAGCAAACGGGTCTTGAAGAGGTAAAAGGGCCTGAGAAGGCCCGGAAAGATAAGAACCATGGGCCATGAATGCGAGAAAGTAAGTATGGGCCTTGACCATTGCGGCAAGCCCCAAAGCAAAGCAAGAATACAGGGCCACAAACGGCTCTAGAGAAAACAAAGAATGGTTGGGCCGCGGAAGCCCAACAAGGTAATAAGGGCCCATGGGATTGCAAGGGGCCAAGGATGCCCCAAAGAAAGATAAACGGCCCGCGGGAGCCCGCAGGCTTGAGAAGCAACAAAAGCCCAATGGGCTAACTAAGCCCTTGGGAAAGAAAACAGTAAACCCAAAAGGGTGTAACCATCTCAGCACAGCAGAAGGCAAACAGATGAGCCCAAGGCCACGAATAAAGAATCGATGGTATGCGCAGAGGCGGGAAAGTAAACACCCAAGCCGTGGCAGGCGACTAACTGACGAAGGGATTTTTGGACAGACATGGGCACGCGCAAGGCCCAGACTCGCCAGCCTGTACCCAGCCAATATGGGCGAAGGTGGGCCATGGGTCAAAGGTAAGGAGGGTGTGGTCTGGCGGAGGGGAGAGGGGAGATGGTCTATTTCGAGGTTTTCACTCAGGCTACTTTCGGGTGAGTGTCCTGCTGGGATGACATAGCACCCGAAAATGGCAAAACTGAGTTGGGACCTCCTGGTGCATGTCATGAGAGAGAATGAGTGCTCTGCCGCGGTAAGAGAGAAAGACACGGTGAGCTAACCAACAAATTGTCCTTGTGTTTGTCTGGAGGCGTAAGTGCGCCACGGCCAGCGCAGGAATGTGGCGCTGGCCGGGTACCTGACTGACCAGCAATGGTCGGATGGTACGCACATCGGACAAAGACGGTTACAGGGGTAAAAAGGTAAATAATATGCATCACAACACACTATATAAGGTGTTCCCGGTGCACAAGGAAGGGGGACGGAAAACTGGGAGAGGAAAAAACAAGGAAGGAAGGATAGGAAAGAAAAAACAGAGTAAGCAATAAAAAAAAAATAACAGAGCAAACAAAGAAAAGGAAAAAACAGAGGGTAAGAATGGAAAAATGGGCATGCACCAGAGTGGATCATTGACCCCTCTCTCCCTCTTGAGAAACCATATTCCCATATTTAGAACAAAGGTCATCTAGGGCCATTCCTTCAAAGTCGCTAATTCCCCCTCAGGGAAATTAGTCGCATTGAGGGAGTGTTGTCTCCTTTTTGATTTATTTCCTCCTAACATATTACCGCAGGCAGAAAGCCTGATTGACTAACCGAAGTGTTTTATTTCTCCCTTCCTTGAGATTATCTTCTTTGAGTTCATCTTTATCATTTTTTATGTTTCATCCAAGTATTTGTTTATTCAAAATTCAGCAAACAGGCTTTTATAAGTGTTGGTGGAATACTTGTCCGCGGTAGCTTTTTTTGTAAAAGATCTGCCTGCCGTAACTCCATAACGTGATCGTGCTGGGCTAAGGCATAACTTGCGCACAAGCCGGGCTAGGGTGAAGAGCAACTGGGCCGGTCCCGACTCTCCAATCCAGAATACACTTGGGCTTAGTACGGCAGGAGGGAGCAATCCAGCCCGATACCAAAACTGACCCAAGAGACGGCAACAAATTTTGGCGACTCCGCTGGGGAGTTGGGAAACAGATAGGAACCAAGATTTCCTCGCAAGCAAATGCCGCCGAAGTCCAGGGTGACGCGAAACATGAGCGCCGTGCCTTCTCAAGCAGAATCCAGGCCAACAACACCCCGCCGACATCAGTCCAACCAGGTGGAAGGTGCTACGGGAATGGGGGCCGGGCCTCAGCCGCAGGCTAAAAATCCCAACGGTGACCCCAATGCATTTGTGGAGGTACTGCAGGCGCTCCAACATTCACAGCAGCAGATGATGGAGGAAATCCGTCAGCTAAAGACAGACAGGACAAAAGAAAAAGGGAGCCAACATGACCCAGAGCATGCAGCAGACAAAGAAGAAACACCTGCTGGGGGTATCCCGCCAAGCGCTGAGCAGCGCTACATTACAATGGCGGAGGTGGCTGCTCTCTTGGAACGGGAAAGAACCAGAACACCAAAAGAGAGATTTTACGCACGGAGACCGCCTTACCCGCTGAGAGTGCTCAGCAAGCCATATCCAGAGAGGTACGAACCTCGGACATTCGCGCAATATGATGGCAGGAAGGGGAGTGCTGTTGAGCATGTAAGCAAGTTCATCGACACCCTCGGGCCATATGCAGCGGATGAAGATCTATGCCTTCGGGAGTTCTCGAAGTCGCTATGTGATCGAGCCTATACTTGGTACACCGGTTTAAAACCAGGGTCGATCCCGACTTGGGATGACATGGTTGATGTATTCTGCACTAAATACTTCCATGGAGAAGAAACGGTGACACTCGCAACCTTGCAAGCTACCAAGCAGAAGAGCGGTGAAGATTTGCTGGAATATATCAAGAGGTTTAGGGACATAGCACTTGACTGCTATGATCACTGTGAAGAAAAGACGTTAGTGGAAATGTGCATGACAAATATGATCAGAGAATATCGAGCTGTCCTAGAGAACCTGGAGATCTCACAGTTTGCGCAGCTATTGCAAAAGGCCAGAAGGACTGCTCAATCAGTGAAACCAGCTCCTGACAAAAGAAACGCCCCGCAGGCCATGACGGTTTCTGCGGGCGAAAAAAAGAGGAAATCAGAAGGGAAGGAGCGTGACACTCCTCCACCGACACCATGCACCCCAAGGGAGTTAGATGTGCTCCTGGACAAATGGATAGTTGATGGGGTTTTTAAACCCAACCAAGTCTCCAGAGAACCCACAGAGGAAGAGCGAAGAGATCCACGCTTCTGCCGACTGCACAATTACGTGCAGCACCCTACCGCAGAATGTTGGACACTCCGCAGGCTGGTACATCGCAGAATCAGAGAGGGAACCCTGGAGTTGACACAGTCAGAAGTTCAGAGAAACCCGCTCCCAAACCACAAAGGAAAGGGTGTAGCAGCAGTAGTAATTTGCGCAGATCCTGGAGAAGGTGAAGAGGAGAACCCAAACTTGCCTACCACAGCAATCAGCATCCTACAGAAGAACTCAAAGTTCAAAACCTGTTTGACCAATTAGGTCTCACAGCAAGCGAACGAAAAGTAGCCACGAAGGCCCTAGTCAGCATTGCCTCTGGGGCGGGGATCGAGTGCTTGACCGCAGGGGTCACAGATGACAAAGCTTTCTTGCAAGAATCAAGTGAAATCACCTTCAGTGATGAAGACATGGAGGTGGGAAGTCCTGACCACAGAAGACCCCTTTACTTGGCCGCATCAATAAATCAAATCCCTATCAAGAGAGCCCTGGTAGATACGGGCGCTTCGGTGAATCTAATTCCGTTATCAACCCTGCGTGCAGCAGGGATTTCGGAAAAGAGAATCCAGGGATGTCCCATGGAAGTAACCGGGTTTGGAGGAAGTGGAGAATACACCGCAGGCCATATTCAGCTGTGGCTAAAAGTAGGACCCATAGCTTCGTTAGCCCGATTCCACGTAGTAAAAACAGAAGTCTCATACCATGTGTTATTGGGACGACCATGGCTGCATAAGCACAAGCTGGTCCCGTCCACCTATCACCAGTGTGTAAAGGGGAGGCTAAATGGCAGAGTAGTGCAAATAGCAGCTAACCCATCACCGTTTGAGCAAGCAGAGGCTCATTTGGTAGAAACCATGTTCTACGATCAGTGGGCACCGTCGGGGGAAAGCCTGGTGTCAAAACCACGAGGCACGTTTGTCCCCAAATGGGAAGATATACGGGATGACCCCGAACCCGACTTGAGAAGGCTGCTGTCCCAAAAAAGGAAGAAGAGAGAGACGCCTGCCGCAGAGGTGGACGATGCACCCCAATGTGTCAGGGTACGAAGTCCTGACGGCAGGATTGTGTACCGATTATGAAGGTACGCGGGGCCCACAAATGAAACACG
This sequence comes from Lithocarpus polystachyus, assembly GCA_033629205.1. NCBI lineage: Eukaryota > Viridiplantae > Streptophyta > Magnoliopsida > Fagales > Fagaceae > Lithocarpus > Lithocarpus polystachyus. Next base: position 82,092,747 of record CM066166.1, read on the forward strand.
AACGGGCCCCGGACAGGAATGGGGATACGAAAACCCCGTATGTTGTAATGTTCAAGAAAAATTGGAAGAAAAAGATGGTGACGAAGGAATGGTGGCAGAAAAAGACCAGCAGATTACAGCCGAAGAAAAGTTGGAGGAAGTGAACTTGGGAGTTGATCCACAGAATCCAAAACCGATTTCAATCAGTTCAAAACTATCAGAAGAAGAAAAGAAGAAACTAATAATGTTGTTAAGGGAATATAGGGATGTTTTTGCATGGGACTACAGTGAGATGCCCGGGTTGGACCCAGGGCTAATAGTACACACGCTGAACGTAGACCCGGGAGTTAAGCAAGTAATTCAGCCTGCCAGAGTGTTCCACCCAGAGATAGAAGAGCAGATAACCAAAGAAGTGCAGAAGCTATTGGCTGCAGGATTCATCAAGCCAATTCAACATCCTCGTTGGTTGTCTAATATTGTCCCAGTAAAGAAAAAGAACGGGCAGATAAGATGCTGCGTCGATTTCAGAAATCTTAACAGAGCATGTCCAAAGGACGAGTTCCCGCTGCCAAACATGGATCTGTTGATAGATTCTGCGGCAGGAAACGCCATGTTTTCTTTCATGGATGGTTTCAGTGGGTACAATCAGATCAGGATGGCACCAAAGGATGCAGAAAAGACTGCTTTCAGAACACCCATAGGCAATTTCTACTACACAGTAATGCCGTTTGGGTTAAAAAATGCTGGAGCAACCTACCAGCGGACAATGACATCCATATTCCATGACATGATGCATCATGAATTAGAAGACTATGTAGACGACATAGTGGTGAAGTCAAGAGGACGGGAAGAGGATACTCAAGTACTGAGGAAGGTATTCGAAAGATGCAGAGCTTTCAAGCTAAGGATGAATCCTTTCAAATGCGCGTTTGGGGTGTCCTCTGGGAAATTTTTGGGCTTTCTGGTGCATAGAAAAGGAATAAGTGTGGACCCGGCAAAGGCTACAGCCATAGCAACTATGAGACCGCCAACCACAGCTAAAGAATTAAAGAGCTTCCTAGGAAAAGTCTCGTATATTAGGAGATTCATCCCAGGATTGGCTTCTATTACCTCTACTTTCGGCAGGCTGCTCAAGAAGGGACAAAGCTTCGAGTGGGGTAATGCACAGCAGGCAGCCTTCCGAAGGCTGCAGGAGCTCATGATGAACCTCCCCACTGTACAAGCCCCAATCCGGAGGAAGCCACTGTTGTTATACCTGGCTACCAATCAATACGCCGTAGGCGCGTTGATAGCCCAAGAAGATGCAGACGGTAATGAACAACCAGTATACTACATCAGCCGAGCTTTGAAAGATGCAGAGACTCGTTACCCAAGGGCGGAAAGGGCATGTTTGGCCATTGTGTACGCCTCCCAAAGGCTACGACATTATTTCTTGGCCTATGAAGTCTGGCTGATGACCAAGTCTCACGCTATAAAAGCCTTATTACAGCAACCCATCCTCTCTGGCAGGATATCCCAATGGCTGTTGCAATTATCCCAGTATGACCTGAAGGCTGGGACGCCCAAAGCGGTAAAAAGCCAAGCCATAGCTGATTTATTGGCACAATTCCCGGGAGAAGAAGAATTCCCGCTGGATGATGAAGTCCCAGGAGAAGTAGCCATGGCGGAAGAAGAAAGGGAGCAGTGGGTGATGAGATTTGATGGATCATCTACTGCCCAGTCAGGAGGAGCGGGAGTGATTCTACACCATGCAGAGGACGAAACAATGGCACTATCCTTCAAACTGGAGTTCCCGTGTTCGAATAATACGGCAGAATACGAGGCTTATTTGATTGGGCTAGCTACGGCCCTCGAAATGGGGGTTAAGCACTTGAAAGTAATCGGGGATTCAAACCTAGTGGTCTGCCAGACCAAAGGAAGTTTTTCTTTGAGGGAACCTAGCCTGGCCCCGTACAGGGCAATGGCTCAGAAGATGGAAGAAGAATTTGCGACCTTTGAAATAGAGCACGCACCAAGGAGCGAAAACCGGTTCGCAGATGCGTTAGCCGTGCTGGGATCACAAATAACTTTTGAAGAAAACAACGCGCACGTGGAAGTTAGCAAAAGAGAACAGCCCATCATTGAACTATTAAGAGAGAGATTCCAGGAGAAATGCTGTGAAAAAGACTGGCGGAACCCGATAAAAGAAGCCTTAATGGACGAAGAGGAGAACATGGATCTAAAGTTATTGAAGGATTATGTCCTGGTGAAAGGGGAGCTGTACCGCAGAATGCCTAGGGGAGTCCTGTCCAGATGTGTGGGACAGATGGAAGCCCAGAGGAGATTGAGAGAAGTACACGACAAAACCTGCGGGTCCAGCGGGGAAGTCAGCCTCTACCGCAGGCTTTAGAGAGCAGGTTTCTATTGGCCGAATATGGGAAAAGATGCAGACCAAATCCAAGTTCAGTGCGAGGCATGTCAATTGACCACCGACAGGGAGGAAAGCTACGCAGTGTTTGCCTGCGAAGATTGGAGGAAGCCGTTCATTCAATACTTAGGAGAAGGAATCCTGCCGCAAAGGCACAGCGAGCGGTACAAGCTCAGAAGATTAACCACTCGCTATTTTTTGCACAACGGAGTCCTCTTCAAGAAAGGATTTGATGGAGACCCTCTACGGTGTCTAAGCCCCGACGAAGCAAGGGAGATGTTAAAGGAAGTGCACATGGGGGAATGTGGAGAGCACCAGGGAAAAAAGAAGCTATACAGGTGCCTGCTGCAAATGGGTTATTACTGGCCTGCTATGAAAAGGGACGCGGCAGAATTTGTAAAAAGGTGCCACATTTGCCAGGTGCAAGCTAATTTAATCCATACCCATCCGCAGAGCCTACACAGCATGGTTACCCCATGGCCTTTTCATACTTGGGGGCTTGATCTAGTGGGACCAATCAACCCGCCGTCACATGGTTATGTGTGGATCTTAGCAGCCACAGAATATTTCACGAAGTGGGCGGAGGCGATACCACTTCGAAAAGCTACAGGAGGAGCAGTGGCGAATTTCATTAAAGAAAACATAATTGTGAGGTTCGGCATACCCCACAAGATCATCAGCGATAACGGCACACCGTTTGTTAACAAGGACGTGAGGAAAATGTTGGAGTTCTACCAAGTGAAACATCATCGCTCGTCACCTTATTATCCTCAAGGGAATGGACAGGCAGAAGCAACGAACAAAGTCCTTATAAAAATCATAAGCAAAATGAGCCAAGAATACACAGGAGGATGGGCAACACATCTGCCGGATGCTCTTTGGGCTTACCGGAGTTCTTCGAAGTCAGCCACTGGTTTTTCTCCTTTTTCTCTAGTCTACGGTACAGAGGTAGTGAGCCTGGCAGAGATAAAAACTCCATCATTAAGAACTATGCAGATGCGCGAGAAGGAAAAAGAGGAAGGGGTCTTTGCCGCAGAAAGGTATGAAGACTTGGAAGGACTTGATGAAAAAAGAGAGGAAGCCCAAGAGCGTAGCCGCAGGTACAGACAGAAGATGGTAGAAGCCTATGGCAGGATGACCAAGGAAAGAGTGTTTGCAGAAGGACAGCTTGTGCTAAAAGTGGCAGACTATGTTAGAAGAGGCCTGGCAGGACCTTCTAAGTTCGCGCCAAAATGGGAAGGACCCTTCGTGGTACGGGAAGCACATCCAACAGGGTATTATCGATTAACGCTAATGAATGGCAAGGACTTGAATGATCCCGTTAACGGGAAATGGCTAAAACGTTACTACACTTAAGGAAAAGTATTGTAATTAGCCTATTTTCTGTTTCTTTTGTTCTTTCTTTTTTTTTGTCTCCTTAAGTGACCGAGTCACAAAGTATGGCTGTAATGCATTTTCCATCACAATGAAAAGAAATATGAAAGGAAAAGTCTTACAAAAAAGAAAAGCATCCTACGATAAGTAGCAAGTGTATCATCTTAGTTACAAACCCAAATTGTAGCAAGCTTAAAAGAAAAGAAAAATAAAAAGGAAGGGAGATAAAGAAAATAGTGTTCGTAGAAACAAAAGAAAGAGCACAAAGAAACTATGTCATCAATGAAGTCCAGTGATGAGAGGTCGGTCTTCAAAGCGGCTAGGCTCATCAACACCTGAAAGAAGACGTGCACGGCGAGCCTCCAAGTCTGCCACCTCTTTTTTCAGCACCTCAAGGCGAGCATCAATAGCATCAACGGCAGGCTGAATCTTCCTCATAAAAAGGGCTCGGGCAATCTCTCGCAGGTGATCGAGAACAAAATCCATGGCGAATCCCACACTGATGAGCTCTTGAATTGCAGCCCTCCATTGGAGAATCCTCTCAGAAGAAACAGTGTCCACGAAATTATGTTCGATGTCGTTCAAAACACTCCCAAGCATCTTCAGAAAATGCTCTCTAGCCGAGCGACCCAAGCGGAATCTCTCCATGAAGTTACCGCGACTATTGTAGATGGCTTCCAAATGAGAGATGCAGTCCTCGGGAACTCTGAAGCCATGGAAATCCACGTAAGGAGGACCAGACGCCCAGAACTCTACAGGATCGAGGTCGTTGATCTCAGGCTGATCAAAACGGAGGAAAAAAGATGTAGCCTCATTTGCAGGATCAATAGCCGAGGAAGAACTGCTGCCCAATTCGAATTGGGAAGGATCGGGAAAAGGTGGGCCTGGCAAAGAGGAAAGAAAGAGCAAATCAATAAGAAGAGAAAGGGAGACACACATAAAAAAAAAAAAGAGAGATGAATAAGGATAAGGAAGAATGAATTAAGACCTGGAGGAATGGGGGCTGCAAAGGAGACAGGCGCTGCGGGTTCAGAGGGAGGAATAGCAGTGGATACGCCTGCTGTAATCTTTGGCTCAGGGGAGGTCTCTGCAGAAAGGAAATGAAGCACATAGTAAAAGGGCAAGAAGGGAGAAGTGAAGAATAAAAGCAAGACTTAGCAAGGAAAGGGATACATACCCATAAACTTAATTTCATGGTCAATGTCCTCTTCCTCCTCAGAATCAGAAACTACCTTCTTCATCACGGGTTCATCATCACGATCCTCAAGGATGTCCTCAGAACCTTCAGAGGACAAGTCCACATCAGGACCCCGTGTGGCAGAACTTGGAATAGAGGAAGGGGTAACAACTAGAGAAGAACCATCTTTTGCCGCTAGAGAAAGAGCAATAAAAGGATCACCGGTGGAAATAATGAGGGGAATAGCAGGAGAAACGGCCTCGGCCTCAGCCTCAGCAATGCCCGAAGGATCAGTCTTCTCAACTGGCTCAGGAGGGACACCCTCGCTCATGGATACTGGCTCGGCAGGAGGGGTGTGTACCTCAGTAAAAGTCCCGGGTGCAGTTGCCGCAGGAGTAGGAGTCACAAAGGATGCACTAGGCAGGGGACCTTCCAAAAACACCCCCTTTGAGGCAGAAATCTCCTCGGCAGTAGGACGATATATGGAAAGAGGCTCAGGCTCATCCTAAGGAACGGAGAAGGGGGAAGAAAAAGAAAGGGGAAAGATGAAGCATGGTTAAATGGGTGAAATATAAGCAGGAGGCACGAATGAAGTGAAGCGGAGGAATAGCAATGGACATACCTCAGACTCGGGATCATCAACCGATATAGGATGCGTAGCAGACGTGTCCTCCTTGAACTTAGACTGCAAAGGAAAGCAAAGAGCGAGGATCAAGGGATGTATTAACAAACACAAGAGTTAGCAAAAAAAGGGGAGAAAGGGGGAGAGTAAGGCCGAAGGAAATCTACCCGTCGCTCTGTGGGAGGAGCAGACTTCCTCTTGCTGCCTCTCGTCCTGCTAGACAAGGGAGTCTCGAAGGAAGGCTGTGGAGCAGAGGGCTTAGGCTTACGAGTTTTGGGCGGCACGTCAGAAGAAGTCTCAGAAAGCTCGATCTTCTTCTTGGCAGACTTGGGCTTGGCGGATCCTCTCTTGGGGGCTGGGATGTTAGTTACTTTTGCCTTCTTCTCCCAACCGGGAGGATAATCACCAGCATGCCAAAACCATCCTTTCTCTTCAGCATCCCATTCGAAGATACCAGACCGGTTCTGCTTTCGGGCATAAGCCAACACGGATCTAGAGGGTAGGAGCAGGCGAGGATTGGCGGAGATAACGGCGCTAAGCCCCTCGGGAGGAATGAGAGAGAAACCACGGCTACCTGCCAATGCTTGTTGAAATGAAGTCATTACGGCCTGCCAATAGCCGTGCATTGCAGGAGTGTAAATGCCTTCCCTTGAAGAACCTGGAATGGTGACCGCAGCAAATCGTTGACCCCAAAAGGCAAAGGCAGTGTGCCTCAAAAATGGGCGAACAGATGTGGGAGACTCCATAAGAAGGGAAAGATTGTCCGGAATATCTTGGTCTAACCCAAATTGTCTCCTCACTCGGTTAGCAGGATAGTGAACAAATCGAAGACCTTCGTCAGCCAGATAGGGTAGCCACCCAGCATTGGTGGCAGCCAAATAAGTGATGCCAGTCTCATCGAAGGCAGCCAAAGGGGTGGTAGTGCCAGCGGTGTCAGTAAACAAGCCCATAACCGAATCATCGCATGTATACCCCGCACCCAAGTCCCTATAGGCTCTCCAAGAAAAACCAATCTCCTGATCAAACGACTCAACAACAGAATAATCGATGGGCTTCAAGCCAACCCAACGAAAGGCCAGCGGAAAATCAGATTCAAACCTGCCGCAGAAATCGGAAATAATCTGAGGGCAGGATTGATACTTCTCCTTAGCAAAACGGACGGGCCTACACTTTGCCAAATACTTGGCACAACGCTCGTAGAGCAAATGCTGTAAAATGGTGCTATGAACACAGGAAGTGACTATGTGACAAGAACCGGCTTGGCTCTCATCACTCCGCAGGATATCAAGCTGAACATATAAGTGTCCTAAGAACATCGGGGCCAGCGGAAAACTTACATCGGTTGAGATCTTGATGGCCAGACGGAAATACAGAGGCTTGATGGCATAATGTGGATGGGAAGCGAACACAAATTTACATAACCAAAAGGCAACGAAGGCCGCACGGCGGGCAGCGGTGGAAAGCTTGGCAGGAGAGCCAATCCAAAAAGACAACTTCGCATTACCAACCATCCTTTTCTTCAACTCAGCCTCGATAGCCTCTTCCTCCGGCGAAAGTTCCAAAGTACCAGGGTCGGCCTCACCAAGGATGGGCAGAAGTAATTGGTTGGCCACGTCTTCCAAAGTTACGGTAATCTCCCCGCAAGAGAAAAAGAAAGTATGGGTGGTAGTACACCACCGGCGGACCAAATGTCGAAGGTTGAAAAGGTCTCTGAAATTTGACAGGCAACGGGAGGAAACGACGGCCTTCAGCACACCGGCTCGTTGAAGCAAGCCCATGAAACCGGTGTCCGATAACTCCCTATCAACCCATTCCTTCCAACCCAAGGCGGTGCCGGAACCATACTCGAAGTGAATGGGCACAGGAAGCGAGGTGCCTTCGCGAATGACAAGGTCATAAATCGAGGAAGCCAAGGGAGCCCATGAGGTGCTCGTGTCTCGCCGGCAAAGGGCTAACCACACACGGCTAGATGGAGGCGGCGCGTACTCACCAGGAATCTTGGGGAAATGTGGGTGGATGTCATACCAGGGGTCGAGAAGCGGAGCACACTCTTTATCCAAAGCGCGTTGCGACTCCTCCTCCTCGGATTGGTCCGATTCGGAAAGAAGGGGCTCCTCACCAATGTCGCGAGAAACCGGAGGGTCTTGGGCAACCCCTTTCCCTTTACGGCGCGCGGAACTCTGACCTTTCACCGGCGTCATGTGGCGGAGTTTTGATCGGAGTAAGATGGAAGGAAGCGATTTGGGAGTAAGGGACGAAGGAGTAGAGAGAGAAGAAGCAGTGTTCGAACTAAAAGGAGAGAGAATGTTGGAAGGAGGATTACGGTGGGAATGGTCATCAGGTATCAGAGTAATTAATAGAGGCATGAAAGGATGCGACGAATCGGCGATTGGAAATAGAATGAAATTAATGAAGCGCCAGAATAACTGCTAAATGAGGAATACGAAGAGACAAAGCTGTTCGCAGCAGGAATGTATATATCTGGGTATGACTGAACAAGCACATAAGTTGGGACCACTGTTTAAAAAAACCCGCGAAGAAGAAAAAAGGAAACTACAAGGCAGAAAGGGCAGAAGAGTCTTTTCATTCGCATATGAATTACAGGAGCATTTCATATGCTCAGGGGGCTAACTGTCGAGGCTCATTTTTATAAAGCCCGGAAAAAAGGGGAGAGCCCACAATTAAGGAACAAGCCCAATTAAATCTGAGCAGCAGGAATAGGCCCATAAAGCAAGCAAACGGGTCTTGAAGAGGTAAAAGGGCCTGAGAAGGCCCGGAAAGATAAGAACCATGGGCCATGAATGCGAGAAAGTAAGTATGGGCCTTGACCATTGCGGCAAGCCCCAAAGCAAAGCAAGAATACAGGGCCACAAACGGCTCTAGAGAAAACAAAGAATGGTTGGGCCGCGGAAGCTCAACAAGGTAATAAGGGCCCATGGGATTGCAAAGGGCCAAGGATGCCCCAAAGAAAGATAAACGGCCCGCGGGAGCCCGCAGGCTTGAGAAGCAACAAAAGCCCAATGGGCTAACTAAGCCCTTGGGAAAGAAAACAGTAAACCCAAAAGGGTGTAACCATCTCAGCACAGCAGAAGGCAAACAGATGAGCCCAAGGCCACGAATAAAGAATCGATGGTATGCGCAGAGGCGGGAAAGTAAACACCCAAGCCGTGGCAGGCGACTAACTGACGAAGGGATTTTTGGACAGACATGGGCACGCGCAAGGCCCAGACTCGCCAGCCTGTACCCAGCCAATATGGGCGAAGGTGGGCCATGGGTCAAAGGTAAGGAGGGTGTGGTCTGGCGGAGGGGAGAGGGGAGATGGTCTATTTCGAGGTTTTCACTCAGGCTACTTTCGGGTGAGTGTCCTGCTGGGATGACATAGCACCCGAAAATGGCAAAACTGAGTTGGGACCTCCTGGTGCATGTCATGAGAGAGAATGAGTGCTCTGCCGCGGTAAGAGAGAAAGACACGGTGAGCTAACCAACAAATTGTCCTTGTGTTTGTCTGGAGGCGTAAGTGCGCCACGGCCAGCGCAGGAATGTGGCGCTGGCCGGGTACCTGACTGACCAGCAATGGTCGGATGGTACGCACATCGGACAAAGACGGTTACAGGGGTAAAAAGGTAAATAATATGCATCACAACACACTATATAAGGTGTTCCCGGTGCACAAGGAAGGGGGACGGAAAACTGGGAGAGGAAAAAACAAGGAAGGAAGGATAGGAAAGAAAAAACAGAGTAAGCAATAAAAAAAAAATAACAGAGCAAACAAAGAAAAGGAAAAAACAGAGGGTAAGAATGGAAAAATGGGCATGCACCAGAGTGGATCATTGACCCCTCTCTCCCTCTTGAGAAACCATATTCCCATATTTAGAACAAAGGTCATCCAGGGCCATTCCTTCAAAGTCGCTAATTCCCCCTCAGGGAAATTAGTCGCATTGAGGGAGTGTTGTCTCCTTTTTGATTTATTTCCTCCTAACATATTACCGCAGGCAGAAAGCCTGATTGACTAACCGAAGTGTTTTATTTCTCCCTTCCTTGAGATTATCTTCTTTGAGTTCATCTTTATCATTTTTTATGTTTCATCCAAGTATTTGTTTATTCAAAATTCAGCAAACAGGCTTTTATAAGTGTTGGTGGAATACTTGTCCGCGGTAGCTTTTTTTGTAAAAGATCTGCCTGCCGCAACTCCATAACGTGATCGTGCTGGGCTAAGGCATAACTTGCGCACAAGCCGGGCTAGGGTGAAGAGCAACTGGGCCGGTCCCGACTCTCCAATCCAGAATACACTTGGGCTTAGTACGGCAGGAGGGAACAATCCAGCCCGATACCAAAACTGACCCAAGAGACGGCAACACTATGTAATCACTGTTATAGTCTACCAAACGTAGTCTAAGTTAAATTATTTAAATGTCCTATATTATTTTAAATTAGTCAAACTTTTGAATATGGTTTTTAAATAAATAAAAATAAAAATAAAAATAAAAACTTGTTTAGGCAATGTAAAAGAGCTTCTTGATAGGAATGTTGCAATTGCAGGTTGGAGGACCTTTCCTTAAACCATCAGTGAGACATGTCCATGATATTTCCTCTAACCATGCCCCAATTACAGCCAAATTGGTCACGGACGAATTGAATGCTGCTCTTTGTCAAATACCTTCAGCAAATTACATAAAATTTGCAGTGTTTAGTCTGGGATAGTTGAAGACTGGAAGTCTCCAGAACCAGATGGGTTATTATTTATTACAACTCTCTTACAAACATAGTTTGAAATATCATTCAAAAGGAGGTCATAGAAGCAGTGAAAAGTTTCTTTCAAAGCAGTTTACTTCTAATTTCTAAAGCAGCTCAATAATGCTTTTGTGGCCCTCATTCCAAATTAGGGGTTGTAACTTGTACATTGTAATGGTAAATCAATTTATACAAATCAGTCTTTGCAACGTAAGTTATAAGATTATATGAATTTTGAAAGAAAAATTCAAGACAACTTGATCAAATATAAGAGCAGTGGGTCTCGTTCAAATATGAGAGAGACTACCAAATTATTGTTTCTAGAGTGGAAGTTGGATCACTCTGATAAGGACTGTACCATATGGTTATGAAGAAAAGTGACCTCAAGGCCTGAAGAGTGAAGACCAACAGTTTGACTCGTGCTTACCCGAAGATTATTGGGGTGAATTGGTGTCAGTAACATGGGAATAAGGGATTTATTAATTCCCTTCGTGAAGTGCACTTGAGTTTTATTGATGATTCGGCTTATGAAATATCCAGCCCACGCACGCTCAAATAACCTATATAGTGAAGACCAGTCCATAAAAAAAATAATAAGAAAAAGCCTTACAGATTGTGGGGAAATTGGGTCGGTTTGGTTCAAGTAAGAAGTTAAGCCAAAAAAAAAAAATTGTCATTTTGGTCCTTACATTTCAAATTTACAGTCAATTTAGTCTCTACATTTTAGTAGCAGTCAATTTGGTCCATGTTATTTTGAACTTGCAGTTAATTTCTATTAGTGAGTTGATGGTAAGAACCAAATTGACTACAAGTTAACAATAATAGAGACTAAATTGACTTGCAACTAAAATATAAGGACCATAATAGTATTTTCGCCAAAAAAAATATTGCAAAGGCCCATGGAAAAACACAAGAACCGCTAGGAATCTAATGTAACTTCAATGGGAGGAATTGCATCATGGCCATAGACTATGGAGTAATGTGTAATATTAGTAGGGATTAAGATCAAGTAGGTATTGCATCCAGTGTAATTACCCTCACTATATATACCCTTATTATTTACCAAATTATTTACCCACATTATATATACCCTTATCACCCACAAAATGTAAGGAGTGCTTTTCGAGAGAAAACCCTAGCAAAAACACTTGAGAGTTAGAGATTGTTATACCCATAATCATCTACACATTTTCTCTTAGTTTTCCTTTACTCCTACCTCTCTATCTCTACATCCTTAAATAGTTCTTAGCCCAAACACTTGCCTCACCCAGCTGAGTGTTTAGTCAAATTTTGGTGCCTTTGGAAAGCATTGGAAGGAGCCATTAAGTGGCAATTTTCACACTAATTCGAACTTTTACATTAGGTCCTAAGTATTGCACCTAATTTCAATATGTATTAATTAATGTTTTGAAGTTAGATAAGCCCGTAAGACTTCTGACAATAACTCATTCTCAGTCCAAGGGATTGTTATTGATGACTTTTCTTATACATTATTATTCTTTCTTTATTTTATGAATGGACTCAGCCTGACTATTAGCATGTGCATAATATGGGATAGAATTCAAAATTTTGATCCCATGCTCTTAAGCAAAGGCCTAGATTCTCGCTCCTCTAAATACTGAACCATTATCAAAAGCGATGGTATTGTGGTAATCCTTATTGATGAATAATAATCTCTTTTAGTCATTGGATTACATCCCCTTCATTGATGTTATGATATGCCTTAACTTCAATCCACTTTATAAAATAGTTTGTAGCAACCCCAACAAACAAAAAAAAAAAAAAAAAAAAAACTGCTGCAATAAATAACCAATTAGGTCACTTGTCCAGTGAAATGCAGATAGAAGGTTGTCTAGGCTACAAAATATAAATACGGCTTGGAGGGCACTGATGTGGCATTAGCTTAAGGATTCGCTTGTTTGGATAGATTTTAGGGAGGATGGAAAATTGAGAGAAAAGTGGAGATAAAATATTTTGGTCAAAATGCAAAACTCACTCTCTAAGTTTCACAACTTTTCATTTCAGTCCTCTAAGTTTAGATTTTGTCATTTCAGTTCTCTAACTTTCAGTTATTCTCAATTAAGTTATTTGTTAGCAATCTGTTTGTTGTTGCTGTTATCTATAGCAAAACTACCATGTTTTTGTCATTTATTTAATTTTTAATTTATTATTTATTTATTAATTTTAAGAAAATTTTAATTAATTTTTTAACCCAAAAATTAGATTAAGAAACTACGTCCAATTTGGAGAACAACATTGAAGATCTAAATTGAATCCCTACCTGCCCGATACTGTGAGAGACTGGGAGGGAGAGAGAGGGGCAAAGAGAGAGAGAGAGAGAGATCAAGAGGGGAAAGAAGGAGAAGAGAGACCAAGAGAATTTGAGTTCAGCCTCTAGATTGTCAAAATTCGAATTTTTGGGAGATCAGAGCAATAAGGGTTCAAAGTAAAGGACATGGAATTTGGCAACAAGGCCGGGGATTGAGGATGAGAATTAAGGCCGTGAAGGAGCTTTTGCTTCTTTTGTTTCGCTCATCGTCACTGGAGTCCAGGATGAGAATTAGGCTGGACTAGAGGAAGCGAGGGACATTTTCTACCTTCACAAACTCATCACCAATCTTGCATATAAATACTTGTCCATGCTTTCTTACACACCCACCAGATGCATTTCTTAAAGACCATTCACTTGGTGACTTGGGTTGGAATCTAGGTAGACAAGTGCATTCAAATTTAGTATCATTTTGAAGTTGACATTTACCAAATGCACCACACTTGCCGCAGTACACAGGTCCCTTGGCACTTTCCCCGGAGAAAGCCATCTTGGATCTCCCTCCCTAGTCACAAGGCGTTGAATAGACCCTGATTCATTTACCACTAATCTTGCAAATGTTCTTGGTAAGAGTCTTAGTCTAGCTGTTCACCGGGCCAAAATTGAAGAAAATATTAGCTTGTGTGAATCCAGGTACACCACTCCGTCCAAATCCATTTCAATGACTAGAACGCCACCACAAAATGTTACTTCAATGTTGTTCCCCAAATAGGATGCAGTTTCTTAATTTAATTTATGGGTTTATATATATATATATATATAAATTAACATTTTCTTAAAATTAATAAATAAATAATAAATTAAAAATTAAATAAAGGACAAAAATAGTTTAGTTTTGTAATAGATAATGGTAGCAACTAACGGATTTCTAACGGAGGACTTAATTGAGAATAAATGAAATTTAAAAGGACTGAAATGATAAAACTCAAACTTAGAGGACTAAAGTGAAAAGTTGTGAAATTTAGAGGGTTAGTTTGCATTTTAGCTAAATATTTTTAGTGGATATTTGGCGGGCTCACCAAAATGTTTTCTCCCTAAAATAGGAAGAACCCTAAAATGAATTGCCAAAAATGCCCCTATACGTTGCACTTCGTTCTTCTTTGCCTACATTGTTTTTCCCATTTTTCCTTTGATTTTGTCTGAATGTTCAAATAGTGTGTAAAACACCTTGAACGTTTAGACCCCCAAATTACAAATTACCAATTCAAACTTATTATCAAACAATGTATGTGCGAAATATGAAAATAAGCTAAAACAGAACTAATAGAACAATCTAAACCAAATAAAATCACAACCACAACAGAAATTAAATGGCAAAGATTAAGGGAAGAGACATGCAAACATAAAGACAACACAGCGATATGTTATCGAAGAGGAAACCAAAGTCCTCATCGTAAAACATCTCCGCCGCCCTCCAAGCGATCAATAATCCACTAGAGAATGAAGTTGGAATACATGAACAGCAGAAGACCTTCTAAGCCTAATCTACCCAATGTACCTAAGCCCTCCAAGCTTCTTGCTTCAATGAGGTTACGTCAAACCTTTGTCTTCTCTAGCTTACCAGATTTCGTTATAGCCCATAGCATCAAGCAATATCAATTGATCCCTTCTTAACTGCTTCCCAAGCACCAAATAACTTTCTCACAATATGGGTATGGTGAGAAAAAGATTTGGCTAGATGTACCTCTCAAGGATGTAACAATGGAGAGGATGAGAGTAGAAGAATTTGGAGATTCAAAGGATGAATATTGTGGATGAGTCAATCTTGTTTTTCTCTAGGGTTTCTCTCTCAAAATTCTCTCTAGAAGCTCTTTACAATACGTAGGTGTAAGGGGTATTTATACTAGTATGTGTTTGGAATGCGAAAGGTCAGTTTTTCCCAAACAGAGTGGTCTGGCGACTTGACCTCACGACTTGGCTAAGTCGCGAGTCTGAGTCGCGAGCTAACTGCCTGGCCAAACTGGAAGTTTTGTCCTATAGTGCTCCAGCTGGCATGACTTTTCAGTTCCTCTGCATGCTTCACACGTGTGCCTCCTTTGGCAACTTCTCAGCCGCGAGCCAGTCGCGAGATCCAGTCATGAGGCCCTACTTGAGTGCATACTCTTGAGCTTTTTTTCACACTCTCTCACACACTATCCTTACATGATTCCCACCTAAATACAGGATTTCTAAATGCTGAATTACAAGCAAATTGGCATAGAATAAAGCTAACAAAATGATTGAATAAATTCAACCTTACATTGTCTTTCTCTGTTACTAAGCCTCTGGACGTGTTGGGTGCTCATATGTTTCTTTTCTCATCAATTTTGGTTGGTTTTTTTTTTTTTTTTTATAAATAGTTTTGGGTTTATTTCTCATGCTCTTATTTATTTATTTATTTATTTTTATTTTAATAAAGTGTCTATCTATACACAATTTTTTTAAAGCATAATGTGTTCCTTTTTGTTTTATTTAGGCGAAAACATCATTTTGATCTCTACATTTTGAGGTCAAAGTTAATTTGATTCTTACATTTTGGTAGCAATCAATTTGGTTCTAGTTATTTTTATCTTGCGGTAAATTTAGTCTCTATCTTTAGCTCACTAATGGAAAATGTCTACGTGGCTAACGATGTGAATAGTTGGCACACTTGAAGCTTACGTGGCTTATGAAATAATAATAAAAAATTTAATTAACATAAAAAAATGCCACCTCAACGTTTAATAAATAGAAAAAAAAACACATTAGAAAAAAAAAAAAGATGAACGGATGATTTTTAAGCCAAAAAGAAATGTATTTAGATCAAATAAAACCTCAAAAGCCAAAAATCTCTAATATTGTCTTTCAATTTAAACCCACGATCAATGGAACTCAAATACATGACGCACTGACACAAAATGAAATAGAGCGCGCGCACACACACATATATATCAAAATTGATGCAAAACCTAAAAGATAAATTAGATCTAAAACATAAATCAGATACAAAGCAAAATAAAAATAAGACACCCATATCTAAACGAAATTGACCCTGGATCCACAATCACAATGACAATGAAAAAGAAAATACATTTTTTGTTTTTTTGTTTTTTGTTTTTTTTTTTTTTGTTTTTTGTTTTTTTAATCTTGCTCTTGGTACATCAACAATGAGATCGGGCCCACCATTGTCACCCTAGTCGAGAGCATGCTTGGTACATCACCAATACTCCCGGTGGGTCTCACCATTGCAGGCAAAGAGAGTCACGAGCAAAACCTACGGAGGTGGTGTGGTCCCATGTTGAGAAAATATTGCATGAACACCAACGGAATTGGGCACCAAGGGCTGCCATATCTCATTAAGGACAGATAGTGTGTTGTATTTGAGTTCCATTGATTGTGGGTTTGGTTCATTATCCAGCCAATTTTTATTTGTTTAATTTCCCCACTGATGGGACCAATGAGCGCGACACTCCTGGACGGTCTCGTTATAATGACGAGGCATGGGAAGATGACGAAGCTTCCGTCACTGACGAAGCTAACCAGCCCAGCGACAGAAGTAATGACACTATTCAATGCGGTTAAATGACGAACTTGGGCGGTTACAAAGATAACGGTATGGACCGTGGGAAGCGCAATCAAAACCAGCATAAATGGGAATGGGGCGTTACGCATTGAAGTAGCCATAATAGCTGCAACGGCTATAATGGCAGGCATATATACAATATCCTCAGCGTAGGAGAAAGGTACGCACACAAAAATATCTATTCACTCTTCTCATTTTATCCAAAGAATTCTCTCATTGACTTTAGCATCGGAGCCGTTGTGGCAGGCACCACACCGGTGACCACTTGAGTCCTAGGTATTGTTTCCACATTGGAAGACAACTGCTAGGGACGAAGACTCCACTCGGACGCACATACAACAACTGACGAATCAGAGCATCATCAGTTTGGCGCCGTCTGTGGGAATCGGTTTCTATCTCTTTTTTCTTCAATCAACTTTCGCGTCCGAATGGAGTCTAACCAGGATCCCGCTGCCCTAGCCCAACAAGTCCAAGCCTTGTCGGCCACCGTTGAAGAACTTACCAGACAGAACCAGGAAATGAGGCAACGACTGCAGGAAAATCAAAATGAAGCCAATCAGGAGGGCGAGGAAAACAGCAATAGAAGGAACGACCGTCGAGAGCCGGCCACTTCGGATGGACAGAATTCTGACCTACTCCGAGAAATGAGGAAGGAGATGGACGAACTCAGAAATGCAATTAGAGGCAGAACGGACCAAAGCTTATACCGGATGGTCAGAGCAACGGACTCGCCATTTACTACGGCAGTCCTGGAATGCCCGGTTCCATCAAAGTTCAGGTTGCCCCAGCTGGAACCCTTCGATGGACTTAAGGACCCCCAAGACCACCTTAACACCTTCAAAACTACCCTGGGCCTTCAGCAACCTCCTGACGAGATACTATGCCGTTCCTTCCCTACAACACTCAAAGGCGCTGCTAGGGAGTGGTTCACAAAATTGCCAACGTCGTCCATCGACACCTTCGAGCAATTGAGTAGCGCCTTTCTACGTCACTTCGTCGGCGGACAACACCCCAAAAGACCAGCAGATCACTTGCTCACCATTAGACAAGGGGATAAGGAGACCCTCAGATCGTACGTGAAGCGATTCACTCGGGAGACCCTGGAGGTGGACGAGGCAGATGACAAGGTACAGTTGACAACCTTCAAGGCAGGTTTGAAGTCCAGAGAATTCGTGGTTTCGCTAGCAAAAAACCCTCCAAAGACGATGGCAGAAATGCTCTTGAAGGCACAAAAATATATGAACGCAGAAGACGCGCTAGCCGCTATACGAGATGTGGAAAAGGTAGGGGACCCGAAAAAAAGGGAAGACGATCGACGGGGGAGGAAGAGAGATCAGCTAGATCGTCGAAGTAGTGACGGGGGTAGAAGGAGGGACGATAAGGCCCAACGTACGGTAAAATTCACCCCACTCATTATGCCTGTTGACAGGATCCTAGCGCAGATTAAAGACGAGCATTACCTCAAGTGGCCGAGACCGTTACATTCATCCCCCAACGTCCGGGACAAGAAGAAGTACTGCCAATTCCATAAAGATCACGGGCATTACACGGAAGAGTGCAGAGACCTAAAATAGCAGATAGAAGAACTCATTAGGAGAGGGAAGCTGCAGAAGTACGTGAGGAAGGAAGAGCCCGACAGGCCCGGGGGAGACAGTAAGAACCAGCATGGGGCCACATCTAGGGACGAGGGTAACACCTCACAAAACCCACCAAACATCAGAGGAGAAATAAAAACGATCACGGGCGGCCCATCCACAGGGGGGTCGTTTAAATCCCTCGGGAGAGCACATCACAGACAGGTAAACAGCGTCCATAAAGTGCCCCCATTCAAGCAAAGACGAACAGACCAGGACTTGTATTTTTCAGAACAGGACGCCAGGGGAGTAAAACAGCCCCATGACGACCCCCTGGTAATCATGCTCGTGATCGAAGGGTTCAACACCAGAAGAGTCCTTATAGATAATGGCAGTTCAGCGGATATCATCTACCTCTCAGCCTTCCAACAGCTGAACCTGGATCCAAAAAGACTGCGACCATTTGAATCTCCGCTCGTCAGCTTCAGCGGAGACAGGGTATATCCTAAGGGCATAGTGACGCTAACGGTTACAGTCGGGGCTCATCCGAAACAACTGGTTCGTCAGACAGACTTCTTGGTTGTAGATTGCCCCTCATCCTACAATGTAATCATCGGAAGACCCACGCTCAATCGTTGGAAAGCGGCCACATCCACCTATTGCCTGAAAGTGAAATTCCCGACAGAAGACGGTGTAGGCGAGGCAAAAGGTGATCAGGTATTGGCCAGGGAGTGCTATCAGGCCGTGCTGGCCTCCAAAGAGAATCACACCTGGATCGTCGAGGAGAAGGAGCAGGAGAAAGTGGAACCATTGGAGACAATTGAACTAGTTGACGGTGAAAGAGCCTTAACGACCCGGATAGGGACGACGCTAACTCCAGAGATGAAAATTAAGCTCGTCCAGTTCCTCAAAGAGAACTTAGACGTGTTTGCGTGGAGCCATGAGGACATGCCTGGCATATCACAGGAAATAATTCAGCATAGACTCAATGTTGATCAGAGGATAAAGCCCGTCCAGCAGAAGCGACGAGTGTTCGCTCCTGAACGAAATCAAGCGGTCACAGACGAGGTCAGTAAGTTGTTATATGCAGGGTTCATTCGCGAAGTTTACTATCCGGAGTGGCTCTCTAACGTCGTCCTAGTTAAGAAGGCCAGCGGAAAGTGGAGAATGTGCATAGACTTCACGGATCTAAACAAGGCTTGCCCGAAAGACAGCTTTCCCTTGCCGCGAATAGACCAATTGGTAGATTCCACTGCCGGCCACAGGCTATTAACGTTCATGGATGCTTTTTCGGGGTATAACCAGATAAAGATGGCCGAGGAAGACCAGGAAAAGACCGCGTTCGTTACAAGTCAAGGGTTGTACTGCTACAAGGTAATGCCTTTTAGACTGAAGAACGCAGGGGCAACGTACCAGAGGTTAGTAAACAAGATGTTCAGTACACAAATTGGCAGGAATATGGAGGTGTATGTAGACGATATGCTCGTCAAGAGTAAAGAAGAGCTTTCCCACCTGGACGACCTTAAGGAGACGTTTACCACCCTCAGGGAGTACCAGATGAAGTTGAATCCCAACAAATGTGTTTTCGGGGTAGCTTCGGGGAAGTTTCTGGGGTTCATGGTGTCCTAAAGAGGGATAGAGGCGAACCCGGAAAAGGTACAGGCAATTCTCAACATGACATCCCCCAAAACTGTCAAAGAAGTCCAAAAGCTCACGGGGAGTATTGCGGCACTCAATAGGTTCGTCTCTAAAGCAACAGACAGATGCTTACCTTTCTTCAAGACGCTGAAACAAGCCTTTGTCTGGACTGACGAATGCGAAGCCGCGTTTCAAGAGCTCAAAGCTTATTTGACCAACCCTCCTCTATTGAGCCCAGCCAAAGAAGGAGAAAACTTGTATTTGTATCTAGCAGCGTCAAGCACAGCCGTCAGTGCCGCACTAATTCGCGAGGAGGACAGGAAACAGCTTCCAGTCTACTACGTCAGTCAAGCTTTTCAAGGAGCTGAAGCCAAGTATCCCAAGATAGAAAAGATTGCCTTCGCGCTCATAGTAGCATCGCGAAAGCTGCGACCATACTTTGAAGCGAACCCTATCGTAGTGATGACGGATCAACCCATCAAAAAGTCTATGAACAAGCCAGAAGCAGCTGGGAGAATGGTTCAATGGGCAATTGAGCTAAGCCAATTCGACATTGAGTACCGTCCTAGAACCGCCATTAAAGCACAGGTCCTAGTGGACTTCATCGCCGAGTTTACCGGTAATGACGAAGATAGAAACACTGACGACACGCAGCGGTGGACGGTACAGACCGACGGATCGTCATCTCAAAAGAGAGGGGGAGTAGGGGTCGTCATCACAAGTCCAGAAGGAGAAACGCTGAAGTACGGAGTTCAATTGAGATTCCCAGCCACCAATAATGAAGCAGAGTATGAAGGAATACTCACGGGGCTAAGGGTCGTCAAAGCTCTGGGGGCTAAGAACATACTTCTCGAAAGCGACTCGAAGCTGGTAATAGGGCAGATAAAGGGAGAGTATGAAGCGAAGGAGGAAAGGATGCAGAGGTATCTCAGATTGACGAAGTGTCTACTACAGGGGTTTGAGGAAGTAGAATTTGAGCAAATCCCAAGAAACCAGAACACGAGGGCAGACGAGATCGCAAAACAAGCCTCTTCAGAAGAAAAACCCTCAGACACTGACGTATACATGGAGATCCAGAAGCACCCCAACACAGAAGAAGCTCCCCAATTCACAATCCAAAACGCTCGTAGCTGGATGACGCCAATAATATCTTACCTGCAAGACGGGCATCTTCCACTAGACATCAAAGAGGCAAAGAAGACAAAGAGAAGAGCAGCAAGATTCACAATTATGAACGACGCCCTGTATAAAAGGGGCTTCTCCATGCCTTACTTGAAGTGCGTGGACGAAGGAGAAGCACTCTACATCCTGAGGGAAATCCATGACGGAGTTTGTGGAAACCACGCAGGCCCCAGATCCTTGGTAAGTAAGATTATCAGAACCGGTTACTTTTGGCCTACCATGCAGGTTGACGCACAGGAACTCGTCAAAAGATGCGACAAGTGTCAGAGGTTCGGGAACGTTCAACGCCTTCCAGCCGAGAAGCTGACGGCAATAACCTCGCCATGGCCCTTCGCGCAATGGGGGATCGACATCGTCGGACCCCTGCCCCAAGGTAAAGGACAGGTAAAATTCCTGATCATCGCCATTGATTACTTCACCAAGTGGGTCGAGGCAGAAGCTCTGGCAACTATCACCGAGGCAAAGATCCAAAGCTTCGTCTGGAAGAACATCGTCTGCCGGTTCGGGATTCCACACACGATCATAACAGACAACGGACGTCAGTTCGACAGTCAGACGTTCAGAGACTTCTGCTCGGCGCTAGGAATCAAGAACCAATTCTCCTCTCCAGGACACCCACAAGCGAATGGACAGACGGAGGTAACCAATCGGACACTACTGAAGATCATCAAGGCTAAGTTGGACGAAGCTAAGGGAGCATGGCCAGAAGAATTACCCAACGTCTTGTGGGCTTACAGGACTATGGCAAGAACACCAACAGGTGAAACCCCATTCAGACTCACCTACGGCTCCGAAGCCGTAATCCCAGTGGAGGTGGGAGTGACGAGCACCAGAAGAGAAATGTTTCAAGGACCAAACAATGACGACGAATTAAAGGTCAGCCTGGACTGCATCGACGAAGTCAGAGAAAGAGCTCTCGACAAAATGACAAAGTACCAGCAGAAGATGGCGGAATACTACAACAAAAAAGTTAAACTCAGACGACTCAGCATTGGAGATCTCGTTCTACGAAAGGTCACGCTGGCAACCAAGGATCCTACCCATGGGAAGCTCGGCCCTACCTGGGAAGGCCCTTATAAGGTCATGCACTATTCCAGAGATGGCAGCTATCATCTGGAAACTCTAGACGGCCAGAAGCTTCCCCGACCTTGGAACATCGAGCACTTGAAGAAATACCATCCTTAGGAGTAAGAAGACATTGTATTCGTTACCCCCGAAATCAATAAGAGTACTATTCAACGAAGGAATGACGAGTCCTTTCTTTATTTAAAAAAAAAATAATAAGCCAAAAATTTGGCAAAGTAACAAGATTCCGCATTGACGGATGTGAGTTACTGACGAAACCTCAAAAAGAGGATAATAAGCCAAAAATTTGGCAAAGTAACAAGATTCCGCATTGACAGATGTAAGTTACTGACGAAACCTCAAAAAGAGGATAATAAGCCAAAAATTTGGCAAAGTAACAAGATTCCGCATTGACGGATGTGAGTTACTGACGAAACCTCAAAAAGAGGATAATAAGCCAAAAATTTGGCAAAGTAACAAGATTCCGCATTGACGGATGTAAGTTACTGACGAAACCTCAAAAAGAGGATAATAAGCCAAAAATTTGGCAAAGTAACAAGGTTCCGCATTGACGGATGTGAATTACTGACGAAACCTCAAAAAGAGGATAATAAGCCAAAAATTTGGCAAAGTAACAAGATTCCGCATTGACGGATGTAAGTTACTGACGAAACCTCAAAAAGAGGATAATAAGCCAAAAATTTGGCAAAGTAACAAGGTTCCGCATTGACGGATGTGAATTACTGACGAAACCACAAAAAGAGGATAATAAGCCAAAAACTTGGCAAAGTAACAAGATTCCGCATTGACGGATGTGAGTTACTGACGAAACCTCAAAAAGAGGATAATAAGCCAAAAACTTGGCAAAGTAGCAAGATTTCGCATTAACAGATATGAACGATCACAAAAGAAACGAACAATCATTACTTGTAAAATAAAATTGTTTTGGAATTAGATCTTGCAAAAAGCCACGGGTGTTGTGATTGTTCTCACACCTAAAGCAAGGTCAACATTAGACCAATGACCATTACTTGTAAAATAAAATTGTTTCGGAATTAGATCTTACAAAAAGCCCAGCAGGCACCAAAAAAAAAAAAAAAAAACAACAGCTTCAGTCATCACCGGCCGCTTCATCTCCAGGGTTGGCTGTATCATCTTCTGGGGCCGAGGATGGAGCAGCTTCGTCAGCAGTCATTTCCTTATCCACCTCCTCTAGATCCAGGCTCTCCAGATCGACTCCAGGGGAGTGCTTAACGAGGTACCTTCTAAGAAGCTCGAAGCCCTTGAAGTACCAGCTGAAAAGGACGGTGTTATACTCGTCCGTCTGCTGGAAAGCCCCAACAGCTTGTGCAGCAATGGTTTTTAGCTTCTCTTTGGCGCCCAGGAGCTGATCGTCCTTCTCCATACACAGCTGCTGCTCTGCTCGGAGGTCGTCACTTAAAGATTTAACTTTCTCCTTTAAAGCATTCGCCTCACTCATAGAACTGATGAGGTCTTTCTTTAAAGCTGAAATCTCCGCCTCCAGAGCCGCCGTCCGAGACGTCAGGGTAGTCACCTTGGCCTCTTGAATGGCGTACTCCGTGGTGATATGGAGACTCTCCCCCAGTAGCTGAAAAAAATCAAGTCCGTCAACATCTTGATGCAAAATATATAGGGAGAAATTTAAGGTAATACAAATCGTCACCTGAACCAACTTATGGACGTGACTGATAGCAGTCACGTTGAAAGGTATCTCAGAAAGAGCCTTCAAATCGTCAGCAGTCACGGCTTCTTTCGCCCGGTCCCAGGACAACTTCTCGTCTCCCCAAATGGTGGACTGACGGGAATCGCTTTTCTCCTTCTCCTTGTCCGATAAACGCGCCCTCTTGGATGCAGGAGTAGGTATCTCCTCGACGGACGTGGTTGGAGATGCCGTCCGTGTGGTCTCGGTGCCAGAAACAACGGGGGCAGACGACGCGGGAGGAGTAACAGACGAGCCCTTGCCTGTGATCCGAACTGTCCTCTTTCCCAGGCTCGACAACGGCTCGTCCTTCTTTGACCTCATCTTGGCATACATGTCCCTATTGAATTTGGTCGTCATCTCTGAAAAAAAAAAAAAAAAAAAAAAAAAAAAAAAAAAAAAAAAAAAAAAAAGAGGGAATAAAAGTTAGGGCGAGAATAGCGACGAATATAGACAACAGACGAGGCCGTGCACTTACTCTTTTTTCCCTCGATATCAAGGATGCGCAAAACAAAAGCAGAAGGCTCGGGACCCAAACAGTAGAATGAAAGTGTCCTCAGATCCACCAAATCGTCCCAATCCTCGATCGTCTTAGCGTACTCAATCGCCTTCTCTACCCGACCTCTATACCTGCTCTTGAGCTTTGGCCGGCTCTTGACTAAGCAAGAAACAAAACAAAGAGGTCAACGTTATGAGAGAAAACAATCATAGGAAAAACTCAGTGACGAGGAAGAATCTTGACGCACCTAAGGGTGGGGTTCCCCACCGACGACGCAACCGCGGGAGATCACCCCACACCTCACCAGAAGGGGTCTCAAAATCATCCCCGGACACAAAGAAAAATCTTGATTTCCAATACCTGAACGACGACGGCAAACCCCGGATAATCCTGGTCTTCCTCTCCCAAGGCACCAACTCATAATACCCATGCTCCTTAGACTCTTTCAGCCGATACATATAAACAAACTCGTCTACTCTAAGCATACCACCGTCAGTCGCGGCCAGCCATATTCCCATACAGCTGACCACGATCCTCCAAGAATTGGGCATAAGTTGCCCTGGAGCAATGCCGAACCGATCCAGTAGCTCCATAAGAAATGGATGGACGGGAAACCTCAGCCCACAGACGAAGGCAGCCTCGTAAAAGCATACCTCCCCGGGAAAGAAGGTACAAGCCCGATCTCCCTCACCAGGCAAACGTATCCTCACCTGGTCTGGGAATTGAAACCTATCTCTAAAACGGCCCAATGTGTCTGCGTCTAACCCACACGTCTCCTCTTGAGCATGAAAAGCCCTAATCTCTCTAGGTGAAGAGACGGCTGTATCTTCTTCCATCGGACCATCGCTAGACGATAGCCCAGTCTCGAGGTCACTGGACCGTACTTCCGACATTCTTTCACCTCCCTTTACCAAACCCCCAAACCAATTAATTGATTGGCTGAGTACGGGAAACAACTCACCCACTACGACCCGCAAACTACAACCCTCAAAAACAAAGTTTTCGAGCAATGGAAGAGAAGCACTGGAAGTACCTAAAGAAGCCCCTAAGCGAGCAAATGCAAAAGAAATTGAGGGGCACACCTCCCTAACCACAGAACTATCGACCATGAGAAACGGACACTACAACCCCAAAAAAGATTTAAAAAAAAAAAAAAAGGAAGGAAGGGAAAAGAAAATCAAAATCGTAATCACATCATAACAGCAAAAGAAAGGAGAAGATAAGAGAGGAAACATACCTCGAAAAAGGGAAATGTAAGAAGCAGCACCACCGCGTTGCAGAGAAGGTTCACAGAAGGGAAAGTGGAGAAGATAACACTCAGAGCAATAATTAGAGATCTTGGGAGAAGTGGGAACAGGTTAAGTTTAAAGGAAGGAAAAACCAAAAGGCCCAAAAAGAAAAAGAAAAAAAAAACCGAAATTCGGCGGGAAATCCAAGGGTCGCATAGCACTGAATCACAACAAGCCACGCAGCCACGACACGTGTGACGCCGCCACCCAGCAATTAATACGAAGCAAGATCCCAAGAGTCATCAACAACTCACAGACCTCTCACCTTCTAAGGTCGTCAGGACAACCTCAGAATCCGGGGGCAGTTGATGGGACCAATGAGCGCGACACTCCTGGACGGTCTCGTTATAATGACGAGGCATGGGAAGATGACGAAGCTTCCGTCACTGACGAAGCTAACCAGCCCAGCGACAGAAGTAATGACACTATTCAATGCGGTTAAATGACGAACTTGGGCGGTTACAAAGATAACGGTATGGACCGTGGGAAGCGCAATCAAAACCAGCATAAATGGGAATGGGGCGTTACGCATTGAAGTAGCCATAATAGCTGCAACGGCTATAATGGCAGGCATATATACAATATCCTCAGCGTAGGAGAAAGGTACGCACACAAAAATATCTATTCACTCTTCTCATTTTATCTAAAGAATTCTCTCACTGACTTTAGCATCGGAGCCGTTGTGGCAGGCACCACACCGGTGACCACTTGAGTCCTAGGTATTGTTTCCACATTGGAAGACAACTGCTAGGGACGAAGACTCCACTCGGACGCACATACAACAACTGACGAATCAGAGCATCATCACCCACTATCTGTAAGGCTTTTTCTTATTATTTTTTTTATGGACTAATGGTCTTCGCTATATAGGTTATTTGAGCGTGCGTGGGCTGGATATTTCATATGCCGAATCATCAATAAAACTCAAGTGCACTTCACGAAGGGAATTAATAAATCCCTTATTCCCATGTTACTAACACCAATTCACCCCAATAACATAGACATTTGAGGTTTTATTTTTATTTTTTTAAATTCATTTCCTTTTGGCTTGAAAAACATCGGTTCTTTTTTTTTTTTTTTTTTTTTCTTTCTTTCTTTTTCTGATGTGGTTTTCTCTATTTATTAAATGTTAAGGTGGCATTTTTTATGTTAATTAAATTTTTTTATATATTATTTCCTAAGCCACATAAGCTTCAAGTGTGCCAACTATGCATACTGTTAGTCATGTAGACATTTTCTATTAGTGAGTTAACAGTAGGGACCAAATTGAC
This sequence comes from Lithocarpus polystachyus, assembly GCA_033629205.1. NCBI lineage: Eukaryota > Viridiplantae > Streptophyta > Magnoliopsida > Fagales > Fagaceae > Lithocarpus > Lithocarpus polystachyus. Next base: position 82,119,145 of record CM066166.1, read on the forward strand.
TACAAGTTGAAAATAACAGAGACCAAATTAACTGTTACCAAAATGTAGAGACCAAAATTATGTTTTCGCCTTTTATTAAATAGGGATATGATGGTAAATTTATACAAACTTTATTTTCAATCCACTTATTTTTCTTCTCAACTAAACAAAGAAGTTTTTCATCTCTCTACTTTTCCACCCTTCCAACCAAACACAAATGAAAGAAACTAAAATATTTTCTATCCTCTCATTTTTTCATCTTTCCAACCAAACGGCTTGTAAGAGTTTGCTATGCTTAAGTCAATAAACCTCATAAAGTTGAAATAGAAAGCTAATAGCTAGTAATTACTCTTTTTTTTTTTTTTTTATACAAGATAGAATTTCTACTCTAACTTAATCTAAATGTATATGTGTGTGAAGCTCCCTCCTGAAGCCTTGAATCCCAGCCCTTGCCCCACACAACTCACAAGCATTTATACTTGTGAAGTGACCACCGCATCAAGAGTTCGCGATAATTACTCTCTTAGTGAGTGTGTAAGTGTTTTTCATACCTTATGCTATGCTATGGATGAGATATAATATACTAATAATATTTTTATGTGACCATTGGGAGACCATTAATATCTCCCTTCTTAAATGGGGCGATTAAGGCTCAATTAGTAACTAATAATGTTTAATTGTTCCATCAGTTACACTTTTTCTTAAATGTTGCATGATTAATTCTAGGAGGTCGCCTCTTAACATGAATGACCTTGGTTTTTCTAGTCCCAACAAAAATAAATAAATTTTTTTTTTTTTTTTTGGAAGTAGTTGTTACCTTTCATATCAAATCAAAGGACCAATCAGTAAATGGCCATGGCTTAATGATAAAACTAAGTTCTGCAACTAAAATCTTAGGAATAGGTCCATGCCTTTCATTTGCCTCTCAATCCTAGTAGATTTTCGTGCTCTACAAATTCCTTCATCAATTCATCGATACCTATAGATTTTAGGAGTCCACCTGTGCTTTTTTGTATAAGTCTTTCTACTGGGATTTTGAAGATAGGAAATAATTGGTTTCCTCCAGTCACATAGGCTCACATCGAAGATGAATGCTTCTAATACTAGTTGCGTATCTATTACGAATGGAAACATTTTTTTTTTTATTGTGTTGACGTGGGTTCAATTTGTGGCTTGAATTGCCACTGAAGCCCACACGACCATTGCTTGTATGTCGGTCAAGTATGACCGAATACAGCCAGAAGTATAATTCCTAGTACAGCCGACCTATAACTAACCCATTAGGTATAGCCGCATAAGAGAAAAATAGAGAAAAAGAGAGGCAGTCAGCTTCTATTTTTATTGTTTCTGTGAGAGAGTGCTAGGATGTAATTGAGATTTAGGTTTCTTGAGAAAGTTTTTGTGCACTATTGTATCTCCCTATTTTTATAATGAAATTTCTCCATTGTCGTTGTGGAGGTAGGCAGTTTGCCGAACCACGTAAATTCTTGTCTTCTTTATGTGTGCTTGTTATTTAATTTCCGCTTATTTACTGTTATTGTTTTGAGTCCTGAGGTGCTATCTGCATAACAAGTGGTATCAGAGCCAGGTTAGGATTCAATCCTTTGAATATAGTAAAGATGTCAAGCATAAAGTATGATGTAGAGAAGTTTTGTGGTAAGGGAAATTTTTCTCTTCGGCAAAGGCGGATGAAGGATCTCCTAATTCAACAAGGAGTTCATAAGGCCTTACTTGGGAAGGAGAAGAAACTGGAAACGATGAAGGATGTAGAGTGGGTAGAGATGGATGAGAAAGCAGCTAGCACTACTCGTCTCAACCTAGGTGATGAGGTCATTCACAACATCCTAGAAGCAAAGACCACAAAGGAGGTTTGGGAAAAACTAGAAGGTCTTTATATAAGAAAGAATCTGACGAACAAGTTGTACGTGAAGAAGCAATTGTATAGTTTGCATATGACGAAGGGTTCTGATCTGTTGGAGCATCTCAACACATTTAATATGTTGAACACCTAACTGTCAAGTTTGGGGTGAATTATGAGGACAAAGATAAAGCGTTACTCTTATTAGCGTCACTTCCTACTTCTTTTGATCATCTAGTGACTACGTTGATGTACAGGAAAGAGACTATAGTACTCGAGGAGGTGACTAGTGCTCTCTTGTCACACAGAAAGATGAAGCAAGATGGCGATGGTTCTTAGGCTGATGGACTTATTGTAAATCTGAGTCAAGCAATAGGGGTAAAAGCAAGTCAAAAGGACGAAACTCCAACAGGAATAAATCACAATCTAAATCACGTGCAAAGAAAGATGTAGAGTGCTTTTATTGTCACAAGGAAGGGCACTACAAGAATCAATGTAATGAGTTGAAAGAGCATTTAGAGGAGAAGAATGGAAAGAAGCCCATAGAATTAGCTAGTGTTACTGAAGAAACATTAGATGATAGTGAAGTTGGTGCAGATTTACTTTCAGTTTCATTAGGTAACAATGTTCTATTAGAATCTTAGGTTTTAGATTCAGCATGCTCATATCATATAACTCCAAAGAAAGATTGGTTTGACACGTATAAGCCTTACAACTGTGGTATGGTCCAAATGGATAATGATGCTACATGCCCGGTTATTGGAATTGGTAGCATGAAGATCAAGATGTTTGATGGAGTTGTTAGAGTTCTTAGTAATGTTAGACATGTTCCAGATCTTAGAAAGAATTTAATTTCTTTAGGAGTATTGGATGATTTGGGCTATTCATATTCATCAAAGGGTGGACTCATGAAGATTACCAATGGTGCTTTGATGGTGATGAAGGGACAAAGAGTAAGCACACTTTACAGATTGATTGGGAACACAGTTGTAGGAAGAGTTGCGGTCACCACTCCGATGGAGTCCAGCATTGACGACACAAAATTATGGCATATGTGACTTGGCCATATTGGTGAACGTGTATGTTAGAGTTGCCCAAAAGAAATTTATTGAAGGGGGTGAAAACATGCAAGCTAGACTTCTGCAAGTATTGTGTGTATGGGAAGAAGCATAGAATCAGTTTCAAGATAGGCTCTCATACAAGTAAGGGTGTTCTTGACTACACTGATTCAGATGTTTGGGGTCTAGTATTAGTTTCTTCTCATAGCGGTGCTCAGTATTTCATTAGTTTCATTGATGATTACTCTAGAAAGGTATGGATTTATTTTATGAAGCATAAGTCTGATGTGCTTGGAATATTTAAAAAGTGGAAAGCACAGGTTGAGAATCAGGCAGGCAGGAAAATAAAATACCTTAGAATAGATAATGAACTAGAGTATAAAGATAAAGAATTCATAAGATTTTGTGTATTAGAAGGCATTACTCGTCACTTCACAGTTAAAGGAACTCCACAATAGAATGGGATTGTAGAGAGAATGAATAGAACCTTAGCAGAAAGAGCCAGATGTATGAGATTGAATGTAGGGTTGCCTAAGGTGTTCTAGGTAGAGACAGTTAACACAACAAGCTTCATTATTAATAGATCTCCATCATCAGCCATAGATTTCAAGAGTGCAGAAGAGGTTTGGTTAGGTAGACCAGTTGATTAGTCAAGTCTAAAAATCTTGGGTTGTCCAGCTTATGTGCATGTGCAAAGTGAAGCGCATTCTAAATTGGATTCGAAGTCAAGAAAATGTGTATTTCTTTGTTTTGAAAAAGGTGTTAAAGGCTACAGGCTTTGGGATCCAATCTCAAAGAAAACGATGATCAGTAGAGATGTCATATTTGATGAAGCATTTATGTTGAAACAAAATGAAGCAGAGACATGTGCTGATAGTCCATAGGAGAAATTAAATGTTGAGGCAGAGTTTGACTAGAATAGTTCACCCAATGATAAGGGTGATGCTGAGATTAACCCATAGCAACAACAAGAAAAGTCTTATTCAATTGCTAAAGGTAAAAAGAAGCGGGTTCACAAAGCACCACGGAGATATGGCTTTGAAGACATGGTTAGTTTTGCTCTCGTAACCAACGGTGGAGATCCATTCACTTTCAAGGAGGCTACAAATAGGAAAGACAATGATAAATGGCTTGTAGCAATGTTAGAAGAGATGGAGTTACTACAGAAAAATAAGACTTGGGAATTAGTGAAATTGCCCAAGGGAAAGAAGGCTATTGGTTGCAAGTGGATATTTCGCAAGAAAGAAGCATTGTTAGAAAAGGAGGTGAAAAATTCAAGGCACGGTTAGTAGGTAAGGGTTACTCATAGAGAGAATAAATTGATTATAATGAGATTTTTTCACCAGTTGTGAAGCACACCTTAATTTGAGTAATCCTAGGATTTGTGACAATGCATGACATGGAGTTAGAGCAACTAGATGTGAAGACCGCATTCCTCCATGGAGATTTAGAAGAAGAGATTTACATGCAACAGCAAGAATGCTTCAAAGAACCTGGCAAGGAAGATTATGTTTGTCTATTGGAGAGATCATTATATGGCTTGAAGCAGTCTCCCAAGCAATGGTACAAATGGTTTGATTCATTCATGGTCACACATGGGTACATGCGCTGTGAGTATGACTGTTGTGTTTATTTTGGAGTACTTGCTGATGGCTCTTATATTTTTCTTGCTCTATATGTTGATGACATGTTAGTAGCTACAAAGAGTAAGCAAGAAATTGTGAAGTTGAAGTCTTTGTTGAGTAGTGAATATGGCATGAAGGATCTTGGAGCTGCCAAGAAGATCCTTGGGATAGAAATTTGCCAACATAGAGGGGCTTGTAAATTATGGTTTTCTCAGAAGGGATATCATAAGAAGGTGTTAGAGAGGTTTAGTATGCTTGATGCAAAACTTGTTAGTTCATCACTTTTTTCCCATTTTAAATTGTCCTCACAGTTGTGTCCAAGTTCAAATGAGGAGTCAAAGTATATGTCTAAAGTGCCATATGCGAATGCAGTTAGGTGTCTCATATATTTGATGGTGTGCACTAGGCTTGATATTTCTCATGCAATCAGTGTGGTCAGTAGGTATATGGCAGATCCAGGCAAAGAGCATTGGAATGCAGTAAAGTGGATCTCTAGATATCTTACAGGCACTCGTGATTCGGTATCCTATTTGGTCAGAGAGCTAGTACATAAGCTGTGGGTTATGTGGATTTCGACTATGCAGAAGACCTTGATTCTAGAAAGTCCATGACAAGCTATGTGTTTAGGTTTTCTAGTGGCCCAATTTGCTGGAAGTTTACACTATAAGATGTAGTTGCTTTATCCACTAAAGAAGCAGAATATATGGCGATGACAGAGGCAGGAAAAGAAGCCGTTTGGCTTAGTGAACTGGTTAATAAGCTTGGTTTCAAGCAGGATAGCATGGTGCTATATTGTGATAGTCAGGGTGCAATTCACTTGGCAAAGAATTAGGTATATCATGCAAGAACAAATCAAATAGCTGTGCAGTATCACAGGATCAGAGAATGAGTTTCATCTGGTGATATTTCTTTGTCAAAGATTCTCACTAGTGAGAATGCCTCTGATAAGTTAACAAAGCCAATTCCAATAGACAAATTCAAGCACTGCTTGGACTTGATTGGTGTTTGCAACTTGTGAGCTCTTAAGGGCTAAGGTGGAGGCGATGAAAGAGTTTGCTCATGTAGCTTGATCAATTCAAGCCAAGGTGGAGATTTTTTGATGTGGGCTCAATTTGTGGCTTGAATTGCCACTGAAGCCCACAAGCCCATTGCTTGTTTGTCGGTCAAGTATGACCGAATACAACTAGGAATATAATTCCTAGTACAGCTGACCTATAACATATATATATATATATATATATATTAGGTTTGTGTTGAGCGGCATATATAGAGAATTCCAATAACCTATTAGGTATAGCCACATAAGAGCAAAATAGAGAAAAAGAGAGGCAGTCAGCTTCTATTCTTATTGTTTCTATATGAGAGTGCTACGGTGTAATTGGGATTTGGGTTTCTTGAGAGTGTTCTTGTGCACTATTGTATCTCCATATTTTTATAGTGAAATTTCTCTGTCGTCGCCGTAGAGGTAGGCAGTTTTCTGAACCAAGTAAATTCTTGTGTTCTTTATGTGTACTTATTATTTAATTTCCGCTTATTTTTCAGTTATTGATTTGAGCCCTGGGGTGCTAGTTGCACAACATTTTGAGTAAAGAATGGTAACATTTTAGATGTTGATTGTCCTAATTCTTTTGCCTTATCATGGTCTACCTTATAACCTTATGTTGCTTGAGCCATTCGATTGGCTTCACAAGGTCAGTGTCTTGGGATGTGTTTGACTACATAGTCACTAAATTCCTTAAGCAGTTATTATTCAGCTAGTAATCATGGTGCTTGTGAGTTATGATGCAGTACAACATTTATATTCTGCATTATTTTTTTAATCGCTAACCATGATTAGGCTCTAATCCCATTATTAAAGCTTCATATTCAACCAGATTATTAGAAGTTAGAATAATTCTTTTCTAACTTAAAGGCTATTTAGGTCTTAAATCTTGAGAGTTATTCTAACACTAAACTTATCTCTGCCCCGAGGTCAGTTCGAGACGCATCAAAATACAACTTCCAATAGGCCTATTCAACAAAAATAGCCTCATTTATATCTTGCAGATCATCACATGGATGATCTGCTAGAAAATTTGCTGAGGTTTGTCCTTTTGCAGCCTTTGTGGAACATAAATCAAATGAAAGTCAACCAAAACTAAATTCCATTTGCCTATTCTTTCCCTTAAAATGGATTTTGAAAGCTTATACTTTACGACATCATCTTGGATAAGAATCTAAATGACGTATGATAAAAAATATTGTATTTATGCCATGCACTAGATTTTGAGTTGAAATCATTGAGTGGGTGTCTTGAGCCCCACATCAAGCATATATTAAGTTGAGCCTCAATTGTGATTAAACTAGTTTTTTTTTTTAGATATAGCACAGATGTAGGTAACACTTTTTTCTTAGGTCATTGCAAATGATTCACGAGCCAACTTAGTAACCCCATGTAGTCTTAAAGACAATGCCCCACAACCTAGGCCCAGATGAACACATCAACAATTTAAGTGAGAGAGATTTTGATGCCCCATATTGATTGGATATTGAATTGAATTAGTTAAATATGTTGTATGAATGTGTGGCTTGAGTCCTACATGGGGAATATACTGAGTCAATCTACACAGGGGTGGAGCTAGGAATTTTTGCTTTGGGGGGGGGGGGGTGAGGGGAAGTTACAACACTAATATATTTATCAAGACAACCCCCCACACACCCATATATATATATATATATATATACACACACACACACACACTCTAGCACACGCTTTTTTTTTATTATTATATATACACAATTTTTTATTTGGTAAGTTATATATATATGGATACCCAACCAAAAAAAAGCTTAGTATTTTCATTCAAAATTATGTTTGATGGCGATCTTTCATAAAATAAAATACATTTTTACTGTGAAATTCTTAAAAAGTGAGGGAGATTTTGATGCATCATATTGATTGGATATTGAATTGAATTAGTTAAATGTGTTGTGTGAATATGTGGGTTGAGTCCTACATGGGGAATAATTGAGTCAATTTACACAAGGGCAGAGCTAGGAATTTTTGTTTTGGGAGGGGGGGGGGGATTACAACAATAATATATTTATCAAGACAACCTCCCCCCCCTCCCCCCCCCCCCCCCCCCCTCACTCACACACATATATGTTAGGTTCTAAAGACTAGGATCTAATGTATTTAGAACTTCATTTTGTATGTTGGCAAACCATAATCAAAACAATGTTGAGTCATGTGTTAGACTTGCTCAAAGTATGGGATTTATTGTAAAGTTGGAATCGAGTTTTTATGCAGAATTACTTGTAACTTTCTGTGAGACTCGATCGATCGAAAATTAGACTCGATCGATCGAAAATCGCACAGAACGTTTTTCTGCAGAATTTTCCAACTCAGCCCAAGCCCGTTTTAATGTATAGGGTTTTATGTTTGCCCTAAGTATAAAAGGGAAAACCCTAGCCACGTTTTTGGTATTCTGTTGAGTTCTGTTTTGCTGTGTTTGTGAATCTCATTGTGAGATCTAGAGGTGTTTACCTTCACATACACTTAGGGTTTACAAACTTGAGATTTATGTCAAGAGTTGTGTAGATCGTTACAGTTGCAGAATCAAAGAGCACAAAGATATACAAGCAGGTGCGCTTGTGGATTTGCTGAAGAATTCCGGAAAGAAGGAGTCCGTGGATCTCGGAGCTATCATGGGGTCATGGTAGTAAGTTTCCTACACTTGGGTAGCAATATGACGTTAGTGGTCTAAGTCTATTGTGTAAACTTCAATTCTTTCATAGTGGATTCAGTTTACCTTGAGGATAGCTAGGTCAAATCCTCCCCAGGTTTTTACCGGTGTGGTTTCCTGGGTCATCATATCTTTGTGTTGTTTATTTTTCGCTGCTTTATTGTTTTTATATTTATTTGTGTTAACCTAGTTTAATTAAATTACCTAAGTTAATAACTTGGCTAATTCTCTAGGTTAATCTGTTGGGTTAAGGGGTCTAAACGAACTGACAATATATATACACTCGCACACGCTTTTTTTATTATATATACACAATTTTCTATCTGATAAGTTATATATATATATATACACACATACCCAACAAAAAAAAAAGCGTAGTATTTTCAATCAAAATTATGTTTGATGGAAACCTTTCATAAAATAAAATTCATTATTACTGTGAAATTCTTAAAAAGTTTCATTTTGAATACAAATTATCAAATTTTATACTAAAGTAAGTAAAAAATCTTTCAATTGAACTGATGGAATTTTCAAAAACATGAATGACCCAAAACTTGGAGGAATAAGTTTTGCTTTAAACATATTTGAAGTTATCTTGCTTTAACTCATTATGTGGCAACTAAAGAGACATTCCATGTGCAGTTTTAGTGATAAATTTTTTTTTTTAATAAGTCAATGAGTTGTTAATTGCCACATAATGGGTTGAAAAAGATAGATCTAAATATGTTTGATGCCAAACTTTATCAAATACTTAACAGATATAGGAGAACATTTTACAATAAAAAATATAATTGCAAAAAATAAAATTATGTCTCTATAACTATTAGACCAATTTTTTTTTAAGAGTATCATTAGATTAATTCAAATATTTAGAGGAGTCAACTCTTATTTTTGTAGGTTAAATTTTGAAAATATTAAAATAATTATATATATATATATATATTTGTTGGAAATTTTCAAAATTTTGGGGGGCCACAGCCCCCCACCCATGTACATGGCTTCGCCCCTGAATCTAAGCTTTATAAAACATTACAAGTAACCTCTATTGTGACTAGACTAGTCTTGTAATTAGGATATAACTCTTTTTTCTTTTTCTTTTTCTCTTTTTTTGAGAACTATGATATAACTTAAATGTGGTTAGCACTTTTTATTAGGTCCTTACACTTTTAATTTAATTGCAGCTAAATACAAAGTTAAATTCTTTCAATAATAATGTGTTATATTTGACTTTGTTAAATATTCTACTTCAATACAAAAAGCTTGTTCATGGACTTCATCATTATCATAAGCCAAAAGATTGCTAATGGAATCCTGAATGGTTAGGATGTAAAGTTTCAATGGCTTGTTGTTTTAAGGAGATGTCAATACTTGTGGTGTTGCAAAATATTCCTTCATTAGTTTGAATAATTTGTGGTGTCCGTGAGCCTTTAATTGAAACAATGGCGAAAGTACCTTTGTTTTTGGTACTACATTTAAAGTAAATATTCATAAGAACTTGATTTGCCCTAATAACCTTTGTAATTCCTTTTAATTAGTTGGAGTCTTATTTCATAAAATAGTTTACCTTTGTCTTTTCAAATATCAACTCCAATACCTCAATTATAAGGAAAAAAGCCTAAGAAATTCTCTTCCCTTACTTTGAAGGCAAATTGCAAGGAATTCATTTTTAACGGTGTTTTCTCATTTGTAAAATGTATTTTTTTTTTCTAGTTCTTGAAGATGGTAATTGAAGTGCTGGGACTCAACTATGACACACACAAACATGTGTATATCTTATGGTAACTTTTATTTTTTTTTCAATATTCTATATGTGAGTACCTTTTTAATAAGTGTTAGGAAAAGGAACCTAAAAGTTTTTATTTAATTTATGATTCTTATTAGTATGAAATTTCACATGTGATGCACGTGTAAAACATAAACATAAACATATATTTATGTTTAGAAATTCATATATAAGCATGTGTTCTATGAAATATATGCTTCAATAATAATTAAATATGATTTATGAAACATTTATCTAAAAGTGGGTTCAAGATAGTTGGATTACTTATTGTAGTAAAATTAATGAGATAAAAATTGGAAATAAATTGGCTTATCAACTTCGATAAATTGGCTTAGATATTATTTAAAACATATGACTAAAACACTATCAAAGTAGTTCCTTATCATAAAACCTCAAACCATGAATGTGGGAACTTATCAAGTCTGATCTGGACGTAGGTCCAGGAAATATTAAAGAAGAATTGTGTTTTGCACAATTATTCAAAAGGGGAAGACAGTTTCATTCTAAGATACTTCTTACGTTCATTTTAGAGAACCTCTTTTATATTTTCACATATTGATGATATCTTGACCTCCCTTACGCACTTAGGAAAAAGTAATCCCATTATTGCCAACTCGATTATGATTAGGAGTAGTGAAGTAATGAGTATTAACGTCTTCAGAATCTGCGCACCACCCAAATGCTTAACATCGATTCCAATATGGAAAATCCATTCACGTACTTGGGTAGCTCCCTAACTGAGATTAGGGCTATATATGAAGTACAAGCATATCAAGTCTGCTGCAATTTAAACCGTCAGTGCCGCAATAACTGATTTACCACAGCTCGTAATTATTGTCAATATGCTTATCTTTTTGAGCCCATCAAAATCCTTCATGAGTTAAAAGAGTCAGTCAGTTAGTCACTGATTGAAGAATTAATTCATGTAATAATAATACATTAAAAACACATTTCTAAAATCCAATATTATTAAAATTTTACAAACTGTAGTGTGGTGATTAATTATTGATAAATAAAAATGTGATATTAATGGTGAGCTTAGATAGTAGCTTGTTTAAACCAAAAAAAAAAAAAAAAAAAACAGTTATTCCTCTCTCTCAAATTAGCTTCCCTTAATCTTTAGCAACCTCTTACCCATATGTTTTAAAATTAGGCAATTCCAACTCACTATTTATATAGTATCAAAACATATTATTCACTTCTTATACAACTTAATCGTTAATTAATTTATATAATTACAATACTAACATTATTTGAGATAGCTCACCAAGAATTTCATTAACATTTCCAAATAGCTACTAGGCATGTCTTCTAGGTGCAACTAATATTCATTGTAGACTTGCCAATAATGGGCTTAGGAAAGACCACTCTAGAATTCTTCTCATTGTTCATGAACAATGATAATTTTTTTTACAAAAATATACAAAAATATAACCATATGTGTATTGTTATGTTTATGTTTATATTCTCAATATACATTTTATGTGAAGTAAACTCTCATTGTGATACAAATTGAACTAACTTAGAGATTTTATTCTTTATAAAATTTGTTAAACAAAAAAGTTGACAAAAGAATATATATGTGATCAACCTTGATTAGTTTGTTGAGGATTCATACCCGACCCTAAGAAATATAAAACTAAGTCATGTTTGTTGTTGTATTTTTTTAATAAAAGTTCTCATATATAAATGTGTGTGTGTGTGTGTGTGTGTTTTCATAATATACATTTTCAAAATTAATTTGACCTATTTGGACTAACAAATTGTCGAGGGGGAAATTGATGCCTCTAAATAAAATGTTGGGAAGCCAAGCCGAAACTCGACTATGGGTGCTTAAGATGGCACCCAAAGGCTTTCAGTGCGGTGACAAGCCTATCCAAGCAAGAAACAAAGACTACACTTAACAAAAACACTAACAAAAGAACAATGAAAAATACTTTACAATACTTAGTTAGTACATTAGTGGTCTTGTTCTAGTAGTTCAAGGGAAATAAATTCTCTAGCGGTAAGGGTAAAATTACACTTAAGTTTGAAAAATAAATTGTCCAACGATAAGGATGAAATTACACAATCTAGCAATCAATGAGTACATAAATTTAGGAAAAGTATTAACTCCTAGGGGTCCTTATGTGTCTCGATCAAGAGGGATTTATGGTACTTTCGGCCATCATTACATCAATGTGAGGGAATAGTTCGATCGTTATAAACACATCATATCCTACAACAGTAAAATAAAAAGTAAAGATTAAAGGTTCCATAAGAAGAATAAATGGAGGATTAATTGGCATGGTGTGAAGGGAGAGATAGATCCCAGCTTAGTGCAGCAAGTATTAAACTAACATTTCGGTGAATATGTGTTTAAAAGGCATGGACGAGCTAAATGTGGGTTGTTTTGAGTGAGTGGGATAGGATTAATGCTTAGATTGAAGTTTTTTTATGGGTAATGGGCTATTTGTGACTAGTTGGAAAGACATTTATAAGCTGTGATAGTGTAAAAGGGGGACAAAGCATATTTGGGGTTGGATAGGTGTAGGTTAAAGATGATGAGTGGTGAGCTTAAGGGGAGCTAAACCACCAGTAAAATATGGCCAACAAATTTAAAGTCTTAGAGGGGGCTAGCTGTCCTTCTAGTGGGCTGAGGTGTTTATTTTTTTATAATGGAGCTTTAGAGAAGCATTAATTAACAAGAATCCAAAAACGTAGGACTAATCAGAGGTGTTGAATCAAGATTAATCTTCCTGAGATTTTGGCCAGAAGTAGGAGATTTACTTTAGGGGCTGTCTTGCTTCTTTGGGTAATGATGAGATTTTAGAGTGCTTTGCATTTAATGCCAGGATTTATGGGGCAGAGCTTAATTAATGTGATTAAGGTGTGTATAAAGAACGAATCCTAATACTACAACTGAGATTTGGACCCCCAAGAAGCAAGATTCAACACCCCAAGCTAGGTGTCAAGCTCTAAGTCTACTTTAAGGGGTTCCGTTGGAGATCCCTTTATGCCCTCCAAACCACATGTTCCCAATTTTTCCCCTTTAGGATTCATGGGCTTGGCACATGAATCACGTCTTGAATGCTTTATCATTTATAGCATCAATTTGTTGAAGCTTGGATAGTTTGGTTTTAGCTCCCTTTCCGATGGAGATGCAGTCTTGAGGAAGATGATGGTGTTCCATCACCCTTCAGACTTCAGCTGATATGACAACCCTCGGGCACTGTTCACGTCAGGTAGAGGGTGGTTGAAAACTGATGGGATAGCCCCTAGTTCATCCCTAAAGGCTTGGTTCTTTTGTAGGGGTCTCTAGTTGTTTTTTGGTTAGGGATGAACAAGGGCTGGTTGCCCACTCTCAATCTTTTCCCTCTTGTTGGTGTCTTTTGGATTGGGCTTGCTTACATAGGCTAGTACCTTTGCGCCAGGTGGTGTGCATTCTACACAATGGTCATTAACAACACATGTTTGCCATGAGTTTTCATTCCTCATAGACTTTTGTTAGTGAATGCTTTGGGTTTTTTCACAGATACTTGTATTGGGTCTTTGGGTAGTTAGTTATAATGTTTGAAACAATAGGAAAAGTTTTCAAAATACTTTTGTAAATAACATTTACTATGATGAACTCCATATTGCAAATAATGTTCATGGTTTCTAATAATCGCATCATAATTTAAATGATGAGCTTTGTTGGTTTGAATATTTACCATGAATGTTGAAGGCTTATATTATGGTGTCATGATGTAAATGATGTCCATGTATTTCATGGGTTTATAATATGGGAACATAATCTTCAAGATAACTCCCAATGAGATTTTATAAGACGATTGCCATGGTTTGTGCTATGATTTTTTTTTTCTCCTTGCCAAGCATTGATAATCTTGGGCTTTTTGATAAAGTAGTGCCAATGAAAATTGGGTTTTGGATATTGCCAGTGGGAACTGGGCTTTTTTATGTTGCCAATGAGATTTGGGCTTTGATGTTGCTAATGAAAATTGGGCTTTGATATTGCCAATGTGAATTGGGCTTTGGATAGATAAATTGCCATGGGTTTAAACTATGGGCTTTGATTATGGATTTGAATTCTATTGATAAAGTTGTTCTGCCCTGGATTTGAGCCATGGGCTTTTCAAATATTGTCAAGCATAAGTATTCTTGGGCTTTTAAATAGGATAGGATGTGTGTATTTGAAAGTAAATAGGTGGTACTTAAATAAGATTAGGTGTAAAAAAAGTACCCTAACACAAATTTAACAAACCTTCTTAATGATTGAATATTTGTGCTTGCAATGTGATATGGTTTAGAGGATTAATGGATCTAAGGTAGCACTTTTTAAAAGAATATTTTGTAAGAGAAAAGATTTAAGTTAGAGTTGAAAAGAGGTAAGAAGAAATTGAAATCAAATTTGTCCACAATCTATTAACAACACGCATGCACAAACAATCTCGTGAACAATACCACAAAAGTGAAAAGAGTAAAATAGAGAAGAGAATAAGGGGGAAAAAACAATAAGGCCAACATGCCTCAACTATTGATTAAATCCTACTTTTTCAATATGATAACACACTTATATACACATTTGATCCTAATTACTCGTACTAGATTTGGGATACCAACTTTGACTTGTAAAGCTACCCCAATTAACTCAATCCAAATTATCAAATCCCACATATAAAGACTCATACATTAAATAAGACTTATTTATAAATAAATAAAAACCTAAGGCCCACAATTATGGCCTATAACTGGCAATTACATAATTACTAAATTAACACTGACTATAGAACAACCAAATAAAACATAAATTTAAAACTTTTTTTTTTGGAATACTAATTAAAGGATCAAATATTACAAGATATAGTTTGGCATCTATCTTGTTGTTCTAAGTTTCCACTATAAGTTAACCTAACATTAGGAACTCTCAAAGTTACAACTAACTGCAAAGTGTTGCTGGATAATACTATATATATCAAATAAAGTTGCTTTAATCCACCAAGGCCGGTCCTTTTCATTTTTCTATTGTTGTTGAACATCTCTACCGCTGGTAAGGATGACAATTCTCTGGAATCCCAATCTCGCTACAATAATATCTGCGCTTCTCAAATTGCAGTCAGTCTTTGAAAGTAGTGATTTTCCCTCTTCTTATGACCCGTCTTCCTATTCTTGTCTTCCCTATGAAGGCAATCCCTCTTTTCCCTCTGATCAGATGTTTATCAGCTTCAGTTTAAATTAATAGTTACCATTCCTCCTAATAAGGCCATGCTATTGTATTTCCTCCATTTGTGGTTTTGGACATACCTGCATTAGAATCATGAAAAGCTGTAGTGTACCTGTTAGTCAGAGAATTGGATGTTAGCACAATTTTATTTGTTAGGACATATGTGATTCATGTTAAGAACATATGTCATTCTTTTATGTAATTGGCTAATCCTTTGACAAAATGCACTTTACTTGTAATTGGTAGATTTAGGATGTGTTTGTTACCTCAAGAAACCTGTTTCAAGATCAAATGTTAAAGCCATTTAAGTTTGTCCAAGAAACAAGCTGAATAGTGCAGATTTATTAAAGCTCGACAGCTATCTCGGCAGCTATCTCAACAGCTGCATCTATCGAGCTTCAGTAAGCTGTTTCAACCCCGTGTGCTTGACACCTACTCGACAGCTTCTTGACGGCTCCTATCTGTTGAGGTTTAAGAATTTCAGAATTCTGATATGATTTTCTTGGGATCCGTGAATATGTCATTGGACCTTCCTTTTTCCTAACCCTAGACATATAAAAGGATTATTTTAAGGGCCATCAAAGTGTTCACAAGTTGCACAAGTATTGAGAAAAGTCTGTTCAAGCAAATTGTGACCGGAGACAAAGTTTTACCTTAGTTCATCTCTTGTGAAGAAGTTGCTGTGTATGTGCACTGTAGGGTTTTGTGACCAAGCATCTTCTAGATCTTCATCATGTGATGAACTGAAGAACTTTGCAGCCAACAAACTTCTCTAGTTGGTGATTGAAGTCACGTACTGGGATCCGCGCAATTAGTTAGTCACGTACTTGGGAGCCGTGCATCAAAAGGAGAAATTGTCACTACAGAACAAGTCCAATTGTGTATTGGGGTAAGGGTTCAACTTTAGGTAGGTATAAGGTACTGGGATTCCTTTACTTGTAACCGCTTGTTGTGATAATAATGGAATTTCAGGAATAGTGACCTTAAAATCACCCAGTGGGGTTTTTGCCATGTAGGTTTTCCCTATTCGTAAAATAATCACCGTGTCAATTTATTTTCCATTGCATATTCTAGTTAATTGTTGATTTGTTTGTGCTACGACGCTCATTGCTTGTAATTGAACCTAATTAATTCACTTGGCTAATTAATTGGTTAATTCATCACAAGGGGTCAATACGTTTTTGGCCTATCAAGTGGTATCAGAGCAAGCACACTCTGATTAGGGTTAATCTTTGCTGTGTGATCCATTGACCCTTGTTGTCATGGAAATTCTTGAATGTTTTGATTTGCATGATCTTATGTTGAATGATGATGATGATGATGATATTCAAGATGCCTATTGCAAGCTTTATAATTTTTGTATGAAATCTCTTGAATATTCTACAAAATTAAAAGCTAAATTTAAAAAGGTCAAACTTGGAAAAGATGATTTGATTGCAAAATTGGATGAAGCCAATAATTTGAATGAGAATTTTAAAAATCAAATTTCATCTCAGGTGGACAAAATTAAAAGTTTGGAAGAGCAACTAGTTGAATCTAAAACTGAAGTTGAAAAATTAACTAGTGTCAAACTTGTTGTTGAGCCTAACTCAAAAGAAAAAGATTTTTATATTCCTCCATTTAAAAGGAATAATGAAGAGTTGAAGGCTAATATTGCTAGGATAGACAAAGGTAAAAATTCTGATGTTAACGCTGAAGTTTCTAAACCTATGTCTAAAACTCCTCCTAGGTTGAATAAAAATTTTGAATTTGTCCCCACTTGTCATCATTGTCATATTGTTGGTCATATTAGGCCAAATTGTCCTAAGTTAAGGTCTCTGTCAACCCCTAAGGTTAGACCTCCTTCTAGGAAACCGAGTAGCTCTAAAACTACTCATGTTTGTCACCATTGTGGTGCTTCTGGTCACACTCGTCCTAATTGTTTCAAGTTGTTTCCTCATAAGCGAGTGTCAAATAGGTCTCATCCTTTTTCTAAAGGCTCTGTACCTATTCTTGGTGAGTTATTAAAAGCTTTGAGCTTTTCAACTCAATTTCAGAGGAATTCTAATTCCTCTAGGTCCTTTAGTAGTCATACTACGACACGTGTCTTTTCATCTTCATGGTCAAAGACTCGTGCTGTGTGGGTGATAAAGGATCCTAAGACTTAATTGTCTTTTCTGTTTGTCCTCTACTTTAATTCTTTCCATCTAAAGTAGGACTCTCTTTGCTTGATTTCTCATTTGCACCTTTCTATCATGCTTTCATGCATATGCATCCTGTTTTATGCTTTGTTTTGTTTTAACATGTTTTTTTTTTTTTTTTTTTTTTTTTTTTCAGTTTTTGCCTTATTTTTTTCATAAAAGTAAAAAATTGAAAAATACGAAAACAGTGTGTTTTGTGTACATTGGTACTTATGTACCTTGAATGGCCATTGAAACAAAATTTTCTAAACCTTGTAACATTTGTAGCTTAGATGAGCATATTTATGCACAACTAAGCAAGTGAGTTTTATGGCTCGTGTTTGTGATGAGTAAGGTTATGTAATCTCTTATACTTAACACTCATATCACTCTTTTTGATGGGTAGGACTAGAAAATCCTAAGAGAAAAGCATAAATAATCATCTCACCACTGTTACCTACTAATCATAAAATGATATCTGTATGCTTCGGGATTGCAAAAGTGCAATGTCAATGACATCTGTATGCTTCGGCATAACAAAAGTGCAATGACAAAAGTTTAACATCATTGGGTATTTCTTTTCTTTCTTATATATGCCCATGCATGGTTTGCTTAAAAGAAAAATGTGCAAAGAAAAATTAAAAAGCAAAAAGATCAAAAATGCTTTTAAATATGATTTCAAGCATGTTTTCTAGGAGATGTGGGAATTATAGGATGTACCTCAAAGGTGATAGTCCCCATCAAATAGTTATGATTGTGTGTGAGTTAAAGTGATTTTCTCATATCTCAAATCGTCAAAACATGCATACACATTTGCAATCTTGCGATGTTTCTCACACACAACACGCAATATTCTTTGCTCCTCTTGATACATGTGCAGGTACAATGTAATTTGGCCATCACAAGTTTTACATGTGCTCATGTATGCTCACTAAACTGTCTTGACTTATTTTTGAAATATAAAATTGGCTAGACTTGTTTAGCGTGTGTGTGTGTGTGTTTTTGGGATCCTTGTGCTTAAACTTGTTGTTGAGAGATGACTTTGAGAGCTCAAAATGTTGATTGGATCATTGGTTGAGTTGCATGTTTGATTGCATTCATGTCTATGTTTTTCTCTTCTCGAAAAACTACTTTTAAAAGCTAGCTCGACAGCTCCTCAACACCTCCTGGATACCTAGCTGTTTGTCAAGCTTCTCAGCTTTTTCTTATCACAATCTCGACAGCTTCTCGACACCTGGTGAATCGATCGAGAAAGTTTCTAGACCCTCG
Source organism: Lithocarpus polystachyus (assembly GCA_033629205.1). Classification (NCBI taxonomy): domain Eukaryota; kingdom Viridiplantae; phylum Streptophyta; class Magnoliopsida; order Fagales; family Fagaceae; genus Lithocarpus; species Lithocarpus polystachyus. The sequence continues at coordinate 82,137,804 of CM066166.1, forward strand.
ATAGCTCCTTGACACCTGGTGGATTGATCGAGCTTCTGTTCTTGCTTTGAAGGTGTGTTCCTCGACACATTCTCGATACCTGTATCTGTCAATAGCCAAAATCTCGACACTTACCTCGACACATGTCTCGATACCTCTCGACACCTATATCTGTCGAGATTTATTGAGGGCCTATATATTCCTTCTATGCAATCCGCGATTCATTTCTCTCGATCTCTCCCTCAACACTTCCGTCTTTTCACCTCCCAAACTCTCTCTCTCTCTCACTCTAAACCTCTACCCAAGTGATTTTCAAGCGTTTTCAAGGATTTTCTTCACTTGGTAAGCCTCTAATCTCTTTCAATTTCATGCGTTTCATGTTTTGTGACCTAGGATTTGGGGTTTTTGAAAATTTTGGGGTTTTTCAAAATCATTGAGGTTTTTGTGAAATTTTTGGATGGGTTTTGAAGATTTGATCTTAAAAACTTCATGCATTGCATTCCATATGCATTATAACTGTATTTTCGTGCATTTAGTTGTGTGTTATACATGTTGAATAGTTTATATGCTGGCAGGATTGGATTAGGCTGAGCCTATGATGCAATTGCTCTTGCATGTCACATGTTCATGCATTTCCCATGTATACGTACTTTTTTTTTACTTGTTACTTTATTAAACTGTGTTGGAGCTTTTCTGATTGTCTCCTACCCCTTCCTCTGTTCGGTTCTGTGATGAGGATGCCCGTAAGGACTTCTCGAAGAACTTCTCTAAACGAGATGTTCATTCGAAACGCCGAGTTATCTTGTCAGACTTCCCCGACACTGACCTACACACTGTCATTTACAGTAGGGGTTGGGAGTCACAGTGTGACGTCCCGGTCACATGTCCATCTGTGCTTATTCAGGAGTTTTACTCCAACATGCATGGATTTGATTTTTCAGTACCTCTCTTTTATACTCGCATTCGAGGTACGCGCATTGTGGTCACACCGGAGTTGGTTTCCGATGTGCTTCATGTTCCGAGGGTAGCGCATCCTAACTACCCCGGTTGTGAGCGTCTAAGGATTGTGTCCAAAGACGAGATGATCTCTGCCTCCTGTGAGCGCCCTTCTGACTGGGGTGAGTGTCAGTTCACATCATGTAGGCCTTTTGCTAAAGGTCCTAGATTCTTAAACATGGTGATGAATTTTTTTCTGCATCCTCTTTCTCATTATAACTCTATCACAAAGTCTCGTGCTCAATTTTTGTTATCACTCTTAGAGCACCTCACTATAGATTTTCCCTTAAATTTTATTTTTTTCCTTTCTAGATGTCTATAGGGATACGACTACTCGTGATAAACTTATTTTCCCCTCAGCTATCACGCGGATGTTGAGCCATTTTTCCATTCCTTTTCCCTCGTCCAACCATTTTTCTGTTATGTGTGCCATAGATGTCGCTACCGTTAAACGTAGCAAGGCGCAGTTTAGGTCGTGACAGATTGGGTCCGCAGCTCCTCCCTCCTGTTCGGCTTCATCCCGATCTGCTCCATCCACATCCGCTCTTTCCTCCTCTATGGGCGATGTGACACTAGGAGACATCATGGCACAGCTTCAGCGCATGGATGCTCGCCTTGATACACTCTCTACGGAGTTGTATCAGGTGAACGTTCATGTCAATCATATTGCACAGCAGCAGGCGGTCATGGGTGGCTTTGCTTCTAAGGCTTCTCCTCCACCTCCTCCGGTGGCTTCTGAGTTTGAGGCTGACGATGATGGTGATGACGATGATGCTTCTGATGATGATGATGATGATGATGATAGAGATGCTAGCTCTACAGATGAAATATTTATTTGACACTCTTACCCTTTGTCACTCGTGACAAAAAGGGGGAGTAGTTTTGTGATGAGAGTAGTCATACTTAGGGGGAGAGTTAGTATAGGACATTTTTGTTAGGGGGACTGTTGATATTTTGAGAGTTGTAGCGAGGATTTGATGTATCTTAGCTTTTCTTTCTATTTTAGATACATTGGTCATGTACCTTTGACATACATTGTACTTACTTTCGTTATATGTTGATGTATGTTTTCTTCACCTACCTCTACATGTTTTGTTTCTTTTCTTTCTTTATACACATGTTTCTTTTTACATGTATGCAATCTATTATTTCTGTTTCACACTAAGATGCCTTGATGAGTTTTGTTTAAGTGTTTCAGAAATACAGGTTGTCAAAGTCTACTTGCCATAAACTCTCTTCTTGCAAAGTTTTTCAAGAGTTTGTGTTGGGATAAATTTAATTGTATTCAACAAGTGAGTTATGTGATTTATGACTTCTCTCATATGTTCATTTCTTTGTTGTGGTTTTGTCACGGATTGCCAAAGGAGGAGATTGTTAGGACATATGTGTTTCACTTATTAGAAACATATGTCATTATGTTATGTAATTGGCTAATCCTTTGACAAAACGCACTTTACTTGTATTTGGGTAGATCTAGGTGTTTGATACTTCAAGAAACCTGTTTCAAAATAAAGTGTTAAAGCCATTCAAGTCTGTCCAAGAAACAAGCTGAATAGTGCAGGTTCATTAAAGCTCGACAGCTGCATCTATCGAGCTTCAATAAGCTGTTTCAGCCCCGTGTGCTCGACACCTGCTCGACAGCTTCTCGATAACTCCTATCTGTCGAGGTTTAAGAATTTCAAAATTCTGATATGATTTTCTTGGGATCCGTTAATATGTCATTAGACCTTCCTTTTTCCTAACCCTAGACATATAAAAGGATTATTTTAAAGGCCGTCAAAGTGTTCACAAGTTGCACAAGCATTGAGAAAAGTCTGTTCAAGCAAATTGTGACCAGAGACAAATTTTTGCCCTAGTTCATCTCTTGTGAAGAAGTTGCTATGTATGTGCACTGTAGGGTTTTGTGATCAAGCTTCTTCTAGATCTTCATCGTGTGATGAACTAAAGAACTTTGCAGCCAACAAACTTCTCTAGTTGGTGATTGAAGTCGCGTACTGGGATCCGTGCAATTGGTTAGTCACGTACTTGGGAGCCATGCATCAAAAGGAGAAATTTTCACTAAAGAATAAGTCCAATTAGGTATTGGGGTAAGGGTTCAACTGTAGGTTGGTAAGGTACTGAGATTCCTTTACTTGTAACTGCTTGTTGTGATAATAATAGAATTTTGGGAGTGATGACATTAAAATCACCCGGTGAAGTTTTTTCCGTCTAGGTTTTCCCCATTCGTAAACAAATTACCGTGTTAATTTATTTTTTGCTGCATACTCAAGTTAATTAGTGATTTGTTTGTGCTACCACGCTCATTGCATGTAATTGAACCTAATTAATTCATGGCTAATTAATTAGTTAATTCATCACAAGAGGTCAATACGTGTTTGGCCTATCAACCACCACCTCCACCAACAAAACCCACTACAACCATTGCCCACACCATTACAAAACCCTCATCCAACCCACTATCCACACCACCACTACCAACCCACCACGACATCAAGGAAAAAACCTAGCCACCACCAAGCAAACCCACCACAACACCAGCCAGCAACCACCACCATAATCACAATAGCCACCACCACACCACGACCATGCCAACCACCAAAACCCATTAAAAAACCACCAAAAACACTACCAACAACAACCTCAAAAGTTTCTCAAAAAAAACACCACAAAAAAGCAACCACCGCAAGAACCACCAAGAGAAACCCACGCCAACAACCTACAATGAAACCCATGCCGACAACCATGAGAGAAACCCACACCAACAACCACCAAGAAAAACCCACAAAAAAAAACGGTCACTGATCTCACTATTGTCAATCTAGAAATCCATCAACCATGGCAGCAAAGCCACCACACCAATAGACAGAGAAAAGGGAGACGGAGAGAAAATAGAGAAGAGAGAGGATGAGTAAACATAGAGAGAAGTGAGTCAAACCAAATAAAAATGAGCATTTTATGTTTACAATTGCGTTACAGTACCATTACAAATTTGTGATGGTACTATAGCACAATTGTAAATTTTTTTAGGATACAAAACTAGGTAATGCTCACTTTTGGGGCCTTAGATGCTAAAATAACCCTACATATGGCATATAGCAATTCGGATGTGAATGCTCTAACAGTAGAAGCAAAAACACAGCCTCATTCCTCTTGATCTTCAACGGATCTGCCTCCATCTCAATTAATTATCAGTTGAACCTTTCTTCCTTTTATTTTTTGATTCAGATCTCTTTGTTGTTGGGTTCTTGATGTGAAGTTGTTTGGGTTTTATGTTTACATCTCTCTTTGCTGCCATCTCTCTCCCCTCTTGGTCCTTCATCTTTGGGTCCGTCAACATTGAATACCTTCAATTTTTTTTTTCGTGGTTGCACTTGATCACTTTTGACACCTCCAGTTTCTGCCTCCAGTTTAGACCTCCAATTGTTTTATTCATTTATTTTATGGTTACACCTCTAGTTTTTTTTGTCCGTCAAAATTGGATCCATCTTTGCACTTGATCACCCTTGACTTAAGTATTTCTCATTTGCAAGGCGAAGGGAACAACTTCAAATTCAAAGGAAATCATAGACCAACGAGATGATTGTGCATATGGGTATTGATCTAATATAAATTCCTATAAAAACCTAGATGAAAAGAACCAAAGACAAAATTATTTGGAATACTAGAGAGGATGGGTACTGTACCAAAGGCGCCACCAACTGAGTTATATTTTGTTTTTTAAAACCAAAAACTAATGAGATATCAGGTACCAAACAGGACTTGGAATTGAGTTAAGAAAAAATGAGAAATTATGAGTTATGAGAATGAGTTATGAATTGTGAGCTGTGAGTAATGAGAATTGAAATATGAATTACTAGTCGCTAACCCGTGCGATGCACGAGATAGTTAAATTAAAATTAAAAGTACTTATTTTACTTAAAAGTATATGACTTAAATTTTAAAAATATATAATTTGAAAATGAATGAAAATAACTAATTTGTTCAATATAATGATTTAAAAAAATTCTTTTTCTTTCATATCATTAGTTCCACATAACATATTCCGACGTGAGCTATTCTATGGTAATAACTTCACATAATACTCAACTGTAATTAAATCTACTATCCACTACCAATCTAATCTATTTAATCTTGATAGTAGATCTACAAATTGTATTCTCATATTCTTAGAGCTTGCCACATCATTATTATTATCTATATATAATGTAAAACTGAAAATTTTAACTTTTTGAAAGACTTACGTTAGAATTAGGATTAAAAAAAAAAATTTTTTTTTAATAAGACCTCACATTAGAAACTTTTTTTTTTTTTTAAAGACTCACTTTAGATTTCAAAAAAAAAAAAAAAAACTTACGTAAAAAAAAAAAAAAACTTTAGGATTAAGGAAAAAAGAGAGAAACTCCTATTAGGACTCTCTCACTATTTAGTTTAAAAAATTAAAAATTTTTATAAATTAAAATGATGAGGAAAAAAGAGAGAGAGACTCCTGTTAGAACTCTCTCACTATTTAGTTTTAAAAATTTTTTAAAAAATTATAAATTAAAATGATGATGTGGAAATTTGTGAGAATTTCAGAGGCTTCGGTTATATATATATATATATATATATGAGATATGGGTGAGGTGTAAACCAAACAAGGCCTAACCTCCAAACTCATTTATGACCCACCCAATTACCACCTTAAGTCTTGACTCTATACCATAACCAAAACACATTTATGAATGAGAGCAAAAGGTGAGCTAGTTCCATGAGGTTGTAGATGAGGAAGACAATGGCTATTGTTTCTCTTTCTCTCTCTAGTTTCTCTTTATATGGCTGAAAGTTCCCTTCTTTGTTCAGTTTTATGATTGGTTTTCTCTTAATTGATTTAGGGATTGGGTTTTCTTCTAGTGATAGGGATTTGGTGATTTTGATTTGGGTTTGCAAAATCAGTCTTTGCAAAATGTAAATTATAAGATTATTTCAAAGACAAATCCAAGACAAATTGATCAAATATGGAAGAAGTGGGTCTCGTTCAAATGTGAGAGAGACTACCATATTATTGTTACTAGAGTGGAAGTTGGATCGCCCTGACAAGGACTGTACCATATGGTTACGAAGAAACTTTACCTTAAAGCCTGAAGGCCAACAATATGGCTCATGCTTACCCCAACATTATCGGGGTGAATTGTTGGCGGTAAACATGGAATTCAATTCCCTGCATGAAGTGCACGTGAGTTTTAGTGATGATTTGGCTTATGAAATCTCCAGCCCACGCAGGCGTAAGTGACCGATGTAGTGAATGAGACTATTAGCCCATCAAAACAAAGAAAAAGCCTAGGGAAACATAACCTATACAGTGGGGAATACCATTTTGTGGTTATTGTCAATTTGGTTTTTATATTTTGGCAGCAGTCAATTTGATCTATGTTATTTTCAACTTGCCATCAATTTTCGTTAGTAAGTTAACATTACGAACCAAATGGACTAAAAGTTGAATATAAGAATGACCAAATTAACCGCTAAAAAAATATAGGAACAAAAATAGTATTTTTGCCCCAAAAAAAAAAAAATACTTCTAGCTCCGATGAAAAGCACAAGAACAGCTGGGAATCTAATATAACTTCAACGGGAAGAATTACATCATGGCCATGTACTAAAGAATAAGGTGTAGTAATATGTTTTGAATTTCGATAAGCCCACATGACTTCTGACAATAAGTTGTCCTCAGTTCAAGGGATTGTTATGGATGACTTTGCTTGTATTATTCTTTCTTTATTTTATGAGTGGACTCAGGCTGGCTACTGGCTTGTGCATAATATGGGATAGAATTCAAAAGTGATGGTATGTGATAATCTTTTAAATATTGGATTACATCCCCTTCATTAATGCAAAAGGGCAAGACTTAAGTACATGCAGTACTTAGGTGTTATTCTTTAGATTTCACTCTTAAGATTCTGTTATGTGGATTTTTTCTCATGAGATTGAAGTGTATTTTTTAGTTAAATAGCCACATAGCTCAATCTTAAGTAGGGAACTTAAGGAACAGGACCTAAGGTATTATACCTAAATTTTGTCCAATGCAAAAAGTGACCAATTAGGTCATTTGTTCAAAGAAGCGCAAATAGAAAATTATTTAGGCTACAAAATAGGACAAAATTGGCCTATGCCCTTTTTAAAAAAACAATCCAGCATTTTGCCCCCTTTCTCAAATTAAATAGGAAAATGGCCCCTCTTTTAAGACTCGATTTTCTCAAAATCGAGTTAAGCTTTATAGTGGCATTTTTAAGGAGCCTATAGTGACGTTTTAAGGACCTATAGTGGCGTTTTGGAACTCGAGTTCTGGAACTCGAGTTCTAGGAACTCGAGTCATAGGCAAAAAAATTAAAAAAAAAAATTGCCTATAACTCGAGTTCAAGGAGCTCAAGTTCCAAAACGCCATTATAGGTCCTTAAAACATTACTATAAGCTCCTTAAAACGCCACTATAGGGTTCCAGAAATTTTTTATTTGTAACTCAATTTTGAGTAAATCGAGTTACAAAAGAAGGGCATTTTCCTAATTAGTTTGAAAAAGGGGACAAAATGCTAGATTGTTTTTTTAAAATAGGCATAAGCCAATTTTGTCCCTACAAAACAAGAATACAGCTTGGAAGGTGCTGGTGTGGCACCGACCTATGGGTCTCCAATGCTTAAGTAGTCAATAAACTTGAAAGAGCTGAAATTGAAAGCTAAAAACTAGTAAATACTCTCACAGTGAGTGTGTAAGATTACAAATCACTAAGGGAGTAAGGAATGAAACACGCATTACAGCTCAATAAAAAATTTATTACAACTCGCTTAACGTGGAAGACCTTCTTGATTTAACAAAAATAAATCACTAAATGGTCATTGTCTAGCCCACTGTTTTACACCTGACTCACATGCGTGGTTCATCCTTCTTTGGAAAGTATGCCTCAGCCAAATGGACCAAAGGTGGAGGATTTAGGAGTCACCAACAAATAAAACAAATTTAACAATTTGAAAAACTATGTTAAGAAATTCATGTAAATTATATTAATCAAAGGAGTTCATGATAAAAACACTTACCCTGCTTAGGATCGCAAGTTTGAGATTTTTGACCGACCCCTCAATGCCTACAACACAAAGATTAGATTGATTTGAGGGAACAAAGAAATTAAAGAACATAACTCAAGAACAAAAAGATTTTTGAAAAAGGTTTTGAGAACAATGTTGAAAACTAGTTTTTTCCCTAGAATCAATAGTACTAGAAAGAGGTCTTTGAAAGACTAAAAAACGTGCAAAGGTGCTGTGGTGAGTTTAGAAAATAGAGAATAGGGTTTAGAAATATGGAGGCACAAAAATAAACTCCCTCTAGGTAGGGTCTGGATTGGAGAAATAAGGTGGGTATTTATATGATAAATTAAGGGTTTTTAGTGCTTTTTAGAGGCCTTTAGATTTTCCCGAGAGTCTGAGACCAGCCCACATCAAAGAATAATGTTTTAAGTCCTTAAAACTGAAGTTCTAGTGACCTTGAAAATATGGTGCGTACGCATGGTCGAGGGTGCTCACACACCCTTAATTCCTAACAACACTGACGGCCTAACTTTAAACGATCATAACTCACTCAATATAAATCCAATTCATGCCAAATTTATGTTCAAATTAAAGACCAGGATGCATACTTTCTAATGGAACAAACATCACTCAAATATAATTTATGGATCAAAAGTTGTGGTCACAAAATTGAACAAATGTCATTTTTTAGCATTATTTTTAAAGCAATTTGAGCACTTTTAAATTGTAATTACTTCCAAATTGTTGTGAATTCTTTAATTACCCTTGGTTGACGTATTCCAAGCTCATCATTGAAGCCGGGGACTGAAGTTTATTAAAGGGTACAAAATGAAGTGTCTATAATCATAATTTAATTATTAAACTAAGTTTTGCAACTAAAATCTTAGAAATAGGCCCACGCCTTTGACATGCTTCACAATCTTAAGCATGTTAGATACAATCTTTCAAAATGTTTTTCCAATAATTTTCATAGTGATATGTTAGGCACCTCGTTTTGATTCCGGATTGACGTGCTCTACAAATTCCTTCATCAATTTTTGTCACTACTTGCATCGATTAATCGATTCCTATACATTTAAGTGGAAATCCATTTGTCCTTTTTTTTTTTAAAGAACAAAAAATCTTTAAATGGTAAGTTGTTATTGGTTCTAATTGAACTCACAACTGAAATTATTTTTTTGCCCACTAGTAACAACCAATTTCAATTTGCCACTTTAAATTTATTGTGAAAATGTTGTACACATGGCATTCCTCTTTTGTACAAGTCTTTCTCTTTTTCTCCCCATAGCACGTGTTTCCTTTCCTTCAATATATATTTTTTTGAAGTGGGTGTTATCTTAGGCTTTGCCGTAACCTTAGGCTTCTAAGGAGGATATTGTTTCTTTAAATATGCTATGGTTGTGCAATCAAGTCTCCCCCTACAACAAGAAATTGACTTTTTTAAATTAAAAGTTGGATAAAGAATGCCATTGAAAGACACAATATTTCAAATAAAGAAGAGACATTTTTTTGCAATTTCAAGATTAACGAGTTCGTCTACGTCGCACATAAGAGGGTACCTCTTGTTGCCATCAACGAAAGAGTAAGTATTGCCACGCATAGCATGGTGTACCTCTGCCTCAAGAACTTATTTTCTTGAGTGACCAAAAAGTATCGTACAGAGTTTAAGGTTTCACATCTCACATAATGGTTTCCCTGGGCTTACCAATTACAAATGTAACTAGGCACTATTTAGCAACCTTCAACAATGTATTAATGATCCATGTTATATGATGAAGATTTGGATGAAATTTGGCTTTGAATCCCAATTTCATCATTGCTTCTTCAAATAATTAATACAAATCTCAGTTTCAATTACCAAAGAATGTTCCTCAAAAATAAATAAAAAATAAAAGTTTACCAAAGAATGTGTTAAGTTATGATTTTTCTCATAATATTAGTGTTGGCTTATTCCATGATAAAAAGTGTTGTAATTGCATAAATTTGTTTCCTTGTATTTTTGTGGGATTTTATTGTATTGGGTTTAGTATTAAGTTGGTAAAGACTCAAGCTTAATTGAAGATAAAGTGGATTTTGCGAGAAGCTCGCGAGAAGCTAACTCGCGAAGTAGTCACGTGAGAAGCACATGACTGGAAGCTAAAGAGTCATGTCAAGCTGTCAGTTTCACGAGTGTCTCGCAAGTAAGGCCTTCCCGCAAGGAACTTGCGAAACATTCTGCCTAGAGGATTTTTAAGTGTGACTTTCTTACCCTTCAGCCATACTATATATACCCTCATTACCCACAGAAATTGTAAGGAGGCCATTCAAAGAGAAAAACCCTAGATAGGATTTCTACAACACACACACCCATCTTTTAGAGAGAGAGCTACTCATCCTTAGTGAAAAATCATAGTAGCCTCTTCTCTTTCCCTCTCCCATTATCATACCATTGAGAGGAGATCTGTACCCAAACACAACACACACCTTTTCAAAGTATAGAGAGTGTTTTAAAGCTCGGGAAGCTTTGGGGATTTGCCAAAAGAAGCCGGTGAGGCTTGGCGAATGCAATCAGGCGTATTGCGGGATGTGAAGAGCTAGAGAAGACAAAGCTTCGATAAGTTAGTTGGTAGCAGGACCTTGAAGGACTCAAGTACATTGGGTAGACTAGGCTTGGAGGGTCTTTCGTTATTTGTGTACTCCAACTTTATTCTCTAGTAGATCGATTTACCGCATGGAGGGCGGTGGAGAGGTTTTTCGTCAAGTTCTTCGGTTTCCTCTTCAATAACACGTCTTGGTGTTATCTTGTGGTTCCATCTTTCTTCCCTTACTCTTGTACTTTACTTTTATTGTTTGTTGCTCATGTTTATGCACTAGAGTAGTATCAGCTCATTGCGAACATTTACTCTTGTTTCTGCACTTTGATTAAGTAAGAGTAAAAGCAATCTAGCCGTTATTTTAATTGGGGGTCTAAACAAGCTCTTGTATTTCTATACAAATCCGAGCTTTCAGAATGTATACTTTCCTTACAGTCAACTCGAGTTTGAAAATATATTCCCCTATGATAGTGGTCTTTGTTCACTTGACTTGACATCTTATTTAATTGACTGGAATGATCTATTGAGTTTTAAATAAAAAGTTAATGTGACGATCTCTTATAGAATGGTGTAAAATATTGATTTTATACCATATTCTTACCAAATTTGGATTCTAAATTTAATACTATTAAAATTCAGAGGATTCTTTTTGCTTATGTTTTTTTTTTTTTTTGAATAATAAAATACTTAGGAAATAAAATGCAGGTTCATGTACCAAGTTGAAAACTCAGCAAATAGTCACACTACAACCACTTGCCACTGCGAACTCAAAATTACACATTACACATAAACAAAAGTTAAATACATCAAACATATATTTTTTTGAAGTGGGTGTTACCTTTCATATCATCAAATCAATGCACCAATCACTAAATGGTCATGGTTTAATGATAAAACTAAGTTCTAAAACTAAAATATTAGGAATAGCCTAGGTCTGGTCCATGCCTTTGACATGCTTCACAATCTTGAGTATATTTGATACAATCTTTCAAAATGTTTTTCCAATAATAAGTCCATCTGTACTTTCTTTTTTTTTTTTTTTTTGGTAGGTCTTTCTTTTTTTATCCCAATAACACGTATTTCCTTGCCTTCAACTTACAGGTCACTATTTTGGGAACTAGGATATAACTTAAATGTGGCTAGCACTTTTTCTTGGGTTGTCACACCTTTAATTTAATTGCAACAAATTACAAAGCTAAACATAATCTTTCAATAATAATAATGTATTATATTTGACATTGTTCAATATTGTACTTAAATACAATAAAGCTTGTTCATGGGCTTCTTCATTATCTTAAGCCAAAAGATTGCTAAAGGAATCCTAAATGTTATCATAAGCCAAAAGATTGTTAATAGAATCCTAAATGGTTGGGATATAAAGATTCAATAGTTTGTTGTTTTAAGGAGAAGTAAATACTTGTGGTGTTGCAAAATATTCCTTAATTGATTTGAATATTTTTTGGTGTTTGTGAACCTTTAATTAAAGCAATGAGGAAAGTATCTTTATTTTTTATACCACATTTAAAGAAAATATTCACAAGAAATTGATTTTTGGCCTAATAACCTTTGTGAATTGTAATTAATTTTAATTAGTTGAAGTCTTAGTTCCTAAAATAGCTTTAACTTTGTTTTTATCAAATTCTATACCTCAATTATGGGCTAATAGGCCTAAGAAATCCCCTTCCTTTACTCTGAAGGCAAACTGCAGAGAATTCATTTTTAATTAATGTTTTCTCATTAGGCAAAATATATATATATATATATATATTTTTTTTTTTTCTAATTCTTTAAGATGGCAATTGAAGTCTTGTGACTTAACTATGACACACAAACATTTTTTTTTTTTTAGAATACTAAGTATTTTTAACACATACACACACACACACAGAGATGGGAGAAGGTCTTAAAGAAACTTACAGTGCTGTATATCCGAAAGGGCCTAACTCTTGGATACACTGCACAGGCATTAAACCTCTTTAACTCACACTCATTTTCCAATGTGTATCTTATAGTAACTTTTAATTTTTTTTTCAATATTCTATACATAAGTACCTTTTTAATAAGTTTTTGGAAAATAAACCTCAATGTTTTAATTTAATTTATGATTCTAGTTAGTATGAAAGCTTACTGTACGAAATTTAGACCCCTGTAAACTTAGATTGTTTAACCTAATTAATTAATCAAATGACTACTTAGGTTTATTATTCAGATCTAGGTTAAAACAAAGCAATCATATCATGCAAAGCAGCAGAAATATAAAGAACACAATGATATGACGACCCAGGAAAACCAAACCGGTAAAAAACCTGGGGAGGATTTAACCTAGCTATCCTCAAGGTAAAACAGCAAATCCACTATGAAAGAATTGAAGTTTGTACAATAGCGACTTAGACCACTAACATCCTATTGCTACCTCGAGTAGAAAACTTACTACCAAGACCCCATGATAGCTCCGAGTCCACGGACTACTTCTTTCCTTAGCCTTTGCAAAACACAAACACCCACGCTTGTGACTTTGAGATTTTAGTCAAAGGTTTAGCAACACAAACTCTCCTGTTTGTGACTCCAAGACCACCCTTGAAGGTTTAGATCATCAGCACCTTTGATGACTAGAGAAGACAGCAACTTCAACAATACCGGATCTTAAGATTCCTCAAGGAACAACACCGGTAGAAGATATAAGAGAGCTTTTTAGGAACAAAACCCTAAATACAAAAGAGGCACACTCTTCTCTCTCTAAAAAGCCTTATAAAAACGTGCTTAGGGTTTCCTTTATATAGTATGTTAGGTTCTAAAGATTAGGAACTAATGTATTTAGAACTTCAATTTGTATGTTGGCAAACCATGATCAAAACAATGTTGAGTCGTGTGTTAGACTTGCTCAAAGTATGGGTTTAATTGTAAAGTTGGAATCGAGTTTTTATGCAGAAGTACTGTTCACTTTCTGTATGACTCGATCGATCGAAAATTAGACTCGATCGATCGAAAATCGTGCAGAACGTTTTTCTGCAGAAAATTCCAACTCAGCCCAAGCCCGTTTTAATGTATAGGGTTTTATGTTTTGCCCTAAGTATAAAAGGGAAAACCCTAGCCACGTTTTTAGAGTTCTGTTTTGCTGTGTTTGTGAATCTTTCTTTGAGATCTAGAGGTGTTTACCTTCACATACACTTAGGGTTTACAAACTTGAGATTTATGTCAAGAGTTGTGTAGATCGTTACAGTTGCAGAATCAAGAGAACACAAAGATATACAAGCAGGTGCGCTTGTGGATTTGTTGAAGAATTCCGGAAAGAAGGAGTCCGTGGATCTCGGAGCTATCATGGGGTCATGGTAGTAAGTTTCCTACACTTGGGTAGCAATATGACGTTAGTGGTCTAAGTCTATTGTGTAAACTTCAATTCTTTCATAGTGGATTCAGTTTACCTTGAGGATAGCTAGGTCAAATCCTCCCCAGGTTTTTACCGGTGTGGTTTCCTGGGTCATCAGATCTTTGTGTTGTTTATTTTTCCGCTGCTTTGTTATTTTTGCTTAACTGTGTTAACCTAGTTTTAATTAAATTACCTAAGTTAATAACTTGGCTAATTCTCTAGGTTAATCTGTTGGGTTTAAGGGGTCTAAACGAACGTACATAGTAGGAGAAGTAGATCTGAAACTATAATCCTTAATGGGCTAGAACTGCTGTTTGGGCTTAATTAAAATTCTGCAGATACGATTCTCGATTAGTCGAGCCTGTCTTTCGATCGGTCGAACCAAGCAATTTCTGAATTCTTCTTTCTGCAGCTTACTTGTTCTTGAATCTTGACTTGAATCACCTTGAGCATTGTCTAATAAAACCTATAGACTCTAAGATCTATATCTAGACAAGTTTGTGTTCACAATTTGCCAATTGTTCTAAACTTTTAGAACCTAACACTTACATGTGATGCATAAACACATACATAACTTTATGTTTATAAATGTATATAAGTACATGTGTTCTATTAAATATATGCTTTAATAATAATTAAATTATTTATGAAATATTTATCTAAAAATTTATGAAAGTTTACATGTGATGTACCAGTTAAACATAAACATAACTATATATTTATAAATATGTACATATGTGTGTGTTCAATAAAATATACGTAATTCGTTATGATTTATGAAATATTCATCTAAAATTGGGTTCAATATGGTTCAAATTCTTATTGTAATTTTTGAACTAGATGAGTACTTAAATGTGAATTTAATAAGATAAATCTTGGGAATTGTATTCTACTTGAATTGAATAATTTTTATCCTTTTTTAATTCTTTTCTATAAATTTAGAAATAAAATTACTAAGATATTATTTCAAACATAAGACTAAAACTATCAAAGTTGTTCCCTATCATAAAACCTAAAACCATGAATGTGGGAATTTATCGAGTCCGATTTGGCTTGATGTCCAAGAATTTTTAGCCATAAAATTCTCTGAAGTAGCAGAGAAAAAGTTTATTTAGAATTTTTCAAAACTAAGTGAATATTAATTATACTATATTGTTTTGGAACCGCAAGAAAAAAGTATTAAATACCAAAGGTGTTGATAGCTTCCCACTCTATGCCCACTTCAAGCTGTTGTCATTACAGACCAACAACCAATTCTGTAAGAATAGTTAATAAATTTTATTTCTATTTTATGTTTTGATAATTTACTGTTATTATAATTTATTAATTTTCTTTTAATTATTTGGGAGAATCTCTTCTATAATTCCATAGATTACTAGAATGAAAATAGCTGCAAACAAACCATATATATAGTATCAAAACATATTATTCACTTGTTAGATAACTTAATTATTAAATTAATTTATATAATTAGGATACTAACACCATTTACGATAGTATACTAAGAATTTCACTAACACTTCCAAATAAGCATGTCTCCATTCTAGGTGCAACTAATATTATATATAGGCGTTCCAATGAGGGGGCTCAAGAAAGACCACTCTAGAGTTCCACTCATTGTTCATGTACAATGATGTTTGTGTTTATGTGCAAGTATTTATTAATTTTTTGTAATAATTTATGAAGATAAAAGCATATGTGTATGTTTATGTTCTCAATATACATTGCATGTGAAGTTTACTCTCATTGTAATAAAGTTTAATTAACTTAGAGATTTTATATATTTAAAATATGTCAAACAAAAGATTAATGAAAGAGAATACATATGGTTGGCCTTGGTTAGCATGTTGAAGATCCATACCCAACCCCAAGAAAATATAAGACTAAGTCATGGTTGTCTTTGTTTGTAAAACAAAAGGTTCTCAAATTTGTGTGTGTGTGCACGAATGCGTGTTTTTTCTTTTTTTTCTTTTTTTTCGAGGGGGCATGCGTGTGTGCTTGCATATATGGAGGATTAATGAATCTAGGTTATAACTTTTTAAAAGAATGTTTTAAGGAGAAAAGATTTGAGTTAGAGTTGAAAAGAGGTAAGAAGAAATGGAAATCAAAGTTCTCCACAATCTATTAACGACACACATGAACAATCTTGTGAACAATACCCTAAAAAATAAAATAATTAATAAAATAAAGAGGGGAAAGAGGGGGAAAAAACCTAAAGGGGCAACATGCCTCAATATTCAAAACACACAATGTTCTATTGTCCTCTTTTGTCAGTACAATAACACACTTATATAGACCTTTGGTCCTGACTACTACTACTAGAATTAGGACACCTACTTTAACTTGAAAACTTTCCCCAATTGACCCAAAATATCAAATCTCACAAATAAAGACCTATAAATTAAATAAGACTTATTTATAAATAAATAAATAAATAAATAAAAACATATGGCCTATAACTAGCAATTACATAATTACTAAAATACCATTGAACTAGAACAACCAAATCAATATATACATATATATATATATATATATAAAAGCAAAGACCTCATGTGAGAGTGCATGAGCTCTTGTCATGTGACGCTCTAATATTGTATTTAGCCTTTTTAATCTATTTTCATTAAGTTGTTTTTATTGTTACCCAAAAAATCACATTAACTTCTTTTTACTATTATCTAAAAGATGGGCTATTGTTGAAAATTAAACCAAACCTTCAAAAAAAGGCCAAACCCACTTATTCCCTTACATATTATAACATAAGCATAATCCTTTCCCATGTGTAGATGAAAGGCCAGACCCTAACCCACTTACAAACTCTCTTTCTCCTCTCCATGCGTAGATGAAAACTTGAAAGCCAAAACCCTGACTCACTTAGAAGCTCTCTTCATCTGTACAAGCTTCCCTTCAAACTACACACACTCTTTAACTTCTTTACAAACAACGATTTGTAGTTCGGATTCACTAATCCTATCTAACCAAACCAACATTCCTGGCTTTGGACATCATTGGATTGGAACATATAAATTTTGAAAGGAAAAACGTCACAGAATTTTTCAGCACTACGTCAGCTTCCTTCTGAGCATGATATCTTGACGACAGTAACTCCAAATCAAATGAGGCCAAGACTGTTGGAAACTAGACATCCAGAGATTTCCGTGCATATAAAATTTGAAGAAATCAAATCTCATAAAGGCCTCAAGACAGCAGCATGAATATTGGGCCAGAAATCAAAATAAGACAAAGAAAGGCTGATGAGGTGGCAAAATAGGAGGCTAGCATTAGTGTATCAAGATATACCTCAAAAGTTTTGGGGGGAAGCCGTGAATACATCTTGCCATATTGGGAATTGAATTTTCTTTCTAACGGGTACCAAGAAGACCTCATATGAAATATGAAAAGGAAAGAAGCCCAAAGTCAAATATTTATGGGTGTTTAGTAGAAAGTGATTTATTCTCAATGATCGAGAAAATCTTGGAAAATTTGATGCCAAGAGTAATGAAGGAATTTTTCTTGGATACTCCGTGGATAGCCAGGCATAAAGAGTGTTCAAAAAAGGAACCAAAACGGTTATGGAATCAATAAATGTTGTTATAGATGGTGCTATTCCTGGGATCATTGTTGATGAAGGAGGTGATGTTACAAATCCTAAGAAGAATAATGAGGATGGTAATTCTTCTCAAGATAGTAGTGCTGAAAAAGAATCACTGGAAAAGGAATCTTCTCCTAGTCCTTCTAGAAGAGAAATGAGATCATCCCATATGCCATCAAGTCCCTTCACTCCACTAGAGTTTCAACCTCCTATATCTCGTGATGATGATGCACTCTCAATTCCGTCCACTTCAAAGAGACCATCATCAAGAGTGAATTTGAATCACCCCAAAAGCAACATAATTAGGGATATAGAAGACAGTGCCTAAGAAGAGGTACTGTAAATCATGTGACTTATCATTTCTATTTTGCTTAATTTGAACCTAAGAAGGTAGAAGAAGTTTTGCATGATAAAAATTGGGTAGACTTCATGTACCAAGAACTACATCAATTTCTGAGAAATGATGTGTGGGAGCTCGTTCCTCATCCTAATGATACTCTTGTCATTGGTACAAAATGGATCTTTAAAAACAATACCGATGAGGATGGGGCAGTCATGAGAAACAAATCTCAATTGGTAGCCCAAGGATATACTCAAGTTGAAGGCATTGATTTTGATGAATCTTTTGCCCTGATAGCAAGACTAGAGTCCATTCGCATTCTATTATCGATTGCTTGTATCATGAAGTTCAAGCTCTATTAAATGGATGTCAAAAGTGCATTCCCTAACAGGTTCCTTCAAGAAGAAGTGTTTGCTTAGCAACCAAAAGGATTTCAAGATCCTCACATCCTGGATCATGTTCTTCGGCTAAAAAAGGCGTTGTATGGCTTGCAGCAAGCTCCAAGGGATTGGTATGATCGTCTCACAACATATCTTTTAGATCGTGGTTTTAAAAGAGGCCACACCAATCACTCTTTGTGAAATGAGATGAAAAATCTCTTCTAGTAGCCTAAATGTATGTTGATGACATTGTGTTTGGCTCATTAATTAACTCGCTCATAAATTTTCAGAAGAAATGAAGAAGGAATTTGAAATAAGCATGGTGGGTGAGCTGAATTATTTTCTCGGTCTACAAGTGAAATAAAGAAAAGATGGTATTTTCATCTCCCAAGAGAAGTATGCCAATAATCTTGTCAAAAGATTTGGCCTAGACTCAAAATCTCCCAAGAGAAGCATGCATTAACACCGATGAGTTCTTCAGCAAAATTGAGTAAAAACCTTCTTGAAATCTCCATACTCAACCTAATGTGATCCTATCGAGTGGTCATAAACCCAACTTCGATGGTTGACCATGTTTAACCAAATATTCACCAATTTTGACCGAGTTTTGCAAACTTTGACTACTCATTTCTCACAATCTAATCGTTTGATTGTTGTTGAAAACCTGAATTTGTGTAAAAACACAAGAGCTTGTTTAGACCCCCAATTAAAAGTTACGGCTCGATTGTTTTTACTCTAACTTAAACTAAGTGCGAAATAAGAGTAAATGTGAGCGCACAAACCATAAAACTACTTGAAGCCATATTCATCAAATAACAGCAGTAAAATGAAAGCTAAAAGAGTAGGGAAGAAGGCTGTAAACACAAGATAACACCGCGATGTGTTATCGAAGAGGAAACTGAAGAACTCGGCAAAAAACCTCTTCGCCGCCCTCCAAGCGATAAATCGATCCACTAGAGAATAAGTTGGAGCACACCAATAATAAAAGTCCCTCCAAGCCTAGTCTACACCATGTACTTGAGCCCTCCAAGCTCCTGCAACCAACTGACTTGACGAAGCCTTGTCTTCTCTAACTCTTCTGAATCACGCAATTCAGTTCGATTGCATCTGTCAATGATTGGCTTCTTCCAATACTTCCCTGCAGCACCAAAACCTTACTTGACACTCAGATTGGGTGTGGTAAGTGTTTGGACTATCAACCTCTCAAGGATTTAGAGATAGAGATGTAAGAGTAGAGGAAATCCACTAGGGAATGTATAGATAATTGTGGGTATGATAATCTCTAACTCTCAAGTGTGTATGCTAGGGTTTTCCCTCTGAAAAGCACTACTTACAATATGTGAGTAATAAGGGTATAAATAGAGTAGGTGAAGACATGGTGGAGCAGATATGCCAAAATAGAAAAACAGAATGTTTCATGAGTATTTCGCAAGAAGGCCTTACCTGCGAATTACTCACGAAAACTAGCTGTCATGACTCTTTGCATTCTAGTCATATGCTCTGCACGTGGCTTACTTCGCGGGATAGCTTTTCGCGAATCTTCTCATGAAATCCATTTGGTCTTCAATGAGATCTTGAGTCTTCACACTTTCTCTCACACACAACCCTTACAATAAAATCCCACATAAAATACGGGGTAAACATGATTGAACAAAATTACAATTAAATTTGGTACGGAATTAAAGCCAACACAAAATAGTTGTAAATAACAACTTTACAGTTGTCATACTTCACCAACACCAATATCTCACCACAGTCTTCCAATCCAACGGTTGGGTTTTGGATTTGAGTCTAGAGTATTATCGACATGTGCCATTGTACCAGAGTACCAAGAATATTTGATTGGTTACATTCTCTCAATCCAACCATTAGATTGAGCTCAAAATTCATCAAAACTAATATTTTATCCCACTCTTTCAATCAAATGGTCAAATTTTAAATCTTACACTGGCACAAGATGGACACATGTTCTTGTTGGGAAAATACATGTTCGTATCACATACAAAACATACGCAGCGGAAAATTAACAGATCTACTTCATTCGCAATTGATAACATGAACTATGTAAGTTTCAAAATTTAAGAACAAGAAAGCATACCTTGGTGCGGTGAATTTCAAAACAAAGATCAGAAGTTCTTGGGAATACTTTTAATCTTCACTCCAATTCCATTTAATGCCCAAGATGTGTGGTCTCTCAATTAGTTTCCAAAGAGAGAACAAGGGAGTGTCCAACACTCACATACAAACCATTTCATTCCTTGTGTAATTTTGATGAAAAAAACACTTATGAAAAGACTCATGAAAAAGACTTATGAAATTCTGCATGTTTCTCTTCTTATATATAACTAATTATCTAATTGGGCTAGCCTTTTGGGTCATTTCAATTGGGCTCTAGTGTGTGGCTTGGAGTGGGACCAAAAGGGAACAAATAAGACTCTAGCTCCAATGAGCCTTAAACTTTTCTGTCAACTCTTGACAAGTCCAAAGTTACCATTAATCATATTCAATACCACTATATGAATATAATTGCACTTTAGGCCTTATTAATAAATTATATCCCAAGACTTTATTATACATGCAACCCCTTCATTAAAATGTTCGTAGTAATACAAAGTCATGAATATAAACTGCCACTTTGAAGATTACTACATCTTAATCCTTGAGTACCCGGTTTAATCTTTAATGTAATTCATCATATATTTATGAAATTCAATTCCATAAATATATACTTTAGTAACTCCTTACTAAAGTGGTTGGGCCCAACTCTCTGAATAACCAAACCCATTAAACTTATCTTAAGGGAATATTTTATATCTCCGTTAAGAGATTATGAATTCCATCTTGAGAATATATGTTCCATCAACATTAAATGCGGCTGCCCAACATACTGAGGTTTTGACCGTGTCTTATAGATCTTACTCCTGATATATCAAAGCAACCTACATCTCATGATCAGGTCCATTATTCTCTCAGGATTTAGAGTTGATGTAAATAGAAGTCGTGAGATTTATTATTCATTTGATAGTCGTTAGGAGAATAATAAATCTCGCAGCGGTTCAGTTCAATATGTCTTAACTCTTAAAACATATCAACATACCAACTAGAAATCTCCATTTCCATGATCAAGACAAATCATCTTAGTTGATATGTTATAGTCTTCGCAGATGAAACGCCCAATTTCATCACGACAACGAACTAAACTTCTGAGTTTACAAAGAACTTGTGATTTATATCTTCTGTGACTAAATCACATAAATCACATACTATGCATCTCATGGATTAAGATAATGTCTCATTTGTTCATTTATAACTAGTCTCATATAATTAAACAATTTAATTATTTATGACATACCAATAAATTGGATTTTAGGGCATAAACCCCAACAGTTCTTGTATCCACTTATCATGAAACTTCAATCACTTGAAATATTTAATACTCTTCCAAGAGAGTTACGCACTATATAAACATTTCTAATAATTGAGAAAATGACCTACAAAATACAACCCAAAACCTACAAAATGACCCTAATGGATTTGCATGTGACTTTTGATTACTTTGTTTTTCCATTTTAAAACTTGAAACTAATAAAACATGAAAACAGAGAAAACCTTAAAACACTGACCAATAGCCAAAATATGTCAACTAATAAAATTGTTGACATGTGGAAACAAAACACATCAAGGTACCATGTGGAGAATAATGATAAGTTAAATAAACAAGAAACATATGTATAAAGAGAGAAAAGAAACAACACATGTGTGATAAAGAGTGAAACACATACATCGTCATCAAATATAGAAACAACACATGATATATGTAAATGGTTACAAAACCAAAAGATACACAACACAATATATATAAATATATATATATATATATATCAATATCAAAGTGTATCAAACTAACTCTCCCCCTAAGTTAGTTACATCAAAAACTTTCTTCCCTTTAACATGAAGTTCTCCCCCTAAGTCTATTACTCCCCCTGAGAAAAGACTTTTAATTCTCAAATTTCTCCCCCTTTTTGACACAATTGTCAAAGGGCATAAAAAGCCCGAAGACTTAACAGGAGACAGACAGAAAACTGACATAGAGGGAACTGTTGTGAAATTTTAAAGTACTCGCAAGTGTACGAACCGTACCGAAGCATAGTTTGACAAGAACGAGGTCGAACCCACAGTGACTTGGATGAACGTAGGAAAATTAATTAAACCTTAACCAAATTAATCCTAATCTAGTTTAATAAAAATTGGTTTTTCTGAGATTAAATAAACTAAGCAAATAGTTAAACCAAGCAAAAGATATAAAGCAATAAAAAGATGTAAACAATCAAGAGAAAGGAATTAAGGTTTTGGAATCCGCCTTGTAAGTCATATCAGCATATATTTATGATCATTAATTTTTCCCAATCACTGCATGATAATCTAGAAATCAATCTTGCTATCATGGAAAATATCATCATTAAAACTTATGTTTAAAAATCTAAAGCATGTTCTTCTTCACTTCTTAAGTATAAAATCAAATCATCAATTGTATCCGTAGCCAAACAAATCACAAGATATATCCAATTCTAAGAATCAAATCATACATTGTATCCATTGACAGACAAATCACAAACGATATCCAATTTTATAATCAAGAATTAATAATCCAAGCATTCAATTAATTAAGACAAATTCTAAATCATGAGAAAAACATGATTGAACGCATATCTAGAATCTCATCTTGATCAACTGATATGAAGCAAGAACAATTTAAATCATTAAAGAGCAATTATTGTGGGAAAAATCAAATCACATAAATATTACTGATAATCCTTAACAAGGTTTCATCCTCAACCCTAATTATAAATTTAGCTACTCATGATAATAGAAAGAAAACATAAAAATAAAATACTAAACATTAAACTAGACAAATAAAATAGAGAAAGAAATAGTCACAATACTATCATGGAGAAAAGCTACAAAAAAGCCACATGCGGCACTGCCTCTTGCTCCAATTTTCTGTTTTGCATCTCAGCCCTAGCACTAGCCTCCCTGAATTTTGCCCTAAAAAGCCTTTAAATAAGTCAAGGAATCCTATTACAAATTGAATTCCCGTTTGGAGAAAATCCCAGATTTGAAGGCTTCACTTAACCGACGATTTTGGCCCATTTAACGTCAGAATTCGGACTTTTGGTAAACTACAAAGTTGTAGCCCTTTAAGTTAAATTTCCAGCCCAACTTGAATCATCTTGATTGGACATCTGACCCGAATGTTATACCAAAAATACTAACTGATATGCAGGCTAGAATCCTAATCCGAATTGGACTTGGATTTGGTGCAAATTTCCTTTGATTCCTTGCTCCAATTGGACTTAAATTTAATTGAGTTGGCTTTTTTTTAACTTCATCATGGCCCTTGTAAAAGTAGAGTCCATTAGTTTTCTTCTTTGTACAAATCCACTTATTTAATTCCATTCCCCTACAAAAGACAAATTCACACAATAAGATTCAATTATGCACAAAATTGATTATTCAACATTATTCCAAAACCAAATATAAAATGCATGATTTACCTCAAAATAAGTATGATAATGCTTTCTAACAGTGATGTACATATGCAAAATTAAGCTATTATCAATGCACACCAGGAATGAGGAGAACAAGGAACCGTAGACCTACAAGAAAAGAAAAACAAGATGCTATGGACATAGGAAAAAAAATGCAAGACAAAGAAAAAAGAAATGCATGCAAGGGTATCATGATCGATTGAGGAGGTGTTGAGAATCTATCGAGAAGAAGCCAACCTCGATGGATCGAGAAGCTATAGAGTATACAAAAACTTCCTCGAAGGATCGAGAATCCATCGAGAATGCGATAAAAAGAAGCTAAAGGGCTTGATAGATAGCTTAGCCATCGAGAGGTGTCTAGCAGCTGTTGAGATTGCTTAAAAATAGTTTTTCAATAGGAGAAAAACACAGATAAGAATGCAATCAAACATGCTACTCAACCAAAGATCCAACAAACATTTTAAGTTTTCAAAAACATCTCTCAACAACAAAAATGTCAAGCACATGGATCCCACACACACACACACACACACACAATAAACAAGTTTAACTAATTTTATATTTCAAAAATAAGTTAAGACAGTTTAGTGATCATACATTAACACATGTATTCCTTGTGATGGCCAAATCACATTGTACCTGCATATATATCAAAAGTAGCAAAGAATATTGTGTGTTGTGTGTGAGAACATTGCAAAATTGCATAAGTGTTAACATGTTATGACGATTTGAGATATGAGAAATCACTTTAACTCACATACAATCATAACTGTTTAATGGGGACTATCAATTTCGAGGTATATCCTATAACTCTCACATCTCCTAGAATATACGCTTGCAATCATATATAAAGCAAATTGATTCTTTTTGCCTTGTATTATTCTTTGCATATTTTTCTTTCAAGCAAACCATGCATGAGCATATAAGAAAGAGAAAAGAAATACCTAATTATGTTAAGCTTTTGACATTGCACTTTTGCTATGCCAAAGCATTTAAATGTCATTTCATAATTGGCAAGTAACAGTGGTGAGATGGTTATTTATGCCTTTCTCTTAGGATTTTTTTAGTCCTTCCCGTTAAAAGGAGTAATATGAGTATTAAGTATAAGAAATTACTTAACCTTACTCATCACAAACATGAGCCAAAAAGCTCACTCGCTTAGTTGTGCATAGAGATGCTCATCTAAGTTACAAAAGAAATGAAGTTTAGAAAACTTTGCTTCAATGGCCATCCAATGTACACAAAACACACACTATTTTTGTATTTTTCTGATTTTTCAATTTTTTTATTTTATTTTATGTAAAACAAAATAAAGCAAAACTAAAACAAACAAACAAAAACATGTTTAAACAAAACAAAGCATAAAACAAGATGCATATGTATGAAAGCATGACACCAAAAGGATAAGAAATCAAGAAAGAAAGTCTAACTTTAGATAGAAAGAATTAAAACAGAGGACAAATAGAAAGACAATTAAGTCTTAGGATCCTTTATCACCCACACAACACGAGTCTTTGGCCATGAAGATGAAAAGACACGTGTCCTAATATGACTACCAAAGGACATAGAGGAATTTGAATTCCCCTGAAATTGAGTCAAAAAGCTCAAAACTTTTAATAACTCATCTAGAATAGATACAGAGCCTTTAGACAAAGGATGAAACCTATTTGACACTCGCTTATAAGGAAACAACTTGAAACAATTATAATGAGTGTGACCAGAAGCACCACAATGGTGACAAATATGAGTAGTTTTAGAACAACTCGGTTTCCTGAAAGGAGATCTAACCTTAGGGGTTGACAGAGACCTTAACTTAGCACAATTTGGCCTAGTATGACCAACAATATGGCAATGATAACAAGTGGGGACAAATTCAAAATTTTTATTCAACCTAAGAGAAGTTTTAGACATAGGTTTAGAAACTTCAGCGTTAACATCAGAATTTTTACCTTTATCTATCCTAGCAATATTAGCCTTCAACTCTTCATTTTTCCCTTTAAATGGAGGAATATAAAAATCTTTTTCTTTTGAGTCAAGCTCAACAACAAGTTTGGCACTAGTTAATTTTTCAACTTCAGTTTTAGATTCAACTAGTTGCTCTTCCAAACTTTTAATTTTGTCCACCTGAGATGAAATTTGATTTTTAAAATTCTCATTCAAATTTTTGGCTTCATCCAATTTTGCAATCAAATCATCTTTTTCAAGCTTGACCTTTTTAAATTTAGCTTTTAATTTTGTAGAATATTCAACAGATTTCATACAAAAATTATAAAGTTTGCAATAGGCATCTTGAATACCATCATCATCATTCAATATAAGATCATGCAAATCAAAACAATTAGGAGTTTCCATGACAACAGGGGTCAATGGATCACACAATAAAGATTAACCCTAATCAGAGTGTGCTTGCTCTAATACAACTTGATAGGCCATAAATGTATTGACCCCTTGTGATAAATTAACCAATTAATTTAGCCAAATGAATTAATTAAATTAATTAACATGCAAAGTACGTGGTAGCACAAACAAATCACCAAATAACTAAGTATATAACATAAAATAAATTAACACGGTGATTTGATTACGAATGGGGAAAACTTACACAGCAAAAATCCCACTGGGTGATTTTAAGGTCACCACTCCCGAGAATCCATTATTATCAAAACAAGCGGTTACAAGTAAATGAATCCCAATACTTTATACCAACTTACAGTTGAACCCTTACCCCAATACCCAATTGGACTAGTTCTATAGGAGGAGACTAAGGTTTTGAAAAGAAAACCTTATGAAGCTCTCTAAGGTTAGGGTTTTTCTTTTTCCACCTCTTTTAAATAGGAGCTTTATGGGCTCTCCTATTCCAAATAGGTGCTTTATGGGCTCTCCTATTCCAAATAGGTTTACACAAACCTTAGGCTTTCCTAGTCCAATAAGGATTATACAAACTCATAAACAAATAGCATTTTAGAATAAAAACATTGCTGGCTATAATTTGAATCCCGTAAGCTCGATAGATCAAGACATGTGACGAGCTTTAATGAATCTCGATAGATCGAGCTTCTGTCGAGGAGGTATTGAGACTTGCAGATTGCACTTTTCTTAAGCAGTTCTTGAGTAATCTTCATGTCTTCAATTTAACCACTAATACCTTACCGTCACTAATACCTTCTTTTCTTAAGAAATTTTAAATATTAACAACGACTAAAACATTCATCACAAATAACAATGCAATATATAGTGATGGAAAAAAAAAGTCAAACACATGAAAAATAAGGGCATGAATTCCCTCTTTTAAAAAAATTACCGGTGTTGACGACTTAGGTCTATTGCAAATATTATTTATTGGGAAGGATCCAATTCCATCAGTAATACATACTTTCTTTTAAATCAAATTAACTATATATGACGGTCAACATGTTCGTGGCAAATACAAACTCAGTTAGAAAAATAAAAAAATTAATTGTGATGGATAGATGTTGTCACAAATGTGAAAAGTAAGGGGGAAATTTTCCCTTCAAAACATTGTATCATTTTTTATGGTTTCATGTTTGTTGCTTATACCTTCTTTTATATTTACGATGGAAGAATGTTTATTGCAAATACTAACACTGATAAGGGTAATTCTTAAAGTCTAAGTCAAAGGAAATGGACCTACAACTTTGCTAATGAACCCGTAAATGACTCCACAAAGCTGACGGACCATCTCAAGGCTAACAAGTGCGACTTAAGATCATCTACGCATAGAAGAGACGACCAGGAGGCATAGTCGAAATGAGAAGTTGACGGGATGAAGCTGACAGGGGTAAAAGGAATTCTTGACGGGTCCAGCATGTCTTTTACTTGGGCTCCACATGTGAGTATATCTTGCACCCCACGATAAAGCCTAATCAAGAAGACTCCTATAAGGAAAGGATTCTATAAAATACGTGAGTTAAAGAGAATCTCTCCCACAAGGAAACATCTTCTTGGCCAAGGAACGAGTGTTAACCTATGCTACTATAAAAACCCCAAAACTCTCACAAATTAAGGTACGCATAATTTACCCTAGCTCTAGCACTCTAGAGTTGTGAGCATTCTCTAACTTAACCTTCAGAGGGATTTTAGCTGGTACCACACCGGTATTCTCCTAAAGTCTTTTTGTTTCATGTTGTGCAAGTGTTGTCTTGAGTACGTAAGGGCCGTGTAGCTCACTGGCGATTTTTGACATCATCAGTTGGTGCCGTCTATGGGAAACTGAAGCTTTTGCGACTTGAAAGCCATACAATCACTTCCCGATCAATGAGTTACATGGTACTTACTTGCTCAATGGCAACGAACAACAATGAAGAGCCACGCACTACTGCCCTTGGAAGACAGGTGCAGACCCTCGCTGCAGCAATGGAACGCCTCACCAAGCAAAACCATGATCTAGAGGAATAGCTACGCCAAAAGAACGTGGGACTGAACACTCAAGAGGAGGACCAAGAGGCTAGCAGCGCTGAGAGAAGGGATCGAGAGGGGCTGGAAGGTAGCAACGCCCCAAGCAGACCATAGCGATAGGACATGAGCCGTCCATTCGCTGCAGACTCGGTTCCACCCCATGTGGTTGCAGAGATGCAGATGATGAAGGAACAGATGGATTTCATGATGAACGGCCTCAGAGGACGGGTGTTTAGTGACCTTGACGACTAGGTCCATCGGACTGATTCACCATTCATCGCATCCGTCAATTCATTCCCACTTCCACAGAAGTTCCATATGCTACAGGTGGAGAGCTACGACAGATCTAAGGATCCATTGGATCACCTAGAGTCTTTCAAGAACCTGATGCACCTGTAGGGAGTGGCAGACAAGATTGTGTGCAGGGCCTTCCCCACTACGCTAAAGGGACCCACCAGGATTTGGCTAAGTAGGTTGACGCCCAACTCCATTAGTACCTTCAAGGAGTTAAGCGCCCAGTTTGCTTCACATTTTATCAGGGGACATAGGTACAAAAAGTCTACTATGTGTCTGATGAATATTAAGCAACGGGAGGACGAGACACTGAGGTCTTACATAACCCGTTTCATTAAAGAGGCCCTCTCAATCGATGAAGCAGATGACAAGATACTTGTGGCTACATTCATGAATGGGTTACGGAAGGGTAAGTTCTTATTTTCTCTGTATAAGAATGACCCAAAGACTATGTCGGATGTGCTTTATAGGGCAACAAAGTACATAAACGTGGAGGACATGTTATTGGCCTGAGAGGAAAAGCCCCCTGAGAAGAGGGAAAGATAGTAAGACATATGGCAAGACAAGGGGCGGAAGATGGCTAGGACTGGAGAAAGACAAGTTGACAGGCGCTCCAAGCCCCTTACAGGGAGGTTCACAAGCTTCACCCCACTAACTACCCCGATCAACCAAGTCTTGATGCAGATCAAAGATGAAGGAGCCCTAACATTTCTAGACAAGCTGAAGGGAGACCCCAATAAAAGGTCTAGGGACAAGTACCATCGCTTCCACTGAGACCACGGTCACGACATGGCCAACTGCTACGACTTGAAGTAACAAATAAAAGCTTTCATCAGACAAGGGAAGTTGCAAAAGTTCGTCAGCAAAGAAA
The DNA here is from genome assembly GCA_033629205.1 of Lithocarpus polystachyus. Lineage (NCBI taxonomy): Eukaryota > Viridiplantae > Streptophyta > Magnoliopsida > Fagales > Fagaceae > Lithocarpus > Lithocarpus polystachyus. The sequence continues at coordinate 82,167,215 of CM066166.1, forward strand.
GAACAGACCCGCCACAAGAGCAAGTTCCCCGATGGGAGAACGACCGTCCAAGGCCGCTAATAGGAGACATAAGAATGATTGTGGGGGGCACTGCGGCCTCTGGTTCGTCCAAAAAGGCTCGAAAGACTTACCTCAAGATGGTTCAGAACGTCCAGCTAAAGGGCTTCACCCCAAAGATGGCGTGGATCAACAGCCCCATCATCGAATTCTCAGAAGAAGACGCACGGCGTCTCCACCACCCGCATGACGATGCATTCGTCGTTAGCATCCGGGTCGAAGACTACAATACACATCAGGTCCTGGTCGACAACGGAAGCTCCATTGACATCCTCTACTACCTTGCATTCCAGTAGATGAGGATTGATAAGGAACTGTTAGTCCTAACCAATGCCCCACTCATTGGTTTTAGAAGGACTAAAATATACCCCCTTGGTGCAGTCACGCTACCCATTACGGTTGGAGATTACCCACTGCAAATCACCAAAGATGCTACCTTCCTTGTTGTCGATTGTTCATTTGTTTATAATGCCATCCTCGAAAGACCTACTCTCAACTCATAGAAGGCCGTAACTTCAACCTACCACCTAATGACCAAATTCCCCACCGAATACAGAGTAGGAGAAGTTCGTGAAAATCAAGTGGTGGCATGCGAATGTTATATCGCAATGCTCGAGATGGACGATCACCTACAGATGATGAACATAAAAGAGCAACGGACAGTGGCAGAACCCGTTGAAAGACTTGAGGAGATACTTCTCGTTAACTCCAGGCCAAACCGAACAATGACGATCGACACCCTCTCTAGCCCAACTGTCCGCCAAGCACTCGTGAGCTCTCTCAGAGAGAACCAAGATGTGTTTGCCTGGAGCCATGAAGACATGCCAGGGATCGACCCTTCGGTCATGGTGCATAGGTTGAATGTGACGCATTTCTTTCCACCCATCCGTCAAAAGAAGTGGGTGTTTGCCCAAGAACGAGATCAAGCTATAGCGGAAGAAGTTCGCAAGTTACAAGAGGCAGGCTTCATCAAGGAAGTATACCACCCCGATCGGTTGGCGAATGTGGTGATGGTCAAAAAAGCCAACGGGAAATGGAGGATGTGCGTGGACTTTACCGACCTGAACAAAGCATGCCCTAAGGATAGCTACCCTCTTCTGCGAGTTGACTTCCTAATAGACTTTACATCTCATCACCAATTACTAAGCTTTATAGCGCTTTTTCAGGTTATAACTAGATCAAAATGGACGAAGCAAACCACGAAAAGACTTTGTTCATTACCAACCAAGGCCTCTTTTGCTATAAAGTGATGCTATTTAGCCTCAAGAATGCGAGCGTGACATATCAAAGGCTTATGAACAAGATGTTTGCACATCAGATGTGAAGAAATGTCCAAGTCTACGTTGATGATATGCTAGTAAAAAGCCGAAGGGAGAACGATCATATGGATGATCTCAGGGAAACCTTCTACACCCTTTGCTCTTACAACATGAAGCTCAATCCAGGAAAATGTGCCTTCGAGGTGACGGCAGGAAAGTTCCTAGGATTTATGGTGTCTCAAAGAGGTATCGAGGCCAATCCAGACAAGATCTAGGCCATAATGGAGATGGCACCACCAAAGAACGTAAAAGAAGTGCAAAGCCTCAATGGCAAAATAGGCGCGCTGAATAGGTTCATGTCAAGGGCAACGGATAAATGCCTACCTTTCTTCTGTATGCTGAAGAAAACCTTTGAGTGGACGGCTAAGTGTAAGCAGGCGTTCGAGGATTTAAAGGCCTACCTTTCTTCCCCCCCATTGCTGAGTCCATCTAAACCCGGGGAAGAACTGTTCCTTTACTTGGCTATATCCCTGGTTGCCGTTAGTACGGCCTTGATCAGAGAAGAAGACAGTGTCCAAAAGCCCGTATACTATGCCAACTGGGCACTTCGTGGTGCAGAGGAGAGATACCCGATGAAGAACCTAGCCTTCACTCTGATTATAGCAGCCCGCAAGCTTAAGCCATACTTCTAGGCCCATATAGTGGTTATCCTGATCGACAAGCCCCTAAGGCGAGCAATGAGCAATCTTGAAGCGGCCGGAAGAATGGCAGGATGGGCAATAGAATTAAGTGAATTTGACGTACAGTACCGCCTATGTGCTGTCGTTAAAAGGCAGGTGGTTGCTGACTTCATTGCAGAGTTCACTAACATAGTAGCCAGAGGGCAGAAGAGTATCCGTAATGGATTATACACGTGGATGGATCGTCTAACAGACAGGCTGGTAGAGCAAGAGTTGTACTTCGTTCTCCCGAAGGAGAAGAGGTTGAATGCATGATTCAATGAAGTGGAGTACAAAGCTCTAGTGGCAGGACTAGACCTCGCCAAAGCAACAGGACCTGTGGGTGTGGTTATTCATTGTGACTCTCAAGTCGTCACCAATCAAGTAAACGGTGATTATGAATGTAAGGGCAAAAGGATGAAGAGGTACTTGGAGCAAGTAAAAAAAAGGGTAGACGACCTACAGGCCAAGATTATTTAGATCCCCAAAGAAAAGAACGAACAAGCCAACCGCCTTGCCAAGGCCGCATCAGCAGAACACATGATCATCCCCGAGAAGGTACTTTCCTTTGTTCAATTTTCACCATTAATAAATCCTGTTGTTGTACAAGAGATAGGTTCTGAAAGCAACTGGACTACACCATTAGTTTTCGACTTAAAAAACGGCGCATTACTTGATGGTAAGGAAGCCACAAAAATTTAAAGGTCTAAGCAACACGATTCGTTCTGAGAAAGGATATTTTGTACAAGAGAGGCTTCTCTCGCCTATACCTAAGGTGTTTAAGCCCTGAAGAAGCGGACTATGTCATGAGGGAAGTCCACAAAGGAATCTGTGGGAACCATTGAGGGTCGCAGTTGTTGGTACACAAAATGATTCAAGCTGGATACTACTGGCCTACTATGCAGAAGGATGACCAGGCTTATGTCAAAGCCTACGACAAATGCCAAAGGTTCAGCAACATTATCAGACAATCGACAGAAGAACTAACCCCAATGATAGCCCCGTAGCCATTTTCTTAGTGAGGACTGGACATCATGGGCCCATTCCTGATAGCAATTCGGCAGCTGAAGTTCCTTATAGTCGATATAGATTATTTCACCAAATGAGTAGAAGCAAAAGCCTTGGCCACCATCACAGAGAAGAATGTGAGAAGCTTCGTATGAGAAACATTGTCTGCAGGTATGGGATCCCTAAAGTCTTGGTCTCGGTTAACGGGAAACAGTTCAATAATGACTCCTTTAGGGATTTTTGCTCACAGTTGGGAATTAGGAACCACTACTCCTCCCTTGTCCACCCTTAGGCCAACGAACAGGTCAAAGTCACGAACCCTCGTCCAGAAACGAGGCCAACTGTCTTAAGCCACATGTTCTGACATTTAATAATAGCTGCTCGAGGAATCAATCAATAAATGTCTCGTTTCTCAAAAAATGTTTATAAAAGCTACAAATCAAACTCCACAACCTGTCAGCTAGAGCTGAAGTGGTTGTGGAGTAGGAGGCAGTTGATAAGGGTAATTCTTAAAGTCTAAGTCAAAGGAGATGGACCTACAACTTTGCTAATGAACCCATAAATGACTCCACAAAGCTGATGGTCCATCCTAAGGGTGACGAGTGCGCCTCAAGATTATCTACACATAGACGAGACAACCAGAGGGCATGGACGGAATGAGAAGTTAACGGGATGAAGCTAACGGGGGAAAAAGGAATTCTTCACGGGTCCAGCATGTCTTTTGCTTGGGCTCCACGTGTGTGTATACCTTGCGCCCTACAATAAACCCTAATCAAGAAGACTCCTATAAGGAAAGGATTTTGTAAAATACGCGAGTTAAAGAGAATATCTCCCACAAGGAAACATCTTCTTGGCCAAGGAACAAGTGTCAACCTTATGCTACTATAAAAACCCCAAAACCTCACAAATCAAGGTACGCATAATTTACCCCAGTTTTGGTACTCTAGAGTTGTGAGCATTCTCTAACTTAACCTTTGGAGGGTTTTTGGCTAGTACCACACCGATACTCTCCTAAGGTCTTCTTGTTTCGTGTTGTGCAGGTGTGGTCTTGAGAACGTAAGGGCCGTGTAGCTCGCTGAAAATTTTCAGCATCATTAAACACCACAAAAAATATGTATTTTGTATTTTTGACGCACAAAAGCCATCACAAGTGTTAATAATTCCGATGGTTTTTCTTTGGTCATCGTAAATAATACTTTATTAGTGACGAACATTTTTATGTTGTCGTTAAAAGTAAGGCAAGAACACTTCACTCCAAAACAAATAATATTTTCGGCAAAAATAATAGGCATTTTAGACAAACTCATTTTGCCGTAAAAAATGTTTTAACATTTGATGAGTAATTATTGACGAAATAGACTTGCCGTCGAAAAAGCTAATTTTTACGACGGTTTTTTGTTGTCGTAAAAAAAGTTTCATCGCAAATAGCAATCTTTCATATAATATTGTACATCTTACTCCCATTTATTCAACTGCATTTAATAAACTTCTATATAGTCATCAATTGCGGCGAGAGAGAGAGAGAGAGAGAGAGAGAGAGAGAGAGAAGTTATTGATGGATAAGACACAGAAAACTAAATGGTTCCAACAGAACTAACAATTCGCTATGCATCTTTGAGTTACATAGTTATGGATGGTAATGGAACACTCTTGCGGTATTCTGTAAGTGCCCACAATGGAAAAATGTTTCTATATGCTGCATAGTGTAACATGCAGTTCTTGAAGAAGACTCCAGTGGTTTCCTATCACAACATGTGATAAGTGGTCAGAAAGTATTGTAAGCAAAATATACTACATATTTTAATTTTCCTTTCTCCCCTTTCAAAATGAATTCTGAAATAGAAAGTCAAGCTTCAACAATTTTTCTTACTACAATTATTGTAAGTAAAACTAAAGCATAATATACTGCATGTTTTAATTTTCCTTTCTCCCCTTTCTATCTGAATTTTGAAATAGAAAGTCATGCTTCAATAAGTTGGATCTTTGTGCAAACTATTGCAAAATTTACTAGACAAGGGCAAAATTATTTTCCTTAGTGCAATTTTTCTTGTTAATATATTTTTCTTTCTTTATGTTATTTGAAGCAATGCCAAATAAGAAAATACCTGTTGAGGGAAATCACCATCTTCCATTTGAGAATTGATTATTAACTTTGCTGCGCGATGTAGAGGTTTCGGGTCTATTTTAGCCTATTACAAGTAAAATTGTATCTATTAGAATTATTCAAGAAAAGCATATGATACCACAAAATGTAATAAATCATTTTTGAACTAGACTAACCTGTCCAGCATGAATAAGTCGCATCATTGCCCATGCAGTTTGTACCAAATTTGATCGATTTCCTTCTAAAGGTACATATTCCTATATAATTAAGCATAAAGAGTTTGTTATTTAACTTTTTGTCAAAGATTTTATATAGAACTAGTCACATATCCATGAGATTCACGAGAACACGTAACTATTTTTTAATGGGATATAATATGTTATTTGTTTTCTAAAATATTTGTAAGATAATATATTAGCACTAATCATTTGTAACAAAATATTTTTCTCATGTCCTAATGATGGTATCTTATTTTTATTTTCTAAAATATATTTTATTTTCTAATATTTTTCACATTAATGGTGTAACATATAAAAGCTTTTCTCTATGACTTAGTTCATTCAGAGGGATCACAATACTTTTCTTACTTTTTTTTTCCCTTCTACATACATACATATATATATATATATATATATATTATTTATATTTTAACATACATAATGAAAAGATAAAAAATCAGAAGGCTTATATATTTTATTTTCTAATATTGGTGAAACCCTACCTTGTTTGGGCATGAAAGATAGCTTTCACCCCAACCACCATCATCTTTTTGTGTTCTAAGTAGAAAATCAACAGCTTTGCGAATAGTAGGACAATTGTGGTAAGTCTTGCCAGCCGCAGCCAATCCACCTAGCGCAAACCATGTACCATATATAAAACAAATTCCCCAAAATCCATACCTGTAGGGAAGATTCAACACGTAAATTATTCTGTAGTAAATACATATATATAGAGCCAAAATAATAATTATAATAATACATATTTAGTGAACCATACCATGAACCATTAGGCATTTGTGTGTCTTCAAGGTATCTAACCGCATTTCTAATGGAGCTGTCAATCTCTCTCTTCCTATGCTTTGGGTGCAGCTTCTTAAACAAAACAAAAGCTTAGATTGTCGATGCAGTGCACTCAACATACTCATACTCAACAATATCCTCCAAGAATTCTATGGGATTAAGCAACTGAGAGGGAAAAAGAAATACATGATTAATTTTTCATAAATATGTGATACAATAATCAAGACTTAGCTCCAAAATTTGTGAGGATCAACAATGATCCTCAATAGACTAGTAAGTTTTGACAGCCACATGTATTTTTTTTTTCAATAAATATATTTTATCTGAAGCCATATGACTCATATGTTGTTTTACTTTCTTAATTGGCATGTCTTATTTTTTCTTAATTCTATTAATATTATTTTATTGCTCTCTCTTTTTTTATTCTCTCAATTTGAATCATCTCATTTTTTTCTCATTAGTGCACTAATCACTTTCCTATAAACATGACCAAATAATCTAAAGTGTCTATCTCTCATCTTTAAATAAATTGGGTGATATTTATCCATAGGGGCCACTCTTATTGACGAAAAAATAATTAAGCATTAATTTATTGACATAGATAATTTAACGTATTTCCAAAAGACTTTTTCAACATCATTCCAATACGGTTAAGGTACTAACATTCATCCAATGCCCAGCTCCAGCAAGCTCCCAAGCTGCTAAACCACCATTTTTACTCTGCATTGTCGACATAAACATAGTAAAATAACGAGGAAATAAACAAACAACTAATTAATAAAAATTAACAAAATTCCTTCAAAGTGAATTTCATTATGCATAAAGAGTTGATTTTTTTTTTTAATAACAATAGAAAATACTAAAAACTAAAGATAATTTTGGGGAAGAAGCTTTAGAAATAAAAGTCTCTCTCAATTTGGTTAATTAATTTTCTTCTTGTTAAAAATTGTTGATCCATAATAATGTTAGTTATTCTAGAACCACAACATTTACCACACCATTCATGAACACAACTATCTTATGTGGTAAACGGTGGTTGACTACCTTTCACATTTACATTGACCCATTACTTTTTCTCCACCACTCACACTTAATCACATAGAATAGTTGTGGGAAAATGTATAGTTGCAGAATTATTGTAATAATGTAACATAAATGAACTATACATGACTACAAATTCAAAATAAGTATGCATGAAGATACACCACTAGGGAAAGTTAATCTTCACCTGTAAGGAAAGCAGGATATTCACAGCATCAAACAACCACTCAGGTTCCATTTTCTCACCAACAACCTCTGGTGGCATCATTGAGAAAAGCAAGCAGCACTGTAAAGAAAAGGAGAATTGGTGACAAATCAATTGATTATGGGTAAGGGAAACACTAGATTTCAATCAAGTATTAAACAAAGTTGGTTACCTTCAAAGCTTCGGCAGTGCAATCTGAAACTTGTAATCCGTGATCTTGATCAGAGAAAGTCCATGATCCTTTAGAAATGTGATGATACATTCTTTTAAAGTCTCCAGAAGGATTGTCCCTGACCTTTGCAATGTTTAAGAATTGAAAATCATATCTGAGATATTTGAATCAATACTGGGTAATGACATTTTTTAAGAATTGAAAATCATACCTGAGATATTTTTATGAAGTTGTGCCCTCTTGCCAATACAGGTCCAATTTCACTAGTGAGATCACTAGCAAGAAGAGCTTGAATGGTCAAGCTCGCATCCCACAATTGACTACCAAAACTCTGCATATAGATGACATAAATCAAGGTCAACAATTCCTATATTTCTTGCAGTGTCCTTTAACAGATAAAAATATAAAGTGAAGCTATGTATACTGAAATTAGGCTTATACTCAAATTGAGATAAATTAATCTATACAAATGTATATACTGATTACATAACCAACTCTATAAAAGAATTATTTTAATGAATATCATCATTGATTGTTCAATATAAACTCAAATTTAAGTCTTCAAGAAATAGGTAAAATTTTCCACAATTGTTTTACAGAAACATGTGCATTAACATGCATCTTCATTCCATCTTCAGCAATCCATATGAATTCTTTCATCCTAGCAAGATGTTTCTTGAAATAATCCCCATTTGGATCTTCAACCCAACAAGCAAGCATACATATTGCCTGTTAAGTGCAAATGGCATTAGTATTGATGTTATAAAGCCTAAGTTAGCCATGTTAATCACTATTCTTGACTATAGAATCGAATTACCTTTTCCACAACTCCGACAGTAATATATCGACTAATCTCATCTTCATAATGAATATGCTTCATTGTTACAAGAAGAGCCTTCTCTCTGACCAATTTATTTAAGGGCCAACATGTAAGAAGAGGCTCAGTTAATATGTATAGGCTATCCCAAAGCAGATCTTGTATCCAATGATGGGGAAAGTAGAGATCTTCCTGTAAGAATAGTTTTGGAGAACCAATGTATATGAAGAAATTATTAAGAGCCTAAATGTGAATGCACATGTATTGACCATGTGGAGAAAATTAGGTAAACTCACCTTCGCGCATAGATGCCACACTTTCATCCATTCAATTTCATTGTAAGGCTGAGTATAGAGCTCCTCCCTTAATTGAAGAATTAGAGGTGTAATTGGACCAACAAATCTTTTCCCGTATAAGGACGAAAAAGGCATATACACCAACCGACAATAGATCCACATTTTGGCTACAGTTTAGGCACAAAAAATCCTTGATATAGTTTTAACTAAAATAAAAATATAGAAAGTTCTATTGTCGAAGAAGAGTAAATCCTCAACAGTGGCAGAGGCATCTAATAGAGGGGCAAACCTTAATGGCAAAATAGCCGTGCTGAATAGGTTCGTGTCAAGGGCAACAGATAAATGCCTACCTTTCTTTCATACGCTAAAGAAATCCTTTGAGTGGATAGCTGAGTGTAAGCAGGCGTTTGAGGATTTAAAGGCCTACCTCTCTTCCCCCCCCCCCCCCCCCCCCCCAATTGCTGAGTCCACCTAAGCCCGAGGAAGAATTGTTCCTCTACTTGGCTGTATCCCTAGCTGCCTTCAGTGCGGCCTTAATCAGAGAAGAAGACAGGGTCCAAAAGCCCGTATACTACATCAGCCGGGCACTTCGTGGTGCAGAAGAGAGTTACCCACCGATGGAAAAGCTAGCCTTCACTCTAATTATAGCAGCCTGCAAGTTTAAGCCGTACTTCCAGGCCCACACAATGGTCATCCTGATCGACAAGCCCCTACAGCGAGCAATAAGCAATCCTGAAGCCACCGGAAGAATGATAGTATGGGTAATAGAATTAAGCGAATTTGACGTACAGTACCGCCTACGTGTTGCCATTAAAGGACAGGTGGTCGCTGACTTCATTGCGGAGTTCACTAACACAGAAGGCCAGGGGGCAGAAGAGTATCCTTAATGAAGTATATACACAGATGGATCGTCTAATAGACAGGCTGGCAAAGCGGGAGTTGTACTTTGTTCTCCCGAAGGAAATGAGATTGAATGCATGATTCGCCTCGAATTCCCTATAACCAACAATGAAGTGGAGTACAAAGCTCTAGTGGCAGGACTAGACCTTACCAAAGTAGTAGGAGCCACAAGTGTGGTTATTCATTATGGCTCTTAGGTCATCACCAATCGAGTAAACGGTGATTATGAATGTAAGGGCAGAAGGATGAAAAGGTACTTGGAGCAAGTAAAAAGAAAGGTAGACGACTTACATGCTAAGATTATTTAGATCCCCAAAGAAGAGAATGACCAAGCTGACTGCCTTACCAAGGCCGCATCAGCAGAACACATGATCATCCCAGAGAAGGTACTTTCCTTTGTTCAATTTTCACCATTAATAGATCCCGTCGTTGTACAGGAGATAGGTTCTGAAAGCAACTAGACCACACCATTAGTTTCCTACTTAAAAAACAGTGCATTATCAGACGGTAAGGAAGCCACAAAAAAGTTGAAAAGGTCCAAGCAGCACGATTCATTCTAATAAAGGACGTCTTGTACAAGAAAGGCTTCCCCAGCCTATACCTATGGTGTTTAAGCCCTGAAGAAGCGGACTATGTCATGAGGGAAGTCCATGAAGGAATCTGGGGGAACCATTCAGGGCCGCGGTCGTTGGTACATAAACTAATTCGAGTTGGATACTACTGGCTTACTATACAGAAGGATGCCCAGGCTTATGTCAAAGCCTGCGACAAATGCCAAAGGTTTAGCAACATTATCAGATAGCTGACAGAAGAACTAACCCCAATGACAGCCCCGTAACCATTTGCTCAGTGGGGACTAGACATCATGGGCCCTTTCCCGATAGCAATGCGGCAGCTGAAGTTCCTTATAGTCAGTATAGATTATTTCACCAAATGGGTAGAAGCAAAAGCCTTGGCCACAATCACAGAGAAGAACGTGAGAAGCTTCGTATGGAGAAACATTTTCTGTAGGTATAGGATCCCTAAAGTCTTGGTCATGGATAACGGGAAACAATTCGATAATGACTCCTCTAGGGATTTTTGCTCATAGTTGGGAATCAAGAACCACTACTCCTTCCCCCGCCCACCCTCAGGCCAACGAGCAGGTCAAAGTCACGAACCGATCCTTACTTAAAATCATCAAGACTCGGCTAGAGGGGGCAAAGGATATATGGCCGGAAGAGCTGCCAAGCGTATTATGGGCATACCAGACAACAACCAGAACACCTCTAGGAAAGACACCGTTTCGACTAGCATACGGGAACGAGGAAGTCATCCCAGCTAAAGTCGAACTCACAAGCTACAGGGTGGACAATCATGATGAAAGAAAAAACGATGAAGCCATGCGTCTACAGCTTGATTTAATGGATGAAGTCAGGGCAACAGCTGAACATAGGCTCGCACGATACCAGGAACTCATAGCCAAACACTACAACTCTAGAGTCAGACACATGGACTTCAAGGTAGGAGACCTCGTTTTAAGGAAGGTGATAGTTGCTACAAGAGATCCCACCCAAGGAAAGCTTGGTCCTAACTGGGAAGGACTCTACAGAATCACTTCATGGCAGAGGAAAGGCATCTACCACTTAGAGACACTGGACGGACAGAAGTTACACCATCCATGGAACACCGAGCATTTCTGGAAGTACTACCAGTAAATGACAGCATGAGGAGTGACACTCCTCATTTTCCAGTTTATTTAGTTAATTTTTCTACAGTACTTATTAAGCCCAAAGGGCAGGTCTTTTTCTTTAAAGAACAATTTTTCTACTTATGCATGCGTTTATCATAATAAGAGGAGTTTATTAAGTTATTTATCTATCTCTGCAAAACTTCTTTCATTACAAAGTCCACAAATGGACAAATTCATTACTATGTCCACAGGTGGATGAATTCATCCCCTAAGGATGCCTCAATATTAAGTTCACAAATGGACAAGTCCATCCAATTAGGGTGCCTTAATATCACCAACTCAACAAGTGAACGTGTTCATTACTAAGTCCACAAGTGGACGAGTTTATCCTATAAGGATGCCTAAGTCCACAAGTGGATGAATTCATTACTAAGTCCATAAAAGGACGAGTTCATCCTATAAGGATGGCTTAAAGTTACTAAGTCCGCAAATGGACAAGGTCATTATTAAGTTCTTAAATGGACAAGCTCATCACGAAGTCCACAAGTGGACGAGTTCATTTACTAAGTCCACAAGTGGACAAATTCATTATTAAGTCCATAAATGGACGAGTTCATCCTATAAGAATGCCTTAGAGTTACAAAGTCCACCAATGGACGAGTTCATCCCATGAGGATGCCTTAATATCATAAAGTCCGCAAGTGGATTAGTTAATATTATTAAGTTCACAAGCGGACGGAATTAAGACCAAGTGGACAAGTCCACGATGGGGATGAACTAAATTTATTTAAGTCCAAGTAAACATTATTTAAGTCCAAAAGTGGACAGGTTTATTGCCAAGTCTGCAAGGGGGGAAATCCAAAAAATGGATGCATTAAAATTATTCAAGTCCTTAAGTGGATGACTTTATCCACGACCTGACAAATTTATTAATAGAAGCGCCGTCCAAAAAGGGATGAGTCCATATAAGCAAACGGGTTTTTCCCGGTTCACCAAAACCTTTTAAGGACAAATACATCATAACATATGAGGAAGGATGGACATGCACATCAACAAAAGAAAATCTACATACATACTGAAAGCGACGGATATAATAATCGAAGTTTAGTTTTTACAAATAAAGCCCAAAACACCAAGGGGTGCTAAGAATCGTCTGGAAATTGGATAAACTACATGAACAGAATTATCATCACAAATAAAAGAAAAAGCTAGGCTAAGGGGTCCCTGATGTCCTGAGCTGAAGGATTCCCGTCATCTTGGGGAGGGGGATCCTGGGCGTCCTGATTTTCAACATCTTGAGTAGCCTCGGTGGACGGAATTAGCATAGTGACAGGCTTCTCCATGGTAGGCTGCGCAAGGACGACATCGTCATTCGATGGGTCCTACTCTGACTGGGTGGAGTCGTCAATTTCCTCAAGAACGGTGTCGCCTGCTGGAGTCGATGGTAGGGGATCGTCCATGGTGACCTTGGATAAATCCAAGTTGGGGTAGACGGACTTGACTAGTTTTTGGCAATCCTCAAACCTTTCACCATAATAGACAGTGCAAGAGTCTATAAAAGGCTATGAAGCCTTATACTCTGCCACAACGTCAGCCCTAGTCGTCTCCACCTGACCAAGAAGAGCTGTTAGCTCCTTTTCCACTACTGCCTTAGCCTCCTACTCTTTTTTCCTTTAACGACCCTCCTCCTCCAGCTTTTCCCTTAGCTCCTTCACCTCCTGATTGAGAGTATGAAGGGCACCCTTGTATTGCTCTTGCTTGTCGGTCAGGTTCTTGACGCACTTGTGTAGATGAGTAATCACCCCTTCTTTGGCGACGCCTCTATCCTGCATTGCCTTTATACGGACCAGTGCCTATAAGACAGAACAACTATCAGCCATTGAGCATAAAAAATAAGAAAGAAAGAAAAAGCACATACTTCAGCGAGGTCAAAAAGGCCTGACACCCCCAGCTCCTCCGTCGACTGCTTAGCACAAGGGTCCATTTTCGTGTCCTCGATGATTGACTCAATCACCTCAACGGCATGGTCCTTGTGAGTAAGCAGACGGTGGACGTCCACCTCGGTGATGGGACCTTTCCCCGTCATCAGCCCTTTGCCTACTCTCTGTTTGGGCTTGGCAGGAGACGACTTCTTTTGCTTGTCGCCTTCATGGATGACTGGTTCTTTTTTAAGCCGATGGTCATCCTTCCCTTAACCTTTCCTCTTGGACGGCACCTTGGCGATGTTCTTGGGGGCTGAAGAGGAAGCCCCCCTTCTCTTTCTTTTTGCTGGCAACAACTGCCCGCACCAAGGCTCTTTGCCTGGCTGCCTCCATTTCTATGAAGGAAAAGCGACGGATTTAGATAAGCTGATGCGAGAAAAGACGATAAAAGAAGCTATGGTGTACGAACTTACACCGTTGGGAATAAGCGTTGAGTAGATGGGCCGCTGGTATTGTCTTAGGACCTCCACCATAAGTGTGCAAGGTGTCAAGGGTGATTAGATCCCTACACCTCCGCTCACCAAAGGGGATCTCTAGAACCCGACCGATGAAGGCTTCTTGCTCATCTGTTATGAGAGGACGAACGCTAGTTGAAAAATGAGGAAAATGGACGACATTAAAAAGTTGAAGGAAAATAAACAAGGAAAAAGCAGATGAGAAGACAATACTAAACCTGAATCTTTAACGATGCCCCAAGTATTGTCAAAACCATGGGGCATTGTCACCCACTCTTCTTGACGACACACCCAGTCCGTCCCTTGAACAAAAAAATATCTACCTTTCCAATTCATGTTGGAGTCAAGCATGTCGGACACTAGCCTAAGATCTTTCTTTCTTGCCAAGAAATGATATATTTCTTGGGACGAGATGATGTTCTGAGGCTTATAGCACCAGAAAACCTCGTCTAGAGAAAGCTAACGATTCTCGCCGCTAAGACGACCCCATAGGATCTCAGCTTCGATAAATATTCTCCATGTGTTAGGGGCTATTTGGCTGACGGATAGTCTTAAAAAGCTAGCCAACTGACGGTGTAGTGACGTTAGTGGCAACCTCAGCCCTACCACAAACATGGCATCATACATGCCAACGTCTGCAGTCTTTCCCGAGTAGCATTTTTCAAACTTCCCAGGTAGACAAATTGGATATGATTAGGGATTTGGTAACGGTCCCGTAAATCCTTAAAAACTTTAGCCGTCATCATTGGCATAAAGTCATTGAAGGTCCAAATTTTGGGAAGAATAAATGGATGGGTGTGGTCACCCATATCACTTCTAGAACACCCTTCTTCAGAGGCTACACCCTTGTCCCTGTTATCCTCTACGTCGTCACCCTCTACCTCACCATCGTTTCCTTCTTCCTCATCAACTTCCCTATCATAACTCTCCGCCTTGTCATCAAAAGAACGGGCTAATGTTTCCCCTCTCTGATGACCAGGAAAATCCCTCCTCGAGCTCATGTCATGACTGGAAGACCTCGTTATAGCTCGCTCCTTCACGGACTGACGACTGTTCACTCGTCGCTTCTCTAGACATCTTTCTTCCTACAAGCGACGAATGTATTCTAAGAACCTAAGTTGACGGCTTCACCACAAAATTAATGACTAACTAGGAAAATGAAAACAAGGGATAGAGTAAAGAAAAGGACTTACGAAGTAAGAAGTTCCTTGAAAAACGATGAGACGGTGGTAGCAAATTAGACGAGATCAGCAGGCTGACAGAAGCAAGGTGTTCACAAAGCAACTAGCTTTCTCTAAGATCAGCAAGGATGAAATAAGAAGAATAAGGGGAGGAGGTGAGGTATAAGATGAAAAGGGCACATAAGATGAAACGACACCCTCGTCCAGAAACGAGGCCAACTAGCTTGAGCCACGTGTTCTAACATTTAATAATAGCTGCTCGAGGAATCAATCAATAAATGTCACCGTTTCTCAAAAAATGTTTATAAGAGCTACAAATCAAACTCCACAACCCGTCAGCTAGAGCTAACGAGGTTGTGGAGTAGGGGGTAGTTGATAAGGGTAATTCTTAAAGTGTAAGTTAAAGGAGATGGACCTACAACTTTGCTAATGAACCCGTAAATGACTCCACAAAGTTGATGGTCCATCTCAAGGCTGACGAGTGCACCTCAAGATCATCTACGCATAGACGAGATGACCAAAAGGCATGGACGGAATGAGAAGTTAACGGGATGAAGCTGACGCGGGACAAAGGAATTCTTGACGGGTCTAGCATGTCTTTTGCTTGGGCTCCACGTGTGAGTATACCTTGCGCCTCACGATAAACCCTAATCAAGAAGACTCTTATAAGGAAAGGATTCTGTAAAATACGCGAGTTAAAGAGAATCTTTCCCACATGGAAACATCTACTTGGCCAAGGAACGAGTGGCAACCCTATGCTACTATAAAAACCTCAAAACCCTCACAAACCAAGGTACGCATAATTTAATCCAATTCTGGTACTCTAAAGTTGTGAGCATTCTCTAACTTAACCTTCGGAAGGTTTTTGGCCGGTACCACACCGGTACTCTCCTAAGGTACTCTCCTAAGGTCTTCTTGTTTCGTGTTGTATAGGTGTGGTCTTGAGTATGTAAGGGCCAGTTCTGGTACTCTAGAGTTGTGAGCATTCTCTAACTTAATCTTTGGAGGGTTTTTGGCCGGTACTACACCGGTACTCTCCTAAGGTCTTCTTGTTTCGTGTTGTATAGGTGTGGTCTTGAGTACGTAAAGGCCATGTAACTCACTGACGATTTTCGGTATCATCAAACACCATAAAAAAATATATATTTTGTATTTTTGATGCACAAAAGCCATCACAAGTGTTAATAATTTCGATGGTATTTCTTTGGTCATCGTAAATAATACTTTATTAGCGACGAACATTTTTATGTTGTCGCAAAATATAAGGTAGGAACACTTCACTCCAAAACAAATCATATTTTTCGACAAAAATAATAGGCATTTTAGATAGACTCATTTTGTCGTAAAAAATGTTTTAACATTTGATGAGTAATTATCGACGAAAGAGACTTGCTGACGAAAGAGCTAATTTTTACAACGGTTTTTTGTTTTAGTCAAAAAAGTTTCGTCACAAATAGCAATCTTTCATATAATATTGTACATCTTACTCCCATTTATTCAGGTGCATTTAATAAACTTCTATATAGTCATCAATTGCGGCGAAAGAGAGAGAGAGAAGTTATTGATGGATAAAACACAGAAAACTAAATGGTTCCAACAGAACTAACAATTCGCTATGCATCTTTGAGTTACATAGTTATAGATGGTAATGAAACACTCTTGCGGTATTCTGCAAGTGCCCACAATGGAAAAATGTTTCTATATGCTGCATAGTGTAACATGCAGTTCTTGAAGAAGACTCCAGTGGTTTCCTATCACAACATATGATAAGTGGTCAGAAAGTATTGTAAGAAAAATATACTACATATTTTAATTTTCCTTTCTTCCCTTTCAAAATGAATTCTGAAATAGAAAGTCAAGCTTCAACAATTTTTCTTACTACAATTATTGTAAGTAAAACTAAAGCATAATATACTGCATGTTTTAATTTTCCTTTCTCCCCTTTCTATCTGAATTTTGAAATAGAAAGTCATGCTTCAATAAGTTGGATCTTTGTGCAAACTATTGCAAAATTTACTAGACAAGGGCAAAACTATTTTCCTTAGTGCAATTTTTCTTGTTAATATCTTTTTCTTTCTTTATGTTATTTGAAGCAATGCCAAATAAGAAGATACCTGTTGAGGGAAATCACCATCTTCCATTTGAGAATTGATTATCAACTTTGCTGCGCGATGTAGAGGTTTCGGGTCTATTTTAGCCTATTACAAGTAAAATTGTATCTATTAGAATTATTCAAGAAAAGCATATGATACCACAAAATGTAATAAATCGTTTTTGAACTAGACTAACCTGTCCAGCATGAATAAGTCCCATCATTGCCCATGCAGTTTGTACCAAATTTGATCGATTTCCTTCTAAAGGTACATATTCCTATATAATTAAGCATATAGAGTTTGTTATTTAACTTTTTGTCAAAGATTTTAGGTAGAACTAGTCACATATCCACAAGATTCACGAGAACATGTAACTATTTTTTAATGGGATATAATATGTTATTTGTTTTCTAAAATATTTGTAAGATAATATATTAGCACTAATCATTTGTAACAAAATATTTTTCTCATGTCCTAATGATGGTATCCTATTTTTATTTTCTAAAATATTTTTTTTTCTAATATTTTTCACATTAATGGTGTAACATCTAAAAGCTTTTCTCTATGAACTTAGTTCATCTAGAGGGATCACGATAATACTTTTCTTACTCTTTTTTTTCCTTCTACATATATATATATATATATATATATTTATATTTTAACATACATAATGAAAACATAAAAAATCAGAAGGCTTATAGATTGGTGAAACCCTACCTTGTTTGGGCATGAAAGATAGCTTTCACCCCAACCACCATCATCTTTTTGTGTTCTAAGTAGAAAATCAACAGCTTTGCGAATAGTAGGACAATTGTGGTAAGTCTTGCCAGCCGCAGCCAATCCACCTAGTGCAAACCATGTACCATATATAAAACAAATTCCCCAAAATCCATACCTGTAGGGAAGATTCATCACGTAAATTATTCTGTAGTAAATACATCTATATAGAGCCAAAATAATAATTATAATAATACATATTTAGTGAACCATACCACGAACCATTAGGCATTTGTGTGTCTTCAAGGTATCTAACCGCATTTCTAATGGAGCTGTCAATCTCTCTCTTCCTATGCTTTGGGTGCAGCTTCTTAAACAAAACAAAAGCTTGGATTGTCGATGCAGTGCACTCAACATACTCATGCTCAACAACAATATCCTCCAAGAATTCTATGGGATTAAGCAACTGAGAGGGAAAAAGAAATACATGATTAATTTTTCATATATATATATGATACAATAATCAAGACTTAGCTCCAAAATTTGTGAGGATCAACAATGGATCCTTAATAGACTAGTAAGTTTTAACAGCCACATGTATTATTTTTTCAATAAATATATTTTTTCTGAAGCCATATGACTCATATGTTGTTTTACTTTCTTAATTGGCATGTCTTATTTTTTCTTAATTCTATTAATATTATTTTATTGCTCTCCCTTTTTTTTATTCTCTCAACTTGAATCAACTCATTTTTTTCTCATCAGTGCACTAATCGCTCTCCTATAAACATGACCAAATAATCTAAAGTGTCTATCTCTCATCTTTAAATAAATTGGGTGATATTTATCCATAGGGGCCACTCTTACTGACGAAAAGATAATTAAGCATTAATTTATTGACATAGATAATTTTAATGTATTTCCAAAAGACTTTTTCAACATCATTCCAATATGGTTAAGGTACTAACATCCAACCAATGCCCAGCTCCAGCAGGCTCCCAAGCTGCTAAACCACCATTTTTACTCTGCATTGTTGACATAAACATAGTAAAATAACGAGGAAATAAACAAACAACTAATTAATAAAAATTAACAAAGTTCCTTCAAAGTGAATTTCATTATGCATAAAGAGTTGATTTTATTTTTTTATTTTTTTAATAACAATAGAAAATACTAAAAACTAAAGATAATTTTGGGGAAGAAGCTATAGAAATAAAAGTCTCTCTCAATTTGGTTAATTAATTTTCTTCTTGTTAAAAATTGTTGATCCATAATAATGTTAGTTATTCTAGAACCACAACATTACCACACCATTCATGAACACAATTATCTTATATGGTAAATGGTGGTTGGCTACCTATCACATTTACATTGACCCATTACTTTTTCTCCACTACTCACATTTAGTCACATAGAATAGTCGTGAGAAAAGGTATAGTTGCAGAATTATTGTAATAATGTAACATAAATGAACTATACATGCCTACAAATTCAAAATAAGTACGCATAAAGATACACCACTAGGGAAAGTAACCTTCACCTGCAAGGAAAGCAGGATATTCACAGCATCAAACAACCACTCAGGTTCCATTTTCTCACCAACAACCTCTGGTGGCATCATTGAGAAAAGCAAGCAGCACTGTAAAGAAAAGGAGAATTGGTGACAAATCAATTGATTATAGGTAAGGGAAACACTAGATTTCAATCAAGTATTAAACAAAGTTAGTTACCTTCAAAGCTTCTGCAGTGCAATCTGAAAGTTGTAATCCGTGATCTTGATCAGAGAAAGTCCATGATCCTTTAGAAATGTGACGATACATTCTTTTAAAGTCTCCAGAAGGATTGTCCCTGACCTTTGCAATGTTTAAAATTGAAAATCATATCTGAGATATTTGAATCAATACTGGATAATGACATTTTTTAAGAATTGAAAATCATACCTGAGATATTTTTATGAAGTTGTGCCCTCTTGCCAATACAGGTCCAATTTCACTAGTGAGATCACTAGCAAGAAGAGCTTGAATGGCCAAGCTCGCATCCCACAATTGACTACCAAAACTCTGCATATAGATGACATAAATCAAGGTCAACAATTCCTATATTTCTTGCAATGTCCTTTAACAGATAAAAATATAAAGCGGAGCTATGTATACTGAAATTGGGCTTATACTCAAATTGAGATAAATTAATCTATATAAATGTATATACTGATTACATAACCAACTCTATAAAAAAATTATTTTAATGAATATCATCATTGATTGTTCAATATAAACTCAAATTTACGTCTTCAAGAAATAGGTAAAATGTTCCACAATTGTTTTACAGAAACATGTGTACTAACATGCATCTTCATTCCATCTTCAGCAATCCATATGAATTCTTTCATCCTAGCAAGATGTTTCTTGAAATAATCCCCATTTGGATCTTCAACCCAACAAGCAAGCATACATATTGCCTGTTAAGTGCAAATGGCATTAGTATTGATGTTATAAAGCCTAAGTTAGCCATGTTAATCACTATTCTTGACTATAGAATCGAATTACCTTTTCCACAACTCCAACAGTAATATATCGACTAATCTCATCTTCATAATGAATATGCTTCATTGTTACGCGAAGAGCCTTCTCTCTGACCAACTTATTTAAGGGCCAACATGTAAGAAGAGGCTCAGTTAATATGTATAGGCTATCCCAAAGCAGATCTTGTATCCAAGGATGGGGAAAGTAGAGATCCTCCTGTAAGAATAGTTTTGAAGAACCAATGCATATGAAGAAATTATTAAGAGCCTATATGTGAATGCACATGTATTGACCATGTGGAGAAAATTAGGTAAACTCACCTTCGCGCATAGATGCCGCACTTTCATCCATTTAATTTCATTGTAAGGCTGAGTATAGAGCTCCTCTCTTAATTGAAGAATTAGAGGTGTAATTGGACCAACAAATCTTTTCCCGTATAAGTACGAAAAAGGCATGTACACCAACCGGCAATAGATCCACATTTTGGCTACAGTTTAGGCACAAAAATCCTTGATATAGTTTTAACTAAAATAAAAATATAGAAAGTTCTATTGTCGAAGAAGAGTAAATCCTCAACAGTGGCAGAGGCATCTGATAGAGGGGCAAAGCTTATTTCTACATTATCCTAACTGTGTCAAAAAATATTCTACTATGTAATAAGGATCTAAATTAAATAGAATTGTAATATATGATATATTTAATGAAGCAATAAGTACATATTGTATGAACCTGGATGAATGGGAAGAAAAGAAGGAAGGAGCCAAAATTCTGGGGGCATTGGATTGCATCCAGTCCATTCAAACACGCCAAATATCTACAACATTGCATAATAGAGTTAATTACCAGCAAATAGTCATCATTCTTGGTTAAAGCAATACAATTAGATTTTAATTTACAATACAAATTATTATCAACGTATAACTATAATTTGTTGGGTGTGTGGCACACGTGGGTTCCAGCCCACACTTGATGGAATAGCTCATTTAAGGAGCTTGTCTCTAAAGTGTTTATGCCAACCGTGTCTCTTAATGAGACTTGACATTAAGCGTGTGGAACACGCTGAAGAAAGAAGAAAAATTGGCCGAAGAAAATTCGGCCAAGTGAAGAGAAGAATTTAATTCATTCTTTTGTCTAATATCATGTACAAAAGTCAAGGCTTCTGTGCTAGTATTTATTGTGACTTGATTTGAAGAGTGTGGAAGGAAGAAAAGAAGAAAAAGGTCAAGAAATAAAAAGAAAAGCCAGAAGAGTGAAGAGAAGTACCAGTGACTCACCGAGGACAGTGCAGTCTTGGCGAAGTGCGTGAGTGAGAGCAAACAAAAGAGAGCAAAATATAGAGAGGAAGAGAAAATCGTGAGAGATACACGATGAGTGAAAATAAAAAAAGATTTTTTTTTTTTTTAAGTTGTATCTCTAAGCGTTATAATCTCTATTTAATACAGTAAAATTATTCAAAGTTTTTCTCGTAATTTTTTTCTTAAGAAAAAAAAATTTATGTAAATTTTTATATTCTTGTGTGGTTATGCTTCTGCTGTGCTTGCTGAAATTTATTTATAATTATAAAGAATTTTTCCCAACATAATTTGATGTGAAACTTTGTAGGAAAGGACATACCGAAAGCCAGATTTTTCCCCAAGAGGGTATGTGTGTAACACCACCACGATCAAGGATCCACTTCCGTGCTCTTGCACAAGCATTGTCCTGACCACCGTCAGGTCCTTCCCCAAGTATACGCATACAAATGTAATTGAGAACTGTGCAAAACATGATGCTGTGACCTTCTAAGTGTAATCCCCAGCCACCATCTTCATTCTAATTAATAATGATAAATTTATAACTTAGCTTTTTGCTGAATATTTTTAAGCATAGTTGCTATACATGAAGTTTGAACTTAAAAAAAAAAAAAAATTAAAAAGAAGAAGAAATGAAAGACCAAAGTAACAAATTCCATAAAAACTCTAATTACTTATTCTATAAAACATCAAAGAATATGTACCTGATGATTGTATATGTAACGAAGGATTTCTTTTTGATATTCAACAGGGAACATAGTATTAAGATGTCCTGTAATGTAGAAACATATTACCTGCATATTTTTGGATTTAGTATAGACAATTAGCAGTTAGATGAAGATGAACAGCAAAATAATTCAGTGGCAGGCATGTCATTAACTAGTCTATGATGATCACAATATAGAACAATAATGACAACAATATTACTCACAATGGGTGGAACGAAAAACATTGGGCCAGCATTTTCAGCGGGCCAGTGACCATCACTAGACTGCAAGGCCGCAAAGAAATGGACAGCCCTCCTCAATGCATTTGTGGCCTTTTCATCTGTGATTTCTTCTCCATCCTCAATCTTTATTGGAGGAATTGTTTGTTTGAAGTTTTTCTCTCTCAAAAACTGCAATAATTTTGTAAATTAAAGAAAGGATGGTGTCAGTGTCAACAATATCCAAGGCTCTAGAAGTATGAGCAGTAGCAAAACTGACTAATACCATAGAATTTTATTGAGCAATAACGCTTTTTAACCAATTCACTTGAACACTAAAAGATACCAAGGTTTGTTAGTTTTTTTTTTTCCCTTTTAACGAATCCAATTCACTTTTTCTTAGTGCTTTGATAGGAATTCTTGAGAGATTTCAACTCTAGGGCTAGACTGTCTTTTTTATGTTTCGGCTATAAAATTTTAAGTTTTATGCATAAATAGGGGATTTTTGTGTTCTGGACGTTAAACCATTAAATTGAATGCTTAAGAAGAAAAACTAAGGATCCTAGTTAAAATTCATAACTCTTAGGTTAGATTATGTTTGGGTTAAGTCGATCTAATGAATTGTATCTTTAGGTATTATATTTATTACATTAAATTAGGGCTTTTCGTTCTTGTAATTTTTAAATACAATTGGATCCATAATATGTAACCAGTACATCTAATTAGGTTTTTCTATTTTGTTTCCTAAAAAAAAAAATTAGGGTTTTCTAATTTTAATTGGGTAAAATTAATATAGATTTGATTCATTTGAGAGTAATCAATGAATTGAAAACATTTTGAATTTATGATTAGGAATTAGAATAATTTGTGGCTTCCAATGATCTAAGTACTTTGATCTCAAATTTAAGGTTCACATATGAAATTAAGGTTTCTAGTTGCAGATTCAAAGTTTTAATTTCATGATGTGATCAAATGATTAGATCACTTAAGTTTTAGGGGTAATCAATAGGGGGTTTTCTCTTAAATTGATTTTAATTTATTTATTCTTGATTTTTCAAAATGAACAATATCTATATGGAATTAAAGGTCCTAATGGAGTTGACGCATGTTCAGCTATGGCTAACTAAATTTATGTTAGGATTAATTTATACTATTAACTAGTCGCTAACACGTGCAATGCACGGGATAGTTAAATAAAAATTAGAAGTATTTATTTTACTTAAAGGTATATGACTTAAATTTTAAAAATGTATAATTTGAAAATGAATGAAAATAACTAATTTTTTCAATATAATGATTTAGAAAAAAAAAATTCTTTCATATCATTGGTTTCACATAACACATTTCGACGTGGGCTATTCTATGGTGATAACTTTACATAATATTCAACTGCAATTATATTTACTATCCACTACCAATCTAATCTATGTTATCTTGATAGTAGATCTACAAATTACATTCTCGTATTCTTAGAGCTTGCCACATTATTGTTATTATCTATATATAATATAAAACTAAAAATTTTAACTTTTTGAAAGACTTACATTAGAATTAGGATTAAAAAATAAATTTTTTTTTTAAATTAGACCTCACGTTAGTTTTTTTTTTTTTTTAAGGGCTCACTTTAGGTTAAAAAAAAAAAAGACTCCTATTAGGATTAAGGAAAAAAGAGAGAGACTCCTATTAGGACTCTCTCACTATTTAGTTTAACAAATTAAAATTTTTTATAAATTAAAATGATGAGGAAAAAAGAGGGAGAGAGACTCTTGGTAGGACTCTCTCACTATTTAGTTTTAAAAATTAAAAAAAATTATAAATTAAAATGATAATGTGAAAAATTGTGGGAGTTTCAGAGGCTTCGGTTTTATATATATATATATATATATATAATATAAAACTGAAAATTTTAACTTTTTGAAAGACTTACGTTAGAATTAGGATTAAAAAAAAATAAATTTTTTTTATAAATTAGACCTCACGTTAGTTTTTTTTTTTTTTTTTTTTTAGGGCTCATTTTAGGTTAAAAAAAAAGACTCACGTAAAAAAAAAAAAAAAAGGAGAGACTCCTATTAGGATTAAAGAAAAAAGAAAGAGACTCTTATTATGACTCTCTCACTATTTAGTTTAACAAATTAAAATTTTTTATAAATTAAAATGATGAGGAAAAAAGAGGGAGAGAGACTCCTGTTAGAACTCTCTCACTATTTAGTTTTAAAAATTAAAAAAAATTATAAATTAAAATGATGATGTGGAAAATTGTGGGAGCTTCAGAGGCTTCGGTTTTTAATATATATATAGATGAGAGGATTCCCTTGTTTCATCTTTAACTTTTGGCGTATCAAAATATCCTCATACAAATTTTGAAATAACATATTCTTTAGTTTAATTTTATTTCCTACAAAAATGCAAAAAAGGCTAAACGAGTAATTCTATCTCACATACAATTTTTTTTTAAATATCTGATTCTTATCTATATTTGTTATCTATTTGAATTCAAATACTTCAATTATGTTTTATAAAAAAAATACTTCTACTATGTTTTATAAAAAAAAAAAAAATCAATTATGTACGTACACAAGAAATAAAAAACATTTTTTCTCTCCTACAAAAAAGCAAAAAGGTTGAAAGAGTAATTCTATCTCACGTACCAAAAAAAATTCAAATATCGGATTCTTATCTGTGTTTGTTATTTATTTGAATTCAAATACTTCAATCATGTTTAAAAAAAAAAAAAAACTCAATTATGTACGTACACAAGGAAAATTTTTTGCTCTCCACCCATTTGTATTCACATGTCTGATCCCTATTTGTATTTTTTATCTATTTAAATTTAAATTTAAATACTTAAATTATGTTTATCAAAGAGAAAAAAATACAAAAAAAAAAAACCACTACCTCTCACATACAAAAGGAAAAAAAAAAAAAATTCAATTATGTACATATACAAGGGAAAAAAAAATTTCTCTTCACCCATTTGTATTCAAATGTTTGATCCCTATCTGTATTTGTTATATGTTTGAATTCAAATACTTTAATTATGTTTATCAAAGAGAAAAAAAAAAAAAAAAAAACCCTTATTCTCACCATTCATTTGTATTCAAATGTCTTATTTCTATCTGTATTTGTTATCTATTTGAATTCAAATACTTTAATTATGTTTATCAAAGAGAAAAAAAAAATACAAAAAAAAAAAAAACCACTACCTCTCACGTACAAAAGGAAAAAAAAAAAAAAAATCTTATTCTCACCATTCATTTGTATTCAAATGTCTTATTCCTATCTGTATTTGTTATCTATTTGAATTAAAATACTTTAATTATGTTTATCAAAAAGAAAAATACAAATTTACTTCTTCAAAAAAAAGAACCCACTACCTCACATGTACGAAATGAAAAAAAAACAAATGCATTCCAAAAAAAAAAAAAATACCAAAACGTATTTAGCTAAAAACAAATGTTTTTTTTTTTTATGCCAACTATGTTTTATCAAAAAAATAATAATTCAAATACTTCAATTATGTTTATCAAAGAGAAAAAAATACCCAAAAAAAAAAACCACTACTTCTCACGTACAAAAGGAAAAAAAAAAACCTTATTCTCACCATCAATTTGTATTCAAATGTCTAATTCCTATCTGTATCTGTTATCTATTTGAATTCAAATACTTCGATTATGTTTATCAAAAAGAAGAATACAAATTTACTTCTTCAAAAAATAGAACCCACTACCTCTCACGTACAAAATAAAAAAAAATAAAAAATACTAAAACGTATTAATTAGCTAAAAACAAATGTTTTTTTTTTTGTTTCAATTATGTTTTATAATAATAATAATAATAATAATAATAATAATAATAATAATAATAAACGCTTTTCAGTCTTATCCCAAAATTTTTATTTTTATTTTTTTAAATTCTTTAAAATATTCCAAAATTTTTTTAATCCAAATTGTATACAATTATCACAAATCTTCATCCATCCACACTAATGTTTATCATCTTTCTTTTGTTTAAATCTCAATTTTTTTTACTTATCACAATTCTTATCACAATCGATAAATTCAAATGTCCAATTGGTTTTCAACTTTTTACGATACAAAACTCATCTAAACACGTTAAAATTGCATCCATACTAGGGATAGCAATGTAAAATAACTACTACTACCCACTACTATCTCAACTCCCTTTAGCCACTATCACGTACGACATTAAATTACAACCTTAATATATTTTGGAGGTAAAGTTTTGACAAATTTACCATTGTATTACATCTTCTTCTTATATCCTCTACACTTGCAAAATTTTAAGAAAATTAAAGATCAATAACTATATCATTAATAAATTATTTAAATTGAAAATTTTTGTGATTTAAAGTTATGCATAAAATATAAGCTTATAAATCATATAGTAAATAATATCTGATTGACATAAAATTTGACATGTGTATTAAAAGAGTAAATAATCTTTAATTTAGTTATTAGATTTTCAAAATATGTAATAATGCTTATTTTATTGAGTATGGTTGTAGTT
This sequence comes from Lithocarpus polystachyus, assembly GCA_033629205.1. Classification (NCBI taxonomy): domain Eukaryota; kingdom Viridiplantae; phylum Streptophyta; class Magnoliopsida; order Fagales; family Fagaceae; genus Lithocarpus; species Lithocarpus polystachyus. The sequence goes on from CM066166.1 coordinate 82,194,178, forward strand.
TTAGGCTACAACCAATTTTGTAACTAAACTTTATCCAAAACTTAGTACTTATTTATTCATGTGGCCTACTTCTCTCATTAATTCATTATTTTTTTAGGACAAAGTTTAGTTACAAAATTCGTTATAACTTAAGACCACAACCTTATTTAATATCTTTTTATTGGAGGTGAATTTCGACAAATTCACTATTGAATTACATTTTTTTTTTCATATATCCTCTATGCTTATAAAATTTTTAGAAAATTAAAGATCAATAGCAATGTCATCAAGAAATTGTTTAAATTGCAAGTTTTGTAGTTTAAAATTATGTATAAAATATAATCGTATAGATTATATAGTAAATAATTTCCTATTGGCACAAAATTTCATATGCATATTAAGAGCGCAAAGAACATGCAATCCAACAGTTAAATTTTCAAAATATGTAAAAATGTTAACAATGTTGAGTAATGTTGTAGCCTTAAGCTACGATAAATTTTGTAGTTAAATTTTGTTCATTTTTTTTATCTACTTAATATAATTTTTTTACTTGTGCGGTTATGTATGACTATATCCACAATCAACTTCTCTCATTAATTTATTTTAAAAGAAGTCAAGTTCCACTATGATAGAAAATTGTGTTGCAATGTATTCAAAAACAATTATTGTATTTATTATTTTGTTAATAATTTGTTAATACAAAATGGATATTAGTTTGGATTTTTATGGGAAAAAGTATTTTCAAACTTTGACTCACCTCAATTAAAACTCTGGCTTTCCCTCGTTTCATATTAACAAAGGAAAACATGAAAAGAAGAAGAAAGTAATAATTATATATCAAGTAAATTAACCTTGATTCAGAAGAACAAAATTTGAATCGTAAATGATCTAGCTTACTTTCAAAAACAAATGGAGTATGAGAATATCTATAACTATAAAGATGCGATTATTAATAATAATAATAATAATAATTAATAAGTGAAAATTTCAATACAATCGTTGAACTTCTATATATAGGATGTATAGGATTTGACTATACAAAGTACAAAATTAAAAACTCATAGCTAAAAAAGCAAAAATAATTACTTGGACTGTGGAGAAAACCCTATCAGTATAAATTGGAGAGAGGAGAGCTAGGAGGATAGGAGGCTTGAAGGGTACCTGCATTCGCCATATAAGATCACTGCTGGCCCTGACTTGACGTCTATTCTTGTAGAAATTTTGGCGAGCCTCTTCAACCTCAGCTCGCTCTTCTGGGGTACCAGCTTCAGGGTCAAACACCCATGTTTGTCTTCCAGCAAAGTTATTTGTGCTAAAGAGGTAAGGATCATTGCTACCCTCTCCTATCTTCAGCCTCCACATTCTGTTTTAGCTTCAATAGAACTGCATGGCTGCCAGTGATTATGACCAATCTTTCAGCACTCATAATTTTAACATCAAAGTTAGGATTGTACAAAATAATTATAACCCTTCAAAAAGAACTTCTAAACGACGAGTCCAAATTTTCTGTCTCACTTTTCATACTCCACTCTATACTCCACTAATAAATGCTTGCCACGTATTAATTTAATTAATTAAATACTACCATTAATTAATAATGGTAATATTAATGGATCAATAATGATATTATTTAATTAATTACGTTAACACGTGACAAGTATTTATTGGTAGAGTTTAGTGTGGAGCAGGAAAAGTGGGACAGAAGATTTGGATTTCTAAATGACCATTTACATTATATACATATATGGGGCTACCTCAAGGTATTGTGGTCTTGCACTTCTCAATGCTGTAGCACTCAAGGCAGGTGTTGTGTGTCTGGAACTTCAGACCAATGTGGATTTGGCCTACAAGACAAGACGAACAAAAGTAGACCTGCGTAGTTTTGTGGTCTTCGATCGACATGTTGCCCCCTTTATATAGAGAAACCAATACCCATTTGTTACTCTCTCTCCTCGGCTTAAATATTAACATTAATTCGTTGACTATCTCTCTAGCTAAGCAATTAAAATTAAAATATTAATTATTTAGTGTTATTTAAACCCACGATTATTTTTTATTTTTTTAGAGAGTTTTACAACCTATGACATTTGTTTCTAATGATATCTCTTTATCATCACACTAAAACACCAATCAGTTTTTAGTGTAGGCAAAAGTTGAACCCTAGATCTCTTATGCGAAGTCAAATGTAACGCAAAATAAAAATATTCCTTATAGGATTTTCATAAATAATAAAACTTTACTAAATCTTACCTTTAATTAGCCCTTTTTATTTAATTAATTTTCTTCTTTAAAAAAAATCCCTTATACATAGGGTTTAATTCTTCTCTATAATGTTCAAAAAAATTTATTTTAATTTTTCACATTTGAAATCATTTTCAAAATGTTATTCTCATTATCTCTATTAAGAAGATAGATCTTAAGTCAATAAGTCAGTTAATATGATAATTGGTATAATTAAAATGAAAAGGATTACATCCATAATATTTGTACAACACTTTCATAATAGTAAGTGTTATTGGTTCTAACCTAAATTTACAACTTAAATTACTTTTTTGTCTACCTATAATAGCAAATAATAACTTATCACCTGGGATTTGTCGTGAAAACGTTGTGAACATGTTTTTTTTTTTCATTTTAATTTTCTCTTATTTTCTTCATCGTGTGATAGCTGTTGTACCCAGCCTTCTAACCACCATCATACCTCCCAAACCACCAATTACATTGACCAAAATCTCAAAACACATTCTACAAAATTATTAAAAATGTAAAAAAAAAAGGAAAATAAAAATTAAACACATTCGACACATTTATTTTCTTTCTTTTTTCTGCAACTCTTCCATGGCATGTGCAGTTTTGGATAGCTATGGCTTTGAAGGATAGAGAGATGTACTGTCAACTGCCTCAATGGATGTATATTAGTAAGATTTCCCTAATTTAACGTCACTGTAATTTTTTTTTTTTTTGTGATGCAGTTGAAGCATAGAGCTTTTTTATAACCCAAACCAATTGAAGTTCATTTAGCAATTGTTTTTTATATGCGTACATTTTCTGGGGGGTTTGGGTGGGTCATGTGAGTGCTTAGATTAATGGGTAATTCAGTAGTAATTGTCAATTTAGGACCTGTATGATTTGATAGTTTTATATCGTTAACATTTTGTTTAAACTTTTGATGATAGTCGGTTCTATTTCTACTATGAGTACTCTAAAATTATCACCCTATGTACTTCTCTTTGTTTGGCTAAGATTGGTGGCAACCGTATGGTTTATATAAACTATATAAAGAATTTTTTTTTTTTTTTTTTTTGATACAAGATAGAATTCTACTCTAGCCTAATCTAAGTGTATATATGTGTGAAGCTCCATTCTGGAGACTTGAACCCCGGCTCTTGCCCCCCACAAGCACTTATACTTGTAGAGTGACCATCGCACTAAGGGTGTGCGGTGGTAATGCTGTGGGGTTTTTTTTTTTTTTTTTTTTCTCTTCTCTCTTTAATAAGAAGAGTTAATGCCTAAATCACTAATTTCTAGAGAGTAATAATGATACTACTATGAGTGTTTTTTGACCCTTAGATCTAATAGTAATCATTGGTTTACAAAAGGTGTAACTTTTGTGAAGTTAGACTAGGTGTAACTTGAACTCATCTTTCTCTCTCTCTCTCTCTCTCTCTCTCTCTCTCTCTCTCTCTCTCTCTATATATATATATATATATATACATATATTAAAACAATGTTTAAAGAAAATTCAATTAGAATCAAAATTAGATTTTACTTTTTTTAGCTTTCCATACAATGAAATTGTTTAGATTTTTGTTGATATTTTTTCTCTAAACTAATAAGCATAATTTTTATACAATTTCTATTAAGATATTTTGTATGCGAAGATATTGAATGTAACAAATTGCAATTGAGGTAAAAAATCTCATACACCTATCCCCATTCAATTTAGGAAATACTAAATGATTTTAACCTATTTATTATTTTATTTTGTGTTGTTTTTAGTAGAATTTCACAGACAATAATTGTGAATTGATATTGAATATGTAGTATCTAATAATGATTTTCAAAATTATATACGTAATAGCAACGTAATGAGAAACTTGGCGTAACTAATATTATGAAAATTGCAAGGAAAAACTATTTAAGTACTTCTAAATGTCCTCATCAAACTATGTCCTATTTGTTTAATTAATAATCCAAGCTAACTTCTAAAGTATCACTAAAATTTATCATTATCGTGCATAAGTATGCTTCTAACTTATGACTTCCTTAAGTTGTGGCCTAAAAAAAAAACATGGTGCTAAAATAACCGTTAGTATTTACCTTAAAAGGCCAAAGAGGGAGTTGGGGGGGTTGTTGACAGTTGGAAGATATAGGTGTCTACATAAATGAGAGAAATAATATTAATTAGAGAGTCTAATCTATTCAATTTTTTTCTTCCTTAGGTTGTTAACAGATTGAAGATATAGGTGTATACATTAAATGGGAGAAATAATATTAATTAGAGAGAGTACTCTGTTTGATTTTTTTCTTCCTTGAACTTTCAAATCAAGAATTAATACTCAATGGCAATTTGTTACATTCAATATCTAAATTGAATGGGGATACCTATCCCTCCGTCCCACTTTTTTTAGAAACAGGACAATATTTTTAGAAACAGGACAATACCTATCCCTCTGTCCTACTTCTTTTGTCCTCTATTCCATTTTGAGATGTCCCAAAATATTGTCCTATTTCTAAAAATAAAAGTCATTAATTTACTAATGTTCCTATTATACCCCTATTAATTTACTAATTCAATTTTTTGATAAATTTTTTTAAGGGTAGTTTTGAAAACTTATACATTTTTAAAAGGTAAACAAGACAATAAATGATATTCTTTTAAAAAGTTTTACTTTTCAAACAGAACAAAAAAAGTGGGACGGAGGTAGTACTAATTAACTATACATAAGTTTGTTTTTTTTTCTTCCAAGAACTTTCAAATCAAGAATTAATACTACCTATACATATGCTTGATTTTTTTCTTACTTGAACTTTCAAATCAAGAATTAATAGTGCCTATACATATAGATATAACCGTATAAGTGCCGGCAGGAGGAAGGAAAGAGCTAAATAGCCCTCTATACTTAAAATAAAATAAAATGAGAGAAAGAGGAAAATGGTGAGTCTTTTGACTAAATATTGCTTTTTTTGAAGTTTATTTGCGTTATGTATACTGTTTGAAGTTATTTAGGGAATTGAGGAGAGATAGTGAATTTCGGCAACCGTATTGCCAAAATTCAATCAAAAAGTGTGAGAGAGAAAAAATGGGCTGAATTTCGGCAATGACATTGCCAAAATTCTGCTGCCCAAAGTGAGTGAGTGCTGAGTGCTCGAAGTGAGTGTGAGGGGTACCCAAAAAATTTTTTTTTGCCCCCTATTTCGACAATGACATTGCCGAAATAGGACGGAAAAAAAAAAATTTTTTTGCCCCCCTATTTCGGCAATGGCATTGCCAAAATAGGCAATGCCATTGCCTCCTATTTCGGCATTGCAAACTTATATTGCAAAATAGACACTTTTATATAATCTTCTTGTAGTCATCATAGCCATCAATTACTAATAGTAACTATCATATTGTCATTGACAACCTTCTTATCCTCCAGTCCAACTCCAATAATTTCTTAAGCTTATATTTTTTTGACTAATAAACCCTACTGGCATCTTTCTATTACATGACTAATTTATCATCTAAAATGAAAAATGAAATCAGTGCCCAGTAAAAGCCACATGCAACTGCACATGTGTCATCCTAATATATCTATAATCTATTCATGTACTATTATCAAAAAAAAAAAAAAAAAATCTATTCACTACCAATCCCCATCATATGTTATATATTGTTAGCACTATATATATTAATATCGTATCAATGATATTAATAGTGTCCTTTTGTATTCATCAAAAAAAAAAAAATTCATAAAAAAAAATAGTGCCATTTTGTTCTTGTGATTTACTACAAGAATAAAACAAAGTTTAGATTAGAACAAAGTTTTTTCCCTTCTCTCTCTCTCTCTCTCTCTCTCTCTCTCTCTCTCTCTACACACACACACATATATTAAAACAAAGTTTAAAGAAAATTCAATTAGAATCAAAATTGGATTTTACTTTTGTTAGCTTTCCATACAAATTAAATTGTTTAGATTTTTGTTGTTATTTTTTCTCTAAACTAAAAAGCATAATTTTTAAACAATTTCTATTAAGATATTTTGTATGTGAAGATATTGAATATAACAAATTGCAATTGAGGTAAACAGTCTCATACACCTATCCCCATTCAATTTAGGAAATACTAAATGATTTTAACCTATTTATTATTTTATTTTGTGTTGTTTTTAGTAGAATTTTACAGACAATAATTGTGAATTGATATTGTATATGTAGTATCTAATAGTGATTTTCAAAATGATATACGTAATAGCAATGTAACTAATATTATGAAAATTGCAAGGAAATACTATTTAAGTACTTCTAAATGTCCTGATCAAACTATGTCCTATTTGTTTAATTAATAATCCAAGCTAACTTCTTTGACTAATAAAATCAATGCCCAGCCACATGCAACTGCACATGTGTCATCCTAATATATCTATAATCTATTCATGTACTATTATCAAAAAAAAAAAAAAAAATCTATTCACTACCAATCCCCATCATATGTTATATATTGTTAGCACTATATATATTAATATCGTATCAATGATATTAATAGTGTCCTTTTGTATTCATCAAAAAAAAAAAATTCATAAAAAAAAATGGTGCCATTTTGTTCTTGTGATTTACTACAAGAATAAAATCCCCCCCCCCTATTTCGGCAATGGCATTGCCGAAATAGGGGGGCAAAAAAAAATTTTTCCCTTTTCTCTCTCTCTCTCTCTCTCTCTCTCTACACACACACACACACATATATTAAAACAAAGTTTAAAGAAAATTCAATTAGAATCAAAATTGGATTTTACTTTTGTTAGCTTTCCATACAAATTAAATTGTTTAGACTTTTGTTGTTATTTTTTCTCTAAACTAAAAAGCATAATTTTTAAACAATTTCTATTAAGATATTTTGTATGTGAAGATATTGAATGTAACAAATTGCAATTGAGGTAAACAGTCTCATACACCTATCCCCATTCAATTTAGGAAATACTAAATGATTTTAACCTATTTATTATTTTATTTTGTGTTGTTTTTAGTAGAATTTTGCAGACAATAATTGTGAATTGATATTGTATATGTAGTATCTAATAGTGATTTTCAAAATTATATACGTAATAGCAATGTAACTAATATTATGAAAATTGCAAGGAAATACTATTTAAGTACTTCTAAATGTCCTGATCAAACTATGTCCTATTTGTTTAATTAATAATCCAAGCTAACTTCAAAAGTATCACTAAAATTTATCATTATCATGCATAAGTATGATTCTGACTTATGACTTCCTTAAGTTGTGGCCCAAAAAAAAAAAATATATATGGTGCTAAAACAACCGTTAGTATTTGCCTTAAAAGGCCAAAGATGGAGTTGGGGGGTTGTTGATAGTTGGAAGATATAGGTGTATACATTAAATGGGAGAAATAATATTCATTAGAGAGTCTAATCTATTCAATTTTTTTCTTCCTTAGGTTGTTAATAGATTGAAGATATAGGTGTATACATTAAATGGGAGAAATAATATTAATTAGAGAGTACTCTGTTTGATTTGTTTTTCTTCCTTCAACTTTCAAATCAAGAATTAATACTCAATTGCAATTTGTTACATTCAATATCTAAATTGAATGGGGATACCTATCCCTCCGTCCCACTTTTTTTAGAAACAGGACAATACCTATCCCTCTGTCCTACTTTTTTTGTCCTCTATTCCATTTTGAAATGTCCCAAAATATTGTACTGTTTCTAAAAATAAAAGTCATTAATTTACTAATGTTCCTATTATACCCCTATTAATTTACTAATTCAATTTTTTGATAATTTTTTTAAGGGTAGTTTTGGAAACTTATACATTTTTAAAATGTAAACAAGACAATAAATGATATTCTCTTAAAAAGTTTTACTTTTCAAACAGAACAAAAAAAGTGGGACGGAGGTAGTACTAATTAACTATACATAAGTTTGTTTTTTTTTTTCTTCCCTGAACTTTCAAATCAAGAATTAATACTACCTATACATATGTTTGATTTTTTTCTTACTTGAACTTTCAAATCAAGAATTAATACTATCTATGCATATAGATATAACCGTATAAGTGCCGGAGGGAGGAAGGAAAGAGCTAAATAGCCCTCTATTCTTAAAATAAAATAAAATGAGAGAAAGAGGAAACTGGTGAGTCTTTTGGCTGAATATTACATTTTTTGAAGTTTATTTGCGTTATGTGTACTGTTTGAAGTTATTTAGGGAATTGAGGAGAGAGAGTGAATTTCGGCAACCGTATTGCCGAAATTCAATCAAAAAGTGTGAGAGAGAAAAAGTGGGCTGAATTTCGGCAATTACATTGCCAAAATTCTGCTGCCCAAAGTGAGTGAGTGCTGAGTACTCGAAGTGAGTATGAGGGGTGCCCAAAAAAAAAAATTTTTGCCCCCTATTTCGACAATGGCATTGCCAAAATAGGCAATGCCATTGCCTCCTATTTCGGCATTGCAAACTTGAATTTAGTGTAATGGTGGGGTCTCTTGACACTTTTATATAATCTTCTTGTAGTCGTCATAGCCATCAATTAATAATAGTAATTATCATATTGCAATTGACAACCTTCTTATCCACCAGTCCAACTCCAATAATTTCTTAAGCTTATATTTCTTTGACTAATAAACCCTACTGGCATCTTTCTATTACATGATTAATTTATCATCTAAAATGAAAAATAAAATCAATGCCCAGTAAAAGCCACATGCAACTGCACGTGTCATCCTAATATATCTATAATCTATTCATGTACTATTATCAAAAAAAAAAAATCTATTCACTACCAATCCCCATCACGCACTATATATATTAATATCGTATCAATGATATTAATAGTGTCCTTTTGTATTCATCAAAAAAAAAAAAATTCATAAAAAAAAATAGTGCCATTTTGTTCTTGTACGTGATTTACTACAAGAATAAAATCCCCCCCCCCCCCTATTTCGGCAATGGCATTGCCGAAATAGGGGGGGCGAAAAAAAATTTTTCCCTTCTCTCTCTCTCTCTCTCTCTCTCTCTACACACACACACACATATATTAAAACAAAGTTTAAAGAAAATTCAATTAGAATCAAAATTGGATTTTACTTTTGTTAGCTTTCCATACAAATTATTATTGTTTAGATTTTTGTTGTTATTTTTTCTCTAAACTAAAAAGCATAATTTTTAAACAATTTCTATTAAGATATTTTGTATGTGAAGATATTGAATGTAACAAATTGCAATTGAGGTAAACAGTCTCATACACCTATCCCCATTCAATTTAGGAAATACTAAATGATTTTAACCTATTTATTATTTTATTTTGTGTTGTTTTTAGTAGAATTTTACAGACAATAATTGTGAATTGATATTGTATATGTAGTATCTAATAGTGATTATCAAAATTATATACGTAATAGCAATGTAACTAATATTATGAAAATTGCAAGGAAATACTATTTAAGTACTTCTAAATGTCTTGATCAAACTATGTCCTATTTGTTTAATTAATAATCCAAGCTAACTTCTTTGACTAATAAAATCAATGCCCAGTAAAAGCCACATGCAACTGCACATGTGTCATCCTAATATATCTATAATCTATTCATGTACTATTATCAAAAAAAAAAAAATCTATTCACTACCAATCCCCATCATATGTTATATATTGTTAGCAATATATATATTAATATCGTATCAATGATATTAATAGTGTCCTTTGGTATTCATCAAAAAAAAAATTCATAAAAAAAAATAGTGCCATTTTGTTCTTGTGATTTACTACAAGAATAAAATCCCCCCCCCCCCCCTATTTCGGCAATGGCATTGCCGAAATAGGGAGGGCAAAAAATTTTTTTTCCCTTTTCTCTCTCTCTCTCTCTCTCTCTCTCTCTCTCTCTACACACACACACACACACATATATTAAAACAAAGTTTAAAGAAAATTCAATTAGAATCAAAATTGGATTTTACTTTTGTTAGCTTTCCATACAAATTAAATTGTTTAGACTTTTGTTGTTATTTTTTCTCTAAACTAAAAAGCATAATTTTTAAACAATTTCTATTAAGATATTTTGTATGTGAAGATATTGAATGTAACAAATTGCAATTGAGGTAAACAGTCTCATACACCTATCCCCATTCAATTTAGGAAATGCTAAATGATTTTAACCTATTTATTATTTTATTTTGTGTTGTTTTTAGTAGAATTTTACAGACAATAATTGTGAATTGATATTGTATATGTAGTATCTAATAGTGATTTTCAAAATTATATACGTAATAGCAATGTAACTAATATTATGAAAATTGCAAGGAAATACTATTTAAGTACTTCTAAATGTCCTGATCAAACTATGTCCTATTTGTTTAATTAATAATCCAAGCTAACTTCAAAAGTATCACTAAAATTTATCATTATCATGCATAAGTATGATTCTGACTTATGACTTCCTTAAGTTGTGGCCCAAAAAAAAAATATATATATATGGTGCTAAAACAACCGTTAGTATTTGCCTTAAAAGGCCAAAGATGGAGTTGGGGGGTTGTTGATAGTTGGAAGATATAGGTGTATACATTAAATGGGAGAAATAATATTCATTAGAGAGTCTAATCTATTCAATTTTTTTCTTCCTTAGGTTGTTAACAGATTGAAGATATAGGTGTATACATTAAATGGGAGAAATAATATTAATTAGAGAGTACTCTGTTTGATTTGTTTTTCTTCCTTCAACTTTCAAATCAAGAATTAATACTCAATTGCAATTTGTTACATTCAATATCTAAATTGAATGGGGATACCTATCCCTCCGTCCCACTTTTTTTAGAAACAGGACAATACCTATTCCTCTGTCCTACTTTTTTTGTCCTCTATTCCATTTTGAGATGTCCCAAAATATTGTCCTGTTTCTAAAAATAAAAGTCATTAATTTACTAATGTTCCTATTATACCCCTATTAATTTACAAATTCAATTTTTTGATAATTTTTTTAAGGGTAGTTTTGGAAACTTATACATTTTTAAAAGGTAAACAAGACAATAAATGATATTCTCTTAAAAAGTTTTACTTTTCAAACAGAACAAAAAAAGTGGGACGGAGGTAATACTAATTAACTATACATAAGTTTGTTTTTTTTCTTTCTTCCCTGAACTTTCAAATCAAGAATTAATACTACCTATACATATGTTTGATTTTTTTCTTACTTGAACTTTCAAATCAAGAATTAATACTATCTATGCATATAGATATAACCGTATAAGTGCCGGAGGGAGGAAGGAAAGAGCTAAATAGCCCTCTATACTTAAAATAAAATAAAATGAGAGAAAGAGGAAACTGGTGAGTCTTTTGGCTGAATATTACATTTTTTGAAGTTTATTTGCGTTATGTGTACTGTTTGAAGTTATTTAGGGAATTGAGGAGAGAGAGTGAATTTCGGCAACCGTATTGCCGAAATTCAATCAAAAAGTGTGAGAGAGAAAAAGTGGGCTGAATTTCGGCAATTACATTGCCAAAATTCTGCTGCCCAAAGTGAGTGAGTGCTGAGTACTCGAAGTGAGTGTGAGGGGTGCCCAAAAAAAAAAAATTTTGCCCCCTATTTCGACAATGGCATTGCCAAAATAGGCAATGCCATTGCCTCCTATTTCGGCATTGCAAACTTGAATTTAGTGTAATGGTGGGGTCTCCTGACACTTTTATATAATCTTCTTGTAGTCGTCATAGCCATCAATTAATAATAGTAATTATCATATTGCAATTGACAACCTTCTTATCCACCAGTCCAACTCCAATAATTTCTTAAGCTTATATTTCTTTGACTAATAAACCCTACTGGCATCTTTCTATTACATGATTAATTTATCATCTAAAATGAAAAATAAAATCAATGCCCAGTAAAAGCCACATGCAACTGCACGTGTCATCCTAATATATCTATAATCTATTCATGTACTATTATCAAAAAAAAAAAAAAATCTATTCACTACCAATCCCCATCATATGTTATATATTGTTAGCACTATATATATTAATATCGTATCAATGATATTAATAGCGCCCTTTTGTATTCATCAAAAAAAAAAAAAAAAATAGTGCCATTTTGTTCTTGTGATTTACTACAAGAATAAATTTCCGCCCCCCCCCCCCCCCTATTTCGGCAATGTTTGTATTCATCAAAAAAAAAAAAAATTCATAAAAAAAAATAGTGCCATTTTGTTCTTGTGATTTACTACAAGAATAAATTTCTCCCCCCCCCCCCCTATTTCGGCAATGCCATTGCCGAAATAGGGGGGCTAAAAATTTTTTTTTTTGGGCACCCCTCACACTCACTTCTCACTTCGAGCACTCGGCACTCACTCATTCATGGGCAGGAGGATTTGGGCAGCAGAATTTCGACAATCTCATTGCCGAAATTCAGCCCACTTTTTCTCTCTCATACTTTTTGATTGAATTTCGGCAACACGGTTGCTGAAATTCACTCTCTCTCCTTAGTTCCCTAAATAACTTCAAACAGTACACATAACACAAATAAACTTCAAAAAATGCAATATTTAGCCAAAAGACTCAAAAATGGCTCCCCATAATATTTTCTTTTAAAAAGGTATTATATTTATGTAAATAACTAGTGCATTATATTTTTCCCTCTTATTACATTTATACAATGCATAAATGCAATAGCCCTCAGATCATTTGCGCACTTTCATCAGTTTCTCTATAATACAAGAAGTGTATTATTTTACATATTTTAACTCAAAATTTACCCACATCAATCCTTATATAATACTGTGCATTTTCAAAATTGCTACAATAACCATGCATATTTACACGGTTATTATAGCTTTTTATTTGATTTTTTTAGTTATTTTTCTTTGTCCTCTCTCATTATATTCTCTCTCTTTACATACTAGTACTAGTCTATATATATATATATATATATAAATAGATAAAGCTAAGAGAATATCCAATTAAATTCTAATTTGAAGTCTAATTTTGCATCACGTGTTTCATCTAATTTTAAAATTTGTATGTCAAGTGAATTATTAGGAGCAAAAGTCACAGAGTCTAAACTAAAAAAGACCTTGTAGAGAATACTGGTGTGGTACCGGCCAACTACCCTCCGAAGGTCAAGTTAGAGAATTTTCACAACTCTAGAGTGCCAGAGCTAGGGGGAAACTATGCGTACCTTGATTTGTGAGGGCATTGGGGTTTTATAATAGCGTAAAGTTGACATCCATTCCTTGGCGGAGAGGGCCTTTCCTTGTAGAGAAGATCCTCATTAATATGCGTATCTTACGAGATCCTTTCCTTGTGGGAATCCTCTTGATAAGGGTTGATCAAGGAGCATAAGATGTTTCCTTATATATTCATGCGTGGAAGCCAAGCGAGGCCACGTCAGATCCCCCAAAGGTTTACTTACCCCCTTCAGCTTCCTTCTGTCAGCTTCTTATCCCGTCGATGCATTCTAGTTGTCCTATCCAAGCGTCATTGATCTTGAAGCGCACCCATCGGCCTTAAGGCACCGTTGGCTTTATGATGTCGTCGTTTACGAATGCAAAAGCCAAGTCGTCAAGTTCATCAGGATCATTAGCTTTGCCTTATATGAACGATTTTATCAAGCTTCCAAAATTACCCTTATCAGCTGCCCCCTACTTCATAGGTCTGTTGGCTCTAGCTGACAAGTTATGGAGTTTGATTTGTAGCCCTTTTTTTTTTTTGGAAATAAATAAAGAAAGGGGTATTTATGGATGATTTCTCGAGCAGCCATTATTAAATGCAAGAACACGCGGCATGAGCTAGTTGGCCTCGTTTCTAAACAAGGGCATCGCTTCGTGTTCCATGCATTCTTGATCCTATATATATTTCACCTCCTCCCCTTATTCCTTCTATTTCATCCTTGCTGATCTTGAGAGAGAGAGCATGTCATTGTCTACTTTGCTTCCATCAGCTTACCAAAGTCATCACCTTTGCATCCATCGTCTTACCAGGCCATCACTTCTCAAGGAGCCGTCTACTAACTCCGTAAGTATTTTCTTTGATTTCATTCTATATTTTTTTCTTGCTTTTCTAATTGGTCATTAATTCTTTAGAGAGAGCATCAACTTAGGTTCTTAGAATACCCCCGTCGCTTGTACCCCCGTCGCTTGTAGGTGAATAGATGTTTAGAGAAGCGACGAGTGAGGAGTTATCAGTTCGTGAAGGAACAGGCTATGACAAAGTTTTCCAGTCAGGTCATGAGCCCGAGGAGGGCTTTTCTTGATCTTCAAAGAAGGAAATGTCTGCCCATTCTCCTGACGAAGAAGTCGAAGGTTGTGATGGAGAGGAAGGTGAGAAAGAAGAGGTAGATAAAGGTGAGGACAAAGGTGACGAGGGAGGAGAAGAGGGAGAGGATGACTGGGATGAGGGTGAGATTGACTGGAGAACCTCCAAAAGAGGAAGTTCAGGAAGCCCCAGGGATGGCCACACTCGTCCCTTTATTCTCCCTAAAATTTGGACCATCAATGACTTCAAGCCTACAATGATGACCAAAATATTTAATGGCTTGAGGGACCGTTACCAAATTCCTGACAACATTCCCGTCCGTCTACCCAAGAAATATGAAAAATGCTACTCCGGGAAGATCGCGGATGTCGGTATGTACGATGCCATGTTCGTGGTAGGATTAAGGCTACCTTTGACAGCGTTACACCATCAACTGGCCACCTATCTTGGACCGTCCGCCAGCCAAATCACCCCAAATGCTTGGAGGATATTCATGGGGGCCAAAATTATCTGGGGTTAGCTTACCCAAGAAGTATGAAAAATGCTACTCTAGGAAGACCACGGATGTCGATACGTACGATGCCATGTTCGTCAGCTTACCTTGGATGAGTTCTTTTGGTGCAACAAACCCCAACACATCTCTTCGTCCAAAGGGATATATCATTTTGCTGCGCAGAAGAAAGAACTGAGGCCAGTGTCAGACATGCCCGACTCCAATAGGAATTGGAAGGGCAGATATTTTTTTGTTCAAGGGATGGATTGGGTGTGCCGTCGGGAAGAGTAGGTGACAATGCCACATGGTTTTGACAATACTTAGGGAATCTTCAAAGATTCAAGTTTAGTATCGTCTACATGTTTACTTTTTTTTCTTTATTTATTTGCCTCAAGTTTTTAATGTCGTCCACTTTTCCTTTTAGCTAGCGTTCGTCCACACATAACAGACGAGCAAGAGGCCTTCATCTGCCGGGTTCTAGAGATACCCTTTGACGAACGAAGGTGTAGGGACCTAATTACCCTTGATTCTTTGCACACTTATTGTGGTGGTCCTGAGCCGACGCCTGCAACTCGCAGACTAAAAAAATATTCCCGTCGACGTAAATAGTATTTTTGTTTCTTTCTTCCTGTTGTCTTTATTTGCGTCTGCTTATCTAACATCTGTCTATTGTCCTTTGCAAAAATGGAGGCAGGGAGGCAAAGAGCTCTGGTAAGGGTAGCCGCAGCGAACAAGAAGAAGATGGAGAAGGATTGGGGCTTATCGTCAGCTCCCAAGGACGTCATCAAGGGGATGTCCAAATGGAAGAGCGACAAGAAAGATGACTGTCCACTGAAGAAATGGCCAGGCGTTACTGCTGGTGAAAAAAAGCCAAAGCGGTCGTTCCCTCCTAAGCCCAACCACGGAGATTGGCGGAGATTGGCCTCACCGCCTAGGGAACCCATCGTCTTTTTACACATAAAGGATATGCCGTCGAGATGGTTGAATCAATCATTAAGGAGATGGCCGTGGATCTTTACGCTAAGCAAAAGACAGAGGACCTGGGCGCGTCGGGATTTTTGGCCTTTCCAGGGTATGTTTTTCTCCTAGAAAACTCTACTTTACTGTTTATTCGTCAGTTGACGATTGTGATTCATTTTCAGGCACTGGTGCGCATGAAGGCACTCTAAGATAGGTGCGTCACTAAGGAGGGGGTAATCAGTCGTCTTAAGAAGCGCAATGAGACGTTGACTAATGAACAGGATCAATACAAGGAAGCCCTAGGTACTCTCAACAAGGAAGTGACAAAGTTAAATGAAAAGCTGAAGGAGGAGTCCCGTCAGTGGGAAAAAGAGCAAGAGGCCAAGGCAACCTTGGAGAAGGAGCTGACGGCTCTACTAGGACAGGTAGAGACGGCCAGGGCTGACGTCGTAACTAAATTAAAGGCTTCACAGCCTTTTATTGACGCTTACGCCTTCTATTATGGTGACAAGTTTGAGGATTGCCTGAAGCATGTCAAGTCCATCTACCCACACTTGGATCTATCCAAGGTCACCATGGATGACCCCCTACTGTCAACCCCAGCTGGTGACACCATCTTTGAGGACACCGACGACTCCACCCAGTTAGATTGGGATCCGAACAATGACAGTGTTGTTTTGGCTCAACCTGCTATGGATAAGCCCATCACTCCTTTGATCTCGTCCACTGAAGCTCCTCTAGACACTGAGAACCTTCCTACTCAGAGGGCCAGTGATCTTCCTCCCAAAGCCGATGAGAACCCTCAAGACGTCCACTTATTTTTAATGATAACTTGTTATGCATTTCATCCCATTTTCAGACAATATTAAGTGCCCTTCTGTTTTTGGGCCTTGCTTGTAAATACTTTACTTTATTTATGGAATATTTTATATCCGTCACTTTTAGCATATTTCTTCATATGTTTATTCTGAGATATGCATATGTCTGGCAGGTTGTGTGTACACGTGTTAGGTTGTACTCCTCTTCCGAAAGACTTGGTGGATGTTTGAGGTGACCCCGTCTACTTTGGTGGACTCGTCCACCTTTAGGCATGACGGTGAACTAGTTTTATTTGAGGACCTGAAGATACATCCGTCCACTTATGGACAAAACTTGTCCACTTAAAGCAACCTTATAAGAGGATCTCGTCCACTTATGCATTCAATAATGAACTCGTCCACTTGTGGACTTTGTAATGAACTTGTCCACTTGTGGACTTAAGTAATTTTCAAAGTTGAACTCGGCCACTTGTGGACTTAACGATGAACTCGTCCACTTTGTGGACTTGAATAATTTTAAGGCATCCTCATGGGATGAACTCGTCCACTTTTTGGACTTAGCATTGAACTTGTCCTCTTTCTGGACTTAGTAATGAACTCATCCACTTTGTCAACTTATATAATTTCAAGACATTTTGGGGGGATGAACTCGTCCACTTTGTGGACTCAACGATGAACTTCTCCAGTTTGTGGACTTAATCATAAAAGTAGTATTGTAGAGACAAATATACACAGGTTATATCTGAATAACTCCGCTTATTATGATAAACACGTCCAAAAGTAAAAATCATTCTTGAAAGAATAAAAACCTACCCTTTGGGCTTAAAAAGTACTATAGATAGTAAAAATTAAGTAAAAGAATTAAACTAGAAATGAGGAGTGTCGCTCTTCATCATTTACTGATAGTATTTCCTGAGATGCTCGGCATTCCATGGGTGGTGCAACTTCTATCCGTTAGTGTCTCCAGATGGTAGGTGTCTTTCCTTTGACATAAGGCGATTCTGTTGGGTCCCTCCCAGTTAGGACCAAGCTTTCCCTGGGTGGGATCTCTGGTAGCGCCTGTCACCTTCCTCAAGACGAGGTCTCCAACTTTGAAGTCTCTATGTCTGACTCTAGAGTTGTAGTGCTTGGCCATGAGGTCCTGGTATCGTGCAAGTCTTTGTTCAATTGTTGCTCTAATTTCGTCCACCAAATCAAGTTGTAGACGCATGGTCTCGCCATTCCTCCTTTCATCGTGATTACCCACCCTGTAGCTTGTGAATCCGACCTCAGCTGGGATAACTGCTTCGCTTCTGTATGCTAGTCAAAATGGCGTCTCTCCCATAGGTGTTCTGGCAGTTGCCCTGTATGCCTATAATACGCTTGGCAACTCTTCTGGCCATATACCCTTTGCCCCCTTGAGCCGAGTTTTGATGATTTTAAGCAAGGATCAATTCGTGACCTCGACTTGTCCTTTGGCTTGAAGGTGGGCGGGGGAAGAGTAGTGGTTTTTGATTCCTAACTGTGAGCAAAAGTCCCTAAAAGAGTCATTATCGAACTGCTTTTTGTTATCTGAGACCAAGACTTTAGTAATCCTGTATCTGCAGACAATATTCCTCTAGACGAAGCTCTGCACGTTCTTCTCTATGATGTTGGCCAGGGCTTTAGCTTCTACCTATTTGGTGAAGTAGCCTATGCCGACTATTAGGAACTTTAGCTATCTCATTGCTATTGGGAATGGGCCCAAGATGTCCAATCCCCATTGAGCGAAAGGCCATAGGGCTGTCATTAGGGTGAGCTCTTCTGTCGGCTGTCTGATGACGTTGCTGAACTTTTGACATTTGTCACATGCTTTGACATATGCCTGGGCATCCTTCTATATAGTAGGCCAATAGTATCTTTCTTGAATCAATTTGTGTACTAACAACCGCGACCCTGAGTGGTTCCCGCAAATCCCTTCATAGACTTCTTTCATGACATAGTCCGCTTCTTCGGGGCTTAAGCATCTTGGGAACAGGTGGGAGAAGCCTCTCTTGTACAAGATGTCCTTCATCAGAACGAATTGCGCTGCTTGGACCTTCAGCTTCCTTGCGGCCTCCTTACTCTCGCGTAGTAGGCTGTTTTTCAAGTAAGAGACTAAAGGTGTGGTCCAATTGCTTTCGGAACCTATCTCCTACACATCGATGGGATCTATTAACGGTGAAAACTAGATAAAGGAAAGTACCTCGCTGGGAATGACCATGTGTTCTACTGATGCGGCCTTGGCAAGTTAGTCGGCTTGCTTATTCTCTCCTCTTGGGATTTGAACAATCTTGGCCTGTAGGTGGTCCACCCTTTTCTTTACTTACTCCAAGAATTTCTTCATCCTCTCCCCCTTACATTCGTAATCACCGTTCACTTGGTTTGTGACGACCTGGGAGTCGCAATGAATAACCACACTTGTGGCCCTTGCTGCTTTAGCGAGATCTAGTCCTACTACCAGAGCTTCAGACTCTGCTTCATTGTTAGTCGTAGGGAAGTCAAGGCGAACCATGCACTCAATCTCGTCCCCTTCTAGAGAACGATGTTCAAAACTCGCTTCGCCAGCTTATTTGTTGGATGATCCGTCCATGTGTATACCACTGTGGATACTCTTCTGTCCCCTAACCTTCCACGTTAGTGAATTCCACAATGAAGTCAGCGACCACCAGCCCCTTAATGGTAGTACGCGAGCGGTACTAGATGTCAAATTCACTCAACTCTATTGCCCATAGTGCCATTTGTCTGGCGACTTCAGGATTGGTCATTGCTCGCCGCAGGGGCTTGTCAGTCAGGATGATCACCATGTGGGCCTGGAAGTATGGTTGGAGTTTGCGAGCCACTATAACCAAGGCAAAGGCGAGCTTTCCCATTGGTGGGTACCTTTTCTCTGCACTGTGAAGTGCCTGGCTAGTGTAGTACACAAGCTTCTGCACCTTGTTTTCATCTCTAACCAAGGCAGCATTAACAGCAGCTGGAGATACTACCAAGTAGAGGAATAGTTCTTCCCCTGGTTTGGTGGGACTTAGCAACGATGGGGAAGAGAGGTAGGCCTTTAGATCCTCGAATGCTTGTTGACACTCGACCGTCCACTCAAAAGACTTCTTCAGCGTGCAAAAGAAAGGTAGGCACTTGTTCTTCGCCCTTGACACGAACTTATTAAGCGCGACTACCTTGCCGTTGAGGCTCTGGATCTCTTTCACGTTTCTCAATGGTGCCATTTCTATTATGCCCAGATCTTATCTGAGTTGACTTCGATACCTCTTTGAGACACCATGAATCCCAAGAACTTTCCAGCCGTTACCCCGAACACGTACTTGCTCGAATTAAGCTTCATGTTGTAAGAGTGGAGGGTGTCGAAGGTTTCCCTGAGATCCTCCAAATGAGCGTCCTCCCTTTGACTTTTTACCACCATGTCGTCAATGTGTACTTGGACATTTCTTCCAATTTGATGTGCGAACATCTTGTTCATAAGCATCTGGTATGTTGCGCCCGCGTTTTTAAGGCTAAATGACATCACTTTATAGCAGAAGATGCCTTGGTTGGTGACAAATAAAGTCTTCTCCTGATGCGCTTCGTCCATTTTAATCTAATTGTAGCTAGAAAAAGCATCCATGAAGCTCAGTAACTGGTGTTGAGCCGTAAAGTTTACTAGGACGTCAACTCGTGGAAGGGGTAACTATCCTTAGGGCATGCTTTGTTCTGGTCTGTAAAATCTATGCACATCCTCCACTTCTCGTTAACCTTCTTCACCATCACCACGTTCGCTAGCCAATCGGGGTAGTAAACTTCTCTGATGAAGTCCGCCTCTTGCAACTTGCGGACTTCTTTCGCTATAGCTCGGTCTCGTTCTGGGGCAAACAATCGTTTCTTCTGATAGATAGGTGGAAAAGCAGGCAACACACTCAACTTGTGGACCATGATTAAAGGGTCGGTCCCGGACATGTCTTCATGGTTCCAGGCAAATACATCTTGGTTTTCTATGAGAAAAGTTGTGAGTGCTTGACGGACCTGTGGGCTGGAAACGGTGTCGATCTTAGTCGTTCGATCTGGCCTGAGTTGTCGAGAAGTATCTCCTCAAGTCTTTCAACAAGCTCTGCCACTGTTCGCTACTCTTCTATGTTTATTGTCTGTAGATGATCGTCCATTTCCAACATTGCTATGTAGCATTCGCACGTAGCTACTTGGTCTCCACGCAATTCTCCTACTCCGTATTCGGTAGGGAATTTGATCATCAAGTGGTAGGTCGAAATTACAGCCTTCCATGAATTGAGGGTAGGTTGTCCTAAGATGGCATTGTAGGCGAACGGGCAGTCAACAACTAGGAACATGACATCCTCAGTGATCTACTGAGGGTAAATCACCAACCGTTACGGGCAACGTGACTACACTGGGGGGTATACTTTAGTCCTTCCAAATCCTACGAGCGGGGGGTTGGTCGAAACTAGCCGTTCTCAATCGTTCCTCATCTGCTGGAACGCCGAGTAGTAGAGGATGTCGGTGAAGCTTCCATTGTCAACCAGGACCTGGTGTGTGTTGTAGTCCCCTACCTCTATGCTAACAACTAGCGCATCGTCATGCAGATGGTGAAGGCATCTTCCGTGTTCATGTACTTAGTAGCCCTGTAAAGCACATCCGAAATGGTCTTTTGGTCGTTCTTATATTAAAAAAAATAGAGACTTACCCTTCCATAGCCCATTCGTGAATGCAACCACGAGTATCTTGTCATCAGCTTCATCGATTGAAAAGGCCTCTTTGTTAAAGTGGGTTATGTAAGATCTCAGCGTCTCGTCCTCCCGTTGCTTAATGTTCATCAGGTATCCAGTGGGCTTCTTATACCTATGTCCCCCAATAAAGTGCGAGGCAAACTAGGCACTTAACTCCTTAAAGGTACTAATGGAGTTGGGTGTCAACCTACTGAACCAAATCCTGGCGGGGCCCCTCAACGTAGTAGGGAAGGCTCTGCACATGATCTCGTCCGCCACTCCTTACAGGTGCATCAGGGTCTTGAAAGACTCTAGGTGATCTAGGAGATCCTTAGATCCGTCGTAGGACTCCACCTACGGCATATGGAACTTTAGTGGAATGGGGAATGAAGTGAAAGATGCAGTGAACGGTGAATCAGTTCGATGGACCAACTCATCGAGGTCACTTAACACCCGTCCTTTGAGGGCGTTCATCACGGAGTCCATGCGTTCCTTCATCATTTGCATCTCTGCGGCCATGTGTGGTGGAGTCGTATCCATAGCGGATGGACGACTTGTGTCCTATCACTCCTGTCTGCTTGGGGCGTTGCAACCTTTCGGCCCCTCTTGGGCCCCTCTAAATCATGGTTTTGCTTGGTGAGACGTTCTATGGCAGCGACGAGAGTTTGAATTTGCCTCTCGAGGGTGGTGGTACGTGGTTCATCTCCTTGAGCATTGTTGGTGGTCATCATCGAGTGAGTAAGTACCATGCAACTCTTTGTTCGGGAAATGGTAGTATGGCTTACAAACCATTTCCCATAGACAGCACCAATTGATGATGCCAAAAATCATTAATAAGCCACACAATCCTCACGTGCTCGAGACAACACCTGCGAGACAAAAAAAAAAAAAAAAAAAAACCTTGTAGAGAGTACCAGTGTGGTACCGGCCAACTACCCTCTGAAGGTCAAGTTAGAGAATTTTCACAACTCTAGAGTTCCAGAGCTGGAGGGAAATTATGCGTACCTAGATTTGTGAGGCCATTGGGGTTTTATAGTAGCGTAGAGTTGACATCCGTTCCTTGGCGAAGAGGGCCTTTTGTAGGAAAGATCCTCATTAATACACATATCTTGAGGGATCCTTTCCTTGTGGGAATCCTCTTGATTAAGGTTAATCGTGGAGGAGAAGATGTTTCCTTATATATTCATGCGTGGAAGCCAAGCGAGGCCACGTCAGATCCGCCAAAGGTTTACTTATCCCCTTCAATTTTCTTCCATTAGCTTCTTATCCCGTTTATGCATTCTAGTTGTCCTATCCAAGCGTCATTGATCTTGAAGCGCACCCGTTGGCCTTGAGGCACCTTCGGCTTTATGATGTCGTCGTTTACGAATGCACAAGCCAGGTCGTCGGGTTCATCAGGATCGTTAGCTTTGCCTCATATGAACGAGTTTATCTAGCTTCCAAAATTACCCTTATCAAAGAGTAATATACTGATATTTATTTCCTTTCTTCTTACTTAATGTTTTAAGCATTATTCCCTTAAGAGTTATCATAAAATTTGAGTGGACTTTGCCGTGTGCTTTTATGTTAAAAATTCATTCTCTCTCAATTATGTGTTTGATTCTCATATAAAATTTGTTAGGTTAAGATAGCTTGACT
This sequence comes from Lithocarpus polystachyus, assembly GCA_033629205.1. Taxonomy (NCBI): domain Eukaryota; kingdom Viridiplantae; phylum Streptophyta; class Magnoliopsida; order Fagales; family Fagaceae; genus Lithocarpus; species Lithocarpus polystachyus. The sequence continues at coordinate 82,217,221 of CM066166.1, forward strand.
CTGGTTAATTAATTTAATTACCCAAGTTAATTAATAAAGTTCAATTGCATGCAAAATGTGAAGACACCAACAAATCACCAAAAATACTAAGTGCAGCGGAAAATAAATTGAACACGGTGATTTGTTGGCAAATAGGTACGCAAGGCAAAAGCCCCACTGGGTGATTTTAAGGTCACCACCCCCAATAATCTACTAATTAACAATCAAGCGGTTACAAGGATAAGGAATCTTGCCAACTACCCTAGTCTATCCTGAAATACCAACCTATAGTTGAGCCATTGCTCCAATACCCAATTGGACTTGATCTTGTAGTAGCCTTCTTTCCTTTGATGCACAAACCTCCAATTTGTGATTAACCCTTTGCACGGATCCCAGTATGTGATTAACTCTAGCAACTTGAACAAATGTAGTTGGCTGCGAAGTTCTTCACTTCATCAACAATGAAAATTTGGAAACACTTGGTTACAAAACCCTATGGCGTATAAACGCAATAGCTTCACACAGAGAAAATAAATTTCTTGGTCTCTGTATTCGTACATGACAGCTTTTAAAATAAGTCTTATATATGTCTAAGGTTGTAAAAAAAGAAACCCTAAAAAAATACACAAGACTTAGTCGAATTTCAGATCTAAAACTTATGAAATCGTAATTCTCGATAGATCGAGCTGCTATCGAGCTATCGATCGAGCTTCATATTAAGTCTCGATTGCAGGCATCTATCGAGCTATTTATCGAGACTTAATGAACAGCTTTTCTTTACTTGTTTCTTGGACCAATCTTCATGTCTTTAATACTTGACTTGAACAACATGTTTCTTGAAGTACTAAACTTATCTTAGATCTACCTAATTAAATGTAAAGTGCATTTTGTCAAAGAATTAGCCAATTACAATAAATTATGACCCTAACAAAATTAAAACATTAAAACAAGATAAAAGGGTTGCCATTCCCCTACCCTCCCCTCCCCTCCCCTCTCCTCTACTTTTGTTACACAATTTATACCTTTATGTAATAATCAAATGCCTAAAATTTTGATAACAGGAATTTAGAAAATTTTAGGTCTTCTTAATGTAAATTCATTTTGGAAGTTTTGAGGCGTAACTTGTTGGGACTTGTTAATCTACAATTTTAAGTACTTAAGGCCTAAGTTAAATTATTAAAATGTCCTATGTTATTTCAAATTAGTCAAACTTTTGAATATGGTTTTTTAATTAAAAAATTTACTAAAACCAAATACTAGAAATACTTAGGGTACGTTTGGTAGACTGTAATAAGTATTGTAATGTAATAGTTGTTTCTATGGTTTAGTTATTCAATAGTTTCGTTATGTTTCTATTACAGGGATTAGTCATTCCTTATGAATAACTATTTTTTAAAATGAGAAATAACTATTCCTCTCTAAAAGGGTTGTAATAGTTATTCGTTAGTAGGCGTATTAATTTCCAAAATTAATTAATTTCTAAATAAACAAACTTTCTATATACACATAACAATTATAAAAATAAAAACTCATAAAAAATAACTAATTTTTCTTTTTCTTTTTCTTTTTTTTTATCCAAAAACTAATTTTTCTTTCAAATTTAGAAAAATATTATTTCTTAGGAAATATGATTATATGAGTAAGATATTTCCTAAAATATATCTTAAGTTTTATTCTAATGTTATAATTTAGACAATTTAATTTAAATATTCCATTTGTTTTCAGGGTTCTATTCTTATGTTGTTACCAAATAAATAAATAAATATTAATAAGTATTACATTACAACATCTTGTATTCTTTGTAATACTTATTCTAATTCTTATGTAATCACTGTTATAGTCTACCAAACGTAGTCTAAGTTAAATTATTTAAATGTCCTATATTATTTCAAATTAGTCAAACTTTTGAATATGGTTTCTAAATAAATAAAAATAAAAATAAAAACTTGTTTAGGCAATGTAAAAGAGCTTCTTGATAGGAATGTTGCAATTGCAGGTTGGAGGACCTTTCCTTAAACCATCAGTGAGACATGTCCATGATACTTCCTCTAACCATGCCCCAATTACAGCCAAATTGGTCACGGACGAATTGAATGCTAATCTTTTTCAAATACCTTCAGCAAATTACATAAAACTTGCAGTGTTTAGTCTGGGATAGTTGAAGACTGTAAGTCTCCAGAACCAGATGGGTTATTATTTATTACAACTCTCTTACAACCATAGTTTGAAATATCATTCAAAAGGAGGTCATAGAAGCAGTGAAAAGTTTCTTTCAAAGCAGTTTACTTCTAATTTCTAAAGCAGCTCAATAATGCTTTTGTGGCCCTCATTCCAAATTAGGGGTTGTAACTTGTACATTGTAATGGTAAATCAATTTATACAAATCAGTCTTTGCAACGTAAGTTATAAGATTATATGAATTTTGAAAGAAAAATCCAAGACAACTTGATCAAATATAAGAGCAGTGGGTCTCGTTCAAATATGAGAGAGACTACCAAATTATTGTTTCTAGAGTGGAAGTTGGATCACTCTGATAAGGACTGTACCATATGGTTATGAAGAAAAGTGACCTCAAGGCCTGAAGAGTGAAGACCAACAGTTTGACTCGTGCTTACCCGAAGATTATTGGGGTGAATTGGTGTCAGTAACATGGGAATAAGGGATTTTTTTTTTTTTTTTTTGTTTTGAAACTGGAATAAGGGATTTATTAATTACCTTCGTGAAGTGCACTTGAGTTTTATTGATGATTCGGCTTATGAAATATCCAGCCCACGCACGCTCAAATAACGTATATAGTGAAGACCATTAGTCCATAAAAAAAAATAATAAGAAAAAGCCTTACAGATAGTGGGGAAATTAAACAAATAAAAATTGGCTGGATAATGAACCAAACCCACAATCAATGGAACTCAAATACAACACACTATCTGTCCTTAATGAGATATGGCAGCCCTTGGTGCCCAATTCCGTTGGTGTTCATGTAATATTTTCTCAACATGGGACCACACCACCTCCGTAGGTTTTGCTCGTGACTCTCTTTGCCTGAAATGGTGAGACCCACCGGGAGTATTGGTGATGTACCAAGCATGCTCTCGACTAGGGTCACAATGGTGGGCCCGATCTCATTGTTGATGTACCAAGAGCAAGATTAAAAAAAAAAAAAAAAAAACAAAAACAAAAACAAAAAACAAAAAAAACAAAAACAAAAAAAAACAAAAAATGTATTTTCTTTTTAATTGTCATTGTGATTGTGGATCCAGGGTCAATTTCGTTTAGATATGGGTGTCTTATTTTTATTTTGCTTTGGATCTGATTTATGTTTTAGATCTAATTTATCTTTTAGGTTTTGCATCAATTTTGATATATGTATGTGTGCGCGCACTCTATTTCATTTTGTGTCAGTGCGTCATGTATTTGAGTTCCATTGATCGTGGGTTTGGATTGAAAGACAATAACAGAGATTTTTGACTTTTGAGGTTTTATTTGATCTAAATTCATTTCTTTTTGGCTTAAAAATCATCCGTTCATCTTTTTTTTTTTTTCTAATGTGTTTTTTTATTTATTTATTAAACGTTGAGGTGGCATTTTTTTATGTTAATTAAATTTTTTATTATTATTTCATAAGCCACGTAAGCTTCAAGTGTGCCAACAATGCACATCGTTAGCCACGTAGACATTTTCCATTAGTGAGCTAACGATAGAGACTAAATTTACTGCAAGATAAAAATAACTAAAACCAAATTGATTGCTACCAAAATATGTAAGTTCGTTTAGACCCCTTAAACTCAAATAGATTAACCTAGAGAATTAGCCAAGTGATTAACTTAGGTAATTTAATTAATATCTAGGTTAACACAAAATAAACAAAAACAACAAAGCAGCGGAAATTAAAGAACACAAAGATCTGATGACCCAGGAAACCACACCGGTAAAAACCTGGGAGGATTTAACCTAGCTATCCTCAAGGTAAACTAAATCCACTATGAAACAATCGAAGTTTACACAATAAGACTTAGACCACTAACATCCTATTGCTACCCAAGTGTAGGAAACTTACTACCACGACCCCATGATAGCTCCGAGATCCACGGACTCCTTCTTTCCTTGAATTCTTCAGCAAATCACAAGCGCACCTGCTTGTATATCTTTATACTCTTTTGATTCAGCAACTGTATTGATTTACACAACTCTTGACATGAATCTCAAGTTTGTAAACCCTAAGTGTATGTGAAGGCAAACACCTCTAGATCTCACAAAGAGATTCACAAACACAGCATTCAGAACACTAAAAACGTGGCTAGGGTTTTCCCTTATATACTTCGGGCAAAACATAAAATCCTATACATTAAATGGACTAGGGCTGAGTTGGAATTTTCTGCAGAAAAACGATCTGCCCGATTTTCGATCGATCGAGTCTAATTCTCGATCGATCGAGTCAGGCAGAAAGTGAACAGTTACTTCTGCAGTAAACTCGATTCCAACTTTACATAAAATCCCATACTTTGAGCAAAGTCTAACACAAGACTAAACATTGTTTTGATCATGGTTTGCCAATATTACAAATTGAAGTTCTAATACATTAGTTCCTAATTCTTAGAACCTAACAAAATATAAGAATCAAATTAACTTTGACCTCAAAATGTAGAGATCAAAATGATGTTTTCTCCTAAATAAAACAAAAAGGAACACGTTATGCTTTAAAAAAAATTGTGTATAGATAGACACTTTATTAAAATAAAAAAAATAAATAAAAAAGAGCATGAGAAATAACCCCAAAACTATTTAGAAAAAAAAAAAAAAAAAACCAACCAAAATTGATGAGAAAAGAAACATATGAGCACCCAACACGTCCAGAGTCTTAGTAACAGAGAAAGACAATGTAAGGTTGAATTTATTCAATCATTTTGTTGGCTTTATTCCATGCCAATTTGCTTGTACTTCAACATTTAGAAACCCTGTATTTAAGTGGGAAATATGTAAGGATAGTGTGTGAGAGAGTGTGAAGAAAAGTTCAAGAGTATGCACTCAAGCAAAGCCTCATGACTGGATCTTGTGACTAGCTCGCAGCTAGCAAGTTGCCAAATGAGGCACACGTGTGAAACATGCAGAGGAACTGAAAAGTCACGCCAGCTGGAGCACTACAGGACAAAACTTCCAATCTGGCCAGGCAGTTAGCTCGCGACTCAGACTCACGACTCAGTCAAGTCGTGAGGTCAAGTCGCTAGACCACTCTGTTTGGGAAAAACTGACCTTTCGCATTCCAAACACACACCAGTATAAATACCCCTTATACTCACGTATTGTAGAGAGCTTCCGGAGAGAATTTTGAGAGAGAAACCCTAGAGAAAAACAAGATTGACTCATCCACAATCTTCATCCTTTGAATCTCCAAATTCTTCTACTCTCACCCTTTCCATTGTTACATCCCTGAAAGGTACATTTAGCCAAATCCTTTTCTCACCATACCCATACTGTGAGAAGGTTATTTGGTGCTTGGAAAGCAGTTAGGAAAGGACCAATTGATATTGGTTGATGCTATAGGCTATAACGAAATCCGGTAAGCTAGAAAAGACAAAGATTCGGTGTAACCTCGTTGGAGCAAGAAGCTTGGAGGGCTTAGGTACACTGGGTAGATTAGGCTTAGAGGGTCTTCTGCTGTTCATGTATCCCAACTTCATTCTCTAGTGGATTATTGATCGCTTGAAGGGCGGCAGAGATGTTTTACGACGAGGACTTTGGTTTCCTCTTCGATAACATATCGCTGTGTTGTCTTTGTGTTTGCATCTCTCTTCCCTTAATCTTTGCCATTTAATTTCTGCTGTGGTTGTGATTTTATTTGGTTTAGATTGTTCTATTAATTCTGTTTTAGCTTATTTTCATATTTCGCACATACATTGTTTGATAATAAGCTTGAATTGGTAATTTGTAATTTGAGAGTCTAAACGTTCAAGGTGTTTTACACACTGTTTGAACATTTAGAGAAAATCAAAGGAAAAATGGGAAAAACAATGTAGGCAAAGAAGAACGAAGTGCAACGTGCAAGGGCATTTTTGGCAATTCATTTTAGGGTTCTTCCTATTTTAGGGAGAAAACATTTTGATGAGCCCGCCAAATATCCACTAAAAATATTTAGCTAAAATGCAAACTAACCCTCTAAATTTCACAACTTTTCATTTTAGTCCTCTAAGTTTGAGTTTTATCATTTCAGTCCTTTTAAATTTCATTTATTCCCAATTAAGTCCTCCGTTAGAAATCCATTAGTTGCTGCCATTATCTATTACAAAACTAAACTGTTTTTGTCCTTTATTTAATTTTTACTTTATTATTTATTTATTAATTTTAAGAAAATGTTAATTTAAATATATATATATATAAACCCATAAATTAAATTAAGAAACTGCATCCTATTTGGAGAACAACATTGAAGTAACATTTTATGGTGGCGTTCTAGTCATTGAAAAGGATTTGGATGGAGTGGTGTACTTGGATTCACACAAGCTAATATTTTCTTCAATTTTGGTTCGATGAACAGCTAGACTAAGACTCTTACCAAGAACATTTGCAAGATTAGTGGTAAATGAATCAGGGTCTATTCAACGCCTTATGACTAGGGAGGAAGATCCAAGATGGCTTTCTCCGAGGAAAGTTCTAAGGGACCCGTGTATTGCGGCAAGTATGGTGCATTTGGTAAATGTCAACTTCAAAATGATACTAAATTTGAATGCACTTGTCTATCTAGATTCCAACCCAAGTCACCAACTGAATGGTTTTTAAGAAATGTATCTGGTGGGTGTGTAAGAAAGCATGGACAAGTATTTATATGAAAGATTGGTGATGAGTTTGTGAAGGTAGAAAATGTCCCTCGCTTCCACTAGTCCAGCCTAATTCTCATCCTGGACTCCAGCGACGATGAGCGAAACAAAAGAAGCAAAAGCTCCTTCACGGCCTTAATTCTCATCCTCAAGACCCGGCGTTGTTGCCAAATTCCATGTCCTTTACTTTGAACCCTTACTGCTCTAATCTCCCAAAAATTTGAATTTTGACAATCTAGAGGCTGAACTCAAATTCTCTTGGTCTCTCTTCTCCTTCTTTCCCCTCTTGATCTTTCTCTCTCTCTCTCTTTGCCCCTCTCTCTCTCCCTCCTAGTCTCTCACAATATACGGTAAGTGGGGATTCAATTTAGATCTTCAATGTTGTTCTCCAAATTGGACGTAGTTTCTTAATCTAATTTCTGAGTTAAAAAATTAATTAAAATTTTCTTAAAATTAATAAATTAATTAAAAATTAAATAAATGACAAAAACATAGTAGTTTTGCTATAGATAACAGCAACAACTAAAAGATTGCTAATAGATAACTTAATTGAGAATAAATAAACGTTAGAGGACTGTGTTAGAATTTAAACCCCTGTAAAACTAGATTGTTTAACCTAATTAATTAACCAAGTGAATACTTAAATTTATTATTCAGATCTAGGTTAAAACAAAACAATCATATCAAGTAAAGCAGCAGAAAAATAAAGAACACAATAATATGATGACCCAGAAAAACCAAACCGGTAAAAAACCTGGGGAGGATTTAACCTAGCTATCCTCAAGGTAAAACAACAAATCTACTAGAAAGAATTGAAGTTTGTACAATAGCGACTTAGACCACTAACATCCTATTGCTACCTCGAGTAGAAAACTTACTACCATGACCATGTGACAGCTCCGAGTCCACGAACTACTTCTTTCCTTAGCCTTTGCAAAACACAAACACCCACGCTTGTGACTTTGAGATCCCACTCAAAGGTTTAGCAATACAAACTCTCCTGTTTGTGACTCCAAGACCACCCTTGAAGGTTTAGATCATCAGCACCTATGATGACTAGAGAAGGCAGCAACTTCAACAATACTGAATCTTGAGATTCTTCAAGTAATAAAATCGGTAGAAGATATGAGAGAGCTTTTTAGGAACAAAACCCTAAATACAAAAGAGACACACTCTTCTCTCTCTAAAAAGCCTTCTAAAAACGTGCTTAGGGTTTCCTTTATATACTGGAAGAAGTAAATCTGAAACCCTAATCCTTAATGGGCTTGAACTGCTGTTTAGGCTTAATTAAAATTCTGCAAATACGACGTTCGATCGGTCGAGCCTGTTTCTCGATTGGTTGAACCAGACAGTTTCTGAATTCTTCTTTCTGCACCTTACTTGTTCTTGAATCTTGATTTGAATCACCTTGAGCATTATCTAATAATACCTATAAACTCTAGAATCTATATCTAGACAAGTTTGTGTTCACGATTTGCCAATTGTTCTAAACTTTTAGAACCTAACAATCTCCCCCTTTAGCAATTCGTGACAAAACTTACATACAAAATGAAATGCTTAAATACAAGAACAACCCAATACAATAAAATGCCCAATTACATCACAAATCCCAATCTAAGACTCCTAACCTAGAAGTTGCAAGAAGATGTAGAAGGTCTTGATCAGAATGTACCTGTCTTTCCTAAAAACACTCAAAAGAACACATCATTGCATGTGTGGAAAGAAAGACATATAAACAATAATATGAAACAGAAATATAAAAACAAAAATAAATTATAACTCTCCCCCTAAGTTAGATACATCAAAAAGTTTTTATATTCTCCCCCTTTCAAAAACAATTTTATCTCCCCCTAAATAAGACAAACAGGATTCCCACATTTCATCTATTTTTCCCCATTTTTGTCACGTATTGACAAAGACAATTCTAACAAAGAATAGAGTGACTATAAACATGAGAGAAAAAAGAGAACCAAGGGAACATAAAATAGTTTAGCTCTATAGAAAATAAAGAGAACTCCCTCTATGAAGAACAACAACTCCCCTATGAACAACAAAGGCAAAAAAAAAAATTCCCCTTATAAAAATAGGAAAAAAAAAAAACAAGTTTTGGGGAAAATTTAGGAGGTGGGGAAAAGTAAAAACACACAAACCAAAAAAAATGAGTTGAGGATACACAAGAAGAAAAATATTCTCTCTTTCAATAAATGCAAACTTGACACTATGTGACCCAGAAACAGTTGCATGAGTAAAGTAAATATTTGCACATTGATTACCCATCATATCTCTTAAGAAAAATATTTTCTGCAGTTCACACATCAAGAAAAATAGCATATACTAAAATGTACAAAGGACTCAAAAATTAATCAATCAATTTTTTAATTCAAGTTGAGTACCCAATTTAGCAAAGTGTATGCATCTTATGTGTGAAAACAATGAGAGATATGACTGCAAAACTGCAAGATGGATATAGAAAAATAATGCAACTCATGTGAATCCTAAACATAAATGATGCATGAAAAAAAATTTGGTCAAAACTCTAAAAACTGAAAATTTTTCAATTTCGATCGATCGAATACCAATCAAGTCAGATAGATTCAAACCAAAATTTTTATTGCAATTTCAATCGGTCGAGAAACAGATTCGATCGATCGAAAATCTGAAAAACTTAAATTTTTGAAAAACAGAGCAATTTTATGCAAAAACTCCACAAAGCACAATATTTCATGAATGAAATGTATGAGTATGAGATTAAAAATTTTTCAAAAATACACGAAATTCAACCCAGATCTTCCAAAAACAAGTTTATCAACCAATTTGTCCTTAAGACTCAAACTTTGCATCAAAATCCAAGAACATATAATCTTGGATGGCCACTGATGTGCATTGATAATAGCTTAATTTTTCATATTTATATCACTGTTAGAAAGCATTATCATACTTATTTTGAGGTAATTTATGCATTTTATATTTGGTTTTGGAATAATGGTGAATAATCAATTTTGTGCTTAATTGAATCTTATTGCGTGAATTTGTCTTTTGTAAGAGAATGGAATTAAATAAGTGAATTTGTGCAAAGAAGAAAACTAATGGACTTTATTTTACAAAGGCAATGATGAAGTTAAAAAATCCAACCCAATTAAATTTAAGTCCAATTGGAACAAGGAATCAAAGGAAATTTGCACCAAATCCAAGTCCAATTCAGATTAGGATCCAGCCTGCACATCAGTTAGTATTTTTGGCATAACTTTCAGCTCAGATGTCTAATCGAGATGATTCAAGTTGGGCTGGAAATTTAACTTAAAGGGCTACAACTTTGTTGTTTACCAAAAGTTCAAATTCTGAATTTAGATGGGCCAAAATAGTCGGTTAAGTGAAGCCTAAAAATCTGGGATTTTCTCCCAACGGGAATTCAACTTGTAATAGGATTCTTTGACCTATTTAAATGCTCTTTAGGGCAAAATTCAGGGAAGCTAGTGCTAGGGCTGAGATGCAAAACAGAAAATTGGAGCAAGAGGCAGTGCCGCATGTGGCTTCTTTGTAGCTTTTCTCTATGATAGCATTATGACTATTTCTTTCTCTATTTTATTTGTCTAGTTTAATGTTTAGTATTTTATTTTTGTATTTTCTTTCTATTATCATAAGTAGCTAAATTTATAATTAGGGTTGAGAATGAAACCTTGTTAAGGATTATTAGTAATATTTATGTGATTTGATTTTTTCAACAATAATTGTTCTTTAATGATTTAAATTATTCTTGCTTCATATCAATTGACTAAGATGGGATTCTAGATATAAGTTCAATCATGTTTTTCTCATGATTTAGGATTTGTCTTAATTGAATGCTTGGTTTATTAATTCTTGATTATAAAATTGGATATCGCTTGTGATTTGTTTGTCAATTGATACAATTTATGATTTGATTTTTAGAATTGAATATATCTTGTGATTTGTTTGGCTATGGATACAATTGATGATTTGATTTTATACTTAAGAAGCGAAGAAGAACATGCTTTAGATTTTTAAACATAAGTTTTAATGATGATATTTTAATGATGATAAGTTTTGAAAAACAGAGCAATTTTATGCAAAAACTCCTCAAAGCAAAATTTTTTTATAAATGAAATGCATGAGTATAAGATTTAAAAATTTTCAAAAACACATGAATTCAACCCAGATCTTCCAAAAACAAGTTTATCAACCAATTTGTCCTCAAAACTCAAATTTTGCATCAAAATCCAGAAACATATAATCTTGGATGGCCACAACAAAATCACACAAAATAACATGTAAAAAGTTTAGCGAAGAGTAACTTGTGTAGTGTGTGCAACTAGTAAAGCTTGAGAAACATATGAGGTGATATGTAAATAGTAAGCAATCACAATTTCTACACAATTTATCACATACATTGAGAGAGACTATCACCTAAAGAGTTACATCATATAACTCTCACATCTCCTAGAATAAAAGCTTGCAATCATGTAAGTTTCTTGTTTTGCCTCATAATGTACACACCAATTTTAATTGATCAAAACTTATTTAAAATAGCCGGGATAATGTACATATCAATTTTATTTGAATTGTGAAGTTATTATAGCCCAATAATGTACACACCAATTTTAGTATTTTAACCGAGGCTACACCTTATGATCTTTTTGTGCATGTGCTACACTTTCTCGAGCACAAAATCTTACGATATGTACTAAGGTGTCCATGATTGGCTAGTAAACAGTAGTGAGATGGTTATTTATGCCTTTCTCAATAAGTCCAAGTCCGACAATCAAAGGCATGTGACTTCAAGATCAAGATCATATGATCAGAAACTATAAACAATTCCCACGCAACATGCACTACAAAGTTCAAACTAGTAAAGTGCAAAAAAATAAGCTCATTCAAGCTAAACAAAGTACATAAACATGTTATGTAAAGATAATATGGCCAACCTCAACTATAAATCCAAGATATATAATACAAAACACAAAAAAAAAAAAAAAAAAAAAAAAAAAAAAAATCTTTTTGGTTTAAAAAAAATTTTATGACCAAAACTAAAAGCACACATTATGCTCAATGATTAAAAATGCAAATGCAATGCATGACAATGTTTAACTAAGCTATAGAAGATACACAAATAAGAAATATCAATTTCTTAATTAACCCATGAGTACATGTACAAACTAGTACATACTCATACAAAATCATAAATAGCTTAGCACTTATATAACACATACTATTTATGTTTCTCCACAATATCAAGCATGTTCTAAATCAAGAGAGAAATATCATAATTCATGTAATCCTCAAGAAAAATTAAAACTAGACACAAAATAAAATATTTTTGTCTTTTTGAAATTTTTCAATGTTTTTGGATTTTTTTTTTAAATAAAAACAACTTAAAAAACAAAACAACCAAAAACTAAAAGAAAACATGTCCACAATTAATTGAAAGAATTAAATCAAGGACAAGTACACAACACTCACCTTAGAAAATCTTTTTTCACCCATATAGCACTAGTCTTCAGTTTTGTAGGTGAAAATCCATGAGAAGCAGAGTGTATTTGAGGGATTACACCAATCTTTTGAGAAAGACTGAAATCCTGCAAATTCCTTTCACAAGCCAACAAGCTTAAATTTTTCAAAAGAATATGAAACAATTTATATGGACTTATGGCAGGAGAAACATCATCACATATCCTAGATTGAAATACAGAATTTTTAAATTTCAATTTATGACAATTAGGACGAATGTGACCAGAAACACCACAATAGTGACAAACAGGAACAAATTTAGGAACATCAGTATTCCTAACAGCAAATCTAGTCTCAGATTTTGGTTTTTTCCTTAACAAAAAACAATTTGATCTAATATGACCAACAACACCACAAAAGTGACAAGTAGGCACAAAAACAGATTTATTATGTTCTCTAACAGTAGGTTTAGACTTAGATTTAGAAACTTCAGCGTCTACATCAGAACTTTTACCTTTGTTAAACCTAGCAAAATAAGCCTTTTCTTTATTATTCCTCTTGAAAGGAGGGATATAAACTTTCTTAATTTTAGGCTTAAGAGAAACAGAAACACTTTTGTTATCAACAGCAGGCTTGGTACTAGTTAAATTTTCAATTTTAGCTTTAGATTCAACTAACTCTTGTTCCAAGCTTCTCATCTTTTCATCTTGAGAGGAAATTTGATTTCTCAAAAATTCATTCTTCTTATTAGATTCATCTAATCTAATAACCAATTCCTCTTTTTCAAGATTAGCCAATTTTGACTCTTCCTTGAATTTCTTAGCAATTTTAATAGATTTCAATAATTCTTTACGAAGAGTTTCACAGGCATCAATAAAATCAACGGAAACAACAGTGTCCGTTTTATTCAAATCATCAAAATAAAAAACAGTAACACACTTAAAATTATCCATGATAACAGGGATCAAGAATCAACTCTTAGATCAAAAGATCTACACCAAAGAGTTACCCGCTCTGATACCACTTGTTAGAATTTAGACCCCTGTAAAACTAGATTGTTTAACTTAATTAATTAACCAAGTGAATACTTAGATTTATTATTCAGATCTAGGTTAAAAAAAACAATCATATCAAGTAAAGCAGCGAAAAAATAGAGAACACAATGATATGATGACCCAGGAAAACCAAACCAGTAAAAAACCTGGGGGAATTTAACCTAACTATCCTCAAGATAAAACAGCAAATCTACTAGAAAAAATTGAAGTTTGTACAATAGCGACTTAGACCACTAACATCCTATTGCTACCTCGAGTATAAAACTTACTACCACGACCATGTGACAGCTCCGAGTCCACGGACTACTTCTTTCCTTGGCCTTTGCAAAACACAAACACCCACGCTTGTGACTTTGAGATCCCACTCAAAGGTTTAGCAACACAAACTCTCCTGTTTGTGACTCTAAGACCACCCTTGAAGGTTTAGATCATCAGCACCTTTGATGAATAGAAAAGGCAGTGTCAGTTCGTTTAGACCCCTTAACCCAACAGATTAACCTAGAGAATTAGCCAAGTTATTAACTTAGGTAATTTAATTAAACTAGGTTAACACAAATAAATATAAAAACAATAAAGCAGCGGAAAATAAACAACACAAAGATATGATGACCCAGGAAACCACACCGGTAAAAACCTGGGGAGGATTTGACCTAGCTATCCTCAAGGTAAACTGAATCCACTATGAAAGAATTGAAGTTTACACAATAGACTTAGACCACTAACGTCATATTGCTACCTGCCTGTAGGAAACTTACTACCATGACCCCATGATAGCTCCAAGATCCACGGACTCCTTCTTTCCGGAATTCTTCAGCAAATCCACAAGCGCACCTGCTTGTATATCTTTGTGCTCTTTGATTCTGCAACTGTAACGATCTACACAACTCTTGACATAAATCTCAAGTTTGTAAACCCTAAGTGTATGTGAAGGTAAACACCTCTAGATCTCACAATGAGATTCACAAACACAGCAAAACAGAACTAAACAGAATGTCAAAAACGTGGCTAGGGTTTTCCCTTTTATACTTAGGGCAAACATAAAATCCTATACATTAAAACGGGCTTGGGCTGAGTTGGAAAATTCTGCAGAAAAACATTCTGTGCGATTTTCGATCGATCGAGTCTAATTTTCGATCGATCGAGTCTCACAGAAAGTTACAAGTAATTCTGCATAAAAACTCGATTCCAACTTTACAATAAACCCCATACTTTGAGCAAGTCTAACACACGACTCAACATTGTTTTGATCATGGTTTGCCAACATACAAAATGAAGTTCTAAATACATTAGATCCTAGTCTTTAGAACCTAACAAACTCCCCCTTTGGCAATCCGTGACAAAACACAGACTAAACAAAATGCTCAAAGTTACAAATTGAAAAAGCCCATTACAAAAAAATAGCCACTTAACAATTCAACCTAAACTACTATCCAACAGTTGCAAGGTAGACAGCAGCTCGACTGAAAACAACCTGTATATTCCTGTAACACTTAACAAACACATAAACGCATGTGTGGAACAAAAACAGGAAATACATAAATAAAAATTTCTTAATTTCACATGACACAAAATAAAAAAACATATATCATGAATAACATCATCAAAATAAGTCAATAAGCACAGTAACATAGTGAAATAAGAAAACATATACATAACAATGTATCTCAGCAAAAATATCTCCTAATCAAGAGCTAAAAATGTAAATACACAGTGAAGCACCTAGATACAATCTAATAACTCCACAAGCTCCGCAGTATCACTACTAAGAAAACAAACACTCCCCCTAAAATGTAAATCCCCTCAACACAAAAACAAGCTACTAATGAACTATGCACTCCCCCTTTTTGTGACGAATTGCCAAAGGGCACTCACTCATCATCAAAAGGAGGTGGAGAAGATCGACGAGAGCTCGCCAAATCCGCTCGCAATGCACGAAGCTCATCGAGGATGTCCACCAAAAGCTGACCATGAGCCGCCTGAACGGTCACGACAGTGTCAAGCGTCCGACGAAGGTCAGAAACCTCATCAAACGGTGGAGGAACATCAGCAGCAGCAGCAGCAACAGCAGGATCCGAAGAAGTCCCAGCTGCAAAAGGATCTGCAGAAGAAGATGAAGGGGGTGGAGTGACACCGGTAGGCTCTACCCTAGCACGCTTAGAGCTAGCTCGAAGTTGAGCAGCCCTTTGCCTCAAAAAGGTAGCACCTATAGGAGCAATAACATGAACAGGCTCGGAAGCAGGATACTCACCAAAACCAAGAAAGAGAAGAATCCTATGAATAAAAACAGGAAAAAACAAAGCATGAGCCTGAGAACTAGACCTATGAACCTCGTTCAAAGAACGAAGGAACATATGCGGAAAACTGATAGGAGCATCAGTGACCAAAGCATACAGAAACACACATCGCTCAAGAGGGACGGTGTGAACATGAGTAATCGGCCACAAAGAATGACATGCTATCCGAAAGAAAAGATAGTGCAACTCAGACAGCTCAGCAGACGAGATCCGAGGATCAGAACCCCACTGGATAGAAGTACCAGTGATGTATGACAAGACGTCATCAAGGGGAGGAGACTCCTCGTAAGGAAAGACGGGATGGTCCACAATGGGCACCCCAAGAGCATCCGACACCACCGAAGGGGTAATGCGGTACTCGACACCACGTAACCACACCTTGACTAAGGTGTCGTTATCGTAGACATGAATAGAGAGGTTCGAATAGAACTCTCTAATCAAAGAAGCAGGAGGAGGATGCTCAAAGTCTAGAAGAGGTAACCAACCCCGACGCTCAAAGTTCCTACGAACCTCAGGATCTAACTCATCTAAGATAACCCTACGCTCAGCCCAAATCTGACGCCTAAGATTAAGGGTCTCATATGTAATCTGGTTAGACTCACTAGGAAATCTCTCGGTGTCAAAAGATGGAGAAGGATCAACAGTCCTATGGGCTCGAGTTTTCCTAGGCATAGTGCTAAGGAAAAGAGACAGACACAGAAAGAAAAGAGCAAAAACCAAAACCAAGAGCAGACTGCAAGTTAGCACAGCATAAAAAATATAGAAAATATCAAATCTATATGATGCATGAGCATGAACAGAAAATGATGCATGTACTAATGTAGTGACATGTTCAATTTTGATTCAAATTAACAAAATTGGCTTGAGCAAGCAAAGTGTATCAAAAATACCCAATTTGAAAAACCCTAGTTTTCAAAACACAACAAATTGATAAATTGATCAACACAATAGTCAATTAACTCAATATAATGATCAAATTAATCAATCTAACAAGCCAATTTTATCAATTTCAACCCAATTGAACAAAATCCCCAATTTATTCAAATATAAGCCCTAGAATTTCAAATTTTCTTCAAAGCACCAAATAAACCAAATTAAACCACATGAGGTGCTTAGGAAAGGTGTCCCCACAAAAACCCATAAAGAATTTGAGAAAGAATCACTCCAAAACAATCCCAAAAATAGAAAATCCCTAAATGCCGAAA
The DNA here is from genome assembly GCA_033629205.1 of Lithocarpus polystachyus. Classification (NCBI taxonomy): domain Eukaryota; kingdom Viridiplantae; phylum Streptophyta; class Magnoliopsida; order Fagales; family Fagaceae; genus Lithocarpus; species Lithocarpus polystachyus. The sequence goes on from CM066166.1 coordinate 82,234,029, forward strand.
TTACCCAAATATGCATGAAAAAATGCATGAAAATAGAAAATAAATGCAAAAGGAAGGGTATAAGGGACTTACCAGCTGAGGGAGAGAGAGATTATGCAAATAAAGTGGAGGAAAACGACAAAAATCCCAAGAATAGTGCTGACCGGTTGGTAGGAAACCAAAAAGAGATTTGAAAAGTTTTGAAAAAGTGAAAAGACACTTGAGAAACTTTCTTTTAAAAAACAGCCGGCACGATTTTCGATCGATCGAAAATTACATTCGATCGGTCGAAAACTTATTCGATTGATCCAAAAACAGCTTGGATCGATCGAACCAACCAGAGAGTTTTCTGAACAAATTTAAACATTTTCGATCGGTCGAAAATCAGTTTCGATCGATCGAAATTCTGGAAAAATCAGTGTTTTGAAAAAACCAAACATTTTAAACCAAAAACTCCTCAAAGCAGCAGATTTTTAAAATCAAATGCATGAGTATGAGATGATATGATTTTCAAAAACACAAGTATTCAACCCAGATTCCTCAACCAAAAATTTCTCTCAATATACCCAAAAAAATAAACAAGCAAACATGTTCGGCATCAATTTTCAAAGAATTCTCAAACTTGGTTGGTCAGACCAAAAACACACACAATAACATGTACACAATTTTAGCAAAGATTAACTTGTGTAGTGTGTGCAACTAGCATAAGCTTGAGAAACATGTGAGGTGATATACACATAGAGATCAATCACAATTTCTACAAAATCCACCACATGAATTTGAAAGAGACTATCACCTAAAGAGTTACATCATATAACTCTCACATCTCCTAGAATAAAAGCTTGCAATCATGTAAGTTTCTTGATTTGCCTCATTATTCAATTTAATTGATTAGAAACTTAATAAAAGCCGGGATAATGTACACACCAATTTTATTTTAATTTGTGAGATTAATATAGCCCAATAATGTACACACCAATTTTAATTAGAGGCTACACCTTATTTTCTTTTTGTGCATGTGATACACTTTCTCGAGCACAAAATCTTATGATATGCACTAAGGTGTTCATGATTGGCTAGTAAACAGTGGTGAGATGGTTATTTATGCCTTTCTCAATAAGTTCAAGTCCAACAATCAAAGGCATGTGACTTCAAGATCAAGACAAAGTGATCAAAAACTATAAACATCTTCCCACACAACATGCACTACAAAGACTTCAGCTAGTAAAGTGCAATAAATAAGCTCATCCAAGCTAAACAAAGTACATAAACATGTTATGTAAAGATAATATGGCCAACCTTAATTATAAATCCAAGATATATAATACAAAACACATAAAAATATTTTTGGTTTAAAAAAATTTTATGACCAAAAACAAAAAGCACACATTATGCTAAATGAACAAAGATGCAAATGCAATGCATGACAGTACTTAACTAAGCTATAGAGGGTACACAAACAAGAAATATCAATTTCTTAATTAACCCTTGAGTAAATGTACAAACTAGTACATACAAAAAAAATTAAAAAATAGCTTAGCACTTATAGAACACATACTTTTTATGTTTCTCCACAATATCAAGCTTGTTCTAAATCAAGAGAAAAATATCATAATTCACGTAATCCTCAAAACAAATAAAACAACCAAAAACTAAAAGAAAACAAAACATGTCCACAAATAATTGAAAGAATTAAATCAGGGACAAGTTAGCAACACTCACCTTAGAGAATCTTTTCTCACCCATATAGCACGAGTCTTCGGCTTTGTAGGTGAAAATCCATGTGAAGTAGAGTGTGTTTGAGGAATTACACCAATCTTCTGAGAAAGACTAAAATCCTGCAAATTCCTTTCACAAGCCAACAAGCTTAAATTTTTCAAAAGCATATGAAACAATTTATTTGGACTTATGGCAGGAGAAATATCATCACATGTCCTAGACTGAAACATAGAATGCTTAAATTTCAATTTATGACAATTAGGACGAATGTGACCGGAAACACCACAAAAGTGACAAACAGGAACAAATTTAGGAACATCAGTATTCCTAACAGCAAATCTAGTCTCAGATTTTGGTTTTTGCCTCAACAAAGAACAATTTGGTCTAATATGACCAACAACACCACAAAGGTGACAAGTAGGCACAAAAACAGATTTCTTATGCTCTCTAACAGTAGGTTTAGACTTAGGTTTAGAAACTTCAGCGTTAACATCAGAACTTTTACCTTTGTCTATCCTAGCAAAATAAGCCTTTTCTTTATTATTCCTCTTGAAAGGAGGGATATAAACTTTTTCAGCTTTAGGCTTAAGAGAAACAGAAACACTTCTGTTATCAACAGCAGGCTTGGTACTAGTCAAATTTTCAATTTTAGCTTTAGATTCAGCTAACTCTTGTTCCAAGCTTTTCATCTTCTCATCTTGAGAGGAAATTTGATTTCTCAAAAATTCATTCTTTTTATTAGATTCATCTAATCTAACAATCAATTCCTCTTTTTCAAGATTAGCCAATTTTAACTCTTCCTTAAATTTCTTAGCAATTTTCAAAGACTTAGATAATTCTTTACGAAGAGTTTCAAAGGCATCAATAAAATCAACAGAAACAACAGTGTCCTTTTTATTCAAATCATCACAATCAAAAACAGTAAGACACTTAAAATTATCCATGATAACAGGGATCAAGGATCAACTCTTAGATCAAAGGATCTACAACAAAAGAGCTACCCGCTCTGATACCACTTGTCAGTTCGTTTAGACCCCTTAACCCAACAGATTAACCTAGAGAATTAGCCAAGTTATTAACTTAGGTAATTTAATTAAACTAGGTTAACACAAATAAATATAAAAACAATAAAGCAGCGGAAAATAAACAACACAAAGATATGATGACCCAGGAAACCACACCGGTAAAAACCTGGGGAGGATTTGACCTAGCTATCCTCAAGGTAAACTGAATCCACTATGAAAGAATTGAAGTTTACACAATAGACTTAGACCACTAACGTCATATTGCTACCTGCCTGTAGGAAACTTACTACCATGACCCCATGATAGCTCCGAGATCCACGGACTCCTTCTTTCCAGAATTCTTCTGCAAATCCACAAGCGCACCTGCTTGTATATCTTTGTGCTCTTTGATTCTGCAACTGTAACGATCTACACAACTCTTGACATAAATCTCAAGTTTGTAAACCCTAAGTGTATGTGAAGGTAAACACCTCTAGATCTCACAATGAGATTCACAAACACAGCAAAACAGAACTAAACAGAATGTCAAAAACGTGGCTAGGGTTTTCCCTTTTATACTTAGGGCAAACATAAAACCCTATACATTAAAACGGGCTTGGGCTGAGTTGGAAAATTCTGCAGAAAAACGTTCTGTGCGATTTTCGATCGATCGAGTCTAATTTTCGATCGATCGAGTCTCACAGAAAGTTACAAGTAATTCTGCATAAAAACTCGATTCCAACTTTACAATAAACCCCATACTTTGAGCAAGTCTAACACACGACTCAACATTGTTTTGATCATGGTTTGCCAACATACAAAATGAAGTTCTAAATACATTAGATCCTAGTCTTTAGAACCTAACAGGCAGCAACTTCAACAATACCGGATCTTGAGATTCTTCAAGCAATAAAACTGGTAGAAGATATGAGAGAGCTTTTTAGGAACAAAACCCTAAATACAAAAAAGACACACTCTTCTCTCTCTAAAAAGCCTTATAAAAACGTGCTTAGGGTTTCCTTTATATACTGGGAGAGGTAGATCTGAAACCCTAATCCTTATGGGCTTGAACTGCTATTTGGGCTTAATTAAAATTCTGCAGATACGACTTTCGATCGGTCGAGCCTGTTTCTCGATCGATCGAACCAGACAATTTTTGAATTCTTCTTTCTGCAGCTTACTTGTTTTTGAATCTTGATTTGAATCACCTTGAGCATTGTCTAATAATACCTATAGACTCTAGGATCTATATCTAGACAAGTTTGTGTTCACGATTTACCAATTGTTCTAAACTTTTGAACCTAACAAACTGAAATGACAAATCTAAACTTAGAGGACTAAAATGAAAAGTTGTGAAACTTAGAGGGTGAGTTTTGCATTTTAACTAAAATATTTATCTCCACTTTTCTCTCAATTTTCCATCCTCCCTAAAATCTATCCAATATCCTTAAGCTAATGCCACATCAGTGCCCTCCGAGCCGTATTTATATTTTGTAGCCTAGACGACCTTCTATCTGCATTTCACTGGATAAGTGACCTAATTGGTTATTTTTTGCATCAATTTTTTTTTTTTGTTTTTTTTTTGGTTGGGGTAGCTACAAACTATTTTATAAAGTGGATTGAAGTTAAGGCATATCATAACATCAATGAAGGGGATGTAATCCAATGACTAAAAGAGATGATTATTCATCAATAAGGATTACCACAATTCCATCGCTTTTGATAATGGTTTAGTATTTAGAGGAGCGAGAATCTAGGCCTTTGCTTAAGAGCATGGGATCAAAATTTTGAATTCTATCCCATATTATGCACATGCTAATAGTCAGGCTGAGTCCATTCATAAAATAAAGAAAGAATAATAATGTATAAGAAAAGTCATCAATAACAATCCCTCGGATTGAGAATGAGTTATTGTCAAAAGTCTTACGGCCTTATCTAACTTCAAAACATCAATTAATACATATTGAAGTTAGGTGCAATACTTAGGACCTAATGTGAAAGTTCGAATTAGTGTGAAAATTGCCACTTAATGGCTCCTTTCAATGCTTTCCAAAGGCACCAAAATTTGACTCAACACTCAGATTAGGTGAGGCAAGTGTTTGGGCTAAGAACTTTTTAAGGATGTAGAGATGGAGAGGTAGGAGTAAAGGAAAACTAAGAGAAAATGTGTAGATGATTATAGGTATAACAATCTCTAACTCTCAAGTGTTTTTGCTAGGGTTTTCTCTCTAAAAAGCACTCCTTACATTTTGTGGGTGATAAGGGTATATGTAGTGTGGGTAAATAATTTGGTAAAACACTTTCTTTTCCGCCAAACAGAGAGTTTCACAAGTACCTTGCGAGATGGCCTTTCTCACGAAGTTCTCACGAATTTGACAGCCTGGAATGACTCTTCAGCTTCTAGTCATGTGCTTCACACATGGCCTTTCATAAGTTACTCTTCTCGCGAGCTAGTTGCGAATTGCACTGATTCTTCTTTGAAGCTTGATTCTTTATCAATCTCTCACACTCATCCCTTACAAATGAACCCACATAAATTCAAGGAAATGATTGGAAAAAATTACAATCAAATTTGACATGGAATTAAAGTCAACAAAAGCTAATTGGAAATCACAACTTTACATAATGTAATAGCTATTAATGGCTGAGATTGAGAGTGGAAAAAAACAACTTTCAATCTGAACCATTGGATAAAAAAAGTTAGAAAACATATAAAATGTAAAAGTTAAAGAGTAAAAGTGTTAAAAAAAAAATTGTGAGTGGGGATGAGGGTAATTACACTGGATGCAATACCTACTTGATCTTAATCCCTACTAATATCACACATAACTCCTTAGTCTATGGCCATGATGCAATTCCTCCCATTGAAGTTACATTAGATTCCTAGCGGTTCTTGTGTTTTTCCATGGGCCTTTGCAATATTTTTTTTGGCGAAAATACTATTATGGTCCTTATATTTTAGTTGCAAGTCAATTTAGTCTCTATTATTTTTAACTTGTAGTCAATTTGGTTCTTACCATCAACTCACTAACGGAAATTAACTGCAAGTTCAAAATAACATGGACCAAATTAATTGCTACTAAAATGTAGAGACTAAATTAACTGTAAATTTGAAATGTAAGGACCAAAATGACATTTTTTTTTTTTTTTTTGTCTTGGCTTCTTACTTGAACCAAACCGACCCATTTGGTTGTGTTTGGATTGAAAGAAAATTAGAGAAAAAAACATAGACATTTGAGGTTTTATTTTTATTTTTTTAAATTCATTTCCTTTTGGCTTGAAAAACATCGGTTCTTTTTCTTTTTTTCTTTCTTTTTCTGATGTAGTTTTCTTTATTTATTAAATGTTAAGGTGGCATTTTTTATGTTAATTAAATTTTTTTATATATTATTTCCTAATTCACATAAGCTTCAAGTGTGCCAACTGTGCACACTGTTAGTCATGTAGACATTTTCTATTAGTGAGTTAACAGTAGAGACCAAATTGACTACAAGTTAAAAATAACAAAGACCAAATTGACTGTTACCAAAATGTAGAGACCAAAATGATGTTTTCGCCTTTTATTAAATAGGGACATGATGGTAAATTTATACAAACTTTATTTTCAATCCACTTATTTTTCTTCTTAACTAAACAAAAAAGTTTTTCATCTCTCTACTTTTCCATCCTCCCAACCAAACACAAATGAGAGAAACTAAAATATTTTCTATCCTCTCATTTTTTCATCTTCCCAACCAAACGGCTCGTAAGAGTCTGCTATGCTTAAGTCAATAAACCTCATAAAGTTGAAATAGAAAGCTAATAACTAGTAATTACTCTTTTTTTTTTTTTTTGGATACAATATAGAATTTCTACTCTAACTTAGTCTAAGTGTATATATGTGTGAAGCTCCCTCCTGCAGACTTGAACCCCAACCCTTGCCCCCCACAACCCACAAGTATTTATACTTGTGAAGTGACCACTGCACCAAGGGTGCGTGGTAATTACTCTCTTAGTGAGTGTGTAAGTGTTTTTCATACCTTATGCTATGCTATGGATGAGATATAATATACTAATAATATTTTTATGTGACCATTGGGAGACCATTAATATCTCCCTCCTTAAATGGGGCGATTAAGGCTCAATTAGTAACTAATAATGTTTAATTGTTCCATCAGTTACACTTTTCTTAAACGTTGCATGATTAATTCTAGGAGGTCTTCTCTTAACATGAATGACCGTGGTTTTTCTAGTCCCAACAAAAATAAATAATTTTTTTTTTTTTGGGAGTAGGTGTTACCTTTCATATCAAATCAAAGGACCAATCAGTAAATGGCTTAATGATAAAACTAAGTTCTGCAACTAAAATCTTAGGAATAGGTCCATGCCTTTCATATGCCTCTCAATCCTAGTAGATTGACGTGCTCTACAAATTCCTTCATCAATTCATGATACCTATAGATTTTAGGAGTCCATCTGTGCTTTTTGTATAAGTCTTTCTACTGGGATTTTGAAGATAGGAAATAATTGGTTTCCTCCAATCACATAGGCTCACATCGAAGATGATTGCTTCTAATACTAGTTGCGTATCTATTACGAATGGTAACAATTTTTTTTTTTATTATGTTGACGTGGGTTCAATTTGTGGCTTGAATTGCCACTGAAGCCCACACGCCCATTGCTTGTATGTCGGTCAAGTATGACCGAATACAACCAGAAGTATAATCCCTTGTCCGTGCTTACCCGACCTTTTAATCCTTCGTTGTTGTGTTCCTTCTTACCGTCGTTGGCGCCACCCTAGGCGTAAAATGAATTCCCAGAATCAGATCTCTGTAAGGCTCGTTTGAGCCAGTGAGGGCGTGTAAGGCATGAGAAGGTATAGGGTTGTTTAGGGTATGTGTTACGAAATGCAACAGTTATGAGAAAAACATGATAATTGAGTGTTGAAACCAGGATAGTATGGATAAGATGTGGAGATCCAACTCCTCTGTTAGCTCCAGGACTGACTGTCCTCCTAATATTGTAAATGAAGAAGATGATGTTGTTGAAGAGAAAGAAATTCCGAATTTCCGAAGATGGAATATCCCAAAGGTTAATGTTAAAACTATTTACGATACTACTTGGTCTGAGAATGCTAGATTTTCTCAGTACAAAGTAAGATCCGTTGAACAAACATTTTCTATTTCCAGACATCATGAAAAATGTTGTTTGTTTTCTAAAAAGAATATTAACGAATTTCTTGCTACAAAATTGAAATATTTGCATATTGGTCTTGTTCAAGTTGCTGTTAAACCACTTACAAGAAGAGGCATTAATGCTTCTGTTCTGATGTGTTTAAGAGATGCTAGATTTAAGAATTTTAATGATAGCATTCTTGGCATGATCACTGCTTCTCTATATGATGGTCCTATTTAGTTTGATGTTTATCCTGATATTTGTCTTGCTTTGGATGATCCTAATATTATTAAAGCTTTGACATTGAATGTGTTAACCTCTGGTTATGACATGGATGAAGGCAGTATGCCTTTTGCTCTTATTTACCGCATTTATTACAGACTTGTGGGTTCTCAGTTGAATCCTCGAGCTGCTCATATTAAAGATCCTGCTGGTAAAACTTTGTTAATTCAATGTTCAACTTCTGATGCTAAGATTGAAGTTCCAAAAATGATTCAATGGGAAGACATTAATCTTCCTAAAGAATGGTTGTTGGAACGTGAATCACCCCCTGCTAAACCTATTTATCATGATACTGATCTTGCTCATATTCAACAATATCTTGATGGAACTGTTAAAATAAGTTTTCATGATAATAAACCCTTGAAGATCAACGAAAAGGAAGATATTCCTTTGCTGGATCTGAAAGTGTTTCAAGAAGAGATCAAGACCTTTCTGATTATTTTCAAAAATGTTTTGTTAAACTTGATTTTAAATCTGATTTGAAGCTAAAAGGAGTTTCAAGTAACAACTCCCAAGTTAGCACTGCTTTTTATTCAACTAAAGCAAAGACTTCTTCTGCTTATGAGAAATCTGCTGATGAAGAAGAAGAGACCAAATCTGTGTCTTCTTCTGCTTTTGATTTTCAAACTGTTGAACCTCCTGTTTTTCAAAACCAATTGAGAGTTTTGACTTCTCTTAATCAAAGTTTTGAAATTGACATGGTTTTCCTATTTAACGAATTTAATTCTACTAAAAACAGAGATAAAAGAAAATATCACCCGAGTACTTTTTCTCAATCTGAAAAAGATCATGTTAAAAGGAAATGGAAAGAAAAAATGAATGTTTTGAATAGACATATTATGTTTTTTGATTTCCTTGAAAATCATTATGTTTCAAAAGATCCTATTTCACAGAATCATTTGAACGTAATAAAGAAATCAAATTTTGTTAAACAGGATAAAACTATTGTTAGGTCTAGCCATCTGCCTATTGAGACAGTTCTTGTAACTGGTCAAAAGACGGAAGTAAAAGCTTCTCCTTTCAAAATTGCTGATGCTGATACTCCTGTTTCTGGTATTATTGAACAGAACAATTTTACAAATGAGTCTTTACATATTATTGGTCAACAACTTGACCGTATTAAAGAAAAAATTGTTGAACAAACTGTTTCTGCAAAATCTGAGAAACCTTTGATTGATTTACCCAATCAAAGAGAAAAAATTGCTTTTAAAACTTCTCAGTCAAAAACCCTTGGCATTGTTGAAAAAATGCTTTCTGATTTAAAGGTTAAAACTGAAGGCACTACTTCTACTTCTAATACTGCTTGTGCTATTTCAAGAAATGACAAAGAACCTGTTTTTGATACAGATTCTGAATCATCTTCTTCTGTTGACGCAAAAAATGTTTTTGATAATGGTCTGCCAGAAATTAAAAGATTTGTTGGATCCAATCCCAGGTCTTTTACTAAAAACTGGTATTCCAAACCTACTCCTCCTGATATGCAGTTTGAAGAAAGAATCTTTCAAACTCAATTCTTTGTGTCTGCTGATAAACTGTATGAGTGGAATATTGATGGTCTTTCTAAACTAGAAATTATTAACAAAATGGGTCATATGTCTATGGTTGCTACTACTTATATGAACAATCATAGTCTTAATCACCCTGAAATTGTTGAACTCCTTGTTACTGGATTTTCTGGTACTCTTCGAGGATGGTGGGATTCATATCTCATAGAAGAATCCAGAAATTCTATTAAACATGCCGTTAAAAAGAATGATGATGGTTTACCTATTTTTGATGAAAAACGTGGTTGCGGCATCCCTGATGGTGTCAACACCTTGATTTATACTATTCTCAGACACTTTGTTGGTACTCTTACTAATGTTTCATCTCGAGTTTCTGATTATTTGAATAATTTGAGATGTCCTACCATGTCTGATTACAGGTGGTATCAAGATGTTTTTCTTTCTAGAGTCATGCTCAGGAAAGATTGTTACAAACCTTATTGGAAAGAAAAGTTTATTAACGGTCTGCCTCCTATCTTTGCTCATAAGGTAAAACAAAAATTAATTGGTAAAAGTGATTCTATTGACTATGATAATTTAACTTATGGTGATATTTTAAGCACTATAAAAAAAACTTGGTATTAACATGTGTAATGATGAAGAATTGTTAAAACATCAATTAAAAAACAAGAAAAAAGCTAAATATGAAATGGGTAATTTTTGTGAACAATAAGGTTTACCCCTATTGCTCCTTCTAGGCAAAAAAGGGAAAAACATGATAAAATTCACAAAAATGTTAACCATAAAAGATACAGAACCAACCTTGTTAAACCAAATGATTTTTATGATAAAAAGAAAAATATTTCTAAAAAATATGTTAAACAAAACCTTGCTAAAGGAAAATGTTTTAATTGTGGAAAATCTAGTAATTACAGTAGAGACTATAAAGAAAAACCTAGTAAGCTGAAAAATAAGCTTAATCTATTAAACATTAATGATGAAGATTAAGAGGATCTATTCTGAATCCTTGAATCAAACAATTCGTCTGATTCATTGGAAGACGATTTATCTTTCTCATCTGATTCTTGCTATCACTCTGTTGATGAATCTCCAGGTTCACCTAATATTAAACTTGGTTGCAGAGATTCTTGTTGTAATGTTATCAAAACTAGTAACACTCTCACAAAAAATGAAGAAAATGAAACTTTGTTGATCTAATTGATAAGTCAGATTCAGAACCCTGAACTGCAAAAAGAATATCTTGATAAATTCAAGAAAAATTTAACCAAAGATGAAAATTCTAAAAAATTTAAATCAACAATAAGTTTTGAAGAAACTTTGGAAAGATTCAATAAGAAGAAATCCAAAGAATTAACTGTTAACGATCTCCAACATGAAATTAATACTGTTAAACAAGAAATTATTGAACTTAAAAATGAGTTTTAACACTATTAAAAGTGACAATATTAATTTAAAGGAAGAACTGCTATTATTAAAAATTGATAAAAAACTTGATCATCAATCTGATAATGAACATGATGAGCAACAAGGTGGAGATGAATCCAGTCAAAAGTCTCTTCTTTCTGATAAAGGTATTGATGATACTATTAACTCTCGTATTAATCTTGTTAACAAAATTCTCCCTCCAAAATGGTTTACAAAAGTTAAAATTGTTGTTTCCCATGATTACCAATTTGATGTTGTTGCCATGATTGATTCTGGTGCGGATATGAATTGTATCCAGGAAGGACTGATTCCTTCCAAATATTTTGAAAAGTCTACTAAAAGACTTGTTTCTACTAATGGTTCTCAAATGAGAATCAAATATCAATTAAACAATGCTCATGTTTGCCGTGATAATGTTTGTTTCAAGATTCCTTCAGTTCTTGTTAAAAATATGCATGATAAAGTGATTCTTGGACTACCATTTATCAATGCTTTGTATCCTTTTCTTGTTGAACATGATGGTATTACTGCTGATCCTTTTGGATAGAAAGTAAAATTCAAATTTGCTTTAAAGCTTGAAATTAATATTGACTATGCTATTAACCTATCTCATAATGCAGATTCATCCTTCCAATTGAGGAATCTTGTTAAACCTTCCACAAGCAATTTTGATGTTACTAATATTCTTGATCCGTCTTGGCGGGAATACAACCTTGTTGCTGAAAAGCACACTGCTGATATAAATACCACTAATAAGTGGATTAAAGATATTTGTACCACTAGCAAGTGGAATATTATGTCTTCCTCAGCAACGAGGAAAAACAAGGGGAAAGCACTTGCACAGGACCATCCTCAAGACAAAAGAGTCCCAGCGGGACAATCTTTTGTAATGCATGAAGCTGCATCTTCTAGGAGAAATTCTAGTAGATCGACATCCCTTCAGGAATCTGTCCCAGCAGAGGTGACATTTTCCAGTGGTGATATGGTAATTGCTTTACAGGAAGTCTTATCTAAAACACTGCAGTTCCACAATGGAGCTTTTAGTGAATTGCCCACTCCTGTTAAAGTTCTTCTTGATAACCTTCAAGCTGCTTTCACTATTAACCATCGCAAATTTTTCAAGAAAACCCTCAAGGCTCTTGAAATTCATCTTGTTAACCTTACTGCTCAAAATGAGGTTTATGAAGGCCTTCTTGTTGACCATACTTCTGATGACCATAAACCTTATATCAGTCAACCCGTTAACTAATCCTTTTCAGATAATGAGGCTTTTGCAAGCCATTCTGTTGACCATGATCTATACACTAGTCAACTCTTTGGCAAAGAGGAAATCCATTTCCATGGATAAAATGACTATAATAGGTACTGATTATGCTAGATTAAGTCTTAAGACTCAATCTGATTTAAGATGTGTTGTTGCCAACTTGCGAACTGAAATACAAGTTAGTATTTTAGAAAGCAAGGCTATGTTCAGGTCTTTCAACCATTGGTACAAATATTTTGAAAAACTGGTTACTGCTAATATTCCTGATCCTGATGATCTAGATATTGACGACAATGTTTTTGTTCAACTTAGTTGGGAAGAACACTTTGGGAGTAGCTCCAGAGTGTATGAAAGAAAACATCCTTTTCCAGGCCTCTTGATCAATTATGAGGATAATGAATTGGATGAAGAAGATATGGACCCCAATTCGCTGTCCCAGATGTTTGAGTTTGGTTTTATCAGATTTATCAAATTATCAAATCGAGATCAAATTAGGCAACTCCCGCAGACTATTCAAAAGGCTGTTTTACAAACCAACAGTCTTGCTGTTACCATTAGATGTTGGAGCACTCTTCCTAAGTCGGAAAAAGATAACTGGATGAATGTCCAGCCCTCCAAACATCTTATTCTTGTTAACGGATACACCCACCAGGGACAATGGTACGAAAGAGATTCTCGTCTGTCCTTCAGAGATCCCTATGCTTTTGCAGAATGCTGGGGAAATTATTTCAATAACCAAATCCTTGAGGTCATCCAGAACCTATGGAAAGATTACCATTTCATGGGAAATACAGATAGAATTTATGTGTTTGGGATCAAACCCTATGGTACTGCTATTCGGCATCTTTCAATGACCAAATATGCTAATCCAAAAGGTTTTATTGAACTAGAGAAGAATCCTGTTTATGAACCCTTACTATATTGTGGTTTTTGCAATCAGTATGCCACCTACCATGATCATGGATGCAATTGTGATCCCCCGTGGGATCCAAATGATGATTGCCCATCCGAATAATATGATACTGATTAGAAAGATTGCTACATTATTTACCCTTAGTTAAAGCTCCGACTATTGCTCTGTCTATCCCCTATGGGAATCTATTGATTACTTTTTTGACTACTTTCGGCACATGAAGCCAAAATGTTATCTCCCAGCTGATAAAGCTCCTGCTGTCCCTCACGGGTCCTGATATGAATAGTAAAAAAGTCACTGTTCATTTTACTATTCACTGTTAAACTTTTTCTTTATTTACCTATATAAGGGGGGATGTCCCTTATTGTTAACTCAGAATTTCTTTTGAGGATTCTCCACTAGTAAGAGAACTTCCTAAAGCTAGTTTAAAGATATTAGAGAGTTTTCTCTCCCCCTCCTAAACTTACCTCAAGTTTTCTCACTATTTACCAAGCTTGTAATCCGGTAACCACTACTACTGTAAGTGTTTACCACTACTATATATGTTCAACTACTTTCAATATTAATCCAATATTTTCATATTCACTTATTGCTTTAATGATATATTGCTTGGCTGGTGCTACCGCCTTATGTTTTAATTTACTTTGATCATTAATTGTGCTACTGCCTTCTTGGCTGGTTCTACTTTGTTTTCAATATACTATCTCTGTGCTTCCGGTGCTTTCGCCCCTTTGCACTTAGTCCCCTCCCTTTTTGGTATATATATATATATATATATATATTAGGTTTGTGTTGAACGGCATATATAAAGAATTCCAATAACCTATTAGGTATAGCCGCATAAGAGAAAAATAGAGAAAAAGAGAGGCAGTCAGCTTCTATTCTTGTTGTTTCTGTGAGAGAGTGCTAGGATGTAATTGAGATTTGGGTTTCTTGAGAGTGTTCTTGTGCACTATTGTATCTCCCTATTTTTATAATGAAATTTCTCCGTTGTCACCGTGGAGGTAGGTAATTTGCCGAACCACATAAATTCTTGTCTTCTTTATGTGTGCTTGTTATTTAATTTCCACTTATTTACTATTATTGATTTGAGTCCTGAGGTGCTATCTGCATAACAAGTGGTATCAGAGCCAGGTTAGGATTCAATCCTTTGAATATAGTAAAGATGTCAAGCATAAAGTATGATGTAGAGAAGTTTTGTGTTAAGGGAAATTTTTCTCTTCGGCAAAGGCGGATGAAGGATCTCCTAATTCAACAAGGAGTTCATAAGGCCTTACTTGGGAAGGAGAAGAAACTAGAAACGATGAAGGATGTAGAATGGGTAGAGATGGATGAGAAAGCAGCTAGCGCTACTCGTCTCAACCTAGGTGATGAGGTCATTCATAACATCTTAGAAGCAAAGACCGCAAAGGAGGTTTGGGAAAAAACTAGAAGGTCTTTATATGAGAAAGAATCTGACGAACAAGTTGTACGTGAAGAAGCAATTGTATAGTTTGCATATGATGAAGGGTTCTGATCTATTGGAGCATCTCAACACATTTAATATGTTGAACACCCAACTGTCAAATTTTGGGGTGAATTATGAGGACAAAGATAAAGCGTTACTCTTATTAGCGTCACTTCCTACTTCTTTTGATCATCTAGTGACTACATTAATGTACGGGAAAGAGACTATAGTACTCGAGGAGGTGACTAGTGCTCTCTTGTAACACATAAAGATGAAGCAAGATGGCGATGGTTCTCAGGCTGATGGACTTATTGTAAATTTGAGTCAAGCAATAGGGGTAGAAGCAAGTCAAAAGGACGAAACTCCAACAGAAATAGATCACAATCTAAATCACGTGCAAAGAAAGATGTAGAGTGCTTTTGTTGTCACAAGAAAGGGCACTACAAGAATCAATGTAATGAGTTGAAAGAGCATTTAGAGGAGAAGAAGAATGGAAAGAAGCCCATAGAATCAGCTAGTATTGCTGAAGAAACATCAGATGATAGTGAAGTTAGTGCAGATTTACTTTCAATTTCATCAGGTAACAATTTTCTATTAGAATCTTGGGTTTTAGATTCAGCATGCTCATATCATATAACTCCAAAGAAAGATTGGTTTGACACGTATAAGCCTTACAACTGTGGTATCGTCCAAATGGATAATGATGCTACATGCCCAGTTATTGGAATTGGTAGCATGAAGATCAAGATGTTTGATAAAGTTGTGAGAGTTCTTAGTAATGTCAGACATGTTCCAGATCTTAGAAAGAATTTAATTTCTTTAGGAGTATTGGATGATTTGGGCTATTCATACTCATCAAAGGGTGGACTCATGAAGATTACCAATGGTGCTTTGATGGTGATGAAGGGACAAAGAGTAAGCACACTTTACAAATTGATTGGGAACGCAATTGTAGGAAAAGTTGCAGTCACCACTCCGGTGGAGTCCAGCATTGACGACACAAAATTATGGCATATGTGACTTGGCCATATTGGTGAACGTGTATGTTAGAGTTGCCCAAAAGAAATTTATTGAAGGGGGTGAAGACATGCAAGCTAGACTTCTGCAAGTATTGTGTGTATGGGAAGAAGCATAGAATCAGTTTCAAGATAGGCTCTCATACAAGTAAGGGTGTTCTTGACTACACTAATTCAGATGTTTAGGGTCTAGTATTAGTTTCTTCTCATAGCGGTGCTCAGTATTTCGTCAATTTCATTGATGATTACTCTAGAAAGGTATGGATTTATTTTATGAAGCAAAAGTCTAATGTGTTTGGAGTATTTAAAAAGTGGAAAGCACAGGTTGAGAATCAGACAGACAGGAAAATAAAATACCTTAGAATAGATAATGGACTAGAGTATAGAGATAAAGAATTCATAAGATTTTGTGTATTAGAAGGCATTACTCGTCACTTCACAGTTAAAGGAACTCCACAACAGAATGGGATTGTAGAAAGAATGAATAGAACCTTAGCAGAAAGAGCCAGATGTATGAGATTGAATGTAGGGTTGCCTAAGGTGTTCTAGGTAGAGACAGTTAACACAACAAGCTTCATTATTAATAGATCTCCATCATCAGCCATAGATTTCAAGAGTGCAAAAGAGGTTTGGTCAGGTAGACCAGTTGATTAGTCGAGTCTAAAAATATTTGGTTGTCCAGCTTATGTGCATGTGCAAAGTGGAGAGCGTTCTAAATTGGATTCGAAGTCAAGAAAATGCGTTTTTCTTTGTTTTGAAAAAGGTGTTAAAGGCTACAGGCTTTGGGATCCAATCTCAAAGAAAACGATGATCAGCAGAGATGTCATATTTGATGAAGCGTTTATGTTGAAACAGAATGAAGCAGAGACATGTGCTGATAGTCCATAAGAGAAATTAAATGTTGAGGTAGAGTTTGACAAGAATAGTTCACCCAGTGATAAGGGTGATCCTGAGATTAACCCACAGCAACAACAAGAAGAGTCTTATTCAATTGCTAAGGGTAAAAAGAAGCGGGTTCACAAAGCACTACGGAGATATGGCTTTGAAGACATGGTTAGTTTTACTCTCGTAACTAGCGGTGGAGATCCATTCACTTTTAAAGAGGCTACAAATAGGAAAGACAATGATAAATGGCTTGTAGCAATGTTAGAAGAGATGGAGTCACTACAGAAGAATAAGACTTGGGAATTAGTGAAATTGCCCAAGGAAAAGAAGGATATTGGTTGCAAGTGGATATTTCGCAAGAAAGAAGTATTGTTAGAAAAGGAAGGCAAAAAATGCAAGGCACGGTTATTAGCTAAGGGTTACTTACAGAGAGAATGAATTGATTATAATGAGATATTTTCACCAGTTGTGAAGCACACCTTAATTCGAGTAATCCTAGGATTTGTGACAATGCATGACATGGAGTTAGAGCAGCTAGATGTGAAGACCGCATTCCTCCATGGAGATTTAGAAGAAGAGATTTACATGCAACAGCCTGAAGGCTTCAAAGAACCTGGCAAGGAAGATTATGTTTGTCTATTGGAGAGATCATTATATGGCTTGAAGCAGTCTCCCAGGCAATGGTACAAATAGTTTGATTCATTCATGGTCACACATGGGTACATGCGCTATGAGTATAACTGTTGCGTTTATTTTGGAGTACTTGCTGATGGCTCTTATATATCTCTTGCTCTATATGTTGATGACATGTTAGTAGCTACAAAGAGTAAGCAAGAAATTGTGAAGTTGAAGTCTTTGTTGAGTAGTGAATATGACATGAAGGATCTTGGAGCTACCAAGAAGATCCTTGGGATAGAAATTTGTCAAGATAGAGGGTATTGTAAATTATGGTTATCTCAGAAGGGATATCATAAGAAGGTGTTAGAGAGGTTTAATATGCTTGATGCAAAACCTGTTAGTACATCGCTTTCTGCCCATTTTAAGTTGTCCTCACAGTTGTATCCAAGTTCAAATGAGGAGTCAAAGTATATGTCTAAAGTGCCATATGCGAATGCAGTTAAGTGTCTCATATATTTGATGGTGTGCACTAGGCTTGATATTTCTCATGCAATCAGTGTGGTCAATAGGTATATGGCAGATCCAGGCAAAGAGCATTGGAATGCAGTAAAGTGGATCTTTAGATATCTTACAGGCACTCGTGATTCAGTATCCTATTTGGTCAGAGAGCTAGTACAGAAGCTGTGAGTTATGTGGATTCCGACTATGTAGGGGACCTTGATTCTAGAAAGTCCATGACAGGCTATGTGTTTAGGTTTTCTAGTGGCCTAATTTGCTGGAAGTTTACACTACAAGATGTACTTGCTTTATCCACTATAGAAGCAGAATATATGGCGATGACAGCGGCAGGAAAAGAAGCTGTTTGGCTTAGTGAACTGGTTAATAAGCTTGGTTTCAAGCAGGATAGCATGGTGCTACATTGTGATAGTCAGGGTGCAATTCATTTGGCAAAGAATCAAGTATATCGTGCAAGAACAAATCATATTGTTGTGCAGTATCACAAGATCAAAGAATGAGTTTCGTCTGGTGATATTTCTTTATCAAAGATTCTCACTAGTGAGAATGCCTCTGATAAGTTAACAAAGCCAATTCCAATAGACAAGTTCAAGCACTGCTTGGACTTGATTGGTGTTTGCATCTTGTGAGCCCTTAAGGGCTAAGGTGGAGGCGATGGAGGAGTTTGCTCATGTATCTTGATCAATTCAAGCCAAGGTGGAGATTTGTTGATGTGGGTTCAATTTGTGGCTTGAATTGCCACTGAAGCCCACAAGCCCATTGCTTGTATGTCAGTCAAGTATGACCAAATACAACTAGGAATATAATTCCTAGTACAGCCGACCTATAACATATATATATATATATATTAGGTTTGTGTTGAGCGGCATATATAGAGAATTCCAATAACCTATTAGGTATAGCCACATAAGAGAAAAATAGAGAAAAAGAGAGGCAGTCAGCTTCTGTTCTTATTGTTTCTGTAAGAGAGTGCTACGGTGTAATTGGGATTTGGGTTTCTTGAGAGTGTTTTTGTGCACTATTGTATCTCCATATTTTTATAACGAAATTTCTCTGTTGTCGCCGTAGAGGTAGGCAGTTTTCCAAACCAAGTAAATTCTTGTGCTCTTTGTGTGTACTTGTTATTTAGTTTCCGCTTATTTTCCAGTTATTGATTTGAGTCCTGGGGTGTTATCTACACAACATTTTGAGTAAAGAATGGTAACAATTTAGATGTTGATTGTCCTAATTCTTTTGCGTTATCATGGTTTACCTTATAACCTTATGTTGCTTGAGCCATTCGATTGGCTTCACAAGCTCAGTGTCTTGGGATGTGTTTGACTACATAGTCACTAAATTCCTTAAGCAGTTATTATTCAGCTAGTAATCATGGTGCTTGTGAGTTGTGATGCAGTACAACATTTATATTCTGCATTATGTTTTTAATCGCTAACCATGATTAGGCTCTAATCCCATTATTAAAGCTTCATATTCAACCAGATTATTAGAAGTTAGAATAATTCTTTTCTAACATAAAGGCTATTTAGGTCTTAAATCTTGAGAGTTATTCTAACACTAAACTTATCTCTGCCCCGAGGTCAGTTGGAGACGCATCAAAATACAACTTCCAATGGGCCTATTCAACAAAAATAGCCTCATTTATATCTTGCACATCATCACATGGATGATCTGCTAGAAAATTTGCTGAGGTTTGTCCTTTTGCAGCCTTTGTGGAACATAAATCAAATGAAAGTCAACCAAAACTAAATTCCATTTGCCTATTCTTTCCCTTAAAATGGATTTTGAAAGCTTATACTTTACGACATCATCTTGGATAAGAATCTAAATGACGTATGATAAAAAATAGTGTCTTTATGCCATGCACTAGATTTATGCCATGCACTAGATTGATTAAATATTGAGTTGATATCATTGAGTGGATGTCTTGAGGCCCAAGTCAAGCATATGTTAAGTTGAGCCTCAATTGTGATTAAACTAGTTTTTTTTTTTGGGATACAGCATAGACGTAGGTAACACTTTTTTCTTAGGTCATTGCAAATGATTCACGAGCCAACCTAGTAACCCCATGTAGTCTTAAAGACACTACCCCACAACCTAGGCCCAGATGAAGACATCAACAATTTAAGTGAGAGAGGTTTTGATGCCCCATATTGGTTGGATATTGAATTGAATTAGTTAAATATGTTGTATGAATGTGTGGGTTGAGTCCTACATGGGGAATATACTGAGTCAATCTACACAGGGGTGGAGCTAGGAATTTTTGCTTGGGGGCGGGGGGGGGGGGGGGGTAGTTACAACACTAATATATTTATCAAGACAACCCCCCACACACCCATATATATATATATATACACACACACACACACACACTAGCACACACTTTTTTTTTATTATATATACACAATTTTTTATTTGGTAAGTTATATATATACACATACCCAACCCAAAAAAAAAAAAAAAAAAGCTAAGTATTTTCATTCAAAATTATGTTTGATGGCGATCTTTCATAAAATAAAATTCATTTTTACTGTGAAATTCTTAAAAAGTGAGGGAGATTTTGATGCATCATATTGATTGGATATTGAATTGAATTAGTTAAATGTGTTGTGTGAATGTGTGGGTTGAGTCCTACATGTACTGAGTCAATTTACACAAGGGCGAAGCTAGGAATTTTTGTTTTGGGAGGGGGGAGGGGATTACAACAATAATATATTTCTCAAGACAACCCCCCCCCCCCCCCCCCTCTCACTCACACACATATATATACACTCGCACACGTTTTCTTATTATATATACACAATTTTCTATCTGATAAGTTATATATATATACACATACCCAACCAAAAAAAAACTTAGTATTTTCAATTAAAATTATGTTTGATGGAAACCTTTCATAAAATAAAATTCATTTTTACTGTGAAATTCTTAAAAAGTTTCATTTTCAATACAAATTATCAAATTTTATACTAAAGTAAGTAAAAAATCTTTCAATTGAACTGATGGAATTTTCAAAAACATAAATGACCCAAAACTTGGAGGAATAAGTTATGCTTTAAACATATTTGAAGTTATCTTGCTTTAACTCATTATGTGGCAACTAAAGAGACATTCCATGTGCATTTTTAGTGATAAGATTTTTTTTTAATAAGTCAATGAGTTGTTAATTGCCACATAATGGGTTGAAAAAGATAGATCTAAATATGTTTGGTGACAAACTTGATCAAATACTTAACAGATATAGGAGCATATTTTACAATAAAAAATAAAATTGCAAAAAATAAAATTATGTCTCTATAACTATTAGACCAATTTTTTTTTTTTAAGAGCATCATTAGATTAATTCATATATTTGGAGGGGCCAACTCTTATTTTTGTAGGCTATATTTTGAAAATATTAAAATAATTATATATATATATTGAAAATTTTCAAAATTTTGGGCGGCCACAGTCCCCCACCCATGTATCCCACCCATGTACATGGCTTCGCCCCTGAATCTAAGCTTTATAAAACATTACAAGTAACCTCTATTGTGACTAGACTAGTCTTGTTAGGATATAACTCTTTTTTTCCTTTTTCTTTTTCTTTTTCTTTTTCTCTTTTTTTGAGAACTAGGATATAACTTAAATGTGGTTAGCACTTTTTCTTAGGTCCTTACACTTTTAATTTAATTGCAGCTGAATACAAAGTTAAATTCTTTCAATAATAATGTGTTATATTTGACTTTGTTCAATATTCTACTTCAATACAAAAAGCTTGTTCATGGACTTCATCATTATCATAAGCCAAAAGATTGCTAATGGAATCCTGAATGGTTAGGATGTAAAGTTTCAATGGCTTGTTGCTTTAAGGAAATGCCAATACTTGTGGTGTTGCAAAATATTCCTTCATTAATTTGAATAATTTATGGTGTCTGTGAGCCTTTAATTGAAACAATGGCGAAAGTACCTTTGATTTTGGTACTACATTTAAAGTAAATATTCATAAGAACTTGATTTGGCCTAATAACCTTTGTAATTCCTTTTAATTAGTTGGAGTCTTATTTCATAAAATAGCTTTACCTTTGTCTTTTCAAATATCAACTTCAATACCTTAATTATAAGGAAAAAAGCCAAAGAAATTCTCTTCCCTTACTTTGAAGGCAAATTGCAAGGAATTCATTTTTAACGGTGTTTTCTCATTTGTAAAATGTATTTTTTTTTTTTTCCTAGTTCTTGAAGATGGTAATTGAAGTGCTGGGACTCAACTATGACACACACAAACATGTGTATATCTTATGGTAACTTTTAATTCTTTTTTAATATTCTATATGTGAGTACCTTTTTAATAAGTGTTAGGAAAAGGAACCTAAAAGTTTTTATTTAATTTATGATTATTATTAGTATGAAAGTTCACATGTGATGCACGTGTAAAACATAAACATAAACATAAATTTATGTTTAGAAATTTATATATAAGTGCATGTTCTATGAAATATATGCTTCAATAATAATTAAATATGATTTATGAAATATTTATCTAAAAGTGGGTTCAAGATAGTTGGATTTCTTATTGTAGTAAAATTAATGAGATAAAAATTAGAAATAAATTGGCTTATCAACTCCGATAAATTGGCTTAGATATTATTTAAAACATAAGACTAAAACTATCAAAGTAGTTCCTTATCATAAAACCTCAAACTATGAATGTGGGAACTTATCAAGTCTGATCTAGACGTAGGTCCAGGAAATATTAAAGAAGAATTGTGTTTTGCACAATTATTCAAAAGGGGAAGACAATTTCATTCTGAGATACTTCTTACGTTCATTTTAGAGAACCTCTTTTATATTTTCATATATTGATGATATCTTGACCTCCCTTACGCACTTGGGAAAAAGTAATCCCATTATTGCCAACTCGATTATGATTAGGAGCAGTGAAGCAATGAATATTAACGTCTTCAGAATCTGCGCACCACCCAAATGCTTAAAATCGATTCCAATATGGAAAATCCAATCACGTACTTGGGTAGAGCCGTAACTGAGACTAGGACAATTTATAAAGCATCAGGCACATCAAGTCTACTACAATTTGGACCGTCAACACCGCAATACCGATTTACCACAGCTCGTAATTATTGTCAATATGCTTATCTGGTTGAGCCCATCAAAATCCTTCATGAGTTAAAAGAGTCAATCAGTTAGTCACTGATTAAAGAATTAATTCATATAATAATAATACATTAAAAACACATTTCTAAAATCCAATATTATTAAAATTTTACAAACTGTAATGTGGTGATTAATTATTGATAAATAAAAATGTGATATTAATGGTGAGCTTAGATAGTAGTTTGTTTAAACAAAAACAAAAAACAGTTATTCCTCTCTCCCAAATTAGCCTCCCTTAATCTTTAGCAACCTCTTATCCATATGTTTTAAAATTAGGCAATTCCAACTCACTATTTATATAGTATCAAAACATATTATTCACTTCTTATACAACTTAATCATTAATTAATTTATATAATTACAATACTAACATTATTTGAGATAGCACACCAAGAATTTCATTAACATTTCCAAACAGCTACTAGGCATGTCTTCTAGGTGCAACTAATATTCATTGTAGACTTGCCAATAATGGACTTAGGAAAGACCACTCTAGAATTCTTCTCATTGTTCATGAACAATGATAATTTTTTTTACAAAAATATAACCATATGTGTATTGTTATGTTTATGTTTATATTCTCAATATACATTTTATGTGAAGTAAACTCTCATTGTGATAAAAAATGAACTAACTTAGAGATTTTATTCTTTATAAAATTTGTTAAACAAAAAGTTGACAAAAGAATATATATGTGATCAACCTTGATTAGCTTGTTGAGGATTCATACCCGACCCTAAGAAATATAAAACTAAGTCATGTTTGTTGTTGTATTTTTTTAATAAAAGTTCTCGTATATAAATGTGTGTGTGTGTGTGTGTGTGTGTGTGTGTGTGTGTGTGTGTGTGTGCTTTTCTCATAATATACATTTTCAAAATTAATTTGACCTACTTTGGACTAACAAATTGTCGAGGGGGAAATTGATGCCTCTGAATAAAATGTTGGGAAGCTAAGCCGAAACTCGACTATGGGCGCTTAAGATGGCACCCAAAGGCTTTCAGTGCGGTGACAAGCCTATCCAAGCAAGAAACAAAGACTACACTTAACAAAACACCGACAAAAGCACAATGAAAAATACTTTACAATACTTAGTACATTAGTGGTCCTGTTCCGGTAGTTCAAGGGAAATAAATTCTCCAGCAATAAGGGTAAAATTACACTTTAGTTTAAAAAATAAATTGTCCAACGGCAAGGATGAAATTACACAGTCTAGCAATCAATGAGTACATAAATTTAGGAAAAGTATTAACTCCTAGGGGTCCTTATGTGTCTCGGTCAAGAGGGATTTATGGTACTTTCGGCCATCATTACATCAATGTGAGGGAATAGTTCGATCGTTATAAACACATCATATCCTTCAACAGTAAAATAAAAAGTAAAGATTAAAGGTTCCATAGGAAGAAAAAATGGAGGATTAATTGGCATGGTGTGAAAGGAGAGATAGATCCTAGCTTAGTGCAGCAAGTATTAAACTAAGATTTCGGTGAATATGTGATTATAAGGCATGGACGAGCTGAATGTGGGTTGTTTTGAGTGAGTGGGATAGGATTAATGCTGAGAATGAAGTTTTTTATGAGTAATGGGCTATTTATGACTAGTTGGAAAGACATTTATGAGCTGTGATAGTGTAAAAGGGGGACAAAGCATATCTGGGGTTGGATGGGTGTAGGTTAAAGATGATGAATGGTGAGCTTAAGGGGAGCTAAACCACCAGTAAAATATGGCCAACAAATTCAAAGTCTCAGAGGGGGCTAGCTGTCCTTCTAGTGGGCTGAGGTGTTTATTTTTTTATAATGGAGCCTTAGAGAAGCATTAATTAACAAGAATCCAAAAATGTAGGACTAATCAGAGGTGTTGAATCAAGGTTAATCTTCCAAAGATTTTGGCCAGAAGTAGGAGAATTACTTTAAGGGCTGTCTTGCTTCTTTGGGTAATGATGAGATTTTAGAGTGCTTTGCATTTAATGCCAGGATTTATGGGGCTGAGCTTAATTAATGTGATTAAGGCATGTATAAAGAACGAATCCTAATGCTGCAACTGAGATTTGGACCCCCAAGAAGCAAGATTCAACACCCCAAGCTAGGTGTCAACTCTAAGTCTACTTTAGGGGGTTCCGTTAGAGATCCCTTTATGCCCTCCAAACTACATGTTCCCAATTTTTTCCCTTTAGGATTCATGGACTTGGCACATGAATCACGTCTTGAATGCTTTATCATTTATAGCATCAATTTGTTGAAGCTTGGATAGTTTGGTTTCAGCTCCCCTTCCAATGGAGATGCAGTCTTGAGGAAGATGATGGTGTTCCATCGCCCTTCAGACTTAAGCTGATATGACAACCCTCGAGCACTATTCACGTCAGGTAGAGGGTGGTTGAAAACTGATGGGACAGCCCCTAGTTCATCCCCAAAGGCTTAGTTCTCTTGTAGGGGTCTCTAGTTGTTTTTTGGTTAGGGATGAACAAGGGCTGGTTGCCCACTCTCAATCTTTTCCCTCTTGTTGGTGTCTTTTGGATTGGGCTTGCTTACATGGGCTGGTACCTTTGGGCCAAGTGGTGTGCATTCTACAAAATGGTCATTAACAACACATGTTTGTCATAAGTTTTCGTGGACTTTTGTTAGTGAATGCTTTGGGTTTTTTCACAGATACTTGCATTGGGTCTTTGGGTAATTAGTTATAATGTTTGAAACAATAGGACAAGTTTTCAAAATACTTTTGTAAATAACATTTACTATGATGAACTCCATATTGCAAATAATGTTCATGGATTCTAATAATCGCATCATAATTTAAATGATGAGCTTTGTTAGTTTGAATATTTACCATGAGTGTTGAGGGCTTATATTATGGTGTCATGATGTAAATGATGTCCATGTATTTCATGGATTTATAATATGGGAACATAATCTTCAAGATAACTCCCAATGAGATTGTATAAGACGATTGCCATGGTTTGTGCTATGATTTTTTTTTCCTCCTTGTCAAGCATTGATAATCTTGGGCTTTTTGATAAAGTAGTGCCAATGAAAATTGGGCTTTGGATATTGCCAGTGGAAACTGGGCTTTTTGATATTGCCAATGAGAATTGGACTTTGATGTTGCCAATGAAAATTGGGCTTTGATATTGCCAATGTGAATTGGGCTTTGGATAGATAAATTGCCATGGATTTAAACTATGGGCTTTGATTATGGATTTGAATTCCATTGATAAAGCTGTTATGCCATGGATTTGAGTCATGGGCTTTTCAAATATTGCAAAGCATAAGTATTCTTGGGCTTTTAAATAGGATAGGATGTGTGTATTTGAAAGTAAATAGGTGGTACTTAAATAAGATTAGGTGTAAAAAAAAGTACCATAACACAAATTTAACAAACCTTCTTAATGATTGAATATTTGTGCCTGCAATGTGATATGGTTTAGAGGATTAATGGATCTAAGGTAGAACTTTTTAAAAGAATATTTTGTAAGAGAAAAGATTTAAGTTAGAGTTGAAAAGAGGTAAGAAGAAATTGAAATCAAATTTGTCCACAATCTATTAACAATGCGCATGCACAAACAATCTCGTGAACAATACCACAAAAGTGAAAAGAGTAAAATAGAGAAGGGAATAAGGGGGAAAAAACAATAAGGCCAACATGCCTCAATACTCAAAACACACAATGTTCTATTGATTAAATCCTATTTTTTTCAATATGATAACACACTTATATACCCCTTTTATCTTAATAACTCCTACTAGATTTGGGATACCTACTTTGACTTGTAAACCTACCCCATTTAACTCAATCCAAATTATCAAATCTCACATATAAAGACTCATACATTAAATAAGATTTATTTATAAATAAATAAAAACCTGAGGCCCACAATTATGGCCTATAATTGGCAATTACATAATTACTAAATTAACACTGACTATAGAACAACCAAATAAAACATAAATTTAAAACTTTTTTTTTTTGGAATACTAATTAAGGGATCAAATATTACAAGATATAGTTTGGCATCTGTCTTGTTGTTCTAAGTTTCCACTATAAGTTAACATAACATTAGGAACTCTCAAAGTTACAACTAACGGCAATTAAAATCACCAGATGGGGTTTTTGCTGTGTAGGTTTTCCCCATTCGTAAACAAATCACCGTGTCAATTTATTTTCCGTTGCATATTCTAGTTAATTAGTGATTTTCTTGTGTTACCACGCTCATCTGATTAGGGTTAATCTTTGCTATGTGATCCATTGACCCCTGTTGTCATGGAAATTCTTGATTGTTTTGATTTGCATGATCTTATGTTGAATGATGATGATGATATTCAAGATGCCTATTGCAAGCTTTATAATTTTTGTATGAAATCTCTTGAATATTCTACAAAATTAAAAGCTAAATTTAAAAAGGTCAAGCTTGAAAAAGATGATTTGATTGCAAAATTGGATGAAGCCAATAATTTGAATGAGAATTTTAAAAATCAAATTTCATCTCAAGTGGACAAAATTAAAAGTTTGGAAGAGCAACTAGTTGAATCTAAAACTGAAGTTGAAAAATTAACTAGTGTCAAACTTGTTGTTGAGCCTAACTCAAAAGAAAAAGATTTTTATATTCCTCCATTTACAAGGAATAATGTAGAGTTGAACGCTAATATTGCAAGAATAGATAAAGGTAAAAATTCTAATGTTAACGCTAAAGTTTCTAAACCTATATCTAAAACTCCTCCTAGGTTGAATAAAAATTTTGAATTGTCCCCACTTGTCATCATTGTCATATTGTTGGGCATATTAGGCCAAATTGTCCTAAGTTAAGGTCTCTGTCAACCCCTAAGGTTAGACCTCCTTCTAGGAAACTGAGTAGCTCTAAAACTACTCATGTTTGTCACCATTGTGGTGCTTCTGGTCACACTCATCCTAATTGTTTCAAGTTGTTTCCTCATAAGCGAGTGTCAAATAGGTCTCATCCTTTTTCTAAAGGATCTGTACCTATTCTTGGTGAGTTATTAAAAGCTTTGAGCTTTTTAACTCAATTTCAGGGGAATTCTAATTCCTCTAGGTCCTTTAGTAGTCATACTAGGACACGTTCCTTTTCATCTTCATGGCCAAAGACTCGTGCTGTGTGGGTGATAAAGGATCCAAAGACTTAATTGTCTTTTCTATTTGTCCTCTACTTTAATTCTTTCCATCTAAAGTAGGACTCTCTTTGCTTGATTTCTCATCTGCACCTTTCTATCATGCTTTCATGCATATGCATCTTATTTTATGCTTTGTTTTGTTTTAACATGTTTTTGTTTGTTTGGTTTCAGTTTTTGCCTTATTTTTTTCATAAAAGTAAAAAATTGAAAAATACAAAAACAGTGTGTTTTGTATACATTGGTACTTGTGTACCTTGAATGGCCATTGAAACAAAATTTTCTAAACCTTGTATCGTTTGTAGCTTAGATGAGCATATCTATGCACAACTAAGAAATGAGCTTTGTGGCTCATGTTTGTGATGAGTAAGGTTTGTTAGGTTCTAAAAGTTTAGAACAATTGGCAAATCGTGAGCACACAAGAACATGTAAGCTGCAGAAAGAAGATTTCAGAATCTGCCTGGTTCGACCGATCGAAAAACAGGCTCGATCGATCGAGAATCGTATCTGCAGAATTTTAAGTTGGCCCAAACAGCAGTTCTAACCCATTAAGGATTAGGGTTTCAGATCTACTTCTCCCACTATATAAAGGAAACCCTAAGCACGTTTTTTTATAAGGCTTTTTAGAGAGAAAAGAGTGTGCCTCTTTTGTATTTAGGGTTTTGTTCCTAAAACCTCTCTTATTACTTCTACCGGTGTTGTTCCTTGAAGAATCTCAAGATCCGGTATTGCTGAAGTTGCTGCCTTCTGTAGTCATCAAAGGAGCTGATGATCTAAACCTTCAAGGGTGGTCTTGGAGTCATAAACAGGAGAGTTTGTGTTGCTAAACCTTTGAGTGGAGTCTCAAAGTCACAAACGGTGGTGTTTGTGTTTTGCAAAGATTAAAGAAAGAAGGAGTCCGTGGATCTCGGAGCTATCATGGGGTCGTGGTAGTAAGTTTCCTACACTTGGGTAGCAATAGGATGTTAGTGGTCTAAGTCGCTATTGTGTAAACTTCAATTCTTTCTAGTGGATTTGCTATTTTACCTTGAGGATAGCTAGGTTAAATCCTCCCCAGGTTTTTTACCGGTTTGGTTTTCCTGGGTCATCATATCGTTGTGTTATTTATTTTTCCGCTGCTTTACTTGATATGATTGATATTGTTTTAACCTAGATCTGAATAATAAACCTAAGTATTCACTTGGTTAATTAATTAGGTTAAACAATCTAGTTTACAGGGGTCTAAACGAACTGACAAGGTTAAATGATCTCTTATACTTAACACTCATATCACTCTTTTTGACGGGTAGGACTAGAAAATCCTAAGAGAAAGGCATAAATAACCATCTCACCACCATTACCTGCCAATCATGAAATGATATCTGTCTGCTTCGGGATAGCAAAAGTGCAATGTCAAGGACATCTGTATGCTTCGGGATAGCAAAAGTGCAATGTCAAGGACATCTGTATGCTTCGGCATAGCAAAAGTGTTATGTCAAAAGCTTAACATCATGGGGCATTTCTTTTTTTTCTTATATATGCCCATGCATGGTTTGCTTAAAAAAAATGTGTAAAGAAAAATTAAAAAGCAAGAAGATCAAAAATGCTTTTAAATATGATTGCATGCATGTTTTCTAGGAGATGTGAGAGTTATAGGATGTACCTCAAAGGTGATAGTCCCCATCAAACAGTTATGATTGTGTGTGAGTTAAAGTGATTTTCTCATATCTCAAATCGTCATACCATGCATACACATTTGCAATCTTACGATGTTTCTCACACACAACACGCAATATTCTTTGCTACTCTTGATACATGTGCAGGTACAATGTGATTTGGCCATCACAAGTTTTACATGTGCTCATGTATGCTCACTAAACTGTCTTGACTTATTTTTGAAATATAAAATTGGTTAGACTTGTTTAGCGTGTGTGTGTGTGTTTGGGATCCTTATGCTTAAAATTGTTGTTGAGAGATGACTTTGAGAGTTCAAAATGTTGGTTGGATCATTGGTTGAGTTGCATGTTTGATTGCATTCATGTCTATGTTTTTTCTTCTCGAAAAACTGCTTTTAAAAGCTAGCTCGACAGCTCCTCAACACCTCCTCGATACCAAGCTGTCTGTCAAGCTTCTCAGCTTTTCTTATCACAATCTTGACAGCTTCTCGACACTTGGTGGATCGATCGAGAAAGTTTCTGGACCCTTGATAGCTCCTCGACACCTGGTGGATCGATCAAGCTTCTGCTCTTGCTTTGAAGGTGTGTTCCTCGACACATTCTCGATACCTGTATCTGTCGATGGCCAAAATCTCTACACTTACCTCGACACTGTCTTGATACCTCTCGACACCTATATCTGTTGAGATTTACTGAGGGCCTATATATTCCTTCTGTGCAATCCGCGATTCATTTCTCACGATCTCTCCCTCGACACTTCCGTCTTTTCACCTCCCAAACCTCTTTCTCTCTCTCACTCCAAACTTCTACCCAAGTGATTTTCAAGCGTTTTCAAGGATTTTCTTCACTTGGTAAGCCTCTAATCTCTTTCATTTTCATGCGTTTCATGTTTTGAAACCTAGGATTTGGGGTTTTTGAAAATTTTGGGGTTTTTCAAAATCATTGAGGTTTTTGTGAAATTTTTGGTTTTTGAAGATTTGATCTTAAAAACTTCATAGATTGCATTCCATATGTATTATAACTGTATTTTAATGCATTTAGTTGTGTTATACATGTTGAACAGTTTGTGTGTTGGTAGGATTGGATTGGGCTGAGCTTATGATGCAATTGCTCTTGCATGTCACATGTTCATGCATTTCCCATGTATACGTACTTTTTTTTTACTTGTTACTTTATTAAACTGTGTTGGAGCTTTTCTGATTGTCTCCTACCCCTTCCTCTATTCGGTTCCGCGATGAGGATGCCCGTAAGGACTTCTCGGAGAACTTCTCTAAACGAGGTGTTCATTCGGAACGCCGAGTTATCTTGTCGGACTTCTCCAACACTGACCTACCCACTTTCATTTACAGTAGGGGTTGGGAGTCACTGTGTGATGTCCCGGTCACGTGTCCATCCGTGCTTATTCAGGAGTTTTACTCCAACATGCATGGATTTGATTTTTCAGTACTTCTCTTTCATACTCGCGTTCGAGGTACGCGCATTGTGGTCACACCGGAGTTGGTTTTCGATTGCTTCATGTTCCGAGGGTAGTGCATCCTGACTACCCCGGTTGTGAGCTTCTAAGGACTGTGTCTAAAGACGATGATCTCTGCCTTCTGTGAGCGCCATTCTGACTGAGGTGAGCGTCAGTTCACATCATGTAGGCCTTTTGCTAAAGGTCTTAGATTCTTAAACATGGTGATGACTTTTTTTCTGCATCCTCTTTCTCATTATAACTCTATCACAAAGTCTCGTGCTCGATTTTTGTTGTCACTCTTAGAACACCTCACTATATATTTTCTCTCTCATTTTATTTTTTTCCATTCTAGATGTGTATAAGGATACGACTACCCATGATAAGCTTATTTTCCCTTCAGCTATCACACGGATTTTGAGCCATTTTTCCATTCATTTTCCCACATCCGACCATTTTTCTGTTATGTGTGTCATAGATGCCGCTACCATTAAACATAGTGAGGCGCAGTTTAGGTCGCGACAGATTGGGTCCACAGCTCTTCCCTCCCGTTCAGCTCCATCTCGATCTGCTCTATCCACATCCGCTCCTTCCTCCTCTATGGGCAATGTGACACTAGGAGACATCATGGCGCAACTTCAGCGCATGGATACTCGCCTTGATACACTCTCTACGGAGTTGTATCAAGTGAATGTTCATGTCGATCGTATTGCACAGCGGCAGGTAGTCATGGGTGGTTTTGCTTCTGAGGCTTCTCCTCCACCTCCTCCGGTGGCTTCTGAGTCTGAGGTTGACAATGATGGTGATGACGATGATGCTTCTGATGATGATGATGGAGATGCTAGCTCTACCGATGAGATGTCAACTTGACACTCTTACCCTTTGTCACTCGTGACAAAAAGGGGGGAGTAGTTTTGTGATGAGAGTAGTCATACTTAGGGGGAGAGTTAGTATAGGACATTTTTGTTAGGGGGAGTGTTGATATTTTGAGAGATGCAGCGAGGATTTGATGTGTCTTAGCTTTTCTTTCTATTTTAGATACATTGCTCATGTACCTTTGATATACATTGTACTTACTTTCGTTATATGTTGATGTATGTTTTCTTCACCTACCTCTATATGTGTTGTTTCTTTTCTTTCTTTATACACATGTTTCTTTTTACGTGTATGCAATCTATTATTTTTGTTTCACACAAAGATGCCTTGATGAGTTTTGTTTAAGTGTTTCAGAAATACAGGTTGTCAAAGTCTACTTGCTATAAACTCTCTTCTTGCAAAGTTTTTCAAGAGTTTGTGTTAGGATAGATTTATTGTATTCAACAAGTGAGTTATGTGATTTATGACTTCTCTCATATGTTCATTTCTTTGTTGTGGTTTTGTCACGGATTGCCAAAGGAGGAGATTGTTAGGACATATGTGTTTCACTTGTTAGGAACATATATGATTATGTTATGTAATTGGCTAATCCTTTGACAAAACGCACTTTACTTGTATTTGGGTAGATCTAGGTGTTTGATACTTCAAGAAACTTGTTTCAAGATCAAGTGTTAAAGTCATTTAAGTCTATCCAAGAAACAAGCTGAATAGTGCAAATTCATTAAAGCTCGACAGCTACATCTATCGAGCTTCAATAAGCTGTTTCAGCCCCGTGTGCTCGACACCTGCTCGACAGCTTCTCGACAGCTCCTATCTATCGAGGTTTAAGAATTTTAGAATTCTGATCTGATTTTCTTGGAATCCGTGAATATGTCATTGGGCCTTCCTTTCTCCTAACTTTAGACATATAAAAGGATTATTTTAAGGGCCGTCAAAGTGTTCACAAGTTGCACAAGCATTAAGAAAAGTCTGTTCAAGCAAATTGTGACTGGAGACAAAGTTTTACCCTAGTTCATCTCTTGTGAAGAAGTTGTTGTGTATACACTGTAGGGTTTTGTGACCAAGCATCTTCTAGATCTTCATCGTGTGATAAACTGAAGAACTTTGCAGCCACCAAACTTCTCTAGTTGGTGATAGAAGTCGTGTACTAGGATCCGCGCAATTGGTTAGTCACGTACTTGGGAGCCGTGCATCAAAAGGAGAAATCGTCACAACAGAACAAGTCTAATTGGGTATTGGGGTAAGGGTTCAACTGTAGGTTGGTATAAGGTACTGGGATTCCTTTACTTGTAACCGCTTGTTGTGATAATAGTAGAATTTCGGGAGTGATGACCTTAAAATCACCCAGTGGGGTTTTTGCCGTGTAGGTTTTCCCCATTCGTAAACAAATCACCGTGTTAATTTATTTTCCGCTGCATACTCTAGTTAATTGGTGATTTGTTTGTGCTACCACGCTCATTGCATGTAATTGAACCTAATTAATTCACTTGGCTAATTAATTGGTTAATTCATCACAAGGGGTCAATACGTATTTGGCCTATCAACCACCACCTCCACCAACAAAACCCACTACAACCATTGCCCACACCACTACAAAACCCTCATCCAACCCACTACCCACACCACCACTACCAACCCACCACGACATCAAGGAAAAAAACCTAGCCACCACCAAGCAAACCCACCACAACACCAGCCAGCAACCACCACCATAATCACAGTAGCCACCACCACACCACGACCATGCCAACCACCAAAACCCATTAAAAAACCACCAAAAACACTACCAACAACAACCTCAAAAGTTTCTCAAAAAAAAAACACCACAAAAAAGCAACCACCGCAAGAACCACCAAGAGAAACCCACGCCAACAACCTACAATGAAACCCACATCGACAACCACGAGAGAAACCCACACCAACAACCACCAAGAAAAACCCACAAAAAAAACCACCACTGATCTCACTATTGTCAAGCTAGAAATCCACCAACCATGGCAGCAAAGCCACCACACCAATAGACAGAGAAGAGGGAGATGGAGAGAAAATAGAGAAGAGAGAGGATGAGTAAACATAGAGAGAAGTGAGTCCGAGAGAAGTGAGTCAGACCAAATAAAAATGAGCATTTTATGTTTACAATTGTGTTACAGTACCATTACAAATTTGTGATGGTACTATAGCACAATTGTAAAATTTTTTTAGGATACAAAACTAGGTAATGCTCACTTTTGGGGCCTTGAAGCTAAAATAACCCTACATATGGCATATAGCAGTTCGGATGTGAATGCTCTAACAGTAGAAGCAAAAACACAGCCTCATTCCTCTTAATCTTCACCGGATCTGCCTCCATCTCAATTAATTATCAGTTGAACCTTTCTTCCTTTTATTTTTTGATTCAGATCTCTTTGTTGCTGGGTTCTTGATGTGAAGTTGTTTGGGTTTTATGTTTACATCTCTCTTTGCTGCCATCTCTCTCCCCTCTTGGTCCTTCATCTTTGGGTCCGTCAACATTGAATACCTTCAATTTTTTTTTTGTGGTTGCACTTGATCAATGTTGACACCTCCAGTTTCTGCCTCCAGTTTAGACCTCCAATTGTTTTATTCATTTATTTTATGGTTACACCTCTAGTTTTTTTTGTCCGTCAAAATTGGATCCATCTTTGCACTTGATCACCTTTGACTTAAGTATTTCTCATTTGCAAGGCGAAGGGAACAACTTCAAATTCAAAGGAAATCATAGACCAACGTGATGATTGTGCATATGGGTATTGATCTAATATAAATTCCTATAAAAACCCAGATGAAAAGAACCAAAGACAAAATTATTTGGAGTACTAGAGAGGATGGGTACTGTACCAAAGGCACCACCAACTGAGTTATATTTTGTTTTTTAAAACCAAAAACTAATGAGATATCAGGTACCAAACAGGACTTGGAATTGAGTTAAGAAAAAATGAGAAATTATGAGTTATGAGAATGAGTTATGAATTGTGAGTTGTGAGTAATGAGAATTGAAATATGAATTATGAGATATGGGTGAGGTGTAAACCAAACAAGGCCCCTCCAAACTCATTTATGACCCACCCAATTACCACCTCAAGTCTAGACTCTACACCATAACCAAAACACATTTATGAATGAGAGCAAAAGGTGAGCTAGCTCCATGAGGTTGTAGATGAGGAAGACAATGGCTATTGTTTCTCTTTCTCTCTCTAGTTTCTCTTTATATGGCTGAAAGTTCCCTTCTTTGTTCAGTTTTATGATTGGTTTTCTCTTAATTGATTTAGAGATTGGGTTTTCTTCTAGTGATAGGGATTTGGTGATTTTGACTTGGGTTTGCAAAATCAGTCTTTGCAAAATGTAAATTATATGATTATTTCAAAGACGAATCCAAGACAAATTGATCAAATATGGGAGAAGTGGGTCTCGTTCAAATGTGAGAGAGGCTACCATATTATTGTTAGTAGAGTGGAAGTTGGATCGCTCTGATAAGGACTGTACCATATGGTCACGAAGAAACTTTACCTTAAAGCCTGAAGACCAACAATATGGCTCATGCTTACCCCAACATTATCGGGGTGAATTGTTGGCGGTAAACATGGAATTCAATTCCCTGCATGAAGTGCACGTGAGTTTTAGTGATGATTTGGCTTATGAAATCTCCAGCCCACGCAGGCATAAGTGACCGATGTAGCGAATGAGACTATTAGCCCATCAAAACAAAGAAAAAGCCTAGGGAAACATAACCAATACAGTGGGGAATACCATTTTGAGGTTATTGTCAATTTGGTTTTTACATTTTGACAGCAGTCAATTTGGTCTATGTTATTTTCAATTTGCCATCAATTTTCGTTAGTAAGTTAACATTATGAACCAAATTGACTAAAAGTTGAATATAAGAATGACCAAATTAACTGCTAAAAATATATAGTAACAAAAATAGTATTTTTGCCAAAAAAAAAAAAAAAAAAAAAAAAACTTCTAGCTCCCATGAAAAGCACAAGAACAGCTGGGAATCTAATATAACTTCAACGGGAAGAATTACATCATGGCCATGTACTAAAGAATAAGGCGTAGTAATATGTTTTGAATTTCGATAAGCCCACATGACTTCTGACAATAAGTTGTCCTCAGTTCAAGGGATTGTTATGGATGACTTTGCTTGTATTATTCTTTCTTTATTTTATGAGTGGACTCAGGCTGGCTACTGGCTTGTGCATAACATGGGATAGAATTCAAAAGTGATGGTTTGTGATAATCTTTTAAACATTGGATTACATCCCCTTCATTAATGCAAAAGGGCAAGACTTAAGTACATGCAGTACTTAAGTGTCATTCCTTAGGTTTCACTCTTAAGATTCTGCTATGTGGATTTTTTCTCATGAGATTGAAGTGTATTTTTTAGTTAAATAGCCACATGGCTCAATCTTAAGTAGAGAACCTAAGGAACAAGACCTAAGGTATTGTACCTAAGTTTTGTCCAATGCAAAAAGTGACTAATTAGGTCATTTGTTCAAAGAAGTGCAAATAGAAAATTATCTAGGCTACAAAATAGGACAAAATTGGCATATGCCCTTTTTAAAAAAACAATCCAGTATTTTGCCCCCTTTTTAAAATTAATTAGGAAAATGCCCCTCTTTTGAAACTCGATTTTCTCAAAATCGAGTTAAGCTTTATAATGACGTTTTTAAGGAGTATGTAGTCAGGTTTTAAGGACCTATAGTGGCGTTTTGAAACTCGAGCTCCAGGAACTTGAGTTATAGGCAAAAAAATTGTCTATAACTTGAGTTCCAAAACGCCACTATAGGTCCTTAAAACGTCGCTATAGGCTCTTTAAAACACCACTACAGGGTTCTAGAAATTTTTTATTTTTAACTCGATTTTGAGTAAATCGAGTTAAAAAAGAGTGACATTTTCCTAATTAGTTTGAGAAATAGAGCAAAATGCTGGATTGTTTTTTTAAAATGGGCATAGGCCAATTTTGTCCCTACAAAACAAGAATACAGCTTGGAGGGTGCTGGTGTGGCACCGACCTATGGGTCTCCAATGCTTAAGTAATCAATAAACTTGAAAGAGCTGAAATTGAAAGCTAAAAACTAGTAAATACTCTCACAGTGAGTGTGTAAGATTACAAATCACTAAGGGAGTAAGGTATGAAACACGTATTACAGCTCAATAAAAAATTTATTACAACTCGCTTAACGTGGAAGACCTTCTTGATTTAACAAAAATAAATCACTAAATGGTCATTGTCTAGCGCACTGTTTTACACCTGACTCACATGCGTGGTTCATCCTTCTTTGGAAAGTATGCCTCAGCCAAATGGACCAAAGGTGGAGGATTTAGGAGTCGCCAACAAATAAAACAAATTTAACAATTAGAAAAACTATGTTAAGAAATTCATGTAAATTATATTAATCAAAGGAGTTCATGATAAAAACACTTACCCTGCTTAGGATCGCAAGTTTGAGATTTTTGACCGACCCCTCAATGCCTACAACACAAAGATTAGATTCATTTGAGGGAACGAAGGAATTAAAGAACATAACTCAAGAACAAAAAGATTTTTGAAAAAGGTTTTGAGAACAATGTTGAAAACTAGTTTTTTCCCTAGAATCAATAGTACTAGAAAGAGGTCTTTGAAAGACTAAAAAACGTGCAAAGGTGCTGTGGTGAGTTTAGAAAATAGAGAATAGGGTTTAGAAAATATGGAGGCACAAAAATAAACTCCCTGTAGGTAGGGTCTGGATTGGAGAAATAAGGTGGGTATTTATATGATAAATTAAGGGTTTTCAGTGCTTTTTAGAGGCCTTTAGATTTTCCCGAGAGTCTGAGACCAGTCCACATCAAAGAATAATGTTTTAAGCCCTTAAAACTGAAGTTCTAGTGACCTTGAAAATATGGTGCGTACGCATGGTCGAGGGTGCTCACACACCCTTTATTCCTAACAACACTGACGGCCTAACTTTAAACAATCATAACTCACTCAATATAAAACCAAATCATGCCAAATTTATGTTCAAATTAAAGACCAGGATGCCTACTTTCTAATGGAACAAACATCACTCAAATATAATTTATGGATCAAAAGTTGTGGTCACAAAATTGAACAAATGTCATTTTTTAGCATCAATTTTTGTCACTACTTGCATCGATTAATCGATTCCTATACATTTCAGTGGAAATCCATATGTCCTTTTATTTTTAGAGAACAAAAAATCTTTAAGTGGTAAGTTGTTATTGGTTCTAATTGAACTCACAACTGAAATTATTTTTTTGCCCACTAGTAACAACCAATTTCAATTTGCCACTTTAAATTTATTGTAAAAATGTTGTACGCATGGCATTCCTCTTTTGTACAGGTCTTTCTCTTTTTCTCCCAAGAGCACGTGTTTCCTTTCCTTCAATATATATTTTTTTGAAGTGGGTGTTATCTTAGGCTTTGCCTTAACGTTAGGCTTCTAAAGAGGATATTGTTTCTATATATATGCTATGGTTGTGCAATCAAGTCTCCCCCTACAACAAGAAATTGACTTTTTTAAATTAAAAGTTGGATAAAGAATGCCATTGAAAGGCACAATATTTCAAATAAAGAAGAGACATTTTTTTGCAATTTCAAGATTAACGTGTTCGTCTTCGTCGCACATAAGAGGATACCTCTTGTTGCCATCAACGAAAGAGTAAGTATTGCCACGCATAGCATGGTGTACCTCTGCCTCACCTCTGCCTCAAGAACTTATATTCTTGAGTGACCAAAAAGTATCTTACAGAGTTTAAGGTTTCACATCTCACATAATGGTTTCCCTGAGCTTACCAATTACAAATGTAACTAGGCACTATTTAGCAACCTTCAACAATGTATTAATGATCCATGTCATATGATGAAGATTTGGATGAAATTTGGCTTTGAATCCCAATTTCATCATTGCTTCTTCAAATAATTAATACAAATCTCAGTTTCAATTACCAAAGAATGTTCCTCAAAACTAAATAAAAAATAAAA
Source organism: Lithocarpus polystachyus (assembly GCA_033629205.1). NCBI lineage: Eukaryota > Viridiplantae > Streptophyta > Magnoliopsida > Fagales > Fagaceae > Lithocarpus > Lithocarpus polystachyus. The sequence continues at coordinate 82,273,005 of CM066166.1, forward strand.
GTTTACCAAAGAATGTGTTAAGTTATGATTTTTCTTATAACATTAGTGTTGGCTTATTCCATGACAAAAAGTGTTGTAATTGCATAAATTTGTTTCCTTGTATTTTTGTGGGATTTTATTGTATTGGGTTTAGTATTAAGTTGGTAAAGACTCAAGCTTAATTGAAGATCAAGTGGATTTCGTGAGAAGCTCGCGAGAAGCTAACCCGCAAAGTAGCCATGTGAGAAGCACATGACTGGAAACTGAAGAGTCATGTCAGGCTATCAGTTTCACGAGTGTCTCGCGAGTAAGGCATTCCCGCAAGGAACTCGCGAAACATTCTGCCTAGAGGATTTTTAAGTGTGACTTTCTTACCCTTCAGCCATACTATATATACCCTCATTACCCACAGAAATTGTAAGGAGGCCATTCAGAGAGAAAAACCCTATATAGGTTTTCTGCAACACACACACCCATCTTTTAGAGAGAAAGCTACTCATCCTTGGTGAGAAATCATTGTAGCCTCAACTCTTTCCCTGTCCCATTATCATACCATTGAAAGGAGATCTGTACCCAAACACAACACACACCTTTTCAGAGTATAGAGAGTGTTTTGAAGCTCGGGAAGCTTTGGGGATTTGCCGAAAGAAGCCAGTGAGGCTTGGCGGATGCAATCGGGCGTATTGCAGGATCCGAAGAGCTAGAGAAGACAAGGCTTCGTTAAGTCAGTTGGTAGCAGGACCTTGGAGGGCTCAAGTACATTGGGTAGACTAGGATTGAAGGGTCTTTCGTTATTCGTGTACTCCAACTTTATTCTCTAGTGGATCGATTTACCGCTTGGAGGGCAGTGGAGAGGTTTTTTATCGAGTTTTTCGGTTTCCTCTTCAATAACACGTCTTGGTGTTATCTTATGGTTGCATCTCTCTTCCCTTACTCTTGTGCTTTACTTTTATTGTTTGTTGCTCATGTTTATGCACTAGAGTAGTATCGGTTCATTGCGAACATTTACTCTTGTTTCCGTACTTTGATTAAGTAAGAGTAAAAGCAATCTAGCCGTTATTTTAATTGGGGGTCTAAACAAGCTCTTGTGTTTCCATACAAATCCGAGCTTTCAGAATGTATACTTTCCTTACAGTCAACTCGAGTTTGAAAATATATTCCCCTATGATAATGGTCTTTGTTCACTTGACTTGACATCTTATTTAATTGACTGGAATGATCTATTGAGTTTTAAATAAAAAGTTAATGTGACGATCTCTTATAGAATGGTGTAAAATATTGATTTTATACCATATTCTTACCAAATTTGGATACTAAATTTAATACTAATAAAATTCAGAGGATTCTTTCTGCTTACGTATTTTCTTTTTTAAATAATAAAATACTTAGGGCACGTTTGGTAGACTGTAATAGACACTGTAATGTAATAGATATTCCTATGGCATAACTATTCGGTTGTTTGGTTATGTTTTTATTACAATAAATAGTTATTCCTTATGAATAGCTATTCTTCAAAATGAGGAATAACTATTCCTTATTAAAAGTACTGAATATTTATTCCTTCACCTTATGTAATAACTCTTTAAAAAAATTTCCTAAAAAGTCATTAGTTGCCAAATCTTCAAAAGGAAAGAAAATAAATTTTCCTTATTGTTAATTATTAGTTCTATTTTGAACACCCTAAAATAAGTGTATTTTAGGAAATTTGACTTAAAAATGATTTAATTATACCTTTTTTTATACTTTACTAAATTGTGGATGCATATTCAGGATTCTATTCCTAAATGGTCACCAAACTAATGAATAGTAATACTTATTACATTCTAACTTAATGTATTCCTTGTAATACTTATTCCTATTCCCATGTAATAATCATTATAGTGTACCAAACGTGCCGTTAGGAAATAAAATGCAGGTTCACGTACCGAGTTGAAAATTCAGCAAACAGTCACACTACAACCACTGGCCACTGCGAACTCAAAATTACACATTACACATTACACATAAACAAAAGTTAAATACATCAAACTTATATTTTTTTGAAGTGGGTGTTACCTTTCATATCATCAAATCAATGCACCAATCACTAAATGGTCATGGTTTAATGATAAAACTAAGTTCTAAAACTAAAATATTAGGAATAGCCTAGGTCTGGTCCATGCCTTTGACATGCTTCACAATCTTTAGCATATTTGATACAATCTTTCAAAATGTTTTCCCAATAATAAGTCCATCGGTACTTTTTTTTTTTTTTTTGGTAGGTCTTTCTTTTTTTATCCCAATAACACATATTTCCTTGCCTTCAACTTACAAGTCACTATTTTGGGAACTAGGATATAACTTAAATGTGGCTAGCACTTTTTCTTGGGTTGTCACACCTTTGATTTAATTGCAACAAGTTACAAAGCTAAACATAATCTTTCAATAATAATAATGTATTATATTTGACATTGTTCAATATTGTACTTAAATACAATAAAGCTTGTTCATGGGCTTCTTCATTATCTTAAGCCAAAAGATTGCTAAAGGAATCCTAAATGTTATCATAAGCCAAAAGATTGTTAATAGAATCCTAAATGGTTGGGATGTAAAGATTCAATAGTTTGTTGTTTTAAGGAGAAGTAAATACTTGTGGTGTTGCAAAATATTCCTTAATTGATTTGAATATTTTTTGGTGTTTGTGAACCTTTAATTGAAGCAATGAGGAAAGTATCTTTATTTTTTATACCACATTTAAAGAAAATATTCACAAGAATTTGATTTTTGGCCTAATAACCTTTGTGAATTGTAATTAATTTTAATTAGTTGAAGTCTTAGTTCCTAAAATAGCTTTAACTTTGTTTTTATCAAATTCTATACCTCAATTATGGGCTAATAGGCCTAAGAAATCCCCTTCCCTTACTCTGAAGGAAAACAGCAGAGAATTCATTTTTAATTAATGTTTTCTCATTAGTCGAAATATTTTTTTTTCTAATTCTTTAAGATGGCAATTGAAGTCTTGGGACTTAACTATGACACACACAAACTTTTTTTTTTAGAATACTAAGTATTTTTAACACATACACACACACACACAGATGGGAGAAGGTCTTAAAGAAACTTACAGTGGTGTATATTCGAAAGGGCCTAACTCTTGGATACACAGCACAAGCATTAAACCTCTTTAACTCACACTTATTTTCCAATGTGTATCTTATAGTAACTTTTAATTTTTTTTCAATATTCTATACATAAGTACCTTTTTAATAAGCTTTTGGAAAATAAACCTCAATGTTTTAATTTAATTTATGATTCTAGTTAGTATGAAAGCTTACATGTGATGCATAAACACATACATAACTTTATGTTTATAAATGTGTATAAGTACATGTGTTCTATTAAATATATGCTTTAATAATAATTAAATTATTTATGAAATATTTATCTAAAAATTTATGAAAGTTTACATGTGATGTACCAGTTAAACATAAACATAACTATATATTTATAAATATGTACATATGTGTGTGTTCAATAAAATATACGTTGTGGACGACTAAATTTCTCGGTTCGAAATAAGTTAAACAAGTAAAATAGTTTCACAAATACGAATTTGTATTGATGAATGTGTGGTACAATTCTCTGTGATTACAAAAGAGTGATCCTCTGATTCAATCTCCTTGAAAGATTTGTTGATTGGAATTGTGGTAATGTGATTTTGATTCAAACACCAAATATACTTCAATTCGGTTGAAGAATGGATCGAAGATCTTTGAAACAGAATTACAATGAATCTCTAGCTATGAGCTTGTTAGAAATCCTTTGTTCTTCACATTCTTCGTGTTCTTGGTGCGTTCTTCATCTTTGAAGATTTGTGGTAGAAGTTCTTTGGGGCTTTAGAGGCTTGAATCCGTAGAGCTTAGCTGATTTGTGATTTGTTGAGGTTTCTGGAGGCTTTTGAGCTTGATTCCAGTGAACTTGAAGATCTAGGAATATGATTTGAATGATTCCTCTTCGAATGTTCTTCATATTTGAAGGTTTGTGGTGGAAGTTCTTCAGGGCTTTAGAGGCTTGAATCCGTAAAGCTTCGCTGATTTGTAGTTTGTTGAGGTTTCTAGAGGTTTTTGAGCTTGATTCCAGTGACCTTTAAGATCTAGGCAGGTAGTTTAGATGATTCTACTTTGAATGTTCCTTGCATTTAAGTTTGAAGTTCTTGAAGTTCCTAGAGGCTTCAGGGCTTGATTCCAGCAGAGCTTCAATACTTCTGAATCTTCTTTGATGCTGCTTGTGCTCTAGATGGCTTTTTTCCTCCCCTCAATGCCTTAGAAAGGCTTCTATTTATAGGAGTTTAGAGGTAGGTGAGCGACACGTGGCGGAGTATGATTGGTGACACATGTCACAGCCTGATTGGTCCGCTTGTGTCATCGCTTACATGTGCTGGATTGCTTATGTCATCGCTTACACGTGTTGGACTGCTTGTGTCATCGCTTACACGTGCTGATGTGTGATTGGTTTATTTCAATGACACTTGGCAAATTTCTGTTGGTTTCTAAGTAGTGATAGCAAAACTTAGCAACAATATGTGGCGCTTTGTAATTGGATGTATTTTGTGGACTTGGTAGTATGATGTGTCAGCTTGTGATGGGTCAGGAATTTTCCCTCTCTACAAATGCCCCCTTGAGACTCGTTCATGCACATAGTTTTGGAGTGTGGTGCGGGAATGAGTTTCGAAAACAAATTTTTACACTTGACTCTTTAAAGGTGGTGAAGCTTTCAACAGGATGAGGTAATTTTCGAAGAGTAGACCCACCCATATGAAAGGCTTTGATGAGACCGAAAAGGGGTCTGCCTGTATTTGAATGTACTTGCGTGACCGAGCCTTCTCAGTAGAGGCTAGGTTGAAGTAATTTCAAAAGAGTGTTCCATGGTACTTGGAGTGGGTTGGTGAGGCTGAAAGTTATTTGCAAGAAGTTGGATGTGCTTGCAAGATTGAATCATTTCAGCAGAGGTTAAGCTGAGGTAATTTCAGAAGAGTATTTTGGATCGTTGGCGGCGATCACAGGGTGTAAAAGATGGGGAAGAGGCGAGGATGTTGGCTGAGTATAGCATGCAGAGCTATGGGGCTAGCCTCGTGTTTTTAAGAACTCCTGGTAAAGTTATCTCAGAGGAATCTACTTTGGATTACGGCGAGGACATGTGGGAAAGTGGTTGAATGTGCATGTGTCATTGTATCACTCAGGTTAAGTTGAAGTAATTTCACAAGCATATGATTCTGGGTTGGGGGAGATTGTGAAAAGAAGAAGACGATGAAGATGGAAAGGATATGGTGACTGTGTGAAACATACAACACCATGGAGCTAGCCTTGTACGTCAAGGAATTTCTGGTGTAGATGTTTCTTGGGAGTACACCTTAGGATATGGGACCGACTGCATGCTGGGTGGTGAAGAAGACGAGGATGAAGCAAAGTGAATGGGTGAAACACATGACACCATGGTGCTGGTCCTGTACGTTAGGGACTCTCTAGTGCAAATGTTTCTAGGGAGTACACCTTGGGATATGGGACCGACTGCATGCTGGGTGAAGTCTGGCGGCCAATCATAGAATGCGCCTGTGTGATGGGACCATGCCAACGGACGTTAAGTTGAAATAATTTCAAAAGAGTACTTTCTGAAATACTTTAAGCAGAATTTAAGTTGAAGTAATTCCAGAAAAGTGTGTTCTGAGGTACCAACAACGACAACCTTTGGGTCCCACACTGGTGGGGACATGGAATAACGCTTTGGCGACCATTTACCAGCTCCAAAGGTTGATCTCTGATGAGCTAGTACCTTGGTGGTCATCGTAAGTGTTGGATGGAAGACAATTTGTAGGATACCCCAACACTTTTTACCATCTTCATCTACTGTCACTTGTTGGAAAAGCACAGAAAAATGAAAGATGGAGCTAACTTGTGATTCTAGTCTTAGAAACCAGCCAAGTTGCTGTTTATTCCGAATCGCTGCTTCTGCTGGAAGACCAAGCAATTGGAGAGAGACTACGAGAGCCATAAGTGTAGGAACAGGTGTCTCTGCTGGACTTAGATGTCCTGGTCAACCAAATCTAAGGAAGCGTGGAACGACAATGCAAACCTTGTTATGAGTAATTTTATGGACAAATGTGGCCATTAAGGGGAGAAACAAAATTTGTTTGGATCTCAAAACTACAATGATGTCGTGAAGAGGGTTTCTACCAAACCATGAGAGGGTTAATTTCAAACTGATTGTGAAGCAATATTGGTTGCTCGGTGTTGAGAATGATGGGGTTATAACGAGAAATGGCTGTGAGAATGAGGGTTCGAAAATTTGAAAGAAGTGAATCTTCATTTCATGATTCAGTGTGTTTTTCTTGATAAGCTTCAATGAATCCGAACCTTCTATTTATAGTGAAGAGACGAAGAATGGTAGATAGGTAGTTGAGAATGGTGGATGAGAAATTTTTTGTGAGAATGGTGGATGAGAACTTCTTGGTGAGAATGGCGGATGAGAACGGTAGGCACCGAATGGGAATGGTAGGTTGGAGACTGGTAGGCACCGAACGGGAGTGGCTGAATTGGTGACCCGAAGCAATTCCAAGTTTAGGATACACTTGTGAGAGTTCATCTGCTCTTTGAAAGAGAAGCCTTGATGAAGTATGGAGGATAACCCTGAAGGAACCCGGACCAAATGGATGAATCTCCAATTTTGATTTTGGGAGCTTAAGTTTCAGACATTGCTAGTACTTCGGAGAAGTGGGTCAGATTGGTGGTTTCCAAGTCCAAAACAAATAAGCAAATTTCAAAATCAAAATCAAAATCAAAATCAAAATCTTTGCAAAAATCTGAATAGGACAAGCTTTGCTTGGACATCATGATTTTTGGTCATAGTTCACATTAAAGCCAAAAATTGTAGAATCACACCATTTGAGCAATTTGGATCCTCAAATGAAGAAATAGGCCCCAAAATCGGAATCTACGCGAAAAATTGGGCAAGACAAGTCCTTCTTGAAATTTTTGACTTTTGGTCAAGATTTGTTCAAAAGTCAATCTTTTGGAAATTGGACTGTTTGCACGACTTCCGAGTCTTGAATGAAGAAACAGATCCTAAAAACAGAATGTACTCGAAAAACTGAGTGGGACAGGTCCATTTTGAAAATTTTGACTTTTCGGTCAAAGTCAAAGTTCAATTTGGTCAAAGCTTTTTTATTTTTCTTTTTTCTTTTTTTTTTCAGGCGGTTCGAACCGGGTCAGGATGAGCGGGTCAAACCGGGTCGGCCTGGACAAATGGGTCAAACCGAAGAGGATGACGTCATCCATGATGTCATGGGGCTGAAACGCGTGTGCAACGCCTGGCACGTGTGGCGAATTGCCGGCGCGTGGGAGCGCGTGAGTTTGGTGGAGGCGCGTGGTTCGTCGAGTAGAGTTTGTCGGAGCGACACGTGGCGGAGTCTGATTGGTGACACATGTCACAACCTGATTGGTCCGCTTATGTCATTGCTTACATGTGATGGACAGCTTGTGTCATCGCTTACACATGCTAATGTATGATTAGTTTATTTCAATGACACTTGGCAAATTTTTGTTGGTTTCTGAGTAGTGATAGCAAAACTTAGCAACAGTATGTGGCGCTTTGTAATTGGCTGTATTTTGTGGACTTGGTAGTAAGATGTGTCAGCTTGTGACAGGTCCTTCTTGAAATTTTTGACTTTTGGTCAAGATTTGTTCAAAAGTCAATCTTTTGGAAATTGGACTGTTTGCACGATTTCCAAGTCTTGAATGAAGAAACAGATCCTAAAAACGGAATGTACTCGAAAAACTGAGTGGGACAGGTCCATTTTGAAAATTTTGACTTTTCGGTCAAAGTCAAAGTTCAATTTGGTCAAAGCTTTTTTTTTTTCTTTTTTCTTTTTTTTTTCAGGCGGTTCAGACCAAGTCAGGATGAGCGGGTCAAACCGGGTCAGCCTGGACAAATGGGTCAAACCGAAGAGGATGACATCATCCATGACGTCATGGGGCTGAAACGCGTGTGCAACGCCTAGCGCGTGTGGCGAATTGCCAACCCGTGAGTTTGGTGGAGGCGCGTGGTTCGTCAAGCAGAGTTTGTCGGAGCGACACGTGGCGGAGTCTGATTGGTGACACATGTCATAGCCTAATTGGTCCACTTGTGTCATCGCTTACATGTGCTGGACAGCTTGTGTCATCGCTTACACGTGCTAATGTGTGATTGGTTTATTTTAATGACACTTGGCAAATTTCTGTTGGTTTCTGAGTAGTGATAGCAAAACTTAGCAGCAGTATGTGGCGCTTTGTAATTGGCTATATTTTGTGGACTTGGTAGTATGATGTGTCAGCTTGTGATAGGTCGGGAATTTTCCCTCTCTACATACGTAATTCGTTATGATTTATGAAATATTCATCTAAAATTGGGTTCAATATGGTTCAAATTCTTTTTGTAATTTTTGAACTAAATGAGTACTTAAATGTGAATTTAATGAGATAAATCTTGGTAATTGTATTCTACTTGAATTGAATAATTTTTATCCTTTTTTAATTCTTTTCTATAAATTTAGAAATAAAATTACTAAGATATTATTTCAAACATAAGACTAAAACTATCAAAGTAGTTCCCTATCATAAAACCTAAAACCATGAATGTGGGAATTTATCGAGTCCGATTTGGCTTGATGTCCAAGAATTTTTAGCCATAAAATTCTCTGAAGTAGCAGAGAAAAAGTTTATTTAGAATTTTTCAAAACTAAGCGAATATTATTTATACTATATTTTTTTGGAACCACAAGAAAAAAGTATTAAATACAAAAGGTGTTGATAGCTTCCCACTCAATGCCCACTTCAAGCTGTTGTCATTACAGACCAACAACCAATTCTGTAAGAATAGTTAATAAATTTTATTTCTATTTTATGTTTTGATAATTTACTATTATTATAATTTATTAATTTTCTTTTAATTATTTGGGAGAATCTCTTCTATAATTCCATAGATTACTAGAATGAAAATAGCTGCAAACAAACCATATATATAGTATCATAACATATTATTCACTTGTTAGATAACTTAATTATTAAATTAATTTATATAATTAGGATACTAACACTATTTATGATAGTATACTAAGAATTTCACTAACACTTCCAAATAAGCATGTCTCCTTCTAGGTGCAACTAATATTAAATATAGGCTTTCCAATGAGGGGCTCAAGAAAGACCACTCTAGAGTTCCACTCATTGTTCATGTATAATGATGTTTGTGTTTATGTGCAAGTATTTATTAATTTTTTGCAATAATTTACGAAGATAAAAGCATATGTGTATGGTTATGTGTATGTTTATGTTCTCAATATACATTGCATGTGAAGTTTACTCTCATTGTAATAAAGTTGAATTAACTTAGAGATTTTATATATTTAAAATATGTCAAACAAAAGGTTAATGAAAGAGAATACATATGGTCGGCCTTGGTTAGCATGTTGAAGATCCATACCCAACCCCAAGAAAATATAAGCCTAAGTCATGGTTGTTTTTGTTTGTAAAACAAAAGGTTCTCAAATTTGTGTGTGTGTGTGTGTGCACGATTGCGTGATTTTTCTTTTTTTTCGAGGGGGCATGCGTGTGTGCTTGCATATATGGAGGATTAATGAATCTAGGGTATAACTTTTTAAAAGAATGTTTTAAGGAGAAAAAATTTGAGTTAGAGTTGAAAAGAGGTAAGAAGAAATGGAAATCAAAGTTCTCCACAATCTATTAACGACACACATGAACAATTTTGTGAACAATACCGTAAAAAATAAAATAATTAATAAAATAAAGAGGGGAAAGAGGGGGAAAAAACCTAAAGGGGCAACATGCCTCAATATTCAAAACACACAATGTTCTATTGTCCTCTTTTGTCAGTACAATAACACACTTATATAGACCTCTGGTCCTAACTACTACTAATAGAATTAGGACACCTACTTTAACTTGAAAACTTGCCGCAATTGACCCGAAATATCAAATCTCACAAATAAAGACTTAAAAATTAAATAAGACTTATTTATAAATAAATAAATAAATAAAAACATATGGCCTATAACTAGCAATTACATAATTACTAAAATACCATTGAACTAGAACAACCAAATCAATATATATATATATATATATATATAAAAGCAAAGACCTCATGTGAGAGTGCATGAGCTCTTGCCATGTGACACTCTAATATTGTATTTAGCCTTTTTAACCTATTTTCATTAAGTTGTTTTTACTGTTACCCAAAAAATCACATTAACTTTTTTTTACTATTATCTAAAAGATGGGCTATTGTTGAAAATTAAACCAAACCTTAAAAAAAGGCCAAACTCACTTATTCCCTTACATATTATAACATAAGCATGATCCTTTCCCATGTGTAGATACAAGGCCAGACCCTAACCCACTTACAAACTCTCTTTCTCCTCTCTATGCGTAGATGAAAACTTGAAAGCCAAAACCCTGACTCACTTAGAAGCTCTCTTCATCCATACAAGCTTCCCTTCAAACTACACACACTCTTTAACTTCTTTACAAACAACGGTTTGTGTTCAGATTCACTAATCCTATTTGACCAAACCAACATTCCTACTCATTATTCAAGTCTTAATTCAGCCCTTCTGTGTAAACAAATGGATATGTATGGTCAACGAAGATATACAATCACTCTAAAAAATAAAAATAAAAAGGAAATGTACAATCTAATGTCAACAATCTCACCACTCTATTTTCTCTTTCTCTTCCATAACCTCTCCCTCTCTCTCTCTCTCTCTCTCTCTCTCTCTCTCTCTCTCTCTTGAATTCCCCAAATTGAAAATAATATTCAATCTTACCAATGGGCTACACTTTAGAAGGATTGTCTACTAAGATAACAAGTACTTCTCTTGCTGTGTTATAAGAGTAATTCTTAGGTACTCCTGGAGCACAGTGAATAGTGCTCCCTTATCTCACATTTATGGTAGTGTCCACTCATTAAATTCATAGTGGAGTCCATCATAAATGTGAGAGGAGAGAACACCATTTTACTATACTTAGAGAGTACCTAAGAATCTTCCATGTTAACGAAAAAGTCAAGTGCTATGTGATATGGCATAGTCACCAAAAGTCATTTTGCATTCAACTATATTCATATTAAATTTTAAGTCATCTGTGATGCTATGGTACTAGGTATGAAAACCAATTTATTAACGACTTTTGATATGTTCCTACAACCAATTAAGAAATTCATAACAAGTTGGATCAAATTGTTTGTGTTCCTTTGAATTGCTTTTTTTTTTTTTTACAAAAATGCATGAAAGTGGTAGGTCTATCATAAGAATAAAGATGATCATAAGTACAGATATTGACAAACAATTGAGATACTGTGATAATAGATTCTAATAGCATTTGTCTTTTCTAAAAATCTAAACAATTTATAGGATTCTAGCCACAAATATTTGGTATAAAATCTATGGTGCAAAAATAATTTTGGTATCCCATAGTAGTATTTATTGTTTCAGTTTGAGACCAATATAATTTAATTATACTTTTATGCAAAGCTTGAGACTAACATACTTTTAGGTAAAGTTTTCCCGTGCATTGCACAAGTTTCCGACTAGTAAAACATAAACTTAAAACTTAATTAACTACCATAGACATTTCTTGAACTTTGTCTTAACCTTAGGCTTCCAAAAAGGATATTGTTTCTTTAAATATGCAATTGTTGTGCAATCAACTCTCCCCCTAAGTCCCCAACAACACGAATTTGGCATTTTTTTAGTTAAGAGTTAGACAAAGAATGCCATTGGAAGGCACAATTTTTCGAATAAAGAAGAGACTCTTTTGCAACTTCAATATTAACATGTCATCAGCACACATGAGAGGATACCACTTGTCGCCATCAATGAAAGAGTAAGTATTGGCACATACAGCATGGTGTACCTCATGAACTTATATTTCTGAGTGACCCAAAAGTATATTACAGAGTTTAAGGTTGTTCATCTCTCATAATGGTTTCCTTAAACTTACCAATTACAAGTGTAACTAGGCAATGTTTAGCAACCTTCAACATTGTATTAATGATCCATGTCATATGATGAGGATTCGGATGACACTTGACTTTGAATCCCAATTTCATCATTGCTTCTTCAAATTTTCCATTAATACAAATCCCAGTTTCAATTACAAAGAATGTATTCTTTTCTTACAGTCAACTAGAGTTTAAAATTCCCCTATGATAATGGTCTTCATTCACTTGACATCTTGTTTAATTGCTATAAAAAGTGGACAAATGCCGCTTATCATACCATTAACATCTAGATCTAGGTCACCAAAGTTCACTTTCAAGTTAGCATTGTAGTTTCTTAAATCTCTTCTTCAAGTCAAGTAGCTCGGATCATGGTTTTAAAACCTGAACTGTTTAATAAACCGAAAAATGAAGAGGTTCAAGGTTTTTGAGATTGGACCGAGTTTCAACCGAGATCAAACCGAAATGTGTAATTTAAATTTTTAATATATTTGGTACTTAAATTGGTTTATATTTTCTAATTTTTCAGTCCTGACCAGCAATTTTTGTGAGACCCAATGGTTTGTATGCTGGAGTTGTTATCTCACAAAAACAACGGTTCGGATTCCTTGATTGCCTTTTGACTTAATTTAGGACTCTTCCTTTTCTAGCGTAACAATTGAAAATGAAGAAGTACTAGAACGAACCTTATTTGGGACATAAGGCTTTCTTTTAAGAGTATTATTCCAATTGGTATGCAACTTGAATTGCATCGGCCAAGGAAGAAATTCCACCTGTAACCAAACTTGACGAAATATCAGAGTTTATTTCTCGGTGATACATAGAAATCATCACATCTTCATTCCACGGAAATCTTGATCTTATAGCCAAGCTATAAAGCTTGTTGGCTGAATCTTCAATAAAATAGCTCCCTTGCACCAAATGTGTGAATTGCAAGTGATCTTGTTGCTTGTAATTGGGTGGTTCAAACTAACAGAGTCATTGTTTCGCATGCCATCCCAAGATTGAATGGGTAGATCATGAGTTTGTTGATACATTTCCCTCCAAATTCTTGCTATCCCTTTTGTAAAGTTGTGATTTACAACTATGTTTTATGTTGGCTTTATTCAATGGCAAAAAGTGTTGTAATTGTTTTAATTTTGTTCCTTGTATTTTGTGGAATTTTATTGTATTGGGTTTAGTATTAAGTTGGTGAAAAATCAAGCATAAAATCAAGAATCAGTGCAGTTTCGCGATTGGCTAGCGAGTAGCTCGCAAGAAGGGTTCCCGCGAAAAGGGCACGTGAGAAGCGCATGTTGGAAGTTGAAAAGTCATGCTAGCCTGGAGAATTTCGCAAGTATCTCGTGGGTAAGGCCTTCTCGCGAGATACTCGTGAAACTCTCTGCCTAGAGGACTTTAAGTGTGACTTTCTTACCCTTCACCCATACTATATATACCCTCATTACCTACAAAAGTATAAGAGGCCATTTAGAGAGAAAAACCCTAGATAGGTTTTCTACAACACACACACCCATCTTTTACAGAGAGAGCTAATCATCCTTAGTGAGAAATCATTATAGCCTCTTCTCCTTCCCTCTCCCATTGTCATACCTTGAGAGGAGATTTGTACCCAAACACAACCCGCACTTTTTCAGAGTGTAGAGAGTGTTTTGGAGCTTGAGAAACTTTAAGGATTTGCCAAAAGAAGCCAGTGAGGCTTTGCGGATGCAATCGGACGTATTGCGGGTTCCGAAAAGCTAGAGAAGACATGATTCCAAAAAGTCCGTTGGTAGTAAGAGCTTGGAGGGCTCAAGTATATTAGGTAGACTAGACTTAGAGGGTCTTTTGTCATTCGTGTACTCCAACTTTATTCTCTAGTGGATCGATTTTGACTTGGAGGGTTGCAGAGAGGTTTTTCGTCGAGTTCTTCGTTTTCCTCTTCGATAACACATCTTGGTGTTATCATGTGTTGATGTTCATTTTTGAAAGCCCAGTAGCAGGATGAAGCCCAACAATGTAGGCAAGAAGAGAGTCAGTGGATTGATAAGGAAAAAAGAACCATTAAACCCGAATGGCAAGAATAATGGATCAAGGACCCCTGAAATAAATAAATGGGTCTTGAGGAAAGCAAATGGGGCAGAGGAGCCCAGAGAAGAAAGTAGTAAACCCATGAGCATTATGTGATGAAGAAAAGCAAGAACGGGCCACAGCAAACCCGAAGTAATGAAGTAAGAAAGTAAGGGATCATGGCAAGCCCATAAACCCTAAAGATGAAGGATGAAGGATGAAGGATGAAGTAGTTGAGCTAAGGAAGCCCAAAAGAGTTAGCAAGGTGCCCATGGGTATGTAGAGTGAGAAATTGGCCGAGGATGCTCAATGAAAGCAAATGGACCAAGGATGCCTAAGTAGAAAGAAATGGGACAAAAGAGCCCACAAGCAATGTAACAGATTGAGAAAGCCCAAAGTAGCATGAATGACCATACGGAGTCATTAAAAGAAGGATGGACAGCAGGCCCAAAGAGGCCCAGCAGGCATGGGTCAGATAACATCGTGGTAAAAGTAGCAAAGAGGTATGGCAAAAAAACGGCAACAGGGCTACAGAAAAGAGGAAGAACGGGCTTAAGAAAGGAAAGCCCACAGTCAAGCGAAGCCCAGTCCTTGAAAGAGGTAAGCTGTGAGGAATAAGAAATCAAAAAGCAGTTCACGCCATAAGGGGTCAAGGATGAGTGGCAGAATGCACAAATAAGCCTTAGACCACGGCAAGCGCATGAACAGCAAACAAGCTTTAGACGTACACAGGAGTGGGGCACACGCAAGACTTAGGCGTTACCAACCTGTACCCAACCAATACAGGAGTGGTGGGTCATGGGGCAGAGGTAAGAAAGGATATGGTCTGGTGGTGGGAAGAAGGGTAAGCCTATTCTGGAGTTCCCACTCAAGCTCTTTTGGGAGAAATATCCAGCTGGAATGACATACCACCCAAAAGAGGGAAGATGAGCTGGAACCATTAGATGCATGTCATGAGAATTAGAAAGAGAAAGCACTCACACCGTGGCAAATTAGAATGCCACGGTGAGCAAACAAACAAAATAGCCTTTTTTGTCTGGTAATAGGGAGTGATACAGCCAGCACAGGTAAGTGGTGGTGGCTGGGCAGCTGACAAACCAGTGGTGGTCAACAAGGACACCCATACCAGACAAAGGTTGTTAAAGGGTAAAATGGTAAAAAAGCAGCCACAGCAAGCAGTATATAAAGGGCTTTTGCCATGCACAGTAGGGGAGAACAGCAGCAATTACCACAAGAGTAGTTACCATCACACCACACAAGTAAACAGAAAGAGAGGAAACGAAAGAAAGCAATTAAAATAGAAAAACAGAGAAAAAGAAATAGAGAGCGAAGGATAGAGCGAAAGAGATTAGAGTGGCAGGCATGCACAAATAGGTTTTTCCTTCTCTCCCTCCTAAAGCCTGCTTTCTGCCGAAGATAAAGAATTCATCTGGGTGTAAGCCATTCAGGTCCGTTTCCTCAAAGTTAGTAATTTCTGTGGTAGGACCCTCCTGCAAGGTTACCCATATTGTGGAAATGGTTCCCTCATTGGCCTAAGCCCCGTGACAAAATTGAATGTGACAAATTAATCATTTTTTTCTTTGATTTTTACCAGTTAATATTATCATTTCTTATCCCGTATTTGCTATTTGCACTCATAACGTGTTCTTTCCTTTCGCTTTGATTGCTTACTTAATTTGCTTAACAATAGCGTAACCCACCTATCATTGTTTCGATATACCCGTCTGCCATAACTTTTCTATGGTAACTTTGTCTGTCACGGGCATATGACTAGAGTTTCAGCAAATGGGGCATAGTTTGTGCACAAGCCAAACCAAAGCGAGTTACAGTTGGACTGGTCCCGACTCTCTAATCCAGAAGACTTGGACCCAGTACAGCAGGAGGCAGTCCAGCCCAAAATCACAAAAAATGCCCACAACATCTTGTATTTACATCTCTTTTCTCTTGCTCTTGTGCTTTACTTTTATTGTTTGTTGTTCATGTTTATGCACTAGAGTAGTTATCAGTTTATTGCGCTTCATTTACTCTTGTTCCGCACTTAGATAAGTTAGAATAAAAGCAATCTAGCCGTAATTTTTAAATTGGGGTTTAAACAAACTCTTGTGTATTCACACAATTTCGAACTTTCACCTTTTATATTAGCCTCCATGAAAAAGAGTGTTCGCTCTTTACTTAATCTATCATTTCAAAAAGCTTTCCAAACCATGCAACCGATCAAATGACACCTTCAAATTTCTCTCTCCCATAAAAATCACTAACTTCTAGTTTAATACCTCTATCCAAATCAATCGTCTAGACTCTCCTTCGTACTAGACTAACGGTGCATAATAAGAATGATTCCCTTACCTTTATGCATAAACACAATATTGGATTGTATTTACTATTGGGGCGTCTAGCTAGCGTTGCATCCATAGGAATTTAGGAAAGAAAATGGCACTAGGCTTGAGGGAAACTGGGAAACATAGGGGCTAAACTTGAACCTTTATCAGTAGAGAAAAAACAATTTCTAACAAATTATTTGTAGTTTCTTTCATAGCAGATGATTCTTTGTGTTTGTCGGTATTGAATTCACCAATTTATTAAACTAATTTAATGTCTCTTTGTTCACCTGTAGATGTAGTATTGAGGAAAAGCCATTAACTTTCACTCTAATTCCACGTTAGTCACCATTATCTTGGATGAGAAAATTTATCGAGCAGTTAGAGGTAGAAGATTTTAGCAAAGAACTTGAGTTCGACTGTAATACTAAATTAACGTAAGACAAATTGGATAAACAAAAATTGAATTTCTACATAGTTTGTGAACAATCTAAGTGAACAAGGACGGAGCCAAGGTTGGACTTGGAGGGGGCAATGGCCCCCCAATTTTTTTAAAAAAATATTATTATATATGTGTATTAATTTTAGCAATTTTGTTCTATAAAAATACACTTTGCCCCCTTAACAATATCATTAATTCTTTTAAGAGCATTGTTATAGTCACAAACTTTTCTAACTTTTTTACAAATTATTAAAATAACAAATTCTTATTAGTTCGCATTTGGACCCTCCATTTATGAATAGTGTATTTGAGCAGTACATGAGAACATTCACGTGAATTGTACATGTAAACAATACCACAAGAAGGACAAGAATATCAAGTTTAATGTGCCTCAATACTAAAAAATGGTCTATATATTATTGAAAACAACTCTATTTGAGGACAATAATACACTTTTATTATGTAGATCCTAAATTTTAACCTCTCATAATAGATCCAAGACTCCTACTTTGATTAGTAAACCCAACCCGAGTTGAATCAAACTAAAGCCCATAGGTAAACATCCATAAATTAGATAAGACTTATTTATTAATAAAATAAAACATAAGGCCCAAAATTATGGCCCAGACTTAGCAATTACAAAGTCACCGAAATAACTATGAGCCTAGAATAACCAAAAAAAACATAAAATAGAATATAAAGCCCAATAAATTACCACATGCACATATTCTGGGGTTTTTCCTTAACCTTAAGTTTTCAAGATGATACTGCTCTTCTATTTTTGCTATGGTTATCTTATATAATGTGATAGTTAATGTAACATGGAAAAAAAAATTTGAACCCCACTCCTTCAAATAAAGAAAAGGTCCCCTTTCCCTCTCCCTTGTGTGTGTGTGTTTGTTTCTTAAAAAAAATAAAAGGAAAGGTAGTTATACCATTGAGTTATACAAGTCTCCTGGCCTAACATGCTATAATTGCGCCATCAAAAACTTAGATTGATTATTTGCTATATGTATGGTAAGATATTTTGGAATAGTTCTTATGAGATGTATGAAACAGATATTGTCCTAACACTATTGTAATTAAGAGTTTTGTCACTCAACTAACACTTTCTGGTGTTTCCAACAAAAAAGTCCAGTGTTCTCAACAGAAAGGTCCAATGTTCTAATCCTCCTCCCTAAAAAAAATTAAAAAGTTAAATATTGCACAAGTAGAGATGTTAGCATTTAATTTTAATGTGACAATATATTATAGAATAATGTAACACGATAATTATTGTTAGAGAAAAATTTTGTTGTATATTTATTGATTAAGAGTTGAGCCTACTATTCTTAGTGAATTAGTTCATGAAACATATTTCTACAACAAAATTTTCCTTTGAATCTCCCTCTACTGTGATATTCTGAAATTTTCCTTACAAACTAACTGTTAGTGCCCTATAAATTGCGTATGCTTCTGCAACCAGAGGTTCCTTAGACTCAACAGGATTAGCCCAGGCCTTCACTAGTTCACCTTTGTCGTCCTTGGTTACTACCACAACAGTGGATTTTATCTTTGGCGACTGCTGCGTCCACATTCAACTTCAACACTCCCTAGTACTAGGAGGTAATCCAAAAGTTGAAATTTTTTGCCATGTTTAGAACTTGCAAGTTTTTTGTTTTTGCTAGTGGCCATGTTTAGAACTGGCAAGTTTTTTGTTTTGCTAGCATTTTGCCACATCCTTTTTGGGAGAAAATTGGAAAACAACGTGACTTTACACTTGCAGATCATGTTGTTGCAGATTGGGTTCGGGACTTCGAAGACGAGTGATTCTTTTTTTTTTTTTTTTGACGAGATGTGTGATTCTTGTCGTTGGGACTAATAATATGATTTCAAAGAGACTTTAGACTTTACACGAAACTAATCTAATGCTAGTCTTGTTACACGCATTTTGCATTTTTATTTTTATTTTTTGTTATAGTGTCATAATTCTCTATTTATAACCAAAATTTCTATAACACATTTTATATAGTTCATGCATCACAAAATATCATAGAGCTACAAATTCACAATATTATATATATATATATATAGTTGAGAAAGTATGATACAAAATATAATTCAATTGAGAAAGTTATAAATATTTTTAAAAGAGCTTTTCAATTTTGACAAGAAAACAGAATGACCTACCCAAATTCAACAAAAACCAACTGCAAATTGCAAAGTCCTCATCAATACTCTATTGTTTGAGCAAAAATAATTAGAAAAGTTCTTTTGTTTTTGTAAATATAATTTCTTTTTCTTGGATTTTGAATTGAGAAAAAATGATGACATACCACAGAGAAAAAGAACATAAAACTGGGAGGAACTAATGAAGAAACAAATTGAATATATTTGAAGCTATTTGAAAACGTCCTATTTTGTAGATAGTTTTACGTGGAAATTAAAAAAAATTACCATGTTTTGCCCCAACTTAAATGTAGTGTAAGGGTATTTTTGAATTAATGAAATTTTCATTTCAAACAGGACAAGCTCCTTAAATAATAGTACTCTATGGGCACGTGCTTAGAAACTCTTTTCTCTTTTTTCTTTTTTGATTTGATGTTATAATTTTCCATTCATCTCAATTTGAAACTTTTTTATCTTTTATTCAATTAAACCACACGATAATTTTTATTTTGGACAAAGAAAAGACATTCATTAAAATGAAGAGAAAAAAAACAGTGCAAATAGATGTGAAGAGAAAACAATTCAAACACCAAAATAAATAAATAAATCATTAAAAAGGACTGGGAAGAATTGGGAAGAGTTTTTGTTTGTAGTTAGTCAAACGTGGGGTAAGAAGTTGAGTCATTGGATTGGAGGTTTTTTGTCGTTTAGACAGGTGAGGAATTTGTATTTGTCTAAGACTAGTGGAAAATTATAGGAAATTTATCTGATAGTTTTTTTGCTTTTGAATTTTTTTGAATTATGATTTTAACCTCATTTTTATTTTTTAGGAATAAAAACTATCTAATTAGATTAAGGGTATTTTTAACAATTTTGATAATAATAACTAACTTTCTAAATCCTCTTAATATATAGAGAAGAAACTAGCATCTATATATTACTAAAAGCTGAAACGTAGCATTTAATATTGCTACGCTCCCGTTGAGCCACGTCAACAGCTATGTCATTATCAATTTATATTCCAATTTTTTTATACAATTTTTTAACATTTAAAGTGAATTAAAAACTCTATTATATTACAATCAAAATATCATATTTAATTTATCTTATTTTTAATTATTCTTATTTATTATTAAATTTTCAATTCAATTTTAACTTTTCATATTCCCACTACTCTCTCTCTTAACTTTTTTCAACATTTCTCATTCCATTTCAACTTTTCATATCGCCACTACTCTCAATATTAATATTATTCTATCTTTTTATCTTCCATTATTTTTTACTATTCTTATTCTTATCCTCATACTATAAAATTGTCATTCTCCATCTTATTCCATGCATTATTTTTATTTTTCCACACACGAAAGCCTCTCTCTCTCTCTCTCTCTCTCTCTCTCTCTCTCTCTCTCTCTCTCTCTCTCTCTCTCTCTATATATATATATATATATTTCTTCAATTTTTGGTATATATTTTTAATTTTAGTGTAACAGGTTGACCATCAAAACATACTGATGCAGTATTGAAAGCTCCACCAAATGCATTGCAGAAATTAGTTTTAGACTACGAGAAGTCAATCAGTTTGTTAAAATTGGAATTGACAGGTAATCCAACTTGATACGATTTAGTTTTATGTTGTTATCTTTTTTATTCTCATTGGTTGTTAAATGTTATATTGTGTATACTACTATTTAAGGGGCTTTCCCTATTTGGATTCCTCATTTTTTATACCCAAAATACATTTATCATACCCACTTAAAAGTTTTCAACTAACGGGGATAAATATGTAAATTAAAACTCCTATATTTTAAGACCCACAAACTCACGTACGCTTTACAGTTTCTAGCTGACTTTCTATCTCTCATTCTTCTTCATATTGAAGACATTTAGTTTAGCTCTACATCCTCCTTTTGTTTTCTTTAAATTACAGACATTTACTCTAACTTATTATTTGGCAAGTTGTAATATAAAATTATGCGAGAAGTTGTGTCATAGCATAATTCGGAAGTTTCAGGAGGCACCTTCTCGTGACTGATACGGTGCTTACCTATACGGGATTATTCGTCATGGGCTTATAGACGGTTACACCTAGCGTGTACTTTTGGAGGTTCTAGAATTGAATAGACACATAACATGTGAGGGGATGGAATAGACAGGCAGGTTTAAGAATGAAGACAATATATATTGATATATATTATATATTTTGAGAAGTTATATGCTTTAAAAGACTACTCTTAAAATGAAAATTTCGTTGATTCAAAAACATTTCTACACCTCTACTCCTTCTAATTAAAATATCTCATATGTATTATCCGGCTAAAATATCTTATATGTATAATTGTTAGTAATACTGCTAGAGATATAAAATATTTTATAGACGGTTGATGTGATGAGTGATTATTGATAAATAAAAAAGTGATATTAATAATAAGTCTAAATAAAAACTACTAAAAAGTTGGTCACATTAATATTTTATAATAATATTGTAAAAGCGTAGTAATGTCTTAAATGCAAAGCAGAAAATAAACAAAACAGGAAACAAAAGTTCCTGCCCCTGCTTAAATAAAGTGAAAATGACAAAGCTTAATGCTTACCTGACGCACAAAGCAGAAAAAAGAAAAAAGAAAAAAGAAATTACTTCCTGACACGCACACTCTGACTAGTTGCACTATAAAGATACAACATAGCATAACTAAAATAATATGGTATTTATTGTTATATATTTTATTTTTATTATTTTTTTCTCATCTTATTTTATTTAACATTTAAATTTAACAACATTCTCCATATCATAAATATTTATATTTTGTCTTATTTTTTTTAAAATTAAACGTGATGATGTAGAGAATCAGTAGGCTGAATGCTCCGGCTTCGGTGGCGATCAGTGTTTGCAATGACCTGTAAGAAAGAAGACAATCAAAGGGTGACCGGGGTTGACCGGCCAAAACTCCTCCGATGGCAAAGTCAGTTCCTTAGAAAATAATGTTTAGACTTGGAGGGAAGCGACGTTATGAAAAACTTACCTTAATTTAATGTAGGCCGGTCTTTATATAGTGACCCTATGAGCGGTTATTCGCTTTGTAACTGCTCCAAGGTTTGTGGACATCGACATAACTTCCTCAACGGCTATGAAAGTTATTAACTGCTGAAGGAAGTTACGCATTCGAGGTAATTGCGGCGGCATTTACGGGTCTGCTTCTTTCTCCTAAACTCTGGGCTAGGAGTTCTCAAGGTATGTGAATGGAAGGGTCATATGGTCGTCCGTCCACTTCGTCTATGTACGTGATTCGTCTATGGACGGTCCCTTCGTTCACGAAAGGTGGACTTGCTATTTCCCAATTGGTTCATGGACGACCCTTATGGACGATCAGGAGATAGTCATGTTTTGCTATCCCATCAGTTGCCCCCTTGTCCAGGGGTCGTCCCAGGTTGTCATTGGTTGAACGTTTTTTTTTTTTTTTTTTTTTTTTTTTTAGGGCTACGTGTAAATACTTTATTGGTTGACCTGCTTTATCGATTGCTCTTCCCAACGGAACTGCCACGTGTCGTCTTTTGAATGGCGGGTGTCGCTTCGCTGACCCCCCATCTGGGGCCTATAAATAGGCACATTCCCATTCTTGCCCCTCACCTTTCACATAATCTCCTCAGCTAACTCGTCCAAGAATCTCGTCTTGCACTCGTACTAGATTTGTCAGGTATTCCTTTTTCCTTTTTAGGTTTCTTAATCCTTCATTCATCATGCCGTCGTCGAACAGTAGTTTAGAAAAAGAGATAGACGAGTATCAGGACGTTTCGGTAGGGAGTTATGAGAGTGGTGAGGGAAGTACCAGCTATAGCAGTACCTCCTCAGACGAGCCTTACTTGTCTGGGGTTCCTGGTATTCCTTTAGACGAATTCCAGGAACTGCAACGTAGGAAGGCCTCTGGGGCTGGGACTAGCTCGTCCAGAGAACCAATGAGCCCTTCTTTAGACGAGGAGGAGGAGGAGGAGAATGTGATTTATAGCTGTGCTCCTGAAGTAGCGTCCACCTTAGACGCCTTTAAGTTAAAAACCCTTGTAGATAGATATCAGATACCTAGGGAGTTCCAACCTCGTCTACCCAAGGAAGGTGAATGGTGTTGTTCTCCTTCTTCTGGTTTAGGGGTGTACACATCTTACCTTTTAGCTGGCCTTAGGTTTCCTTTGAATTCCTTTTGTAGAGGTCTTCTTCATAGGTTGGGTATTGGACCTAACCAGCTCAACCCCAATGGATGGAGGACAATAGTTGCCATGCAAGTGTTATGGCGTGAGGCGTTGGAAGGGGACCGTCCTATCACAGTGGACGAGTTCCTTTACTGTTATAAACCCTCAGAAATCAAGAAGTCTGCTGGTTTTTACCAGTTCTCGTCCAGAGGCTCCCCCTATAGTTTGATTGAGGGTCGTAGCTCATCTGACAGGCTTTGGAAAACAGAGTTTTTTATTATTTCTGGAAATTGGGCTGGGGACCCAATTGACGTGGCTAATGCCCCCTTCCCACCTTTTACCACCCCTCTAGGTCGTCTTCGTCCTGAGGGTATGTTTCTTCATTTCGTCTTCTTTTCTTTTTGTTCATATACTATCTTTTTGTCGTCTAACCCTTTTCGTCTATATGTGCAGCTGTTGTTCGTCCTAGCTTAGACAAGTTTCATTTGGACCGTATTGACAAAGCTCGTGCCTTCCCTGGTAGAACCTTCCACGACCTAGTTACTCTCAGTAGTCTAGCCTCGTGGGGTCTTGGACCAGTGCCTTCTGTTGAGAATCTTGCACACGAAGAGAAAACTTGTCGAAGTAAGTGTCGTCCTTTTTCTCCTCTCATATTATGTATGGTTTCTTAGTATATCATTGTTTAACTTTCTTTGTTGTAGGAATGTCTACAATGAGAGAGAATAGGGAGAAGAACGTAACCAGTGGGGACGACGAGGTTAATGTTCCTCCAGTCGTCCAGAAGAACGCCGTCCCTGGAGGGAAGAGGAAGTCCAAGCCTATTTCCAGTTCGGTGGACCTTGGTGACCTTCCAAGTCGTCGAGGCTCCAAGAGACAAAGGTCAGGTATGACTCCTCTTCCCAAAGTCCCCAAGTTTACACCTCCAACGGTCAACTTGGACGATCCTTTGGACGACGTTGTGCCCGTCCAAGTTATTCCACCAGTCCAGACTGATCCTACTCCCCCAACCAAGACTCCTCGCAGGCCTCATCCTTCTGAGTCATCTGAGCGCCCCCCTAACCTGGTGCTGGACGAAGGTTATGCTTGGAGGACGTTCAAAGGAATCATTTCTGACAACGAGGTGAACTCGTGCTACAACATGTCAGTGAAAGACTTTGAGCGTTCTGCCATTCACGACCTCTTCAAGGTAAGCAATTTTACTCGTCCTTGAGCATATTAAAATTTTGAGTAAAAATTCTTAACTTCTCTCCGTCCATGCACAGGCTATGTCCAAGTTTTACACAGCTAACAGCCAGGCTAAGGAACTTGCTGAGGAAGCCAAGACAGCTAAGGAGAAAGCCCAGGAGCTGACCACTGAGGTTTTGTTGAAAAAGGGGGAGGTGATTAGGTTGACTGAGGACCTTAATCGTTTGCAAGGGAGTGAGACGAAGCTGAAAGACGAGGCAGAGGAGCTTAGAGCAGATGTTATTGAGAAAGATACTCGCATTGCTCACTTGGAGGGACAAGTTGCTGAGTTTGGCTTGTCCTTGGAGAAAGCACGTGAGGAAGCCGTTGCAGCCTTCAAGAGGTCTGACGAATACAAGAATCGTCTAGACAGCCACTATGCAGCTGGTTACGAGGACTTCCGTGCTGATGCCAAGGACGTCTTCCCTGACTTAGACTTTGATTCCTTCCAGCTTCCTCTTGCTACAGAAAGTTCCCTTTTGCAAACAAGTTCCGAGGACGTCAATGTGATGGACGATGCCAACAATGAGGTGATCCAGGACGACCCCAAGTCTGGGGGTAATGCCCCCAGTGGTTTATCTAACTGAATCTAACTTAGAATTTTCCATTTTATTTTATTAGAAGTGCCCGTTGTTTTGGGCTTTGCTTGCTTTCTTTTTCTCTTTTTCTTTAAATTTATTCAAGTACAATTATCTCATCCAAGCTTATGAACAAGCTTTATATAATCATTTACATCAAACTCAAGGGTTTTTGGGCGTTGGTCGTCCACCCTTTAAATGAATGAATGTCTTCAATTCATTTTTCATGTGTTCTAAATTTGTTTATATCGTCCATATTATGTTTATGGCACTGTGGCTCGTCCGTTTATCTCGTCTTGATTTTATGAACGAACTTAATATTATTCTTAATAGTATAACTCGTCCACGAATGACGTGTCTTTGCGAGTTCTATTTGTTATTCAAGCTCTGGATGATCATTATGTCAATCATCTCAAAATCGTCCAACATTTTCTCGTCCATGTAGTGGATTGTTATGCTGGTAAGATTCGTCCATGGGCTCGTGGTGTTGTTGCACACATTACACGTCCATGACTTCGACGAGTCTTCCTTTGGTTTTATCTCGTCTTGATCTTTGATGGATATACCTTGTTTTTGGATGATTATTAATTCAACCATTTCTAAATCGTCCCAACATGTTCTCGTCCATGTACTGGATTGTTATGCTGGTTAGACTCGTCCATGGACTTGTGATATTGTTACACATTACGTCCATGATTTAGACGAGCGTACCTTGGTTTTATCTCGTCTTAAGCTTTAACGGATGTAATTCTATTTACTTTTCTCGTTTTATCCTTATTGTTTAAGGAAAACTTTATAGACGCTGAATTCCTTGCGTCCAAGGAATTTTGTTCGTCTTTGCTAGGTTGCCTTATGTGGATTATTTTGAATGAAATTGCAGAAATGAGGGGCTTCCATACAATCACGTACTTAAAAATACATCATATATATTGGAACTTCATAATGTAACCACTCGTCCACAGGTATGGCACATACTTAAGAGTTAGTGCCTTTAAGGAATTAAAAATATTAACACAAATTTGTCCATGACTAACACAACATACTTATGCACTTAAAACATAGTAATAGTAAACAAATATAAGACAATTACTGTAAACAAGTCACACCAAGCATCGTCCATGACTTTCGTCTTATGGCACTGTTCGTCCATGTTTTCCCTTCATTGGTAGTACCTTCTTAGGTGCTCAACGTTTCAGGGATGTTCTAGCTTCCGTCCGTCTAGGGCTTCCAGGTAGTAGGATCCTTGCCTCTTGCAATTGACAACCCTATAAGGTCCCTCCCAGTTTGGACCCAGCTTCCCGTGAGCGGGGTTTCTGGTGGCCAACGAAACCCTTTTTAGGACGAGATCCCCGACGTTGAAACGCCGGGGCTTGACCATGTCATCATACTGCTTCGCCATAAGGCTTTTGTACCTTGCTGTTCTCTGTTCTGCGTCCATCCTCACCTCGTCGACAAGGTCGAGGTTAAGGCGAAGTTGTTCTTCGTTTTCTCCGTCTTGGTACTTCATTACCCTATGGTTGGCCATGTGCACCTCTGCAGGTATGACTGCTTCACTCCCGTAAGTTAGTTTGAAAGGAGTTTCTCCTGTGGGGGTCTTTACTGTTGTTCTGTAAGCCCATAAAACACCTGGTAACTCATCTGGCCATACTCCCTTTGCCCCCTCAAGCCGGGTCTAGATGATTTTCAGCAAGGACCGGTTTGCTACCTCTGCTTGTCCATTGGCCTGTGGGTGGGCGGGTGAGGAATAATGGTTTTTGATTCCTAGTTGTTCACAAAACTCCCTGAAGGGTGTATTGTCAAACTGCCTTCCATTATCAGACACCAGAATTCTTGGCACTCCAAATCTGCATACAATGTTCTTCCAGACGAAATGTTTTACATTCTGTTGAGTAATTTTCGCTAAGGGCTCAGCTTCCACCCACTTAGTGAAGTAGTCTATTCCCACCACCAAATACTTCATCTGTCTAACCCCTGTTGGGAAGGGGCCTAGTATATCCAAACCCCATTGTGCAAAAGGCCATGGGGCCATCATTGGGGTAAGATACTCTGACGGCTGTCTAGGGATGTTGCTGTAACGCTAACATTGATCACAGACCTTAACATATGCCTTGGCATCAGCTTGGATAGTCGGCCAATAATAACCTGCCCGTACAACTTTGTGGACGAGTGATCTTGCTCCTGAGTGGTTGCCACATGCGCCCTCATGAATCTCCCTCAATACGTAGTTCGCTTCGTCTGGAGCTAAACATCTTAAATAAGGCTGGGAGAAACCCCTTTTGTAGAGCATTTCGTCCATCAAGATGTACCTGGCCGATCTGATCCTCAGCTTCCTAGCCTCGTCCTTCCCCTTTGGAAGCCTCCCGTCCCTCAGGTATGATACTATTGGGGTCATCCAATTTTCTTCTCCTTCTATCTGTAATACCTCCGGGAGGTCTAGCCGTGGCATATATTGTACTTCATCAACTTCGTCCATCTTTTCATTCGCTGAGGCTTCCTTCGCCAAAGTATCTGCTTCCATGTTCTCTTCCCTTGGGATTTGAACGAAATCAGCTTCCTTGAACTTTTTCACTAGGTGCATCACTTTGTTCAGGTATCTCTTCATTCGATCTTCCTTGGCTTCATAGATCCCATTCACTTGGCCCATGACTAACTGAGAGTCACCCATGACGAGTATCGACTCTGCATCTACGGACTTAGCCAATTCTAGTCCTTTAAGAAGGGCTTCATACTCTACTTCATTGTTAGTTGTTCTATACTGCAAGCGAACCTTGTGCTTCAATTTTTCTCCTTCTGGTGATTGTAGGATAACTCCTATTCCCCCTGCATACAGTGTAGACGATCCGTCTACATGGACGATCCACTTCTTATCCTTTTCCTTTCCACCTTCATCCTCGTAACTTGGTGTAAATTCTGCGATGAAATCTGCCAAGGCTTGAGCCTTTATGGCAGTTCTTGGTTTGTACCTAATGTCGAATTCACTGAGCTCAACTGCCCATTGGATCAGTCGTCCTGCGGCTTCCAGCCTGTTCATCGCCTTCTTGAGTGGATGGTCTGTCATGACGTTGATGACATGAGCTTGGAAATAATGCCTCATCTTTCTAGAAGCTGTTATTAAAGCAAAAGCCAATTTCTCCATTAGTGGGTAACGTCCTTCCGCTCCTCTAAGTGCTCGGCTTGTGTAATACACTGACTTCTGTACCTTCCCTTCTTCCTTGATCAAAGCGGAACTCACGGCATGTGGAGTCACCGCCAAATACAAATACAGTTCTTCTCCAAACACGGACGGACTTAGCAGTGGAGCCTTCGTTAGATAGGTCTTAAGATCTTGGAAGGCTTGGTGACACTCGTCCGTCCATTCGAATGCCTTCCTGAGGATCTTGAAGAAGGGTAAACACTTGTCTGTAGCTTTTGATACGAACCTATTCAATGCTGCAACTCGTCCTGTAAGGGACTGGACTTCCTTGATATTTTTTGGTGGTTCCATGGCTAATATAGCTTGGATTTTATCTGGATTCGCTTCAATTCCCCTCTGTGAAACCATGAACCCTAGAAACTTTCCTGACGACACTCCGAATGCACACTTGGTTGGATTTAGCTTCATTTTATATCGTCTGAGTGTTTCAAATGTTTCTTGAAGGTCGTCCATGTGCCTTTCCTCGTCCAAGCTTTTCACAAGCATGTCATCGACATACACTTCCACATTCCGTCCTATCTGTGGGCGGAACATATGATTAACCAACCTTTGGTAAGTTGCTCCGGCATTCTTCAAACCAAAGGGCATCACCTTATAACAGAATAGACCCTGACTGGTAACAAAAGAGGTCTTCTCTTGATCTGCCTCGTCCATTTTTATCTGATTATATCCGGAGAAAGCGTCCATGAAGCTTAGCAACCGATGTCCAGCCGTGGAATCAACCAATTGATCAATGCGTGGCAGTGGATAACTATCTTTAGGACACGCCTTATTCAAGTCAGTGAAGTCTACGCACATCCTCCATTTGCCATTCGCCTTCTTGACCATCACGACATTTGCCAACCAGTCCGGATAATAGACTTCCCGGATAAACTCTGCTGTGGTTAGCTTTTGGACCTCTTCCTTGATAGCATTATCTCGCTCGGGGGCGAATACTCTCTTCTTCTGACGAATAGGCTTAAAGGAGGGGTCTACATTCAAACGGTGAGTAATCACACTTGGATCAATTCCCGGCATATCGTGATGACTCCATGCGAAAACATCAATACTCTTCTTGAGGAATTGAACGAGGTCTTCTTTTGTCTTCTCTTTCATACTCGTTCCGATTTTGGTAAACTTTTCAGGATTGCCTTCATCTAAAGGAACGTCTTGAAGCTCTTCAGTGGGCTCTGCGGCAACTCTGCTTTCCTCAACACTCATTGTCTGCATGTGCTCGTCCATAGCCAATAAAGCTAAATAACACTCCCTCGCTGCTAATTGATCTCCCTGCACCTGTCCTATTCCATGCTCTGTAGGGAATTTGACTGAGAGGTGGTAGGTAGATGTTACTGCCTTCCAACTGTTTAAAGTTGGCCTTCCAACGATGGCATTATAGGAAGAAGAGCAATCCACCACGAGGAAATTCACTTCTTTGGATAGTTGTTGTGGGTATGCTCCCACTACCACTGGCAGAGTAATGGTGCCCAAAGGTTGTACCTTCATTCCTCCAAATCCTACCAATGGTGAGCATACTGGACGAAGCCGTTCCCGTCCCAGCTTCATTTGTTGGAAGGCGGGGTAATACAATATATCTGCCGAACTTCCATTATCCACCAACACCCTTCTGGTGGTGTACCCCGCGATGAGCAAAGTTATGACGATTGCATCGTCATGCGGGTGATGGATTCTTCCAGCTTCTTCGTCCGTGAACGAAATTGTTGGCTCGTCTACTGGACTCGTCCTTCTGGGTCGTCCAGAAAGCTGGACGTTCTGCACCGCCTTCAGGTACGCCTTTTTTGACTTGGAAGAGTTTCCCGCTGAAGTCCCCCCTACGATAACTCTTATTTCTCCAAGTGGGGGTCGTGGTAACTCGTCCATCTTTCCCTTCATCTTCTCATCTTTGTGGTCTCTTCCAACGAAATGTCTCAACTTTCCTTGCCTGATTAGATTCTCTATCTGCTGTTTCAAGTCATAACACTCGTCCGTGTCGTGCCCATGGTCCCTATGGAAGCGACAATATTTGCTCTTGTTGCGTTTGTTGGAGTCTCCCTTCATCTTGTCCGGCCACTTTAATGACGGATCATCCTTGCTCTGCATAAGTACCTGATCAAGTGGGGTATTTAGGGGTGTGTATTGCTGATTCCTTCCAGAAGGCGGAACCGTCTTCTTGCCGTCTCGATCCTTCCTCTCTTCCATTCGTCCCTTCTTTGGTCGGGGGCCTTGTTCAGGGTGACGCGTGGGGTTCGCATCTGTTTTCTCAGCTCTCTTCCTTTTCTTGGCTATGATCGCGTCTTCTGCATTCATGAAATTTTGGGCCAAGTGGACGAGTTCAGCCATTGTCTGTGGCTCTTGCTCATACAGCTTGTGGATGAATAAGTCCGAATGAACCCCGTTGTGGAAAGCTGCCAATAGTAGCTTGTCATCCATCTCGTCTACAGTCAGGGCTTCCCTGTTAAAGCGAGTGATGAAGGACCGCAAGCTTTCATTTTCTCCCTGTTCTATGGATAGTAGACTAGACGAGGAACGTTTGTGCCTTTGCCCCCCAATGAAATTATTGAGAAACAACTTACTCAATTCCTCAAAAGAAGATACTGTATTCGGGGGTATCTTACTGAACCAGACTCGTGCCGGTCCTTTTAGGGTTGTAGGGAAGGCCCTGCACATGATTTCGTCCGGGACTCCCTGCAGATGCATCGTAGTCTTGAAGGTCGCGATGTGATCGCATGGATCGCGTGTCCCGTCGTATGAATCTAAGGAAGGCATTTTGAACTTGGCGGGCAGAGGGTGACTGTTAATGGAAGTCACAAAAGGAGAGTCCGTACGATGAACCAAGTCATCTACGGGGTTCGCCCTTCTCATGTTCTCTCTCATTTCGTCCATAGCCTTCTTCATTTGATCCATCTCTTTCTCCAAGTGCGGCATCCTCCACGACCCGGTACCTCGAGACTGGTTCTCAGGTTCAGTATTCGCTCTAACTTCTTGATTCTGGGCTTGTCCTTCCACGGGTCTTTCAAAGGGCTGCCTCCTTCTGTCAATCTCTCTGGTCAACTCTTGGTTCTGGCGGGTTAACTCCGCCATGGCGGCTGCCATAGAATGCATGTGTTGGATGGAAGGCGGCTGCACGATAGGCACTGTATGGCGTTCAAGGTTGGGAATGCTCGACGCAATTCTACTTCCTTGGTGGCCCGGGCTTGTGGCCCTTGATCTTGTCCGGACCATCCAGCCTTTTGTCAAAGGAAGGAGAAAACACAAGTTTCGAAGTCAATCCTCCCCACAGACGGCGCCAACTGATGATGTAGAGAATCAGTAGGCTGAATGCTCCGGCTTCGGTGGCGATCAGTGTTTGCAATGACCTGTAAGGAAGAAGACAATCAAAGGGTGACCGGGGTTGACCGGCCAAAACTCCTCCGATGGCAAAGTCAGTTCCTTAGAAAATAATGTTCAGACTTGGAGGGAAGCGACGTTATGAAAAACTTACCTTAATTTGATGTAGGCCGGTCTTTATATAGT
This sequence comes from Lithocarpus polystachyus, assembly GCA_033629205.1. Classification (NCBI taxonomy): domain Eukaryota; kingdom Viridiplantae; phylum Streptophyta; class Magnoliopsida; order Fagales; family Fagaceae; genus Lithocarpus; species Lithocarpus polystachyus. Next base: position 82,304,628 of record CM066166.1, read on the forward strand.
GACCCTATGAGCGGTTATTCGCTTTGTAACTGCTCCAAGGTTTGTGGACATCGACATAACTTCCTCAACGGCTATGAAAGTTATTAACTGCTGAAGGAAGTTACGCATTCGAGGTAATTGCGGCGGCATTTACGGGTCTGCTTCTTTCTCCTAAACTCTGGGCTAGGAGTTCTCAAGGTATGTGAATGGAAGGGTCATATGGTCGTCCGTCCACTTCGTCTATGTACGTGATTCGTCTATGGACGGTCCCTTCGTTCACGGAAGGTGGACTTGCTATTTTCCAATTGGTTCATGGACGACCCTTATGGACGATCAGGAGATAGTCATGTTTTGCTATCCCATCAAAACGTATAATATTTTATTTAATAAATAAAAATTGTTTTAATAAAGTCTTCTCATGAAATGTTACAATGCATCAATGAAAAAATGAAATACAAAACAAATATCAATTTAGAAACACTCAATTAAAAAAAAAAAAAGAGTAAACAATTTTCTTATAAAGTATTCCCATAAAACGTTACAATGCATTAATAGAAAAGAGAATACAAAACACATGCCATTTTAGAAGCACTAAATTTATAATAATAATAATAATAATAATAATAATAATAATAATAATAATAATAATAATAATAATAATAATAATAATAAACCAAACATATCATAAAATAAACTAATAGTTATGGATGTACTAACTTCATGGCAGCAAAATGGAATAAAATAAAAATAAACGTTGCAATATGCATATTTAGTACATTAGAATTATCAATCAAATTTGGGAAAACAATAGGATGTTAACAAAGAGGAAGAGAAAGAGATTAAATAACATTTAAGGAAGACGTTCTTCAATAATAATAGAAATTATTGAAGCACTACTATTCCAGTACTTATATTTCTACTTGTGTATTCAAACGTCAATTAAATAAATTAATTAGTAACCGTTAATTGGAAAACAAAGAGACTGACGGCTAAAGGAGTAAAAAATTAAGTAAAGCTGACCTTACGAATGTTATTATAAACTTTACAATGCAAATAAATAAATCGTTAAATTCACTTAATTAAATCATATAATCAACAACTAAATAAAATCATACAAAATTTAAACTTGAAATTAATCAAACTCTAATCTAGAAAATCATATTTATTATCAAAACTAAAAGGAAGACGTTCTTCATAATAATAGAAATATATAAGAAATAAAGATGAAAATTTTCAAATCTATTTTTTGACATTTCATTTAACATTATTTATAAATAATAAAATATAAAAAAAGTCCTTAAATGCTTATATTCTTCACATACCATAACTTTTAAAATCTAATGAAAGGTTCTAAGAATTTAACTCTCATTTAATGCCTCTATTATGAAAATCAACAACCAGTAAAATATGATAATAGTAAGAAACGTTATAAATGAGAATATGAAAAAAACTAATTAGCCACTATTATTATGGAATAAATGTATTTTTTTTATGCATCTAAGAAAATGAAATGTATAGGGTTTACTTATTAAGGTATATGTAAAGATTCACGTTAAAAAAAATATGTAAAGGTTTTTTGAAAAAAAAGTATATGTAAGGTTTTTATTAACTTAAAAGACAATTAAAAACCAATTTTTAATTACTAGAACCGTTGCTACTCTATAAATCACACACAACACTATATTCAATATCCTAAACAACAGAGTTTGGCCCTTTTGGATATACACCACCATATTCAACTTATAAATTACAACCCAAATCAATCATACAATTACACAATCAAAGCATGAACATGTAACTACCTTCTGAATTATTGCTTGGAATTTTCACAATTATTGAAAGAGAATCTCCAAATTTAATTTTTAGAAAACATCGAGACAAGGTAAATTTTATTCTTTTTAACTTCCATAGAAAAAAATATTACCCACATTATTTCAACCCTTATGGAAAAGAAGGTTTACATGTAGCATGCAAAACATGTTTAATTAACTTAGAGATGTAAAAATTAGTCAACCGATTATGGTAGAATTAAGGTTTCAAATTTTAAATAAAACAATTCTACAATAATAAAAAATTATTTTATGATAAATATAATTATGAAATGCATTACTTTTCATTAAATTAGTTCAAATTACAAAATTATAATAATAATAATGAGACCATCATAAAAATTAATCATGTGCAACACGCGGGTCTGCGATTAATTTTTTTAAAAGCCGTACCCATTAAAATTCTTTTAACCGCATCCAAATATGGCAGATACCTTCGTACCTTCACTATTTTCTAAAAGAGTACCTAAAAAATTCCTTTAAATATAATTGCATTTGTTATTATTATTTTCCTTTTCAATCGAAAATAAATTTCAAAGAACATGGACATTGAAATAGTTATATATCTTCAAGGTCATTCGATCAGCATTTTCTTATTTAATTGTTTTATGATCAATGATAGCAGGACATTTGTGCGAATTTCTTCACAGTTTGTGAACAATGTATACGAGCAGTACATGTTAATATGCGGCTGACTAGTGTTGCATCCATAGGAATTCAGGAAAGAAAATGGCATGCCATGATATAGCTTCTAGGATGAAATTTGAAAATTACATTTTTTTTTTTTATTAATGAAATAGGCAGATACATTTTTGAATTCTAAATCTAACAATATACATGATTATAAAAATCATTCCAAGGCATTCATAAATCATTGCATAGCAATTATATAAGGCAAAAATAAAAAACAATAAAATGTTTTTAATAATCTTGGTTGTAAATTAAGATTATAACTCTACTCAATTTTTTTTTATACATGAATTTTGACAAATTCACAAATAGATTACATTTTTTTTTATATCTTCCATACTTGCAAAATTTCAAGAAGGTCAAAGATTAATAGCTATGTCATCAATCAAATCTTTAGATTTCGAGTTTTTGTAATCTAAAATTATACATAAAAATTAAATTTATGGATCAAAAGTAAATAACAGAAAATTGACATGAAATTTGACATGAGTTTTAAGAACATAAAAAACATGCAATTTAATAATTAGATTTTCAAGATGTGGTCATGTTAATTTATTTAATGAGAGTTGTAGTCTTAGGGTACAATTAAGTTTGTAACCAAACTTTATCCTTAAACTTTGTCCCCTTAACAAAATATTAGGTCCTTACAAACTAAAAGAAAAATCCCAAGAAAATTTTTGATAGATATGTAACTTGAATATTGGTAATGAAACTATCATGCAAAAATTTCAAAAAAGAAATTGTAGAAAGAAATTGTAAGACTTTATGTATTTGTGTGTGTGCATTATTATTATTATTATTATTATTATTATTATTATTATTATTATTATTATTATTATTATTATTATTATTATATGAAGTTCTCTTATAATTAAATTTTGTGTAATTTAAGTTTCTTAATGACCACCCTGAAAAATATTTATGGAGCCGCCACTACACCTTACCATCCTCTGAGGCCACCCGATTTTGCAAACTTTCAAATGGTGTCCAAAATTAAGGCAACCAGTAGTTTCCCTGAGATTTGGATCTTCAAACAGCAAAAGAAGGTTTGGATGATTACCTTTTTCTGGCTGAAGATGAAGGGATGTCATGAATTTTTGTGGAAGAACAATTAGTTTAATATTTAGAAAAGGTTTAGTTACACAATTAGTCCTCAACCAAATGGGGGATTTTGAGATACAAGGTAAACAAGAATGCATATTTTCATTAAGGATAAAATTTATGTACAATATTTTACATGCTGTTCCTTAGATTTTTCTCTTAAGATTCTGTCATGTGGCTACTTAACTTAAAAAATACACTTCTATTTATGAAAAAAAGTCACATGGTAGAATTTTAAGAGAGCACTTAAATATTGTACCTAAGTTTTGCTCCTTTATTAATTGCCTGACTGCTAGAGCAATTTGATTTGGAGCAAAATATAGACAAAATGGGAATAAGCTGCACCTTTGACATTTTAAAGCTACAAACACAAACAGAGCCATTTGATGATTCAAAGTCACTTGACAGAAAGCCAGGAAGGGGACTTGAGTAACCAAGTTCTTGCCTCATGTAAACATGATGACCATGTAAAGCATGAGATTATTGATTTGCACATCACATAAAAAGTGAAAACTGATAAAGCATTAGGTCTTTCTTTATATGCACCTTATACTATTGTAACTAATCATGGCCACAAATGTCAATCCCAGACATTTTAAAACAAATGAAAGCAAATAATTAAAACAGCTCATCCAGCAAATAAAGATGTCCAAAGCTGAATGCACATTTGCTAGATGAGCAAGGTGCACGCTAGTGCATCTATTTTTGAGGTTCATTGGACCATTCAAAGATGTATTTAGGGAAAAGTTCCATGTTCTCCGTTTAAAGTAGTGAAGGAAGTACACCACACAATATAATATTCACCCCTCAACAAGGGCGAATATATGAAAGGTGGTAGGTTATAGCAAATGTTCTTATCACAATGCACATATCTTGGATCATCACCCTTTGCACATAATTCTAAAAATAATTATTATTATACCATCAGTTTTGAGATGGCTTAAAAATCGTTGATTGTTCCTCCAAAATAATGATTTGTGGTTTCAAGTTTCAACCGAAAGAACAATTCACTCTTTCAATTCCATTGAAGGGAAAATCCTAATATTCACAAACATTATTTCTAAATAAGTGACAAGTCCACGCAGAGAACATTAACACTTACAAAAAGGCCAAGCCTTTGATGTTGCAGACACGATCCAATAATATGTACATTTTTAACAAGCCATTCTAAACAAACTAAGGGGAGTGATTGAACCAGAACTTATAAGTACTGGAATCCCCAAGGTGAAACTGAGCATCAGAAGAGCTCAGTTTCCATTGAAAGGCATCCTCTAACGTTCATAAACATTGGTTCTAAACAAGTCCATGAAGAGAACATTGACACTTCTACATAGTCCAAGTTTCTGACGTTGCAGACGTGATTCAATAAAATGTACAATTTTTAACAAGCCATTCCAAACAAAAACTAAGGGGAGTGATTGAACCGGAACTTATAAGTACTGCAATCCCCAAGGTGGAACTGATCATCAGAAGAGCTACCATGGGCTCTCTTATTGCAATAACCAGGATAATCATCCTTGCAGAAGGGCACAACATCATGCAAAACGAGGCCTATCTTCTCTGCTTTCCTAACTAAATCCCATTTGTTGTAAGGGTCACCCTCCTTGTGTGTCACATGAATCTCCCCTTCTTTCTGTAGGAGAACTTTAGCATTCTTCAAAAATCCCTTTACCAATCTCTTGTTCAACCTATTTCAGTGCCATCAAAATCGCATCAGTTTATGTTTTTTTCATTCTGTCAACCAAAAATTCAACTTAGAGTACCTCAAAAACAAAATCTACATGTACATCATCGTCATTAGCATCATGAAAATTATTAAATGTGCATTCAAACAGAAGAAGTCTCACTGAGAAGAAGAGAAAGAAAGGTTCGGTTTTGCTGAGTTCTCCCATATGTCTTTATACTTAGGTTTTGCAAAATGTAATGAGATTTCTTTCTTATATGATGTGTTTATCAAAATCTCTAATTTCATTTTGGAAGCTTGTTAACAATATTAGATCTTGCATTACAACTAGTCTGCACAATGCAGCTACCGAAAGAGTTGAAAATGAAATCATCATCAAAGGTATTATTCTGAATATATTTTGTTAAATGTGGGCATAATAAAAAGACACTTTCATTCCTTCTTGGACTTAGTCTCCTAGTTTTGTGTCTATGTCATCCTTTATTGATGAAGTATTGCTAGTACATAACAATCCTATGTTTTGATAAGTGAATTTTTGGATTTATCCCACTCCATATGAGAGGAATGATGTATGCAATTGTTACACAAGAAACCACCTCAATTATTTTTTTCCCAAGGAAGAGGAATAAGAGATCAAACTAATTAAGAGATTCAAACTAGTTAATAGATGACAATCCTATAGGTTAACACTAAGGAAATAAACTCTATTCAGCTAATAGATAGTATCATATAGTCTATAAAACTAAGGAAATAAAATATGGAAGAAAAATTAAATAAAAAAAAAGGAGAGGGGAGCATAGAAAAAGGAATATAAGGGAAACATAACATAACTGGATCTGGCAGTAGCTACTCTCACGATAGAGAAATCCAACATGAGGTAAATTGTAGACGATCCTATCAAATCTCTGAGTCTTGAGGAAGTAGTGCTGGCTCATCTGCTTTGCATCAACTTTATACAATACTAAGCAACCTCTCTCTTCCAGCTCCCTAACATTCCCTATACCATTACTGTACTTCCTTGCTATATCCTCTGATCATCATCATCATCATGCACAACAACAAAAGTAAAAAGTAGTAATCAATACTCACATAAAATGACTATTTATCCAAAACCCATTTCATAAAATGTCCAAAAATGTTTTTTTTTCCGTACCTTGGGTATCGAGAGAAGTGGCAACTATGTTGCGGGCAGAGCCAAAAGCTCTGGCTAAGCACAGAGAGAAAGACAAGTCTCCCTCTCCAACCAACAATATTCTTTGCTTCGATGAGTAGTGTTTCTTCCATATCTCCGCTTCTTCTTCTTCTTCATTTTCATCTTCTGTGTCACTGTTGTCATCATCATCATCATGGTCTTCTTTTGATTCCTTAACTTCCTCTTGGTGTTCTTCTTCGTTTCCCATCACAGTGGAGGTGACCAGACAAAAGACTTTTGGAAGGTCCAGAGAGCATTTTTCTTTCTACTTTTCTCTTTTTTGTTAGTGCTCGTAAAACAAAAGCAAAAGTCCAAAAGTCATCAAAGTAATGAGATATTGCTTCTTGGGGTACAGCTTGCATGACAAGCCTCATTGTATTTCTTTGTTGGTAAATACATAGCTCGGAGAAATAAAGATTTAAACTATACATCTTTTCGTTTGAAATACTAAAAGTAGCTACAAAACCTTGACAATACCTTTTCTTTTCTTTTCTTTTCTTGTCCTTGCTTGTATTTTTGAAAAATTAATTTTTATTATTCCAAAATTTTAAAAGAATTTGAACTCAAAAATCTTCCGAACCTTTTTCCTGATACCATGATAATTTATTATTTATCCAAAAAATTTAAATGGTTAGAAAACTTTAAATTTAAACACTTAAGGGTTAATACCATGATAAATTATTAATTTTCCAAAAGGTTTTTTTTTTATGTACAAGATAAAATTTCTTCTCTAACTTAATCTAAATGTATATATGTGTAAACTCCTTTCTAGAGACTTGAACCCCGGCCATTCTCCCTTACACCCTATAAGCATTTATACTTGTGAAATGACTACCGCACCAAGAGTGTACGGTGGTAATTATCCAAAAGTTTAAATTGTTAAGAAATGATGAATTTAAACCCTTAATCATAATTCTAACGCATTCTCTATTTCTCTATTCTTTTAGATTGTTAATTATTTGTGTTGATCTTTTTGGGGTTCAATTTGATAAATGCCTAGGCCAAAGTTACGTCTAGAGATCCCAAACTTACATAGGGTTCGTTTTTGTGGAAAACATTTTCTTGCATTTTTCGGAGCTTGATATGATAAAATCCTTTGATCAATCAAAAACTTATAGTATGTTCAACGAAAGAACAATAGCTTTCGGACAGAATTCCGTCCTTAGAATGGAAGCTAGCAGTGTAAAACCATAAAAATCACAAACCAAGAATCTTTCATGTTGTAAATGAGAATATTGTTATATGACTATTTAGAATTAAAAAATAAATAAATAAATAAATCTATTGACATTCGGAACAAAATTTATTTAGAAAACATTATACAGCTTTTTTCAAGCGTCAAAAGTTATAACCACGTCTATTTACAAAACCTTTTTCTAGCCCACTACCTTATCCTCCACTCATTTTCATGGGAAGAAGAAGTGCATCGAGCTAAAAGCCTAAACTTTTTGATCCTACCTGACCATATTTTTCAGGTGGTGTTTCTCTTTTAGCCTGTAATCCTCCGCACAAACCATGCTCTAATTGTTGACATCTACCAAATGTAGGACTTTTTCATCCAAGAGTGTGTCAATGTTTCAAGGCAAATCTCTAAAATAATCACCAATAAAAATTCTAACCAGGTAAGAAAACGTAAGGTCACTAGAATTAACAACATAACTTTGAATGTGTAGTCCACTTTCTTACATGAGATAGGATTGTGTGTTTTTTGCAAAACCATAAAACAGCTACTGGGAGGGAGGGAAATCCCATTTTGTGAACGCATTGGCACACAGTCAATAAGAAACCTAGAAGGCCAGAAACCCTTCACCTCCTAGGTTCAGTTTGGCTTGCTACTAGCTGGCTCATATTATGTCAGAAAAAACATACCACAAAGCTACCACATTTATGACAAACCTTTCAATGAACAGTTTTAAGGAACAAATCACATGGATAAGCTTGTCACTAGAGTATAATACTTACATAAGAAAGGATTCCCATTTCATCTCTAAGTTAAAATGGGGGGAAAAAGTTCTACATGTACCAAGACTAAGAGTGCATGTTACAGAAGGGATAGCAGGTACTTTGCTGGTCTTCTAAGCTCTGCAAAGCTAACTCAATCACATTAGCCATCCACAACTCCCAGGCTCACAGCATTACCTGCACCAAATTTATTCCAATAAGTACCCTATAGCGAATGGCAGCTAAAAAACATCACAGCTTAAGCAGCTAAATGAAAATTTAACAAGGAATGTCAATTGTGTGGGCTTTACTTAAGCTTTACTAGATGTCAGGTAGGAATCCTGATGTGCACTTTCCTCCTTGTGTTGATCCTCTTCCTCGTGTTGACTTTCCTCCATGTGTAGATCTTCCCCCTTGTGTTGAATTTCCTCCTAGTGTTGATCTTCCCCCTTGTTTTGACCATCCATGTGTTCATCCTACCCCTTGTGTTGACTTTCCTCCAAGTGTTGATTTTCCCCCTTGTTTTGACCCTTCTCCATGTGTTGATCTTTCCCCTTGTGTTGACTTTCCACCAAGTTTTGATCTTCCCCCTTGTGTTGACTTTCCTCCAAGAGTTGATCTTCCCCTTTGTGTTAAATTTCCTCCAAGTGTTGATCTTCCCCCTTGTGTTGACTTTCCTCCAAGAGTTGATCTTCCCCTTTGTGTTAAATTTCCTCCAAGTGTTGATCTTCCCCCTTGTGTTGATCTTCCTCCGAGTGTTGATCTTCCCCCTTGTGTTGATCTTCCTCCGAGTGTTGATCTACCTCCGTGTGTTGATCTTCCTCCAAGTGTCGATCTTTCCCCTTGCGTTGACTTTCCTCCATGTGTTGATCTTCCCCCATGGGTTGACTTTCCTCCGAGTGTTGATCTTCCCCCTCATGTTGACTTTCCTTCATGTGTTGATCTTCCCCCTTGCGTTGATCTCCCCACTTGTGTAGACTTTCCTGCTTGTGTTGACTTTCTAAGTTAGCAGACTCTTTTAGCTTTGCTAGCTCACTTAATATACCTTTGAGGGGCTCCCTAAGCTTGCTTCTCTTAGCTTGTGAGGAAAAATATAGTGAATCATCTTCTTATGACTGAAATAAGAAGCAACTACAGCAAGTTGTCACCTCAAATAGTGGCTTTAAAACACAACACAAGTGAACATAACCATAAACCAGGTTGGTTATACAAAGTCTCTTGAGTTGTTAAATGTAGCACAATAAATTGGGTCTATAGTTCCTCCCCACCCCAAAAATAAAAAAGCTTGAAAGAAGCTTTATAAAAATTAAAATAAATAGAGAGTAAACAGCATAGCAGTAGAAAACCGGTAAGTGTTTCAATTGCAATACAAGATGCTTCCCTAGGGAACAAACAATTGAATCGTGAGTTGCTGAATTGCGTAACACACATTTATATTATGACAACAACATTATCAACTGAAAATTTTCACCCATTAGGTTCAAAAGGGATTAAGGGAATGGCATGAATATTAAGCCCCAAAGTCAGGAAATATTGACATTTTGTCTTATGCCTTCACATTTAAAATAATGGGTGGCACAACAAGTATCAGTTCCGCATCTATGGTCATTAATACTGAGCACCAATTTGGCTTATTCATACTTATTTACAAAATATCAGTGGCTCAACAGATATCATCTTTACCTCTGCAGTTATATAGAGCAAGCACAATTTCTGCCTATTTTCTACTTGTTTACTTATCAAACATAAACAACCTTTCCCAAGCATAGAACTAGAAATAAAATAGTAAGCAACACCAGCATGGCAGGCAATCACAAACCCATGCATCTCATACCTTCAAGGATGGGACCAGAGAAAAAACTTCCTCATCAGACTCTGGACAAACATTGGCAATCACGCATATCTGCAGTCCAAAAGCTTAAAATAAGAGTGCTGCAAGACTTTTAAGATTTAAGTGACTCAGGTTGAGATTTAAACCTCACTATTGGAGACACCATATTTTGTGAGATCCCTTATTCTGGTTAAGAAATCAACAGCCGATGGGTGATATAAATAAATGCCACAAAGGAAGCAGTGATCGGTCAACACACACACACGCACACAAAGCAAATCTAAAGAACGAGAAAATTATTGAAAAAAAATATTGCTTAAAATGAAGTTCAAGGATACTCAAGAACTTGTCTAACAGCCTGGGGATTTGCATAATGGACACCCCTTTTGGCATACTGCAGGCCCTTGTCAAATGGTCTGGAAACAAACGACATGTTATAACACTTAATATATGTATTAAATTTCTATTCAATAAAAAAATCATAAAATTTGTCCCTCACACAGGGAGTCTAAATTCTGGATCTTTTGTTAATATGGGCAGCTGATCCTGGATTCCTTGTAAAATATCTAAAGCATCACAATCCATCATGCATTTGACATTCTCTGGTAGATCTGCATATGCCACCATAGATAAGTAACAACATGGAGTTAACAAAATTCAAAGGACATCCCTCGCTTAAGAGATAAGTCTAGAAATAAGTTCTCCAAAACCAGAATACAACCATAAAATCTACAGTATTAACAAGTAAAACATTCAAACACATAAAGAGGCCAAATTTTTCCTCATCTCAATAAAATAATAAATATAATGCCTATAAACCAAAAGCATACTTCCAAGTACCCACCCTGCTCAACTTTAAGCTCCAGCAGTTGTGGTTCTTTAAAGACTGTGCTCTTTCCACCATTAGCAATTTTGTCTGCTTTTCCCCCTCCTTTGCCTGAATAGCCTGAAAATTTATTTAAAAAGTAAAAATAAAAAGAACAACAAGAAGAGAAGCTCATTCAAGGGAAATCAGTAAAAGAGGTAATCAACCATAGATTGTGCAGAGAAAGGGTAAAATCAGCACAAACAGGCAACAACCAAACAAAACAATAAAGAAAATTGGACCTTTTGGAAACGGAGTGTCATCCTTCCCTAAAGATTTTGGTAAAGAACTAGTTTTATATTCAGGTGAACCTATAAAAGCAAGACCACCCATTAGAGAGGATTAAAGAATATGGATAAGTTTCCCTCGACCAACCATTCAAGATTAAGAAGATAAGTATATTCGCTAAAGGAAGAGAAGAAAACATTAACCTTCAAAATTGAACTGAACTTTCCTTGCACTCTTTGGCTTTGTTGAGCTGTCATCCTTCCCTTTCAACTTATCTTCCTTTCCCTTTGATCTCAAGGGTGCTACACCCATGAATTTACACATCAAAAAAAGAGCGTATTCAAAACATTGCATGTTCTAAACAAAGGTTCAGCGCAGGTTAGGAGGAAAGAAAGAAACAAGAATGTGGATATGTATAAGTACTATTGCACATATTTCAACTTGATTGGTCTGACTGGTATATGCAGTTAACCAGAGTCCCAACTCCAACCAATACCATTTCGGCAATAACACAAATTTAAGAGAACTGAGATATAGTAGAGAAGAAAAGCGAAGAAACCAAATCAAACAAACTCCAAACAAGGCATCATTAAATTTGTAATCATAAAAATCTCACTTATAAATAAAATTTTCCAACTGGGGTGTAAAACTATTGTGTTCTTACTAATACAATTACTCTTTACTCATCCAAAAATAAAATTTCCCAACATGGACTACCAACATTTGCCTAAACAACGTTCGAAAGGATCATATCTGCATGCCATGACCAGGCAGAGATTTTCTAGGCACTATACTGTATACACCCTCTAAATTTGAAATTGCTTCTAAATCAGTCCCTTGAGTTTTTACAACCTTCAAATTTACACTATCAACTACTACAACAATGTGAATGTGCTCTTCCAATATGGTCCATCTGTTAACCAACATAAAAATGAGGTCTTTATTATATTTTTTGACATCTTTTTTGAGGTGGGTTTAAGTTTAACATGCAAAATACCAATTTAAAAGCAAACACAAAAATAAAAAATACAACATTTTCAGATACTCCTAATGAAAAATAAAAAATAGCCCATGAAAAGTATAGTGATAAATAGAAGGAAAATACAAGAAAGAAAGAGTTATATTTGAAAACATGCAATGGTGGAGATACATAGAAGCAGAAAACCCTTTACCTCCTTTCTCCATGGCCATGGCTACTTGTATATCTGCAATCACAAAAATTACTATTTAGAACAATGTACATACGTAATACAAAAAACCCACATACAAAAACAAACCCTTTTCCCCAAACAACAACAACAGCTTTTACTTTACTTTTTACATGAAACTCTTCAAAGACCCAAAAATGGCCTAAAGTAAAAGAACAAACACACCCAGAAAATAAATGAAAATTAAAGACAAAACCATGACCCAGGAACAAGAACAAGGTACCTGGGAAAGAGAGCAAAGCAGAGACTGGCAAAGAGTGATCGGTCAAAAAGGAGGAGAGGAAAATGGGGGATATAGAGCACTTAGCAACAGTAGCAGTTTCTATTTCGACGCTTTTTTTGGGCTTTTTTTTCAGTGTTTTGCGCGTTGTGTATTTGATCGTCCTGTGCGATGATGACGATACTGCCCAGAGTATATGGATGACGTCCTGCTTTGACATCAAGGGCATTTGAGACTCTCATAGGGGTGTTTCGGTTCGGTTTCGGTCGGTTTTCTAAGTGTTGGCCAACCGAAACCGAAATTTTCGGTTTGTAAAATTCCCAACCGAAACCGACCAAAGTAATTGGAAATCAATCGGTTTTGGTTGGATTTCGGTTTCGGTCGGTTTCGGTGGGTTTTTTCGGTTTCAAAGCAAACAAAGAAAAAAAAATTAACAAACCCATAAAATATTAACAAACCCAAAAAAAAATTAACAAACCCAGAAAATCCCTTTACTTTCCCACGTTTTCTCACCACCCAAACACCAAGCACCAAGCACCAAGCAAAGTAGCAAACACAAAACCAAAAGAAAAAAAAAAGAGAGAACGGCGAACAAAGAAAAAAAATTAATAAACCCAGAAAATATTAACAAACCCAAAAAAAATTAACAATCCTAGAAAAAACTACCAAACCCAGAAAATCCCTTTGCTTTCCCACTTTTTCTCACCTCCCAAACACCAAGCACCAAGCAAAGTAGCAAACACAAAACCAAAAAAAAAAAAAAAAAAAAAAAAGAGAGAACAGCGAACAAAGAAAAAAAAGTAACAAACCCCTATCATATTAACAAACCCAGAAGCCCAGAAAATATTAACAAACCCAAAAAAAATTAACAAACCCAGAAAATCCCTTTGCTTTCCCACGTTTTCTCACCACCCAAACACCAAGCACCAAGCAAAGTAGCAAACACAACCCAAAAAAAAAAAAAAAAAAGAGAGAGAGAATGGCGAAGAAGCATACCGACGAAGTGCACTGAAGCAGTGTGATAGAGAGAGAAAAACGGCGGCGTGATGGAGAGAGAGAAAAACGGCGGCGTGATGGAGAGAGAGAGAAACATGGGCATGACACTATGACAGAAAGAGAGAGATGGGGAGGAAGAGAATGACTGGAGAGGGAAGGGAGAAGAGAGCGGCTGCTAGAGAAGAAGAGAATGGTGCTGTTGACTAATGCTGAAAATAGGTTTAATAGGGTTTTAAAGCAAACTCTAAAACGACGTAGTTTTGGCAATAAGGAGAGGAAAAATAAAAAAGGCAGTTACTAAGGGTCGAACCTGGGCTGATTGGAGACAAGCGCGCGTCTTTGCCGCTAGGATACCAGATACTTTGATGAAATAATTTGTACAAATTAGTATTTAATATATTTCGGTTCGGTTCGGTCGGTTCAGTGTATTAGAATTTGCCACCGAAAACCGAACCGAAATTTTCGGTTTTTTATATAATAAAACCGAAACCGAACCGAACCGAAACCAAACCGAAATTTTTGCATCGGGTCAGTCGGTTTGAAACGGTTTTTTCGGTTCGTCGGTTTTTTGCACACCCCTCATGACCCGGAGCAAAATCCGCTCCGTTTCGAAATGTTGCTACCTGCACACAAATTTTCGCATACACCCTCGCACACACTTACATCATTTGAATTTGAATAAGAATAAATTTTTAGTTGTTATCAAAAGAAAAAAAAAAAAAAAAGGATTTTTTTTAAGAAATAATATATTAAGCTTGTGCTCAGATGTTTTTTTATTTTTTGAGTAAAAATTAATAATTTACATTTATTATTATTTAAGATTTCTATTTTTTTTCAATCACAAAAAAAAAAAATACGTGAGTGAGTTTTGTAGATTGGAGGAGTTTTAAAACTAACAAAAGAGTGATCCTATTTTATAGGGAGTTAGTGAGTAGAAGTAGGAATTTAAATCAACACTAGCCTCATCACACGCACTTCGCGGGTGCAATGAGTCTTTTTTTTTTTTTTTTTGTTAGTGGTCCTATTTTGTAGAAAAAAAAATGTGTTTTTTTATTTTTTATATATATAATTTTTATTTTGAAAATCTAATTTATAAGTGAATAAATCAATTTAAAAATTAATTGGAGAGTGGTCCTATTTTTTAGGCAATATTTTAGTGGGAGTTAGAGTTACATTTCAACATAAAAGTAGGAGTTTATTAAAAGCATGAAGGCATTTCAACGTAAAAGTAAGAATTTATTATTTTTGTCAATTTACTATTTTAACCTCATTTTTAAGTTTTAGGTAGGGATATTTTTGACAGTAAAAAAAATAATAACTAACTTTTTTGCCAATTTACTATTTTAACCCCATTTTAAAGTTATTGGTTAATTAATTTAGGGGTATTTTTGACAGGAAAAAAAGCAATAACTAACTTTCTGAATCCTCTTAATACATACAGAAGCAATAACCAACTTTCTGAATGATATATACATAAGCAATAACTAACTTTCTGAATCCTCTTAATATATACAAATAACATTTTTACAATACTCTCACAAAAAATTCTAAAGGGTAGGTTGTTACTACTTTATTGGTAAACAAATAAGTAATCTCAGTTATAGGTTTAAATTATAACCACTAACATCTTATTATGTGAGATTTATTATAAAAATGTTGTGAAAGTAGCACTTATTTTTTTATAGAAAGTACATTTCTTAATTGAATTTAAACATTTTGTAGTTTTGAATTTAATTGTTACTAAAGAATATTATTTGTATCTTATCTCTAATGGGAAATCTAATATGCACATAAAATTGGGATATTCCTATTGTTGCCTCACATAGGCCCATCATAATACGTTAACAACAAAAAATTGACAGTGTTTCTAAAATTTTTGTATTAAACAAGCTGTTTATGGTTGATATTCTAGGGGAATATATTTGAAGATTTTTGAACACTTCTTGTGGGGTCAAAAAGCTTGGTGTAAGTGTAACTCTTAAAGATTGTTGAGATACAATTTTCATGTCCTAATTTCATCTGCCCACTTACCAAAAATATCAATGCAAGCCTCATAAATTATTTTGGGCCCTCACAAATACTTCCCACATATTACCCAACTTGGGCCCACACAAATACTTCTCATACTATTAGTCTATTACCAAAATTGGGCCACAAAATTATACAATCTCTATAA
The DNA here is from genome assembly GCA_033629205.1 of Lithocarpus polystachyus. Taxonomy (NCBI): domain Eukaryota; kingdom Viridiplantae; phylum Streptophyta; class Magnoliopsida; order Fagales; family Fagaceae; genus Lithocarpus; species Lithocarpus polystachyus. The sequence goes on from CM066166.1 coordinate 82,320,568, forward strand.
AAGTCCAAAACTCATTTATTTTGTGGACAAAACTCAAAAAGCCCAACAAAACCCTTTACAAAGCCCGTTGCTACATGAGACTCTTACAAAGCTCGTTGCTGCACAGCACTCTTACAAAACTCGTTGTTACACGGCACTCTTTACAAAGCCCATTGCTACACGGCAATATTTTTCACAAAATCTCAAAATATTTACAAAAAGTCTAAATGCTATTTTGGCAACATTTTACAAAAAGCCCAAATGCTATTTTGGCAACTCCACTGGGGAGCCTACTGAAGACAAGGATTCACCATGCCCCTTAGGCTACGAAACAGCAAATAAAAAGGGACTCAAAACAACCCTCCAGTAGCACAAAGCCATCACAGCCTGTACAAGATGAACAACTTGACCAACCTGACCAACCTAAAGTCAACTAAAAGAGTTCTGACCAACGATTCTCTTTCCTCCTGGAGATGTTACAAGGGATGCAGCAAGCTCAGTTCAAACTTGTTAAATCTATGAGAGTCTTGAGAGAGGCTCAAGAACTAGTACTCCAGCCATTACCTGAAGGTCCAGATCCTAGAACATAGCACGAGAGAGGGTCAACTGCTGGAAATCCTCCATTTGGTGAGCAAAATGCCTCTCCTCCTCAGTTTATTACATTATCTGACCTTACTCTTCTATTAGAAAAGGAAAGAATCGGCACCACTCATAACTACCAAAATGACTCTCACTAATTACTACATATACTATCTCCATGAGCATACCCTAGCATGATAGTGATCTTGCTGCTCTAGTTGGAATCTCTCTCTCTCCCTTCATCTCACACTAAGTTTTCTCCATTATTTGCTATAATTGACCTTATAGTGTTTGTTTATTTCTTTACCATTGAAGGCTATAATGTATTCGTCACTATAGAGTTTTCCCCTCGCGTTGTTATATTGGAGGACTTTTTCTCGTTGGATCCTATGGATGATGATTTTGGAGATGTAAGCACTTTTCTTAATTTATGAAATAACTAACGGTTGGAGGTTTATTCAGTTCTATCTTATTTTTCTGCTGGAATATTTTACCGCTAGAACAATTTACAACTGGAATATTTTTCGGGGGCGAAAAAGTTTTCCCTCCAACAAATGTGTTTGTTGTTGGGTTGGGGGTCAAATTGTAACTCGACAATGGGCTTGATGCACGGCCCAAAGGTTATTGGTGAAACTTTAGAGAGATTCACTTTTTTTTTTATGCTTTGGCCTAGGTTAGGCCCAAAAAAGATTACGGGGGAGCCCAAAACATTTCCTATAGTAAACACGGCATTTTTGGATGTTACTCTTATCTTCAACTTTATCATGTGTCCTTCCATTAACCAAGACTCTTCAAATGCCACTATTATATAGAATTCTGACAGTCACCAATAGGTTACAACCTCCTCACATCCTTTATTTGTTGTAACTTCTTCTATTTATTGGCTATGATATGACAATTCTCTCTCTCTCTCTCTCTCTCTCTCTCTCTCTCTCTCTCTCTCTCTCTCTCTCTCTCTCTACATATATATATATATATATATACACAGCTGAAGCATAGCATTTATTGTTACTACGCTCCAGTTACGCCACATTAGCGCTACGTCATCATTTATTTTCTTATTTTATTTTTATTTTTAGATTTACCAGTTGACATTTATTGAGCATCTCCTTAAATTCGGATGTTACTCTTATCTTCAATTTTATCATGTGTCCCTCCATTAACCAAGACTCTTCAAATGCCGCTATTATATAGAATTTTGACAGTCACCAATAGGTTACAACCTCTTCACATCCTTTATTTGTTGTAACTTCTTTCATTTATTGAGTATGATATGACAATTCTCTCTCTCTCTCTCTCTCTCTCTCTCTCTCTCTCTCTCTCTCTCTCTCTCTCTCTCTCTCTCTCTCTCTATATATATATATATATATATATAGACACACACACACACACACACAAATTTCAACCAAGTGGTTACATAAATTTCAGCCAAGTTAACATTTAAAAACACCAAACATTGGGACTTTTCAGGATTTTACGTTTTTAACTAACCGTTTAATTCAATAATTTTTAAATACACCTTTTAAGAATTAACCATAAATAGGTGCCTTTTCCTTTGGTTGTTGATGTGAAACATTTTGATTTCTAAATTCTACAAATAATATCACACGACTTAAAAAAAAAAATGCAAACTAACGCCACATTTTGCTTGACTCTGGATAGTTTTAATTTTTACAGGTTTCATAGCAGTTTTTTCCAAAAAAAACCACAAAGACTTCTCTCTTCCCTATCTTTGTACGTACTTCTCCTTTTCTCCACCTCCTGCTGTACTTTATTTCCTACAATAATAATTTTGAGACTTTAACTTCATAAAATTTTTGCTCATTTTGCAGAAATCCTCAAAATCAAGCAAATTGTCAAAGTAAGCCCAAAAACCAAAGGTCCCTTCTCTCATTCTATAATTTAGTAATCTGATTTTACCTATCTTAAACCCAAACCAATAGATACAATGAATGGATAGAACTGCTTTTAGCCTTCTTACCCTTCTGATTCTTTGAATGATGCAACAAGTTTTTCTAATTCATCTTACACGCATGTGAAGGATATGGGAGAGTAAGCGGTTGACGAGGAAAACAAAGAGTCAAAGACAAAGTTTCCGTTCTTTCTGAACTTCGAAGTCCTCAATCTCCACTCCACTCTCTTCCTCGATAACGATATTGCTCAAAACACCAACTCCTTCAAGATGGTCACTCTCTTTCTCTCTCTCCGACTAAATCCATTTTAGTAAGAATGGCATTAAATATTTGTGAACCGTTTTAACTTTTATTTAGTTTTACTAATTCGTGAATGTGTGAATTGCTTTTAGTTTGAGTATTGTTGGTTTCAAAAGCAAATTTGGATTATAAGAGTCTATTATAAACCTAAGTATTTTTTAAATTGACTAGGTTTGTTAGTTCGTTTACTCATTAATTTTTTAATGTAATTCCTTACTATTATTTCATAGCCGATAAAGCACATCTCAAGGTCCCTAAAAATTGAAACTTCTATTGCAGTTCTTGTGAATTAAATCTGAGTTTTTGGAAAAAAAAATTTGATTTCTTGACTGAATATTACCTAGTATTGGATTTGCATTTTAAATTTTTGTATGGTAGTTATTTTTATAGGTTGGTGGAATGGCAGGCGAGTTTGCAAAACCAAAATTAGAGTCGTTACCGAGGGGACTACACCTTTGGATTTCACAAAGTATGGGTATATGCCATTTAATATGCGGATTTGTAGGGACACAATTTTGGGTTACCGGCCCAACGATGGATAGATTAGCCCAAAAGGGCCCCTAAGCAATGAATTTGTAGAGAGTAGGTTAAGAAGGACTGGACTAGGAATGATTCAGCTCTTCAAATGGTTGGGACTAGCTCCTCCACCATGATCAAATTCTGTTTTACACTTAAAATCTTATATTCGTTCTACGTCCGAGGCTCTCTCTCTATCTTTCGTTCTTTCTTTTTTCTTTTTACACCCCTCTCTTTTCCAAAGATCCGCTTTCTCTTCCTTTTTTCTCCCCTTTTATACTTCCTCCCCTCCTTTCTTAGCCATCCACGTGTGGATTGTTTCCTTCCTCTTTGGACACTTGTCCCCCAGTTTTTTCCAGAAGTTGCTTCGTAGAAGCAACGGGACACTTTTCTACTGTTCAGATGTCCTCTCCACATAAATGCGGCCAGAAGATTAGCTGTGGGGCATTCAATGCGGGGTTGGCAGCCTTTCTCCTTGATATTTTGGGATATTTTCTGGATGTGTGGATCTACTACGTTCGACAAAGCCAGTGGAGACTCCTGGGGCACTTTTCTGACTGGCCGGTTTCCAAGGTTTATCTATACCTCGACCGTCCGAGGTGTTAATGTTCTCGGACGGACGGTCGATCTCTCCCAAGTCTTGTTCAGATTCCCCTCCGTTTATCTCGGTCATTATAGATCAGACTAGGTAGTCCTCGGCTGGGCCATGGTCCTCGACGTGCAATTTTGGTCCAACACACGGGCCTATGATTCTCGTTATTTGGGCTCCACACCCAGGCCCATCATCTCTGTTGATATTTTTGCCCCCACAATAGCCCCTCGAGATGCTTCTTTTTGGGCTCTCGGACAGAAAGGAGGATCTCGATGCCTTGTTGCTCGTGTCTTCTAACTTCCGGACTGCTTTGGTTAGTAGAGATGCCCCTTTGACTTCTAAGGGCGCGTTTCTGATGGTGCAACGCTCGAGGCACTCCTTCATTAAATATTTGCTGCGCCATGTTCCCCACGTTCAACGGTGCGATACAAATTGGACGGCCTGGATTTCAACCAAGACATGGGCGGGATTTTTACCGCTTCAGATGGTCTTTTTGATATAAATATTCTTTCATTCGATCTCTTTTCCCTTTACTTTCGCATTTGCTTAACTCCAGAGCACATTCATTGAATCCTGTCAGCCGTTTCGTTACCCGTGTCACTCCTAAACACCAAAGCCTGTCCGAGGAGATTTCCTTAGATTTCTGTAAGTCTTTACATCCTTATCCTTTCTCTTTTTATATTCTAGTATATATTTTCATCGGTTTTCCGTCCCCTTTTTCACCTCGTCTTCTTCTCCCCACCTTGAATATTCTGAGTTTGTTAATATTCTTCGGGGATGGGTAGATTCAAGGAGTTAGTAGATTCTGAAGAGGGGATTGCGAGGTTTAAGAACGATTATAAGATTCCTGCCGGAGTAGACATTAGGTATTGCGAGGAGGGCGATTGGCACACGCAGAGGCGAGAGGAGGAAGTTGTGATCCCTATGATCGCGTTCATAGAAGGAGGGATGAAGATCCCTATGGGTGAGGTTATGAGAAATTACCTTAGCGCTCATAGGTTGGCTCCCACCCAGTGTGCTCCTAACGTATTTAGAATTCTGGGTTGTGTAGATGCTTTAAACAAAAAGTTAGGTTTGGGATTGACACATCACGATGTCAACTGGGTTTATAACCTCCACCATCTTAGGGGTCAGGGGTATTATTTAAAGTCGCGACACCCCGAGGTTAGGCTAATCCAATGTTTACCCGAATCCAACAAGGGCCTAAACAAGGATTTTCTGATTGTTTCGGGCGATTGGCATGACGGCTTACATTGCCCGACTAGGGAGGGGGAACCAGGTGGAGTTTTAGTATAGGAAGTTTTGTTTTGATTATCTGTTTAGTAACATTGAGTTTGATTTTAACTCTCCCTCTTATTTTGCAGATAAGTACGCTGCTGTACCCCAGCTCGGACTAGTGAACCAGGAGAGTCTGGACAAAATTCTCAAGGCCGAGGTGTTTCAGCATTCAGACGGCCAACTCAGAGCAGCGCACATAATACTGGGCTACAAACCCATATCGTCCAGTTTTCAAGTACCGAAGTGCGTGATACGAGCCAAAGATCCTCGCCTCCATAGGATCAGTGTAGCGGCGCCTAGATTCCTCCTTCCCGAGGGTGCCTCTATCCCAGCAGGCGAGCTACCTACGTTCCCAATACTTGACGGGGTACCCATAACCTTTCCGTCTCGACCTCAAATCAAGGAGGAGGAAAAGGAAGAGGGTGAGAGGGAAAAAGTGTTGGTCGAGGTGTTAGATTCTGACGAACTCTTCGAGGTTTTCAACCAACCTTCGTCTCCAGAGATAACCATTTCCGAGGATATGGGAATTCAGAGGAAGCCCAGGTCGTCTCTACAAGAGCTGTTGGAATCTCAGCCCGGGAAAGAGGTTCCGAGCAAGTCAGCAGCAGCCAAACCTCCGGCTCCCCTTCCTGTCCCACTGCCTCGGGTTGATCCTCCCGAGCACAAACGAAAAAGGGAGGACAAGGGGAAGGAGGTCGTGGAAACGGGGAGACAGCAGCCTCCCCAAGAAGTTGACAATGCTAGAGGAGGGAAGCATCCCAGGCAACATCAAACGAGGCCGACCCAAGAGATGGAGAGGCGAGGTGACCGCAGACCTGCAGCGCCGATCTGGGCCCCACGTCTGGAGCTAGATGGGGCCCTTCTGACCGAGGAAGCCTCTATTCGGGACTCTCAGGATGGGAGGGCCGGATACGTGGCGGATGCGGTGGAGCAGTCCTTGCTCCTCCCCAAGGACATGGCCGACCTCAGAATGATGAGGCAGCACGAGGTGTTTGTAGGCCTCAAGAGGGACCTGGCGATGGTGAGTTATGCACTTTCTTGTACTTAATACATGTTTATCTATCTTTTTCACTCACTCAATCTATGGTGTTTTTGACTATCTATACTTGCACATGTTTGTACAGGCGATTCAAGCCACCTTCTGTGCAGAAGAAATGGTGGGGCTCGCTCATCGCCGGGCCAAAGATGAGGAGGCGAGGAGGATCGCCGCGGTGGAGGCTTTCCGGGTGGCCGAGAAGAGCCTCCAAGAACTGAGAGTCAAACTGGCCGAAGAGGAAAGAGGGAAGAGGAGTGCCATGGCCGCTCTGGACAATGCTGAGAGGCAGGCCGAGAGCCAAAGGATACTTCTCCGAAGTGCCGAGGACCAGCTGGCCTCTTCCAAGCAACAAGTCATCGCACTCCAGAAGAAATTGGAAGAGGTCCAGAGGGCCAAGGAGCTGGCCGAGAAGACCAAGGGATGAAATGATGAAGGCAAAGGAGGATATTGAAAGAGAGAAAGATGAGGCCGAGCAGAGGGGATACGACATCGGCGTGGCTGAGACCGAGGATGCCCTTAGGGCGGAGGTCTCGGGGGTGTGTAGGAAGTACTGCTCCGAAGTATGGATCGAAGCCCTCAACCAAGCCGGGGTCGAAGCTTCATCCATGCTGAGGAAAGTAGAAAACATCTACTATCCCCCAGCCATCCGAGTCGATTCCTCTGTTGGTCATCCCACAGGCCCTCCACCCGATGTGACCGAGCAGTCGGGGAATGGTTCGGGTGCGGCTTCTCTCCCACACTCCGCTCCCGAGATCCAAGTTAAGGAGGCTGAAGCGTGCAAGGAGGCTGCTCCTGATGCCACTCAACCACCTGCTACCGTCGAGGAGCCCGCCGAGAAGAAAGAGGCACCCAGGATGGAGCTTGTGCTCGCCAGTCTCCCCATTCCTCCTCCGGCTGACCCTAAAGGGTCGGATCCGAGCATTCCCGCGAGTGCCACAGAGCAGACCAAGGCCTCCCCAGCCGAGAAGATAGTGTTGAAGAAAAAGTAGGCCCTTGTGGGATTTTTTGATGTAGTGCTTCCTTTTAGTATTTGCTGTTTCTGTTTCTCTTCTTTTTTGTTGTACTTTCACTATCTTGTTTCCAGTTTACATTAATGAAAGGTGCAAGTAAATTTCCTGATTCCGTGGTGTTTCACAAATACAATGATGTATTTATTTAATGTGTTATCTATTATCATTGTTGTTTACTATTATCGTTGTTGATTAGATTTATTTTTGCCTTTACGTACGGTTCTTCTAAAGAGTGACTAAAGATCATATGCTTCATCACGATAAGCCGTTGATTCCATCAATTATGCGAGCAATGAGAATGGGGTGAGTTATGTTAACACGTATACAGGTATCCCAAGCGGTTCTTAGGAGTTCATGCTGGGACAGAAGATAGCTCTTTGTGTTGAGATAGCCACTTATGAGTGCTTAGGAATCTCGGGAGCGTGTCAGACTAGAGCTTTGCCTTCACACTTGGTTCGAGTTAGCAACTTAGGAGCCGAGCAAAGGTTTAAAATTATTGCGTGCCCAGAAGGATTAAATGTTACACTAAAGAAAATTTCTCCCTTTTCCCTTTTTCCTTAATCAAGGGGGGTGGATGATCCGAGAAATCGGGGGTAGCTCGGTTCTGTTTAATACTTAGAAAAGAAATGAATCGTATTAATTTTTCCAAGGCAGATGGTCCGAGGGGCCAGACATAGCTTGGATCAGTTTAATACTTAGGAAAAAATGGATAACAGTATTAATTTCTTCAAGGCAGGTGGTCCGAGGAACCAGGCATAGCTTGAATCAGTTTAATACTTAGAATTAATGAATAACAGTATTAATTTCTTCAAGGCAGATGGTCTGAGGAACCAGGCATAGCTTGAATCAGTTTAATACTTAGAATTAATGAATAACAGTATTAATTTCTTCAAGGCAGATGGTCCGAGGAACCAGGCATAGCTTGAATCAGTTTAATACTTAGAATTAATGAATAACAGTATTAATTTCTTCAAGGCAGATGGTCCGAGGAACCAGGCATAGCTTGAATCAGTTTAATACTTAGAATTAATGAATAACAGTATTAATTTCTTCAAGACAGATGGTCCGAGGAACCAGGCATAGCTTGAATCAGTTTAATACCTAGAATTAATGAATAACAGTATTAATTTCTTCAAGGCAGATGGTCCGAGGAACCAGGCATAGCTTGAATCAGTTTAATACTTAGAATTAATGAATAACAGTATTAATTTCTTCAAGGCAGATGGTCCGAGGAACCAGGCATAACTTGAATCAGTTTAATACTTAGAATTAATGAATAACAGTATTAATTTCTTCAAGGCAGATGGTCCGAGGAACCAGGCATAGCTTGAATCAGTTTAATACTTAGAATTAATGAATAACAGTATTAATTTCTTCAAGGCAGATGGTCCGAGAAACCAGGCATAGCTTGAATCAGTTTAATACTTAGAATTAATGAATAACAGTATTAATTTCTTCAAGGCAGATGGTCCGAGGAACCAGGCATAGCTTGAATCAGTTTAATACTTAGAATTAATGAATAACAGTATTAATTTCTTCAAGGCAGATGGTCCGAGGAACCAGGCATAGCTTGAATCAGTTTAATACTTAGAATTAATGAATAACAGTATTAATTTCTTCAAGGCAGATGGTCCGAGGAACCAGGCATAGCTTGAATCAGTTTAATACTTAGAATTAATGAATAACAGTATTAATTTCTTCAAGGCAGATGGTCCGAGGAACCAGGCATAGCTTGAATCAGTTTAATACTTAGAATTAATGAATAACAGTATTAATTTCTTCAAGGCAGATGGTCCGAGAAACCAGGCATAGCTTGAATCAGTTTAATACTTAGAATTAATGAATAACAGTATTAATTTCTTCAAGGCAGATGGTCCGAGGAACCAGGCATAGCTTGAATCAATTTAATACTTAGAATTAATGAATAACAGTATTAATTTCTTCAAGGCAGATGGTCCGAGGAACCAGGCATAGCTTGAATCAGTTTAATACTTAGAATTAATGAATAACAGTATTAATTTCTTCAAGGCAGATGGTCCGAGGAACCAGGCATAGCTTGAATCAGTTTAATACTTAGACACGTGATAAGCATAACCGAGAATCATACAAGATATAATTGAGTAAAAGATAAAAGGCACTTTTATTAATAGTAGTACCTTTTCAGGTTGTTTACATTCCAAGGATGCAACACTGTTCTGTTTTCTAAATCCTGCAAGTAGTACGCTCCTATCCCGGCTACGGATATGATTTGGTACGGCCCCTCCCAGTTTGGTCCCAGTTTTCCCCAAGAGGGGTTCTTTGCCGAGCCGACAACTTTCCTCAATACCAGATCCCCTGCCGCTAAAGGCCTCGTCTTTACATTTGCATCGTATCCTCGCTTGAGCCTATGCTGGTAAGAGGCCAACCGGACCATGGCGCATTCTCTTCTCTCATCGATCAGGTCTAGATTTTTCTCAAGTAGATTGTCGTTGCCATCCGGAGTGAAGGAGCTAGTCCTTAGTGTAGGGAAGCCCGTCTCCAACGGAATAACTGCCTCGGCTCCATAAGTCAATGAAAAAGGGGTTTCGCCAGTAGACTTCCGAGGAGTGGTCCTGTAGGTCCACAGTACATGTGGTAATTCTTCGACCCATTTGGCCTTAAAGTCGTCCAGCCTCTTCTTTAGTCCATTTACAATAACTTTGTTCGTGGCCTCGGCTTGTCCATTCCCTTGAGGGTAGGCTGGGGTGGAGTACCGATTCGTTATTCCTAGTTTGCAGCAGTATCTTCGGAAAGATTTGCTGTCAAACTGAAGTCCGTTGTCAGAGACGAGTGTGTGCGAGACTCCGAACCGGGTGATGATATTCTTCCAAATGAACCTCTTCATGTCGGCATCTCGGATATTGACCAATGGCTCTGCTTCGACCCATTTAGTAAAGTAATCTGTGCCGACGACTAGGTATTTTTTGTTCCCCGCTGCCCTGGGGAAAGGTCCAACAATATCCAAGCCCCATTGGGCAAAGGGCCACGGACTGGATAAGGGGTTAAGCTCTCCTCCCGGCTGATGTATGCTCGGGGCGAACCTCTGGTATTGGTCGCACTTCCTCACATATTCCTGAGCTTCCCTATGCATGTTGGGCCACCAATACCCCTGCGTGAGGGCTCGATGAGATAGAGATCTACCCCCCGTATGACTCCCACAGATTCCTTCATGAAGTTCCTCCAGGAGAACCTCAACGGCCTCGAGATGCACACACAATAAGTACGGTCCAGAGAAGGACCTTTTGTAGAGTTTCAGATCCTCGGACAGCCAGAACCGAGGTGCCTTTCTCCGTATTTTATCAGCTTCCAACTTCGTTTCAGGCAATAAGTCATCTTTGAGAAAATGCACGATGGGGTCCATCCAACTGGGAGCCGCTTCTGCCTGGTGAATAGTTGACACCACCTTCCCCAACCGACGGGGTTGTAAGAGATCCTCCACAAGAATCACCCTCGGCAAGTCTTGCGCCGAGGATGTTGCTAACGTCGCAAGGGAATCGGCATGTGCGTTTCTGCTTCTGGGGATCTGCATCAAGTTGAAAGACTTGAAACCAGATTGTAAGTGTTTAACCTGGTTAAGGTATTCTTGCATTCTTGGGTCCCTGGCTTCTAGTTCCCCTCGGACTTGGCCTACCACCAATCTGGAGTCCGAGAATATGTTTACATCTTTTCCTCCCATTCGCTGGATCCTGGCCATCCCGACTAACAGGGCCTCATACTCTGTCTCATTGTTCGTGGCAGAGAAACCAAGTCTTAACGACTTTTCAATCGTGATATTCTCGGGCGAGATTAGAACCAGCCCCACTCCGGATCCTTTATGATTCGATGCGCCATCAACATATAGCCTCCATAGTGATACCCGCTCTATGGAGGTCACTCCAACTGAATTTTCATCCATGCGATGTTTACTTTCATCATCTTCCAATGGGGTCTCGGCAAACTCAGCTAGAAGGTCGGCGATGACCTGGCCTTTCACGGAAGTGCGGGGCATGTACTTGATGTCATAGGCCCCCAGCTTAGTCCCCCACTTCGCAATTCTTCCTGTATAATCAGCGCTTCGAAGCAAGGCCTTGAGAGGCAATTGGGTCAAGATAACAACCGTATGCGCCTGAAAATAATGCGGCAATTTGCGTGTGGCATGCACCACGGCTAGGACGGCCTTCTCCAACGGCAAGTATCTGACCTCGGCCTCATGGAGAGACTTGCTAATATAGTACACGGGTCTCTGCACCCCATTGTCAACCCTTAGTAATACCAAGCTTACCGCATAAACGGTCACCGCGACGTAAGCAAATAAGACCTCATCCACGTCCGGTCTGGACATTATCGGTGGCCGAGACAGATAGTCTTTCAATTGCTGGAAGGCTAAAGCACATTCCTCAGTCCACTCAAATTCCTTCCACTTATTCAACAGAAGATAAAAGGGTCTGCATCTGTCAGCGGACCGGGCTATAAAGCGATTGAGGGCAGCGATCATTCCGGTCAGTCTCTGCACCTCTTTGGGATTCCGAGGTGGTTGTAAGATATTAATGGCCTGGATCTAGTTTGGGTTCACCTCAATTCCACGGTGAGTGACCATGTAGCCTAGGAACTTCCCCGAGCCTACCCCGAAAGAACATTTAGAGGCGTTGAGCCGCAATTTGCGTCCTCTTAGGATTTCAAAAATGCATTCAAGGTCGGCGATGTGGTCGGACTCTTGTCTGCTCTTGACTACCATATCATCGATGTAGATTTCGATATTTTTACCCAGCTGAGGCTCGAACATTCTGGTCATCATCCTCTGATACGTGGACCCCGCATTTTTAAGTCCGAATGGCATCACTTTGTAATGATAGTTGCCAATCGGCGTGACAAAAGCCGTCTTCTCCTGGTCTTCCCCGGCTAGGGGTATCTGGTGGTATCCCTGGAAGGCATCCAAGAAACTCATCCGGGGATGCCCCACGGTTGCGTCCACCAGTTGATCAATCCTAGGCATGGGGAAGGGATCCTTTGGGCAGGCTTTGTTCAGATCCGAATAATCCACGCAAACCCCCATTTGCCATTCTTTTTCTTCACTACTACGGTGTTAGCTAACCAGTCGAGGTAGAACACTTCTTTGATAGCCCCAGCCTGTTTTAGCTTATCCACCTCCTCCCTAACAGCATCAGAATGTTCCCTTGAGGATCGCCGAGGAGGTTGTTTTTTAGGAAGAGCAGATGGGCTTACGTTCAGATGATGGCAGATGAAATTTGGATCCACTCCCGGGGCCTCATAAGCATTCCAAGCAAATACATCGATATTGCGCCTTAGGAAATGCAATAGCTCCTCCCTATCTTGAATAGGCAGCTGGGCGCCGATTTGAAAAAATTTCTCCGAGTCCCCATCAATAAGAACTTTCACCAGATCCTCACACTTCGCCTCCTCGGCCCCTACGTCAAATATTGGGACCGTTGACTTTAATTGCTAGGGATCCTCGCTGGCCAGGTCCGAGGACCCTGATTCTGGTTGGTGCATAATGGCCGCTACCAGACACTGCCTGGCCACGGCCTGACTCCCGAGCAACTCCTCAACTTGGTCCCCGGATGGGTATTTGATTTTTAGGTGAAGGGTGGATGAAACTGCCCCGAGGGCGTGGAGCCAAGGTCGCGCCATGATAGCTGTATATGGTGAGAAGGCATCCACCACGATAAAGTCTACCTCCACCACCTCCGAGCCAGCCTGAACAGGCAATCTGATCTGTCCCCTCGGAACAACTACTCTCCCATCGAAACCGACCAAAGGTGAGTCATAGCTGGTCAGATCCTCCTGCTTGAGATTGAGGCCCCTGTACAGGTCTGGGTACATAATCTCAGCCCCACTACCTTGATCTACCAGTACTCTTTTCACATCATAACCCCCTATCCTAAGAGTTATCACTAGTGCATCATCGTGGGGCTGTATGGTCCCGGCCTTGTCCTCGTCCGAGAAGCTCAGCATGGGTTGGGGGTTCAATCTGGCCCTCTTTGGCTCCTGCCCAGGATCCCCAGGATACACTCCAGCCACCGTCATTATCCTGGAGGGGCACAACCCTGTCCTGCCTGGTGCGGCGAGGATGACGTTGATTGTTCCTAAGGGAGGTCTGGAGGAATTATTACCTGGAACCCCTACGCCGGTCTGGCCTCCCTGTCCGTTAGGCTGAGATAGGAATTGTTTCAACCTGCCCTCTCGGATCAGTTGTTGCAAATGGCTCCATAGAGTCCTGCAGTCCTCGGTCGTATGCCCGGGCTCTCTATGATACTGACAATGCAGGCTCTGGTTACGTTTCGAGATGTCTCCGCTCATCTTGTTCGGCCATCTGAAGTATGGCTCGTTCTTAATCTTCTCCAAGATCTGGTGCACTGGTTCTCGGAACACAGTGTTAACTGTTTGGGTGGCTCTAGACCCAGCTTCCCCTCCAAATTCTCGTCGAGGTCGGTTATTGCCGTAACGATCCGACCTGAAATCCCTTCTCTCTTGAGGGATAACCTTACCCTTCCCTTTCTCCTGCAACTGATCTTCCTCGACCCTCTTATACTTGTCAATGCGATCCATGAGCTGGCGAACACTGACCACTGGCTTTCCTGTCAGGGACCTCCGTAAACCATGGTCGGCTGGCAGACCGACCTTAAAAGTTCTGACGGCCACATCATCGAAGTCACCCTCGATCTCGTTGAACATCTCCCAGTACCGATCCAAATACGTTCTCAGAGTTTCTCCCTCTCTCATGGATAAAGACAGCAAAGAATCCAGAGGCCGAGGAACCCTACTGTTCGTGATGAAGCGGGATCCAAAAGCTTGAGTGAGCTCTTGGAAAGAGTTGATGAAACCCGTTCTGAGGCCGTCAAACCATCTCATCGCCACAGGACCCAAACTGGACGGGAACACCTTGCACATTAAGGTCTCGTTATGAGAGTATACCGCCATCTTCTGATTAAAATAGCTAACATGCTCAACTGGATCGGTACGGCCGTTGTAGAGGGTGAATGTTGGTTGGGTGAACCGCTTGGGGAGTCGCCCTGCATCAACCCGGCGTGTAAAGGGTGATTTGGATATCCGATCGAGGGCCTTGCTCATGGCGTCGTTTCCCAATCCCCTAGAAGACGCGCCTCCGCCCCTGCGTCCTCGGCGATTGTCCTCCTCGTAAGAGAAGGTCTCGCTCGGGGGCGTACGTGACCTGTGCCTGTAGTTGTCATCTCCCTCTCCATCGGAGGAAGGATCAGAACCTGAAGGACTTCTCTTCCTTCGCTCCCGTCGCAACTTCCTCTTCAAATGATCAATCTCCTTCTGCATGGCTTTAGCACGGTTGTCCTGCGAGACCTGGCTATCGCCCCTAGACTGACCCTCGCCAGCACAGGTGGTATGCACGCTTCCTTCCTGGCCTTCCTGGAAGTGTTCTTCCCTTTGAGATCCCAAAGATTCTTGATGGTGTGGACCTGAGCCAGCCATGTTAAAGAACCTAACTATTCTAGACAACTAGCCCTTCCCACAGACGGCGCCAATTGTAGGGACACAATTTTGGGTTACCGGCCCAACAATGGATAGATTAGCCCAAAAGGGCCCCTAAGCAATGAATTTGTAGAGAGTAGGTTGAGAAGGACTGGACTAGGAATGATTCAGCTCTTCAAATGGTTGGGACTAGCTCCTCCACCATGATCAAATTCTGTTTTACACTTAAAATCTTATATTCGTTCTACGTCCGAGGCTCTCTCTCTATCTTTCGTTCTTTCTTTTTTCTTTTTACACCCCTCTCTTTTCCAAAGATCCCCTTTCTCTTCCTTTTTTCTCCCCTTTTATACTTCCTCCCCTCCTTTCTTAGCCATCCACGTGTGAATTGTTTCCTTCCTCTTTGGACACTTGTCCCCCAGTTTTTTCCAGAAGTTGCTTCGTAGAAGCAACGGGACACTTTTCTACTGTTCAGATGTCCTCTCCACATAAATGCGGCCAGAAGATTAGCTGTGGGGCATTCAATGCGGGGTTGGCAGCCTTTCTCCTTGATATTTTGGGATATTTTCTGGATGTGTGGATCTACTACGTTCGACAAAGCCAGTGGAGACTCCTGGGGCACTTTTCTGACCGGCCGGTTTCCAAGGTTTATCTATACCTCGACCGTCCGAGGTGTTAATGTTCTCGGACGGACGGTCGATCTCTCCCAAGTCTTGTTCAGATTCCCCTCCGTTTATCTCGGTCATTATAGATCAGACTAGGTAGTCCTCGGCTGGGCCATGGTCCTCGGCGTGCAATTTTGGTCCAACACACGGGCCTATGATTCCCGTTATTTGGGCTCCACACCCAGGCCCATCATCTCTGTTGATATTTTTGCCCCCACAGGATTCTTTTTGGTTTCTTTTATTTTTCTTTTTGTTTGTTAGCCCACCATGAAGCTTAAATATAATTCAAATTATTGATATTGAACCATACTTTTATTTTGTTGTTTTGTTGTGATTGTTTAATACCTAGAACATGCTGCTTCTTTTTTAACTGCTATCCCATTTGGTTATACAAGTTGAACATTTGATATCTATGTTTTGAATATATCATATAGATACAGATCAGTGGAGATAAAAGATGATATCATATCCTTTTTATGTTTTGCTGATACAATGCATGCGTATTTTTCAAAAATTAGGTTCCAGTCTTCTCTTTACAAGCCATGACCTACCAATTTAAAGCCTTTTGTTGTGTATTATTGTGATTAACTTAGGTGAGCAACGATGAAATGAAGACATTATGGTTGTTGATTTTAACATCTATTTATTTTCCTTTTCAAGTGTTATGGAAACTAAGAATTAATTTTGCCACTGAAGCTTACAATTGTATACCATAAACAGTCCATCTTGAAAAAGTTAATAACTTCCAAGTAATAAGGTCTAGCTTTGATTGCTATTGGACTCACATTGAAATTCTCTTAAACTAATCTTTTTAATTACGTGGAATCACAAAAACAACAAAGCTTATACATTGATTGTTTAATCTGTTGAGTTTTTTGTATGCTTTTTGGTCAGAACTTAGTTTACTTTTGCCTTTTCTAAATGCATCAATATATGCATGACTTCTGGAATCTTTATTGCTTTATCCTAGAATTTGTTCTAGGTTATGGGGCTTGGATATGACTTTTTATTTCTATATTGCATTTTGATTTACTAGATATGCCTGTTGTAGGGAAATAACTTTTTGAAAAGATATAAACAGAGAGAAATTGCCGTGTCATCGATGATGGAACTTATATAGCAATTGATATTTTTTGAAGGTAAAGATTGCAATATCTATGTTATTTAGCCAATATATATATATAATTTCTATGATTTGAATTTATAAAAAACCTGTGGCTACTTATTCCATCATTGGTACTTTATTCTTAGTCTTTTTACATTCATAAATGTGATGTTTACAAATTATTTGATTCCAAAAAAATTTGTCACTGACAAACATTTAATAATTAGCAGTTAATGGCCGTTAGCTTTTTTGGTTATTTACTTATGTACAACTTTGAACAATTTTTAAGACTCTCACTTACAACTATACTTCTGTCAACTTTCAACAAATAAAATTTTCTTAATTAAATTCATTAAAACCATTGTTCAAATTTTCTTTATATGTTTGTATGGTGTTTTCTATCAGAAGGCAGCTTGGGTTTTGAATAAGGTTTTCAAATTGGTTTTTAGTGAGTGAATAGTTTTGTATTACTAAAATAATTTAATTTTTAATTTAATTATAGATTTTTTTTTGGAGGTTTGTTCAATGAATTGTATTTCTTCCTAATGTATCATATAATATTATATATTGTAGTACATGTTATATGCTCAAAAGCTTTCCCGTGCATGGCACGAGTTAGCGACTAGTTTTTTTTTTAAAGCCGGACCCATTAAAATTCTTTTAGCCGCATCCAAATATGGTAGATACCTTCATACCTTCACTATTTTCTAAAAGAGTACCTAAAAAATCCCTTTAAATATAATTGCATTTGTTATTATTATTTTCCTTTTCAATCGAAAATAAATTTCAAAGAACATGGACATTGAAATAGTTATATATCTACAAGGTCATTCGATCAGCATTTTCTTATTTAATTGTTTTATGATCAATGATAGCAGGACATTTGTGCGAATTTCTTCACAGTTTGTGAACAATGTATACGAGCAGTACGTGTTGATATGCGGCTGACTAGTGTTGCATCCATAGGAATTCGGGAAAGAAAATGGCATGCCATGATATAGCTTCTAGCATGAAATTTGAAAATTACATTTTTTTTTTATTAATGAAATAGGCAGATACATTTTTGAATCCTAAATCTAAAAATATACATGATTATAAAAATCATTCCAACGCATTCATAAATCATTGCATAGCAATTATATAAGGCAAAAAGAAAAAACAATAAAATGTTTTTAATAATCTTGGTTGTAAATTAAGATTATAACTCTGCTCAAATTTTTTTTTTATACGTGAATTTTGACAAATTCACAAATATATTACATTTTTTTTTATATCCCCCATACTTGCAAAATTTTAAGAAGATCAAAGATTAATAGCTATGTCATCAATCAAATCTTTAGATTTCGAGTTTTTGTAATCTAAAATTATACATAAAAATTAAATTTATGGATCAAAAGTAAATAACAAAAAATTGACATGAAATTTGACATGAGTTTTAAGAACATAAAAAACATGCAATTCAACAATTAGATTTTCAAGATATGTGGTCATGTTAATTTATTTAATGAGAGTTGTAGCCTTAGGGTACAATTAAGTTTGTAACCAAACTTTATCCTTAAACTTTGTCCCCTTAACAAAATATTAGGTCCTTACAGACAAAAAGAAAAATCCCAAGAAAATTTTTATCTAACTAAAATTTTGATAGATATGTAACTTGAACATTGGTAATGAAACTATCATGCAAAAATTTCAAAAAAAAAATTGTAGAAAAAAATTGTAAGACTTTATGTATTTGTGTGTGTGCGTTTTTTTATTATTATTATTAATATATGAAGTTCTCTTATAATTAAATTTTGTGTAATTTAAGTTTTTTAATGACCACCTTGAAAAATATTTATGGAGCCGCCACTACACCTTACCATCCTCTGAGGCCACCCGATTTTGCAAACTCCAAATGGTGTCCAGAATTAAGGCAACCAGTAGTTTCCCTGAGATTTGGATCTTCCAACAGCAATTGGCTCTGTTTGTGTTTGTAGCTTTAAAATGTCAAAGGTGCAGCTTATTCCCATTTTGTCTATATTTTGCTCCCAAATCAAATTGCTCTAGCAGTCAGGCAATTAATAAAGGAGCAAAATTTAGGTACAATATTTAAGTGCTCTCTTAAAAGTCTGCCATGTGGCTTTTTTTTCATGAATTGAAGTGTATTTTTTAAATTAAGTAGCCACATGGCAGAATCTTAAGAGAGAAACCTAAGGAATAGCATGTAAAATATTGTACATAAGTTTTGTCCTTAATGAAAATATGCTTTCTTGTTTACCTTGTATCTCAAAATCCCCCATTTGGTTGAGGACTAATTGTGTAACTAAACCTTTTCTAAATATTAAACTAATTGGTCTTCCACAAAAATTCATAACATTCCTTCATCTTCAGCCAGAAAAAGGTAATCATCCAAACCTTCTTAACTTTGATGATTCAAAGTCACTTGACAGAAAGCCAGGAAGGGGACTAGAGTAACCAAGTTCTTGCCTCGTGTAAACATGATGACCATGTAAAGCATGAGATTATTGATATGCACATCACATAAAAAGTGAAAACTGATAAAGCATTAGGTCTTTCTTTATATGCACCTTATAAAACAAATGAAAGCAAATAATTAAAACAGCTCATCCAGCAAATAAAGATGTCCAAAGCTGAATGCACATTTGCTGGATGAGCAAGGTGCACGCTAGTGCATCTATTTTTAAGGTTCATTGGACCATTCAAAGATGTATTTAGGGAAAGTTCCATGTTCTCCGTTTAAAGTAGTGAAGGAAGTACACCACACAATATAATATTCATCCCTCAACAAGGGCGAATATATGAAAGGTGGTAGGTATAGCAAATGTTCTTATCACAATGCACATATCTTGGATCATCACTGATAGGGGTAAAGCTCCCACCAGACGCCGGCAGCCTGCACGGGTTGACGGCTCGACCTATGATGACAGATATATATGACGGACGCCGGATATTGACGACCCGACTCTTAGGGGGTGACGGGGAGAAGGTCGACGGATGTTGTCATCGGGCACTGAAGCCTATCTTGTCACGTACACTTCCCTGGGAAAGTGAATCTTGTCGCATACGCTACTATTTGGCCAGATATCTTACGCAGCACGATTCGCTCCCCCAAAAGGGATGTCTTGCCCAACACACTTGGCCACCCAAGGATTATCTTGCGCTCCACGCTACTCAGGGGCAATTCCGGTACAGTGATATCTTCTCCAGTACGCCTTGGCTAAAGGCTTCTACTACTACTATAAATACCGCCACGCCCCCCAAAATCGAAGTACGCATACTAAGACCCGACTCTGGCACTCTGGAGTTGTGAGCAATACTAACTTAACCTTCGGAGAGTCGCTGGCCGATACCACGCCAGTACTTCCCTTTGAGGTTCTTCTTACCTGTGCAGGTTTGTCCGAAGTACGCGAAGGCCCTGCAGCTCACTGGTTTGATTCTTGACATCATCAGTTGGCGCCGTCTGTGGGAAACCATGCGTACGTAGACTCTGCTATGTGCTTTCTGGACAAAGAGTTGCATGGTACTCACGCGCTCGAGGACGACCACCATGAACGACCAAGGCAACGAACAACGCACCACGACCCTGGAGAGACAAGTCCAAACTCTAGCAGCCGCGGTGGAGCGCCTCACAAAGCGTAACAACGACCTGGAGGAACAGTTGCTACGGAGGAATGCGACGGGTGACAACCAAGGAGAAAATCAGGAGGAAAACAGTGCCGGGGAGAGGAATCATGGAGGCCCTGAGGAAAGCAATGCCTTGAGCCGACCTGATGGACAAGAGACAAACCCTCTGCCGACAGATGGCTATGCCCAGTCCAACATGGTCGCGGAAATGCAGATGATGAAGGAGCGCATGGACTTCATGATGAACGCTCTCAAAGGACGGGTGTTAAACGACCTCGACGACCTTGTCCAGCGCACAGACTCGCCCTTCACTACACATGTCATCTTGTTCCCCAGACCACCGAAGTTCCGCATGCCCCAGATGGAAAGCTATGATGGGTCCAGAGACCCACTGGATCATTTGGAGTTGTTCAAGACATTGATGCACTTACACGGCGTGCCGGACGAGATCATGTGCCGGGCCTTCCCCGCAATGCTAAAAGGCCCCGCAAGGACCTGGTTCGGCAGGCTGGCGCCCGGCTCTATCGGTAATTTCAGGGAGTTGAGCGGTCAGTTTGCCTCACATTTCATTGGGGGACATAGGCACAAAAGATCAACCGCGTGCCTGATGAACATTAAACAGCGGGAGGATGAGACGCTGAGATCCTACATAGCCCGTTTCAACAGAGAGGCACTCTCGATCGATGAAGCGGACGATAAGATACAAGTGGCCGCATTCACAAACGGGCTACGGAAGGGTAAATTCTTGTTTTCTCTATACAAAAATGACCCGAAAACTATGTCGGACGTGTTTTACAGGGCGACTAAATACATGAATGCGGAAGACGCATTACTGGCCCGAGAAGAGAAGCCTCCCAAGAAGAGGGAAAGACAAGAAGATGCGCGGCAGGATAAGGGACGGAAGATGCCTCGAATATGAGAAGGCCGAGAAGACAAACATAAGAAGCTCCCCGCTGGAAAATTCACGAGCTTCACCCCATTGACGGCTCCGATCGACCAAGTCCTGATGCAGATCAAGGACGACGGGTCCCTGACCTTTCTGGGAAAACTAAAAAGCGACCCTAACAGACGACCCAAAGACAGATACTGCCGCTTCCACCGAGACCACGGCCACGACACCGCCGATTGCTATGATTTGAAGCAGCAGATCGAAGCCTTGATCAGGCAGGGAAAACTGCAGAAATTCGTCAGCCGAGAAAGAACCGAAGCACCTCGGCAAGAACAAGTCCCTCACCGGGATAATGAACGTCCCAGACCACCCATAGGGGACATAAGGATGATCATAGGGAGTACGGCAGCCGTCGGCTCAACTAAGAAGGCTCTTAAATCCTACCTCAGGGCAGTTCAGAATGTCTAGGCTGCAAGCCTCTTCCAAAAGAAACCGCGAATTAACAGCCTTACTATGGAGTTCACGGAAGAAGATGCCCAACTTCTCCATCATCCGCACGACGACGCCCTTGTCGTCAACATCCAGATAGGAGACTATAACACATACCGGGTCTTAATCGACAACGGAAGCTCAGCAGACATCCTCTACTACCCTGCGTTTCAACAAATGCGGATTGACAAGGAACGCCTGATCCCTGCCAAGGCCCCCCTCACCGAGTTCGGAGGGACCAGGGTTTACCCCCTCGGCTCGATCACATTGCCTGTTACAGTCGGGGAGTACCCTCGGCAGGTCACCAAGGACATTGCCTTCCTAATAGTCGATTGCTCCTCTGCCTACAAGGCAATCATAGGGCGGCCCACGCTCAACGCCTGGAAAGCTGCCACCTCGACCTATGCCCTGAAGGTCAAGTTCCCTACCGAGCATGGGGTAGGGGAGCTGTGGGGAGATCAGGTAGCCGCACGAGAATGCTACGTCGCAATGGTAGAAATGGATAGCCAATTGCAAACACTAAGCATAGAGCAGAGGGCGGGGGCAGAACCCGTGGAAGAGCTCGAAGAAATAATCCTTGACGAGTCCAGGCTAGACAGAACCACCAGGATCGGCGTCCTCACAAGCCCTTCAGTTCGCCAAGCGCTAGTGGCCTTCCTCAAGGAAAACTAAGATGTGTTCGCCTGGAGCCATGAAGACATGCCGGGAATCGACCCTTCAGTCATGGTACATAGACTGAATGTATCGCCCACCTTCCGGCCCATCAGACAGAAGAAGCGGGTGTTCGCTCCGGAGAGAGACTGCGCGGTGGCAGAGGAAGTCGGCAAGTTGCAGGAGGCAAGTTTCATCCGGGAAGTATACTATCCCGACTGGTTGGTCAATGTGGTAATGGTCAAGAAAGCTAGCGGGAAGTGGCGGATGTGTGTGGACTTCACGGACCTAAATAAGGCATGCCCGAAGGACAGCTACCCCCTCCCTCGAGTCGACACCCTGGTAGACTCTACGGCCCGGCACCAGCTGCTGAGCTTCATGGATGCCTTCTCAGGGTATAACCAGATCCGGATGGATGAAGCAGGTCAGGAGAAAACCTCGTTCGTCACCAGCCAAGGACTCTTCTGCTACAAGGTGATGTCGTTCGGACTGAAGAATGCAGGTGCCACATACCAGAGGCTCATGAACAAAATGTTCGCCAACCAGATAAGGAGGAATGTTCAAGTATACATCGACGACATGCTGGTAAAAAGCCAGAAGGAGGAGGATCATCTGAGCGATCTCGAGGAAACATTCGGAACCCTTCGTTCCTACGATATGAAGCTCAACCCTCGAAATGCGCATTCGGGGTAACGGCAGGGAAATTCCTCGGCTTCATGGTCTCTCAGAGAGGCATCGAGGCCAACCCAGACAAGATCAGGGCAATAATGGAGATGGCCCCCCCGAAGAATGTAAAAGAGGTTCAAAGTTTGAATGGGAAGGTCGCAGCCCTGAACAGATTTGTATCAAGGGCAACGGACAAATGCCTTCCCTTCTTCCGCACATTGAAGAAAACGTTCGAGTGGACGGACGAGTGTCAAAAGGCATTCGAAGAGCTAAAAGCTTATCTCTCCTCCCCTCCGTTGTTGAGTCCTTCACAGCCAGGGGAAAAGCTCTTCCTCTACTTAGCCGTCTCCCCAGCTGCCGTCAGCGCGGCCTTGATCAGAGAAGAGGACGGGGTCCAGAAACTCGTATACTACGCTAGCCGGGCGTTCCAAGGAGCAGAAGGAAGGTACCCGCCCATGAAAAAGCTCGTCTTCGCCCTAGTCACCGCGGCTCGAAAGCTCAAGCCCTACTTCCAAGCTCACATAATAGTCGTCCTAACCGACAAGCCCTTGCGGCGAGCAATGCACAACCCAGAAGCCGCTGGTCGCTTGGCCCTATGGGCGATCGAGTTGACTGAGTTTGATATTCGATACAGCCCACGTACCGCCATCAAGGGACAGACAGTAGCTGATTTTATTGTCGAGTTCACCAGCAGGGAAGACGAGGGGGCAGATGCAAGTCCCCCATGGAGAGCATATACGGACGGGTCGTCAACAAGACAAGCTGGTGGTGTTGGTGTCGTACTTCACTCCCCCGAGGGAGATCAAATCGAATGTATGATCCGGCTGGACTTTCCCATCACCAATAATGAGGCGGAATACGAAGCCTTGATAGTTGGGTTGGACCTCGTCAAAGCAGCAGGTGCAGCCCGGGTGATAGTCTCCTGCGACCCTCAGGTCGTCGTCAACCAAGTCAATGGAGACTACGAGTGCAGAGGTGACAGAATGAAGAAATACCTCCATCATGCAAAGAGAAGGGTAGACGAACTCAAGGCAAAGATAGTCCAAGTCCCCAGAGATGAAAATGAGCAAGCCGACCGCCTCGCCAAAGCTGCTTCGTCGGAGCAGGGGAGCAGCACTGACGGTGTGCTCTATTTTGTGTAGGTTTCTCCACTAATAGACTCTGTCGAAATACAGGAAATAGGCTCTGAGAGCAACTGGACCACGCCATTGGTCTCTTACCTGAAAGATGGCGTCTTGCCCGACGGAAGAGAAGCCGCCAGAAGGTTGAAAGTCCAAGCGTCAAGGTTCATATTGATAGAGGAAGTCCTATACAAAAGGGACTTCTCTCGCCCATACCTAAGGTAGGTGCCTGGGTCCCGAGGAAGCGAACTATGTCATGCGGGAGGTGCACGAAGGAATATACGGAAACCATTCAGGTTCAAGATCACTAGCGCACAAGCTGATTCGGGCCAGGTACTACTGGCCCACGATGCAAAAAGACGCCCAAGCCTATGTCAAAGCCTGCGACAAGTGCCAGAGATTCGGCAACATCGTCAGGCAGCCGCCCGTGGAGCTTACACCCATGACGGCCCCGTGGCCGTTCGCTCAATGGGGACTAGACATTATGGGCCCATTCCCAACGGCCATGCGACAGCTGAAGTTCCTGGTAGTGGGCATAGACTACTTCACGAAGTGGGTAGAAGCTGAAGCTTTGGCCACCATTACGGAGAAGAACGTGCGAAGCTTCGTCTAGAAATCTATTATATGAAGGTTTGGGATCCCTAGGGTCCTAGTCTCTGACAACGGCAAGCAATTCGACAACGGCCAATTCCGAGAGTTCTGTTCGCAGCTGGGGATAAAGAATCAATACTCCTCCCCAGCCCACCCCCAGGCCAACGGTCAGGTAGAAGTGACGAACCGGTCCTTACTGAAAATTATCAAGACCCGGCTCAAGGGGGCAAAGGGGATATGGCCCGAGGAACTACCCAGCGTATTATGGGCATATAGGACAACAGCAAGGACCCCTACAGGAGAAACGCCATTCCGGTTAACTTACGGAAGCGAAGCAGTCATCCCGGCCGAAGTAGGACTCACAACCTACAGGGTGAACGCCTACGATGAAAGCAGGAACGACGAGGCCTTACACCTGCAGCTGGATTTAGTCAACGAAATCAGAGCAGCCGCGGAGCAAAGGCTCGCTAGGTACCAGGATCGAATGGCTAAGTACTACAATTCCCGAGTCAGACACAGGGACTTCAGGGTCGGAGACCTCGTTCTAAGAAAAGTCATAGGCACCGCTAGGGACCCTGCCCAGGGAAAGCTCAGCCCCAACTGGGAGGGACCATACCGAATCACGTCATGGCAGAGGAAGGGCACCTACCACCTGGAAACACCGGAAGGTCAGAAATTGCCCCACCTATGGAATGCCGAACACTTGCGAAAGTATTACCAGTAAGAAGAATGGCAACCCCATACTTGTAATCTGTTTTGATGTATTTGGAAA
This sequence comes from Lithocarpus polystachyus, assembly GCA_033629205.1. NCBI lineage: Eukaryota > Viridiplantae > Streptophyta > Magnoliopsida > Fagales > Fagaceae > Lithocarpus > Lithocarpus polystachyus. The sequence goes on from CM066166.1 coordinate 82,345,799, forward strand.
CTCAAAGGGCATGTTTTCCCCTTTTGTAAAAGTTATACAAGATTCAGAAGTTCATCCAAAATCCCTTCTACATTTTGTAAAGTGTTAAAAAACTGTGACGAACCGAAGTCGACGGCTTAGAAGCCAACAAAGAATCTACATTGCATAAAAGCGTCAAGCATAAAAGCTGACGGCTTAGAAGCCAACGTCCTACAAAGAATCTACATGGCATAAAAGCGTCAACATAAAAGCTGACAGCTTAGAAGCCAACGTCCTACAAAGAACCTACAAGGATAAAAGCCAAAAGCCTAAGTCTAATGGACGACGACATCAATGGCGACGGCTCAAAGCCAACTACATTATCCTACGAGGATAAAAGCCAAAAGCCTAAGTCTAATGGACGACGGCATCAATGGCGACGGCTCAAAGCCAACTACATTATCCTACGAGGATAAAAGCTAAAAGCCTAAGTCTAATGGACGACGGCATCAATGGCGACAGCTCAAAGCAAATTACATTATCTTACAAGAATAAAAGCCAAAAGCCTAAGTCTAATGGACGACGGCATCAATGGCGACGGCTTAAAGCCAACTACATTATCCTACGAGAGTGAAAGCCAAAATCCCAAGTCTAATAAACGACGGAATCTAGGGCGACGGCCCAAAACCGACTACATCGTCCTCGGTTATATACAATGCCTAAAAAAGCCATAGTATAAGGGCCAACGTTCTAAAAAGCATGCGAACCAAAGGCTTATAAAGTTGACGGTTCCACAAAGCTCTTTGTATGAAGGAATCATGCATGAAGTTTGAATAAAAGTCGACGGCTTATTAAGTTGACGGCTTATTAAGTTGACGGTTTCACGAAGTATAAACAACATGTAAAAGGAACCATGCAAGCAAGCAATATACACAAGAACAAAATTTGAAACAGGATATAGATTAACAAAAATGCCTCTAAGGGCAACATTGTTCTCGACGGTTCAGAAATTGACCGTTCTACAAAAATCGCGAAAAATTATATCTCTACAAAAAATTATTACAAGTCTAATGAACGGGGGAATCAACTATTTTCACTTCGTCTTCTGCTCGAACTTTGGCCTGAACGGCTGTCTCGGCCTCGTCATCAAGGATCCCGTCACCTTTATCATTTTGGCCTTCATTGAGGAGGCGATCCGTACTCTCTGAAGCAGCCTGGAGGACGGACGTCTGTGCCTGGGCCTCGTCTATGGACACTCGAGAGAGATCTAGCTCCGGATAGGTGGCTTTCACCTGACGGACGGCGTCATCAAAACCGTCCGCAAATGTGCCGCCCAGCTCCATCAGGTAGGCTTCAAAGTCGCGGTATTCTCTGATAGCGTCATCCCTGGCCTGATGAAGCTGGTCCTTCACGGACAGGATCTCCTGTTCTTTGTCAGCGAGGACCTTCCGCAGCATCTCCGTCTGCTTCTCAAATTCGGACCTCTCCTCCTTAGCGACGGAGAGCTTCTTCTCGATCCTCACCCTCCAGGCCTTGTATTGTTCGAGCTCGTCCTCCGTCTCGGCCGCCTTAGCCCATACACGGCCTAGAGTCGCCTCCTCACAAACGCAACAGTCCATGAGCCCTTTCATCATGACAACGGCCTGAGATGGGACGGTGTTAAATTCAAGCGACGGTAAAGAAAGATATTTGAAATGAAGTACACGGATAGTGTGTTTACCTGGGCAAGATTGAACAGGCCCGTCTCACCCATCGCTTCCGTCGCGTGGTTTCCAAGGTCCGCGTAGTCTTCTGCCGTCAGTATTGAAGACAGCTTATCTAGAGCGTACTTGGAGTCCTCACGCAGAAGGACAGGTGGCTTCTTCGAATCAGAGGCTGGGCCAGCAGTCATCAAGCCCTTCCCCTTGCCGTGTTTGACGGGGACCTTCTTCCCCTCCGCCTCTAAGCCAACGACGGTCTCGGGGGTGGCTTTGGCCTTCTTGGGGAGACGATCCCCCTCCTGGTCCGGCTTCCTTTTAGTGACGGACATCTTGGGCGCGCCCGTCCCAGCCGTTTGGCCTTCTTTCTTCTTGGCAGCTGCTTGCTGCTTGATGAAGGCCCTCCTCTTCGCTTCGTCCATTTCTGCGAAACAAGACGGCACATGAGTTAAAAAAAAGGGGGTGAGAGAAAAATGGTTAAGTGTAAAGTTCAGGCGAACGGACGTACGCTTTCTAACTTGTTTCTCGTACTTCTCGGCTTCCGTGGACGGTTCAGGTCCGTCGCAGTGCCAACAGATGGTCTTCAAGCTTACCAAATTGGCCCAAGACCTCTCTTTCAAGTCAGACTTCTGAAAAATTTTCTCCAAAAAGCTCCAGTCTTCAAGTGACACTTGTGGACGGTCTTGAGCTGAAGAAAGGAGACGGTTAGGAATTGACGGTGCATAAACAAAAGAAAAAGAGAAAGAAAAAGCAAACGGACGAATACTAGACGGGGATAAGACACCCCATGTTGTGTCAACGGGCATGAACTCGGTCTCGCCAGGATGACCCATCCACTCATCCCCATCCATAAAAAAGTACCTAGACTTCCAGTCCCTATTGGAATCTGGAGTATCACACACCAACCTTAATAGTGGACCCCTCGCCACAAAACTGTACATCCCCCTGGATTTTTGTATCTCCACCGGACGGTAGCAGTGGAAGAATTCCTTCACCGTCAACCTTTTCTTCCCGTTTGACGTGGACCCGTACAACACCTCTACCCCAATAAAAACCCTCCAAGCGTTTGGGGAAACTTGGTTGACGGATAGTCCTAGGTAATGAAGGAGATGACGGTGTAGTTGGGTCAGTGGAAACCTCAACCCTGCCTTGAGCATTTGCTCATAGACCCCGACACCCCTGACACCACGGTAGTAACACTTCTCTCCTAGGTGGGGTAGACGGAGAGGTATACTGGCAGGTATTTGGTATTTGCTCCTAAGTGTTTTAAAGTGTGACTCTTTAATTGTGGAGAAAAAATCGTTCACCGTCCACAGAGAAAGCATGACGAACTTCCTCATTCCATCACTACCCACGACGGATTGGACTTGAGGTTCATCTCCCTCTAGACCGTCACTAAGGTTGCTCTCTGCCCTATCACTACTCGAAGAGGAAGAGGTGGTAGACGAGCTCTCTTCACTCGAAGAAGTTGTAGCTACAGGATCCTTTGGACCCGACGGATTGATTTCATCATAGCCCGCTCCGTCGCGGACAAACGATTGGTTACTGGACGCGCTAGACATGTCACCTACATGTGACGGAAAACCCTAAGTTCAACTGCCCTAAAGATACTGACGGTGGCAAAAATGAACAAGCAGTAATAAGTACTTACCGGCTGTTTGCGCTGCTGAAAGGTATGATCGACGGTTGCGAGAATGTGACGGGCGCACGAGTTGACGGATCAGGTGCTTTTCTGCTGGGTGAACGGATGCGCTCTGATCGTTTGTTTTCAGTGAAAAGTGAAAAATGAGAGAAAAGAAGGAAGACTTTTATATGGGGGGTATTGCGGGAGACGAAGGGACGCCTCGTTCCGAGCACACGGTCCACGGGTTGACGACACGTGTCCTGCATTTATTACCCGACATTAATTACTGATGACAGCCTGTCTATTCGACTCTTGGTGTGGATTGAAACCGTCACCCCATTAGTCCGTCCTCTGAAGGTTCACGGACTGATAAGCTGAGGGGGCACCTGATAGGGGTAAAGCTCCCACCAGACGCCGATAGCCTGCACGGGCTAACGGCTCGACCTATGATGACGGATATATATGACGGACGCCAGATATTGATGACCCGACTCTTAGGGGGCGACGGGGAGAAGGTCGACGGATGTTGTCATCGGGCACTGAAGCCTATCTTGTCACGTACGCTTCCCTGGGAAAGTGAATCTTGTCGCATACGCTACTATTTGGCCAGATATCTTACGCAGCACGATTCCCTCCCCCAAAAGGGATGTCTTGCCCAACACACTTGGCCACCCAAGGAGTATCTTGCGCTCCACGCTACTCAGGGGCAATTCCGGTACAGTGATATCTTCTCCAGTACGCCTTGGCTAAAGGCCTCTACTACTACTATAAATACCGCCACGCCCCCCAAAATCGAGGTACGTATACTAAGACCCGACTCTAGCACTCTGGAGTTGTGAGCAATACTAACTTAACCTTCGGAGGGTCGCTGGTCGGTACCACGCCGGTACTTCCCTTTGAGGTTCTTCTTACCTGTGCAGGTCCGTCCGAAGTACGCGAAGGCCCTGCAGCTCACTGATTTGATTCTTGACATCATCAATCACCCTTTGCATATAATTCTAAAAATAATTATTATTATACCATCAGTTTTGAGATGGCTTAAAAATGGTTGATTGGTTCCTCCAAAATAATGATTTGTGGTTTCAAGTTTCAAGTTTCAACCGAAAGAACAATTCACTCTTTCAATTCCATTGACGGGAAAATCCTAATATTCACAAACATTATTTCTAAATAAGTGACAAGTCCACGCAGAGAACATTAACACTTATAAAAAGTCCCAAGCCTTTGATGTTGCAGACACGATCCAATAAAATGTACATTTTTAACAAGCCATTCTAAACAAACTAAGGGGAGTGATTGAACTAGAACTTATAAGTACTGGAATCCCCAAGGTGAAACTGAGCATCAGAAGAGCTCAGTTTCCATTGAAAGGCATCCTCTAATGTTCATAAACATTGGTTCTAAACAAGTCCATGAAGAGAACATTGACACTTCTACATAGTCCAAGTTTCTGACGTTGCAGACGTGATTCAATAAAATGTACAATTTTAACAAGCCATTCTAAACAAACTAAGGGGAGTGATTGAACCGGAACTTATAAGTACTGCAATCCCCAAGGTGGAACTGATCATCAGAAGAGCTACCATGGGCTCTCTTATTGCAATAACCAGGATAATCATCCTTGCAGAAGGGCACAACATCATGCAAAACGAGGCCTATCTTCTCTGCTTTCCTAACTAAATCCCATTTGTTGTAAGGGTCACCCTCCTTGTGTGTCACATGAATCTCCCCTTCTTTCTGTAGGAGAACTTTAGCATTCTTCAAAAATCCCTTTACCAATCTCTTGTTCAACCTATTTCAGTGCCATCAAAATCGCATCAGTTTATGTTTTTTTCATTCTGTCAACCAAAAATTCAACTTAGAGTACCTCAAAAACAAAATCTACATGTACATCATCGTCATTAGCATCATGAAAACTATTAAATGTGCATTCAAACAGAAGAAGTCTCACTGAGAAGAAGAGAAAGAAAGGTTCAGTTTTGCTGAATTCTCCCATATGTCTTTATACTTAGGTTTTGCAAAATGTATTGAGATTTCTTTCTTATATGATGTGTTTATCAAAATCTCTAATTTCATTTTGGAAGCTTGTTAACAATATTAGATGTTGCATTACAACTAGTCTGCACAATGCAGCTACCGAAAGAGTTGAAAATGAAATCATCATCAAAGGTATTATTCTGAATATATTTTGTTAAATGTGGGCATAATAAAAAGACACTTTCATTCCTTCTTGGACTTAAGTCTCCTAGTTTTGTGTCTATGTCATCCTTCATTGATGAAGCATTGCTAATACATAACAATCCTATGTTTTGATAAGTGAATTTTTGGATTTATCCCACTCCATATGAGAGGAATGATGTATGCAATTGTTACACAAGAAACCACCTCAATTATTTTTTTCCCAAGGAAGAGTAATAAGAGATTCAAACTAGTTAATAGATGACAATCCTATAGGTTAACACTAAGGAAATAAACTCTATTCAGCTAATAGATAGTATCATATAGTCTATAAAACTAAGGAAATAAAATATAGAAGAAAAATTAAATAAAAAAAAGGAGAGGGCAGCATAGAAAAGGAATATAAGGGAAACATAACATAACTGGATCTGGCAGTAGCTACTCTCACGATAGAGAAATCCAACATGAGGTAAATTGTAGACGATCCTATCAAATCTCTGAGTCTTGAGGAAGTAGTGCTGGCTCATCTGCTTTGCATCAACTTTATACAATACTAAGCAACCTCTCTCTTCCAGCTCCCTAACATTCCCTATACCATTACTGTACTTCCTTGCTATATCCTCTGATCATCATCATCATCATGCACAACAACAAAAGTAAAAAGTAGTAATCAATACTCACATAAAATGACTATTTATCCAAAACCCATTTCATAAAATGTCCAAAAATGTTTTTTTTACGTACCTTGGGTATCGAGAGAAGTGGCAACTATGTTGCGGGCAGAGCCAAAAGCTCTGGCCAAGCACAGAGAGAAAGACAAGTCTCCCTCTCCAACCAACAATATTCTTTGCTTCGATGAGTAGTGTTTCTTCCATATCTCTGCTTCTTCCTCTCCTTCATCTTCATCTTCTGTGTCACTGTTGTCATCATCATCATCATAGTCTTCTTTTGATTCCTTAACTTCCTCTTGGTGTTCTTCTTCGTTTCCCATCACAGTGGAGGTGACCAGACAAAAGACTTTTGGTAGGTCCAGAGAGTATTTTTCTTTCTACTTTTCTCTTTTTTGTTAGTGCTCGTAAAACAAAAGCAAAAGTCCAAAAGTCATCAAAGTAATGAGATATTGCTTCTTGGGGTACAGCTTGCATGACAAGCCTCATTGTATTTCTTTGTTGGTAAATACATAGCTCGGAGAAATAAAGATTTAAACTATACATCTTTTCGTTTGAAATACTAAAAGAAGCCACAAAACCTTGACAATACCTTTTTGTATCTTTTCTTTTCTTTTCTTTTCTTTCCTTGTCCTTGCTTGTATTTTTGATAAATTAATTTTTATTATTCCGAAAATTTAAAAGAATTTGAACTCAAAAATCTTCCGAACCTTTTTCCAGATACCATGATAATTTATTATTTATCCAAAAAATGTAAATGGTTAGAAAACTTTAAATTTAAACACTTAATGGTTAATACCATGATAAATTATTAATTTTTCAAAAGTTTTTTTTTTATATACAAGATAAAATTTCTTCTCTAACCTAATCTAAATGTATATGTGTGTAAAACTCCCTCCTAGAGACTTAAACTCCGGCCGTTCCCCTAGGAATGGCAACGGGTCGGGTTCGGGCCGGGTTTTTTAATACCCGAACCCGACCCGCGGGTCTGCCTCAAAAACCCGAACCCGACCCGTTTAATAAACGGGTTTTTTCCCTGCGCCCCAGACCCGCCCCGTCGGGCCCCGCAGGTCCCGCGGGCCCCGCCCAGCCCATGCAACTTCAGGGCCCAATCCGTGGCCCAAAAAAAAAAAAAAATGCCTGAAGCCCTAATCCTCCACAAACCTAGATCAGAAATCCCAAAAAAAAAAAAAACCCCAAGATCATGAGAAACCCAAAAACCAAAAACAAAAACCCCAGAGCATATTCAGATATTCTTCAATTCGAACAGAGTAGCAACTAAAAACCCAAAAACAAACACACAAATTTCAGATTTTTTATTTTTCCTTTCAAAATCACAAACACAAACACTCCTGTAACTGTTAACACAGAAATCACAAACCCAAAACAGATTCTCAAAAAAAAAAAAAAAATTGAAGAATAGAGATGAGAGAAAGCTTGGGACGACGGCGGTGAATCACCAGGAGTGATTCCCAAAACAGAAATCACTCCTAATGACACTAACAAAGCTTCGGACGGCGGCGATGACCGGTGAACTGACAGCTTGGGACGGCGACGAAGGCTTGGGTAGCTGGCCGAAGGTGAGATTGAGAGTGAGTGAGAGAGATTGTGATTTGTGAGTGAGAGATTGTGATGTGTGTGAGAGAGTGAGATTGGTGAGGGAGATTGAAGAGAATAGAGAGGAGAGAGGCGGCTGTGAGAGCTGAAATGTGAAGAAATGAAGATGAGGAAATATTAGGGCTTATAACAATATATATATAGGAGGGTATTTTAGGAATTATAATTATATTATATAACCGGGTCGGGTCGGGTCGGGTCGGGTCGGATTTTTACAAAAACCCGGACCCGACCCTGACCCGGTTCGGGTTTTTTTTATAAAACCCAAACCCGACCCTATTTCTAATCGGATCGGGTAAAACCCGGCCCATTAGGATCGGGCCGGGCCGGGTATCCGCGGGTCGGGCAAAAATTGCCATCCCTACGTTCCCCCCTACACCCTACAAGTATTTATACTGGTGCGGTGGTAATTTTTCAAAAGTTTAAATTGTTAAGAAAAGGTGAATTTAAACCCTTAATCATTAATCATAATTCTAACGCTTTCTCTATTCTTTTAGATTGTTAATTATTTTTGTGTTGATCTTTTTGGGGTTCAATTTGATAAATGCCCAGGCCGAAGTTACGTCTAGAGATCCCAAACTTACATCCTTCGTTTTTGTGGAAAACATTTTCTTGCATTTTTCGGAGCTTGATATGATAAAAACCTTTGATCAATCAAAAACTTATAGTATGTTCAACGAAAAAACAATAGCTTTCGGACAGAATTCCGTCCTTAGAATGGAAGCTAGGAGTGTAAAACCATAAAAATCACAAACCAAGAATCTTTCATGTTGTAAATGAGAATATTGTTATATGACTATTTAGAATTAAAAAATAAATAAATAAATCTATTGACATTCGGAACAAAATTTATTTAGAAAACATTATACAGCTTTTTTCAAGCGTCAAAAGTTATAAAAACATCTATTTACAAAACCTTTTTCTAACCCACTGCCTTATCCTCCACTCATTTTCATGGGAAGAAGAAGTGCATCGAGCTAAAAGCCTAAAACTTTTTGATCCTACCTGACCATATTTTTCAGGTGGTGTTTCTCTTTTAGCCTGTAATCCTCCGCACAAACCATGCTCTAATTGTTGACATCTACCAAATGTAGGACTTTTTCATCCAAGAGTGTGTCAATGTTTCAAGGCAAATCTCTAAAATAATCACCAATAAAAATTCTAACCAGGTAAGAAAACATAAGGTCACTAGAATTAACAACATAACTTTGAATGTGTAGTCCACTTTCTTACATGAGATAGGATTGTGTGTTTTTTGCAAAACCATAAAACAGCTACTGGGAGGGAGGGAAATCCCATTTTGTGAACGCATTGGCACACAGCCAATAAGAAACCTAGAAGGCCAGAAACCCTTCACCTCCTAGGTTCAGTTTGGCTTGCTACTAGCTGGCTCATATTATGTCAGAAAAAACATACCACAAAGCTACCACATTTATGACAAACCTTTCAATGAACAGTTTTGAGGAACAAATCACATGGATAAGCTTGTCACTAGAGTATAATACTTACATAAGAAAGGATTCCCATTTCATCTCTAAGTTAAAATGGGGGGAAAAAGTTCTACATGTACCAAGACTAAGAGTGCATGTTACTCAAGGGATAGCAGGTACTTTGCTGGTCTTCTAAGCTCTGCAAAGCTAACTCAATCACATTAGCCATCCACAACTCCCAGGCTCACAGCATTACCTGCACCAAATTTATTCCAATAAGTACCCTATAGCAAATGGCAGCTAAAAAACATCACAGCTTAAGCAGCTAAATGAAAATTTAACAAGGAATGTCAATTGTGTGGGCTTTACTTAAGCTTTACTAGATGTCAGGTAGGAATCCTGATTTGCACTTTCCTCCTTGTGTTGATCTTCTTCCTCGTGTTGACTTTCCTCCATGTGTAAATCTTCCCCCTTGTGTTGAATTTCCTCCAAGTGTTGATCTTTCCCCTTGTGTTGACTTTCCACCAAGTTTTGATCTTCCCCTTTGTGTTGAATTTCCTCCAAGCGTTGATCTTCCCCCTTGTGTTGATCTTCCTCCGAGTGTTGATCTTCCCCCTTGTGTTGACTTTCATCCAAGTGTTGATCTTCCTCCGTGTGTTGATCTTCCTCCAAGTGTCGATCTTTCCCCTTGCGTTGACTTTCCTCCATGTGTTGATCTTCCCCCATGGGTTGACTTTCCTCCAAGTGTTGATCTTCCCCCTCATGTTGACTTTCCTTCATGTGTTGATCTTCCCCCTTGCGTTGATCTCCCCACTTGTGTAGACTTTCCTGCTTGTGTTGACTTTCTAAATTAGCAGACTCTTTAAGCTTTGCTAGCTCACTTAATATACCTTTGAGGGGCTCCCTAAGCTTGCTTCTCTTAGCCTGTGAGGAAAAATATAGTGAATCATCTTCTTATGACTGAAATAAGAAGCAACTACAGCAAGTTGTCACCTCAAATAGTGGCTTTAAAACACAACACAAGTGAACATAACCATAAACCAGGTTGGTTATACAAAGTCTCTTGAGTTGTTAAATGTAGCACTTTAAATTGGGTCTATAGTTCCTCCCCACCCCAAAAATAAAAAAGCTTGAAAGAAGCTTTATAAAAATTAAAATAAATAGAGAGTAAACAGCATAGCAGTAGAAAACCGGTACGTGTTTCAATTGCAATACCAAATGCTTCCCTAGGGAACAAACAAATGAATCGTGAGTTGCTGAATTGCGTAACACACATTTATATTATGACAACAACATTATCAACTGAAAATTTTCACCCATTAGGTTCAAAAGGGATTAAGGGAATGGCATGAATATTAAGCCCCAAAGTCAGGAAATTTTGACATTTTGTCTTTTGCCTTCACATTTAAAATAATGGGTGGCACAACTAGTATCAGTTCCGCATCTATGGTCACTAATACTAAGCACCAATTTGGCTTATTCATACTTATTTACAAAATATCAGTGGCTCAACAGATATCATCTTCACCTCTGCAGTTATGTAGAGCAAGCACAATTTCTGCCTATTTTCTACTTGTTTACTTATCAAACATAAACAACCTTTCCCAAGCATAGAACTAGAAATAAAATAGTAAGCAACACCAGCATGGCAGGCAATCACAAACCCATGCATCTCATACCTTCAAGGATGGGACCAGAGAAAAAACTTCCTCATCAGACTCTGGACAAACATTGGCAATCACGCATATCTGCAGTCCAAAAGCTTAAAATAAGAGTGCTGCAAGACTTTTAAGATTTAAGTGACTCAGGTTGAGATTTAAACCTCACTATTGGAGACACCATATTTTGTGAGATCCCTTATTCTGGTTAAGAAATCAACAGCCGATGGGTGATATAAATAAATGCCACAAAGGAAGCAGTGATCGGTCAACACACACACACGCACACAAAGCAAATCTAAAGAAAGAGAAAATTATTGAAAAAAAATATTGCTTAAAATGAAGTTCAAGGATACTCAAGAACTTGTCTAACAGCCTGGGGATTTGCATAATGGACACCCCTTTTGGCATACTGCAGGCCCTTGTCAAATGGTCTGGAAACAAACGACATGTTATAACACTTAATATATGTATTAAATTTCTATTCAATAAAAAAATCATAAAATTTGTCCCTCACACAGGGAGTCTAAATTCTGGATCTTTTGTTAATATGGGCAGCTGATCCTGGATTCCTTGTAAAATATCTAAAGCCTCACAATCCATCATGCATTTGACATTCTCTGGTAGATCTGCATATGCCACCATAGATAAGTAACAACATGGAGTTAACAAAATTCAAAGGACATCCCTCGCTTAAGAGATAAGTCTAGAAATAAGTTCTCCAAAACCAGAATACAACCATAAAATCTACAGTATTAACAAGTAAAACATTCAAACACATAAAGAGGCCAAATTTTTCCTCATCTCAATAAAATAATAAATATAATGCCTTTAAACCAAAAGCATACTTCCAAGTACCCACCCTGCTCAACTTTAAGCTCCAGCGGTTGTGGTTCTTTAAAGACTGTGCTCTTTCCACCATTAGCAATTTTGTCTGCTTTTCCCCCTCCTTTGCCTGAATAGCCTGAAAATTTATTTAAAAAGTAAAAATAAAAAGAACAACAAGAAGAGAAGCTCATTCAAGGGAAATCAGTAAAAGAGGTAATCAACCATAGATTGTGCAGAGAAAGGGTAAAATCAGCACAAACAGGCAACAACCAAACAAAACAATAAAGAAAATTGGACCTTTTGGAAACGGAGTGTCATCCTTCCCTAAAGATTTTGGTAAAGAACTAGTTTTATATTCAGGTGAACCTATAAAAGCAAGACCACCCATTAGAGAGGATTAAAGAATATGGATAAGTTTCCCTCGACCAACCATTCAAGATTAAGAAGATAAGTATATTCGCTAAAAAAAGAGAAGAAAACATTAACCTTCAAAATTGAACTGAACTTTCCTTGCACTCTTTGGCTTTGTTGAGCTGTCATCCTTCCCTTTCAACTTATCTTCCTTTCCCTTTGATCTCAAGGGTGCTACACCCATGAATTTACACATCAAAAAAAGAGCGTATTCAAAACATTGCATGTTCTAAACAAAGGTTCAGCGCAGGTTAGGAGGAAAGAAAGAAACAAGAATGTGGATATGTATAAGTACTATTGCACATATTTCAGCTTGATTGGTCTGACTGGTATATGCAGTTAACCAGAGTCCCAACTCCAACCAATACCATTTCGGCAATAACACAAATTTAAGAGAACTGAGATATAGTAGAGAAGAAAAGCGAAGAAACCAAATCAAACAAACTCCAAACAAGGCATCATTAAATTTGTAATCATAAAAATCTCACTTATAAATAAAATTTTCCAACTGGGGTGTAAAACTATTGTGTTCTTACTAATACAATTACTCTTTACTCATCCAAAAATAAAATTTCCCAACATGGACTACCAACATTTGCCTAAACAACGTTCGAAAGGATCATATCTGCATGCCATGACCAGGCAGAGATTTTCTAGGCACTATACTGTATACACCCTCTAAATTTGGAATTGCTTCTAAATCAGTCCCTTGAGTTTTTACAACCTTCAAATTTACACTATCAACTACAACAACAATGTGAATGTGCTCTTCCAATATGGTCCATCTGTTAACCATCATAAAAATGAGGTCTTTATTATATTTTTTGACATCTTTTTTGAGGTGGGTTTAAGTTTAACATGCAAAATACCAATTTAAAAGCAAACACAAAAATAAAAAATACAACATTTTCAGATACTCCTAATGAAAAATAAAAAAATAGCCCATGAAAAGTATAGTGATAAATAGAAGGAAAATACAAGAAAGAAAGAGTTATATTTGAAAACATGCAATGGTGGAGATACATAGAAGCAGAAAACCCTTTACCTCCTTTCTCCATGGCTACTTGTATATCTGCAATCACAAAAATTACTATTTAGAACAATGTACATACATAATACAAAAAACCCACATACAAAAACAAACCCTTTTCCCCAAACAACAACAACAGCTTTTACTTTACTTTTTACATGAAACTCTTCAAAGACCCAAAAATGGCCTAAAGTAAAAGAACAAACACACCCAGAAAATAAATGAAAATTAAAGACAAAACCATGACCCAGGAACAAGAACAAGGTACCTGGGAAAGAGAGCAAAGCAGAGATTGTGGCAAAGAGTGATCGGTCAAAAAGGAGGAGAGGAAAATGGGGGATATAGAGCACTTAGCAACAGTAGCAGTTTCTATTTCGACGCTTTTTTTGGCTTTTTTTTCAGTGTTTTGCGCGTTGTGTATTTGATCGTCCTGTGCGATGATGACGATACTGCCCAGAGTATATAGATGACGTTCTGCTTTGACATCAAGGGCATTTGAGACTCTTTGAGGATATTTATACTCTGAGTGGACCTCACATGACCCGGAGCAAAATCCGCTCCGTTTCGAAATGTTGCTACCTGCACACAAATTTTCGCACACACCCTCGCACACACTTACATCATTTGAATTTGAATAAGAATAAATTTTTAGTTGTTATAAAAAAAAAAAAAGGATTTTTTTTAAGAAATAATATATTAAGCGCGTGCTCAGATGTTTTTTTATTTTTTGAGTAAAAATTAATAATTTACATTTATTATTATTTAAGATTTCTATTTTTTTCAATCACAAAAAAAAAAAATACGTGAGTGAGTTTTGTAGATTGGAGGAGTTTTAAAACTAACAAAAGAGTGATCCTATTTTATAGGGAGTTAGTGAGTAGAAGTAGGAATTTAAATCAACACTAGCCTCATCACACGCACTTCGCGCATGCAATGAGTTTTTTTTTTTTTTTTTGTTAGTGGTCCTATTTTGTAGAAAAAAAAATGTGTTTTTTTATTTTTTATATATATAATTTTTATTTTGAAAATCTAATTTATAAGTGAATAAATCAATTTAAAAATTAATTGAAGTGTGGTCCTATTTTTTAGGCAATGTTTTAGTGGGAGTTAGAGTTACATTTTTACCGTATTGTTCTTTAATTTTGTATCTGCTTAAACATAGGAGTGTAGAGGCATTTTTGAACTAAAAAATGAGGAATCCAAATAGGAGAAGTCCCTTAAATAATAGTATAGATAAAAGTAGGAGTTTATTAAAAGCATGAAGGCATTTCAACGTAAAAGTAGAAATTTATTATTTTTGTCAATTTACTATTTTAACCCTGTAGGGGTGAAAGGCCCAATATCAGGTAATGGGCCGCGGGCCTGTCCGAGGAGACCTGTACATCCGAGGACAACAAATCCTGAGGAGTGTGCTTAGCCTAACTCAATTCTAAAGTGTAAGTCGCGGGAAAAAAGACTGGTCCGAAAAGACTTGCCTGTTCGAATTGTCAAAAGGGTGATCCAAATAAATGTTCCAATACCAATCCTAACTCTTCCGGAGAATTCCCTGACTTATATAAGCAAAAAGGACAGGTGGCAAAGATCAAATATTAAGCAAAAGACTGCTGCCACCGCATTTATAATCTTGCAGCTAACATCATGGTCGCATTAATGGGGAAAAGACACCTGAACAGTGACCTTCATCTTTTACAGCTACCAAGTGAAGACTTTAGGTAAAGGCTGATGAGACAAGTATCAAAGAAAACTCACCTAACTGGCACAGGAGGTAAAATTGGCATATAAATAGAATGGGAAACAAAGAGAAGAGGCATCGAACTATCAGAAGAAAGAAGGAAGTGATAAAAAAGAGCAATCGAGAGAAAGAGGGAGAGGCATTCATAGCAGTTGTCTAGATTAACTCCTCGGACTGTGCCGAGAAGAATTATGTACTATTTTAATAATTAGATTAATGTTAATCTGATCATGAATACACTTGGGTCATCAATCCATACGTTATCAACCAAGTAATCTTCAACCCACTCTCTTTACAAATTTATTCTAAGGATACTGTATACAGCCTGGGCTTCAATTCATCCTATTCGTAGGCCCATTCGTAGAGTTTGTGTCCTTACAATTAGCGCCGTTTGTGGGAAGATTACTGTTGGATCTGTGAGTTGAGGCTTGGACCATGGTTGGGTCAGGTTCTAACAGAGTGGAATCAGATGGCTCTAAACATATTGATCACTTTATGCATCTTGAGCGTGAAAAGGACCGTGAAGGGAGCGTGCATACTGTGCACACGAGAAGGAGCAGACGTCAAAATGAAGAAGGTGGGTCCTACAAAGATGCCACTAGGAAGATACAGCGTAAAATTGACCATTTGAAAGAGAAGTTACACCGTGCTAAAAGAAGGCGTAGTCCATCCAATAGCCTGTCCGTCACTGATAATTCTTCCGGGGATGATGAGGATGATGATTATGGACCTCGGTCACGCACGCCCCCTAGCGAATCCTACTCTCATGAGGAAGAGTATTGCCGAGGCCACAGGGGTAGAGACACATCCTCGAGAGGTGTAGGAAATGATGCAATAAACAGGGCGCTCAACTAGATTTCTAAGTCGCCCTTCACACGCAGAATTGAGGGGGGAAGCCTTCCTCGGCGTTTTACCCAACCCACTTTCACTGCGTATAACGGACGGACGGACTGACCTTGTGGAGCACGTGAGCCATTTCAACCAGAAGATGGTTGTCCACTCCCGGAACGAGACTCTTATGTGCAAGGTGTTCCCCTCCAGCTTAGGACCCGTAGCCATGAGATGGTTCGACGGACTTGCCACCAATTCTATTGGATCCTTCCGAGCACTCACGAAGGCCTTTTGCTCTCGATTCGTTACGAATACTAGGGTCCCTCGGCCATTAGATTCCTTGCTGTCCATGTCCATGCGAGAAGGGGAGACATTGAAAACATACTCGGATAGATATTGGGAAATGTTTAATGAGATCGAGGGGAGTTTCAATGACGTGTCAGTGAGAACCTTCAAGGTTGGCCTGCCTGTCGAGCACGATTTGAGGAAATCACTAACCAAAAAGCCCGTGAGAAACGTGCGCCGGTTAATGGACCGCATCGATGAGTATAAGCGGGTGGAGGAGGATCAACAGCTCGGAAAGGGTAAAGCCAAGGTTATCCCTCAGGAGATGAGGGATTTCAGGTCGGACCGATACAGCAACAGCAAGCCACGTAGGGACTACAGCGTGCAATCCGGGTATGTTTCATCACAGGCCGTCCATGCTGTGTTCCGAGAACCAATTCACCAGATTCTGGAGAAAGTTCAGAACGAGCCATACTTTAGATGGGCAAACAAGATGAGGGGAGACCCCACGAAGCGCAATCAGAGTCTCCACTGCCAATACCACCAAGAACGAGGTCATACCACAGAGGAGTGCAGGACTTTGAGAAGTCATTTAGAGCAACTGGTAAGAGAAGGAAAACTACAGCAGTTTATACATCGCCCTAGTGGTCAGGGAGACCTCGGCAGGTCAGGGGCTTCTGGGACCTCCTCATCAAGGCCCCCGTTGGGCACGATCAATGTCATCTTTGCAGCACTTGGAAGAACGGGATCCTACCCCTCTAGAGTGATGTCAATTTCTAGAACATCTGCCGAAGACGTTCATTAACAAGTAAAACGAGCCAGAGTAGAGATCCGACCAGCATTGAGCTTCTCGAACGAAGATAAGCATGGTACTATACAACCTCATGATGACGCTCTGGTCATCACTCTTCGAATAGGGGGGTACGATGTGAGGAGAGTGATGGTCGATCAGGGGAGCAAGGCTGAGATCATGTATCCAGATCTATACAAAGGACTGGGATTACGGCCCGAAGACCTGACAGTATATGATTCGCCCCTAGTCAGCTTCGATGGAAAAACCGTCATCCCTAAAGGTCAAATTAAGCTACCTGTACAAGCGAGGTCTGAGGTGGTCGAGGTGAACTTTATCGTGGTAGATGCATACTCTCCCTACACGGCCATCGTTGCCAGACCTTGGCTCCATGCCTTGGGGGCTGTCTCGTCAACATTGCACCTAAAGGTTAAGTTTCCGTCCGGAGGACGAGTGGAAGAAATTGTAGGAAGCCAACCTATGGCAAAGCAATGCCTCATAGTTGCCATTACACATCGGCCTGCTACCGAGCCAGCAACCACCTCAATCGGGGACACATAGCAATCAAAGATCCCAATTCCCCACAATGTCGTAGAACTGGACGAGAAAAAATGTGAGAGGCTAGAGAAAGTTACCATCGAAGGAGACCCAAAAAAGTTTTTCCAAATTGGGGCTCATTTGCCCACTTCAGAAAAGGTAGAACTACTGGCATTCCTTCGAAGAAATATCGACGTGTTTGCCTGGAACTCTTACGAGGCCTCGGGGGTGGATCCGGAGTTTATCTGCCACCACCTTAACGTAAGTCCAGCTGCCCTTCCTAAGAAGCAACCACCTCAGCGCTCATCCAAGGAGCTTTCGGACGCTATCAGGGACGAGGTGAATAAGCTCAAGCAGGCAGGAGCTGTTAAGGAAGTATTCTATCCAGAATGGCTAGCTAATACGGTGGTGGTGAAGAAGAAGAACGGGAAATGGAGCGTATGTGTGGACTTTACGGACCTAAACAAGGCCTGTCCAAAAGATCCCTTCCCCATGCCTAGAATTGATCAATTGGTAGATGCAACCATAGGACATCCGCGAGTGAGTTTCTTGGACGCCTTCCAAGGGTACCACCAAATCCCCTTAGCCTTGGACGATCAAGAGAAAACAGCCTTCGTAACCCCCATTGGGAACTATCATTACAAGGTGATGCCATTTGGTCTGAAGAATGCAGGCTCCACCTATCAAAGAATGATGACCAAAATGTTTGAGCCGCAGTTGAGGAAACGTATTGAGGTTTACATTGATGACATGGTGGTCAAGAGTAAGATAGAGTCCGTGCATGTTAGCGACCTCGGGAGCATCTTTGAAATCTTAAGAAAACACAAATTGCGACTCTATGGCGTTGGATCAGGAAAGTTTTTGGGCTACATGGTCATTCATCGCGGAATTGAGGTGAACCCCGACCAAATAAAAGCAACTAACAACCTGCAGCCTCCTCGAAACCCAAAAGAAGTACAAAAGTTGATTGGGATGACCGCTGCTCTCAACCGGTTCATTTCCAAATCTGCAGAAAGATGTCGGCCCTTTTTCCAGCTGTTGAACAAATGGAAGGGGTTTCAATGGAATGAAGAGTGTGTTCTGGCTTTCCAGCAGCTAAAGGAATACCTATCCTGGCCCCCCATCATGTCTAGTCCTGCAACGGACGAGGTCTTGTTCGCCTACATCGCTGTAGCCACCCCTGCTGTGAGTTTGGTACTTATACGAGTCGACAATGGCGTTTAGAAACCTGTGTACTACGTGAGTAAATCCCTTCACGAGGCCGAGGTCCGTTACCTGCCACTTGAGAAGGCCATCTTTGCAGTAGTTCATGCCACTCGTAAACTCTTTCACTACTTCCAATCGCATACGGTTGTGGTCCTTACCCAACTCCCGCTCAGATCATTGCTTCGAAGTGCGGACTATACGGGGAAGATTGCAAAGTAGGGTACCATCCTAGGAGCTTTTGACATAAAGTACATGCCTCGCACCTCGGTCAAGGGGCAGATACTGGCCGATTTTATGGCCGAGTTCGCTGAGCCCGTGTTAGAAGAGATTGCCGAGATGATACACATGGACGAAAATTCAGTTGGCCTAGTGTCTGTGCAAGAGTCTGCACCCTGGAAACTATATGCGGATGGTGCAGCCAATGAGAGAGTCTCAGGAGTGGGGCTAGTTTTGATATCTCTTGAGAATGTTGTCATCGAAAAATCCCTTAGACTAAACTTCTCGGCTACTAATAATGAGGCTGAATACGAAGCGTTGCTGGTCGGAATGGCCATGGACAAAAGAATGGGTGGGAGCTCGGTGGAAGTGTTCTCGGACTCAGCACTGGTCGTCGGCCAGGTCAGGGGAGAATTAGACGCACCTAATGAAAGAATGCAAAAATATCTAAAGCAGGTCAAGCAACTGCAATCATGGTTCAAGTCATTTAATCTGCAACATATTCCTCGGACGAGGAACACGCACGCGGACTCCTTGGCCACTTTTGCAACCTCCTCGGCTCAGGGGCTACCTCGACTTATCTTGGAGGAAGATGTACAAAGGCATGCCGAGGAGAAGGAAGGGCCCAACATCTATCAAGTTCGAGTAGGACCAAGCTGGATGGACCCTATGGTGACCTACCTCAGGGACGATGTCTTACCAACAGATAAAGCTGAAGCCGACAAGGTGCAAAGAAAAGCTCCTCATCCGGAGACAGTAAGCTATACAAACGCTCTTTCTCTGGACCCTACTTATTATGCGTGCATCCTGAAGCCACAGAGCTACTCCTCGAAGAGCTGCATGAAGGGATTTGTGGCAGCCACATAGGAGAAAGATCTCTAGCACACAGAGCCTTAACTCAGGGATACTGGTGGCCAAACATGCAAAGGAAATCACAGGAATATGTAAAGAAGTGTGACCAATGCCAGAGGTTTGCACCAAATATACATCAACCAGGAGGAGTTCTGAATCCTTTGTCAAGTCCGTGGCCTTTCGCTCAGTGGGGCCTGGACATTGTAGGCCCTTTTCCTAAAGCAGCCGGGAGTAAGAAGTACTTAGTCGTTGCAACAGACTATTTTACCAAATGGGTTGAAGCCGAGCCATTGGCAAACATCAGGGATGTAGATGTCCAGAAGTTTGTATGGAAGAATATCATAATCCGGTTTGGAGTACCACATACTCATCTCGGACAATGGTCTTCAATTTGACAGTAAAGCGTTCAGAAAATTTTGCTGTGGACTAGGCATTACGAACAGGTACTCCACCCCTGCGTATCCTCAAGGAAATGGCCAGGCTGAAGCAGTTAACAAAGTTATAATAAGCGGTCTTAAGAAGAGGTTGGATGATGCCAAAGGAAAATGGGTGGAAGAACTACCGCATGTCCTCTGGACCTACAAGACAACTCCTCGAAGATCTACAGGAGAGACCCCATTTGCAATGACGTACGGTGCTGAGGCTGTTATCCCCATAGAAACTGGGTTCCCCACACTTAGAACCAGTTCATTTACCTCGGCCGACAATGACAAACTGCTAAAGGACAATCTGGACCTAGTTGCTGAGCGTAGAGAAAACGCTGCGATTCAACTAGCCTACTATTAGCATAAACTCAAGCAGAGTTATAATGCCAACGTCAAGCTAAGACCACTTGCACCAGGGGACTTAGTTTTACGGAAAGTCGTGGGCACAGCAAAAAACCCAGCTTGGGAAAAATTAGGACCTAACTGGGAAGGCCCATATCGCATCCTATCAATGGTCGGAATAAGGGCCTTCTACTTGGAAGATCTAGATGAGAGAGCTGTACTACACCCCTGGAATGTAAATAATCTAAAAATGTACTATTATTAATAAAAGTTTCCATTCTCTCATTGAAGTCTATTATATTATTAATACTCCTAAGTATTAAACAGAACATTTGTCATGCCTGGTCCCTCGAACCACATACCTTGGGTAAATTAATACCCCTAAGTATTAAACAGAACCTTGGTCATGCCTGGTCCCTCGGACCACATACCTTGGGTAAATTAATACCCCTAAGTATTAAACAGAACCTTGGTCATGCCTGGTCCCTCGGACCACATACCTTGGGTAAATTAATACCCCTAAGTATTAAATAGAACCTTGGTCATGCCTGGTCCCTCGGACCACATACCTTGGGTAAATTAATACTCCTAAGTATTAAACAGAACATTGGTCATGCCTGGTCTCTCGGACCACATACTTTGGGTAAATTAATACCCCTAAGTATTAAACAGAACCTTGGTCATGCCTGGTCCCTCGGACCACATACCTTGGGTAAATTAATACTCCTAAGTATTAAACAGAACCTTGGTCATGCCTGGTCATGCCTTGTGTAAATTAATACCCCTAAGTATTAAACAGAACCTTGATCATGCCTGGTCCCTCGGACCACATACCTTGGGTAAATTAATACTCCTAAGTATTAAACAGAACCTTGTGTAAATTAATACTCCTAAGTATTAAACAGAACCTTGGTCATGCTTGGTCCCTCGAACCACACACGTTGGGTAAATTAATGCTCATAAGTATTAAACAGAACCTTGGTCATGCTTGGTCCCTCAGACCACATACCTTGGGTAAATTAATGCTCCTAAGTATTAAACAGAACCTTGTCATGCCTGGTCTCTCGAACCACATACCTTGGGTAAATTAATACTCCTAAGTATTAAACAGAACCTTGGTCATGCCTGGTCCCTCAGACCATATACCTTAGGTAAATCAATACTCCCAAGTACTGAACAGAGCCTTTTCCATGCCTAGTCCCTCGGACCACGGGCCTTGGGTAAATCAGCACTCTTCTTCATTTTTCTAAGTGCTATACAGAACCTTGGTCGTGCCTGGTCCTTCGGACCATACACCTTGGGTAAATTAACACTCATAAGTACTTTACAGAAACTTGGTCTTGCATGTTCATTCAAACTACATACTTTGGGTTAGTACTCTCATTCAATTTTAACGTTTCTGACAGTAAAACGATCGATTGTGTTCGTTTGAATTCATTCCCACTTGTTAAGGCAAGCCAGAGTTAATCGATTGATTTCGATATGATAGTTGAGGCTTTCTTATCATTGATCGTGGGACGCTACTATCATCATATTCATGGTATCATTATCATTCCATGAGAACAAACTTTCTCATCGTTAATTGTTAAGGCTTTCTACTGCTATTCTGGTCTGTGGACTTTGTCTTTTCACGGGCCTAAGAACTACGAGGCAAAACAAGCAAATAAATAGAATTGGGAACAGTTGAAAGCAAATGAAATATTTTCATTGAATCAAAAATTGAAGTACATTATCCCAACACACAAAATAGTCGTTACATTAATAAAAAAAAAGAAGAAGAAGAAAGGCAGCAAACAATAACAACTACAGCAACTAACAATCCTAATCCTAAGCCTATCTAGTCTAAGAAGGAAGGCTGCCTGTTCCGCTCGGCTCTACTACAGATGATCCGGCCTCGACCTCCGAGGGGGCTGCGTCCTTGGCCTTATCAGCATCCACATCGGCAGAGGAAACGTCCGGAGCTACTTGTTCAATTAGGGCAACTTGTCCCTCTTCAACCTCCTCGGCGGCTTCATGAGGAACAAGCGCCAAGCTTGCTTGCTCCGGAGCTTGAAAAGATAAGGGAGCGGGGTCAGCCGGGTTCAAACTGATGTGGGGATGATAGTATATCCTCCCAGGCTGCCTTAGGTCCGAGTCAGCTGGGACTCCTGCCAAGTTCAGGGCTTCCTCCCATGTGAACTTGCAGTAGTCCCTGCATACCTCAGAGACCTCTTCCACCAGCCTTATTTCTGTCTCTTTAATGCCGCGTATGTACTCGGCCTGCTTCTCGGCCTTAGCAGCTCCAAGGGCCTCCCGAGCCTCCTTCTCCGCCTCCTCGGCCTTCTCAAGGTTGGCCTTGAGCTTCAGGACCAACTGCCTCTGAGTGGCCAGCTCTATCTCAATAGTATACAACTTTTTCCGCTGATCCTCAGCTTGGTCCTGAGCGCTCTTAAGGCCAGCCTTGGCGCTCCGCCTCTCCCTTTCTTCAATAGTTAGCTTTTTGGCTAACTCTTGTTTCTCTTTTTTCAAAGCCTCTATGCCCCTCTCCGCTTCCAGGCGAGACTGGGTCTCGGTCCTAGCCAAGCTTCGGGTGTCCCTGACCCAATCCTCGGCCACGTAAACTTGTTGTGTGAGCTGCATAATAAGAGAGACAAAATTATATCACTACTGGTGCAAGAAAAATACACAATTCACACCTAACCAAGTCTGCTATGCAACGAAGTAATTAAGAACTTACCATGGCCAGGTCTCTCTTCATTGACATGAACAGGTCGGCCTGCCTCCACGACCTCACTGTTTCCATATCCTTAGGCAAAAAGGAGTGGGCGCTCTAGGGCCTCGGCAATGTAGCCCGAGCGCCCCCTCTGGAATTCCCTGATGGAGGCCGTGGAGGGAATTGATGCGCCGTCCAAGCCCAGCCTGGGATTCCAGGCCGGAGGCAGTTGAACCTCCCTAGAGTGGGAGTCACTCCTGTGCTCAGGCGGGGAAACCCTTCTGTCTTCTCTCCCTCCCTTATGTTGCTTGGGCGCTTTCTGTTGCGGAAGGAGCATGTCACCCTCCTCTTCATCGATTTCTACCACCTTCCTCTTCTTTTTTAGATCCACCATGGGGAGGAGACCAACCCCAGTTGTGGGAAGAGAAAGGGGTGAAAGAAGCTAGTCGGCAGTCTTTTCCCTGGGCGCCTCATTGGAGGGTGTGCCCTTACTTCTCCCAGCGATAAGGGCCTTTAATCCTGCCCTTGGCTTCAGAGGCATGTCGTCTTCTTCTTCCTCGGTGCTCTCGGACTCTGGAATATCCTGAAGCTCGCCCTGCACCTCCTCCTCACCGTCGAAGCAGAATCCGTCTATCTCTTCCTCCAAGGACAGCTGAGGTGAAGCAGACTCTTCCCTTTGAACAGCGGGTTGAGGAGCAACCTGTCGGATTGGCCCTCAACGGGTGGAAGATCTCTCTTGGCCAGAAAACCCGGTTGCGAAACGTCAATCTTGTTGATTCTTTTATCGCCTGCTCGGATAGAGTTGCCGACGTCCAGAAAGCTATCCGTCAAAGGAGTAAAGTCCAGTATAAGGTGGACAGCACGTAATTGGCTGTCCGTGTACACACACACCTCGGACCTTAGAAGCTTGTTAAGTCCCGGCACGTTCACGAGGCTGAGGCGGGGAGCGACGAACTTCCTATCTGCAATCACGACCACAGAACATGGAATTAGCTACATCATTTCAAAACCAGGTAATAAAATAACACAAAAAAGTGAAGCCTAGAACCTAGATTCTAGGTTAACTCAATCTAATCCTAAAGCATCCCACCTGGCTTCCCCTCCTTGGTCGGGCAATGGTGATCGTCATGCCATGCCCCAGAGACGATGACGTAGTCGTCCTTCATGCCCTTGTTGGACTTCGAAAGGCACGACACTATCTTAATGATGGGAGACCGGGATTTCAGGTAATATCCCCCGTCGGCCTGGGAGTGACACTCGTACATATGTACGACGTCATGCTAGGTGAGCTGCAGATCCATCATCTGGTTAAGGGCATCGACGCAGCCTAAGACCCTAAACAGGTTAGGAGCACATTGGTGCGGACACAACCTATGGTTCCTAAGATATTTCCGGGTCACCGTGCCCATCGAAATGGTCATCCCTCCTTCCAAGAAGGCTATTACAGGAATAACCACCTCACCAGTTTTTCTATGAGTCATAATATTTTCCGGCGGGCAGTAGCGAAGACTAACCCCCTCAGGTATATGGTACTTTGCCTTAAAGAGCTCTACGGCCACAGGTGTATCAACTAAGTTCTTAAACCTACCCATGTTCGTATGTAAAGAAATGCTAAGGAAGTCTCCTAAGATGAGAAAATGTAAAAAGGAGAAAGCCGAGGTGCTTGAGTGTACAAATAATTATATCACTAAAATAAGGGGTAAGATTTCTTCCTAAAACTAAATTAAATTGATAATTACAAATTAAATTTTAAATTGATAATTATTTTTAAAAAATGTACTAAACAATTGATAAATCTAAAATTAATATAATCTTGATAATATTATAAATTAAAATTAAAGTTGATAATTCAAGAATACACGAGTAGAACATCTTGATAATTTGATGTAACATAAAAATCAAATAAGAAAGTTGTTAAAATTAATCTATTAATTCTAACCATATTCAATCATTAATTATAGGACCTTAACCCTAAGCATTTAAATTTGATCAAAGCTAAGAAAATTAGTTTAAACAAAAGGCAACTAATACATAAAATCTAATCAATTTAATAAAAACGAAATACAAAAACAAAGAAAGAGCCTTTAGAAACTTGACAATGTTTTTTTGAATTCATTAATTAAAATCACATGAAGACAAAAAAACCTATGATAACACTAAAGAAAAAAAAAACAAAATAATAATAATAATAATAATAATAATAATAATAATAATAATAATAATAATAATAATAATAATAAAAGAAGAAAGAATCATACCTGCATTGTTATGAGATTTAAGCATTCACATATTCAAATAAACTTCACTCCAAAAAGGATATATATGGTTATATATATTGATAGAGTTCCATTTAAAATATAATTCATTTAAATCTTATTGAAATTAAAGATATTTAATCAATGCATTTGTTTTTATCCCATAAAAATTGGAATTAAAAAAAGGTCATATGAATAGAATAAAGAGAGAGAGAGAGAGAGAGAGAGAGAGAGTTGATTCAACATAATGTAACATATAGAAAATTAAAAATTTTTAAAAAATTGTAAAAAAAGAAAAAAAAAGAAAGAAAGAGAATGTGGTTGATAGCTATAAAGAATTTTGAGATATATATATATTTTAAATGTTATCAACGTAAAAATTATTAAATTAATGGAGATATATACAGTT
Organism: Lithocarpus polystachyus; assembly: GCA_033629205.1. Classification (NCBI taxonomy): domain Eukaryota; kingdom Viridiplantae; phylum Streptophyta; class Magnoliopsida; order Fagales; family Fagaceae; genus Lithocarpus; species Lithocarpus polystachyus. The sequence continues at coordinate 82,371,470 of CM066166.1, forward strand.
TTTTTTAAAATAAATAGAGATTATCAAATTATTGGAGATATATATTGTTTCTTGAGATAGAGTTATATTAATCATCTCTTGAAGAATTTGGATTATGCTTATCCCTTAATAATCAAGTTTTGTAGCTTGATATTCTGATAAAATAATATTAATTTAATAATATTAAAATTTTGAAAATTTAGATGATAAATATTATCTAAATTAAATTTTTGTATGTCCCTAATTTAAGAAATATATCCTAACAAATAAAAAAAATAATGTTAATTAAATGATAAATATTATCTAAATTAAATTTTTGTATGTTAAATATTATCTCGTAATTTAATAAATATATTCTAACAAATAAAAACATAATTTTAATCTAATTTTATTTAATGATAAAAATAAATTAGAGTTCTGGTAGTTTACTATTCCTTTTAGTTCTTTAAAAATTTAATAAAATTTCTGTAATTTGGTGAAGTCATGTGGCGCAACCACGGTGTTTAAATCTAACTTTTATATAATATAATATAATATAATATGATTATTAATCTTGTTTTTTTGAATTATATATACCAATAAATTATTTTTAATTATTTTTTTGTAAATTCTTTAATTTTACTTTTTAGTTAATAATATTTGACTATGAAACAAAAAATCTCATTCCTATAATTTATTTTCTCTAAAAATTAGTATATATATAATGAAAATATAAAATTACAATTTTTATTTTTAATTTAATTAAAAGTGTTTCTTACATCACATGCATAATTACCCTAAGTTGTTGGGACTAAATTATTAAGGAACAATAAATATTCAATTATGAGCTACAATACATAAATTTTCAAACTAAAAATACATTTATTAATAATTCAATTATTTGCACATACAATTTCATTGTGGTTATACTTGTGCACGATTTTTCTTCATTTAAAACTAAATTTATAAAAAAATTTAACTTCAAATAAAAAATTTATATTCATCTAAAAAAAAAAATTGTACAAAACCATAATCGTATTTTGAGAATTTTTTTAATAAAGTATTAAATAGTGCTTTAACCTTAACAAACTTACAAAAGGCTAATACAATTGGGAATTAATGATTAGAAGGATCTAGAAAAAAAAATTTGTACTATAAAAACTTCATGATTGTTTGTTGAGAAGGAAAAAAAAAAAAAAAAAAAAACTATGAAGTATTATTAAACGGTGGTTTAACAAGAACCCAATAGGAATAGGAATAGAAAACCATAGTTATTAAGGAATGATACATTATATTTTAGAAGGATCTAGAAACCCTAAGAGCGAAGACTTCGGAGACTTTGAGGCCACTATATAACCACATACACACATACATTGCCCTCTGCATCTCTTTCTTTTTCTGCGTTCACTCTGCCTCTGCTTGCTTTTAGGTTAAAACTAGTATCCTTCTCAGATCTACGTAGAAAGCAGCAATGGCGTCGGAGACTGAGACGTTCGCATTCCAAGCTGAGATAAACCAGCTTCTCAGCTTGATCATCAACACCTTCTACTCCAACAAGGAGATCTTTCTTCGTGAGCTTATCAGCAACGCCTCCGATGTACTTTTTTTCTCTCTCTCTCTCTCTAAACCTAGTTTTTGTTTTAGGGTTTTACTTGTTTTGTGGGTTTTTTGTGTTTTAGTGTTTAAAGTTTGTTGCTTTACATAATATGACTCTGAATTAAATACATGGTTTTGCTTTTGCGATTCTGGGTTTTTGGTTTTTTTGTTTAAAGTTTGTTCCTTTACATAGTAGGAATGTAAATTATATACGTGGTTTTGATTTTGTGATTCTGGGTTTTGTTTGTTTGTTGGTTAATGTTATTTGTTTATTACTCATGTGACTATGGTGTCTCACTGTTTGCCAAGCTTTTACTTCAAGAGGGTCTTGTAAATCGAAGCACTATTGGTTAAATAGGTGGATGGTAATTGATTTAGAGAGACATGTATATTGAGAGTGTGTCAGTGATGATAGTTATGGTTTAATCGTTATTATTATGTGCAAAAGGGAGATCCTAATATGTTTTGATTAATAGTAAGCATGCTCTTTGATTAATTATACATGTTGCCAATCTGACTAGTTTGTTGACGATCCATGGTTGTCCCCAAAATTTTAGGAATAAGGCTTGGCTGTTATTGTTTATGTTAGCATTAATCACTCTTGTGTGGAATAAGGAGGTTCTAATATGTTTTGGGTTTGGGGACTGAGGCTTTTTTGTTGTTGTTGTTGTTTATATTAGTATTAATCACTCTTGTGTGGAATAAGGAGGTTCTAATATGTTTTGGGTTGACCTTTGAAATAGGCTCTGGACAAAATCCGTTTTGATAGCTTGACTGACAAGAGTAAGCTCGAGGCACAGCCTGAGCTTTTCATTCATATTATCCCTGACAAGGCCAGCAATACTATCACCATCGTTGACAGTGGAATTGGAATGACCAAGGCTGGTGAGTGTCTCACTGTTTGCCACTGTTATAATGTTATTTCAGAATCCTTGGGTTCTTGTATAAGATAAGTTTTTTTGTTTTGTTTGTGTTTGTGTTTTTGACTGTTGAATTTGTTTTTGTTGTTCACAGACCTGGTAAACAATCTTGGAACCATTGCAAGATCTGGAACCAAGGAGTTTATGGAACACTTGGCTGCTGGTGCGGATGTTAGCATGATTGGGCAGTTTGGAGTCGGGTTTTACTCTGCTTACTTGGTAGCTGAGAGGGTGGTTGTTACCGCAAAGCACAATGATGACGAACAGTATATCTGGGAGTCTCAGGCTGGTGGTTCTTTCACTGTAACTAGGGACACTTCTGGTGAGAACCTTGGAAGGGGTACTAAGATCACCCTTTTCCTCAAGGAAGATCAATTGGAATACCTTGAGGAGCGTCGTCTTAAGGACCTCGTCAAGAAGCATTCTGAGTTCATAAGTTACCCAATTTCCCTTTGGGTGGAGAAGACTGTAGAGAAGGAGATTTCAGATGATGAAGATGAAGAGGATAAGAAGGAGGAGGAAAAGAAGGAGGAGGAGGAGGAAGGTAAGGTGGAAGATGTTGATGAAGAAGAAAAGGACAAGGAAGAGAAGAAAAAGAAGAAGATCAAGGAGGTGTCCCATGAGTGGTCATTGGTCAACAAGCAGAAGCCCGTCTGGATGAGGAAGCCAGAAGAGATCTCTAAGGAGGAGTACTCTGCATTTTACAAGAGTCTCACCAATGACTGGGAGGAACACCTTGCTGTGAAGCATTTCTCAGTTGAGGGTCAGCTTGAATTCAAGGCTATCCTCTTTGTTCCCAAGAGGGCACCTTTTGACCTATTTGACACAAAGAAAAAGCCCAACAACATCAAGCTCTATGTCCGCCGTGTCTTTATTATGGATAACTGTGAGGAATTGATTCCTGAATATTTGGGTTTTGTGAAGGGTATTGTGGATTCTGAGGATCTGCCTCTCAACATTTCAAGAGAGATGCTGCAGCAAAACAAGATCCTCAAGGTTATCCGCAAAAATCTTGTCAAGAAATGCATTGAGCTCTTCTTTGAGATTGCTGAGAACAAGGAGGACTACAACAAGTTCTACGAGGCATTCTCAAAGAATTTGAAGCTTGGTATTCATGAGGATTCACAGAACAAAACCAAAATTGCTGAATTGCTTCGGTATCACTCCACCAAAAGTGGAGAGGAGATGACCAGCCTGAAGGATTATGTCACAAGGATGAAGGAGGGGCAGAGTGATATCTACTACATTACTGGAGAGAGCAAAAAGGCTGTAGAGAATTCCCCATTCCTTGAGAAGCTCAAGAAAAAGGGGTATGAGGTTTTGTTTATGGTTGATGCTATTGATGAGTATGCTGTGGGTCAGTTGAAGGAGTTTGAGGGGAAGAAGCTTGTCTCTGCAACCAAGGAGGGACTCAAGCTTGAGGAGTCTGAAGATGAGAAGACTAAGAAAGAAGCATTGGCTGAGAAATTTGAGGGACTTTGCAAGGTGATGAAAGACGTGCTTGGTGACAAGGTTGAGAAGGTGGTGGTATCTGATCGTGTGGTGGATTCCCCCTGCTGCTTGGTTACTGGAGAGTATGGATGGACAGCAAACATGGAGAGAATTATGAAGGCTCAAGCACTGAGGGATTCAAGTATGGCTGGTTACATGTCTAGCAAGAAGACCATGGAGATTAATCCAGAGAACCCCATCATGGAGGAACTGAGGAAGAGGGCTGAAGCTGACAAGAATGACAAGTCAGTGAAGGACTTGGTTCTATTGTTGTTTGAGACGTCTCTTCTTACATCTGGCTTCAGCTTGGATGAGCCCAATACTTTTGGCAACCGAATTCACAGAATGCTTAAATTGGGATTGAGCATCGATGAAGACACTGCCGAAGCTGACACTGAGATGCCTGCTCTAGAGGAGGCCGCCGATGCTGACGCAGAAGGTAGCAAGATGGAGGAGGTCGACTAAATCTAATTCATTTTGATGAATTTTGCAATGCCTGCCGCTGCTTCTTTGTTGCTGGAGTAAACATGCTGATGCTATGTTAGAGCTTTATGTTTTTTTTTTTTCCTTTGTTTTCCTTTCAATTTTAGAGTTGATTACAACTGCAAACTATATGCCCTTACTTTATGTTTCAACTTTTAAGATGTATGCTGATATTTATTTTTCTACTCTCCTTCCTCAAGTTGATTTTAATTTGCCTTTTTTTTTAAAAAAAATTTTAAAATATGTTTGTTCGTGGCAAAGCTTGTTGGGTGTCTACAATATTTTCTTACTGCTGTTAGGTATTCCTGAATGATATTGAAGGACCATAGTAAGCCCAAAGGTTGAGGGATTGTTAATTAGTGCCTTCTTGGTTATGTTTACAAAAATTGGTTTGATAGCTTCTGGGGTGGTCCAAAAACTACTCGTTGCAATAGCCCAAAGGAATTAAACGTGTGTTCAATTCTTTTCCTTGCCATTGAAATTTTTATGGTGGATGGTTCTGAGAGCATCGTGCCAATAGAATTCCGGTGCAAGCGTGGCCGGGTTCTTCATAAACCTTAAACCTTAGGAAGCTCTTTAATTTTTCTTCATGATCAAACTTAGTCATGATACTTTGAAAATGCTCTCTAAAATTCTAGTTGCAAAGCTTCTAGGTTCTTCAACTCTGGCGTTCTTTTCTATCATTCATAATTGATCACATCAAAGTTAGTTCTTTTTTATCATTCATAATCTATCTCAACAAAGTTATAACAAATGTTGTGACACAAAAGTTATCCATAGAATTTGTCTTGTAAATTCTATGAATAACCTTGCTTTGATGCATAATATTTTTTTTTTGGGTAATTTTTATGGCTAATTTGTGTCATTTTTGTGTGCAACAAGAAGTCTATCTTCTTAATAAAATAATACTATTAATCATAATTAAAAAATAAAAAGTTATGCAATTTCCAAAATTCTGTGGCTCTTTGTTTGAAAAGAGGCTCATTTGCCTCACAATAATAACATAGCTTGAAAAATACATGATCAGTAACACTTTCCATTCATTGCATCATCCAAGATAATATGCTGAAAAACATCAATGCAGAAATGGTAACATACACATGTACACAAATCACCGAGTGCCAGTGTTTACACAAAAGAGGACAAAAAAAAGGCGCTTTGCAATTCTTTTTACTGAAAAAGATAGTTATACAAACCTACAATAAGAAAAATGAGGGAAGCCAAGGCTACAATTTCCAATCAATTTTCTGCATTTCTGCTTTTAGTTCACCTCATCTGCAAGTCATGGTATACTTTACAAAGTGCTAATAGCACAAACTCAATTTGATCATGAGTATGGTGAAATGCCAGAGAATTCCTTTCCCCTCTGACTTCAAGTGAAGCAAACAAACACTGAGACCAACTAACAAACAAATACCTCAAACCCATTTGGTCAAAAGCTAAAATGGTCAAACCAAGTGGGGAGCACTTTTGTTCATCGAGAACGTAAAATAAATAATTAATCCTCTCTAACGATGAACCTTTGTACAGAAAAAGCTACATTGGCAGTAAGAGGAAAACAAGCTCTTCCAGCTAAAGACTATCAACTTGATGTCAGCTAGAAACTCAGGTGTCATCAACTTGTGAGTGAAAAACAAAACTTGGGAATGTGGTGGTGATGTCTCTGTCCAAGAAAATACGGATGGATGTTAGCATCAAGAGATTGAATTTAGAAATTATTCATGATGCAGAGGCCATCATGCTCTAAACATGCCATGAGCAGTGAAATACCAGAGTCTATAATAACAAATAACACACGTGTCCCATCAGTGTGAGTTCAACAAAACTAACTACTTAAAATCTTGTAAGAGGGACAAATGCCACATAGCACATATCAACGGGAGACACCATGTATCAAAATTCAATAGGGATCTTCCATCTTTGATGACATATTAAGTGATTCTCATTTGTGCAGGGAACATAGAGCTGTAATAAATAACTCACTTGAGATATTGAAGAGTCATGTTTTTCAGAAGGGATGGATGTCGCAAAACAAGGTTTCGCCACTCTTCCTTGTCAATCTTCCCATCATGCTTAGTATCAGCTTCCTCAAATGTCTAAAATAACCAAAACACTAACATATATGTGAGAGGATTACAATTGCAATATCAGTCATATATGCATCCACAAAAGATTGATTAATTCTACACATCATCCATATATGCATCCACCACAGGAATTTTACTGCTACAAAACCAATGGTCTAATGGTCTAGTATTATAGAGTTGGCATTGGCAGACCCATCTTGAGGAATTCAGACGTTGGAAACTCCATTTGTTAGTTATACCAGTTGCAATGTGTCCATCTCGAGGGTGAATTTTGTGGTATTCAGATTCTTCAATCATGGCAAAGAGAAAATTTCAACAAAAATAATTTCTACTCCAGAATGTGGATGGAAATTACCATGAGAACAGATGATAACTATGTGATATTTACTAACATAGAAAAACAATTTCAGTTCCTTCTTAGCAGTACAAGCCCTTCTACCAGTAATTCAAAATTTGCTTGCCAAATCGGTACATGGTTGCTTCATAATCATATATTAAAATGGGAGAGAGAACCGTTTTATGTTATAGGGTTGCCTCTGTTACATTAGAATCATTTAGCTCCCATTTTAATAACATCCCCACGGGGATTTTCAGTGTCATGCTTATTACCAAAAAGCATGCTCTACCACAAGTAGCTAACTGCTAACTGCTTTCCTGTAAAATAGTTGTTTATAATATACTTCCTTGTCAAAACTCCCCAGTGTAAATCCACATCCACATTAATCATGCATTTTTTAGAACAAATAAAAACTATGCAATTAAACCTTTTCCTGACAACTTCAAGAATAGGCTTTCACAAAGGGTCTGTTTTTGGATCATATCCCTTTTTCTTGTTTTAAACAATAGAAACAAGCAACATGCCTTTGTTTTACTTCCATTTTTTTTCAAGGAATTGTGGCAAGTTTAACATGTTCTGTAAGATTGGCTACAGTTCCAGGGCATAAATAGAAAGGAGCTAGAAGAAGAATTGATTGCCATGCATGAAGCAATGTGGCTCTAAAAGGAAACATTTTTGTTTTTAATTTGTTACACACACACATACACAGTGGGCCCTAAACCTAAGATCTCACCCTGCATCCCATTATTATGGCAGGAGAAAGTGCCTATTCAGCTATAGCTCATTGGCAACTTGGACAGGAAACATATAATACTGAGAGCCAAAATAAGTCAAAACACATGGACTTGATCAAAAACATATATAGCAATGATCAATATCATTAAGAACTGAAATGTGAATTGAATTAAAAAAAGAGAAAGGAAGTACCTTATCAATTATGCTTTCTATCACATCATCTGAAAGATTCATTCCAGATTCAGCAAGCGTGGCCACTACCATTTGCTTTACCTATTCATTAAGATGATCAACAATCAACTCTCTTTAGATGCATGCCCGAGTGTTTTTTCTTCAAAGAGAGAGTAGAAGAAAAACTAAAGTTGTGGCAGGTATGAGATACAAAGTTAGGCAAATGCACCATTAATAAACTCATATGAATCAGTTCCAAAATTTTTAGGTAAAAGCAATTTAGAAGATGGAAACAGCAAAAGGGTGAAGTGATTTTATCATCATGATTGATCCATGCAAAAACAGAAGGTGTACTGATCAGCCTGCTGCACTGGCCTAGCTGGCCAGCTCACCAGATCAAGTCCACTGCAACCAACCTCCAAACCTCCAAAGTATGACTCTACCATTGCAAAGGTTATACTAATTGCACGTGAAATCTTCATTCATTGCTAGGGAGGCTTGAGAATTTTGAATCTTCCCATACAGGGGTATCTGGCTGCCATGTAAGTCCTAAAAGAGTTATTTTGACCTTATCTTCTACAATGCATTTAGAAGTGAAACATGAGAATCTTGACTTTCGAGAACTTGTAGCTTCACATCGGAAGCTGCAAGGTCCTTTATAAAAGATTCATCACTTATATATTCAGCCTTACTGAGTCAGCCCTTTGCAAAGCTCGCCCATTCAAAGCCCTAAAGTTCTAAGAGGCCACTATCATGATTGAGAATGAGCCAGATTATGATTTCAGTCAATCAGTCCTCCACACTGATGCTTCAAATATGTAAAAACTTTCTCTATTATATGGCTTGTATAATGGAGGAAAAGAATACACGTGACTGACCCTAAGTAATCTATGAAAGATCCATCACCAAACCCAAAATTTTGGGACTAGGGATTTGTTGTTGTTGTTGTTGTTGTTGTTCCACATATTTCCAGGATATGCAATTTTTGTTCAGTATTCTTATTTTTTTTAAAAAAGAAAGAAAGAAAGAAAGAAAGATAGAAAGGATTTCATATGAGCAATGAGCCAATGAGTTCCCTAATAGAAGTTTAGATAACTCCATTGTCACCTCAAAGAAGTATAAAATAGTCAGAACAATATTTTGTCAAACACATTTTAACCTCCTACAGCTAATATCCAAGAAAACTACATTTTTCTAAACACCCTAATAAATGGAAAAAAGAAAAGTTATAGAAACAACTAAATTTTCCATTTTTAAAAGATAAAATGCTAGAAATCATGTAGTACACACACACACACACACACACAGTTTCTGTAGATTAAAATGCCGAGTACATAATTAGTTTTGTAAGGGTAGTTGACAAAATATGCTATATTCACTCAACAGCAACTAAGAGCAATACCTCCTGTCTCTCGATGAACCCTTGCTGTTTGAGATCATACAATTGGAATGAAACTGCAAGAAGGGAAATATTATGCATCCCCACCACACAATCATAAGGCAATTACCAAGAGAGAAAGGGCTAACAAGAGAAAAGCTAAAACAGAAGAATTAAGCTATGACACCCCCTCAAATCCCCAATAAAAAAAATTATGAAGGCATAAAAAAAGAATTGTACTCAAGCTACAGCTCCCTACCTCTCCACTAAATCAAGGCATTTAATTTGAAGGGATTTAACAATTTCTGAATACTTAGCTGATACTTACACTCGATCTTATCATCAATTGGTGCATTGGGGTGAAAGACAGAGAGAGCACGTGCAAACTCTTCAAAATCTAGTATCCCATTGTGCTTTGTATCAAACAAGTCAAATACCTACAAAATTAGAAAAGCAGATGGTTATAAATAGCACAAATCTTCTTTTTTTTGGCTGAGGCACAATTACTTTCTTAGGGCTCATGAATTAACATGTGTTCATAAAGGATTTCATGTAAATTAAGGCAAGAATGTCGTTCAAGCAGTCAAGCTTAAACCAGCCTGCCATGGGTTTACATCCCAAAATGGGTCCATAGGTTTAAAGCCAACATAAGGTCAATGAACCTGTGGGTAGATGTTTTAACTATTTAACATGTCAGCAGATCTACAAGATACAGAAAGGCATTCTAAGAAAATAATTTCATGTCTTCCAAGTGAAAAAAAAAAAAAAAATTAAATTATCTGGGACATAAGCGGATCAAAGCCAAACCAATAAAAACTGAAGAGTGGATATATAAAAAAGGAGTACCCGATCAGCAAATAAGCTTTCCTTTTTGTTTGTCTTAAACAAGGCCAGTTGAAATTCTTCCTGAAAGATAATATAAAGAGGACAACCATTGTAAACACAAGTGAGATAAATCATAAGCAATATATATCAATACTCAAGCGAGATTATTTTTCCTGTTCAATAGGAGAGTTGTCATTACATTTAAATCAAATAAAACAAAGTCACTTTCTGCTTGAAAGTGCAAGGAATATAATAAAACTCAGATATAACTAGAATAGTGGTGTACGTTACAGCATTTGGTACCTTATTGATCAACCCGTCATCAATTACAGCACTGCTTATCTTCTTAAACAGTTCATACAGCGCTTCTATCTCACTTACACTAACTGCATTTGAAGTAGGAAAATTTAAAAATCTTAGCATGCTCCAAATGTTTAAACTACTTCATAAAGTGTAAAGATATAACTAACTAGCACAGATCAAATATTGGAAAATGCAGTAAGGTGGTGTTAAGAATCACTTAGGATATCAGCGAGTGATCACATCACCCATGAGGACCTAGATGTGCCCCTGGGGCTATTGTTGCAGCATGTAGAAAATTGAGAAGCAAAGTACATCCTTTCCCTAGTTTTAAGATATGCTTTTTGTACCTAATAAGCAAAGAGACAACTCTTCCATAACTTATGTTCCCAAGCAGTGGCGGAGCCAAGATATTAATCCAGTGGGGGCAAGGTTAAAAGACAAGATTAAGAGCAAATAATTCTAAAATTAATAATCAGAATTAATAATAATAATAATAATAATAATGTAATTGTAATACAAAAAATAATTTAATAATAAATAATAAATTATTTTTTTCAAGTTTGTTAATTATTATTTTTAGGTTATTTTCCCTAGCTTATTAGGTACAAGCTTTTTAAAATATCACTTCTTTCTAGGTAGAGTATATTAAAACTTTACTTAAAAAAAATCCAAATAACCTACAATTTTAAGCAATCCATACATAAAAATTTCAAACATAAAATTTGATAACTTAAAAGTAAATTAAGAAAATAATTCAATGTTAAATGTGCATTGATTGTTTAGAAAGGAAAAAAAAAATTGAATCTAACATTTCCTTCTCTTTCAATTATTCAAAATTTTAGTTTATAACAAAAACCCTAAAAAGTATGGACAAAGTTAGCTAAAAATGGTTTGACCTAAGTGGTTTTTTTTTTTTTTTTTTTTTTTTTTTTTTTTTTTTTTTAATTTGAAGTTTTAAATACGGCTAAAGGGAAGTAGGATGGGATTGGAGAAAAAAGGGGAGGGTCATGGAGTAATGTATGACTTACAAACCTTTTGCGTTTAATTTTTATACAATGGAAGAATAGAGCCCCATGTTCTATCAGTTCCATATTAACATTTATACTGTTATTGTTCAATAAGATTGCTAAGAGACTAGAGACGGAGTATTGAAGGGAGGGGGAAGATGGGAAGGTGCTGGGTCCAATTTAGTGTATCTAATTTCAATTGAAGATCATGTGAATAGGAGTTTTGAACAGAAACCCTTTGCATTTAATTTTTAGTTTTAAGTATTGTGGGAGGATTTCAAAGTGGTGGTGTTAGTTTTTAGTTCAACATAGTCTAGTAAAATTTGGTAGCTTTGTTGATATTGTATGGAGCATATCAAAGGATTTTTTTGGCGGGATCGGGCAATTGCCCCCTCTTGCCCTCCCTGGCTCCGCCATTTTTCCCAGGTACACTTCTTGACATCTATAATTGGAAAGTTTATCAAAGAAGGCAACATACAGACTGTCTCTCTTGCAAGAGCTTCTGGATCTTCAAGACCCTTGGGTTGCTTATATATCTCTGTGTCACAACAATTTATGAGGGCAGCACACAAATGCTTAACACCGTCTAAGCACTGCACCATGATCTTTTCCAGATGTCAAAACACTCCATACCTGTGTACAAGGAAAAGCTAATTCTTGAAATATGAACTCTCCAGCTAGGAGAAACCCAAATACTAGTCATTAATTGAAGAGAACAATTTTAACCTTTTTTATTTCTACAGCAGACCTATGCCTAAATAGTGAATGGTTAAGGAAACAAAGAGCACACCCCAACTAAAAAAAAAAAAAAAAAAAATCTAGAATGCTTATAACAGCTAGTTTACTCTTGCCTAAACTTGCAAAAAATTATCAGCATTTGCTAAATTTAAAATTGTATTCTTAAAGACACAGGACTGTGATGAGAGTATATTGTCCTACATTAAAGCATAAAGGTTATTTGTGACACATTGATGTGTCATCAGTCCAGTGAGTTTGACGAAAGTGACAATAAATAGTGGAGGTGATTAATTGAAAATCAAGTGGGTTATCAAAATGCACTGCTGGATAAAGGGAAGGCAAAAAAATGACTATGATCATAAACATATATATCATCTTTATAATCCTGATTAGAATGTCCAAATTAGCTGACATCATACGAGATGAAAATATGCATAATCAGCACACACACACACACAAAAACCCTGTATTTAGCAGATTTTTAAAACAATTTCCATTTTGTTCGGTTTTCTGATACCCTTCCATTTCGCTCAGTTGGAACTAACAATCTTGATCTCAGTCATGAATCTACTTGAGCTTTATGCATTAATATCTAATTTATTATTATTATTCTTTCTTTTCAACATTACTTTAAGTTCAATTAACCAAAAGTGATATTATTTAAAAATATTACCAAACAAGTAAACTTTTACAAATATATTTCAAACCATTTCCAATTTTTCAGTTTTCTAGTGAAGCTATCATTTTTCTAGAGACATTTTTCACATCAGGAATCCAGAAATTAATAAGCTCATGGAATTGGCTACCCAAAATATTGACTTCATATGGTAACATTAACTCCAAACAGAGGGACCTTGACATAAATGCATACAAATGTATTGTTAACATTCCTATGTATATATAGCATGCTCATTAATGCATTAACACAGGAGATCAATGGTAAAAAAATATATAAGAACAAAGTACACTATGAATAACTTCAGGAAAAACCTAAGCTAACGCCTTTATGTACACCATTACCTAGAGAGACAGCAAATATGGAGCATGAAAATTGTAAAGTTGTGATTTACAACTATATTTTATGTTGGCTTTATTTCATGACAAAAAGTGTTATAATTGTATTAATTTTGTTCCTTGTATTTTGTGGGATTTTATTGCATTGTGTTTAGTATTAAGTTAGTGAAGAATCGAGAATGAAATGAAGAATTAGTGCAATTTCACTACTACCTCACAAGAAGCTCGCGATTGAAGGTTCCCGCGAAAAGGGCACGTGAGAAGCACATGCTAGAAGCTGAAGAGTCATGCCAGGCTATCAGTTTCGCGAGTGTCTTGCGAGAAGGGTTAACCCGCGAGGTACCCGCGAAACTCTCTGCTTGGAGGATTTTAAGTGTCACTTTCTTACCCTTCACCCATATTATATATACCCTTATTACCCACAAAAGAAAGCGAGGCTGTTCAGGGAGAAAAACCCACCTCAGATAGGTTTTCTACAACACAACACACTCATCTTTTAGAGAGAGAGCTACTCATCCTTAGTGAAAAATCATTGTAGCCTCTTTTCTTTACCTCTCCCATCGTCATACCTTGAGAGGAGATTTGTACCCAAACACAACCCACACATTTTCAAAGTGTAGAGAGTGTTTTAGAGCTTGGGAAGCTTTGAGGATTTGCCAAAAGAAGCTGGTGAGGCTTGGTGGGTGCAATCAGGTGTATTGTGGGATTAGGAAAGCTAATGAAGACATGAGTCTGAGAAGTCTATTGGTAGCAGGAGCTTAGACGGCTCAAGTACATTGGGTAAACTAGGCTTGGAGGGTCTTTTATTATTTGTGTACTCCAACTTTATTCTCTAGTGGATCGATTTTGACTTGGAGGGTCACAGAGATGTTTTTCACCGAGTTCTTCAGTTTCCTCTTCGATAAAACGTTTTGATGTTATCTTGTGTTTGCATATCTCTTCCCTTACTTTTGTACTTTACATTTATTGTTTGTTGTTTATGTTTATGCACTAGAGTAGTTATCGGTTCATTGCACACATTTACTCTTGTTCCGCACTTTGATAAAGTAAGAGGACAAGCAATCTAGCCGTAATTTAAATTTTGGGGTTTGAATAAGCTTTTGTGTTTTAGCACAAATTCGAGCTTTCAAAAATAAAAATAAGCAGGCAATTGTAACAGGTGTCTAAAGAACATTGTATGTGACCTGAGCCCAATTTTGCAGAATTAGATTCTAATACTGCTAACGTATGTAGCAGCATCAATGATTGCTTTGAAGTCCCACCCAACATGCAACAATGAAATTCAATCACTTTTTATCACTATAAATACTAAGTATACATACATATAAATAAAAGGAGAAGAAACATCAGAAACTTACAATTTGTTTTCAACCCTGGATATTTGTAAAAATCCAAAACCTTCCCCACCCCTCCTCCCCTCCCCCTCCCCCTCCCCCTTTTCTTCTCTCTTCTTACCAAAAACTAAGCAGATGTGAATAAAAATTCCTCGTACCATTTTTGAAAACAAAAGATGTGTGTATAGAGAAATTAAACATGTGACAAAGGAGTCCAATCTACTCTCTCTGTCACCACGTAGATTTAAGAAAGTAAATTTCAGAATCTAACAAATTCTTTAAAGTCAGCTGATATAAGATTCCAAAATTTACGTTCCTTCTTCTCCATCCTCTCGGAAACAACATATTATAAATGCAATGTCATATTTCACTAATAGAGAAACTGCTAAGTTCAATAATAGATTCAAAATCTTATTCCAGCATGTGAAAAAGAAATCCAATCTGCTCTTTTTGTTTCATGACATAAATTAGAAAGAGGAACAGAAACATTGGTATCTCATCCTACATATCTTTTTGTTTTCCTCCATCTCAGCAACAAAGAAAGCCTATGTGGAATACTACAAATGCATGCACAAATGAAATATCCAAGATTTTATGCATGGTGAAACTGCTACAAATATAGCAGAATCAATAACTAGTTTGACAAAAGAGAAATAACAGATTCTTTTGTTGCCGTGTAAATTAACAAAAGGAAAGTAAGCATTGGGACCTTATATAATTCGTACCCTAGACTGTGCTCTTTCCTTTTACTCTGTCCTCTTGGCAACAACCAAAGCAAAATTGTGATATAAGAAACTCCCATACAACATTTAAAGTTAAGCATAAGTACATAGCTGTATCAACAACTGGATTCATATTCCATTTGAAAACAATGCAGAGGAAAACAATCTGCTCCTTTGTTGCACGTAAATTAATAAAGAAAAAGAAACAGTAGGATCTTACTTCATTCATACCCTGGATCACTACAACAACACAACATTCCTTTCCCACAGTCTGTCCTCTTGGCACAAACAAAGCATATGCAATATGAAAAACATCCGCACTCTCGGTGAAATTAAGCCTATATATATCTTGCTTATTAAAGCATTTATATTGAAATAAAAGAATAGCTATATATGCATGCAGGTAATGGGCAGCAGGCTAGGCCATCTTCTTTCAACAATCATTTAACACAGTCAACTTGCAGCTCACTGTGATTGCCCATGACACAGAACTTTTTGCCTTATATTCTAGATGCTTAGAATTAATTCATTCCCAAGTAATTCTTCTGTGACAACTCAAAAGTTTGTTAAACCAGGTGAATCTTTTGGGGATTCATTTCCATTGTTTCCCATAAATGCTTAAACAACATTACTTAAAACAAATATATTAATAAACGGCAACCCAAAACTATGAAAAACAGAGACTTTAATCTGACAGAATTTGCCTTGAAATCAACCTGTTAGATTAAATGATTAACTTCACAATTTCCAAACAGCTTAAGCTTTTAAGAAAATAAGTAATTTTTCATGGTAACAAAGCAGAAGGCCTGGGTTCAAAACCTGTCTCCATCTTACTTTCCACTTAAAAAATTCTCATATGGTGGGTCCCACTTAATAAGGGTAGTTTAGGCCCACAGGCAGACACAGAGTATTAGATTAAATGATAAAATTCACAATTTCCTAAGAGCTTAAACTTTTAAAACAATCCATAATTTATCACTAAGAACTTAGTTACTAATTAATATATATTAGAGGCAAACAAATCAGAACCCATCAATACCTTTGTCAATACATACATTTGCAAACACATACACGGACAAAAATACATCCAGAGAATGGAATGAATAATGGCAATGCAACAAACAGAAACACCAACAGATGCCAATTCAAAGAAACCCGAACTTTCTGGTCTAGGAACTCAAATGCCACCATTGGAAACCAATATTGAATAAGACCCATATCAGATCAAACAGAACCCACCAAAGAGATTTGTGCTTTTCATAATTTACACGACAAAAAAAATAGTTTTTTTTTTTTTTTTTAAATGAATGATAACATGAATCAAGTCAAAGAGAAGGAAATACAGCATAGATAGATGGATATAAAGGGCAAGAGGGGTTTTTACCTTTTCAGAAAAACCAAGAAAGAGGAAAGAGGAGAGAGCCACCAATCCAACAAGATGAGAAGGAAAAGGAGGACGAATCAAGATTTTCAGACATGTCTAACGAACCATTTTTTTTTTTTTTTTTTGTTTTCCTTATGTTTTTATAAATAACCAAAAATAAAAGTAAAAAAGAAAGCAGCTTTTATGCTAGTATTATGGAGGTGGGGTTTAATTCTAGTTTAGTTTAAAAAAGCAGGTTTGTTCGTGCTTGTGAATTGTAATTAACAAAAGGGATACATGAATAAAACAACATCAAAAATGGTATCTGTGTTTCTTAAAGGTGTGTAGCAGACTAGTAGCTAGCTATATTTGGAAGGCAAAGTGTGCAAAAACCAAAAGTAATTTCCGAAACACACGTGGCTCTTAGTTTGGGGGGGTCCAAGATCAGGTACAGTTGTGAACATTAGAGTTAGGTGGTCTTGCTGCTGTCATTCACCTTAGCATAACCATAAGTCTTTTTTTTTTGTTTGGTTAAAACATAACCATAAGTCCATAAGTATATACAGACACCGAATTTTTTTTTTTCTAACTTTTTACCTAAACTTTGATGGATTAGCATATAATATAATAAAAGCGATATTATAAGTGAATTCATAAAGGACTTAGGCTACTCTAACTGTTTGGTTATTCAACAGGTTTTCGATCATTTATTTGTAGTGTTTATCAAAATATAATTTTTAGTAATTTTTATGCTAAATGTATATCAAAAATCTAAAAATTAGTTATTTTTTTTTTTAAAAATGTAGTTTTGTTAAATTTTAGAAAGAAAAAAAAAATTGAGACAAAAAACTAAAAATTAAAGGTTTTGGAAAAACTTGTGTGTGACAGTGCTCTTCACCTTATCTAACTTTGCATTAAACTTTTGGGTCAAAGTTGCCACGCCTTGCTTAGGACATATTGATAAGTCTTAGCGTTATATAAACCACCGTCGAAAGAGATTGATTGAAATGGTTTTTAAACCCGGACCGGACCATACGATCTGACCGAGTTAATCGTGAACCGTTTATGAAAATAGTTTTTTATATACAAGAATCGAGCATGTAAACAATACGAGAAAATTGCTTGAACCGAGGTCTAGCCTGAAAAACTGTTCAAACCGTAAGCCGGTCCAACTGTATGTTTGTGAAGAAATTTACTTTCTGATCTGAAATTCTGGCATGGATCTAAAGTGAGAAAAAAAAAAACAATAAAAAGAGAAAATAATGAAGAAGATCTGAAAATGAAGCAAAAAATATGAGAAGCACCGATGGTATGGTGAGATTTAAAAAAGAAAAGAAAAGAAAAGAAAAGAAGAATAAGATGAGATGAGTCGCAACGTGAGGAGGAAGATGGAGGTGGGAGTAAGAGCTGGTGCTGCGAAACTGTGTAAAGGAAGTAAAGCATCACAAAAGGAGAGTAATAGTGTGAAGAGATAAATCTAAAATGACGTGGGTGGGTGGGTAGGTAGGTTGGAGTTAGAATATAATATTGAGATTAAAATTGGAAATGAGTTTTGAAAAATGCAAATAGTCGGTGGTACATACACATAAAAACATGTGTTTTGTTATTTGAAAACATACGTAAAAATATGTGTAGATGAAAAAATGTGTAAAAATACGTATAATATTGTTTAAAAACTGAAAATTATGTACTTCAGTGAATGTACTAAACGAGAAAATACCCATTTTTTTTTTGGGTTAAAATTTACCCCCATTTTACTAGTAAAAGAGAGTTTTTACTCTCTTTTTTTTTTTTTCATTTTTAAATCTCATCATCTATACTCTTATTTGGATTTTTTAAAAACATTATAGGTAATTTATTAATTTATATCATTTAGGTATAATAAGAATAAGTAATAATCTTTTATTTGAAAGTTGAGAATAAATTGGATCAAGAGCTGGCTTAAAAGGTGTGTTTTACACCAACCAATCCTGACCTGCCACGTCAGCAAACTTTTTTTTTTTTTTTTTCCAAGCAAAACATATTAAGCCTTAGCCTTTCTCCCTCTCTTTCTCTTCTTCCCTCACCTGATCTCTCCATCTCTGAATCAAACCCACGACCTGCATGGTCGGAGCTTTAAAGCTCTACACAAGCCACCAACACCACAAGGTTTCTCTTGGCTTCTCTCTCTATCCATACATGAACATAATCAAGAAGAAGAAGAAGCACAGAAACAAAACCCCAAATAAAAAGTGTCCATGTTTCCTAAAACATAATAAAGAGAGGAACCCATCAAACTGGAAAATCGGATTTTTTTTCTAAATAATCAAATCCTTCAAATAATTTCATTAGTTAGCAAGGTTTTGAAACTATTTAGCAATCTAACAAATCGAGTCCCTTGGAGTCGATTTTGCTTTTTGAAAACTTTGAAATCAAGTGTTTCACACTCGAGTTCCATGAGATCACAAAAAAAAAAAAAAAAACAGAAACTGAAGAAAACCAGTAAAGAAGAAAACCCAGAAACCTTAAACAAAGAAGAACACAAACCAGCAAAGAAGAAAAACAAACCAGCAGGAGGCGACGACGACGGCGATGGCAGCGGCGACCAAGCTCTGCGAATGTTTTCCTCTAATCGTTGTTTTCCTTGTCTGGGTCTTTCGATTTGATGATGCTTTGTTGTTTTTTCTTGTTCTGGTGTTCGTTGGGTCTCATGGATAATAGAAATCAAGTCTTTTCCGTGAAACGCGACTCTAAACAACTCGATTTAGCGCACAACGAAATCGAGTTCTCTGCACTCGATTTGTTAGATCACTAAATAGTTTCAAAACCTTCCTAATTAATGAAATTGTTTGAGAGATTTGGTTGTTTTAAAAAAAAGTCCTGGAAAATCCAAGAACATGATAACCATCACCGTGATCACTAATTGGATTCACAAGAATTTATATGACATTAATCTTGTTCATCTTAGCCCTTTCTTCCTAATCCAGTTTAGGGCATTCCTAGATTCAAAAAAAAAAAAAAAAAAAAACAAACAAACAAACAAACACTGGGAATAAAATGCTAAGCAAACAAAATTGAAATAACAACATACAAAGCTTTTAGAGCTTGAAATCCAAAACGCATCCACAACCCAACAATCCATAATAACTGGAGTATAATGACTAATACATTAAACATAAAAACAAATTCATTAAAATGATAAAACAAACTACTACATCTACAAAATACAAACCCAATAAGAAATCCAAACGACCTTTGGCATATCAATTTTAACATATCAAGCCTTTTCTACATAGCACAACCCCAACCCAACCCCAACCCCAAATTATTAAACACCATTACAATGGCTCATCATCACAAAACCGACTTCTACTAACAATGAAAGATCAGAGACAGATGGAAAGGATTATTGATCAAGGCAGGAACATATCAGCCATGATCGGCTGGATCGGACGGTTGAGCTGCCATGGGTTCATCATAGAATCAGGAATCTCCGGAATATCCACGGCGAATCCACTCATTTCTTCGATCATCTAAAGCACCGAGTTCAAGGATCGCAAGCGATTTGTGAGTTCCGCATGCTGAGCTCTGAGAACGTTGTTGGCGGATTCGATCGCCCCGTAGTTCTGCTCCTTGGCGTTGATCTTCTGCACCAGATCGCGATTCGAGAGCTGCAACCGAGTCACCTCGTCCGTCAGATCCTCCAGCTGCTTCTGCTTCCTCATCCGAGATCGCCTCACCGATTCGACAACATCCTCGCCAAATAACAAAAAGACAGCACACACACATCCAGCCATAGAAAACCCGAAACCCCAAAATCCCAACGCAAAAACATAGCCACACTCAAGCCAAAAATCCAACCTTTTGAACACCCAAAAATCGAAACAAAAGTCTTTTCTTTCTTACACCCCCAAAGTCCTTGTGGTGTTGGTGGCTTGTGTTGAGCTTTGAAGCTCCGGCCATGAAGGTCGTGGGTTTGACTCAGAGATGGAGAGATCAGGTGAGGGGAGAAGAGAAAGAGAGGGAGGCTTAATATTTTTTTTGCTAAAAAAAAAAAAAAAGTTTGCTGCCGTGGCTGGTCAGGATTGGCTAGCGTAAAACACACATTTTAAACCAACTTCTGATTCAATTTATTCTCTTAAAAGTTTGTTCTAATTTTTAAAAATATTCTAATCAAATTTGCTAATATTTATAAATTTAATATCTTTATATTTATTTTATTTTATTATTAAATTAATTATAATATTATTACGGTTCGATCTTGATCGAACTTCGGTTGAGCTTTTAAAACTTTGAACCTTTCCATTTAAGAATTTTCCTATATTCATAAGCGTGCTTTTGTCAGCTGGTTTTGGAATAGACTCACAAGGGATTGCATGTTTATCCAAGGAATAGACTCCTCTTTCTGTTTAATTGGTCCAGTAGTAGTAAATCAAATACCTTGTTATTCAGCATAAAAAACAAGGGACTGCATTGCAAATTGTTATATTTTTTGGTGTTTTTATAATAGGAGCATATGGAAGGAGCTGGTGGAATATGTTTGGTTTAGAGAAAAATTGGAGAATGGGTAGGGATGAGCTGGATTGGACTAGCAAAAACCTCAAGGGTAAAGTTTTATAGAAACAGATCCACATATTTGCTTGGGCGGCTACATGGCACTGTATATGATTTTTTTTTTTTTTTTTTATTTGGTGCACTGTACATGAATTGATAGAACAATAAGTGATGCAAGAATCCATAATGGCAAATTGGGAATTGAAGCTTAATTTTCCAAAAGAATATTCATTGTTATTAGTAGCAGACTAGCATATACTTGCACACAAGTCAAAAACTCAATTTAAAATAGAAGTTCTATACAGCCTCTGGAAGATCCCTTTTACTGTTTTTGACACTCATTAATTTTGAAGTTGTTGTATTGTATGTCTACTTGGTGTTTGTTTGTTTATTTTTGTTTTATTATTATTATTTTTTTTTTGAGTAAGAAATTTTATTAGAAACAGTTGAAACAACAACACAACACAAAACAACAGCAAGCAGGAGTTACCAAAGTGAAAGATAAGGGTTTGTGAACTCTTATTGTTGCTTTTACTATAGCCATTTAAACCTATCAAAGCAAGTGTCTCAAAGGTGTTCAGGGTTTCTTTCAATAAGTTGTTTGGAAGATTTCATTGTGGTACAGTTAAGTTTTGTAAAGCTCTTTCGGGTAATTTTTTATTCCTCCAAGTTTATTGAGCAAGCTCAAGTTGTGTGATAAAACCTGAATAAAAGACCATTGTAACTACTTGACTACAGTGGATTGTTCAGGGCTTGATCCCTGGATTTTGGTGGATGTAGGCATAGAGACGAATCATGTAAATCTTGTGTGCATTTTGTATGCCTTCCATATATTTGATAATTTGTTTCTTATAGATTCCATATTACATATCTTGCTAGCTTAGCCTTAATATTTGTTGTGGCTAACTTCCATTACCTTGTGGTGGTAAATTTACACTTTGGTTGATAATATTGGTTGAGGCTTTGCTCTCATCAAGAAGTGGGTAATTTTTTCCCAATAATTACTTAAGAGGTTTTCTAATTGATGAGATTGGGTTCTCTTTGTATTCTGACGTAAAGGTAGGTTGGTCTGCAGCAATAGGTTTTGCTTTGTTTTTTTTTTTTTGGTTCATAAGTTGTACTTTAATCTGATTGAATAATGCTGCTTATTCCTTAAAAAAAAGAACAACATTTTAATTGCAAACTAATTTTCACTCTTACCACTTACTTAAGCCTACTTCTACTACCTAATTAGGTGAAGCTGATCAGCAAACGAGTAGCCAATTGCTTCAAATGCATATCAGCCAATATATTGGCGAAATGGTTGATTATGCATGAATGTATGACCGTTTTTTAAAGTATAGAATTTCCATGGTATAATTAGCTGCTTGAGGGTTAATGTTGCACAGTTCTCTCTTGTCTATAAACTGGTTGCTTGTTTTCTTTCAATGATGGTATTTTTAGCAGTAATTCTTAAATGAGGCCTCTGGGAATCCCATGGAAATTAAATTATCTATTAGGTAGCAGGAATATGTAGCTTCTGAAAGACAGAAGCACATTCCCAACTAATGATAACTTCTACTGATACAAATGATGCAAATGGCTTATGTAACAGTTTAAAATCAATACATTTACTAACAAAACAAAGGCCAATTACTGTAAGTTCTAAGAGAAACAATTGGGTCTTCATTTACTATCTGTCTCTGCCTTTGTCACGGCTATTGTCTGATCTACTTCCCTTTGTTATGATCTTCTTAGGATCCAGCTTGCTCCGAGACATTCCCTCTCCTCTAATCTCCTTCCCCTTCTCTGACTCTGTTTCCTCAATTTCTGCAATGATCAACTTTTTTTCCAATTCTAGGGGCAATTTTCCATCTGATCTCTTCATTTTATTTTGATCTTTTTCACTGTTTCCTGCAGGAGTGATGGTTCTTCTTGTGCTCTCCCCTCTACTTGATTTTTCGTCCAGGCCCATTTTTAGCTTACCCTGATCATCTCCGATGGTTGGCATATGGTTTCGAATAAGCTCTGGTGGTGGTAGCAGCCTGTTACCTGTTTCCTTGGAACCTTTCTCTTGTTCAAAAAAGAGGACTTGCACAACAGTTCTCAGGGGTAGCCGTTCATTTTTTACAGCATGGGCACGTACTTCTGGAGACAATTTTTGGCAGTCTAGAATCCGGCAGAGGCGCTTTTTGTCTGCCTTACTCAGATCAGGATGCTCCTGTTTATCAATTGAGACACATTGTGAATGTGTAAGAAATGAAATTAGTGAATTAAAGTTACCTTGAACTTAATTCCAGCTAATTTTATAATAAGAATGTGCAAGAATATATTTGGCCCTGCATCTAATAGCATTAAGCTTTGAAAATTTTGAAAGTATGTGGCAAATTGGTTCTTATCAATCCTTCACTTTGCTTTAATTCCATGTATGGTATTTAGTACGATACCTTAAGATAACTGTTGATTGCCTTGTAAAGGACATCATGGTGTAGCCGAGCAATATCTGGCAATGCTTCAGCAAGAGACACAATCTTTGACACTGGCATGTTGACATCCTTTGCAACCACTAGAAGATAGGAATCAATGAGCTTCCCAACCTTCCTAATGGATACCAGAAACTGGCTGTTTTCTGAAGCTGTAGGAGATATTCTTCTCCATAGTACCACTAGACTTTCTAATACTGACACAACTAAGTCAATGTCATAAGAGTGCCTCCCAGAGGTTGAGGGCAAGGGAAAGAGCAAATCATTCACTGTTGCCTCCTCAAATTGCAGACTAGCTCTCCTTATGAGTTCTGTCTTTGTCATTGGAGATGCTCCTAGATAATTTGCTATGCTGAGAAGCCTTAGCATAAAGCCAACTGAAACTGATCCTCTATCTCCAGGAATCATGCTTACTATAGTTTCAAGAACTCTTCTATTCTTTTCCATAAGCTCTTCAGTTTGAGACACTGAACTCTCTGGAGGTCTATTCTTTGTAGTGTCTGGTAGCCAACGACTAGCATAGACATGTAAAGCTTCACCAATAAGCTGTGGTGATAGCATGTATGTTGATCTGATGGCAGTAATCAGACAGCGGAACAGGTCTATGTCAAGGTCGGATATATCCTCAGTCCACCAATCCTTTGGGACAGAATGGTGATGTTTTTTGGAGTAACCGGGTCTAGTATAGGTGTAGGACCATGCCACCTGCAGAGAGTCATCAGTTTTAAGCAAGGATTTATATCTAAAAAAAAAATCTTAAAATTCACATCTTAGGATCAATCTCTCATGAAAATAAAAAGAAATTTAGAAGAAAAAGTCTTCACCTTTGCTGGGGGTGTGAGGATTTTCTCAACAATTGAATCAATGCACTTTCTGGTGATTCCATAAGTCTCAGACCACTCAGGTAACTTAGATGTGTTCTGGAGTGTGATGATAGAGTCCTTCCAGCCTTCAAGAATGCATGACATAAAGAAAGCCTCAAGTTTTAGAACTAAGTTTCCCTTCTCAACAGATTCAGTCATTCTAAGGAACTTAGCAGCACAGAATAGAGCTACAAAGTTATGAGCACTGACATTAATCATAATTCCATAGCAAAACTTGGCACACAGTTCAAAAGCATCTTCCCCTCCAGGAAGATCATGAAGCTCAATTGTAACAACGTCAGAATCACCAGAATCAGAGCAAAGACGTTGTAGGAGGCCACACTTTGGAAGAAGTGGAAACTGCAGCTAAGAATAGTACAATTAAGAAGGATCTAAGTGACAATGATCAAGAAGAAACGTAAAAACACAAGCACAAGAAACAAAGCTCTTCTTATAGGAATTAACATTTAGAAGAATTTGACTATCCTGAAATTCTAACTTGAATTTTGAACATCTTTTTCATGCATATTAGCTTTCTTTTGCTAATGGTTTTCTTTGGATTTGTTAATTTTTTTCCATCATTTTTTTATGTATCTAGGATCATTCACATATGCCTTGTCCATGACACTGTGTCCTAAGAGAATGCCTCCTATCTTGAATTTCAACCCATGACCATCTAGATACTAATTTGCTGCATGTTTTCTTAATCCATGAATGTAATTTCTATTTTCTTCTTCCCCTGGTCCTATGATTCTCTTTAATTTGCAGCTTGAAAGCACTTGAGTCTAAACAAGAACCATGCAGGAAGAAATACAACAAAAAGATTGCATCAGTTAAAAACAGAAATACAAAAGCACCTTTTCTTTTTGGCTAAATGAGGCCTTTTTTTTTTGGCTAAATGAGGCACAATTATTCATTATCAGTTCATACCTTATGGAGAAGATAATTGATATCATTAATTTGAATGACAATGTCACTAGGTATATCTGAAATCACTGTCCTGCATTTGTACAACAAATTCTGTTAGTTTTAGCTTCCAAACATAACACCCGCCCCCAACAACCCCCCCCACCCCCCCCCAAAAAAAAAAAAAAAAAAAAAATCTAATACCTGGTTGCTTCTTCTGTGTAAAAGGTATCCGGCCTTGTTCCAAGTTTCATAAACTTCATTTTTATGACGGCTGTGTTCTTTTTGTCAATAGACCCTGATCAGTCCTTTCTTCATAACACTGGGACGTGCCCCTTTAAGATGACTTCCAAATGAAATCCAGGATCTGAAAATCATTGTCACATTTTCATGATAGAGAAAAAAAAAAGTAAAGAAAGAAAAAGGCAAGTGTATTTATGCATACATTTAATGCATGCATGAAATTAAGCAGACACCTCACACATCATTCACAGAAAAGAATCAAAGCAGTGGTATCATATTTCAGAGAATTAAATTCATTGGAAAGAAACGCACTTGAGATTTTACTTGAAGTCAAACGTCAGCTTTACCAATATTCTGAGTCCAATATAGTAGTAATTAATGAAGGCTAAATGAAATGGAGAAAAGGAAAAACAACACAGCATCAAGACTAACAAGTTAAATAAAATAGTATTGAAGAAATGTACAATTTAAAACTAAAAATCACTTGGAAAAGAGGGATTAGAGAGTGTTTTAGGACGAACTTACAAATAAAGATATGTTTGTAACAAAAGGGTGATCTAATACCTGCAACAGCCCATTGAACATGTTTGAATGAATTAAGTCCATCATCATTTGTCTCACAATTTCAAAAAGAACAAATAATACATAAAATTTTAAAAAAGAAAAATGGAAAAAGAAGATGAAATGGAAGAAGATGAAGAGAAGAATAGAGATTATGAAAAGACAGGTTGGGGTTCATCATTCTAGAGCTTATATGCAGAAGTATAACACATGAAGATTCACTAGTAGAATGAAAATAAAAATAGGAAACTTTTCTTAATTTTCTCACCTTGCATCCAACAGAAGCTCAAGCATCCTCATTTCCTGAATGTAGTCCCACATGCACCTTAATTTATAGAAGTAAGTTACACCTAGAAATCAAAAGAAAAGAAAAGAAAAGAAAACAAAACAAAACCAATAAATATTATCAAGTTGCTGTAATGTGCGCTGTATCAGATAAGAGTATCAAAGAGGCAGTATAGCATTGTGCTACTACTTTCAGGCCTTTACTGCAAGCCATGCAAATTTGTCTCTACTCTAGTATGCTTGGACGTTACTTTAGAGTTAATTAAGTAGTTTTAAATTCATTCAAAGGACGTGGACACAGCCACTCTCACTGATTTACATTAGGCTCAAGATGTTTCAGTCTTCTGTGACAATTCCTGACATATGGTAAGTTTTGTAACAAGAATCTGAACGACCCAAGGAAGCAGTTACAGATGACATAAACACACACACATGACAATATCTGATTCCAGAAAATATAAGAAAATATGACTATCATTTGTCCGCTAGACTAATCCATCTCTTTCACCTGTGTTCCCAAAGGACCTTTATTTCATGGAACATCTTGTGCTCTGTGGCTTCAATTGGAGTGTGATGGTCTAATATATGCTGGGAAAAATAGAATGTCCCCTAGTAATCTAGTTTCATATTTCTGTTCAAAGATCAATATTTGTACAGTTCCATAATGAAGCATCAGAATAAACCAAAGCAAAAAAGTTGAGCTACAGTATAGTACCATTGACAGGAAAATATTGAAATTGAAACTATATATATTATGGACCGTGTCAATTCCACTTTTTTTCTCCTTTCATGTTATAATTTGGATTTTGCTAATGTGTGCCCTAAGCTATTCACTGTTGAAAATATTTTCTCGAAAATTGAAAAAGTATACTTTTTCAATTCCCGAGAAAATGTTTTCAATAGTGAATAGGACACACATTAATCAGACCTTTATAATTTATACCATCAAATCTTCAAACACGTGCTTTAAATAAAAGAAATAAATTAGTGCCATCATATTAAAGATTCATAAAAGTGCAAAATTTGAGAGAAAATCAATCTTTACCTTAAGAGAATTTGTTTCAGTTAAAAGAAAAACTACTCATTTTTTGGTGAACAAAGGAAACAAAAAAGAAGAAAAAACTCAATGAAAATTGAACAAGATCAATAATTCTTTGCCTTCATCAGTAATTTATTTTCCACTGGTATCTGTTCAGTGATAAACACTATAAGCATGGGAATGAATTACTTACAAATTATTAGAATTCAAAAAATATAGCCACAGCAGCGTTGGATCAATCATCAATTTTGTATTGGTTTCGGGCATAATCAAAATGCAGTCTTCCATATCATACTCCTACCTTGATGTGCAAACTAATAATTTTAAACGAGAAAATATTGTGTAGAATAACGTTGAAGGTGCTTGAAATGAACTTTTGGCATGTCTTAGATTATGTTCTAGGCCATTGGATTCTGTGACTCATTTTCCTTGTGACATATAATAATTATTATGACTTGAACTATCCTACCAGATGGTAGGTACTAACATTAAATTATCATGGACATGCATAAATAGAATGTGGTGTTTCCAGTCACAATCTTCTAAATTATGAAGTATTAAAGACATCAAGGATTCAATAGAGTAGGTTACCAATATGCACTCTTGACGTATGGTCACACACATACAGTTAGATTATACTAGAATAGGATTTCTATAATTCTATCTAAGATATAAAAAAAAAAAATGTAGGTGGAAATTATAGGTCTTGGTTAATGTACCTTCTTAATCGCATTGATAATTGATGCCCATTAATTCACCTCACAATTTATACTCTCTTGAAAGGAAATCCTATGTAGGGGTGTCTGCGGGTTGGTCCAAGTTGGGTTTGGACACAACCAAAACTCAACCTAATCCCATCAAGTGGCAAAAAACAGCACCCACAGTCAATTGGAGAGAAGACGGATCAAATTGAGTTGGTTTTTAGGTGTGGCGATTTGGGTTAATTCAATCGATTTAGATTGAAATGGAAACAAAGAAGATGCCGAAGATCAGATCTCCACCAGATCTAGTCGAAGATTGTAAAATCTAAGCCAGTTTAGGTGGAGATTGCGATGGAGATGGTGGATCTAAATGGATATTCAAACAGCGAAGGAAAATGATGGTTGGATCAAGTAGAGTTGGATTTTGGAGGAGAAAACCCACCACTTGACCTGCTGTTTGTCGTGTTTGATGGTGAACACCCTTTGACAACCATCGCAATCGTTGAATCGGGCGTAGGTTGAGTCGGTTCCAATTGAGTGGCTTAGGTTGCTTGCATGGTTGGATAACCCTAATCCTATGTCTCATACTGAGTATTCCACTTTATACTCTATTAATCACAGTATGACATCTGCCTTTTTTTTCATTTTAAATTTTAGTAATTTTATTAGGAAAGAAAAATGATTTGTAGCAAGTTGTGGTTGGTGGAGTATCGAACACCCAAAGTGGAATAAATGATTTTTATTTATGTTCTCTCAAACATTCCATAAATGGAAATTTTATATTCCGCTCTTATTGTTTCATTTTATACTCCACTAATTGTCATAATATGCTGTGTATAATTGTTTCCTATTTAAAATTTTAGTTATCTTATAAGGAATATAATTGTGATAATTGTTTCCTATTTAAAATTGCATTTAATGAAGTATAAAGTGAAATACGCAAAAATATCTAAAAAGATTTTTATTTGCATTCCACAAGTCTCTTAATTTGAGATATGCCATGTATATAATTCTTTTTCCAATTTAAGTTATCTTATAAAGTAAAAAAAAAAAAAAAATAGATAAGTGGAATGTAAAGTGGAGCACTCTAGTGTATGAGAAAATGTTTTTATTGGCATTCCACATGTCCCTTAGCTTGGAGAGTTGAGTGCAACAAATTTTTTTTTTTTCATTCCACATGTCTCTTACATGAATGATTAACAAAATACTCCAACCTAGTTTGTTTAATTAACTTTTACAGGCATATCTTAGCTTTAGTATGATACTATACTCAAGGATATGCTCTAATATGTCAGACAAGTACACCCAAGGCATTCTTCTATTTCCTTGGGGGGAAGAAAATGACTTTTCTCACCCCCATCAAAAGAAGAAAAAAGAAAGGGAAAGAGAAGAAGAATCTTCTATGATTCTATAGTTCCGAGGGATAACGTGATGTTGGTCCAGGTGCCTTTATCACCACCTATTGGTTGAAATCTAAGCTAGTGTGGTCTCTGCTTTCGCAGACAAATGGTGGTAAAGAAACAACCACAAACAGTGCTAATGTGGCATGGCACTCAGCACTTTTTATCATATTGAAAAAAAACCCTTGAGGTTTTTCTTCCAAGTAGTAAAAATAGCATTATAAAGCCTCCCTATAAGCCACCTTTTTTCAAAGGTAGCTTTACCAGATCCCAACATCTACATATCATTATGAACATCAATAATCAGGAAATGTGTAACTTGCTTCTCTCACT
Organism: Lithocarpus polystachyus; assembly: GCA_033629205.1. Taxonomy (NCBI): domain Eukaryota; kingdom Viridiplantae; phylum Streptophyta; class Magnoliopsida; order Fagales; family Fagaceae; genus Lithocarpus; species Lithocarpus polystachyus. Next base: position 82,401,258 of record CM066166.1, read on the forward strand.
TTCTCACTGAGTATATATACATAATATATAAAAAAAATTGACCTTTACAAAGTTAGACGATTTGATGCCATTCACTATGCTATTTAGCTGCTTAAGTTAACATTCTCTTTTTGAGATTGATAAAGAGCTTTCCCTAAAGACCCCCATGAGGGTCTTATTGCTTTCTTTTTGTCCATATTCTTTTGGAATTTTATATTTAACGCCTACAGTATAGTTTCTTTTTCTACATTATTTTTATCAGCTAGCAAAGTATGGCAGAATCTTCATGATCTGTATAAACAGAACCAAAAGGCACCTTGAGCTTTTGGTTGGTTTTGGAGTGGGGATACAAATATACAACAATACAAACTATATAAAAACAACTATATATTTCTATAATTTCTATCAATCAAAATCACTCCTAATTATTCCACCATATATACCAACAGAATTAGCACTGTATACCAACAGTGGGACTGAACTAAATACTGGAAAATACATTGACAATTCAAAAAATCAGGCTAAGAAAACGTACGTACCAGAAATATGTGACTGGTGTTGCTTGATGATTCCAAGAGAGCAAGCACCACCACTAACAATTTGAAAAGGCAGAAAATTTAGCCTCAGAACCCCAAACTGGCTGCATAAAGTTGAGAAAGCAAGGCCGTGAAGCTGTGAAAAAACTTTCTGATATGAAAGCCTAAAGTAAGAAACATACATATATATTCATCCGGGTACTTGAACATGTGATGCATATATGCGACGTGAAAAGGGATCGATTTCATGCATATAATCCTCAGAGAGAGAGAGAGGGAGAGAGAGAGAGAGAGAGAGAGAGAGAGAGAGGGTTATGGGTTTCAGTTAATATCAGCTAGTGAGACACACCAACTAAAAGAAAAATGAGGCCCCCCCGGTGTCTCACCAAGAGTATTGGAAAGAGAGAGAGAGAGAGAGAGAGAGAGAGAAAAGAGAGAGTGCAAGTGGTTGGTTGGGATTAGTCAACATGGTAATATATCAAAAGCATATTATGATAAGCTGCTTGAATAGAAGAGGAGAATAGAGAGAATAGAAACTCATCTTTTTTCCAAGGGAAGAGAAGATAGAGAGAAGAGTCTAGAGAGGTGTATACTCTAGGCTATAGGGTCATGGGCTTGCTTGAAATATTGGTGCTCTATGATTGAATTTCACACAAAAAAGCATGCAATGCAAGTGGGCAAGGGGGCTTTGGTTATTGATAGAACTTGTTGAGATGAGATGAGACTAAAAATGAGAGAGTGCTCACTCCTAACTAAAGAAAGAAAGCTAGCTTATCATCGTGGGACCAAACTCTCATTCATTCATACACACACACACACACACACACACACACACACACAAACACACTGAAAGAAAGATGTAAGAATTAATTCTCTCTCTCTCTCTCTCTCTCTCTCTCTCTCTCTCTGTGCACTTCCTCATCATGGTTCTCCCCACTATCTTTTGGTATATTCTTCCTCTATAGCAAGCATTAACCCCTTCTTATTGATCTGCATGTCGGCCACGTGTCTTGTCCTGTACCGTTGGTTACATCATCCTTGGTGGGATTTCTCTGGCTCCTTTGTTGGTTGTTTTGGAGGCCAAACACAGACAACTATTTCTCTACCTGTCACCGTGTGTCTTGTAAATTTTTCATGCGTGGTGTACCCTTCTTTGTGTTCGTGTTCATTTGCACGTGTGTGTGTGTGACTGTATGTATCACTCTCTCTCTCTCTCTCTCTCTCTTTCTCTCTCTCAATTCATTCATTTTTTCATTGTATTTTTCAAAAGAAACTACTCAGGCCCACCCTCTCCCATCACTTCAATCCCTTCATTTGAAGCCGATTTGCTATCTGTTAAGACACTTTTATTATTAAGTTTTTTTTTTTAATTTTTTTTTTATCTTATAGCTTAAAGCATGTATTAGCTTAAAGCAATATTCTGGGGTATTCCTCAATCCAATTTATGTTATGATGAGCTGCTGATGATGGTCATTATGACTATCACCATATATCTTATTAACATGACCATCATCATCATTGTCACCATTATCTTAATTTTTCTTTCTGGATTCCTAATTAGATTTTGCTATCATTGTGTAGTGTCTGGCTAGACTAATTATCTTCCTGAAAAGCTAATCATGTGCCTGTCATTAAAAAAAAGTTGCCTCTCACCAACCCATTTTTAGTACTGATGTGCTGCTTTAATGATGCATTATGTTGAGAATGAAAAGGATTTTTTGAAATAAAGTTGAGACTAATAAGTTAAAATGAAGTTGAATTTGTGTCTTTAATCTTTGCTTTGTTATCTTGGTTATAATCCTTTGGTCCCCTCCAAGAAAGTCAATGTTACATAATATATTACTTTTGACTATCCAATAAATATATTTGACGCCAATGACATTGTATTTGAATAACATTTTTCCTTTCATATTTAAGAACTTATAGAAATGTTTAAGACTATATCACTTTTAAGCGGTTTAAGCCTCCGTTTTGGATTGCACTGAAAAGGGGCTGAGTTTGCGTTTGGCATTTTATATGTGAGTCCTGTGCACTGTTTAGGGGAAAGTATAATATTCAGAAGAAAAAAACTTTAAAACTGAGTCCTACAGTACTATTCATATTTTGAAAATTATTTTACTACAATGTTTTCAGTTTTTCACAATAAGCGGTATCCAGTAATAGCACAACGGTGGTAATACAATTTTTTTTTTTCTGGTGTATATATTTGTGATTTGACCCCACCTTTGCCACAAATTTGGTGATAATAGTACATATTTTTTTGTAGTACTCCATCACCATGTTATCGGTTCAAAACTCACCTCTCCCAAATACAAATCATCTGTACCATATTTTGTATTTCATTTTATATTCTATCAATCTTAATTTGTCATGTGTTTATTTTTCTCTATTTTAAACGTTGGCTATTTTACAAGAAAAGTTAAATAAATACATGACAAGCTGTGATTGGTGGAACATAAAGTGAAACACAAAAAATGATACAGAATATTTGTATTCCCCTCTTTCACTATCTACCCATCAAAAAAAAAAAAAAAAAAAAGAAAAAAAAATTGTATCCCATTGCTAATCTAATACTGCCTCATAAGTTTAGATGTGATAGTCTACCTTATAAAAAGTAGCTTACGGCTTCTCCTTTTAAACAATAATTTACTGCATAAATATTAATCATGGAATATATATATATATATATATATATTTTATAATTCAATTGTTATAAGTTATAACAAGTGGGAAAAAGATTTTATTTTTAAAAAAGGCCAAATAATATCATTGAATAACAAGACTCTCCCATATATTTTTCTAATTGAGTGTTATATAGCCTTTTAACTAGAACTTGAATCTCATTTCTCATCCAATTCTTCAGGTACCTCATCAAAAAAAACCATTAAAAAAAATGGTGTTTTCCTTTCACACAGCGTGTAAACACAATTTATAAAAACACAAATGGGAAAGATTTTGGCATTACCAATTGGGTAATAGGGAGCAGGTCCATTGTCTATTTCTAAGTACAACTTTTGTCTCCTATAAATTTGTACAACTACCTAACTTACTCTTTTTTAGATAAACAAGATTGCCTAACTACAATGAGTACACATGCTTCTCCACCAAAAAAAAAAAAAAAAAAATGACTACACATAAATCATGCATTAGGCCTCATCCATCAAGTCCATTTAGATTTTCCATCATTCTTTTTATTTTTAACAAATAGCATCCTCTAATGCATCATAATATATCAAAGTATATAAGAATATATATGTTAATCATCGTTGCATCATTACCATAGATTACTTTTTGGATTCAAACACTAACGTTATATAATGCTTTGGAACAAATAATTCATTCATGTCTATTGTTAAGGTGGTCACTAAGCCTCACCCAAAACTATCACATGTGTTAGTTGAATTAATTAAATCATGTTATTTTAATTTTTATTATGCTATGTCAACTTTTTTTTTTTTTAAGAAAAAAGATATCCATATTTTTAAGAAAAATCATCTAAATTAGCCTGAACAAAAGGTAAGATGCGGGGTGGAACAACCTCCATCCACACAGTACACTCTGATGTGATCATAGCTAATCAAGCTAAATTATGAGCAACCTTATTGTCATCTCTCCTCGCATGAGAGTACAACAATTCTGAAACCATTCCTGAAAAACAAAGCTGCATCATTGATCAAAAGACCATAAGAGTGGAAACCATTGTCCAAGTTCCCAAGGCCTTCACAACTACTTCTGAATCTCCCTCCACAATTTCTTTGCAAATGCCAAGCTCGCTGCCAAACTCCAAGGCTTTACAAGCCGCCAGTGCTTTGGCATCCAAGAGTTGGTACGCTTGCCCCAAATGTTGCACTAATGCAGCTATAGTCTGTCCATGACAGTCACGGATCACCACTCCTATACCTAATTTATTAGCTCCAGCAAAGACCTGTCCATCATAATTTATTTTGTAAACATTCATTGGAGGAGCTGCCCATCGAGGTTTCGGTTGTGGTCGACGTGGGCTTGGCGTTGGGTTGGCAGCCTTTATCTTCTCCCATTGTTCTTTGGCGACTTGATGCAAGTTATCCATGTGGGGCAACAAGCTTGATGAAGGCGGGACTGGTTTCTTTGATTCCATATCAACCAAACTTGAATAGCAAAGAGTTCCAGTGTCTTTCCGTTTTCCATGATCCACCTGACCAAGTATTTGAATTTTGCAGAAAACTTTGTTGATCAAAAACCCCACAGATCCTCCTCACTCCACACTTCATCCAATCCCGAGCAACCCCATAGAGCATGCAGCAGATCCTCCATGTTAGATGAGCCGTGGTCATAGGTTGGATTGGTTATGGTGGTTCTTTGGGTTAGGTTCATTTTTGTAGGAAGGGAATTTCTACAGGCTTGCTAAACCAGATTTTTGTATTTATTAGGAACCTCCAAGGACCAAATGCCTTTCCAAAGCTTCTTGTCCAAATCTAGTGGTGCTTCCCCATCAATATCAGCTTCCATCTCTTTTAAAAAACAATAACCCGACTTGCAATTATAATGCTCACCAGCAGAGAGAGGCCAAAATAGAGAGTCCTTTGTAGCAATTCGGGCTAGTGGAATTTTTTTGACTAGCCCGGCTTCTTCAGCAATGAAAATCCCATCTACCATCATTCCATTGTCTTGAGTTCTCATCAATTAAGCAATCAACTGTTGCATCCTCCGTGGACTCAATGATTGGGGAAACAACCAAGGTTGGGTGCTTAATGGGTAACCAATGGTGTTGCCAGATATTCTTCGCATTACTAACCCGAAATTTTGAGCCCCTTTTAATGACATCCCTACCTTAAAGAATATTTTTCCAAGCATATGACCCAGACGCTGAATCCTTTGCTTCCAAAAATGAACATTGAGGGAAAAACCGAGCCTTGAAGATCCTATAAAAGAGAGTATCTATTTTATGCATGAGTCACCAAGCTTATTTGGCAATAAGAGAATCATTGAACAAAGCAAGATCCCTAAAACCCATCCCCCCAGTTAGCTTGGATTTTGTCAATTCTAACCATTTAGTCAAATGGATTCTTCTCTTATAACCTTGCTGCCCCCAAAAGAATTTTTTGATCGTCGCCTCAATGTCATGACATAGACCCAAAGGAAGTTTGAAACAACCTATGGCATATGTCGGTATGGCTTTGACAACTGCTTTGATTAGGATTTCTCTTCCTGCTTGAGACAATAGTTTACCTTCCCACCCTTGCAATTTCCTCCATACCTTCTCCTTGATGCAGTTAAAACTTGCCTTTTTACCCCTACCAACCAAAGCTAGAAGCCCCAGATACTTCTCATAAAATTTTATTTCTTGAACACCCAAAAGCCTCTTTATCTCCTGCCTAGTATCATCATCAGTGGACTTGCTAAAGAAAAGAGCTGTCTTTTCTCTATTAATTTTCTAACCAGATACGGCTTCATATTTAGAAAGAATATTGAGCACATTTCCACATTCTTGGGGATTAGCCTTGCAAAAAAGAGGGGTATCATCTGCAAAAAATAAATGAGTTAGTTTTGAACCTCTCTTATAGAGGGAGAAGCTGTTAATCTCCTTAGCTCTTGCAGCTTTTTTAAATAAGCCATGCAGCCCTTTAGTGCATAATAGGAAGAGGAAAAGGGAGAGGGGCTCTCCTTGCCTAATTCCTCTTGTTGGATTAATTAACTCCTTCAGCTTGCCATTCACAAGAATTGAATTTGAGACCGTGCGTACACATTCCATAATTAAACCAGTTCAACTAGAACAAAAGCCCATTCTCTTCATAAGATTCTCCATAAAAACCCACTCCACCCTGTCATAGGCTTTACTTATATCTAGTTTTAGTGCCATGAATCTTGTTTTTCCTATATTGTGATTTTTCATACAATGTAAAGTCTCGAAGGTAACTAAAACGTTATTCGAAAGAAGATAGTTTTTAGCAAAAGAAAATTGATGCTTAGTTATAAGTTCTGGCAAAATTGTTTTTAATATGTTTGCTAAAACCTTGGAGAAAATCTTATACAAAACATTACACAGACTAATCGAGTGATATTCAAAAACAAATTCAGGACTCTTCACTGTTGGGTTAGAGTTATAAAAGTATGGTTTATTGGGTGAGGGAAATTACCTAAATTCAACCAAGAAAGGATGGTAGTTGTTACCTTATGATTCATCATTCCCCAAAAATGTTGGTAGAACAAGAATGGCATCCCATCTGGACTTGGCACTTTTAGTGGCGCCATTTGTTTGAGGGCTACGTGAAATTCCCATTCCATAAATTCACCAGTTAGTTGTGAATTAATCTCATCTGTTACAAGCTGAGGAACATAGGAAAGTGAATCTGCTTGCAAGACTAGATTGCATGTGGTGAACAACTCCTCATAATAATCAACTATTGTGTTCCCAACCAAATAGACTTATGGTTAAGTGATTAAATTCACAATTTCCTAATAGTTTAAACTTTTGGAAGAATCGAAAATTTAATATGATATCAGAGCAGTTCGATCCTGAGTTCGATCCCTGGCTTTGGTCTACCTCCCATTTAAAAAATGTTAAATTCTCACTTGTTGGAGCCCCACTTATTAAGGGAGAGTTGAAGCCTACAAGTGAGGGGGAGTGTTGGACTTATGGTTAAATTCCCAACCAAATTTGTTAAATCCCCAACCAAAAATGTTAAATTCCCAAGGATAGTGTTTTTCCTGAACCTTTGAGTTGCATAGGGAAAGAACTTCAAGTTGCTGTCCCCTTTTTTTAACCTCTACCCCTTGATCTTTGGCTCCACAACTAGATTTCTTTGTCCAACAACACATTAACTTTAGATTTTAATTCTCTAACCCAAGAATTGTTTCCACACCTCATTGCTTCAGCTTCTGCACTTGCTAACAATTTTTTTTCTCCTCCAACTCTTGCCTCATATTCCCAAAACAATTCTTCTCCTATCACTACAAATGTTTGCTGCATTTATCTATTTTTTTCAAGATATCACTCTCTCCTCCATTTGTCTAGGCCACCTCTACTATTTCTGCACAACAATAATCATACAATCACATCTCTTCAAAATGAAACACCTTTTCCTAGGCGGAGCCTCCAAACCAGAGGGGTTGATGAAAGTAGGAACATGATCTGACAAGTCACATTTGAGATGAGTAACCCGAGAGCCTGGGAATTTTAGAAGCCACTACTAATTATTAACCAAACCTCTATCCAATCTTTCCCATATAGAGTGACCATTAGCAAAGTGTTTACTCCATGTGAATTTTGAGCCCACAAATCCCAAATCCATGAAACCACATTTATCAATAACATCTTTGAAACTTTACATCTGATTATGACTCTTCAAAGCACCTCCCAATTTCTCATCTTTCTTAACGATTTCACTAAAATCCCACGCACAAAGCCAAGGTACATTCAGCCTAGAATTTGAGCCCCTTAATTTGTTCCAGGCTTCAATTCTTCTATGAGTCTCAGGCTCCCCATAAAAGCCTGTGAACCTCCATTCTGTTGCCAAATTTTTATCAAAAGCAGCATCGATAAAATATTTGTGAGAGTCATCAATTGTTACATTTGCTTCATCTTTCCAAAATAGTACCAGTCCACCTCCTCTCCTACCTCTCGAAACCTCCCACTTGTGATCAAAATTAATGTTGTGAAGAATACGATCTAGCCTAGCTTCATCTGCACATGTTTCAGCTAAAAACAGAACAGAGAGATCTTTCACCCGGATAATATTTCCAAGCACCTTCTCTGTACGTAGGTTTCCAAGTCCATGACAGTTCCACACTAAATAATTCTTGGTGGGGCTGATTATCAGCCTCCACCAATGGAAAAGAGAAAACAACATCATCCTTCAAAACCTATTTTTTATTGCAAGGCAATTTTGAATGATCATCCATTTACGAAAAAATCCTTTTGCCCCCACCTACGTTTTCTGTGTGCTCAATGTTGTGAGCACTTGTACCCGCCCTAGCCAGATGTGTCCACATGCCTGATTTTTTTTTTTTTTTTGCCCTACTTGTATCATGCTTCTCACATGACTCGACTTCTTTAATAGGGCATTGATGGCTAGAATTTAAATGGGCTGTGTCTTGAATGGGATTGATGGAATTTGATTGAGTCGTTGTAGAATCTTCACAGCTAGCATCATACATATCAAAAAAGGTTGTCCCTTGGTTTAAGGAATTAAGAGAGTTCGGATGTTGTGGGATATTTGAAGAAATATTATCTTTCTTATCACTAAATGCCTGTATGTTTAGCGATTTATTTGGAGCATTAAAATTATTAGTTTCTTTCCTTAAATGAAAGCCTTTTGTTTGACCTATCTTCTCTGAGTCGTGCACTGCCGCTGGATTAGTTGCAGGTGGCAGCGCATTGTGACAACACTTCTTCGCGAGGGAAAGAATGGTGGTGCACGGAGACCTAGGCTAAATTGCTTTTGATCATCGGTTAGGCTCCCTTCACTCTCCAACCAAATATCATAGTCCCTATCAAAATGATCCAATTGGCCACACCAATAGCATATATTTTGGAGGCGCTCATATTTGAATGTTATCCATGATTTCTTTCCGTTCTCCAGTGAGATAACTCGATTGTGACATAGAGGTAAAGAGACATCCAGCCCCACCCGAATCCTCATGAAGTTACCACCCTTTGTTTTAGCAGGATCAATAGTGTATAACAAGTCCGACGACATCACAAATTTTTTCAGTGGCCTTGACATTCATATATTTATATGGGATCCCATGATCTTGTACCCAAAATAGAGTCCTATCAAACTTCAATTCATCCACAGCAATACTTTTATCATATTTATGCATGATCACAAGATGTTTGTCAAAGCTCCAAGGCTCAGCACTAAGAACCATATCCACATTAGAGGCATTGCCGAAGATGAATATGATTATAAGATCTCTGAGATTTCGAACCTTAAACCCACTCCTGGATCACCAAAGTGGAGTGAATGTTTTAGCAATAGCATCAATGTTGAGGGCTCGTTTCGTAAGAAATTTTACTACAATGATATGTTCTTGAGAGCTAAGATCACTCTCTAAGCAACAACCTGGTCCCTCCCTCTTAAAAAGCATTAGTTTTGTCCAATTTTGTGTCATCTCCTCCACTGCAGACATAGAAGAGTTTGTGAACAAAGATTAGAAGAAAAAGAAAGAGAAAAGTGACTGTTTCTTGAATTCCCTCGAAGAAAACCCAAGATAACATAATTTCAAAAAATATAATAATAATTTTTTTTCCTAAAAAAATGTAAAATAATTCACAAAAATCTTAAAAATTACGTAAACTAAATATATATATATATATATATATTTAACAACTGGGCATACAAACGAAAAGCCTCTGAACAAACCCCAACACAACACAATCACTATCTAAACAAAACACATCTTATCAATTCTTAGAATGTATGATCTACCACCGCACACCCTTGGTGTGATGGTCACTCTACATGTATAAGTACTTGTGGGGTGTGGGGGGCAAGGGCTGAGATTCAAGTCTTTAGGAGGGAACTTCACACACATATACACTTAGATTAAGTTAGAGTAAAATTTCTATCTTGTATATTTATATATATAAAAGAATATCTAATCTAAAAGTAAACCAACTTAACGAATTAACTCAAAATATTCATTGTTATCGACAACCCACAAGCAATAAAAGCTAGATACATTCGAGGCACTTCCATAAAACCTTAAATTACATGTACAGATACCACCCACAAACATGAAAATAGAAACCTATCTAAAGAACCTCAAGCGTACAAAACATCTAATCCAATATATATCCATAAATTTTTACAAGAAAACTTGACACATAACCCAACAATTCCCAAAACCATGAAACCCATTTCAAAAATCAAGCATACACATATGATCTACAACAATTCTCAAAATTTTCTTTTACCCATATGAGATGGAAGAGTTGCAAAATGACCTGAGTTGGTATAGTTTGAGATCTGAGGCACCAATTTGAAGTGGAAACTTTTCACAAGAAAACTTCATTCATGACCAAACAATTCCCAAACCCAAGAAACCCATCTCAAAAATCAAGCATATGCATATGATTTTTTTTTACAACAATTCTCAAAAATGTCTTTTACCCATATCCACCTTTAAGATATGAGATGGAAGAATTGCATATTGGCCCGACTCGATACAGTTCGAGATATATGGAGACAATTTGAAGTGACCCAACTCGATATAGTTTGAGATATAAGATGACAATTTGAAGTGGATTTTTTTTAATATTAAAAATTCATTATAATTTTTTTTATTTGAAAATCATATTTCCTGCTTTTTGAGATTTTTATATTTAGGTTTTGTTTACTTCTATTATAAACACTAAAAAGTGTCAGTTGAGTTAAAAGACTCTTGACGACATCTACTTTTCAATTGATAATATGACTAACCAACTTGTGACATAATAGATTTAAAGTAGGATTTGATTAGTTTTGATTTTGAAAAAACTTATTTTTTACAAAAATAAATATCGCAAGTTTTGTTAGTAAAATTTTGTAAGAGATACATGCATTTGGAAAAGAATTTAATATTTTTATATAACAAGAATTGCTATATTACATATTTGAACATCATTATAATTATTTTCATTGTTATATTTATGTTGTACTATTTTATTATCTTCTAGGTCTTTATAATGGATTTCTTATTGATGTGAGAGATAACTCATACAAATTTTCTATTAGATTATTTTATTTTATTTTCCTAGTAATAGCTTTGTCAATGGATCTAGATTTGAGCACGGGTCGGATAAGTTCAGATTTCTTGCATACTCGCCATCTAATTTGATCACTCGTGGGGCAAAAGATTCAAATCGCCACCAACTGAATGGGTTAGATTTTTTACCAAGAATCCTGTTTGAGTTAATGGTCAAATCACTCAATTTTTCTAGGTTGTAGGTGAGTGGTTGCCAAAGGATGGAGATCGAGCATAGTTTATTGAAACTGATGTGGCAACATTAATGGTCTGACACTAGATTTAGCTAGATTTTACACCAAACAATGGTGAGTAGTTAAGACGAGGCCAAATTTGAAGGTGCGCAATGTCGACGAGTGGTGAGTTGAGTGAGGTGGCAAAGGGACAAGATGATGATGATGATAATGGGTAAGGCACGAGATTAAGGAAGGGAGTTCGACCAAATCGATTTTACTAGTTTCCTCTCGCGCTAATCTGAATGCCATGACGATTATAAAACCTAGTCCTAATCAAGTATTCAAAAGAATCAAAACCACCCGTGATGGATCGGTTCAACTGGATTGGACGATTTAAGCTGCCCTTAAATAGATATTATTTGAGATTCAATTAATTTTTTATATTCTTTTCTCAGTTTTCATACGCTTTCCATATACAAATTGATTTATTTTTAGTAAGTAGTTATAATTAAAAAAAATATCTACAAATAAAAGAAACACTAACTAAAATATAAAATATCATAAGAATGAAAGAGAAAATTTAAAGTATAGAACAATAAAATCTAACTTGTCAAAATTACTATTATGACTTTACTTAGGACACGTTTTGTATGCATAATAGATCGTGTAACAGAATGTTTATTCATGTGCTACTGAACCCCTTAAAGCATTTTTTGTTTGTCTAGCTATGTGTTAAAGCACATCCTTGAAACTATCCTTGTGCAAAACAACACTTTAAGCAATTTTATCATGTCTTGTAACTTACAGAAAAGAGCTTTTAAGGCTCTAACAAGCTCTTTTAGTGAAAGCTCAAAATTGAAACTTTTAGTAAATTAAGCTATTTTTGTTATTGTTTGAGTTTTATGAAAACCCTTGACAAAATTGTCTTTCTTTCTTTTTTGGGGAAAAAGATTCTTGTCTGAGAAAAACAAATCATTTACAACCACTATAATAAAGGATTCCTCAAAAAGTTAAGGATTAGTAATCTTTTATTATGTAATCCTCAAATTTTTCACACACTCAAAGAGAAACTTAAAAAAAAAATACAATTAAAAATTACAATCATGAACTAGTGAAGCCCAAAGTTGGTTACAACATGAAAAATAAAAAGCCCCCGACCCTCCATGCACCACCACACAACTCCCTATTGAAGGTCCTTCTTGTCAATATAATGAAGTCGTTGCCAATTTGATGGCATTATTATCGATCTGAGAGAGAGAGAGAGAGAGAGAGAGAGAGAGAGAGAGAGAGAGAGAGAGAGAGAGAGAGAGGAACTGAACCATTTCTCCTCCATTCTCATCCATCATCGTCGCTCCCATCACCATCACTCATCATGACACCATTGTCGCTTGCTACTATTGAGGAGAGTGAGAAAAAAATCAATTTTAGGGGTTGGGATGATTTCCCTAAACAACAACTACAACAACAATAATAATATGTAAAAGTAGACAGAAATTTCAATCAAGAATCTAAATTAGATTTTAATTGAATTTCAATTTTGTGCCAATTGTCATACTAATTATCATATTACTAGTCGCGAACCCGCACGTTGCACGTGATAATTATTTTTATAGTGATTTTATTAATTTTTTTTTTAAAATTTAAACTAATCTAATAATGAGTAATGTATTTCGTAATTATATTTTTATTTATTATAGGAACAATCCAAAACATCAAAAAAGAAAAAAAAAAACGTGAACCAAAAAAAAATTAATAAACTTAACAATGATTAATTGAACCAATATTAGGATAAAATTGAAAAAGTTAAAATTTGTCACCTATCCGATTATTTTCGATTGGCTAACCTTTACTTTTCTTTAAGTAAATGGCATTATAGAGTACTTCTAATACAACATTTAAGAGTACTTTGTTTGCTACAAAGGATTAGAAAATAAACAAAAATTAGTAAAGTCTCATGGATTAACATATAAATTGAACATTATAAAAAAATCATGATATGTAACAGAATAAATATCAAACTATCCAAATCATGCTATGTAATAAAATAATATTATATTTTTATACGTTATATCTAATTTTTTAGAACGCAATAGGATAACATTTAACAATCAAAGAGAAAAAAAAACAACAACAACAACAACAACAATTTAAAAAAAAAAACTAAATAGCATTAACCCAAAATAGAGTTTTAAAGAATATAAAAAAATTATCAACCTAAATTAGAGATGCAAGAAAAATAAAAAAAAATCCACCAAAAAATTTAGAGAGAGAGAGAGAGAGAGAGAGAGGGGGAGAGAGAGAGAACCCTTTTTTTTGTGAGGAAAACTATGCATAGAATAAAAGAGATAGCAACAAATTTATAGAAAGAGGGTGTGAATAATAAGAGACAAAAATAAAGGAAGATGAAGGGAAAGAGAAAGAATAATATTAATGTAGAGGGTAATGGGGAGATGAAAAGGTTAGGGAGGGAGAAAGATTGAAGAAGTAGTGGGGAGATGAAATGGTAAGAGAGAGAGAAAGGTTGAAGAAGTGTAAATATTAAAAAAACAAATGTTAAAAACAATTATAGAAAAATTGGAAAGAAAAAAAAAATGTTAAAGCTTGAAAGGCTTCAACGTTTTGTTTTGTTTTTGTTTTTTTTTTTTTCCCTTCCTTTAAGCTGAAAAGGCTCATACAAAACCCTAAAACTGAACTGAAAAAGCTTTGGATTGGGCTTGACAATGAAACTAAATAAATAAGAGGTGGGCTAGATCAATTATATAGATTTATTATATTGTGATAGTGGAAGTAAATAAATAAGTAATGGGCTGGATTTATTATAAGGTGATAGTGGAATAAATAAATAAGTAGTGGGCTGCATTTATAAGGCTGAAAATTGTAAAAATAATTCAAAAATTGTAAGACAATTTTTTTTAGAATGACGTGGCAGCTGATGTGACGCAACGTGAAAGCAGCAGCAGCATTAAACGTTACGCTTCAGCTTTTAGTAATATATAGATTATATGGTGATAGTGGAAGTAAATAAATAAGTAGTGAGCTGAATTTATTATAAGGTGATAGTGGAAATAAATAAATAAGTAGTAGGCTGCATTTATAAGACTGAAAATTGTAAAAATAATTTAAAAATTATAAGACAAATTTTTTTTTAAATGACGTGGCAGCTAATGTGACACAACGTGAGACAGCAGCATTAAACGTTACGTTTCAGCTTTTAGTAATACTAGTCGCAAACCCGCGCAATGCGCGGAAAATGGTATTTCTATTTCTATCATATCTCTTTTACTATAAATTACCACCAACAAAGTAGTATGCGGAAAAATTTGACATCATAATTTTTTTTTTTTTTTGGTGGTGAAGTTAAAAATGAGAATAATACTGGTGACTTTTTTTTTTTAATGAAAAAAAATGGGTAGATGGGGCGACCTAAGTTGAACTTGAGACTTATAAGTAATAGTCACAAACTCATCTAAAATAATGTGATTACATTCTAATATAGTGTAGTATATATTCTGTAGGTAAAGAAGTCTATATCTTGATATATATATATATATATATATATCCAAGGAAACATGTTGCAATTTGCTTTCAATTATTATTGTTAGGTTCTAAGAATTAGGAACTAATGTATTAGAACTTCAATTTGTAATGTTGGCAAACCATGATCAAAATAATGTTTAGTCTTGTGTAAGACTTGCTCAAAGTATGGCTCTTCATGTAAAGTTGGAATCGAGTTTTATGCAGAATTCACTGTGCACTTTCTGCCTGACTCGATTGATCGAAAATTAGACTCGATCGATCGAAAGTCGTGCAGATTGATTTTCTGCAAAATTTTCCAACTCAGCCCTAGTCCATTTAATGTATAGGGTTTTATGTTTTGCCCTAAGTATATAAGGGAAAACCCTAGCCACGTTTTTAGAGTTCTGTTTTGCTGTGTTTGTGAATCTCATTGTGAGATCTAGAGGTGCTTGCCTTCACATACACTTAGGATTTACAAACTCAAGACTCATGTCTAGAGCTTGGTAAATCATTTAGTTGCAGAATCAAAGATCTTCAAGAAATACAAGCAGGTGCACTTGTGGATTGCTGAAGAATTCAAGGAAAGAAGGAGTCCGTGGATCTCGGAGCTATCATGGGGTCGTGGTAGTAAGTTTCCTACACTTGGGTAGCAATAGGATGTTAGTGGTCTAAGTCTTATTGTGTAAACTTCAATTCTTTCATAGTGGATTCAGTTTACCTTGAGGATAGCTAGGTTAAATCCTCCCCAGGTTTTTTACCGGTTTGGTTTTCCTGGGTCATCAGATCTTTGTGTTATTTAATTTCTGCTGCTTTATTGTTTTTGTTTATTTTGTGTTAACCTAGATTTAATTAAATTACCTAAGTTAATCACTTGGCTAATTCTCTAGGTTAATCTGTTGGGTTTAAGGGGTCTAAACGAACTGACAATTATATATGGCAAGATATTTTGTAACATGTTATAATATAGCGAAATATGCATTAAAACCCAACACAATAAAAAAAAAAATTGGAGAATGTTCAATTTTGATTAGAACATGAAAATGAATCTTGATTATTTCATATGGAAGCTAACATTATTTTTCATTTTTTGAGAAGTTAATGAGCAATTTATACAAACTTTGTTTATTAAACCAAGCTATAACAATTTATATTTTGATATTCACTAAACTCATATATGAAAATCACTTATTTTATAGAATTTTTTCTCCACAATTTAATAAACCTGAAAACAGAGGAATCTAAATATGTAGTAAATCTTAGTCAATCAATAAATAACACAAAAGAGGTAGGAGAAAGCAAAATTAGTCATGAAAGAATTGTTTATACATGCTCATAATTGTGTTTTAATACCATAGAACCAGTTCATTTTGTTGAGCTATTCACAAATTTATATATTTAATACTCTTGTTCTCTATGACTATATCTAGTTTGATCTCTTCCAGTTCTAGGTCTACAGCTTTAGCCCAAATTATAGCATATAAGCCAATGATCATGCAAAATGAACCTAGCAAGATGAAGCCGAACACAATTTCTAAATTTTAACAAATCAGCCAAGAAAATAGTAAGAGAAAAAAAAAAAAAAAAAACTTCGAAGAAGAGCATATTTGTTTGTGGAGCACCATGCGTAAAAAAAAAGTGTAATATATCCAATTCAGATTGTGTTGTCCAATATGATAACAGTTGTTAAATACGTTCTATACGTTTTAGAAAGAAGGAAGAGAGAAAGATATTAAATGATAAACTATCACGTGTATACAATCAATGAAATAAATTATAAATTGCACCGCAAGAGTATTGCATTGCTGATTGTAGAATTGCCAATGAAATAATATATATATATATATATATCTTCAGAACACTTGCTAAAAAGTGTGACATATGTGAAACATAATTTTAGTGATAAAAAAATTAAAAAAAAAAATGTAAGAGAATTTGATTAGTAATACCTACATCATCACCCAAAATAACAAAAAACAACTATTCACAAAGAAATGTAAACAAACTAACAACCATTTATCACTTATTATACTAAAGAAAAAAAAATTATGGTAGTAATTTTGTGTTTAATAGTTTTGGTTCTTTGAGTAGTGCTAACACAAAAGATTGTTGCCATTATCTTGATATGACCTTAAATTCTAATCAATTCAAGAACTTATAAGAAGTTTATGCAGATGAATATAAGAAAAAAGTACTAAAGAAATATGTATTACACTAAAATATTTAAGGAGTATTATGGATTGAAGAGCAACATGTCGTAGCCAAATTGAACTTCGAATAAGAGATAAGTTTAAGCTAAATAAGGTATGATGATTTAATTCATATAGAAGGGTACAAAATCATTGTGCCCTGTCTTAATAAATACAAAGAACATATTGAACCTCAGAAAAGAGATAATTTGAAACATTTTTTCCCCCTTGAGAATGAGATAAGTTTAAGCTAACTGAGGTGATGAATAATAGTGTGTGTGTGTGTGTGTGTGTCTATATATGTGTGTGTGTGTGTGTGTGTGGCTAGCATGATTTGAATTAAGTTGTGGAATTTTCTAGGAATAAGTTACATCAAAGTATATGCTTCAGTTGAAAGAATTTTTAAATCCAAAGAAATTGATATTAGGTTAACCAAGAAAAACATAAAGAAATATTGCATGCATGCCCATAGTCATAAAATGGATGCAATACTTAAACATTGTAAGTGTCCCAATATTGTTTCCTTGAAAATTATAAATGGTAAGATTTAGAGATTAGATCTTAAAATAAAATTTTAAAAAACCTTTAGTGTGTTTGAATTACCATAATGTTATTTGCATTGTATTTTGTTGAAAAATTAATGAAAAAACCATATAAAGATTAGGTATAATCTCAAATACAAAGAAAAAGAGAAACACAGGGTATAATCCCAAACATAAAGAAAAAGAGAAACGCCATACCTATAAATCATAAGATTTTGTTTCCTCTCCCAAGGTATCTTAAGAAAAAAAAATTATAAATTAGCATATATTTAGATGAGATTAAAGGATTTTAGCAAGAATTTGTGTAGTATTTAATTTAAAAAATAACAAAGCTATTCAGAAAATAAAATAAACAAATGGAAGGCAAAAGACCATGTACTAAAACAAAATAAGAAATTAGCAAGATGGTAATGTATTTCGATATGATGGAAGCGATTTGATAAATTGTGATCAAGGAAAATAACCATTACTTAAAAGAAGAAGTGGAAAACATTTAAAATGTACCAAAAAAAAAAAAAATAGAGTGAAGATCAAGAGTATTGTAAGCACATTGAAATACTTACCAAATTGAGACGATGACTTTTTGTTGAATTGTTATCTCTGATCGAAGAAATCATCTCAACCTTAGTAAAGAAAATCCAGAGTTTCTTGATGGGTGTGTTTTCGTTTATTTTCTTCGTGGGTGTGTTTTATACTGTTCATTTTCATATAACAATTTATTTTGTCATAATGCACTTTGGCATAACTTAATATATGACCGTTCAAGAGAATGTGTAAGGTCATAAACTCATAATGCAATATTGGGTGTGTTTTCTACTATTCTATTCACCTGACAATTTATTTTGCCATAATGCACTTGGGAATAGTTTAGTATTCATATGTTCATTCAAGAGAATGTGTAAGGTCAAAAACTTATAATGCAAATTTGATTTTTTTATTTCCAATATTGAATATTTTAATATTTAATATGTTTAGTATTATATATATATATATATATAATGTTAAATATTTTGGAGTGTTAATATGTTTGATTTTTTTATGTCCAATATTGAATATTCTATCATATCTCTTTTACTATAAATTACCACCAACAAAGTGGTATGTTAAAGATAATTCCACCATTTGTAGTTCTATGTCACATGTTTGATAAAATGCCTATGAGAAAGGTTAACAAAAGAAAAAAAAAAAAAAACAGGGTATGTCCGGTGAAGAATTCCTACTTTTTTATTTTGGTTTTTATTCTTATTTATAAATTACGTATTTTATGACTACATGGTTTCAATGATAATAATTATAGCATTATTATGTTGGTAAGTTACATGTATTTAATTATTATTTTAGAATGTCTTTCCAAAAAAAAAAAGTCATTATTTTAGAATGTGTAAAGTCATCTTTAGATATTTAGATATTAATATTTTATTATAGTTGGTAAGTTACATGTATTTAATTATTATTTTAGAATGTGTAAAGTCATCCTTAGATATTAATATTTTAAAAATATTATGTTCATATAACAATTTATTTTGCCATAATGCACTTGGAAATAGTTTAGTATTCATATGTTCATTCAAGAGAATGTGTAAGGTTATAAACTAATAATGTAATTTTAATTTTTTTATGTCCAATGTTGAATATTTTAATATTTAATATGTTTAGTATTATATATATATATTGTTAAATATTTTGGAGTGTTAAGTGGTATTTCTATTTCTATCATATCTCTGTTACTATAAATTACCACCAACAAAGTGGTATGCTGAAGATAATCCCACCATTTGTAGTTCTATGTCACATGTTTGATAAAATGCCTATGAAAACGGTTAACAAAAAAAAAAAAAAAGGATGGTATGTCTGGTGAAGAATTCCTACTTTTTTATTTTGGTTTTTATTATTATTTATAAATAACGTATTTTATGACTACATGATTTCAATGATAATAATTATAGCATTATTATGTCGGTAAGTTACATGTATTTAATTATTATTTTAAAAAGCCTTTCCAAAAAAAAAAAAAAAAAATCATTATTTCAGAAGGTGTAAAGTCATCTTTAGATATTTAGATATTAATATTTTATAATAGTTGGTAAGTTACATGTATTTAATTATTATTTTAGAATGCGTAAAGTCATCTTTAGATATTAATATTTTAAAAAAATATGTAATTTTTTTTATAAAGATATCATAGCCGCTGATGTGGTTGAACTGGAGCGTAGCAACAATAAATACTACGCTTCAGCTTTTAGTAATATATAGATTTGATACTAAGAGCTTTGTAATTCAACTAAAACCTGCCAATGTTTCCAACATAGAGGTCTAAGGTTAAAGTCCTCCTACCCCCCATTGTAACTATCAAATTGTTAAAAAAAACCACTACAATTTCATTCCAAATGTCAGTTCAATTACACTTTAATTGTGTGTCAATTATGTTTATATGCAAATTTTTGTATCTAAATTTAGAAAATATAAAATGACTCAATTCAAATTTATCATGCTTCCATGTAATACTATGGATGTGTATGATCTATTATTTAATAGGTAGAAATGTTGTGTGTGTGTGTGTGTGTGTGTTGCACCCCTACACATGCAAAGGTTTTAAGCTAGTAATAATAATTGTCAAGAGCATTATACTTCAATAAGCACTCCTAGTGTTTCCAACAGAGACGTCCCCGGTTTAAATCTCTTATACCCCAATTAAGAAATTATCTAATAATAATAATAATAATTATAATAATAATAATTGCAACAAAAGGGGTTGATAATTATTGGGTAATTAGAAATATGGTTTAATATAAAGGTAGTGTCAAATGTTCTGAATTTTATGTAATTTCACTTAATAAAAATTAAATTAATATTGATCAATAAGTGAATTGATTAGATTCGATTTTGAAAAAGATATTTATAAAATAAAATAGCAATAACTTGCAGCATTTTTATGCCAACCAATTCTAAAAATTAAAAACAAAAAACAGTTTTATTTGTCCCATTATTGTCATTTCCCACGTTTTAAAACTCTTTAGTAATAGATTAGCAAACGGTTTAGTAATTTTGAAGCACCTTTAGTATTGTAATTTGCCAAACTTTCTAAACACCAAAACTCTTTCTCACAAAAGTTCTACAACTGAAGCTTTATAGCTAAAGCTCTACTTCCTACACTAATACCAAACGGGCACGATCAAAATGCAGTAAGGTTCCGAGAGTATTTTCCCTCTAGCTTTAAGGCTAAAGCCGAAATTTGAAACTTCTAAGAAAAAAGTTCTACAATTTACTGTTCAGGCTTTATAAATCCTGAACTTTAAAGCATTATTCATTTTATTTTACCAAACATTAAATAGTTTTTCAATTAAAGTTCTATATCATAGAAGCTTTACTTCCTACAGCAATACCAAAGGGGCACCATGATCTCCTACCCAAAAGAGGAGAGAGGAGGAAGTACTAGCCTGTCCTACCGAGCATTATGAGAAATAAAATTGGAGGGCAAAATTAAATGCATACGTTTGTTACTCAAAGACTGAAGACAGTATTTTGGACCTTTTGGTCCTCAAATGCAAAGTGGCTTTGACCTTCTACATTTCACGGCCTAAAAAGAAAGGGATAACAATCCCCATAACATTAAATTTCAAACTCAAGAGAGTGAGTGTGACACATTTGTAGCAGAGATACAAAAGAGCTAATGCCTTCCAACATATCAAGAACTCGAGAGTGAGTGTGACACATTTTTAGCAGAAATACAACAGTTATCAAGAACTCAAGAGAGTGAGTGTGACACATTTTTAGCAGAAATACAACAGAGCTACTGTCTTCCAGCATATCAAAAACTCAAAAGAGTGAGTATGACACATTTTTAGCAGAAATACAACAGAGCTATTGCCTTCCAACATATCAAGTTGCACAAGCAAGGAGAAGTGAACAACAACGCCATAAACCTTGTAAGAAAACCTACTTGCCAAACCACAGGGATGCCAACCAACTATTTGCAATCTGTCAACATGATCTTCATTGTTGTTAGGCCAACACAATCACATTAGTCCAGGTTTACACGTGACACAAAAAATAAAAGGAATAACTTGACCTGCTGAAAATCAGCCATAATTAAATTCCTTTTGGCCTCCTCTAGGATAACACAGTTTAAAGTCTTGGATTAAAACTGAATTGGAGGATTATAGACCCTTGGTGGGGCATGCAATTACCACAAAAAAAAAAAAAAAAAAATGTTAATGAATTCACCATATATCACCCATTTTCAAGGGAAGCAGTTTCAAATAATTTCCAAAAGTTACTGCTTCTCAATTTCCAATCGTATTATCAAACTCGCATACAGGAAAATAACACAATCCTTCCACTGCCTAGTCTGCCCACTTCAGTTAGTCACCAAATAAATCATCGTCATTTTCTTCATCAACATTACTTGAGCTTACACTTGATGTCCATCCTTGGGCATCTTTTGTTGGAGAAGCTGGTCTATCACCAGAACTAACAGACGGATAAGCCCAGGAAGAACCTAGTTTTCCAGAAAATGATTCCCCATAGAGATCATCATAAATTCCACCTTTTGAAGTGGTTTTGACCTTATTTAAGACTTCCTGTAGTTTATTGGTCACACCTTTTTGGGAAGTAGTATCTTCCTTCATGGAGGACTGTTGCTTTCCTCTAGGTATTACTGTAGTCTGTATAAGGTGTTCATATTTTCCAACAAGACTTCCTTCTTTCACATCTAATGGACCAGGTTCTGTTTCTACATCAGCACCATCTGAAACCCCAACGACTTCAACCAACTCTCCCCCAGCTTGATCCCTGAAGGCTACTCTTAGCTTCCTCATTCTCTTAGTAGATCTCTCCGACTGGTGGCTGTCATCTCTTCCACCTTTTGAGCTACCAGACTTGGTGGATTTTGATGGTAGGTTAAGCTTGCTCAGACCATAACGATTTAGCTGTGTGTTATAAGCCACAACAGCTTCTTCGTCAGATGGATCAGGAGGTGGCGGCAAATTGAGCTCTTTAGGTGGAGGACGAGGAAAAAGAGCTGCTTCATTCTTTCTCAAGATATAAATTCTTGTTGATGCAGCAAACCGCAAAGACTGTCCCACTTCTAACTCAACAGGGCTATCTTTAGTCAAGCGCTCATTCGCAACAAATGTACCATGAGCAGATCCCAGGTCAATTACATATATGCTGTGGGAAAGTTAGAACATTGTGAATGCCATGTATAAAATAAAAGAACCTTCCAAACTTCACAATACCAAATTATCTATGAGAAGTAACAATTATAAATGACACATGCATGCCATCAGGGGCGCCCGTTGCCTGGACAGGGAAAGATTACTTCACCTCAAAAGCACCCATAGCCCACTGGAACATCAACAAAATGCAAACCCTATAATGTCAAACCCAGCATAATAAACATTTTTATTCGAGTACAGACAACAATAGAAACATCCACCTCTAAGCTCTAACTCTAGCTCAGACGATTTGTTCTTTCCTTCGCTGTTTTCCCAGAATTCAGGTGCATTACGAATTTTTGAACTGATCAACCAACATGAACTCAAAAAAACAAAAGTTCCACTGCACTAAGGTGCTATCACTCAAAACAATCGAGCCAATTTCACACTCTTTCCTAACAATTCTGTTTTCAATCATACACAATAGAGTGGTGTAACATGTAATGCAAATAAATGTCAAGAAATGTTATGCAAAGAACAAAACAAGAAGTCCAAATAATGTCAAGGAAGATTGCAAACAGATCTAACCTCCCATTCTTGTGAGGAATGACTGCAGCATGCTGGCGCGAAACAGACTGATGATCAAGCACAAAATCACAAGTATGAACCTGCCTCCCGAAGATTTGTCGCCGTCTATCTAGATTAATCTTATCAAGAACCACCCCATCCTTCAAAACCTCAAGAAAATAAACTCCTGCCCGAGGCTCAATCGCCCAGTCAGGCGGTTGCCAAGTTGATTCCCCCCCTCCAATCTGAGTCACCTGCTGATTCTGCCCTACCAAGGGTGCCGCCTCCGGCACCGCTGGCCTATTAGAAATATGGGATTGTTGCTGGTGCTGGTTTTGGGCATTTTTTTGCAAGTGGGTATTTGAAACTGAGGAAGTGGAAGAAGCTGGCTTGGATACAGACTGGGTATTGGGCTTGTAAGCTGAATTAACACTCACTGAGAATGGTTCCAAGGTTTCAGCTTTCTTGAATCGATCAAGACCAGCTCTTCCATACATTTTTTTATCTTTTCCTTTTCTAAATTCCCTAGTAATTTGATAAACCCCCCACAATATTACAAATACAATTGAACCCAGATGCAATTTCAGCCTAAGTATCTAAAACACTGCAAAACTCAGAAATTCAAAACTCCAATCCATGCTATATACAGACCCAAAACCTCGAAATACAACAAGTAACTTAGCTTAAGCTTCAAGAGGATGATTATATATGAGTGTCAACCAGGATTCAACTATTCAGCCAGATTACAATGTTGAGAAAGAAAGGTATAAAAGCAAAAACTAAATAATAAAATTAATTTAAAAAAAAAAAGGAAGAATAGGACAAAACGCAAAAAGGGTTTAATTGTATTGAAATTTGTTTCAAGATTTTTTGATCTAAACTACGATTCAAGATTAAGAAATATAAATGTTGTTATACAAAAACTAATAAGATTTTTTGTTTTTTGTTTTTTGTTTTTTTTGGTGTGTGTGTGTGTGGGGTTATTGGTTTTTACCTTGAAATTGAATAGGGTTTCTGAAGTTTTAACGGGCTCCTCTGGCTCCGGGCTTGAGAGAGGGAGAGAGATGAGGTGTTAAATATGGCATGGAGTTAAGGAATTGGGACGAGACAATTGAGACAAAGCGACAGTGTTTGAGCTATACTTTACTATCCTTTAAATCTCCCACATGTGTTTGAGGCTCAATGTCAATTTTATCCTTAGCTTTTTTGCTCAATGCCCTTTTGTTTAGCACATTTATAAATTAACTATATTTGTCTTACTATGTAATTTTGTCATGTGGCTAGAATAAGTATATGAAAATAGTAGCAAAAAGGAAAGCATATGAATTAGAAAGTTTTTTTTTTTTCCTCAAAAAGAAAAAGAAAGTTTTTTTTTTTTTTATTGAGCTAAAACTTTGTTATTAATTTTTGAAATAGTTTAAAATACCTGCTATTTTATTTAAGAACAAGTGACTTTACAAACTGGAAACTCAATTGATGTTTTTCCCAAGAATAGAAAGTAATTATCATTAGACTAATGTCATAGGTTTATATTTATTGTACTATTAAAGAATGGTTTAAAGTAATACTTTAATTAAAATTAGCCTATATGCCGCTATGCACCGTGTTTCTTTTTCTCTCTTGTCTTCTATTGGCAAAAGTTTAATTGAATTTAATTGATTTTCTTTCTAATTGAAATTTGTAGACAATTGAAATGGAGATTTGAATTCAATTGGTTGCCATCTAAAAGTTGGTTTTCTTTAAAGGCTCTATCTTGATTGGAATGATGAAAATGTAAGAGGATGAAAAAATAAGTACAAATAATATGCATTTTTTTATTAAAAAAATCATTTTCACTAGAGATCAAGTTCTTTGACACCTCTTGACTAGTAATTTTCCTTCCTATGAAGTAAACTTTTGTGTAATTTCATCTAGTTGAAAAAATAGAAGGTAATCTTGTCTTCAACTTGCATTTTCCTTCTCATTTTTCTTTCCATTTTGGATGAATTAGATTGTGGGTTTGGGAGAAAATGCCACCCATCCCCATATTGATGAATTATCAATCTTCATCTTATTTTCTTTCCTCTATTTTTCCATCATTTCTTAATTCACCCTAACCAAACAACTTTGGCATGATGAATAGTTTGAATACTATGTCTATATATATTAAAAGTCAAAACTTAGAGAAAATCTAATTAGATTCTCAATTTTGCATCACGTGTCCTATTTAATTTTTAATTTTTGTACTAAGTGAATTATTGAGTGTAAAAATCGAAGAGTCCAAGTCCAATTAAATTCTAAAATGGATTTTAATTAAAGTCCAATTTTACGCCACTTGTCCATCTAATTTTTTAATTTTTATGGCAAGTGAATTATTGAGTGCAAAAACCAAAGAATCTACATCTAATTAAATTCTAAATCATAATATTAATATATATATATATATATATATATAAAATATGAAACCATTATATATTTTAAAAATGTATGATTTAAAAAAGTTGTAAGTTAATCTATATATATATATATTATTATATAATAGGTAAAGTTGAGAGAAACTCAAATTAGAGTTCTAAATTAGAATTCCAATTCTGTGCCATGTGTCTAGATTCATGTGCGGACCACCCCATAATTATTGTTTCAATTATTTAATTCAAATCTGAAATTGGAGTCCAATTTTGCTCCATTTGTCTACATTTAAGTGGGACCAATTAGAACTTTCAATTAGAGTTAAATTTTGCACCATTTGTTTTAAATTATTTATTAATTTTAGTGTCACCATAGATATTTGTGTCTATTGCTCCAATTGCTCCATAAATGACATACAAATGGATTTGCTTGACAACTTCTTTTAATCTCTTAAATGACTCTCTCTCTCTCTCTCTCTCTCTCCCCCCCCCCCCCCCTTTTTTGGCTCTTCCCCTTCTCAACTAAACAACTCTTTATTTCTCCAATTCTTCTGTTTAATTGCCTCTACCCTTAAAAGTTAAAACATCAAGAGTCACAATAGCTACTAAATGAAAAAAAGAGGTCTTTGTCTTTTGGAACAAGAACCATAAAAGAAGAGACAAGTAACTCCTCTCCTATTGGAGTCACGCTCTTCTCCAGCAATTGTATTAACCTAGAGTGAAAAGTCCATCCAAAAAAGTTACGCTTTCCCTTTCTTTTCTACTAAGTATGAAACAACGGAGTATTATGATTTTTATTTAGATTTCCTAATCCATTAATGTTGTTAATTGCTTTAGTTCGAGACTTCGAGTATTGTTGGTTTTGAAAGTCAATTTCAATTACAAGATTCTAAACTACTCCTAAGAATTTATAAATTTGATTAGGTATGTTTGTTTTCATCTCATTATTTCTTGATGTAATTTCTCAGCCTGCCAAGCAACTTAAAATTGCAATTTGCAAAATTGTTTTTTTTTTAGGTAGTACAATGAAGATTGAGGAAGCAAAGAGCACATACTCCTAAGAAAAGGTGAGTAAAAGCTTTCCCTTTGTTTTAGTGAAAATTTTGTGCTTGATTTTTTTTTTTTTTTTAGTTTTTCCATTATTGATGTTTCATGTTTATTTCCTGTTTCATAACAAGTTAATATATATTTTTTTCTCTTAGATTTACGAAATCCATCCAAGCTTTACTCCATTAATGTAGTCTCTATCCCTCTCTCCCAATGTAGTACGTATTAGTGCATGATAAATCTTTAACCATTCTCATTTTCTCTGAAGCAGGCTTGGTGATTTCCTTATGAATTACATGAAAGCAACTTGTTGGGTTCATCTTTCTTAGAGCCCCATTGGTATTGATTTTCGCTGCTTTTCTAGTGTCTTGGCCACTAAATCCGTTATGCCAAAGGGTTCTCCTACCATTTGGAAGTAATTATGCCTTCTATTTCTCTATTTGTTTAATCTTATTCTCTTGATGATGGTCATTGCAATGGAATAATTTCTTATTAAATCTAAAGCAAACAAGTGTAGGACTGTGTTTTATGTTAATATGAGATTTCCATTTGAATAAGAAAATCATTTTACCCATGTAGTGTTAAGGTATTGATGAATAGCTATTGGAGTTGAAAGTCATTGAAGGTACTCCCTTTCTTTGTCTCTCTTGCTTTCATTTTTCTTTTAAAAACTATATGTAGAGGTTGTCATGGGTGCTTAAATTTATAGATAGTACATGTGGATATATGGGTTGCCCAATTCGACACTTGTGTTTGGATGCCGCTTATTTTGCTGAAATTAAAAAGTTATTGCTGAAAGTACTGTAGATAAAGGTAAAAGTTAGTTGAAATAATACCATGAGGCTCATGAATACTGCCAAAAAGTGTAGTGGAGCCCATGAATAGTAGCAAAAATAAGCTGAATAGTGAAATAATTTTAATTTTTAATCCTAACCCAAATGCGCATTAAGTTTTATGCTGTTAACATTTTTCTTAAGCTCTTGATGATAGTTGTTTATGTTTTTACTTAGTATTTCTAATTTTCAATAGAGCATCTTAGATTAGCAACCTATATACTCCTTATTGTATTGCTGTGATTGGTGTCATGGTGTCGTCAAGTAACAACCCTATGGTTTACATTGATCATTTACTAATTAGCTCTGCCAAAAACTAAATAAATAATTTGAGTTGGCTTTCTTTATTACAGGGATTGTGTTAAGTTATTGGTTGGGTTTCATTATGTTGCAATAGAAACCAAACTAAAGGTGATATACAAGAGATTCTCAAATCCTTATTGCAGTGGTCTTGCTTTTTTTGTCTTGAACATGATTTGGAGCAAGATTATTTTTTACTCTTACATGTCTGTTTGTGTTCAACTTATTTGGCCAGCTTTTAGCTTTTAGCTTTATCAGTTTATGTATAACTTTTTAAAACCTTATTTTTTTTTACTTTTTTTAAAGTACAAGTATATTTTGACATACTTTCAGCAAAAAACTAAATAATTTGATAACAAACGCACATGACATATAATAGACACACACAATATTGTGTAATGTTGAATAATAATCTATGTAATGTAAAATGTAATCATTTAATTGGAACTTGTGTGTACTAATACAGTAAGAAATATTGTTATTTAAGAGAGACAAAGTGCTTTTTTTTTTTTAAAGCAGAGAGAGACAAAGTGCTTAAGTATGCTTATTTTTAAGGAATTTTATTTTGCAATGGATGATCAAGTTTTTATTTATTATGTATGGTAATAAAGTCTAATAGGCAAAGTTAAGAGCAAATCCAATTAAATTCTAAATTGGAGTCTAATTTTGCGCCACAAGTCTCATCTAATTTTTAAATTTGTGTGTCAAGTGAATTATTAGATGCAAAAATCAAAGAGTCTAATTTAAGTTAGATTCTAAATTAAAGTTCAATTTTGTGTTATGTGTCTCATCTAATTTTTTAATTTTTGTGGCAAGTGAATTTTTGGTTGCAAAAACCGAAGAGTCTGGATCCAATTAGATTATAAATATATATATATATATATAATTGTGATTGTTTTTAAATGTATCTGTGCATGTGCACGGGGTTACACACTAGTATTGTGTATAATTTAAACCTCTTCTAAAAAATTTATAAATTGAATCATGAAATTGTGATTATTTTTAATTATATCCATGCATATGCACGAGATTACACACTAGTTCAATATAACACTCAAGAGTTTTGAGATGATTAGAAATCGTCATAAATTGAAAATGATTGAGTAATGAGTTTTGCCTCTCCCATTATCTTTTGTAATAATAAAGGTTAATGTAGTTAATTATTATTATTTTTTTCAAAATTTAAATATGTATTATATGATTTACCTATGCTATGTAACTGAAGGTAAAAAAAATTTCTTTCATTTTATTGCCTATTTTAATTCAACTCATTATGCCACTACCATGTTTCCCACGAGTATACTATTGGTGATGACTCAACTTGCTACAAATTTTAGGGTTGTAGGTGGAGCCTTTGTAGCAATCGTCAATTGGTTGATAATTTTTATATTTTGCCTGTTTGAAGCTAGGAATACGAATATCGAGACATTTATTACTAGTATTTTGGTATCAGTTATTGTAATATATTACATTTGAGCCCATATCCTAGAACTCGTGGGGTTAGGTTAAATGAAGTTTTCCAAACCACTAGAAAACGCACAAGGTAGAAAAAAAAAAGGGGTGATATTGAATAAGCCAAATTGTCTCCACAAGTGAGGAAAAGAGGCAATTAAATGCCAACCAAGAGGTAAAACTTGCTCAACTATACCTTTTAGAAATGCATGCAAATATTAAAAATGATAAACTATCCATTATGTTATACATAAATATGTTAAAAATAAACTTGTAAAAAATGTAAACGATTAAAAAATATATTTTGTATTTCCATTTCATGTGCATATTTTTTATGTACTAAGCTATACACATAAAAGAGAAAATGTGGAGACCTTCAAAATTTAAGCTTTAAAATATTTTTTGAAATCTAAAATGTAAACTGATGATGCCGCAAAAGATCACCCTCAGTGAGCCGCTGGACCTGGACGCGTTCCGGGGGAACCTGCACGAGTACAAGGAACCTCAAAGGCGATGTACCGGTGTGGTACCGGCCAACGATCCTCCGACGGCTAAATTAGTATTTTACACAACTCTAGAGTGCCAGAGTCGGGATAGGAGCATGCGTACCTTTGTTCATGAGGATCGATGGTATTTATAGGGGTGTGGAGCTGGGACTTTTGGCGTGTTCGGGGAGGTGACCTCTGATTGGAGCCATGCCGTAAAGCGTGTTCTTTACGAAATCCTTTCCTCACCGAGGCCATCCCTCATTGCGTGGAGCACAAGTTACCTATCTCAGCGCTAGGCGTGCTTTACAAGACATGTCAGTCCCTTCGGCTTCTCCCCGTCACCCACTTATCCCGTCGGTTAGTGGGTGACGGCGTAACAAAGGGATCGGAGGCGTTTTGGGGGCGACGGGTGGAGCGGTGCCGTCAACATCCTGCCGCGCCGTCAGCCAACAGATGGGTGACGGCGCCTTCGAATGGTACCCCCCCCCATCAGTTGCCCCCTACTCCTTAATCCCGTCGGTCTCGATGACGGATTGGGGAGTACAGCGAGTGGCGGACAAAGCATTAATGGCTAGTCTCTTCGAGCAGTCCTAGTGTCGGGACACGTGTCCAAGGCCGACTGGTCCGCAGATGGACGGGAAGGTCGCTTCGTCTTCCGCGCCCAAGGCTTCTATATATATACTCGGCTCTCCCTCGCTTCTCTCTTTTATTCCCATTCTTCTGATCAGAGCGAACCGTCAGTCTCAAAGAATCGAAGGCCGTCAAGCGCGATCCCGTTACCGTCTATTCAGCGAATCCTTCAGCTTTCTCGAGGCCGTCTACTTAACTTGGTAAGTTCCTACTTTTGTTGTCTTTTGCTCATTTATGTACTGAACTCTGGAGGAGGTTTTAGTGGGAAGGCCGTCGTTCGGGTTCTTAGACCACCCCCGTCCCTTGTAGGTGGTCCGATGTCTAGGGAAACGTCGAGCGAGCAATCGTCGGTCCGCGATGGAGCGGGCTACGACGAGGTCTACCGAACGGGCCGCGAGTCCGAGGATTCTTCTTGGTCGTCGGGGGAAGAGTCGTCAACCCAACCTTCCGTCGGAAGGACGAGGGGTGACGGGGTAGGGAGGACCCGCGTAGACGTGGTCCAAATAGACGTTAGTAGGACCGACGGCGGCTCGGGCGATGGAACCTCTGAGAGTACGTCCGGGGTATCCGGGGACGACCGTCCCTTTATTCTTCCCAAGGAATGGTCGGTCAATTATTTTTTGCCGACGATGACGGAGAAAATTTTCAACTCTCTTCGGGCTCGATACCAGATACCCGACGATATCCCGATTCGTCTTCCACTAGAGAAGGAGAAGTGTTACTCGGGAAAGACCGCGGACGTGGGCATGTACGACGCAATGTTCGCGGCCGGTTTAAGGTTGCCCCTGACGGCCCTACATCGTCAGTTGGCGAATTATTTGGGTCTATCCGTCAGCCAGATTGCCCCCAACGCCTGGAGGGTATTCATAGGTTCCGAAGTTTTGTGGGGTAGCTTAAGTGGGGGGAACCGTCAGCTGACCCTCGAAGAGTTCTTCTGGTGCTACCGTCCGCACCACATAACCTCGTCTCAAGGGATCTATCATTTCTCGGCGAGGAAAAAGGAGTTACGGTTGGTGTCCGACACGCCCGATTCCAACCGAAATTGGAAGGGACGGTACTTTTTTGTGGAGGGGACGAACTGGGTGTGCCGTCAGGAGGAATGGGAGACGATACCCCAGGGTTTTGACAACACCTGGGGGTATGTTAGGGAGTCAGGTCGTCGCCGTCACCCTCCTTTTCTTGTGGTTTTTATTCAAAGACTCTAACTCGTCCCCTTTCTTCTTTTTCAGCCAGCGTCCGGCCGGAGATCACAGAGGAACAGGAAGCCTTCATTTTGAAGGTGACGGATATTCCTTTGGGGGAGCGGACGTGTCGTGACCTCATCACCCCCGACGCGCTTTACGCGTATTGTGGAGGCCCTCTGCCGTCAGACGAAGCCCGTCGCCTATATAACCTTTCTCGTCAGCGTAAGCTTCGTCAGTTGCCCTTTCCGTTTCGTCATTTTTACTAGCGAGTTTGCTGACACTTCCCCTCATTTTTTGCAGAGATGGAGTCTGGTAGGCTAAAGGCGCAAATCAGGGCTGCCGCCGCGCAGAAGAAGAAGGAGGAGGGGAAGGAGGGGACGTCCAAGCACGTCCAGAAGGCCGCCGACAAGGGCGCGCCCAAAAGGAAGGGTGACGGTGCTGACGACCGTCAAGCCAAGAGACAAACCGTCACCCTTGGGGACGCCTCCTCCAAGCTCCCACCCCCCAAACATGGGGCCGGGAAGGGCCCGATGACGGCCAAGGGTCCCGTCGCCCCGGCGGACGGGCGCTGTATGCTTAACAACAAGGGTTTCGCCCTCGAGCGTCTGGATTTGATCCTCGGGACGGAGGAAGCTGACGTCTGCGCCGGCCAATCGATCCAGGAGCTTGGGGATTCCGGTCTCTTCGACCTTGCCCGGGTAAGTGTGCCTTTGCTCTCGGCACTGCTATCTCGCCCCGTCTATTTCTGGACTTAAGGCTGACAGAAGTTTGATTTTTTTTTTTTTTTTTGCAGGCTATGGTTCGTATGAGGGCCGTTCAAGTTAAAGGGGCCAAGAACGAGGAGCTGCTGGCTCGTCGGGACAAGCGCATCGCCAACCTGTCTGACGGGTTGGAACAATACAAGGACGCTTGTCGCACCTTGAACGAGGAGTTAAAGGAGTCGAAGGAGAAGCTCGGGGAAGTCACCCATCAGCTGGCGATAGAGACGGCGGCTAAGGTGACGGCGGAGAAGGAGTTGGTTTCCCTTCTGGGCCAGGTGGAGACGGCGAAGACTGACGCCGTCGCCGAGTTCAGGACGTCCCAAACGTTCGTCGACGCCTGCGCCGAATACTATGGTGAGGGATTTGAGGACTGCCTTAAACAGGTGAAGTCCCTCTTTCCTCACCTGGATTTGGCTAGGGTGTCGATGGACGACCCGGTGCCGGCGACTCCGGTGGGTGACGGCGTCACAGTGGACGTTAGTCCAAGTGATTCCGGGACGTTCCTGAAGGGTGATGGCGTCGTCCTGGCCCAACCAGCTCTTGATTCGTCCGGCTCCTTAAAAGCTTTGTCTGCTGATCCTTCCGGCCCCGGGTGTCTTCCCGTCAGCCAAGATCCTCCCAAGGGCGACGAGGCCGAACCCGATGTTACCGGCGCCTGACTTGTAGAATTTTTCTCTCTTTTTTTTTTTTTGTAAGTGGTGCCCCGTCACATTGAGGGCTTTTTGTAAGGACAATGCCTTCTTGATATGGCGACTTTTATGAAATGTGTAACTTTTATTCCAAGTTTTATGTATGGTTTTCTTTCGTCGAAGCATGGTCAGCCAACTTTAGACTCAACACTTTTTGTATCGATGACCTTCCAACGGGGCCATCAATTTTCTTGCATAATGGGTTCATGCTTTTTGTTGGGTTAGAGTAGAACTATTAACTTTCCAAGCCGTCATCCTATGAACCGCCACTTTGTAGGCATGACCGGTTTTTGGTACTTGTAGGGTCCTTGGCCCTTTACCTTTCAGGATAGTGCCGTCGTTTTTGAGACCGTCTGATTTTTATGCGATCCATTTAGAGTTGAGCCGTCGGCTTGGGTGCCTGACGCTTTTGCGCCCTGTGGATTTTAGGTTGACTTTTAAGTCGTCGGCTTGGGCGCCTGACGCTCTTATGCCTTGTAGAGTTTAGGTCGCTGGCTTTTAAGCCGTCGGCTTGGGCGCCTGACGCTTTTACGCCTTGTAGATTTAGTTTGGCTTTTGAGCCGTCAGCTGGGGTTCCTGACGCTCTTATGCCTTGTAGATTTAGTTTGGCTTTTGAGCCGTCAGCTGGGGTGTCTGACGCTTTTACGCCTTGTAGATTTAGTTTGGCTTTTGAGCCGTCAGCTGGGGTTCCTGACGCTCTTATGCCTTGTAGATTTAGTTTGGCTTTTGAGCCGTCAGCTGGGGTGCCTGACGCTCTTATGCCTTATAAATTGTTTGGCTTTTGAGCCGTCAGCTGGGGTGCCTGACGCTCTTACGCCTTGTAGATTTAGTTTGGCTTTTGAGCCGTCAGCTGGGGTGTCTGACGCTCTTACGCCTTGTAGATTTAGTTTGACTTTTGAGCCGTCAGCTGGGGTGCCTGACGCTCTTAAGCCTTGTAGATTTAGTTTGGCTTTTGAGCCGTCAGCTGGGGTGTCTGACGCTCTTACGCCTTGTAGATTTAGTTTGGCTTTTGAGCCGTCAGCTGGGGTGCCTGACGCTCTTATGCCTTGTAGATCTTAGACGTCGTCTTGGTATACCTGTTTTAAGAGCCAAGCACAGTGCAAGAGAGATTGAATAAACTTCTGAAACATGTATCAAATTTAAGGAAGAAAGGTGCCCATTGGGCCCTCGAGATACATTTGGGTGAATACAAGTAGGAGTTGTCGCTTCTTTATTATTGGTAGTACTTTCGTAGGTGCTCGGCGTTCCATGGATGGGGTAGTGTCTGTCCCCCCAACGTTTCCAAGTGGTAGGTGCCTCTTCTATGCCACGTCGTCACCCGATAGGGTCCTTCCCAGTTGGGGCCGAGCTTTCCTTGGGCAGGGTCTCTGGTAGCGCCCATGACTCTTCTTAGAACAAGGTCTCCGACCTGGAAGTCCCTGTGCTTGACCCGGGAGTTATAGTGCTTGGTCATGCGATCTTGGTACCGTGCGAGTCTTTGTTCGGCCACTGCTCTGACTTCGTCGACCAGGTCCAGGCGTAGGCGCAGTGCCTCGTCATTCCTGTTTTCATCGTGAGCATTCACCCTGTAGGTTGTGAGTCCTATTTCGGCTGGGATGACTGCTTCGTTTCCGTAGGTTAGCCGGAATGGGGTTTCTCCTGTTGGGGTCCTTGCCGTCGTCCGGTATGCCCAAAGTACGCTGGGTAATTCCTCAGGCCATATCCCCTTTGCCCCCTCGAGCCGAGTCTTGATAATCTTCAGCAAGGATCGGTTCGTCACTTCGACTTGGCCGTTGGCTTGGGGGTGGGCGGGGGAGGAGTAGTGGTTCTTAATCCCCAGCTGCGAGCAGAACTCTCGGAAGGGGCCGTTGTCGAATTGCCTGCCATTGTCCGAGACTAGGACCCTTGGGATCCCGAATCTGCATATGATGGATTTCCAGACGAAGTTCCGCACATTCTTCTCCGTGATGGTGGCCAGGGC
This sequence comes from Lithocarpus polystachyus, assembly GCA_033629205.1. Classification (NCBI taxonomy): domain Eukaryota; kingdom Viridiplantae; phylum Streptophyta; class Magnoliopsida; order Fagales; family Fagaceae; genus Lithocarpus; species Lithocarpus polystachyus. The sequence goes on from CM066166.1 coordinate 82,436,354, forward strand.
TTCGGCTTCTACCCACTTTGTAAAGTAGTCTATGCCTACAATCAGGAACTTCAGCTGCCGCGTAGCCGTTGGGAAGGGTCCCATAATGTCCAGCCCCCATTGAGCGAATGGCCACGGGGCTGTTATGGGAGTTAGCTCTACGGGCGGCTGTCTGGCGATGTTGCCGAACCTTTGGCATCGGTCGCAAGCTTTGACATAGGCTTGAGTATCCTCCTGCATGGTGGGCCAGTAATACCCCGCCCGAATCAGTTTGTGCACCAATGATCTAGATCCCGAGTGGTTTCCGCAGACTCCTTCGTGGACTTCCCTCATGACATAGTCGGCTTCTTCGGGTCCCAAACACCTCAGGTATGGCCGAGAGAAGCCCCTTTTGTATAGGACGTCCTTCATTAGTACGAATCTTGCGGCTCGGACCTTCAGCCTTCTGGCGGCTTCTTTTTCGTCCGGTAACGCGCCATCCTTTAGGTAGGAGATCAGCGGCGTGGTCCAGTTACCTCCGGAGCTTATTTCCTGCACACTGACAATGTCTATTAGCGGCGTCGTTTGTACAAAGGAAAGTACATTCTCCGGAGCGGCCACGTGTTCTGAAGAGGCGGCTCTGGCGAGGCGGTCAGCTTGCTCGTTTTCTTCTCTAGGTATTTGGATAACTTCGGCCCTTAGTTCATCCACTCTTCGCTTCGCTTGTTCTAAATACTTTTTCATTCTGTCGCCTCTACACTCGTAGTCACCGCTTATTTGGTTGACAATGACCTGGGAGTCGCAGTAGGCTATTACTCTAGTGGCCCCGGCTGCCTTGGCGAGGTCGATCCCGGCTATCAGCGCCTCATATTCCGCCTCATTATTCGTGGTGGGATAATGTAGGCGAATCATGCATTCGACCTGATCTCCTTCGGGGGAGTGAAGGACTACGCCTACTCCGCCGGCCTGTCTGGTCGACGACCCGTCTGAATGTAAGGTCCACGGATGGTGGTCGTTTGCCCCCCAGTCTTTATCGCTTGTGAATTCGGCAACAAAGTCGGCGACAGCCTGACCCTTCAGGGCAGTGCGCGGGCGATACCTGATGTCGAACTCGGTCAATTCGATCGCCCATAAGGCCAGGCGACCGGCCGCTTCGGGGTTGCGCATAGCCCGTCGAAGGGGTTTGTCGGTTAAGACGACTATCGTATGGGCTTGAAAATATGGCTTGAGCTTACGGGCCGCGGTGATTAGGGCGAGGGCGAGCTTTTCCATTGGCGGATACCTTTCTTCCGCCCCGCGGAACGCCCGGCTGGCGTAGTACACAGGCCTTTGGACCTTGTCTTCCTCCCTGACCAAGGCCGCGCTGACGGCCGCCGGGGAGACGGCCAGGTAAAGGAATAGCTCTTCCCCTGGTTGCGAGGGGCTCAGCAGGGGCGGTGAAGAGAGGTAGGCTTTTAGTTCCTCGAAGGCCTTTTGGCACTCGCCCGTCCATTCGAACGACTTCTTCAGCGTGCGGAAAAAGGGTAGGCACTTGTCTGTCGCTCTTGATACAAATCGGTTCAGGGCGGCTACCCTCCCGTTCAAGCTTTGTACCTCCTTCGTGTTCCTCGGGGGCGCCATGTCCATTATGGCCCGAATCTTATCAGGGTTGGCCTCGATGCCCCTCTGGGACACCATGAAGCCTAGGAATTTCCCCGCCGCCACTCCGAACGCACACTTTGCGGGGTTGAGCTTCATGTCGTAGGAACGGAGCGTGTCGAATGTCTCTTCAAGGTCCTTCAAGTGATCCTCCTTCTTCCTGCTTTTTACTAACATGTCGTCGACATATACCTGAACGTTCCTTCCAATTTGGTTGGCGAACATCTTGTTCATGAGTCTCTGATATGTGGCGCCCGCGTTTTTCAGCCCGAATGGCATCACCTCGTAACAGAAGAGGCCCTGGCTGGTGACAAACGAGGTCTTCTCTTGATCAGCCACGTCCATCCGGATCTGATTGTACCCTGAGAAGGCGTCCATGAAGCTCAGTAGCTGGTGTTGGGCTGTAGAGTCCACCAGCGCGTCGACTCGCGGGAGGGGGTAACTGTCTTTGGGGCATGCCTTGTTCAGGTCTGTGAAGTCCACACACATGCGCCACTTCCCGCTAGCCTTCTTGACCATCACCACGTTGGCCAACCAGTCAGGATAGTATACTTCCCGGATGAAGTCCGCTTCTCGCAGCTTGCCCACTTCTTCCGCCACTGCCCGGTCCCGCTCCGGGGCGAACACCCGCTTCCTCTGGCAGACGGGCCGGAAAGATGGCGACACGTTCAGCTTGTGTACCATGACTGAAGGGTCAATTCCCGGCATGTCTTCGTGACTCCAAGCAAACACATCCTGGTTTTTTCGGAGGAGAGTCACGAGCGCCTGCCGAGCCGAAGCGCAGGTGAAGGCGCCAATCCTGGTGGTCCTGTCTGGCCTGGACTCGTCGAGAATAATCTCCTCTAGCTCTTCTGCGGGTTCTGCCCCCACCCGCTGCTCTATGTTCATTGCCGGCAAGTGGCTATCTGCTTCTACCATCGCTATGTAGCATTCTCGCGCGGCCACCTGGTCTCCCCATAATTCCCCTACTCCGCCCTCTGTGGGGAACTTGACCATCAGGTGGTAGGTCGATGTTACAGCCTTCCAGGCGTTAAGGGTGGGCCGCCCGACGATAGCGTTGTAGGCGGACGGACAGTCGACGACGAGGAAGGTGACATCTTTGGTGACCTGCCGGGGATACTCCCCAATTGTGACCGGCAAGGTGATGGAGCCGAGGGGGTAAACCCTGGTCCCTCCGAACCCGACAAGCGGAATGTTGGTAGGCGTCAGGCGTTCCTTGTCGATCCGCATCTGTTGAAATGCTGGGTAATAGAGGATGTCTGCGGAGCTACCGTTGTCGATCAAGACCCTGTAGGTGTTATAGTCCCCCAGCCGGATAGTGACGACAAGGGCATCATCATGCGGATGATGAAGACGCTGGGCGTCTTCCTCCGTGAATTCAATAGTGGGGCCGCTGACACGCGGTTTCTTCTGGACGACGCCCGCCGCTCGGATGTTCTGTACCGCTCTTAGGTAGGCCTTCCGAGCTTTCTTCGTCGATCCGACGGCCGCCGTGCTCCCGATTATCATCCTTATATCTCCTATGGGAGGTCTGGGGCGCTCATTGTCCCGGCGGGGATTCTGCTCCTGTCGGGGCGCTTGCGCCCTTTCTCGGCTGACGAATCTTTGCAGCTTTCCCTGCCTGATTAGGGCCTCAATTTGCTGCTTCAAGTCGTAGCAGTCGGCGGTGTCGTGGCCGTGGTCTCGGTGGAAGCGGCAATACTTGTCCTTGGGTCGTTTATCGGGATTCCCCTTCAGTTTCCCCGGAAATGTCAGGGACCCCTCGTCCTTGATCTCCATCAGGACTTGGTCGACTGGGGCCGTCAGCGGGGTGAAGCTTGTGAACTTCCCGGCAAGAGGTGGTGGTCGCCTGTTGTCTCGGCCTTCTGTTCGGGGTTTCTTCCGCCCCCTATCCTGCCTTACGTCCTCCGGCCTCTTGCCCTGCCTCACGTCCTCCTGCCTCTCTCGCCTCCCGGGAGGCCTCTCTCCCCGGGCTTGTAATGCATCTTCTGCATTCATATACTTCGTGGCCCTGTAGAATACATCCGACATCGTCTTCGGGTCATTCTTGTATAGAGAGAACAAGAATTTGTCCTCCTTCAGCCCGTTGGTGAACGCGGCGACCTGTATCTTATCGTCCGTATCATCGATGGAAAGCGCCTCTTTGTTGAAACGGGCTATGTAGGACCTGAGCGTCTCGTCCTCCCGCTGTCTGATGTTCATCAAGCATGCGGTGGATTTTTTATACCTGTGTCCTCCGATGAAATGCGTGGTGAACTGGGCACTCAATTCTCTGAAGGTACCGATAGAGCCGGGCGTCAGCCTGCCGAACCAGGTTCTCGCCGCGCCCTGCAGCGTCGCCGGGAAGGCCCGGCACATGATTTCATCCGGTACACCATGCAAGTGCATCAATGTCTTGAAGGACTCTAGGTGGTCTAGTGGATCCTTGGACCCGTCATACTTCTCTATCTGGGGCATACGGAACTTCGGCGGTGTGGGGAACGAAGCAACATGTGTGGTGAAGGGAGTGTCCGTACGGTGGACGAGGTCGTCGAGGTCGCTGGATACTCGTCCCCTGAGGGCGTTCATCATAAAGTCCATGCGTTCCTTCATCAACCGCATCTCCTCAGTAACACTGGGCGGATCATTGTTAGCGGCCGATGGACGGCTTGTCCCCTGCCCTTCGGGTGGGGTCAACGCGTGGCTCCCCTCCGGGCCTCCACGATCTCTCCCTTGGGCGCTGTTTTCTTCATTCTCTCCCTGGTTACCAGCCGTCGCGTTCCTTCGTAACAGCTGTTCTTCCAAGTCATCGTTACGTTTTGTGAGACGTTCCACCGCGGCCATCAGAGTCTGGACTTGTCTCTCGAGGGCCGTAGCGTGTTGTTCGTTGCCTTGGTCGTTCATTGTGGTAACCCTTGAACGCGTAAGTACCATGCAACTCTTTGTCCGGGAAGCACAGAACGCAGCTTACGTACGTATCTTCTGACGGTTCCCACAGACGGCGCCAACTGATGATGCCGCAAAAGATCACCCTCAGTGAGCCGCTGGACCTGGACGCGTTCCGGGGGAACCTGCACGAGTACAAGGAACCTCAAAGGCGATGTACCGGTGTGGTACCGGCCAACGATCCTCCGACGGCTAAATTAGTATTTTACACAACTCTAGAGTGCCAGAGTCGGGATAGGAGCATGCGTACCTTTGTTCATGAGGATCGATGGTATTTATAGGGGTGTGGAGCTGGGACTTTTGGCGTGTTCGGGGAGGTGACCTCTGATCGGAGCCATGCCGTAAAGCGTGTTCTTTACGAAATCCTTTCCTCACCGAGGCCATCCCTCATTGCGTGGAGCACAAGTTACCTATCTCAGCGCTAGGCGTGCTTTACAAGACATGTCAGTCCCTTCGGCTTCTCCCCGTCACCCACTTATCCCGTCGGTTAGTGGGTGACGGCGTAACAAAGGGATCGGAGGCGTTTTGGGGGCGACGGGTGGAGCGGTGCCGTCAACATCCTGCCGCGCCGTCAGCCAACAGATGGGTGACGGCGCCTTCGAATGGTACCCCCCCCCCATCATAAACAACAAAATTTATTAATAAGGGGAAAAACCAAATGAAAGGCGGAGTATAAATATTTTTCTAATTATATATATATATATATGTAAATTAGAAAAAAAAAAAATTGAAAAGAACCAATGTTATGGTGTTAGTGAAATACCAACTGTTATGTGTAGTTGTTTGTTACATTGTTTTATTTTTTTTCCTTTATTTCTTTGAATTATTCTTATTTTTTATTTATAAATAAGTTAGAGTAAAATTTTCACTTACCATGTACTAAACATGTTAATAAACATATAAGTAAAAATATTTTTTTAAGGTAAATATTATTTCCACACTAATTTTGATACTTAAACTTCTACATTTTTCATATTATAGATAAAAATTACAAGTAGTAGAGTTGAGTAAAATTAATTTGGACTTGATGGTATGTTTATGTTTAAACATACAAAAAAATTACAAAAACTATAAGACCCACAAAATCATTGTATGAGGTATGAGGAGTAAGTTTTGATTAATGATTAACTTGGCACTTACATTGGTTACCTAACATACTGTTTTGGATCAAGATGCCAAATTTATTAGATATATTTTGAATACTTTATGAAGGATTCTAAATACAAAGCTAAATTTTCTTCATCAAGACAACTAATTGAGTGTTGAGTCCAAAAAAAAAATCATATATCATGGGGTAAATATTATTAAAGAAAACTAAAATAAACAATTGATTTTGAAAATTTAGTCATTTTTTACATATAAAAGACCAACTCAACTTCCAGAGTAACCACCTCGGAGACTTCTGATACCGCCACATAATTAGAGATTGAACAACAAAGGGAAGATTGGCCACACCCAATATCTAATGCTAATTAGACATTGAACAACAAAGGGGAGATTGGCCACACCCAATATCTAATGCCATCTAAATAATAATAATAATAATAATAAAGTATTACAAGAATATAAGCTACCCTAGCAATAGAGAAAAAAGTTTAGACAGTTAAATGTGTGGATTGTTATTCTGTAAAAGTTGTATTTGTCAAGCTTGGAAATGGTACCATGGGTAATGGCTTCGGAATGTTATCTAACAAAATTTAAAGTTGTAAATGGAAACCTATGTGTGGTGGCATGTGCGAAAGAGGTGAATATTATAGCCGAAATTTGTATATTGTTTTGTCGTTGGGAGTAAAAGATAAAATGATTGCTAAAATTGTATTCCTCTTTGGTGTTGGTGATAATTGATAAAAACCATACAGAACCAATAAAAGTAATAAGAAATAGTTGCACTCATTATTAAATAACATTTTGATATTATATTTTGAAAGGAAAATCTCATTTTTAGAGCATCTCCAGCAACCTCTCCATATTTTTGTATTGTTTGGAAAGTGCACAGTTTTTTTTATCTTTTACCTACTTACTTTTTCAACTATACTTTCCAACATACTCTATCATTTCTGTAATTCATTAAATATTATTTTTTCATTCATTCTTTAATCTTATTTTATTGTTTTCAAATTCCAAATAGTTATATATTTTAAATCTCCAATTATATAATTTTGAAATTTTCTAAAAATCTAGTATATTGTTAACGGTCTGATTTTAATTTTCATGCATTTTTTGACAGCAATCATCAATTGATTGAGAATTTTTATATTTCGCCTCTTTGAAGAGGAAATATCAAGACATTTATTACTAATATTTTGGTATTAGTTATTGTAATGTATTATATTTGAGCCCATGTTCCTAGAACTCGTGGGTTTAGGTTAAAGGAAGTTTTTCAATTGTTTAAAGTTTAAACCATTAGAAAATACACGAGGTACAAAAAATATGGGTGATATTGAAGAAGAAAAATTGTCTCCAACAAGTAAGGAAAATCGGCTATTAAATACCAATCGAGAGGTGAAACTTGCTCAACTACCCCTTTTAGAAATGCATGCAAATATTATAAGTGATGAACTATCTAATTTATAAACATATTGTTATACACAAATATATTAAAACATAAACTTGCAACAAATGTAAAAAAATAATTTAAAAATATATATTTTATTTTCATTTCATGTGAATATTTTTTGTACTAAGTTATACACATAAAAGAGAAAATGTAGAGACCTTCAAAATTTAAACAATAAAACATTTTTTTAAATCTAAAATGTCAAAAACGAAAATTTCCAATAAGAACAAAAATCAAATGAAAGACAGAGTATAAATATTTTTCTAATTCCTACATGTAAATTAGAAAAAATGAAATGAATCAGTGTTATGGTGTTAATGTTTCAAAATTCACACACTATTTAAGCTAATGAAATACCAATTGTTATGTATAGTTGGTTGTTACATTGTTTTTTTTTTTTTTTTTTTTTTCATTTTTTAAAATTATTCTTAATATGTTTTTTTTAAATAAAATAAGTTTGAGTAAGATTTTTCACTTACTATGTACTAAACATGGATATAAGTAACAATATTTGTTTAAGGTAAATATTATTTTCATACTAATTTTGATTCTTAAACTTCTACCTTTCTCATGTTATATATAAAAATTACAAGTTGTAGAGTTGAGAAAAATTAATTTGGAATTGATGATACGTTTATGGTTAAACATAAATAAGAAAATAACATTACAAATATAATTATAAGAAAAAACAAAAGCATTGTATGAGGAAGTTTCGATTACTAATTTATTTAACACTTACATTGGTTATCTAACATTATTGTTTCGAATCAAGATGCCAAATTTATGAGATATTTTTTGAAGACTTTATGAACACTCCATAATTTTGAATAGTCGTTCGATATTTTTTAAATAGATGCCAAATTTATTTGACACTTAAGCTATTTGATTTCTTATTATTGTTTGAGATATTTTTTGATGACTTTATGCTAAATACAAAACTTAAATTTTCTTCTTCAAGACAACTAATTGAGTGCTAAGTTAAAAATAAAATCCTACGTCATTGGGTAAATGTTATTAAAGAAGACTAAAATGAACAATTAATTTTAAAAATTTAGCCATATTTGCATTCATAAGACCAACTTACCTTCCAGAGTAGCCACCGTTGAGATTTATAATGCCACCACATAATAAGATATTAATTGAATAGCGAGAGGAATATTGACTCTATTCGAAACTTGTCTTCTAGAGTAGCCGCCATAGAGTCTCTCAAAGTCGCCACATAACAAGAGATAAAACAGAGGTACAAAAAATAGCCATATACAATATCTAGCGCAATCTAAAAGGAAAAAAAAAAAAAAAACCAAAGCGTTAAAGGTATAGAAGCTATCCCCAGGAGTAGAGAAAAAAGTTTGGACAATTGAATGCATAGATTATTATTTTGTATATGTTGTATTTATTTGGCCTTGGAACAATACCATGGACAATGAATTGGGACTATTATCCAACAAAATTTTGGTTTGTAGGTGGAGCCTTGGTAACAATCATCAGTTGGTTGGGAAATCTTTATATTTCATCTGTTTAAATCTGGGAATATCGAGTATTTTGGTATCAGTTATTGTCATCTATTATATTTAAGCCCATGTTCATAGAACCCATGGGGTTAGGTTAAAGGAAGTTTTAAAATTGTTAAACCACTAAGAAATGCACAAGGTACAATAAATATGGGTGATACTGAATAAGTCAATTAATCGTCTCCAACAAGTGAGGAAAAGTGGCCATTAAATGCCAACCGAGAGATGAAACTTACACAACTACCCATTTTAGAAATGCATGCAAATATTACAAGTGATGAACTATCCATTTTATAAACATATTGTTATACATAAATATGTTAAACATAAACTTGTAACAAATGTTAAAAAAAAAATTATATATATATATATATATATGTATTGTAGGGATAAGGGGCCCGAAAGTATATATTGGTCCTTGGACCTTGGCCGAGAACATTGAATAGTTCGAGGACATTTAAACATCATCAAAGATGTAAGACTCAAAGCCCCATAAGTAAAATATAAAGGAGAGGATGAGGGAAAGTAGGCCGAGGAGAAATATCCCCTTGGCTAAGCGAAGGAAAGATCAGAATGTGTGTCATATCATCCAGGGTGACATTTCAGGAAGTTCTATTGACAAGGATGTGCAATATGAATGTGCAAGAGGGATGAGAGCTGAGAAATATTTACAAGAAAGCTACAAACACCTCATTGAATGCTCTGTAGCTAACTCTCTAGCCGCATTAATGAGGAAGTGATATATGAACAGTGCTTTTCAACCTTATAGCTATCCCCAAAGACTTCAGGGGGATGCTGATAGGACAAGTATCAATATCAGCAATCTGCCCTACACGTGGAGGGTAAAGAGGAAAGAAGAAAGGTAGTATAAAATAGAAAGAAAACCTTGAAAAGAGGAGATCGAAAACTAGTGAGAAAACACTGTAGCAATAAGAACAAAACTTGTAACCTAATTCTAAAGAGAAATATATTAGAATTAAACTCTTCGGACTGTGCCAATAATGATTTTTTTTATAAGAAGTCATTTTATCTTTGTTTCCTTGTGATCTTGATCCACTTTAGTTGTTTAATTCATTAAGGCCTAGTTATCCAACCCATTCTCTACAAATTCATTGTATTGGGCTCTTTGGGCCTAAGTCCATTCCTACTTTGGGCTTGGTCATCAAATTGTGTCCTTACATATATATTTTATTATTTTCATTTCATGGTAATATTTTTTGTACTAAGCTATACACTCAAAAGAGAAAATGTGGAGACCTTCAAAATTTAAGCTATAAAATATTTTTTGAAATTTAAAATGTAAAAAACAAAATTTTTTAATAAGAGGAAAAAGCAAATGAAAGGTGGAGTGTAAATATTTTTCTAATTCCTACATGTAAATTAGAAAAAATGAAAAGAATCAGTGTTATGGTGTTAGTGTTTCAAAATTCAAACATTATTTAAGCTAATGAAATACCAACTATTATGTGTAGTTGGTTGTTACATTGTTGTTGTTCTTGTTGTTTTTTTTTTTTTTTTAAATAAGTTAGAGTAAAATTTTTCACTATTTAAATATTGTTTAAAAATGTATTATATGATTTGCCTAAGCTATGTAACTTAACGTAAATTTTTTTTCCTTTCATTTTTACTGCCTATTTTCATTCAACTTGGTATTATACCACTACCATGTTTCCCACCCTAAATTTTTATTCAAATAATGAGTGAGTGACTAAGTGAGTTTTGAAACAATTTTAGGGCTCTTAAAAGGAAAATGCTAGAACCACAACTTTTCTTACAACTTTTGCCACAACTTACTCACCTGACAGGTCGTGAGTGGTGGAATAAAAATGGTGGGTCCACAATTACACCACTCACAACTTGCCATGTGAACTAGTTGTAGTAAAAATTGTGGAAAAAGTTGTAATTTTAAGATTACTCCCCTTAAAAACTTGAAAATGTAAAAGAATTAAACCCAACCTCCAATTCCTCTCTTCTCTCTCTTCCTAGTTGGACAAGCCCAGTTCCAATGTGGTACCGATTAATCCCAAACTCAAACAACCAAAAATGGTGGATTTCAAGATTGTTCTCTCACTGATTGTATTTTGGGCTGGGCCTGTACTCTCCAACCCCACACACACAAAAAAAGTCCAAAACACCCAAACCGCGATCGTTACCTACCCACAGCCCGCAATCACACGGGCACAAACTAACAAAATCAAATAATCAATTCAATAATAAAAAATACGTGTCAGAAAACATTCAATAAAAAAAAAAAAAAAAAGTGGCACAAACTAACAAAATCAAATAATCAATTCAATATAATAAGAAAAATACATGTAAAAAGGCATTCGATAAAAAAAAAAAAAGTAGAAGAAGTTATTTATTCATTGGGTTTTTTTATTTTGTATTCAAACTGAATTGAAAAATAAGATAAAAATAGTATTATCTTTTTAAAAACAATTAAATTCACAGTAATTAAGTGTTTGAATAATTACGGTACTTAATTTTTACCCTTCTTTTTTTTTTTTTGAAGTTTAAATCTACCTTTTCCACTTATTGAAAAAATAAATAAATAAACACCAAAAGTATTTCATTGATATTTAGCCTAGGGGAGGCCATAGTAACCGGGGTCTTAGGGAAAAAAGGTCCAAAAAAATTATAAAATTTTGTTTTAAAAGATAAAATAGTTAAAAACCAGTTTTTATTTATATTTAAAAAAATTAGTTCTTATTAAATCATTTTTAAAAAAAAACTCTAGTCGTTCTTTAAAAAATTAATTAAGTGAACAAAGAAATAAACGAATTTATTTGTATCATAGTTGCTAATCCTATTTTTTCAACCAGTAGATTAAATTTTATCATGTGACAAACATTTTAAAACAAATTCAAATAAAAACATTTAAAAATTAGTTATTCATTTAAATCGTGGGTCATTCTACTGTATCCCTCTCTTTTTTTACAGGGTACGGTACCCACCTAAATCTAAACCATTAGATGTATAGAAAATTGATCCGGACCATTCATTTAATTTAGAGTAATTTAGTGCAAATACTGGCTACTGGTCAAACAAGTTATATATATATATATATATATAAAAGTAAAAAACAGAAAGACGCCACAAAATTCTGTCTCACGCTTCTTTCTCTCTTTCACGCTTCGGCCTCTACACGCTTCCGATTCGGTTTATCTGAAGAACCCAGAATTCGGCTTGTTCAGTATTTAGTTTCTTCTCTTACTAATCTACAACAAGAACCCAGGGCAGCTAAACAAAACCCAAAGAAGAAACAGGATCGGTTGTTCCCTACCCGGCGACGATTTTGAAATAGGTTTGTCTTTCTCTTTCTCTTAGACGAAGTTGATTTTACTATTAATATACAGATTATTAAAGTTTATTTGACTATCCACGCATGATTTGTCTTTAGTTTTATTCATTGTTAGTAATCCCTAATTCTATTAATTGATTTGGGTTTTTATGTTTATTATTTTGATAGGAGATTTGGGTGTTGTTTGTAACTTTGTTTCGAAAGTTGATTTGGGATTTCCTCCTATTAGAGAAACAAAATTTCGATAGCTGTGATTGCTTTATGTTTACAGTCCCTTCTCTTTGGTAAATTATTGACATTTTAGCTTGCAATTCTTTAGATTACTGCCACTCTCCTTTTGGGTGTGTGTGTAATTTCTACCGAAAAAAATCTTTAGAAATTTGAGGGTTTCTATCAAATCGGGTTGTTTCTCCTCTTTGGCTCTGCGTAGAAACTGAGAGACCATCATGGAGCTAGCTAAGTCTCTGTTTTGCTCTGTACATAAGAACTGTCAGATGTTGTACGTACCTTCCAACAACTTGTGGTGTGTGCAGTACTGGGCTTGTGTTGTGTGTTGTCTAGTTTCTTGAATTTCAAAGTAAGAAGAATTTACTCTTTTAGTTTGTTTTCCTTACAAGCTTGTTTTTGAGTGTTTATGTGATGTATAATTAATGTATTGATCTTCATGCTTCTTTGAAGCCCAAAACATTTGTTTTTTTTAAGCTTACCAAATGCAATAGCTCAAAATATCGATTGATCCAAATGCTTTAAATTATTAAGCTTTATTATGCTATATTAACCACTCATAATTCAATTTTTTTGGAAAACAAGTAATTTCAAAGAAGAAATATTGTACAATATTGCTATTAATTAGACCTTTTCTCTTTATGTTCCCCATATTAATTTCCCAGTTATGCTCACTTTCTTGGTACTGGTCCTTATATTAGTGAGTCTTGGAATTTAGCACACAGGTCCAAAAGTTTCATTGTACAATGAAGTTATATATGTAGACATTGTTCTAGAAAAAAAATTGGCATTGAAGGTGAAGGTAAGGCCTCACCTCAATTCTCCTAAATGAATCTTCTATTTTTCTACCTAAACTCCCATTTCATATTTTGTCTTCCTATAAATTGTGGAATGGTCATTGTTTGCAAAATAAATTTGCTGCACAAATGAATTCAAAAGCTTTCTCACGAGTTTAATCTATGGAAGCAGTTTTTTTTTAAAAACCCAAGGAAAATTACACTTCTAAGATCAAATAGATGTTGATGTACTATAATTTTTTCTTTTAAGAATTGTACTCAGTCTCAACTGATTAACAAGTGCAGAAAAAAAGAAGAAGCTTCATTTTGTTTTGTTTAAACAATGAATCTTCAATTGTCTGTAGTAGATTGTTCCTATGCAGCAGCCCTGCATCTGGTGTAACATACCAAATTGTTCCTATGCAGTAGCCCTGCTCATATTCATATCCAATTGTCTGTAGTAGACAAGGAATAGGTGGCTTTGGAATGGAATCCTCAACAAATTAGTTAGGATGGTCTAATATACAAGATATCAATGTGTCATAGATTATATGATGCTTCCCCATATATTTAACCAGATAAATAAGTCCATCTCTAATTACAAACAACAACAACAACAACAAAAAACTTCATCTAGTATTATAACATGCATCACTGCACTGAAAATGCAAAAAGGAAAAAAAAATGGTTGTTACATCAAGTTGACTGGTACTCTTCCAAGAGATAATTCATCTCCACCTGTATATACAGATAGTAATCTTTAAATTTTTGACAAATTAGTATTCTAAGAAATTAGAATAGTAATTAATATAGAACCCACCAGCCAGTAGATCACAGCTACTAATCTAGCAACTAACGAGAGAGGCGTTTCTGATGAATATGCTTCGATGCCATGCCATGCAGGTGTGAGGGTCCTATGTTAGACTGGTCCTGGAACAAGAGTAAAATCACCAATGTAAGGAGTTCATGGAAGAAAGAAAAGAAAATCCCAAGTTACAATGTTAATTACCATATCTTGCAAACTATCCTAAACATCAAAACAACTAGGAATAGTTTGTGGTCTAAAATGTAGCTGCCCCTACAAGCACACAAAAGATAAGAGTATATCATTATTTAACTTCATTGTATAAATATTATAAATTAAAAAAAAAACCTCCCTTGAAAGAAACAAACCCCTATACTGAACTCAACTCTAAGCAAAACATAGTAGAATGCCATACCATCCCATTCAACCTTTGTTGAGCTAAGTAATGGACATCATGGATAGGAGCTATAGAGTTCAATTGTCCCTACAACAAAAACAGAGAGAGCCCAATTTAGATATTGCATTTAAAACAATATTCAACAAATACGTTAACTAGATATGCATTACCAACCTTTTTTAATAACATAAATAGGATTCTCACTAAGAATCGTGCCAACTTCTAAGTTCTGATGGCATTTTAGGAAGTCTGTTAGACTTTCTAAGTTTTATTAATAATTGTGCCTAATATAACCAACAACCAAGGAACTTATTTTGGGGAGAAAGAGAGTATGCTGTTCTGAAATGCAGCTGATCACAAATGGTCAACATGGCTTGGAACTATTGAGTTTAATTGTTCATATGGAAAGGAAAGATAGGTAAAATAGGGTTTTGATAAGTATATAGGTTATATTGCTGGTAATACTTATCTATTGTTCCTTGAGTAAACTTCATATTTTTACCATTATAATAAGACAAATAAATAAATTAATAGACGAAGAAGAAATCTCACCATTCCCTGAACAAGTTGTTGTGTGCTAAAATAGCCATCAAGAGCTGCAGCTCTTGAGTGTAGTTGTTCCTACAATAAATTAAAAGACAAAACTCTAAACTCTCAGTAACAGTCATATTCAAATGTCAAATTAAAAAAAACAATCTTTTCCTATTCCATGCATAAAGGTAGCTATCAAACCAAAACATACCATCCCTTGCATTCTCTCTTGTGATTCATAAGAACAATCAAGGGCTGGTGCTCGTAAATTTGCATGTCCCTACAAGTATGGAATCCACATCAAAATGTTATTAAAATTACAACATCATAACCTGCATTACTTATGAGATTAAATGAGTATAACTACTTATCAAAAAAAAAAAAAAAACAAAATGAGTATAACTAAAGAGAGACACAACATTACTAACCATATGTGGCTAGCTATCATGGGTCCCAATTGATATGACCTTTGGCTCTGGATGTACCTAGAGTATGGCTTTGCTCACTAAATGTGTTTTTGATTAATGAGTTCTTAAACTTTATATTTTGGCTATGATGATAGAGTTGGGGGTGGTGAATGTCATTGCAATTCTGGCAGCATGGTGTGAAAGAGATTTAGGTTGGTATATCATAATAGGTTGTTGCATCTTCATCATAATCACAAGGTGAACATGTGTTTACCCAAATCAATAGCTGATGTGTTTTTGTCATTATCACAAGATGAAGATAGACTTAATAGGTTAATATTTATCTTAGTTTTAAAATTGATTCTATTACCCATTATTACATTTGTATGTGCCTTTTAATTTTTGGTGGATGAGAATAAACTTATTGCATTCACAAGTGGAAAATGAAAGTTTTTTACTTGGAGAGTTATCTCTAAGCCATCAAGATGACACTTGCATACTGTGTATACCAGATCTATGCCTTGTCCATATTTTTCATTTTGTATTTTTGTTTATCAGAACCTGGTTTGACATGAAAAAATTTGACAATTGTTCATGTTTAATGTACATTGCAGCTAGATTACACGGCAAGGGACAAAGATGCATCACGTGTCTGGCAGTGCTATGATAACATTGTTGTGGCCCTTAATGACATTTTATCTAGGATATAGTCAGAAGGTGCTTTTCCTTTTTCCTTCTTTCCTTTTTGAGATTCTTGTCCTTTGAAATATGAAATAATGAGACCTTAAACTGGTTTGTCTAAAATGAAGCTCATTTTGGCTAGACTTGTAGGATTCAGAGAGAGGTGTCTGATTGGTCTTGTCAAAAACATGCTATAATAGGGGTGTTACCTTTTTGTAAAAGTTAAGCCTTGAATAGAATATTATGAAATTTGGCCTGCTGAATTATTGGTTGGTATCTCATGTCTGTTTTGCCAACTGCCTGTTTTGTAAGCTATAGGAATTGATTTTGTCAATTTTATGTGACCATAAACTAGCTGTCAATTTTGTCAATTTTAACTGGTAGTAGCTATCGACAGATTGATGAAGAACTGGAACAAGGGGTTGAGGCTGTCAGGACCCTGGTGCTCCAAGGATTTAACCACAATATCGAAAGATTTAACTTGGGGCAGAAGTACAAGTATCATAAAGTTTGATAAAAGATGAAGGGGATTGAAGAAAGATACAAAGCAATCAATCATATTTTGTCATGGCATCCTTGTTCTGATGGTTGCCTCCATGTTTGAACCAGCAGATGAAATTGCTTGTAATCTTCCTCACACTAACGACCAAAGAGATGGTGACAATTTTTTACCATTTTATGGCACCTCAATTTTTAAACCCCCCCTCCCCCAACTATATTGCCAGTTTTCTGTAAATGTACTTGTTTATCAAAGAAACATATAGTGGCGGGGATAGTTTATTGAACATGGAGGAAGTTTGCAATGACTTTTCTCCAACCTTGAACTTCTGTTAAAAATTTGCAATCATTATTCAATGTGTTTTAGGCCCAACCTGTGGGGAACTAAAAAGGTTAAAGACACCCAATTCTTCTCATTCACGTACCACAAAAGGACCAAATCACTAGTTCATAAAATTTCACAAGCAGACACGCGTCACAGCACAGGAGAACCCTAACTAAGTCTCCTCAATGTACATTATTTTTCTGTGGTTGTCCATACACTCTGAATAAAGTTACATTAGTTCATACATGAATAAGCAAACTTATAAACAAGTAAAAATTAGAGACTGCATTTTCAGGGATACCAATCCTATTCAGTTGTTTGATTCATTCTTTTGCTTATTTTTAGCAGTAATTCTGGGCTATTAATATTGCCAAAACCACATGACTAAAAAAACTGCGGTAATGCTGTTTCCATGATTATCATGAACAGCCAGCAGCCACGGCATCAGCCCTGGGACTTGCATCTAAGAGTTGATGCAGCTTGGCACCAGAACTTGAGTTCTTATCATACATGCCACTCTTTCCTCAATGCTCTTACCAATTGAACCCGAACCCAAATTATTAACTCTCAACAGCAGGTTTTCTGTACTAACGGGTAGGGTTCTTTTGTCTTCAATGCTGTTCAAAATTATCTCCTCTCTCGGTTGTAGTCCTAGTTGTGCAATTTTCAGTTTTTCCTGTATAATTATATAAAATCCAATTTATAAGTTGAAGCAAGAGTAACAGGCTCAAAAGAAGTTAAAACTAATTGATTCCCCATGCAAGAAGGAATTAGTATAGAGATGGCATATGGATGTACCATTAATGTAGCATTCTCTGGCCTTAGTTTCTCTTGAGTTATCAGTCAATCCATTTATTTCAGACTTTATTGCCTCATTCTCAACAATCATTGATTCAACTTTACGTGCAAGTTCTTCAGTTTCAGCCTGTGTGGAGGGTTGCAAATCATTAGCCAGAACTCGATGAATGCAAATTGGTCATTCAGAATTTGCATTCAGACCAACAACACGAGTCGAGAATTTTTAAGTACCAAAATACATAGATTCCTATACCTGCTTCCTCAACCTTGACCTCCTAGCAGATTCTCGATTAGACTGTTTCCTTCGTTCTCATTTCAGCTCCCTTTCATTCTGAGCAATATAAAACAAACCATCACCAGAATGTACAACTAGGTCAGAAAAGGCTTTAGACAGTGAATCAGTATACTTTGAACAGCAAAATAATTCAAACTTTTGACCAAATGAAGCATATACTGGACGAATAAGGGAGGGAAGGAATCTGAAGAACTAAAGAGCTTAATTTGCAGATTATACTTGTGTCCACCCTTCAGAAGGCAGTACTGTACAAGATTGAGGGACACTAGTAGGTGTTGTCATGGTGTTCACGTTATGAGTGTTCCTGAGCTCAAATGTACACAGATTTATCAGCAGTGGCTTTTACCTCCTTGGCAGAAACTGTATTGGCATGTGTCTCTGTCTTGCCACCAATGACTGTCCAAATACAGATTGAGTAAACAGAAAAATCAAAACAAGAATTCAACTCAATATCTCAGTTTCTTCTTTACCACAGGCAATTTTTCTACAAACAAAATGTTTCATTACAACGGATCACTTGGAAGTTGGAACATCTCTATTTCATTGATATTTTCGTGTAGTAGCATTAAGTGGAAAAAACGTTTTGAAATAGTTTAAAAGCCATTTCTTCTATGTTTTAAGCAAGAACAATTTAGGCATCCACCATTTAGAGAGACCAATCAGATATGAAAGAAACTAAAGCCTAAAGACAACACTGTAATATATTGCAAAGAGGAACTTATCAAAACGAGAGCTCCATACAGGAGTGATCACTCATGAGTGACATGAGAACCCCATACAGGAGTGATCACTCAGGCCTATTTATCTTATGATGTTGAAAAGGGATTATTACATGATAACCAGAAGGAAACAAATTAATTAGCCAAAACTAACTGTAGAACTGATATGTCTTTAATTGGTTCCCTTGATAATATGTTCCCTAATCACCACCAACGTTCAATGCTCTTCCCCAATTATGTCAATAAGCACCCCATGTGATTAGTATCAACATTCAGATATGAAAGAAACTAGAGCCTAAATACAACATGAAAGCATAAGAAAATGTAAAGAAGAATATCTCAAAATGATCATAACACGGGGGTTTAGGAAAGATAAGGCAAACAAAATTTAATAAATGAGCAAGAAAACACAATTCTAGAGAGTTAAGCATGTGACTCACTTAAAGGTCCTTCATATTTACAACTTAAAAGCAGAAAATTAAAAAAATATATACTAAAACCATGTACAAAGATTATATCAATAATGAATCTGCACTAGTGGGCTTGTGGGATTCTTAGAGCTGCGTGGGTTCTAACCGACTTTGATGGCTTACGCAAATTTTGAAATACAATCTGGCTAGTTTTCGCGGCAATTTCCATATAAAATTTTATTCTTGCTTTCAATATAAAAAATTCATAGAGAGAGAGAGAGAGAGGTGGAAACTGAAAAGAGGGAAAGGAAAGAATTGTTGGTCAGAGGAGGTGAATTTACAAGAAAGGAGGGAAAGAGTTATTCTTAGATTTCAAGGGCATTATAGTCTTTTTTAATGTTCTAATGTAATTTTGATCATTTTGTAGGTTGTAATGGCATTATTTTATTTTTAAATGTTAGAGGGAATTGAAGGAGTTTTGGTGGGTTGGGTTGGGTCATGATTATTTTTTTAACAATAAGTTGGGTTATGTTTGGGTCATGAAATTTACAAACCTATCTAACCCGACTCGACCCACTTATATTTAATATATTTTTAAATTTAAAAAAAATATATTATATAATTTTGATTTTTTTTTTGTTTGCCTTTCTTCCTAAATAAACCCTATACATTACACTATTAAGGCATGGAAGAATGCATATGTGGTTGTATTTGGACCCTACACTTGGAATTGCTGTGAGCAAAGGAAGAGGAAGTATTGGCTAAAAGATCCTATTCTTGGTCCGTGCCAAAGGTGTGATTACTTTAGAAAGGAAGTGATATACACCTGACATGGTACTTAAGTACTCACAAAAAAGGAGATAGTGTTGGCGTAATCTCTATCCTCTAGTCAGCTTTCCATATCACAGTTATGGAAAGGTCCAAAATAGAGAAATGATGATTTGACACCTATCTTTGTATTTAGCCATATTCCTCAAATTATAAGAGGAACATGCAGCTATATTTTAGGATAAGAACCCAAGTAAATATTTGAAGAAGAGAGTATAAAGTTGATAAGATAGGAAGGTAGAAAATATGGTCTCTCTTTAAGGAACAACTTCTCAACCCGACTCATGCACACCCCTAACTAAGGGTATCTTGGTCTTTGTCAAGTTTCTAAGGGTATTTTTAGATATTCTCTATATATAGGGGCCACACTGGCTCATTTTCTTTTGTAAGGGTATTATGGTCATTTTCTTTTCTAAGGGTAGTTTGGTCATATTTTAGTTTCGTGGTCATTTTAGTAATTTTTTTATATTTTATTGTAATTTTAGTCATTTTTTAAGTTTCAAGGATATTTGGTCAGTTTTGTTTATTTTAAGGGTGTTTTGTACATTTCTTAGTTTTCATGGTTATTTTAGTTATATTTTGGGTTTTTTTTGGTAAGTAGTTTTTTTTTTTTTTTTTTTTTTTTTAGTTTTAGTCTTATTTTGTCATTTTTTATGTTCTAAGGGCATTTTGGTCATTTTTTAAGTTTTATCGATATTACGATAATTGGTGAGAAAAAAAAAAGGGAACCATCGAATGTGACAAAAGTACCACCGAAGATAAGAAAAGTACGGTCAAATGTGATGTTGGTACTGCCTAATGTGACAATAGAACCATCATTTGCGAGAAAAGAAAAATTGAATCACCAGACTTGACAAAAGTATAGTCACATGTGATTTTTGGTACTGCACAATTTGATGTTGGTACCATTAAATGTCAAAAATAATGCGAGTACCATCGAACGTAGCAAAAGTACCATTCTGTCTATTTTGGCACACTTAATAAAAATGAGAAAAGACAAGTTTGGCTGAGGGTACCTATTCCAAATCACAATTTAAATTTATATAGATGACAAAAAGTAATATGATAATTTAATTGTTTAATTTAATGATTTGTGGTATCTGCCAAAGGCCTTGTAACTGAATTGATATTTCCTTATGCACAAAGTATTTGGGGGTCTAAGGGGGAAGGGTTTGAGTTGTAGGTTAGCAGCATGTTGTAATGGGTCCAACCGACTCAACTCGATCCACGTGGGTTGGGTTGGGTTGAGTTGAACCCGTATGATGGGTTGGGTTGGATTTTTTTTAACCCACCATGGTGGGTTAGGTTGAAAAAACTTCTCAACCCGACCCATGCACACCCCTATCTAAGGGTATCTTGGTCTTTGTTAAGTTTCTAAGGGTATTTTTAGATATTCTCTATATATAGGGGCCACACTAGCTCATTTTCCTTTGTAAGGGTATTACGGTCATTTTCTTTTCTAAGGGTAGTTTGGTCATATTTTAGTTTCGTGGTTATTCTAGTAATTTTTTAAGATTTTATGGTAATTTTAGTCATTTTTTAAGTTTCAAGGTTATTTGGTCAGTTTTATTTGTTTAAAGGGTGTCTTGCATAATAAGTGCTGGAGTTGCACTTCATCTCCAGGTATATTTTATTAAAGATTGTGTCTTGAGTAATAAGTGTAAGTGATTTGGTTGTTTTTTCTGCAGATTAGTGTTTGGATCTTGGTGGGAATCTGATACCCGTTGGCTATATACAGTATGTTTCAGACCACCCTAGTGATTTAAACTTTGAATCTACACTGTTATGTGGTATCTAATTGTTTGAATGTGCTGGAATTAGTCGCTAGCTATGATTGGATAACAATTTGATCATGAAATTTGTGAAGCAGTTGTTAATGTCAGAGCTAGGCAGGAAAAAATATCTCTATAGATGAAGAATGCTGGAAATGATGCTGCATAGGGAATTGGCATGTTTTGTTCACATGTACTCTTTTGGACCCACTAGAGTACATGTGAGATCTTTTGTTGCTAAAGATCTCACATTGATTCTTTTTCTAGTGAGATCTTTTGTTGCTAAATTTGTTCAGTATCATGTGGGATAAAAGAAAAATAGACTAAACAATGATATTATTTTTGACAAAAGCAATTTAGCCTTTGAAGCTTTTGTACATTCACATTAAATTTTGAGTTGTATAATTTTTTCTTGGGGGAAACATTGGCATCTTGAACAGGAGCAAAACATTGAATAAATTTGCTAGTGATATTTAATAGAAAATAATGCATTGGGAGAACTCACACTAATTTCTTTTTTTTTTTTTTTCCTTTTTCTTTTTCCGGTCCTTGCTAACCTAGTTCTTTATCTGGTTGAATTTATTTTTGGTAAAGATATCTTTATTGCTTCTAATATTTTAAATTGTTGTCTATATAAGTCTGCCTTTTGTTTAAAAAACTTTTTACCCCTAGGTGTCTTTCTTGACAGGTATCGTAGAAATTCTTTATTCTTGGCTAATAACTTTGTTTTGTTTAATCTCGTTTTCTTTCACAATTTTTTGCAGAGGTGTCAAGCCAATACCACACAAGTAGTCCCGATTTTGTGGCACTCCACTTTACAATGAAATATTTAGAGAGGTTAAAGAGTGCCTTCTTGAATTTTTTGGAACAAGGTTTTTTTGGGATCCAATTGATTAGTCAACTCTCTTTTTCTGAATTGAATTGGTAGTGACGACAATGTAAGGGCTGCCACAATTGCTAGCTATGATTGGATAACAATTTGATCATGGAGATGAAATTTGTGGAGCAGTTGTTAATGTTAGAGCTAGGCAGGAAAAATTATCTATATGGATGAAGAATGCTACAAATGATGCTGTATAGGCAACTGGCATGTTTTGTTCACATGTACTCTTTTGGAGACAAAATCTAATAAGTATTTTTGTTTTGTAAGTACAAAACAAAAATACTTATTAGATTTCTGAATCTACACTGTTATGTGGTATCTAATTTTATGAATGTGCTGGAATTAATTAGCATATATTTCAATAGAATTTGTACATTTTTAGATTAAATGCTTTTGTTTCTTTTTATGTATTGAGTTTTAAGATTGCAAGATTGCAATTGTCACTAAAATTGGTTTGTTGTCCACCAATTTTGATGAGGGAAAAAAAATACAAATTAAAGATGATAAAGTCTCTTACCATCTTTTTGTTTTTTTATGAAATCAAAACTACCATAATTGGTTTTGTAACATTTCAAAAGATAAACCACAAGCATCATTATAGATATTAAAATATTTAGAAAAGAATAATTATATTTTATTCCATTCTCTTGGTTTGTACGGTATATAAAGGTTTTTTAATAAATGAATGAAAACACTCGTGACAAAATTGGACAATACAATACATACTCTGCAAAGTCTTTCACCTTATTACCTAAATTAAACTAGAAAGGAGGTAGCATATGTCAAATTTGAAACTTAACCAAAATTGTACGATAGCTCCCTTTATAACCTTCAAACAATAAGATCACCACAATGAAGAAAGGTAAAGAAAGGGTTTCAACGCCAATTTCTTTACAGACATATGTGACTTAATCTTGCCCAACCTCTAAAGAATGATGGTCTCCTCTACTGCATTCTGTGAAAAAAAGAAAGGAGAATATAAGTTAGCCAAAGGAAAACTTCTAAGTTTTAACAAAGATTTTCGTAAATAAATTCCCTGCATATCCAAAATCAACAAAAGAAAAAGAGCTAAAAAGAACCAGACACTGCCAAATCCATACATGTTATGCATTTCTTGTTCACACAATGCAATTGCACCTATTACAAAATAGGTGAAACCAGCAAAAGAACTAAACATGCCTTTAATTCAAAATCCCCACCATTAACTTATCCCAACTTACAATCATTCGTAGCCCACTAATCTACAGCTAATTAATGGCACTGGTAGATTACTTAGCACATTAATTTAGCTCGTGTAAAATATGAGACACATAATGCAATGTGTACTGTAGCTTAACTAGATGCTATAGAGCGTAAATAACAAACTACAACATTCTATAGCCACAGCATAAGCAGGTCTTAAGGCATTGAATAGTTTCCAAGTCTTGGCAAAGTTCTCCATATTGTCCATATAACCGAAGGGGAATGGCTATTCTAGTAACACTACTATGCCTTCCAAATGACCATAACTATCTAGCAATCGAGCAATGAATTACCAGAAAATCATGCATGAAAGCTTATTTCAAGTTGCAACCATGAATTTGGTGTCTACCAAACTTACATTAGGCATTCAAGTCAGTCAAGGTCTACCAAACTTACATTAGGCATTCAAATCAGTCAAGGTTTCCCTGTGATAGTTCACATAGATTTCATATTCTGAAACTAAAAGCATTTAAATTTTATTCAACAAAACAGATTAAGACTAAGGCCCAAAGAACCACACCCAGCGGATGATAAAAAAATAAAAATAAAAATTCATCAATTCAGAAACATTTTAGCAGCACAAAGTCGCGGACTACAACTAAACCCCCATTACAACAAGTCAGCACCTAACACCAGTAATCACTGTCCAACCAAAACCAACAATAAACAATAAATCCTTAAACACAATTCCAGCAGCACTCTACGCTATAGAACTAAACTAAGATCAGGCCAAGCTCCAATATTCAATCTATAAAAATAAAAATAACAAATGGAAATTCTAAAAACAAATTTAAGGAAATGTGTTAGTTGCCCACATAAAAGTTATAATGAATTCTATCATTTTTGATGGGTTGTTGGTATAAGCAGAAGTTTTAATTTACGAAGTCCCCAAAAATCTCCAAAATATAAAAAATTGTACGATATGCCCACATAAATTCCTAAAACCCTCAAAGATATTAGGGGATTTAAGGAGATTTTGTAAATTAAAATAAATAAGTAAATAAATAAGAGAGAGGGATTTGGAAGTCGATTAGGTAACAACCCTTGAAAAATTCTGAGTTGTCGAATTCGTCTTCACCAAAGAGATTTCTACAAAAGAAGGTGCTGAAGCAGTGGTTCTTGGCGGCAAACAGAGGTGGAAACGTGGCGGAGTGAGGCTGGTGGAGAGGATATGAAGGTGAAATATACCACCTCATGCACACCCAATCCACGCTGCTGTGTAGTATTTGCCAATTAAGAAGGTGAAATTTAAATTCATCACCCATTCCACCTCAAGAAAATCACCCATTCCACCCCAAATACCTCATAGGCTGTTGAAAAACCTTACAACCGAAAACGCCAGCTAACTCAATGCACCCCTGAAACCAGCCCCAAAGGGGACAAGTTCAGACCTACTCAAATTGATTTTTAAACCCGACACAGCCTCAATACATAGAAAAATACATCAGATGTAGTATCAGCCAGCTCAGTACCACAGAAGATCAATGAATCGTCAACAAACAGAAGATTGGAGAGATTGTCATAGGAAAAAAGGAAGAACGAACCTCCTTAGATCCTGTAAAAAATTGACCCCAACAGACTTATCTACCAGTTTACTAAGTAAACTCCTTAATTGACATGTCTTTTTTCTACTACTTTTATTAATGTTATCTTTTGTCTCCACTGCATCCACCTTACTCTTATACCATGTTTCACAACAGTAAAGATAACCAAAACAACTATAAAATATATTCCATATTACTAGATCAGTCGCCAAGAGCCTTGTAGCTCAATGGTATTGCATGTTCTCCTGTATGATGAGAACCAAGGCTCAAATGCCCTTTCTCCCGCTTATTATAAAAATTGAATTATCAAAAAGCGATACCAAATTAATCATTTAAGCATGATAGGACCTGATATGCGGTATTATGGACAATGGCTACAAAATTAAAGAATTGAAAAGATGCAGATATTTAGAGAATGATTTGCAGGGAGTAGTCAGTACAACAAACTTGTCTGCTCACCTTCTTATCATGTAATATTGCCTTACTGCAGTCCTCTTCAGCTTGTTGAAAACTGCACGTATTCAGAACAAATATGAAGACTTTGGCTATAATGCACAGAAATTAATAATATCGAATAATATATTAAAGAACATACCGTCCCAGCTCTAGGTAAGCAGCAGCACGGTTGCAAAAGTAAGTTGCAATTGTCGAATTCAAATAGTTAGTGATTCAGTGTAGTATTTGACAGCCTTATTCCACTGCATTCCCTTAAATGCAGCATTTCCCTTCAACAAGATTTTATAACAAGAAAAGGCTCAAACAGCATACCTTATGTGTGTGTCCGTGTGTGTATGCATCTCTGTATCATATGACATGCTGTTACAATCGAAAGTCGATGTCCCAGCTGGAGAATGCACTTGGTCGCCTCCTTTTGGACCCCACTCAACAAAAGCTCCTGCTTCATTGATCCCATATCCACTTGTCCATATCACAGTCAGCTGAGTATCAATTCAAAACCATGTTATCTCCTTGAAATGGTAAGCTTCTTAATGTACAAGCAGTAACCTAAGGTAACATTAGAATAAGTATCACATGCTATTAGTTCAAGGAAAAAAAAAGATTAGAAGAAGGTGCTAGAAAACTAGTGGAACAAAAGCTTCAAGGTAAATGAATAGATTTACAGTACAAAGCAAAACAGGCAGGATTAATACTTGTGCTGTGTTGATAGTCTATGCACAAAATAAGCAGACCTACTCTTGTTATGTCATGTATTAGCTTCAATTATTAAAAGAAAATAAAAGTTGGACTTACTTCATTCCATTGTCTTCAGCTAAGCGTGGGTAAACTGGTGCATTTGGATTTGCAAAAGCTACTTGATTCGAAACTGCCACCAGCTTAGGCTATTATACAGAAAATAAATACAGATATAAACAAATTGCAGAAAAGGTCAATCAAGTTTTAAATGCAAATAGCAAAAAGAAAGCTTTAATGTAAAAAAGAGAGGTCATGAAAATGGAAAAAGAAAATGAATGAAGACATGAGGAGAGCAAAAGGACATAGGTACAGAAACAGAAATCAGCATGACTAGAATAGTGCATCTGACAAAATTGTCCGCCATCATCTAGGGAACTAAATCTCAAACTAGTTATTTCTGCATCTGACAAGTGATCTATTCCAAAGTCAAGAATAGTGCTCCAGTGTTTTTGCACATTTTGTGTAGCATCACCACTGCCTAGTTGTCCCATGATACATTCATTATCTATAATATTATTAACATCCTCGTCAGCATCATCATTCACATCAATGAACACAACCTTCCCACTGTTCTCTATATTATGATCCATGTGGATTGTGGACCAATATATTATTCCTAATAAAAAAATTTAAAAAATAAAAAAAGGGTAACACAATACAGCTAACATAATGTTACAAGTAACGCCAACACTTATTAACAAACATTACATATTAATAAGTCACTGATAATGTATAAGTTTGGAATAACTTCAAGCAATTCACTTATACTATAGAGAGCACAAACCGGTAATTTAGACCGTTATCACTCAGAAATCATGAATGAAAAATTTACATGAGGATTTAAAAAGAACCAAAACTTCTTTAGTTAATGTTTAATTATCCAAAAATTTGAAGTCATTTAAATTAGAGAAACAGAAATCAGCATGACTAGACAATTTCATTTCCAAAATGAGGAATCTATACAAATTAGATAAGAAAAAAAGCACCACACATTGGTACCTATGGCTAATGACCATTAAAATGAAATAAGTACACATGTCAAGTATATCTACAATGATAACCAAGTTGGGGGGTAGAGCGAAGATAGTCAGAAAGAAACAAAACAATAAAACTCAAAAAACTGGAAGTAAAGATTGGTCCTCTAATACTACCAAAAATTTCATAATGTGACTTCTAAACTATTGTCTAATTAACCAAATAAACACAGTAAAATATTTGCATATTAACACAACAAATATTTGAATTAGATACAACTTATTACTCTCATTTGGAAATTTAATTGAATTCACATCAATCATTTTCATGAAAAATAATCTAGTGTAGGGGTGGACTCAAAATAGAAAAAAAAAAATTATGACCAGCTACTAACATCCAAGAATGTACTACAAGGTGATACTCATAACAAGCCAATGTATAAATTATAATTCTTTATCTTCACTCCCATCCGACCCAAAATAAATAAATAAACAATAGATCAACACTATTTTTTTACAAATGAGCAAACTTACTTATAATTTAGGAAAAAAATTGACTACTGTCTAAATTTGCCTTGCATAATCAACAAACACTACAACATATATAATCATAGAAGTTTCATGGTTTAAGTATATACAATCATCATAGTTTTCTCACCTGCTAGTGACCAAAAGGAGCAATAGAAGAATTAAAACCTGCTGGGTTGTGTTCCTAGCAAACATGCGAAACCAAAAGGGAACCAAAAATTAAAAACAATCAAGCAATAAAGGGACCAAACGGAAATTTTAGATATATATAATAAAAAAATATAAACCAGATGGAAAAAGGAATGAAAAAAAAAGGGATGTACCGAAATTTAGAGGCGATAAACGGCAGATTTCGCGAACAAAGAGAGATGCAGAGAGAGATAGAGGAAACTGTATCTTTATCATCGACATCGAAGGGAAGAAGATATGCTGCTACCGAACTGAGAAAACTGCGGAATATACAACACTTTAGAGCTCCGTGGGCTTGTGGGATTCTTAGAGCTGCGTGGGTTTGTGGGATTGATGGCTTGCGAAAATTTTGTAATACAACCTACGTTTTTTTCGCGGGAATTTCAATGTAAAATTTTATTCTTTCTTTCAATATAAAAAATTCAGAGAGAGAGAGAGAGAGAGAGAAAGAGGGAAAGGAAAGAATTGTTGGTCAGAGGAGGTGAATTTACAAGAAATGAGGGAAAGAGTTATTCTTAGATTTCAAGGGCATTATAGTCTTTTTTTTATGTCCTAATGGTATTTTGATTATTTTGTAGGTTGTAATGGTTTTTTTTTTTTTTTTAAATGTTAGAGGGAATTGAAGGAGTTTTGGTCATTTTTTAGGATTTAAGGGAATTTCGGTCCTTTCTAAGGTTTTCAAGGTCATTTTGGTCATTTTTTAGGTATTAAGGGTAGGAGTGTGTTGCGAACCCACCAACCTACCAAAACCAACCCGATCTGACCCGACCCGATCCAACACACTGAGTTAGGTCAATTTGTAGGAGATGGTGGGTTGGGTTGGGTCATGATTTTTTTTTTTTTTTAACAGTGAGCTGGGTTAGGTCTGGGTCATGAGATTTACAAACCTGTCTAACCCGACCCGACCCACTTATATTTAATATATTTTTACATTAAAAAAAATTATATAATTTTGATTTTTTTTTTTTTTGCCCTTTTTCCTAAATAAACCCTATACATTACACCATTAAGGCATGGGAGAATGCATATGTGGTTGTATTTGGACCCTACACTTGGAATAGCTGTGAGCAAAGGAAGAGGAAGCATTGGCTAAAAGATCCTATTCTTGGTTCGTGCCAAAGGTGTGACTACTTTGGGAAGGAAGTGATATGCACCTGACATGGTACTTAAGTACTCACAAAAAAGGAGATAGTGACTTTCGAAGGTCAACAACTATGGGGACACCCTTTATTGGTTGAATGCATGTTGGATTACCTTAGAGACATGCGTATCATTCACAGTACTCCTGATGTCCCTCTCATTGTCCAGGACTTGTTTCCCAAGCAATGGCAAAGTCACCTACCCACAGGTCTCAGTGCCATGTTGGCACAATCTCTATCCTCTAGTCAGCTTTCCATATCACAGCTATGGAAATGTCTAAAATAGAGAAATGATGACTTGACACCTATCATTTTCTTTTGTAGGGGTATTATGGTCATTTTCTTTTCTATGAGTAGTTTGGTCATATTTTAGTTTCGTGGTTATTTTAATAATTTTTTTAGATTTTATGGTAATTTCAGTCTTTTTTTAAGTTTCAAGGTTATTTGGTCAATTTTGTTTGTTTTAAGGGTGTTTTGATCATTTTCTTAGTTTTCGTGGTTATTTTAGTTATATTTTGGGTTTTTTTGGTAAGTAGTCTTTATTTATTTTATTTTATTTATTTTAGTTTTAGGGTTATTTTGTCATTTTTTAGGTTCTAAGGGCATTTTGGTCATTTTTTAGGTTTTATCGATATTACGATAATTGGTGAGAAAAAAAAAGGGAACCATCGAATGTGACAAAAGTACCACCGAAGATGAGAAAAGTACGGTCAAAATGTAATATTGGTACTGCCTAATGTGACAATAGAACCATCATTTGCGAGAAAAGAAAAATTGAATCACCAAACGTGACAAAAATATAGTCACATGTGATTTTTGGTATTGCACAATTTGAAGATGGTATCATTAAATGTCAGAAAAAATAAGAGTACCATCGAACGTAGTTTTGGGTTGGCTAGGCTGGGTGGTTTCTTTGGTGTCCTTGTTAGGCTCTTTTTGCCACCTGAAATAATTCTCAAAATAAACGAAGAAATGGATATTTTCTGATACCTCTTTCATGAATGTTTGCCATGCATCATAAACTTCTTTCTTTTGATCTTTGGTATGGTTGGCTCTATAGGTTTCTCTTTTGACTCGGTTTTCTTCTAAGACTAGGGATGTGATAAAAGTGCTATGACATGTTACGTTAGTGCTACAAAATGTTAGAATAGTACTAACAAATGTGAAAAAAAATAAGGGAACTATTGAATATGAAAAAAGTATAGTTATATGTGATATTGGTACTGCTCGATATGAGGTTGGTACCATAAAATGAGAGAAAAAAAAGGAAACCATCGAATGTGATAAAAGTACAGTCACATGTGATGTTGGTACTATGCAATGTGAGGTTGGTACCATAAAATGTGAAAAAATAAAAATAAAAGTGATGTTGGTACTGCGCAATATGAGGATGGTACAGAAAAAAAGAAACTATCGAATGTGACAAAATTATAGTCACATGTGATGTTGGTACTGCGCAATGTGAAGATAGTGCTATCAAATGTGAGAAAAAAAATAAAGGAACCACCAAATGTGACAAAAGTACAGCCACATGTGATGTTGGTACTACATAATGTGAGGATGGTACTATCAAATGTGAGAAAAAAAATAAAGGAACCACCGAATGTAACAAACGTATAGTTACATATGATGTTGGTATTGCGTAATGTGAGGTTGGTATTATCAAATGTGAGAAAAAAAATAAATGAACCACCAAATGTGATAAAAATACAGCCACATGCGATGTTAGTACTACACAATGTGAGAATGGTACCATCAAATGTGAGAAAAAATAAAAGAACCACCGAATGTAACAAAAGTACAGTCACATGTGATGTTGGCACTACGTAATGTGAAGATGGTACCATCAAATGTGAGAAAAAAGAATTAGGGAACCATCAAATGTGACAAAAGTACAGTCATATGTGATGTTGGTACTACGCAATGTGAGGATAGTATCATCAAATGTGAGAAAAAAATAAAAAAATCACCAAATGTGACAAAAATACAATCACATGTGATATTGGTACTGTATTATATGAGGAAGGTACCATCAAATGTGAGAAAAAATAAAGGAACCACCGAATGTGACAAAAGTACAGTCATATGTGATGTTGGTACTGCGCAATATGAGGATAGTACCATCAAATGTGGGAAAAAAAATAAAAAAAATCACCAAATGTGACAAAAATACAATCACATGTGATATTGGTACTGTATAATGTGAGGAATGTACCATCAAATATGAGAAAAAATAAAGGAACCACCGAATATAACAAAAGTACAGTCATATGTGATGTTGGTACTACAAAATGTGAAGATAGTACCATCGAAAGTGAGAAAAAAAATAAAGGAACCTCGAAATGTGACAAAAATTCAACCACATGTGATGTTAGTACTGCACAATATGAGGATGATACCATCAAATGTGAGAAAAAAATAAAAGAACCACCGAATGTAACAAAAGTACAGTCACATATGATGTTGGTACTGCGCAATGTGAGGATGGTACCATTAAATGTGAGAAAAAAATAAAGGAACCACCAAATGTGACAAAATAACAGTCACATGTGATGTTGGTACTGCACAATGTGAGGATGGTACCATCAAATGTGAGAAAAAAATAAATAAAAGAACCACCAAATGTAACAAAAGTACAATCACATGTGATGTTGGTACTACGCAATGTGAGGATGGTACCATTAAATGTGAGAAAAAAGAATTAGGGAACTATTGAATGTGACAAAAGTACAGTCGCATGTGATGTTGGTACTGCGTAATGTGAGAATAGTACCATCAAATGTGAGAAAAAAAATAAAAAAAAAACTACCAAATGTGACAAAAATACAATCACATGTGATGTTGGTACTGTACAATGTGAGGAAGGTACCATCAAATGTGAGAAAAAATAAAGGAACCACCAAATGTGACAAAAGTACAGTCACATGTGATGTTGGTACTGCGCAATGTGAGGATTGTACCATCAAATGTGAGAAAAAAAATAAGGAAATCACCGAATGTGACAAAAGTACAGTCACATGTGATGTTGGTACTGCACAATGTGAGAATGGTACCATCAAATGTGAGAAAAAATAAGGGAACTACTGAATGTGACAAAAGTACAGTTACATGTGATGTTAGTACTATACAATGTGAGGATGGTACCATCAAATGTGATGTTTTGGTAATCTAGTATAGCAGGTTGCCAACTAATGGGTACAATACCCCCAAAAAAAAGGGGGGGGGGGGGGTACGCTAGAATTACTCTTAAATCGTTGATGATGTGGTGATAAGATTTTAAGGACTCCATGATAAAGTTAAACTCTAAAAAAATCTTTATCTTTATTATGAAAAATCTTATTAGGATTTTTAAGAAAAATTATTATGTATTTTCAAACTTCCATATTTACGTAGATCTCATCAAATTTTTTTTTAAGAAGTATCTCATCAAAATTTAATTAGAAAAATTCATCGTGAATGTCGGAAGATGAAGCACCAATATTTTGCTCGTGCTTTGAGAGTATCTAATAATTAATCATAAGACCCGTATTAATACCTAAAAATTACGTAAGAACGGGTTTTTAGTAATACATTTTTTTTATCAAAAAAAAAAAGCTAAACACATTTTTCTCGTGTTCTAATCCGTTTTTCATTCTCAGTATATTATAAAACAGTCTCCTGCCACTGTTTTTTCCAATTCTGACTTCTCAGTCTCACTTTAAAAGGATTTTTTTTTCCAAGAAAAAGAAGGTTGATAGAAAGAGAGAGAGAGAGACACATCACAACAATGCCTCCAAAAAGAGGACAGGTGAGCGTGTGGCAGTGTGGGTGTGTGTGTTTTTGTCGTTTTCCCACTTTCTTTGTAATTTCATGCATGTTTTGCATATTGAGTTGCAATTGTGCATGGTGTGAATTTTAGATAAGTGATTCAATCATTAGAAGTAAAAACTGTTACATTGTGACTCTATTTCGTAGTACCTTAAAAAAAGGAAAAACTTTTATGTTGTCCCTTGTTTGACATTTTCGGGCTAGTTGATTCAATGTTTGATGTTTGTGATTTGGTATTATCGATGTCTAGATACTACTTGGTAGTATAATTGTGAAAACCGATTCACAATTTTAATTGAAATCATATATAATATGAGATAATCATTACTTATCAATAATACTATCATAAGTTAAGTTGCTTTAGATTCTTAAAAGTTGCTAGGTTTTGATTTTATTTTATCTTATCAGTAAGTTAATGCACACCCATTGTGTTTTGAGCTTGCCACATTACCCCCCATTCCATTGTTTTGGGAGGAGAAGCTAAAAGTGCAATTTTGGAGTAGCTCTCAAGTTGGTAGTCATATGTGTTTAGGTTTTACTGTTTTAGTGTTGAATCGGATTTATCACTTGGAATTAAGTACTGGATACCTTTGTTTAGGAAGATTCCTTTTCTGTTAGTGTTTGTGAACACTGAACAGTGTAGATTTCAGTTGGTCATCTGAACATGTAGAATTATGCAGATGACTGTCCTTATTCAATGTGATAGCTTTTGAGAATTCTCTCTTGTTTTACTTCCTTTCATTTCTATATTTATTTCATGTTGGTAGGTAAATAGCAAGTGATAAATCCACAGAATAAGGTTAAACTCTTAAAATTTGAATATTTGATAAACTTGTCATGCAGCCACATTTTCATGAAATCCATAGTCTTACTAGCTAAACTAACATATTATTTTCTTTCTTTTGCAGAGGCGTGGTACTAGAATGGACACAGCCATAGATGCGATGCGTCCTATGCGATTTGCAGATAAATTGGTTCGAGGGACAGTTAGAGATCTTTTACAGGTGGGTTTTTTTTTTTTTTTTTTTTTTTTTTTTATATGCTCCTTGTTTCTTGAATGCAAAAATATTAATTATATGACTTGGACTTTTTGTTCAGGTATATGGTGGGAATGATGGGTGGCAATTTATAGAAGAAAATTCATACGTACTTCTTATTGAAACGATCCTTGAAAAAACAAAGGCTCCACAAGAGGAGGTAAATTTTTTTATCTATATGCTTGATTTCTTTTATTGTTAGTTTGTTATCAAGAAAATGAAATTTTGAATCTTGGGTTTTTTTATTAATCGTTTAGTATCTGGGAAATCAGTGTCTTTCATTGAACCTATACATATATAACTAAATTGAGTAAAGTTGTTTTTGTTTTATTTTCCTTTTGCTTGTTTTTCTTGGTAATTAAACAGGGGATATATGCCTGATTTGAATGGAGGAAAACAAAATAAATTTTCTTTCAACTTAGGTGTCATACCAATTAGCTTTAGCCTTAGTGGCTATGAATGTATCCCTTTCAGTTTATATAGCATCTGTACGTAGAAATGCAACAAAGTGAATGGACTATAAAACCACTTAGTATTCATCTTGTGAAGTATACCAAAAGATCTTTAGCAGTTGCATTTTAAGAATCCTGAAATTAATTACATAGCATGATCTCACTTGTAAATAAACACTTGTTCATGATTTTTTTGTTGTTTGCTTTTATTCCACTGGCTGTTGCAATCCCATTAGATGTACCTAGCCCTTTGAGAAATTTAGTGAAACATTGAATGTGATTTTTTTTTTAAACAATATCTGGAAAAGGATAATAGCAGAAACTGGTCAATTAAGACCATATCACCATGCCTTTGGCAATTTGTTTTTTGGTTATTGGTAAATACATGCACCTAGTGGGTCTTGAACTCATGACCTCATCCTCCACCATGTTCTTCAAGGGAAGGAGATTCCATTTGAGCCAAAACTAATTGGCAAACCATGATCATTTATTCTGCAGAGAAATAGGAACTCATAACAGTTGTTTCCAAAATAATTTGTTGAGTGGTTACTGGTGAGTCTGTAAATGCCTGTTATAAAAGGATGTCATAGTTTGAGATATAACTTGTTCCACCCCTCTTTAGTCCTTCCTTCCTTATAAGAAATCCATGGTCATATATTGTTCGTAATGACACTGAAGTTCATTTTCTTTTTCTCTTGATGCTTACCAATGTATTGTCTAATTGAATGATATCCTTCATACTTGATTCCCTATGGTATGGCTCATTGTGATTTGCTAATATCTAGTTAACATAAGCACTTCACATTGCTGTTATAGTAGTGTCAAACTGCTCTGATTTGTAAGTTATGGTGCTCTCCTTAGTGGAGTATCATCCTATTGCTGGTAGTTCTCTATATATTATGCAGCTTTGTGGTAAATTGGTTGTACTTAAAACGATAGAAGTTTTTTGATTGGTAAGGTACTAGATATACAATAAACATGTACTCATTAGTCTTAAACCAAGATCCCATCATTTTTTTAATTATTTAAGCTAAAGCTCATTAGTTTTCTTATTATGATTAGCTGCAGTTTGGTTCTTGCTAGTTTATTCCTTGCACAAGAGCAATTATTGTACAAAATGTAGTCATGATGATGGTTTGAATCTTGACATTATTACTAATATAGATACTATTGGCATTTTCTTTCTTTTATACTCATATTTTTACTATTTGAAGGAGGTTCCTCTTGAAGCGGCTGTGGGCGATGCAGATGCTCATGAGCATCCCGTTGCTGGACCTTCCTTGGCAGCTTCCATACCTGCTTTGTCTAACACACAGGTTGAGGTTTCTGAGTTACAAAATTTCCAGGCTCCTGGCTCAACTTCACGGGCTGATGAGGAATCAGACGCTGAATCAGCCATATATGGACCTTGTATTCAGCTTTTACCCTTTTAAATGGTTCTCTTTCATTTGTTTGTATATATAGTGCTACAAATGTATTTGCAAATGAAAGTTTGCATGACAACATCTCTTGGACTTAAATCATGTGATGTTTGCCATTGTTTTGCAGATAATGAGAGTAATCTCCCAGTGCCACCACCAGAAAATACTGTTGGTGCTGAAACAATTACCCGGAAACGCCGGCCTTATCATGGATGGATAAGCAATGATGAAAAGATTGATCTGGTGCAGCTAACTCCAGCTCCTTTGCCTGATAACATAGCCAGGTTGCTCGAGAAGTTTGATCAAAAGAGTGACAGTAATAGTGACTTGAGTGATTAGCATAGGTGGGATGTGACTCAGGCCTCTAATGATGAGTTATCTCTGTTTTTTAATCACTTGAAAGGTTGTTTTCTTGTTCATAGAAGTTAATACATAGACAAGGATCAAGTTTTTATGTAATTGCAGTAGATTAGGATGACTTTCATTATTAATTCTATCTTTCTCTTGTTAAGTTAAACATTTATATGGTTGGAAAGTGGAAAGTCATCTTTCTTTGTTGCTATGATTCCCTCCATTTGTGAAGGCCAAATACCCCCTTTTCTCATGCTTAAATAGAATCTTCCATGGAATGTTTTGTTTTCTGTTTTTTGCTGCTGCTGCTGCTGCTTTTGTTTTACTCTTTAATAAATCCCTTCTTATTGGATTCCCTTTCACTTGTGCTAATAAGAAATTTTTTGCCCCCTATAGATGACCACCACGTGTGCTATCAAACTTGTTTTCTTATAATGTGTATACTTTTTATTTAATATACTATGGAAAAGCCCGTTTTCTTATAACAGCTTTAACATTTTGATTAATATATTGTCCCACCATAGACTATTCTTTTTAGCAAAATTTTTAATTGCCATCAGATTTTATAAAATTTGCAAAAATTCTTAATTCTATACCAGGATGTTAATGCTGAGATTGTAGGGGACACCGAATTTGACCTATTAATGCTGAGACTTTTTATGATATAATCCTCGTTTATTTTTTTCCTTAATATAATCAATTACAAGTGTATACTTCCCTTCAATGACGTAACTTGGAAGTCCTATTTATAGGCCATGGTGGAATTGTAAAATTTGGATTCCTATCATACTTGTGCTCATTTCAAACAATCCTCTTAAATTATATGTTTATAGTGTTATTGTATGGTATTGTTTCCAAGCAAACATTGGCTTTAGATTTTATTGTCCTGTATATATATTTTTTTTATAATTACAACAAGAAGAGAGAGATTTAAACTCGAAACTTTAGACATCTCCATTGAAAATATTAGAGGACAACGGTTAAACTACAAAACTCTTGGCGTGTGTTGCAATTACTGTTTCTCACACATTTTAATAGTGAGGCAGTGAATTGTGGAATTAGAGATATTTTAAAGAAAAATTTTGCATATTTTGCAGAAACACTGACTCGTTATGACAATGGAGTCAAATCAAACTTCAAACCTCAGAAGTACCAAATTCATGTAAAACAGTGAATGAGCATTTTGGTGGGACAATTCCACCAACTAGTTCCTCAAAAAAAAAAAAAAAAAAAACATAATATAAATCCATAAAACACTTGTGCACAATTATAATGACATAACAACCTGCCAAAGCTTCTACATTTCTAAAATAAATTTATTGTACATACATGGCGTTACAAAAATCATATAAGGTATAACTATAAACTAATATATGACTATGAGGCTTCAGCAGCCTATCAAAATATCATTTTATGACTACTAACTACAAGCTAGCAATGCCAATCCTACTTTTTAGTCTCTCTTTTTTGGCAAGTACCAAGCCTAATTCTGTATACATTTGGACATCATCTGAAATTGTCCTGCCATCATGTTAAATACTGGTTAAATAAAAAGGAGCAATGGATAGTTGCTCTATTTGGCTTGTGAATTGAAAATAAGGTCCAATAGATCCGTGTCTGTCAAAAATTGCAGCAAACTTCAGCCTGTTTAGATAGAGTACCAATCTAGACAAGAATGGAAAGTATCCAACCAATCCCTGCTAAATCTTAAGCTCCACATGTAAATAACTCCACCATCTGTGTGTTCTACTTCTACCAAATTAAGGATATTCTTGAATAAATTAATGCTGCAATACTAACATGTATCAAGGCTAGAGGGCACTTCTGCAACGAAAAGTTATGACCTGTCATGCAATCTAGCTTAAGCCTCCACCGAAGAAGACATTCACAGATATTATCACAGAAACTGCATTGGGAAGGTGATGCTATACGAACCTCAGCTATCTCCAACCCAAAGTCAATATATCGAAATACAAAATGCCATAGATCGCTCCACTATCTTGCCACAAATTCCTTCTCAATTACAGAGAACATCCCTTTCAGGCGATCTTGCAGGTTTTTTTGGATGTTCTTTGTAATCCTTTTCTGATGCTTAGTGCTTTTCAGCCATGCAATTCCAAAGAACACCTGTACATTACATTCCTTTGATTTTGAGGGTAATTCCTCCAATTGGTATCTAAGGTGAAGCTGCAAAAGAAGAAATATGAAGGTCAATATTGCCTACCCAAGAAAGAGGGAGAAAAAAAAAAAAAAAAACAAAAAAACAAAAAAAAACAAAAGAAAAGGATACATCAAGCAGTCTACATCATACATTGAAATTGTCGCCTAGTGGAATTCCATGGAGTGTCATGACCTCCTCAACTAGCCATCCATTTTTATCAGGTAGGGGGAACTTTTGCTGAGTACTTGTCACCTCCCCTCTATAACGGGAAATACTTTTACTAAATCTGTAATGTATTTGTCTCTCGTAGACATCACTCTTTTCCGATTCCCATGCGCTGTTAGAATAGTCAAGACAACCAGATTTCTCCATAACTCTAGTCTCCAATTCACCCCCACTACTGAATGCCTCCATGAAGAAACTTGTCTAAAGTAGCCAACAAGACAAACTTGACAGTTAGAGATATAGGATGACACTTACAATATATAAGACTAAAATAAAAAGGAAAGGAAAAGAAAATAAAAATGTAAATTTCTAGTTGCAAATTTAAGGATTCTGATTTCCTGGGATTAGAGCAAAAGCAAAATAAATAAGAACGGATCTGTTCCTATGGAGCCAGACATCTTAGTGCACCTCTGTAAAAAGTTCACATGGATATATAAGTATACACACACACACACACACAGAGGTAGCTTACAGGAACAGGGAGAGCACATGAATAAACCTCAGACATGCTGACATCATCAAGGCCCAAGAAGGACCCAGTCTCTTCAGTTTGGAGGATTTTGGCTTCAGATTCTTCTTCAACTATTTGCACCTTCTGCTCAGGACTCAAGGATCTAGCCTTCCATAGAGCCATAATTGTCCTATTGAGCATCATTAATTATTCAAGTCAAAATAGGATATCAAAACCTCTAATATTCTTTTTCCTTTTTTTACCCTATTAGACACTATTCTGTTAATATTACATAATTCTTCCTTATCAGAAATTCATCAATTAGTATTTAAGCGTTCTCTATTTCAAGACAATTAAGGATATCAATCAATAGATTCAATACATTAAAGCATGACTTCAGCAGTGAGAGATAGGATTGTTTTAAACACGTATCTCCTATATCTAATTGCTCTGCAGATGTTCAACATGATAAAGAAACATGAACAAAGTGGGTCGCAAATGAGGCCTATGATGACCAACAATATGCCTATGGCTATGAGTGTAAAGGGAATGTTTTCTTGGGTGGCAATAAGATCAACCAGGCCCTAGTACAAAATTTTGTAGTCAAGAAATAACATGCCCACAGAATGAATCTGGTGTGAGGGTATTAAACATAAGTGGCAAGCAATAAGTGTTTTGACTAAGGATCAAAGCATTTAATTTTTTTCACTGGCAATTATAACATTTGAAAACCAAATTATTTTTGTATAAATGGACCATCATGGCCTGACAAAAAAATTTTGTGTAATCATGGAATTATACAACGAAAGCAATCATGGGTTTTTTTTTTTTTTTTGTTTCCTTTCCTCACATTAAAATGACAGTATTTAGACATGCTCTTAAGTAGAGCAGCCAACACAACCCCACACCCACCCCCCCAAAGCAAAAAAAAAACACGATGCAAAAACAAACCAACAATTAAATAGAAGTACTAGGAAGCTGCTTGGTCTAACATAAGTCCAGTTTAAGTTGCTAGACAGGCCACAGAGAATAACAAAACATATATTATCGCACAAATAGACGATAGAGCTCCTAAGAAAATAGTAGAAACTCCATTTTTGCTTAAAGAAGTGAATGTGTGACACTAAAATATCCCCATTAGTTACCTATGTGCTACATTAAAGGACACAAAGGACTGGAAATGGAACTTCAGCCTGCCTTCTGCATCTTGTGTCTTTGCACCATGCCTGGCATCCATACCTCGGCCAGGCCGAAGAGTCATTACAACAATTGGACTGCCCATTGATGACAGAGTAGGCGGAACAACCTGGATAACTTCTATATCCTCCCAAAGGAAATAGAATTTTGTCTTATGCCCAAACAGATTTGTATGAAACCCAATTATTCTTGCTGAAAGGAACAGGCGACCCTGCACAGATATAACTGCAAGTTGATGAGATATAATTTGGAAGAATGCATCAGTTATGAGAGTCAAGAATGTTGATATTTAAGTTCTCTAACTACAGCTTAAAGATTGACATAATTAAAAGGATGTGTACAATCATTATTAAACTTTTCACTTTTCAGTGTGATTGACCCACAGCAACAGCACCTGCAGGGGCATTTTTCGTTTCAGGTGGCAGGTAAAGTCGTTGATGAGAAACTCCTCTGGTGGAAGCCCAAAGAGTTTTTGGAAGGCAGAATTTGTTTGAGGAGACCGCACATTTATCTACAAATAACTAAAATTAATAATTACAAACGTAGAAAGCCAAGTGCAAGGCAAAAAAAAAAAAAAAAAAAAAAACAGAAGCAGCACATAGGCAATGTGGATTTTCAAAGCAGAATTAGCCATGTACCTTCTTCCCCACCTCTTTCTCCATCCTACTTAAATATTCTTTAACAACATTGCCACCTTTTGTATTGTTCAAGAAAATTCTTAAGTGAATCTTAGATTGGCAAGCCTGAGCTAACTTTCCTTGAAGAGGAACCCAAATATCAGCTAGATCTGATATATTATTTCTCAGAAAATTGACTTCAGCATGTCCCAAAGACGTAGCTTCATCAAAAGGTCCATCAAAATCATAAACTTCCATGTCCAGCACAGAAGGAGGCTCATCCATTGCATCAAATTCAAAAATTTCTACAACATGGTCACAAGAAAAAACAATCAGATTCTGATTATATTTGGATGAGGAACCAAACAGAATTTGATCCAACTATGTAAAGATCAACACAGTTACAGAAAATAACAGTTAAAGACCTAAAGAGAACACTGATGGAGAAGAAAATAACATTCACCATTCCATTGAGGATTAGACTTCTGGAATTTGATTGAGCTGGCTCTAGTTTTCCCATTACAAGTAAACACCACATATGGATCAGAGGACCCACTTGGATCAACGGCTGCTAAACTACTTCCTTCAATCAAGGCAACAGTTAATAACCAGCCATCTCCTTGTGCTTTGACTCCATGATCACTGCCTATTATTGAATACAAAAAATAAATCAAATTTCAAAACGAAAGATACAATGATATGCAGACATACAGATGTAGGAGAATAAGGTGTTAGACGTTTAGGCAGTTGAAACACTGCAAAGGTATGCAAATCAGAGTCTCCATGAAGGAGAAGACAACAATTAGAAGATGCACAAATGCCAGGAGTAATTGTTAAATCAGCATTCAGCTTTCCATACAAGTTGAAATTTAATTTAAAGTATGTAAGTAACATTCATTTTTAGTAACAACGACAATATAGAAACCTCAGGCTTTCAGCTGGGGACAAAAGATATGCTTAGGAGACAGGAGCTTGTTGTCACTAATCAGAAAGGGAAAATCTCACAGGTTATATTACCTTTTTGCGCTCTGGCCTGCATGAAGCGCGAAATCAACCCCAGTAGCCGTTCACCTTGAAGAACCAGGACACCACAGACTATGAATTCACCAATTGAGTCTGGCAAGTCAAGCCCGACAAACTCAAGCCCTTGAAGTGTGCTGGGTGTAGCCAGCCAGATGTGAACAAGCACATACAATCCCATAATAATAGTGAAAAACACATTAAAATTTAAAAAATACTGTACAGCCAGCTTCCAATCTGACTGGGGCTCCACCTGCAGTGATGCCAAGACCTGTTCCTTATTCGAACCAAGTTCCTTAGAGTCAACTAGCTTAACATTCTGAGATAATACAATTGCATACTGCTCAAAGCTTTCCTTTATGCCTTGTCGAGCTCCATTTTCTATCATTCCTTTCACCATGGTGCTTTGAAGAAAATTTACTCTCCAGGATACTACCAAACGGGAGGAGTGTTCTCCTGATGGTAGCTCAGGCCCAGGTGTAATGCAGTAGAGCACTTCCGCCTTAAAGGTGCTCCCATACATGACATCAGGAGTGCTCACGATTGCCAAAACTGCAAAAGCCTTCCCATCAGCTTTCAGATACGTTTGCTCCTCAGTGGCTTTCACAGCTTTGATTAATTTACTTGGAGCCTTAATGTACGTGACCACTCTTTTCAAATTCTCACCATTATTTTCAAATTTCCAACATCCTTGTTGCAGTTCTGTAGTTCCTTGCGCTTCTGCCACTGATTTCGGAAAACTTGAATCAAGTGAAAAGAGTAAAGAGTTCAGGTCAGGTGGTGCTATCTGATACAATTGGTCTAAAACCACTCCTCCTGGTAAATTGCTTGGAGTTTCACTTCCTTGATCCCTTGTCTCCATTGTGCTCATCACTTTTTCAAAAGTATCAGATGAAGACTGATCCTCATACTTGTTCTCATAAATCTCGGGTCCCGCAGTTTCAGGTGGCTCTGACCCATCACTGTAGGTGGATGAAGATGAAGCTGTATCTGAATGTTTATTGAAAATCAGAGCAAGTCGGCCAGCAAAGGACTTCTGTACACAAGACTTGTCGTCCTTAGAGAAAGCAATTTCTTCTTGTCTTAGTGAAGGTGAGTTTGATGAGCTATTGAATGTCCTTGAAGGTGATTCACCATTACAATTCAAGTTTACGGATGAATTGTTTTGAGAAAAATATATTGTTAGAAGAATTTCACCTGCAGAAAAAAAAAATAGTAAAAATTACAATTTCATTGACTAGATTAAAGACTACAAAACCAAAACTACTTCAATCATGTTATGATTTGAATCCTTAACTTCCAACCACAGAAGCAAATCTCTTGACAGAAAAATCACAACTAGGCACCATAAAATATGCAATGAATTCCAAATTCTTAACTCAAACAAAAAAGCAAATATCATCTTCAAGACACCACTTTGATTTGGGTAATGGCAATAAGTAATGAAAGCAAAATATCCACACAAAAAAAAGGAAAGCAAATATCAAAAGCTCATAAAAAATACTTCAAAAACTCAAAAGGAAACATGAGCCTATAAACAATAAAATATAAAATTGTCAAAAATAAACAAAGAGAAGACAAAAGAGAGGAAAAAAAAAAAGTGCATAGAGCATTAATGTGGTTCAGTTTTAGTACCATACATCCACATGCAGTGTACAAAACCCAAAACCTAAAAGGCTACTTTTTTGTTGTTAAGTTCTGTGTGTCATTATAGTAATCTTCAACTAAAGCTCATAAACATACTATAATCACCCAATGCATACTTCATACAATATAACTTTTGCCACAACTTTTTTCACAACTTCCTAAGGCTAAAGTGGTCGAGTGTTAGTGATGGAAAAAAAAAACGATTGACAAGCTAAGATCCTTCTAACAGCTAACACGATTTCACTATGCAACAATTACAATAGGCAATGTCAGGAGCTGTCAAAAAAAGTGCTAAAAAAATTCTGTCCAGACTTATAACTTATTGAAGAAAAAACACAACTTAAGAACCCAATTAGCCCCAAAAAATAAAAAAACAACAAAAAAGAACACAAACCCAGAAACAGAAGACAACATACCACAATCCTTGTTCTTGGACTTCTTGTTCTTGGGTTGCAGAGAATACCAACAGGGACCAATTGACTTGTCCTCTGAATCAAAGACCTTGGAAACAGGTACCCTGAGTTGGCCAACAAAGTCATCGTTGAAGTACTTGTCCTCATCCAAAACATAAACCACTAGCTCCTCATTCAAGTCATCAACCCGGAACCCGAATTCCTCACCCCATTGAGGATTCAAACTCTTCTTCACCACTTTGGTCTTAAACTTCTGCCTCCCAAGTTGTACCTTCACGTACGGATCACTCAAACCGTTCAGATCCATTGCTGGTATATTCCGAGCCTCAATTACACGTACCTGTATCCTCATTCTCATGAAACTCCACAACCAAATTCAAAAAAATTCAGTTTTGTTTTTCTTCTTCTAATTACCCATCAAAACAAATTGGGTCAGAGAGATTAATACGGGATAATGTG
Organism: Lithocarpus polystachyus; assembly: GCA_033629205.1. NCBI lineage: Eukaryota > Viridiplantae > Streptophyta > Magnoliopsida > Fagales > Fagaceae > Lithocarpus > Lithocarpus polystachyus. The sequence goes on from CM066166.1 coordinate 82,480,662, forward strand.
GGACATGAGCTGAAAAAATCTCTGATTTCTTCAAACCCACCAAAAAGAATTGAAATTTGAACAACTAGTCCAAAAGATTGAGCTTTTAGATGAACTGGGTATCCGAAAAAATAATTAAATTTGGAAATTTACATGACCAAAAAATCACAAGAACCCTAAAACCAGGGTTATGGAATCATTACAGAGAATGTTTAGAGAGAGAGAGAGAGAGAGAGAGAGAGAAATGATAAATTTGAAAATAATAATTGAAGATTTTGACAAATATCCAATCCAAGAATTGAGAGCTGGAGGGAGAGAGAGAGAGAGAGAAAGAGAGAAAGAAAAAGAGACTCAATCCAATTTAAAGAATGAAAATAAAGAAAGCAAAGACACTTTTTTTTCTGTCATTTCCTTCTTCTTTTTTTTTCTTTTTTTTTTTTTTCTTTGTTTTTCATAGAATTGGTTATTGTCTCATACAACGTAGGACTTTTTTGACTTACACAGATGACCGTTGGTTACTAAAGTTACAACTTACGCGTTGTTTCATTTACCTTTTGTTATTGTTCTTGTTTTTTTTTTAACTTTGGGGTTAAAAGCGTTTTGCTTTCTAAATAAGTTTCTAGATTTGGCATGGATTAGAAAATTGAAAGCAAGCATGTGAATGATTTGTTTATAAGTACGAGAACGAGTACACGTTTTGTCAAAGACCGTTTACTTTAGGAGCTCTTTCCTTTTGTTTTTTTTATAGAAAAACTCTAGAAGGCATCCTTTAATGCCCTTCCTTTTTTATGTTTAACAAACAAATACAAGGATTGAGATTCTTAAATCAAAGATATATCACAAAATACTCTCTTTTGGTAACGAATGAACTATATTATTTTCTAGACAAATAATTCAAAGGACACAAACAATTGAGAAAAATATATTTGTATATAAATAGACAAACAAGTGCGATTTTCTTTTTCTTTTTTCTTTTTTTTTTTTGATATGACAAATGTGATTTTCTTTTTTTAAGCAGAAGTTCATCAAATAAAAACATTGCAATAAAAGTAATAAAATTGATAGATAAATTAGATCTTGAGTTCTAGAAATGTAATGAATTAACCTTCAACATATATTAAACTAACACAACATCATTCCACTTAATTGGTCATAATTTTGATTTGTTACTTTCTGAAACATGAGAATTTAATTTGTTACCTTTAAAAGTAGAAGGTCTAATTTGTTATGCCATTTAACTTAAAACTTTTCAAGTCTATAGCAGGGGTGTGCATCCAAACAAAATCGACATGCCCAAACTCAATACACTAGATTCGCCTTTTGTGAGGAGGTGGATTGGATTAGATTAGAGTTTTTGAGCCTCGGGTTGAGTGGGGTTTGGGTTGATAGTTTTTTCAACCCATATGATCCCTACCCCCAACATATATTAAGGTTTTTTTTTATCACCCTAATTTTCATTTTTTTTTTAATTTATTTTGGTAGTTTGAGAATTAGTTTTAATAAATTTGGAATATAATTTAGGTATATCATGTGAATTATAAAGGATTTATTGAAATTTTTTTTATTAAATAGTTAATGGAAGCTTTATTTTTTTATAAAATCGTGAAATATGCTGGTATAACCCATCAACCCAATCCAACTCATGTCAGTTGATTTGGTTTTTATTTTACACATGTGATGAGTTGGATTGAATTGAGAATTTCTCAACAAATCGGGTTGGATTGAAAAAATCCTCATTCCAACTCAACTTAACCCTTACACTCTTTTTAGAATTTCTCTTGTATTACTCTTTTTAGAATTCATGACATGTTCTTTGTGCTAGGAGCCTAGGATCATCCTGGATTTTGTGAAGTAATTGATATTCTAAGCAAAGGCAGGCAGGCAAGAATCATATATATGTTCCTAATTTTGTCCTTTGATGCTAGGAGCCTAGGATCATTCTTGACATATGTTGTTTATAAGTGATTTGATATTCCAAAGCAAAGGGAGGGAATAATCATATATATGTTCCTAATTTTGTCCTTTGATGTGAGGTTTGTATCATAGGTACTAAGATGTTTTTCTATTTCAACTTATGTACTAAGAAGTTTGTTTAGCAAAAAAAAGAAGTTTGTCTATTTTATATGATAAAATTTTAATTTATGACATCTGCTCTATAATAATTGTTCTTTATCATTAGGTCAAAAATACCAATTGATTTTTGGTATAGGTGGAATTTGAACCTCAGATCTCTTACTTAACAATAAGAGACTTTACTACTTAAGCTAATTGAAACCCACACATTTGCTAAGAAATTAAAACCGTTGACTTGACTATTCAAAGTATGCAATTGGAGTTTTATTTTTGTAAAAATATTAGAATTTAATTTTACATGTTGAGGAAATAAAAAAGAAAAATCAAGTACAACTTAGTGGTATGGTTAATGTTGGCATATAACAACTTTGATTTTTTTTTTTTTTTTTTTTTTTTTTTGATGAACAAGAATTTTATTCACAAAACAAAGATTGAATTACAGAGAGGAAACAGGGGCCTCCTCCTTAATGATAAGCTCAAAACAGGGAGGGCCAAATCCAACTTCAAAAAACCCAAAAACATTGTTCAAAAAGGACCTCTTAGCTAGAGAGTGGGCTGCTTTATTTGCCTCCTTAGGGATCCAGATAACCTGACAGCCAAGGATAAGCTAAATCAAGTTGAGAATTTCATTGCAAATACCTCTAACTCTCTAGGGAACCTTTTTGCAGGATGGTGCTAGTGCATCGACACAGTCTTTTGAGTCACTCTCCACGAACATAGCAGCTGCTTCAAATCTTTTTACTAAGCCTAAGGCCCATTTAATGGCTTCTGCCTCTGCCTGGAGAGGGAGGTTGGTGTATACTCTCTTAGCACAAGCAAATACCACTTCCCCTCTCCAATCTCTAGCAACAACTGCAATGGAGGAGCCACAATCCTTGAAAGCTACATCTACATTTATCTTGATTGAATCTCTTGGGGGTTTCTTCCACCTTTGTACTGGTTTCGGCAGTTGGAAGCCCGAATGGTTTGCCAAGGACATTCTATGCTCAACTATGGTCTTATCAACCTTCGGGCAGGGCTCAAGAGGATTAGTTAGGAATTCACCCCTCTTGTTTCCCTCAATATTGGCTTTAGAGGGAGGATTAAGGAAAACACCAATGAGATGAGGAGAGTTTAAGTTCATATTTTCTAACCTTAGTCCCCATTGGGAGTTAAACTAAACAGCTCGCATAAAGGGGCAAGAGATAAAGAGATGGAGACTCGATTCTTCGGAATCCTTGCAAAGAGGGCAAAGGACATCATCTAAATCATAGAATCTAGCTAAACAAGCTTTTGTAGTTAGGCAATTTGTTGCTATACACCACAGGTGCATTTTGAGCCTTTCATGGATTTTTGACTTCCAAATGAGGCCATGAATTACATCTTGATTTGTGGGAGGGCTAATATTCCTGCTTAATCAATAAGCAGATTTGACTGAAAACTCCCCTGACTTATTAGAGATCCAGATTCAGCAATCTTTTGGGGCAATCCGTGAGAGGGGAATTTTTTGGATGAGCTGGGTTGTGGACTCATCAAAATTATTTCTAATTTTGGTAAGATCCCAGCCTTCTTGGTTGACTAATTGTGAAACAATAAGTGCCATTTCGGGGTTGGTCCCCTCCTTTGGACTTGGGATGAAATTAGGAAGATTTGGAATCCATGGGTCCTCCCAAATTCTGACTGTGTTTCCATTTCCTACCAAAATGCAAGCACTGCGAGCAAGCAGAGATTTTGTGCCTTCTAAGCTTCTCCATATCTTGGAAGGAGACCTTACAGTCTTATGGTTTAGCCAATTACCCCTAACTTTGTATTTTGCTCTGAGCACTTTTACACACAGATAGTCTTTTCCTGAAAGGATCCACCATGCCAATTTGGAGAGGAAAGCTTGATTGAAATCCCAAAATTTTCTAAATCCCAAACCTCTTTCCTTTTGGGCCCAACATAAAGACGACCAAGCTATAGGCGTCAGGAACGACCCAGACTTAGATTTTGGGTTCTACCAGAATCGTCTAACAACAGCATCTAAACGATTGCAAAGCTCTCTAGGATATTGAATGGCTGTCATTGAATAGGCTAGAATGGCCTGTGCAACTGATTTGATGAGGGTTGCTCTACCTTTCCAGGATAAGTTTTTGCTCTTCCAACTAGAGAGTTTATTTTCTAACTTCTCTTTGATTGGATTTAGATCCCTGGAACGACTTGCCGAGAGGAAAAGAGGCACTCCCAAGAATTTTGAGTTTGGAGGAAGTTTGTTTATACCCCAGCGGCTTTTAATTTGATTTAAAAATTGTTGGCTGACTCGTTTGGAAGGAAAAACCCCAGACTTTTCCACACTGATGACCTATCCAGACTAGTAACAATATTTCTACAAACAATTTTTTAGAACATTAAGCTCAGACATTTTAGCTTTACAAAATAAGATTAAATCATCAGCATAACAAAGTTTGGAAATAAGAAGGGCATTACTTGAGACTTTGACAGCAGACAGGAAACCAAGAGAGACTTCTCTGTTGATTAGCCTCATTAACACTTCACTACCCAAGATGAAAAGATATAGGGATATGGGATCCCCCTGTCGAATCCCCCGAGAAGGGATAAAGCTTGGGCATTGGCCACCATTGAGCAGAATTGAGAATTGGACAGTAGAAAGGCATTGTTTGATCATACTTGTGAATTTAGTGCTAAACCCAAATGCTTTGAGCACAAGAATTAAGAAGTTCCACTCTAAACAGTTATATGCCTTTTGAAAATCTAGCTTGACCCCCCAAAAAAACCCTTCTTTCTTTGTGTTTTTTTTTATTAAACTGTGCACTACTTCTTGAGCAAGGGCCATATTTTCTGTTATCCAGCGATTTGGCACAAAAGCTACTTGAGCAGGATCCACCATTTTTGATAGGAGAGGTCTTAGCTGGTTTACGATGATTTTGGAAATCACCTTATAGAACACATTGCACAGACTAATAGGTCGAAATTGGCTAAAATTACATGCTCCCTTTTTCTTTGGAATGAGAGAGATGAAGGTTTGATTTAACTCTTTAAGCAACCATCCATCTCTTTAAAAACTTTGGGTGGCTGACACAATTTGATCCCCTACGGTCTCGCAATAGTGTTTGTAGAAAAGCGCTGGAAAACCATCTGGTCCGGGGGCTTTAAGAGATTTCATCTCAAACATAACTTTTCGTATTTCATCTCTTGTTAGCACCCTAAACAATTCTTTGTTTTCGATATTTGAGAAGCATGGCTCTATTAAGTTTTCCAAATTTTCTGGAATGTTTGGAGAGCCTTAAAGTTCTCAATAAAATACTTCTGAATGTTTGCCCCATCATTTATCCATGAACCATCCGCCAAAGCTCTTGTTGGCACCCTACACAGTTCTTTGATTCATTATGAAACCTTCCTCTATATTTATGTGAACTCATTTGAGATCATGATTTTACATGAATCGAGAAATCAGTTCATGTCCATTAATAGAAGGGCTAATGGCCTTAGGTCTCTTTTTTTTCTTTTTTCTTTTTTCTCCCAAACAAATGACTTCTGTGTCTATCAACAATTCAGGAAGCTAATTGACCTCAAAGTGAATGGCTGGTAGTTTAATAGTCTAAGTCATCACCTACTTTCTAAGGTCAAAATTATAGTTGTAAAGCTTCTTCATTGAGTGGTGGAGGAGTGCAAACGAGACAGCTCATACACCTGGCGTATGAGACTTATGTCTCATTGACATGTGAGCCCGGTCTCATACGTCGGACACATACAAAACTCTCACTAATACAAACTGCTGAACTCTATTTAGTAGGGTTAAAATTGTAAAGCTCCTTTAAAAATCAAAAAATAAAAATCATAGTTGAAAAGCATTAGAGTGGTAAATACAAAATGGACAAAATTTAATTACAATTATTTATATGTTGTACACAAGAATTTTCAATAAATCATATGGTTGAATTTAATTGTTTTTGAAAATATTTTAATTTTTGTATTTCATAGATCATTGCAACCATATGTTTAAAATTAGTTGAAAACTATGATTAATTGCATCTAAGGTATTGTATCTTTAGTATATATATAAAAAAAAGAGTATTATATCTAAGTTTTATCCATTATTTTATGTAGTGCATGATTGAATTTAATTTAAAAAATTGAGAAGGAATTAAGAATATATATATATATATATATAATATTAGTGTTGAGCAGTTTGTACTTCCACCGTCCAATGAGAGAGAAAGAGAGAGTTGACTATTAGCATTTATATTTATTTATTATTTGTGTCCCATTCTTGACCAACTTTACGTGTCATATGAAAATTTGTCTCCCGGTGCAATCCAAGAACTTTCCTGTAGAAAAGTATTAAATTGGTAGCTGACTTAAATACACATCGTAGTCATATCATTTTCACATTATCCATCAACTATCATACAAAATTTATATATTTATATTTTGCTTTCAATTAGTAATAAACTAATGGCTATATTATATTTGTAATTGCAAAAATAACATAAATAAAATAAAAAGTAGAACGAATTCAGAGGGAAAAATAATAATAATAACAATGACACAATATGCTAATCATGCCCATGAGTCATGACACTTTTGTTTTCTTCCTTTTTTACAATTTCTTATTTTTGGCAGGAATGAATGGTGCTTAATAATAATTATAATATATAGTGGTTGACGTGGTGGACTAGAACTTGGAAAGTTGAAACATGTCATTAAGCTCATTTTAGTAATAGAATATGACCATCGACACATTCTTGATACAATAATCACATTACAATTATAAATACTTGTAAAATATGTGAATAAATACCATATATTTAAATTGATTTAAAATAGAATTTTTATATTGTAAAAAAAATATATATATATTAGAGTACGAGTATGAATCATTTCCTACCTAACTTTTAACTTTTTTTCATTTTTGGAGAAGATTGATGAGTTGCTTAAACGATATTGATAAGCCATTTACATTTGGTGATTGGTGACACTGCGCTTGAGTTTGAGCCACCATATATTAACAAACAGTCCACGTTAGCCAAATTTCTGACGTTTTGCTTAAAATTTTGTGTTCTTTGGCATCCTCAAAATTAGAAATTGTCGGCTTTTTCTTTCCTCTGACATTTCCTTCTTTCACAATAAATTTTAATGAGTTCTAAATTCTAATTCAAATGAAATTTCCTCAATTTACACTAACAAGATTGATGGTAGGTATCCCTCAAAAAAAGAAAAGAATGAAGGATAGGTACAGCATACTCATATATATAGCCTTTCAATTTCAAATATGTCTAAATAACACCAAAAATTTTTTTTTACTTATTTTTATCAAAAGGGGGTGGCATTTTGTGATTGGTTTATAATAAAATGATTTTAATAGGGAATTTATGTGAAAAGTGATATATTGCTGCAATAACAACTTATTGCCTTAACAAAATGTAAAGAATATTGTGAAAAACATTGTAATCCTAACAATGCTCAGCAAGCCCAGAGAGTAGGCTTTAAAGGGAACTGTGAGTCTGACTAATTTTTATTTTCCTTCTCTTGGGTTGAGCACTGAACAGTTCATTTTGGATTGAGCGGCTAATGTAGGTTGGAGCCAATGAATAGTTTTTAATCAGATTGAAGGATATAATCTGATTATGTAATAAATTTACTAGCCATTCACAAATCAACATTACAAATTGAAAGTTAGGAACTACAAAGATTTATTTGATAGTAGAAACAAAACCAAGCAAAACCAGCAGCATTAAGATGTTTTTAAGAATAGGATACAACAACATTATTCTTCTTTGATTGGAAATACAAATCAGGATAAGAAGACTGGGAATATTCTGCATATTCCACCCTTTTGTCTCTGTCCTGGTTCTTCACTGATCCTCTATTTTTGCCTCTTGTAGATTTTACCCAAGAATGATTTCAACACTGCTTGCACTGCTTTGCTTGGATGAGCTTCAATAGAGGTAACCAGCTTCTCATAGCTCTTGCTCTCATATTCCGCAAATACACCCTATGAATTGGAAATAGGGAAATATATATATGATAATAATCCAATGGCCAAACAACATAAATTCACGAGAATAAGCCAACATATTATTTCAACTTCTTGATGTGAAAAAAGCAAAGAAACGATTTTTTTTTTTTTTCCTTTCAAGCTGATGTTAGAGGAAATTATAAAATTTCATATCCCAAAAGCATTTCTTAATTGAAATACTCTTTTAAGTTAATGCACAAACCTGAAGATCAAGCTCCTTATAGAGGGCCTTTACTTTTGCAACATTTGCCGGGTCTGGTTTGCCATAATTCTCCTGAAAACATAGTAAATGAGCAATTCCAATTTTGATGGGGGAAACAAGATAACATACAAAGGAAGATCCACTCTTACATGTAACGCTTTCTTTTGTTCCTTATTGCAAAGTTCCAGTGCTTTTACCACCAACCAAGAGCACTTAAAATCTTCAATGTCTGTTCCTATCTGATAGTACAAAGGACTCAAGTAAAGACTTCCATATCTTAAAAAAAAAAAAAAAAAAAAAAAAAAAAAAAAAAAAACCCAGTGTTCATCTGTTTAGAAATAAATCCATCAAGATGAATCTCACCTTGCCAATTGTTTCAGGATCACCAAAGCAATCCAAATAATCATCCTACAAAAGAAAAGAAAATGAAGACTATTGAAATTGACAAAGATAAAGGTCCATCTGAGCAAATAAAGCATTGCTACACACACACACACACACACTCTTTGGTCTTCACAGTGAATGAATTAACACTGTTGTAAATCTAGATAAAAATAAAATTAAAGTTATAACTCAAGTTTCCTTTCATCGGACAAGTATAAGATAATTAGAATGACATTATATCATTAAGCCAATATGGCTTTGGTTATGCATAATTAACCCAATTTAGAAGATATATATAACACTTCAATGAAAAAATTATCATCGTTGAAAATCTATCAAATCATTCACACCAGTGCCTCTCCAAACTTGAAAGCTAAACCCAACAATTTATGTCTCAGACTCCCATACATATATGTGAAAACCAAATTAGAATTTCGTTCTGCTTTATAAAATTACCTGTACTTGAAAGTAAATCCCCATGTCCACAAGAATGTTCTTCACATCAATATGGTTGTCCAGTTGCTCACCCGACATAAGCAATGCACATGCAACCTAGTGGATTGGCAGAGTTATGGTTAACCAAAATGACAATGTCTCAATGACAAAGATCAAATGAAGTCATTAAGATTAGATGTCATTGTATGGAATTTGGAGAGGGGGGGGGGGGGGGGGGGGGAGATACGGATACACTCCAACACAAAAAAATGGTCAACATTGTCTTGCCGACTTTTCAAATAATAAGTCTATATTGCATTTAAGTGAAGATCAAAAACGTATACACGTGCAGGAACAAGTAGCTAAAATGTTACTTCAAACTTCAGAGACCAGTTTTTTGGGGCTAGCAGAGGGCAATCTCAAACCAAAAAGAAGTTAAAAAAACCACACAGATTCTAATTGATGTAATTCTCTCAAGAATACAGCACACTATAACAAAGAGGAGCACTAATTATCCAGGCAATGCATACATTAATTGTGATGAGGATTTATGCTCACCGAAAGGTAAAATGAGTAATAGGCAGTTTTGTATTGAACAATGCGGCGGTGACTGCAAAAAATTTCAACCAATTTGCAAAAACATTAGATATAGAAGAGAAATCACAATTGTCATGAAAAAATAAGTACATAAATTTTACAGCTTAAATAATACTACAAGAGAATTTGGATTTAGAAAGAGACCCATACAGTCACATTGCAGAATGCATAAGCATCCAGAGTTGAAGCTACACACTAGTTTTTCCAAAGACAAGGAAATGCAATTATGTATAAGATGTCTAAAGCAAGAAAGATGGATCTGTCTCTGTGCTGACTAGAATCAATTCCTAAAGTGAATATGTTATTGTCATGCTAAATATGACAACTTTTCCCTGCAATTAGTGTATTATTTTCTTGTTCAAATCTAAACTAATTTCTTGTCAAAATCTAAGCCAGGGTTCATAACTTATTCTCTTGCTGATGCAGAAATTCGCCTGAATTGTCTGGGTAGTCTAGAACTTGCATATGGGTTGGCTATTTATCTTATCCACAAAGGTCTAAATACAGTATTTCCTTAAAAAAGATCTGTCATAATATTTTACTCACAGTGACAACGTGTATTTGGATAGATCTTTCTCTCCTTCAATTGTAGTGATCAAATCTATCATTTGTCCTGAAGCAGTCTGAAACTCCACCTATGTAAAGCACAAGATAAGGAAACTTTTAGCATATAACCTAAATGAGAACTCATTAAGCAAAAGCTATGCAAATCAACCACCTCGTTAAACAGATCAAGCAGATCTACATAGTATGGCTTATTCCTGAAGTGTTTCCTCAGGATCCTCGGGATATGATTTCGAAGTATAACCCCATCATTTACTGCAATCAAACCAATCTAAAACATACATATTATCCCAGTTAAGTGATTTACCAGCAATGTCAACCTCAAAAAATAATTGAAGTTAATAGAACAAATTAATTATTGGCACAAACCTTAGGCAATCTGAACCAGCAAGGTTGACCGCGCCGCGTGTGAGAGTTATCCATGATGTCATCAAGAACAAGAAAATAGGCCTGAAGCTGCAATATTTTTATCACAAAACAGCAAGTATGTAATGTACCTGCAAACACTAAAATATGCAAAAAAAAAAAAAAAAAAAAAAAAAAAAAAAAAAAAACTTTGAATAGGGGAGGCCTTCTATTGTCATACCCATTCGATACACCAACCAAGAGAGCTAGCAAGAAAAATTTCCTCTTCAGTTAGTTCCTTTCCTTCTTTCAACAATTTGTAGCTGTCAATAACAGACAACCCCCGGTTCAACTTTCCTGCAAAATAAAGTATAACCAAAAGCTATTTCAGCAAGGTATGTTTCTTCTAAAAGTTCTTCCTTATTTCACCCAATTTCATTTTCCTTGATGGCTTTAAATTCACAGCAGAAGCGTTGTTCAACATCTTTACAAAAATGCTTAATTCCTACCTCCAGGAACATTGTAGTCCAGCATCTGGAATAGAGAGAATAAACAAGACAGTGAGGAAACCAAATATAAGGTGCATAAATTTATGAATGACAATCACATACACATACTTCAAGAGAAAGAGAAAGGGAGGGAGATTTTTACTATTAAGAGTATGAAGTATGAACTTAGTTCGAATTATAAACTAGAGGCACAAAAGGGAAATTTATGTTTAGGAACTAACAGAAAGTAATTAAAAACAGAAAATTGCAATGGTTATTGAACCTGCAGAAGTTTTTAGGAGAGGATATTAGGATTTAGAAGTGATAAAGACAAAGGGGTAAGTCTTTCAAGTACCGGAAACAAATCAAAAGGCATTTGCTAGATTACCATACTTCTAATTTTTCAGTCTACCTAGGAACATTTTGGTCTATGATCTACAATCACTACCTTCCCAACATATTGTGTATGGTTTTAATAAATAACAGTATGAGAAAAACCTTCCCTATCAATCAATGTTGGGAAACAAAACAAAACCCAGAATTTACCATTCCATTCAAGGGCCAATTAGAATTAAACTAGCTCTTCCCTATAACCAAACCCATTTTGCAGTTTCCAGTGTAATTACGTTGGGTCAAATCTACAATTCTTAATTCTTAGTACATGAATATTACCATTTACCATCTCAATGTTTTCCAAGACTCTTTTAACTATTTCAGTTAACCCGAATCTCTCGTACTAGTAATTCAAAACACAGTCATTCTCATTGTTTGATTTGTTGAGGTTTCCTATTTTCAAGCAAAAAAAAATGTGGAAAACATGTAAGGAATGGCATCTGAACTTACAGCTTCCCATAAAGTAATTAAATTATTCAAAAAATAATCAACCCCATGACAAAAATAGAAACTCTATCAAATATGAAAGAGCAAAAAGAAGAGCTTGAATGATGAGAAAGAAAATGAGAAGCAATACAGGAATATGAGATAGAAAGAAAACGAACCCGCTCGACCCATTGACGAGAATCATCTGTCCACTCAAAAGCAGGGTCTTCAACGAGCTCTGATTTCAGAACCGAGTATACCTTCAGAAATGTTGACTTCAGATCCGCCATTGACAACCCCACAAAGAGCTTTCACAGAGAGAGAGAGAGAGAGTGTGTCAAAGAAAGAGAAAGACAGGTATTATGGCGCACTTCTTGTTTCGGAGCCAGCAATGTGACTTACAGATCGAACTCAGCTTAATATTTATAGAATGGACTGCATTTTCTATGAATTGCACAAGTTTGCCATTACTTATTACTCCTATTTGGGAATATCCATATTCTATAGGGACCCATATTCTAACTTTTAGTTGATACTTTATAGTAAAGTATATTTTTCAACTTTTTTTTGCTCATTTAGACCCAAAAAAAGATAAGGGAATGAGTTAGATTGGCTCCACTTTTATATGTGTCACCTTTTTATTGATTTATAATTTATTTACCAACCCAAAGATTCAACACATTCTTATGTTGTAGGGGCATAGGAATGTGTTGAGTGGATGCCCATTTAGTGAGCTTGTGTCTTTTAAGCAACAAGTAGAAAAGTTGAAAAAGTGAGTAGGTTCCTTGTGAGCTGTATTTGTGATTTTTTTTTTTTTTTGAGAGAAGCTGTATTTGTGATTTTGTTCCTTATAAACTTATGATATAGCATGTGTATGTGATTTAATATATAAATTAAATAAATCTCCCTTATGTGAATTATCAAAAAAAGAAAGAAAAAGACTTCCCTATGGTGGCTAATAGATGCTTTATATGGTGGATATAGTTATAAATTCTTTTCTTTTATTCTTTTCTTATAGGTGAAGGAATTTAAGCTCGTAACGTTCACTTTTACATTTCTGAACTATCATACGTTATTATTAAACATAGATATATATGATAGGTTAGTTAATTTTTTTTAATAGAGGGTTAGATTTTCAAAGCATAGTATAGTAATTTGAAAATTTTGAGGATTTAAAATTTTATAACTTTAAAAAATAACGTATTTATATTTTTTAAATTCATAAAAATCACTAACTCACTAAAGTCATCATATTTCCATCTACTAGACCAATCCCTCCACGTTAATTAGATCAATTGATAATGTCTATTCACCTTAATCTCTATGTTAAGATTACATTTGAATGTGTTTTGCCTTAACTTCTATATGGTTGTATATGCTTGGATCAATTGGTCATGTCTACTTGAATTTGTTACTCTCTTTTTTTCTTTTTTCTTTTTTTGACAAGGTTCAATATGTATTTTGTTATAGATGAACTAAACATTGCAAAATGTGGACACATTTCTTAAATCAAGATACAATGGAACATTCCTATCCAAAAAAAGAAATTAAGATACAATGGAACACATGTCTATATTTGATCATGTCTTTATATGAGAACTTGACACAAGCAAGATCCTTTTAAATATGTATACTCCATTCTAGGATTCATTATATGGCTAAAGAAGCAACAACGTTAGAATTAGCATTAATACAGACTGCAATTGCATAATCAAATTTTATTTTGTTATCTTGCATATTTCACATATTTGTCTTTTATTCTTGCAACCCCACAATTACCAATAATAACTAATAGCAAATATTTTTCTAAGTTTACCAAAAGAATAGGGCTCGGTTAAAGGATGATGGACCATTTTAATAAAGTTTTTATACCACTTTTATAATAAAAAAAAATATAAAAAGTTGTTAAAAAATTAGTTACATTTTTATTTTCCCATAAAAAGTTTCTAAAAATATTTCATAAACCAATGATCTTAGGGAATTTGTTAATAGGATATTTTAGAAGTTTGATACCACACTTTATGAAAAATATAAAAAAATTGTTAAAAAAATTAGTTACTTTTTTTTTTTCCTATAAAAAGTTTCTAAAAATATTTGCTAAACTAATATCTTTAAGACATTGGTTAACTTTTCCCAAAAATAAAACTTGTATTATTCCTGATGGAAGAAAAATAGTTCTTTATTAGTGAGCTTAAGCACCATCATTAGCAAATAATAAGATTTTTTTAGAAGGTGTTTTTTTTTTTGGGGAGTATATTTTATTAGTGGTTTGTAGATGTAAGAAAGAAAGAAAGAAACAAACAAAAACGAAAGGAAGCAAGACAAGCGAAAGCATATTGCCTTTCAAAAAAAATGCATATATAAAAGTAGTTTACAAATAAGGGCCATATCGTAGTTTACAAAAAAATGGAGGTCATAAAAGTTATAAATCCAAAGGATATATCCGAAGTTGTTGGCAATTGCAATTGAGGTAATTGTACAGTACTTTAGAGTTTAGAGAAACTGACTGTCAACTCGTGGCTGGTGACACGTGGTTTTACTTAATTGCATATTGTTGGAGTATACAGATTCTCTTATTTGATTGGTCCTTTGTTTTTTGTCTTCTTGATACAAAGATCCACCAAACTAGACTGTTTCACTTTCACACACAGCCCACGTTGTTTTAATGCATAGAATATGAACCCAAGTTGTTGAACTGATGTGGAACAAAAAATCAGGTAGATTCACAATTTCACACCAACTAAAAGTCCAATCCTGCTTAGCTCCTCTGTTTTCTGATCAAGTACGAGTAAAAGCAACCAATGGTTGAGATTGGCCTAATACTCTGATAGATCTCTACAATAGTATAGGACTGTTAGAATAGGAGTAGCTAACAAAATCTAATTATCTATTAATGCAGCCATCAATCTTGAACTGGACCATTATTAAAAAACTGCATGAGCTACAAGTTACTCTATTTTCAAAGCTCAATTTTTCGGACTTTCATAATGGTGTCATTTTTCTTTGTTTTTCACTTTGGTCAATCAAATTCCCTGGTCATACTAACAAGATATAAAAAATGGGTGGTTGGTAAGGATTTTTTTTTTCTTTTTCTTTTTCAACTTTGGGCTGAGGGATAGTGAAGTTAGGGGGGTTGACACTTGGGACTTTGAAATTTTATTTTGCTGCTGAACTGAAGAATGTAAAGGTCAATTTGATCATTCTAAGGGAATATGTGGGAGTTTTGAATGCTGCACTTTGAAGAGGGTGGAGGCTTTAATAAGAATTTGTTGGATCTTACACCATCACTGATAATGTATTCATAATTGACATAACCAAGGACCTTTTATAGGAGCAAAGGACTGGAGGAGTTGGCTTCACATTAGGAATTAATACTGTAGTATAAAAGTGAGTAGATTCAGGGGATAGGCAATCGGGCTGTGCTGGTGTGAGGATGCTTACCATGTTGGTATTACTTTTTCTTGTTAAGGAAATAACACTGGGGAGAACTCAATTGAGTAGTTGATATATATAAGATAGTCACTCAACCAACTCAATTGAGTAGTTGATATATATAAGATAGTCACTCAACCTAAAAGATTGAATTTGGTCCAAATATGTTTATTAGCCATCATTATTGACATTATTATTTAATGTGAGACTTGTTGAACATGTGTATACACAACAATTAATGCATCGTAGTTAATATAATATATAAGATTACCACTCAACTTTTTTTTTTTTTGAGAGAGTTTTTCAATTTATGACGTCTACTTCTAATGATATTTCTTTATCATTAGACCCAAACACCAATCAGTTTTTGGTGTAGGCAGGAATTGAATTACAAATCTCTTATTCAACCATTAGAGACTTTACTAGTTGAACTAATTAGAACCCACAGATCACCACTCAACCTAAAAGATTAAGTTTGGTCCAAATATGTTATATTAACCATCACTATTGACATTATTATTTAATGTGAGATTTCTTGTACACGTGTGTACACAACAATTAATGTGTCCTAGTCTATATATATATATATATATATATATAGGCAAAATTTAGAGAAAATTCAATTAGAATTTGAAATTGGAATTTAATTTTGCGCCATGTATCTAAATTTATGTGGGGACCACACCATAATTATTCACTTAAGTTTGTGTCATGTGTCCACTTTAGTTTTTTAATCTTTGTGTCAAGTGAGTTAATGAATGCAAAATACTAAGAATCTAATATTAATGAACTATAAAATTATATATATATATATATAAATGAATCACATATACTCAATAAAAATAATCACACAACAAAGATCACTAGACATTCTATCTTATTAAAAATTAGAAAAATTTTCTCATAAGTAGTATTAAATTTAGGTAAGAATTTTAATATGTGACTAATTACATTTACTTAAAAAAAATTGACTAATTATTTATATTTTTATGATAGAAATTGTGTTTAATTTTAAATGTATTCATATGTATGCATTTGCTTCGTGCTATTTTTTTTTTAAATAATATGAATAATTATTTATATTTTTATAATAAAAATTATGTTTAATTTTAAATACATCCATATGTTTGCATGTGTTATATGCTAGTTGATATAATATATAAGATCACCACTCAGCGTGAAAGATTAAGTTTGGTCCAAATATGTTATATTAACCATTACTATTGACATTACTATTTAATATGAGACTTCTTAAACATGTATATACGCAACAGTTAATGTGTCGTTCTTGTACAAGGTACTACGTCATGGCAAAGGTATGTGTTATAAGAAAATAGAGTTATAATAAATAATCTTCTTGTATTATTTTTAGGGTCATGCTAACGAGTGTCCTTAAGGCATTGGTTAAGGATCCATTTTAGGAAAATTTTAACATCACTTTTATTGGAAATGAAAAAAGCTGTCAAAACATTAATTGTTTTTTTTTTCTTTTCCGTAAAAACTTTTTTTAAATGGATTATTAAACAATGCCCTAAAGACATTCGTTAGCATTTCCCTTATTGTTACATGCTTATAGCTCAATTGACATATTTTAGTATTATTATTGCCTTTTCCAATAGAGAAGTTCAACTAAGATTTTTTTTTATTGCTAAATAAAAGGCTTGGATTTGAATTCCGCCCTTAAAAAAACAATCAATATGATGGTTTGAAAGTAAAAGGCAATAATAATGGCACCTCATAATAATCATCAAGAGACTTATAATTCAATTGACACCTCATAGTATTTTTAAATAAGAAATTTATGATTCTATCAATATATATAAATAAAGGACAAAATTTGGTTACAAACTTAGTTATAGTTTGTGGTTATAATTCCCACTAAAAAAATTAGCACGACTATATATTTTGAAAATCTAACTATTAAATTGCTTATTTTTTATATTCTTAACACTTATATCAACTTTCGTATCAATCAGATGTTATTTACTATTCGATTCATAAAATTATTTTTTATGCATAATTTTAAATTACAAAAACTAAAAATTCAAATATTCGATTGATGATATAGCTATTAATTTTTGGTTTTTTTTTTAAATTTTCAAGCATAGAGGATATAGGAAAAAATTCAATCCAATGGTGAATTTGTCAAAATTTACATCTAATAAAAAGATAATGAGGACGCCACCATACATCCTTGGTGTGGTGGTCACTCTACAAGTATAAATACTTGTGGAGTGTGGGTGGCAAGGGTCGGGGTTCAAGTCTCCAGGAGGGAGCTTCACACACATATACACTTAGATTAGGCTAGAGTAAAAATTTTATCTTGTATAAAAAAAAAAAAAAAAAAAAAAAAAGATAATGAGGACAATTGTAGCCATCAACTATAACAAAGTTTGTGGTGTAAAAAAAAAAAAAAAAAAAAAAAAGCCCCGAAAATAATCTAAAATCTGAAGTTTCTTTCGTTTATTTTTTGGGTGGGGGTAAAAATCTGATTCGTTCGTTTTAATACGGATAAAATATTTGGGCCTAAATAGTTTATGGTGTTCAAAAAAGCCCAATAGCATCTACTGTTATTCTAAAGTTTCTGTTGTGGTCTGGACGGGCTGTTTAAAGGCAGTAGATAGTGCTAAGCTTTTATAGAGCATTCATTTGAACCTCAACAAAGGCCCACATAACAAAAAGGGATAAAAACATTTACCAAAATCTCAGAATCACTAGCAAGTATTCAAAGAGAAAAACACAAAGATTTTGCCTTGTCCCCACACATCACCTATTTGGGGTGGGGAGGGATAGATCGATGTGAAATTGCCAATCCTAGATTGACACATTATGTCTAAGGACCTTTAACTCATCCCGCTATAGTCGATCCTCTTAACTTCACCCTTGTTGGCATTTCTCTTCACTAGTTGCTAGCCTCTTTTCTTGATCTCTACCATATTTGGTGGAGATTGGCTAATCACCCAAATTGGCATATATGGTTTTGAGTTAAAAATCACACAATTCCTGAAAATCCGACCAAACTAATTCAACTTAAAAGATAGTTGTTGATTTTGACCACTCACAGGCACAGGTCAAATGTGGGTTTAATGGGTTTAGAATGTTAAAATTTCAATCATATTATGGGGTTAAGTAAGGAACACTTGATGAACTCAAATAGACTAAGTATATATTAATTTATATGGTTGTTTTACACATCATGATTCATTGCATGGATTTCTCTCTCTCTCTCTCTCTCTCTCTCTCTCTCTCTCACACACACACACACACACACACAACTCTATGCATTTCGGGTATTATTGAGTATTCTCGGAGTACTATAAATGCGTACTCCTTATTCTCACATAACTGTAAATCTCACTAATTAAATTTATAGTGGGACCCACAATTCATGTGAGAGGAGGGAGTACGCATTTATGGTATTGTCGGAGTATTCAGTAATTTTCCATGCATTTCACAACTCTATGCATTTCGGGTAATTATTGAGTACTCTCAAAGTACCATAAATGCGTACTCCACCCTCTCATATAACTGTGGGTTCCACTGATTAAATTTATAATGAGACCCACAATTTATGTGAGAGGAGGGAGTACGTATTTATGATACTTCTGGAGTATTTAATAATTTTCCATGCATTTTATTATTTTAGTCTCAATCTTAGCCTTTGCCTTTGCCTTAGCCCCTCCCAGCTTCACTCTTTTCACTCAATTGCCATATGTGTCCTTGACATCAATGACATAAGTTCTTTTTTAGTATAATTTTAAATTGGACTACTTTTATTTTGAACAGTGTGTTTTTTTTGTTGATAATCTGAGGATTTGTTTCTCGTTGTATAATTTCTTCCTCTGTGGTTAAAGTTTCACAATAATTTGGTGATATTTTTATCTATTTATCTAATTTAAGGACTTTTAATCTCTAAAATATTGAATTATCAAATTTGTTTTTTGATTTTTTTTTCTTCATATTTTTCATTTGAGGAAGAGTTAGGCATTTTCCCTCATTGTTAGATAACGACAGTGAGCAACTCTCTTTTTATGTACACCCTTGGGTTATTATTATATGTTAAGTTTGCATTTGTACGAATGATCACAAACTACGTTTTCAATTTTGGGCTATTTATGGTGTTGGGGGGGTGGTGGGGGTTGGGGTGTTCTCTTCTTGCAGTTACCTAAAATACAGTTTAAATGGGCTTTTATTTTTCATTAAAGGCCCAAATTGTCTACCTAAAAGTGGTTTTTTGGCAATCACACCCGACCTTACTATTGCTAGTGGATGACATTTTCACTTACCTAATTTAGATCGAGTGCTAGTTTTTATGAGATTCAACCTAACCCGACCCAATTTAACTTATGATTAGTCATATAAATAGAATTGTAGGAGTTTTGAATGGAAAGGAAGTCAATTTACATTTGATAGAGTCAATTCTTCCTTTTCCACCTAACATGATTTGATCGAATGGCGGGTGCTAGGGTACTTTTTTTTATTACACCTAATTTTATTTATACACACTATTCTATTTAAAACCCAAGAATACTTATGCTTGGTAATATTTGAAAAGTCCATGATTCAAGTCCATGGCAAAACAATTTTATTAATGGAATTCAAATCCATAAATCAAAGCCCATGATTCAAGTCCATGGCAAAACAACCTTATCAATGGAATTCAAATTCATGATCAAAGCCCATGATTTAAAACCATGGCAATTTATTTATTCAAAGGCCAGTTCTCGCTGGCAATATTTAAAGCCCAATTCTCATTGGCAACATCAAAGCCCAATTTTCATTGGCAATATCAAAGCCCAATTCTCATTGGCAATATCAAAAACCCAATTTTCATTGGCACTATTAAAAGCCCAAGCTAATTACTTGGTGTTATTTTATCAAAAAGCCCAAGGTTATCAATACTTGGCAAAATACTATATCATAGTTATTTCACTTAAAAGTCCAATAAACAATACTTTAGATTCTTAAAACTATTACTATTACAAGCTCATAGAATTTATGAATTATCTATTCTCAAAACCTATGGCAATCATCCTATAAAAGCCCATGGAAAGTTATGATTATTAAACCCATGACATTTATTTATTTCATATTCACTATCTATCTTACATCACAACATTTATAATATTTATTACCAAAACTTATGGTAATTATTCATCCTACGTATCCATTATGATCATCTATGGAGAAACTCATGACAAACACCACATTATTCCATTATAGTGGTTGTTAACATATTTATTTAAAACCCATGGTAATTGTTATTCTCATATCAACTGAAGTCTAAAGGGTGATCAAACTCCATCATCTTTCTCAAAGCTGTACCTCCAGCGGAAGGGATGCTGAAGCCAAATTATCCAAAGTTCAACAAATTGATGCTATAAATGGCAAAAATGTTCAAGACATGATTCATGTACCAAGCCCATGAATCCTAAAGGGGAAAAATTGGGAACATGTGGTTTGGAGGGCATAAAGAGATCTCCAGCGGAACCCCCTGAAGTAGACTAAAGTTTGACACCTGGCTAGGGGTGTTGAATCTTGCTTTTTGGGGGACCAAATCTCAGTTGCAGCATTAGGATTCGTTCTTGATACACGCCATAATCATATTGATTCACCTCAGACCCAGAAATCTTGGCAATTAATGAAAAAATCCATCATTTCCCAAAGAAGCAAGACAGCCACCCCTCTCTGAAACCATGGGTTCGTTTTCCATTTTGCTGGTGTCTTAGCTTTCCTCAAGCTCACCACTCTTCATCCTTAACCCACTCTCATCTAATCTCAGATGTTCTTTCCCTTTTTTCACACAAACACAGCCCAAAACGTCCTCCAACTAGTCATAAACAGCCCATCACTCATAACAAGCTTCAATCTCAACATTAATCCCATTCCACTCACTCAAAACGATCCATATTCAGCTCGTCCATGCCTCATAAACACATACCCACCGAAATCTTAGCTTAATACTTGCTGCACTGAGCTGGGGATCTTTCTCTCCCTTCATTCCATCCTATTTCTCCTCCTTTATTTGTAACTATGGAGCCCTTTAACCTTTATTTATTATTATTATGACAAAGGATATAATATATTTGCAACAATTGAATTGTTCCCTCATATTGATGTAGTGATGGCTGAAAGTACTATAAATTCCCTTAACCAAGACATACAAGGACCCCCAAGAGTGAACACTTTCCTAAATCTATTTAATTATTGACTGTTGGACTCTAAATATAATTTCCCCCCACTGCTGGAGATAATATCGTACCACTAGAGGACTGATTTGGACTATGATGTTGCAAAAAAGACTAATAATATAACAAACTAACAATATTGACATGTTTATTGTGCTTTAGTGTTGTCTTGCAGCCTCTATATCTTGCTTGGATGGACTTTCACAACATCGAAAGCCTTTGGGCTTTATCTCAAGGCCCATCGTCGAGTTTCGGCTTGGCTACCCTACATTCTATTTGGGGACATCAAAATTTTCCCCTCAACAGTGGGTTGGCCCTTGAGAAGTCATGTTATAGTGTTAACTTAATTTAGTGACAAAAGTTTGTTTGTAACGCATTTAATGTTGATGTACAGTTTCCTAGGTTTTCATGTATTTTGGGGTAGAATACTTGAGCCTCTCCTTGAAGATTTGAAGCAGCATCAGCCAGTGATCTTGTGACTTGCTCACGGCCTAGTTTGCCCGCGAGATCTACGTGGCACGTATTTTGGATGAAAGTGCAGACGTGCACCTCGCGAAGAACTAGCAACCTTAGGGGGCGACTAGGTCACAAGTTGCACAATCTCTATAGTTTGCTATATACTTGTCCACTGCACATCTGCCAGTGCGCGCGCGCACACACACATATCTATGAGGCGTGGCAAGGGGCTTCAAATAAAGGTTGAACAAACCCTACAAATGCAAGAAATGTGAAGATTATTGAAGCCAAACCTTTGTATGAAAGGAGAGAGCTTTTACTCGAGAAAAACCAAGTTCCCATATTTCTTTTTCATCTCTTTTGATGTATTGATAGAGATTCTGTAAACACCTTTCTCATCCACAAACACAGGCCTTTTGAGTGAGAGAATGACATTGGAAACGTGAGAAGCCATATCCAAATCCAAATCTTTTGGGCTTTCGTTGGTGGCTGTAAGGTTGAATTTATTCAATCATGTGTTAGCTTTATTCCGTACCAAATTTGCTTGTAATTTAGCATGTAGAAATCTTGTATTTAGGTGGGAATAATGTGAAGGTTGTGTGTAAGAGAATGTAAAGAAACTCAAGTTGTGTGCATTTAAGAAGAGTCTCGCAATTGGATCTCGCAATTAGCAAGTCGCCAAAGTACCACACGTATGAAGCATGCAAGAAGCTAAAGGGTCACGACAACTGGAGCATTACAGGTCAAAAAGTACAGTCTGGCTTGGAAGTTATCTCGTGACTCAAACTCGCGATTCGTTCCAGTTGCAAGGCCAAGTCGCCAAAATGCCCTATTTTGCTGAAAACTGACTTTTCACATTCTTTTTGTATCCTACTATAAATATTTTTATACCCACAAAATGTATTGTGTTGAAAAATGAGCCTATTGAGAGAAAAACCCTAAAAAAGGTTTCTACAACACACCCACCCTATTAGAGAGAGCTACTCATTCTTAGAGAGAAATCTTTGTAGTCTCTTCTCATTCCCTCTCTCATTGTTATACCCATTGAGAGAAGATTTGTAACCAAACACTACCCACACCCATTCAAAGTGTTGAGAGTGTTTTTGGAGTTTTGGGAAGCATTAGAAGATGCCAAGGATGGCGGATGCAATATGGGTTTATTGCGGGATCCGGTAAGTTAAAGAAGACAAGGTTCGGCGTAACTCTGTTGGAGTAAGAAGTTTGGAGGACTTAGGTGTATCGGGTAGATTAGGTTTGGAGGGTCTATTGCTATTCATGTATCCCAACTTTATTCTCTAGTGGATCATTTGACCGCTTAGAGGGTGGCAGAGATGTTTTTCGTTCAGTACTTTGGTTTCCTCTTCGATAACACATTGCCGTGTTATCCTTGTGTTTGCATCTCTCTTCCCTTATTCTTTACCTTTTAATTGCTGCTGTGTTTGTGATTAATTATGGTTTAGAGTGTTTTACTAATTTGGGTTTAACTTATATTCATCATTCCGAACATATATTGTTTGTGTATAAGCTTTGTGTTGGTAATTTTGATATTGGGGGTCTAAATGTTCATTGGTGTTTTACACGCTATTTGAACATTCAGTGGCTTAGAGCCTAAAGGTGGTGACTTCGGGAAGTTAGGTGAAGAAAAGACTTGTGGAGTTGGTTGCTAGTTGGAGCTTGGAGGGTTCAAATACACAAGGAAATATAGGCTTGGAGGGTTTATAGTCATTTGTGTACTGCAACTATTCATTTTAGTAGAGTTTTTCGATAGACGGTTGGGGGAGAGGTTTTAACGCCTAGGACTTGAGTTTTCCTCTTCCATAACACTTTGTGATGTTATGTGTGGTTTGCCTTCTTGTTCTTTATTTCCTTTATCTTTCTATATTGCCATATTTGTGTAGTGTAGTTTGTGGTTTGGAAATTTGCTAAATAACTTACACTTGGACTATATTGTTTTATTTAGAGGTAAAATCAATTTAGTCGTAAACTTTGTGTTAAGGGTTCTAAATATTGTGCTAGAGTGAATTTAGCATATTTCAACCCTGTTAAGCCATGGATCATAATTACCCATAAAAATAGTAAAAAATAAACATTTATAAACTCACATCACACATGACACGTGAAATAACTAAAAGTTGTAATCCTCTATGGTTTAAGAAAATGACTAATCTTTAACCAATAAAAACAAAAAAAAAATAAACAAAATGACTAATCGACAAGTGTGTGGGGATGAGAAACTATGCATGCTCGGAGAATAGTCAAGTGTTGGAAAAACATTGGATTAATCCAAAAAAAGAACCTATCAAAAAGAAAAAAAAGAAGAAGAAAAAGACCTAACGGATAGTCTCATTCAACAAACATTTTGGGTTTGTTTGAAAGTGCCGCTGGCATATTCTTAATTTCTTATTCCGTTTTCTCAAAAAAAAAAAAAAAAAAAATTCTTATTCCGAAGTACCAAACTCCAAGCGTGCAGCTTTGTCTTTAGGTTCCAACTCTTCTCCCCCCCCCCCCCCCACACACACACACACACACACACACTCTGTCACACACACACACGCACACGCACACGCACACGCACACACATATATATATATATATATATATTTTTTTTTTTTTTCCCATTGCTGTGCAGTGCTTACATTTCACGCTCCCTCAAACAATGAACATGAACGTTGCAGAAAGACAAAGAGACTGTCATTCCCAGCTTCTCTCCTCTCACAACGCCCGAGATCTTCTCGACTCTGTCGATGCTTTGCTCTTCGACTGTGACGGTCTTATTCCTCTCAGTTTTAACTTTAACTTCCATTCTTCCTCTTTATATACACTCATATATATATTTCTGGACTTCGATCTCAATCTTTGTTATGTGTATTAAATTTACACAAAATACAACTGGGTTTTGCTTTTATAGGTGTGATATGGAAGGGTGATACACTCATCGATGGAGTCTCACAGACATTAGATATGCTTCGCTCCAAGGTACACACACTCACTCTTTCTCTTTCTCTAATTTTTTTTTTTATCCCAAAATTTTGAATTATTTCGTATCGGGTTTTATTTTTTTATTTTTATTTTTTATATTTTTCAGGGCAAGAAGTTGGTGTTTGTCACCAATAACTCCACAAAATCAAGGAGACAGTATGCTAAAAAATTCCAATCCTTGGGAATTTCTGTCTCTGAGGTTTGTTTCATTTCAAATACATTTTTTTCCCCAAAATGTACTGATTTTGTTATAGATTTGAAATTGTTTTTTTCTTATTACAAGTTTTGTGATCTATATGCTAATGCTTTTGAATGCTGATTACAACCATTGTTTTTTGTTCTTGTGGGTTTTTGTAGGGTGAGATATTTTGCTCATCTTTTGCAGCTGCTATGTTCTTGAAGGTCAATAATTTTCCTAGAGAAAAAAAGGTTCAAGCTTTTTCTATTGACATTGTTTTAATTTACCTATCCACTCAAAATGAAAATAGTAATTGCTCCTAGAAAGTACTACATGATTTGTTTCATTGCCTGTAGAATTAGAGGCTGCTAATGCTAGTTAATTAGTTGGGATGAAATACTTGATACCCAATGAGAGTATTCTATTATCAATATCCTGTTGTTGGATGGTTTGTCTATGAATTGTAATCTGGGTTATTGTTTAAAGTTGCATTTGGTGCTCTGAAAACTAATTTTTGTCTAGTGTATTGCTGGTAAATTTCACTTGTTCTTCTCAATGTTAGTTTGTAATTATTGCAACAATTTTGTTCCTTTTGCAGGTTTATGTGATTGGTGAGGAAGGTATATTAGAAGAGCTGCAGCTTGCTGGATTTACAGGTCTTGGTGGCCCGGTAATTTATTTATTTATTTTTTCAAAATAACGTTTATGAGCTTATGTATTAATGCTTCATGAATGATTGCCCAATGGTTCTGATTTTGAGGTCAAATTAAGGCTGGTCAATAGTTTTGGCACGCCATCTGGCCGGTCCATTTTAGTTTTTATAACATTGGATTCTAGCTATTGCCACTAAGAGTGGAAAACCTTGGCTTAAGCTTTGGCCATTGGTATGCTAATGAGAGAAAGTTATTGCAGGAAGATGGAAAAAAGACAGTAGAGCTGAAACCGAATTGCCTCTTTGAACACGATAAGACTGTAATGTGACACATGGCCCATAAGTTCTACTAGAATTTTACTTGTGCTGTTTGCCTGCTATTAAAATGATGCAAAACTCCTAATCCCAGGTTGGAGCTGTTGTAGTTGGACTAGACCAGTACATTAACTATTACAAGCTTCAGTAAGAATGTCTAAATTCCTTGTTCCTTTCTCCTCAATGTTATGTCTGCTTTCTGTTGACTTTTTCAGTATCGATCATGTTTCTTAGGAAACCCTTATACAAACCGCTTAAACATGTGATAGGCTGCAAATGTACTAGACCTCTATAAAACTGTGTTGATTCCTTGAAAGAAGTTATGGATACATTCTAAAGAAAATGTAACATATTTCAGAAAAAGATTTACACATTTTTTTCCTTCTTTACTTTGGCTTTTTTTCATTTGTTGTTGTTATCATATGCTCATGTAAGTTATCCTTCCACAGCCAGAGAACCAGGGCTTTTCAATAGTTGGATTAACTCAAAACCAAAAGTGGTGTTTTTGTGTGTGTGTGTGTGTGTCTTTGACCTTTGCAAAGGTCACAATCAACACTACATTAAAAATCTCTGATGTTCAATGGAATTTAGGAAGGAACTTCTTTCTAAATGCATAATTGAATGATATAATGGTCATTATTTCTGCAACAAATATTTTAAACTCCTGACTTTTGAAATGCTTTTGCTAATTGCTGTGTATATATTTAAGATTTCATGTTTATAGTTTTTGATTTGTTTAAGACATTTTAGCTCTCAATTGACAGATATGGAACCCTTTGCATTCGTGAGAATCCAGGATGCCTATTCATTGCTACTAACCAGGACGCAGTTGGACACATGACTGATTTGCAAGAGTGGCCAGGTTTCTTTCACTTTCAACCTTATAGAAACTTGGCTTAGTATGAGACTTGACAGTTATTCTCATAATATTTCAATTTTGGATTTCAGGTGCAGGGTGTATGGTGGCTGCCATATGTGGTTCAACCCAGAAGGAGCCTATTGTTGTTGGGAAACCATCAACCTTTTTAATGGACTTCTTACAACAAAAGTAAGCAATTTATTGGAACCATTTTATATAATTTCATTCATGTGAATTCCAGCATGTAATCTAACTTTAAATCTTACCTTTTTACTGAAGTCTGATGCTTTAATCTGAAATGTATAAATATGATACAAAAATAAAAAATATTTGACATGTCTTATTAGTTGGGCACCGTGTAGTTTGAGAACCAATATGAAATTGAAGCAGATAAACTGACAAAGTGGCAGCACACATGTAGAGGAGTGATCATGCTTCTGTTGTTGGAGTTTGTATGAAATGTAATTATGGAAATTTAACTTGTATTTTGTTTTCTAGATTTCAAATCAGTTGCTCCAAAATGTGTATGGTGGGTGATAGATTAGACACTGATATCTTATTTGGAAAGAATGCTGGTTGCAAAACTCTTCTTGTGTTTTCAGGTAAATGGTTCTCTTAGTATGATGTATAGTTGTAAGTTGTAACAATGAGGGTTTATAAATCATCTGTGATTTTGCTGATGCTCATGAAGCTGCTGTGATTTGCAGGCGTAACTAGTCCATCTACTCTTCATGACCCTTCAAATAGTATTGAACCAGATTACCATACAAACAAACTTTCGGACATTTTGGAACTGCTGGGACCGTGAACCAACCATTGCGCACACCAACATTCTCTCGGCCCATTTATATATGCTGGTCACATATCTTGTGGCAATCATTGTCATGATGCTTAGTACCATTTTCTTGTACTAGGTGGGTACTCTATTGGTAAAATGGTTCTCAATCCACACCACATTTATTTATGTGATGTTTTCAGTGGAATGGAGTGCTGAAATGGTTGGTGACCACAATAATAACTATGAACTCTTGATTCATTATACCAATAAATTTTCATTTTTAGTTAGATTTGCTCTCAAAACAAAAAAGAAAAAAGAAGAAAAAAAGTTTTTTGTAAAAAGGGATAACAGCAGGAACAAGGCAGGAACACGTCACCGCCCAAAGCCTCAGCTGGGGGAGAAGGAAAGCCCACAAAATCTGATGACAGAGCATGTCCAAGTCTAGCAAAGAGCATCAAGACTCTTATTAGCTTCTCTATATGCATGCTGGACAAGGGAATTAGGGATCCTCTGCAACAGCAACCTGCAATCATCCACCAAAGGTCGCGAAACAGGGTGAACATCAACAAAGCTATCTAGAAAGGAGACCACTACCAGCGCATCTAATTCAATAATAAGATGGGTTAGGCCAAATAGAGCCAAAGCAAAACCCTCCCTAAGAGCCCAAAGCTCAACCAAGACGCTAGAAGCACTCCCGATATTACGAGCATAACCACTTATCCAGATCCCATCTGAATTCCTAATCAGACCACAGCCCCCCACTTTCTCTGGGTTCCCCTCAGAAGAGCCATTAGAATTTAGCTTAAACCATCCAAGCGGCGGGGGAGTCCATTTGATTTGCATATTCACAAGATTTCTGTCAGGTTTAAGGCAATCAACTAAAGCATAAAATTCAATCGCTTTACTAGTGCTGTACCTGATCTTAATATCGAAAGAGCCAAATGGACCAAATGACAAAAGAAAATAAAAACTTCCGTGGAATATGGAAGCGAGAAGAAGCCTTAGAATTGTAGTTCACACTTAAACCATTATGCTAAGGGAAGCCCAGACGACGACATGGATGCATCGGGCATGCCAAAAAAGAAGAAAGTTGTTAGATCCCTTTTGCTTGCCAAAAAAGATATCTCTTTAACAAAAGTTGTAGCACAACAGTTCATGCGATGTTATCAAGTTCATGTCATGTATGTCTATAGCCCTGCGTGGTATCTGAATATTGCAACAAAGAGTATGAAACTGGAAGAATCCCTTTGACCCAACCTTTGTTCCTTATGGTCATGATTTTCAGATTTAGACAAATTGAGCGGTTAAACTAAATTTAAAATTTGGCTCAATTCTACACGGTAAACTGAAGTTGTAAATATTTTCTACAGCTAGCCCTCTAGCTGCATTAATGTGGAAGTGATACCTGAACAGTGTTATTCAGCCTTACAGCTATTGTGTAAAGACTTTCGGAAGGTGCTGATGGGACAAGTATTAACACCAACCATTAAGCCTACACGTGGAGGGCAATGAAATGAGAAAAAGAAAGTATAAAATAGAGGATATACCCTGAGAGAAGGGAGAGGAAAAAAAGAGAGAGAAAGAAACACTGTAGCAACCTAGAACTAAATTTGTAACTAACTCGTGAATCAGTACACTGAAACTAGTCTCCTCAGATTGAGCCGATGACGTTTTTCTTTGAATAAATCTATTCTATCTTTATTCTTTTGGTTGTCTGGATCTATTATATTTGTTTTCAACACATTAAAGCCCAGTTTTTCCCAACCTACTTTCTAAAAATTCATTGTTTTGGGCTTTTTGGGCTTAAGTCTATCCATCCTGTGGACTAGGCATCCGAATTGTGTCCCTACAATTGGCGCCGTCTGTGGGAATTACTAATGTGATAGTGAGTCTGACTGTTAATCATGGTAGGTTCAGGTCCAAACCAGCTAAAATCTATGGGGTCTTAATGTGAAGACCACTTTCGTGATCTTGAGCACGGAAGGGATCAGGAGGGCAGTGTTCATACTACCCATACTGGTGAGAGTCATTCTCGGGGTGGTAGCCACCTCTCTCATGGGAAAAGTGCTAAGGCCATGCAGCTGAAGATTGATCACTTAAAGAGTAAGTTATGCCACAAGCGGAGAAGACGAAG
The DNA here is from genome assembly GCA_033629205.1 of Lithocarpus polystachyus. Classification (NCBI taxonomy): domain Eukaryota; kingdom Viridiplantae; phylum Streptophyta; class Magnoliopsida; order Fagales; family Fagaceae; genus Lithocarpus; species Lithocarpus polystachyus. The sequence goes on from CM066166.1 coordinate 82,510,517, forward strand.
TCCCTCAATTTCAGACTTTTCTTTTGACAGCGAAGCGGACGATGATTATAGGCGTAGATCAAGGACACCTCTTAGCGAGTATTTCTCGTATGATGAGGATTACCGTCGTGGGCGCAGGAATAGAGATTCATCCTCGAGAGGCTTGGGAAATGATGCCATGAGTAAGGTACTTAACCAAATCTCTCGATTACCTTTCACGTGTAGAATTGAGGGAGGAAGGCTTCCTCGGCGGTTCGCCCAGCTCACATTCACCATGTATAATGGCCGAACAGACCCTATGGAACACGTTAGCCACTTCAACTAGAGAATGGCTGTACACTCTAAGAACGAGGCCTTGATGTGTAAGGTATTTCCGTCTAGCTTAGGGCTCGTGGCAATGAGATGGTTTGACGGTTTGGGAGCAGGTTCCATTGATTCCTTTAAGGAACTCACCCGGGTGTTTGGATCTCGTTTTATCACATGTAGCAGTGTTCCTCGGCTTTTAGATTCTTTGTTGTCCCTATTCATGAGGTAAGGAGAAACCTTGAAAACATATTCGGACAGGTATTGAGGGATGTTTAACGAGATAGATGGTGACTTTGACGACATTGCCATCAGGACTTTCAAGGTCGGACCACCTGCCGAGCATGGCTTAAGGAGGTCTTTGACTGGAAAACCTGTTACCAGTGTACGCTAGCTCATGGATCGGAATGATAAGTATAAAAGGATCGAGGAGGATCAACAACAAGGTAAAGGGGAAGGGTAAGGTTATCCCTCAAGAGAGGAGGGATTTCAGGTCGGACCTCTATAGCAAAAATAGACCACGAAGGGATTTTAATGAACAATCTGGTCATACAACTACTCAGGTTAACATTGTGTTCTGAGAGCCAATGCATCAGGTCTTGGAGAAGATTAAGAATGAGCCATAATTCAAGTGGCCAAACAAAATGAGTGGGGACCCATCGAGGCGCAATCAGAGTCTTCATTGCCAGTACCACCAGGAGCTAGGGCATACCACCGAGGAATGTAGAACCTTGTGGAGTCATCTGGAGCAGTTGGTTTGAGATGGCAAACTGAAGCAATTTTTGTATCGGCCTAACGGGCAGGGAGGCCAATCAAGGCCAGGGATACAAGGGAATACTTCTTCGAGGCCTTCTTTAGGCACAATTAATGTCATCTTTGTTGCACTAGGGAGAATTGGTTCTGGTCCTTCTGGGGATTGTAGCTTGACCACCAGCTGAGGACACTAGCTTTGGTCCGAAGAGGACTAGATTGGAGGTCCAACTAGTGCTTAGTTTTTCTAAAGACGATAAGAGGAGAACTATCCAGCCGCACAATGATACTTTGGTAGTCACCCTCAGAATAAGGGGGTATGATGTGAAGAGGGTGACGGTAGACTAAGGCAGTGGTGCAGATATAATGTACCCTGATTTATACAGAGGTTTGAACTTAAAGCCCAAGGATCAGACAGCCTAAGATTCACCTTTGGTAAATTTCGATGGGAAGGTTGTCATACTAAGGGTCAGATTAGGTTACCCGTGAAGGCTGGTTCAGAGGTGGTAAAAGTGGACTTCATTGTGGTAGATGCGTACTTTCTTTACACAGCAATTGTGGCTAGACCTTGGCTTCATGCCCTAGGGGCTATTTCTTCAACTCTACATTTGAAGGTGAAGTACCCATTAGGTGATCGGGTTGAGGAGCTTGTGGGGAGCCAGAACATGGCTAGGCAATGCCTTGTGGCAGCAATTATGCATCAACCTGCATCCGAATCCTCGGCCTTCGCTGAGGGGGGCTTATAGCAGTTAAAGACTCCAATGTTACCTGACCATAGACCAGTTGAGGATGCAAAATGTGGGAATTTAGAGGAGTTTACTATAGGTAATGATGCGGAGAAATTTTTTCAGGTTGGGGCTCAATTACCGTTTTAGGAGAAGGAAGAGCTGGTAGATTTTCTTAAGAAGAATGTTGATGTGTTCACCTGGAATGCTTACGAGGCTTCGGGGGTGGATCCGAGCTTCATTTGCCATCATTTGAATGTCAATTCATCTGTTACCCTTAGGAGGCAACCACCTCGGCACTCATTAAAAGATCACTCTGATGCTGTCAAATATGAGGTGATAAAGCTTAAGCAGGCCAGGGCTATTAAATATGTGTTTTACCCTGAATGGCTAGCTAATACTGTGGTTGTGAAGAAGAAGAATGGAAAGTGGTGAGCATGTATGGACTTTACAGATTTGAATAAGGCCTGCCCAAAAGACCCTTTCCCCATGCCTTAAATCGACCATCTAGTAGATGCCACTCTAGGACACCCCCGGATGAGCTTTTTGGATGCTTTCCAAGTCTACCACCAGATACCTTTGGCTTTAGAGGAACAAGAAAAGATAGTTTTTGTCACTCCCATTGGGAACTACCACTACAAAGTGATGCCTTTTGGTCTGAAAAATATGAGGTCTACTTATCAGAGAATGATGACAAGGATGTTTGAGCTATAGCTGGGAAGGAACATTGAAATTTATATCGACGACATGGTGGTCAAGAGCAAGTTGGAGGTCGAGCACGTTAACGACCTCAGAAAAATCTTCAAAATCCTGAGGAGACACAAGCTGCGACTTAATGCTTTCAAATGTTCTTTTGGTGTTGGATCAGGGAAGTTTTTAGGCTACATGGTCACGCACCGTGGAATTGAAGTCAATCCCGACCAGATTAAGGCAATCAATAATTTACAGCCGCCTCGGAATCCTAAGGAGGTCCAGAGGCTAACAGGGATGACCGCTGCTTTGAACCGATTCATATCTCGATTAGCAGACAGGTGTCGGCCTTTCTTTCAGTTGTTGAATAAGTGGAAGGGAATTGAATAGACCAAGGATTGTGTCTTGGCTTTCTAGCAGTTGAAAGAGTATCTTTCTTGACCACCTATCATGTCTAGGCCTGAGGTGGATGAGATTTTATTTGCCTATATTGCAGTGGCCGCCCATGTAGTGAGCTTGGTGTTGATACAGGTTGATAGTGGTGTACAGAAGCCAGTTTATTATGTGAGCAAGTCACTACACGAGGCCGAAGTCCGATATTTACCACTTGAGAAGGCCATTTTGGTAGTGGTGCATGCCACTCGCAAGCTTCCTCATTATTTCCAATCACACACAGTTGTTGTCCTAACTCAACTCCCACTTAGGTCTCTACTTCGAAGCACTGACTATACAAGAAGGATTGTAAAGTGGGGGACAATCCTAGGAGCTTTTGACATCAAGCACATACCCCGCACCTCTATCAAGGGTCAGGTCCTCGCTGACCTGGTGGCTGAGTTTGCCGAAATCCCGACAAAAGAAAGGGTGGAAGAGCGAAACATGGATGGAAATTCAGTTGGTGTAATCTCTTTACAAGAACCTTTGTCTTGGAGGGTCTACATTGATGGCGCGGCGAACTACAACGGATCTGGAGTGGGGCTAGTCTTGGTGCCCCTTGAGAAGATCACAATTGAAAAATCCTTGAGACTAGGCTTCTTGGCCTCCAACAATGAAGCTGAGTATAAAGCCCTGCTAGTTGGGATGACTATGGTTCAGAGGATGGGTGGAAAAATAGTGGAAATATTTTGGGACTTAAGACTGGTGGTAGGTCAAGTCCGAGGAGAATTGGAAGCCAGAGATCCTAGAATGTAGGAATATTTGAGCCAGGTTAGACATTTACAGTTTGGTTTTGAGTATTTTAATTTATCACAAATCCCAAGAAGCAGAAATACACATGCAGACTCACTTGCAACATTTGCAACCTCCTCGGCACAGAGTTTACCTAGAATAATCCTTGTAGAATATCTAATTAAACCTATTAAGGTAAGAAAAGATGTGATCTTTATTAATCAGCTAAGGGTGGGTCCTAGCTGGACGGACTTTATTGTGCTATTTCTTAAAGAGGATATCTTGCCTAAGAATAAGTCCGAGGCAGACAAAGTACGGAGGAAGGCTCCTCGATTTTGGCTGTCCGGGGATCAAAAGTTATATAAGAGATCCTTTTTTGGCCTATATCTGCTGTGTATACACCATGAAGCAGTTGAGCTACTTTTGGAGGAGTTACATGAAAGGATTTACGGAAGCCACACTAGAGGAAGATCTTTATCTCACAGGGCCCTCACACAAGGGTATTGGTAGCCCAATATGCAAAGAGAAGCGCAAGAGTACATGAAGAAATGCGACCAATGCTAGAGGTTTGCACCAAACATCCATCAACCAGGAGGAGTCCTCAATCCTCTGTCCAGCCCTTGGCCTTTTGCTTAGTGGGGCTTGGACATTATAGGTTCCAAGGTAGTAGGGAATAAGAAATATTTGTTGGTTGGCACGGATTATTTCACTAAGTGGGTTGAAGCTGAACTGCTGGTAAATATCAAGGATGTAGATGCTAAGAAATTTTTTTAGAAAAATATTGTCACTCGATTTGGAGTCCCCCATACCCTTATCTTGGATAATGGACTTCAATTTGATAGTAAAGCCTTCAGGAGGTATTGCTGCTAGCTGGGAATAACTAACAGATTTTCCACTCCGGCTTATCTAAGGGGGAATGGGCAAGCCGAGGCTATAAACAAGATCATAGTGTGTGGGCTCAAGAAAAGATTGGATGACACGAAGGGAAGATGGGTGGAAGAGCTACCATACGTCCTTTAGACTTACAGGACTACACCTCGGAGGTCCATTGGAGAAACCCCTTTTGCAATGACTTATGGGGCCGAGGCTGTTATCCCGCTGGAAATTAGATTCCCTACGCTTAGGACGAGCTCCTTCGCTCTAAACAGCGATGATGACTTATTGGAGAAGAGTTTAGACTTAATTGAAGAACAAAGAGAAAACACCATGGTCTAGTTGGCATACTACCAACATAAACTTAAGTAAGGATATGATGCCAACATAAAATTAAGGCTATTGGCACCTGGTGACTTGGTGTTGGGAAAGGTTGTGGGTTCTGCAAAGAACCTAGCTTGGGGAAAATTAGGGCCCAACTGGGAGGGACCATATCGTATCACATCAGTCGCGGGAATATGGGCATATTGTCTAGAAGATCTCGAAGAAAAAGCTATACCACACCCCTAGAATGTAAATAATCTGAGAAGATATTATTATTAATAAGAATGTACTTCACCATATATGGGTTGGGAATATTGCATGTTATGTATTATCTATCTAAGTGTTAAACAAAACCTTAGCTATGCCTGGCTCCTCGAATTACCTGCTTTAGGAAAATTAACACTCCATGACATCTATCTAAGTGTTAAACAGAACCTTAGCTATGCCTGGCTCCTTGGACCACATGCTTTGAAAAAATTAACACTCCATAACATTTATCTAAATGTTAAATAGAACTTTGGACATTCCTGGATCCTTGGGCCACATACCTTGGGAAAATTGATATCTTTCTATCATTGTTCTAAGTATGAAACAGAGCCTTGGTCATATCTGACTCTTCGGGCCGTATACTTTGCACAAATTAATACTTTCTAACATTTTCTCGAAACTTAAGGTAATTAAGAGCTTCTTATTACCCATATCTGTTTAGGAATTGACTATCCTTTTAGTCCTATAAAACTTACTGATAAGTAAGTGTGGGCACTATTTTTGCCGTCCTCGGCAAGGCCATGGGCACAGTGCCGAGGAGGCTCAGAGTGTCCCACATCGAAGAGAGCTTCCTCCACTTGCTACCTTATAAGCTGTGAAGCGAAGGAAGTAGTGTACCATCGTATTCTCGTATTCGAATAGAACTTTGGACATTCCTGGATCCTGGGGCCACATACCTTGGGAAAATTGATATCTTTCTATCATTGTTCTAAGTATGAAACAGAGCCTTGGTCATATCTGACTCTTCGGGCCGTATACTTTGCACAAATTAATACTTTCTAACATTTTCTCGAAACTTAAGGTAATTAAGAGCTTCTTATTACCCATATCTGTTTAGGAATTGACTATCCTTTTAGTCCTATAAAACTTACTGATAAGTAAGTGTGGGCACTATTTTTGCCGTCCTCGGCAAGGCCATGGGCACAGTGCCGAGGAGGCTCAGAGTGTCCCACATCGAAGAGAGCTTCCTCCACTTGCTACCTTATAAGCTGTGAAGCGAAGGAAGTAGTGTACCATCGTATTCTCGTATTCGAATACCGGAATACGATGGTACACTACTTCCTTCGCTTCACAGCTTATAAGGTAGCAAGTGGGGGAAGCTCTCTTCGATGTGCGACACTCTGAGCCTCCTCAGCACTGCGCCCATGGCCTTGCCGAGGACGGCAAAAATAGTGCCCACAATAAAAGGAAGCTCTTGAGGGCAGTGCCCATCATCGGTATTGTCCGCTTTGGGGCAAGGGTGGCAGTTTTTGAGACTTGCTCTGACCGCATGATACCTGCACGGTTTCGTTACCTTTGAAGGGCATGTCTCTACACCTTCCTTTTATTGTGGGCACTATTTTTGCCGTCCTCGGCAAGGCCATGGGAGCAGTGCCGAGGAGGCTCAGAGTGTCCCACATCGAAGAGAGCTTCCCCCACTTGCTACCTTATAAGCTGTGAAGCGAAGGAAGTAGTGTACCATCGTATTCGAATACCGGAATACGATGGTACACTACTTCCTTCGCTTCACAGCTTATAAGGTAGCAAGTGGGGGAAGCTCTCTTCGATGTGGGACATCTGAGCCTCCTCGGCACTGCGCCCATGGCCTTGCCGAGGACCGGCAAAAATGGTCCCCACAATAAAAGGAAGCTCTTGAGGGCAGTGCCCATCATCAGTATTGTCCGTTTTGGGGCAAGGGTGGCAGTTTTTGAGACTTGCTCCGACCGCATGATACCCGCACGGTTTCGTTACCTTTGAAGGGCACGTCTCTACACCTTCCTTTTATTGTGGGCACTATTTTTGCCGTCCTCGACAAGGCCATGGGAGCAGTGCCGAGGAGGCTCAGAGTGTCCCACATTAAAGAGAACTTCCCCCACTTGCTACCTTATAAGCTGTGAAGCGAAGGAAGTAGTGTACCATCATATTCGAATACCGGAATACGATGGTACACTACTTCCTTTGCTTTACAGCTTATAAGGTAGCAAGTGGGGGAAGCTCTCTTCGATGTGGAACACTCTGAGCCTCCTCGGCACTGCGCCCATGGCCTTGTCGAGGACGGCAAAAATAGTGCCCACAATAAAAGGAAGGTGTAGAGACGTGCCCTTCAAAGGTAACGAAACCGTGCGAGTATCATGCGGTCGGAGCAAGTCTCAAAAACTGCCACCCTTGCCCCAAAACGGACAATACTGATGATGGGCACTGCCCTCAAGAGCTTCCTTTTATTGTGGGGACCATTTTTGCCGGTCCTCGGCAAGGCCATGGGCGCAGTGCCGAGGAGGCTCAGATGTCCCACATCGAAGAGAGCTTCCCCCACTTGCTACCTTATAAGCTGTGAAGCGAAGGAAGTAGTGTACCATCGTATTCTCGTATTCGAATACCGAAATACGATGGTACACTACTTCCTTCGCTTCACAGCTTATAAGGTAGCAAGTGGGGAAAACTCTCTTCGATGTGGGACATCTGAGCCTCCTCGGCACTGCGCCCATGGCCTTGCCGAGGACCGGCAAAAATGGTCCCCATAGTAAGGAAAGAAATAATTTCTAAACTTATGTGCGTACTACATTAGCTCATATGGTTTTGAAGTTAAATTTATGCAGTGCCGAGGTGATGCACTTAGTGGGGTTAACTTGGTTTGCTGCTAACCATACCAGATGGGTAAATTTCCTATTACTTATGCAGATTAACAGTGATAATTTTACTTTATTACCATTTTCATTAAATGTCAAGTAAAGATAGAGATTATATCAACACCAATGTAAGAAACATCGAAGAAGAAAAACCACTCATACTTTTCATTAATAAAAGCCTCAAAGCAAGGCTGATAAAGTACAAAAAAGGAAAGTTTAATTACAATGTGAAAAACTCGAACAAAAAAAAAAAAAAAAACTAAACAAAAGTCTACTTTTTCTTTATTACAATTTTTCCATGGGGAGGGGCTTTAGATTACTGGACTGTAGCCTTAGTAGCTCCTTGATCTAGGCCTTTAGAGTCACCTTTGACAAGAAGGGGGAGAGTAGCAAGAACTATCTCTGGGTGCCTCTTTGTCTTTGATAGGATCTTAGGGAGCAGCCGGGGGCAAGATGGCGTTAGAGGCCACTTCTTTGGTTGTCTCAGCTTCTTTCCCATTTGCCCCCAGGCTGCTCGGCTACTTCTTGAGAGCTGTTGGAGGGGGGAGGAACCTTGGTGGAGTTGCTCTTATTTGGGTTGGCCACCTCAAGAGGGGTGTCTGCTTGGGAGCCACTAGAGGAGAAGGTGCGAATGACAGGAGGGTAATAGATACTTTCTGCCTTCCTAAGTATAGAAGAAGCCTCAACCTCGGCTTGGTTGAGAGTTTCAATCCATACTTGGGAGCAGTAGTTTCTACATACCCCTGAGACCTCAACCCGGAGGGCTTCCTCGATCTCAGCCACTCCTACATCATACCCCTACTATTCCGCTTCGTCCTAAGCCTTTTCGGCTTCTTCCTTGACTTTTTTTGCCTAGTCTCTGACTTTTTGAACCTCCTCTAATTTTTTATTCAATGCATTGATTTGTTCCTTGGAGGAGGCCAGTTAATCCTCGACATTGTGCAGCAACACCCTCTAGCCTTCGGCCTGCCTCTCCGCGCTATCTAGAGTAGCAGCGGCGCTTTTCCTCTCCCCCTCCTCCTCGGCCAGCTTATTTTTCAAATCTTGAATACTTTTTTCAGCTAGGCGGAAGGCATCCATGGCGGCTATCCTCCTCCCCTCTTATTCCTTAAACTTTTGATGGGAAAAGTTCACCATCTCTTCAGCCTTAAAAGTTGCTTGGATGGCCTAGAAGAGAAGAAAGGTGTCAAAAAACAAAATAATAATAATAATAATAATAATAATAATAATCATTAATAGACAAATTAAGAGAAAACTTACCATGGCGAGGTCCCTCTTCAAGCCGAGGAAGACCTCGTGCTATCTCATTGACCTAAGGTCGGCTATGTCATTAGGCAGCAGTAAGGACTGCTCCACGGCCTCAGCTACATATCTAGCCTTGCCTTGCTGGAAATCTCGGATGGAGGCATCATAGGTGAGAGGCGCCCTATCCAATTCTGGGCGGAGGACCCAGGCCGGAGCTGTAGCTCAATGGTCGTCCCTCCTTTCACCTTCGGTGGCGGACCTCGTCTGTGGGACCTTGAGCTGTTTGCCTCCTCGCTGAGGTTCAACTTCCTTGGGGGGGGGGGTGGTGTCTTCCCACCTCTACCACCTCATTGCCTTTCTCTTCTCTCTTCCTCTTATGATTTGGCGGATCAGCTCGGAAGGGTTATTTGGGAGGAGGAGTGGGAAGCTTCGTTTATGCTCCCTTCCCAGGTGCGTCTTTTCCAGGTTGGGATTCCAATAGCTCCTGTAGAGTAGACTTGGCCTTATGCTGGATTCCCATTTCATCTGTTGTCGATGGGAAGGTTTGGCCGAGGTCAAGGATAGAAGCCTCCGGGGGTGGAGGTTGATCAAAAACGTCGAATTCATCCTCTGAGTTGGACACTTCGACTACTTCTTCTTCTTCCTTTCCTTCTTCTTCTTTGACGATGGCTGGGTGCGAAGAAGTAGCTTTTCCTACTTTAGGAATGCCCTCTAGTATTGGCACGACGGTGAGCGTACCCTCTGGGTTTGGACCGAGCAGAAGGAAGCTTGGAGCCGCTACACTAATCCGGTGTAAGCACGGGTCTCAAGTTTTGATCACGCACTTCGGAGCTTGGAAAGATTTAGAAATGGGAACGTAGCCGAGGATGATGTGAGCTGCTTTCAATTAACTGTCGGAGTGGATGAAACTTCAGCCTTCAAAATCTTATCTAAACTCTCCTAATTCATGAGACCAAAGTTAGGGATGGCTCCGTTCTTATCTCATAATCAAAGTTAGGGATGGCTGCGTTCAGGGCAGTTTTAGAGATATCGAAATCCTCCTTTCTTCCTGAGGATCCAGAAAGAAGTATCTCGAGGGCTATTATAGGGATATTGGGCCCAGAAGTTCATTACCCATCTGTATATTGGGCTTGTAGCCCAAGTCGAGGATGAGGGTTTATCCGAGGACGCGGATCCTTGTCAGAAGAGATTGTGTTAGTAAATAAAGAGGCGAGTTTTGGTCTTTATGGCTCGACAGGATGGGCCGAGGATGAATGACTCCTCGGCTAACCAAGGTAATATTCCGGGAAGTTCTGTTGGTGCAGAGAAGCATTACAGAAACTTTGGATGGAAAAACGTCCAAAAATATCTAAAAAGAAAGCTGCTGCCTCCGCATTAAATACTCTGCAACTAACCCTCTAGTTGCATTAATGTGGAAGTGATACTTGAACAGTGTTATTCAGTCTTACAACTATTGTGTAAAGACTTCCGGAAGGTGCTGATGGGACAAGTATCAACACCAACCATCAAGCCTGCACGTGGAGGGCAGTGGAATGAGAAAAAGAGAGTATAAAATAGAGGAGATACCCTGAGAGAAAGGAGAGGAAAAAAAGAGAGAGAAAGAAACACTGTAGCAACCTAGAACTAAGTTTGTAACTAACTCGTGAATCAGTACACTGAAACTAGTCTCCTTGGATTGAGCCGAGGACCTTTTTCTTTGAATAAATCTATTCTGTCTTTATTCTTTGGTTGCCTGGATCTATTATATTTGTTTTCAACACATTAAAGCCTAGTTTTTCCCAACCTAATCTCTAAAAATTCATTGTTTTGGGTTTTTTGGGCCCAAGTCTATCCATCCTATGGACTAGGCATCCGAATTGTGTCCCTACAAAAACATATAATGCACTTTGTATTAAAGAACAATACATAATGATATACATATATATATATATATATATATATTTATGAAAAAGGTAACTTAATTAAAAGATTTAAATTATATAATTACAATATTATTTTTATAAATGGAGAGGATGTTATAAAAATAACTTTGTGGCCTTACCTTCATGGCCTTATAATATCTTCTCCACAACCTTTTAATAGGTTCAACCAACCAACCATGGAGAAGATGTTATAAATTCATGTTTTAAAAAATAACTAATTTGAATATATTCAAGAAAATTAAAAAAAAAAAAATGCACACTTTGTGGTTGCAAGCGCCCGCAATGATTTGGGCCTTGCAGTGGTGGGAGTACGCCTTGGCCAAGTGAACCGGGGTGGAGTGTGAAAAAATGGAGTAGCTACTTGAATTAGGTCTAGGAATCATATATATAACGCCCTTCAAAGAAGGGCTGATCTTACTAGAGCACGTGCTCTGAGTTTAGGTATGGGGATTGGAAGGTGTTAAGCACCCAACCCCACCCAACCCGTGGGTTGGCCTCCATTCATTATGTTCCACATCCTAATTCCATCAAAGAGTCCTCTAATAGTTTAGCTATACACACACACACACACACACACACACACACACACACGCCCTCTAGATCTATCCTAACATGCATCTAGCATAAATCTAGAATTCATCTATCATGGCATCATCAGACATCCCATCATATCTAGACATAGCACATCATCATCTCATCATGGTATCTCATATCATATATGCATCTCATCATACCCTAACATACATCTAAACATGGCATTCACAAATGTCCTAACATAAGTCTAGGCATGGTACATATCCTACCATTCATCTAGGCATGGTACTCATCTCATTCATTTCACATATAGCATCACATTCCATCAAAACAACAAGCAAGTCATAACATGGCAGTGAAGCATACCATTGTCCAATGACTGCAAGTATACATGGTATCAACCAACCATGCTCATCAAGCATTTCATCATCAAATTCAAATGCATGTTCATGTAATTATGCATGACTTACCTTCATTTACCTCAATGCATTATAGCACCACAACACCTATGCGTCATATGTGTGATTACACTATGCATGTTCATCAAAGCATGTAAACTTAAATCATACTTTTGAACTAAGAAAGTAATAAAACATGTTATACTACTAAATCCTAATTTCATCACGCATAAACTGATTTAAACAGAACCTAAACATGTATTAAAACTAAACAGAATAGAAAGGAAATCTAAGAATAGAAAATTTTGGGTTTCTAGGTTGAACAAGTGTGTGCATGCAGAAGCATGCATTTGCATGTTTGTGGAGATGGGTACGCCTGCATGAGTATGCATATGCATCCCTACCCAGAAACACAGTAGGCAACACTCAAAGAAACTATGTCCTATCTAACCTATCATGCTTCTAAACTATTAAAGCCATAAACCTAGGCTACAAAGTAGATGATCAAGTAGTAAAAATTAGATAGAAACTAAAGAAATGAAAGAAATTAGGTTAGACACTTACTCCAAACACAAGAGCTCTTGGAGCTTGATTTTAATCATTCCCTTCGGTTAATCTACAAAACAAAATGCCTAGAGGGTTAGCAAGTTTAACTAGAAGGCTTAGATCCGAAATAGGTCCTAGCCAAGAAACTTTAGTTTAGGATGCTTTTTAAAGTAAAAAGTCTCTTTTGAATAACTTTTTTGGAGTAGATTTGGTGTGTTTTGGGAAAAGGGTCGTGAGGCTTTTTTAATAGTGTTCAGAGAGGAGGAGCAGAGCTCTTTCCATGAGATGTGGGATTAGCTTTGCCGCATTTTCCATAAATTTTTTTCCTTATATGGCTTTTTGAAACCCTAATGTGTACGCATGACTTAAGTACGCATACACATGGTCAAGCTTGCGTACGCATGCTTAGGGCTCATGCAAGGTTTTTCTTTTTTCTTTTCCAAAAACATCCTTCAACTAAAGAGTTCCTTTAGCTAGGCCCTAGATCAATACTAAACCCTTTTAGTGATATCGTCATTGGGGAATGAAGACTTACGTTGCAAGGGATACAAAATGAGGTGTCTACACATCCTCATTCAATGGAAGACATGTAACATGTTACATTAAGTTTAAATTATTATATAAGTTTAGAATTGTAGCATTTTTTTTCTTTCCAAATATAAGTTTAATGCTCATATTATTGAAAACTTGAATTTTAAGGTAATCTTTGAATATTTATCATTTGTACTGTTTTTTGGTTAGTATGTTTAATTTCTAATGCCTATTTCGTTTATATTTTTTAGCCCAAAACTAAATAATTTGGCCTAAATAAAATAAATAATTTTTTCAACCCAAAAATTAATAAAAAACTGAATGGGCCAAAGTGCGCCCAAAAAAAAAAAAAAAAAAAAGGGCTCAATTAATCCAAAATGGACTGCATGGACCAAAGTGCACAAAAAAAAAAAAAAAAAATGCCAATCATGTCATTTTGTAAAATTTTTAGGCAAAGTATAAATATTTTTCAAATTCATATATATATATATATATGTAAATTAGAAAAAAAATTTGAAAAGAACTAGTGTAATGGTGTTATTTTTTCAAAATTCAAACACTATTTAAGCTAATGAAATACCAATTGTTATGTATAATTGGTTGTTACATTGGTTTTTTTTTTCCTTTTATTTTTTTGAATTATGCTTATTATTTGTTTTTAAATAAGTTAGAGTAAAATTTTCACTTAGCATGTACTAAACATGTTAATAAACATATAAGAAAAAATATTTGTTTAAGGTAAATATTATTTCCATACTAATTTTTATTCTTAAACTTTTACCTTTCTCATGTTATATATAAAAATTATAAGTAGTAGAGTTGTAACAAACTTTTACCTTTCTCATGTTATATTTATTTGTAATGTTATATAAAAACTTGTAACAAATTTTTAAAAAAATTATATATATATATATTATTATTTTCATTTTATGGTCATATTTTTTGTACTAAGCTATACACTTAAAAGAGAAAATGCAGAGACCTTCAAAATTTAAGCTATGAAATAATTTTGAAATCTAAAATGTAAAAAACAAATTTTTTTAATAAGAGGAAAAAGCAAATGAAAGGCGGAGTGTAAATATTTTTTTAATTCCTACATGTAAATTAAAAAAAAAAAATGAAAAGAATCAGAGTTATGGTGTTAGCGTTTCAAAATTCAAACATTATTTAAGCTAATAAAATATCAACTGTTATGTGTAGTTGTTTGTTATATTGTTGTTTATTACTTGATTTGCCTATACCATGTTAAATGACTTTTTGTACTAATATTTTTAAACGAAATAATTAAATCAACTAATTTAATTATTTACTAATAGAGTTTACAATTGAAATGGACTGAAGTGAACCAAGTGGATTGAATGGTCCAAAATGGACTAAAATGCCACACTGATATAGGTTAATAGGAGCATAGCAACAATAAATTCTATATTATTTAGATATTATATAGATAAAGGATATGTCGACCATATGAAAATAAATCATGAACAAAAGCACACTACTAAGTACACTAAAAAACTCATTCTGAAGCAAAATAACTCAGTATAGGTCTATTTTGAGAGTCTCTTGGGTACACGAAGGCCCACAAGCAAATGTAAAACTAATCTAAGCCCAACAAATAAGAACAACTATGTATACCATATCAATGTATTCAAATTATAAAACCATGCCGCGGAATAGAAACCTCAATAGTCATATTACTGAACTTAACATATCCCCATAATGAATACCATTTTCTCATAAAGTTACTTTTAAAACTAGAAATTTAGACTAGCACCTGGTATATTATGACATTAAGATGTGAGAGGAAATAGTTGTTCCTATGTTAGGCCATTTTGACTCTTATTGCAATAATTGTATAAATAATTATTTTTGTGCCCTAAACTGGTGCTCCAAAAATAGACAATCAAGACTCCTTTCAAGTCCTAGACATTTTTTTGTGTGGTGATTATGTTACAGCATTGTCAATAGTAAGTGTGTGTTTTGCATTCCAAAAGGAAATGTTTTTTTTTTGGATACAAGATAGAAATCCTACTCTAGTTTAATCTAAGTGTATATGTGTGTGAAACTCTCTCTTGGAGATTTGAACTCCGACCCTTGCCCCCCACACCTTTCAAGCACTTATATTTGTAGAGTGACCATCGCATCAAAGGTGTGTAGTTCTAAAAATAGATAAAATAGATGGTTACACATATAATATATTTATAATCAATGTAGTTACTTTAATGTTTCAGCAAATATACAGCTAAAGACTTTAAAAAACTCACACATCAAATTAGCGTAAAATATTTAGCTAAGAAAGTTGCTCGCCACACCTAGCGAGGACACTTCATCGCTATTGTATAAAAGTGGTATATGCTAAATTTTAGCACCAATACACAAAAAAACCCACTCCATCAAAGATTTCAAATCTCAAAAATTTTGAGACACAGCTACAGTGAGCTTGTATCAATACAAGCTCACTGCAGCAAAAATATTAAACCAAAAATTATTTTTTTATTCCCAACGGTAACTGCGTGTATTTTTTTTCCTTCTTTCTTTTCTCTCCTCTCTCACTTTCCTCTTCTCTCTTTCCTGTAGCTTCTGTTTCTCTCCGGTTCACAGTTTGATCTCCTCCCTTCCAAGGTTCGTCAGTTAGGAACTTCAAAACCCAAATGCCTTCAGAGTGTTGCCGCTGATATGGAGGTAGAGCTTGACGGCGGGGTGATTTGATTTTGTGGGTTGTGGATTTGTGATTTAGAATTGTGATCGGCGTGGGTTTGGTTGTGGGTTTGTGATTTCGGATTGTGATTGGCGTGGGTCTCTGGGTTGTGGGTTTGTGATTTCGGATTGTGATCGGCGTGGGTTTGGGTTGTGGGTTTGTGATTTGAAATTATGATCGGTGTGGTTTAGATTGTGGGTTTATGATTTCGGATTGTGATCGGCGTGGGTGGTGGTGATAGTGGCAAGGGTGTGAGTCGAATTTGGTGGCAGCGGGATGGTGGGTTGTAGGTTTGGGTCGTAGTGGGTCATGGTGCAGTGGATTGGCGTGGGGGGTTTGCTTTTGTGGAGGTTTGCTGTGGTGGGTGTGTGTGTGTGTGTTTTGCTTGCCAGCGTGATGGGTTTGCCTCTTTGTCTTTCTTCTTTCTTCTCACCGATATGGGTTTTGTGATTGTCTTCTTTCTTCTCGCCGATTTGGGTTTTGTGATTTGGAAGAGGAAGGTAGTGGTTGGGCCTTTTTTTTTTTTTTTTTTTGGTGTGGTGGATTTTGGTTGCCACAGTGGAGGTTGATGCTAGTAGTGCTGTAGCGGAGGTGGCTGTGACCGTTGCTATTGGATTTTGTGGAGGTTGTTTTTATGTTATTTTAAAGTATTATATATATTATTTTAAATCAAGTGGTAAAAAAATAAAACTTTTGATGTATGGTGTATTGTAAAATGAAGTGTTAAAATCAATAAAGTAGGTTTTTGAGATAGTAAATGCTAAATTTTTTAAAAGTTTTAATGGGAATGCTCTGAAAAGTAATTATTCATTTATCCTTGACTGCGTCTGACTCTTTTGCTCTCCATCTCTTCTTCTTCTAAAAAAAAAAAAAAAACCCTTCTCTTCTCTCTCTCTCTCTCTCTCTCTCTCTCTCTCAAGGCATTTTCTCTCTCATCTCCCTAATTTAGTGCCATTCTCTTTCCTAATCTTCTCTATAACCTTCCCTTCCTTCTCAATCATAGACCCCTTAAGCCACCTCTACTAAAAGCCGACACGGCACCACCCTGACCTCGATGCCTTTTTCTTTCCTATTCTTCTCCGCAATCTCTACAATTCTCTCAAACACCTTTGATTTGCTTCACTTACCTAATCCAATCCTTGAGTTTGATTTGTTACACTTACCCGATCCGATCCTTGAGTTCGATTCGCTTTACAGCTTGTGATTTTGGTTGAATCTTGCATGTGGGTTAAGGGCCTTAAGGCTATGGACATTGGCGTTGCTTTTGAGTGGGTTGATTTGTGGCTTGGCTGAATTGGTTGTTGTTGAGCGGGGTGGTTGAATTGGTTGTAGCTGAGTGGGTTGGTTTTGATTAATTAGTATGGGTAATTGGCTGCTTGTTGTTGGTATTTTTATCTTGATTGTTGTTGTTTCATGAACTGGGTTCTCTGTGGAAGTTGAGTTGATTCTGGTATTTGGCTATTTGCTAGGTTGTGTAGATGTTGGATTGTGTAGATGCTAGCCTCAGCACACGCTTCGCACCGGCGATGAGACTCTTTTCTTTTTTGGGCTTAGTATCATAATTTTTCATTCATCACAATTTGAGATATGTACATTTACAAATTATTAATACAACCAAGAGTATCATGAGTCTAACTTCAAAAAATGAACAAATTTACACAATAACATATGATTTTTAATGTTTTTTCGGTGTTTAGTTTTGATGGCAAGCTTCATGACACTAATAGAAAAAAAATCTGTAAAAAAAATTAAATTGAACATACACACCATTGATATTGTTTAATTGCAAATCAAACTATCAATTTGATTGCAAAGACACTTTATCTGAATTGGCTAAATCAAACAATTGTTAGTTTGATTGCAAACTGTACAAACTAGTCGCTGATCTGTGCGATACACGGGAAACCTATTGACTATGAAAAAAAAATCCAACAATGAAAGAAGAATTTAAATTATCATTTATGCAATGTTGTTGACAGTGACAAACAGCCTTAAAAATAAACTTATAGATCATAAAAATATCATTATAAATTAATATAGTATTGATAACGCACTTGAACTTTAATATGTTTAATATAGAACTCTTGATCTAACTTCAAAATAAATTCTACAAAATAGGAATGTATTTTTTTTTTTTTTAAATCAAGTTAAGAAAATAGAAAAACTATTAAATTCATGAAAGCAATCTTGGAAGAAAGTGAACAAATAACAATGCTATTTCCATTCACTGACACATATTGAGAGTATATAGGAACAATAACGATACAACTCAAACTTGTGAGCTACTATGAGTGTAAAAAAAAAAAAAAAAAAACCCCCTTGTGTAGTAGCCTCAATTGATGGCTATTACATACTGGATCTATTTCAACTAAGTTTCAATTCAAGTGTTTATCTAAAATTTTAAAATTTTCATCAATCTTTGGATTGAATTTTTGCATAACTTGGTTAATTGTATAGTCACCTTATTTCCACCCTTAGACACCACAGTAAACACACAACTATGATTAAGTTGTCACAAAAGGTTTTATTTTTTATTTTTTTATATTCTTTTTCAATTCACTGGTCTATGAAGGTTTTGGGGTTAAGGTAAAAATTCTAGAGAAATCAACAAATAGTCAAAGACTTCGATTATATTATACAGTCACACTATTCCCACCAAAATTTTAAATTTCGTTTTAGAGGCTGTTCTGAATTAGCTACTAGAACGGAATATTTTGGTATCGGTGTGTGTCGGTGCATTGTTTCGGGATTACGCACCAGGTATGTATTCAAATATATATATATATATATATATGAATATATAAAACAAAATTACTATTATTTATTATTATTAAGCTAAAGTTTTTAAATTGATTTCTTCAAAAAAAAGTTTAAAAAATGATTATAAATAAAATTCTAATGAAGGAATGTTCAAAATTAATATGCTATTATTGTAAATAAGCAAGCATAAAAGGGTATTTGTAAAACATGCAACTTTCCTGGAAACTTTTCAAAAATTCATCATTCCTAAGCACGTGACTCACCGCTCTGTATCTCCTCAGCCATTACCCTTCTTCCTTTCTTATTTTTACTTTTTCATTATCACAGATCCTTTTTAAACTCTCTCCTCATCTTTTTTCACCTTCCTTTAATTTAGAGTCTTTAGCCAGAACTCTAACCTTCTCGCCAAATCACAATAGTGTTGAGTACCTTATAACAATCAGACCTACTCATTCCCCATGATTAACTGAGATCAAGTACATGGAATTGAGCAAATCAGCAAATAAGGCCAGCTTTTTATTTTGGCCCAAAAAGAGTATTTCGGCCAAAATGCCGAAATTTCGAATTTTTTTTTCCCTCTTAGAAGATGTGGGTGGTTTTGGTTTGTATTGGGCTTGTGGTATAGAGGGAGATGGGAATGAAAGGAAGCAAAAAGGTCGATAAGGATAGATGAGTGGTGGGGGAATGACAGAGAGCTATATTGGGTTTGGCTGTGAATTTGCGTTTTGGAGGATGGAGAAAGCTATATTGGGTTTGGCTAGCAGAGCATCGTGAAAGGGAAAGGCAGAGTATCGGGTTTTAGAAAAAGTTTTATTACGTTTTTTGTTTGTTTTTTTTTTTTTTTTAAATTGTGCTGACGTGAAAAATTGTAAAATTTTCAGAGGTTTCGGTTATATATATATATATATATATATATAAAATGTTTGAGCAATATATGAAGGCTGTAATAGAAATTTGAAAATTTATTCACAAAATGTACATTTCTAAACAAACCCACCCCTCTTACTAAATGAATCAAATGCCTACAAAATAAAAATGAATCCTTATTTTTTTGTTGGCTCATACGTTTAATACAATTTATCATGAACAATAAATCTAATTATGGCCCCCTAAGTTTACTTATGTTTCACATGTTAATCCTCTTTTTCCAAACACCGCATTACTAATTAACATACAAAAAAGATGTAAAAAATAATAAATGCACACTCATTTCAGACCAAAAGTAAAAAACCACGAACTATTTTGACTCCAACAACACCGTTCTATTACTGTGAAGAATTCCTCAATCTCTATCTTTGATGCCATTATCGCAGTTGGAAATATTCTCTAGTGACTCACTCCCAAGGGCTTCTTCATCGGAGAGTCCATTTCAGCTAAGTCTTCACATAACTTGCTTGACTATGTTGTTCCAATGCTGAAACCATTATGAACCAATTAGTTTTGAATTTAAATAATTTGAGAGAGAGACCTAAAGAAACCTGAATTTGTTGATGAAGTCAGAGTGAAAAATTTCAGACGTATTGGTTTGTAATGCATATTCAAGATAAATTGATATGTAGTGCCTTGATGGGATAAGGAAATGGTAATTATAACTGTACATGGCTAATTCTCATTTCAAATTTGAATCCATCTTGTATGTGGGTGATCCCCATTTTGAATTCAAGTGCATGTGGGTGGGTTAATGGTATTGGCAGTGAAGGGGGGTTTGAAAGATTGAATACGGGCAGGTTTTTTTTTTTTTGAATTTGATTCTTGTACTATTTTACGTGCCTACGTGGGTTTATAACTCTTACACAATTTTTTTTGTCAATTACTTTAATATGCTTGCTTTTTTTTGTGGATAATAATGTTAAGTAAGTAATATTATGGGTATGTTAGGGAGTAAAAAAGGTGATAACTAACTTTGGGTATCCTCTTAATATATAAAGATAAATTATTTAATTGTAAAAGTAGCGAGACTGATGTATGAGTAAAAAAAAATTTATAGCTAAATTAGAAAAAAATATATATTTTTTTTTTTGAATTAGTTTAGCTAAAAATTTGAGGAGACTGATATAAATACTCTTATAGAGATATCACATTTAGAATTATTAATTTGAAAATGACATTTAAATAAAGTGACATAAACATAAATATTTTTTTCCTTTTTGAGAAACAACATAAACATAAATATATATACATACAAGAATAATTCTGTGATCATGAATATTTTTTTGTTGATGTAAAAATACAAACATTGTAAAAGGGAGTGATGTAAGTTACATGAAGAATAATTGTGCCTTTTGCGTTCCAAAAGAGAGTGATGTAAGTTTCTTATTTTTAACTTATTTGTTGTTCAGTTGCTAAATGAATTAACTTAGTTATCTCTCAAAAAAAAAAAAAAATTTGAGTTAGTTTTTTTTTATTGCCTTTTGATATAACTTGATTATTTATAAGTGCCATATACCTTTTTTTTAACAAGCCATATACTTTTTTAAATTGCTCTTTGGTGAACAATTTTAAATTTTTTTAAAGTGGGATCATTCTTCAGACATTTGCGAAAATGATTTTTTTTTTTTACAACCCAAAATTTCAACAAAAAATAACGATGAAAGTGAACCCAACACACTTATGGGGCTCACAAATGGTGCACAATTCTCACTTTTGTAGCCACTAGATTCTATGATATGCGTATTATGGTACAATATATGATTGAGTCCTTTTAATCTTTTCCAAATTTTACGGTGGCTCCAATAGTGTTTGCATCTTTAATAAGTTATGAAAAATAATCTAAAGCTTTTAAAATCGCCATTCCAACCGTGCCAGCTCCTCATTTCTCACGGACTACAACAAAATTAAAATAAATAATACATTATAATAGCTTCTCTTGGGAAAAAAAAAATTGGAGGCAGGCTCCATCTCTAGTCAAGGAAATGAAGAAATGTTTTATGTTGCAGAAGAAGACAATGTTTTCAGGCATAATAACTTAATTAATAACACAAGTCTATGGGTGCTAATATGCATAATATAAAATCAATTTGGTAATTCCTGGAACCGATATTTCCAGAGCAGTCGAAGTCTGAACGTCCTTCATAACTACCATCCTCAACTTTGGCGTGGAGTTTCTCATGATGGAACAAGTTGGACCAAAGAAGAAAGAGGAATTGAGCAGAGGTGATTCATAATGTTTGTCCACGTTGGAAGAAAAAAACCCATGGCTACATTATAGAATCTGGTTGACTTCTTTCAATTATTATTATTGTTATTATTATTATTATTATTATCTTTTTTGTTACTGTTGTTATTGTTATTGTTATTGTTTTCATTTATTTATATAATTATTGTTATTGTTATTGATATTGTGTTTATTTATTTTTTTTGACATTTGGATTTAATTAATGTACCTAATAATTCATTACTATATAATGAAATATTTATAATATAATATTATTGTTTTTATTATTATTGTCCTATTTTCATAGGTCCCATTTGCTAGTGTTCTCCTTTACAAACAAAAAGAATTATTATGAAGCCCATGCTCTGTACACATTATGGGCTAACAATATATAAAAAAAATATTCATAACCACATCATTTGGGCCACAAGAATATGTGGCATTCTGAAGGATCAGATTTGAGCACCTAGATCCTACTTTTTTCAAAAATCATGATATATTATTATGGACATATGCTAGGTGGAGCTGCACATAAGTTTTATTGAAGTGGGAAAAAAACCGAAAATACACTAGTGGTTCCTGAAGTTTGCTTCCTTAGTACTATTGGTTTCTAAAATTTCAAGTGAGTATAATTAGTTCCTGAAATTTAAAAAATGAGCTCAAATGGTTTTTTTGTTGACATTGTTAGTCTCAATGCTTACTGTGGCTAACTAAACAATGACATTACAATTTTTAAGTGATATGTCATCAATTTTAATATTAAAAAATTGAATAATCAAATCTAATGTGTTAGACTTGTTTGAAATGAGTCTCCTAAAATCAAATCCCCATTTTGATGCCAAATTTAAAATTGAAATGATAAAGAGGGAGAAAACTGACATATGTCCTCTGCCTTTGCAAATGACATTAGAAACAGAAATAAAGTAGATTCAAAAGTAAACCATATGGCAAAAGACGTTTTAGTAAAATCATATTGCCAAATATAATTGCAATTTTAGGCAAAAGTGGGCTTTTGCCCCTTTTACACAAAAAATCCAACATTTTGCCCTCTTTCTTGAACTAATTAGAAAAATGCCCCTGTTTTAAAACTCGATTTTCTAAAAATTGAGTTTCAATTTTAAACTCGATTTTTGGACAATCGAGTTATAGCAAACTGAAAATTTTAATTTTTTTGTTTTGTTTTTTGGAACTCGAGTTCTATGAACTTGAGTTCCACGTAAAATACTTGAGTACCATGTGAAGTACTCGAGTTCATGGAACTCGAGTTCCTTGAAAAATTCAAGTGGAACTTGAGTTACATGAACTCGAGTACTTCACATGGTACTTGAGTTCATGGAACTCGAGTTCAAAAAAAAAAATTTTTTTTTTTCTTAAGTTCACGTTCACTATAACTCGATGTTTCAAAAATCGAGTTTTACATTTGGAACTCGATTTTTAGAAAATCGAGTTTCAAAAAAGGAGCATTTCCCTAATTAGTTTAAGAAAGAGAGCAAAATACCGGATTTTTTTGTGTGAAAGGGGCATTTGCCCATTTTGGCCTGCGGTTTTATGAGTATATAGTAATTCTTTTGCTCAACACTTTTCATAACTAACCAACAAAAGAAAATGATATTATACTCACATCAATTAACAAAAAACTCGTGTTGCTAGTGTGAGTTTCGATCTGTGGCTATGCAATGAATAGGTGACAATGAAATGACCACGAGATGTCTCGTTTGAATCATTCCCTATTGGTATATGTGGTCGGGGTCGCTTGCGCAGTGGCTATGCAAGGGATGGGCCGCGAGGGGTGGAGGACGACGACTTGGGATCTGGTTCCTTCTCTCTTCCTAGTTTCGCTTTTAAATTTGGATTTGAGAGACCCATTTCATAAGAGGCCTAACACTTCGGATTTGATTTTTTAATATAAAAATTGATGTCATATTGATAAAAAATTGCCACATCATTGTTCTATTAGCCATTGAGACTAAAATGGTTGTAACAAAATGAACAATTGCTCTTATTTTTTAAACTTTAGGGATTAATTGTGCTCACTAAAAACTTCAGTGACCAATACTTCTCAATAGGTAAACGTCAAGGATCAATAGTGTAGTTTCGCTAAAAATATATGCAAAATGACATTTATACAATATAATCATAAAATGGCTATCTTAATTGGTGTACTTAGAGCAATTGTTAATAGAGAAGTGTTACGTCTACAACATTTTCATAACACTTTCATAAAAAATCATAGGTGGTAAGTTTTTATTGGTTCTAATTTGAATCCACAACTTAAATTTCTTTTTTGCTCACCTATAAAAACTAATAATAACCTACTACTTAAGATTTGTTGTGAAAATATTGTGAAAATATTGTGCACATAGCATTTCTTTTGTTAATAAGTCATTTTAGGAAATTTTTTATACTACTTTGTAAGAAATTGAAAAAGCTGTAAAAAAATTAACTTTTTTATTTTTTATTTTTTTTTATATATAAAAATTTTCTTAAAATGGTTCAGTAACAAATACCCTTAGGACATTCATTAACCTTTCCAACCATAAAAATACCTAATTTGAGCTAGGTGTTGTGCAAAAATTTCAGCCATCTGTTAAATTAAAAAGAAAAAGAAAAATCAACAATGGCGTTAGAAATCAATCTCCTTTTGTTTCTTTTTCTCATATATTTTCTCTTGGCTGTGTTAAAATTGAAAACCCATTTGGAAATCCAGCGATAAAACCCCAAAACAAGAAAATCCATAGCCAAGTCTCCATGGCTAAAGCTACCAACTACCAATTCCTACACCACCACCAATGGTGGTGCTTATTGGTGTGACCTCATTGTCTCTCTCTCTCTCTCTCTTACCGTTCTCCCAATCACACATACTTGTTTAAGTATCAGACAACAAGTATGAAGAGAAGGGTAGTGTAGTTTGGTCAATGATTGTGAAGTAAATGGGGATGCGAATGGAGTTGGTTTGGAATTTGCCTATTTAATACGAAGGATTTAAAAAGTAGAACAATGGTTTCTTCAAACCAGATGCATTTGGGATTACGTTATCAAAGTAGATGGTAAAAATAAACCACTGGAAAAATGAAGATGCAAGCCATTTACAAATACTATCCTAAAAGAACATGAGAAAAGACATTGAGCTTTTATAAAAATTCAAATTCGAGAACAAAAATATTAACTACCATTTTTAGAAAGAGATTAAATTCTATAAGGATTTGGTGTAAATCCTTTGGTTTAAACCCTCCAATATACACATGCCACATTATCATATTACTAAAACATAAATACATTTGATCATATAGTATAACATCTCAATAAATACCATATTTCAAGTTTTGAGTAAAAGGTTGATGTGATGTTATTAGGTGTAGTATGATAAATTGAATTTTAAGTAAAAATTAGTTGATGTGGCAATTTTTTATTGGATGATGTAAAACATAGGGTTTACACTCCATCCTTATAGAATTTGGGCTCAGAAAGAGATGGACACAAATATTATAACCAGTGATAAACTTATACTTACATAATTTAAACTTTTAAATGAACATCACACAAGAAAGTATGAACTTGCATTTAATTAATTGCAAAATTTTAATTAATTTAATAAGCATTATTTCTAAACATAAACACAGGTTTTTAAACGTAAACATACAATTCTAACACATGAAAGAATATATACACCCACACACGCATTGTGTTCATTCCATGTACATATTTTTTTTGTATGCTAGCCTCTCTCATTCTTTTCCCTAGAAGCAGTTAAATACTTTGTAGTCCTAAATTCTTTTCAATAAAATTCAGTTCAAAATTGGGGAAACACAATCTACCTAGCATTTTGTAAGTCCACATCTTTGAACTAACCTACAAATTCATGCCTCTCTCTCTCTCTCTCTCTCTCTCTCTCTCTCTCTCTCTCTATATATATATATATATATATCATTCCATGTACATATTTTGTTTACGCTCGCATCTTTCACCCTTTTCCCTAGAAAACAGCTAAATACTTTGGTAGTCCTAAATTCTTTTCAGTTCAAAACTGGGGAAACGCAATCTGCTTATCATTCTGTTAGTCATATTTGAACAAACCTACGGATTCATGTCTCTAAATTAATTTAATTTTTCATCTAAGCCTCTAAAATGGTTTCTACAAATGAATATTCCTAGCATTTTTGGATAGTTGACCTACTGACTTATTCATTTGGAGTTACCTTATCTAGATGGCTAAAATAAACCATTGGAAATACGTAGTGTTCTTTCCATATATTATAAAAAAAACCTCTAAAAATGTTATAGGTTTATCACATTTAAAATTATTATTTGAAGATTACGTATAAATTAAGTAAAATAAACATACACACGAGAATAATTTTGTACTTATGAACATTTTTTTTTTGTAAAAATAAAATAAACATTTTTTTGGGTAAAAATAAAAACATTAGAAAATATGAAATTTATTCTATCAACATTTGAATATATTATGATAGATCTCTTTGGGATTCTATTTGGATATATCATGATATCAAGATGTGATAGGAAATGATTGCTCCTATGTTTGGCCATTTTGACCCTTATTGCAATAATAGTATATATAATTATTTTTGTAACCCAAATTGGCACTCCAAAAATAGACAATCAAGACTCCATTCCAGTTCCAGAGAATTTTTTTGTGTGGTGGTTATGTTACGAATCAATCTTTTTGAAAATGTCTGACTTCCTTAAAGAATAAGAGTGTGCTTTGCATTCCAAAAGAAAATTTTTCCTAAAAAGGGTAGCATAGATGGTTACATATATAATATATTTATAATAAATGCATATTAATAACTACTATAATTATCAATTATAGTTGTTCTTTCCATATAAAATAATGAAAGCTCTAAAACTGTTATAGGTATATCACATTTAGAATTATTATTTTGAAGATATCATTTAATTTTTTTTTTCTGAGAATGAAGATGACATTTAAATAGAGTAACATAAACATAAACTTCAACATTTTTTTTAGAGAGTTTCAATTTATAACGTCTGCTCTTGATGATAGCTCTTTTTCATCATACCAAGACACTAATCGGTTTTTGATGTAGATGGAAATTGAATCCCAAAATCTTTTATTCAACTATTAGAGACTTTATCAGGTGCGTTAACTGAAATTCACAACATAAACTTAAACATAAACTTATATGCAGACAAGATTTTACAATACAAAGAAAAGGGAGTGATGTAAGTTTCTTATTTGCAAAAGGTCCCATACATTTATATAATACAAAAATGTGACAATAACTATATTCATCTATTTTGCTCCATTGCTCTCTAACCCCTCTTAAATAGTTATTATCCTAGTGCCATATACCATTTTTTTAACAATTTATATATTTGTTTAAATTATTCTTTGGTGATCTTTTTTGAATTATTTAAAATATTTTTTTTATATATTTAAGAAGTATCATTCTTTGGGCATTTGCGTAGAGGGTTTATTTATGACCTAACACACTTACAAGGCTCACAAATTATTAAAATAGTTTTTGTCCTAAAATCACTAAATTCTACCATTTGCGTACCATGGTACAATATAGAATTAAGTCCTTTTATAAAAAATTTCCAAATATTAATAAAATAAAAAACTCCAGATATTAACGCTCTTCTCATTAATTTAATTTTCATGAGAGTGTCAAACAGTCATCTAAGAAAGGTTATACCCACGTATATTAGTTCTTCATTTGTCATGGATTGCGACGAAATCAACATAAAAAAAAAAGAAATTACATTAGCTACTCATTGAAATATATATATTGGAGGCAGACTCCGTCCCTTGTCATGGAAATGAATGAATGAATGTTTTATGCTATATATATATATATATATATATGTTTTATGGAGGAATATTTTGTGGCATTCTAACCCAATTAATAACACTATTATGTGGGTACTAATATGCATTACATAATATGAATCCAGTCATTCCTGGACCTGGTATTTCTAGAGCAACCCAAGTATAGATGTCCTTCATAGCTATTATTCTCAACTTTGGTGTGGAGTTTCTTAGGATTGAGCGAGTTGGACCAAAGAAGAAAGAAGAACTGAGCGAATGTGGTTCATGTTTGCCCACATTGGAAGAAAAAACTAAGGCCACAATATAGAATCTGGCTGATTTCTTTTAATTATTATTATTGTTGTTGTTATTATTATTGTTGTTGTTGTTGTTGTTAATGTTATTTTTTTTTTTTGAATTGTGTTGTTAATGTTATTGTTGTTTATTTGTTTGTTTTTAAAATTTGGAATTAATTAATGTACTTGAAAATTCATTACTGTATAATGAAATATATATAATATAATATTATTGTGTTTATTATTATTGTACTGTTTTCATAGGTCCCATTGCTAGCGTTCTCCTTTAGAAACAAAGAATATAATTATGAACTCCATGCAATGTACACATTACAGGCTAACAAGATATAAAAAGAACATTCATAACCGCATCATTTGGCACACAAGGGCACAAATATATGGCATTCTAAAGGATTAGATTTGAGCATCCAGATCCTACTTTGTCCAAAACTCGAGGTATATTTTTTGGACATATATTAGATGGAGTTGGACATAAGTTTTATCAAAGTAGAAAAAAAGGCAAAAATATATTATTGGTCCCTAAAGTTTGCTTCTTGAGCACTGTTGGTCTTTGAAATTTCAAGCGAGCAAAATTGGTCTCTAAAATTTTACAAATGAACACAAGTGGTCCTTTTGTTAATATCATTAGTCTCAACAATGGCATGACAATATTTAAGTGATATGTCATCAATTTTGATATTAAAAAGAATTGAAAAATCAAATCTAATGTGTTAGACCCATTTTGAAATGAGCCTCATAAAATCAAATTCCCATTTTGATACCAAATCTAAAATTCAAAGGAGAAAGAGAGAGGGAAATGAAATTTGTCCACTAACCCTTGTGAACGACATTATAAAACATGAATAAAGTAGATCCAAAAGTAAACCATATGGAACAAAACATTTAGTAAAATTATTTTGCCAAATCTAATTGCGATTATATAACTATATACTAATTCTTTTGTTCAAATTTTTTACATAACTAATCAACAACATCAAATGATATTATATTCACATCAATTAACAAACAATTTGTGTTGCTAGCATGACTTTCGTTCTGTGGCTGTGCAATGAATGAGTGACAATGAAATGACCACGGGATGTCTTGTTTGAATCATCCCATATCAGTATATATGGACGGGGTTGCTAGCACAATGGCTATGCAAGGGATGGGTCGCAAGGGGTGGAGTATGGCAACTTGGAATTTGGTTCCCTCTCTCTTTCTGGTTTTAGTTTCAAATTTGGATTTGGGAGACCCGTTTCATAACAGGTCTAACACGTTAGATTTGGTTTTTTAATATAAAAATTGATGTCATATCAATAAAAAATTGTCATGTCATATTATTCCGTTAGCCACCTAGATATTGAGACTATAATGTTTGTAACAAAAGGAGCAATTGCTCTCCTTTTTGAAACTTCGGCAAATGTCAAGAACCAACAGTGTAATTTTGTCAAAAAAGCATATGCAACATGATAACTATACAACATAATCATAAAAATACCTAACTGCTCAAATTGTAGGTCTTGTTCAAAAATTTCAGCCATTTGTTAAATTAAAAAAAAAAGAGTTAACAATGACTTTAAAAATCTATCTCCTTTTATTTTCTTTCTTTCAATTCTTTTCTTTTTCTCCTGGCTATGTTAAAACTGAAAACCCATTTGAAATTTAGCGACAAAACCCCAAAACAAGAAAATCCATAGCCAAATCTCCCTAGCTAAAGCTACCAGCTACCAACTCCCTACACCACCACCAACGACGGTGCTCAACGGTGTGACCTCCTCGTTGATCCATCCCTTGCACAGCCACTACAAGAAATTTGGCTATTTGAAAAAAGTACTAAAAACAGTATTTTCGATGGTTGAAATGATCATTGAGAATCGTCACTAAAAATTATGTTGAGAATATTTTCTATAGCCTATGCAACTGTTGAAAAAAATGTTTCACCTTTATCAATGGTTAATAAATGTCAAAGTATTGTTGAAAATCGCTGAAGCATATACACATAAATGTAGATTAAAGTATGCTTATTACTTTTTTCACATGCACTCAACCGTTAGTAAAGGGTATCTTAAGAGAATTTTCAACAGTTTGTAAAGTATTATCTTCTTTAAAAAAAAATTGTATGTGCTCTTTCACATTTATCAGAATTTAATAACCTAATTCAAAATATAAATGTAAACACAATTGTGCAATTCCAAATTGAATTACAACAGCCAATCAACTACACTTGTAACACATAGTGAAACAAATTGCACAAATCAACACAACTTAACTACTACTGTTTACACTCTTTAATTTGAAACAGGAATCACTACATGTAATCACCAAAACCAAAAAATAAAAGACTTTTGAGTTCAATACATACACTGCAATACAATGGATAGAGGTTAAACCATTGTGGTCTGTTTGGATACCGTTTTTTGTTGAAAACTGAAAACACTGTAGTAAAATAATTTTTAAAAATATAAATAGTGCCGTGAGATCCAGTTTTAAATGAAAATTTGTTAAATTCCGTACTTGTGGGTCCCATGAATAGTGCATGAGACCCACCATTTTTTAGCAAAACGCAAAAACGTATGTAAAACGTGCGTTCCAAACGCACACCAAAATCACATATATTACTTTTGCTTTAGATCACTGCACCCTCATCTTTTTCCTTTGTTTCTTGTTCTTACAATGGATAGAGGTTAAACCAAAATCACATATAACTAAATTGAAATTTACAGGCATTGAAACTACAAACTTTAGCATAACTAAGAAAGAGATCACATGATTTGTATTCAAACCAGACGCAAGGATTCTAAGACCTAACTCTTGACTGGCCCTTTGGCTATTCTTTGAGCAATGACTCTCCTCCCACCCTTGGTTGTCTTGCTGTTCACGTTAAAAAGTGCAAGAACAGATATAATGACTTTTACCATTTGGAAATTACAGAAAGCCATGTACAAATAGTGGCTAATCTTAACTTAAATACAACTATACTCTTCACAATGAATATTTAATGCCCTATGCATATGATTATTGCACTTAAAAAAAAAAAAAAGTTTCATCTATTAGAGGTATCCAATCATATATATATATATACTATTAGAGGTATCCAATCATATATATATATATATATATATTTTTTTTTTTTTTATATAGGCCAAATCAACTGTATGAGATCTCAATTTTGATGAATAAAAAGAAGTATCAAAGAATGTGAATGCAAAAATAGAAGCATTTTATAGATTCACATATTAACCATGTATGCGTAAGAAACTTAACTTATTTGGATCTTCCAATTATTTAAAAGATTTATTCAATTTGATAAATGCTTGATGAGCTTGAGGATGAGGGCATTTATCCGGGTGCACTAAATGAGACAATTTTCCAGTACCTAATTCATGACCATGGCAATCATTAGATAAAGAGAAAAAATTACATAATGCATATCCGGGTGCACTAAAAGAGACAATTTCTAGTACCTAATTCAAGAGCATGACAATTTCTGGTACCTTGTTCATGATACCTATAAAATGACCGAAATACCCTTAAAAATATAAAAATGGCTGAAATATCCTTAGAACCTAAAAATTTATTGAAATGACCCTAAAACTTAAAAAATGAACAAAATACCCTTGAAATTAAAAAATAACCAAAATACCATTGAAATTAAAAAAAAAACAAAAATACCCCCGATGTATATTACATTATATTACATTAACACATGTTAATACATTGTTCATTTGTACCTATAGATTTTTATCTCGATGAATGACAATAATAGTCACTGGTACTTATGTGTTGTTGATTTAATATCAAACAAGTGTATATATATACTGGACTCTTTGCAAAGCACAACGAGGCAAGACATTAAAACAAAAAAAATTAAAATTGTGGTATTGTTCCTTTCTCTTTCTTCTCAATAATGATTTTTTAAATTTAATTGTTTAAAGTTCAATACTGAAAATCTGCGTTAAAATCCAACTTCGTGATAGGTAACATGCATTGACAAGTTGTTGAGTTATTTGGAGAAAGACAACTATATTGACAGTATTACCAAATTTGAATTGAAATCAACCACCTCGAATCCTCATGGGTACGTACCAAATCATACTAGTACATATGGATTTAGTGAATTGTTTTTTTTTTTTGTTTTTTTTGTTTTTTGTTTTTAATGAATGGGAGACTGAATTTTTATTTTTTGCGATCACAAATGTATGCGTTGTGTGCATGCATGTATTGTACTTCAGTGTTGAGGCACATATAGCACTCATTCTTTTTACACAATTATTTTTGTGATAAAAATTTGAAAATAAATTTGTAAGACACAACCATTATACTTTTAAAGAATAAAAATAAATTGTTCTATTTATTGTTTATCATATTTTACTAGTTCAAAGTTAAGCACTACAAGAACAGATCCTAGACTTGCAAACTATTTTATGATAGCTAATTTTCCTACTTTGACCCTTTGATGATTCAATGTCAAACTTGTTGAGCAGTCTCACACTCGCACTCTCACTCTCCACTCTCATGTAAGCAATTTCCCTTTTTCTCAAAAGATAAAAATAAAAATTTAACTTTCCTTGCCAATTTTTATATTGGAATACCATTCATCAGTATTTATACTCCAAAGAGAATGAAAGTGATGGTTAAATATACTGTTGATACACTAATGAAAACTTTCATAAATTACTCTTTTCATTTTCTTTGTGTGGAACTTCCAATATTTACATTCACATCAGTGCACTATAATGCGTTTTGGATTCAAATTTTGGCACCAACTTTAGCACGTGCAACTCAGGATAACAACCCAAGGGCTCATGTCTTTGTTTTCTTTGCCTTTGTACACTAACCAATTACCCTACGAGGAAACAATTGGGGGTGATGAAGCTTCCAAAGGCTAGTGTCAGCAAACTTTACAGATGAATGATTGAATACCTAAGTTAGGAAGCTTAAGTTATTTACAACTATTTTGTAAAGTTGTTATTTACAACTATTTTGTGTTGGTTTTAATTTTGTGCAAAATTTGATTGTAATTATGTTCGATCATGTTTACCCTATATTATATGTGGGGTTTTATTGTATGAGTTGTGTGTGAGAGAGAGTGTGAAGACTCAAGACTTTATTGAAGATCAAGTGGATTTCGCGAAAAGTTTCGCGAGAAGTTTCGCGAGAAGCCTTCCCGTGAAGTGAGCCATGTGCAGAGCACATGATTGGAATGCAAAGAGTCATGACAATTGGTTTTCCTGAGTAATTCGCAGGTAAGGCCTTCCCGTGAAATACCCGTGAAACATTCTATTCTGCCATTTTGGCATATCTGCTTCATTATGTCTTCACCCACACTATATATACCCTCATTACCCACATATTGGAAGGAGTGCTTTTCAAAAAGAAAACCCTAGCATACACATTTGAGAGTTAGAGATTGTTATACCCACAATCCTCTACACAATCCTTTGTGGTTTTTCTCAAATTCCTTCCTCTCCATATCCATATCCATATCCTTGAGAGGTTGATAGCTCAAACACTTACCATACCCAATCTGAGTGTTAAGTGAGGTTTTGGCGCTACTGGGAAGCATTGGAAGAAGCCAAGCGTTGGCGGATGCAATCGGGCGTATTGCGGGATCTGGAAAGCTAGACAAGACACGGTTCTAAGGAGCCTTGTTGGAATAAGAGCTTGGAGGGCTTAGGTGCATTGGGTAGATTAGGCTTGGAGGGTTTCTTGCTATTCATGTATTCCAACTTATTGTCTAGTGGATTGATTTATCACTTGGAGGGCGGCAGAGAGGTTTTTCGCTGAGTTCTTTAGTTTTCTCTTCGATAACACGTCTCGGTGTTATTTTGTGTTTGCATTTTTCTTCTTTACTCTTTTAACTTTCATTTATTGTTGATATATGATGAATATGGCTTAGAGTAGTTTTATTGTTTGTTCGCTCGCAGTTACCCTATTCCGCACTTAGTTAAGTTAGAGTAAAATCAACCGAGCCGTAATTTTTTTAATTTGATGGTTTAAACAGCTCTTGTGTTTTCACACATTTTTGAGCTTGCAATTGGTATCAGAGCAAGTTCACTTGTTGTGGTTTCATTACCTTGGTATGATCCTAGACACCTTTTGTGATGTATCGATCACAATCGCTTAATGCTCCACCATTCTTTGATGGGAGTAATTATGCATTTTGGAAAGTCTGTATGAGGGCATTCCTTTGTGCTATAGATGAGATAGTATGGGATTTTGTCGAGAATAGATATGATAAACCCACTACTGCTAAATCCGAATGGGATACGGCAACTTTTGCTTTGGCAAATGCCAATAGCAAAGCAATTAACGCTATCCTTTGTGGTGTGTCTACTGATGAATTTTACAGGATATCTCATGTGAAGACCGCCAAGGAAGCTTGGACCATTCTTGAGACTACCTATGAAGGTACCAAGAAGGTTAAGGACACAAAGCTCCAAATGGTTACTACGCAATTTGAAGAGTTAAGGATGAGTGATGATGAGTCGTTTGATTCACTCTACGAAAAGCTCAATGAGATCGTGATTGCCAAGCTCAATCTTGGTGAGAAGATTAACGATGCTAAGGACCGGAGAGCTTCTGTGCAAAAGTCACAGCTATAGAAGAGAGGAAAGATTTGGATGAAATCAAGATTCAAGAACTCATTGGATCTCTCTAAACATATGAGCTCGGACTGCCTTCGCACAAGCTAAGTAAATCACTTGCTCTCAAAACCATCAATGAGAGAATGGATGACTCCTCCGAAGAAGATGATGTGGAGAAGGAGGTAGCATTCCTTGCAAAGAACTTCTGGAAATTTCTTAAGATGAAAAACAGTGGGAAGTCTTTTAGCAAAGGAAAGTTTCTCATCCTCCAAAGGTGATAGGATGGAGTTCAAGAAGAAAGATGGGAAGGATTCTCAATCCCCTCAAGGAATCGTGTGCTATGAATGCAATGATCAAGGATATCTCAAGAAGGAATTTCCCAACTATTTGAGAGGGAAGGGTAAAGTGTTTATCACTACCCTTAGTGATTTTGAAAGCTTAAATTCCGATGTGGAAGGAGAGTGTGATAAACTGAAATTATATAGCCTTCATGGCAATTACCTTCGTTGACTTTGAGGATGATTTGGGAAATTTGGTTGATGAGTTTGGTGTGCATTCGGACAATGAAGAAATTGAAGGTTCGGATGATGAAGATGTGTGCCTCAATGAAGGTAAGAAGAACCTTCAAGAAGTCTATGATGCTTTGCTAGAAGATTGTGGCAAATATGCCAAGGTTGCAAATAATGCCGTGAAAAAGATGTAGAAAATTGAAGAAGAGCATAGGTGCACCCTTGTGCAACTTAAGGAAGAGAAGTGTGAAGTAGAAGGGCTTAAGGGAGAATTGGTGGAAGCCTATTCTAAAATCAAGTTTCTTGAACTTGAAATTATTCAGGCAAATGTCAAGTTGAGCGCATTTCCACCAAGAAACTTGACAGTGTGTTATCTTCACAAACATCTTCACATGATAAGACTGGTTTAGGCTATACCGGTGAAGGAAGCTCTAGCAATGAACCTAAAAAGGAAGTGAGGTTTGTATCAGCTAATTATGTAGAGAAGCTCAAAGAGGTGAAGCCTGAGATTGAGACCCCTGTTGTTACAAAGAGAACCATTGGTGCAAAACCAAAGGATAAAGTGAAGACACTATCCAAAAATCAAAGGGAACCTCAAGTGAAGCATTGTTGTCATCATTGTGGCGTGCTTGGGCACACAAGGCCAAATTGCTTCAAGCTTCATGCACTCATTCTAATGCGTGGCCAAGAAAGTTCAAGAAGAATACCAATGAGAGCACAAGTTAAAGGAGAAAGTGAGGGACAACTCATTGGAGATGTTATGAAAATGTTGAAGAACTTCTCATTATGCCTTGCTAGCTTCACCCCAAGGTTTGAAAGTTATATTGGTCATGCCCTTACATCTAAGGATCTCACCCAAAACACTCGTAAAGTGTGCGTGAAGAAGGGTACTTATGTATGATCACTCTCTATGCCTATGCATCAATACTTCTAATGTTTTAGGGTCATAGGTTCATGCATCATGACATATATAATTTTCTTGTGTCATTGCTTCCGGTTTTTAGCATGTTTCTTTTTAAGTTTATTTTGTACTTGTTGTTTCTGTTGATCTTACTTTACATGTTCTATTTTTGAGTGTGTTGAAAAATTAAAAACCATAAAAATTAAAAATCTCCAAAAAGTTTGATTGCTTGTGTTGTGTTTATCACATGGGAGTTTGGCCTAGTATCTTCGTACTAATGGCGTAGTGCATTTACGAGCTTAGCTTGTTATGTATGCATATATATCTTTGTGGGAAAAATCTTGACATCTATGTGTGATTGTTGTAAATCGATCTTCAAGTTTGTCATGAATTATTAGTCAATAGTCTTGATGGTCTTGATACATGCATAGAGTTGTGTTTATATATCTTCCCACTTTTTACGTTTTTGCTTTATAGCTCAACAAATGTCAAATTTTGAAAAGAGATAATGAGCTGTAAAAGTCGTCGCACATACTAGTATTTGACTAGGAAAAAGGAAAAACGACTTGTATTGATATGTATGGTGCCCAAAAAGCCAAAGGCTTACACTCAAAATTGAAATATCAAAAATTTTAGGCATTGATCTCAAAATGAGATGTATTGTTTTTAAAC
This sequence comes from Lithocarpus polystachyus, assembly GCA_033629205.1. Taxonomy (NCBI): domain Eukaryota; kingdom Viridiplantae; phylum Streptophyta; class Magnoliopsida; order Fagales; family Fagaceae; genus Lithocarpus; species Lithocarpus polystachyus. Next base: position 82,546,748 of record CM066166.1, read on the forward strand.
ATTCAAATGTCATGATTTGAAAGAAGCCAAAAAGAAAAGTGTCAAAGATATGTAATCATTTCCATGTGGGAGGTCATATATGTTCATTTCTGTAATTGAGATGGACCACTTGACTTAGTACTAGTTGTGTATGACTTGATTGAATTGATCATTGAAACTTCACTCTAGATTAAGGACTTTTTCACATTTGATACGCGCACACACAACACACAAGTTTATTGTTCAATGAATGTTTATTTCATTTGTGTGATTGTACATGTTCAAATGTGATGTGCATACTTAATTTCTTGTCGATCAAATCTGAAAAGATTTTTGAGTATTTTATATGTTTTTGAAAGTGTTTTTATGCTTTCATGTTTTGAGTTTTTGTTCATATTGCATTTTTCATGTTTTTCATCAAAAACTCTTTTAGAGGCATTTTCGCGAGAAGCTTACGAGTAAGCTCTTCCCGCAAAAATGAGATAGGCAAAAATGAAAACACCAAAATTTTTAGATAGAAACTTTTGCGACTGTCTCGCGAGTAAATCTTACTCACGAAAATTTTAAAGGCTGATTAATACAATTTTTCAAATATAAACACTTGCCTCTCTCGAACCTTTCTCAACCCTAGACCTATTTTCTCTAAAAAACCCAACCAAAATTCAAGAGAAATCTTGTGAAAGTCATCTCTAAGGTATATTTGATCAATCTTTTCTTTTTATTTCTTAAGATTAAGCCTTAGATTCTAGGTTTTGCATGAGTTGGGTATATTTTTTGAAAAAGGGTTGGGAACTTTAAATTTTGTGATTTTTTTTTTTAATTTCTTGATTGGGCTCTATCCCATTTGCTTTGTTTGTGTTTGTGTTGGCCCCTTGTGGCATTTCAACATGTATGTAGGCAAGATTTACACATGTTCATGCATTGCTTACATGTTGTTTGTGTTGGTGCATACCAAGTGTTTGATAAAATGCCCAAATGACATTTTGGTGTTGTTTTGGACTTCGATGAGTACCAAACATTGGGGATTACAGTGATTATACATGTTTATTATGTTGTGGTCATTGGTTGTATGTTTTACACACTTTGACTCAACTGTGCTTAGTCATACCTTGATCATGCATCACATATGCATAACACATGCACGCTTGATGCACACATTTGTTCACTTGTCATGTTTTGCATATCATTCATGCTAGATAAATGTTGTTACGTGTTTAGCACTCACAACATGATCTTGTGACACTGTTTATATTCTCTTTAGGACTTTTGTGTTTGGTTTATGGACTAACTTGGTATTAATTAAGTTTGTGTTCCTGTTTTGTGTTTTTGCACTTGTGTCTTTGTGTTTTGTGACTATTTTTGCAGATGTCTCCTACTAAGCTTTCTGCCACAAAGAAGGGATCAAAGCATCCACGCTCTGGCTCGAGAAACTTCCGAAGCATTGAGGTAGACATGGCCTACAACGATTTCTACAAGAAGGCCCTGATCATCATGGAAAGGGTTGTCAAAATGTAGACCCTTGAAGACATCTTCATTCTGGAAGTGTTCAAGGAGAGAACATGGACAAAGTTGCTGAACCCAAGTGGGAATGTCTTCTTCAAAATCATAAGGGAATTCTTTGCAAATGCCCTAGTGGAAGGGGAGCGCATAAATTGTTGGGTGAGGCAAAGAGAATTCTTTATCACGAGGGACTCTATTCAAGAGGTATTAGAAGTTTGTCCACCATCTCAACAAATTTCTATCCAATATGATGATAGATTGGATTTTCTTAAGCCAATTGCGGAACTCCTTGGTAGCAATCGCAAAAAGACGTCGTTGAACACAATTCCTTTCAACCTGGAGATGAGGACATTGGCCCATATAATGCTCTCCAACCTCTACTCGGCGACGAACTTGACCACATTGTTCGGACCAAGAGCTATTTTTTTGTATTATCTCTTCACATATAAGGAGATCGACATATGCAGACACATCTACTACCTCTTGACCAAATGCATCACCAAGAAGAATTCGAGAACAGTCTTGCCATTTCCAAGTCTAATCATGGCTCTTATAGCAAGAACAAGGCTAAAGTTTTCGAGTGGTCTTACCATGGTGTAAAGGGACTATCCGATTGGTGCTTAAACAATGACTCGAAGCAAAGCCCACATCACCGGACCAAAAACTGGCATTTCTCAAATCCCAATGGACAATGTTGAGGAAGAAGGTGGAGACATGGAGGAGGAGATTGACAGGTTCACATCAGCCTTGAAGGGCTCTACACAACCATCCTCCTAAGCACAAGCACATGGACCCGATCTTCTTAATCATCTTATTGCACGAGTTGAGCAGATGTATGGTATGCTAGAAACGCATGTGAAGAACACCTCAGATTAGTTTATCTATGTCAAAGGCCAAATCACTACAATCTCATCTCAAATTGATGACATGATGATAAAGCAGCAACGGCAGCAACAAGAGGGCTCCGAATCAGAATCTGACGAGTTCTAACCTCTTTGGCCATTCTAGTAAAAAAGGGGGAGTAGTTTGAGGGAGAGCTACTTAGTTTGAGGGGGAGCATAGCATAGCATATCATGGATATTGGTTTATTTTGGTGGAGGTTTAGTCATTTACTTTTGTTTGTTTACTCGCATTTACTTAGTATGGGCTCTGCTCAGACTAGGGAGTTTATTTTGTTTAACAATCTGCCTGCGGATCTTGAAGAGCTTATAAGCTTAGATGCCGTTGGATTGTACCATAATAGACTGCTCTCTGAGCTCTCCCTTCCCCCTTAGTTCTCTAATTAATGAAGGTTCCTTTTCACCAAAAAAAAAAAAAAAACCATTTGCGATTAGCTTTTATAGATTCCATGCTTAGAAAAATTTATTTTGTTGATGTTGAATACATATAGATGGCCTTATATATTCACATATCTTGTAGGAACTGTTCACCTACTTGCCGGATCTTTTCTTGCTCGCTTTACACACTCCTCCACATGGCCTTTACAATTCTTGAAACAACTTCTTGTAAATAAAGAGGCTAATAAAGTTTCAACCTATATTTTCATGCTCCAAATTCTAGGATACTCTTGATGGTGTCCCTAGAGAAAGGTCTTCCTAGAGAGAGCTCTCAGAAATTGCATGTATGTTTATTATAGAGATAAATCCAGAGTCAAGATGAGTGGTCCTACAATCACTCAAACACTCATCGAATATCATAGTTACATGCTTCCTTATGATTTGATATTTGATTCTATTGAATCTAATGACTAGTAATGACTATGTTAAAAAGATCAAGAATATATTAGAAGGCAATAATGACACTGACAAAAAAAATTTTATAACAAATTTGACGGTTGTTGATGTATTCAATTGTGAGTGAGAGAGAAAAGGTTGTAGGTTCATGAGTAGATAATAGTTCAACTAAAATAATTGAATGAAAAGCAAACAAGTTTATTATATTATTTTATCTAATGACTATCTTATTTCAAATTAATTTGCATTTGATTCTAATGGTATTAAATACTTTTATGTATTTATCATACGGAAGAAGAAATTTGATTGGAAAGTAAAATTGCTTTTGTTGTGCATATTTTTAGAAATAAATTAAATCCTTTTTTAATTTTACATATAAATGTTTGCTCTAGAGATATGCAAATGGTTTTAGGAATTAAGAAAAATGATGCAGCTATACTTTATTTATAAATCTCTTGTATTCTTCAATTGAAAACGAAGATTTTCATAAAGTGGGGAAAAAGAGGAGACAAAAAGTGTTGAATTGTAAATTACCCAGTTTAATGATGACATGAAATTAGGCCCAAGCCAAAGATAAAAAATGTCATTAGGCCCAAACCTGTTAATAAACCCTATCTATGATGAACCCCTAACCCTAAGGAGCTCTCGTTTAGTGGTTTTCAAGCCTTACGTGAACTACGAAGGGAAGAAAAACAATAATTGACATAAAAAATAGTTTTCATGATACACAATATATTATTATATTTCATAATATACTACAACTCTCTAGATTTTATGGAAAAACAACAGAATATTTGAGAAGTTTTATGCTAAAACTCCGTAAGTGGATCTCTCTCTCTCTCTCTCTTCTTCTTCTTCTTTTTTTATTTTTTATTTTTTTTAAGGATAGTGAGATTTGAATCCTAGTCCTAGATGCCTTTGATAAAAATACCAGAGGGTGCTAGGTAGTTGAATGCTGGCTAGCTTCATAAATCATAAGTTTCGGAGCTGTCTTAGAGTATTCCTTTTAAGGCATGGTTAGAATTTACATTTGTAAGGGATTTATTAGTGGGTTTCAGTTAGTTTAATTGGTAAAAATTTTTTTTTTTGGTTGAATAAGAGATTTGGGGTTCAGTTCGTGCTTACACCAAAAATTGATTGGTGTCTTGATTTGATGATAAAGGGCACTTATCAGGAGTGCATGCCATATGTTGAAATGCTCTAAAAAAAATAAAAATTAAGGGATTCATTAACTTGTTTCTTTCACAATATTAAATATTTCACAATAAAAAAACAAAGAGAATAAGTATATTTCAGTTAGCTCAATTGGTAAAATATTTTATCGTCAATATATATATATATATATTTATATATGTGTGTGTGTGTGTGTGTGTGTGTGTGTGTGTGTGTGTGAGTTTACCTACACATAAAAATTAATTGGTATCTTAGCTTGATAATAAAGAATATTTATTATGAAAATAATGACACCATAGGTTTGAAAGGGTACTCCTGGAGTACCATAAATGCGTACTCCCCTCTCTCACATAAATGGTAGGTTCCACCATTTATTTAATTAGTGGGACCCACCATTCATGTGAGAGGAGGGAGTATGCATTTATAGTACTTAGGAAGTACACAATAATTTCCCAATTTGAAATGCTATTGTATTTTATAATAAATAAATAAGAAAAAAAAAAAAAAACAGAGAGAATAAGTGCCTGTTTGTTTCCACATTCCCAGCCCCAAAAAGCCCATTTTGAAAACTCTAGCCTGCAAAGTCCGTTTGGTAAGTTTCAAAACGCAGCTTTTAACAAAAAGCTGCGTTTTGGATTTGTGAAGAAAACGTGCATTTGCAAAATGGAGCTCTGAGCTCCATTTTGCAAAATGCACAGTCACGTTTTCTCAAAACAAAAATCTCTGCTATTGGGTTTCTTTTTTTCCTAAATTGCCCATAGTTTTTTTTTTTTCCTGCTCCTCTATGCTGCTGTGTTGCGGCATCTCATCATCATCATCATCTTCTTCTTCTTCTTTTTCTTTGCTGCTTTTTCTGTGCTGCGTCTAGGGATGGCAATTTTTGCCCGACCCGCTGGTACCCGGCCCGGTCCGACCCTAATGGGCCGGATTTTACCCGGTCCGATAAGAAATAGGGTCGGGTATGGGTTTAAAAAAAAAAACCCGAAGCGGGTCCAGGTTGGGTTCGGGTTTTTTTAAAAACCCGGCCTGAAACCCGGACCCGACCCTGACCCGGACCCGACCCGGTTATTTTAAATTACCAAAAACCCCCCTATATATATAAAGACCTAAAAACTAACCCTAACACTAAAACACGCATTCAGCAGCCACTGAGCTCAAGCATTTCAGCTCTGCCTTCATCTCCCTCCCAAGCACTGAACTGAAGCAGACATTCAGCAGCCAGCCAGCCACGCCCACAAGCACACATCAGCCACGCCCACAAGCACGCATCAGCGCCCTCACCCTCACGCAGCCCCTCACCCGCACCCTCACGCAGCGCCCCCTCAAGCAGCGCCCCCTCACGCAGCGCCCTCACCCTCACGCAGCCCCAGCAGCGCCCTCACCCTCACGCACCTCAAGCTCAGTCCCTTAACCTCACAGCGCAGCTGACAGCACAAAATTTTTTTTTTTTGGTTGGGCCATGTTTGGGCCGCAAATTTGGGCTTCAATTCTCATAAAAAAAATTTGGGCTTCACTACAAAATTTTTTTTTTCGTTGGGCCATGTTTGGGCCGCAGATTAAGCCCAAACTTGGCAGGGCTTAACGGGGCCCGCGGGGCCCGTGGAGCCCGACGGGGCGGGTTTGGGCCCGAGGAAAAAACCCGGTTAATAAACGGGCCGGGTTCGGGTCGCGGGTCTTGACCCGCGGGTTGGGTCCAGGTATGAAAAAACCCAGCCCGAACCCGACCCGTTGCCATTCCTAGCTGCGTCTTCCTCTTCTCTTCTCTTCTCTATTTTTTTTTGATGTACGTCTTACATATCTAATCTCAAAAAAAAAAAAAAAAAAAAAAACCTTTTGAATTCGGTAGAGATTTTGATAAATGGAACCTTTGGAGACATGGAGTAGAGAGAAGGAGCTCGAGAGAGAGCTCAGACTTGTGTGTGTGTGTGTGTGTGTGTGTGTGTGTGTGTGTGGAGGAAAGTAAAAGAAAAGAAGATAAGAAGATAAGGGTGAAGTGAACGTGTGGATGAGAAAAAAGTGAATGAAAAAGAAGAAGAAGAGTTTTTGGGTTTGGGTAAAACAACGTGAAGGAAATATAGAGAGTAAAACACAAATTATTTTACAACTTTTTTTTTCATAACTGTGATGTTATAAAGTATGTGGTGAAGAAAAAATTGTGAGTATTAGAACAATTCATTTAAAAGATAAGTGTTAATAAAATTTTATTTTACAAAGATTAATTTTAAATTAGTATTGTGAAAATATTGTGACATTTTATTATATCTCTAAATTTTTTAAGTTAGTACTATTTTTTGCACTATTTTTCTTTAGAAAAAAATAGTACTATTGACAGAATATTTTTATAACAATTTCATAATAAAATTTACATAGTAAGTTGTTATTAGTTCTCATCTAGACCTACTAGTGACATTTTTTTTTCCTACCATTAACAACTTGTTATATAAACTTTATTGTGAAATTTTTGTGAAGATATTGTGTCCATAATTTGCAATAAAAGAGGTAATTAAAACAAAGAATTTTCTTTATATAGACATTGTCCTTTTTTAGTAATTTACCCCTCAAACTGCCACTTTTATAAGTGCTAGCCAAACACTCAGTTTTTTTAAAAAACACTTTTTAACAGCTTTTACCAAACACTCAGCTTTTTGAAGAAGCACTTTTTCATACTACACTTTTTGAAAACTCCACTTTTTCAAAAAGTCCAATTTCAAAAAGCTCAACCAAACTCACCCTAAATGTGATGCCTAAATTCTAGGTAGAAATTATGTCCATCTTTAATCACAAAATCTCATAATTCAGATCCTCTAGAGTTTTTAAGATACTCTACTACATGGTTTTTTTTTTTTTTTTTTTTTTTTTTTTTTTTTTTAATCTTAACCTCTAATTTAAAAACCAATGGTTCAGATTACACATTGTCATTAATTCTTGGACAAAACTTAAAAAATAATGCTACATGCACAAAGTATTTTACAACATTTTTATAAATTATTGGTGTAGGTGTGTAGCAAATTATTATTGGTTCTCTGCTGAGTCCACTACTAATAATACCTTTTTACTTATTAATGAGTACCCACCATATCAAGTGTTAAAAAATTTAAAAAATAATTTGTGATTTTAGTATTTTTCTCAAAATAAATACCACATTGGCTATTAAAATGGACATGTCATATTTTGAATTTATTTTTAGCTTGAAAAAAAATTAAGACCTCAATTTTGGTCATAATTTTTTTTTTCTACAAATGAGCGTGTCCAGACCTCTTTGTATATCTAACTATTCTTTCAGGTGTCAGCACTATCCCCGTCCAAAACTCCAATCTTACTGAGGTGCCAACACTAATGACACACCAAACTTGTCTCCGAGAGCTCGAGCGGTAAGGTGAAAGAGCTGCATTTTTTTTCAGACCTAGCCCAACTCATTTCCTCTTGCCAACTATTTTTAGACCTGGGTTATAGAATAGAAGTGCGGACCTTTTGTTACAATGGATATAATTCTACGCAAGACGAAATGTCTAGGAAATTTCTTACTTTCTTAGTCCTCCCGAAGTGAAAGTAATCTCTCCATTTTATAAGTATGGACTCCACTCACCCTAGAATGCATCATTAAATTCACGACTCAACAAATAAAATGATATAATAATGAATTCAATTAACAAATTAACCGGAGAAAAACAATTTGCACATAGCCACAAAGGGGCTTCTTCTGTATGCAGTTCTCATTTTTTTGGTTAAAAAAAATACTCTTACACCTTTATGTTTAAGTATAGACAAAATCAAATGATAATCTGGTAAAAATACAATTCTGATTCCCACTAAAACATTACCTAAAAAATAGGGCCACTCTTTTGTTAAATTTTAAATTACTTTATTCATTTATAAATTAGATTCTCAAAATAAAAAATTATATATATAAAATAAAAACATAGGTTTATTTATTTATTTATTTGCTACAAAATAGGACTACTAAAAAAAAAAAAAAACCTCATCACATACGCAAAGTGCATGTGATAAGACTAGTATTAAAAATGGTTGTATTAAATCTTTTTTTTCTTCTTCTTCTTCTTCTTTCTGAGAAACAATCAGTACTTGTCTTTCTGTTAGTGAAAATTGCCGCCAAGTTATCTATTCATTCCAGCATTGAGATCTCGCCAGAGGTAAGTTAGGTGTTGTTGGTGTTGGCACGACAAGGAAATTGTGGTTCAGAAGACGTTTATTTTTAAAGGTGTAATTTGAACCATTGGTTTTAAAATGAATGGTCAAAATTAGAAGAACACTATGTGAAAGAATACCCTAAAAACTCTAGAAGATCTTGATCAGTTTTACTTACCTGTAGAAATTAAAAAAGAAGATTGCGAAAGCACATAAATTAACCATCATTTCTAAATAACACATCATATGCAATAACAAAAGTGTCTCTATTATTAGACACAAATTCATAAATAAAAAAAAAGTCATAAAGCCACACCCAGAGCATTACAAGTTCAAATATGGGAACTCGCATCTCCAAAACAAATAAAATAGGAGTTAAGGCCACCACCCATTTACTCACAAAAATATGAGTTTTATATAGGTACAACATATTTAAACTAGACATAATTCTAGCCTCGCAATTATTAGTGCTCTCACTCACATAAATAACGCATGAGGGAGACGTGAGTAATGTCTCGTTATCTAATCCTAGTAACAAAGAAAAACATTATTATATTTAAAGATAAAATTTAGGTATAGTACTTAGGTACTGTTCCTTAAGTTTTCATCTTAAGATTTAGCTATGTGGCTACTTAACTAAAAAATATTATTCCATCTCATAATAAAAAATTCATATGACACCTAGATGAACCCTAATAACTTGGATGATAAAGCAACTTGCATGACACTTATATCTCACGGTGAGAGGCGGTAATTATCCCAATAACTGGTGTAGTGGGTAATAGGTTTATATACCCGCCGCAACCCCAGTTCATATCCATAACCATATCCATAAGATGGTGGCAATGGTGGCGGTGGAGCCAGCGGTCGTTGAGAGAAACCCCATAAATCACGAGATGGATTGGGGAATATCCATGGGAATTGAAATGTAGGTCGCGGTGTCCTACGAAATGCACGCTGTGGTGTCCTACGATAAAACCTTGAACTACTAGAGGGAGGGATAGAGCTACCTCTCTTGCCAAAACAACACTGACCATGTTTGTTACCATTCATTGTGGTGTGACTAGCACTACCCTTTCTGGACATGTACTCATCATCAAAATCATCACCATCTTCTTCTTCTTTTTCATCATCATCATCACATGAAAACTGAACTTTTTTCTTGTTGTAGGAGCTACTTCTGTCTTGCGAGGGCGACTTTTCAAAGAACCAAACCTCTGCCGTTCTTCCCATCTTTTCAAACTTTTGCATGAGTTTTGTAAGGTCTATGTCACCAACAATAGTGACTGTCCCTTTTTTTGAATCAATGTTGACGGAATTCACTCCTATTCAACAAATTATGAGATTTATATATATGAAATAAAATTGATTAGGAAAAAAGATGAAGAAGTAAAAAAATAGAAGAGGAAAAGGGCACAAGTATTTATATATGGCACAAGATGTTCACTGTACAAAAAAAAAAGGGTAATTACACATAACCCACCTGTGGTTTGGACGAAAATCACTTTGCCTACTCATGATTTGAAAAGTATCACTTAACCCATCAGTGGTATGTTCCGTTTGCTTTCTATAACCCACTTCTATTAAAATCAGGAGTAAATAGGTATCTTTGCTCAAATTTTGTCTCTCTTCTCCCAAAACAAAAAAATAGCACAAAAATGCAAGAGAAACAAGATCAAAAAGTAGTATTTCTCTCTCTCTCCATTCACACAAATTTTAACATGAAGAAGATACCCAAAAAAATTGTCACTTGGGCCATTCCCAATTTTTCTTTTACATTCTTTTCAGCTAAACACCAAAACACAAAACTCAAAAACAAATTTGTACCATATCTAACTATTCTTTTCTCTCAAACTCTTTATCTTACTCTCTCTCTTTCTCACTTGCAAACCCAAAGTTCTCACTTTCTAAGGACTCTAATCTACAACTGAACCTAGCTTCAATCCTCCATGGCCGAAGCATAGATCGGCCTTCATGGCCAAAGTCCTTAAGCTCTTCTAGCATTTACTACCAGCAGCACCGTCGCTTGATTGCTAGCGAAAATGTCTTCACTCTCCTTCGCGGCCATTGATTGCCACAACTCCATTGGACATGATGTTGCCATAACAGATAACACACACGCAAACTTAGACACCTTCCTTCCTTCAATTCTTTCCTTGGAACCATTTTCTCTTTGCTTGCCCAGAAACAAAACAAAATATAAAAAGGCAATTGAAATATTGTTCTTCTGGGTATTCATTATTTGAATACGTGTCTTTGTTGCTGTTAGTTTGATTGTGAGTTTGCTGCGAGATTGTAGAGATTGTGAGATAAAAGAGAGAGAGAGAGACGGATACTGGAGAGGGATCAAATCTGGGTTTTATGTTTGGTCCTCTTGAGGGATTTTCAAGCTGGTAACCACATCGAGCATGGAGATTCGATTGTGGAGACGCAATCAAATGGTCCCTGTTGGGTTAAGGGTTTTGTGGGGGTCGATTTTGATATGATTGATGCCGCGTTGTTTGGCTTGGTTGATTAAAGAGTTTTGAATGAAACTCTGAATTTTTTGGGAGAAAGAGCGTAGCCTAGGCGGTGCCTTTGAGAAGACCAAGAAGAACATGGAGATGGAGATTGCACCACAATTGGATATGGGTCCTCTTGTAATAATTTGGATGCTAATGGGAATGCCTTGTATGCGTTTAATATGTATTTCCAGATACCGAATCAGGATACAATAGCATGTAATTTTCAAGGGTTGGCCCAAGTGACAATTTTTTTGGGTATGATCTTTATGTTAAAATTTGTGTGAATGGAGAGAGAGACAAATAGCATTTTTTGATCTTATTTCTCTTGCATTTTTGTGCCATTTTTTGTTTTGGGAGGAGAGAGACATAAAATTTGAGCAAAAATATTTATTTACTTCTGATTTTAATAGAGGTGGGTTACAGAAAACAAACAGAACATACCACAGGTGGTTAAGTGATACTTTTCAAACCACGGATAGGCAAAGTGATTTTCGCCCAAACCACATGTGGGGTTATATGTAATTACCACAAAAAAAAAAAAAAAAAAAATCACAAGAGATGGAAAACATACCATTGTGCCTCATCAACTTTTCCTTCAATTTAGTGGGACACTTATCACAGCAATTTACGTCTACTTTCAATTTACAAATCTGCATGGGAAGGAACACGGTTCAAGGGAAAAATATATAAAATTACTTCATTGAACTCATTAATATATAAAGAAATAAATTTATATAATTTTCTTAACATCAATATTAAGAATATATAAATTTAATTAAACAAAATACACGTATAAAATAAAACCTCTATAAATTGAATTACACAGATGACAAATTAGTGCCTGGTAATTGTCAATGCATTAAAATAAACAGCCTACAAATTTCATTAAGCAGAACAAAAATTAGTGTAAATGAATAGTGTTTGTCATAAAAGCCTTTAAATATAACCAAATGAAAGGTGAAATTATGCATTCCCCCCCTCATATATATGATCCCCACAAGTAGGTCTCACATAAAGAATCCACATTTATCTGAAAATGAGGTGTAATACACTGGGTTTATGAAATAATTTCTTGACCTAAAAAGAAACTTAAATTTGTTTTTTTTTTTTTTTTTTTAACCAACACGTTTGTAAAGGAAGTCATAAGAAGTAGTTGTTGCTAGAAAAAAAAAAAAACGCCATTAAAAATTGAAATAAACTACCAAGAGCTCAATGACAAGAGTGGCTTCTTTTATTAGGAGAATCAAACCCCTTTTCATTATTAATGTAACTACTGAATTTTATTAAAAAAAAAAAAATGAAGCAAAAAACCCACGGGCAAATCTGTGGGCTTCTTCATGCCCAGACCAAAAAATACAAATTTCCCTAATATGAGTTATTGATAAAGCTGGCTACAACATGTCTAGGAATAACATGTTTTTTTTTTGTAAAAAAGACAAAAAAAAAAAAAAAAAAAAATCAACCAATACCTATTAGGGTCTTTTCTGAATTTAGGCAAGCCATATTTATCAATATGTCCTCTCATGTATAGGTATAATTTACGATTTTTTTTTTCGTAACTATGACCGTAAATATGTGTTTGGGGGAAAAAAAAAAAAACAAAGAAGAAATAAATACCGGTGATGATGGCCTTTGATGGTACTCCATTGGAATAGCTTCAAATAAACCAGAACAATTGATCAGAAAATATGCCTGCGGGTTGGAGAGGGAGAACAATTTTTTATTATTTAGGAAAATGTCTACGTGAGAAGGTGTAGGGGTAAGTATTTTATTTATGGGCAGGCTTAGGCTTCTTCTCTTGTATTACTATTAGCTCTACTATTGCACTTAAAAAAGTTAAGAAATCTTAAAACTTCCTTAAATATTGGTATGCGAAAATAAAGCAAAACGTTACATCATACGACTATAGAAAATTTTGCAAGAAAGAAACGAAAAGGGCAAAAAAATAAAATAAAAATCACTGTGATCTTTAAAAGAAATCAAAATCTCGAGAATCATATAAGGAAAATATTTTCTATGCCCAACATCAATTTTTTCTTTAATTATGTAAATACTTGAGCAATGAAAATGAGGCTACCAATAGAGGAGGAATAAGGGTGTCATAGACGACATTAATATTTTAGGCTTTTTCCTAGGCGGAAACATTCGTGGTTCCATTGTTTATAGGAAGAGCAGATTTGGTTTCTGATTTAT